>CM016615.1:56417700-59251806 GCA_005393395.2 Gossypium australe
TCAAAAGCGAAAGAGTTCCTTGAGCTGAAACAAGGACGAATGACGGTAAGGAGTATGAAAGAAAATTTGTCAGGCTCAGCCGTTATGCTAGAGAGTGTGTCTCTACTGAAGCCATTATGTGTAAAGATTCGAAGACGGCCTAAATGAAGACATAAAGTGTTTGTTGGCGTTCTTGAAATCCAAGAATTTGTAACTTTAGTTGAGAGAGCTTGCAAAGCTGAAGAGCTCGGGAAGGAGAAAAGAAAGGCCGATACCGAAGCCAGAGATATCCGGAAGAGGTCTTCGGGCAAAGTCTTCCATCCCACGAGCAAGAAGCCCAGAGATGACTACAGCCGACAGAGAACCACTACAGATCCGCCTAGACGGGATCGACCTCCTATGAGCTCCCGAGCTACCTCGATAGCCAGTGTTGGTAACTTCCACAAACTAGAGTTGAATGTAAGCACTGTGGCAAATGGCACTCAGAGTTGTAGATTCCATGATCGGACTTGCTATAAGTGTGGATCGTCAGGTCATTTTATCGAGAGTGTCCGAAATTAGCTGAGCAAAATGCAGTTCAGAACACTACACCGAGCAACGTGCCAATGCGAGGTAGACCACCCAGACATTCAGGCAATGTAGGTGGTAGCCAGAAAGAACGACGAACGCTACAGGTCGATCCGAGGCTAGAGCTCCGGCTAGAGCGTATGCTGCGCGAGCTAGAGAGGATGCTTCCTCCCCCGACGTCATTACCGGTACTTTCACTCTTTTGATACTACTGTGATTGCACTAATTGATCCTGGTTCGACTCATTCTTATGTGTGTGAAACTTTAAAATTTGGTAAGACTCTGCTAGTTGAGTCTACCGAGTTCGTAATTCGTGTGTCCAACCCTTGGGTAGATGTGTGCTTGTTAATAAAGTGTGTAGAGGTTGCCCGTTGATGGTTCGAGATTATTGCTTTCCAGCTGATTTGATGTTGTTGCCCTTCGACGAATTTGATATAATCTTGGGTATGGATTGGCTAACTTCACAGAGGCAGTGGTGGATTGCAAAAGGAAGCTTATTAATTTGAAATGCCGAAACGGTGAGACAATCAGAATAAAATCCGTGATGTAAATGAGTTGCCTACAGTGATATCCTCGATGGTAGCCCAAAAGTATGTGAGAAAGGGGTATGAGGCCTATTTGGCTTATGTACTGGATAATAAACTGTCCGAGAAATTAATGGAATCGGTACCAGTTGTATGTGAATACCCCGATGTGTTTCCTGAAGAACTACCGGGCTTACCCCCAGTACGAGAGATTGAGTTCGGCATTGAATTAGTGCCGGATGCGACCCCAATTTCGATAGCTCCGTACCGAATGGCGCCTACTGAATTAAAAGAATTGAAAGCGCAGTTGCAAGAATTGACCGAGAGGGGTTTCGCACGACCGAGTTTTTCTCCGTGGGGAGCACCAGTCTTATTTGTGAAAAAGAAAGATGGGACAATGCGAATGTGTATCGACTACCGGCAACTAAATAAGGTGACCATAAAGAATAAATACCCATTACCTCGGATCGATGATTTATTTGATCAGTTAAAGGGGGCTTCAGTGTTTTCAAAAATAGATTTGAGATCGGGCTATTACCAATTACGAGTCAGAGATTCCGATGTGCCCAAGACGGCATTTCGAACGAGGTACGGGCATTATGAGTTTTTGGTTATGCCTTTTGGGCTTACCAATGCACCTGCCGTTTTTATGGATCTCATGAACCGGGTCTTCCGACGGTTTTTGGATCGGTTTGTAGTAGTGTTTATCGATGATATATTGGTCTACTCCAAAAGCGAAGCGGAACACGTTGAGCACTTGAGGTAGTACTACAAACCTTGAGAGATCATCGTTTATATGCAAAATTCAGTAAGTGTGAGTTTTGGTTGAACGAAGTCAGCTTCTTGGGTCATGTGGTTTCGGTGTCAGGAATTCGGGTGGATCCAAACAAAATAGCAGCCATACTCG
Organism: Gossypium australe; assembly: GCA_005393395.2. Classification (NCBI taxonomy): domain Eukaryota; kingdom Viridiplantae; phylum Streptophyta; class Magnoliopsida; order Malvales; family Malvaceae; genus Gossypium; species Gossypium australe. The sequence continues at coordinate 56,419,678 of CM016615.1, forward strand.
AGTGGAAACCACCAAAGAATGTTTCTGAGATCCGAAGTTTCCTAGGCCTCGCGGGATATTATAGACGATTTGTAAAAGGTTTTTCTGTGATAGCTGCACCTTTGACGAGGCTACTACAGAAGGATGTCAAATATGAGTGGTCAGAAAAATGCCAGAAGAGTTTCGAGCAGTTGAAAGCCCTTTTAACCGAGGCTCCAGTGTTGACTCAGCCTGAATCGGGTAAAGAATTCACTATTTTTAGTGATGCGTCTTTAAGTGGGTTGGGTTGTGTTCTAATGCAAGAAGGCAAGGTCATAGCCTACGCTTCAAGACAATTGAAGCCACATGAAAAGAATTATCCAACTCACGATCTGGAGTTAGCAGCCATTGTGTTTGCATTAAAAATTTGGCGTCACTATTTATTCGGCGAAAAATGTCATGTTTATTCAGATCACAAAAGTCTGAAATATTTAATGACTCAGAAAGATCTAAATTTGAGACAACGCCGATGGTTAGAATTGTTGAAAGACTATGAATTAGTGATTGACTACCATCCAGGGAAGGCTAATGTGGTGGCGGATGCGTTGAGTCGAAAATCATTATTTGCTCTGCGTGCATTAAACACACGGATGACGATGTCTGAGGATGGTTCGATCATAGCCGAGCTGCAAACAAGACCGATGTTTATTCAGCAAATTTGCGAGGCACAGAAAGTTGACGAAAAGTTAGTAGCTATTCGGGTTCAGTGTGAGAACGCTACAGAATCAGACTTCCAGATAGATGCAAATGACTGTTTGAAGTATAAAAATCGATTGTGTGTTCCAATGAACTCAGATTTGATACAGATGATTCTGAGGGAGGCCCATAATGGCCGAATGTCGATACACCCGGGTAGCACAAAAATGTATAACGATTTGAAGCAGTTTTATTGGTGGCCCGGCATGAAACGGGACATATCTGAGTTTGTCTCCAAGTGCTTAATCTGTCAACAAGTGAAAGCTGAGCATCAGGTACCCTCCGGATTACTTCAGCCGATCATGATACCCGAATGGAAATGGGACAGAATTACTATGGATTTTGTATCCGGTCTTCCTATGACACCGAGTAAGAAAGATGCCGTTTGGGTTATCGTTGATAGATTGACTAATCAGCTCATTTTGTACCGGTACGTACCGACTATTCACTTGACAAACTCGCCGAATTGTATGTGTCGCAGATTGTAAGATTGCACGGTGTACCGAGTTCCATTGTTTCAGATAGAGATCCAAGATTTACCTCGCGATTCTGGAAGAAGTTGCAAGATGCATTAGGTACTAACTTCACTTTAGTACAGCCTTCCATCCGCAAACAGACGGCCAGTCTGAGCGAACCATTTTGATACTTGAGGACATGTTGAGGTGTTGCGTTCTCGAGTTCAAAGGTACCTGGGAACGATACTTACCTTTGATTGAGTTTGCTTATAATAATAGTTTTCAATCTAGCATAAAAATGGCACCTTATGAAGCCTTATATGGTCGAAAATGTCGCACACCATTGTATTGGACTGAGCTCAGTGAGAACAAGATACACGGGGTTGATTGGATTAAAGAAACAGAACAGAAGGTGGTCGTTATTCGGAGTAATTTGAAAGCTGCTTTGGATCGTCAAAAGTCCTATGCCGATTTAAAACGTAAGGACATTGAATTTCAGGTCGGAGATCGGGTGTTCTTAAAAGTTTCTCCGTGGAAGAAAATACTCCGATTCGGTCAGAAAGGCAAGTTGAGCCCGAGATTTATCGGACCGTACGAAGTTATTGAACGTATTGGACCGGTTGCTTATAGATTAAGATTGCCCTCCGAGTTAGAAAAGATACACAATGTATTTCATGTTTCGATGCTTCGCAAATACAGATCGGATCCGTCCCATGTGATCACCCCGTCAGAGATTGAAATTCGTCTGACTTGACCTATGATGAGGAACCGATCCGTATCTTGGCTCGGGAGACCAAAGAGTTAAGAAATAAAAGAATTCCATTAGTAAAGATTCTATGGAATCGTCACGGAGTTGAAGAGGCTACGTGGGAGCCTGAAGAGTCAATGAAGCAACAATATCCGAACCTTTTTAACGGTAAGATTTTCGGGGACGAAAATCCTTAAAGGGGGGAGTTGTAACAGACCAATTTTGACCTTAACCGGAACGGTGGTTTCGGGACCACGAATCCGAGCCTGTGGGATATTATAATATTATGTTTGTGTTTATTATGTGTGTTTTTAGTGAGTGTAAAAAAATTTCGTAGAAAATTTTGGCTATCTAAGTGCTTAATTTGCTAAGAAGGCTTAAATTGCAAGAAGGATTAATGTAGTGGGCATTAATAAAAGGGAGCTAAGTGAATTGTCCATAAAACATAAGGATTTGCATGTCAATTTTCCCCCTTTAAACAAGGTGGACGGCAAGCATGCATATATGCTCTCTTTTTTATATTTTTGTATGACATTTAGGCAATTTTATATTAAGCATGCTAGGATTATATACTTTTTAATTATACATTTGATTTTTAGTAAAAATTAAAAGAAAAGCATGCTATAATTTATGGAAAAAGAGAAAAACAAAAACAAAAAAATTCTCTCATCCTTCCTCCCTTCTAGCCGAATTCTACTTTGAAGAGAAGAGAAGAACTTTCATCTTCTTCAATCGGCCCTTGCATGTGTTAGTATAGGTAAGAGTTTGAACTTCACCTTAATAATTTATCTTGACATGGCTTGGATTCTTGATTATTTCTCTTTGGAAAACAAGCAAAACTTGTTAAGTTAGTAGGATGAGATTCGGCCATGCATGTGGGAATCAAGATAAGAGTTGAATCTTAGCTTGATAGCCAACCCTTAGATTTTGTTGATTTCTTTAAGCATTAGGGAAAAACAAGTAAAGTTTTGTGATGCCATGCATGAGGAAGTTCGGCCATGGGGGGGGGGGAAGGGTTATAATTTGAGCTAAAATAAGCTTAGATAGTATAAGAAGAAATAGCTTGAACTCGTAAGAAAGCTTTGTCGATTTTTGGCTTGAAGATACCTTCATATTTGGCCGAATATGGGGTTGAACATTCATGAAAATAATTCCTTCTTGTGTTTGGATGTTCGGCCATCCACATATAATGAAGTTAACCTTAGATTAATTGTTATATGTGATGTGTTAATTGTTGGGTGAACTAAGTATAAGACTTGAGTATTTGAAATAAAATAGTGTAAGGAGTAAAATAGATGGAAAGAAGAGCTAAAAAGAGAATTCTAAGAACCTAAGGGCCATTCGGCCATGTAGAAGAAATCCACATAGGTTGAATTGGAGTAGTCAAATGCATGAAATTAGAATGGTTATTTAGCTTGTTGCTAGGTTGCATGTTGAAGAAAATGCATGGGGGTTATTGACATATTCGGCCATATGAGAGAATGAATTTGAGCTATGGTATTTAGTGATATATGTATAATTACATAAAAATTTATGTATGGCAATAAATATGAAAGTAGGTTGTAAGTTAAAACGTATCAAGGAAAGCACTACCAAGGTGTTCCTTAATAATTTTGAATGTATTTGAACAAATAGAGGATAAATGTCGAATGTAAATGTTTATGTCTTGGGATTATTATTTTTATGATTTTGCTTTCGAATTAAATGGAAGTGTGGGTTAATTGGTTTAAATTGAACCAAATTAGATCAAGATCAACAGGAGAAAAAGTTGGAGCGAGGAAAAGCTAAGCTAAACGAATAGTTGAAGATTTTGAATCTATCTACTCCTAAGGTAAGTCCCTTAGTTAAATCATGTCAAAGAGTTAAGTATGGTTATCTTGACTATTAAAAATTTATGAATGCTAATGTCTAATTATATCATGGCCGAATGTATATGGACATATTGGTTGATGATTTAAGTTGAGAATGTGATGGAAATTATTTTGGCGAATGCAAGGTGAATAAGTAAGTTTTTGAGCTACCTTATATCTAAAGACTCTTTACATATCTAGTGAATGATATAAATTGTATAAGCTTGGTATAAATCCATGAGTTGGTCGATTGAAATAGTGATGGATTTGATCGATTTCAAATTTATTAAATGCAATGGTAATAAAGGTGTATGATTCGATATGTATAGTGAAAATGTGAAAAGCATGTAAAGATATTTTGACATTCGGGCTTTTATGCCTAGCAGGCCTCGTGCCGGTGTTATCTATCGGGCTTTTACGCCTAGCAGGCCTCGTGCCGGTGTTATCTATCGGGCTTTTACGCCTAGCAGGCCTCGTGCCGGTGTTACCTATCGGGCTTTACGCCTAGCAGGCCTTGCGCCGGTGTTACTTTTCAGGCTGTTACGCCTAGCAGGCTTGATGCCGGTGATGAAATTTACCTAAGAGGAGTTTAATCCTTGTCAAGACAATTTAGAATTGAATTGTCAAGAATATGGCTCGGGTAAGTAGGTAAGGTATGTTGTGTTAAGTATTACTTGTGCCAAATTGTCATTGGTGAATGTAATTTGACGGAAGTCGAGCTTAGAACATGCTATTATGGGACAATTGATTTGCATGTATGACTGCTATGAAAGTAGGTTTCGAATTATTAATATTTGACCTTGTGTAAACTAGTTGCTTAGTTGTTTATGTAGAATGCCACATATGTATTGTTTTATTTTCGTAAATAATTAAATGTTTTAATTTCTATGAGTTGGGACTTACTAAGCTAGTAAGCTTAATCGTGTGAGATGTTCCTTTGTTTTATAGATTAGGAGCAAGCCACAAGCTCACCGGGATCGTTGGAAAGTCGCTCACACTATCAACCTACATTTTGGGTACTCCTTCATTTTGGGTTGGTCTTTAAAAGAAGGCATGTATAGGATAGACTTGGTTTGTTTTGAGGAAATTTTACGGTTCACTTGTAAACACTAAAAGAATAGCCATGCGAAAATGGCTAAATTTTTGTTAAGTACGTTGGGTGTTTTGATGTAAGTTGGTTCATGATGGCAATGTCCATGCATTCCTAAACAAGTTAATCGTTTTACTAAGGAAATGTTTGAATATAAATTTAATCCTTGAAATTTAGAAGTAAGGAGATTCGGGTAGGAGCTAGTTTATTTTTGAAATAAAACAGCATGTAGCAGCAGCAGTGACGCGAGTTAGAAAAATCACCAAAAATAGGGTATATTGAAGTAAAAGGTGAATGAGACCTGGAATTAAACCTTATCGTGTCTATTTTTACATGAAAGAAACAGAGTAGGCAAAAGACTCATACATTATGAGATAATTTAGTTTTAGTGAGACCTGCTCTGAATGAATTCGTGAGTCACTGTTCTGTTTTAGAAAAATTGTCATAAATCGTACAAAAATAATTAGGAAGCATGGTTTATATGTGTAGAATCCTAAATGAGTCTACTTTTCATTGGTATAAATAAGAACACCATTGGAAAATTGTGCAATCAGATAACTGCAGTTTTATAAGGACAGGTCAGAACTGTCCAGCTGTGTAATAAGGGTAACTTTGAAGAATAAACTGTACTAATTGGCCACATGAAAAATTTAGAAAAATTATGGTGAATAGATATATGAGTCTACTTTCAAGGAAAATTTACGGATCTGAATTTCGAATTTTGTAACTCGAGTTATAGCTGAATTAGTCGACACAACGCAGTTTGACAGCTTTAAGATTTACATGTACTGAACTAGAAGTCAAGTCTAGTAATGCCTTTTGCTCAACTCCGGCGACGGTACCGGGTACGGGGTGTTACATTTGATTGGTATCAGAGCTTACGGTTTAGTCGATTCTAGGACTACCGTGGCGCGTGTGAGTCTAGCTATACATGCCTGTGGTTATATGTTGATAGTGTGGTGACTTCTGACAACCTGAATTTTTGTTTGTATAGTAAATGGATTCCGAACCAGAAAGAGCTGTGGCTGATGATGTGGAGAGCGTGGCGCCTGACCGTACCCATGGATCAGCGCCGATAGACTCTCGACCTGTTTCGGGTAGCCACGAAGGAGAGACAAAGCAAGCCTTTTATCGAATGATGAATGATTGGTTTGCCCAATTTATTCAGAATAACCCGAATATACCCCAACCTCCACCCCCGAATAATCCAACTCCGGATCCTCTAGCTCCCCCAGTGATAGATCCAATGAGATCTAGTAGGCCCCCAGTTGACAAAATTCGAAAATATGGGGCCGAAGAATTTAAAGCCAATGACGATGATGATGCTGAGAGAGCCGAAATGTGGCTTGATAACACTATTCGGGTACTTGGTGAGCTGTCTTGTACTCCGGATGAATGCTTGAAGTGTACTATATCCTTATTGCGGGACACTGCATATCACTGGTGGAATACACTAGTATCAGTGGTTCCGAAAGAAAAAGTGACATGGGATTTCTTCCAAACTGAATTCCGCAAGAAATATATTAGCCAGAGATTTATTGATCAAAAGCGAAAAGAGTTCCTTGAGCTGAAACAAGGACGAATGACGGTAACGGAGTATGAAAGAAAATTTGTCAGGCTCAGCCGTTATGCTAGAGAGTGTGTCTCTACTGAAGCCATTATGTGTAAAAGATTCGAAGACGGCCTAAATGAAGACATAAAGATGTTTGTTGGCGTTCTTGAAATCCAAGAATTTGTAACTTTAGTTGAGAGAGCTTGCAAAGCTGAAGAGCTCGGGAAGGAGAAAAGAAAGGCCGATACCGAAGCCAGAGATATCCGGAAGAGGTCTTCGGGCAAAGTCTTCCATCCCACGAGCAAGAAGCCCAGAGATGACTACAGCCGACAGAGAACCACTACAGATCCGCCTAGACGGGATCGACCTCCTATGAGCTCCCGAGCTACCTCGATAGCCAGTGTTGGTAACATTCCACAAACTAGAGTTGAATGTAAGCACTGTGGCAAATGGCACTCAGGGAGTTGTAGATTCCATGATCGGACTTGCTATAAGTGTGGATCGTCAGGTCATTTTATCCGAGAGTGTCCGAAATTAGCTGAGCAAAATGCAGTTCAGAACACTACACCGAGCAACGTGCCAATGCGAGGTAGACCACCCAGACATTCAGGCAATGTAGGTGGTAGCCAGAAAGGAACGACGAACGCTACAGGTCGATCCGAGGCTAGAGCTCCGGCTAGAGCGTATGCTGCGCGAGCTAGAGAGGATGCTTCCTCCCCCGACGTCATTACCGGTACTTTCACTCTTTTTGATACTACTGTGATTGCACTAATTGATCCTGGTTCGACTCATTCTTATGTGTGTGAAACTTTAAAATTTGGTAAGACTCTGCTAGTTGAGTCTACCGAGTTCGTAATTCGTGTGTCCAACCCTTTGGGTAGATGTGTGCTTGTTAATAAAGTGTGTAGAGGTTGCCCGTTGATGGTTCGAGATTATTGCTTTCCAGCTGATTTGATGTTGTTGCCCTTCGACGAATTTGATATAATCTTGGGTATGGATTGGCTAACTTCACATGAGGCAGTGGTGGATTGCAAAAGGAAGCTTATTAATTTGAAATGCCGAAACGGTGAGACAATCAGAATAAAATCCGGTGATGTAAATGAGTTGCCTACAGTGATATCCTCGATGGTAGCCCAAAAGTATGTGAGAAAGGGGTATGAGGCCTATTTGGCTTATGTACTGGATAATAAACTGTCCGAGAAATTAATGGAATCGGTACCAGTTGTATGTGAATACCCCGATGTGTTTCCTGAAGAACTACCGGGCTTACCCCCAGTACGAGAGATTGAGTTCGGCATTGAATTAGTGCCGGATGCGACCCCAATTTCGATAGCTCCGTACCGAATGGCGCCTACTGAATTAAAAGAATTGAAAGCGCAGTTGCAAGAATTGACCGAGAGGGGTTTCGCACGACCGAGTTTTTCTCCGTGGGGAGCACCAGTCTTATTTGTGAAAAAGAAAGATGGGACAATGCGAATGTGTATCGACTACCGGCAACTAAATAAGGTGACCATAAAGAATAAATACCCATTACCTCGGATCGATGATTTATTTGATCAGTTAAAGGGGGCTTCAGTGTTTTCAAAAATAGATTTGAGATCGGGCTATTACCAATTACGAGTCAGAGATTCCGATGTGCCCAAGACGGCATTTCGAACGAGGTACGGGCATTATGAGTTTTTGGTTATGCCTTTTGGGCTTACCAATGCACCTGCCGTTTTTATGGATCTCATGAACCGGGTCTTCCGACGGTTTTTGGATCGGTTTGTAGTAGTGTTTATCGATGATATATTGGTCTACTCCAAAAGCGAAGCGGAACACGTTGAGCACTTGAGGTAGTACTACAAACCTTGAGAGATCATCGTTTATATGCAAAATTCAGTAAGTGTGAGTTTTGGTTGAACGAAGTCAGCTTCTTGGGTCATGTGGTTTCGGTGTCAGGAATTCGGGTGGATCCAAACAAAATAGCAGCCATACTCGAGTGGAAACCACCAAAGAATGTTTCTGAGATCCGAAGTTTCCTAGGCCTCGCGGGATATTATAGACGATTTGTAAAAGGTTTTTCTGTGATAGCTGCACCTTTGACGAGGCTACTACAGAAGGATGTCAAATATGAGTGGTCAGAAAAATGCCAGAAGAGTTTCGAGCAGTTGAAAGCCCTTTTAACCGAGGCTCCAGTGTTGACTCAGCCTGAATCGGGTAAAGAATTCACTATTTTTAGTGATGCGTCTTTAAGTGGGTTGGGTTGTGTTCTAATGCAAGAAGGCAAGGTCATAGCCTACGCTTCAAGACAATTGAAGCCACATGAAAAGAATTATCCAACTCACGATCTGGAGTTAGCAGCCATTGTGTTTGCATTAAAAATTTGGCGTCACTATTTATTCGGCGAAAAATGTCATGTTTATTCAGATCACAAAAGTCTGAAATATTTAATGACTCAGAAATATCTAAATTTGAGACAACGCCGATGGTTAGAATTGTTGAAAGACTATGAATTAGTGATTGACTACCATCCAGGGAAGGCTAATGTGGTGGCGGATGCGTTGAGTCGAAAATCATTATTTGCTCTGCGTGCATTAAACACACGGATGACGATGTCTGAGGATGGTTCGATCATAGCCGAGCTGCAAACAAGACCGATGTTTATTCAGCAAATTTGCGAGGCACAGAAAGTTGACGAAAAGTTAGTAGCTATTCGGGTTCAGTGTGAGAACGCTACAGAATCAGACTTCCAGATAGATGCAAATGACTGTTTGAAGTATAAAAATCGATTGTGTGTTCCAATGAACTCAGATTTGATACAGATGATTCTGAGGGAGGCCCATAATGGCCGAATGTCGATACACCCGGGTAGCACAAAAATGTATAACGATTTGAAGCAGTTTTATTGGTGGCCCGGCATGAAACGGGACATATCTGAGTTTGTCTCCAAGTGCTTAATCTGTCAACAAGTGAAAGCTGAGCATCAGGTACCCTCCGGATTACTTCAGCCGATCATGATACCCGAATGGAAATGGGACAGAATTACTATGGATTTTGTATCCGGTCTTCCTATGACACCGAGTAAGAAAGATGCCGTTTGGGTTATCGTTGATAGATTGACTAAATCAGCTCATTTTGTACCGGTACGTACCGACTATTCACTTGACAAACTCGCCGAATTGTATGTGTCGCAGATTGTAAGATTGCACGGTGTACCGAGTTCCATTGTTTCAGATAGAGATCCAAGATTTACCTCGCGATTCTGGAAGAAGTTGCAAGATGCATTAGGTACTAAACTTCACTTTAGTACAGCCTTCCATCCGCAAACAGACGGCCAGTCTGAGCGAACCATTTTGATACTTGAGGACATGTTGAGGTGTTGCGTTCTCGAGTTCGAAGGTACCTGGGAACGATACTTACCTTTGATTGAGTTTGCTTATAATAATAGTTTTCAATCTAGCATAAAAATGGCACCTTATGAAGCCTTATATGGTCGAAAATGTCGCACACCATTGTATTGGACTGAGCTCAGTGAGAACAAGATACACGGGGTTGATTGGATTAAAGAAACAGAACAGAAGGTGGTCGTTATTCGGAGTAATTTGAAAGCTGCTTTGGATCGTCAAAAGTCCTATGCCGATTTAAAACGTAAGGACATTGAATTTCAGGTCGGAGATCGGGTGTTCTTAAAAGTTTCTCCGTGGAAGAAAATACTCCGATTCGGTCAGAAAGGCAAGTTGAGCCCGAGATTTATCGGACCGTACGAAGTTATTGAACGTATTGGACCGGTTGCTTATAGATTAAGATTGCCCTCCGAGTTAGAAAAGATACACAATGTATTTCATGTTTCGATGCTTCGCAAATACAGATCGGATCCGTCCCATGTGATCACCCCGTCAGAGATTGAAATTCGGTCTGACTTGACCTATGATGAGGAACCGATCCGTATCTTGGCTCGGGAGACCAAAGAGTTAAGAAATAAAAGAATTCCATTAGTAAAGATTCTATGGAATCGTCACGGAGTTGAAGAGGCTACGTGGGAGCCTGAAGAGTCAATGAAGCAACAATATCCGAACCTTTTTAACGGTAAGATTTTCGGGGACGAAAATCCTTAAAGGGGGGGAGAGTTGTAACAGACCAATTTTGACCTTAACCGGAACGGTGGTTTCGGGACCACGAATCCGAGCCTGTGGGATATTATAATATTATGTTTGTGTTTATTATGTGTGTTTTTAGTGAGTGTAAAAAAATTTCGTAGAAAATTTTGGCTATCTAAGTGCTTAATTTGCTAAGAAGGCTTAAATTGCAAGAAGGATTAATGTAGTGGGCATTAATAAAAAGGGAGCTAAGTGAATTGTCCATAAAACATAAGGATTTGCATGTCAATTTTCCCCCTTTAAACAAGGTGGACGGCAAGCATGCATATATGCTCTCTTTTTTATATTTTTGTATGACATTTAGGCAATTTTATATTAAGCATGCTAGGATTATATACTTTTTAATTATACATTTTGATTTTTAGTAAAAATTAAAAGAAAAGCATGCTATAATTTATGGAAAAAGAGAAAAACAAAAACAAAAAAATTCTCTCATCCTTCCTCCCTTCTAGCCGAATTCTACTTTGAAGAGAAGAGAAGAACTTTCATCTTCTTCAATCGGCCCTTGCATGTGTTAGTATAGGTAAGAGTTTGAACTTCACCTTAATAATTTATCTTGACATGGCTTGGATTCTTGATTATTTCTCTTTGGAAAACAAGCAAAACTTGTTAAGTTAGTAGGATGAGATTCGGCCATGCATGTGGGAATCAAGATAAGAGTTGAATCTTAGCTTGATAGCCAACACTTAGATTTTGTTGATTTCTTTAAGCATTAGGGAAAAACAAGTAAAGTTTTGTGATGCCATGCATGAGGAAGTTCGGCCATGGGGGGGGGGGGAAGGGTTATAATTTGAGCTAAAAATAAGCTTAGATAGTATAAGAAGAAATAGCTTGAACTCGTAAGAAAGCTTTGTCGATTTTTGGCTTGAAGATACCTTCATATTTGGCCGAATATGGGGTTGAACATTCATGAAAATAATTCCTTCTTGTGTTTGGATGTTCGGCCATCCACATATAATGAAGTTAACCTTAGATTAATTGTTATATGTGATGTGTTAATTGTTGGGTGAACTAAGTATAAGACTTGAGTATTTGAAATAAAATAGTGTAAGGAGTAAAATAGATGGAAAGAAGAGCTAAAAAGAGAATTCTAAGAACCTAAGGGCCATTCGGCCATGTAGAAGAAATCCACATAGGTTGAATTGGAGTAGTCAAATGCATGAAATTAGAATGGTTATTTAGCTTGTTGCTAGGTTGCATGTTGAAGAAAATGCATGGGGGTTATTGACATATTCGGCCATATGAGAGAATGAATTTGAGCTATGGTATTTAGTGATATATGTATAATTACATAAAAATTTATGTATGGCAATAAATATGAAAGTAGGTTGTAAGTTAAAACGTATCAAGGAAAGCACTACCAAGGTGTTCCTTAATAATTTTGAATGTATTTGAACAAATAGAGGATAAATGTCGAATGTAAATGTTTATGTCTTGGGATTATTATTTTTATGATTTTGCTTTCGAATTAAATGGAAGTGTGGGTTAATTGGTTTAAATTGAACCAAATTAGATCAAGATCAACAGGAGAAAAAGTTGGAGCGAGGAAAAGCTAAGCTAAACGAATAGTTGAAGATTTTGAATCTATCTACTCCTAAGGTAAGTCCCTTAGTTAAATCATGTCAAAGAGTTAAGTATGGTTATCTTGACTATTAAAAATTTATGAATGCTAATGTCTAATTATATCATGGCCGAATGTATATGGACATATTGGTTGATGATTTAAGTTGAGAATGTGATGGAAATTATTTTGGCGAATGCAAGGTGAATAAGTAAGTTTTTGAGCTACCTTATATCTAAAGACTCTTTACATATCTAGTGAATGATATAAATTGTATAAGCTTGGTATAAATCCATGAGTTGGTCGATTGAAATAGTGATGGATTTGATCGATTTCAAATTTATTAAATGCAATGGTAATAAAGGTGTATGATTCGATATGTATAGTGAAAATGTGAAAAGCATGTAAAGATATTTTGACATTCGGGCTTTTATGCCTAGCAGGCCTCGTGCCGGTGTTATCTATCGGGCTTTTACGCCTAGCAGGCCTCGTGCCGGTGTTATCTATCGGGCTTTTACGCCTAGCAGGCCTCGTGCCGGTGTTACCTATCTGGCTTTACGCCTAGCAGGCCTTGCGCCGGTGTTACTTTTCAGGCTGTTACGCCTAGCAGGCTTGATGCCGGTGATGAAATTTACCTAAGAGGAGTTTAATCCTTGTCAAGACAATTTAGAATTGAATTGTCAAGAATATGGCTCGGGTAAGTAGGTAAGGTATGTTGTGTTAAGTATTACTTGTGCCAAATTGTCATTGGTGAATGTAATTTGACGGAAGTCGAGCTTAGAACATGCTATTATGGGACAATTGATTTGCATGTATGACTGCTATGAAAGTAGGTTTCGAATTATTAATATTTGACCTTGTGTAAACTAGTTGCTTAGTTGTTTATGTAGAATGCCACATATGTATTGTTTTATTTTCGTAAATAATTAAATGTTTTAATTTCTATGAGTTGGGACTTACTAAGCTAGTAAGCTTAATCGTGTGAGATGTTCCTTTGTTTTATAGATTAGGAGCAAGCCACAAGCTCACCGGGATCGTTGGAAAGTCGCTCACACTATCAACCTACATTTTGGGTACTCCTTCATTTTGGGTTGGTCTTTAAAAGAAGGCATGTATAGGATAGACTTGGTTTGTTTTGAGGAAATTTTACGGTTCACTTGTAAACACTAAAAGAATAGCCATGCGAAAATGGCTAAATTTTTGTTAAGTACGTTGGGTGTTTTGATGTAAGTTGGTTCATGATGGCAATGTCCATGCATTCCTAAACAAGTTAATCGTTTTACTAAGGAAATGTTTGAATATAAATTTAATCCTTGAAATTTAGAAGTAAGGAGATTCGGGTAGGAGCTAGTTTATTTTTGAAATAAAACAGCATGTAGCAGCAGCAGTGACGCGAGTTAGAAAAATCACCAAAAATAGGGTATATTGAAGTAAAAGGTGAATGAGACCTGGAATTAAACCTTATCGTGTCTATTTTTACATGAAAGAAACAGAGTAGGCAAAAGACTCATACATTATGAGATAATTTAGTTTTAGTGAGACCTGCTCTGAATGAATTCGTGAGTCACTGTTCTGTTTTAGAAAAATTGTCATAAATCGTACAAAAATAATTAGGAAGTATGGTTTATATGTGTAGAATCCTAAATGAGTCTACTTTTCATTGGTATAAATAAGAACACCATTGGAAAATTGTGCAATCAGATAACTGCAGTTTTATAAGGACAGGTCAGAACTGTCCAGCTGTGTAATAAGGGTAACTTTGAAGAATAAACTGTACTAATTGGCCACATGAAAAATTTTAGAAAAATTATGGTGAATAGATATATGATTCTACTTTCAAGGAAAATTTACGGATCTGAATTTCGAATTTTGTAACTCGAGTTATAGCTGAATTAGTCGACACAACGCAGTTTGACAGCTTTAAGATTTACATGTACTGAACTAGAAGTCAAGTCTAGTAATGCCTTTTGCTCAACTCCGGCGACGGTACCGGGTACGGGGTGTTACAATTCTTGAAAAGAAAACTCAAAGAGAATTTATTAACTCAAAAGAGAAGTTGATAATAATGAATTGTATCAATTGTATACAATGCAAAGGCTTATATATAGGCTAGCTAAATAAATCTAAATAAAACTCTTAAGTATACTAGAGGTCTAATTAATCTAAACAAGAACTAGTTTTAAACTAAACTTTCTTATTGACATAAAACTCCTAAATAACTTAAACTACTTAATAATTATTAAAATTTCATAATAATAAAATAATAATAAGTGCTAATAAATACAAAATTGGGATCACATATAATAAAAATTAAGCCCAAAACTTGAACCCAATATGATTTAAACTCGAATTAAAAGCCCAAAACTCATAATTCCCATTATAATCCCGTGCAGAAATTCTACTTGCATAGTCTTCACTAAAACGGTCATAAATTGAGCTCCAAACTCAAAATCGAGTGATTCAAAGTGTGATTTGAAGATAAGAGATAGATCTTCAACTAATCTTAACCAAGAAATTCTTGGATCCCATCCTAAAATTCATTGTAAGTTAACTAATCTTTTCATTTTCAAAATAGGTAGTTTCGATGAATGGAATTTAATAAATTTCACCCTATCCGTACATGTATCATTCCCTTTTTCCTCGAAAAGATTCATCTTTAGATCATGTCTTTGATCGAATCTTGGTTTGATTTGCTTGGCCTTTGACATTATTGTTGAGCCTTGAGGTAGTGTGAGCACATCACATCCATCGGTCTGAAATTGGGCCTTGAGACTTGCATCACCATCTCTACTACGTATTGGCTCAATCGTACAAATTCTACCTCGTACTCAACCATAGTCAATTCGCACTGCACCAAATTTATGAATTCACATTTGCGAGCTTCCATATACTGTTCGCCCATATGTAACATCCCGAAATTGGGCCTAGTAGGATTGGGCCTTGGGCTTTAGGAAAATTTGAGTATTATTTTATTACTTATGTTAGCTCGGGTAAAATTTTTGTGTGATTAGCATAGTCTTGTGAAGGCTTGGAATTATTAATGAAGTTAGAGTAATATTTTTAGTTTGAAGGAATTAATGAAGTGGATTAAGAGAGCTTGACACTTAAGTTAATTTAAGTGTTAAATTAAAGCATAAGAGGAGTAAGTGGCAAGATGGTTAAGGAGCTTGAAAGGTTGCTTGAGGTTAGAGGTTCGAGTAGCATGATTAACATTTTGGAGGTATTATTTTTGTGTTCTAGAATTGATGGACGGTCAACCTTTATTTATGATAAGGTGGACTTTCTTTCTTTTGGTAAGTTGAATTTTGGTTTAAGGAAAGCATGAAATTGGGGATAAGATTCTTAAGGTTATGGAAAGATGGGGGGACAAAAGGCTTGGCTTTAGGAATATGTTTTGGAAACTTTGTCAAGGCTTTAGTGCATGTATGTGGACAGCATGTATGGCTAGGGGGGTGGCCGAATTTTTGATAGGAGGTTTGGGGGGGATATTTGGCCAACTTTAGCAATTGTGCATCTTTTGGCTTTGTTTTTATTTCTCTCCAAAAAACTTCCCTCCTTGGCCGATTGTGTGTATTGCTTTTGGTGCAAAATTGCTTTTGATTTTAGCCTCATTTTGTTGAACCAAATCATACCATTTTTTTTCTTTCTTTCATTGTTCTTTTGAAATCGAAAATACAATTTGTACTTTGTGCATTTTTGTGCACTTTTCTTCTTTGGCAAAATAGTGTTTGGCCGAACCTCTATCTCCCACATCTCTCTCTTTTTCTTCTTTGATATTGGTTCATAATCACATTTTCCTTTACACTCTCTTGGCCGAAACATTCTTCATCTCAAATCCCATTTCTTTTTCATTTACTCAAAGTTAAAACATCCATTTACATTTTATTTCTTCTTCTCTTTTTATTTCACCATAGCCGAACCCTCTCTTTTAGTCTTTGTTTTGGCCGAATATTCAAGGGTAGATTCTCTTTGATTTTTCTTCAATCGATTTTGGAAAAGGGTAAGTGTTCATGGCCGATTTTCTTTCTTTTCTTTTCTCCTCTCTATGTTATTTTCTTGTGGACAAAAGTCGAACCTATGGGCATTTGTTGCAAGGTTCTAATCATTCTAGGAACCAATTTCTTTTAGGCTCTTCGGGACTTTGGAAGCAATCAATCTAAGCCTCGTTTCTTTGTCAATCGTTTTGGGTAAGTTTAGGTAAGACTTAGTATTTCATTCGATAATCTTTCGGGATTTGATGGTATAGCCGAATAGTTTTGCTTATAGTTTTGTGGTTTGGCCGAATGTTCTTAGTGCCATAAAAGGTGTTCTTTTGTGTGTAGCTAAAGGAAGGGAACTCAGAGTGTGATTCGGGATTTGGTAGGAGACCAAATCGGCTTTAAAGGGAGAAGGAAGAACCGCGTTTCGAGATCGTGTTAGAATCGAGTAGTTTGGGATTTCACTAATAGGCAGGTGTGTAGTTAGCCTACCGTTTTCCGGGTATTTGTGTTATATTTGTATGTATTAAATATGTGCTAACTTGTGCAAAGGAAATTGTGATACGGATACCCTCAAGGGGTATGTCGATAATCCGGTAAGTACCAAATCTGATAAAAAGTGATTTCTAATATGAATATGTGATAATATGCTTGATGAACATGCTCATGCATCACTATTTTATGTCATTATGGAATGTTGCATGTGCATGGGTTGGGATATGATATGAAAGAAGGTACGGGTGTACTTCGAGTACGTGGTTTGATGTTAGCCTTGAGCTACATCGTGGATTGACGTTGACTAAGGTCACGTTGTGGATTAATTGCGATTTAGTTCGCGTGGTTTGATGAGTGGCTGTGTGCCTCATCGTGGTTGATATCGGCTATGTGCCATATCGTGGTTGATGAGTGACTATGTGTCCCATCGTGGTTTTAGTGTTAGCTACGGCTACATCATGGATTGGCGCTGACCGAGGTCGCGTTGTGGATTATTGTGCTTAATTGCACGTGGACGGCATTGATTGCCTTTTGGAGTAAAAAGGAGAGGGTGATTTGATAATCCCCTGGTGTGTGGTGGCTGGATACGGGGGTGTGTAGAGGATGGACCTAGGTTGGGTTGGGTACATTTTGCATAATCTCAATGAATATGTGAATTAATGTGAAAATGGGCCAAGCCCAGTTTATAAATGTGGATCAGTGTGGAAACGGGTTAAGCCCGATATTTGGAATTATGGGGTTAATTACCCTATTACCTGATATGTGATATGAATGTGGGCCAAGCCCAGAATGTGGTAATATGTGAATATGATATCTTGTTATCTGTTATATGGGTTAATATATGGTTAACATGTGAGTGGAATTCAGTGGATTAATTACACACTGAGTCTGTGTGACTCACCCAATTTTTCTCAAACCTTTCAGGTGATGTTCGGACCGGGTTGGAGTGGGTACGAGGTGGCCCATGCAGAAGATATTTTATTTGTTTTACACATTTCCTTTATGAAAGGTTAATTATTGTAATAAGGGCCACTTTAAGTATTTAAGGATTTTTATTATGTTTTAAGTTAAATTGTCGATTATATTATTATTTGAAAATGTTTTATTTTAAACAACTTAATTTTATTTGGAACTTTAATTACACAATGTTTTAGTAAAGACAACAAATCTTTTATGTTTTAAACTCTAAGTCAAAAGTTTTTCAAACGTTTTTTCGCAGTGGCATGTCAAACTCGGTCACACAAATGGGCCGGGTTTGGGGTGTTACACCATAAATTTATTCTTGAATGTTTAAAGGAAGAAGCCCCAAGCCAATTGGTTAGTAGTAGTTCCCTTCTTTACAGTGTTCCACCAACGATGGGCTTCACAAGTGAGAAAGGACATAGTGCATCCCCACTTCTCTTCGTCCGTGCAGACCATTTGCTCAAGGATTTTATCAACACATTCAAGCCAATATCCTGCCTTGGTTGGATTTACTCCCCTAAAACCTCTGAATTCCTTGCCACCTAGAGCTCGTAGACATTCAAGTGGCAATCCTCGACTAACTGGAGCAGCATTGTTACAAGCGACATGTTGGGATGCCCCAATCATGGCTTGTACCAGCAGTTTGACACTTTCATCCAGAACATTTGCTCTGCGAGGTCGCACAGGTGACGTCGAAGTCTTGTCGTCCTCTGAAGGGTTCATATCTCTATTAACACGGTTCACATTCGCATTAACTCCAACATAAAACATAAAATATGTCTAAAGTTGTAATAGCCCGATTTAGGGCCTAGTCGAAATAGTGGTGCGAGACCACGAATCCGAGGTGAATTTATGAGTTTACAAAGTTTATGCCATGTTTGTATGCTAGTATTAATGTTTCATGAAGCAATTTTATTAAATTGTGGTGGATTGGTCCAAAAGGACTAAATTTGTAAAAAGTTGTAAAATATGAGTTTCTAGAAGCTTTTTGTATGAAATATCTTTAGAATAGTAACTAGAAGTCCTTAAATAACAATTTTTCCAAAAATATTATTTTGGACAAAATTGGCCTTGAGATGGTGTTATAGAAATTTTTAAGAGGAATGGCATTTTGGTCATTTGTCTAATAAGTGTTTAAAATAGGAAAAAGATGATAAAAATCTCATCATCTTCTTCCCCCATTGCCGAAAATTGAAAGAAGCCATAGCTAGTGTTCTTCAATTTTTGAAGCTTGCTAGTAAGTGCTCCTAAGCCCGGTTTTTGATATTCTTCGTATTTTTGAAGTCCCGGTAGCATGAGTAAGCTATTTTTAGCTATTTGATGAGCTAAGATGCATTTTTAAAAATTTAGCCATGAATGACATGCATGCTAAATGATGTTTTATGGAAGTTTATGAGAGTTTGAGGTTAGATAAACATCTTTTCCTTAAGGAATTTCATGAAAAATGATAGTATGGACCTTTTTTGTAATGATTATAAAATTTGGTCATACATGCTAGAACTAGAGAGAATTAATGATTGCTATAGGAGAGAAAATGATTCAGCTAAGCATGATGTTTAAGAAAGTTGCATGAAAATCATTTTACGAGCCTAGGGGCAAAAGTGCAAATATGAGAAAGTATAGGGGCAAATTAGTAATTTTGCCAAAGTATGAGTTATGAGTCAATTTAGTCAATATGATTATTAAATGATCTATTTATGATTATAGATAAAGAAAAACGAAGCCCGGATCGAAACCGAGGCAAGAACAAAGTCGAGGACTAAATTGCTTAACTACATACATTTTGTATTTTGAGGTAAGTTTGTATGAGTTCTAAGCTTTATGATTTTATCATTTAATTGCTTAGTATAATATACATTGTTATCATGAATGGTTTAATGTTATGTTAAACAAAGAAGTCTAAAAGATTAAACAAGAGAAATTCCCTATTAAAGATGAATTACCCTGGATATACGGTCCAGTACATGAGATAAGAAAGTCCGTATAAGACCAGGCCAAGGCATGGTATTGGAAATTGAGCAAGTTATCATGTAAGTCCAAGGACCCAAGCTTGGCATTGAATAAGTTATCATGTAAGTCCAAGGACCCAAGCTTGGCATTAAATAAGTTATCATGTAAGTCCAAGGACCCAAGCTTGGCATTAATAAGTTATCATGTAAGTCCAAGGACCCAAGCTTGGCATTGAATAAGTTATCATGTAAGTCCAAGGACCCAAGCTTGGAATTAATCAAGTTATCATGTAAGTCCAAGGACCCAAGCTTGGCATTGAACAACTTATCATGTAAGTCGAAGGACTCAAGCTTGGCATTAAATAAGTTATCATGTAAGACCAAGGCAAGCTTGGCATTGATCCAAGAAGAGATCTTCCACATAAGTCAATATTTAGAGTATGGCATTGGCATCAAGTACATGACTAGAGATCTAGTATTCCCGGTAATTCATAGAAATTCATCGGGCAAATGAGCAAAGCTAAAATGTGAAAACAAGAATGTTAAGAAAGCAAAGCCATTATCAAATTGAAATTGAATATTATTCATGTTATGAATGATGAATTAGAAACATGATTATTATGTTTAAGTATGCTGATCAATGTGATCATGAGATACAGGTACCTTGTTACCTTACAAGTACGAGATTAGTAAGTACCATGGGACAAGTAAGAATCATGTATGAGTAAGTAAGCTTTATAGATGAGATAATAATACCATTCTTATGTCAAATGGTTTATATGAAGCAAGTTTTTTTTTTTATGTGTTATACATGCAAACTTACTAAGCTAAATGCTTACGTCTTTGATTGTTTCTTTCTATGTAGTCCCGCCAAGCTAAATTGTGGATCATTGGAGTCGGACTTCATAGCACACTATCGACCCTTATATTGGTATAGCCAAATTATATTACTAAGTATGGCATGTATAGGAATTCATTCATTTCGAGAACATGTTCTTTTGTAAGGCCATTATATAGGCTATCAAGTTATTATTCTTTTGTACATGGCTAAGTGATTGGCCAAACTTGTTTAAGTTGTTTGTATATAGATGTCAATGAAATATGTAGTAATGTTCATAAAAGTTATATTATTAATGATTTGTATTGGTTGAAGTTGAGTTGATCTTAATTTAAGGGAGGCAAATGGCTTATTAAATAGCCTCTAATTGCCTACACGGTTAGACACACGGGCGCTTGTCTAGACCGTGTTAACCCTGCACCTTAATGTTTTAAATCAAGTTAGACCACGGTCATTTTACACGGCCGTGTGTATGGGCCGTGTAAGACACACGTTCAAAGCATGGGCGTGTGCTTAGGCCATGTGGTTGAAGTCAGTAGCTTCACACGGTTGGTAGACACGGGCGTGTCAAAGCCGTGTGAATAAAGTCAGTAACCTTCCACAGTTGTAGGCATGGGCGTGTAAATGAGTACACAGTTGTAGGCATGGGCGGATGACGTAGAAAGTAATTTTCCGGCTCCTGCTGAGGGGACAATGCCGAGCGAAAATGAGAATAGACCCACTACGGTGAGTCAAAAAGGAGGAGAAGAGGCTAGAGAAGCCTTCCTCCACATGATGAACACATGGTATACAGAGTTCATTCGGGCGAACCCGAATGCACAACCCCCTCCACCCCCGCCTGTTCCACAACCTGTTCCTGCAACCCCTCAAGTAGTAGAGGTGGTAAGAGGAGATAAACCTCCAATCGATAGGATCAGGAAACATGGGGCAGAAGAATTCCGAGCTAAAAAGGAAGATGATCCAGAAAGAGCTGAGTTCTGGTTGGAAAATACCATCAGGGTATTTAATGAGTTGTCATTCACACCTGAGGAATGCATGAAGTGTGTAGTCTCTCTCTTAAGAGACTCTGGTTACCAATGGTTGAACACCCTTGTGTCAGTAGTACCAAGGGAAAAGATTTCATGGGAATTCTTCCAAGAAGAGTTCAAGAAAAAGTATATTAGTCAAAGATTTGTGAAACAGAAAATAAAAGAATATCTAGAGTTAAAGTAAGGCAAGATGTCTGTAACTGACTATGAGCGGGAATTTGTACGACTTAGCAAGTACGCTCGCGAATGTGTATCCACTGAGGCCATCATGAGTAAAAGGTTTGAAGATGGGTTAAATGAGGACATCAAATTGCTTGTTGCTGTCCTAGAATTAAAAGAATTTATTGTGCTAGTAGAAAGGGCTTGTAAAGCCGAAGAACTAGTAAAGGAGAAGAAGAAGTCTGAAATGGAGTCTCGTGACTCTAAAAAGAGACAGTGGAATAAGTCATTCCAGTCTTCGTCCAAGAAGTCAAGAGATTTCCCTGCTCGATCAGCTGCTTCCACTGGGTTTTCAAGAAAAGACAAGAGTAAGCAGTATTCGGGAAATAAAGCACAAACGACTTTAGTTGCAAGTGTTGGAAATTTTAGACCTGACAGACCTGAATGTCCACAGTGTGGCAGAAGTCATCTCGGAGAGTGCCGAGCACATGAAAATGCATGTTTTAGATGTGGATCCCAAGACCATTTCATAAAAGATTGTCCAGAGATGATGAAAGAAGAAAGAACTCAAAACCCGAGATCCGGCAATATGGTCAGAGGGAGACCGCAAAAAACCCGGGAAGGGGGGCAAGTGGAAGAAGTAACCCTAGAGACTAGGCCGCGAGACCCGAGGGTAGAGCGCCTACAAGGACTTATGCCATTCGCGCTCACGAAGAGGCATCTTCTCCTGATGTTATTACAGGTACCTTTTCTCTTTACAATACTAAAGTTATTGCCTTAATAGATCCCAGATCCACACACTCTTACATTTGTATGAAATTAGTATCTAATTTGAGTATGCCTATAGATACTACAGAATTCATGATTAAGGTGTCTAATCCTTTAGGCAAGAGTGTGTTAGTTGATAAAGTATGTAAAGATTGTCCACTAATGATTAGAAGTCCTTGCTTTAAAGCAAATCTTATGTTGTTACCATTTGATGAATTTGACCTCATTCTTGGCATGGACTGGTTGACTACTCATAAAGTAATAGTTAATTGTGGGAAGAAGTGCATAGAAATGAAATGTGAAAGTGGGGATGTTCTTCATGTCAAATCAGATGAACATGATAGATTGCCGGTAATGATTTCTATTATGACAGCACAGAGATGTTTAAGAAAAGGGTATAAAGCATATCTGGCCTTTGTGATGAACGATAAAGAAACAGAGCTGAGGATTGAGTCAGTACCAATAATATGTGAGTACGTGGATGTTTTTCTCGAAGAATTATCGGGACTACCACCAGTTAGAGAAGTTGAGTTCAGCATTGAGTTAGTTCCCGGTACGGTACCGATATCTATTACTCCTTATAGGATGGCTCCAACAGAGTTGAAAGAATTGATGTTACAGTTGCAAGAATTGACTGATAAGGGTTTTGCAAAATCAAGTTGTTCACCATGGGGTGCTTCGGTTTTATTTGTGAAAAAGAAAGATGGCACCATGAGATTGTGCATAGATTACTGTCAGCTTAATAAAGTGACAGTAAAGAACAAGTACCCATTGCCTAGGATCGATGATTTGTTTGATCAATTGAAAGGAGCTACTGTGTTCTCTAAAATAGATTTGAGATTAGGGTACTACTAGCTAAGGGTGAAAGATTCAGATGTATCCAAGACTGCCTTTCGAACGAGGTATGGGCATTATGAATTTTTAGTCATGCCCTTTGGGTTGACCAATGCGCCTGCGGTATTCATGGATTTAATGAACCGCATCTTTAGGCCATACCTTGACAAGTTTGTGGTTGTTTTTATTGACGACATACTGATTTATTCCAAAGATGAGAATGAGCATGCTGAACATCTTCGGATAATTTTGCAGACTCTTCGAGAAAATCAGTTATATGCCAAGTACAGTAAAAGCGAGTTTGGGCTCAAGGAAGTAGGATTTCTTGGACATATTGTCTTGAGAAATGGAGTCCGAGTAGATCCTAGTAAGATCTCAGCCATAATGGACTGGAAGCCACCTAAGAACATCTCTGAAATTAGAAGTTTTCTGGGCCTAGCCGGCTATTACAGACGATTTGTCAAGGGGTTTTCCATGATTGCAACCCCGATGACCAAATTGTTACAGGAAAATGTGAAGTTTGAGTGGACAGAAAGATGCCAACAAAGTTTTAAGAAACTGAAAGCAATGCTGACAGAAGTTCCAGTTTTAGTACAACCTGAATCAGGGAA
Organism: Gossypium australe; assembly: GCA_005393395.2. Taxonomy (NCBI): domain Eukaryota; kingdom Viridiplantae; phylum Streptophyta; class Magnoliopsida; order Malvales; family Malvaceae; genus Gossypium; species Gossypium australe. The sequence continues at coordinate 56,443,409 of CM016615.1, forward strand.
GGAATTTATAATTTACAACGACGCATCCTTAAATGGATTAGGCTGTGTACTTATGCACGAAGGCAAGGTGACTGCTTATGCCTCCAAACAGTTGAAGCCTCACGAAAAGAATTATCCGACGCATGATTTAGAGTTGGCTGCCATAGTCTTCGCTTTGAAGATTTGGAGACACCATTTATATGGTGAAAGATGTCGGATTTTTACTGATCACAAAAGTCTGAAGTACTTGATGACGCAAAAAGAGTTGAACTTAAGGCAACGGAGATGGTTAGAGCTGATCAAAGACTATGAGTTAATCATTGACTACCATCCAGGAAAGGCGAATGTGGTCGCTGATGCTTTGAGCAGGAAGACCCTTTTTGCATTAAGGGCAATGAATTTGCGGATGACCTTATCCGATGATGATTCTATTCTAGCTGAGTTGAAAGCTAGACCAATGTTTCTTCAAGAGATCTTTGAGGCTCAGAAAGAAGATAATGAATTGCAAGTCAATAGAACTCAGTGTGAGTCAGATGTTAATTCTGACTTTCGGATTGATTCTGATGGATATTTGATGTTTAGAGATAGGGTTTGTGTACCGAGAAAGGAAGAACTTATTCAGACAATTTTGCACGAGGCACATAATGAGTGTTTATCTGTACATCCGGGTAGCACTAAGATGTATAATGACTTGAAGCAACTATATTGGTGGCCGAAAACGAAGGAAGACATTTCAGAGTTTGTTTCCAAATACATGATTTGCCAGCAAGTAAAGGCTGAACACCAAGTACCTTCTGGTTTACTTCAACCCATCTTGGTTCCTGAGTGGAAATGGGACCGTATTACTATGTATTTTGTAACGGGTTTACCGATGTCACCAAGTAAGAAAGATGCTATATGGGTTGTAGTTGATAGACTCACTAAGTCGGCCCATTTACCCGTACGAGTGGATTACTCACTTGACAAGTTGGCAAACTTGTATGTTTCAAAAATAGTAAGGCTTCACGGAATTCCCTTATCGATCATATCGGATAGAGATCCAAGATTCACATCCAGATTTTGGAAGAAGCTGCAAGAAGCCTTGGGTACAAGATTGAGTTTTAGCACAGCCTTTCATTCTCAAACTGACGGTCAGTTGAAAAGAGTAATTCAAATACTAGAGGATATGCTCCGGCGTTGTGTTCTTGAATTTCAAAACAGTTGGGAAAAGTTTCTCCCATTGATAGAATTTGCCTACAACAATAGTTTTCAGTCAAGCTTAAAGATGGCGCCTTATGAGGCTTTATATGGGCGTAAGTGCAGAACGCCTTTATTTTGGACTGAACTTAAAGAAAGCCAAATTCACGAGGTTAATTTGGTTAGAGAAGCTAAAGAAAAAGTTAAAGGAATACGAGAATGTTTAAAAGCTGCATCAGATAGACAAAAGTCTTATTCAGATTTAAAGAGAAAAGAGATAGAATACCAAGTCGGGGATAAAGTTTTCTTGAAAGTGTCACCATGGAGAAAAGTCCTCAGATTTGGTCGGAAAGGCAAGTTAAGCCCACGTTTCATTAGACCTTATGAGATTATTCAGAGAGTTGGACCGGTAGCTTCTCGTTTGGCCCTGCCATCAGAATTAGAAAAGATACATGATGTGTTTCATGTGTCAATATTGCGACGCTACAGATCAGACCCTTCACATGTGATTACCCCATCAGAGATAGAGATTCATCCCGACATGACTTACAGTGAAGACCCAGTCAAAATTTTGGCTCGAGAAGTCAAGCCTAAGTGGCAAAGACATGGGATAGAGGAAGCTACGTGGGAAACAGAAGAGAATATGAGAAACCAGTACCCAAACCTTTTAGCTGGTAAGATTTTCGAGGACGAAAATCCCTAAGTGGGGGAGAATTGTAACAGCCCGATTTAGGGCCTAGTCGGAATAGTGGTGCGAGACCACGAATCCGAGGTGAATTTATGAGTTTACAAAGTTTATGCCATGTTTGTATGCTAGTATGAATGTTTCATGAAGCAATTTTATTAAATTGTGGTGGATTGGTCCAAAAGGACTAAATTTGTAAAAAGTTATAAAATATGAGTTTCTAGAAGCTTTTTGTATGAAATAGCTTTAGAATAGTAATTAGAAGTTCTTAAATAACAATTTTTCCAAAAATATTATTTTGGACAAAATTGGCCTTGAGATGGTGTTATAGAAATTTTTAAGAGGAATGGCATTTTGGTCATTTGTCTAATAAGTGTTTAAAATAGGAAAAAGATGATAAAAATCTCATCATCTTCTTCCCCCATTGCCGAAAATTGAAAGAAGCCATAGCTAGGGTTCTTCAATTTTTGAAGCTTGCTAGTAAGTGCTCCTAAGCCCGATTTTTGATATTCTTCGTATTTTTGAAGTCCCGGTAGCATGAGTAATCTATTTTTAGCTATTTGATGAGCTAAGATGCATGTTTAAAAATTTAGCCATGAATGACATGCATGCTAAATGATTTTTTATGGAAGTTTATTAGAGTTTGAGGTTAGATAAACATCTTTTCCTTAAGGAATTTCATGAAAAATGATAGTATGGACCTTTTTTGTAATGATTATAAAATTTGGTCATACATTCTAGAACTAGAGAGAATTGATGATTGTTATAGTAGAGAAAATGATTCAGCTAAGCATGATGTTTAAGAAAGTTGCATGAAAATCATTTTACGAGCCTAGGGGCAAAAGTACAAATATGAGAAAGTATAGGGGCAAATTAGTAATTTTGTTAAAGTATGAGTTATGAGTCAATTTAGTCAATATGATTATTAAATAATCTTTTTATGATTATAAATAAAGAAAAATGAAGCCCGGATCGAAACCGAGGCAAGAACAAAGTCGAGGACTAAATTGCTTAACTACATACATTTTGTATTTTGAGGTAAGTTTGTATGAGTTCTAAGCTTTATGATTTTATCATTTAATTGCTTAGTATAATATACATTGTTATCATGAATGGTTTAATGTTATGTTAAACAAAGAAGTCAATAAGATTAAACAAGAGAAATTCCCGATTGAAGATGAATTACCATGGATATACGGTCCAGTACATGAGATAAGAAAGTCTGTATAAGACCAGGCCAAGGCATGGCATCAGAAATTGAGCAAGTTATCATGTAAGTCCAAGGACCCAAGCTTGGCATAGAATAAGTTATCATATAAGTCCAAGGACCCAAGCTTGGCATTGAATAAGTTATCATGTAAGTCCAAAGACCCAAGCTTGGCATTGAATAAGTTATCATGTATGTCCAAGGACCCAAGCTTGGCATTAATCAAGTTATCATGTAAGTCCAAGGACCCAAGCTTGGCATTGAACAACTTATCATGTAAGTCCAAGGACTCAAGCTTGGCATTAAACAAGTTATCATGTAAGACCAAGGCAAGCTTGGCAGTGATTCAAGAAGAGATCTTCCACATAAGTCCATATTTAGAGTATGGCATTGGCATCAAGTACATGACTAGAGATCTAGTATTCTCGGTAATTCATAGAAATTCATCGGGCAAATGAGCAAAGCTAAAATGTGAAAACAAGAATGCTAAGAAAGCAAAGCCATTATCAAATTGAAATTCAATATTATTCATGTTATGAATGATGAATTAGAAACATGATTATTATGTTTAAGTATGCTGATCAATGTGATCATGAGATACAGGTACCTTGTTACCTTACAAGTACGAGATTAGTAAGTACCATGGGACAAGTAAGAATCATGTATGAGTAAGTAAGCTTTATAGATGAGATAATAATACCATTCTTATGTCAAATGGTTTATATGAAGCAAGTTTTTTTTTTATGTGTTATACATGCAAACTTACTAAGCTAAATGCTTACGTCTTTGATTGTTTCTTTCTATGTAGTCCCGCCAAGCTAAATTGTGGATCATTGGAGTCGGACTTCATAGCACACTATCGACCCTTATTTTGGTATAGCCAAATTATATTACTAAGTATGGCATGTATAGGAATTCATTCATTTCGAGAACATGTTCTTTTGTAAGGCCATTATATAGGCTATCAAGTTATTATTCTTTTGTACATGGCTAAGTGATTGGCCAAACTTGTTTAAGTTGTTTGTATATAGATGTCAATGAAATATGTAGTAATGTTCATAAAAGTTATATTATTAATGATTTGTATTGGTTGAAGTTGAGTTGATCTTAATTTAAGGGAGGCAAATGGCTTATTAAATAGCCTCTAATTGCCTACACGGTTAGACACACGGGCGCTTGTCTAGACCGTGTTAACCCTGCACCTTAATGTTTTAAATCAAGTTAGACCACGATCATTTTACACGGCTGTGTGTATGGACCGTATAAGACACACGTTCAAAGCATGGACATGTGCTTAGGCCGTGTGGTTGAAGTTAGTAGCTTCATACGGTTCGTAGACACGGGCGTGTCAAAGCCGTGTGAATAAAGTCAATAACCTTCCACGGTTGTAGGCATGGGCGTGTAAATGAGTACACGGGCGTGTCCTCAAGCAACATGGGCGTGTGAACCCTGCTTCTAATATGAGAGTTAGATGAAGTGTCCGGAGGCGTTCGGATAAATGTTTAAGGCCTCGTAGGCCCATAATATGCATGTTATGATCAAGAAAGAAAAGTTTTAAGTTGGTTCAAAATTTTACAGCCCGTTAGTACATGTTTAAGTGAGTTTTAGCTTGGTAATGCCTCGTATCCAGTCCTAGCATCGATCTCAGGTATAGGGTGTTACAAAAGTTATTAATGTATAGCGAAATATCATACAAGTACTTTCATCAAAACTCCAAAACTAACAACCATTCAGTGCTGCTAGCATACAAGGGCTCACAACTTATGAGGGTTTTCAAAATTATGAGGGTTCGCATGCATAACAAGTAAGGGTTCGCATGATTATGAGGGTCACATACATAATAGGTAAGGGTTCGCATGTCAGTTCATTTAAGGTTCGCTTATCGATTTTCATAATATTCATAAAATAATTTATATTAAGTTTTTTCATTTCAAAAAGGTTCTAAGTTTACCTAAACAGGGTTGGTCTTACGAATAGGATTCGTAAACATAAGAATTCCGTTAAACAGGGTAAGGTGTGTGAACTACCCCTATGCATTCAGATTTCATGAACTTGGTTCGCAGGGTTTTCTCCTATTTTGTATAATCAAAGTTCATTAAAGGTTCTCTTTGTAATATCCCGGGTTAGGGGCTATTTTTGTCATGGCATGTTCTGCATGTTGTTAGTATGCTATGTTGCTATTTTTATGTTTTCGGGGCTTAAGTGTAGCCTAGGTGTATGCCTGAGTGAGTAAGAAAATTTTGATTTTTGGGCATAGGTGAGAGGAGTTGGAAGAGCTGGGGTTTAAGAATTTTAATTGGAGTTTTAAAGCACAAATGAGGAGCTAGCTTAGTGGCAAGGGGGAGCTTGGTTGGGCGCCAACTTCAAGGAGTGGAGGTCCAGTGTTCGAGCAGCAGGAGTCCCCTTTTTGTCACCTATTTTGGGACGGCATGGTGGAGTGGTAGAAGCCAAATCAAACACTACCTTGGACCAAGTCTTGTAACAGCCCAATTTTGACCCTAATCGGAACGGTGGTTTCGGGACCACGAATCCGAGCCTGTGAGATATTATAATATTATGTCTTGTGTTTGTTATGTGTGCTTTTAGTGGGTGTAAAAATCTCGTAGAAAATTTCAGCTATCTAAGTGTTTAATTTGCTAAGAAGGCTTAAATTGCAAGAAGGACTAATGTAGTGGGCATTAATGGAAAGGGAGCTAAGTGAATTGTCTATAAAACATGGGGATTTGCATGTCAAATCCCCCATAATTAAATAAGGTGGACGGCAAGCATGCTAGAATAATATGTTTTCTAGGCAACTTATAATTTTAAAAGTATTATGTTGTCATAAGCATGCTAAATGGATGAAAATTGTTTTAAACAAAAAGAAAAGAAAAAGAAAAATTTCTTTCTTCTTCCTTATTGAGCATCCACCCGAAATCACCATCAAGAAGAGGGAAGAATTCTCATCCTCTTCAATCGGCCATGCATGCACAAGGATAGGTAAGAGCTTGATCTTGGTTTTGAAAACTCACCTTGATATGGCTTAAATTCTTAATCTTTTCTTTTGAAACAAGCAAAAAGACTTTGTTAATATGGGTAGGCTTGATGAAATTCGGCCATGGGTGAGGAATGGTGGTTTGGGTTGACAATAAACTTTGATAATATGAGAGGGAGATGAAGCTTGAGTTTGTGAGAAAATGGTCTAAATTTTGGCATGGGGATGCCCTTATGTTCGGCCGAATGTGAGACCACCTATTTGAATCCTTTCCTTTGTGTTAATGTTCGGCTACACTTATATTGTATAGTGATTAGACATGGATGAATGGTTTTGCATGGTTGTGTTGGTAGCCTTACATACTATTGAGTTCTTGTGCTAAAATTTGAGAGCTAAGCTCTCCTTAGATTCGGCCATGACTTAGTTCTAAGGCCTTTTCATGTGTGATGAAAGCATGTTGTCTATGGTTGATTACATTGTTTGATAGGTAGAAAAAGAAAGGAAATGGTGGACACCTTAGCTTGATTTAATAAGTCTTATGAATGTGGTAATTATTTGCTTAGGATGAATGAGTTATGGTTATCTAGCTTGTTTCTTGGGTGTATATTGAAGAAAAATGCAATGGTATGGAAGTAGTACATTCGGCCATATTAGAGGAAGAATTTGAGCTAATGTGTTTGATTATATATGTGTGATTATATAAGTTAAGGTACGGCTAGATAAGAGGGTAAGTTGTAAGTTAAAACACATCAAGGAAATTGTCGCCAAAGTGTTCCCTAATAAATTAAATGCACTTGAACAAAGTAGGGGATGTATGCCGAATGCACATCATTATGTCTTGAAATCATGCATTTTATGATTTTGCTCTTTAATTAAATGGAAATGTGGGTTAATTGGTTTAAATTGAACCAAATTAGATCAAGATCAAAAGGAGAAAAGTTGGATCGAGGCAAAGCAAAGATTATCGAGTAGCCGATTTGCACGGCTTATCGACAATCGAGGTAAGTCCTTTGGTTAGATTTTGTCAAAGAATAAATTATGGTTACCTTGACTATAATAAAATTTATGAAGGTTAGTACCAAATTTCATCATGGCCGAATGTATACCTACATGTTGGTTGATGGTTTATGTTGAGAATATGATGGAAATTGTTTTGGCTAATGCAAGGTAAATGAGTAAGTTCTTGAGCTACTTATTATCTAAAGATCATTCACACATCAAGTGAATGATAAAGTTGGAAATAGCTTGGTGTAAAACTATGAGTTGGCCGAATGTGATGATTGATGGATTAGGTTGATTATAAATTTATTTATTGCAATGGGAATAAATGGTTATAATTCGATATGTGATGGTGGAATGTGAAAAGCATGTGATAATATTCTGATATTCGGGCTTCGAGCCTAGCAGGCCTCGTGCCGGTGACATTTATCGGGCTTATGCCTAGCAGGCCTTGTGCCGGTGTTATTTATCGGGCTTATGCCTAGCAGGCCTTGTGCCGGTGTTAATTATCGGGCTTTTACGCCTAGCAGGCTTGATGCCGGTGATGAAATTTCCTAAGAGGAGTCTAATCCTCGTCAAGACAATTTAGAACTAAATTGTCAAGAATGTGGTTCGGGTAAGTATGTGAGGTATGTTATGTTAGATATTACTTGTGCTAAGTTGTCATTGATGAATATAATTTGTCGGAAGACGACCTTCGAACATACTACTATGGGACAATTGATTTGCATGAATGACTACTATGAAAGTGGGTCCTTGAATTATTAAACTTGACCTTGTGTAAACTATTTACCTAGTTGTTATTGTAGAATACCATATGTGGATTGCTTTATCTTCATACATAATTAGATGTTATAATTCTAAATGAATTGGGACTTACTAAGCTAGTATGCTTACCCGTGTGAGATGTTTCCTCTGTTTTATAGATTAGGGGCAAGCCACAAGCTCATCAGGGTCGTTGGAAGGTCGCTCACACTATCAACCTATCTTTTTGGGGTACTCCTTCATTTTGGGTTGGTTTTGAACGAGGGCATGTATAGGATAGGCTTGGATTGTTTAAGGAAGTTTTACGGTTCGCATGTAAACCCTAAAAGAATGGCCATGCGAATATGGCTAAATTTCTATTTAAGTATGTTGTAGTGTTGTTAATGTGTATGTTGGTTCTTGATGGTAAGGTTTATGTTTTCTAAATCGAAGTTTAATCATTTTGTTAAGGAAATGTTTATATATGCGGAATGAATCCTTGAATTAGGAATGTAGGTAAGTTTGGTAAGAAGCTAGTCCTTCATAAATTGTGACAAAGCAACTTGTAGTAACAGCAGTGATATGAGTTAGAAAAATCACCAAAAATAGGGTATATTGAATTAAAAGGTGAATGAGACATGGAGTTAAACCTTATTGTGTCTATTTTTACATGAAAGAAACAGAGTAGGCAAAAGACTTATAAGTTATGAGATAATTCAGTTTTAGTGAGACCTACTCTGAATGCATTCGTGAGTCACTGTTCTGTTTTGGAAAAATTGTCAAAAATTGTACAAAAATAATTAGGAAGCATGGGATATATGTAAAGAACCCTTATTGAGTCTATTTTTCATTGGTATAAACTAGAACAGTATATGAAAATTGTGCAATGAGATAACTGCAGTTTTATAAGGACAGGTCAGAACTGTCCAGCAGTGTAATAAGGGTAACTTTGAAGAATAAACTGTACTAATTGGCCACATGAAAAATTCTAGAAAAATTATGATGAATAGATATATGAGTCTACTTTCAAGGAAAATTTACGGAACTGAATTTCGAATTTTGTAACTCAAGTTATAGCCAAATTAGTCGGCACAACGCAGTTTGACAGCTTTAAGATTTTCATGTTTCAAATTTGTAGTCAGGTCTAGTCATGCCTCTTGCCCAACTCCGGTGACGGTATCGGGTACGGGGTGTTACATTTGATTGGTATCAGAGCTTACGGTTTAGTCGATTCTAGGACTACCGTGGCGCGTGTGAGTCTAGCTATACATGCCTGTGGTTATCTGTTGATAGTGTGGTGACTTCTGACAACCTGAATTTTTGTTTGTATAGTAAATGGATTCCGAACCAGAAAGAGCTGTGGCTGATGATGTGGAGAGCGTGGCGCCTGACCGTACCCATGGATCAGCGCCGATAGACTCTCGACCTGTTTCGGGTAGCCACGAGGGAGAGACAAAGCAAGCCTTTTATCGAATGATGAACGATTGGTTTGCCCAATTTATTCAGAATAACCCGAATATACCCCAACCTCCACCCCCGAATAATCCAACTCCGGATCCTCTAGCTCCCCCAGTGATAGATCCAATGAGATCTAGTAGGCCCCCAGTTGACAAAATTCGAAAATATGGGGCCGAAGAATTTAAAGCCAATGACGATGATGATGCTGAGAGAGCCGAAATGTGGCTCGATAACACTATTCGGGTACTTGGTGAGCTGTCTTGTACTCCGGATGAATGCTTGAAGTGTACTATATCCTTATTGCGGGACACTGCATATCACTGGTGGAATACACTAGTATCAGTGGTTCCGAAAGAAAAAGTGACATGGGATTTCTTCCAAACTGAATTCCGCAAGAAGTATATTAGCCAGAGATTTATTGATCAAAAGCGAAAAGAGTTCCTTGAGCTGAAACAAGGACGAATGACTGTAACGGAGTATGAAAGAAAATTTGTCAGGCTCAGCCGTTATGCTAGAGAGTGTGTCTCTACTGAAGCCATTATGTGTAAAAGATTCGAAGACGGCCTAAATGAAGATATAAAGATGTTTGTTGGCGTTCTTGAAATCCAAGAATTTGTAACTTTAGTTGAGAGAGCTTGCAAAGCTGAAGAGCTCGGGAAGGAGAAAAGAAAGGCCGATACCGAAGCCAGAGATATCCGAAAGAGGTCTTCGGGCAAAGTCTTCCATCCCACGAGCAAGAGGCCCAGAGATGACTATAGCCGACAGAAAACTACTACAGATCCACCCAGACGGGATCGACCTCCTATGAGCTCCCGAGCTACCTCGATAGCCAGTGTTGGTAACATTCCACAGACCAGAGTTGAATGCAAACACTGTGGGAAATGGCACTCAGGGAGTTGCAGATTCCATGATCGGACTTGCTACAAGTGTGGATCGTCGGGTCATTTTATCCGGGAGTGTCCGAAATTAGCTGAGCAGAATACCGTTCAGAATACTACGCCAAACAGCGTACCAATGCGAGGTAGACCACCCAGACATTCAGGCAATGTAGGTGGTAGCCAGAAAGGAACGAAGAACACTACAGATCGATCCGAGGCTAGAGCTCCGGCGAGAGCATATGCTGCGCGAGCTAGAGAGGATGCTTCCTCCCCCGACGTCATTACTGGTACTTTCACTCTTTTTGATACTACTGTGATTGCACTAATTGATCCTGGTTCGACTCATTCTTATGTGTGTGAAACTTTAAAATTTGGTAAGACTCTGCTAGTTGAGTCTACCGAGTTCGTAATTCGTGTGTCCAACCCTTTGGGTAGATGTGTGCTTGTAGATAAAGTGTGTAGAGGTTGCCCGTTGATGGTACGAGGCTATTGCTTTCCAGCAGACTTAATGTTGCTGCCCTTCGATGAATTTGATATAATCTTGGGTATGGATTGGCTAACTTCACATGAGGCAGTGGTGGATTGCAAGAGGAAGCTTATTAATCTGAAATGCCGAAACGGTGAGACAATTGGAATAAAATCCGGTGATGTAAATGAGTTGCCTACAGTGATATCCTCGATGGTAGCCCAAAAGTATGTGAGAAAGGGGTGTGAGGCCTATTTGGCTTATGTACTGGATAATAAAATGTCCGAGAAACTAATGAAATCGGTACCAGTTGTATGTGAATACACCGATGTGTTTCCTGAAGAACTACCGGGCTTACCCCCAGTACGAGAAATTGAGTTCGGCATTGAATTAGTGCCGGGTGCGACCCCAATTTCGATAGCTCCGTACCGAATGGCGCCTACTGAATTAAAAGAATTAAAAGCGCAGTTACAAGAATTGACAGAGAGGGGTTTCGCACGACCGAGTTTTTCTCCGTGGGGAGCACCAGTCTTGTTTGTGAAAAAGAAAGATGGGACAATGCGAATGTGTATCGACTACCGGCAACTAAATAAGGTGACCATAAAGAATAAATACCCGTTACCTCGGATTGATGATTTATTCGATCAGTTGAAGGGAGCTTCAGTGTTTTCGAAAATAGATTTGAGATCGGGCTATTACCAATTACGAGTCAGAGATTCCGATGTGCCCAAGACGGCATTTCGAACGAGGTACGGGCACTATGAGTTTTTGGTTATGCCTTTTGGGCTTACCAATGCACCTGCCGTTTTTATGGATCTAATGAACCGGGTCTTCCGACGATTTTTGGATCGGTTTGTAGTAGTGTTTATCGATGATATATTGGTCTACTCCAAAAGTGAAGCGGAACACGTTGAGCACCTGAGAGAAGTACTACAAACCTTGAGGAATCATCATTTATATGCAAAATTCAGCAAGTGTGAGTTTTGGTTGAACGAAGTCAGCTTCTTGGGTCATGTGGTTTCGGTGTCAGGAATTCGGGTGGATCCAAACAAAATAGCAGCCATACTCGAGTGGAAACCACCAAAGAATGTTTCTGAAATCCGAAGCTTCCTAGGCCTCGCGGGATATTATAGACGATTTGTAAAAGGTTTTTCCGTGATAGCTGCACCTTTGACGAGACTACTACAGAAGGATGTCAAATATGAGTGGTCAGAAAAATGCCAGAGGAGTTTCGAGCAGTTGAAAGCCCTTCTAACCGAGGCTCCAGTGTTGACTCAGCCTGAATCGGGTAAAGAATTTACTATTTTCAGTGATGCATCTTTAGGTGGGTTGGGTTGTGTTCTGATGCAAGAAGGCAAGGTCGTAGCCTATGCTTCAAGACAATTGAAGCCACATGAAAAGAATTATCCAACTCACGATCTGGAGTTAGCAGCCATTGTGTTTGCATTAAAAATCTGGCGTCACTATCTATTCGGCGAAAAATGTCATGTTTATTCAGATCACAAAAGTTTGAAATATTTAATGACTCAGAAAGACCTGAATTTGAGACAACGCCGATGGTTAGAATTGTTGAAAGACTATGAATTAGTGATTGACTACCATCCGGGGAAGGCTAATGTCGTTGCGGATGCGTTAAGTCGGAAATCATTATTTGCTCTGCATGCATTAAACACACGGATGACGATGTCTGAGGATGGTTCGATCATAGCCGAGCTACAAACAAGACCGATGTTTATTCAGCAAATTTACGAGGCACAGAAAGCTGACGAAAAGTTAGTAGCTATTCGGGTTCAGTGTGAGAACTCTACAGAATCAGACTTCCAGATAGATGCAAATGACTGTTTGAAGTATAAAAATCGATTGTGTGTTCCAACAAACTCAGGTTTGATACAGGCGATTCTGAGTGAAGCCCATAATGGCCGAATGTCGATACACCCGGGAAGCACAAAAATGTATAACGATTTGAAGCAGTTTTATTGGTGGCCTGGCATGAAACGGGACATATCTGAGTTTGTCTCCAAATGCTTAATCTGTCAACAAGTGAAAGCTGAGCACCAGGTACCTTCCGGATTACTTCAGCCGATTATGGTACCCGAATGGAAATGGGATAGAATTACTATGGATTTTATATCCGGTCTCCCTATGACACCGAGTAAGAAGGATGCCGTTTGGGTTATCGTTGATAGATTGACTAAGTCAGCTCATTTTGTGCCGGTACGTACTGACTATCCACTCGACAAACTCGCTGAATTGTATGTGTCGCAGATTGTAAGATTGCACGGTGTACCGAGTTCTATTGTTTCAGATAGAGATCCAAGATTTACCTCGCGATTCTGGAAGAAGTTGCAAGAGGCGTTAGGTACTAAACTTCATTTTAGTACGGCTTTCCATCCGCAAACAGACGGTCAGTCTGAGCGAACTATTTTGACACTTGAGGACATGTTGAGGTGTTGCGTTCTCGAGTTCGGGGGTACGTGGGAACGATACCTACCCCTGATTGAGTTTGCTTACAATAACAGCTTTCAGTCTAGCATAAGAATGGCACCTTATGAAGCCTTATATGGTCGAAAATGCCGCACACCGTTGTATTGGACTGAGCTCGGTGAGAATAAGATACACGGGGTTGATTGGATTAAAGAAACTGAACAGAAAGTGGTTGTGATTAAAAGCAACTTGAAAGCAGCTTCGGATCGTCAAAAGTCCTATGCCGATTTAAGACGCAAGGACATTGAATTTCAGGTCGGAGATCGGGTGTTCTTGAAAGTTTCTCCGTGGAAGAAGATACTCCGATTCGGTCAGAAAGGCAAGTTGAGCCCGAGATTTATCGGACCGTACGAAGTTATTGAACGTATTGGACCGGTTGCTTATAGATTAAGATTGCCCTCCGAGTTGGAAAAGATACACAATGTATTTCATGTTTCGATGCTTCGCAAATACAGGTCGGATCCGTCCCATGTCATCACCCCGTCAGAGATTGAAATTCGATCTGACTTGACCTATGATGAGGAACCGATCCGTATCTTGGCTCGGGAGACCAAAGAGTTAAGAAATAAAAGAATTCCATTAGTAAAGATTCTATGGAATCGTCACGGAGTTGAAGAGGCTACGTGGGAGCCTGAAGAGTCAATGAAGCAACAATATCCGAACCTTTTTAACGGTAAGATTTTCGGGGACGAAAATCCTTAAGGGGGGGAGAGTTGTAACAGCCCAATTTTGACCCTAATCGGAACGGTGGTTTCGGGACCACGAATCCGAGCCTGTGAGATATTATAATATTATGTCTTGTGTTTGTTATGTGTGCTTTTAGTGGGTGTAAAAATCTCGTAGAAAATTTCAGCTATCTAAGTGTTTAATTTGCTAAGAAGGCTTAAATTGCAAGAAGGACTAATGTAGTGGGCATTAATGGAAAGGGAGCTAAGTGAATTGTCTATAAAACATGGGGATTTGCATGTCAAATCCCCCATAATTAAATAAGGTGGACGGCAAGCATGCTAGAATAATATGTTTTCTAGGCAACTTATAATTTTAAAAGTATTATGTTGTCATAAGCATGCTAAATGGATGAAAATTGTTTTAAACAAAAAGAAAAGAAAAAGAAAAATTTCTTTCTTCTTCCTTATTGAGCATCCACCCGAAATCACCATCAAGAAGAGGGAAGAATTCTCATCCTCTTCAATCGGCCATGCATGCACAAGGATAGGTAAGAGCTTGATCTTGGTTTTGAAAACTCACCTTGATATGGCTTAAATTCTTAATCTTTTCTTTTGAAACAAGCAAAAAGACTTTGTTAATATGGGTAGGCTTGATGAAATTCGGCCATGGGTGAGGAATGGTGGTTTGGGTTGACAATAAACTTTGATAATATGAGAGGGAGATGAAGCTTGAGTTTGTGAGAAAATGGTCTAAATTTTGGCATGGGGATGCCCTTATGTTCGGCCGAATGTGAGACCACCTATTTGAATCCTTTCCTTTGTGTTAATGTTCGGCTACACTTATATTGTATAGTGATTAGACATGGATGAATGGTTTTGCATGGTTGTGTTGGTAGCCTTACATACTATTGAGTTCTTGTGCTAAAATTTGAGAGCTAAGCTCTCCTTAGATTCGGCCATGACTTAGTTCTAAGGCCTTTTCATGTGTGATGAAAGCATGTTGTCTATGGTTGATTACATTGTTTGATAGGTAGAAAAAGAAAGGAAATGGTGGACACCTTAGCTTGATTTAATAAGTCTTATGAATGTGGTAATTATTTGCTTAGGATGAATGAGTTATGGTTATCTAGCTTGTTTCTTGGGTGTATATTGAAGAAAAATGCAATGGTATGGAAGTAGTACATTCGGCCATATTAGAGGAAGAATTTGAGCTAATGTGTTTGATTATATATGTGTGATTATATAAGTTAAGGTACGGCTAGATAAGAGGGTAAGTTGTAAGTTAAAACACATCAAGGAAATTGTCGCCAAAGTGTTCCCTAATAAATTAAATGCACTTGAACAAAGTAGGGGATGTATGCCGAATGCACATCATTATGTCTTGAAATCATGCATTTTATGATTTTGCTCTTTAATTAAATGGAAATGTGGGTTAATTGGTTTAAATTGAACCAAATTAGATCAAGATCAAAAGGAGAAAAAGTTGGATCGAGGCAAAGCAAAGATTATCGAGTAGCCGATTTGCACGGCTTATCGACAATCGAGGTAAGTCCTTTGGTTAGATTTTGTCAAAGAATAAATTATGGTTACCTTGACTATAATAAAATTTATGAAGGTTAGTACCAAATTTCATCATGGCCGAATGTATACCTACATGTTGGTTGATGGTTTATGTTGAGAATATGATGGAAATTGTTTTGGCTAATGCAAGGTAAATGAGTAAGTTCTTGAGCTACTTATTATCTAAAGATCATTCACACATCAAGTGAATGATAAAGTTGGAAATAGCTTGGTGTAAAACTATGAGTTGGCCGAATGTGATGATTGATGGATTAGGTTGATTATAAATTTATTTATTGCAATGGGAATAAATGGTTATAATTCGATATGTGATGGTGGAATGTGAAAAGCATGTGATAATATTCTGATATTCGGGCTTCGAGCCTAGCAGGCCTCGTGCCGGTGACATTTATCGGGCTTATGCCTAGCAGGCCTTGTGCCGGTGTTATTTATCGGGCTTATGCCTAGCAGGCCTTGTGCCGGTGTTAATTATCGGGCTTTTACGCCTAGCAGGCTTGATGCCGGTGATGAAATTTCCTAAGAGGAGTCTAATCCTCGTCAAGACAATTTAGAACTAAATTGTCAAGAATGTGGTTCGGGTAAGTATGTGAGGTATGTTATGTTAGATATTACTTGTGCTAAGTTGTCATTGATGAATATAATTTGTCGGAAGACGACCTTCGAACATACTACTATGGGACAATTGATTTGCATGAATGACTACTATGAAAGTGGGTCCTTGAATTATTAAACTTGACCTTGTGTAAACTATTTACCTAGTTGTTATTGTAGAATACCATATGTGGATTGCTTTATCTTCATACATAATTAGATGTTATAATTCTAAATGAATTGGGACTTACTAAGCTAGTATGCTTACCCGTGTGAGATGTTTCCTCTGTTTTATAGATTAGGGGCAAGCCACAAGCTCATCAGGGTCGTTGGAAGGTCGCTCACACTATCAACCTATCTTTTTGGGGTACTCCTTCATTTTGGGTTGGTTTTGAACGAGGGCATGTATAGGATAGGCTTGGATTGTTTAAGGAAGTTTTACGGTTCGCATGTAAACCCTAAAAGAATGGCCATGCGAATATGGCTAAATTTCTATTTAAGTATGTTGTAGTGTTGTTAATGTGTATGTTGGTTCTTGATGGTAAGGTTTATGTTTTCTAAATCGAAGTTTAATCATTTTGTTAAGGAAATGTTTATATATGCGGAATGAATCCTTGAATTAGGAATGTAGGTAAGTTTGGTAAGAAGCTAGTCCTTCATAAATTGTGACAAAGCAACTTGTAGTAACAGCAGTGATATGAGTTAGAAAAATCACCAAAAATAGGGTATATTGAATTAAAAGGTGAATGAGACATGGAGTTAAACCTTATTGTGTCTATTTTTACATGAAAGAAACAGAGTAGGCAAAAGACTTATAAGTTATGAGATAATTCAGTTTTAGTGAGACCTACTCTGAATGCATTCGTGAGTCACTGTTCTGTTTTGGAAAAATTGTCAAAAATTGTACAAAAATAATTAGGAAGCATGGGATATATGTAAAGAACCCTTATTGAGTCTATTTTTCATTGGTATAAACTAGAACAGTATATGAAAATTGTGCAATGAGATAACTGCAGTTTTATAAGGACAGGTCAGAACTGTCCAGCAGTGTAATAAGGGTAACTTTGAAGAATAAACTGTACTAATTGGCCACATGAAAAATTCTAGAAAAATTATGATGAATAGATATATGAGTCTACTTTCAAGGAAAATTTACGGAACTGAATTTCGAATTTTGTAACTCAAGTTATAGCCAAATTAGTCGGCACAACGCAGTTTGACAGCTTTAAGATTTTCATGTTTCAAATTTGTAGTCAGGTCTAGTCATGCCTCTTGCCCAACTCCGGTGACGGTATCGGGTACGGGGTGTTACAAGTCTTACCTTTCAAATGAAAGGTAGAGAGCGAATTTAGGAGTGTGACTTGGTCCACTCAATTCAAAGGAGTGGATGGGAGTTGTTTGTGGGATGTGGCCGAAATTTGGGGGAGTTGGAGGGGGGGAAATGGACGGCATAGTGGGGTGAGTTGGTGGCCGAAATGCTCTTTGGCATTTGGTGCATTTTCGGCCATTTGGGGTTAAACCGAATCCTCTCTTCTGTCAATAGCCAACCGAAGCTACATTTGCATTTTTACTCTCTCTTCATCTTTTGTTGAAACCGAAAAGTTCATGTGCTTATTGCCGAAATTGATTGCTCTTCCTAGCATTCCTTGACAGCCGAATTATCTAATTGTTCTCCTCATTTCCTTTGTGCCGAAACTACAAACATTTTGTTTCTCCAACCTTTACTTTCTCTCCTAAGCTCTGTAGCCGAAACTCTATTCTTTAAACACCCTCTTCATTTCATTTCTTCTCAACCGAAAAGCACCTATCTCTTTTCCATTTTCTCCTCTTGTCAAGACCTTGGCCGATTCTCTTCTTGGACACATCTTCCTTTTCTTCATTTTAAGGTATTAGCCGAATTTATACACCCCCTTTTTAGTGATCTTTTTGGCCGAATATTTCCCTTCTCCTAGTAGTGGTAGTGGCCGAATATCAGTGGTGTTTGGAGGCCTTGCTTCAATCGGTTGGAATTGGTAAGTCCATGGCCGAATGGTCATTTATTTTCCTTTCTTTTCTCAATCGGTTTTGGTGTAATTAAGGGCCGAATTTGGTCAATTGGGATGGATTCTAATCTCTTCGTTGTAGGATCTTTGGATTGGGGAAGCAAGCAAGAGAAGCCGTTTTTGTTTCTGTCAATTGATTAGTAAGTGATTGATATTGTTATTAGTAGTCCAATTCTTTGGTTTCGATTAAGGCAAAGGTAACAAAAGATTAACTGTTCTTGTTAGGGGTGGCCGATTGTTGGAAAGAGTATTGCTGTGGTTCGGGTTTGATAAGGAATCAAACCAATAGCAAGGTAAGGGATTGAAATTAACCCTTGAGTATATATGTATTTGGCCGGATGGTCTTAGTGCCTAGTCCTATGTTGGCCGAATATGGTGGTTGCCTAATGGTTTTCTTTTGGCCGATTCTAGGAGCCAGATAGTCAAGGGACTCAGAGTGATTCGTAGGGATCTTTAGACTCGGTTTCATCAGGTGTGTAACTAACACACCCTCTACTTAGTAATGTTCTTGATAAACCTGATTGCTTAATAAGATTATAAACAGTATGATGGACAAATGAGTACCCAAATGGGGTATGTGTACGATTCGGGTAAGTCTGTTCTATTATGAGTACTATTGATGAAGCATGATATCATGATTTATGTTATGCATGTTATGAGATGTAATGCTTGGTATGTTGGCATGATATGCATGGTTAGTATGAGATGCATAATTCCATGAGTATGATATGTGTGGGTGATACGAGAGGAGGGAGCAGTGATATATTGTGCTGACGAGCACCAGTGCTTTGGTAGCACACCTTTGTGACTTTGGGTCACCAGAGGTTTGGCACCTCCAGAGGTTTGGTACCTCAGCGTCTCGTCCCAGTGGCTCAGTACCACAGTGGGTTGGCCCCACAGATGATTATACGGGATTGACGCCAGTGTTTTGGTAACACACGATGGGTTGGCCCCATCACCAGATTTGTGACTACGGTCACCAGTGCTTTGGTAGCACACTGTGTCTTTGGGACACCAGAGGTTTGGCACCTCATTGCGACTTGTCCCTGTGGTTTGACCACCGTGGGTTGGCCCCACTTGAGATATGGGATCGTCTGCTAGTGATTTGGTATCACACGATGGGTTGGCCCCATCAACATTGGATTTGTGACTTCGGTCACCAGTGCTTTGGTAGCACAATTGTGTCTTTGGGACACCAGTGCTTTGGTAGCACATAGACAGATATTGTGTCTTTGGGACACCAGTGCTTTGGGAGCACATTGTGACTATATGTCACCAGTGGTTTGGCACCACCAGTGGTTTGGTACCACACGGGGTAGAAAAGGAGATACGGATGGTTAGGATCGGGTTGCATTAATTATGTTGCTATGTATGATGTGTGTTAGCATGTTGTTTTCTTGGGAGCGGGATTTACACACTGAGTCACTCGACTCACCCTCTCCTTTGACATTTCAGGTGACTCGTAGACGCGGACTTGGAGCCGGGATGGACTCGGGGTGCACATGCCATGCTGAATAAAGTTTTTACTCAGACTCTAGAACTTTTGGTACTTTAGCTTATTACTTTAAATTGGGTTTTATTTCGGATTGTAAAAGGCCTTTTAAGTTATGTTTTATGCTGTCTATGTTTTAAGTTGATTTTGATATGCCTTAACAAAATAACTCGGAATAAATTTTACTAAAATTTGGGAAGATAATGTTTTCAAACTATAACGCAATGTGTTTTTAACTATACCATCGGGTATCACACTAAGTCTTTTTGATAAACAAATTCAACCGGTTTCCAATTCTAACTTGTAATTCACCTAAGTTTAAAAGTGTTTTATGTATCACTAAGAAACTACTGAGGTTTTAAATGGTTTAAACTCGTTTTAACTATACACTCTGGCTAAGTTTTCAAAATCTCCGGGTTTCGAATACATCAACTGTTTTTCAAATAAGACTACCCAAATTTGTTTCAAGTACACCATGTTTTCATCCAACTTCTAAACGAAAAATCTGAACCTATTAGAAGCAATTTTCCCCGTAGCATACCAGATTCGGACGTGGTGTCTTGTCCGGGTTTGGGGTGTTACACTCTTGAAAGTAGTTCACTAATTGTTAGGGTTCACACCCTATCACTTCACAGTAACTTTGGCGAACTCTTTATTAGTTAGTCAATTTGATTCATTAAATGTTGTTGCTTATGTGATCACTATGCTTAGCAATTAAATTACTTTAATATGAACTTGTGATTTAAATAAACATCAAATCAGACTTGGATTATATTCATGTACTTCAAACTCGGATGTTTATAACGTAATATAGGTTCGCAAATAAAAGCATTAAGAGAAACATAAGGAGTCATAAAGAAAATAACTAAGTCCTAAGACAAACAGTAAAGTCATCAAAAAGATATCTCTAAGCCTATGTTGTTGGTATATTAGTTAAGGAGTTTTTTTAGATCGGTTATGAAATCAAAGCTAAAAATTGAAAGTTATGACATTTTCGATTTTAGGAACTAATTTGAGATAAATGCAAAATTTGGAGAATGGTTGTATAGTTAGAATTGAGCTATTATATAACTTCCATATGCTATTAATGTTAATTGGAATAGCTAATTGAGTTAAATTATGATTTAGATCAAGAATTACGATGATCGGAGGACGTAAGAGGAAAATGGAAAATTGTCGACTAGTCCATATTAGCTAAGCCGATACAGTTTTGTCAGGTAAGTTCATACAATATAACTAAATTGCTATTGGTAATATGTTATATTTGATTTTGAATTGGTGATTGTTGGTTACTATGAATTGTGGTATAATGTGAGGATAAATCCCGATGAAATTAGTAAAAGTATCATATACGATGTTACAGGTTAATGTCTGAAGGTTTCGAGCTCCAGCATGTGTTGTGGACTTGAGAATATAGGTATATTAATCCCTGGCCAGGTGTAACATCCTTAAATCGGGGTCTCTGCATTTTGTATGTGTTTTCATGTATTGGTAGGCCTGCTGTGTTTATTTGATACGTTTTGGGGTCTAGGCATGACCTCGGGCTAGTCTTGGGTCATGGCTAAAAATTGTGTTTTAGCACTTAAGTAGGGGGAGCAAGGAGAATTAGGGGTTAAAGGTAATTACTGGAGGATTTAAGCACAAGAAATCAAGTGGTAAAGTGGTCAAGGAGGCGCCACTAAGGTGTTAGGTAAGTGACGCCACATGCAGGGAAGGAGTGCCTGTGTTTGAGCAGCGGGAATTGCACTCCTGCTTATTCTTTTTGACGCCAAAGCTGATGAAGTGGAGTGCTCAGGTTGGACTCTCTTGGATAAGTGTTGAAGGAGTCAACACATTTGAAAGTTGTGGTTGGGAGGATTTTGAGGAGTTTGATGTATTCAAACTTATTTGAATTGGTGGCCAGGAGAATTTCTAGAAGAAAACAAAGGGATGGAGAAGGGGTGTGCTTAGCCAAATTTGGGAAAGTGTTTGGGGCAAAGGGGAAATCGGTTTTGGGGTTTTTGGTAGTGGCCGAATGTGCCTAGGTTGGTAGCTAAAATCGGCAAAGCTTGGTAGGTCTTGTTTTTTTTTGTTTAGTGTCAAACCGAAACCCCAATTGCACCCCTCTCAATCTCTCTTTTCTTTTTTTTGGCAATTTTGGGCACTTGGCCGATTGTTCACTTCTTCTCCTTCTTGTTGCTGAAAGCCGAAACTCTCTTTTGCCATTGGAAGCACCTAGCCGAACCTTCATTTGAGCTCTCTCTCTTTTTCTCCTTTGAAACCGAAAATCATAAGCACCTTAGGCTCTTGCCGATTTCTTTCCTAGGCATTTGGCCGAATCTCCTTTGGGAGCCTCTCTCTCATCTTTTATTTTTCTTTGTAGCTGAAAAGTAACCCTCTTCCCTTCATCTTTTTCTTCTTCTCAAGTGCTTGGCCGGACCTTCTTCTTCCCCATCTCTCTTTGTTTTTCTTCCATTTTTATTTTTGCTCAATCCGAATCCTTATTCATCTCGTTTTATTTTACATTGCCATTCTTTTCTTTCATTCGTTAGTCGCATCTCATTTGTTGTTCTTCTTTCAAAACCTTAGCCGAATCATTTTGATCACTCAACCCTTTTGCCGAAATCTCCTTCTTTCTTCTAGTTTTGCTTTGGCCAAATATCAACCAAGAGTGGATCTTCCTTGGTTTTTCTCCAATCGATTTTGAGAAGGGTAAGTAGTCTTGGCCGAATTCTTTATTTCTTTTCTTTCCTCTTTGTCGACTCTTATGAGTGCAAAAGCTGAATTTCAGCATTTGTTGATAGTAAGGCTAACCATTTATAGGAACCGATCTCTTTAGGGACCTCCGGGGTTGTGAAGCAGTGGATCTAAGCCATCTATTTACTGTCAACCGAATTCGTTAAGTCTGTGGTAAGGATCCATGTTGGTTCAATCATTCTTTAAGTTGTTTGAAAACCGAAGGCTATTGAGACTAAGTCTTGTTGTTGACCTATTGTAGGGGGAGGATCAGTCTCGCATATCTTGGTATTGTGGTTAGCATTCGTAAGGCAGAAAGTGACCGAAGGCGTTATGGACCCTGTTGTCAGCCGAACGTTAGGGGGGGTTGGATCGGAGACCCCAGCCCCTAAGTTCAAGAAGAGGGCAGTGTCGGCTGTTCGCGATTGGCCACCTGGGTGTGGGCCGGCATCGGAGCAAAGCAGTAGATAGATAGCGGTAGTGTCGATTAACGACAGTACCGACGTAGAGAGCATAGTCTTGTGTGTAATCAGGTGTGTAAACTCTTACACACTTTATTAGTATAATGATGCTTATTATGTTACTGTATAACCATTGGTATTAGTGACTTGCCTTGTGGGCATGAGCTTGGATTCCGGGTAAGTCCCCTGTTATGTGATTTTTGCTATACATCATCATGACTTGTTAAATGCTATGCTATGCCCTAAATGCATGATACATGATATTATGACATGTATGATATGAGCATGATGATGATGGGATTGATGAGAGGAGGGGATGATTTATTTGGACTGTCACCAGTGGTTTTGACCACAAGATGGGTTTTGACCACACTATTAATATGATTTGTGACTAAGTCCCAGTGGTTTTGACCACCAGTGGTTTTGACCACACGATTGATATTCGTGACTACGGTCACCAGTGGTTTTGACCACACATGGATATTGTGACTCGTCCCAGTGGTTTGGTACCACAATGGGTTGACCCCACATGATATATTACAGGATTGTCATCAGTGGTTTTGACCACACGATGGGTTGGCCCCATCACTTGATTTGTGACTACGGTCACCAGTGGTTTTGACCATACCGATATATTTGTGACTTCGGTCACCAGTGGTTTTGACCACCAGTGGTTTTGACCACACGGGGTAGAAAAAGGAGATCGGACGGTTAGGTTATGGGTTGCATGATTTGCATGTTTTACTGATGATCTGTGTAAGTGCTTGAACTATCGGGTTGGGGATTTATACACTGAGTCTCGGTGACTCACCCCTTTCCTTTACATTTTGCAGATGAGGCATAGATCGCGGATATGGAGCCGGGGAGGACTCGAGGTGGCCATGCATCTTAGTTGGTTTTGATTTTAAACTGCTATTTCAATTTTAGTAATTTTCCTTAAATTTGGTTTTGGTTTTGTAATAAGGCCGCTAAGTTTATTTTGGGTTTTTGGTTATTACTTGCTTTTATTCTGCCTATATTTTACATATGTTGGATTTATGGACTTGATAAAATTAACCAGTAAAAAGCAATGCTTTCTAAACTATATCTCTTCGGGTTTTCAAACGTTACCATCGGGTAACAAAGTTCACAAAGTAATAAGGTAACTTGGATGTTTTTATAACTCAAATTTTCAAATCTTTTTAAAGGCAAATGGTTCTAAACTTGATTTTACTTATCGCGTTCAGTTTTAATAAGTATCCAATGTTTTCTAAAATCGGCAATCACAAATGGGTTTTAATCCCGAGTTTTCCCAGTGTTACGACAACTACTAGAACAACTTCAGCATCAATTATTATTGAGTTTTCTAAACCCTAAAACAAAGCAAGAGTCTTCTTTAAAGATTTTTCTGACAAACTTATGATTTTAAAAATGTTTTCACTCCGTAACCTGCCAGATTCGGTCGTGGTGTGTTGACCGGGTTTGGGGTGTTACAATTGTGGTATCAGAGCCAGGTTCAACAGCTTGGCTGTGGGCCCGAGGCCCAAAAATGTTTTAAAGGGATCACGAGAGGTTTTTAGGGGAAAAGTATAGTGATGGCACCGAGTCTCCGGCACCAATCCGCCCAAGTAAGTACCCCAAACTGTTGCTTTTGTTGATATGATTATATGATTATGATGAATGGCATGATTGAATAATAGTAGGAACTGCTATAGAGACTGGAACTATAGGACGATGTGTACTCGCGAAAACAACCTCTTATTAAACTTTTCATAAGATTGTGCTTTAAAAGACAGTGGAATAAAAGTCCAACACATAAAACTTTTAATCAGCTCGATTCTTATCGGTAAACATGAGTGCACATGGACGGAGGCGTAATTTACGTGGACGGGGTAGAGGTAGGATGGCTGTATCTGAGCCAGCTGGGACTGGCCATGGGTCAGGGAATGAGGCACCGCCGCTGCCAGCGGTAGGCGCCTAATATCAGGATCAGATAGGTGGTAATAGCATAGTGTCGTAGGTTGTACTGTGGGTACTGGAAAGGGTTGCAAGTGCAGGCGTTGGAACAGGAGCTCGGAAATCTGTGACCGAGCAACTCAAGGCCAATGGTGCAGAGGTATTTAGAGGTGTATCCGGCGTGGCACCTAGTACAGCGGAATACTGGTTGGAGGCGTCGGAACGCATCATGGATGACCTGGTTTTTTTCAGTTGGGGGAAAAGTTGAAGGGCATAATATCTCTGCTGCGAGATGGGTCATACCAGTGGTGGCTCACGGTTAGGGGCAGAGCGATGGTGGACGATCTCACTTGGGAATTCTTTAGAACAGCCTATCAGAGGAAATACACAGGGGGCTAGTTATGTTGATGCGCAGCGCGGAGCATTCTTGAATTTGGTCCAGGGTAATAAGACTGTAGCGGAATATGAAGTGGAATTCCTTCGGTTGAGTCGGTATGCATGGGGTAGTGTGGGCACAGAGCATGAGCGCTGTGTCAGATTTAAGGATGGGCTGAGAGACGAGCTACGGATGATAATTGCCCCACAGCAGGAACGAGATTTTACCGTTCTAATGGAGAAATCTAAGGTTGCCGAAGGGGTAAAACAGTCTGTAAGGCGGAACAGGATAGGGGTTGGAACAAAAACAGTTTTGGATCATCTGGGTTTTCTGGGAATCAGCAGAAAAGGGTTAGATATAGTGGGTTGAATCAAGCTGCTAGGCCTGCTCCTGCTAATACTCAATGGCCGCCACGGTGTGCTCGGTGTGGAAAGTCTCACCCGGGAGAATGTTGGACTGGTAACAGAGGATGCTTTGAGTGTGGCTCGATGGGGCATCGAGTTAGGGATTGTCCACAGAGATTAGCTAGGCTACAGTCTGAGGATCAGAACCGTACACAGTTCAGGAGGGATAATCAGCAGCCACAGAGTGGCCGAGGTTCAGGCAGGGGAGGTAATGGCTCTGGCAGAGGCCGTGGAGCATCGGTCAGAAGTGCAGGTGGTGCAGAAGCGAGACAGCCTGGGTTGGTCTACGCCGCCAGGTATCGAGAGGAGGACGACGCACTGGACGTCATAACCGGTACGTTCTTAATTGTTGGAGTACCTTATAATGCTTTAATTGATGTTGGATCGACGCACTCGTATGTTGCTAGTAGTATAGTGGAAACCATGAACTTAGACTCTGAGATTACTTCTAGGAAGATGACAGTGATAAGCCCTCTAGGTCACTCTGTAGAAGTAAGTAAACTATATAGGAATGTACCCCTAGAACTTCAAGGGATTGTGTTCCTAGCTGACTTGATGGAACTGCCATTTGGGGAGTTCGATCTGATTCTCGGGATGGATTGGCTAGTTAAGTATCAAGCTAGCTTGGATTACGCAGCTAAACGCATGGTGTTGAAGACCATGGAAGGTGGGGAGGTGGTGATGATAGGTAATAGGAGAGATTATCTATCCAATGTTGTCTCTGCACTAAAGGCTGAGAAGATGGTTAGGAAGGGTTGTGAAGCATTTATGGTGCATGTCTGTGCTTTGGAAGCTAAGGATGCAGCTGTGGAGAATGTCCGAACTGCGGAGGAAAA
The DNA here is from genome assembly GCA_005393395.2 of Gossypium australe. Taxonomy (NCBI): domain Eukaryota; kingdom Viridiplantae; phylum Streptophyta; class Magnoliopsida; order Malvales; family Malvaceae; genus Gossypium; species Gossypium australe. Next base: position 56,469,560 of record CM016615.1, read on the forward strand.
GTCGATAGTTTGTACGGATCACAAGAGTCTGAAGTACCTCTTGACTCAGGAAGACCTAAATTTGAGGCAGCGAAGGTGGATTGAGTTGTTGAAGGACTACGACTGCTCGAGTGAGTACCATCCGGGTAAGGCTAGCGTAGTAGCGGATGCGCAGAGCCGAAAGGTGGTAGCGGACTTGCGAGCGATGTCTGCTCACCTTAGTCTTTTGATGATGGGAGTCTTTTAGCGGAATTGCAAGTGAAGCCGTCTTGGATTGATCAGGTTAAGGAGGTACAGCTGACAGATGAGATTTGAGTGCTCGGAGGTTTCAAGTGCAGAATGGCGAATCTGAGGGTTACAACTTGGGCAGTGATGGAGTACTGTGTTTTCAGGGGAAGGTATGTAAGCCTAAGGATGTTAAATTGAGTCAGCGGATTCTTCAGGAAGCTCATAGCAGTCCATACGCTACGCAGTCTGGAGGCAGTAAGATGTGTCGTGATTTGAGGGAGCAGTTCTGGTGGCCAATGGCTAGCAGCTTGGATTATGTTACAAGAGGAGCTTGTAGCCAAGTTGTATGTGGCAGAGATAGTAAGGTTGCATGGAGTGCCTGTAATATCCCGGGTTAGGGGCTGTTTTGTTGTTGCATGTTATTGCATGAGTTTAGTGTGCTGTGTTGCTATTTCGGTGTTTTAGGGGTTTGATTGAAGTCTAGGAGTATGCCTGAGTGAATGGGAAAATTTTGGTTTTTGGGTGTTAAGTCAGGGGAGCTGTTGGAGTTGGGGTATAAGAGTTTTCTTTGGTGTTTTATTGCACAAATGAAGAGCTGGCAAAGTGGCAAGAGGAGTGACGCCACATGGAGCTTGGGTGTGACGCCTTTGACAAGGGGGAGGTCCTGAGTTCAAGCTGCAGGATCCCCTATTTTGTCACTTATTTTGGACGGCATGGAGGAAGAGGTTGAGAGCAACTTGAATTCTACCATGGACTTGGTCAAGGGGTGACTTGGATGGTGGAGAGAAATTGGTGGAGGATGACTTGTTCAAACTTATTTGAAATTGTGGTTGGGAGTGAATAAGGGGATTTGGCCGAATGTTGGGGAGTTGGGGGAGAAGGTGGCCGGTTTTGGGAAGTGGGGAGGGGTTGTGCCGAAATTCATTTTGGAATTTTGGTTGTTTCGGTCAAGGGTTAGTAAGCTAGTGTCTTCTCATTTTGACAGTGGTAGCCGAATTCCCTAGTATGTTCTTTTTCGTTTTTCTTTCTTTGTAAACCGAAAATCAAAACCTCCTTAAGGCTATCGAAAATTCCCTTGTTTCTTTTGATCTTGGGTGTGTGGCCGAATGTTCATCTCCTTTTTCTGCTCTTTTGTTCATTTTGTGTTAAGCCGAGTTAGCTATTCTCTTCTTCTCATTTTGTTTTCTTTTTCTTAAAATCTTTCCTAATTGCCGAAACATACCACTGGATCCTAAACCAAATTCTTCACTCACCTTCTCCACTTGTGCCGAAACCATATTATCCTGTTCTCTCAAACCCTCAATTCTTTTCTTTCTCAAAAACCTTCTAGCCGAAACTCTACCTATTTTCATCTTCTTTCATTGCCCTCTTGAGCCGAATCTTTCTTCAAGTGTTGTCTAACTCTCTTCTTCTTTGAACCAAAATTCTATTGTTTTCTTCATCTTTAAGAGACTAGCCGAATCTCTCCCCTGTGTTGCCAAAGTATCCTCTCTTCTAGTAGTCTTCCTTGGCCGAATATCAGTGGAGTGTTGGGTTTCTTGCTTCAACCGTTTGGAGGTGGGTAAGTCCATGGACGAATGGTCATTTATTTTCTTTCTTTTCTCAATCGATTTTTGGTTTAGTTAAGGGCCGAATGCGGTCATTTTGGAAGGATTCTAATCTCTTCGTTATAGGGTCATTGGATTGTGGAAGCAAGCAAGAGGAGCCGTTTCCTTCTGTCAATTGTCTAGTAAGGGGTAAGTGATTGGTTGTTGGTAGTTTAATCGTCTGGTTTCGATTAAGTCATGAATGATAAAAGATTAACTGTTATTCTTTTCAAGGTGGTGGCCGATTGTCTTAGAAGGACCATTGTGGTTCGGGGTTGGTTGGAAACCAAGTTAAGAAGTGAAGGTAAGGGTTTGAAATGACTTCTCTTGGTATAAAGCCTTTGGCCGAATGGTTTATGTGTACTAACCCCTATGTGTTGGCCGATTGTAGGAGCTAGTAATCGAGGGACTTAGCATTCGTTTTCTTTGGGATTTTTAGACTCGTGTATACCAGGTGTGTAACTAACACACCCATACTTAGTGATATTATTATTAAACCTGTTTGCCTATTAAAATCATGGCAGTTTGATGGATTGATAGGATACCCTTTTGGGTATGATCTTGGACTCGGGTAAGTCAGTATTGTTACAAGTTTACTGATGATCTATATGGTATCATGACTATGTATGTATGTGATATGGGGTATGAGTCAAGCATATTAGCATGATAGGCATGACTTGTATGATATGCATGACCACATGAGTATGGTATGCTGATGGGTGATATGAGTGGAGGGAGCAGTGATATTTTGTGCTGACGAGCACCAGTGTTTTGGTAACACAACTTTGTGACTTTGGGTCACCAGAGGTTTGGCACCTCCAGAGGTTTGGCACCTCATTGCGACTTGTCCCTGTGGTTTGACACCACCGTGGGTTGGCCCCACTTGAGATATGGGATCGTCTGCTAGTGATTTGGTATCACACGATGGGTTGGCCCCATCACCCGATTATTGTGACTACGGTCACCAGTGCTTTGGTAGCACATTTGTGTCTTTGGGACACCAGAGGTTGGGCACCTCATTGCGACTTGTCCCTGTGGTTTGACACCATCGTGGGTTGGCCCCACATGAGATATGGGATCGTCTGCTAGTGATTGGGTATCACACGATGGGTTGGCCCCATCATTGGATTTGTGACTTCGGTCACCAGTGCTTTGGTAGCACAAACGTGTCTTTGGGACACCAGTGGTTTGGCACCACAATGACGGATATTGTGTCTTTGGGACACCAGTGTTTTGGTAACACATTGTGACTATATGTCACCAGTGGTTTGGCACCACCAGTGGTTTGGTACCACACGGGGTAGAAAAGGCGATACGGATGGTTAGGATCGGGTTGCATTAATTATGTTGCTATGTATGATGTGTGTTAGCATGTTGTTTTATTGGGAGCGGGATTTATGCACTGAGTCACTCGACTCACCCTCTCCTTTGACATTTCAGGTGACTCGTAGACGCGGACATGGAGCCGGGATGGACTCGGGGTGCTCATGCCATGCTAAATAAAAGTTTTGCTCAGACTATTCAATTTGGGTACCTTAGCTTAATTATTTTTATTTGGGTTTTAATTTGGATTTGTAAAAGGCCTTTAATTTATGTTTTATGATGGTTATGTTTTAATTAGATTCTTAACATGCTTAACAAAATAACTTGGTATGAAACTTTACTAAAAATTTGGAAAGACAATGATTTCAAAACTATAACGCAACGTGTTTTAAATTATACCATCGGGTATCACACTATGTTTTTATACTAAGCAAATTCAAATGATTTCCAAATCAAACTCAATTTTCTACTAAGTCAAAAATGTTTTAAGTAACACTAAGAAACTATTGGAATTACTAACTGAAATCAACTCGTTTTAACTATATACTCCGGGTAAGTTTTCAAAAATTTAGTTAACCAAGTCTACTCTAATTTTCTTCAAGTTCACTATGTTTTCACCCCGCTTTTAAATGAAAAATCTAAACCTCTCAAGTACGTTTTTCCCCGTAACATACCAGATTCGGACGTGGTGTCTTGTCCGGGTTTGGGGTGTTACAATTGTGGTATCAGAGCCAAGTTCAAAGGCTCGGCTGTGGGCCTGAGGCCCAAAATGGTTTCAAAAGTTTGTTTTAAGTGTTTTGGGTTTGAATATACGGTTTGAAAGGCATGGCACCGAGTCTCTGGCACCAGTTCGCCCAGGTAAGTACCCCGAACTATTGCTTGTGATTTGATTGGATGTGATATGATCTGATGAATAGCAATAGTACACTACTCTAGAGATTGAAACTGATAGGATTCTGTGAACTCGCGAGAACAAATCCTCTTTAATATTCATAAGACTTGCTTTAAAACAGTGGAATAAATACTGATGCATAAAATTCTTAATCAGATACGTAGAAAGATTAGTCATGAGCACTCGAGGCGGACGTGGTCGTAATACTCGTGGTAGAGGTAGGGGTAGGATGACAGTCTCTGAGCCCGTAGGATCTGGTCAGGGGTCAGAGAATGAGATACCGGTTCCGCCACCAGCTGGAGGTGGTGAGTTCAAGATCAGACTGGGGACGACGCAGTGTCACAGGCGATGCTGCGAGTGTTGGAAAGGGTAGCTGGTGTAGGGAGAGGTGCAGGAGTTAGGAAATCTGTTCCTGAGCGACTCCGGGCAAACGGGGCCGAATTCTTTCGAGGTGTATCTGGTGTTGCTCCCAGCACTGCTGAATACTGGCTGGAGGCAACTGAGCGGATCATGGATGATTTGGATTTGACAGCTGAAGAGAAGCTGAAGGGCATCGTATCGCTTCTCCGAGATGAGTCATATCAGTGGTGGCTCACGGTTCGGGACAGTGTGGCAGCAGAGGATTTGACATGGGATTATTTCAGGGCTGCATATCAAAAGAAGTACATCGGAGCTAGTTATATTGACTCTCAGCGAAAGGCATTTCTGAGGCTTGTTCAGGGGAGTAAATCTGTTGCTGAGTATGAGGCCGAGTTCCTGAAGCTGAGTAGGTATGCCAAGGGCATTGTGGCCACTGAGCATGAGAGGTGTGTTCGTTTCGAGGATGGGCTGCGAGACGAGTTGAGACTGCTGATTGCTCCACAGCAGGAGCGCGAGTTTGCTGTCTTAGTGGAGAAGGCTAAGGTAGCTGAGGGTGTTAAGGAGTCAGTGAGGCAGGGTATGGACAGAAATAGACATAAGAGGAGCTTTGGGTCTTCTGGATCGTCGGGTAATCCGCAGAAGAGGGCTAGACCGAGTGGGCCGAATCAGTTTGCTAGGTTTGTTGCTGCTAGGCAGGGACCGCCGCAGTGTAATCAGTGTGGGAAATCTCATTGGGGTGGTTGCTGGACTGGAGGTAAAGGGTGCTTTGAGTGTGGTTCTCTGGAGCACCGTGTGAGGGACTGTCCGCGTAGGTTGGCCAGGATTCAGTCTGAGAGTCAGGGTCGTAATCAGTTCAGAGGTAATGGACCGCCACCGCAGAGGGGCCGTGGTAATGGCAGAGGTGGTAATGGTTCTGGTCGGGGCCGTGGAGCACCGGGCAGAGGTGCGGGTAGTTCTGATGCCAGACAGCCTGGGTTAGTGTATGCTGCGAGGCGCCGAGAGGAGGGCGACGCACCGGACGTCATAATCGGTACGTTTTTGATTTTTGGTTCTCCTTATACTGCTTTGATTGATGTGGGTTCGACGCACTCTTATGTTGCCAGTAGTATAGTAGAGACCATGGACTTAGACTCTGAGATATCTTCTAGGCAGATGACTGTGATTAGCCCTCTAGGTCACTCTGTAGTAGTAGATAAACTGTTTAGAGAGGTACCCCTAGAACTCCAAGGGGTAGTGTTTGCTGCTGATCTGATGGAACTGCCATTTGGGGAGTTCGATCTGATTCTTGGGATGGATTGGTTGGTCAAGTACCAGGCGAGGTTGGATTGCGCGACCAAGCGCATGGTTCTTAAGACGGTTGATGGTGACGAAGTGGCTATGATAGGTAATAGGAGAGATTACTTATCAAATGTGGTATCTGCTTTGAAAGCAGAGAAGATGGTCAGGAAGGGCTGTGAAGCGTATGTAGTTCATGTGTATGCCTTGGAGGCTAAAGAGTCTGCTGTTGAGAAGGTTCGTACTGTTAAGGAATTTGCTGATGTGTTTCCTGAGGAGCTTCCGGGTTTGCCGCCAGATCGAGAGGTGGAGTTTGGGATAGACCTGTTACCCGGGACTGCGCCAGTGTCTATTGCTCCGTATAGAATGGCGCCAAAGGAATTGGTAGAGCTTAAGGCTCAGATCCAGGAGTTATTGGATCGAGGTTTTATTAGGCCAAGTGTTTCGCCGTGGGGTGCGCCGGTACTATTCGTTAAGAAGAAAGATGGCACAATGCGGATGTGTATAGACTACCGCCAGTTGAACAAGCTGACGGTTAAAAACAAGTATACGTTGCCACGGATAGATGACTTGTTTGATCAGCTGAAGGGTGCTGCGGTATTCTCGAAGATCGACTTGAGGTCGGGGTATCATCAGTTGAAGGTTAAGGAGGCTGATATCCATAAAACAGCGTTTCGGACTCGGTATGGGCACTACGAATTTCTGGTAATGTCGTTCGGGTTGACTAACGCACCGGCAGCGTTTATGGATATGATGAATAGGGTGTTTCAGCAGTATCTGGATCAGTTCGTGGTGGTTTTCATAGACGACATCTTAGTGTACTCAAGGACAGAGGAAGAGCATGATAAGCATTTGAGAGTGGTGCTGCAGATTTTGAGGGAGAAGCAACTCTATGCTAAGTTCAGTAAGTGCGAGTTCTGGCTTAGAGAAGTGACTTTCTTGGGTCATGTAGTGTCGGCTGAGGGGATTCGAGTAGATCCTCGTAAGATTGAGGCAGTTTTGGATTGGAAGCCACCTAGGTCAGTGGCTGAGATTCGGAGTTTTCTGGGTTTGGTCGGATACTACCGAAGGTTTGTTGAGGGTTTTTCGTTGATAGCAGCGCCGATGACCAAGTTGCTGAGGAAAGAAGTTCCGTTTGTATGGACTGAGAAACAACAGGAAAGCTTCGATAAGTTAAAGAAGATTTTGACTGAGGCTCCGGTTTTAATTCAACCTGAGGCTGGTAAGGAATACACAGTCTATTGTGATGCATCACATACGGGCTTGGGTTGTGTGCTGATGCAAGAAGGTAAGGTTGTGGCTTACGCTTCTCGACAGCTGAGGCCGCATGAGATCAACTATCCGACGCACGATTTGGAATTAGCGGCTGTAGTCTTCGCCTTAAAGATTTGGAGGCACTACCTGTATGGAGAAAGATCGATAGTCTACACAGATCACAAGAGTCTGAAGTATCTACTGACTCAGAAGGATTTGAATTTGAGGCAGCGCAGATGGGTTGAGTTGCTAAAAGATTATGACTGTTCGATCGAGTATCATCCGGGCAAGGCTAACGTGGTGGCAGACGCGTTGAGCCGTAAGGTTGTTTCGGATTTAAGAGCATTGTTTGCCCACTTGAGCTTGTATGACGACGGGAGTATTCTGGCAGAACTGCAGGTTAAGCCTACTTGGGTTGAGCAGATCAGAGAGAAACAGCTAGAGGATGAGGTTCTGAGTGCGCGAAGGTTACAAGTGCAGAATGGAGGTTTGGAAGGTTACAGCTTGTCTGGTGATGAGGTTCTGTGTTTCCAAGGTAAGGCTTGCATGCCTAAAGATGTTGAGCTGAGGCAGAAGATTCTTCAGGACGCACATAGCAGTCCTTATGCTATGCTTCCTGGAGGTAGCAAGATGTATAGGGATCTTAGAGAGCAGTTTTGGTGGCCTGGTCTGAAGAAAGAGGTGACAGAGTTTGTTGGGAAGTGTCTAACATGTCAGCAGGTCAAGGCTAAACACCAGTTGCCGTCGGGTTTGCTTCAGCCTGTGAAGATTCCTCAGTGGAAGTGGGAAAGGATAACCATGGATTTCGTCAGTGGGTTACCGCTTACGCCAAGCAAGAAGGATTCAGTTTGGGTAGTGGTGGATCGTCTGACTAAATCAGGTCACTTTATTCCGGTGAGGGTTGACTACTCACTTCAGAAGCTAGCGAAGCTGTATGTGTCAGAGATAGTGAGGTTGCACGGTGTGCCAGTTTCGATAATCTCGGATAGGGATCCCAGGTTTACGTCAAGGTTTTGGAAAGCATTGCACCAAGCTCTGGGTACTCGTTTGGATTTCAGCACAGCTTTTCACCCGCAGTCTGACGGTCAATCAGAAAGGGTCATTCAGATCTTGGAAGATATGCTGAGAGGTTGTGTCCTGGATTTCAAGGGTAGTTGGGAGGAGTTTCTACCATTAGCTGAGTTTGCCTACAACAACAGTTATCAAGCGAGCATCAAGATGGCACCGTATGAGGCGTTGTATGGTAGGAAGTGTCGCTCACCTACGTGTTGGACGGAGTTGGGTGAACGTCAGTTGTTGGGACCCGAGTTGGTTGCTGAGACAGAAGACAAGGTTAAGTTGATTCAGGCTCGATTAAAGGAAGCTTCGGACCGGCAGAAGTCTTATGCCGATCTTAAGCGAAGAGATATAGAGTTTGCTGTGGGGGATCGAGTGTTTCTGAAGGTCTCACCTTGGAAGAAGGTGTTGAGGTTCGGGAAGAAGGGCAAGCTAAGTCCGAGGTTTATTGGGCCGTATAAGGTACTGAGACGAGTGGGACTAGTAGCGTATCAGCTTGAGTTGCCAGCAGAGCTTAGTCAGATTCATGACGTCTTTCACGTTTCGATGCTTCGGCATTATCGTTCAGATCCGTCACATGTGGTAGCAGTGGAAGAGATCGAGGTGAATCCAGACTTGACTATGGAAGAAGAACCTGTGCAGATTCTAGATCGGGATGTGAAGGTTCTGCGTAAGAAGTCTGTGCCTTTGATTAAGGTACTTTGGCGGAATCATGGCGTGGAGGAAGCTACGTGGGAACCTGAGGATATGATGAGACAGCAATACCCGCAACTCTTTTGATCAGGTAATTTCGAGGCCGAAATTATTTTAAGGGGGTAGAACTGTAATATCCCGGGTTAGGGGCTGTTTTGTTGTTGCATGTTATTGCATGAGTTTAGTGTGCTGTGTTGCTATTTCGGTGTTTTAGGGGTTTGATTGAAGTCTAGGAGTATGCCTGAGTGAATGGGAAAATTTTGGTTTTTGGGTGTTAAGTCAGGGGAGCTGTTGGAGTTGGGGTATAAGAGTTTTCTTTGGTGTTTTATTGCACAAATGAAGAGCTGGCAAAGTGGCAAGAGGAGTGACGCCACATGGAGCTTGGGTGTGACGCCTTTGACAAGGGGGAGGTCCTGAGTTCAAGCTGCAGGATCCCCTATTTTGTCACTCATTTTGGACGGCATGGAGGAAGAGGTTGAGAGCAACTTGAATTCTACCATGGACTTGGTCAAGGGGTGACTTGGATGGTGGAGAGAAATTGGTGGAGGATGACTTGTTCAAACTTATTTGAAATTGTGGTTGGGAGTGAATAGGGGGATTTGGCCGAATGTTGGGGAGTTGGGGGAGAAGGTGGCCGGTTTTGGGAAGTGGGGAGGGGTTGTGCCGAAATTCATTTTGGAATTTTGGTTGTTTCGGTCAAGGGTTAGTAAGCTAGTGTCTTCTCATTTTGACAGTGGTAGCCGAATTCCCTAGTATGTTCTTTTTCGTTTTTCTTTCTTTGTAAACCGAAAATCAAAACCTCCTTAAGGCTATCGAAAATTCCCTTGTTTCTTTTGATCTTGGGTGTGTGGCCGAATGTTCAGTTAACGAAAAGGTAAGGTGAGGCTGGAATGGGATATAGTAAGTGTGCCACGAGTGCTCCCTTCTAAGGCTTCTGCTTCTCTGTAATAACGAAAAAATAACTCTTTTAGAAAGCAAAGCTACAACTCTTCAGTCTAAGCTATCTAAGCTAGAACTTAAGGCCGACCTCTTTCTTTTCCAGGGATACCCCACTTCCCGGTCTAGCTTCACTAACTGTATTCACAGTTTTCCAGATCTCGGAACCAGATCTACTTTCTCATCGGCATTCTCTAAATGAATTACGTTATGGTCTTGAACTCTCGATATATCATATGTAATGAATGATCGAGGTAAGCTTGTCTTTTCGGAAGAGGTGGGTGGGAGTGGGGCAGGCAAAGAAAGTCATCTCCTTTTTCTGCTCTTTTGTTCATTTTGTGTTAAGCCGAGTTAGCTATTCTCTTCTTCTCATTTTGTTTTCTTTTTCTTAAAATCTTTCCTAATTGCCGAAACATACCACTGGATCCTAAACCAAATTCTTCACTCACCTTCTCCACTTATGCCGAAACCATATTATCCTGTTCTCTCAAACCCTCAATTCTTTTCTTTCTCAAAAACCTTCTAGCTGAAACTCTACCTATTTTCATCTTCTTTCATTGCCCTCTTGAGCCGAATCTTTCTTCAAGTGTTGTCTAACTCTCTTCTTCTTTGAACCAAAATTCTATTGTTTTCTTCATCTTTAAGAGACTAGCCGAATCTCTCCCCTGTGTTGCCAAAGTATCCTCTCTTCTAGTAGTCTTCCTTGGCCGAATATCAGTGGAGTGTTGGGTTTCTTGCTTCAACCGTTTGGAGGTGGGTAAGTCCATGGCCGAATGGTCATTTATTTTCTTTCTTTTCTCAATCGATTTTTGGTTTAGTTAAGGGCCGAATGTGGTCATTTTGGAAGGATTCTAATCTCTTCGTTATAGGGTTATTGGATTGTGGAAGCAAGCAAGAGGAGCCGTTTCTTTCTGTCAATTGTCTAGTAAGGGGTAAGTGATTGGTTGTTGGTAGTTTAATCGTCTGGTTTCGATTAAGTCATGAATGATAAAGGATTAACTGTTATTCTTTTCAAGGTGGTGGCCGATTGTCTTAGAAGGACCATTGTGGTTCGGGGTTGGTTGGAAACCAAGTTAAGAAGTGAAGGAGCTAGTAATTGAGGGACTTAGCATTCGTTTTCGTTGGGATTTTTAGACTCGTGTATACCAGGTGTGTAACTAACACACCCATACTTAGTGATATTATTATTAAACATGTTTGCCTATTAAAATCATGGCAGTTTGATGGATTGATAGGATACCCTTTTGGGTATGATCTTGGACTCGGGTAAGTCAGTATTGTTACAAGTTTACTGATGATCTATATGGTATCATGACTATGTATGTATGTGATATGGGGTATGAGTCAAGCATATTAGCATGATAGGCATGACTTGTATGATATGCATGATCACATGAGTATGGTATGTTGATGGGTGATATGAGTGGAGGGAGCAGTGATATTTTGTGCTGACGAGCACCAGTGTTTTGGTAACACAACTTTGTGACTTTGGGTCACCAGAGGTTTGGCACCTCCAGAGGTTTGGCACCTCATTGCGACTTGTCTCTATGGTTTGACACCACCGTGGGTTGGCCCCACTTGAGATATGGGATCGTCTGCTAGTGATTTGGTATCACACGATGGGTTGGCCCCATCACCCGATTATTGTGACTACGGTCACCAGTGCTTTGGTAGCACATTTGTGTCTTTGGGACACCAGAGGTTGGGCACCTCATTGCGACTTGTCCCTGTGGTTTGACACCACCGTGGGTTGGCCCCACATGAGATATGGGATCGTCTGCTAGTGATTGGGTATCACACGATGGGTTGGCCCCATCATTGGATTTGTGACTTCGGTCACCAGTGCTTTGGTAGCGCAAACGTGTCTTTGGGACACCAGTGGTTTGGCACCACAATGACGGATATTGTGTCTTTGGGACACCAGTGTTTTGGTAACACATTGTGACTATATGTCACCAGTGGTTTGGCACCACCAGTGGTTTGGTACCACACGGGGTAGAAAAGGCGATACGGATGGTTAAGATCGGGTTGCATTAATTATGTTGCTATGTATGATGTGTGTTAGCATGTTGATTTATTGGGAGCGGGATGTATACACTGAGTCATTCGACTCACCCTCTCCTTTGACATTTCAGGTGACTCGTAGACACGGACATGGAGCCGGGGTGGACTCGGGGTGCTTATGCCATGCTGAATAAAGTTTTACTCAGACTCTATAACTTGGGTACTTTAGTTTATTTAATTACTTGGGTTTTATTTTGGATTTGTAAAAGGCCTTTAAAATTATGTTTTATGTTGCTTATGCCTTAAGTTGATTTTTAATATGCCTTAACAAAATAAGTTGGTATGAATTTTACTAAAACTTGGAAAGACAATGATTTCAAAATCATAACGTAATGTGTTTTAAATTATACCATCGGGTATCACACTATGTTTTTATATTAAGCAAATTCAAATGATTTTCAAATCAAACTCAATTTTCTACTAAGTCAAAAATGTTTTAAGTAACACTAAGAAACTATTGAAGTTTAAATGGAATAAACTCGTTTTAACTACACATTTTGGTTAAGTTTTCAAAAATGTCCGGGTTTCAAATACACCATTTGATTTCAAACAAGTCTACTCTAATTTTCTTCAAGTTCACTATGTTTTCACCTCGCTTTTAAATGAGAAATCTAAACCTCTCAAGTACGTTTTTCCCCGTAACATACCAGATTCGGACGTGGTGTCTTGTCCGGGTTTGGGGTGTTACAGTGCCTGTGTCAATTATTTCGGTTAGGGATCCCAGGTTCACGTCGAGGGTTGGAAAGCTTTACATCAGGCTCTGGGTACAAGGTTGGACTTCAGCACAGCGTTTCACCCGCAGTCTGATGGACAGTCAGAAAGGGTAATCCAAATTCTGGAGGATATGTTAAGAGGCTGTGTTCTGGATTTCAGTGGTAGTTGGGAGGAGTATCTACCATTGGCAGAGTTAGCTTACAACAATAGTTATCAGGCAAGCATTAAGATGGCACCATATGAGGCGTTGTATGGTAGGAAGTGTCGCACACCTACATGCTGGACAGAACTGGGTGAACGACAGATGTTGGGTCCAGAGTTGGTGGCAGAAACAGAAGATAAGGTTAAGGTGATTCGGGCTCGTCTTAAGGAAGCGTCGGACAGACAGAAATCATACGCCGATCTTAAGCACAGGGATATTGAGTATGCAGTGGGTGATAAGGTCTTCCTGAAGGTATCGCCTTGGAAGAAAGTGTTGAGATTTGGTCGAAAAGGCAAGCTAAGCCCTAGGTTCATTGGGCCATATACAGTGTTGAAGCGAGTAGGACCGGTAGTTTATCAGCTTGAGTTGCCAGCAGAGTTAAGTCAGATTCATGACGTCTTCCATGTTTCCATGCTTAAGCGCTATCGATCAGACCCGTCACATGTGGTGCCAGTTGAGGAGATAGAGGTGAGCCCTGATTTGTCTTTCGAGGAGGAACCGGTACGGATTCTGGATCGGGATGTTAAGGTTCTGTGTAGGAAGTCCGTTCCTCTGGTGAAAGTATTATGGCAGAACCATGGTACGGAGGAGGCCACGTAGGAACCAGAGGATGTGATGGGACAGCAGTACCCTCAACTCTTTTGACCAGGTAATTTCGAGGCCGAAATTATTTTTAAGGGGGGTAGAACTCTAACATCCTTAAATCGGGGTCTCTGCATTTTGTATGTGTTTGCATGTAATGGTAGGCCTGCTGTGTTTATTTGATATGTTTTGGGGTCTAGGCATGACCTCGGACTAGTCCTGGGTCATGGCTAAAAATTGTGGTTTAGCACTTAAGTAGAGGGAGCAAGGAGAATTAGGGGTTAAAGGTAATTACTGGAGGATTTAAGCACAAGAAATCAAGTGGTAAAGTGGTCAATGAGGCGCCACTAAGGTGTTAGGTAAGTGACGCCACATGCAGTGAAGGAGTGCCTGTGTTCGAGCAGCAGGAATTGCACTCCTGCTTATTCTTTTTGACGCCAAAGCTGATGAAATGGAGTGCTCAGGTTGGACGCTCTTGGATAAGTGTTGAAGGAGTCAACACATTTGAAAGTTGTGGTTGGGAGGATTTTGAGGAGTTTGATGAGTTCAAACTTATTTGAATTGGTGGCCAGGAGAATTTCTAGGAGAAAACAAAGGGATGGAGAAGGGGTGTGCTTAGCCGAATTTGGGAAAGTGTTTGGGGAAAAAGGGAAATCAGTTTTGGGGTTTTTGGTAGTGGCCGAATGTGCCTAGGTTGGTAGCTAAAATCGGCAAAGCTTGGTAGGTCTTGTTTTTTTTGTTTAGTGTCAAACCGGAACCCCAATTGCACCCTTCTCAATCTCTCTTTTCTTTTTTTTGGCAATTTTGGGCACTTGGTCGATTGTTCACTTCTTCTCCTTCTTGTTGCTGAAAGCCGAAACTCTCTTTTGCCATTGGAAGCACCTAGCCGAACCTTCATTTGAGCTCTCTCTCTTTTTCTCCGTTGAAACCGAAAGTCACAAGCACCTTAGACTCTTGCCGATTTCTTTCTTAGGCATTTGGTCGAATCTCCTTTGGGAGCCTCTCTCTCATCTTTTATTTTTCTTTGTAACCGAAAAGTAACCCTCTTCCCTTCATCTTTTTTTTTTTCTCAAGTGCTTGGCCAAACCTTCTTCTTCCCCATCTCTCTTTGTTTTTCTTCCATTTTTATTTTTGCTTAAGCCGAATCCTCATTCATCTCATTTTATTTTACTTTACCATTCTCTTCTTTCATTCGTTAGTCGCATCTCATTTGTTGTTCTTCTTTCAAAACCTTAGCCGAATCATTTTGATCACTCAACCCTTTTTCCGAAATCTCCTTCTTTCTTCTAGTTTTGCTTTGGCCGAATATCAACCAAGAGTGGATCTTCCTTGGTTTTTTTCCAATCGGTTTTGAGAAGGGTAAGTAGTCTTGGCCGAATTCTTTATTTCTTTTCTTTCCTCTCTGTCGACTCTTATGAGTGCAAAAGCCGAATTTCGACATTTGTTGATAGTAAGGCTAACCATTTATAGGAACCTATCTCTTTAGGGACCTCCGGGGTTGTGAAGCACTGGATCTAAGCCATCTATTTACTGTCAACCGAATTCGTTAAGTCTGTGGTAAGGATCCATGTTGGTTCAATCAATCTTTAAGTTGTTTGAAAACCGAAGGCTATTGAGACTAAGTCTTGTTGTTGGCCGATTGTAGGGGGAGGATCAGTCTCGCATATCTTGGTATTGTGGTTAGCATTCGTAAGGCAGAAAGTGCCCGAAGGCGTTATGGACCCTGTTGTCAGCCGAACGTTAGGGGGGGTTGGATCGGAGACCCCAGCCCCTAAGTTCAAGAAGAGGGCAGTGTCGGCTGTTCGCGATTGGCCACCTGGGTGTGGGCCGCCATCGGAGCAAAGCAGTAGACAGATAGCGGTAGTGTCGATTAACGACAGTACCGATGTAGAGAGCATAGTCTTGTGTGTAATCAGGTGTGTAAACTCTTACACACTTTATTAGTATAATGATGCTTATTATGTTACTGTATAACCATTGGTATTAGTGACTTGCCTTGTGGGCATGAGCTTGGATTCCGGGTAAGTCCCCTATTATGTGATTTTTCCTATACATCATCATGACTTGTTAAATGCTATGCTATGCCTTAAATGCATGATACATGATATTATGACACGTATGATATGAACATGATGATGATGGGATTGATGAGAGGAGGGGGATAATTTATTTGGACTGTCACCAGTGGTTTTGACCACTAGATTGGTTGGCCCCATCACTTGATTTGTGACTATGGTCACCAGTGGTTTTGACCACACTATTAATATGATTTGTGACTAAGTCCCAGTGGTTTTGACCACCAGTGGTTTTGACCACACGATTGATATTTGTGACTACGGTCACCAGTGGTTTTGACCACACATGGATATTGTGACTCGTCCCAGTGGTTTGGTACCACAGTGGGTTGGCCCCACATGATATATTACAGGATTGTCATCAGTGGTTTTGACCACAAGATGGGTTGGCCCCATCACTTGATTTGTGACTACGGTCACCAGTGGTTTTGACCACACCGATATATTTGTGACTTCGGTCACCAGTGGTTTTGACCACCAGTGGTTTTGACCACACGGGGTAGAAAAAGGAGATCGGATGGTTAGGTTATGGGTTGCATGATTTGCATGTTTTACTGATGATCTGTGTAAGTGCTTGAACTATCGGGTTGGGGATTTCTACACTGAGTCTCGGTGACTCACCCCTTTCCTTTACATTTTGCAGACGAGGCATAGATCACGGATATGGAGCCAGGGAGGACTCGAGGTCGCCATGCATCTTAGTTGGTTTTGATTTTAAACTGCTATTTCAATTTTAGTAATTTTCCTTAAATTTGGTTTTGGTTTTGTAATAAGGCCGCTAAGTTTATTTTGGGTTTTTGGTTATTACTTGCTTTTATTTTGCCTATATTTTACATATGTTGGATTTATGGACTTGATAAAATTAACCGGTAAAAAGCAATGCTTTATAAACTATATCTCTTCGGGTTTTCAAACGTTACCATCGGGTAACAAAGTTCACAAAGTAATAAGGTAACTTGGATGTTTTTATAACTCAAATTTTCAAATCTTTTTAAAGGCAAATGGTTCTAAACTTGATTTTACTTATCGCGTTCAGTTTTAATAAATATCCAATGTTTTGTAAAATCGGCAATCACAAATGGGTTTTAATCCCGAGTTTTCCCAGTGTTACGACAACTACTAGAACAACTTCAGCATCAATTATTATTGAGTTTTCTAAACCCTAAAACAAAGCAAGAGTCTTCTTTAAAGATTTTTCCGACAAACTTATGATTTTAAAAATGTTTTCACTTCGTAACCTACCAGATTCGGTCGTGGTGTGTTGACCGAGTTTGGGGTGTTACAATTGTGGTATCAGAGCCAGGTTCAACAGCTCGGCTGTGGGCCCGAGGCCCAAAAATGTTTTAAAGGGATCACGAAAGGTTTTTTAGGGGAAAAGTATAGTGATGGCACCGAGTCTCCGGCACCAATCCGCCCAGGTAAGTACCCCAAACTGTTGCTTTTGTTGATATGATTATATGATTATGATGAATGGCATGATTGAATAATAGTAGGAACTGCTATAGAGACTGGAACTATAGGACGATGTGTACTCGCGAAAACAACCTCTTATTAAACTTTTCATAAGAGTGTGCTTTAAAAGACAGTGGAATAAAAGTCCAACACATAAAACTTTTAATCAGCTCGATTCTTATCGGTAAACATGAGTGCAGGTGGACGGGGGCGTAATTTACGTGGACGGGGTAGAGGTAGGATGGTTGTATCTGAGCCAGCTGGGTTTGGCCATGGGTCAGGGAATGAGGCACCGCCGCCGCCAGCGGCAGGCACGGAATATCAGGATCAAACAGGTGGTAATGACGCAGTGTCGTAGGCTGTACTGCGGGTACTGGAAAGGGTTGCAAGTGCAGGCGTTGGAACAAGAGCTCGAAAATCTGTGACCGAGCGACTCAAGGCCAATGGTGCAGAGGTATTTAGAGGTGTATCCGGCGTGGCACCTAGTACAGCGGAATACTGGTTGGAGTCGTCGGAACGCATCATGGATGACCTGGGTTTTTTTCAGCTGGGGAAAAGCTGAAGGGCATAATATCTCTGCTGCGAGATAGGTCATACCAATGGTGGCTCACGGTTAGGGGCGGAGCGATGGTGGACGATCTCACTTGGGAATTCTTTAGAACAGCCTATCAGAAGAAATACACAGGGGGCTAGTTATGTTGATGCGCAGCGCGGAGCATTCTTGAATTTGGTCCAGGGTAATAAGCCTGTAGCGGAATATGAAGTGGAATTCCTTCGGTTGAGTCGGTATGCATGGGGTAGTGTAGGCACAGAGCATGAGCGCTGTGTCAGATTTGAGGATGGGCTGAGAGACGAGCTACGGATGATAATTGCCCTACAACAGGAACGAGAGTTTGCCGTTCTAATGGAGAAATCTAAGGTTGCCGAAGGGGTAAAACAGTCTGTAAGGCGGAATCAGGATAGGGGTTGGAACAAAAAGAGTTTTGGATCATCTGGGTTTTCTGGGAATCAGCAGAAAAGGGTTAGATATAGTGGGTTGAATCAAGCTGCTAGGCCTGCTGCTGCTAATACTCAATGGTCGCCATGGTGTGCTCGGTGTGGAATGTCTCACCCGGGAGAATGTTGGACTGGTAACAGAGGATGCTTTGAGTGTGGCTCGATGGGGCATCAAGTTAGGGATTGTCCACAGAGATTAGCTAGGCTGCAGTCTGAGGATCAGAACCGTACACAGTTCAGGAGGGATAATCAGCAGCCATAGAGGGGACGAGGTTCAGGCAGGAGAGGTAATGGCTCTGGCAGAGGTCGTGGAGCACCGGGCAGAAGTGCAGGTGGTGCAGAAGCGAGACAGCCTGGGTTGGTCTATGCCGCCAGGTGTCGAGAGGAGGGCGACGCATCGGACGTCATAACCGGTACGTTCCTAATTTTTGGAGTACCTTATAATGCTTTAATTGATGTTGGATCGACGCACTCGTATGTTGCTAGTATTATAGTGGAAACCATGAACTTAGACTCTGAGATTACTTCTAGGAAGATGACAGTGATAAGCCCTCTAGGTCACTCTGTAGAAGTAAGTAAACTATATAGGAATGTACCCCTAGAACTTCAAGGGGTCGTGTTCCTGGCTGACTTGATGGAACTGCTGTTTGAGGAGTTCGATCTGATTCTCGAGATGGTTTGGCTAGTTAAGTATCAAGCTAGCTTGGATTGCGCAGCTAAACGCATGGTGTTGAAGACCATGGAAGGTGAGGAGGTGGTGATGATAGGTAATAGGAGAGATTATCTATCCAATGTTGTCTCTGCACTGAAGGCTGAGAAGATGGTTAGGAAAGGCTGTAAAGCATTTATGGTGCATGTCTGTGCTTTGGAAGCTAAGGATGCAACTGTGGAGAATGACCGAACTTCAGAGGAAAAGTCGATAGTTTGTACGGATCACAAGAGTCTGAAGTACCTCTTGACTCAGGAAGACCTAAATTTGAGGCAGCGAAGGTGGATTGAGTTGTTGAAGGACTACAACTGCTCGAGTGAGTACCATCCGGGTAAGGCTAGCGTAGTAGCGGATGCGCGGAGCCGAAAGGTGGTAGCGGACTTGCGAGCGATGTTTCCTCACCTTAGTCTTTTGATGATGGGAGTCTTTTGGCGGAATTGCAAGTGAAGCCGTCTTGGATTGATCAGGTTAAGGAGGTACAGCTGGCAGATGAGGTTTGAGTGCTCGGAGGTTTCAAGTGCAGAATGGCGAATCTGAGGGTTACAACTTGGGCAGTGATGGAGTACTGTGTTTTCAGGGGAAGGTATGTATGCCTAACGATGTTGAATTGAGACAGCAGATTCTTCAGGAAGCTCATAGCAGTCCATACGCTACGTAGTCTGGAGGCAGTAAGATGTACCGTGATTTGAGGGAGCAGTTCTGGTGGCCAATGGCTAGCGGCGTGGATTATGTTACAAGAGGAGCTTGTAGCCAAGTTGTATGTGGCAGAGATAGTAAGGTTGCATGGAGTTCCTGTGTCAATTATTTCAGTTAGGGATCCCAGGTTCACGTCGAGGGTTGGAAAGCTTTGCATCAAACTCTGGGTACAAGGTTGGACTTTAGCACAGCGTTTCACCCGCAGTCTGATGGACAGTCAGAAAGGGTAATCCAAATTCTGGAGGATATGTTAAGAGGCTGTGTTCTGGATTTCAGTGGTAGTTGGGAGGAGTATCTACCATTGGCAGAGTTCGCTTACAACAATAGTTATCAGGCAAGCATTAAGATGGCACTATATGAGGCGTTGTATGGTAGGAAGTGTCGCACACCTACATGCCGGACAGAACTGGGTGAACGACAGATGTTGGGTCCAGAGTTGGTGGCAGAAACAGAAGATAAGGTTAAGGTGATTCGGGCTCGTCTTAAGGAAGCGTCGAACAGACAGAAATCATACGCTGATCTTAAGCGCAGGGATATTGTGTATGCAGTGGGTGATAAGGTCTTCCTGAAGGTATCGCCTTGGAAGAAAGTGTTGAGATTTGGTCGAAAAGGAAAGCTAAGCCCTAGGTTCATTGGGCCATATACTGTGTTGAAGCGAGTAGGACCGATAGTTTATCAGCTTGAGTTGCCAGCAGAGTTAAGTCAGATTCATGATGTCTTCCATGTTTCCATGCTTAGGCGCTATCGATCAGACCTGTCACATGTGGTGCCAGTTGAGGAGATAGAGGTGAGCCCTGATTTGTCTTTTGAGGAGGAATCGGTACGAATTCTGGATCGGGATGTTAAGGTTCTGCGTAGGAAGTCTGTCCCTTTGGTGAAAGTATTATGGCGGAACCATGGTACGGATGAGGCCACTTGGGAACCAGAGGATGTGATGCGATAGCAGTACCCTCAACTCTTTTGACCAGGTAATTTCGAGGCCGAAATTATTTTTAAGGGGGGTAGAACTCTAACATCCTTAAATCGGGGTCTCTGCATTTTGTATGTGTTTGCATGTATTGGTAGGCCTGCTGTGTTTATTTGATATGTTTTGGGGTCTAGGCATGACCTCGGGCTAGTCCTGGGTCATGGCTAAAAATTGTGTTTTAGCACTTAAGTAGGGGGAGCAAGGAGAATTAGGGGTTAAAGGTAATTACTGGAGGATTTAAGCACAAGAAATCAAGTGGTAAAGTGGTCAAGGAGGCGCCACTAAGGTGTTAGGTAAGTGACGCCACATGCAGGGAAGGAGTGCCTGTGTTCGAGCAGCAGGAATTGCACTCCTGCTTATTCTTTTTGACGCCAAAGCTGATGAAGTAGAGTGCTCAGGTTGGACTCTCTTAGATAAGTGTTGAAGGAGTCAACACATTTGAAAGTTGTGGTTGGGAGAATTTTGAGGAGTTTGATGAATTCAAACTTATTTGAATTGGTGGCCAGGAGAATTTCTAGGAGAAAACAAAGGGATGGAGAAGGGGTGTGCTTAGCCGAATTTGGAAAAGTGTTTGGGGCAAAAGGGAAATCGATTTTGGGGTTTTTGGTAGTGGCCGAATGTGCCTAGGTTGGTAGCTAAAATCGGCAAAGCTTGGTAGGTTTTTTTTTGTTTAGTGTCAAACCGAAACCCCAATTGCACCCCTCTCAATCTCTCTTTTCTTTTTTTTGGCAATTTTGGGCACTTGGCCGATTGTTCACTTCTTCTCCTTCTTGTTGCTGAAAGCGAAAACTCTCTTTTGCCATTGGAAGCACCTAGCCGAACCTTCATTTGAGCTCTCTCTCTTTTTCTCCTTTGAAACCAAAAGTCACAAGCACCTTAGACTCTTACCGATTTCTTTCTTAGGCATTTGGTCGAATCTCCTTTGGGAGCCTCTCTCTCATCTTTTATTTTTCTTTGTAGCCGAAAAGTAACCCTCTTCCCTTCATCTTTTTCTTCTTCTCAAGTGCTTCACCGAACCTTCTTCTTCCCCATCTCTCTTTGTTTTTCTTCCATTTTTATTTTTGCTCAAGCCGAATCCTCATTCATCTCGTTTTATTTTACTTTGCCATTCTCTTCTTTCATTCGTTAGTCGCATCTCATTTGTTGTTCTTCTTTCAAAACCTTAGCTGAATCATTTTGATCACTCAACCCTTTTTGCCGAAATCTCCTTCTTTTTTCTAGTTTTGCTTTGGCCGAATATCAACCAAGAGTGGATCTTCCTTGGTTTTTCTCCAATCGGTTTTGAGAAGGGTAAGTAGTCTAGGCCGAAATCTTTATTTCTTTTCTTTCCTCTCTGTCAACTCTTATGAGTGCAAAAGCCGAATTTCGGCATTTGTTGATAGTAAGGCTAACCATTTATAGGAACCGATCTCTTTAGGGACCTCCGGGGTTGTGAAGCAGTGGATCTAAGCCATCTATTTACTGTCAACCGAATTCGTTAAGTCTGCGGTAAGGATCCATGTTGGTTCAATCATTCTTTAAGTTGTTTGAAAACTGAAGGCTATTGAGACTAAGTCTTGTTGTTGGCCGATTGTAGGGGGAGGATCAGTCTCGCATGTCTTGGTATTTTGGTTAGCATTCGTGAGGCAGAAAGTGACCGAAGGCGTTATGGACCCTGTTGTCAGCGAACGTTAGGGGGGGTTGGATCGGAGACCCCAGCCCCTAAGTTCAAGACGAGGGCAGTGTCGGCTGTTCGCGATTAGCCACCTGGGTGTAGGCCGGCATCAGAGCAAAGCAGTAGACAGATAGCGGTAGTGTCGATTAACGATAGTACCGACGTAGAGAGCATAGTCTTGTGTGTAATCAGGTGTGTAAACTCTTACACACTTTATTAGTATAATGATGCTTATTATGTTACTGTATAACCATTGGTATTAGTGACTTGCCTTGTGGGCATGAGCTTGGATTCCGGGTAAGTCCCCTGTTATGTGATTTTTGCTATACATCATCATGACTTGTTAAATGCTATGCTATGCCTTAAATGCATGATACATGATATTATGACACGTATGATATGAGCATGATGATGATGGGATTGATGAGAGAAGGGGGATGATTTATTTGGACTCTCACCAGTGGTTTTGACCACAAGATGGGTTGGCCCCATCACTTGATTTGTGACTACGGTCACCAGTGGTTTTAACCACACTATTAATATGATTTGTGACTAAGTCCCAGTGGTTTTGACCACCAGTGGTTTTGACCACACGATTGATATTTGTGACTACGGTCACCAGTGGTTTTGACCACACATGGATATTGTGACTCGTCCCAGTGGTTTGGTACCACAGTGGGTTGGCCCCACATGATATATTACGGGATTGTTATCAGTGGTTTTGACCACACGATGGGTTGGCCCCATCACTTGATTTGTGACTACGGTCACCAGTGGTTTTGACCACACCGATATATTTGTGACTTCGGTCACCAATGGTTTTGACCACTAGTGGTTTTGACCACACGGGGTAGAAAAAGGAGATCGGATGGTTAGGTTATGGGTTGCATGATTTGCATGTTTTACTGATGATCTGTGTAAGTGCTTGAACTATCGGGTTGGGGATTTATACACTGAGTCTCGGTGACTCACCCCTTTCCTTTACATTTTGCAGATGAGGCATAGATCGCGGATATGGAGTCGGGGAGGACTCGAGGTGGCCATGCATCTTCGTTGGTTTTGATTTTAAACTGTTATTTCAATTTTAGTAATTTTCCTTAAATTTGGTTTTGGTTTTGTAATAAGGCCGCTAAGTTTATTTTGGGTTTTTGGTTATTACTTGCTTTTATTCTGCCTATATTTTACATATGTTGGATTTATGGATTTGATAAAATTAACCGGTAAAAAGCAATGCTTTCTAAACTATATCTCTTCTGGTTTTCAAACGTTACCATCGGGTAACAAAGTTCACAAAGTAATAAGGTAACTTGGATATTTTTATAACTCAAATTTTCAAATCTTTTTAAAGGCAAATGGTTCTAAACTTGATTTTACTTATCGCGTTCAGTTTTAATAAGTATCCAATGTTTTCTAAAATCGGCAATCACAAATGGGTTTTAATCCCGAGTTTTCCCAGTGTTACGACAACTACTAGAACAACTTCAGCATCAATTATTATTGAGTTTTCTAAACCCTAAAACAAAGCAAGAGTCTTCTTTAAAGATTTTTCCGACAAACTTATGATTTTAAAAATGTTTTCACTCCGTAACCTACCAGATTCGGTCGTGGTGTGTTGACCGGGTTTGGGGTGTTACACCAGGCTTGTTGTGTAAGTTTAACCCTAACAGGTAACCAGGCACTATTGAATTAAAATGGTACGAAACTTAAATGTTGAGATAATCCAGATGAACTTAGTAAAATTCTTGTACACATGGTTACCGGTTGATTTTCGATGATTCTAAGCTCCAGCATTTGTTGCGGACTAGCAAATACATGTGACACAAGTTTAGCTTGGACGAGTAACCTGGTGTCAGTTTATAGGTTTAGCCCGGAAAAGTAACCTTAAATGTATATATAGTCCTAGCCAAGCTATTTACTATGTCAATAAAGGTTTATCTCAAATGGGTAACCGACACTAATATTTGTGATTAGCTTGGATGAGCATCAAATGTGATATGCACATGTGTATTGAGTTCTTTTACAATTTTTCATCAAGTAATATAAAATACATAAAATGTGAAATTATGATAACAATAATGGTAAATGATGAACTGGAATTAGTATGTGAAAAATGTTGGTTTGAATTGGTATATTTCCATTTGAGAATCATAAGTGTGATCATATATCAAATCTTACATTGTTGATGTTGTTGTGTTATACCATGATAGGTGAAATTGTTTTGCATAATGAATTGTATAGGTTTAATGATTAAGGTAAGTTAATTATTTATATTGTATGAGCTTACTAAGTATTTGTAATACTTACTCACTGTCATTACTTTCTCTGTAGAATTTAAACATTCAAAACAAGTTGATCAGATCTACAAGAAGCCCACACTATCTATCTCTTGTTTCAATGGAATTTTGGTTGTTTAACTCGGTTATATGTGGCATGTACTTAGGAGTGTAAGTGGTTGTAATGCTAATTAGATTTGTGGAATATTGAGGTTGATTACTTGTGGCAACTTTTGGCATATGATAAAATATTTATGTTCAATGTTTTGGTATTTGGGGTATGTAAATATGGATGATTATGTTCATTAGGTTATTATATATATGCGATTTGTAGAATGAATTGAATATATGGCATGAAAAGGGTTCAATAGTTGGAATGGTTGAAGTAGTTCATATAATTTTGTTGTGATTTGGTGTCAAATGTGGCATATTGGTTATATGATTAGGTAAATGTTGTATGATTGTTTTGGCATGGTATTGACATGTTTTGGACAGATTCTTAATGGTTAAAAATGCATTTAGGTCACTTCTTAAAAGTTGGATTTGAATCAAGCACCAAATAGCCTATTTTTTCCCCCACACGGGCTGAGACACAACTGTGTGTCACACACAGGTAAGTGACATGGTCATGTGCTCACTAGAAATTAGGAAGCATTTGTACCACACAGTTCCTGATTGTCGCATGGGCTAGCCACACGCTCGTGTGAGTATTGTAGGTTTGGCATTTAGTTTTCACACTGTCTCGGTTTGTTACACGGCCCTGCCACACGGTCATGTGACTTTTGATGAATATTTGCAATTTAACCCACACGACAACAATGAGTTACACGTCTGGACACACGGCCATGTGACTCCAATTCTACATGGTTACAGCTTGTTACACAGCCTAGGCACACAACTATGCGACCCTCTATTTTGAAAATTTTCCCTACTTTTGAAATGTTTCCAATTTGGTCATTGTTTTTGCTTTGGTCAACTTAAGAGCTTTCATAAGCTCAATTGAGACTCGAATTAGTTTGTAAATCATATTGTGCATGGATTATATAATGATTTTATTGTTTAATTGAATTTTAAAGTTGGATTTGTATGTAATTTACTCTATTATTCATTGTAGCATCTTATAACTCGGGTCCAACGACCTGACCGGGTATGGGGTGTTACAATTAGTATAATGGAAACAAAGAAAAGCTAGGCTACAATGAACCTTAACTCTAGAATAGAAAGAAAAATGACTAAAAAGAAAAAAAAATTTAGAAAAGTCTACCCAAACTAAGAATTTTTGTTCTCGTTGTTCTAATATTAAAATATCCAAAAATTTGTATAATGCACCTCAAAATATGAGAACAAAATTTGAAAATTTTAGGTTCTAAATTCAATACATAACTTTTTTTTTTCTCTTCTCCTTTTTTTCCCTTTTTTTTGAATAAAAAGAAATTAAACTATAACTAAGTAGTTGAAATTTTCAAGAGTTTAAAAGAACTGCAAATTTTGATCAAAACATTATTTTTCGATGTTTTGACAATCTTTTTGTCTTAGGTACCAGGAAAAGTTGTAACAAGTGAAGAGGTTTAACTTTGAACACCAAGGATCCTAGATCTGATATCAAATTATGTGAAATCCTAGATCAAACTAATCGAACAAATTTTTAATGTTGAATTTGTTGAGATCAAACAATTTTTCTTGAATCGAAATTGAATGACTTCTAAATTTATGAAATTTTTAAAACAAAGAAACAACAAGTTAGAATAAAGCCTAATAAATGAAAAACAATCAACTTAAATAAGAAAGAAAGTAAATGAAATGGAAAAGATTGAGTGTAACACCCCAAACCCGGACAAGACACCACGTCCGAATCTGGTATGTTACGGGGAAAAACGTACTTGAGAGGTTTAGATTTTTCATTTAAAAGCGGGGTGAAAACATAGTGAACTTGAAGAAAATTAGAGTAGACTTGTTTGAAATCAAATGGTGTATTTGAAATCCGGACATTTTTTGAAAACTTAACCAAAATGTGTAGTTAAAACGAGTTTATTCCATTTAAACTTCAATAGTTTCTTAGTGTTACTTAAAACATTTTTGACTTAGTAGAAAATCGAGTTTGATTTGAAAATCATTTGAATTTGCTTAACATAAAAAAACATAGTGTGATACCCGCTGGTATAATTTAAAACACGTTGCGTTATAGTTTTGAAATCATTGCCTTTCCAAATTTTTAGTAAAGTTTCATACCAAGTTATTTTGTTAAGCATGTTAAGAATCTAATTAAAACATAACCATCATAAAACATAAATTAAAGGCCTTTTACAAATCCAAATTAAAACCCAAATAAAAATAATTAAGCTAAGGTACCCAAATTGAATAGTCTGAGCAAAACTTTTATTCAGCATGGCATGAGCACCCCGAGTCCATCCCGGCTCCATGTCCGCGTCTACGAGTCACCTGAAATGTCAAAGGAGAGGGTGAGTCGAATGACTCAGTGCATAAATCCCGCTCTCGAGGAAACAACATGCTAACACACATCATACATAGCAACATAATTAATGCAACCCGATCCTAACCATCCGTATCTCCTTTTCTACCCCGTGTGGTACCAAACCACTGGTGGTGCCAAACCACTGGTGACATATAGTCACAATGTGTTACCAAAACACTGGTGTCCCAAAGACACGATATCCGTCAACGTGGTGCCAAACCACTGGTGTCCCAAAGACACGTTTGTGCTACCAAAGCACTGGTGACCGAAGTCACAGATCCAATGATGGGGCCAACCCATCGTGTGATACCCAATCACTAGCAGACGATCCCATATCTCATGTGGGGCCAACCCACGGTGGTGTCAAACCACAGGGACAAGTCGCAATGAGGTGCCCAACCTCTGGTGTCCCAAAGACACAAATGTGCTACCAAAGCACTGGTGACAGTAGTCACAATAATCGAGTGATGGGGCCAACCCATCGTGTGATACCCAATCACTAGCAGACGATCCCATATCTCAAGTGGGGCCAACCCACGGTGGTGTCAAACCACAGGGACAAGTCGCAATGAGGTGCCAAACCTCTGGAGGTGCCAAACCTCTGGTGACCCAAAGTCACAAAGTTGTGTTACCAAAACACTGGTGCTCGTCAGCACAAAATATCACTGCTCCCTCCACTCATATCACCCATCAACATACCATACTCATGTGATCATGCATATCATACAAGTCATGCCTATCATGCTAATATGTTTGACTCATACCCCATATCACATACATACATAGTCATGATACCATATAGATCATCAGTAAACTGGTAACAATACTGACTTACCCGAGTCCAAGATCATACCCAAAAGGGTATCATATCAATCCATCAAACTGCCATGATTTTAATAGGCAAACAGGTTTAATAATAATATCACTAAGTATGGGTGTGTTAGTTACACACCTGGTATACACGAGTCTAAAAATCCCAACGAAAACGAATGCTAAGTCCCTCGATTACTAGCTCCTACAATCGGCCAACACATAGGGGTTAGGCACTTATAGCATTCGGCCAACACCATTTAGACCAAAAAGGGTTTGTCGAAAGCCCTTACCTTTCACCTGATTTGGTTTCCTACCAAATCCCGAACCAAAAAGTGGTTCCCTTAGACAATCGGCCCACTAATCAACTGACAGAAGAAAACGGCTCCTCTTGCTTGCTTTGAAACCTTTGATGTCCTATAATGAAGAGATTAACAACGATTAACTCACTTCAATCCACAACCATCATAAGCTTTAATCTAACCGAAATCAATCATAAAACTAGAGAAAGAAAACATGACCATTCGGCCAAGGACTTACCCCAACACCAACCACCAAGAATTCGGCCACAAGAACCCCTAGGAGAAAAGGGACATTCGGCTCAAGAGCTTTTGAAATGGAAGATAAAAATATATGAAATGGATGGGGACAAATACTTACGATTTTGAAAGAAAACGGCTTAATGAAATGGTAAGGCACAAATGAAAGATTCGGCTAGGATTATTGAGAAAAGCAAATGAGAGTTTGAGGGAAGAAGATGGTATGGTTTCGGCTCACTAGCAATGGAGAAATCAAAATAGAGAACTTGGTTTAGAAGTAGTATGATTTCGGCACAAGTATGACAAGAGAAAATGGATGAAAGTGTGAGAAGAAAGGATACCCGATTCAGCTTACACAAATGAAGAAAGAAGGATAGATGCAAGAGTGTATTCGGCTACACACAAACCAAGTGAACAAGACAATTTTGGCAACTCAAGGGACTTGGTATTTCGGTTCAAGAAGTGAAGAAAAAGATGAGAGAATTCTTTAGAACTTCGGCTTTGGTGTTTCAAAAAAGAAAAGAGTTTGGTTTGGTCTCCTAATGACCGAATATGCATCACATTCCAAAAGGAACATTCGGCCTACTCACTCCCCACTTCCCAAAACCGGCCATACACTCCCCACTTCCCCAACATTCGGCCATATCCCCCCAAACACTCCACTCCACACATTTCAAATGTGTTTACCAAGTCTTACTCCTACAATCACTCTCCACCTTTCTTTTGAACGGTTTGACTTGGTCCAAGTTAGAATTCCACTTGCCTTCTACCTCTTCCTCCATGCCGTCCAAAATGGGAACCAAAATGGGAGCTCTACAACTTGAACTCTGGACCTCCCTCACCTGAAGATGACGCCACACCAAGCTCCTCCCTTGCCACTCTGCCAGCTCTTCACTTGTGCAATAAAACACCAAAGAAAACCCTTATACCCTAGCTCCAACAGCTCCCCTGACTTAACACCCAAAAACCAAAATTTTCCCATTCACTCAGGCATACACCTAGGCTACAATTAAGCCCCGATACTACACAAACAACAACACAGTACACTAAACACATGCAATAACATGCAACAACAAAACAGCCCCTAACCCGGGTTATTACATTGAGAATTGAAGTGATTTGCAAAATCTAGGCAGATTTGTGTTTTAAACTTGATAACTCGTTCTAATTTTTTGAACGATCCCTTAAAATCATGAAAAAAGTGTATATTAAAATATTAGAATGTGAAAATTATGAAATTGAAAAGAACATTTAAAAATTATTCTGCATCACAAAGATCTAATCAAAAGGATTTGAACAAAAATAAGAATAAAAAGATGAAATCAATAGATGGAAGATGGATAGATGTTCCTATGCCTCCTTTGATTTTAAAAGACCCAACAAAGGCAATCACAAGACTCGAACTGAACCTCTAAGGTAGGAACCTTAGCACTCGAAGTGTGAAGAAAATAAAACACCACGATCAATAAGTTGAGTTGCTACCAAATTTTCAAACAAAAAACCTGAATCTTATAAAAAAATACCTCTGAAAGGATATATTTTTATTCAAATTGAAGATGTCTTACAATGGTGGCTTCATACCCCTTATATAGGAGTGAGAAAACATAAATTTAAGAAAACTCTAAAATTAGTCAACTAAAGGTTAATAATAAGAAAAATTTTAATGCTAAATTTAAGGAAATATAAGATTAATTTTAAGGAATTCTAGTTAACATAAAAAAATAAAAACTACTAAGATTTCTAATGGGCCACATGCTACTCATATGCCTTTAAAGAAAAGTCTAAAGTTTAACCCATTTTAGTTGGGTCTTAATCCAATTGACTTCTAAAATATTGATAGTATTGTCTTCGTGATACAAGCCTAAACGTTCCTTTCTTTTCATTTCTTTCATGCAATAGCTCTAAATACCTTTAGACAAACTTTTGAACAAAACCTTGAATTCTATCTTTAAGCCGTTTGAATCTTGAAATTGCGATTAGCCCACTTGAAAAACTCGAGTCCTTCAAGTTCCTTCATGTTGTCTGAGCTTATGGTGCATATATCATTTACCTTTAATAACATAATTATGTGTTCGGATAAATTGTGAAATAAATTATTAAAAGAATTATGTGTACTAATATACGATTAAGAAAGGGTTGATATGTTGAGAAATTTTGAATGAAACGGTAATAATAGTAAATTCTCTTTAAACTTATAAAAATGAAATTTTTGATATATTTTGAAAACTTAAGTGTTATAGCATGATTTTTGTAAAACCCTGGAACCACTATGCTATATATGTGATACTAAATTGAGAATTTGCATAATAAATTTCTCGGTTAAATAAAATAAGGTTTATGGATACCGAAGAAAGTTGAAATAAGTTCTATATGATAAAATACTAATATGGGGTATAAATTAAATTGTACAATAGTGAAAAATGAAGGGGTTAAATTGTAATTATCCAAAACTAGAATCATTTAATCATTTTAGTTTAACTCGTTAATATATAATTATGGTAAAATGGAATTCCATTGTGTACTTACCAATTCTCCTAATTTTTAAAAATGAGCTCAAACGTGAGATTTTTCTTCAAACTAATAATAATATTCTTATCTGTTTATTAAAAAAAAACCCTAGGAGCCAAGAGTGCTTTGCTTAGTTTCTTAGCGAAACCAGCCTCTGCTGCGGCTTGAGATGGAGGAAAGTGGTGGCAACGAAGGGTTGAAGGATGAGGAGGTTTCTCTTTTGGCAGAAGAGATTATTCATCTATTGGTGAAGAGTGCGGCAGTAATACCAAGTGATAAACCTACGCTGATCTGTACTATATGGACAAAAAAGTCTTATAACCCAGATAGTTTCAGGGCACAGATGAAGAGTATCTGGAAAACAACAGGAAAATTTGAAATCCACTTAGCAAGTCAGAATTTTTTCATGATTAATTTTGAACTTGAAGATGATCTAGAGACAATCCTAGAAGGCCAGCCATGGCTGTTTAGGAAGTAGTTAGTTATTTTTGGTAGGTTGGTTAGAGCGATAGAAAGAAGTAGAATTAAACTTGTTTCGTCCTTGTTTTGGGTGAAAATTGGGCCATGCTTACCAGAATTTGATAAAAAAGATTTGATGCATGCTATTGGGGTGACTTTTGGAGGAATTACTAGATCTGAAATTAATGGTGAATTCTGTCGGATTAGAGTGAAGCTAGATGTGCAGAAACCCCTTCGTAGGGGTATTATCGTTTCCACAGATGAGCAAGAAAGAGTCTGGATCCCCTTTAAATATGAGAAATTAGCGACTTTTTGTTTTGGATGTGGCAGAATAGGGCACGCTCTCCCAAATTGTGAGGAAATAAAACCTGAAAACAGAGACAAAATTAGAGACGATCCACCTTTTTCATTAGCATTAAAGGCAGAAAACAGTTTAATTGGAAAGGAAAGTCTAAAATTAAATGCCTTCTCTAAAAAGAAAAAGAGTTAATGTTTGTACACAGGAATGCTGGAGGAAAACTGAGAGTTGGGGTTACAAAGAGAGGACATTCGAGATAAGAGACAGACAAATGATCCACAGTCATTAGGATTGGGGAAACTGCTTACCTCTCAAGAAGAGGGAAGGAGCGCAGATGAAGAAGACCATGAGAGCAACGATGAACAGGAAGGAAGTATGAAATCAGTCAGGAAAGTAAGTTGGAAAAGAATTAATTCTGCTAGAAAGAGGGGTTTGTATAATGAGGAAAGAATTGAGCGCAAGAGAAAATTGATTGAATTTGAGGTTGGGGATTACGAGAGGACAACTTTTCAGAAGATACTGTTAAAAGAATGAAATATGAGTTCCAAGACCTGCAAAATAAGGAGGGTTAAATTTGTTAACAGAAGAATGGGGGAAAGGTGATTCTCCTAAACAAAGAAGATTGGCGGCTGCCAAATGGCATGCCGACCGGGCGCAATGAAAATCATTTGTTGGAATGTCCGTGGTTGGGGGAATCCGCAGGAAATACGAAGGCTTCGGTTCTTGCTGAAGCAAAATAACCCCGATATGGTTTTCTTTATGGAGACCAAAATTGACACGAAACGCATGGAAGGGATCAGAAGAAAGTGTGGTTTTGTGAATGGAATCGATGTAGGAGCAGAGGGTTGGCGAGGTGGACTTTGTCTAGCTTGGAAAGAAGAATTCATGGTCAGCCTTAAAACTTTCTCGAAAAATCATATTGATGTGCTAATAGAAGAAAGCATTGTTAATGGAGTATAGAGATTTACAGGTTTTTATGGGTCGCCTTATGCTAGTGATCAGAATGCTTCGTGGAATTTGTTAAGGACGTTGGGGCAAGAACAGAGATACCCGTGGTTGGTTAGTGGTGATTTTAATGAAATTATGTACTCTTTTGAGAAAATTGGGGGCCAACCAAGGGAGGAGAGGAAAATGGTAGCCTTTCGCGAGGTCTTGGATGAATGTCAATTAATGGATATGGGATTCGAAGGAACATGGTTTACATGGGAGAGGGGAAATCTACCGAATAGGAATATAAGGGAAAGGCTGGACAGGGGTGTGGCTAATGAAATTTGGATGCATTTATTCCCAAAGGGTACTATTCGTCATTTAACTCATTCGATATCAGATCACTGTCCTCTCCTTATTCACACAGACAATCTAGAAAGCTTCAAGCGAAGGCCACGGTTTAAATTTGAGGCATGGTGGACCTTAGAGGAGTCTTTTGAGCAAGAGGTTAGGACGTTATGGGAATCATCAGGTGGGCTGATTTATGAAAAGCTAGAAAGTTTACAAAGTAGCTTGACAAGGTGGGCAAATTCGATTAAAAAAGGTAGAAATGGCTTGAAAAGGAAACTCAATAAGGAATTGGAGACTCTACTCAAAAGTGAAAGGAATGAAGACACAATGGCAAAGCTAATTGATACCAGAATCAGACTTAATATGGATATTGATAAAGATGAAATGTATTGGGAGCAGAGAGCAAGGGTAAACTGACTTCGATTAGGGGACAAAAATTCAGCTTTTTTCCACAAATATGCAACAGCATGTAGAAGGATCAACACAATTAGTCGACTGGAATCAATGGAGGGACGAAGAATTACTGATGAGATTGAAATCCATGAAACAGCCTCAAACTACTTCCAAAATTTATTTTCTTCTAATGGAACGGGTGATTCATCATACTCATTAATGGGTATTGACACTTACATTTCCTCTGAAATTAATTCAGCTTTACTATCAACATACACGGTAGAAGAAGTTCATCAAGCGTTAAAAGGGATGGGGCCGACTAAAGCACTAGGATGGGAACATTTTCCAGCTCTATTTTTCCAGAAATACTGGCACATTGTGGGTAAAGATGTTGAAGATTTTTGTCTTGGAATTTTAAATGAGGGTAAGGATTTTGAATTTTCTAACTGCACAGACATAGTGCTCATCCCAAAAACTCCTAACCCTACAAACCTTACTAATTTTAGGCCCATTAGTCTATGTACAGTTCTTTATAAAACATGGCTAAAACAATAGCAAACAGGCTTCAAAATTATATTGGAAGATGCATAGATAGTGCTCAAAGTGCATTTGTTCCAGGCAGATTAATTTCGGATAATGTGCTGATTGCCTATGAAATCCTTCATACATTACGCCAAAAGCGCTATGGTAAAAAAGGATTTATGGCGGTTAAGCTTGATATGAGCAAGGCTTATGATAGAGTGGAATGGGGCTTTTTAAATGATGCTAAGAATGGGTTTTGCAGAGGAGTGGGTTACACTAGTCATGAAATGTGTCTCAACAGTCTCCTATGCAGTAAACATTAACGGGAACAGAGGCAAGAACTTTAGACCTAATGAGGGCTACGTCAAGGTGATCCGTTGAGCCCATATCTTTTTTTGATTTGTGGTGAAGGGCTTTCAACTCTAATTAGATTGGCAGTCAAGGAAAGAGCTCTAAAAGGAATTAAGGTGAGCAGAAGAGGACCAGCAATATCACATCTTTTGTTTGCAGACGATTGTATCTTGTTTGGAGAAGCCACAAAGGAACGAGCGGTATTTTTAAAAGACATTTTGAAAAATTACGAACAATGCTCCGGCCAATGTGTGAATTTTAGCAAGTCGACAGTTTTCTTCAGTACCAACACTTCAGAGGAGATGAAAAAAGAGATTACGGATGTTCTGAGTGTGAGATGCGCAACAAATTTGGAAAAATACTTGGGACTACCTAATGTAGTGGGCAAAACAAAGAATCTTTCTTTTCAAAACATAAAGGACAAGATCAATCAAAGAATTGAACAGTGGAGTACAAGGCTTCTATCACAAGGGGGGAAAGAGATTTTTATTAAGTCAGTTCTTCAAGCAATACCAAACTATGCTATGACATGTTTTCTCCTACCAAAGTCTCTATGCGGGGAATTCGAAAATATTTTTGTGAAATTCTGGTGGCAGCATGGAAAGGAAAAGAAAGGGATTCACTGGTGCCAATGAAAATTTATGTGTTGTTCTAAAGAAGAAGGGGGTATTGTAACACCCCTTACCCGAAACCCTTGCCGGAATCGAGTACGTGGCATTACTAGACTTGACTATTAACTCGGGGTGTAAGATTTTAAAGCTGTCCAACTGCGTCATGCTGACTAAATCGACCATAACTCGAGTTGCAAAACTCTAAATTTAGATCCGTAAATTTTCCTTGAAACTAGACTCATATAACTTTTCACCATAATTTTTCCAGAATTTTTCATGTGGCCAATTAGTACAGTTTATTCATCAAAGTTACCCTTATTACACTGCTTGACAATTCTGACCTGTCTCTACAAATATAAATTTATCTAATTGCACAAATTTCCTATAATGTTCTTGTTTATACCAATGAAACATAGACTCATTGAGGGTTCTACACATATAAACCATGCTTCTTAATTATTTTTGTACAATTTTTTACAATTTTTCCAAAACAGAACAGTGACTCACGAATTCATTCAGAGCAGGTCTCACTAAAACTTAATTATCTCATAATATATATATCTTTTTCCTACTCTGTTTCTTTCATGTAAAAATAGACACAATAAGGTTTAATTTTATATCTCATTTACCTTCTAATTCAATATACCCTATTTTTGGTGATTTTTCTAACTCACATCACTGCTGCTACTATAAGCTGTTTTGTTGCATTTTATGAAAGACTAGCTTCTAACCGAACCTACCTACATCCCTAATTCAAGGATTCATTTCGTATACAAACATTTCCTTAACAAAAACGATTAAACTTTGATTAAGAATGCATAAACATTGCCATCATGAACCAACATACATATCAAGACACAACAGCGTACTTAACTAAAAATTTAGCCATATTCGCATGGCTATTATATACATGAACCTTAAGATTTCATCAAACAAAGACCAAGTCTTTCCTATACATGCCTTCGTTTAAAACCAAAATGAAAGAGTACCCAAAATGTAGATTGATAGTGTGAGCGACTTTCCGAACGATCCCGACGAGCTTGTAGCTTGCACCTAATCTATAAAACAGAGGAAACATTTCACACGATAAGCTTGCTAGCTTAGTAAGTCCTAATTTCATAAAAATAACATTTGAATTTCAACAATTAAATTACTATAATACAACTTGTGGACTTGTACTCATACTTATTTTCAAACTTTAATTTTCATACCCATATTAACAAGTATGAATTCGTAGAAACGATATCTCTTCACCCACATGCTTATGATCAAAATACTTGTTTATAAACCAACCTTTCGAAACCCAAAATGTCATCGTATAATCATAGGTACATGCATTTATATACTTAAATGTCAATTACTATAACATGGCATCAATTACACAACCACTCATGTGGCCGAATATGCCTAGTCATGTATCCTCATATTAGAAGACCAAGATACAACAATCATATCATTCATTAGTAAAGCCGAGAACACATATTATAACCATATATATATACGTATATATTCCACACTCGTAACACATGCCATTTGTAATAAATTACTGATTTTCCTTGTCTTATATAAGTAAGAAATTCATTCCTACTTCACATACTCACCTGAGCCGTTAACTCGATAAGTTTGCTTTAATTCGCCTTGAACATAAATTTCGGTTTCTATTCTGTAAAATACATCACCGGCATCAAGCCTGCTAGGCGTAAAAGCCCGATAAGTAACACCGGCACAAGGCCTGCTAGGCTTAAAAGCCCGATTTAAATCACCAGCACAAGGCCTGCTAGGCGTAAAAGCCCGATTTAAATCACCGGCACAAGGCCTGCTAGGCGTAAAAGCCCGATAAGTAACACCGGCACAAGGCCTGCTAGGCTTAAAAGCCCGATTTAAATCACCGGCACAAGGCCTGCTAGGCGTAAAAGCCCGAGTCGTGTCAATACAGTTAAACATTCCCAACAATTCCAATCACTTACTCAACATAATTCATCAATCAAATATGTCAATATACATTCGGCCATAAGGTAAATGGATACTAAAATTTATCAATTTTTATTTCATATTCCTTTCGAATATCTAATCAAACATACTTGATCACTTCACATATTACAAAACAAATTTCAAATTCACTACCATAATTCACATTCGGCAATTTCCACATTTCTATCCTAAAATGTAAAATTTCAACTTTTAATAGATTCGAAATTAGTCCCTTGACATGTATTAACTTAAGGACTTACCTCGGTTGTCGATAGTCCGTGCGAATCGGCTATTCGAGAACCTTCGTCTTTCCCCGGTCTAATTTCGTTTTTCTTTGCTCTTGATCTAAAACACATTAAAATTTAGCTCATTTAATTGCATTTCATCTCAATTTAGTCCCAAAACACACAAATGGGCAATTTACAATTTTGCCCCTAATGTTTTCCATTTTTACAATTTGGTCCAATTTACACAAAACTCAAAATATGCAAAATTTCCTAACACTATAGCTAGGCCGAACCTTCCCCATAGCCATGGGTGTCCATGCATTTCATCTATTTGACATTTTAATCCTTCACAATTTTATTCTTTTCAATTTAGCCCTATATACTCAAAATCACCAAAAACTCCAATACAAAACTTGTAAATCTTTAACATACATTTAATCTAAGACCATCAATCATCAAAACTATCCAAGCATGTTAATGGCCGAATCCTATATACATAGTATTTTCAAAAATTTAGACATGGGTCGGGTAATACACGAAGCAACGATCTCAAAAACGTAAAATTATCAAAAACCGAAAACCGACCATACCTTAATCAAGCTTCTTATCTAGCCGAAAATCAAGCTTCAACCATGGAGTTTCTAGCTCCTACATTCGGCCAAGGAAGAAGAACAAGGTATGTTCTCTTTCTTCCCACTTATTTTCATTATTTAATGTTATATTAACACATATAATTTACCTTATTTACTAATATATTAACATAACATATAATAGGCTAAAATAACATATAATTTGAAATTAGAAAGGCCCATTGCCGTTTCCCTTGTTGTACATGGGCTAATTGCCCTTTTAGTACACCCACTTAAAAAGCCACAATCAAATTAGTACTTTACTCTCTAGCATACAACTTTTACGCTTTTCTCGATTAAATCCTTTTTATCAAATTAAGCACTTAAACGATAAAATTTTTTCTACGAAACTTTCACACATTTTCATTCACATATAATAGACATGAAATAAATTATTAGAACATTTCTCGGGCTCGGATTCGTGGTCCCGAAACCACCGTTTCGATTTGGGTCAAATTTGGTCTGTTACAGGTATGGGATTTAGAAATATGTCTCCATTTAATGTCTCCCTTTTAGCGAAGCCAGGCTGGAGGATTATCAATAATGAAGACTCTCTTGTCACGCGAGTACTAAAAGCAAAATATTTTCCAAATAATCATTTTTTAAATTCTAGTTTGGGAAATACAAGTTCTTACACGTGGAAAAGCATTTGGGCAGCAAAGGATTTGTTGAAAAAAGGTTTATTTTGGTGAGTTGGCACAGGTAATAATATTTCTATTAACGGTGATGCATGGATTCCAGATGCAGTAAATTTTAGATTATCAGCAGAGGTGGATTTTATGCAAGATCTTAAAGTTAATGAGCTGATTGACGTTAATGAAAGAAAATGGAGGAAGGAATTAATAGAAGATACCTTTTCAGAAGAAGAATCCGCACGAATCCTCCGAATCCCTTTGGCAGAAATACCACATGATGACCTCTTGGTATGGGGAGGTGAAGCTTCAGGAGAATTCTCGGTTAGGAGTTCTTATAAACTATTACAAATTGCGGAGGATAACCCTAGAGCTTATGCTTTACAAAACATCTACAGAAAATTTTACAAAAAATTATGGCTACTAAACTACCAACAAGAATGAAGATTACAATATGGAGAATTTCATGGAATTATTTGCCTATGAAAGCTAACATGCGACATAGGAAACTTGTCAACGATGTGAGTTGCCCTCGGTGTGGAGAGAGAGCTGAAACGATCGATCATCTTTTTCGGGAATGTCCTGTTACAGTGGAAGTGTGGTCAGAATTACTACTACAAGATGTGCTCACAGAGGGTAATAAGAATTTTGAACAGTGGCTTATCTGGGTTTTTGAACTGCTCAATACTCAAAAATGTCGAATCTTCAGTTGTGAACTCTAGGCAATATGGGGGGACAGAAACGCTAGAATACACAAGAAAAAGATCAGCACTGGCAAAGATATAAGGAATTTTGTAAATAATTATATCGCAAAAATTGATGGCCTTGAAAACAGAAAACAAACAGGAACAAAATAAGCAAGAGTTTGGCGATGCCTACCTCGAGAATCTGTCAAAATAAACTTTGATGGAGCTTTTGATGAACAAAACAATATTTCAGCCTCTGGGATTGTTGCAAGGAATGACGAATGAAGTATTCTATTTTCATTCTCTGAAACCCACAAGGAGGTCCACTCGGCCTTTGCAGCCAAAGCTCTCGCATGTAGGAAAGCAGTCAAAATGGGTATCAAAAATATGTGGTCAGAAGTCGTTATTGAAGGAGATGCCCTCACAGTGATAAAAAAATGCAAAAACAAAGAGCAAGACAAATCAATGATAGGAGCCTACATCTCAGATATTCAACAGATGATAAATAGACAGATCCTAAACAGATCAAAGCAATTTGTGTTCAATCATATTCCAAGGAGTGCAAATGTTCTTGCCCATAAAATAGCAAAAGAATCTTTGAAGAGAAAAGAAGAGTTTTACTTGGAGAAGAAGTGTAATACCCTGATTTTGTGGGTCTGTGCATTTGGTGTGTTGCATGGCTAAGTTGGCAATTTGAGGTTTTGAGGTGTATTGGGTTCAGGCTTGGGCTTAAAATCTGGGTTAAAATGATTAAAAATAGTGCTAGTAGTAATGTAATTTAAATTATTAAGTTTAGTGGTGAGTTGGGCTTGTGGCTCAAAATTTACTAATACTCGAAGTGGGCATGAAGGTGGCATCACAAGGGGGAGGAGTTGGGCCTTGTGTGGCCGCTTGGGGCCCAAATGGATGGGTCAAATTCGGCACATAGAAGGGAGGGGGATGGACGGCACAAGGGCTAAAATATAGGAGCTTTAATTCTTTTATTTTTATGATAAAAATGCTGATAATTAGGAGGGAAGAGTTGGAGCTTGGTGGGTCACTCTTAAAGGAATGGATAATGGTTGAGTTATCAGATGAGATAAAGGCTATCAGGAGATCGGAGAGTTTGCCGAAATTCCAAATGTGTGTGTGTGCTTGAGCTTTGTCGAATTTAGTAGCTAGTTATCATCTTTTTCTTCATTATTTTTCTTTCTTTTCTCACCTATACTCTGAGCAAGCCAAAATTCTCTTCACCTTGGTGCCTCTGTCTTTTTGTTAAAACCGAAACTCCCTAGCATTCTTCTCCTCTTCAACATATCCCTAAAGGCCGAATCCCCTTTTACTCATATTCCTTCCTCCATAGCCGAATCATCAAGTGAGATCTCTATTTCCCGAAGGTGCACCATAAGCTGCATACTCCTTAGTAATCTGGTGAGTTTCGGGATTTCTTTCCTCTACGATTTCTCTATTTCTATCAAGTTTCTAATCTGAATCATTTGTACTAAGGCTCTGTCGATTTCACTCTCTACCCCTAGAAGCCGAATCCTATCTTGCTATAGCCAGAAGTGCCGATTTTGAAAAGTCGAAGGTGGGTGGTTGATGGTAGGTTTGGCCGAATGGCCTTTCTTGTTTATTTGTGGTTGGCCGAATGTGTTATGGTACTCATCTGATTGCGTTTAAGGGATTAATTTAATAAATGGATGTTGGCCGAATGTAGGTTGGAAGGTGACGAATTCGTAAGGACTTTCGGGATTCGATAGTTAGGTAAGGGTTTCTTTTAAATGCTATTATTATCTATTAGATCTTATCGATTTGATTGGTTTAGTGACCAAAGGGGTTATTGTGGACGCTAATAACAGTCAAGCAGGAGGGGTTGGATCTGTAAACCAAACGCCAAAGTAGCGTAGAAGCAGTAAAAGCGGTAGTACGAAAACCAGGTGTGTAACTCTTACACACTTTCTATACTTGATATGTTAATGTTATGTGTTATTAAAAGCCGGAATGACGGCAAAGGTTACTTAAATACCCTTGTGGGTAAAAGCGAGGATGCCGGGTAAGTTATTATGTTTTCCCGCGTTGATTGTGAGTTATGAAAGCATGATAATTTGTATACATGATACTTGTATGTTAAGCATGGTCATACGGATGTTGATTGCATGAATATATGTTATGGGTGATGAGAGGAGGGGGAGTATGATCTATCAGACTATCACCAGTGATTTGGTATCACACAGTGGGTTGGCCCCACATATTATAAAAATTGTGACTAAGTCTCAGCGGTTTGGCACCACCAGTGGTTTGGTACCACATATGTTATTATTGTAACTTCGGTTACCAGTAGTTTGGTACCACATATGTTATTATTGTAACTTCGGTTACCAGTGGTTTGGCACCACCAGTGGTTTGGTACCACAAAGGGTAGATTTGGGAGACATGGATGGATACTTA
Organism: Gossypium australe; assembly: GCA_005393395.2. Lineage (NCBI taxonomy): Eukaryota > Viridiplantae > Streptophyta > Magnoliopsida > Malvales > Malvaceae > Gossypium > Gossypium australe. The sequence goes on from CM016615.1 coordinate 56,510,340, forward strand.
GGTTGGGTGGATTGCATGACTTGCATATTATTGTATGAATTTGTGTAAGAGCGTATTTTCTCTTGAGATGGGGATTTATACACTGAGTCTAGGCGACTCACCCCTTCCGTTATATTTTGCAGATCAGGCTTAGATCGTGGATATGGAGCCGGAGTGGACTCAATGTGGCCATGCACAGCATTTGGTTTATTACGGAGTTTTCAATTCGGACTTAGTTATTTTATTAAATTTTGGTTTTTCAGTTATGTAATAAGGCCGCTGAAGTTTTATTTTGGGTTGTCTTTTATTATTTAGTAGATTCTAAAGTTCTTACTCAATACATTGATAAATTTACGAAATGGATGTTTTCAAACCCTAATAAATACTTGTTTTTTTTTTTACCATGACTAAGTAATAGATACGAAAGAAACAATAAGGCAATCAAGTTTTTTTCTAAAGCCAAGTATCAACATGTATTACACATTGCAAAATACAACAACTTTCTCTTAATATAAGTCAACAAAACAGTTTTCAAATGTTTTCTTCCTGTGGCACGCCAGATTCAGTTGTCGCGTTTTAACCGGGTTTGGGGTGTTACAAGAAGGTCATTGATTACGCTGAAGACAGGAGATTACTAGTATGGATTCGAGAATCAGATTGAAGGAGAGTATTTTGACATAAGCTTGGGAGTGGGAAGCTGAAGAAATGAGGGGTTTTTTTAGAGAACATAGCTTCCCAGAGAAATGAAATCGTCAAACTGGGGGAGCAATTATGAAGATAGAGATTTTGACAAATTTCAGACGTTTCTGATTGGGCAATAGTGTTGGTCAATTTATTTTTCCAAGATTAGGCTGCAGGTGGTTCTAAAATATCTAGATATTTTTTCTGTTTCATTTCTGTTTTAATTTGATTTCTACATGTGGGCCATTTCTTTTAAGCTGATTTTGGACTTCTTTTTGTATTAGTTTCTTTTATAATAAAAGCCCAATCGAAATTTATTCAAAAAAAAAAAAGAAAATGAGCTCAAATGTCTTTCCTTAATTCAATCAAAGACTTGATCTCTAGCGCATTGTTAGTCCCATTCCTCCTCATGAACATGTATAACAATCAATTATTAATTCGAAGTATATAATTTGTAATATAACCATTGCTCAAGTTCTTGTTAAATAAAAATACAAGTGGCAAGATATGAAGATCTACGAAGGCAAAGGCCAAAGCTGTACAAGTAAAATCCGTATAAAAGTATGATTCCTCTATTTGATGTTGATTAGAATAAAATGTTTTAACATTATTACATTATTTCTATTTAACTTTAATTAGAATATGATTTTACAGATCTATAAATAGATGATACCGTCTCTCCTCTTGTATCATTCAAATTCGACATAATAAATTTTCTTCTCCTTTAGCCGTGATTTTTTCCCAAAAGAATTTCATGTCTGTATTCTATTTTTCTCTCTTTCCTTGTCATTATCGACATTCTAGTTTTAAACACTAAATACATAATCCAAGCATGAATGAAAACTAAATCCTCAACTATTTAAATTGCTAAATAATTACTACTTTAGTCCTCAACTATTTCCAAACATTCTTTCAAGATACTCAATTTAAGCATATATATTTCGAACTTTACCCTACATTCGGAAATTTTCTATTTATGCCTCGAAAAAGTGCCCTTACCGACACCAAACTTTTTCGAACCTTACACTGCATCAGTTATGTATGAGAAATTAACATTAATGCGCATCCAATTCTGGTCCCAATATGGGGTAAGCTTAAAAAGCAAAGGACATTGTATAAAACAGAAATTAGTGCATTTTTTTTTCTCAGCGAGCGATGCAAATTGCAAAAGGAAGAAAGAGTTACCATCTCTATCAATGATATTCTACTCCATGAATTTGACTAACTGCACAAATTTGTGTCAAACACAACATTTACAGAAATGGCTGCCAATTGTTCTGGGTCAGTAGCGTGTAGTCAACCTTGTAAACTAAGTTCATATATGAAAATGACCAAATATTAAAGATTGGAACAAAAAATTATAAATGCAATGGCAACTCTCATGTGCAGTTAATGGATACATGATATCTGTTTATAATTGAAAGCATTATTATTCAACTAACTTTTCATAAGAAACAAAATTGAATTTCAAAATGATGATAGCCAAGAAACCACAACAATACTCATTTATTTGCTTCAATGAATTCTCTGTATTCACTCTTCATTTTGACCCCAGATACAGTCCTGCAGAACCGGCAACAAAACAAGGAAACCATCTTACACATTATAAAATTTATCTCTTCTGCAACAAACCTAGTCAGTCATCAATTGATTAGCAAGTTAATTTTGCATATACAAGAAAAGAAGAGGCTTAGCCAACCTGAGCATCTCTTTATTTTTGAAAAACTGCACACATGGGGTACCCATAATTCCGGCAGCTTCAGCTATCTCCGGATCTTCCTCAATATCAATTTCGATAAAATGTACATTCTGATCAAATTCATCAATCACCTGTAAATAGACAGAGTAAAAGCTAAGCAAAATGAACAAGTCATTTAATATTACACTAACTATAAGGAGTATTTATGCTTTAGAGCATTTAAGCCAAACTCTCAAGCTATGCCGAAGGAATTAGATCAATGACATAAGCAAATTTCCTAAAAGAAATGAATCCAAGCTCATTAGAAACCAAGTGAAGTATTAATAAATCTTTGTACGCAACATCCAGTTTCTGGTTTCACAGCGTATTTTCCTTACCAGCTGGCTGCAAGGCAAGCTTTTAGTGAAGCAATATGATGCAATATTTAACTTCGGTCATAATCACACGGAATGAGATTTACACAAGCTTAGTAGTCTAATCTATGCAACCTTGAAACATATAAAACTACATACAAATCAGCATTGAAATTTTCACCAACCAACTCGAACTATGGAAGCTAAAGCGAATGAAGTATTGAACCAATCAGAGCTAATATACCTTGCTAAGAATTGGCTTCAAAGTCCGACATGGACCACAAGTTGGTGAAGTATATAATACACATATAAGCCTCGGACTCTCATGATACAACTTTCGCAAAGCATACTGGAATAGGAAAAAGAATACTAGTTTAGAGATAAGATTCTAGTGAAAACCAAAAAGGATAAATATTTGATACATTAAACTTAAATGAAACAAAATAAAATAAAATTGAAGCCAATTAGGTACAAACCTGGCCCTTGTGTTTTGTGAGTGTAATATCAAAACCTTCTTGAATATCTCTATCCGTCAGTTCTTTCTTGACCTCTTCAGTTTGAGGCTATAAGATGCATGATCATGATAAAGATTGATAAAAGCATGTGTGAATGTGATAATAATTTTGAAGGGGCTTAGTAAATAAACATGTTGGAAAAAAAGGCAGATCATTAAGTACAGGAAAAATGTACTTGCAAAATATAATACAAATGCCAGAGTTGGCATTTGATAGAAAGAAAAATACCTGATGAAACTCAACAAGAAGATCATTTCTAACAAGGTATCGTTCAACAGATAAAGCAGCGATGCATCCAGATCCAGCAGCAGTTACAGCTTGTCTCCATTCATGATCCTGTTAATGAAAAGAACAAAAGGAGTTACAAGACAAGTTTTTTTATAGTACAGACTTTCTCCAAAGATGTAAAGTAAGATAGTTTGAATTTATCTGGAAAATCAAGCACTGTCATGTTTCATGTAGGAAGAGGATACAGTAAACATTCAAGGACTCACTGATTTTCTTCCTCATACATGGAACAACTGAAAGAAAATATGTCATCTTCCATGGTTATATATATGTTTCCTTGATTCATCAGAACACCACAAAGTAAGTATGAATAAATGGGAGGCTGGCTCCAAACACAAGGGAAAACTTAGGAAAATATGACATACCATAGGTCATTGTACAGGATTATAAGAGAGAAAAGTATACCAAAAGTTTGGCTCGTTGAGTTCATACCTGATGAACAAGACAAAGATTCACACTCTCATTATTATAATTGGGTTACTCTTACCCACCAACATTCCAAAAGCAAGATGAGAGCATTTCATTATCTTTTTCCTTGATGTTTCCTATATTTTACCTCCTTCAATTGATGCTAGAGCAATCCTTAGATTCTTTAGATGCCCTTACTATTATGAATAATTCCAAAACACAAGTGTTTGCATTGTCAGATTACTATATTCTCGAAAGGCTCATGTGAACATGCCCTGAATTCTGGCAATGCTGGCACGCAAATCTCAAGGTTTTGGGAAGATGAAATATTTGCTGACTGGTCACAAACCAACATGTATAAAGGAAGATTACCTGCACGTCTCCTGCTGCAAATACACCTTCCACAGAAGTTTTAGCAGTACCCTCCTCTACTAGCACATATCCAGAGCTATCAAGTTCGACTTGACCTTGCAACAGCTGGCTATTTGGTGAATGTCCAATACCGTAAAACAAGCCCTTTGCCTCGAGCACAGATTCCTCTCCAGTATCAATTCTTCTGGTTAATATGCCTGACATTTGACCTTTTGTATTGCTAACAACATCCACAGCCTCTGTATTGAAGTGCAAGGTGATATTTGGATTGTTGTAAACTCTGAAACATTCGCGATAATTAACCTGTTAAAAAAACATTCAGGGAGTTGAAAACTCAACATACATACAAACTGCTCATTAGTACACAATGCACCACAATCAAGGTAGCAGTTAGAACCACCATGAGAAATTTCAGCTAGCACTAAGAACTTACTGCATATAAATAAAAGAACAAAAGGAGACGTAAAAATCAGACAGTCACCACAACATGGCCCAGCTTCTGAAAGGGCTACTGGAAAACCAACCTTAAACTCTTAAGTCTCACTCCCAAGCAAGGACCACAGAGCGCAAAAATGAAATGAAATGGAATAAAACAAGGCCCACAAAGAATCAGGAACCTTTACAGTAAGCATGTCAATTATCAACAATTTGAACATCCTCTAACACACACACACAAATATATATAACTTCTGCAAGAAAATCAGTAACATATGGGTTTTTTGATAGTCATGAATCCAGAACTTTTGAAAAGACATCTCACAAGCAAGAAAAACATTACATAAGCAATTTGAAAAAACCAATCATTAAATTAAGATGTAAAATATTGGCCATAAAATTTTAAACAAAAATAACAGTTGGTAAAACTCACCTATCTTGCATTGCTTTTGATGCTCTTAGTTGGTCCCTACGAACAAGCAAGTGAACATGACGAGCATATTTTGTTAAATATATTGCTTCCTCAGTAGCTGTATCACCTCCTCCCACCACAGCAAGTACTTGACCTTTAAATAATGGTGATGCTCCATCACAAATCGCACAAGCACTAATTCCCCTGCTCCAAAATTCATCTTCACGAGGTAACCTTAGCCTTTTTGCTGTAGCTCCAGTAGCAAAAATAACACTATGACACTTAACCTGAAATAGAAATGTAAGGAACAATATGAATAAAGAAAAAGTGCCATAAAAAGAAAAACGATTCAAGGAGTAATGAACATTGGGCATAATGTTGTGATTCAAGTCATAGTTCTATCACCATGCTAATAATTCAATCATATGAACATAAAAACAAAAGTAGCCAACGGAAATTCACATCACCTCACGTTCACTACTCTGTATTGTAAAAGGATTACTTCTAACATCAATGTGTTCCACATCTTCTTGGAACAATTCAGCTCCCCAACGTTCAGCTTGTCGTCGCATCCTAGTCAAAACACGATCAGGACTCCAATTATATAACTCTAGCTGAAACACTAGTTGTCAATAAAATTAGCAAAGAAAGAAATAGACTTTCATCAAAGAAAGAAATAGACTTTCATCTTTCTTTTAAATACCTATCCATCAAATCTGGACCAGTTATTCCATCAGGAAAACCAGGGAAGTTCTCAACTTCAGTGGTAGTCATCAACTGGCCACCAGGTACACCGCCAACTTGATATCCCTCGAACACTACAGGCTTCAAATTTGCACGAGCTGCATATATTGCTGCTGTATATCCAGCAGGACCTGAGCCTATGATCACCACATTCTCAACCAATTTACCTGCAAGAAGAAACACAGAAGCATTACTCATGCTCTCAATGTAACTTGGCTATAAACATGAAGGAAAACATAACTCTGGACCTGCCTATAACCTAGCTCAAATAGAAGTTAATATGACATGAGTAAATGTTGTATGATATACATAGTGATATTAATATTATGAGATTACGAAGTAATTTTGCAATTAATATAATGCCAATAGTTGATAACAAGGATACCATTTCACAAATTATAGTTGTGGTAAACTTCAAACTCTATTTGATTGTTAGTGTCATTAATTGCTTTTCGCTTTCTTAGGCTCTGGATGGTCTGTTTGCTTTTATTTATTTATATTTCGCTTTCATTACATTTTCTTTAGGTGGCGAACCTTGCTATTTGATTTTGGGGCCAATTAAAACATTGAGTATATATTTACAATACAGAGTAGTTTATATATATGAACTAAATATTCATAAAAATATATTCCAAAATTTTTGCGTTGTTTTTTCTTTTTTCCTTATTGCACTTTTTATTAAAAGATCTTAAACCAAAAAGCAAAGACATCAACCATAAAAATTACACTTATATACAATAAGTAAATGGTACACATCCAAATATACATATTTTTCCCCATAGAGTTAAATATCACGTATTTTGCCACTCACAAAACTAATGTTTTAATTTTATATATATATATATATATATATATATATATATATATTATTTCCATTTATCCAAACACTTCATTGTTTTACGGAAAGTAAAATAAAAGCAACAACCAACATAAAACTGATTTTAGTGATAACCATCAGAGAAAAGATTCTATTTATCAATTACTGCATGCGTCACTCAGCATATTTCAGTTTCATTCAGTATTCACATTGCTGCAAAAAGGAAAGAAAACTATTATCATATATGAAAATTAAATGATAAATATTTATTTTAGTACATCCATCAACAGTTTTGATGAATGAAAATCACATAGAATGCCACATGCTCCTTAACAATTTATTTGAAAAGAAGAAGAAAAACCGCAGTGTTTTTCATGCTAGCTTGAAATGGGATTAATTTAAAAAGAAAAACTTGGCAATACAATTATTCCTAACTAAATATATACATAAATAAAGCTGGCAGTGAGTCACCATTTGAATACAGAAGAAATAAAAAAAGGGAAGCAAGTGAGAGAGACCTGAAACAGCGGGGGTGTCGACGGAGGCCTTGGGGCGGAGAGAGAGGGGGCGATGGCGCGTGGGAGGAGAGTGGAAACGGAGTGCGCGTGGAGGGGAAGAGTAGAAGAAGAAGAAAGGGTAGGAGAGAGTGGACACAGGAAGACGGTGGTAGGTAGAAGGAGTGGAAGGGAGTGGGATACCGAATCGTATGTTGGGAGAAACAGCCATTGGATTTCAGACCATACAAAAATAATTGTAAGAAAAAAAAAACCAAACCCAAAACCAAAGCCAGTTTTGTCTTAAGAAGAGGAGTTCCAGGTTATCTATCTCTAGCCTCATGCCTTCCAGATAAGGACCCCACTTTTCTTTTCCTCTTTTTTCTTCTTCTTTTTTCCCGTATTATTTATCACTATTTATATTTTATTCTTCCTATTTTGCATTTCACTTACCTAATTCACAATTTTAGTCACTTATATTATTATTTTATTATAAAATAATCACTCTATTATTAAGTTTTGTTATCTCTTTAACGGTAATCCTACGTGACAGCCCAACTAGATTTTAGGTGCTAACTTAAATTTCTAAATAAGATAAAAATAGATTTTTAATTAAAAAATTTTAATTAATTAAAATTTTTAAACCTAAACCTTAACTAAAAAAACTGTTCATCTCCTCTTTTTTATTTTTCTTCCATCTCTTCTTTTTTTTCAATGGTTTCTTTTTTCATTTGACTGGAAAAACTATTATTAATATCAAAATAGTTGAAATCAAATTGACTGCTTCATAAAGATGGATTCAATGGAGGGTTCAGGCATGTCTTCTTTGCATTCCTCTATCTCTTTTATTCAATACTAAAAAACAAAAGATTGGATTTTTTATTGTTTAATGAAAACCCTAAATTAAAATTCTTGATGTTTTCTTCTACTTTTTGAAATTGTTTGTGCGTCTGTAGACATCCCATAATTGAAATTGATACAGCTGGTGGACAAAGCATCATGAGGGTGTAAAAGGGGTTAGTTAATTTTCTAGATTGAATATTGTGATTTTCTTTGTGAGCCCTGGCAAATTGTTTGTTATTTTCTCCCTATTTGTTTATTGTTTTTGTTCTCCCTTTCCTATATAAATTTCAATTTTCAAAGTTTAGCAAGTTGTACAATAAGCTAAGCAGAATACAAACTGTTGAGAGTTTTCTTCTTACTGGATCATGTGCAGTGTTTGCTTGTATCATAGTATCATGGTAGAGGTGGCTTAGCGGCATTTGAATTATACTTAGTTGAAATTGGTGAAAAATATCAATTTACACCCTCTTATACTTGCTCATGTTTATACCAACTAACCATAGCTTAACTACATTCACTGTGTCTTTGGTCTCACGATATAACATTTGCTTCAGTTTTATTACTTTAACCTTCTGGCCTATTAGTTCAAATCAGGGGCCTGATGAAAATCTAAGATCGGTGACCGTGCAAATAGAGGTACAAGTCGACAGATATTAGTTGTTTGTATGCTCATGCTCATGAGTTTACATGAGCATCTATGAATGAAATTGTTTTCACTTTGTTGATTTTACAGATTATTCTTTCTTACTGCTGATTTTGTGCTGAATTACCTTGCAATCTTTTTTTTTTTTCTGGTCTTGGGTAAGTTTTGGTTCAGAGCTAATTGGTTAGTAGCTTTTGTTTTCTTTAAATTATATTTCTATGTTATTAGTTTTATCTATTTAGTACTTGGATTATCTTCTTTCATTCTACTTGAAGTTGGTGATATATGAAAATACTTGGGTTGCATGTTGTTTTGGTGTTTAACTTATCTTTTTCATTTATTTACCCGCATGTTTTTGCTTAATTAGTTAAATTGCAGTCTGTGACATTGATGGTCTTGTAACTGGAATCACTTTTCTATCGATTTTGTGAAGAAAAAGATCCTTCTAAAACCAAAAGACCAAAATGCTCCTCATGTAAGATGTTTGCCTTTTGTTTGTCTCCTTTCCACTCACTCATCCATTGTTAGCTATATTCAAGTTTTATTCTACTTCATTGTTATGTGTTTTATATGTGCTAGTGCTGCTGGTTTTTGAATTGCCCCCTTTTTCAAATTATTGAATGCAAATTATGATTTTTGTTTTAAATTTCTTAGGTCTCAGAGGGTGAACCGGAACAGGAAGGTGAATCATCTTCTGTAGCAAATTCACCTGGTTCAACTGCTGCGAGACAACGTCAACAACAGGAGGCTAATGTATATCACTTCTGTATATGATCTTTTAGTTAACCCAAGGAGAAATGAAAAGTAGCATACCTAATGGAAGTAGTGGACATAATATTCCATTAGAAAACGGTTAGTGTATTTGTAACGGATTGATTCAATCAATGCATTGCCTGAAGAAAATGTAAATTACAAGGATGCAAGTGTATACCAACTTTTCTCTTTACTGCAAGAAAAAAAATATAGAAAGGTAGTTGTACGTACAAGAACGACATATGACAATTTAAGAGCCGCACAATGAACAAATAGTTGTGTTCTGTGAGACAAATAGAAATTAAAGTTAAAGAATATGGTCCTTTTCTTTTCTCTTATTTATTGAAATTAAGCTAAGGGATCTGAATATTAAAATTTTGTGAAGTGACTGAGGCTTTGAGAAAAATGGGCAATGATCACTTCCTATAATCATATTAAAATAATATGATTCCATAAATGCACACAACATTTAGACTCGAGTATGGTATTAACATGTTAAAATGCAACGTAATATTCACCAATAAAACCAACACGAATAATCAGAAACTACGGTATCTTGAGTCTTGACATACATCATATTCGTATCCTCTTGTACAAAAATTCTAATGATATAACTCCTTTCCTGTTACGTTATCCTTGAAACTCTATTATGGTAGTAACATATATATGTAAATTGTTTATTTATCTCATGGATATGCAATCATTTCTCAAGTAATTGTTCAATAGTTTAACATTTCAAAAAAAATGTTTGCAAACCCTAAATTAAGACAAAATGTATAATCTAACTATTGTTAACATAATTAAACAACCCTTCCAAAAAGAAATAATATTTGTCCACAAAACAGATTTCCCTAAACAAAATATATTCCTAACTGTGCAAAAAAAATGAAATCTAATTCAATTAAAGTAATTGATCCATCATTGGGCATTTTTCAAATGGTGATAGCTGTGTTGGAGTGGAGTCATTGATTTGTTAAGTTGGCATCCATATTAACTATTGTTCATTGACCAAGTGGATTATTACCTTTTGAAAGGTAATTTGGCCCTAAAATTTGCTAGAAGGTTTAAGCTTTGTTGGCTTAAGGGTGGTTGGCTTGATATATTATCCATTGAAGTGGCTTGGTTCAAAATTTGTAGGCTCGAAGATTGGTTTGCCATTTGGTTTCCCCCAACAATACCTTTGCAAGTCCTTGTATTATGGCCTGGTTTTCCACATTTGGTGCAGTTAGCTTGTTGTCCTGTCTTGTTTAATTTTGGTCCACTTTTTCTTGCTTCATCAACTTCCTTCCTCCTTGTATGTTTGGGTCTTCCTGGGGGCCTTCTAATCATAGGAGGAAGAATGGGTTCCATGTCCCTCACATGTTCCCATTACATAGGATCTATATGTAAAAATTTAAAGATGTCAAACACATTTTACAAATAAGTAATATTTCATAAAGGTTTGGGGTTTTAGGGCTAATACCTTTTACAAGGTTAATCAAGTGGCTGTAAATATTCAACTGGGTAGTGACAGTATAACATGTATTGACATAAGTTTCAGGGCTTACAGCCAGTAGTTGCATGCAAGAAATAACATGCTTACATAGGATTCCTGACAAGTCGCATTTTCTGCATGAACAAGAGGAGTTAAGGAGGTCAACCACATAATTCAAGTAACATAATTCAAGTTAAGTAAAAAGGAGTTAGCAAAACTTACTTATTGGATTGACTAACAATTTCAGACAACTTCTTCTGTATCCTTGGACATAAAGGTCCAGGATACTTCTCAGCAGCCTCCCTCATGGAAACCAACCTAGTCATGACTTTTCTTCTAATTATTTCCAACATCGTTAAGATTGGTTTATCTCTAGCTTCTAAAATGATCTACAAGGAGAGCAAGTCCTTAAATAACTCTAACAGCAATTATACAACATGAAGTGATAAATAGTTAGATTAAAAAACTAATTTTAACCTTGTTGAAACATTCACTGTTGTTGTTCAGTAGCATATCAAATTTGCATCTATTTGAGAAGTGGGCTCTTGACCAAGTCCTTGGATCCTTGCCACGCAACCAAGCGTCAGCAGATTCTTATAGTGACCTCATTTCAGACATTGCTTCTTTGAATTGTCTTGGAAAAGTTGCTTTAGCAGCATTCTAGTTAGTGAGATGCATAGCTTGGCCTCTAAATCCTTCCATGTTTTTGAAATTATTGTAAAGATGTCTAGTACAATTTCTTGCTTCAACATTAGGGAACAACATAGAAATATCTTCTATTAGACCCTACAAAAAAATTAAAACAACATGATAAGCAACCGTATTTATATAAACAATTTAGCATATAATATGACTTTATAGTACCTTTTGTTTGTCAGACATGAAGCATATATTATAGGAGTTGTCGCTCTCCAAATCCCTCTGTAATAGCTCAAGGAACCAAAACCATGAATGTTTGTTTTCACTCTCAACTATAGCAAAGGCCACTTGATATATACAATCATTGGCATCAACCCCAACAGTAGCAAGCAAATGTCCACCATAATATCCCTTTAGCCAACACCCATCTAACCCTATAATTCTCCTACAACCAGTTAACCAACTATATAAAGCCTCTGAAATAGCCTACAGTCTAATTTACATATGGTTGTTGTACCAAGGTTGCTTCTCTTTAACTCAAGTAAATAATCGTATATATTGGCATATTGGACTTTGTGATTCCCTTGAACTAGTTCCAGAGCCCTAATCTTAGCACTCATACATTTAGTCCGAGACACAATTGTTCCAAAATCCACCCTAATATCATTTTGTAAAGATGTTAAGGAATAATTGGAATCAACTTGAAATTTGTGTAAATATGCCTAGCCGTCCACTTTGAAGTAATATTCTTATTTTTCATTACCTTGCCACACTTATGGTGGTTGATTAAGGTCTTAATCTGCCAACTCCCATCCATTTGATCCTTGGGATTTAATTTGGACGCCCACAATGTCCATGGACAACTAGGTACACAGACTGCTTTCACCCTAAGATTGTCATTCCTAGTTAATTTGGTTACTACCCTATTTATCCTCCTATACTGTTTAACTGCATCTTTTAAAATATCTCTACTAGGGAAAACCAAACCCCTTATCAATATAGGGTTTCTCATATCAGTTTGAGGATTGAATAGAGGGTACTTTTTATTCCCATCTTCATCATAGCCCACGTTATTATTCAAATCCTCATCACTGTTACTATCAAAATCATCTCTTAAACCCCAAAAATTTGAGCCAGGTAAGTGGTCTAACTTCTTTTGTATCATTTCACCTATCAGTTCAACCTCTGGTTCATCTACCCTATCACCATCAGACTCAAAAGAATCAGAATAAGGAGTATCTGACTCATAAGCTTTATATGAACTATCATCTGAGTCAGACGTTTCTCCTCCAAAATCTCCCCCTAAAGTATTTTGTTCAACATCAAACCCTAAACCAAAAAAGGAAAACAAAACTGCAACACCCCTTACCCGAGTTCTATGCTAGAACCGAGCCCAAGGCGTTACAGTAATAAAACCACCTGATCGCCACTTAGGCTCATCGTGACTACTCTCTAGTCACCTCAACAACCTCATTCTCGACTTACGAGGCCTCACTCATACACACAAGAGCTCTTGAGAACATATCGGAAACTCTTACGATCTTTAAAAATTTTCTCCATCTACACAAGGGCCATACGCCCGTGTAAATTGATACACGCCCGTGGGTAGTCACACACGTCCATGTTCACCACCCATGGTGAACACTGACTACATACACACAGCCTCAAAGCCTAGTCACACGCCCATGTGGCTAGCCCGTGGCCAACACTGATTAAACTCACACGGCCTATACACACGCCCGTGTGACTAAACCGTGGTCTATTTTGACTTAAATTGCCGACATGTAGGGGATGCACGGCCAAGTCACACGCCCATGGGCTGACCGTCTGTCACACATGGCCTAGACACACACCCGTGTGTCTATCCACATGGACAAGAACAAAGCTATATGCCAAGTTCTTTTCACCCATCTAGAATACACAACATGCACTCATTCAACACATCCATAAACAACTCATTTTGAAGTGCAATCTTACATGAATAATTACATCTTTTTCTTATAATAAAGTAGCCAACAACTATGGCATTATACAAAATAGATTATCTATCTAAAGGCCAACACATCTTAACCATTTACAACAAAATTCACTAACTTGTCTAGCCCCTATACATGCCATATACAAAACATTGAGTCTCATGTACCAGAGTGTGCTGATAGTGCGGGCAATCTTCCACTTGATCCACGTATCTCGATTCAACTCTTTTACTCTATAAGACAAGGGAAAAGTAAGAGAGTAAGCTTTGAGCTTAGTAAGTTTACACATAAACAAATAAACATCATAGTATAAGCTAAACAACAATTAGCATTATACTAACATATAATGTACAACTATGCTTACTCTTTCTATCCCTTACCACATTTCCAACACATCATGAGTCACATACTCATAACCATTGAAATGCACCCCTGCATTCAATATCACATTTACACAAAATACAACACATCATTATTTTTCGATAATACATCCACACAACTACTTTACTCAATAATGCAACCACACAGCTAATCCACACAGCTAATGTCTCGGTGGTTTCGCACTTAGCCCACCACAATCAATTAATAAGGTAGTATCGCACTTAGCCTACCACAAAGGTAATCATAGTGGTTTCGCACATAGCCCACTAAACAATATGCCTAACGATAGCATCGCACATAGCCAGCTCATCGTCAATATGCCTTAAGATGGTATTGCACTTAGCCCACCATTTAGCATTATCACTACACATTCACATATCTACTTACTCAATCATTCATCCATTCAAAATGTCCACCACATTCATTCCACTCGAATCACATGGGTTCTCAATCATTCTCATTCATGCTACACACTAATTAGCATTAAGAATGTGTAAGTATAAATGCATTATTTACGCATAAACTTACCTCAATACTCAAAAGTATAAAAACGTGCAATTTAGTCCACTACCTTGCTCTTGCCTCGGTTTTGATTCGGGCTTCGTCTTTCTTGATCTATAATGAATAAATCAGCTCATTCAATACACACATTGACTAAATTGACACTTATCTCATACTTTGGCAAAATTACTCTTTTGCCCCTAATCTTTCTCATAATTAGACTTTTGCCCCAAGGCTCGTAAAGTGATTTTTATTCAACTTTCTATCTTTACATGCTTAGCCGAGTCACTTACTCAACTAAAGCATTCATCAATTCTCACTAAATCACACATGTATGACCAAACTCAAAACTTTTACAAACTAGTCCCTACATGCATTTTCATGGAAAATCACTTAACAAAAGATGTTTCTACTACATCAAGCTTTCATATTCTTCCATAAAACATCAAAATACATGCATGTCATACATGGGTACATTTTTGAACATCCATTATAGCTCATCATATAGTTAAAAATAGCTTACTCATGCTACTAGGACTTCAAAAATACAAAGAATATCACAAACGGGGCTTGGATGCACTTACTAGCAAGCTTGAAAAATTTGAAGAGCCCTAACAATGGCTTCTCTAATTTTTGGCAGCCTTGGAGAAGAAGATGAATGAATTTTGTCATCTTTTCTCCCATTTTAATCACTTAATTGCCAAATGACCAAAATGCCCTTTTTGACAAACTTTCTGTTTTAACTCATCAATGCCCAATTTTGTCAAAAAATTAAAAATTAGGAAAATTGCTATTTAAGGACCTCTAATATATATTCTAAAGCCATTTCACACAAATAGCTTCTAGAATCTCACATTTTGTAACTTTTGCAATTTAGTCCTTTTGGACAATTCAACTACAATTCCACCAATTTGCTTCATGAAACTGTCACACTAACATGCATACATGGCATAAACCTCAAAGACTCATACATAGACCTCGGATTTGTGGTCTCGCACCACTATTCTGACTAGGCCCTAAACCGGGATGTTACAAAAATAATATATTAGTACCAACAAATTGCACAAAACTTCAAACCTGAAAACAACATTATATAAACTCCAGTTTAATTTCAAACAACATAATTAATGAATTCATAGACATTTTAGGACATTCGGACAGCAGTCGATATTCATATTTGGACAGCATTAAAATACATAATCTAGAACATAAAAATAATAGCCATTATTCACATTTTGACAACATAAATATGTGCATTAAGAGACATTATGATAGCGGTTATAAATTGCATTTGGACAGCATAAATATACACATTAAAAGATATTTTGGCAGCAGCTGTAAATTGCATTTGGACAGCATAAATATACACATTAAAAGATATTTTGGCAGCAGCTGTAAATTACAAGTGCAAATTGTTAACACATTGTGGCAAAATTGGGGAACTTCAATCCTTACTTAGACAATTAGAGTGAAGTTAACATTATATACATATTTAAATTAATTATTTGTTATACATTTGCATCAAAATACACCCAAGTTAAAATGAAAAGCTAAACATAAACATAAGCATAAAGGATTGACAAAGAATAATGTTTGTGTTGCTAGGACAATTCCAATCGCAAGGGTCCAAGGTTTCTTAATACATGCATATTAGGATGGGGAATCTTTTTTTCTTTTTGGTCAATCGAGTTTTGATTTGATTTTATAGGACATTTCAAAAAAAAAAAACGAGTTCGAGTGAGGCAGACAGGTTTCTATTGAAATTTTTGAGGCAGAGTTGGGGTGGTTTTAGATCCCAAGTCGTTGCATCTCTATGATATTTGAACTAATAGGCCAAAAGGTTAAAGTAATAAAACTGAAGCAAATGTTATATCGTGAGACCAAAGACATAGTGAATGTAGTTAAGCTATGGTTAGTTGGTAAACATGAGCAAGTATAAAAGGGTGTAAATTGATATTTTCCACCAATTTCAATGAAGTATAATTCAAATGCCGCTAAGCCACCTCTACCATGATACTATGATACAAGCAAACATTGCACATGATCCAGGAAAGGGAGAACAAAAACAGTAAACAAACAGGGAGAAAATAACAAATAATTTGCCAGGGCTCACAAAGAAAATTAGAATATTTAATCTAGAAAATTAACTAACCCCTTTTACACCCTCATGATGCTTTGTCCATCAGCTGACTCAATTTCAATTATGGAATGCTACCGACGCACAAATAATTCCAAAAAGTAGAAGAAAATATCAAGAATTTTAATTTAGGGTTTTCACTAAACAATAAAAAATTCAATCTTTTGTTTTTTAGTATTGAATAAAAGAGTTAGAGGAATGCAAAGAAGGCATACATGAACCCTCCATTAGATCCATCTTTATGAAGCAGTCAATTTGATTTCAACTATTTTGATCTTAATAATAGTTTTTCTAGTCAAATGAAAAAAAACCATTAAAAAAAAGAAGAGACCGAAGAAAAATAAAAAAAAAAAGAGAAGATGAACAACTTTTTTAGTTAAGGTTTAGGTTTAAAAATTTTAATTAATTAAATTTTTTATTTAGAAATCTATTTTCATCGCATTTAGAAATCCAAGTTGGCACCTAAAATCTAGTTGGATTGCCATGTAGGATTACCATTAGAGAGATAACGGAACTTAACGGTAGAGTGGTCACTTTGTAACAAAATAATAACATAAGTGACTAAAACGTAACATTTCAAACATAAGTGACTAAAATGTAACCTAAGGCAAACAAAAGTGACTATTTTTGTAGATTACTCTAAAATAAAATAAACCCTTAAATTTCTCTGCAATTTTTTATCTACTTTTAAACTCGGGTTAATTAGCAAAAACACTGATTTTAAAATTTAATTATCTATTAGGTCGTTTTTTTAAAAATTGTGAAATATATTAATTTTGGAGAGAGAAATAGAAAACAAGTTCAGTAGGACGCATTTTCATCCATCGATAACTTTTTGTAATGGTCAAAAAAATTCAACAACTAATTTTCAGTGGATTTTTTTCAAACAACTAGAATTTTTTTTTCTAACGACTAATTTATTTGCTATATATACCCAACTCATTTTCTTTCTTTGTATTCAATTCTTATTCTTTCAATTCTTTCAATTCTATCAATCCTATTCATCTATTCACTCAATTCTCTCAACTATTTTATTCTCAATTTTCATTCAATTTCTCTCAAATTCTTGTCGTCTTAATTTTATATTTCATAATTTCTTTGATTTTATTTGATTTTTATAATTTAAAAAAATGTCAATGCCTCTTATTCTTTTGGATGACAAACACATTTCCGACATCCAATTACAAATAATAAGAAAATATTATTAATTTTGTATTTCAATTAATATAATTATTAAGTTGTTAACATTATTAATTTTATAATTTTTTATGTTTTATATAATCAAATCGAAGATTGGATTATCGAGACATATATATACACAATTTAAGTGCGAGGGCACCGTGTGTTATTGAACAACACTTGCAAGAGGCGAAATTCTTGCACGTGTCTCGTATGCTCGTGGGGACTAAATTGGATCCCACACTTAGCAGTATTTTGGTGGAAAGATGGAGACCCGAGACACACATTTCATCTTCCATATGTTGAGTGTACAATTACACTCAAGGATGTAGCATTACAACTTGATTTACCGGTTTATGGGGCAGTCGTTACGAAGGTAGTGAGCATTGGCGATTGGAGCGCAATTTGCGACCAACTATTAGGTAAGGTACTGGATAAGTTTAGTGATAGTCGGATAGATATGAAATGGTTAGAAGACAATTTTTCATATATTTAAAACTCCGCTAATACCGTTGAAAGACAACAATATGCATGGACATTCATACTAAGTTTAATTGAGGGTCTTTTAGTGTTAGATAAATCTTGAAATCTAGTATATTTAAGGTGGCTCCTACAACTAGTCAACTTAAAAAAGGCGGAGCGACTTAATTGGAGATCAACTAGGTTGCTGATATTGTATCGAGAGATGTGTCGGACGATGGTAGCACAAAAAATTAAAATCGATGGTTACATACTCGTTCAGTCATGGGCATGGTATCGCCTACCATTTTTACATCACTGAATAACCACCCCTTATGAATACTCGTAATAAGGTAAAATTCAGTTAATAATATAATTATCATAATATTTTTTTCATCAATAACTACAACTGTTGTTGCCCCGATCGCGTTTCAGCTTTTTCTTCACTATCACAGTCACTCCCCCTGAAAGTCTTTTTGCCCCTACCTCTAATATATGTTTTGGAAAATGAGGTTAATGATACTACATTGATGGAGAAAAAGAATAAGTTGATTATACTGGTGTGCCCCTTTTCTCCTTATGATTATGATCTGAAACTTATATATGGGGCTTATAAAACATCCTCTTCTAGTGGCATGAAACTTGAACCCATGACAATATAACCATCATCAACTGGGGGTAGTAGTTATACTTGAACCCGTGACCGCATAATCACCATCAACTGGGAGTCCTAGTTATACTTAAACCCATGACCATATAACCACCTTGAATTGGGAGCTTGAGTTGCAATGCAACATCTTCTAAGGTGATGGTGTACTCCCCACACGAGAAATGAAATGTGTGGGTCTCTGATGCGCACCTGAACTCAAATATACCTTAAATCTATCACAATTTTTCCCTAAAACACAAACACAAATAAATTTTTCTCCCTAAATTTTCAACACCCAACACACAAAAAAATAATTTTTGAAAGGATAAAAACACGTCCATGATGCATTTTCTATTTTTCTCTCCGAAATTGGCCTATTTCTTTAAATATGGAAAAATAACCTAATTGGATTTAAAATGTAACACCCCCAACCCTAAACTGTTACCAGAAACAGGGTTATAGAGCATTACTGGACCTTTCACAAATATTACAAACCTTATACAAATAAATAACATATATATTGTAAAGCAATCATAATGTCCCTTTTATGGGCCCTCGAGACCCAAAAAATGTGTTAGAAGTTATTCGGGACCAATTTGAGTGCTCAAGAAATTTTTCGTAAAATTTCAAAATTTTTCTTAAATACAGGGCTCACACGCCCATGTGGTCTAGGGACACGCCCGAGGGGTACATTCTAACTGTTGCAAAACTCTCTTTGTTGACTCCATCCAATTTTCAGTTGTAGATGGATAAACTCCTTTTAGACCCAAAAATTCAGTGCCACCGTATTTACGTAATTCTTTGATTGGGGCCTGTCTAGTAATTGGTATAGATGTTGTAGCAGGTACAGTCCCTGCTACTCTTTGAAGGGCATCAGCAATAACCCTAAGTAGTTGAGAATCATCTCTCTCTAGTATTACCTCTTTTGACATTAGGTGGTCGATTTCTTACCAGATTTACACTCGATGTTACTGACTCAGTTTCATCTCTTTCATATGATTCATCATCTCCCGTATACATTTCTTAATCAGTATCTTTAATATATTCATCTGACATCTTTAACTATAAAACAGAAATAAATAAATATATCAGCATCCAATCCCGACTCAATTCGACTCAATTATGGCATGTACCTCTAGACTCAATTCCGAGCTCGATTTAGTCTGAGAATTAGCTAAGCCTGAAAGCTCTGACACCACTAAATGTAACATCTCTTAACACTAAACCGTTACCAGAAATAGGGTTACAGAGCATTACCGGACCTTTCAGAAATATTACAAACCTTATACAAATAAATAACATATATATTGTAAAACAATCATAATGTCTCTTTTATGGGCCCTCGAGACCGAAAATACTTGTTAGAAGTGATTCGGGACCAATTCGAGTGCTCAAGAAATTTTTCGTGGAATTTCAAAATTTTTCTTAAATACAGGGCTCACACGCCCGTGTGGTCTAGGGACACGCCCGTGTGACCCTAAGACATGCCCATACTTCAGGCCGTATCCTAATTTATGTGCTTCTGACTTGCCTCACACGGCCAAGCCACATGCCCGTGTGTTAGGCCATGTGGTCAATTTATTTTGAGTTTATTAGTTGATTATTGAAATGTATTGATTCATGTGGTAATTAAATGAGTGAATTCGTTATTATAGATCAAGAAGAATGAGGAATTAACCTTGACCAAAGAAAAGGTAAGGTTTCGGACTAGATCGACAAATTGGCCTATTTTGGTATCGAGGTAAGTTTATGTGTAATAAATTCAACATCATGTTATTAAGTTTTAAAATGTTTGATATTCGTGAAGATGAACATTAATTCTATGAAATTGAGTAATGATGTTCAATGAGAAAATGATGAAAATTTATGATGTTGAAGTCTCGGTTGGACTTTAAGAAGTGAGAGGATATCATCATCAAGACATGAGAATAATAAGGTCCCGTACAAGACCATGTTAGGGACATGGCCTCGGTGTCAATTTGAGATCCCGTATAAGGCCATATCTGGGATGTGGCATCGAATCAATATGAGACCCCGTATAAGACCATATCTGGGATATGGCATCGGCATCTAGAGGTGACCCCATGTAAGACCATATCTGGGATATGGCATTAGCGTCGTATTTATGTGAATGATGATGAGTGTGTATTCTCGAGTATTCCAAGTGATTCAACAGAAGAAATAGTTAAGCTTATAGTAGAGATGAAATTAGTGCTAAAGCTATTTGATGAAGTGATACAGGTACATATGAGTAATTCACGAGAAATGTTTACGATATGTGACATGTAATTGGTAAGAGTAAGCATGAGTAAGTTATGACAATGTGCTTGAGACGTTGTGTTATTCTTTATTTCATGAAATGGATGGATGACATTATGAGCCTTTATGTTACTATTTATTTCATGCAAACTTACTAAGCTTCATGCCTACTCCTTTCATTTCCCTTTTCCTTGTAGTATCACCAAGCTAACTCGGGGATCGTAGGACGTCGGAGTTCGAAATCACACTATCAACTTCTCCTTGGTATAGCAAAGTTTGTTAAATTTTGAGTATGGTATGTATAGGAACTTGGTTATTTTGTGTTATGTCATATTTGTTAGCCAATGTGTGGCTATTAATGTCATTAAATTCATTTTGTAAATGGTCATTGAAAATTGGCCATGCTTGACAAGTTTATATATTCAATGATGATGAAGTTCATGAAGTGCATACTTGTGTGGATGTCTTGATTTTGGGTTCTTAGAAGTGCCTTATGGTCATGATGTATGTTGAATTGATTTGGATTAAATGTGGTTGCTTGTAGGGTGGCAATTGGCTTGGTAGATGGCCTTACAATTATCCACATGGGTAGACACACGGGCGTGTGTCTAGGCCATGTGTGACACACGAACAGCCCCATGGGAGTGTTGATAGGCCGTGTGTCCCCATGCATGCTAGGTTGGCAAGTCAGAATACCCAACACGGCCTAAGACACGGGCGTGTGTCTCAACCTTGTGGAAGACACGACTTTAAAGCATGGGTGTGTGCCCAGGCCGTGTGAAGTCTGCACCTGAATTTGGGAATTTAATTCGCCACACAGTCTAAGGACACAGGTGTGTGCCTTGGCCGTGTGACCTCATTGAGTTGATGACGTCAGAAACAAAATGTCAAGGTTTTCACACACGGGTGAGGACACGGGCGTGTCATGGCTGTGTGAGGGACACGAGCCATGGACACGGGCGTGTGCCCGTCCGTGTGAAAACCCCTGTAGGTTTGAAATGAGAAATAAAATCCACACAGACTAGGGACATGGGCGTGTGTGACCACACGACTTGCCCCGTGTGTGACCACACGACTTGCCCACACTAGTGTGTCCCTCTTCACACGAGCGTGTGACCCTGTTTTGTGTCAAAATTTTCTAAGTGTTCAAAAGTTTTCAGTTTAGTCCCGAATCATTCCGTGTGCAAGTTTAGGGTCTCGTAGACCTATAACAAGGACATTAAGGTCTTGAATGAAAAGTTTTAATTTGAAATGAAATTCTATGGATCGACGTGGTATGTTTGAGCAAGTTAAGTACGGTAATGCTTCGTACCCGGTTCAAGTGTCGAATACGGGTAAGGGGTGTTACACCCCTCACGCTACTAGTAGAGACTATCGTCTTCTTTCCCCGACTTCTATCACCTCTGTCTAATCTAAAGCTTGGTCTCCAACTACCCCGAAATTCTTTTGACTTTTCGGTTGAGGATTCGAACTAGTAGTTCCAGTGCGTTTTCCAGTCGATTTAGCAATTTCAGACTTTTTATCAAGGCCCAGAACTTGTTCTGCCATCTTGGCTCGTTCAACCAGGTTTACAAATTCTGTAATCCGTTGAGATACTAGCTGTACTCTTAATTCATCTCGCAAACCCTGCAAAAACCAATTACAATTGTCAGCTTTTGTCGGTATAATTCTGAAGCATATCTGCTAAGTCTGGAAAATTCTCATTCAGAATCCACCACTGACATTTTGCCTTGTTTTAGCATTAAGAACTCTTGCTTTTTATCTTCTATGTAAGTTCTCCAATATATTTCTTCAGAAATTCTTTTTGAAATAAATCCAAGTTACCTGCTCTGCCGGTAAATGTCGGATCACTGATTCCCACCATAAATAAGCTTCTCCTTGTAATAATGAGACAACACACAACAAACTTTCCCGGGGGTACATTCTAATTGTTACAAAACTCTCTTTGTTGACTCCATCCAATTTTCAGTTGTAGATGGATCAACTCCTTTTAGACCCAAAAATTCAGTGGCACCGTATTTGCGTAATTCTTTGATTGAGGCCCGTCTAGTAATTGGTATAGATGTTGTAACAGTCCGGTTTACACCCTAGTCGGAACAGTGGTTTCGGGGCCACAAATCCGAGTTTGAATAATATTTTAATATTAATTTCTGTGTCGTTGATATGTGACTAAGCATGTGGTAAATTCCCGTGAGCTAATTTGTCTGTCTATGTGTTTAATTTGACAAAAGGATTGAATTGCATTAAATGTGAAATTTGCATGTTTTAGGAAAAGATGCCTATTTGTTTTATCTTTATAAGTGTGAGGACTTATGTGACAATTAAGCCACTACCATGGTTAGTGGACGGCAACATGTATATACATATATTATGCTTTTATATATTTATTTTATAAGTTAAGTTAATATTATATATTATAAGTTATTACAATAAAACAAAGGCATTAAAAAGCCATTATCCTTATGTTCATCTTTCTATTATGACCGAGACAAAGAAAAGAAAAATAAAATAAGAAAGAGTTAGGGCATTCGGCCATTTCTAAGCTCAATTCAAGGTATGTTTGATTTCGGTTTTTGATCATTTCTACATTTTCGTAATTGTTGCTTTGAGAGCTACAAAACCCATGCTTCAATTTTAAGAATTGATGATGTTTGTAAAATGAGACTTTGATGAACTCATGTGATTTATGATGTTTTATGGTGTTAAATGTAAGATTAAAACTAGATGAATATATAAGATTAAAACTAGATGAATATATTTTGTTCTTGAATTTTTGATGAATTTAGCTATTGTGAATTTGATGAAACATATGGACTTATATAGTCCCTAGGGAGATTCGGCTATGCATGTGTGTGAACAAATTTTGTGAATTTGATGTTTTGAGAAAATGGACTAAATTGATAAATTGTGCAAATGTAAGGGTTAATTTGTAAATAGCCCTAAATGTGTGTCCTTGGATTGAATTGAATGAATTAGTGAATAAAAGGGTTAATTCTGAATATGTTTAGATCAAGAACCAAGGAAAATGGACCTAGATCGTGGAAAAGCGAAAGTAACCGAGTAGCCGTTTCCATTTCCGTTAAATCGAATCCGAGGTAAGTCATTATGCAAATAAACGTATTCGTATTGAATTATGTATGTTTTTATGATTATTGTTATCGATGAATACTTATGATATGATCTGTTTATGAATTTCGAGATAAGGATTACTTAGTGATAATGTCTGAGAAGTCCCGTACGAACCTAGGAATAGTCAGGACTAGCTATGTCATGACATAGGTATCTGTTCTGTTTTATCATGTAGGACCACGTCTGGGACGATTTGAGATTTCGTGTAAAACCTCGTCTGGGACGTTGGCATCGATATGATCTTTACGTGTAAGACCATGTCTGGGACATCAGCATCGTATTGATTCGTGTAAGACCCTGTCTAGGACAGTGGCATCGATATCTAAGTGCATATAAGACCTCATCTGGGACGTTGGCATTGTACGACTATTCCGAGCTTTCTAAGTATCCTACTAGATTTCTTACGGTTCAACGGGCAAGTCTGTGATACGAATGGCTATGTAAGTAGTGAATCCGTTTCAGGTACGTTGATTTATACACTAAGTGTGTATATAAGGTAAGAACATATGTAATCTTACTATGATGATTATGTATATTGGGATAACAATATGATATGTGAAAGTAAACATGAAAGAGCTATGTATACATACAACTTTTGAATTGGTGAATGTGGCAAATATGGTCAAGTATATGGACCAAAGCATATATTTGATAGTTTGCTAAGTAATTATGATGTGCCAATGTACCTATGTGCATATATGCCTTCCATGCTAAGTTTGTTTGTATTATGACTTACTAAGCTTTCGGAAAGCTTACTCTGTGTGTGTGTTTTCTCTATTTTATAGGTCGTCAAAGCTACTGAAGGCTCGGGACTGTCAAGGATCGTCATCACACTACTAAACTCATTTTGGTACACTTTAGAAATGTATATAGTTAGATATGGCATGTATATGCTAACATTTGGTAGAAGTTTGTTATATGAACTTAGCCATGTGATTTGGCTATTTATAAGTTGAGAATTTGCTTAAATGAATGTGATAAGGGAAGTATGTTTTTGGTATGGTTATGTGATCTATGAAATTGGTCAATTTTTGGGTAAGCATTTGGTTGAATTATACTTGATATACATATGTTTTGGTCTTGGAAGTTGGCATGATTGAAATGGATATTGAATGTTTAGATTGAATGGTTATTTTGGTTGTCTAGTATACATGAAATATGTTGGTAAATATTGTTTGTAGGTAAGACCCAAGTGGGTGGCATTTTGGCCTTGAAAATGGCCTATAATGTCACACAGTTGTGGCACACGGGCGTGCCTAGTAACCGTGGGCGTAAGTTAGTATAAGGCCTAAGAGCACACGGCCACGGTACACGGACGTGCCTGGTAGCCGTGTGGTTTTGACAGGATCGACCACGACCAAAGTACACGGGCGTGCTTGGTGGACGTGGAGCAAATGTCACTTTCGACCACGGGGAGGACAGACGGGTGTGTCTAGCAGCCGTGGGAGACACACGGCCTACCTACACGGGCGTGTAACCCCTAAAACTTAAAAAAGTTTTGAATTTTCGAGAAATTTGATATGTGTTCCGGTTTAGTCCAGATCCGATTTATAGCATGTTTTAGGTCTCGATGACCTACTAAGGGGACATTATTGTTGAGGTTAATATTCAATTGTATGACATTTCTGTAAATATTTTCAATCTGTCCGGTAACGCCTTTAACCCTAGTTTGGCGATGGATACGGGTTAGGGGTGTTACAGATGTTGTAGCAGGTACAGTCCCTGCTACTCTTTGAAGGGCATCGGCAATAACCCTAAGTATTTGAGAATCATCTCTCTCTAGTATTACCTCTTTTGACGTTAGGTGGTTGATTTCTTACCAGATTTACACTCGGTGTTACTGACTCGATTTCATCTCTTTTATATGATTCATCATCTCCTGTATACATTTCTTGGTCAGTATCTTCAATATATTCATCTGACATCTTTAACTATAAAACAGAAACAAATAAATATATCAGCATCCAATCCCGACTCAATTCGACTCAATTATGGCATGTACCTCTAGACTCAATTCAGAACTCGATTTAGTCTTAGAATCGGCTAAACCTAAATAGCTCTGATACCACTAAATGTAACATCCCTTAACACTAAATCGTTACCAAAAACAGGGTTACAGAGCATTACCGGACCTTTCAGAAACATTACAAACCTTATACAAATAAATAATATATATATTGTAAAACAATCATAATGTCCCCTTTATGGGCCCTCGAGACCCAAAATACGTGTTAGAAGTGATTCGGGACTAATTCGAGTGCTCAAGAAATTTTTCGTGGAATTTCAAAATTTTTCTTAAATACAGGGTTCACACGCTCGTGTGGTCTAAGGACACGCCCGTGTGACCCTAAGACATGCCCGTACTTCAAGCCGTATCCTAATTTATGTGCTCTCTGACTTGCCTCACATGGCCAAGCCACACGCCCGTGTGGTCAATTTATTTTTTGAAAATTAGGTACAGTTTTCACATGGCCAAAGCACATACCCGTGTACCAGGCTGTGTTCCTCACATGGCTGAGACACACGCCCGTGTCTCTGCTCGTGTGGCAAAACTGAGCATTCTATTTTGAAAAAATAAAATTGCAGGGGACACACGGCCTAACCACACGTCCATGTATAAGCTGTGTGTCTCACACGGTTTGGTCACACGCCTGTGTGCCAGGCCGTGTGGACTCAAAATGAGCCTTATACATCAAATTTAACCAACCCTCCAAATTTAAACCTCAAATAACTCAATAACCAAAATTCAACCAATCCAAACACAATCAAATACCTCTAAATCATACCAAGTAATCTACCTAATGATTTAATCAACATATTAACATGGTTATTTTACAAACACTTACTAATTCAATTCATTTAACTTCATTCATACTAAACTAAAATTTGAAGCCAAATGTCAACTTAAAATTTGCATATATTAACTTCATTCATACTTTAACCAAAATAAGCCATTTATAACTACAACATAACACATATTTTATACATATAACCAACTAATATCATCTTATATAATCATTTACAACCATTTATTAGAATGACATACATATGACCACCTAGGTACATGCCATTAACAAAAGAAATATACTTCACCACTTTGAGTTCGGGACAAGCTTTGGATGCTGATTCCACAATTTGACTTTTACCTAACCTGTGCATGGAAATAAACCGTACGCTGAGTATAAAACTCAGTAGTATTTCTATAATTCGAATACTTATGAAACAAAAATTTATAATATTAACACATATTTAATCACACATAACTAAAGATCATTAATTCAAGTAATCAATTTCATAAATCACCATTCATAACACTTTCAATTCTCATCAATTGCTATTCAAATAGATTTTCTCAATAGAATTCACACATCACCTCATTATATCAATAACCATATCATGAACCCATTGGTTCATACACTTCAATTTTATAACTCAATTCAATATCATAATCCAATTCATATTCAAAGTCATCCAATATCATTCCTATCGCCAATTCATTTATATACCCCTATTAATAAGACTTGGACTTTGGCGGATATATGGATCCAACCAAAACACACCAGTATGGCACCCAGTGCCTCATCGGATAATTCGAAGTAATAAGTTGACACCCAATGTCTCATCAGCCTTACTGAAGTAGGTTGGTACCCAATACCTCATTGAAATTATCCGAAGTAATAATATGACGCTCAGTGTCTCATCAACTCGAAGTCGAAGTATCCCTGAACACTCCCAATCCTATAGCATGCCAACTATATCCAATTCAGCCCAATACAGTTAATAGGGTATTCAAATCACTTTTCAATTTCTCAATTCAATTTCAATCAAAATTCACACCAATCACAAATTCTTAAAATTTCAATTCAATTATTCATATATGCTCATAAAATTCAATTCCATTCAAATCAATATCACAATGTCAATACTTACCTCAATTCCACTTACCATACATACAAATAATAAATACAACAAATAATTATTAAATTCGGATTATAGAAATACAAACTGAAATTTTTCGAGCTAATCCTCGAAGACTTTATCTTTTCCTTTCCTAGCCGAGCTCTCCAGTTCAACGTTTGCACGGAATTAAAATAATTGAAATTCATCAATACAACACAATTTAACATTGAATATTTCAATTTATACTCAACTTTTACCTAAATTCCAATTTAGTCCTTAAATCACAACTAACTCTTTTTCTTACCAAACAAATTCCATATCTCATTCAATTTCTACTTTAAACTAATATCAACTCTCTAATTTCATCATAAAACCCTAATTTAAAAATTCTTTCAATTTAGTCCCTATTACTCAAAATTTATGATTTATTTTACAATTCAATATCTTTTCTACTTCTAACTTGAAATTCTATCAATTTAACCCCTAACACTTACAATTATTCAACATGAACAACATCTAAAAATTTACTAACTTTCAACATTTCAACTTAAATCAAGTAATATTTTGTTCTAGAATTCTAAAAGCATCAAAATTACAAAGAAAGAAGCTAAATTGACTTACCAAATTGAATTTAAACTCAAAACCCTAAATTTTCTCCCTTTTTCTTTTTATTTCTTTCTTTCCCTTCTCTGTTTCCTCCTCCTTTTTCTCTTCTTTTTCTATTTTATTTCTTTTATTTCTTTGTTTCATTTACTTTATTTTATGTAATATAATATAATATAATAATATAATATTAATATTAATATTTATATATATACTTAATTATTAAGCATATATTTAATATACATTATATGTATATTATACATACACATGGAAGTATATTTTCCATACACTTGTCTCTTTTGGTTTATTTGCTTAATTAGTCCCTTGAATTTTCTTTAGTTTATAATTAAACTTCCATACTTATTCAATTTAATCTTTATACCTAACTAATCCTAATTTTGATAAATTCACCTAACCAAAACCTAATTAACCAAACAACTAACCTCGTAAATATTTTTAATAAATATTTACGAGTTCATTTTACAAAAATGATAACCCAAAAATGCACTTTCCGATAACCCAGCTATCGAATCATTACATAAAATAACATTATTTTAATGTTTTTTATATAGCATGTTTTGTTATTTTTTAATTCAAATAAAGATGATTTTTCTTCTTCCACGTCTATTTCAAAATGTGGTTGTTAATATTATTATTTTACATTTGTAAGAATGGAGGTCTGTGAAAAAACTTTGACCTAACTTTGATGATATCCACGAATCTTGAGATTAAGGTGTTTTAAAAAATTCTTCATGGAATTTTTCGTCGAATTCGAATAAAACAATTTAATAAGTTAAATTTAATCACTTATAATTTTGAATTATTTTATTTTATTTATTTATAAATATTTATAATTTTTATGCATCACCCTTTATTCGTTCTGTAACCAATACGGATAGGAAATGTCATAATGACAAACCGATAACTTTAACAAAATGTCACACTATTAAAAAATAATAATCGTTCATATAATAAATTTTCATAAAATGATTTTTCACATTTGCAAAGATGCACATTTTAAAATCACATAACTTTATTTCTGAAGCTAAGATAAATCAAAACATAAAACAAATCTTTTAAAGCACTAGAGTGACTTAAAATGTAACTTTTTAAATTATTCGAATAATAAAGTTTTAAATCTAAATTCAAAATCAATCTTCACTTCTCACATCTCATTCTAACATTTTTTAAGGACTTAAAAATCATTTTAGATCTTTTCAAAGTCCCATTACAAAATGAGAATGTCTGGACATCATTTAGAGTCATTTTGAGGCTTTAAAAACACATGTTTCGTAATGAAAGGTTGTAACACCCTAATTTTTTTATAAGGCATTCGATATGATTTTAGGATCAGAAACAAAGAAATTTCGAGAAAAATTGGAAGAGGAGTCAAATAAAGAATTCTTATGAAAGCAAAGTTGATTTTTGAGATAGGAATTAATTGAAAAAAAAATTTAAGTGAGAATGTGGTAAAAAGGACAAAATTGTAAGTTCTAAAAAGTTCGAGGATTAAAGTGTAAATTTGACCAAAATAAGAAATATGAAATTTTTTATAGATTAATTTCCATAAGAATGGGTAGAATAGGTTTTGGTGTGGTGAAAAATCACTATTGGGACCAAATTAGAAAGATTTGAAAGTACATGGATTAAATTGTTAGTTTTTAATTTTTGCTGAGAAAAGGGTAAAAAGAGTAAAATTTTATGATCCAAAGATTATTATTAAGAGTCAAATGTGAATATGGGATTTACATTTGACAAGTGCCTATTGTTTGAAGGAATTGTACAAAGTGAAAAAAGGAGGGTAAATTGATAATTTTACCATATAAGGGCATTTTAGTCATTCTTAAGAATTAGATGTTGGAAATATTATTTTGGTGAGAAATTAGATGTGTTGAATGAATGTGGACATTTGGATGTGAATAAAATAGTGAGACCAAATGTGACCTACACAACTTATTTGGACTTTGACTTGAGATGTTTTAATGTTTAAAAAGGGGGAAATGAGAAAATTTTCCCATCTTCTTTAGCCAACCAACTGACCTCTCCTTGGGAGCTAGAGGAGAATCCCTACTTAATTTATTTTCTCCTTAATTTACTTTCTCTTTTCTCAAAATCAAACCATTTTCTAGCATCCAAACTTTGATTCCTTGGTAAAATCAAGTAGAAAACTTGATTGCAAACTCCTGTCTTGCATCATTTTTACCATTCTAGCATGGGATTTTATGGGTTTAATATGATAAAGCTATGGATAGAGAGACAAAGCTCCAAGCAATGTAAGATAATGAGTTTTCGCTATCTTCATCTTTAAGATTTGAGATTTTAGTGTAAGAAAAGTTGTTGGAGCACATGCATTAATATTGTGTTTATATTTTTTCCATAAGCCTTGTCAGTTGGGAGGAAATAGTGACTTTGGATGGATGATTGAGTAGCCTCAAGTGTTGAGAATGCATAAGGAAGCTTTGTTTTGGAACTTTTGCTATTAATGAGGTAAGCACCATGGATTCTCCTAACCTTCCCTTAATGGCAGAATTATAGAAATTGTTATAATAGTGAAATATATATAGTGATTATCCATATTGAAAATGTTATTATAAGTACTAAAATTAAAGAAGTGATGATGTAGTGAGATTATGAAATCGGTAGAAATAAAATAGAGATTAGGAATCTTGGCTTGTCACATTTATTTAAACCAAAGAAATGTATGAGAATTGTTGTCATGTTATAATGTGCTAAAAGTGGTGGTTTGATACAATAAAAAAGATATTGTAAAAAGGGAATTTAAAAATAAATAGACTTCACATGAAGGTGAATGATAGATGGTAACATAGTTACTTTAATACTAAGTAGAAATGTGAAAAACATAAATGTCAAAAAAAACATTTATATGTGCATATGAAAACCATGTTAAGAGCATTAAGTGCATGAGTACTTTTATCAATGAGCTTATGTATTAAATTAATGTGTTAGTTCAAATTACTCAATGAACTTTTATAAGTGATATGTGATATGAATTGAAATATTGAAGATATGTGATGATGAAGGTATGCTAAAAAAGATCCAATTATACGACCTTGATATGAGTTGTATATCATGAAAACATGGTATACAAATCTAAATGTGAATATGACAACCATGTTGGAAATGCTTTAATAAGTGGATGATCTAAAGTAAGCTAGGTGAAATAGTTAGATAAGCACGCACAACTTGAACTTTAACACCTCTTATCCGTCCTAACGACTGGTATGGATAGGTGATGCCATCAGAGAATGTACGAGTAAGAGATCTCGAATTTACTAAAGAGTTACAAGTTTAAAACATCTTTATAAAATAATTAAAATATATTCTAGATAAACTGAAAGTTTTAAAAATAATTTAAAATCATTTAGAATTGATGGAGAGTTGATCGGAGGTGATCGAAACCCAAAACAAGCTTAGAAAGGCCAAAACAACTTAAAATAGTGTAAGGCGGAATCACAACATGAAGTTGCAAAGTTGTGAAGTCGAGACATGTGAAGTTGTGATGTGTAACAACCCAATTTTTAGTGGTACCAGAAATGGTGGTATCGAAACCCCATTTTCCGATGACCAAGTCAATAAACATTATTTATTAATATTTACGAGTCTATTATAAGGTTAAATTAAATTTTGGTTCGTTAATTTTAGTGATTGGATGGTTAATTAGGGTACAATGACTAAATCGTAAAAATTGTAAAGCTTTATCGCTATTGATTTTTATTAGTTAAATGGCCTAAATAATGTTATTGCAAGGGTTAAAATGGCAATTTAGTCATTGTTAATCATAGTGGCCAGTTGATGGCCCTTATAATTGATGATTATGCTTATTTTATTATATTATTTAGTTAATAATAAGTAAAATATGTGATGTGAGTCTCAAGGCCCAAAATTAGGCTTATGAACGCGATGGGCTCAAATTTTCTCAAGGCCCAATAATGAGGTTGAAGGCCAAGCAATTCCGAGCAAGATTGAACGAGACCGCCTAAGACTTCGTTACCAAGGCCCTAGATGCGCACACAATAAAAAAAGAAAATCAAGATTCACTTTCTTATTTTCAAGAAAATTAAGAAACCGAATCTTGGTCCAATTTTGTTGTTTCAGACAATTCCAAGAATCTAGAAAATCAAGATTTCAAATCTTGAAAATCTTGGTCAAAGAAATCGAATCTTGTAGCCGAGCTTGAATGAGCCAATTTCAAGAGAAAATGGGTCACAAGACCAAGTTCTTGAAAAAATGACTCATTAAGATGTTTACAAGCCCATCTTGAAGTTTAGAGAGTAATTTAATTGAATATCAAGCCAAATTATCAAAGTGGCCCAAATTGTAAAATATTTAAACTATAAGTCCAATTTTATTTTAATAGGTGGATCATCATGTAAGAATTCAGCCCAAGGAGCCCATTTAATTCCTTTGGCTAAATTCCCATTAAAAGTCCACACTTAGAATTATTTTGTTTTTTATTTGATGAGTTGTCATGTTTGTTATTCCATTAGGGTTAGGAAAACTTATTTTGGGGGCCTATAATTAGCATGGTCGTCCACCCTTATACACACACAATTTATTATTATTCAACTTCTCTTTTGAGTTAATAAATTCTCTTTGAGTTTTCTTTTCAAGAATTTCTCTTAAGTTTGTTTTAGAAGAGTTTTAACAATCTTTTCAGATTGTGGGGATCATCTACAACTTTTTCTTACCAAGTTTTCTTTTTTGGAGGGGAAATTAGAGTCGCTTGAAGGGGGTTGTGGATTCTTAATGTTTTCAAGGCTTCTTAGGACTTTTACATACCACGTCCTATCTTTCTATATATTTTCTTTATTTTCTTCCTTATTGTTCTAATAGTAGATTTATTATTCTATTTTAATTATTTTAGTTATTTTTTAATTGTTTTATCTGACTTGGATTTGATTGTGTTCCAGGTTGTGTCAAAACCCAAGTTTCTTTCCCAACGTCTAGAGCTCTAAGTCAAATCCGCAACTTGAACAAACTTTATGATTTGCTTCCGTCCTAGCACTTTCATTCTTTATCATTTGTATCAGTTTTTGTTTTTCATGGTTGATTTCTAAGCTGATTTCCATTGTAAAACAGCCTATAAGCAGTTTTTACCCAGAATTTTTTTCAAAAATTTTTTTTTGAGTGGGTAAACATTTTTCAATTGATTTGAAATTTTACATATTGTTTCTTGGTACTATTTTAAAATATAAAAAAATATTACCCACGAAAAAAGTGATCAAAAAAGTAAAAAAATGAAAAAAGAAAAGAAAAAATATTTTTTGAGTTGAATTTTGTGCCAAAAATTTCTAGATCAAATATAAAATATTTAAGAAGGCTCCAGTTTAAATTTCGTGATTTTTGGAAATCGGGAACACCTCAAATGAAGTTTGTCAAGTTACTTTGCAATTTTTAGGGTTTTCAGGTTTCGACAATTTTCATTGACTGTTAGCCTTAGGTTTTCATTTGTTTTTGCTTTTTTTATTGTTCCTATACACATTCTAACACTTTATTGTTTCTTGTGTTAGTAGGTTAAAACACGTTGCATATCCCTTCCTCCGTGCAACACAAATCATTGGTGTGTAGCCACTATTGGACTCCTAGTACCATTAGGATATTTGGTAGTTAGATTCTTTAACATTTAGATTTATTGTCATTAATACTCCTAAAGGACTCACAAGATAAATTCTTACCTCATTGAGAATTCAATTTTTATTTTTGAGTGCATAATGGTGAGGTTTGTTTAATTTTTTCTCTTTAAGTGCTGTGTTTTTTTTCTTTCAAAATTGTCACAATGTCTCGTAGTGACAATGAAAGTGATGACCAAAGTGACACACCACTAATTACCATCGAAAATCTTGTTGGTTTCGCAATGAAATTACAATGTGATCTCAATGAAGTTAATGATAAGTTCGAACACAGGTACGATAGCTTGCAACGAAATCTAGAGGATCGAAATGCTCGAGATCAGAAACGTGACAATATTCTAGACACAATCATCAAAAATTTAGAATGTCTAAGTACCAAAATTGAGCGTCAGAATCGTAATTGAAGAGATAAGGTTGATTAGCCTCGCCTTCGTGCAAATAATGCTCAATGTGTCTCTCGTGCAAATCATGAGACTATGGTTAATAATAACTTTGGGCAACACTTTTTATCTAAATCAAAGTTCTCAATTCAAGAATTTCATGGAAAGAATGATCAAGAGACTTATTGTGCTGGAAAAAGTGATCATAAATTAGTTTTTCAATTCAAGGGGAGATGGCCAAATGAAAGGAGGAATACAATTGAGCTATCACCTTTTGTGCACTGTTATCGGTGAGTTCAAAAGATCAGAAGGGCTTCCAATGTCCAATTAAAAATCCAAATAGAGAGAATACGATTGAGAATTCACCTTTTGTGCAATGTTATTGGTGTAGTTCAAAATATCATAAGGGTTTCCAATGTCCAATTAAATATCTAACTAAAGAAGAAAGTAAGTATGACTTTGTACCTTTTGTTGACTCATACTCTAGTGGAAAAGAGATTTGTGATGGCAAACTTTGTAAACCGAAAAAAAGATGATAGTGAGAATTTTTTCCTTGAATCTACTGATTTAGATGAGATAGAAACGTCATGTTCTCCTACTGAGATGTATTATACTAAATTGAATATTCCTAATACTTATGAGGGGGATATGGGAAGTGAGGTAGAATCATGTGTGAAAAGACCGAGAGAAAAGAGACCTTGAGTGATAAAAGTCTACTTGATGGTCCAAATTTGGTGAGTGAAAATCCATATGAGGTAAAATTGGAGAGTTCTCAAGTGGAAAAGGAAAAAGAAAAACAATAAAATACCCATACAAAAGTGAGGAATGGTTATGTTTTAACTAACCCTAACTCAAATTTGTTTAGTGGTGTTTCTTTATTACAGGATTTCAAGGATCCATTGACGGGCTTCCAATTATATTATTCTACCATCGATAGACAATTTTACTTATGGGAGAGAGGTAAGTTGAACATTGATACTTTTCCACAGTGCTAAAAGGCAAGAAAGGTAAGAAAACATTAGAAATTGATTTAAGATGGCATACCTTGATTGTTTTTTTATAAGTATGCTACTTATTTTGTTTGTAAAATATTTCCTTACAACATATTTTCTCGTTGGTCAAATTTTATTAAACATTGGTCTGAAAGTTCAAATGGTTTTATGGGTTTATCTAGGGATGCCAATGTTACTTTTGTTGCATTCGATAGGTTTATTAAAGAACTTTATGCATTTTATCTTGCAACAAATTTTCTACCTTAGACTTTAAATATTAATTTTTAAATAATAATATTAAACTTATGAATTTTGATTATTATGTGAAATTATTTACTAATCTTTGGTAATTCTTATAGATGACCATGCATATTAAAAGAAAGTTACAATTTATTTTTTACTTGAACACTCATGTGCCTAATATTTCTTTGTTTAATGTTGATACATTGTTTCTAAAGGAGACATCCATGATTGAAGCTAATTTGAAGGATCAAAATAATGTCTTTGATCCTAGAGATAGTTTTGGCGCACAAGAAAGATTAGGTAAGTATTTTTTTATTTTATTGTTATTTATTCTAATTCCTTTTCTTTTTGTGTAGCTAAAGATTCGAGGACGAATATTCTTGAGGAAGGGGGGAATGATGCGAGTCTCAAGGCCCAAAATTAGGCTCATGAACGTGATAGGCTCAAATTTCCTCAAGGCCCAATAACGAGGTTGAAGGCCAAGCAAATCCGAGCAAGATTGAACAAGACCATCCAAGACTCCGTTACCAAGGCCTTACATGTGCACACGACTGGAAAAGAAAATCAAGATTCACTTTCTTGGTTTCAAGAAATTCAAGAAACTGAATCTTGGTCTAATTTTGCTGTTTCAAACAATTCCAAGAATCAAGAAAATTATGATTTCAAATCTTGGAAATCTTGGTCTAAGAAACTGAATCTTGCAGCTAAGGCATATTGGATTTCATGTATAAGCTTGAACGAGCCAAATTCGAGAGCAAACAGATCACAAGACCAAGTTCTCGAAAAAAATGGCCCATTAAGATGTCTACAAGCCCAGCCTAAAATTTGAAAAATAATTTAATTGAATATCAGACCAAATTATCAAAGTGGCCTAAATTGTAAAATATTTTAATAGGTGGATCATAATGTAAGAATTCAGCCCAAGGAGCCCATTTATTTCCTTTGGCTAAATTCCCATTAAAAGTCCACACTTAGAATTATTTTATTTTTTTATTTGATAAGTTGTCATGTTAGTTATTCCATTAGGGTTAGGAAAACTTATTTTGGGGGCCTATAAGTAGCATGGTTGTCCAACCTCATACACACACACAATTGATTTTTGTTTTTTTAAGTTAATAATAATTCTCTTTGAGTTTTTCTTCAAGAATTGCTTTTGAGCTTCTTTTAGAAGCTGTTTTAACAATCTTTCAGTTGTGGAAAACATCTTCAAGCTTTTTCTTGTTAAGATCTCTTTCTTGAGGGGGAATTAGAGCCACTGAAAGGAGTGTTGGAACGCCGGTACCCCATGGCGCAGTAGAATAAAATTAGATCCGGCGATCCAAATCATGGATCCATGTGTGAGGAACGAATCGGGGTGAAATAAAGGTTTCAAAATTACCAAAACTTCAATCTGAGTAGACAGCGACGCCTTGGCAACAAGAGTTTTGATCTACTGTCGAATCAAGCCTCAACCTTTTCCGATGTCGGCCTCTACGTAATCCACCCGGTTTGACTATGAACGGAAGAAATCTCCAAAACTATTTTGGAGGCTTATTTGCTTGACGGCTGCTAGACCTAACAAGCAATCACTTAGGGTTTTTCATATTCAGTTTTGTCTCCTTTTAATACCTTTTATAATGGGTGCCTTTCTCATTGGGCCTTTTATAATAGGTATCCTCTTAATTGGGCCTTTTATAATTGGTATCTCTTGAATGTATTACAAGATTAAATAAATGCAATAAAGTTTTTAACCGAAAATTATAATTACATTAATTATATCTGAAAATTATAATTACATTAATTATAATAAGGATTCCGGTAAACTATATTTATTTAAATTTATATATGAATCAAATTCATATATTAATAAAATTATGTTATCATTATGTGTACAACATCCTTGTACATATAATATGTTCAATATTTGATTGCCCAATTAAATTAATTCTTTAATTAATTTAATTTATGTGACAACCAAGCACAATACCAACTATATTTTATTCCGTTCATTTCAACCATAGGGTGTGACCCTGCAGGTTCTTGCAACGTTAGCAGTAATACTAGAACGATTCTATTGTCACAGACAATGAGTGGCATCTAGCAATGCATCATTGCTACCTAAGTTACAAGAAGTCATGATTCGACATAACCTTTCGTGATTAACCTTTCATGCATTAATCCTTAAGTCCTTTATCTCTGGAACGGATACAAGTCATGGGATAGTCACACTTGCATAGTCCATCCCATGTTTCTTGATATCTTGAGTAGACTATGATATACAAATTAGTATGACATCTCATATCAACTTATTTGAGCATGGCCATGCATTTCTAGTCTCACTCAATCAGGTGGCCTAAGATATTACTCCTATTATGTAGGAGGGACTTATCCTTTATTGATCAACCATATCCCTCTACATAGATTGTGGTATATCCAACATCAGCCTTTATAGAACAACCTGTTACGGTGTACGTTTGACTGTATCAAAATATACAACTCACGATGCTGGGATAATAATGATCTCAAGTCTGAGGATCATATACATATTAATCACTATGAGTAATGTTGTGACAATTACATAATAATCCAAGAAACATACTCATAGCGGGTCAATCCAATATGTTGTTCTCTAACACACATATTCATGCATTGATTTTGACACTCCATATCAATGACAACTCTTTATCATCAATCAACTACATGTTAGTCTTAATGCATTATTATTGTCCTAGTCAACAATAATACTCGACTAAGGATCTTTTAAGAATAATCATATTATTCTCAGGACATTATTATAAAACAGTTTATCTATACACACAGAAAGAAAAACTGAAATAATAATGACAACGCTTTATATTAATAAACATGGTAAATTAAGTATGTTATTACAACCATCTCATGATTGATCTTTGGGCATACTCTTACAAGGAGTTGTGGATTCTTAATGTTTTCAAGGCTTCTTAGGATGTCATCTTCTCTTTTGTATCCTTAATTTATTGTTTCGTGCTTATTTAAGTTAGTTATTGCTGTTTTGGCTTGCTGATTTTACTGATTTTCGTTCTAGGTTAAAGTTGCTTCAAGAAAGACATTCTCCTATCTTGTTCCATCAAGAAACACATAAAAAATCTGGTTGGGGGGCATTTCTTGATGTCCAAGGATGGTTTCTTTCCATCCAAGAAACCCTAATTCGTTCTCTTTTGTACTTTTTACCAGTCGGTTCATCTTTATTTTGTTTTAATTTCGTTTGTTTTTCTTTGTGACAACTGATATGTTTTCGTTGTTTCTCGTTTCAGTTTATGTTCTCTAGAGATCTAGGATAAATTCATGACTTTGAGAAACTTTACGATTCGCTTCCGCATTCATCCATATCATTCCTTATCAATATGTTTTATACTTAAAACAAAGAGAAAAAAAAAGAAACACTCACCCATTTTCTTACCCAAAAACCGATTCTCCAAGGAAGAAGAAGACATAAACTTTGGCCAAGCTTGTTCTTCAATTTAGTGAGTCAAATTTCGCCCGTTTCTTGTAATTTTTATGTTTTTGGAATATCGAAAGCTTGATTTAGCTAGCCTAGGGACTAATTCATAAAATTGTTAAAGATTTTAAAATTTTCCATTGATGATTTTTGAAGTTTTTGGTGCTAAATGGTTGCATGTTAAACTTAGATGTTAAGTAGGATCAATTTGTAAATTGGATTTTGTTAGTTTTGAGTTTTTGTAATTATGTCAAATTTGACATGTAATTTTTGTAATTTTTGAGTTTATAGGGTTATAAAAGGATGAAATTGAAAATATATTGAAAACGAAGCTTAAATGTGAAAGTTATAGTTGTTTCGATTTTAGGGACTAAATTGAATAAAATGTAAAACTTTAGGAAAAATTTTGTAAAATGAAATTAAAAGGTCGTATGCATGTATTTTAGTATTATAAGGTATTTGAAATTTATAATTTGAACTTAATTATTTTATAGATGAAGGGTTGAACCAAGCTGAGGATAATCAAGGAAAGGGAAAAATTGCAGAATAGTCTCTACGATCCAACTCTTTAGCTGATCATATTAGGTAAGTTGATATGGTGTATGTATGTTTTATATGCTATTTACTTGTATTATAATGTCTATATGTTTAACGTAACTTTAAATATTTGTAAAATGGTACGAAAGGTGAGCTTGGACTAAATCCTAAAGTTTTGTGTATGTGATTATTATAACCTACATGGAATAATGAATGAATAGGATATGGTTACGACATATGTTAACTCATGGACATGCCTTGCAAATGGTCTATTTTTGCCCACACGGTTGAGCACACGGGCGTGTGGCTCGACCATGTCTCTTAAATTTGTAATTTGACTCAAGTCAGGCTCGCACACGGGCTAGACACATGGGCGTGTAACTGGCTGTGTGACGCAAGTCAGTGTCGACCACGGGTGAAGTACACGGGCGTGTATTTGGCCGCGCGATGCAAGTCAGTGTCGACCATGGCTTAGACACACGGGTGTGTTTGAGGCCGTGTGAGGCACACGACCTACCCACACGGGCGTGTGACCCCTGTAGCTCGGAAAAATGTTAAGTTTCAGAAAAATTTCGTATGTGTTTAGTTTAGTCCCAACCCCTTTTTAATACATGTTTAAGGTCTTGTAGACCTATATAAGGGACTCTATGATTGTGAATGATTAAGTTAAGATGAGAAATGATTATAAAGGTTTTGAATGTTCGATAATGCCTCTTAACCCTATTCCGGCGACGGTTACGGGTTAAAGGTGTTACAAACTATTTGTTATGACGAAATTGTGCTTTAAGGCTTAAAGGGGCAAATGAGTAATTTGATCTCAAAAAGGTATTTTATCATTTCATAATAATTTAATATTGGGAATATTAATTGGATGAGATATTAGATTATTGGAATAAGTTTTGGACTTTGGGCCCATGAAATAAAAAGTGGACCATGAAAGTTTTAAAACTTGGGCTTGGGTGTTGAATGTGGGCTTTTTGGCCTACTCGTGTAATTTTAAAGTAAATAAAGGATGAGGACCAACCCCCTTCAACTTGTTTGTAACATCCCATACTCAGTTTAATTGCTGAATGACTACTCGTGCAAATGCGCATTAAAACGAATGATTTTGGAAAAACTATTTTAAAAAGCGATTTTAACTACAAGCATACAATGTCAGTTGTAATATTTATAGTTTCGATGGAACACGTAGTATTCCAACGGGTCGAACCCAAAGGAGATGGCGATTGAATAGAGTCTAAGCGGCTACTAGTACGATTTTATAATACGATAAATCATAATAAGAAATATTGCAAGGAAATTAAATATGCTACTCTTAGGACCAAATTGTAAATAGTACAAGACTACGAAATTAACCAATAAATGACTAACGATGGTTGGTTGACTTCGATGTTGTTCATCAATATTCGAATGAGGAATTTAAATTGCTTAAATTACTAAAGTGGCTCAATTTTGTATCTCGATCTCAATTTTACCAAATTAGGCAAATTAGTCTGGCTTATCTCTTGATCTCACCGGGTAATCTGGGACTAACGAATTGGTACACAACAAGATTACCTTTCAGTCTCACTTGTCTCGATGTTCCCTTAGGTGCGTCAATCCGAATTTTTTAAGTTTATTCAAATTAATCCAATTTGGTCCTTCATCCAAAAATCAACTCACCACATCCCCATCAACCAACCCCTATAAAGGTTTAGCCACTCATGTTGAAAATATAACTAATAACCATGTAATATCCTAGATTTAGGGGTTATGCGTTTAGTGCATAATTTAAGTGATAGTAGGCTTAGTGTGTGTTCGGATGTGTTTTAGGGGTTTTGAGAACCCTAGGATGTAGAAGAATGCTTTGGGAAATTATTGGATTTTAAGTCAAAAGGGGAAACTAGGCAGAGGAGGCCTTAAGGAAAATTGTGAGGGATTTAAGACAGAAGAACCCATGTGGTAAAGTGGTTTGGGACGCTACTTAAGGTGCAAGGAGGGTTGCGTCAGCAAGGGGATCCAAGGGAGGAGGTTCGAGTCATGTTGGCAGCAAGGGAATGTGTTTTATTTTTGCTTGTTGGCGTCAAGAGAGGGAGAGCAGTTGGACGGCATGGGGACTTTGTAAAGATGAAGATAAGCCTTGATTTTCTTTTTAAATTTTGGCTAAGAGTAGAGGATAATTGTTGTTTGATTTTATTTATTTTTAATGTGTGTTAAAGAGATAAAATAGGAGAGAAATTTGGGATTTTGATAAGAGAAGCTAGTGGCCGGCCAAGGGACTCTCTTGGTGACCATTTTCGGCTTTGAAGTGTGTTAAGAAGTGTGTGCCGAATTTTAGTTGAAGAGTATTCATCTTTTTCTTTTTCTTTTGGTGCCTTGCCGAATTTCTTCTCACCTTCTCTTCTTATTCTTTTCTTCTTTCAACCTTGATTCTATATTTTTTTTCTTATTTGATCGAATGCCCTATTTTTGCAACTAAGGTGGTAGCCGAACCTTGTAACCTCTGTTCCTCTTTTCTACCTTAAAGAAACACCATAGTCGAATATCTCAGTTACACTTTGAGCCATAGCCGAATCTCAAGGTGCCTTATTCTCTTTTCTTTGTCGCAAGTCTCAAAAGCCGGAAGTCAACATCTCTTTCATCTTATCGACATTTAAAGCTAGTGGACTATTCGTGGGATAGTGGTAAGAAACTTCTTCTCTAATATTCGATTTGATCTCTCTTCAAGTGTGCTGAAATCAAGTGATTAGGGCCTTGGTTTTAAGGTAGCCGAATGTCCATTAAACCATAATATGTGTTCTTTAGGTGTTTAGCCGAAGGAAGGAAGAAGCGCTAAGGAGCATCAAAGGAGGTTCTTGGATTTGATTCATCAAGGTAAGCCAAGGTAATATTCGGCTAAGGGCCATTTTCCATGGAATTATGTTTAAAGCCGAATTAACATGTGGCATATAGGGATCTCGACAATTTTAGGAAGCAAGTGCAGTTTCGGGTTTTGGTAAGCAAGGTAGATGAATTAAGGTATTCGGCCAAAGGCCATATTATGGGTATTTAAGTGTTGGCCGATTCTGACATTGGCTTTTTAGGGCAAATCGACAGTTGTAAGCAAAGCCTTCGGGATTCTA
The DNA here is from genome assembly GCA_005393395.2 of Gossypium australe. Taxonomy (NCBI): domain Eukaryota; kingdom Viridiplantae; phylum Streptophyta; class Magnoliopsida; order Malvales; family Malvaceae; genus Gossypium; species Gossypium australe. Next base: position 56,553,423 of record CM016615.1, read on the forward strand.
GATCGTTTCGGTAAGGGATGGTTAGATTATGGTAGTTTTATTCGATTAATATCTCGTATATTGTTGTTTAATCGAATGTTCTGATTAAGTGTTCTACGATGGACGTGGATACTAGTCAAGGAGGACAAGGGGTAACCCCTATCCCTAAGTTTAAGAAGAGATCAGCCTCTACAGTTCGGGATTGGCCACCGGGGTGTGGGCCAGCATCAGAACAGGAAAGTAGGCAGATAGCCGTAGTGTCGCTTAGTGATAGCATCGGGATCGAGAGCGTAGTACTTCAAGTGATCAGGTGTGTGATTAACCCACCGTTTTCCGGGTATATGCTTATATTTGTATGTGTTATGTATGTGCTAATAAGTGCAGTGATCATTATGAAATGGATACCCTTAAGGGGTATGTCGATAATCAGGTCAGTATCAAATTTGATGGAAATGTGGTTATTAATGTGTATATGTATGGTATGCTGAATAACATGTACATGCATTATTTATCATGACACTATTGTATGTTGCATGTGCATGGGATGGGAAATGAATATGAAAGAAGGACAGGGTGTACTTCGAGTACGTGGTTTAGTGATGGCTACGAGCCTCACGTGAATTGATGAGTGGCTCTGTGCCTCATCGTGGTTGATATAGGCTATATGCCATATCGTGGTTTGATGAGTAGCTATGTGCCTCATCGTGGTTTGGATGTTAGCTACGAGCTACATCGTGGATTGGCGCAGACTGAGGTCGCGTTATGGATTATTTGCGATTTAGTTCGCGTGGACGGCATTAATTGCCAAATTGGTGTGTAGAGGTTGGAGGGCGATTTAGTAATCCCCTGGTGTGTGGTGGCTGGGTACGGGGTGTGTAGAGGATGGACCCTAGGTTGGGTTGGGTGCACTTTGCATAAACTCATTATCTGACATGTGGATTCATGTGGAAATGGGCCAAGCCCAATATGTGATGTGGATTAATATGGCAATGTGCCAAGCCCAATATATGGAATTATGTGGATAACTTGCATTATTATATGATATGGTTTGGTTGTGGGCTAAGCCCATGTGGGTGGAATTCAGTGGACTAATTACACACTGAGTCTGTTTGACTCACCCAAATTTTACCCACATCGCAGGTAATACGTGATGCTTGGATTGGGTTGGAGTGGATACAAAGGTGGCCATGCAGAAGTTATATTTATTTATTTCATGCAGAAGATATTTTAATTGTTTTACGCATTTATTATTTTAAGTATTTTTGAATAATTATTTGATGTAATAAGGGCCACTTAAAGTATTTGAAGTTGTTACTATGTTTTAATTGGATTGCCGATTAAATTACTATTTGGACATGATTTTATTTTTAGCAACTTATATTTTAAAAGTATATGTTAAAGTTTTAAATCCGAATAAATTGTAACATTAAAGTTTTACTTAGAGTTTTAAATACGAGATGATTTACCAACAACAACAGATTTTCATGTTTTCACTACTAAGTCAAATTCTTTTCAAACGTTTTTCCGCAGTGGCATTCTAAATTCGGCCGTGGTGTATGGGCCGGGTTTGGGGTGTTACAGTTTGGTATCAGAGCCCGGTTCAAAACTCAGCTTTGAGGGTTTTGGGCCCAAAAGCATTTTTTAAAAAAATGGGCTTTTAAAAAATATGGATTTTCACGAAATTTTTCAGGTTATTCTGGCATGGCACCTGCATCTCCGACCCGAAGTCCACCAGGTAAGTACCTCTGACTACTGAGGTGATTTAGTATATGTGAACTGTATGGGCAGCATGGGAACGTAGATTAGAAGATTAGGGCTATTGAACCCTAGGATTAGTATACTACAACACAGAATGCATAAGACTTAAGGACAATCGAACAAACCTGTGAAGTAAGTCACCGAGCTAGGGCATGGCAACTATTGTGATCATGTCTAGGAGTGGATTCGGTAAGAGCTTGGTATTTAAGCAGTCCTAGTGACTCACCTCCTCTTTACTCGAATCCTACCTGGTGCGTAGTGACGGTTCCCCCTAACCAAGAGGACTCATTCACGGGCTAAACCCGACAACTAAAACCCGAAAGGGACTAGCCGTATTTTTATAAAAACCCTAGTTTTAAAATCCTCAAATTACCCTTTTTGATTTGTAAAAACCTATTTTATAAAATTTCTTCTGAGATATCCTCGATTTACAAAATCACCAAAATACCCCTGGTTGGAAAATTACTAAAATGCCCTTAGTTTATTAAAAAAATTACCATAATACCCTCGACTTTTGCTAAAATATTCTTACTTTACAATAATACCAAGAACACTCATTTTACAAAGTATCAAGATACCCTGATTTGGAAAAATTTACTAAAATGCCCCTGACTTCCAAAATTACCAAAATAACCCCGATTTCCAAAATTTCTGCAATACCCTTGATTTGAAAAAAATTTTACCCTCGAGTTTTGAACATTCTAGAATGCCTTTGATTTGTAAAGATTATATTTGAATTGACCCCGATTAATTACCAAAACACCTATGTAGGACAAATGACGAAATTACCTTTGGGTTGGGAATGGACAAGGATGCCCATAATAGTGTGTTGAATGTTGTGAATGCATGAATGTGAATCTCTGAATTAGAATAGTGAACTTGAGATGAAACTTTGATTGATCGAAAGAACTACTTCTAAAACTTATTTTCATAAAACTGCTCGCGGATAAACAGTGGAACCAAAAGTACTAATGCATAAAACCTTTTTAATCAGATTAAATCGCGACGTTAGATATGAGTTCTAGTGGGCGTGGTCGAGGTAGAATGACAATATCGGAACCAGTAGGGTCTGGTCATGGGTCAGAAAGAGATGTGCCGCCGCCAGCGGTGGGCATGGAGGATCAAGATCAGACTGGAGGAGATGACGCAGTATCGTTGGCTATGCTGCGAGTGCTAGAGCGAGTGGCAGGAGCTAATGTGGGCAATAGAGTTCGGAAATCAGTGCCTGAGAGACTTAGGTCAAATGGAGCCGAGGTTTTCAGAGGAGTGTCTGGAGTGGCTCCGAACGTGGCAGAGTACTGGCTAGAGGCAGTCGAAAGGGTCATGGACGATTTGGATTGTACGGCGGAGGAAAAGCTGAATGGAGCTGTTTCGTTGCTCCGTGATGAAGCTTATCGATGGTGGCTCACTGTCAGACAAGGTACCCCAGCGGATCGAGTGGATTAGGGATATTTCAAGGCTAAGTTTGAAGGGAAGTATGTTGGAGCTAGTTACTTAGACTCGCAAAGAAAGGCGTTTCTAAATTTGGTACAAGGGAGTAAGTCAGTAGCGGAGTATGAAGCAGAATTTGTGCGGTTAAGTCAGTATGCTAAGGGGATCGTGGCTACTGATTACGAGAGGTGTGTTCGATTCGAAGATGGATTGCGAGATGAGCTGCGGGTGCTGATTGCTCCGCAGAGAGAAAAGGGATTTTGCTATTCTAGTGGAGAAAGCTCTGATTGCTGAAGAAGTTAAGAGGACTGAGAGACAGAACCGAGAAAAGATTAGGAACCGGAATAAGAGGAATTTTGGACCGTCAGAATCATCTGGAGATTTTCAAAAAAGGTCAAGGATTGAGAATTCTGTACGTGCACCTGTACCAATTGCTGAGAATCGGAGTCGTTTATGTGCTCAGTGTGGGAGAGCTCATGCAGGAGAGTGTTGGGGAAATAGTAAGGAATGTTTCCGGTGTGGATCTAAGGCTCATCTGGTTAGGAAATGTCCTCAAGTGATGGATAGGGCTCGAACAGTAGGCCAAGGTTTTGTGCAGCCTGGCAGAAATGGTCAGCAGGTGACAAGGAGTCGTGGTTCGAACCATGGAAGGAATGGTTCTGGCCGAGGTCGTGGAATACCAAGCAGAGGTGCTGAAGGTTCAGATGCGAGACAATCAAGGTTGGTTTAAGCAGTCAGTTGTCGCAAGGAGGAAGACGTGCCAGATGTGATATCGGGTACGTTCCTTATTTCTGGAATGTCCGTTATTGCCTTGTATGTTATAGAGTTAGTTCGTTCTTATATTCCTAGTGAAGTGTATGGAACCTTGACTGTGAACTTTGAGATTGTGCATAGGAAATGTGTTGGTTTTATTAAGATCAGAGTGCGCAGCAATAGCGTAGTGTGGTGAGTTAGGATGTATGATTGTTCGTTAGTAAGTAATTTCGAGGACGAAATTATTTTTAAGGAGGGTAGAACTGTAATATCCTAGATTTAGGGGTTATGCGTTTAGTGCATAATTTAAGTGATAGTAAGCTTAGTGTGTGTTCGGATGTGTTTTAGGGGTTTTGAGAACCCTAGGATGTAGAAGAATGCTTTGGGAAATTATTGGATTTTAAGTCAAAAGGGGAAACTAGGTAGATGAGGCCTTAAGGAAAATTGTGAGGGATTTAAGACACAAGAACCCATGTGGTAAAGTGGCTTGGGACGCTACCTAAGGTGCAAGGAGGGTTGCGTCAGCAAGGGGATCCAAGGGAGGAGGTTCGAGTCATGTTGGCAGCAAGGGAGTGTGTTTTATTTTTGCTTGTTGGCGTCAAGAGAGGGAGAGCAGTTGGACGGCATGGGGACTTTGTAAAGATGAAGATAAGCCTTGATTTTCTTTTTAAATTTTGGCTAAGAGTAGAGGATAATTGTTGTTTGATTTTATTTATTTTTAATGTGTGTTAAAGAGATAAAATAGGAGAGAAATTTGGGACTTTGATAAGAGAAGCTAGTGGCTGGCCAAGGGACTCTCTTGGTGACCATTTTCGGCTTTGAAGTGTGTTAAGAAGTGTGTGCCGAATTTTAGTTGAAGAGTATTCATCTTTTTCTTTTTCTTTTGGTGCCTTGCCGAATTTCTTCTCACCTTCCCTTCTTATTCTTTTCTTCTTTCAACCTTGATTCTTTATTTTTTTTCTTATTTGATCGAATGCCCTATTTCTGCAACTAAGGTGGTAGCCGAACCTTGTAACCTCTGTTCCTCTTCTCTACCTTAAAGAAACACCATAGCCGAATATCTCAGTTACACTTTGAGCCATAGTCGAATCTCAAGGTGCCTTATTCTCTTTTCTTTGTCGCAAGTCTCAAAAGCCGGAAGTCAGCATCTCTTTCATCTTGTCGACATTTAAAGCTAGTGGACTATTCGTGGGATAGTGGTAAGAAACTTCTTCTCTAATATTTGATTTGATCTCTCTTCAAGTGTGCCGAAATCAAGTGATTAGGGCCTTGGTTTTAAGGTAGCCGAATGTCCATTAAACCATAATATGTGTTCTTTAGGTGTTTAGCCGAAGGAAGGAAGCGCTAAGGATCATCAAAGGAGGTTCTTGGATTTGATTCATCAAGGTAAGCCAAGGTAATATTCGGCCAAGGGCCATTTTCCATGGAATTATGTTTAAAGCCGAATCTAACATGTGGCATATAGGGATCTCGACAATTTCAGGAAGCAAGTGCAGTTTCGGGTTTTGGTAAGCAAGGTAGGTGAATTAAGGTATTCGACCAAAGGCCATATTATGGGTATTTAAGTGTTGGCCGATTCTGACATTGGCTTTTTAGGGCAAATCGACAGTTGTAAGCAAAACCTTTGGGATTCTAGATCGTTTGGGTAAGGGATGGTTAGATTATGGTAGTTTATTCGATTAATATCTCGTATATTGTTGTTTAACCGAATGTTCTGATTAAGTGTTCTACGATGGACGTGGATACCAGTCAAGGAGGACAAGGGGTAACCCCTATCCCTAAGTTTAAGAAGAGATCAGTCTCTGCAGTTCGGGATTGGCCACCGGGGTGTGGGCCAGCGTCAGAACAGGAAAGTAGGCAGATAGCCGTAGTGTCGCTTAGTGATAGCATCGGGATCGAGAGCGTAGTACTTCAAGTGATCAGGTGTGTGATTAACCCACCGTTTTCCGGGTATATGCTTATATTTGTATGTGTTATGTATGTGCTAATAAGCGCAGTGATCATTATGAAATGGATACCCTTAAGGGGTATGCCGATAATCAGGTCAGTATCAAATCTGATGGAAATGTGGTTATTAATGTGTATATGTATGGTATGCTGAATAACATGTACATGCATTATTTATCATGACACTGTTGTATGTTGCATGTGCATGGGATGGGAAATGAATATGAAAGAAGGACAGGGTGTACTTCGAGTACGTGGTTTAGTGATGGCTACAAGCCTCACGTGAATTGATGAGTGGCTCTGTGCCTCATCGTGGTTGATATAGGCTATGTGCCATATCGTGGTTTGATGAGTAGCTATGTGCCTCATCGTGGTTTGGATGTTAGCTACGAGCTACATCGTGGATTGGCGCAGACTGAGGTCGCGTTGTGGATTATTTGCGATTTAGTTCGCGTGGACGACATTAATTGCCAAATTGGTGTGTAGAGGTTGGAGGGCGATTTAGTAATCCCCTGGTGTGTGGTGGCTGGGTACGGGGGTGTGTAGAGGATGGACCCTAGGCTGGGTTGGGTGCACTTTGCATAAACTCATTATCTGACATGTAGATTCATGTGGAAATGAGCCAAGCCCAATATGTGATGTGGATTAATGTGGCAATGGGCCAAGCCCAATATGTGGAATTATGTGGATAACTTGCATTATTATATGATATGGTTTGGTTGTGGGCTAAGCCCATGTGGGTGGAATTCAGTGGACTAATTACACATTGAGTCTGTTTGACTCACCCAAATTTTACCCACATCGCAGGTAATACGTGATGCTTGGACCGGGTTGGAGTGGATACAATGGTGGCCATGCAGAAGTTATATTTATTTATTTCATGCAGAAGATATTTTAATTGTTTTACGCATTTATTATTTTAAATATTTTTGAATAATTATTTGATGTAATAAGGGCCACTTAAAGTATTTGAAGTTGTTACTATGTTTTAATTGGATTGCCGATTAAATTACTATTTGGACATGATTTTATTTTTAGCAACTTATATTTTAAAAGTATATGTTAAAGTTTTAGATCCGAATAAATTGTAACATTAAAGTTTTACTTAGAGTTTTAAATACGAGATGATTTACCAACAACAACAGATTTTCATGTTTTCACTACTAAGTCAAATTCTTTTCAAACGTTTTTCCGCAGTGGCATTCTAAATTCGGCCGTGGTGTATGGGCCGGATTTGGGGTGTTACAAACCATAGAAATTAAAAGCAAAGAAGTCATTAAAGCAAAACTTAAGAAAAATATAAAAGTTGAGATTTTTATGCAAGAAGGCTTAAAGAACATGAAACGAAAAACATTCAACTAGAAAATCTAAAGCAATAAATATAAACGGAACAAATTTTAATAGATTTAAAGTAAAAGAAATTGAAATGCATCAAACTAAAACTAAAAAATGTCAATACAACCAAAGTACAAAGTCTGAAAGTGCAAATAAACCTAGGCTATAGTGATAACTAACTTAACTAAGTACAAAAAACACTAAAAACAAAAATAAAGTGTAGTGAAATGAACTCTAAAACTGAGGAGAAGAGAAAATAAAAACCATAAAAAAAGTTGCTGAAAAGCTAAGAGAAAATCTAGAGAAACTAAGACCAAACTAAGCTAATGTGTATCGTATCTCTCCTCAGCCCAAATTGACTGTATTAGGCTGATGGCTGATGAAATTTTTGTTGCCAAAATTGCCCTTACACGGGCCTTGTGTGATTTGTGCATTAGGTGGACAAAGACTACCCTTTTTGTCAAATTTTGCCCCCTTACGATATCGGTATAGCAATACCCAAAAAAGAGGATATCGCAATACCCCGATCAATTTCGAACTTAGGGGTCTTCTTGGAGGGTGAATATTATGATACCCAAACTGGATATCGTTATACCACTGAAGGGTGGTCTTCAATCTTCAAGTCTGTTGGAGGTATCGTGATTCCAAGGTTTGGATATCATGATACCTTCTCCTTTGGTGTCGTTGTCACTCGTTTTCAACCTCTAATACATCCCTACATCACTCAACCACACGTTAGGGCCCCTAATGGCACTATTGGCCAAATTAGGTCTCAAAATGAATAAAAATGAGTCATTTACACTTATTAACTTAAAATCTAAAAGTTACAAAAAAACTACGAAAAAGCTTCTTTGCTTGAGAATAAACTCTTTAAGTATACCGAGAAAGCCTAATTTGTCAGATCAAATTATAGCAAATCAAACTCCCCCACACTTAACACTTTTCTTATCCTTAAGAAAACACATTAAACATGCAAAAAAATAAAACTCTTAGACAAAATTAGGAAATTAAGTCACAAAGTGATAAAATGTCAAACTCAAACAAGAACTACCTTACATGCAACTTAAAGTGATATCTAGCTAACTTGTTTATTCCTAATGCAAACATAGTTAGTTCACTAAGTTAAAATGTCAATAGATGTAGAGGCAATGGAAATGAACATATGTAAAGTGTTATCCATCAAAATAAATTATGCATATTGCTCATAGATATTTAAAAAGAATTGGTCATATTCATTCAAACAAATGAAAGCTATTCACAAATTATTGTGTTGGTGATTTAGTTGGGTCTCAAAAGTCTTCTAAGCTTGTAACATTCTGAGGCTTAGGACGGTTTGGAATTCAAACAATGGGCACTCAAAACGGGTTCAAACACTAAAAACAATTAAGCACATGACATCGTTCCCTACTCACCACCAATTTATTCACGAGCTCAACTCCTTATTTCTATTTCCCTCGCCTATCTAATTACGCCCGTGTCTCAAGCTGTGTAACTCTCTGACTTGGGTCACACGCCCGTGTGCTAGGCCGTGTATAGGTGCAGGGGTCACACAACCAAGTCACACGTCCATGTGCCAGGCCATGTGATAAATTCTGAGCATTCTACTTCTTAATTTTTAAGATGCAGGGGGCACACGGCAGGCCACACGCCTATGTGCTAGACCGTGTGTTATACATGACTGAGACACATGCCCGTGTCTCTGCCTGTGTGACGAAAATAGGCTATTTTCCAAGCCATATTTCTCACCCATCTTGTCTTTCACCTACACCAACACTTAAACACATTCACAAACCATATCAAAGCATTCAAAACAAGTCCAAATCATGTCTTAAACATGACATAATATCACATACAACCAATGTACCCTTAAGTACCTCAGATGACAATTTATTACCATGTTAATCTATTATTCATACTTATCTATTTACTAAATGCATATATGCATGATCATATTCATTTTTCAAACATGATAGATCCACTTATAAACATATCAAAAATATGTCAAACACAAGCCTTTCCAATGGCTAGTTTCATCAAAACATTTACATCCCATTATTGGCTAAATAACCTATACATGCCATTATAACCATAATTGATTTACCATATATACCGAAATAGGCCAATGGATAGTGTGAGTGATCTCCGCCAAGCTTCCAATCCAATGAGCCTCCGAATTACTATAGAAAAGGGGAAAATAAAACAGAGTAAGCATGAAATGCTTAGTAAGTTCGTATAACATGGTAATTAACTTACCACTCATTTAAATTCAATATAAACATACAAGGTATAATCAATCAACTCGATCATGAGCCCTAACACATATCCTCATCACCCTTGTTAGTCATATATTTCATATAAATATAAAAAAAACATGTACGAGCTCAACAATAATTAGATTTCCATGTACATATACTTTCCACATCATGTATTCATATAACATATACAAATCATATCCTTGTATTTCAAGTACATTTTCATAATAATTCATGTTGAGTTCAGATTATTTCATGTCAGAACTTTTCCCATTAAATCATTTGAAATGCCAGTGTCACACAGGTATTACACTCAAGGTGTACAAATTTATAATCATGGATGAACATATTCATCAAACTAATTCCATGTTCATATATTATCATCTCGTATTTCCATATATCATGTATCATCATTTTCATGTATTTCAGGCAGATACATGTATTAATTAATTTCACGTTCATATTTTCTCATGTCAGGATTTTGCCCGTTGAATTATTGAAAACATCGATGGATACACAAGTAGTACACTCGAAGTGTACAAATCAGAAATCCGTCAATTCATATTCAGGAATGCTTTTTAAAGCACATAATCAGGAAATCCTCTCTCAAGCCATATAACAGGAAGCTCACAAAGAGCCATTAATCGGGAAGCTCACAAAGAGCCTTTCAGGAAGCTTATCCAGGCTATATAACGGGAAGCTCACACAGAGCCATAATCAGGAAGTACATGAAGAACTTTTAATTAGGAAGCTCATGAGGAGCCTTTAAACAGGAAGCTCACGAAGAGCCATTAATCAGGAGCTCTGGATACCCATATATCGGGAAGTTCAAGAAAGCCATATCAGGACACTCACCAAGAGCTGCATTTATGTCTGCAACATATGCAGGATCACAACCGATCATAAAACAGGACACTCACAAAGAGTTGCGTTTGTGTCCGCAATATATGCAGGATCACAACCGATCATATAACATGATGCTCATAAAGAGATTCGGTAGTCTAGAACACATGCAGGATCACTACAGATCAGGATGCTCACAAGAACCATATAACGGGAAGCTCGAGAGGGCTTATAACGGAATGCTCGTAGGAGCTGTGGTGTGTCCGCAACACATATAGGACCACAACCAATCGGGAAATCCTGTATCCATCGAATTCCATTATTCAAACGGGATTTAATATTTATCGGGCTTTGTCGGATATGTAACCAATTTCATATATTTGGGATTTATACAATTCACATACACAACATTTAATTCAATACACAATTTAGTTACACGAACTTACCTTGATAAATGTTCGTAACGTAAAATCTACTAATCTAACATTTTCTATTTTCCTCATTCTAACTCCGAATTTGATCTATCTGAATCTATAATGAATTTAAAATTAATTCATGTTCATTTCAATTCTATTCACATCTTAGGAAAAATTACCATTTTCCCCCTAAACTTGTAATTAATGATGATTTCATCCCTAGGCTCGAAAAATGAAATTCATGCAATTTAATCCTTATTCTAAGCCTAGCCAATTTTTACATGTAAAATTTACAGCCCATGTATTTCATAAAATTCAAAAATTTTCCATGAATTTTACATCTTTTCAATTTAGTCCCTAAATCAATTTTCATCAAAATTCACTTTACAAAAGTTGTTTATCTATCAACAACCTTTCATTTTGTATCATAAAACTTCATAATTCAACTATGTTCGTCTATGGAAAAACCGTAGTACCTTAATAACGTTGCAAATTAATCCCCGAGATAGCTAGATTAAGCTATTACGATCTCACAAATATAAAAATCATTAAAAATGGGACAAGAAAACATACCTAATTGATCAAAGTAAGCTTGCTTGAGCTACTTTCTCTTAGCTAAGGTTTCCACGGAAATAATTTGAGAAAGATGATGAAAAAGATGATATTTTCATTATTTAATTAATGATCATTGTAACACTCCTTACCCGTATTCAACGTCGGAGCCGGATATGAGGCATTACCGAACTTAACTTGTTCAAACATACAACATCGGGCCATAAAATTTCGTTCCAACTTAAAACTTTTTCATTCATATTCATAACGTCCCTATTATGGGTCTACGAGACCCTAAACATACATACTGGATGGTTCGGGACTGAACTGTAAACTTTTTCACACTTAGAAACGCCCGTGTAGGTAGGCCGTGTGGTCACACACGCCCATGTTCCTAGCCCGTGTGGATTTTATTTTTCATTTCGAACCTACAAGGGTTTTCAGAAGGCCGGACACACGCCCGTGTCTATGGCTCGTGTCTCTCACACGGCCTAGACACGCCCGTGTCCTTACCCGTGTGTGAAAACCTTGGTATTATGTTTATGACGTCAGCAAACTCTTAGGGGCACATGGCCTAGTCACACGCCCGTGTGCTGGCCCGTGTGACAAATTGAATTTTCGCAAATTTAATGCACGGGGCACACGACCTATCAACACACCCATGGGGGTTGACCGTATGTCACACATGGCCTAGACACATGCCCGTGTGTCTACCCGTGTGGACAATTATAAGGCTATTTACTAAGCCAATTGCCACCCTGAAAAGTAAACACACATGTACCATCTCAAGTGACACATAACATAGCAAAAATATACCATGAACAATCACTAATTCATCATGCATACACTTTACACATAATTCACTCAATTTCACAACTGGCACTTCATGAATTCCATCGTCATTGATCATATATATATATAAAACTTAAAAGTATTGGCCAATCCGCAATGTCCATTTACAAAATGAATGAGTAGCATTAATAGCCATTACCTTGGCTAACAAATTTGACATATCACAAGATGACTATGTTCCTATACGTGCCATACCCAAAATAAATCAACTTTACTATACCAAAAGAATAGTTGATAGTGTGATCCGAACTCTGACGTCCTACGATTCTTGAGCTAGCTTGGCGATACTACAAAGAAAAGGGAAATGAAAGGGATAAGCATAAAGCTTAGTAAGTTTGCATGAAATAAAATAGCAATATAAGAACTCATTATAAAATCCATTCATCTCATTCAAAAATAACAACATAAGTTCTTAAGCATCTTGTCATACTTACTCTTACCAAATCACATATCACATTTTTCATTCATTTCTCGTAAAATTACTCATGGGTACCTGTATCACTTCATCATGTAACTTTAGCACTTTAATTCTCTTTAAACATAGACTTGACTTTTTGTCATTTGTACATAAACTTAGCTCTTTGCCCATTGAACTACTCAGAATATTGAAAGATACTCAATCTCATCATACATGTATCACGATGCCAATGCCATATCCCAAATATGGTCTTACATGGGATCACATCTCGATGCCGATGCCATATCCCAGATATGGTCTTACACGGGACCTCATATCTCGATGTCGATGCCATGTCCTACACATGGTCTTATACGAGATCGTATGTAGATGTCGATGCCATGTCCCATACATGGTTTTATACAGGACCTCCTTCATTTGGTGCCGATGCCATGTCCCAGACATGGTCTTATACGGGACCTTCCTTATTCGGTGCTGATGCCATGTCCCATACATGGTCTTATACGAGACCTTCCTTATTCGATGCCGATGCCATGTCCCAGGCATGGTCTTATACGGGACCTTCCTTATTCCATGTTGTGACATAGGTATCCTTGTTATTTCGAATGTTCAACTGGGACTTTAACTTAACATGAACTCAGTATAATTTCATCAAGGCATCATTAATCAACTTCATGGAAATAATATACATTTCTTATAGTAAAAAGTAATTAAAAACATAATAACATTATGTAGCTTTAATTTCACACAAACATCGATACTCAAAATACGTATAGTTGTTCGATTTAGTCCACAACTTTGTTCTTGCCTCAGTTTCGGTCCAGGCTTCGTGTTTCTCGATCTATAATAACAATTTCACTTGTTTAATACCCACATTGACTAAGTTAACTCATGAATCATACTTTGGAAAAAATTACAATTTTACCCCAAACTTTCACATAATTACATTTTGCCTTTAGGCTCGTAAAATGATTTTCATTCAATTTTCTTGCATTTTAAGCCTATTCGAATAATTCTCTTAACTACAACAGCCCCAAATTTCCACTAATTCACTCATGTATGACTATTTTCATGACTTTTACAATTTAGTCCTTTTATGCATTTTTCATGAAAATCACTTAGAAAAAGATGTTTATCATACATCAAACTTTCATATTCCTCCATAAATCATCAAAATACATGCATATCATACATGGGTAAATTTTTAAACATAAACCCTAGCTCAAAATATAGCTAGAAATAGCTAAATCGAGCTACGAGGATCTCAAAAATATGAAGAACATTAAAAACGGGGCTAGGAGGTACTTACAATCAAGCTTGAAAGATGAAGAAACCCTAGCTCTGGAGAGCTTGGAAATTTTGGCACTTGGGGGAAGAAGATGAACACAATTTTGACTTCTTTTTCCCTTTTAATTCTTTTATTAACCAAATGACAAAATTACCCTTAAGGCCCTTTCTTAAGATTTTTCCTTCCCATGTCTATTTTTGTCCATCTTGACATATATTGGTCTAATTGCTAAATAAGGACTTCTAATAATTTTTATAATGCTATTCCATACTTAAATCTTTTAGAATCTCATATTTTCTAATCTGTGCAATTTAGTCCTAATAGACAAATTGTTCACTAATTCATAAAATTTCTTCATGTAATTTTCACACAACCATGCAAACACATCATAAGCCTCATAAAAATCATAAAACACATATTTATACTTTAGATTTGTGGTCTCGCAACCACTATTCTAACTAGACCCTAAATTGGGCTGTTACAATCATCTTTTATTTTTTTCACTTTCCAATTTCATCCTTTTCTTTTATTTTATTTTCCATGGATGAATCATCATCCTTAACCACTAAGTATTTTAATGGTCTATTTGCCATATAAGGACCTCAAATTTTGAATTCCATAGCTATTAGAACTCAACTTTTGCACTTTGTGCAATTTGGTCCTTTATCAAATTAAACATGTAATCGGTAAAATTTCTTTATGAAATTTTCATACAACATTATTATCGTAATCTAGATCATAAAATAATATTAAAATAAATTTTCCTTCCGAAATTGGATTTGTGGTCCCGAAACCACTATTCCGATTTTACTGAAAACGAGCTGTTACAGTTTCTTTTCCCCATATGGGTCAAGTTTGCACTTTAGTCCCTAAAATTTTCAATTTAGTCATTTTGTCTAGTTTCACTTGTAAAATTCTTTTCACTAATTCTCATATCCAAAATCAACTTTATTTTCAATAATAATCTATTTTTTTGGCTCGTTTTCCAAATTTTCTTATAAATTCACTTATCCGTCACTAGCATAATGCCATGTTCAAATTTGAAATTTTGGGGTATTACAATATTACTATAGGATTTCTTTTGTTCAAGTATTATATGACATTAGATAATCATTTAAAAATAATATACCACAAAGGTTCATTAGTAAACCTTTTGAACCCATCAATATTTACTAATCTAACTCAATAGTTTGACTAGATTTAAAACAAGTAAAAAAATCATAATCATACCTTAATTAATAAAAGTTGAAGCTCCTTACCAATCTAGATTTTGCTTGATAAATCCAAGATCAAGAACCAAAATCAATGTTGAGATCAAATCTTTCATTATCCTCGAAAAGATAAAAATAAAACAAGTTAATAAAATTGTTGGGGGGGGGGGTTGACCTGCTCGTTCCATGTTTTGTTAGAACGAAAATAAATTTTCTACTTAAGCTGTGGGCTTTTTCAATCTCATGGGTGTTTGACATTTTTTTGGCTCACTAAGGTGTGGCATGTTCAACAAAACAATAGTTAGAGTTTGGTTAGGACTCTCCAACTCTTTAATTGGTCGTATTGAGAAGTTTAAAGTGAAGGCAATGCTTATCATTATTCTTATCTCTTGAGAGTGTTTTGGAGCAGTTAGTAGATTGATTTATGAATACTTTTATTGATAAATACTTAGGATAATTAATGGGGTAATTTAAACATTTAAATAAGAGTTTAAAACTTATCAAAACTCTATTAGATGGACTCTTGTATCAGCTTATAAATAGCTTGCTTGTGGCTTCTCTTTAAGGAGAAGTTTTAGAATGTCTTTGTCGATAACTTTATTGTGTTTTCTTGTGGTTATTTTGTAACACTCTTTTAAATATTCTTTTAAAAATTTTATTGATTGTATTGAGAGGTTAAAGTCGAATATTAGACTTGTCACTAGAAATTCTCCTTCATTTGCCCTCTCCCTAGTTTCGATATAATTAATAATCAAAATCTTAAAGTTAAGCTCAACGTCCATAAATATTGACGGAAAAAGCATATTAAAAAAAAATTCTTTGATTCAGTGATAGTTGATGTCCACTTCGTTGGTCAAATTTATTGAACCGATTGAAAATTTAGTACTAAAATAAATGGCTATTATACATTATTACGAATCCAAAACTTAAAAATAAAAGAAAAATAGTGCTTCTGTTAATTAATATGTATGACGTGACAATGACATAAAAGTTAATGTTATGGCTTGTCCTTTTATATTGCCTTGTATACATGAGTTGCCTTTTCTTCTTTCTTATACAACTAATATTCTTTTTATTTTTGTTTTTTTTTAAAGAGTTTGTACATGTTACATTGTCAGTGTTTTAAATCAGATCATTAATATATCATGAATTGTTGCTAACAATAATAATTTTTTTAAATTACTAAATAAATATAACAACGTGCATAATGTAGTTTATTGTCCATATATAGCTAAATCCTTATCTTGGGTCTGTTTTCTATAATTTTTGTTACATATGACTTTCTAGATTTCTTTACTTAAATATAATAATTTTTAATAATAATTTTTAAAATAAGTTTATTAAAAATTTACTTTTTAAAATTCTTTTTAATGATGTTCCAACACTAACAATGTCAAGTTAATTGTTCATTGAAGATGCCAAACACCATCTAAGTTTTTCAGATTGATTGGAATAGGATAATTATTATGAAAATGATTAAATATTTTGACATTCTTAACTAATAAGTTTCTCGTGAAATATTAATTATAATAAAATAATTTAATTTTGAAATAGTTGAGGATAACATTTAATATCAAACTTAACATCTAAACTGAATTACTAAAAATGTCAAAAATTTAAATTTTTTTTACATGTTTAGGTCATTTTCTCGGAAAATGACGGGAATAGATCGGTTTTATGAAAACGCTTTCACCTGGAAGCGTTTTGAGGTGAAATGCAAAAAAGCGCGTCCAATTGGAAGTGCTTTCCCCTAACGGTCAACTATCTCTTAAATTTCTCTCAATTCCCTCATAATTTCTCACTAAAAATTTATATCTCTCCCAACTCAATTTTTTTTTAAAGAAATTGTCTTAAGTTTTTCATAAAATATTTTTTAAATTACAATTTATTTCTTGTTTTTTTGAAATTAACAATGGCACCATCTCCAATTCGTTTGGATGAGAAGTACATTTTCGACGATCAATTGCAAATGGTAAGAATTTTTTTATTATAATCGTACTTATAATCGACGATCAAGTACTTATAATCGTAATTTACTCACTCCTCCATCACCCTTAATCGAACTGTACTTAAGAGACGTCGGATTTTTGCACGTGGCCCTTATTGGTCGGGGCTGTAAATTAGACCCCACACTTGTAAGCGCGTTGGTGGAAAGGTGGAGACCTAAGACGTACACATTCCACCTTTCATGCTGTGAGTGCACTATCACTCTGGAGGACGTGTAGTTACAGCTCGGGTTACTGATGGATGGGTCAATAGTGACAGGGTTAGTTCACATAGCCAATTGGAGAGAAATATGCAAACAACTTTTAGGATGGGCTCTAGAAACCATTTTTGGAGCTCGGATAGATATGAATTGGCTAAGAAGAAATTTCAGTGGGCTCAATGAGAATTCGACTAAAGTCCAAAGAGAACAACATGCTCGGGCGTGCATCCTTATGATTATCAGGGGTTTCCTAACGCACGATAAGTCACAAATCTCGTCCATCTAAGGTGGCTTCTAAAACTCGTCAACTTTAGAGAAGTGGGCGAACTCAGCTGGGCGACCAAACTAGAAAAAAACAAAATCGGTGGTTGTATGCTTCTACTAGAATCATAGGTACAATAATGATTGCCATATTTTCGTCCTCAAGTGGACTACCTTATACATTCCCACTCGTAACAAGGTAAAATTCATTAGTCAATATATTTACCATAATATAATTATTTAAATTTAAATTGTTGTGTTAACATATTACTTCAATAGGTGGAACTATGAGTTGAGTTACATGGGACTACCCAACGAGCTTCGAGATATGCGGCTTTTGTTAGACCAACGATCGGAAGCGAAGGTATGTATTTTTTAAATTTGAATTATATAATATTAACATAGTTCATTTAAAAATTAGTAGTATATAGATAACTAAATTTTTTATTATTTTAATATAGTTTGAATGGACGCCTTACTTCAATTAGATAATTCAAGAATGCATCCAGTCGAAATTCTTGGTCAATCCCAACATTTGGCATGTGAAGGTCCAATTGGTAGTGTACGTTACCCTAGAGATGCACCACTCGGATAGAGTGTTGCAGCAATTCACGTTCAGGCAATCGATTCTAGTGGCACCCCAAGACCTCGATGATCTGCATCCTGTCAACTTGCGATGGAGGACAAATGAGAATTGGACTACATTCCACGCCCAATATATCAACATGTGGAGCAATAGTTATAAGTTTTTACCTACTTGTTAGGCCATTTTCACTCATGATTTAGCTTGCTATTCGAAGTACATGCCATGGTTTAGGGTCCATGGCAAGTCATATCTGCTAGGTGAAGAGGCGAGGGGCAGGCCATGTAATAGCCCGAATTAGGGCCTAGTTGAAATAGTGGTTGCAAGACCACAAATCAGAGGTAGAAATATATGTTTTATGGATATTATGAGGTCTATGACATGTTTGCATGATTTTGTGAAAATTTAAAGAAGAAATTTTATGATTTAGTGATCAATTTATCCTTTAGGACTAAATTGTAAGAATTGAAAAATATGAGATTCTAGAAGTTTCAAGTATGAGATAGAATTAGAAAATTTATTATAGGTCTTTATTTAGTAATTAGACCATTATATCTTAAGATGGACAAAAATGGACATGGGAATGAAAAATCTCAAGGAATGGCCTTAAGGGCATTTTGGTCGTATGGTTAATAAATTAATAAAAAGGAAAAAAGAAGTAAAAAATGGTGTCCATATTCTTCCCTAAGTGCCAAAAATTTAAGAAGAAGCCATAGCTAGGGTTTTGTTCATTTTAAGCTCCAAGTAAGTGCATCCTAACCCAGTTTTTGATGTACTTCGTATTTTTGAGATCCTCGTAGCTTGATTTAGCTATTTCTAGCCATATTTTAAGCTAGAGCTCATGTTAAAAAATCTACCCATGTATGACATGCATGAATTTTGATGTTTAATGGTAGAATATGAAAGTTTGATGTGTGATGAACATCTTTTTCTAAGTGATTTTAATGGAAAACACCTAAAAAGACCCTATTTGTAAAGATGATAAAATGTGTAGTAAAAATCAATTTTGAAGGAAAGTGTGAGCTATTATAAGCTTAAGATAGGTTCGGCTAGGCTTGGGTAACCAAGGAAATGAGTACATTTCATTATAAGAGCATAGGGACCATTTTTCAAATATGTGAAAGTTTACGGAAACATTATAATTTTTTCCAAAGTGTGATTCATGGTCTGTTTTAGTCAATTCTGTTTTAGTCAATGTGATAATTAAATAAGTGATATTGTCATTATAGATCAAGAAACACGAAGTCCGAATCGAAACCGACGAAAGAATAGGGTGGTGGACTAAATTGAACAACTATCTATCTTTTGGTATCGAGGTAAGTTTGTGTGTAATAAATCAACATTATGTTAGAACATATTTAAATGCTTGACATTACATGAAATGTGTGTTCTTTTATGAAATTGGTTAATGAGGTCTCGATGATAAAATGATGAAGGTTTACTATAACGAAGTCCCGGTTGAACCTTAAGAATAGTAAAGATACCCTTATCACGACTTTAGATTAACAAGGTCCGTATAAGCCCATGTTTGGGATATGGCATCGGCACCGAATTGAGATCTCGTGTAAGACCATATCAAGGATATGTCATTGGCATCGAATAGTGATTCCATGTAAGGCCACGTCTGGGACCTGGCTTCAGTATGAAAATATTGTAAGACCATGTCTGGGACATGGCATCGACATATGATCTCGTGTAAGACCATATCTGGGATATGGCGTCGACATCGATATGAGATCTCGTATAAAACCATATCTGGGATATGGCATCGGCATCGACATGTGATCCCATGTAAGACCATATCTAGGATATGGCATTGGCATCTTACTATGTATGTGACAATTTCCGAGTATCCTTCGATATTGCAAGTGGTTCAACGGGGTAAGGTATTAAAGCTTATGTTAAAGATGGAAAAAGGACTAAAGTTATATGATGGAATGTTACAGGTACATATGCGAAACTCATGAGAAATTAGTACTGTATGTGATATGTGGTCGGTAAGAATGAGCATGAGTAAGTCATGACAATGTTGCTTGAGAATCTTGTGTTAATTCGTGATGTAATATGTGGATAATATTACAAGACTATATGTTGTTATTTATCACATGCAGACTTACTAAATTTTATACTTCCTCTATTTTCCCTTTTCTTATAGTATCGCCAAGCTAGCTCGGGGATCAAAAGACGTCGGAGCTTGATTCACACTATCAAGCTATTCTTTTGGGTACAGTAAAGTTGATTATTTTGGGTATGGCATGTTAGGAAATTGGTCATTTTGTTATATGTCATATTGGTTGGTCAATGTGTTGGTCATTAATGTTACTTATTCATTTTGTAAATGACCTTTGGAATTGGCCAATTCGAGTTAAGTTATATATATATTCAATGATGATGAAATTCATGAAGTGCAAGTTTGTGAAATTGAATGAGTTATGTGTGAAGTATATGCATGATGAACGTAATGTGAATTAAGGTGTGGATGTTCTGATTTTGGATATTAGAAGTGCATTATTGTTATGCTGTGTGTTGCCGGAAATAGTATAAGTGTGGTTGTTTTTCAGGGTGGCAAATGGCTTGGTAAATTGCCTTATAATTGTCCACACGGGTAGACACACGGGCGTGTGTCTAGGTCGTGTGCGACACATGGCCAGCCCAGTGGGCGTGTTGATAGGCCGTGTGTCCTCTGCATCCAAATTTAGAAAAACAGAATGCCCAGTAGTAATCACACGGGCAGGGACACGACCGTGTGTCTCAGCCGTGTGAAGTCTGCACATTAATTGTGAAAAATTAAGTTCGTCACATGGGCTAGTACATGGGCCTGTGACACGGCCGTGTGACCCTAAATTTCTGTTGGCGTCGTAAATAGAATATCAAGGTTTTCACACACGGGCTAAGACACAAACGTGTCATGGCCGTGTGAGGGACACGGGCCATAGATACGGGCGTGTGCCAAGCCATGTGAAAACCCTTGTAGGTTCGAAATGAAAAATAAAATTCGCATGGACTAGGGACATGGGTGTGTGAGACCACATGGCCTGCCCATACGGGCGTGTTCCTTTCCACACGAACATGTGGCCCTGTTTTGAGTAAAAATTTTCTAAGTGTTCGTAAGTTTTCGGTTTAGCCCCTAACCACTTTATTTGTATGTTTTTGGGTCTCGTAGGCCCATGATAGGGACAATATGAATGTGAATGCAAAATTTTAAAGTTGAAAGAAAAATTTACCATCCGATCTTGTATGATTAAGTATGTTAAGTCTGGTAATGCCTCGTACCTGGTTCCGGTGTCAAATACGGGTAAGGGGTGTTACATTTAGTGGTATCAGAGCTACGGTTTAATCGACTCTCGGACTAACGTAGCGCATGCACGAGTCTAGCTATACATGCCATATGTATATGTATATACATAATGATAGTGTGACTACTCGTGACGATTTAAAATATGTTTTTGTATAGCAAATAGATCCCGATAGAGCAGTGGCAGATAATGTAGAAAGTAACGCACCGGCCCTACCCAAGGGACGGTACCAACTGAAAATAAAAATAGACCAGTGACTGTGAGTTAGAAAGGAGGAGAGGAGGCTAGGGAAGCCGTTCTCTATATGATGAACGCTTGGTATATGGAGTTTGTTTGAATGAACCCAAACCCTCAACCCCCTCCACCCCCACCTATTCCTCAGGCTACCCCTGTAGCTCCCCAAGATGTAGAAATGGTAAGAAGGGAAAAGCCCCCAGTTGATAGAATCTGAAAACAAGGACCTGAGGAATTTCGAGCTAATAAAGATGACAATCTGGAAAGAGCAAAATTCTGCTTGAAAATACCATCAGGGTATTTGATAAATTGTCTTGCACACCCGAAGAGTGCATGGAATGTGTTGTGTCTCTCTTGAGAGATTTGGCTTACCAGTGGTGGAATACCCTTGTGTCGGTTGTACCAAGGGAGAGAGTTAATTGGGAATTTTTCCAAGAAGAATTTTGAAAGAAGTATATTAGCCAAAGGTTTATCGATCACAAAAGAAAGGAATTTCTTGAGCTAAAACAAGGTCGAATAACAATAATCGAATATGAACGTGAATTTGTAAGGCTTTGTAAATACGCTCGGGAGTGCGTATACACCAAAGCCATTATGTGCAAGAGGTTTGAGGACGGATTAAATGAGGACATCCGATTGTTTATTGGTATTTTAGAACTAAAGGAATTTGTGGTGCTAGTAGAGAGAGCTTACAAGGTCGAGGAATTGGCCAAAGAGAAAAGAAAGGCAGAAATTGAGTCCCGTGACTCGAAGAAGAGACAATTGGGTAAGTCATTTTAATCCTCATCCAAGAAATCGAAAGAGTTCACTACTCGATCTGCCGCTTTAGTTGGATTCTCAAACAGAAGTAAAGGTAAATAGTACTCGGGTTCTAAAGCTTAGACCACTTCAATTGCTAGTGTTGATAATGCTCGATCAAGTAGACTGGAGTGTTCACAGTATGGTAGACGTCACCCCAGTGAGTGCCGAGCAAATTAGAGAGCTTATTTCAAGTGTGGTTCCCAAGACCACTTTATTAGAGATTGCCCCGAGATGGTTGAAAAAGAGAAATTTCAGAGTGCGAGATCGGGTAGTACTACTAGAGGGAGACCACAGAAAAATCTGAGAAATGGAATGAGTAGTAAGAATACACCTAGAGAGTAAACTGCAAGATCTGAGGGTAGAGCGCCTGCGTGGACTTATGCCATTTGTGCTCTCGAAGAGGCGTCATCCCCTGATGTGATTACGGGTACATTTTCTCTCTATGATACTCACATTGTTGTTTTAATTGATCTGGGATCTAGCCATTCGTATGTTTGTATGAAATTAGTACCTAAATTGAACATGCCCATAGAGTCTACAGAATTTGTGATAAAAGTGTCAAATCCTCTAGGCAAATGTGTGTTAGTTGAGGAAGTATGTAGAAATTGTCCTTTGATGATTAGAGGTTATTGTTTTCCAACTAATCTTACGCTTTTGCCATTTGATGAATTTAATGTAATCCTTGGTATGGATTGGTTGACCATTCATGATGTAGTAGTAAATTGTGGTAGAAAAATTATTGAGTTGAAATGTGAAAATGGTGATATTCTTCGGATTGAATCAGATGAATCGGGTAGCTTGCCAGTAGTGATTTCTTCTATGACTGCTCAGAAATGTATAAGAAAGGGTTGTGAAGCTTACCTTGCCTTTGTGATGAATGCTAAAGAGACTAAGTTAAGGATTGAATCAGTGCCGATAGTATGTGAGTATCCCGATGTATTTCCAGAAGAATTGCCCAGGTTACCTCCGGTTAGAGAGGTCGAATTTGGTATTGAGTTAGCTCCTGGTACTGCGCCTATTTCGATTGCTCCGTGCAGGATGGCTCCGACCGAGTTGAAAGAATTGAAGGCTCAGTTGCAAGAGTTGACGGATAAAGGTTTCGCAAGACCGAGTTATTCTCCATGGAGTGGTCCTTTATTATTTGTGAAAAAGAAGGATGGTTCTATGCGGTTATGTATAGATTATCGGCAACTTAATAAGGATCGATGATTTGTTTGACCAATTGAAGGGAGCCACTGTGTTTTCCAAGATAGACTTGAGGTCCGGTTATTACCAGTTGAGAGTTAAAGACTCAGATGTGCCAAAAATCGCATTTTGGACAAGATATGGTCACTATGAATTTCTAGTCATGCCGTTTGGTTTAACCAACGCCCCTGCTGTGTTTATGCATTTAATAAACTGCATGTTTCAGCCATATTTGGATAAATTTGTTGTAGTCTTTATTGATGATATATTGATCTACTCTCGTGATGAGAACGAGCATGCTGAGCACTTGAGAACGGTTTTACAAATTTTACAGGATAAACAATTATATGTCAAGTTTAGTAAAAGTGAATTTTGGCTTAAAGAAGTCAGATTTTTGGGCCACATTGTTTCGGGTGATGGCATTAGAGTTGACCCGGGAAAGATTTCGGCCATTGTTGAATGGAAACTGCCAAAGAACGTATCAGAGGTTAGGAGTTTTCTAGGCCTAGCTGGTTATTACAGATGGTTTGTCCAAGGATTTTCCATGATAGCTACTCCGATAACGAGGTTGTTACAAAAACATGTTAAGTTCGAATGGACAGAAAAGTGCCAGCAGAGTTTTGAGAAACTAAAGACATTGTTGACCGAGGTGCCAGTTTTAGTGCAACCCGAACTGAGAAAAGAATTTGTGATTTATAGTGATGCATCCTTAAATGGATTGGGTTGTGTACTTATTCAAGAGGGCAAGGTGATAGCTTATGCCTCTAGACAGTTAAAGCCGCACGAGAAGAATTATCCGACCCATGATTTGGAATTAGCCGCCATTGTATTTGCATTAAAGATTTGGAGACACCATCTATATGGCGAGAAATGTCGAGTATTCACTGATCATAAAAGTCTAAAGTACCTGATGACTCAGAAAGAATTGAACCTAAGGCAACGAAGATGGTTA
Organism: Gossypium australe; assembly: GCA_005393395.2. Classification (NCBI taxonomy): domain Eukaryota; kingdom Viridiplantae; phylum Streptophyta; class Magnoliopsida; order Malvales; family Malvaceae; genus Gossypium; species Gossypium australe. The sequence goes on from CM016615.1 coordinate 56,577,976, forward strand.
GAGTTGATAAAGGGTTACGAGCTAGTGATTGACTACCACCCAGGAAAGGCGAACGTGGTCGTTGGTGCCTTAAGTAGGAAGTATTTGTTTACATTTAGAGCCATGAATACACGGTTGGCTTTACCAGATGATGGTTCTATTCTAGCTGAATTAAGAGCTAGACCAATATTTCTCCAAGAGATTTGTGAAGCTCAGAAAGGCGACAGTGAATTGCAACCCAAAAGAGTTCAATGTGAAATGGGTACGGAGTCAGACTTTTGGATTAGTTTTGATGGATGTTTGATGTTCCGAGATAGGGTCTGTGTACTGAGAGATGATGAGCTTATTCGGAAAATTTTGCACGAAGCACATAGTGGATGTTTATCTGTTCATCCTGGCAATACAAAGATGTATAATGACTTGAAGAAGTGGTATTGGTGGCCGAGTATGAAGAAAGATATTTCTGAGTTCGTATCGAGATGCTTGATTTGTCAACAAGTGAAAGCTAAACACCAAGTACCTTTCGGTTTACTTCAGCCTATTATGTTCCCGAGTTGAAATGGGACCGTATTGATATGGATTTTGTGACGGGCTTGCCTTTGACACCAAAAAAGAAGGATGTCATGTGGGTTGTGGTTGATAGGCTTAGAAATCGGCTCATTTTATACCGGTATGCATTGACTATTCGCTTGATAAGTTGGCGGGTTTGTATGTTTCAGAAATCGTGAGACTTCACGGAGTACCATTGTCAATTATTTCGGATAGAGATCCGAGATTTACATCACAATTTTGGAAAAAGTTGCAAGAAGCCTTGGGCACAAAGTTGAATTTTAGTACGCTTTCCACCTGTAGACTGACGGACAGTCGGAAAGGGTAATATAGATACTTGAAGACATACTCCGATGCTGTGTTTTGGAATTTCAAGGTAATTCGGAAAAATATTTACCATTAGTGGAATTTGCCTACAATAACAATTTTCAGTCGAGTTTGAAAATGACGCCTTATGAGGCATTATATGGGCGTAAGTGCCAAACGCCCTTGTATTGGACCGAACTCAGAGAGAATCAGATTCATGGAGTCGATTTGGTCAGAGAAACCGAAGAGAAAGTAAAAGTGATTCGTGATTGTTTAAAAGCTACTTCAGATAGATAAAAATCCAACGCGAATTTGAAACGAAAAGAGATTGAGTTTCAAGTTGGTGATAAGGTATTTTTGAAAGTATCACCATGGAAAAAGGTTCTTAGATTTGGCCGGAAAAGCAAATTGAGTCTGCGCTTTATTGGACCGTATGGGATTACCGAGAGGATAAGGCCGGTAGCCTATTGTTTGGCTTTGCCATCTGAGTTGGAAAAGATTCATGATTTGTTCCACGCGTCTATGTTGCGTCGTTACCGATCAGACCCTTCGCATGTGATTGTACCAACAGATGTTAAAATTCAACCTGACATGACTTATGGCAAATAGCAGTTAAGATTTAGGCATGGGAAGTCAAGCAGTTAAGAAATAAAAATATAGCTCTTGTAAAAGTATTGTGGCAAAGACACGGGGTAGAAGAGGCTACATGGGAGCCTGAAGAGGCTATGAGAAACCAATATCCAAACCTTTTTACCGATAAGATTTTCGGGGACAAAAATCCCTAAAGGGGAGAATTATTGATAAACAATAATATGAACATATTTTATTCCCATATTTAGCATTCTTTTGGATGATTTAAGCCTTGAATTATGGAATTTGGTGCTCTTAATCCTTTGTTTTCATGTTTTATATTCAGGAGAGCACTAGAGGATGAAAAGAACAAGAAACGGGCTTAAAATGGAGTAAATAGGCCATATCACGAAATCAACACGGCCTGGGCCCAAGCCACACGGTCGTGCCCCTCTTAACAGACCCGAACACGGCCTGACCAGGATTCATACAGGCGTGTGCCATGGGCATGTCCCTGCCGTGACAAAGAAGAGTTTCATTCGGATTAGGGTACTTAGAGGCAAAAAAAGACATCCCAAAAGCCTATATAAACACCTTAGAGGCCAACCTTCAAGGGGAGTCCAGTTAGGCCGAAGAGCCTAGCCAGAGAGGCTAGAATTGTGGAATTTACTCGAAGAAAGCCAGTTGATTCATCTCAAGAAGCTGGACTTATACTCAAGACGGAGGATCTTCTCTTCAATTCCTTCAGGGGGTTTTAGGGTTTTTCTTATGTTTTGTTTTATATTTTCTTTTGAGATGTATTATTTTATCATTATGAACTAAACCCCTTAAATACCCGAGGGAGATGAAACCTAAGATGGATCTTGTTATCGTTTTCTGAACTATATGATAAATACTTGATTTGTTCTTAATTATGTGTTCTTAATTCTTGCTTTGATATTTCAGGATATTGATTCAAGTATTGATGTGCTTAGGCAGTGCAGCAAAAGTCCCTGTTTAAGAGAAGATCTAGCATAATTAAGCGGAGTTGATCGTAACCCTAGAAATAGGATGATGAAAATCTGCCGGATTAGGGTCAAACCTAATATGGGACTCCATAGATCGAGTTAATGCAATTCTAGGGGTTTTAATTAGAAAGAGATTTCAATTAATCAACCTAGGGTTAGATTTTAGTAGCCTCGAAAGAGGTATTAATATAAATTAGGGAATTTTACGGATCAAGTCAAGTGAATAAATTGTCTGGTTCAGAGTCAAATAACAAGTGAAGTCTAGGTGGATTCTTCCTCGGTTATTTTCTTAATCAATTTGTTTTTCCCACAAGTATTTTCCCCAATTCATTCTCTTTGTCTTAGTATTTTTGGCTTAATAGTTAGTTAATTTTAGATTAATTAATAAATCCTTTAATTTCTAGGCTAAATAATAAAAAGAAAGTTAGTATTAGTACTTTTGGTTCCTTTGGGTTCGACAATCCGGTCTTGGCACTAAACTATACTATTGTTCGATAGGTGCGCTTGCCTTAATCGTTGTCATAGTTGGTTTCTAGGCTCGATCATTCTTTTTTATAAAATTTTAAGACTCTGACATAACAATCAAGTTTTTGCCACCGTTGCGGGGGAACTAAAATATTAAGAACGCTAAATTTTTATTACTTTAGCCATTTTTATTTTTTGCTATTTATTTTTATTTTTATTTTGCTTTTAGCTTTGCTAATTTTTCTTCTTTTATTTGTTCTTGATAGGTACCTCTAGTTTATGACTAGAAGGAATCCGACAGGACCCCTGATCTACGACAGTGATATTGAAGGCACTGTTGGCAGAAATCGTAGAGAAATAAGGCGAAGTTTAAATTACATAGAAGAAGAGCAAGAAGTTGAAATTAATACCACCAAGGAGATGACTGAGAATAATCCGCTATCTCCAGAGGTGGCCGACAATCATGCTCTTCGAACTATGTATGATTATGCTAAACCTAATTTAACAGGAACCGAGTCAAGTATTGTTAGACCTGCTATTGCTGCAAATAATTTTGAACTGAAACCTAACACAATTTAGATGATACAACAATTTGTTCAGTTTGATGGTTTGCAGGATGAAGATCCAAACAGTCACTTGGCGAATTTCCTAGAATTTTGCGACACTTTCAAAATAAATGGCATTTCTGATGATGCCATCCGTCTTCGGTTATTTCCCTTTTCTTTGAGGAATAAAGCCAAATAGTGGTTGCATTCTCTTCCACGAGGGTCAATTACTACATGGGAACAAATGACCGAAAAGTTTTATTAAAATATTTTTCGCCGGCTAAAATGGCCAAGTTAAGGAATGATATCTCTTCTTTTGCTCAGATGGATTTAGAAACACTTTACGATGCATGAGAGAGATAGAAAGATCTATTGAGATGGTGTCCACACCATGGATTACCCTTGTGGCTACAGGTCCAAACTTTTTACAAAGGGGTAAACCCTTCAACAAGGCAATTAATCGATTCAGCCGCCAACAGAACATTGAATAACAAAACACCTGAAGCTGCCTACGAATTCATTGAAGAGATGTCACTGAATAACTATCAGTGGCAAGTCACAAGGGCAAAGCCAACAAAAGCAGTCAATGTTTTCAACCTCGACGCAGTAACCATGCTATCAAATCAGGTAGAGTTGTTAAATACAAAGATTGATGGTTTATATGATTCTTTGCAGGTACATCCAGTTATTCAGTGCAATCTGAATGGAGGTTGGAGGAACAACACAGATTATCCACCTTACAACCCAAGCGCTGAAAACGAACAAGTTTACTATATGGGTAACAATTTTATACCCCAAAATAACCCTTATAGTAACACTCAAAATTCAGGTTGGAGGGACCATTCAAATTTCTCGTGGGGTAATCTAAGAAACCAAAGACAACAATCCTTCCCACAAGAAAAGAAACCAAACCTCGAAGAAATGCTGACAAAATTTATAGAGGTGTCAGAAACCCGTTTCCAAAATACCGAAACAATATTGAGCAATCAGCAAGCATCAATTCAAGGGCTTAAAGATCAGATTGGACAACTAACTAAGTTACTTTCTGAAAGACAACTAGAAAGCTTACCTAGGGAAAAAGAGCAGGTGAAGGCAGTTAATCTAAGAAGTGGAAAGGAGTTAGTTGAAACAACAAAGAAGATACCACGTGACACAGATAAGGCAATAGATGAAGAAGTTGAGGATATAACGCCGGTACGCGAAGAATGTAAACCACCAATCCCGTATCAGGCAAAGTTGAAGAAAGACCGATTAGATGCACAATACGGTAAATTTCTTGAACTTTTTAAAGAGTTACATATTAACTTACCTTTTGTTGAAGCTATTTCACAGATGCCAACATACGCAAAATTTCTAAAAGAGCTTCTAATGAATAAAAGAAAGTTTGAAGAGATATCAACGGTGGAACTTAATGAATAATGTTCAGCCATCCTCCAAAACAAGCTACCAACCAAATTAAAAGATCCAGGAAGTTTCACTATTCCCTGTTTAATTAGTAGTTTAAATATTAAGAAAGCACTAGCTGATCTAGGCTCCAGTATTAATTTAATGCCTTATAAAATGTTTAAGCAACTTGGTCTTAGGGAACCAAAACCCACTAGGATGGGTATTCAATTAGCTGACAGATCTATTAAATATCCTAGAGGAGTTATCGAAGATATTCTGGTAAAAGTTGATAAATTTATATTCCTTGTTGATTTTGTTGTGCTTGACATGGATGAAGACATTGAGGTACGTTTAATTTTAGGGCGCCCTTTTTTAGCTACTGTTAGAGATGTTATTGATGTAGGTGATGGTAAACTCGCATTAAGTGTAGGCGACGAGGAAATTATTTTCCAAATTTACAATGATATGCGGTATTCCAGAGAACAAGATGATTCTTGTTATTTTATTGATGCCATTGATCATTTTATTCAAGATTCTTTGTAGGAAATCATACATGATGACACGATGGAACTGTGTCTTGCCCAAGGCGAAGGGGAAAATGATGATTCCGATGAGTTGAATTCTAATACATCTACCTCTAGACAAAAGAAAGAGGAGGACATTCAAATCAATGACGAATTTAAACAAAAACCTTCTATTGACGAGCCACCAAGATTGGAATTAAAACAATTGCCAAAATACTTAGAGTATGCATTCCTCGGGGATAATTCTATGCTACCAGTAATTATCTCTTCAGAACTGGAACCCGAAGAGAAAGACGAGTTGCTAAAAGTACTGAGGGAACATAAAAGAGCCATAGCTTGGAAAATTTCTGACATTAATGGAATAAGCCCATCATTTTACACCCACAAAATTTTAATGGAAGATGAGTATAAACCATGTATGCAACCTCAAAGACGATTGAATCCCAACGTGAAAGAAGTTGTTAAAGCTGAGGGAATTAAACTCCTAGATGCTGGAGTAATTTATCCTATTTCTGACAGTACTTGGGTAAGTCCTATGCAGGTCGTTCCAAAGAAAGGAGGCTGACTGTTGTAACCAACGAAAAGAATGAATTAATCCCTACAAGAACAGTCACAGGTTAGAGAGTATGTATTGACTATAGAAAGATGAACGACGCCACCAGAAAAGATCACTTCCCTTTACCTTATCGATCAGATGTTGGAAAGATTTTCTGGGCATATGTACTACTGCTTCTTGGATAGACTCTCTCGCTCCTTCCAAATCCCAATAGCACCTGAGGATCAAGAAAACACAACATTCACATGTCTATATAGTACGTTTTCTTATCAGAGAATGCCTTTTGGATTGTGTAATGCTCCTGCTACTTTTCAGCGATACATGCTGGCTATCTTTGATGAACTTGTGGAAGACATTACGGAGGTATTTATGGATGATTTTTCAGTATTTGGTAATTCTTTTCATCTGTGCCTTAAAAATATAAAACGAGTTCTAATGAGATGTGAAGAAACGAACCTTGTTTTAAATTGGGAAAAGTGTCACTTTATGGTTCGAGAGGGGATTGTGTTAGGACATAAAATTTCTAGTAAAGGGATTGAGGTAGATAAAGCAAAGGTTGAAACCATAGAAAAATTATCTCCTTCTAGTTCAGTTAAGGCTATTAGAAGCTTTTTAGGACATGCTGGATTTTATAGAAGATTTATTAATGATTTTTCTAAAATAGCTAAGCCTTTAACGAAACTACTAGAAAAAGATGTACATTTCAATTTTGATTAAGAATGTTTAGATGCATTTAATATCCTCAACGATAAATTAATAAATGCTCCAATTATATTGTACCTAATTGGAATTTACCCTTTGAACTAATGTGTGATGTGAGTGATTTTGCAGTAGGTGTAGTTTTGGGACAGCGAAGAGACAAGCACTTTCAGCCGATCTATTATGCTAGGAAGACATTAACGGCTGCACAAGAAAATTACACTACCACGGAAAAAGAATTGCTAGCTGTGGTTTTTGCATTTGATAAATTTAGACAGTATTTGATATTATCAAAAGTTGTCGTTTACACTGACCATTCAGCTCTTCGTTATCTTTTAACAAAAACCGATGCAAAACCTCGACTCATAAGATGGATTTTACTCTTGCAGGAATTTGATCTAGAAATTCAGGATAAGAAAGGAGTTGAAAATCTTGCAGCAGATCATCTATCTAGGCTTGAAAATCCACATATCAAAGAATTAGATGAGAGGGAGATAAATGACTCGTTTCTGAAGCACCCTGGTTTGCAGACATTGCAAATTACCAAGCTGCTAACATCCTACCAAAAAGGTTAACACATCATCAAAAGAAGAGATTCTTTGCTGTTACAAAAAAGCTATTTTTGGGAGGATCATTTTCTTTTTCGTATATGTGCACATCAAGTAATTCGAAGATGTGTTACGAAAGCAGAAGCAAGCAAAATTGTGGAATATTGCCACTCAGGACCTTCAGGAGGACATTACAACGGAATTAAGACAGCACATAAAACGCTTGAATCAAGTTTTTATTGGCCTACCTTGTTCAAAGATGCTAATAGGTATGTTGCTTCATGTGATATATGTCAGAGAACAAGTAATATCTCTAAACGCAATGAAATGCCTCAAACGTACATACTATCATACGAATTTTTTGATGTATGGGGTATTGATTTTATGGGCCCATTCCCTAGTTCATTTGGGAATAAATATATTTTAGTAGCAGTGGATTATATGTCAAAATAGGTGGAAGCTCAAGCTTTACCTACTAATGATGCCAGAATGGTAGTAAGATTTCTTAAGAAACTTTTTTCTCGATTCGGAACACCCAGAGTAATTATTAGTGATAGGGGTGCTCACTTTTGTAATTCTCAATTTGATAAAGTCTTAAAAAAATATGGAGTGCACCACAGAACAGCTACCCCTTATCACCCTAAAACCAGTGGGCAAGTAGAAGTAACAAATTGAGAGCTTAAGCGTATTCTAGAGAAAATAGTTGAATCAAACAAGAAAGATTGGCATCAAAAGTAGACGATGCGTTATGGGCCTATAGAACAACATTTAAAACCCCCATAGGGACATCCCCATACAAACTTGTCTATGGAAAAAGTTGTCATCTACCATTTGAGTTAGAGCACAAAGCTTTTTAGGCTATAAAATTCTTAAATTTTGATCTTAAAACCGTAGGTGAGAAAAAGATGATGCAATTAAACGAGCTTGACGAATGGCGAGCCAATGCCTATGAGAACTCAAGACTATATAAGGAGGCAACAAAACGACGCCATGATGCTCGTTTAAGGCAATCAAAGCAATTCGAAGTAGGAGATTTAGTCCCGCTATACAATTCAAGGATCAAATTATTCCCTGGGAAGTTGAAATCAAGATGGTCAAGCCCTTTCGTGATCAAAACTATCTTTCCCTATGGCACAATCGAGGTAACTCATTCGAATTACGGCACATTCAAGGTAAATGGTCAGCGACTAAAAATTTATAATGGTGAAGATTTTAGTGATATAAGAGAAGAGCTTCAGCTTTGTGAACCTTCATTTAGAAAAGAAAACAGGGAAAGTCTAGCTTAAGACTACAAACGAGCGCTTTTCGGGAGGCAAATCGAGTACTAACCCCATAAATTTTTATTTTTCCTTTTTAGCATCTGACTATAAACTAACAAAAAGTGTAGGTTTCTCCACCCGCACGGCTTCACACACGGCCGTGGCCGTGGCCGTGTGGATACCACGAATAGGTACATGGGCGTGGCAAAGATGGTGTAGAAATAGGACAAAATTTTTCCCAAGCCACGGGCTCCGACTAAACGACACGGCCGTGAGATGCGACCGTGGTCGAAACTGACTAATGGACACGGACGTGTGACACGCCGTGCATCCAACCCGTGGTCGATCCTGAGTAAAGGACACAGGCGTTAAACATGCCCGTGCTCTAAGGCCATGGACGACACTGACTTACGAACACGGGCGTGGGACCATTGACACGGGTGTGGGAGAAGCAAACAAAGCTAGGCACGCCCATGCGATACGGGCGTGGGACACAACTTATGCCCGCCGGACCCCTGAACATTTGAAATACACGGGCTAAAAATGATTTACACGGGTGTGTGACATGCCCGTGTACCCTTATTTCTATATAAACCCCTCACTATTCATCATCTTTTTCCCCCAAATTCTTCCTCCCAAACCTTAGCCATTTTCTTTTTCTCCCCTCCCCTAAGTCCGGCCACCATCCTCCCCACCCCTTCTTCCTTTTCCTTATCTTTTCCCTCTATTTTCCTTTTCTATTACACAAAACACACAGCCCATGCCCGTGCGGAGAGACGACAGCCACGCCCACGCGCCTCCACCACCTCGTGACTCAGCCGATGACGAGGACCTTTGAGTCCTTTGATTTTATTCACTTTTCAGTTTTCATTTTTAGTTTATGTTTAGCTTATTTTTGTTTTTAATTAAAACTTTTTGCCTTTCTTGTTAAAACTCTTATTAGTACAATTTTCTTTCTTTTATCACTGGCTGTCTAATTCTCGATACCTCTAACAACACTCGTTAAATAAATACTCCTTGAACATCTAACTGATAAATTCGCAGTTTAAAAGGTCAATTTGCCACTCCAAGAACGAACACATCACCGGAGTATTCACCACCACATTCACCCATGCCTAAATCATCATCACTAGCTATCCTCCACGGATTTCATCCAACATTCAGGGAGTTTCACTTCTCTCTCTCTCTTTTGATTTTCTTACTCCATGATTATCATATATATCTTTGTACATTGAGGGCAATGTACATCTTAAGTGCGCCGGAGAGGTGAATAATTATTTCAAGAAAGTGCCTAACTTTCTGCATTATTCTCAAATCCCTGAATGATATCTTGTCTTTAAGTAATTTTCTCATATTATTACTAGAATGAAATTTCCTGTGATTTATGATTTTTATTGATATGTTTTGAATTAAATAATTGATAATTGTGCAGTGATGGTTTAAACTTTAGGAGACTAGAAAATCAAGCATGATTAGTCTATTTTCAAAAATTAAAATTTTGTTAGGTTGTCTACCTGAATCTAATTATTACCTTGAAGTTTGAAATTTACAAGGTTGACATCAAAAACCCATAATTTTTGTGAGATTTTGAGCCTTTTAGAGCATACATTCTTTCGTGCTCACTTTTTGTTATGAGTGTGTCAACATTGATTTGTTATTCTAGAATGTGCTTCGATTATATATGTGAAGACCACATCATTGATTTGATATACAGAGATGATAAAGGCACTTAGGATTTAATCCACTCATTCCACTAAAAAGCCTACCCTCACAATTAACCCCTAGTGAACCCCTTTGATCCTTACAACCCTTTTTATTGACTCACCCACTAATATTAACCTAAAAACCCGATCTGTATTTGTTATCACCATTCCTCGTGACCACCCTTATATCGAGATTTGATTTGATCAGTTGCCTAACTATAATCTTTATTTCAGTAGTTAAATTCATCCTTTCACTTGATTTGTTCTTAAAAAAAAGAGAGAGAAAAAAATTTAAATATATTTATCAGAGAGCTTACATGTTTAAATTCCACATCTTGAAGAAAAAGCTCGTATCATTAGTTTTTAGTTGATGTAATTATTTAGGATTAATTCATTTTTCTAGTTAGGTAAAATATCAATTCAATCTCGATTCTAACCCTCTGATTCAGTCTTTATCCACACCTTTAACCTGAGCCCCATTACAACCCTTTTTAAAGACCTTTTGATTTGTGTATCATCTTATTTTACAGTGGTGGAGATTTGATTTTCAGGCTAGCCTATGGGATTAACTTTTCATGTTTGCCTTTTGAGTGCTTAATTTTGAACCTTAAACACTTTGAGTGATTTGAGTGAATCTTTAGTGAGGATGTCAACTCTTGTCGATTTTGAATTTAGGGTAATTATTTAGGTAAAGGGAAAACACCTATGTTTTCATGCTACAAAAAACCATGACTTTGACTGTTTGAATCTTTAAAACCCTGTACTTAAATTATCAGTGTATGAATTACCTTTGAATTATGATGGAACATTATTGATGAATATTATGAATCAAGGAAGTTCATTTTAATTGTGAGTTGAGAATTTTGCTTGAGGACAAGCAAATGCTTAAGTGTGGGGGTATTTGATAAACCGTAATATGAACATATTTTAATCCCGCATTTAGCATTCTTTTGGATAATTTAAGCCTTGAATTATGGAATTTGGTGCTCTTAATACTTTGTTTTCATGTTTTATATTCAGGAGAGCACCGGAGGATAAAAAGAACGAGAAACGGGATTAAAACGGAGTAAATGAGCCATATCACGAAATCAACACGGCCTGGGCCCAAGCCACACTACTATGCCCCCTTAACAGACTCGAACACGGCCTGGCCATGATTCACACGGACGTGTGCCATGGGCATGTCCCTGCCGTGACAAAAAAGAGTTTCATTCGGATTAGGGTACTTAGAGGCAAAAAAAGCCATTCCAAAAACCTATATAAATACCCTAGAGGCCAACCTTCAAGGGGAGTCCAGTTAGGTGTCCAGTTAGGCTAAAGAGCCGAGCCAGAGAGGCCAGAATTGTGGAATTTACTCGAAGAAAGCCAGTTGATTCATCTCAAGAAGCCAGGCTTATACTCAAGACGGAGGATCTTCTCTTAAATTCCTTCAGGGGGTTTTAGGGTTTTTCTTATGTTTTGTTTTATATTTTCTTTTGAGATGTATTCTTTTATCATTATGAACTAAACCCCTTAAATACCCGAGGGAGATGAAACCTAAGACGGATCTTGTTATCGTTTTCTGAACTATATGATAAATACTTGATTTGTTATTAATTATGTGTTCTTAATTCTTGCTTTGATATTTCAGGATATTGATTCAAGTATTGATGTGCTTAGGCAGTGGAGCAAAAGTCCCTGTTTAAGAATAGATCTAGCATAATTAAGCGGAGTTGATCGCAACCCTAGAAATAGGATGACAAAAATCTGCCGGATTAGGGTCAAACCTAATATGGGAGTCCATAGATCGAGTTAATGCAATTCTAGGATTTTAATTAGAAAGAGATTTCAATTAATCAACCTAAGGTTAGGTGTTAGTAGCCTCAAAAGAGGTATTAATATAAATCAGGGATTTTACGGATAAAGTCAAGTGAATAAATCGTCTGGTTCAGAGTCAAATAACAAGTGAAGTCTAGGTGGATTCTTCCTCGGGTATTGTCTTAATCAATTGGTTTTTCCCACAAGTATTTTCCCCAATTCATTCTCTTTGTCTTAGCATATTTAGCTTAATAGTTAGTTAATTTTAGATTAATTAATAAATCATTTAATTTCTAGGCTAAATAATAAAAAGAAAGTTAGTATTAATACTTTTGGTTCCTTTGGGTTCGACAATTTGGTCTTGCCACTAAACTATACTACTGTTCAATAGGTGCACTTGCCTCAATCGTTGTCATAGTTAGTTTCTAGGCTCAATCATTCTTTTTTATAAATTTTTAAGACTCTGGCATAACGATCAATTGTAACATCCCGAATTAGGGCCTAGTCAGAATAGTGGTTGTGAGACCACAAATTCAAGGTAGAAATATATGTTTTATGGTTATTATGAGGTCTATGACATGTTTGCATGATTTTGTGAAAATTTCATGAAGAAATTTTATGATTTAGTGATCAATTTATCCTTTAGGACTAAATTATAAGAATTGAAAAATATGAGATTCTAGAAGTTTCAACTATGAGATAGCATTAGAAAATTTATTAGAGCTCTTTATTTAGTACTTAAACCATTATATCTTAGGATGGACAAAAATGGACATGGGAAGGAAAAATCTCAAGGAAGAGCCTTAAGGGCATTTTGGTCATATGGTTAATAAATTAATTAAATGGGAAAAAGAAGTAAAAAATGGTGTCCATTTTCTTCCCTAAGTGCTGAAAATTTAAGGAGAAGCCATAGCTAGGGTTTTGTTCATTTTCAAGCTCCAAGTAAGTGCATCTTAGCCCCGTTTTTGATGTTCTTTGTATTTTTGAGATCCTCGTAGCTTGATTTAGCTATTTCTAGCCATATTTTAAGCTAGAGCTCATGTTAAAAAATTTACCCATGTATGAAATGCATGTATTTTGATGTCTTATGGTAGAATATGAAAGTTTGACGTGTGATGAACATCTTTTTCTAAGTGATTTTCATGGAAAACACCTAAAAAGGACCTATTTGTAAAGGTGATAAAATGTGTAGTAAAAATCAGTTTTGAAGGAAAGTGTGAGCTATTATAAGCTTAATATAGGTTCGGCTAGGCTTTGGTAAACAAGGAAATGAGTACATTTCATTATACGAGCCTAGGGACCATTTTGCAAATATGTGAAAGTTTAGGGGCAAAATTATAATTTTTGCCAAAGTGCGATTCATGGTCTGTTTTAGTCAATGTGATAATTAAATAAGTGAAATTGGCATTATAGATCAAGAGACACGAAGTCTGAATCAAAACCAAGGAAAGAACAGGATGGTGGACTAAATTGAATAACTATTTATATTTTGGTATCGAGGTAAGCTTGTGTGTAATAATTCAGCATTATGTTAGTATGTATTTAAATGCTTGACATTACATGAAATGTGTATTCATTATGAAATTGGTTAATGAGGTCTCGATGATAAAACGATGAAGTTTTACTATAACGAAGTCCCGGTTGAACCTTAGGAATAGTAAGGATACCCTTGTTACGACTTTAGATTAACAAGGTTCCGTATAAGACCATGTCTGGGATATGGCCTCGACATCGAATTGAGATCTCGTGTAAGACCATATCAGGGATATGTCATTGGCATCGAATAGTGATTCCGTGTAAGACCACGTCTGGGACTTGGCCTCGATATGAAAATCGTGTAAGACCATGTCTGGGACATGGCATCACATACGATCTCTTGTAAGACCATATCTGGGATATGGCGTCGACATCGATATGAGATCCCGTATAAGACCATATTTGGGATATGGCATCGGCATCGACATGTGATCCCATGTAAGACCATATCTGGGATATGGCATTGGCATCTGACTATGTATGTGACAATTTCCGAGTATTCCTCGATATTCCAAGTGGTTCAACAGGGTAAGGTATTAAAGCTTATGTTAAAGATGGAAAAAGGAATAAAGTTATATGATGGAGTGTTATAGGTACATATGCAAAACTCACGAGAAATTAGTACGGTATGTGATATATGGTTGGTAAGAATGAGCATGAGTAAGTAATGACAATGTTGCTTGAGAATCTTGTGTTAATTCATGATGTAATATGTGGATAATATTACAAGACTATATGTTGTTATTTATTACATGCAGACTTACTAAGCTTTATGCTTACCCCTCTCTTTTCCCTTTTCTTGTAGTATCGCCAAGCTAGCTCGAGGATCGAAGGACATTGGAGCTCGATTCACACAATCAAGCTATTCTTTTGGGTACAGTAAAGTTGATTATTTTGGGTATGGCATGTATAGGAACTTGGTCATTTTGTTATATGTCATATTGGTTGGCCAATGTGTTGGTCATTAATGTTACTTATTCATTTTGTAAATGGCCATTAGAATTGGCCAATACTAGTTAAGTTATATATATATATATATTCAATGATGATGAAATTCATGAAGTGCAAGTTTGCGAAATTGAATGAGTTATGTGTGAAGTATATGCATGATGAACGTAATGTGAATTAAGGTGTGGATGTTTTGATTTTGGATATTAGAAGTGCATTATTGTTATGCTGTGTGTTGCTAGAAATAGTATAAGTGTGGTTGTTTTTTCAGGGTGGTAAATGGCTTGGTAAATAGCCTTATAATTGTCACACGGGTAGACACACGGGAGTGTGTCTAGGCCGTGTGTGACACACGGTCAACCCAGTGGGTGTGTTGATATGCCGTGTGTCCCCTGCATCCAAATTTAGCAAAACAGAATGCCCAGTAGTAAACACACAGGTAGGGACACGGCCGTGTGTCTCAGCCATGTGAAGTCTACACATTAATTGCAAAAAATTAAGTTCTTCACACGGGCTAGTACACGGGCGCGTGACATGGTCGTGTGACCCTAAATGTCTATTGACGTCATAAACAGAATGTCAAGGTTTTCGCACATAAGGTAAGACACGGTCGTGTCATGGCCGTGTGAGGAGATGGGCCATACACACGGTCATGTGCCAAGCCGTGTGAAAACCCTTGTAGGTCCGAAATGAAAAACAAAATCCGCATGGACTAGGGACATGGGCGTGTGAGACCACACAGCCTACTCATATGGGCGTGTTCCTTTCCACACGGGCCTATGGCCCTTTTTGAATCTCGTAGGCCCGTGATAGGGACAATGTGAATGTGAATGAAAAGTTTTAAACTTGAAAGCAAAACTTACCATCCGATCTTGTATGATTAAATATGTTATGTATGGTAATGCCTTGTACCTGGTTCTAGCGTCGAATACGGGTAAGGGTTGTTACAGGCCACCACATACGAGAAGGCTACGATAGGCGCCTAAGAATCTAAGGCAAGGAGGCCACGATGGAGTTGACGATGGGGGTTGATTGTCTACATCGATGTAAGACCCGACATCGATGGTCATACCAACCCTTGATTAGTATGACTCGACTTATTTTGGTGCTTATACTAACCCCTTCCATTTTACACAAGCACTACACATTGCACCACATTTTCCTGCTTCTGCTTTGATGTTAGGTTTTGCTTATGGACCTCCATCCTCGAAATATTACACATTGATGCAATCGAAATTTTCGAAGACCACAATGCTGATGACGACATATAGGTCGTCTATGTTTGGCGCACCGACCGGGAGTCTGATCACTATGTCACCGGTGTATGGGACACAATATAGTTATACCCTTATGCCAATGGTGTCGCAAACACCTCCAGGGTCAAAGGTGGGCTATCTTCTCAACCATCTATTTCTAGATCAAAGGATACATGATGGAAATCGAGGAGCAACCGATCGTAATCAAATACAGATGAAGGTAAGAAGATGAGAGGCGAACACCAAAACCTGTACCGAAAGTTGAACCAAGAAGGAATTCGGCTCGCAACCATCGATCACAGCAATGTGGCACACTTTCTGTCTGGGGATTGGAGTGATTTATTTTATTTTTGTACTTTTCATATAATTTTTTTAAATAAATACACAATGTTTTTATTGTATCAATGTTGTACATCCTTATGGTTTTAAATAAATATCCTTTTTGCATCAAAATTGGTTGTCGTTGTCATTTCATATTATTAAATCAAGTATGCACGGGAACAATAGGAAAAAGTTTTATTAAAAACACGTGTTTACAAATTACAACAAAATATGTCTAAGAATGAAAAAAATTGACAAATAGATTGCAATTAATAAATTAATAAATAGGCTAAAAAATTAATAAATCTATTAATGAAGTGTTGTCCTTATATCATCTCGTCGATATGGACATGAAGATATTGTATACCTCGGGTTCCTACATCACTCGCATAACCTCAATTGATTTGACTTCTCCCAAATGTCCATGTTGTCACGTATCCGAGTCGATGTCGGTCGACCTTTTGGTTTTTCGAACAATGATCTATTAGGTAACAACTTGAATGGAGGTGTCAATATAGACGATCACACATGTTCTTCTGGGATCAGTGGGAATACATTTCTCCACATGTTATACATGTGTTCTAGTTTGTACGCTTTGTCAACAAAGGTGATGTGATCCAATTGTAGATTTTCTACATGCTGCAATTGCATGAGCACATAGAAAACAAAGTGTGTCAAATCTCCCACAATTGCAAGTCCGTTGTCTTAGGTTTACCAGGTATGCTCCCCCAAAATACCTTGGTCCGGTCTACCAAACTCCACAACCCAAAACCATAGGTCTTCATGCAAGTGGCACACTAGATTCATACAGTTTGCTTGAGTTGTAGCCTTTTTAATTACTTTCAGTACGCCCTCGTTCCAAACGTGGTTGCCTTGCATTTGTCCAACATATTTAGCCGCTTGCTTTGGAAAAAAGTTCAACCAAACGAAAATATGTTTCTTTGACAAATGAGGTTATTGGCAAATGATGCTTTCCCTTCATTATAGAATTGATGCATTCCGCCAGGTTTGTCGTCATGTGCCCAAATCTTAGACCCCTTTTAGACTATTGTGTCCATTGATCGAAGGGTATGTTGGATAGGTAGATCTCACCCGCATCGTTAATGGGGCATAAGTTTTCTAACATTTCATGGAAATGGTATCGGACGAGCTCGTACCTTGTCGAGGAAAGTAAATAGGTTATCCATTGATCACAACATCTACTAACTGGTTAAATATCAAACAATTGATATAGTAGTGAATACATACCCATGTTGATCACTTGTGTGTGCTGAGCTGCAGAACTGTATTGTCCATGGTAGTTCACTGCAACATGTCTTAGACAATACCTATGATGTGTGCGGTCCCAAAGGCTTCCCTGCCGTTCGATTGCGGCCAGTATTCCAGGTCCCATGTCAGAGATGACACATATATCGGGTTGTGGGAAAACATGCCTCTTCAACCTAGAAAGAAATAAATCTCAATCGTCTGCCGACTTTCCCAGCATTATTGCAAAAGTAATCAGCAGGATTTTTTGATTGCAATCCTGTGTCATAGTCAATAAGAGCTGATGGGTGTATCTCATGTACATAAATGTATCGTCGATTTGTACCAGTTGCTTGCAGTACTGGAATGCTTGTTGACATTACTTGAAAGTCCATAACAAACGATGGAATACTTGGCATCCATGGAGCAACCAATTGTTGTAGAATGTAGGCCTCATTTTTCATTGCAAGTTAGAGAAAAGCACTGAAAGTACCTCACAGGATTCCTTTTTCTACCACATCAACTGGAAAAACGTTTAGCTGGAGGCGCTTTCAATGCTTTTCTCTGACATACACTGAAAAAGCGTCCTACTTAGAGCGTTTTCTCTTTAAGAATTTCAACCTAATCTTTTAGCCACTCAACCATCACATATCCTGGGATTCCCAGGATATACTTTCTAAACCTATGTCAATGTTTGAAAACAATGCACTAGAATATTTAACCAAATCGAGTAGTTCGAGTTTCGATTATGATGTGAATTGAGTTTTTCCATTCGAATAATTAGAATATATGATTAGTGTAAATACAATGCCTTTAAAAATCGAATTAAATAATTATTAACTTTACATCTCAAAAAATTATATATAAAAAATTATTTTTTAAAAAAAATAATATATAAAACATTAAAAGCAATAAAAAATAATATATAAAAAATTAAAAACTATAACAAATATATATAAAAAAAACCTTAAACCTTAAAATCCAAAAAACCCAAACCCTACTTAAAAAACCCTAAACCATAATCATAATTTTAAAAACAAAACCCTAACCCAAAATAAAATGTTACACATGAAAAATACTTACAGTTGGAAGCGTTTTCGTACACATACGCATAAAACGCTTCTAGTTGGACGCGCTTTTCTGCATTTCACCTGAAACACTGCCAGGTGGAAACATTTTCGTAAAATTGGCCTATTCCCGTCATTTTTCAAGAAAATGGTCTAAACACGTAAAATTTTTTATTTTTGGTGTTTTTGGGATATTTAGTCTAACATCTACAGGTGCCGAGCACTGAATAATATTTTTAAAACATATAATACAATCTAAAAATATTTTAAAGAAAATTTGAATGAACCTTAACATCAGTGGGTATCTAGTTTCATTTAAAAAAGTCCTAATAAAATCCTAGTTTTAAAACCTATAAATACACAATCGAACTTGTTAATTTTTAAAAAAATAATTTTTTTACATTTTACTATTGCCTACATACATCAATATCCAAAAATTCTAATTTCAAGTATACCATAATGATTGTCCGCTTATTAAGACTCAAACAAGGACATGCTGTAGAGAATGCAAGAACATTGGAATATTTTTTTGTGGCTAGACTTTGTGATTATATGGGTTTAGACCCGCCTAACAACAAAATCATCCCTCGGTTAATAGAAGTTGATTTCTATCATACTAGTTGAATTGAGAAAGTTACTTTCATGTTATCATTCACATCTGCTTTGATTGAATGATAAAGACTCTAGACCCATATGTTTCATTCCCCATGTGATGAAGAGATAATAACACTAGAATATGTAACATTGTTGATGTGGCTTTGATCATGTCTGAAAGTTTTGATATTATATAATGAATGATCGAGCCTAGAAACTAACAATCACCACGATTGAGGCAAGCGCACCTATCGAACAGTAGTATAGCTTAGTGGCAAGACCGGAATGTCGAACCCAAGGGAACCAAAAGTACTAGTAATGACTTTCTTTTTATTATCTAGCCTAAAATAAATGGGATTGATGTTTATCTAACTAATTCCTAAGCTAAGGATGCCATGACACAGAGAATGAACTGGGAAAATACTTTTGAGAAAATCAATTTATTAAGACAATACCCGAGGAAGAATCCACCTAGACTTCACTTGTTATTTAACTCTAAACCAGACGATTTATTCACTTGACTTGATTTGTAGGATTCCCTAATTTATATTATTATCTCTTTCAAGACTAATAACGTCTAACCTTAGGTTGATTAATTGAAATCTCTTTCTAATTAAAACCCTAGTGTTGCATTAACTCGATTTATGGACTCCCATATTAGGTTTGACCCTAATCCAGCAGATTTTCGTCGTCTTATCTCTAATAGTGTGATCAACTTCGCTTAATTATGCTAGATCTACTGTTAAATAGGGACTTTTGCTCTTATGAATAAACACATCAATACTTGAATCAATATCCTGAAATATTAAAGCAAGAATTAAGAATACATAATTAAGAACAAATCAAGTATTTATCATACAGTTCAGAAAACAATAACAAGATCCATCTTGGGTTTCATCCCCCTCAGGTATTTGAGAGGTTTAGTTCATGTTTATAAAAGAATACATCTCAAAAGAAATTAAGTAACAAAACATAAAGAAAAACCCTAAAATCCCCTGAAGGAAATTGAAGGGAAAATCCTCAGTCTTGAGCGTGATTCTGGCTTCTGAGATGGATCAACTAGCTTTCTTCGAGTAATTCCCTATATTCAGCCCTCTCTGGCTTCGCTCTCCGTCAAAAGCCCTGATAGAAGCCTTCTGTCGAACTCCCCTTTTAGGTTGCCCTCTAGGGTGTATATATAGGCTTTCGGGATGCCTTACTTGGCCCACAAGTATCCTATTCCGAGTGGAATTAAAACGGGTCACTGCAGGGACACGCCCGTGTGAAACGCCCGTGTGAATCGAGCCTAAGGTCGTGTTCGAGTCTACTAAAGTGGCACGGCCGTGTGGTGAACGCACGGCCGTGTGGTGAACGCCAGGCCGTGTTGATTTCTTACTTTGGCCCATTTTCTCCGTTTTTGGCGCGTTTCTCGTTCTTTTCATCCTTCTATGCTCTCTAAAGTGTAAAACATGAAATTAAAGGATTAGGAGCATCAAATTCCATAATTCAAGGGATAAATCATCCAAAAGTATGCCAAATGTGGGATTAAAATATGTATATATTACGGTTTATCAGGCTTCGTGTGGATTGACACCTTGTAATGAAAATTTTGATTTTAATCTAGCGTAGTTACTTGTTGCAATGTTTGGAATTGGTACGGCTTTACATTTTATTTTAAAAGGCTTAGGGTAAAATTAGACCAGATGAAGAGACGATTTAGGCATCTCCTAAAGAAGCCAACACCCGATGATGTTGGTCATCGTGCTAGTGTCACAGGGCTAGAACTTAAGTTTGAAAAATCGCGCAGCCTTAGGTGATTTCATTGCTTTAAAATTTCCTAAGTTAGCCTACTCTTGAAAATTGAAAATTCTCCCGGAAATTCTTTAAGGCATCGAAAAATATAGTGTAAGTAACTCGAAATGAAAAAGCAACGAGAGAATTGAAATGCCACAAGAAAGCAATGCACACAAGGTGTTTGAGTAAATGCTCTCAATAAATTCTTTAACTCAAGAATTAATGAAGTACAATGGGATGATTAAAAATGAGGGGGAAAAACTCTATTTATAGTTGAGCTCCCCCATATCTAACAGTATAGATTGAACTACATCAACGGTTGATATTAGTTGAAACATGCACGGATCGAGTGAAATTTATTAAATTCCATTCATCAATGTTGCCAATTTTCCAGACTGGAAAATCAACAGACTTGCAAAAATTTTTTGGATGGAATCCAGGCATTTCTAGGTTGAGATGTCAGCATGGCATTTGAAGATTTATCTCTTAGCTTCGACACTCACTTCTAATCACTCGATTTTGAGTTTTAGAGCTCAAGTTATGATTGTTTTAATAAAGACTACACGAGTAGAATTTCTAGACGCAACTATGACAGGAATTATGAGTTTCAGGCTTTTAATTCGAATTTAAATTATATTAGGTTCGGGTTTTGGGTTTAATTTTTATTATATATGAGCCCAATGTTGTAGTTATCAGCTCTTATTAATTTATTATTTTATGATTCTAAATTTTAATAATTATTAAGTAGTTTAAGTTATTTAGGAGTTTTATGTCAATAAGAAAGTTTAGTTTAAAACTACTTATTGTTTAGATCAATTAGATTTCTAGTATAATTAAGACTTTTATTTAGATTTATTTAGCTAGCATATATATAGGCCTTTGCATTATACACAAATCATACAATTCATTATTATTCAACTTCTCTTTTGAGTTAATAAATTCTCTTTGAGTTTTCTTTTTTTCAAGAATTTCTCTTGAGTTTCTTTTAGAAAAGTTTTAACAATCTTTTCAGATTGTGGTGATCATCTTCAAACTTTTTGTTGCCAAGTTTTCTTTCTTGAAGGGGAAATTAGAGCAGCTTGAAGGGGGTTGTGGACTCTTCGTATTTCCAAGGCTTCTTAGGACTTCTACATACCACGTTTTATCTTTCCATCTATCTTCTTTATTTTATTCCTTATTGTTCTCATCGTAGATTTATTATTCTATTTTAATTATCTTAGTTATTTATTTTAATTTTTTTATCTAACTTAGATTTGATTGCGTTTCAGGTTGTGTCAAAATCCAAGTTTCTTTCTGAATGTCTAGAGCCCTAAGTCAATTCCGCGACTTGAACAAACTTTACGATCTGCTTTCGCATTCAGCCACACCACTCATTATTTGGTATAAAATTTGAGCATTTTGGGTGTTCATGGTTGATTTCTAAACTGATTTCCATTGCAAAACAACTTACAAGCAGTTTTTACCTAGAATTTTTTTTCAAAAAAATTTTGAGTGGTTAAACGTTTTTAACTTGATCTAAAATTTTACATAATGTTTCTTGGCACTATTTTAGAATATAAACAATATTTCTCATAAAAAAAGTGATAAAAAAGTGAAAAATACAAAAATACAAAAAAAAGGAAAAAAATTATGTGACTTGAATTTCGTGTCGAAAGTTTCCAGATCAAATATATAATATTTGAAGAGGCTCCAGTTTAAATTTTGTGATTTTTGGAAATCGAGAACACCTCAAATGAAGTTTGTCAAGTTGCTTCATAATTTTTTTTGGGTTTTCAAGTTCCAACAAATTTCATTGACTCTTAGCCTTAGGTTTTCATTTTTTCTTTTTTCTTTTTATTATTCCTTTACTCATTCTAACACTTTATTGTTTCTTATGTTAGTAGGTTAAAGCATGTTGCACATTCCTTCCTCCGTGCAACATAATTCTTTGGTGTCTAGCTGATTTTGGACTCCTAGTGCTATTATGTTTTCTTTCTTAGTTTGATTCTAATATATTCTAATTAATTGATATAAACACTTTTAAAAGACTCACAAGATTAATTCTTACCTCATTGAAAATTTTATTTTATTTCTGAGTGCATAATAGTGAGGTTTGCTTAATTTTTTGTTTTCAGGCTTTCATATTTAATTGCGATACTATGATCGAAAACTTGCAAAGGGATCAAGAGGTTCAAGTTGCTCAAGATCAGCAATGAGACACTATTCTAGACACGATCAACAAAAAATTGGAACATTTAACTACCAAAATTGAGTGTCTAAATCGTAATTGGAGAGATAAGGTTGATCAGCCTTGTCTTCATGCAAATAATGCTCGACGTGTCTTCGTCATGTATGAATATAATATGTGAATGTGCAAGTGTACACGTCAAATCAAGTTATAAAGTAGTAAGTAAGGTTGTCACCTCAAGGATCGAAAAGGATTAATTTGGTTAAGCTATTACTATAAACTATATGAATCAGGCTGTGGCAAAACAGAATAACAATTTGTAGATGAATAATCATGTATGTAATATTAAAATCAAATAACTAACTTAAAATGTTGTGGCAAAGATACGGAGACAAAGTTGAGAGGATCCACGTTATTGAATGGGAAGGTTGGGATTACTAAGATTCTTTCCTTATAACACAATAATGCCATGGCAAAATCTTAACCAATTTATTATTTAGATTAAATATAAGGTAGTCTACTTCTTTCGAGAGTCAGACTTCAAGCTACCCTACCTAAGGCTTTGCATGTCTATAAGCCTTAAGAAAGATACCCAGCACTGTGCCTTTCTTTCTCTTTACAGAGTGCAACTCTATGTCTAGAGTGCTACGAGTATTCTATTGAATACTCACTTATATCATTCGATCACAATCCAACTTATCTAACCTTTTTAGAATTAAATCAAGTTTATGGACATACCATACATTCATCTATGTCTAGAGATTGCATGCATACATTTTAAAATAGTGCAAATTGAATGAAACAGTAAATCTAATCAGGATAATGCCTAGTTCATTAAAGGAACTAAAGATTCATCTAGTAATTCCAGCCCAATAAGATTAGCTCAAGAGTTGGAAATTAAAATCCAAAATGAATGTATAATTCAACAACATATTTCCATAGTTAAAATTCACAGAAATTGATAAACCGAAATAGTAACATATTTTAATCCCACATTTAGCATACTTTTGGATGATTTATGCCTTGAATTGTGTAATTTGGTGCTCTTAATACTTTATTTTCATGTTTTATACTCAGAAGGGCACCGGATGATGAAAAGAACGAAAAACGGGTCCAAAACAGAGCAAATGGGCCATATTAGGAAATCCACACGGTCGTGCCTCATTCAACAGCCTTGAATGTAACACCCCAAACTCGGTCAACACACCACGACCGAATCTGGCATGTTACGGAGTGAAAATAATTTGAAATTGTCAGATAATTTCTTGGAAAACTCTTTCAACGTTTAAAAGTTTGGAATTCCCTGTTTAAGGTGATATTGAAGCCGTGTGATGATTGCTTTAAAACTTATGCTTGAAAACCTAATTGTTGTTATAAATTTTAGAAAACATTCGATACTTGTTAAAAACGGGATGTGATGAGTATTATCAAGTATAAAACCTTTTTCATTTGAAGTTGTTTGAAAATTTAAGTTTAAAACATTCACATTACCTATGTTATCATCTTATAAGTTGTGTTACCCGATAGTAACGTTTTAAAAACCCGAGTGTTATAGTTTTGCAAACATTGCTTTTTACCGGTTAATTTAACAAGTTCATAAACCCGATATATGTAATAATATAATCAAAATAAAAGCAAGTAATTAAAAACCCAAAATAATACTTAGCGACCTTATTACAAACTCAAAACCAAATTAAAAGAAAATTAATAAAATCGAAATAGTAGTTTAAAGTCCAAAACCAAACTAAGATGCATGGCCACCTCGAGTCCTCCTCGGCTCCATATCCGCGATCTATGCCTCATCTGCAAAATATAAGGGAAGGGGGTGAGTCACCAAGACTCAGTGTATAAATCCCCAACCCGATAGTTCAAGCACTTACACAGATCAGCAGTAAAACATGCAAATCATGCAACCCATAACCTAACCATCCGATCTCCTTTTCCTACCCCGTGTGGTCAAAACCACTGGTGGTCAAAACCACTAGTGACCGAAGTCACAAATATATCGGTGTGGTCAAAACCACTGGTGACCGTAGTCACAAATCAAGTGATGGGGCCAACCCATCGTGTGGTCAAAACCACTAATGACAATTCCGTAATATATCCTGTGGGGCCAACCCACTGTGGTACCAAACCACTGGGACGAGTCACAATATCCATGTGTGGTCAAAACCACTGGTGGTTAAAACCACTGGGACTAGTCACAAATCATAATAGTGTGGTCAAAACCACTGGTGACCGTAGTCACAAATCAAGTGATGGGGCCAACCCATCTTGTGGTCAAAACCACTGGTGACAGTCCAAAATAAATCATCCCCCTCCTCTCATCAATCCCATCATCATATCCATATCATATGTGTCATAATATCGTGTAATCATGCAAATAACGCATAGCATAGCAATTAACAGTGACATGATGATATATCAAAACCACATAACAGGGGACTTACCAGGAGTCCACGCTCATGCCCACAAGGCAAACCCATTGATTTCATTGGCTATAACAGTAACATAAAAGGCATATTATACTAATAAAGTGTGTAAGCGTTACACACCTGACTATTCGTAGATCTAACGGAA
Organism: Gossypium australe; assembly: GCA_005393395.2. NCBI lineage: Eukaryota > Viridiplantae > Streptophyta > Magnoliopsida > Malvales > Malvaceae > Gossypium > Gossypium australe. The sequence goes on from CM016615.1 coordinate 56,603,356, forward strand.
TCCCGAAATGTCGCCTTCCCTTTCCTACAATCGGCCAACATCATACTTTTAAGATTATAGCCCTTCGGCTTTTGAACAACTAAGAAATAGTTCCAACGCTAGAGCCCTTACCTAGATCGGCAATCGAATCCCAAAAGTCCACCGAATCAAATTGTACTCCTCCCTACAATCGACCAAGTACCACTATCATTGGCTTAAGCCCCTCATTAGATTAACGCCTATGATATTAATCACAACAGAAGATGTCAAAATCGTGAAACACTTATCCCCTTACCTTACTGACAGATTCGGCCTCCACTCACCAAAGTTCGGCACACCCTAGTGTTATTTAGGGGTTTCGGCTACTTCACCAAGATAGAACAAGAAAAGAGTTAAGATCCTGACTTGTAACGACTAAAGAAATAGCAAATAGAAGTAGGATTTCAGCATTACCCCAAATCAATCAAGAAAAGAAGAACAAATTGCTTACCAAGAGATTCAGTTTTGACTCAATTGAAAGAGACAGATTCGGTACTTATGGTTGATGGAGAAAACGCAAGAAAGGAAGGACTCCTACGCAGAGTATTCGGCCAAAGTACATAAAAGAAGAAAAGAAGAAGAGAACTCCCAAGGTTTTCGGCTATTCAAAACAATGGAAAGATAGAAGAAGATGGAATGGAATTGATTTCGGCAAAGGAGAGTGGGTGAAGTTTCGACACAAGGAGATTGGGAGAAGAAGAAGAAAGAAATCGGCTGAAGAGTGGTGTTGGTTTCGGCTTTGAGCAAAAAGAAGAAAAGAAGAAGTGACAAGGGTGGATTCAGCAAAGAGGGAGTTTCGGCTCTTCAAAGGGGTTGCTAAAATGAATCGGCCAAGTGCCCAAATTGCTAAAAGAGAAAAGAGGAAAAAGTGCACTTTGGTGTTCAGTTTTGTTTTTTACACTACACGAAAAGAAAAGAAACCCCTAAGCTAGCCGAAAATTCACTCTCCCTTGGCTATGGAGATTCGGCCTACCCCTACTCCCAAACCGATCACACTTCTCTTCCCACAGTTCAAAATTCAGCCAACACTCCCAAGCTCTCCCATCCACTCATTCAAATCGGTTTGAATGAGTCAAAATCCACCTTTTTCTCCCCTCCATCCATTTTGAATTGTTGACTCAATCCACATCCATCCAATAGAGGCCCACCTGAGCACTCCACTCCCTCAACTTTGGCGTCAAAAATTAATGGGCAAGGGGAGATTTCTGTAACTCGAACCAAGGCTCTCCTTCCCTGCAAGTGGCGTCACTCCCCTGACACCTTAGTGGCGCCTCCCTTGCCACTTTACCAAGGTAATTCTTGTATCTAAATCCTCAAATAAAATCTTTTAACCCCTAATTCCTCTAGGTCCTACTTCTTAAGTGCTAAAATAAAATTTTTGGCCATGACCCAGGACTAACCCGAGGTCATGCCTAGACCCCAAAACATACCAAACTAGCACAGTAGGCATATTAACACATGCAACCACATGCAAAATACAGAGACCCCGTTTTAAGGATGTTACAGTTCTACCCCCCCTTAAAAATAATTTCGGCCTCGAAATTACCTGGTTAGAAGAGTTGAGGGTATCGCTGCAGCATCACATCCTCTGGCTCCCACGTAGCTTTCTCCGTACCATGGTTTTGCCATAATACTTTCACCAGGGGTACTGACTTCCTACGCAGAACTTTGACATCCCGATCTAAGATCTGTACCGGTTCCTCCTCGAAAGACAAGTCAAGGCTCACTTCTATCTCCTCGACTGGCACAACATGTGACGGATCTGATCGGTAGCGCCTAAGCATGGAAACATGGAAAACATAGTGAATCTGACTCAGCTCTTCTGGCAACTCGAGCTGATAGGCTACTGGTCCCACTCGTCTCAATACCGTGTACGTCCCGATAAACCTAGGGCTTAGCTTGCCCTTTCGACCAAATCTCAACACTTTCTTCGAGGGCGATACCTTCAGAAAGACCTTATCACCCGCTGCATACTCTATATCCCTGCGCTTAAGATCGGCGTAAGACTTCTGCCTATCCGACGCTTCCTTAAGAGGAGCCCGAATCACCTTAACCTTATCCTCTGTTTCTGCTACCAACTCCGGACCCAACATCTGTCGTTCACGCAGTTCTGTCCAACACGTAGGAGTACATCATTTCCGTCCATATAGTGCCTCATATGGTGCCATTTGAATACTCGCTTGATAGCTATTGTTATAAGCGAACTCTGCCAAAGGTAGATACTCCTCCCAACTACCACTGAAATCCAGAACACAGCCCCTTAACATATCCTTCAGAATCTGAATTACCCTCTCAGACTGTCCATCAAACTGCGGATGAAAAGTCGTGCTAAAATCCAACCTTGTACCCAAAGCCTGATGCAAAGCTTTCCAGAACCTCGATGTGAACCTGGGATCCCTATCCGAGATAATTGACACAGGCACTCCATGCAACTGTACTATCTCTGCCACATACAACTTGGCTAACTTCTGAAGCGAATAATCAACCCTCACCAGAATGAAATGAGCCGATTTAGTCAGACGATCCACAATTACCCAGACTGAGTCCTTCTTGCTAGGCGTAAGAGGAAGCCCACTGACAAAATCCATCGTAATCCTTTCCCACTTTCACTGTGGGATCTTTATCGGCTGCAACAGCCCTGATGGCAACTGGTGCTCAGCTCTAACTTGCTGGCATGTCAAACACTTGCCCACAAACTCAGTTACTTCACACTTAAGACTTGGCCACCAGAACTGCTCCCTCAAATCACGGTACATCTTACTGCCTCCAGGATGCATCGCATATGTGCTGCTATGAGCTTCCTGAAGAATCCGCTGTCTCAATTCGACGTCCTTAGGCATACATTCCTTCCCTTGAAAACACAGTACTCCATCACAGCCCAAGCTATAACCCTCCGATTCACCATTCTGCACCTGCAACTTCCGAGCACTCAAAACCTCATCCGTCAGCTGTTTCTCCTTAACCTGATCAATCCAGTTGGCTTTACTTGCAATTCTGCCAGAAGGCTCCCGTCGTCATAAAGACTAAGATGAGCAAACATTGCTCTCAGGTCCACTACCACCTTCCGGCTCAATGTATCAGCTACTACGTTAGCCTTACCTGGATGGTACTCAATCGAGCAGTCGTAGTCCTTCAACAACTCGATCCACCTTCGCTGCCTCAAATTTAAATCTTTCTGAGTCAAGAGGTACTTCAGACTCTTGTGATCCGTGTAGACTATCGACTTTTCCCCATACAAGTAATGCCTCCAAATCTTCAAGGCGAAAACCACTGCAGTCAACTCCAAGTCATGTGTCGGATAGTTACCCTCATGAGGCCTCAACTGTCGAGATGCATACGCTACAACTTTTCCATCTTGCATCAGCACACACCCTAAGCCAGTATGTGATGCATCACAATAGACCGTGAATTCCTTTCCTGCCTCATGCTGAATTAAAACCGGAGCTTCAGTCAAAATCTTCTTTAACTTGTCGAAACTCTCTTGTTGCTTCTCCGACCACACAAACGGAACCCCTTTCCTCAACAACTTAGTCAACGGCGCTGCGATCAGAGAAAAACCTTCCACGAACCTTCTGCAGTATCCTGCCAAACCCAGAAAACTTCGAATCTCTGCTACCGACTTAGGTGGTTTCCAATCCAACACTGCGTCTATCTTCCGAGGATCCACCCTAATCCCCTCAGCTGATACTACATGACCCAAGAAAGTTACCTCCTTAAGCCAGAACTCGCACTTACTAAACTTGTCGAATAACTGCTTCTTCCTCAGAACCTGTAGAACCACCCGGAGATGCGCGTCATGTTCCTCCTCAGATTTCGAGTACACCAAAATGTCGTCTATAAACACTACAACAAATCGATCCAGATACGGCTGAAACACCCGATTCATCATGTCCATGAATGCTGCCGGCGCATTGGTCAAACTGAAAGGCATTACCGGAAACTCGTAGTGCCCATACCGAGTACGAAATGTCGTCTTATGAATATCAGCCTCCTTTACTTTGAGCTGATGATACCCCGACCTAAGGTCAATCTTAGAGAAAATCGATGCACCCTTGAGTTGATCAAACAAGTCGTCAATCCTGGGCAACGGATACTTGTTCTTGATTGTCAACTTGTTTAGCTGGCGGTAGTCTATACACATCCGCATTGTACCATCCTTCTTCTTAACAAAAAGCACTGGAGCTCCCCAAGGCGATACACTCGGTCGGATGAAACCTCTGTCCAACAATTCCTGAATCTGAGCCTTTAACTCCACCAATTCTTTTGGCGCCATCCTATATGGAACAATAGATACTGGCGCGGTTCCGGGTAACAAGTCTATATCGAACTCAACCTCGCGGTCAGGAGGTAGTCCTGAGAGTTCCTTTGGAAATACATCTGTAAATTCTCCCACAGTTCGGACATTCTTCACAGCTGCATCCTTAGCTTCCAAGGCACAAACATGTACCAAAAATGCTTCACAACCCTTCCTAACCATTTTCTCAGCCTTCAGTGCAGAGACAACATTAGATAAGTAATCTCTCCTATTACCTATCATTACCACCTCATCACCTTCCATGGTATTCAACACCATGTGCTTAGCTGCGCAATCTAAACTAGCTTGATACTTAACTAGCCAATCCGTCCCAAGAATCAGATCGAACTCCCAAAATGGCAGTTCCATCAAATCAGCCTGAAACGCGACCCCTTGAAGTTCTAGGGGTACATCCTTATATAGTTTACTTACTTCCACAGAGTGACCTAGAGGGCTTATCACTGTCATCTTCCTAGAAGTAATCTCAGAGTCTAAATTCATGGTTTTCACTATGCTACAAGCAACATACGAGTGCGTCGAACCAACATCAATTAAAGCATTATAAGGTACTCCGAAAATTAAGAACGTACCGGTTATGACGTCCGGTGCGTCGCCATCCTCTCGACGCCTCGCAGCGTAGACCAACCCAGGCTACCTCGCCTCTGAACCACCTGCACCTCTGCCCAGTGCTCCACGGCCCCTACCAGAGCCATTACCTCCCCTGACTGAACCACGGCCCCTCTGTGGCTGCTGATTATCCCTCCTAAACTGTGCACAATTCTGATCCTCAGACTGCAGCCTAGCTGATCTCTGTGGACAATCCTTACTCGATGCCTCTTCGACCCACACTCAAAGCATCCCCTGTTACCAGTCCAACACTCTCCTGTGTGAGACTTCCCACACCGAGCACACTGTGGCGGCCACTGAGTATTAGCAGCAGCAGGCCTAGCAGCTTAATTCGGTCCACTATATCTAACCCTTTTCTGCTGATTCCCAGCAAACCCAGATGATCCAGAACTCCTTTTATTCCAACCCCTATCCTGATTCTGCCTTACAGACTGTTTTACCCCCTCAGCAACCTTGGCTTTCTCCACTAAAACGGCAAACTATCGTTCCTGCTGTGGGGAAATTATCATCCGCAGCTCGTCTCTCAGCCCATCCTCGAATCTGACACATCGCTCATGCTCTGTGCCCACAATACCCCGAGCATACCGACTCAATCGGAGGAATTCCGCCTCATATTCCGCTACAGTCTTATTACCTTAGACCAAGTTCAAGAACGCCCTGCGCTGCGCATCAACATAACTAGCCCCTACGTATTTTCTCTTATAAGCTGCCCTAAAGAATTCCCAAGTGAGGTCATCCGCCATTGCTCCGTCCCTAACTGTGAGCCACCACTGATATGACTCATCTCGCAGCAGAGATACTATGCCCTTCAGCTTTTCCTCAGCTGAAAAATCCAGGTCATCCATGATGCGTTCCGTCGCCTCCAACCAATATTCTGCTGTACTAGGTGCCACGCCAGATACACCTCTGAATACCTCCGCACCATTAGCTTTAAGTTGCTCAGTCACAGATTTCCGAGCTCCTGTTCCAACGCCTGCACTCGCAACCCTTTCTAGCACCAGCAGCACCGCCTGTGACACTGTGTCATTACCACCCGTCTGATCCTGATGTTCCGCGTCCACCGCTGGCGGCGGTGGTACCTCGTTTTCTGATCCATGACCAGACCCTGCCGGTTCCGAGACCGTCATCCTACCCCTACCTCGTCCACGAGTGTTACGCCCACGTCCACGTGCACTCATGTCTACAGATATGTTCGAGCTGATTAAAAGTTTTATGCGTTAGACTTTTATTCCACTGTCTATTAAAGCACAATCTTATGAGAAGTTTAATAGAGGTTGTTTCGCGAGTTCCATTATCCTATAGTTCAAGTCTCTAGAGTAGTTCCTACTACTATTTAGTCATACCAATATCATCATGTTCACAACATCATAAACAAAAGTTTGGGGTACTTACCTGGGCGGATCGGTGCCGGAGACTCGGTGCCATGCCTTTCAGACCATACGTTTTCCCATAAAAACCTGTCATGATCCATTAAAAACATTTTTGGGCCTCGGCCCCACAGCCGAGCTGTTGAACTTGGCTCTGATACCACAATTGTAACACCCCAAACCCGGTCAACATACCACGACCGAATCTGGCATGTTACGGAGTGAAAATAATTTGAAAACACAAGATTGTCAGATAATTTCTTGGAAAACTCTTTCAATGTTTAAAAGTTTGGAATTCCCTGTTTAAGGTGATATTGAAGTCGTGTGATGATTGCTTTAAAACTTATGCTTGAAAACCTAATTGTTGTTATAAATTTTAGAAAACATTCGATACTTGTTAAAAACGGGATGTGATGAGTATTATCAAGTATAAAACCTTTTTCATTTGAAGTTGTTTGAAAATTTAAGTTTAAAACATTCACATTACCTTTGTTATCATCTTATAAGTTGTGTTACCCGATAGTAACGTTTTAAAAACCCGAAAGAGTTATAGTTTTACAAACATTGCTTTTTACCGATTAATTTAACAAGTTCATAAACCCGATATATGTAATAATATAATCAAAATAAAAGCAAGTAATTAAAAACCCAAAATAATACTTAGCGGCCTTATTACAAACTCAAAACCAAATTAAAGAAAATTAATAAAATCGAAATAGCAGTTTAAAGTCCAAAACCAAACTAAGATGCATGGCCACCTCGAGTCCTCTTCGGCTCCATATCCGCGATCTTTGCCTCATCTGTAAAATATAAGGGAAGGAGGTGAGTCACCAAGACTCAGTGTATAAATCCCCAACCCGATAGTTCAAGCACTTACACAGATCAGCAGTAAAACATGCAAATCATGCAACCCATAACCTAACCATCCGATCGTCTTTTCCTACCCCGTGTGGTCAAAACCACTGGTGGTCAAAACCACTGGTGACCAAAGTCACAAATATATCGGTGTGGTCAAAACCACTGGTGACCGTAGTCACAAATCAAATGATGGGGCCAACCCATCGTGTGGCCAAAACCACTGATGACAATCCCGTAATATATCATGTGGGGCCAACCCACTGTTGTACCAAACCACTGGGACGAGTCACAATATCCAAATGTGGTCCACTAGGACTAGTCACAAATCATAATAGTGTGGTCAAAACCACTGGTGACTGTAGTCACAAATCAAGTGATGGGCCAACCTATCTTGTGGTCAAAACCACTGGTGACAGTCCAAAATAAATCATCCCCCTCCTCTCATCAATCCCATCATCATATCCATATCATATGTGTCATAATATCGTGTAATCATGCAAATAACGCATAGCATAGCAATTAACAGTGACATGATGATATATCAAAACCACATAACAGGGGACTTACCCGGAGTCCACGCTCATGCCCACAAGGCAAACCCACTAATTTCATTGGCTATAACAGTAACATAAAAGGCATATTATACTAATAAAGTGTGTAAGCGTTACACACCTGACTATTCGTAGATCTAACGGAATCTCGAAATGTCGCCTTCCCTTTCCTACAATCGGCCAACATCATACTTTTAAGATTATAGCCCTTCGGCTTTTGAACAACTAAGAAATAGTTCCAACACTAGAGCCCTTACCTAGATCGGCAATCGAATCCCGAAAGTCCACCGAATCAAATTGTACTCCTCCCTACAATCGACCAAGTACCACTATCATTGGCTTAAGCCCCTCATTAGATTAACGCCTACGATATTAATCACAACAGAAGATGTCAAAATCGTGAAACACTTATCCCCTTACCTTACTGACAGATTCGGCCTCCACTCACCAAAGTTCGGCACACCCTAGTGTTATTTAGGGGTTTCGGCTACTTCACCAAGATAGAGCAAGAAAAGAGTTAAGATCCCGACTTGTAACGACTAAAGAAATAGCAAAGAGAAGTAGGATTTCGGCATTACCCCAAATCAATCAAGAAAAGAAGAACAAATTGCTTACCAAGAGATTCGGTTTTGCCTCAATTGAAAGAGACAGATTCGGCACTTATGGTTGATGGAGAAAACGCAAGAAAGGAAGGACTCCTATGTAGAGTATTCGGCCAAAGTACATAAAAGAAGAAAAGAAGAAGAGAACTCCCAAGGTATTCGGCATTTCAAAACAATGGAAAGATAGAAGAAGATGGAATGGAATTGATTTCGGCAAAGGAGAGTGGGTGAAGTTTCGGCACAAGGAGATTGGAAGAAGAAGAAGAAAGAAATCGGCTGAAGAGTGGTGTTGGTTTCGGCTTTGAGCAAAAAGAAGAAAAGAAGAAGTGACAAGGGTGGATTCGGCAAAGAGAGAGTTTCGGCTCTTCAAAGGGGTTGCTAAAATGAATCGGCCAAGTGCCCAAATTGCTAAAAGAGAAAAGAGGAAAAAGTGCACTTTGGTGTTCGGTTTTGTTTTTTACACTACACGAAAAGAAAAGAAACCCCTAAGCTAGCCGAAAATTCACTCTCCCTTGGCTATGGAGATTCGGCCTACCCCTACTCCCAAACCGATCACACTTCTCTTCCCACAGTTCAAAATTCGGGCAACACTCCCAAGCTCTCCCATCCACTCATTCAAATCGGTTTGAATGAGTCAAACTCCACCTTTTTCTCCCCTCCACCCATTTTGAATTGTTGACTCAATCCACATCCATCCAACAGAGTCCCACCTGAGCACTCCACTCCCTCAGCTTTGGCGTCAAAAATTTATGGGCAAGGGGAGATTTCTGCAACTCGAACCAAGGCTCTCCTTCCCTGCAAGTGGCGTCACTCCCCTGACACCTTAGTGGCGCCTCCCTTGCCACTTTACCAAGGTAATTCTTGTGTCTAAATCTTCAAATAAATTCTTTTAACCCCTAATTCCTCTAGCTCCTACTTCTTAAGTGCTAAAATAAAATTTTTGGCCATGACCCAGGACTAACCCGAGGTCATGCCTAGACCCCAAAACATACCAAACTAGCACAGTAGGCATATTAACACATGCAACCACATGAAAAATGCAGAGAACCCGTTTTAAGGATGTTACATTGAACACGGCCTAGCCACGACTTACACGGGCGTGTGCCATGGCCGTGTCCCTGTCGTGAAAAAGAGAAATTTCACTCAGATTAGGATACTTAGGAGCGAAGAAACACATTCTGAAGCCTATATAAACACCCTAAGTATAACCTAAAAGGGGGGAACCCAAGGCTTTAGTCAGGGGGCGTCGAGCTAAGCCAAAGAAGGTAGATTTGTGGGGAATTACTCAAAGATAGCCAGTTGATTCATCTCAAGAAGCCGGAATCATACTCAAGACGGAGGATCTCTCTTTCAATTCCTTCAGGGGGTTTTAGGGATTTCTTATGTTTTGTTTTATCTTTTCTTCTGAGATGTTTTCTTTTATTGTTATGAATTAAACCCTCAGATACATGAGGGGGATGAAACCTAAGATGAATCTTGTTATCGTTTGCTGAACTATATGATAAATATTTGACTTGTTCTTAATTATGTGTTCTTAATTCTTGTGTTGATATTTCCGGGATATTAATTCAAGTGTGATGTGCTTAGGTGGAGGAGCAAAAGTCCCTGCCTAAGAGTAAATCTAGCATAATTAAGCGGAGTTGATCGTACGCCTAGAGATAGGGTGACGAGATTTTGCCGGATTGGGGTGAAACCTAATATGGGAGTCCATAGATCGAGTTAATGCAATTCTAGAGGTTTTAATTAGAAAGAGATTTCAATTAATCAACCTAGGGTTGGACGTTAGTCACTTCGAGAGAGGGATTAATATACGTTAGGTAATTCTACGGATCAAGTCAAATGAAGAAATCGTCTGGTTCAGAGTTAGGTAACAAGTGAAGTCTAGGTGGATTCTTCCTTGGGTATCGTCTTAATCAATTGGTTTTTCCTCAAAGTTTCCATTCTTCTTTGTATTAGAGTTTTTAGTTTAGTAGTTAGTTAATTTTAGATTAGATAAACAATTCCCTTAATTCTTAGGCTAGCTAATAAAAAGAGAGTTCGTATTAGTACTTTTGGCTCCTTTGGGTTCAACAATCCGGTCTTGCCTTAACTATACTATTGTTCGATAGGTTCGCTTGCCTCAAATCGTTGTCATAGTTAGTTTCCAGGTTCGATCATTCTTTATATAAATTTTAAGACTTTGACATCGTATAAAACGACACGATCAAGTTTTTAGCGCCGTTGCCGGGGAACTAAAATATTAAGAAAGCTTAATTTTTATTACTTTAGCCATTTTTATTTTTTGCAATTTTTTTTATTTTTTGCTAATTTTCTTTCGTTTGTTCCTTTCAGGCATCTCTGGTTTATGACTAGAAGGAACCCGACAGGACCCCTACTTTGTGACAGTGATATTGAAGATACCGTTCGCAGAGAAATAAGGCGAAGCTTAAACTACATAGAAGAAGAGCAAGAAGCCGAAATCAATACCACCGAAGAGATGGCTGAGAAAAATCCGCTACCTCCAGAGATGGCCGAAAATCATGCTCCTCGAACTATGTATGATTATGCTAAACCTAGTTTAACAGGAACTGAGTCAAGTATTGTTAGGCCTACTATTGCTGCAAATAATTTTGAACTGAAACCTAACACTATACAGATGATACAACAGTTTGTTTAGTTTGATGGTTTGCAGGATGAGGATCCTAATACGCACTTAGCGAATTTCCTAGAATTTTGCGACACTTTCAAGATAAATGGCGTTTCTGATGATGCCATCCGTCTTCGATTATTTCCCTTTTCTTTGAGAAATAAAGCCAAACAGTGGTTACATTCTCTTCCACGAGGGTCAATCACTACATGGGATCAAATGACCGAAAAATTTTTATTAAAATATTTTCCACCGGCCAAAACGACCATGTTGAGGAATGATATCTCTTCTTTTTTGCAGATGGATTTAGAGACACTTTATGATGCATGAGAGAGATACAAAGACTTGTTGAGGAGGTGCCCACACCACGGATTACCTTTGTGGCTACAGGTCCAAACTTTCTACAACGGTGTGAACCTGTTAACAAGGCAATTAATCGATTCAGCAGCCGGCAGAACCCCGAACAACAAAACTCCTGAAGCAGCCTACGAGTTTATAGAGGAGATGTCATTGAATAACTATCAGTGGCAAGTTACAAGGACAAGGCCAGCCAAAGTAGCCGTAGTTTTCAACCTCAATGCAGTAACCCTACTATCAAATTAGGTAAAGATGATGCATAAAAAATTTGATGGTTTATATGGTTCTTCGGAGGCACATCCAGTTATGCAATGCGACACAAGTGGAGGAGTGGCAAATCCTGACTACCCACCCTACGGACAGGGCATGGAGAGCGAACAAATGAACTATATGGGTAACAATTTCCGATCTAATAATAACCCTTATAGTAATACTTATAATCCAGGTTGGAAGAACCACCCTAATTTCTCATGGGGTGGCCAAGGAAATCAAAGGCAACAACCATCTCAAAACTTCTAACAACAGCCTTACCCACAGGAAAAGAAGCCAAACCTCGAGGAGATGCTGACAAAATTCATGGCAGCCACAGAAACACGTTTCCAAAATATAGAAACAAAACTTGAAGCATCGACACAGGAGCTCAAGGATCAAATTGGGCAACTTACTAAGATAATTTCTGAAATACGATCAGAAAGCTTACCTAGGGAAAAAGAGCAGGTAAAGGCAGTGACGCTAAGAAGTGGAAGGGAGTTAGTCGAAACGAAGAAAATACCACATGAAACCGATAAGGCAAAGGCAACCCCGACCCATGAGGAAATTAAACCAACGATCCCATATTCAGCAAAGCTGAAGAAAGACCGCTTAGACGCACAATATGGTAAATTTCTTGAACTTTTAAAAAAACTACATATTAACTTACCTTTTGTTTAAGCTATTTCACAGATGCCAACATATGTAAAATTTTTAAAGGAGCTTCTAACAAATAAGAGGAAGTTCGAGGAAATTTCAACAGTGGAACTTAATGAAGAATGCTCAACTATCATTCAAAACAAGCTGCCAACCAAATTGAAAGATCCAGGATGTTTCATTATTCCCTGTTTAATTGGTAGTTTGAAGATAGAGAAAGCACTAGCTTATTTAGGTGCCAGTATTAATCTGATGCCTTATAAAATGTTTAAACAACTTGGTCTCGAGGAACCAAAACCCACTAGGATGAGTATTCAGTTAGCTGACAGATTTGTTAAGTATCCTAGGGGAATTATCAAAGATGTTCTGGTAAAAGTAGATAAATTTATATTTCTTGTTGATTTTCTTGTGCTTGACATGAATGAGGACGTAGAGGTACCTTTAATTTTGGGACGACCCTTTCTAGCTACTGCTAGGGCTGTCATTGATTTTGGTGATGGTAAACTTGCACTAAGGGTCGGCGATGAGGAAATTGTTTTCCAAATTTATGACGCCATGCGATATTCTAGAGAACAAGATGATTCTTGTTACTTGTTGATGCCACTGATCACATTTTTCAAGAGTCTTTGTAGGAAATCATGCACAATGATACGATGGAACTGTGTCTTTCACAAGGAGAGGAGATAGATGATGATATCAATGAATTGAATCCTAATTCATCATCCTCTAGACAGATGAAAATAGAGGATATTGAAATCAATGATGAACTAAAATATAAACCCTCTATTGATGAACCGCCCAAATTAGAATTAAAACAATTGCCAAAACAATTAGAATACACATTCCTCGGGGATAATTCTACGCTACCAGTAATCATCTCTTCAGAACTAGGACCCAAAGAGAAAGAAGATTTGCCAAGGGTACTAAAGAAACATAAAAGAGCCATAACATGGAAAATGTCTGACACTAAAGGGATAAGCCCATCATTCTACACCCATAAAATTTTAATAGAAGATGAGTATAAACCGTGTGTGCAACCTCAGAGACGTTTGAACTCCAATATGAAAGAAGTTGTTAAAGCTGAGGTAATTAAACTTCTAGATGCAGGAATAATTTATCCTATTTCTGGCAGTACTTGGGTAAGTCCTGTGCAGGTAGTTCCAAAGAAAGGAGGCATGACTATTATAGCCAACGAAAAGAATGAACTGATTCCTACAAGAACAGTCACAGGTTGGAGAGTCTGTATTGACTATAGGAAGCTGAACAACGCCACCAAAAAAGATCACTTCCCTTTGCCTTTTATTGATCAGATGTTAGAAAGATTATCTAGGCATATATACTACTGCTTCTTGGACGGACTCTCCGGCTACTTCCAAATCCCAATAGCTCTTGAGGATCAAGAAAAGACAATATTTACATGTCCATACGGTACGTTTGCTTATCGTAGAATGCCTTTTGGATTATGTAATGCTCCTGCTACTTTTCAGCGCTGCATGCTGGCCATATTTGATGAGCTGATGGAAAACATTATGGAGGTATTTATGGACGACTTCTTGGTATTCGGTAATTCTTTCCACCTTTGCCTTAAAAATTTAGAACGAGTTCTAATAAGATGTGAAGAAATGAATCTTATTTTGAATTGGGAAAAATGTCACTTTATGGTTAGAGAGGGGATTATGTTAGGACATAAGATTTCTAGTAAGGGGATCGAGGTAGATAAAGAAAAGATTGAAACCATAGAAAAATTACCTCCCCTTAGTTCAGTTAAGGCTATTAGAAGCTTTTTAGGACATGCTGGATTTTACAGAAGATTTATTAAAGATTTCTCTAAAATAGATAAGCCTTTAACAAGACTACTAGAAAAAAATGTTCCTTTCAATTTTGATCAGGATTGTTTAGATGCATTTAATATCCTCAAAGATAAACTAATAAATGCTCCGATTATAATTGGACTGATTGGAATCTACCCTTTGAACTAATGTGTGATGCGAGTGATTTTGCAGTAGGTGCAGTTTTGGGATAGCTAGAAACAAGCATTTTCAGCCAATCAATTATGCTAGCAGAACATTGACGCCCGCACAAGAAACTACACCACCACAGAGAAAGAATTGCTAGCTGTAGTTTTTGCATTTGACAAGTTTAGATAGTATCTGATATTATCTAAAGTTGTCGTTTACACTAACCATTCAGCTCTACGTTATCTTTTAACTAAACCTGATGCAAAACCTCAACTCATACGATGAATCTTACTCCTACAGGAATTTGATTTGGAAATTTAGGATAAGAAGGGAGATGAAAATCTTACAGTAGATCACCTCTCTAGGCTTGAGAACCCACATATCGAAGAGCTCGGCGAGAGTGAGATAAACGACTCGTTCCCTGAGGAACAACTCTTTTCTATAACCAACTCTGAGGTATCGTGGTTTGCAGATATTGCAAATTATTTAGCCGCTAACATCCTACCAAAAAGGTTAACACATCATCAAAAGAAGCGATTCTTTGCAGATACGAAAAGCTATTTTTGGGAGGATCCCTTTCTTTTCCGCATATGTGCAGATCGAGTAATTTGGAGATGCGTTACAAAGGCGGAAGCAAGTAAAATCCTAGAACATTGCCATTCAGGACCTTCAGAAGGACATTATAACGGGATTAAGACAGCACACAAAACGCTCAAATCAGGATTTTATTGGCCAACTCTATTTAAAGACGCCAACAGGTATGCCGCTTCGTGTGATAAATGCCAAAGAACAGGTAATATCTCTAAACACGATGAAATGCCTCAAACATATATGTTATCATGTGAGATATTCGATGTATGGGGTATTGACTCTATGGGTCTATTCCCTAGTTCATTCGGAAATAAATACATCTTAGTAGCAGTAGGTTACATGTCAAAATGGGTGGAAGCCCAAGCATTACCTACTAATGTTGCTAGAGCTGTAGTAAAGTTTCTTAAGAAACTCTTCTCTTGTTTTGGAACACCCAGAGCGATTATCAGTGATAGGGGTACTCACTTTTGCAATACTCAATTAGATAAAGTCTTAAAAAAATATGGAGTACACCACAGAATAGCTACCCCTTATCATCCTAAAACCAGTGGGCAAGTGGAAGTGGCAAATCGAGAGCTTAAGCAAATCCTAGAGAAAACAGTTGAATCAAACAGGAACGATTGGGCAGTAAAAGTAGATGATGCTTTATGGGCCTATAGAACAACATTTAAAACCCCTTTGGGAACATCCCCATACAAACTTGTCTACAGAAAAAGTTGTCATCTACCATTTGAGTTAGAGCACAAAGCGTACTGGGCTATAAAATGCTTGAATTACGATCTTAAAACCATAGGTGAGAAGAGGATGATGCAGTTGAACGAACTAGATGAATGGTGAGCTGAGGCCTACGAGAACTCACGACTATATAAGGAGGCAACAAAACGATGCCATGATGCTCGTTTAAAACAATCAAAGCAATTCAAAGTAGGAGACTTGGTCCTACTGTATAATTCAAGACTCAAACTATTTCTTAGAAAGCTGAAATCAAGATGGTCAGGACCATTCGTGATCAAAACTATTTTTCCATACGACACAGTCGAGGTAACCCATCCAACTCAGGGAACATTCAAGGTAAATGGCCATCGATTGAAACATTATAATGGTGAAGATTTCAAGGAATTGAGAGAGGAGCTTCAGCTCTGTGAACCTTCATTTAGAAATGAAAATAAGGTGAGTCTAGCTTAAGACTTTAAAACGAGCGCCTCTCGGGAGGCAACCCGAGCACTGACTTCACTAACATTATATTTTTAATTTTTAGCATCTAACTCCAAACTAATCAATCCAGTGAGCGCAGGTTTTCCTACCACACGGCCTTACACACGGGCGTGCTCGTGGCCGTGTGGACGCCATGGGACGATACACTGGCGTGCTAGTAGCCGTACGTGACAAAAGAAGAAACTATTCCCCAACACGGGCTGCGATAACAGTCCCACGGTCATGCCTTATTCCCGTGGACTATCCTAACTAAACAAACACGGGCATGAGACACGCCCGTGTTCCACAGCCGTGTGAGACATTGACTTATTGAGCACGGGCGTGGGAGAAACAAACGAAAAAAAGCCCATGCCCAAGGAACACGGGAGTGTCTAACGAACTGAAAGCGCCCAAATTTGAAAATTGCGAAAAACACGGGCAGAAAAAAATTGAGCACGGGCGTGGCCTCTGCCCGTGCCCTCACCCCTATTTAAAGAACATGACATTCATCTTCCCCAAAACCCCTAACCCTAAGCCGTTTCTCTCAAAATCCCTACCCCCACTCCGGCCACCATCAACAAAACTCACTACTATTAACTCCCACCACTCCCTCACCTCTCTACCTTTCACATAACCATAAAAAAGAAAAACCTGATAAACCGTAAAAGTAACATATTTTAAGCCCACATTTAGCATGCTTTTGGATGATTTAAGCCCTGAATTGTGTAATTTGGCGCTCTTAATCCTTTGTTTTCATGTTTTATACTCAAGAGAGCACCCAATGACGAAAAGAACGAAAAACAGGCCCAAAATGGAGTAAATGGGCCATATCACAAAATCCACATGGCTTGGGCCCAAGACCACACGGCCGTGCCTCATTCAACAGGTTCGAGCACGGCCTGGCCACGACTTACACGGGTGTGTGCCATGGGCGTGTCCCTGCCGTAGGAAAGAAGAGTTTCACTCGGATTTGGATACTTAGGGTCAAAGAAACACATTCCGAAGCCCTTATAAACACCCTAAGTTTGACTAGAAAAGAGGGAATCCAAGGCTTTAGTTAGGGGGCATCCAACTAGGCCAGAGAGGATCGAATTGTGGAGATTTACTCGAAGATAGCCAGTTGATCCATCTCAAGAAGCCGGAGTTATACTCAAGACGGAGGATCTCTCCTTCAATTCCTTCAGGGGGTTTTAGGGATTTCTTATGTTTTTTTTTATCTTTTCTTTTGAGATGTTTTCTTTTATTGTTATGAACTAAACCCTCAGATACCTGAGGGGATGAAACCTAAGATGAATCTTGTTATCGTTTGCTGAACTATATGATAAATATTTGATTTGTTCTTAATTATGTGTTCTTAATTCTTGTGTTAATATTTTTGGGATATTGATTCAAGTATGATGTGCTTAGGTGGAGGAGCAAAAGTCCCTGCCTAAGAGTAGATCTAGCATAATTAAGCGGAGTTGATCGCACGCCTAGAGATAGGGTGACGAGATTTTGCCGGATTAGGGTGAAACCTAATATGGGAGTCCATAGATCGAGTTAATGCGATTATAGGGGTTTTAATTAGAAAGAGATTTCAATTAATCAACCTAGGGTTAGACGTTAGTCGCCTCGAAGAGGGATTAATATAACTTAGGGAATCTTACGGATCAAGTTAAGTGAATAAATCGTCTGGTTCAGAGTTAGATAACAAGTGAAGTCTAGGTGGATTCTTCCTTGGGTATCGTCTTAATCAAATGGTTTTTTTCCTCAAGTTATTTTCCCAAACTCTTTCTCTTTGTCTTTGCATCTTTAGTTTAGTAGTTAATTAATTTAGATTAGATAAATAAATCCCTTTATTCTTAGGCTAAATAATAAAAAGAGAGTTAGTATTAGTACTTTTGGTTCCTCTAGGTTCGATATTCCAGTCTTGCCTAAACTATTCTATTGTTTAATAGGTGTGCTTGCCTCAAAATCGTTTTCATAGTTAGTTTCTAGGTTCGATTATCTTTTTATAAATTTTAAGACTCTGACATGCGATCAAAAACTGAAGCCACGTCCGTTTAACAAGAGCCCACGCCCGCTCCCCTGCCGTGTTACCCAGAATATTTACAGCACACGCCCGTGCCCCACCGTTACATGCCCGTGCTCCACCCATCCCGAGGAAAGAAAACCACAGCCCCGAGTTCTAAAAAGCAAAAGGGACCCGGTTCATCCTCTGCAAGCACATCCACCGAAGTGCGCCACACGTTTCTACAATTTCCTCTAGAAGCCCAAGAGGACCGTTATAAGATACTACGAGCAAGACCTCTCGGCGTAGGAAGGTGTATCGATTGGACCGCCTTAGAGCAGGTCCAGCTAGCAGAGGAGGTTCGCGCCTTATTATTCACAGATCCGTGGGACCAATTCTTCAACATTATCGAGCCCACATACCTAGAGCTCACTTTGGAGCTTTGCTCAATGTTCCAACTTCAGACGGTGATGACATGTCACGATGATCCAGGTACAATACAATTCCGTCTCGGAGGCACAATACAACAGTTGAACGTACCGCAATTCGGGGACACATTGGGACAACATACGGAGGACTTCGTAGCAGAGAATGATCTTTCAGAGCTGCATTGCCATATCCATTACAGCCCCACTAGATGTTGGCACAAGATAGCTCCCAACAATAACCATTATGACCCTAGCAGCTCAAAAGCAACAGCCCTTACTCCAGCCCTGAGGTACGTACATGCTATTTTAGCTCATACTCTGACAGGGCGGCGAGAAAGCACCGGCGTCGTCAATACTCACGACGTTTACTATCTATGGTGCATGTTGAACGGACATGTTTTCGACCTAGCCTATTTTATAGCCCGCGCCATTCAACACCAGACGGAGCAGCACAGGAGAGGGGTCATATCTATGGGTCCGTACATCACACGCTTGGCTCGATATTTTGGCCTCCTCAACACCGATGCACAAACCTCCTTACTCACACTGATAGGTTAGATGTCCCCACAGGGCATCCAGACGATGCTACATATGAGGACGATTCAGCGTCGACTGGGACCGATCCTCCCCAATACCAGTTAGCACCTCTTACCGACAAGGAGGACCCTGAGGACATTACTGATGATGTCCCCCCGACACAGGAAGCACAACAACCAAGCCATCGTCCATCCCATACGGAAGCATCTATTTCAGACATATCTGAGCGCCTAACACGATTTGAGCAGCAATGCTTCCAGCGCTTCGACCATATTGACAGCACCGTCCACCAGATATGTCAACACCTTCACATCTCATCGTCGCCACCATCACGAGACCCAGCCGATGACGAGGACCTTGAGTCCTTTCATTTTCTTTATTTTTTAGTTTATTTTCCATCTTTATTTTTATTTTTATTTTTTCTTTCTTTTAGTTTATTTTCGTATTAATTAAGACTTTTTAACCTTCATGTTTAAAAATTTTATTATTTCAGTTTCATTTCTTTACCGCTGGCTATCTAACCCTCGGGTATCTCTAACAACACTCATAGTTCTCCCTGAATATCTAACTAATGACTTCGTAGTTCACAAAGGTTCAATTTGACACTACAGAAAATGAACACATCACTAGGAGTAGTCACAACCACATGCCTAAAGTCCTCATCACTTATCTTTCACCTCCGATTCAAGGAACCCACCCAAAATTCAGGAAGTTTTACATCTCTCCCTACCTTATCAATTTATTATTATTTGTCATATCTATCTTTGTACATTGAGGGCAATATACATATTAAGTGTGGGGGGTTAACTATAGTATTATTTGAAAATCCCTGAATTATGCCTTGCTCTAAAGTAAGTCTCTTATATTATGGTTAGAATGAAATTTCCTTTGATTTATGATTTTTATTGATGTGTTTTGAATTAAGTCATTGGTAATTGTGCATTTATGATTAAATTTGAAGGATACTAGAGAATCAAGCATGATAAGTCTATTTTTCAAAATTAAAATTTTTAGGTTGTCTACTTGAATTTAATTATTACCTTAAAGTTTGAAATTTGCGAGGTTGACATCAAATACCCATAATTTTTGTAAGTTTTTGAGCCTTATAGAGCATATATTCTTTTTCTTGCTCATGTTATTGATTATGAGTGTGTCAACATTGATTTGTTATTCTAGAACTTGCATCGATTATACTTGTCGAGACCACACCTTTGATTTGATATATAGAGATGATAAAGGCACCTAGGTTTTAACCCACTCACTCCACTAAAAGCCTACCTTTACAAAACCCCTAGTAAAAACCCCGTTTAATCCTAACAACCCTTTTTATTGACTCACCCACTAAGATTAACCCAAAACCCCTTGTATTTGTTATCACCATTCCTTTTGACTACCCTTATGTCGAGAATTGATTTGATCAGTTGCCTAACTATTTTATTTATTTCAATCGTTAAATTTATCCTTTATCATTTATATTTGACTTGTTCTTAAAAAAAGCGAATTATATTCATTATTAGTTTTGTGATTAGGTGAGTTTATACATTAAATTCTAATTATTGAAGAAGCTCACACTAGAGTATTATCAACAGTAGTATTATTAGTTTCCAATTGATGAAATTACTTATATTCAGTTTGTTGTTTCTAGTTAGGTAATTTGTCAAGTCAATCTCGATTCTAACCCTCTAATTCAGCCTTTATCCACACCTTTTACCCAAGCCCCGTTACAACCCTGTTAAAGACCTTTTGATTTGTGTATCATCTCATATTATATTGGTGGAGACTTGATTCTCATGCAAGCCTATGGGATTAACTCTTCATGTTCGACTTTTGAGTGCTTAATTCTGAACCTTAAACACTTTGAGTGATTTGGGCGAATCTTTTGTGAGGATGTCAACTCTTGTCGATTTTGAATCAGAGGTAATTAATTAGGTAAGGGGAAACACCTAATGTTTTCGGGCTATAAATGTTTGACTTTGATTGTTTGAATCTTTAGGACCCTTTGAGTTGAATTATCAATGTATGAATTATCTTTGAATTATGATGAGACATTATTGATGAATATTATGAATCAGGAAAGTTCGTTTTAATTGTGAGTTGAGAATTTTGCTTGAGAACAAGTAAAGGCTTAAGTGTGGGGGTATTTGATAAACCGAAATAGTAACATATTTTAATCCCACATTTAGCATACTTTTGGATGATTTAAGCCTTGAATTGTGTAATTTGGTGCTCTTAATCCTTTGTTTTCATGTTTTATACTCAGAAGGGCACCGAATGATGAAAAGAACGGAAAACGGGTCCAAAACGGAGTAAATGGGCCATATCAGGAAATCCACATGGCCTGGGCCCAAGACCACACAGTCGTGCTTCAGTCAACAACCTCGAACACGGACTGGCCACGACATACACGGGCGTGTGCCATGGGCGTGTCCCTGCCGTGACAAAGAGAAATTTCATTCGGATTAGGATACTTAAGGGCGAAGAAACACATTCCGAAGCCTATATAAACACCCTGAGTATAACCAAAAAGGGGAGAACCCAAGGCTTTAGTCAGGGGGCGTCTAGCTAGGCCAAAGAAGGCAGATTTGTGGGGATTTACTCAAAGATAGCCAGTTGATTCATCTCAAGAAGCCGGAATCATACTCAAGACGGAGGATCTCTCCTTCAATTCCTTCAGGGGGTTTTAGGGATTTCTTATGTTTTGTTTTATCTTTTCTTCTGAGATGCTTTCTTTTATTGTTATGAACTAAACCCTCAGATACCTGAGGGGGATGAAACCTAAGATGAATCTTGTTATCGTTTGCTGAACGATATGATAAATATTTGACTTGTTCTTAATTATGTGTTCTTAATTCTTGTGTTGATATTTCCGGGATATTAATTCAAATGTGATGTGCTTAGGTGGAGGAGCAAAAGTCCCTGACTAAGAGTAAATCTAGCATAATTAAGCGGAGTTGATCGCACGCCTAGAGATAGGGTGATGAGATTTTGCCGGATTGGGGTGAAACCTAATATGGGAGTCCATAAATCGAGTTAATGCAATTCTAGGGGCTTTAATTAGAAAGAGATTTCAATTAATCAACCTAGGGTTAGACGTTAGTCGCCTCGAGAGAGGGATTAATATACATTAGGGAATCCTACGGATCAAGTCAAATGAATAAATCGTCTGGTTCAGAGTTAAGTAACAAGTGAAATCTAGGTGGATTCTTCCTTGGGTATCGTCTTAATCAATTGGTTTTTCCTCAAAGTTATTTTCCCAATTCCATTCTTCTTTGTCTTAGAGTCTTTAGTTTAGTAGTTAGTTAATTTTAGATTAGATAAACAATTCCCTTAATTCTTAGGCTAGATAATAAAAAGAGAGTTAGTATTAGTACTTTTGGTTCTTTTGGGTTCGACAATCCGGTCTTGCCTTAACTATACTATTGTTCAATAGGCGCGATTGCCTCAAATCGTTGTCATAGTTAGTTTCCAGGTTTGATCATTCTTTATATAAATCTTAAGACTTTGACATCGCATAAAACGACACAATCAGAAATTAATTATGATAATGAAGGAAGAACTTCAGGAAGCTTCCACCAATCCAGCCCTTAAATCTTTTGCTGCAGTATCTTGCGAAGCCTAGGGTTGAATGCTTCTCCTTCTTCCTTGTGTTGCTACTCTATTCCTTAGCTTCTACCCTCTTTCCTTGCGTCTCTGGATTTCCCACAAGAAGTTGCATGTGAGGAAAAACCACCTCCTTCCTCTCTTTCTCCTTCTTCTTTTTATAGGGTAAGTCCCTCTCTTCGCACACACTCTTTTCTCCATCTCTTTTAGGTGGATGTTTCTAGTACAAGTACAACTGGCTGAGAGGCATTGATTGACAGCTGAGTTAGCATCTTCTTGGAATTGCCATGGCATTTGTGCTAGCAATTTCTCCAACTTTTTGTCACAACAAAACTTCACTCATTCACCTGTTTTCCTCTTTTCTGTACATGTTATAAACAACACACAATTCCTTTCCTCCCACAAGTAAAAGTAACATATAGTGACATTGAAAGCACAATCCAAGCTTCATGATGCAATGTTATAAAAATACTAATATAATTTCCTAAATTGCAATTCAATTTACTCAAGTACGAACAATTAACCAAGTATAGGGGCCTAAAATATAACTATTTTCAAGGCTATCAATCTCTCGTGCAAATGATGAGACTTTGTTTAATAATGATTGTGGGCAACATTGTTTAGCTAAATTAAAGTTCTCATTTCCACAATTTCATGGAAAGAATGATACCGAGGCATATTATGAGTGGGAATTAGAAATTGAACTTATGTTTCATTATTATAAATGCTGGGAAGAGGAAAAGTTCCATTAGCGACCCGTGAATTTTTAGATTATGCATTGAGTTGATGGATTCAACTCGGAATTAATCGTCAAAGAAACTACGAAAGGGTAATTGAAACATGAGACGAGTTGAAACAACAAAGGGCACTATAGTTGGTGGATCCATTGACGGACTTCCACTTACATTACTCTACCATCGATCGACACTTTTACTCCTAGGAAAAAGGTAAGTTGAATATTGATAATTCCCCACAAGTGCTACAAGGTAATAAAGGTAAGGAAACAACAGAAATCAATCTAAGAAGGCATACCTTGAATGTTTTTGATAAGTATGCTATTGATTTTGTTTTTAAAATATTTCCTTACAACATGTTTTTTGTTAGTCAAATTTCATTAAACCTTGGTCTAAAAGTTCAACTGATTTTATGGATTTATCTAAATTTGTAGAGGCCAAAAATAGCAATCCTATTGTATTAAAGAGGTTTTTTAAAACATTTTATAGATTTTCTCTTGCAACAAAATTTTCTATCTTGACCTTTAACGATGAATTTTTATATAATAGTATTAAACTTCTTGTTTTTTACAATTATGTGAAAATTTTAACCCATTGTTGGAAACTCTTATGGATGACCATGCATATTCAAAGAAAGTTATAGGTTATTTTTTACTTGAAGGCTCATGTGCCTAATATTTCTTTGATTAATGTTGATGGTTTATTTTTTTAAGGAGAGATATTTGATCCATGCTAATTTGGGAGATCAAAACCATATATTTGATCCTGGAGATAGTTTTGGCACACAAGAAAGCTTAGGTAATTTTTTTTTTCAATTTATTGTTATTTATTCTAATCCATTTTCTTTTTGTGCAGCTAAAGATTCAGAGACGAAACTTCTTGAGGAAGGTGGGAAAGATGTGAGCCTCAAAGCCCAATTTTAGACCCATGAGTGTGATGGGCTCACACTACCTCAAGGACCAACAATAATGTCAAAGGCCAAACAAATCAAAACAAGATTCAATCAAATAAAAGATTTGAGGATGAATATTTTCGAGGAAAGGCGGAATGATACATGCAACGATAGAGTGAAATTTATTAAATTCCATTCATCGAAGCTACCAGTTTTCAAGCTTGGAAAATTAGTAGACTTGAAATGAACTTTTGGATGGGATCCAGAAACTTTTTGGGTTGAGATGTCTTCATGGCGTCCAAAGATATATCTCTTATCTTCGAAATGCACTTTGAATCACTCGATTTCAAGTTTGGAAGCTCAAGTTATGACTGTTTTAATAAAGACTGCGAGAGTAGAATTTCTAGACATGATTATAAAGGGAATTACGAGTTTAGACTTTTAATTCGAGTTTAAGTCATATTGGGTTAAGGTTTTGTGCTTAATTTTTATTATATATGAGCCCAATATTATATTTATCAGCTCATATTATTTTATTATTCTAAATTTTTAATAATTATTATGTAGTTTAAGTTATTTAGAAGTTTTATGTCAACAAGAAAGTTTAGTTTAAAACTACTTCTTATTTAGATCAATTAGATTTCTACTATACTTAAGAGTTTTATTTAGATTTATTTAGCTAGCCTATATATAGGCCTTTGCATTGTACAAAAATCACACAATTCATTTGTAACACCCCATACCCAAGTCTAAGGCTAGAACTGGATACAAGACATTACCATGCTTGAACTCACTTAAACATACACTTACGGGCTATAAAATTTCGTTCCGATTAAAATCTTCTCTTTCTTAGTCTAAACGAACATTTCATAGACCTATGAGGCCTTAAGCACCTATCAAAAAACTTTCGGAGCTTAATCGAAAACTCATCTTTGAAGCAGGGTTCACACGCCCATGTGACTTGGAACACACCCGTGTGCCCTTGGACACGCCCATGTCTACAAACCGTGGGGAGTTACTGACTATATTCACACAGCCTTGACACGCCCGTGTCTTTCAACCGTAGGAAGTTACTGACTATATTCACACGGCTTGGGCACACGCCCATGTCCAACCCGTGTGTCTTACACGGCTCGTGCACACGGCTGTGGGATTTACCCGTGGTCTATTCTGACTAATAGTGATTAGGTGCAGGGTACGCACGGCCTAGACACACGCCCGTGTGTCTAACCGTGTGGGCCCTGAAAGGCTATTTACTAAGTCATTTGCCACCCTGAAATCAAGATCAACTCAACTGAAATCAATACAATTCATGAACTATACAACATGCTTCATTGGATTTAACAACATACATAGTCAATATTGGCCAATCACTTAGCCATATACAAAAGAATAATAGTTTAATAGCCTATACAATGGCCCTTTTTAAAACATGTTCTCAAAAATGAATGCTTCCTATACATGCCATACTTAGTAAAATAACTTGGCTATACCAAAATAGAGATAGATAGTGTGCTACGAGCTTCAACTCCAACGATCCACATGTTAGCTTGGCGGGACTACATAGAAAGAAGGAATTAAAGACGTAAGCATTTAGCTTAGTAAGTTTGCATGTAAAATACATAACGATATACTTTCTTAATATAAACCATTTGACATAACAATGTTATCATAAATTTCAGCTGTAAAGCTTACTTACTCATACATGATTCTTACTTGTCTCATGATACTTAATATTCTCATACTTATAAGGTAAACAAGGTACCTGTAACACTTGATCCCATTGATCAGCATACTTTAATATAATAATCATGATCACTAATTCTTCATTCATAGCATAATAATACTCAATTTCAACTTGACGATAGCTTTACTTTCTAAGCTTTCTTGTTATCTCATTTTAACTTTACTTGTTTGCTCGATAAACTTCTGCGAATAACCAAGGATACTAAATCTCTTGCCATGCACTTGATGCCAAAGCCATATCCTAGATACGGTCTTACAATGCCAAGCTTGCTCCCTTGGACTTACATGATAACTTGCTTGATAACTTGATCAATGCCAAGCTTGCTTCCTTGGACTTACATGATAACTTGCTTGATAACTTGATCAATGCCAAGCTTGCTTCCTTGGACTTACATGTTAACTTGCTTGATTGCCGATGCCATATTCCAAACATGGTCTTACATGGACTTTCTCATTTCATGTGGTAGATCGAGTATCCTGGTAATTTAGCTTCAGTCGGGACTTTCTCATGCTTAATCTTATCGATTTCTTTGTTTAACAAAGCATTAAACATTCCATGATAATAGTGTACATTATACTAAGCAATTAAATGATAAAAATCATAAAGTTTAGAAATCATACAAACTTACCTCAATATACAAAATGTATGTAGATATGCAATTAAGTCCTCGACTTTGTTCTTGCCTCGATTTCGATCCGGGCTTTGTTTTTCTTGATCTGTAATCATAAATAGATCATTTAATATTCATATTGACTAAATTGACTCATTACTCATACTTTGGCAACTATTTTTGCCCCTATACTTTCTCATATTTGTATTTTTGCCCCTAAGCTCGTAAAATGATTTTCATACAACTTTCTTAAACTACATGCTTAGCTGATTAATAGTCTCAACTATAGCAATCATCAATTCTTACTATTTCTAGTATGTATGACCAATTTTTATAACTATTACAAATTGGTCCATACTATCATTTTTCATGAAATTCACTTAGAAAAAGATGTTTATCTAACATCAAACTCTCATAAACTTCCATAAAACATCATTTAACAAACATATCATTCATGGGTAGATTTTTGAACATGCATGTTAACTCATCTTATAGCTAAAAATAGCTAATTCATAATACGAGAACTTCAAAAATACGAAGAATATAAAAAAACGGGCTAAAATGAACTTACTAGCAAACTTGAAAAAAAATGAAGAACCCTAGCTATGGAGTCTTAAAATTTTCGGCACAAGGGGGAAGAAGATGAATAGATTTTTATCATATTTTTCCTATTTTAATCATTTATTAGACAAATGACTAAAATGCCCTTCACCTTAAAATTTTCTATTTTACCCATTCATGACCAATTTTGTCCAAAAATTAAATTTTGGGAAAATTGCTATTTAAGGACTTCTAATTATTATTCTAAAGCTATTTCATACCAAAAAGCTTCTAGAAACTCATATTTTGCAACTTTTGCAATTTAGTCCTTTTGGACCAATTAACCTCAACTTAATAAAATTGCTTCATAAAACTTTCACACTAACATGCAAACATGACATAAGCTTTAAAAACTCATAAATTCACCTCGGGTTTGTGGCCTCGCACCACTATCTCGACTAGGCCCTAAATCGGGCTGTTACATCATTATTATTTAACTTTTACATCATTATTATTTAAGTTCTCTTTTGAGTTAATAAATTCTCTTTGAGTTTTTTTTTTTTAGAATTTCTCGAATTTTTTTGAAAGAGTTTTAACAATCTTTTCAATTTGTTGGGATCATCTTCAAACTTTTTCTTACCAAGATTTGTTTCTTGGAGGGGAAATTAGAGCCGCTTGAAGGGGGTTATGGATTCTTCATGTTTCCAAGGCTTCGTAGGACATCATCTTCTTTGTTCTATCCTTAATTGATTGTTTCTTGATTATTCTAATTTAGTTCTTACTGTTTTGATTCGTTGATTTTATTGGTTTTTGTTCTAGGTTGAAATTGCTTCAAGAGAGACGTTCTCCTATCTTGTTCCATCAAGAAACACACCAAAATTAGGAGTTTCAATATTTTCTTATTGTTTCAAATATTCTTGCACAAAGCAATCTGCTTTTGTCTTTAAAATCACTTCTGACAAATATGTTTTGTGTTTTGTTTTTCTAAATCTGGTTGGGGTATTTTCTTGAGGTCCAAGGGCGGTTTTTTTCCATCCAAGAAACCCTAATTCACTCTCTAATGGACTCTTTACTAGCCGGTTCATCCTTCTTTTGTTTTAATTTCATTTGATTCTCCTTAGTGACAACTAATCTATTTTCGTTGTTTCTCGTTTCCGTTTACATTTGTCTAGAGATCTAGGATACATCCGCAACTTAGACAAGCTATGGTCCTGTTCCACATGCATTCATTATCATTTGTATAAAGAAATGATGTGGATGAATGCGAAAGTGGATCGTAAAGTTTGTTGAAGTCATAGATTTGACTTAGGGCTTTAGACATTGGGAAAGAAACTTGGATTTTAACACAATCTAAAATGCAATCAAATCCAAGTTAGAAAAAACAATTAAAATAAATAACTAAGATAATTAAAATATAATAATAAATCTACGATTAGAAAAATAAGGAATAAAATAAAGAAGATAGATGGAAAGATAGAACGTGGTATATAGAAGTCCTAAGAAGCCTTGGAAACACGAAGAATCCATAACCCCTTTTAAGCGGCTCTAATTTCCCCTCCAAGAAAGAAAACTTGGCAAGAAAAAGTTTGAAGATGATCCCCACAATCTGAAAACATTGTTAAAATTCTTCTAAAAGAAACTTAAGAGAAATTCTTGAATAATAATGAATTGTGTGATTTGTGTACAATGCAAAGGCTAGCTAAATAAATCTAAATAGAACTCTTAAGTATACTAGAAATCTAATTAATATAAATAAGAAGTAGTTTTAAACTAAACTTTCTTATTGACATAAAACTCCTAAATAACTTAAATTACTTAATAATTATTAAAAATTTGGAATAATAAAATAATAAGAGCTGATAAATACAATATTGGGCTTATATATAATAAAAATTAAGCCCAAAACCCGAACCCAATATGATTTAAACTCAAATTAAAAGCCTAAAACTCGTAATTCCCATCATAATCACGTCTAGAAATTCTACTCACGTAGTCTTTATTAAAATGGTCATAACTTGAGCTCCCGAACTCAAAATCGAGTGATTCAAAGTGTGTTACGAAGCTAAGAGATAGATATTTGAACACCATGAAGACATCTAAACCCAAAAATGCAACACTCCTTACCCATGTTCGACACCGCAATAGGGTACGAGGCATTACCGGACTTATTCGCAAGCAACATTCAAAACCGAGACATGAAATTTCACTCAAATTTAAAACTTTTCAAATACATTCATATTGTCCCTAAAACGAGCCTACGAGGCCCAAAACATACATTGGGAACGGTTTGGGACTAAACCGAGAACTTTAGGAACTTTCAGGAAACTTATAAAATTTTTCATACAAAAGGGACCACACGTCCGTGTGGGTGGAGGGACACGCCCATGCTTCAGGCCGTGTCCATCTTAGGGTGCATTCTGTTTATGACATCGTCATCATATTGAGGTCACACAGCCAAATTACACGCCCGTGTGCTAGGCCGTGTAGCACACATGGCTGAGACACACGCCCGTGTCTCTTCCCGTGTGCTCAATTCTGGACATACCGTTTTGCCAAAATTGAGGTGCAGGGGACACACGGCTGGATCACACGCCCATGAGGCTAACCGTGTGTCACACACGACCTAGACACACGCTCGTGTGTCTACCCGTGTGGACAAATACAAGGCTATTTTCCAAGCCATTTTGTCACCCTTACTTGCACACATTCACACAACATCACATTGCACAAATCCTAGCATATAAATGCCTTCAGAAATAACTACAATCAAGCAATAACTTATCATTTTCATATCAGCATCTATCACGCATTATAACATTAGGCCTTGCCAAATCATTTCATGCTAAATTCACACTCAAAGGGCATTAACATATGAATAAACAGCTAACCATCATATATCAAGCAAATATAAACCACATCATAAAACATTGACATATGAACATACATACGTATATGGGCTTACAACCATTTAGCCAATATAAGCCAATTTGCATGGCTACAAATTTCATACAACTTTTAACCATCACAAGCTAATACATTTAGCCAAATCATAATGACTCATACACCAAATGACTAAGTCCCTATACATGCCATAAACTCAAAGGGGTTTGCATTCACTTATACCCAACATGATAGCTTGATAGTGTGATAGCATCTCCGGCAATCTCCAACCTGAGCTAGCTTAATAACCCTATAAGACATGGGAAAGGAAGGGGAGTAAGCTACAGAGCTTAGTAAGTTCGTATGCAAATAATAAGCATCAAAAGACATACATTTGTTATCTTGGCATTATCGAACTTGCTCATAATATCAATCATATAATTCATATAATGTTAAAGCAATTTAAAACATAAATATAACATTGCATTATTCACATACAAACTTACCTTGATACCAAAAATGGTGAAAAGGACCTCATCGTCAAATACACGTTTTTCCCTCGTTCTAGGTCCGAACCTCGTTTTTCTTGATCTATAATATCAAATTTAGCTCACTAATTAGTCACATTATTCAATTCGACCTAAAAATCATATTTTAGAAAAATTATGTTTTTGCCCCTAAAATTTCACATATTTACATTTTTCCCCTAGGCTCGAAAAATGAAATTTATTCAATTTCTTTAACATACAAGCCTAGCCGAATCATTTTCATAACTATAACAACCCACAATTTCCATTGAAACACACTTTTACTACATATTTTATAACTTTTAAAAATTAGTCATTTTAAGCATTTTCACTAAAAATCACTTAGCAAAAGTCGTTTCTCTAACCAGAAGCATGCATTTTCTACCATTAAACCTCAAAATACACACATATTCATCATGGTTCAAAACCATAGACTTTAACCATATCTCAAATTAGTGGTAGAAATAGATAGATCTTGTTACGGGGATTTCAAAAACGTAAAAATCATTAAAAGCAGGGCTAGAACGGACTTACAATCAAGCTTGGAAGCTTGGAAAACCCTAGCCATGGTTTTTTCATTTAAAATTCGGCCAACGAAGAAGATGGACAAGAAATGTTGGCTTTTATTTTGTTTATTAAGTCATTTAATTACTAAATGACCAAAATGCCCCTAACTTAAAAACATTCTATTTCACCTATTTCATGTCCATTTTTGTCCCAAAAATTATTCATTGGTCTAATTACCATTTAAGGACCTCCAATTTAAAATTTCATAACAATTGGACACCTCTGACATGTAGAACTCAAGTTTTGCACTTTTTACAATTTAGTCCTTTTGACTAAATTGAGTGCCCAAACGACAAAATTTTCGAACGAAATTTTCATGAAATCATCCCGTGAAATTGTAGACCATAAAAATATAATAAAAATAAATTTTAGTACGTCGAATTTGTGGTCCCGAAACCACTGTTCTGACTAGGCCCAAAATCGGTCTGTTACAAAAAAAATGCCTAGATCCCATCCAACAATTCGTTGCAAGTCTACTAATTTTCCAAGCTTGAAAATTGAAAGCTTTGATGAATGGAATTTAATAAATTTTACTCCATCCATGCATGTATCATTCCCACTTTCCTCGAAAAGTTTCATCCTCGAATCTTGTCTTTGATCAAATCTGGTTTAATTTGCTTGGCCTTTGACATTCTTGTTGGGCCTTGAGGTAGTGTGAGCCCATCATATTCATTGGTCTAAAATTGGGCTTTAAGACTCGCATCATTAGAGCTTATCTACTAGATGATAGTCTTAAGGGTTTTAAGCTATATACATATTTATCCCTTAGGATTTACATTAATGACCATGGTAAATCTAGTTTTATTGGTGCGTTTCATTGTGCCACCAAGGCCTCAACTAGATGGGCTTTTATCTACGACTCCTGACATTTTCTCCCATCCATTCTTGTGACGCCCTCATCACGTCCTTAGAATGACACTATTTTAACTCGTCTCGGAACTACCTCTATACCTCGTTTGATTCCCAACTAGTCTCTCTATCGGGTAGTTTCGCCCCTTGGAAGATTTGCCTTGGCTTATGTTTCTATCATCGCCTAACTCGAACCGTGTCTCTCTTTTGTGCATCTTGTTCGTGAGATCCTACCACTCTTACTTGCCCCCATCATGACTTGCCTCTATCAGGATCCCCTTAATCCTTACAAATAGGCTTCGACATCCTCACATTGAACACTAGGTTAACCTTAAATATTGTCGCTAACTTTGGTTTGTAAGTCCCTTAGCTTACCCATTTCAAAACTCTGAAAGGGCCCTTGTGTCTTTGCCAAGCCAATGGTAAGTCAAAATATGAAACATTAGATAAGTGTTTCTCATAGTATTTACTTTTTCCAACTGCCCAGTTTGCATCACCACTTCCCCCAAATTTCAATGGACAACCCACCTTTCTCATAGGTGACTGCCCCACTGATGACTCGACAGGCTGTAAGAGTACGCCCAAAGATCAATCATGAGATGGTTGTAATAACATACTTAATTTACCATGTTTATTAATATAAAGCGTTGTCATTATTATTTCAGTTTTTCTTTCTGTGTGTATAGATAAACTGTTTTATAATAATGTCGTGAGAATAATATGATTATTCTTAAAAGATCCTTAGTCGAGTATTATTGTTGACTAGGACAACAATAATGCATTAAGACTAACATGTAGTTGATTGATGATAAAGAGTTGTCATTGATATGGAGTGTCAAAATCAATGCATGAATATGTGTGTTAGAGAACAACATATTGGATTGACCCGCTATGAGTATGTTTCTTGGATTATTATGTAATTGTCACAACATTACTCATAGTGATTAATATGTATATGATCCTCAGACTTGAGATCATTATTATCCCAGCATCGTGAGTTGTATATTTTGATACAGTCAAACGTACACCGTAACAGGTTGTTCTATAAAGGCTGATGTTGGATATACCACAATCTATATAGAGGGATATGGTTGATCAATAAAGGATAAGTCCCTCCTACATAATAGGAGTAATATCTTAGGCCACTTGATTGAGTGAGACTAGAAATGCATGGCCATGCTCAAATAAGTTGATATGAGATGCCATACTGATTTGTATATCATAGTCTACTCAAGATATCAAGAAACATGGGATGGACTATGCAAGTGTGACTATCCCATGACTTGTACCCGTTCCAGAGATAAAGGACTTAAGGATTAATGCATGAAAGGTTAATCACAAAAGGTTATGTCGAATCATGATTTCTTGTAACTTAGGTAGCAATAATGCATTGCTAGATGCCACTCATTGTCGATGACAATAGAATTGTTCTACTATTACTGCTAACATTGCAAAAACCTACAGGGTCACACCCTATGGTTGAAATGAACGAAATAAAATATAGTTGGTATTGTGTTTGGTTGTCACATAAATTAAATTAATTAAAGAATTAATTTAATTGGGCAATCAAATATTGAACATATTATATGTACAAGGATGTTGTACACATAATGATAACATAATTTTATTTATATATGAATTTGATTCATATATAAATTTAAATAAATATAGTTTACCAAAATCCTTATTATAATTAATGTAATTATAAATTTCGGATATAATTAATGTAATTATAATTTTCGGTTAAAAACTTTATTGTATTTATTTTATATTATAAAAGGCCCAATTAAAAGGATACCAATTATAAAAGGCCCAATGAAAAAGACACCCATTATAAAAGGTATTAAAAGGAGACAAAGCAAAGAAGAAAAACCCTAAGTGATTGCTTGTTAGGTCTAGCAGCCGTCAATCAAATAAACATCCAAAACAGTTTTGGAGATTTCTTCTGTTCATAGTCAAATCGGGTGGATTACGTAGAGGCCGACATCGCAAAAGGTTGTGGCTTGATTCAACAGTAGATCAAAACTCTTGTTGCCAAGGCGTCGCTGTCTACTCAGATTGAAGTTTTGGTAATTTTGAAACCTTTATTTCACCTCGATTCATTCCTCACACATGGATTCATGGTTTGGATCGCCGGATCTAATTTTATTTTGCTGCGCCATGGGGTACCGGCGTTCTAACACAGGCTTCATATCAGTTTTCTATACCTCTAGCATTTCTAAGAGGTTTATTGTAGCATATCTACCAAGTCAATAATCTCACCACAAGGAATATCCTTGGCTAGTTGGATTGCCAACAATACTTTGGTTCTACCTCTCATGTTTCGACTCACTAACAGAATGCATTATTGTTGTCAAGTATCTAAGATGCATAAAAAATCTTGTCAAGGAAATTGAAGCCAAGAATAAAGTCGTAATTATCCAAGTGAATTACCTCAAAGTCTTCCTTGCCTTTCTTTTGACCAATTTTTAGCTCAACTCCTTGTACTACTCCCACAATTAGGGCCTTTTTGGAATTTACAGTCTTGATCTTCTTGGTTGATTTGCTAATTGAGAGACCAAGTTTACCCACGACTTCCTTCAATATGAACAAGTCTGTTGCCCATCTATCAACAAGAGGACTCCTTTTTGACCTATGATGTCGATGTTCACAAACATCAACCCTTTTTGCTTGTGATCTCTCTTTGCTTTTGCAGATTGAGTATAATCGACCCAAGCTTTAAAGTCTCACTCTCTACCTCCGATTCATTTCCTTTACTGTCTGTGGATATCTTGGATCGCTCTGGATAGTCCCGCATCCTATGTGGACCACAACATAAAAACCACTTTACTTGATTCTTTTCGCTCTCTTTGACACTTTTGGCTTTGATAGAACATATGTTTGACACTTTTGGCTTTGATAGAACACATGATCGAACCAAGCTTCAATGGTGCTCTTTTTGGCTCATCATCCCCTTCAATGACAGAAAGCATGGATTGTTTCAGACTATCCCTCACCATTTCCCTTCTCCTTGGGATTAAAAGGCTCAAACTTGTTTTTCCTCGAAACAAGCTCAATTAAGGACTTCGTTATGGCCATTGCTTTAGAAAGTGATGTTAGACGACCTGGGGTTAGTCGAGTCATTCACGTAGGGTGCCCGATCATCTACGGGGAGAGGTTGAAACTCAGAAAGAAAGGTGTTGAAGTATGGAAGTGCGGAAGCTTTTGATAGAATTTTCTTTTAAATAAATTTAAGTTAGGAATGGAGGTTAATATTATAAGGATTAATTTTAGAATATGGAATGAATAGGTTCGGTTTTGGATGGGTTAAGGAAAGAAAGATGTTAGGTGATTCGATTAAGTAGGAATGAAAAGGAATGGATAAAGATGGGTACTCGATGGTTCGGTTTAAGATGAGATAAGTAAAAGATGGATGTTCGAATGGCTCGGGTTTAGGTTGATCAAAGAAGATAGTTTGAATGGCGATGGAATGAAGAACTTAAATCCAAGAATTGATTCAACACTATATTCAGTGTCACCCCAGTTCTATTCGGTTTAAGGTTGATGATGGAATTATTGAAAAGGATGAACGCCACACCATGAGGTGATAAGTTCAGAAACGGGTTCGGAGATGCCACAAGCTTGCTTGATAAGTCAATCGAAAACTCGTACGAAAAAGTAGAGGATTAATCTCACTCTTGTGAACAAAGTTCATATAAAATTTTCCAAAAGTTTTTTTACAAAAGCAAATGAACAGCTATTTATACTAAGTAGCTAAGGTAGCCGAATAGCCTAAGTCTAGAACTTAATAACTAAGTAATTTCAGCAAGAATTAGCTAGAAAATTTTGGAAATAAACCATTAATTTTACTAGGCTAGATTCGACTGAATATGAGACAATGGAGCAGCTTCTAGATGGCTGAATGTATTTGAAGCATGTAGCAAATTCATGACAGCAATCAGGTTCGTCCCTTGCTTTGAATAAGCTCTTAAATTGATCCCTTTAGGCTGAAAAGTGACCAGCATTTAAGGGGGAATTGAACAGCCTATTTGAGTGTGAACAGTCGGCCATGAAAAGTCTATAGGGTGTGAACATGCTAAACCGAATAATCACCAATGTGGATAGCAATGTGAAAGGAATTTTGGAAGCTTGATGGCTGGAAGCTTTTTGGTCGAATGGGTGCTTGGGGAAGCCAAAGGTGACCAGCCTTTAATGGTTTGTCCAGCTGAACATGCATTGTAACAGCCCCTCAATGTACCAGCCACATACATTGCATCTACGTGCATGAATCTTCCTTTAAATGCTCCATGAACATTCGACTGTACCTACATGCACAAGAAAGCACATTAATTCAATTAGATTCAGCTGAATAAAATTAAGGACACAACTAAGACACATTAACGGACTCTTAAATAATATTTAGACAAATTAAAAACAATCTATTTAAGACACACTTCATATTCGGCTATGAACAAAGACACATTAAAAATATGTAGTAAAATAGGACAAATTAAATTGAGTATGAACAACTTAAATTCGACACTAATTACAGCTTCAAGATACATTAACTTGCTGTAGTAAAATAAATAAATTAAAAGTTCAGTTTATTTAAGCATAAAAGATTAAGCAATTTAATTAATTCAGCTTATTGAGCTGAACTAAGCTCAAACGAATTAATCCGGGCTGAATTGAACATGCATCAAAGTGCATGGAGAGCTCATGAGTTGGACCCGAGCTGGTTCTATGCTCGTAGATGAGGTTTTAGCCCATAGTTGTTTTGTAAGGGCTACTACAGCTTCTTGTAGTCGTTTGACCCTAGCTCGAGTCATGGGTCCTTTGGGCACCTCGAGAGCCTCGGAACTTGACTCCTTGGTTGCCCCGGGCTGGGTTACATCACCCCCCTTCAGAGCGACTTGCCCTCAAGTCGAAATCTGCATCAAAAGGAGACAAGTCAGATACGTTAAAAGTCGCACTTATATTGTATTCTCCCGGTAAGTCTAGTTTGTAGGAATTCTCATTAATGCGCTCAAGAACTTGAAAGGGTCCGTTTCCTCGAGGTAATAATTTCGACCACCGCTGGGCAGGAAAACGCTCTTTACGCATGTGGATCCAAACCTAATCCCCAGGTTCGAACACAACCTTCTTTCGTCCTTTATTTGCTTGCCGAACGTAAGATTCCGTTTTCGCCTCTATGTTAGCTCGTACCTTTTTATGGAGTTCCTTCACGAATTCAGCCTTTTTCCTAGCATCAACATGATCCAAGTCATTTGTAGGCAATGGTAATAAATCTAAAGGTGTTAAAGGATTAAATCCGTAAACCACTTCAAAAGGTGAATGTTTTGTGGCTGAGTGGACGGTTCGATTATAGGCAAATTCAACATGGGGCAAACATTCTTCCCACGTTTTTATGTTCTTTCGGATTAGAGTACGTAGTAAAGTAGAAAGAACACGATTGACCACTTCCGTTTGCCCTCCCATTTGAGGATGGCAAGTGGTAGAGAATAAAAGCTTCGTGCCTAATTTCCCCCACAACGACCTCCAAAAGTGGCTTAAAAATTTAGCGTCGATCCGACACAATGGTACGTGGAATCCCATGTAATCTGACGACGTCCCTGAAAAACAAGTTAGAAATATGAACAACGCCATCAGTGTAACACCCCTATCCCGTATCCGTCGCCGGATTAGGGTTACGGGCATTACCAAATAAGTCAAAACTTTTATTCAATTAATTCAATTATAAACAGACAAATCACATATGCATAATATATATATATATATACTTAATATATTAAATTAAATCATATTCGATATAATCATCAATGAATACAAAATGATCAAGCAATATACATTGCTTTAATATCATACAACAAGGCAAATACTTCAATCCTCATTTATAGTATTTTTATTTATTATTATGACCAAAATCATATGATCGAAAACCTTA
Source organism: Gossypium australe (assembly GCA_005393395.2). Lineage (NCBI taxonomy): Eukaryota > Viridiplantae > Streptophyta > Magnoliopsida > Malvales > Malvaceae > Gossypium > Gossypium australe. The sequence continues at coordinate 56,641,129 of CM016615.1, forward strand.
TCCCATATTACCGAAACATACCAGCTCCTCACCTTATTAAACACACAATTAATTACCTAGCCAAACATACAAGTACACTTATATAAAATTTCATGAATAATACATAGCTCATGCTAAGTTTAAATAGATCCAAATGCTCAATCAAACCAAGCCTTTACTTATAACTAAATATATAAATATATATATATATATATATATATATATATATATATACACACATATATATACATCATATGCATGCACATTTACCATTTTTAAAAGTAAGCTTAAACACCTAGTCATCAAGCATTTTAGTTACATCTGAATATTTCTCAAAAGCCTAGCCGAATACACATGCATTGCATATCATGTTCCATATTTCATAAATGACTAAGGTTAACACACGCATAATTTCCAAACGACACATAATTATCATATAATACCCTTGACTTAAATCTTCAACCCTAAATAAATTCTTAGCTTTAACTTAATGCCCTTTTTATAATATACATTTGAAGGTTAGACTTACCAAAACTCATCCATACACAAACATACATAATTGGCATGAATTACTTATATCACAACTTCCTTAGTCATCCAAGTATAAACACACATACGCATATTTCACCAAAGATAATTATACCATCAAGCATTAACATTTACAAAGACAAGCCACCTTCGCATGGCTTTTATACATTATCAAGATACCATTTAGAAACTTAGCTAGCCTATACATGCCTTAAGAACTTAAGTTTAAACATTATGGTACCAGCATGGGCCGATAGTGTGAATGACTTCAGTGACGATCCCCTGAGCTCGTAGCTTGATTGAAATCTATAAAACGAAACAATGAATACACAAAGTAAGCTCACTAGCTTAGTAAGTCTTAAGCAACCACATTATAACATTCAAATATCCAAACATTTTAAACAATAAATCCATGTCATTGAATATACATGACTTAACTTATAATTCACCGTAGCCGAATACCCAACCTCATTTAATCAACCAACTTTCATTTCTTTACCAAGGTACACCATTTAAAGAGTATATAAGACTCATAATCATTTATATCAATATACTTATACAAATACTATTAACCACTTTATGCTTTCATATAACCAATTTCCTCATGTCATAGTTTATAGACAATTTCCATCTACCAATTGAATATCACATTTCCTTCACCAATTCCTTTACTTATTATCATCACATATATATATATATATATATATATATATATATATATAACACATGAATATGAATAACACATACCTTGTAGCTGAATTAACAAATTCATTTTCAAATGCTTAAGCTCACTTGATCCATTTCATGACTTTACTAGTACATAATCTAAGCTTGGAATTTCAACTCACCGGTATAGAACCTGCTAGGCATTTGCCCGAATCTCACATACAGGCACTAGACCTACTAAACTCAAGGTCCGAAGTTCGAACACCGGCATTTAGCCTGCTAGGCAATAAGCTCGATATAAATCTCCGGCACAAGGCCTGCTAGACTCTAAGCCCGATATAAATCACCGGCATAAGGCCTGCTAGGCTCGAAGCCCGAATATCAACATAGTTAATCATTCCATACTCATTACCCAACACTAAAATCACCAACATCACATATATTTCATATATCAAAATCGAACATGCTTTATTACATCACATTAAACCAAATAAACTCAATCCAACATTATATTACCACATTCGGCAATTTCATATATTTATACTCAAAATTTTCAAATTTCATCATTTGCTATGTTCATAAATAATTCTTTAACATATATTTGCTTAAGGACTTACCTCGACTATCCACGGACAGCGTAGACCGGCTATTCGATAACCTTCGCCTTTCCCCGATCCAAATCCGTTCTTCTTTTTTCTTGATCTAATCACATTAAAGTTCAACTCATTCAAGCACATTTCATCTCAATTTAGTCCCAAAACACATAAACGGGAAAATTACCATTTTACCCCTAATGTTTCACATTTTTACAATTTAGTCCTATTTGCATAAAACACAAAATACACAAAATTTCACTACATCACCTAAGGGCCGAATGTTCACAGGGACTATACAAGTCCATTAATTTCATTTATTTTGCATTTTAACCCCTAAAAAAATTATTTTTTCAATTTAGCCTAAAATACTCAAATTCATCAAAAATCCAAGAAAAAAACATATTAATCTAACACATATATTTCATAATTCATCAACTATCATCATAAAACTCATGAACTCATCAATGGCACATTTCAAAATATTCATCAAAATAAAAAATTCAAGCATGGGTCTTGAAGTATTCGAAGCAACGATCACAAAAACGTAAAAATTATCGAAAATCGACTAAAAACTCACCTTGAATTTAAGCCTAGAATTGCGAAAAATCAAAAGAACTCAAAGCATTCTTCTTTCTCCAACATTCAGCCAAGAGAGAACCAAAAAGATGGTGGCTTTATTTTATGTTATTTTAACATATATGATAAGTAATTGTTTGATTACTAAATTAACCTTTATTCTTTAATATAAAAACAAATAATAATAAGGTTATTCTTGGTATATGCCATCCACTAACTCTTAGAATGGGCTAATTGCCCTTTTAATACCCCATATTAAAAATCCATTATCAAATAGGCACTTTTCACTATATTTTGCAACTTTTACACTTTACGCGATTAAGTCCTTTTTCAAAATTAAACACATAAACGATTAAATTTTTCTACGAAACTTTCACACATCATAAATCACATATAATAAGCATGAAATATATTATTTAAATATTTCCCAGACTCGGGTTCATGGTCCCGAAACCACCGTTCTGATTAGGGTCAAATTCGATCTGTTACAATCAGTCTTATTACAAGCAATAAAATGCGACATCTTAGAGAAACGATCAACAACTACAAAAATGGAGTCTTTTCTCGTTTTTGTTCTAGGTAATCCAAGGATGAAATCCATGGATATGTCCGTCCACGGAGTTTCAGGAATCGGAAGGGGAGTATAAAGCCCGTGAGGTTGAGTCTTGGACTTCGCTCGTTTACACGTCAAACAACGCTCACAGTCTCGTTCCACATCTCGCCACATTCGCGGCCAATAGAAATGCTCGTTAAGCGTAGCTAGTGTCTTGGTAATTCCAAAATGCCCCATAAGGCCTTCACTATGGGCTTCATGGACGAGAGCGTCTCTAACAAAACTTCAGGGAAAACAAAGCATGCCTTCCTTAAACAGGAATCCGTCACGCCTATAAAAATTCTCAAACGCATTTTTCTCACAGGCAGAGTAAATCTCAAAATCAGGGTCATTAACGTATAAATCCTTTAGAAAAACAAAGCATAACAATTTTGATTCTAGTGTAGATAATAATGTGTACCTTCTCGAAAGAGCATCGATAACAATATTGTCTTTACCTTTTTTGTATTTGATGACGTAAGGAAACAACTCGAGGTACTCGACCCACTTGGCGTGTCTTTTGTTCAATTTTTGTTGGCCCTTAATATGCTTTAGCACCTCGTGATCAGAGTGAATCACTGTAATATTCGGGATTTAGGGGTTATGCGTTTTAACTTGAATGTATGTGGTAGCATGTTTGTGTGCTGTTTGTATGTGATTTGGGGGCTTCGAGAATCTTGGGTTGAAGGTAGGAGCTTTAGAAAAAAATATTAGACTTTAAGCCTAAAAAGGGAGCTAAGCAAGTGAGGCTTTAAGAAAATTTATGTGTGGATTATGTCACAAGTACTGGGCTAGTAAAGTGGCAAGGGAGGCGCCACTTGGAGCTCAGGGGAGTGACGCCTCAGGAGTTATGAAGGGCCTAGGTTTGAGCAGCAAGTGAAGCGTTTGGAGCTTTTATTTTGCGGCAAGGGGGAGCAGTGATGGACGGCACAAGGACTTTGAGTAGATGAAGATTAGATTTGGTCAAATTCTTTTTAAAATTCGGCTAGAGAGGGATGATAAGTGTTGACTCATTCAAATTATTTTGAATGAGTGTAGAAGAGAAAAAAAAAAGGAGAAAAAGAAGGGATTTGAGAGAGAGGAGAAGAGTTGGCCGGCCAAGGGACTTCTTGGATGGCAAATTCGGTCATGTAGGTAGGGGGAGTAGCCGAAATTTCTTAAGAGCTTTAGGTGTTTTTCGGGTTTCTTTTCTTTCTCTAGTGTTGTGCCGAAAATAGTAGCCAAGAAGACTTTCAAAACTTATTTGCTTCAGCCGAGCTTCAGAAGATCATTAAGGTCACATTCGGCTTCTTTTTGTTTTCTCTTTGTTCTCCATAAAACCGAACCCATCTTTTGCCTTTCTCTTTTCTTTTAATTTGTTTTAGCCGAAACCTCTTTCTCTCAAAACCCACCATTGCCGCAACACCTTAAAACCTCACACTTCTCTTCTCTTTTGTTAAGGCCGAATCTCCCTCTTGTCACCAAGCCAAATCGCATCACACTCCATCCCCTTCACTTCTTCTTTTCACGATTCACCAAAAGCCGAAGCACATCACCATCCAGCCGATTTCTTCATCTATTTCTCCTTCAAAGTCGATCACTCTCCAAGTAGTCGAATCACTCTGTGTTTCCCAGCAAGGGTGAAATCGATCTTAACGTTAGGGGTAAGGATCAACTGTCATTTGATTTTCTTTCTTTTTCTTTTGGTTAGCCGAAATCTAAGACTCTAATCCCTACATCTTGTGGCCGAAACCATGAAGGAGATCTTTCGGGATTCTTGTAGCTAACGATTGAGAGTGATTTCCGGGATTTGAGATCCAAGGTAAGCAAAGTGTGACCTTAGGCCGAAGGCCACTTACTTTTGTTCATAATGTTAGAATCGAATCTAACATATATCATATAGGATTTTGACAAACTCCCTAGGCAAGTGACGGTTTTCAGGATTTAATCGAGCAAGGTAAGGGAAGTTGAAGTATTCGGCCTAAGGCCATACTCTTTTATGTTAGCCGATTTCTAAATAGGATGTTGTGTAGGTACACAATCGACTTCATCAACAAAAGCTGAAGACTTCAGTACCCTGTCAATCTAGGTGAGCATCTTTTCGTTTAGATGAATATTTTTAGATTCGTTCACTCAATCCTTTTCTCTGATTAAGTTAATCTCATGGAGTCGGGATCTAGCCGATCTAGGGAGAGGGTTGAAGGCGCAAATCCTACCCCTAAGTTCAAGAAACGCTCTGTTTCTGCTGTACGTGATTGGCCACCGGGTTGTGGGCCATCATCGGAGAGGGATAAGCAGTTCACTGTTATTTCTACTGGCGAAAGTGTCAGTATCGAAAGCATAGTTCTCGTTGTTATCAGGTGTGTAACCCTACATTATTTCCTGATAGATTAATAGCACTAATCTGTGTATTGTGATTATGGAAATACGAATAATTATGGCTATGGGTACCATTCAATGGTACAGTGTAATCAGGTATGTTACCCCCTTAATTCTCAGTTAATGATGTTATAAGTATGGATATGAAATATGTATGAATTCGTTATGATTTTGGGGTAAGATACATTGCATAATATTGAATAATGTGTATGTTGCATGGGCATATGGGTGATATCGATAAAGGGGAAGTGTTCCGGTGGTTTTTACCACATTATCCGGTGACGTATGTCACAATATTGTGTATCCGGTGACTTATGTCACATATTATGAATCCGGTGACTCTGTCACAATTATCTGGTGGCCATGCCACAATTTATAAGGGTGATGTGCAGTTGACTGCAGCGACTACCTTCGATGGTGTGTAGCGGATGGAGGGTCGATTTAGTAATCCCCACGGTGTGATTGGCAGGTACGGGTGGTGTGTAGAGGATGGATATTTAGGTGGGTTCGGGATTGCATGTCATTTTATAAATAAATGCGATTTAATATCTTATGATCTGATATGCCATGTGTGGTTTTCCCAAAATATGTGATTAAGGCTATGATCATTTGGGTTTTGCTGTAGTCATTACACATTGAGTCTGTTGACTCACCCTTCGTGGGACTATCTTTTTTAGGTGAAACTTAGTGAGATGGATCGAGTCAGTGGGGACTTTGTGGTGGCCATGCTCAATTTAATATTTTCGGGTTTTCTTACCCTTTTGAATTTATCACGTTTTCCTATTATGTTTTTGGGATTTATTTCATATTTTGCTTGGGTTGTAATAAGGCAACTATTTAACTGTTTTATTTATGCATTTTTATATTTATTCTGATACGATCAATAGCAAACAAATGAAGAACATTTTTCGTAAAATAACTACAAACTTTTTGTCATTTAAACCCCTACGGTTTTCTTCTTAATAAATGGCTCTAAATCTCGACATTTCCTTTAACTTATAACTTTTGAAACTTAAAAGCAACATTTTAAAGAAATACAAAATTTTCATAACAACACGATTTTCAACTTGATTGCAAAGCAAATCTATTTTCTGCAAGAACACCCTATTTTCCAAGATAACAATACGAGATTTTATTAAAGTTTTACTCGAGGAGCATGCCAGATCCGGTCGGGGCTTGTGGGCCAGGTTTGGGGTGTTTCAATCACAAACTCCTTGGGCCAAAGATAATGTTGCCATGTCTCAAGGGCCCATATTAACACATACATCTCTTTATCGTACACCTGGTAGTTGAGTGGGGCCCCGTTAAGTTTTTCACTAAAATACACGATAGGACGTCCGTCTTGCGTCAACACGGCTCCTATGCCAACTCTGGATGCGTCACACTCAAGTTCAAAGGTCTTGGAGAAATCGGGTATTGCAAGAAATGGTGCATGAGTAATACACGCTTTGATTTCGTTAAAGGACTTTTCTTATTCATTGTTCCATTAGAAAGCACAATCCTTCTTGATCACACTAGTCAATGGCGCAAAAATAGTGCTGAAGTTAGGCACGAACCACCGATAGAAGCTCGCCAAACCATGGAAGCTTCGGACTTGGCTAATAGTCTTAGGCCTTGGGCAATCTTTTATCGCCTTTATCTTTTCTTGGTCCACTTCCAGTCCTTGTGCGCTTACTACAAAACCAAGGAAGATAACTTTGTCAGAATAGAGTGTACATTTTTTTTAAGTTAGCATAAAGAATTTCCTTACGGAAAGTTTCCAAAACGGATTTTAGATGTTCAATGTGATCTTCCAACGTCTTGCTATAAATTAAAATGTCGTCAAAGTAAACAACGCAAAACTTACCGATATATGGCCTTAACACATGATTCATAAGTCTCATAAAAGTACTTGGTGCTTTGGTTAAGCTGAAAGGCATGACCAACCACTCATACAAACCATGCTCTGTTTTGAAGGCAGTTTTCCACTCGTCGCCCTCTCGCATTCGGATTTGGTGGTAGCCACTTTTCAAATCGATCTTGGAGAATAGCTTGGCTCCACTTAACTCGTCTAACATGTCATCGAGCCTAGGAATGGGGTGTCGGTATTTGATTGTGATTTTATTCACAGCTCAACAGTCGATGCACATTCACCATGTGCCATCTTTCTTAGGTACCAAGAGGACAGGAACAACACAAGGGCTTAAACTCTCCCGAATGAAACCCTTTTGCATCAATTCATTGACTTGTGTTGTAATTCCTTGGTCTCTTCAGGATTTGCTCAATATGCGGGTCGATTCGAAATAACTGCGCCGGGTACGAAATCGATTTGATGCTCGATTCCGCGAAGGGGTGGTAACTCGCTGGGAGTCTCATCTGGGAAAACATCTTGGAAGTCCTGCAAAAGAGTCAAAATAGAAGAGGGAAGTTCCTCAAGAAATTCGTTAGAGTTTAAAAGGGTTTCCTTGTACATGAGTACAAGGATGGTTTGTCTTGCCAAAAGGGCTTTCCGAATCTCACTTTCCCTTGCAATCAAACTTTTTTTCTAGTCTCTTTTTCTTTTTCTTTTTCTTTTTCTATTTGTGTTTTCTTCTTTTCACTTTTTCTTTCTTTTTCATTTTCTTTTTTCTTTTTGACATTTACTTTGTTTTCTTTTTCCTTTGAGAGTCTTATAGTGTAACACCCCAAACTCGGCCCAAACACCACGACCGGATCTGGCTTGTCACTAAGAAGATTTAGTAAAACATGTCGCATTTTTGGAAAGAACATTTGTCGAGTTTAAACATTGAAATCGGAAAACTTAATAATTTGATAATTTGTATAAAATATAAATTCTATATGATGCCTTTATGAATTAAAAACCAAAATTTAGTACATGCCTTAGTTCCAATTTTATCGGATAATTCAAGTGTCTGAAAGTAAAGCCCAAAAAAACCGAAAATATAAAGCTAATGGCCCATAGCCTTATTACAAGGAAATAATAAACCAAAGTAACTAAAAGTATTAAGAATAAATAATTTTAACAAAGCCCTTCTACTAAATCAAATAAACTCCTACATGGCCACCTTGCGCTCCTTTCCAGCCCGGTCGGATGCACTAAGTGCTACCTGAAAGATGTTAAACAACGGGGTGAGTCACGAGACTCAGTGTGCAACCCTCGTGCACCATCAGATTGGGCCTTAGCCCCATAGATCAGAATAACAGAATACCATATGATAAAAATTTATGCAAAACCCAACCCAATCCTAGGTTTCCATCCGCTACACACCACCCTTACCTGCCAATCACACTGTTGGGGATTTCTACAATCAACCCACACCGGTACACACCATCGATGGCAGTCATGCTGCAGTTAGCTGCTCATCGTCAGAGTTGTGACATAGTCACCTGAACAGATCGTGGCAGAGCCACTACAACAGAACACTTCCCCTTTCATTAATCACCCAACCCCGTGCATACATAGAAATCGGCATACATATAAAACATATCATCTCAACAGAAACATTCACTTATGAATGACAGAAATCACTAACCTGGTGAATGGCCTTTACCCTCATCGGGTTTTCAACCGTTATGCTGGGATTTTGGCATTTAACAGGATATAAACAGATTTATATACCCATACTAACAGACAATATAAATGGTGTGAGAAGTTACACACCTGATAACACGTAGTACTACTCTCTATGTCGATACCCTCGCTAATCGGATCTACTGCCCTTTGTCTACAACTTTGCTCAAAAACCAGAAGAACACGAAGATAAGGCTCCCCGCTACAATCGGTTAAGGGGTTATAACTTACCTAAATTTACATATTAACTGAATCGATATCCTTACCCAAATCAATTGAATCTCGGAAGTAGGATGATTCGAGTGCTACCGATTTAGAAACCCATGCGATTAGATCCCCTTCAAATCCCGGAATGCCGCCCATAAAAGAAAACACAAGATCAATCCACCATGTAGCCATTCGACTATGGTCTCCAAAAGCCAAAAAAGATTGAAAGAATAACATAATCAACACTTACCTCTTCAAAAGGTTTCGGCTACACTGTGCAGGAAGATTTGGCAACCACAAGAGAAGAGATCCAGGAATTTCGGCTTTTAAGAAAGCCCCGGAAAAGATGAACAAGAGAAATACTGATGCGTTTTCGGCTTTTAGAAGAACAAAGAATTGAAAATATGGGCAAGGAATAGATAGAGAGATTCGGCCAATGAGTATTAAAGAAAAGAGAAGGTGAATGGCAGGTTTTGGCAATTGGTGAGACCTCAGGGGTTTTGGTTTCTGACAGAAAAGAAAAAGAAGAAGAGATGATTCTTGTTTGCCGAAAGAGAGAAAACCTAAAGGCTGTTCTCAAAGAAAACAAATGAAAAATTCGGCACACCCTTTTGCCTATACTAAACCGATTCTCTGCCCCCCTGTGGTTGATTTTCGGCCAACTCTGCAACCAAATGATAGCTCCTATCCTTTTCCCTTATCTTAATCTACTACCTCATCCAAAAGAGACTTAATTAGTTCCAACTCCTCCCTCCTTTATCAGCATAATATCCACATATTTTAAACATTAAAAAATCCTTATTTTCTAGTCCTAATGCCGTCCACCCTTGTTCCCTTTTTAGTGCTGAATTTGGCCCACTACTTGGGCCCCATGCGGCCAACTTGAGCCTCCTCCCTTGCCACTGACGCCACTCATAGCTTTCCCCTTGCTGCTCCCCTTGCTTTGGGCCACAAGCCCACCTTAATATTTAAACTACAGAGACTATATTTAAAGCACTAGAGTGTCTACACAGGAATTTAATCAAAGCCTTGGCCCAATCCTTGAGCCCAATCTGGACCCCTAATCCTCAAATTAACATATTAAGCATACATCACAAAAATGCACAGGCCCACTAATTCATGATGTTACAGTTCTACCCCCTTAAGGAAATTTCGACCGCAAAATTTACCTGATCAGAAGAGATGGGGATACTGTTGTCGCATAACATCCTTTGTCTCCCACGTCGCTTCTTCTACGCCGTGGTTTCGTCACAAAACCTTGACCAAAGGGACGGACTTCCTTCTCAACACCTTTATGTCTCGATCCAAGATTTGCACTGGCTCTTCCTCAAAAGACAAATCTGGCCTTACTTCAATCTCTTCCACTGGCACAATGTGCGATGGATCAGAACGATAACGTTTCAGCATCAAGACATGAAACACGTCATGTATCTGTTCCAACTCTGACGGTAACTCCAATCGATACGCCACTGGGCCCACAAGTTCTAATACCCGATAAGGTCCAATAAACCGGGGACATAGCTTGCCCTTCCGACCAAACCTCATTACCTTCTTCCACGGTGACACTTTCAAAAAGACTTGGTCTCCCACTACGAAATCCAACTCCTTACGCTTAAGATCCGCGTATGATTTCTGCTGATCAGATGCTTCCTTCACCCGAGCCCGAATTAACCTAACTTTTTCTTCCGTCTCCGAAACTAGTTCTGGACCCAACACCTGACGCTCACCCAACTCTGTCCAGCAAGTAGGAGTACGACATCTCTGTCCATATAACGCCTCATAAGGCGCCATCTGAATACTAGATTGATAGCTGTTATTGTACGCGAATTCTGCCAGAGGTAAATACTCCTCCCAACTACCCCTGAAATCAATGATGCAACCTCTTAACATATCCTCCAGGATCTGGATTACCCTCTCAGAATGACCATCAGTATGCGAATGATAAGCGATACTAAAGTCTAACCTTGTTCCCATTGCCTGATGCAGAGCTTTCCAAAATCGTGACGTGAATCTAGGGTCTCTATCTGATATGATTGACACAGGTACACCATGCAGTCTCACAACCTCAGCCACATACAGCTTGGCTAACCTTGGCAGAGAATAATCCACACGAACCGGTATGAAGTGAGCAGACTTCGTCAATCAATCCAAAATCACCCAAATCGAATCCTTCTTAGTGGGCGTAAGAGGTAACCCACTAACAAAATCCATCGTGATTCTTTCCCATTTCCACTGCGGAATCTTTACCGGCTGCAACAACCCCGAAGGCAACTGGTGTTCCCCCTTCACCTGCTGACACGTCAAACATCTACCCACGAATTCTGTTACCTCTTGCTTCAAACCTGGCCACCAGAATTGCTCTCGCAAATCCCGATACATCTTAACCCCTCCAGGATGCATAGCGTATGGGCTACTATGCGCCTCCCGCAGAATCATCTGCCTTAACTCCATATCTTTTGGCATACATATTCTCTTACGAAAACACAGAACCCCATTACCATCCAAACTATAGTCCTCTCCTTCACCACTTTGCACTTGTCGGAGTCGAGCACTCAAGACATCGTCTAGAAGCTGCTTCTCTTTGATCTGACTTGTCCACATTGGTCTCACTTGGAGTTCAGCCACCAAACTGCCATCCTCATATAGACTGAGATGAGCGAACATTGCCCTCAAATCTGCTATCGCCTTCCTACTCAGCGCATCTGCCACCACGTTAGCCTTACCCGGATGATATTCGATCGAACAGTCATAGTCCTTCAAGAGTTCAATCCACCTACGTTGTCTTAGGTTCAACTCCTTCTGGGTAAGGAGATACTTCAGGCTCTTATGGTCAGTGTAAATAATCGACTTCTCCCCATATAGGTATGTCTCCAGATCTTCAGAGCGAACACTACTGCCGCTAATTCTAGATCATGCGTAGGGTAGTTCAGCTCATGCGGCCTTAACTGTCGGGACTCATATGCAACCACTTTTCCATCTTGCATCAACACACACCCTAAACCTGTATGTGATGCATCACAGTAGACGGTAAATTCTTTTCCCGCCTCTGGCTGAATTAACACCGGTGCTTCTGTCAAAATTTTCTTCAGCTTCTCAAAGCTCTCCTGCTGTTTTTCAGTCCAAACAAACGGTACTCCCTTCCTCAACAACTTAGTTAGAGGTGCCGCAACTAATGAGAACCCCTCAAAAAACCTTCTGTAGTACCTTGCCAATCCCAAGAAACTTCGAACCTCTGCCATCGACTTCGGCGGTTTCCAATCCAATACAGCTTCTATCTTCCGAGGGTCAACCCTAATTCCCTCTGCAGAAACCACATGCCCTAAGAAAGTTACTTCCCTTAGCCAGAACTCGTACTTACTGAACTTTGTGTACAACTGCTTCTCCCTCAGAATTTGCAACACCACACAGAGATATGCATCATGCTCCTCCTCAGACTTGGAATAAACCAGAATGTCGTCAATAAACACTACTACAAACTGATCAAGATATGGTTGGAACACCCGATTCATCATATCCATGAATGCCGTTGGTGCATTCGTTAACCCAAACGGCATCACCAAAAACTCATAGTGACCGTAGCGAGTTCGAAACACCGTCTTATGGATGTCTCCTTCCTTTACCCTTAGCTGATGATATCCCGACCTTAAATCTATCTTAGAAAAGACTGAAGCTCCTTTGAGCTGATCGAACAGGTCGTCGATTCTGGCAGTGGGTACTTGTTCTTAATCATTAACTTATTTAGTTGACGGTAGTCCACACACATACGCATGGATCCGTCAATCTTCTTCACAAATAGGACCGACGTTTCCCACGGAGACACACTCGGTCGGATAAAACGTCGATCAACAGTTCTTGGATCTGAGCTTTGAGTTCCACCAACTCCTTCGATGCCATTCTATAATGAGCAATGGACACCGGAGTTGTACCCCAAAGTAGCTCTATTCCAAACTCCACTTCGCGATCCGGAGGTAATCCTGGCAGCTCCTCAGGGAAAACATCCGCAAAATCCTTTACTGTTCTTACCCGATCGACAGTCACCTCCTTAGCATCCAAAGCACTGATAAAAGCTAGGAATGCATTGCATCCTTTCCGAATCATCTTAATAGCCTTCAATGCCGATACTATGTTGGACAAATAATCCCTTCTTTCCCCTAGCACAACCACCTCCCCGCCTTCCGGGGTACTCAACACCATGCGCTTAGTCTCACAATCCAGCTTAGCACGATGTTTAGCCAACCAATCCATTCCGAAGATAAGGTCAAACTCCCCAAACGGTAATTCCATTAGGTCTGTCAGAAACACCACTCCTTGAGTCTCTAAAGGTACGTTCCTAAACAGTTTGTCCACTACCCTAGATTGTCCTAAAGGACTAACCACAGTCATCTTCCTAGTAGTTGTTTCAGAGTCTATACTTAGAGTCTCAGATACCGAACATGTAACATAGGAGTGGGTTGGCCCAATATAAATCAAGGCAAGAAAAGGGTTATCAGCAATAAGAAACGTACCGGTTATGACGTCTGGTGCGTCACCATCCTCCCGTCGATGAGCTGCATAAACTAGACCCAGCTGCCTTGCGTCTACATTACCTGCACCCCTACCAGGTGCTCCACGACCCCGACCGAATCCATTTCCTTCTCTGGCTGTGCCACGACCCTTCGGTACTGGCTGACCACCTCTCCTAACCTGATCAGACCCTCGTCCCGCGGGCTGTACCTGATTCACCTGTGGAAAGTTTTTAATCATATGCTCCGTGGATCCACACCTGAAACATCCACCGGTTCTCCTTCTGCACTCCACATAATGTACCTTCCCACACGAAGGACATGATCGATTCTGACCCGTCGGAGCACGAGCTGGCCCATCAGACCTAGGCCTTTTTTGAAAATTTCCAGATGATCCCGACAGCCCAAAATTCCTCTTATTCCTATTCCTATCCTTATCCTTATTCTGTTTCTCAGTCCACCTAACCTCCTCAGATATCTTAGCTTTCTCAACCAAAACCGCAAAGTCCCTTTCCCGCTGCGGTGCTACTAATACCCTCAGCTCATCCCTTAGTCCATCCTCGAACCGTACGCAACGCTCATAGTCGGTCACCATAATCCCTCAAGCGTAACGGCTCAACCGTAGAAACTCCACCTCGTATTCAGATACAGACTTACTTCCCTGTACCAAGTTCAGGAATGCCTTCCTCTGTGCATCCACATAGCTGGCCCCAACGTACTTTCCCTGAAATGACTCCTTAAAGAAATCCCAGCCAATCTGGTCTGCAGCAGTACCCTCCTTTGCCGTGAGCCACCACTGATAAGCCTCGTCTCGAAGAAGAGACACGACCCCCTTCAGCTTCTCCTCTACAGTGAAGTCAAGGTCATCCATTATACGCTCAGTTGCCTTTAACCAATACTCAGCTGTATTAGGGACTACGCCAGAAATTCCCTTAAACATCTCTGCTCCATTGGCTCGGAGTCGTTCAGACACAGATTTCTGAGCTCCTGAACCCGTGCCTGCCTCAACAACTCTCTCAAGAACCCGCAACATCGCTTGAGATGCCGCATCATCTCCGGGCGCCTGGTCCCGAAATTCTCCCTCCACAACTGGCGGATCCGGCATCTCGTTTCCTAACCCATGGCCAGACCTTACCGGCTCTGACACGGTCATCCTACCCCTACCACGACCACGCGACGGACGTTCTCGACCCCTTGTACTCATTCTTCCGATTGGCGTTTGTCTGATTAGAAATTTTATGGATTATTAACTCTTCCCACTGATTATCCACGAACAATCTTATGAAAAGTAGTTTTAAGAGTGATTCTTTCGAATTCGAACCTATCTACAGTTTCAGTCTCAAGTTTACCTTCTAAATCTAGAAACCACATACATTCACACCTCAACATACATATCACATCCATGAAGTCACATCCACCACATAAGGGTATTTTCGTCATTTCACTACCCAGGGTTTTTCCGTAATTTCATCCTACAGGGTTTCGTTGTAATCTAGCAAGATAAAGTATCTTGGGGATTTTCGAAATAGAGGTATATATATATATTAAAACAGGGGTATTCTGGAGAATTTGATTTCAAAAGAATAATAGTAGCGTTTAGGGTTTTTGGTTGTTGTTGTGTGTTGTGTGTATGTGTTTTTTTAAATTCCGTTGACTTTCTAAATCGAGGTATTTCCGTAAATCTGGGGGTATATTTGCAAATCATGGGTATCTTGGTAATTTTTCAAAATAAGGGTATTTTGGTAATTTCGTGAAGCAGGGGTATTTTGGTAATTTCGTGAAGTAGTGGTATTTTGGTAATTTTGCAAATTTTGATAATTTTCCAAATCAATGGCGTTTTGGAGATTTTCAAATCAAGGGTGTTTTGGTAATTTTTCCAAATCAAGGGCGTTTTGGTAATTTTTACCAAAACTAGGGGCATTTTAGCAATTTTGTCAAAAATAAGGTGGCTGGTCCCTTTCGAGTTTTAATTAAAAACTTTTGGCCCGTTAACAAGTCCTCACGGTTAAGGTGAACAGTCACTATGCACCAGGTAAGATTCCAGCGAAGAGGAGGTGTGTCACTACAACTGTTTAAGTACCAGGCTCTTCCGGATCCAATCCTAGACATGCGCATGCCTGTTGCCACACCCCAACCCAGCGACTTGTTCACGGGTTTGTTTAGTTGACTTAAGTCTTATGAGATTTAAGAAGTTGTTTAAGCTAAGCCTAGAGTCCACCAAGTTCTAATTTAAATAGTCTACGTCCAATAAAGCCCATCAAGCCCACATACATATATAACACACAGTAAGTTCAGAATACTTACCTGGCGGACTTGGGCCGGAGACGTAGGTGCCATGCCGAGAAAACCATCCTGTGTTGTTTATAAACATGCATGTTTCCAAAACCCATCTTTAGAAAACGTTTTGAGCCCAAAACCCCAAAGTCGAGTTTTGAACCGGGCTCTGATACCAATTTGTAAACCTCAAACCCGACCCAAACACCACGATCGGATCTAGCTTGTCACTAAGAAGATTTAGTAAAACATGTCGCATTTTTGGAAAAAAACATTTGTCGAGTTTAAACATTTAAACCGGAAAACTTAATAATTTGATAATTTGTATAAGAAATAAATTCTATATGATGTCTTTATGAATTAAAAACCGAAATTTAGTACATGCCTTAGTTCCAATTTTATCGGATAATTCAATTGTCTGAAAGTAAAGCCCCAAAAAACCGAAAATATAAAGCTAATGGCCCATGGCCTTATTACAAGGAAATAATAAACCAAAGTAACTAAAAGTATTAAGAATAAATAATTTTAACAAAGCCCTTCTACTAAATCAAATAAACTCCTGCATGGCCACCTTGCGCTACTTTTTAGCCCGGTCCGATGCACTAAGTGCTACCTGAAAGATGTTAAATAACAGGGTGAGTCATGAGACTCAGTGTGCAACCTTCGTGCACCATTAGATTGGGCCTTAGCCCCACAGATCAGAATAATAGAATACCATATGACAGAAATTTATGCAAAACCCAACCCAATCCTAGGTTTCCATCCGCTACGCACCACCCTTACCTGCCAATCACACCGTTGGGGATTTCTACAATCAACCCACACCGCTACACACCATCGATGGCAGTCATGCTGCAGTTAGCTGCTCATCGTCAGAGTTGTGACATAGTCACCAGAACAGATCGTGGCAGAGCCACTACAACAGATCGTGGCAGAGCCACTACAACAGAACACTTCCCCTTTCATTAATCACCCAACCCCGTGCATACATAGAAATCGGCATACATATAAAACATATCATCTCAACAGAAACATTCACTTATGAATGACAAAAATCACTAACCTGGTGAATCGCCTTTACCCTCATCGGGTTTTCAACCGTTATGCCGGGATTTCGACATTTAACAGGATATAAACAGATTTATATACCCATACTAACAAACAATATAAATGGTGTGAGAAGTTACACACCTGATAACACGTAGTATTATTCTCTATGTCGATACCCTCGCTAATCGGATCTACTGCCCTTTGTCTACAACTTTGCTCAAAAACCGGAAGAACGCGAAGATAAGGCTCCCCCTACAATCAGTCAAGGGGTTATAACTTGCCTAAATTTACATATTAACTGAATCGATCTCGTTACCTAAATCAATTGAATCTTGAAAGTAGGATGATTCGAGTGCTACCGATTTAGAAACCTATGCGATTAGATCCCCTTCAAATCCCGGAATGCCGTCCATGAAAGAAAACACAAGATCAATCCACCATGTAGCCATTCGGCTATGGTCTCCAAAAGCCGGAAAAGATTGAAAGAATAACATAATCGACACTTACCTCTTCAAAAGGTTTCGGCTACCCCGTGCAGGAAGATTCGGCAACCACAAGAGAAGAGATCCAGGAATTTCGGCTTTTAAAAAAGTCCCGGAAAAGATGAACAAGAGAAATACTGATGCGTTTTCGGCTTTTAAAATAACAAAGAATTGAAAAGATGGGCAAGGAATAGATAGAGTGATTCGACCAATGAGCATTAAAGAAAAGAGAAGGTGAATGGCTGGGTTTCGGCAATTGGTGAGACCTCAGGGGTTTCGGTTTCTGACAGAAAAGAAAAAGAAGAAGAGATGATTCTTGTTTGCCGAAAGAGAGAAAAACTAAAGGCTGTTCTCAGAGAAAACAAATGAAAAATTCGGCACACCCTTTTGCCTTATCTGCAACCAAATGATAGCTTATATCCTTTTCCTTTATCTTAATCTACTACCTCATCTAAAAGAGACTTAATTAGTTCCAACTCCTCCCTCCTTTATCAGCATAATATCCACATATTTTAAACATTAAAAAATCCCTATTTTCTAGCCCTAAGCCGTCCCCCCTTGCTCCCTTTTTAGTGTCGAATTTGGCCAACTACTTGGGCCCCATGCGGCCAACTTGAGCCTCTTCCCTTGCCACTGATGCCACTCATAGCTTCCCCCTTGCTGCGCCCCTTGCTTTGGGCCACAAGCCCACCTTGATATTTAAACTACAGAGACTATCTTTAAAGCACTAGAGTGTCTACACAGGAATTTAATCAAAGCCTCGGCCCAATCCTTGAGCCCAATCTGGACCCCTAATCCTCAAATTAACATATTAAGCATACATCACACAAATACACATGCCCACTAATTCAGGATGTTACATATAGACGCTTTCAACCTTGTTTGATCTTCATTGACTTGCGTCGGTGTCATTGGGGCTAAAGTGATTTGCCTTCCCAAGTATCAGAACATGTACCTATTGGTGTAGCCGTTGTGGATAACTTTTCTGTCGTATTGCCACAGCATACCAAGCAACAGGTGTCCCGCTTGGATAGGCACGACATCATAAAGTATTTCATCCTCGTATTTTCCAATTGAGAAGGTCACTCGAACTTGCTGGGTTACCTTGATCTTGCAACCATCGTTGAGCCATTGAAGCTTATAGGGGCTCGGATGTGGGGTGGTTGAGAGACAAAGTCGTTCGACCATCAGGGTACTTGCCATGTTGGTGCAACTGCTACCATCGATGATTAAACTACAAACTTTTCCATTTACTTGGCATCGGGAATGAAAGATATTCTCCCGTTGTTGTTCGTCCTCCAAGCCTTGGATGCAGAGACTCCTTGTGACTACGAGCAACTTGCTTTCTCATACGGCCAAGGACATCTCTTCCTCGTGGCAGATTGCTTCGGCTTCGTTTCCACTCGTACTTTGGTCCATGAAAGAAATTAATTTTTTTTACCTGACCACAAAGTCTCACGAGTTCAGTCACAAAGAAAAATCACTCACACTCGTGTTCCACTCGAATATGGCTTTTTCTCTAATGTAAGCACTCGTGCCTTTTACCACACGACTCTCTCTCACAAATTCATACTCCGTTTTTAGAAGTCTTATCACAGCTTGAGGGTCGGCTTCAAAGTGGTTACAAGGGTTAATGTTGGGTGTATCGGGTAGGCTAAAAACGAATGGCGTTGGGGTATGTGTGGCGTTGGGTGAAATGGAAGGT
This sequence comes from Gossypium australe, assembly GCA_005393395.2. Classification (NCBI taxonomy): domain Eukaryota; kingdom Viridiplantae; phylum Streptophyta; class Magnoliopsida; order Malvales; family Malvaceae; genus Gossypium; species Gossypium australe. The sequence goes on from CM016615.1 coordinate 56,660,194, forward strand.
ACCAAATGATGATGATTTGAGTCTTGGATGATCGGGGTAGATAGTTTGGCTTTAAAGATCTAGGACAGAAGAGTAGAACAGAATCTCAACAAGCACTTACAAAAATTTCAATCACTTTTTTTAATATTTTCGTATTTTCTTTCTTTTTTTTTTCAAATACACGAAATTAATACAATAACACCTTTGAATACAACTTGAATTTTTTTAATACGAACCTATTCTAGATTTTCGATCGTCGTCGGAACTTCTTGTTTTCAAGCTCTTATGCCAAATGATGTGAGATGGCCCGAGGTTAGTCGAGTCGTTCACGTAGGGTGCCCGATCGTCTATGAGGAGAGGTTGAAACTTGGAAAGAAAGGTGTTGAAGTATGGAAGTGCGGAAGCTTTTGATAGAATTTTCTTTTAAATAAATTTAAGTTAGGAATGGAGGTTAATATTATAGGGATTAATTTTAGAATATGGAATGAATAGGTTCGGTTTTGGATGGGTTAAGGAAAGAAGGATGTTCGGTGATTCGGTTAAGTAGGAATGAATAGGAATGGATAAAGATGGGTACTCGATGGTTTGATTTAAGATGGGATAAGTAAAAGATGGATGTTCGAATGGCTCGGGTTTAGGTTGATCAAAGAAGATAGTTTGAATGGCGATGGAATGAAGAACTTAAATCCGAGAATCGATTCAACACTATATGCAGTGTCACCCCAGTTCTATTCGGTTTAAGGTTGATGATGGAATTATCGAAAAGGATGAATGCCACACCATGAGGTGATAAGTTCAGAAAAGGGTTCGGAGACACCACAAGCTTGCTTGATAAGTCAATCGAAAGCTTGTACGAAAAAGTAGAGGAGTAATCTCACTCTTGTGAACAAAGTTCATATAAAATTTGCCAAAAGTTTTTTTACAAAAGCAAATGAACAGCTATTTATACTAAGTAGCTAAGATAGCCTAATAGCCTAAGTCTAGAACTTAATAACTAAGTAATTTCAACAAGAATTAGCTAGAAAATTCTGGAAATAAACCATTAATTTTACTAGGCTAGATTCGGCTGAATAGGAGACAAAGGGGCAGCTTAGATGGCTGAATGTATTTGAAGCATGTAGCAAATTCATGGCAGCAACCAGGTTCGTCCCTTGCTTTGAATGAGCTCTTAAACTGATCCCTCTCGGCTGAAAAGTGACCAGCATTTAAAGGGGAATTGAGCAGCCTATTTCAGTGTTAACAGCTGGCCATGAAAAGTCCATAGAATGTGAACATGCGGAACCGAATAGTCACCAATGTGGACAACAATGTGAAAGGAATTTTGGAAGCTTGATGGCTGGAAACTTCTTGGCCGAATGGGTGCTTGGGGAAGCCAAAAGTGACAAGCCTTTAATGGTTTGTCCAGCCTAACATGCATTGTAACAGCCCCTCCATGTACCAGCCACATACATTGCACCTAGGTGCATGAATCTCCCTTTAAATGCTCCATGAACATTCGACTGTACCTACATGCACAAGAAAACACATTAATTCAATTCAGCTGAAATTTCGCGAAAAATTCCCTGAGTTCCTGATTTAGTCCTAACTTGATTCTAATGCTCGTATTGGGCTTTGAGGGTCCATTTAAGGGACATTATGAATGACCTCGGTGAATGAATAGTAACTTGCCTGAATTAATCGATAAATGTTCTTAATGTTTCGGTAATGCTCTGAAACCCTATTCCGGCGACGGATACGAGTTAGGGGTGTTACACATGTGACCTATCTCACACGAGCATGACTCTTGTACACGGTTTAGTGACATGACCGTATGGTTCATTACACACGGGCTAAGATTTTGCATACGTCCAGGGGACACGACTATGTGACCCCTGCATGTAGTTTTTCTTACCTTTTTGAATTTGTTTCAATTTGATCCCTAATAATGCTTGCTTAGTTTTTACCTTTCATAAGCTCGATATTAAATTGAAATTGATTGAAATGTATGTTAACTTGATTATTTATGAATTATTTGAAAATTAATTGAGATTTTGAATTACAAATTGTTTGTAATTTCTTGATATTTGTTCGTAGCATCCTATTACTAGGGTCCGGCAATTGGACTCGGTATAGGTGTTACAGATACTCATTAATTTTGCATAAGCCGATGTAAATTAGCCCAAGCGTCATCTTTGGAATACTCTGAGTAATACTTCACCTTGAATTCACCATAGAACTCTACCCAAGTCCCAATAACAGTACCACCTCATCTCTCATCTGTGGACCTACGACACCACCATAACAAAGCGACATCAATAAAATATATGACAGTAGTATCTACATTGGTAGCATTATTCATGATGCCTTTGGCACTAAAGGATTGCTCCATTCCCCATAAAAAGTTATCTATATATGTTGCAAACCTCATCCCATTGAACTCTTTCAGCTTCGAGACATCTACCTTAGGCTTGGGTGCTACAGATAACACCCTATTACCCAAAGTAGCTTTACAAATATTGAGCTCCCCTTTGAGCTCTTCAATCTATTCCTTCAAGGTCAACACTATAGCCTTGAGAGCATCATTCTTCTCAATCAGCTCACTAATAGCGTTATTGAGGATCTCATGAATCAAATCCACTATTGCATAATCAGTATATTTTGTATTGCTACACGATTGCGATTGTGTTAATAATTGTTATTTTGTATGGCAAGTCTACTATTTTACACCGATTTCCTTGTATTTAGAATTACACTGAGCTCTTTAAGCTCACCCCTCTTAATTTAATCTTCACAGACAACCTGTAAGGTTATGACACAGACTTGGCATTTGAAGGTCTCGGCTTGGATTATTTTTGTTAAAAGAATTTTAGACATAATATTATAATTTCTGTTATTTGGGAACAGCAATGTCTCATATATACTATAGCATGGGATTTTTAATTTATGGTTTATTTACCATACATGTCATTTAAATTGATTTTAGGCTGTTGAAACATGAAATTTGAGTTAATTTTTATTGCAAATATGGTTTTCATTAAAATTATGTTAAATATCACTTTTCCACTGCGATATTATGTAAATGAATATTTGAAAAGTAAATAAATTAGAAATCAACTAACTTTTCAAAAATAGTCACCATAATAAGGAAAATGTTGAAATCAAATTGTCTTAAAAAACCGTAAGTTTTTTTGTGAAAAAGAGATATGATGCTAAGTTTTTCTTCAAAGGTAAATAAATGTTTTAAAAAAACTATTTTAAAAACTCTAGTAATTTTACTAGGCCATTTCGGTGGCTAACTTAGCCTTCAAAATTCGGTCGTAATGTCTAGGTCAAGTTAAGGAGGTTACATTTGGTGGTATCAGAACCACGTTCAAATCTCGAGCTATAGATTTTTGAATGAGTTTACATGCATGTCTTAAAAAGGGGGTATTTTGGGAAAACCATGCCATAAACTTTTGAAAAATGATTTTCTTCAATTAAATTAAATTTGAGACTCCGATGCCAATCCTGACTTATTTACTATTATTTGTAGTCAAACTTTAGACTAGAAACTGTAAACTTTAGACTATAAACACTCAAGAAAATAACTAATTCTTGAACTTTTATTTGAAAACTATAGATATAATCTAGACTCTAATTTTTAGGAATTCATTATGAGTACCCGAGGCACACATGGTAGAGGTAGGCCGCGTAGGGTTGCTCCTGTTGAGCCGCTTATCATTTAGGATGAAAGCCCAATTCCTGAGGTGGATTACAAAGAGGATTCATCTTCCATTGGTGGTAGATGGTATGATAATGGTGATGATGCAGTATTGCAAGTGATGCTAAGGGTTCTTCAAAGGGTTGTTGAACCCAAACTTGATCTGGGAACCATGGATCTGTTACTGAGAGGCTCCGGTCTAATAGGACCGAATTATTTAGGGATGTTGCTAGTACGACCCCTACTATGGCAGAGTACTAGTGGGGACCACTAAGAGGATTCTAGAGGATCTGGATTGTACTTTAGAATAGAAATTAAAGGGTATTGTGTCCTTACTGAGGGATAAAGTCTATCACTGGTGGTAGTCTATTTTGAGGGGCATACTGGCTGAATGATTGATCGAGGAATATTTTCAGGAGGCCTTCTAGAAAAAGTATGTGGGCACGAGGTATGTGGAGGCCCACTGACTCGAGATCATTGAGTTAAAACATGGAGATAATATTGTGGTTGAATATGAGACCAAATTTCTAAGGCTCTACTGCTACGTTTAGGGTATGGTTGCTACTGAGCAGGATAAATGTGTGAGTTTTGTTTGATAGACTGCATTATGACCTCAAGATTCAGGTTGCTCCACACCAAGAAAGAGTATTTGAGACTCTAGTGGAGAAAATTAAGATTGTGGAAGAAATTAAGCCTGTGGAACATGAAAAATAGGAGAAAAATAAAGTCTTGGTTAAGAGATATTCTAGTCCCACTAATTCAACTTCCCGTACCTTGAAACGGGCCTGAGAGGCTAGACCGCAATATGGGGTTGTTGTAATTAGTTTTGGGGTAGGACTCCCAACTGTGCGTATTGTGATAAGTGCCATCTGAGAGAGTGTTGGAAGAAGCTAGGTGTTTGTCTGATATGTGGGTGACTAAGCATAGAATAAAAGATTATCCTCGTTGGGTCGATCATGTGCAAGCTTTGACTCAAAATCAAGCCCAAAATTAGAGAACGGGTCAGTTACCTTCGAGGGGCCGAGATCAAAATAGGGTCATTAATATTGTTATGACTGGTAATCAGGGTCAGTGAGCACTAGGTCATGGAGTGAACAGAACTGAAGCTAGGTAGTCGACTCTTGTATATGCTGCTAAGGGTCGTTAGGACAGAGATGCGTCTAACATCATAGTAGGAACTTTTATCATCCATTCTGTATTGAGTAAGAAAGAGAGTTCACCAAATTAGTAGTATGTGTGTGGTGTAAATAATTAGTTTTCAGTTATGTATTGAAATTCCTTAAAGTTAGAAAAATTTTGAGGACAAGATTTTGTTAAGGGGAGGAGAGTTGTCACATCCCAAGTCTAGCGGGTCTGAGATTTAGGTGTATTATAGCAAAATAATTTGTTTAGCGAAGTGTCATCCACCAAATTGTTTCTTTTGGCTTATGTGTGGGCGTATAGTAATGTTCGTGTAAATAAGTGAAGATTTCATTTTAGGTTATTCTGCTATTTGATGAAAAATATTTTGTTAAGAGAAAATGTGATTATGGTATGAGTTATTGCCAAAGGTATAATACGCCTTGTTTGTTTGAAGTACTGTACTAGTTAGGCTGTAAAGTAACCTGTTTAGGAATCAATTGGATAGACCAATTTGATATTTATTATGCAGGAATCTTATTTAAGTCTCTTTTAGAAACTATAGACTATTAAAAAGGAAAACTTCTGAAATTTGTGACACTTGTTAAGTTCCACTATGAGTAAGATGGGTCATCTTTATATGTATGAGAAGGGTTCTGTGAAAAGCTTCCCCTTTCTTGAATACGCTACTCTTTGGTTCTTTTTCTTTAATTCAATGGCACCTTTTCCTCATTAAGCTAGAAGTTATAGTTCTGGATCTAATCAATGGTTACTCCATCTCTAGGTAAGTATTACAGCTCTGCATGTTAAGTGTCTTAAATGAATAATTTTGTAAAAAGTATATGAACAGTAAGTTATAAGTATAAGGTTTTGCATGGGGGTTATCAGAGTTTGAGATGATAGTAATTTGTATGTAAATGAGTTTTAACGGTGGTCCTATATTCTATAAGCAGTTATTGTTGCTGGTTTGAGAAGGATGTCTGAGTTTGGAGCTTAGAACTATAGTAGATGAGTATCAGGTAAGTCTCTATCCTGACTCTTTTATGCAAACTGTTCAAATAAGAAGCATATGTATATATGGGATGATGATATCTACAAAAATTTGTAAGAGTATGAGTATAGTAAAGATGAGAGCTGTTTTATGATGATATGTATAAATTTCTGTTAAAAAGAATAATGTTTGGTAAGCATGCAGGTAAGTTTTGATATATGAGATGTATGAACCAGTAAAAAGGTGATTATCTTGGTAAGTGAATGCTAAGCAAATGTTCCTCTATGATGCCTCTATTAGCACTTATATTGCTAACTAGAATGGCAGATCACAATATGAAAAGAAATGTAAGATCATTAGGTTGAGACCCATGGCATCTTAATATGATTTGGAAACACTAATGGTGTAGCCTCCAGTAAGATGAAGACTGGATTGACAGATTATGATATATGAATGTGTCCAAGTCCATGTGGCTGAGACCTATGGCAAGATATTTATGTATGTATGTTCATGGCGTAGCCTTCGATAATGTGTAAATCAAATTCGCAGATCACAATACATGAAATTACGGAAAAAGTCCATGAGGTAGAAAACCCATGGCACCTTCTGTGAAAGTCTGTCGGGACAGTAAACATGTGATTCTGTAGGTTTGGTGTAACAGCCCATTTTCCAATGGTGTCAAAAATAGTGGTTTTGGGACCACAATTTTGACGTGTGAGTCCATAAATATTAATTATTTACTATTTACGAGGTCATTAGTGTCGTATTAAAATTTGGTTAATAAGTTGTAATGTTTAGATAGTTAATTAAGTAAAAAGGACTAAATAGTAAAAACTTACAAAGTTAGTTTCTAATAGTTAAATGTGTTAAATTGCTATTGAAATGTGAGTTGATGAACTTTTATGGTAATTAAACCATATAGAAAGTTAGTGGATAAATATGGACAAACCTTGCTTAGTTGTTAAGTTATATTTATAAGGGTAAAATAGTAAATTAATAATTAAGAACACATAAACTAAAAATAAGACAAAATTTATCGTCATTTTCATGCTTACCACCAAAAATAGAAAGCAGAAAACACCTTAGTTAAAGAAAAAGATTCGACCAAGCTAGGTTGGGTACGCGTAAGTGATTTTTGGTTCCATTTTTAGTAATTTTTATGTTTTTCTAATCGTTGTAGCTTCATTTATATAACCCATCGGTTAATTTGTAAAACTGTTAAATGTTTTGGAAGATGTCATTAATAAGTTTGATGTCTTTTTGAAGTTTAATGGTAGAATATTAAGCTTGGTTGTTAAATAGAATTATTTTGTAAACTAATTTTGTATAATTTTTAAGTTTAGGGATTTAATTGAAAATAATGAAAATGACATGTTTTTATTGTGAAATTTTAACTTGTGATGATTGATTTGGGATGGTTATGAATTAGGTTCAATGGGTATAAGGTTTAATTGTAAAAATAATCATATTTTGGTATTAAGGATCAAATTGAATAAAATGTACAAGTTTGGGGCAAATGTGAAAAATTGTAAATAGGAAGTCATATGCATTAAATTGAATATTATATAATGTTGAAGCAAATAAATTGAAATAAACTACTTTATAGTTCTAGAACAAATAGATAATCGTGGAAAAGGGAAAGTTGTTGACTAGTCCCTAAAACCTTTAATATCTCTGCAGTTTAACCCTGGTAAGTTTGTTCGATTTAGTTTAGTATAATTTGAAATGTTATATTGATTGTGAATTTTAATTGTTGAATATTTTTTGTATAATTGATTTGTTATAAACTGTTGTGAGTTGAGAAAGTAATTGACTTGAATATTCTTAAAACGATGAAATATTTTGAGCCCAGATGAACATAGGATAGGGTACAATTGACATGTCAATAGGTTATATTGTGCACTGTACGAGATTGAATTGTGGTTAGATGATGATTCCTAACTTGTTATTATCCACTAGATATACCGGAGTTCAACATTTGTTGCAGACTATCATGTTATATTTATTGTGATTATGGCGTGTTATTGGGGGTGGATGTAAAGCCTTCGGGCTTGGCACTTGGTGCCAAGGCGTGTTCTTGATTGGTTTGGCGTGTGAGCTTTTTGGTGTGTTTCGGGTGGATAACCACATACCCGTATCTGTTATATTGTTGATCAGGCAAATTTCTAGTGGTAGATGACTTTTTACTGAATCATATAAATTTTTGCATTATTTTCTAATATTATCATGACTTGATATTGAATGATCTCATGTAATTGAGTAGATTATGAAACTCGTATATGTATATATAAACTCACATGTTGAATGATTGTGGTTGACAGGATTGTTGTTTATTAATCTTGTTAATGTATAATTGCTATGTTTATAAGGCAAGTTTTATCATTTCAATCGTTGAACTTACTAAGCTCTATTGAAGCTTACTCGTGTCATTTTTCTTGTTTCTTTCTAGATAACATTTTGTGGAATCGGGCGATTGGATCAACCTGAAGATCACATTATCTAGATATTTATCGGTAGATTTTGATAATTTTGTCTTTGGGTTATATTGCATTAATAGGTGTTTTGTATATGTTTTTGATACTTATTACTTATGATGCATATTATACTTGGAAGATGTGTAAACTTGATTTTGGCTCACTTGTATATATGTATTTGGTTTTTGGCTTGTAAAGGTCCATATGTATATGTTTTGGTCATTTTGGTTTAAGCTATTTGTGAATGAATAGGTTATGATAGAAGTAGATATGAATGGTCTGGATGAAGTGTAAGTTTGGTATTTGTTTAAAGCAAGTACTTGTGAACTTTGAATGTGAATTGGTTGGAGTATGAAATGTGGTGCCATTGAGGGCATATTGGTTACGCATTTAGGTTGTATTTTTGGTATGTTTTTATGCTTGTTTCAATGTGTTTTGAAGGTATATGAATGGTTGTTTTTAAATTGGCTCGACACCTAATGTAACACACCAAACCCAGCCTAAACGTTACGACCGAATCTTGGTATGTCACATGGAAAGATAGTTTTTAAGATCCTAAAGAAACTTCGCAATTTAGAAAAACATTTCGTTTTGTGTATCCATCGCGAAAGTCAAAAACAGTTTGTATAGTTCTTAGAAAAATTCTAAGTTTAAGTGTTTATTTGTTGGTTATCCGGGTGGCATTATCTAAAAGAATTGTTGGTTTTTAGCTTGTTTAGGAAACTCCCAATTTAACGTTTCATAAAAATATAATTACCGAAGTAAGTCGAAAACCAAATTATAAAATATCGAAGGCCTTATTACAATATAAAATCCCAAATTTAAAAGTAAGTCTAAATAAAGAAATGGAATCTACAGAGGAAGTAATGCATGGCCACCTCAAGAGTCCACCTCGGCTCCAAATCCGCAACTAGGGTTTACCTGCCAAAATTAAGCAGAGGGGGTGAGTCACCGAGACTCAATGTGTAATTCCCCTATATAACACAGCTGACTCAAAGCCCACAATAGCACGTTGGGCCCTAGCCTACACAATATGGCATACGAAAGATATGAGTGCAATGTAACCCAACCCAATCTAATTTTCCATCCTCTACACGCCACCCGTACCAGCCAAAACACACCTGTGGGGATTTCTACAATCAACCCTCCATCCGCTACACTCCTCATATGTGACACCAAGCCACTGGTGACAGAGTCACTAAATATAATATGTGGGGCCAACCCACTTGTGGTACCAAACCACTGGTGACAATCCCTGGTAAACATATATGTGGGGCCAACCCACTGTGGTACCAAACCACTAGGACAAGTCACAGAAATAATATATATGTGGTACCAAACCACTGGTGGTTCAAAACCACTGAGACATAGTCACTAATTAATTTATGTGGGGCCAACCCACTTGTGGTACCAAACCACTAGTGACAGTCTGAAAATCATATTTCCCCTTTTCATCACATCCCAGGCCCATGCAATATGGAATAATAATTCGTGTATGAGGTATGTCATGTATGCAGAACACATATCAAATATAACGTATGAAACGACTTACCATCATAATTAGAATAACCAAAATACAACATAATCAAGCTAATCAACCCCTAAGGGTATAATAGTAATTTTACATACTGAGGGTAATTTGGTAATTTACCTACCAAGAGTGTATCAGTAATTTCTCACCTGCAATGGCCTTTCTGAAGGCCCAATGTTGCCTCGAGCGACTCAACTACCATTTTCGGTTGTTACCGGACTATTGGGCCTAAAACTCGATTTCGGCCCATTCGAGCCCACACGCTCATGAGGTCCACCTAGCACAAATCTAGCAACATATATGAGACTCACCTAGTCTAGTCCATTCTATACTACATAATCATACAATTTACTCAAATGGCCCCACGGGCCCATTGGGCCCATCATGGCCCAAGCAGCCTTAGCCCACAAGAACACTACTGATGGCCTCAACTATCGCGTCGAAGCCCTCACACGTGCGCTCGCACGCTCGTGTGGCTATTAACGCCGTGTGACCGGCATTTCAGCAATTTGCCGCTCTACAACTAGAGTAGAGAAGTACACACCTGATAGGGAATCGGAAGCTGCTAATCCACGCTCCGAGCACTCCTATGCCCAGCGCCCACCAAGGTATGTTTCCTCCTATCATAGAATGCTCTATATATAGCTAGCTTCTCACCTTCCTTCTTTATATCTTTTCGATGTGGGATCCCTTCGTCAGTAGAGTTTAAATCCAACTCAAACTCTTGCCGTCCAATTCGCAAAATAAATACTCCCTTGCTTTTCATGAGATTCGAACCCAGGCTCTCCTGTAGCATAATCCACGCTGCTAACCAGTTGGCCACAAGCTTCTCTTGTGTCTTAAACCATGCGCAACTAAATATAAATCTATAGCCAAATTCTAAGGTCCATGTAAAAGGAAAACCAAAATGCAAGAGCCAAGACTTGAACCTTGGACCTCCTTCCTTCCTTGTGGCGTCACCTGCTTGTCTCTTATGTGGTGTCACTTTGCCACTACACCACACACTCCACTTGTGTCATTTTCTCCACATTTTGTTCTTAAAGCCTACCTACTACCTCCCAGGGTTTTTTTCACCTAAAACCAAAATTTCCCTAAAGCCAAAGTTTGATCCCGGGACTTCATAGAAGCCTTCTAACCTTCCAAAATCACCCACCTAATAAGTCTAACTTGCACTAAAGCCGTTCTCAAAAAAAAAATTTAAACGCTACTACGCTCAAGGCCCATTGGGCCCAATTCTCCTAGGCCCAATTTCAGGATGTTACACCTAAGGTATTGGTTTAGTTTTGCCTTGTTTTGGAAGCTATTTTAGGGCACACAACCTAGGACACGGGCTATCACATGGCCATGTGTCACACATGGCCGCACTACACGGCCGTGTGGACTATTTAATTTTGGTGCAGGTTTATCACACATGATCACAAGTTGTTATATGGTCTGGCACACAACCATGTAACCTTAATTCGAATTGTACACAGGCTGGTACACAGGTGCAACGCTACCATGTGATCCTTATTTCATATTATACACGGTTTGTAACAGCCCGATTTTGACCCTAATCGGAACGGTGGTTTCGAGACCACGAATCCGAGTTGGAAAAAAATATTTTTAATATTATTTTCTATGCTTACTATGTGTGAATTGGAGTGTGTGAAAATTTTGTATTAAAATTTGATTGTTTTGGTGCTTAATTGTGAAAAAATGGCTTAATTGCATAAAAAGAAAATTTGGTGGTTAAGAGTGTAAGGACTAAATTGGAGATGGCTTCTTAAATAGAGGTATTAATAGTGCAATTTAGCAAAAAATCAAACTTAGTGGCTGACCATCATTTGCATGTAATAGTGATTGATAATTTTTCATTTTTTATATTAAATGCCTTATCTTAATATGATAAAATAATAATTTATGTAAAAGATGAAAGGAGTTCATCTTTTCTTCTTCAAGTGACCGAAATAACTAAAGAAAAAGAGAAGGGAGATCTAGTTCTATTCGGTTACATTGTGCTTGATTTAAGGTAAATATTTAGCTTTGTTTTTAATAATTCTTACGTTTTTGAGATAGTTGTTTTGAGTTTTAATTAGCCCATGTTAAAATTTTTTATTTGGTTGTGATTTTTGTGAGATGCCATGGATGGAAGTTTGATGTTCATGTTGTTTAATGATGAAATGTAAATAGTATATGAGAGATTAACAAATGTTATTCTTGAATTTTTGATGAAGTTAGGTGATTTAGATTAATTTGTAAAAAGAAAAATTTTAGAGGTCAAAATGTCAAAGAAATGAGTTGTATAGGCTTGTAATCGGAGGAGGAAAATTCGGCCCTAAAGAATGGTAGTCAAATTTTGAGTAATTTGTGATTTATGCTATAGGGACTAAATTGTGAAAATTGTAAATGTTAAGGGTAAAAGTGTAATTTGCCCGATTATGTGTTTTTGGTTTAAATTGAATGAGAAAAATGCTGAATGGGATTAATTTGAAATTATATAGATCAAGAACAAAAGAATCGGGATTGGATCAGGGAAAAGCAAAATTGAACAAATAGCCAGGAAACTTAATCCGTCGATTTTCGAGGTAAGTTTTTAAGCAATTAGGTTAAATTGAATTTTATTCTATATTATATGCATATGTTAAATGATGGTAGGCATGATTTGGCCGAATGTAAGATTTGGTATATGTATAAATAAACCTTGATTAATTGAGTGGTTTGAATATATATATGTATGGATTAAGAGATAGTTAAATGTGAGAATGAAATGAGAGAGATGATTGTTTTAAATTGGTGGACATAAGTTTACATGTATAATGGGTGTGCCGAATGTGATGGTACATGATAGGAAAATTGAGTGGTGGTGACCCTTTAAGTATATGGCACTATGTGTGCGAGTTTGAAAAGTCGAGCACTGTGTGTGCGAAATCGGTCGAATGGCACTTTGTGTGCGGAAAGATAAGTAATGGCACTAAGTATGCGATACATTACTAGTATATGGCACTATGTGTGCTCTTTTTCAAGTAACAGCACTAAGTGTGCGATACTTTACATTGGTTGCATTGTGTGTACGGATTTTCAGACATTTCAAGGACATAAATTAAAGTATGGAAATAACTGAAAAGTGATAAGTAGTTAAGTAATGCACGATGATTGAATAACTTAGTACTATTGAGTAAGTTATTTTTGTATATGAAATTATAGAAATGTGATATAATCCTTTGTTTTTGAGCTTGATTCGAAAGGGATAAATGGCATGTGAATGTTCGGTTTGGAGATCCATTAGAAATGGTGATTGTTGAATGGTGACAAGTTATGCTTATTTGTGTTTATGGATTAGTTAATGATCATGTTGGGTTGATTAAATTGTATATTGATTAGTTGTATATTTTAACCAATGCTTAATACTTACTAAGCTATGTTAGCTTACTGTATGTGTTTATCTAACTATTTTATAGATCTTGAAGTTGAAGCTTTTGCTCGAGAATCATCGTCGAAGTCAATCGCACTATCATCTATCTTTGGTACCTTTTTGTTGAATCGAACTTTTGGAAACTATGGCATGTATAGGCTATTTTCTCTTTGTAGTTACTTTGTACATAATGTATATAAATGCCATGTGAATATGGCTTCACATCTATGCTTTAGGTGATGTATATGTTTGTGCATTTTCGATCCTTATAAAAGCATGTTTTGGTATGTATGCTTCGTGAAGTTCTAAAAAGGTATTTAATCCATACATTTCGAATGAATGTCCTATGATTGAGTAGATGTAAATTGGTGATAATTTATTTAATTGAATATGGCTTAGTCATACTTGATTTTGGTTTATTATTGGACATATTTGGATGCATTATAATCTTAACTTAAAGTTATATCAAATTATGTTATGTATGTAATAATTGAGATTATAAGCTTGGTTTGAATAAGGTATATAGTACCCTTTTTATAATAAATATACTTTTGCTTAAATTTTTATGTACTTACAATGCTTATCATGAAAAGATTAGGTCATGTTTTGTGTATGTGACTAATGAATGTATTATATAAATGAATAAGTTGAAGTATGTACAATTGCAAATATTCGGCCATAGTAAATTTTTGGTTTGGAGTTCATATTATTCATGGGAGGATTATAAGCATACGTTTATGAGGTTTAAAATGGGTAAGTATTGATGTGAACAACTAGATATGGTGTGTATGTGATTAAATTTGTATAAGTATAGTTATTTGATTAATATAAGATGAATAAGGCTAATATACTTATTCGGCTATAAGATGCAAATTGACCAAATGAATAATGATTCGCTAATTGAGTGTTATTTGTTTTAGTTGATGTTAATGATAGTATTTGTGATGTGTTAGTTAATGTTTTAATATTAGATGGAATACACATGTTTATTCGTGATAGTATGAATTGGTACACAATTATCAAAGTAATAGCTTTTATAAAGTGCATTGACTTGTGTTTGGTTAAGTAATGTCCGTAACCTTAATCCGGCGTCAGATACGGGTTAGGGGTGTTACATTTGATTGGTATCAGAGCTACGATTTAGTCAGTTCTCGGACTAACGTAGCGCGTGTGAGTCTAGCTATACATGCCATATTTTATTATATGATAGTGTGGTGATTTCTGACAGTGAAATGTGTTTACTTCTATCGTATAGTAAATGGATCCTGATCCCGAGCGAGCTTTAGCTGATGATGTCGAGAGTGTAGCGCCTACTCCCGCGCAAGGGACTGCACAGGATGAATCTCGACTAGCTACGAGTAATCCTGATGAGGGGCTAGACCAGCTTTATATAGTATGATGAATGATTGGTTCAATCAATATATTCGAGCCAATCCGGCTGTTCAACAACCCCTGAATCTGAATACTCCCCATGTAGTACCGGTGGTACCCCCGAGTGTTAATCCTGAAAGAGTAAGCAAGCCTTAAGTTGACAGAATTAAAAAACACAGGGCTCAATAATTCAGAGCCGAAGATGATGATGATGCTGAGCGAGCTGAATTTTGGCTCGATAATACTATTCGTGTTTTTGATGAACTATCTTGCACACCTGATGAGTGCCTGAAGTGCGCCATATCTTTGTTATGGGATTCTGCCTACTATTGGTGGAATACTCTCGTATCGGTTGTTCCTAATGAACGAGTTACTTGGGACTTCTTCCAGACGGAGTTTCGAAAGAAATACATTAGCCAGTGATTCATAGACTCGAAACGCAAGGAATTTCTCGAGCTTAAACAGGGTCGTATGACCGTATCTGAGTACGAGCGCAAGTTTGTGAGACTTAGTCACTATGCTCGTAAGTGTGTTTCATCTGAGGCTACTATGTGCCGAAGATTTAAAGAAGGGCTAAATGAAGATAAAAAACTACTTGTTGGCATACTTGAAATAAATAAGTTCGTAGTACTTGTCGAGCAAGCTTGTAAAGCCGAAGAGCTGGGAAAGGAAAAACAAAAAGCGGAGCTTGAGGCAAGAGATTTCCGAAAGAGATCAGCGGGTAAATTTTCTCAATCGTCAACAAAGAAGTTCAAAAATGATAGTAGCCAGTCCAAAGTTAACATAGGGATCTCTATACGAGAAAGACCACCAGTGAGTTCATGGGCTACCTCGATTGCTAGTGTTGACAATACTCGATCGAATAAGCCCGAGTGTCAACATTGTGGCAGACGGCATTTTGGTGGGCAAATCTAATAATCGCACTTGCTACAAGTGTGGTTCGCAGGATCATTTTATTCGGGATTGCCCAGAGACAGCTGAAAAAGATAATGCTCAGAGTGCAAGACCGAGCAGCACTGCAGCTAGAGGTAGACCATCTCGTAATGTGCGAGGTAGGAGCTGCACTCAGAGAGGGACTTTGGATGCGGCTATTCGATCAGAGGCCCGTGTGCCGGCTAGAGCCTATGCCATTCGTGCCAGAGAGGAGGCTTCATCTCCTGATGTCATCACCGGTATATTCACTCTCTTTGATACTAGTGTAATTGCTCTGATTGATCCTGGTTCAACTCATTCTTATGTGTGTGAAACATTAGTATCCAGCAAGACTCTACCGGTCGAGTCTACTGAGTTTGTGATACGGGTTTCAAACCCCCTAGGCCAGTGTGTGTTAGTTGATAGAGTGTGCAAGAATTGCCTTTAATGATTCGAGACTCATGTTTTCCGGTCGATTTGATGTTACTACCATTTGATGAGTTCGATATTATCCTCGGTATGGATTGGCTAACAGTGCATGATGCGGTAGTGAATTGCATACTGAAGACTATTGATCTTCGGTGTCAGAATAATGAGATAATTCGAATTGAATCTGCAGATTTGAATGGGCTACCAGCAGTGATATCCTAGATGTTGGCTCGACAGTATTTGAGAAAGGGTTGCGAAGCTTACTTTGCTTATGTGATCGATAGTAAAGTGACCGAAAAGAAGATTGAATCGATATCAGTAGTATGTGAGTATCCGGATGTGTTTCCGGAGGAATTACCGGGATTGCCACCTGTTTGGGAAGTAGAGTTTGGTATTGAGTTAGTGCTAGGGACGACTCTGATCTCGATAGCTCCGTATAGAATGGCACCGACCGAATTAAAAGAGTTGAAAGCGCAGTTGCAAGAATAGACAGACAGAGGTTTTGCTCGACCGAGTTTCTCTCCCTGGGGTGCACCAGTTCTTTTTGTGAAAAAGAAAGACGGAACTTTGAGAATGTGCATCGACTATTGGCAACTCAATAAAGTGACCGTAAAGAAGAAATATCCATTACCATGCATCGGTGATTTATTTGATCAGCTAAAGGGAGCCTCGGTATTCTCAAAAATTGATCTGAGATCAGGTTATTATCAGTTGCGAGTTAGAGACTCAGTTGTACCTAAGGCTGCTTTTCGGATGAGATATGGCCATTACGAGTTTTTGGTGATGCCGTTCGGACTCACTAATGCCCCCACTGTTTTTATGGATTTAATGAATCGGGTATTCAGACTGTATCTAGATCGGTTTGTGGTTGTATTCATAGATGACATTTTGATCTATTCGCGTGACGAAACCGAGCATGTTGAACACTTGAGACTTGTGTTACAGATTTTGTGTGATAAGTAGTTGTATGCAAAATTCAGCAAATGCAAGTTTTGGTTGAATGAAGTTAGTTTTCTGGGCCTTGTTGTTTCAGCATCGGGTATTCGGGTTAACCCGAGTAAAGTTTCGGCTATACTTGATTGGAAACCTCCGCAGAATGTTTCTGAAGTTCGTAGTTTTCTAGGACTTGCCGGGTATTATAAATGCTTTGTGAAAGGGTTTTCTATGATTGCAGCTCCGATGACAAAGTTGTTGCAAAAGGACATTAAATTCGAGTGGTCAGAAAGGTGCCAGAAGAGTTTTGATCAGCTAAAAACTTGTTAGCGGAAGCTCCAGTGCTAGTTCAGCCAAAGTCGGGTAAAGAGTACGTTATTTTCAGCAATGCATCTTTAAATGGTTTAGGCTGTGTTTTTATGCAAGAGGGCAAAGTTTTAGCTTACACCCAAGACAGTTGAAGCCGCACGAAAAGAACTATCCGACACACAATCTCTAGTTGACTGCCATAGTTTTCGCTTTAAAAATATGGCGTCACTATCTATACGGTGAAAGATGCCATGTCTATTCCGATCATAAGAGTCTACAATACTTAATGACTCAAAAGGATCTGAATTTGAGACAAAGACAATGGTTGGAGCTATTAAAAGATTACGAGCTCGTGATTGATTATCACCCGGGGAAGGCTAATGTGGTTGCTGATGCATTAAGCCGAAAATCACTATTTGCTCTATGTGCAAGCTATGACTGATGATGGTGTGATTATTGTAGAGTTGAAAGCGAGTCCACTGTTTGTACAACAAATTCGTGAAGCTCAAGAAGTTGATAATGACTTAATAGCAAAAAGGAATCAATGTGGCTCGAGTACCAATGCAGAATTTCAGTTAGATGTAAAAGGATGTCTACGGTTTAGAAATCGAATATGTGTGCCTAAGAATCCTGATATGATTCGAATGATCTGTGATGAAGCTCATAATAGTAGGTTGTCAATTCACCCGGGTAGTACGAAAATGTATAACGACTTGAGATAGCATTATTGGTGGCATGGTATGAAACGAGATATTTCTAAATATGTGTCGAAATGTTTAATATGTTAACAAGTAAAAGCTGAGCATCAGGTGCCATCGGGATTACTTTAACTGATTATGATACCTAAATGGAAGTAGGATCGAGTAATGACGGATTTTCTATCTGGATTACCTTTGACACCGAGCAAGAAAGACGCAATCTGGGTTATTGTTGATAGATTGACGAAGTCGGCCCATTTTATTCCAGTACGTACAGATTTCTCGCTTGATAAGTTAGCTGAGTTGTACATATCTCAGATCGTACGACTGCACTGAATTGTTTCGGATAGAGATCCGAGATTTACATTGCGATTTTGGAAGAAACTGCAAGATGCTCTAGGTACCAAATTGCACTTCAGCACTGCTTTTCACCCTTATTCGGATGGTCAATCCGAGCGTGTTATTCAAATACTTGAGGATATGTTGAGATGTTGTGTTCTTGAGTTTGAGGGTACGTGGGAATGATACTTGCCTTTGATTGAATTTGCGTACAATAATAGTTTTCAATCGAGTATCAAAATGGCACCTTATGAAGCTTTGTACGGTCGTAAATGTCATACACCTCTATATTGGACCGAGCTAAGTGAAAGCAAGATACACGGGGTTGATTTAATTAGAGAGACTGAGCAGAAAGTAAAGGTGATCCGAGAAAGTTTGAAAGCTGCATCAGATCGTCAGAAATCATATGCAGACTTGAAACGTAAAGATATAGAGTTTCAAGTGGGTGACCGAGTATTTTTGAAAGTCTCGCCGTGGAAGAAGATACTTAGATTTAGTCGTAAAGGAAAGTTGAGTCCGAGATTTATTAGGCCGTACGAGGTTATTGAGCGTATAGGGCCGGTTGCGTACAAACTTATGTTGCCATCTGAGTTAGAAAGGATCCATAATGTTTTCCAGGTTTCGATGCTTCGACGATATAGATTCGATCCTTCTCATGTGATTTGTCCTTCAGAAATTGAGATTCAATCTGATTTGACCTATTAGGAAGAACCGATTCGTATTTTGGCTCACGTAGTGAAAGAGTTGTGTAACAAGAAAATCTCGTTAGTGAAAGTACTGTGGCATAAGCACGGGGTTGAGGAAGCAACTTGGGAGCTTGAGGATTCAATGAAAGAACGCCATCCTAACCTATTCACCGGTAAGATTTTCGAGGACGAAAATCCTTAAGTGGGAGAGTTGTAACAGCCTGATTTTGACCCTAATTGGAACGGTGGTTTCGAGACCACGAATCTGAGTTGGAAAAAAATATTTTTAATATTAATTTCTATGCTTATTATGTGTAAATTGGTGTGTATGAAAATTTTGTATTAAAATTTGATTGTTTTGGTGCTTAATTGTGGAAAAAGGGCTTAATTGCATAAAAAAAAATTTGGTGGTTAAGAGTGTAAGTACTAAATTGGAGATGGCTTCTTAAATAGACGTATTAAGAGTGCAATTTAGCAAAAAATCAAACTTAGTGGCCGGCCATCATTTGCATGTAATAGTGATTGACAATTTTTCATTTTTTTATATTAAATGCCTTATCTTAATATGATAAAACAATAATTTATGTAAAAGATTAAAGGAGTTCATCTTTTCTTCTTCAAGTGACCGAAATAACTAAAGAAAAAGAGAAGGGAGACCTAGTTCTATTCGGTTACATTTTGCTTGATTTAAGGTAAATATTTAGCTTTGTTTTTAATAATTCTTACATTTTTGAGATAGTTGTTTTGAGTTTTAATTAGCCCATGTTAAAATTTTTTATTTGGTTGTGATTTTCATGAGATGCCATGGATGGAAGTTTGATGTTCATGTTGTTTAATGATGAAATGTAAATAGTATATGAGAGATTAACAAATGTTATTCTTGAATTTTTGATGAAGTTAGGTGATTTAGATTAATTTGTAAAAAGAAAAATTTTAGAGGTCAAAATGTCAAAGAAATGGGTTGTATAGGCTTGTAATGGGAGGAGGAAAATTTGGCCCTAAAGAATGGTAGTCAAATTTTGAGTAATTTGTGATTTATGCTATAGGGACTAAATTGTGAAAATTGTAAATGTTAAGGGTAAAAGTGTAATTTGCCCGATTATGTGTTTTTGGATTAAATTGAATGAGAAAAATGTTGAATGGGCTTCATCTGAAATTATACAGATCAAGAACAAAAAGAATCGAGATTGGATCGGGGAAAAGCAAAATTGAACGAATAGCCGGGAAACTTAATCCGTCGATTTTCGAGGTAAGTTTTTAAGCAATTGGGTTAAATTGAAGTTTATTCTATATTATATGCATATGTTAAATGATGGTAGGCATGTTAAATATCATAGTGTTGAATGTGTTAATGAATTAGCATGATTTGGCCAAATGTAAGATTTGGTATATGTATAAATAAACCTTGATTAATTGAGTGGTTTGAATATATATATGTATGGATTAAGAGATAGTTAAATGTGAGAATGAAATGAGAGAGATGATTGTTTAAAATTGGTGGATATAAGTTTACATGTATAATGGGTATGCTATGATGGTACATGATAGGAAAATTGAGTGGTGGTGACCCTTTAAGTATATGGCACTATGTGTGCGAGTTTGAAAAGCTGACATTGTATGTGCAAAATCGGTCGAATGGCACTTTGTGTGCGGAAAGATAAGTAATGGCACTGAGTGTGCGATACATTACTAGTATATAGCACTATGTGTGCTCTTTTTCAAGTAACGGCACTAAGTGTGCGATACTTTACATTGGTTGCACTGTGTGTGCGGATTTTCAGACATTTCAAGGACATAAATTAAAGCATGGAAATAACCGAAAAGTGACAAGTAGGTAAGTAATGCACGATGATTGAATAACTTAGTACTATTGAGGTAAGTTATTTTTGTATATGAAATTATAGAAATGTGATATAATCCTTTGTTTTTGAGCTTGATTCGAAAGGGATAAATGGCATGTGAATGTTCGGTTTGGAGATCCATTAGAAATGGTGATTGTTGAATGGTGACAAGTTATGCTTATTTGTGTTTATGGATTAGTTAATGATCATGTTGGGTTGATTAAATTGTATATTGATTAGTTGTATATTTTAACCAATGCTTAATACTTACTAAGCTGTGTTAGCTTACTGTATGTGTTTATCTAACTATTTTATAGATCTTGAAGTCGAAGCTTTAGCTCGGGAATCATCGTCGAAGTCAATCGCACTATCATCTATCTTTGGTACCTTTTTGCTAAATCGAACTTTTGCAAACTATGGCATGTATAGGCTATTTTCTCTTTGTAGTTACTTTGTACATAATGTATATAAATGCCATGTGAATATGGCTTCACATCTATGCTTTAGGTGATGTATATGTTTGTGCATTTTCGATCATTATAAAAGCATGTTTTGGTATGTATGCTTCGTGAAGTTCTAAAAAGGTATGTAATCTATACATTTTGAATGAATGTTCTATGATTGAGTAGATGCAAATTGGTGATAATTTATTTAATTGAATATGGCTTAGTCGTTCTTGATTTTGGTTTATTATTGGACATATTTGGATGCATTATAATCTTAACTTAGAAGTTATATCAAATAATGTTATGTATGTAATAATTTAGATTATAAGCTTGGTTTGAATAAGGTATATAGTACCCTTTTTATAATGAATATACTTTTGCTTAAATTTATATGTACGTACAATGCTTATCATGAAAAAATTAGGTCATATTTTGTGTATGTGACTAATGAATGTATTATATAAATGAATAAGTTGAAGTATGTACAATTGCAAATATTCGGCCATAGTAAATTTTTGATTTGGAGTTCATATTATTCATGGGAGGATTTTAAGCATACGGTTATGAGGTTTAAAATGGGTAAGTATTGATGTAAACAACTAGATATGGTGTGTATGTGATTAAATTTGTATAAGTATAATTATTTGATTAATATAAGATGAATAAGGCTAATATACTTATTCGGCTATAAGATGCAAATTGACCAAATGAATAGTGATTCACTAATTGAGAGTGATTAGTTTTAGTTGATGTTAATGATATTATTTGTGATGTGTTAGTTAATTTTTTAATATTAGATGGAATATACATGTTTATTCGTGATAGTATGAATTGGTACACAATTATCAAAGTAATAGTTTTTATAAAGTGCATTGACTTGTGTTTGGTTAAGTAATGCCCGTAACCTTAATCCGGCGACAGATACGGGTTAGGGGTGTTACACGGTTTGGCCATATGGCCATGTTTCTGAGCCACATGGCCTAGGCTCTGTCACACGGCCTGGCCACATAGCCGTGTGAACCCTATTTCCAAAAATTTTCAAAATTTTCCATATTTTTCTATTTTGTTGCAAATTAATCCCTGATTGTTTCCAAACTATTCTTAAGGCCCCGTAAGCTTGATTTAAGGCTTGTAAGTGTATATATGCTATGCTTAATGTGTGATTTGGATATTAATATTTGAATAATTTTATGTTGTCATTGGATTGAATGTGTGTCGTAATACTCTGTAACCTTAACCTGATAACAGAGATGGGTTAAGGGTGTTACATCCCTAGTGGCATACTCAATTAAGTCTATCTGATAGAATATGAATATCCGCCTTTATGGAAATTTCTAGATAAATTTTGATTTCTCTGTGATAGATATTGCTATGATAAGGTTATGATACGTTTGAAGTTGAGGGATTTAATAAGATCTGTGATGTATTTGAATAAGTCTTAAGGGATTTCTTGAAAAGAAATGTGTATTTGTATGTTAAGAATGATATCCGCCATGATAATCTGTTAGTCTTGAAAATGGAATTATTTGTAGTTACGAGGGACATAAGAAATTGTCAATGGGAGTTCGTCTATGTTATGTAATGGTTGAATCTGAGTTATCTGGAATCTGCCATATTTGAGTTGTATTATATCCTGTTTTGAAATCATATGGAAATTGAATTATTGTTATTGTAGGGTATCAAACAAGAATTTGATTCGATTAGTAAACTGATGGTATTCAAATTTGCGTAAGTACCCACCAAACGTGTATGTATCCACCGGTGATTAGTATATGTGAACAATTGTTTTGGAATAAGTATACATGAATAGATGGTCTGTGTGAAGTGAGCTCTGAAGGTATATTCTTTGAAATAATACTTTCGTGGTTAAGAGAAAGAAGAGATTAATGAAATGTCTTGAAGGATCCTAAGTTAGTCAGGCAAGAATGACATGGGTATGTTAAGAGTATGATAAATGGAGCATAATAGTAAGCTAAATTTGTAATAGTATCCACCCAATACAGAAGTAAGTGGTTAAGAGGATAGCTGGCACATAAATGTTCCTCAAACAATATAAAAGTATCCACCAAGGTATTTTGTAATAAAGCTCACTAAGTTATCTTTAACTTAGAATGTTTATTGTTGTTTAAGGTGTTATGATAAGAGTATGCGCCAGGAGGGACGATGCTAGGAGTACGCCAAGATAGCAACGAAGCGGGTTATTATGATACAGTGGAAAGTGACGTAGTTTAGGGTTACGCCCTAAGAGCCTGTCGTTAACAAACTTTTACACTGTAATGAGTTGTAGCAAGTCTGATGTAATATTTTATTTTATTTTAAATAATTTCATTTATTCTTAGTTATACAGTATTTTAGTTAAAATAATAAGAAACATATTTTTAGTAAGGAGTATTTGTCAACGGTTCGATATTTTGTTAAGTATTGTGTATATCAACACCCGAGATCCGAACATGGTAAATCAGGTCGGGTTATGGCGTTACAACAATTGGTTGTTGTAAATAAAATCTATAAAAGGTGTTCGTTGGAGGTTCAAGGTGTAGTGTTTTCGGCTGATCTAATGGAATTGCTTTTTGACAAATTCGATTTAATTCTAGGAATGGATTGGCTGGTTGAACATCAAGTTAGTTTGGACTGTGCTACTAAGAGAGTGACTTTGAAAATAGTTGAAGGTAGAGCACTCCTGAATATGAATTGACAGATTTATGATTTGTACACTTCGAGTGTACTACCTCTGTATCCATCAATGTTTTCAATGATTCAACGGGCAAAATTCTGACATGAGAAAATATGAACATGAAATGAATTAATACACGTATCTTCCTGAAATACATGAAAATGATGATACATGATATATGGAAATACAAGATGATAATATATGAACATGGAATTTGTTTGATGAATATGTTTATTCATGATTATAAATTTGTACACCTTGAGTGTATTACCCGTGTGACATTGATATTTCAAATGATTTAATAGGCAAAGTTTTGACATGAAATAATCTGAACTCGAGACGAATTATTATGAAAATGTTCTTAAAATATAGTGATATGATTTGTATATGTTATATGAATACATGATGTGGAAAGTATATGTACATGGAAATCTAATTATTGTTGAACCCATACATGTTTCTTGATATTTATATGAAATATATGACTAACAAGGGTGATGAGGATGTGTGTTAGGGCTCATGATCAAGTTGATTAAATGTGCCTTGTATGTTTATATTGAATTTAAATGAGTGGTAAGTTAATTACCATGTTATACGAACTTACTAAGCATTTTATGCTGACTCTGTTTTATTTTCCCCTGTTCTATAGTAATTTTATGAGGCTCGCTGGATTGGAAGCTTACCAGAGATCACTCACACTATTCATCAGCCCATTTCGGTATTTATATGGTAAATTAATTATGGTTATAATGACATGTATAGGTTATTTAACCAATAATGGCATGTAAATGTTTTGAATGAAACTAGCCATTGGAATGGCTTGTGTTTAACATATTTTGATATGTTTATAAGTGGATCTATCATGTTTGAAGAATGAACGTAATCATGCATATATGCATTTGATAACTAGATAAGTATGAATGATAGATTAACATGATAATAAATTGTCATCTGAGGTACTTAATGGTTCATTGGTTGTATGTGATATTATGTCATGTTTAAGACATGATTTGGACTTGTTTTGAATGCTTTGATATGGTTTGTGAATGTATTTAAGTGTTGGTGTAGGTGAAAGACAAGATGGGTGAGAAATGTGGCTTAGAAAATAGCCTATTTTCATCCACATTGACAGAGACAAGGGCGTGTGTCTCAGCCGTATGTGACACACGGCCTAGCACATGGGTGTGTGGCTTGGCCGTGTGTCCCCTGCATCTTTAAAATGTCAAAACAAAATGCCCAGAATTGATCACACGGCCTAGCACACAGGCGTGTGACTTGGCCATGTGACCCCTGCACCTATACACGGCCTAGCACACGGGCATGTGACTTGGCTGTGTGACCCAAGTTAGAGAGTTACACAGCCTGAGACACAGGTGTGTCCCTTGGCCATGTGAACCAAACAGCCTGACCACATGGACGTGTGACCCCTGCACCTAGGAAAAATTTTGAGATTTTGCGCAAATTCTCTGAGTACCCGGTTTAGTCCCGACTTGATCTAATGCATGTTTTGGACCTCGAGGGTTCATATAAAGGACTTTATGTTTGATTTTTGACATGAATACTGTATAAAATGAAATATTTGTTTACTTGATCTATATATTCTGATAATGCTTCGTAACCCTGTTCCTGTGAAGGATA
The DNA here is from genome assembly GCA_005393395.2 of Gossypium australe. NCBI lineage: Eukaryota > Viridiplantae > Streptophyta > Magnoliopsida > Malvales > Malvaceae > Gossypium > Gossypium australe. The sequence goes on from CM016615.1 coordinate 56,685,637, forward strand.
CGGGTTAGGGGTGTTACAAATGTAGCCTTCAGAATCCGGTTGTAACGTCTAGGCTAGGTTTGAGAGGCTACACATATATTGTAACATCCCGATTTAGACCCTAGTTAGAACAGTGGTTCGAGACCACAAGTCTGAGGTCGTAAAAATATTTTAATGATATTTTCTGTGTGAATAGTATGTGGCATAGCCTGTGTGAAAATTCTGTGTGATAATTTAATCATTTATATGTTGAATTAAGAGAAAGGACTTAATCGCATAAGTGAAAAATGTTGTGTGCTAATTTATGAGTATTTATATGTTGTGGCTTTGAAAAGATGGAGGTTTTATATGGCAAATTAGCCATTACTTTAGATAGTGGATGGCATTAGTCCATATTAACCTTTGAAAATGTGTTTCATAAGCTTATATTATAAGGTCAAAATGGGAAATTGTTTATTAAAGAATTATAATATGATAATAATATGAAAATGGACATTTTTTCATGCATTCTTCCACCGAAATTCAAAAGAAAAAGAAATGTTAAAAGCTCTCATACATTCAGTTACTATCAAGCCAAAATTAAGGTATGTTTTGAGTCGGTTTTCGATAATTTCTACGTTTTTGTAATCGTTGCTCCGTGCTCTAACTAACCCATGTTGTAGTTTCATGAATTGATGATGTTTTTGTGATGTGCCATTCATGAGTATGTGAGCTTGGTGATGAGTGTTGGTGTTAAATGAAAGATATGTGTTTAATGAACATGTGTTGTTCTTGAATTTTTGATGAATTTAGTTAATTAGGGCTAAATTGTGAAAATAGCATTTTGAAGGACTATTATGTGAAATAAATGAAATGTGTGGGCTTGTATTAGCATGGGAAGAATTTGGCTAAGCACATGTGTATTGAAATTTTGTGTATTTGATGATTTTGTGAAATAGGGACTAAATTGTCGAAATGTGAAAATGTGAGGGCTATTGTGTAAAATGCCCTAAATATGTGTGTTTGGACTAAAATGAATGATTTGATGATTGAATGGATTAAATTTGAATGTATATAGACCAAGAGAGGAGAAGTTCGGATCGAGATCAAGGCAAAGATAAAGTGCTCGATTAATCGACCATATAATACATGTTATTAAGATACGTTTTAGTATTATGCATTGAATATGTATATATGTATGAAATTGAGATGCTATGTGCAAGATTTGGTTGATGGCACTAAGTGTGCGAAAATGTAAATCGAAATTGAAATGAATGGCACTGGGTGGGCGATGATATGAAAGCTACGGCTTATTGATTTGGTACTGTGTGTGCGACGCCAAGACAGGTCAGTTAAAAGAATAGGCGCTAAGTGTGCGATGGCAAATATACTACGATTATGTATATAGCACTGAGTGTGCGATCAAAACGAATGAAAATTAAGGATGACCGACAAGTATTATCGAGCATTGAGTAGCTTGGAGGTTTAATAACTATGTGTAGCTAAGGTACGTATTAAACCTTTGTGGTTGATGAGTATAAACGAACTTTAATTGAGGGAATGAGTATTTTAGCTATGGATGAAAGGGCATGAATATGAGATAATAGATTTATGTGACTGTTTATTATATACATTGGCTGAATTGATATGGTAATTGTATTGTATGTCGAACTTACTAAGCTTTGGAGAGCTTACTGTGTGATTTGTTTCTTTGCTTTGCAGTGTCAGTTAAGCTAGCTCGGATCAGGGGATCGCCAACATCTCAGTCACACTATCGGCAATCTATTTTGGGGTATTTGGAAAGATGTACATAGTTAAGATATGGCATGTTTAGGTTGGTCTTTTGAATCATGTTTGAGATTTGTAGTAGCCATGAGATATGGCTAGATATGTGCTAGTTTTAGCATGAATGAATTTGGTATATATATATATATGATGCATCTTTTTGTATGGATTGTGAGATGAGAAATTGACTTATGAATAGTAACTTTGTGTTGGTAAAATGCTAGTATGAATTAGTGAAATTGAAAGGAATGATATTTGGTAATGAATGAATTGTGCTTGTGATGATATGAGTTTTATTCTATGAAATTGTCATGGTTGGAATTGGTTTTGAATGCATGGGTTGAATGATTATTTTGGTATGTTTTTTATGGTAACATGTGCATGACATGTCTTGGTTAATATGGCTTGTAGGTTTGACCCTTATGGGTGGCATTTTGGCATTGTAAATGGCCTATAATGTCATACAGATGTGGCACACAGGCGTGCTTAAAGACCGTGGGTGAATTGGCAGAATATAGATTAGTAGCACACGGCCTCGATACGGGGGTGTCAGCTAGCTGTGGTGTACAAGTCAGTAGCTAGCTAAGAGTACAGGGCCATGGCACACGGGCGTGCTTGGTGGCCGTGGTAGGGAAGTCAGTATATGGCCTAGTAGCATACGGCCATGGCACACGGGCGTGCCTAGTGACCTTTTTTGGTATAGTCAGTATATGGACACGAGAGGACACACGGGGGTGTATAGAAGCCGTGGAGGGCACACGGTCTCCTCCTACAGGCGTGTATCCCCTGAATCTTAGAAGAAAATTTCAAATGTTCAAAAATTTATGTGTGTGTTCGGTTTAGTCCCGACCTCTCCCTAGCATGTGTTTAAGGTCTTATACGCCTTAAAAGGGACTATTTGTTTATGTTTGATGTATTATGATGATGATTGACTTTGTGTCGTAATTTGGGCTGTAAATAATCTTGTTGTCTGGTAATGCCTCTTAACCCTATTCCGACGACGATTTTGGGTTAGGGGTGTTACAATTTTATTAATATCAGGGCTACGATTTAGTCGATTCTCGGACTAACGTAGCGCTTGTGAGTCTAGCTATACATGCCATATATGAAATTGCGATAGTGTGATGAAATCTGACATTTGAAAATGTGTTTACATATAGTAATGGATCCTAATCGAGCAGTTGCTGACGATGTAGAAAGCAATGCGCCTACTCCCGCTCAAGGGACAGCGCCAGCCACATCAAGGCCGAATGATAGTGGTGAGGGAGGAGAGGCTAAGCAAGCCTTCTTCGGAATGATGAGCGAGTGTTTTACGGAGTTTGTTCGAACGAATCTGACTCTTCCACAACCTCCACCCCTACAAGTACCTGTTGTGCCACAAGTTATAGATTCGATCAGATTGAATAAACCTCCTTTGGATAAGATTCGCAAGTATGGGGCCGAAGAGTTTAGGGCCACATCTGATGATGATGTTGAGCGAGCCGAGTTTTGGCTTGAGAATACAATCGGAGTATTTGATGACATGTCGTGGAACCCTGATGAGTGCATTAAGTGTGCAGTTTCCTTGTTGAGAGACACGGCTTACAACTAGTGGAAAACGTTGATATTTGTGGTTCCGAATGAGAGAATCACCTGGAATTTCTTTCAAGCTGAGTTTAGAAAGAAGTATATCAGTCAATGCTTCATTGATCAGAAACGTAAAGAGTTTCTAGAATTGAAACAGGATCGATTGTCTGTTACTGAGTACGAGCGAGAATTTGTAGGATTGAGTCAATACGCGAGAGAATGTGTTTCGACTGAAGCTAGTATGTGCAAATGTTTCATAGAGGGATTGAATGAAGACATCAAGTTATTGGTTGGGATACTCAATATAAATGAATTTGTTGTGTTAGTTGAAAGAGCGTACAAAGCTGAAGAGCTCAGTAAAGAAAAGAAGAAAGCTGATTCAGAAGCTCGTGATGAAAGAAAGAGATCGATGAATAAATTTTCTCAACCTTCTACTAAGAGATTTAGAGACGAAAGCAATCGTTCAAATGCTTTGTTTGGACATCCGAGTAAAGATCGTTCGAGACAAAGTACTGGTTTACGGATTCAAGCTCCGAATGAATCAAGTGTTGGCAGTGTTAAGAGTAACAAGCCTGAGTGCAGACAGTATGGAAGACGACATGTAGGAGAGTGCTGGGGTAAGTAAAACAATAGAGTTTGCTATAAATGTGGATCCCGATATGATTTTATTCGAGATTTCCCGAAAATAGTTGAAGAAGAAAATGTTCAGAATGAAAGACCGAGTAATGTGACGGCTAGAGCTAGACCACCCAAAAACATCAAAAATGTGAATGATAGCCAGAGAGAGAAAACTGATACAGCTGTGAGATCGGAGGCGAGAGCTCCTGCCGAGCCTATACTATACGTGCACGAGAGGAAGCATCATGTCCAGATGTCATCACCGGTACTTTCACTTTATTTGATATTGATGTTATTGCATTGATAGATCCAGGGTCAACTCATTCCTATGTGTGTGAGAATCTAGTATCGAGTAAAACTCTACCTGTTGAGTATACTAAATTCGTGATTAGAGTATCGAACCCCTTAGGCAAGTGTGATTTGGTGGATAAGGTATGCAAGAATTGCCCATTGATGTTTCGTGATATATGTTTTCCGGTCAACGTGATGTTGCTTCCCTTTGATGAATTTGACATAATTCTCGGTATGGATTGGCTTACTTTGCATAATGCCATCGTGAATTGTAAGAGAAAGAGTATTGAGTTGAAGAGTCAGAATGGTGAGTTAGTTCGAATTGAGTCCAGTAATATGAAAGGACTACCAGCTGTTGTATCTGTGGTGAAAGCTATGAATTTTGTGAGAAAAGGGTGTGAAGCTTATTTGGCATACGTAATTGATACAAAAGTGTCAGAAAAGAAAGTTGAATAAGTGCCTGTGGTATGTGAGTTTCCAGATGTGTTTTCTGAAGAGCTGCCGGGACTACCTCCAATTCGAGAAGTGGAATTTGGTATTGAATTAGTGCCAGGGACCACTCCCATTTCTATAGCTCCGTATAGAATGGCACCAACAGAATTGAAAGAGCTAAAGTCACAGTTGCAAGAGTTGACTGACAGAGGATTTGCACGACTGAGTTTCTCACCCTGGGGAGCTCCTGTGTTATTTGTGAAAAAGAAAGACGGAACTATGAGAATGTGTATTGATTATCGACAGCTGGCAAAGTGACAATAAAGAACAAATATTCGTTGCCTCGTATCGATGATTTGTTTGATCAGTTGAAGGGAGCTACAGTGTTTTCTAAGATAGATTTGAGATCATGCTACTATCAGTTAAGAGTTAAAGAATCCGATGTACCGAATACCGCTTTCAGAACAAGGTATGGACATTACGAATTCTTAGTAATGCCTTTCAGACTAACAAATGCACTTGTAGTGTTTATGGATTTGATGAATCGGATATTATAGACGATTCGTGAAAGGGTTTTCGATGATAGCAGCTCCGATGACAAAATTGTTGCAGAAAGATGTTAAATTTGAGTGGTCAGAAAGGTGTCAGAAAAGTTTCGATCAGCTAAAGACTTTGTTAACGGAAGCTCCAGTACTTGTTCAGCCAGAATCGGGTAAGGAGTTCGTTGTTTTTAGCGATGCATCTTTAAATGGCCTGGGTTGTGTATTGATGCAGGAGGGTAAAGTTATAGCTTACGCTTCGAGACAGTTGAAACCGCACGAGAGGAATTATCCAACACATGACCTTGAGTTGGCCGCTATAGTTTATGCTTTGAAGATATGACGTCACTATCTTTTTGGTGAGAAATGCCACGTCTATTCGGATCAAAAGAGTCTAAAGTATTTAATGACTCAGAAGGCTTTGAATTTGAGACAACGACGATGGTTAGAACTGTTGAAGGACTATGAGCTTGTGATTGATTATCACCTAGGAAAGGCTAATGTAGTTGCTAATGCGCTTAGTCGGAAATCATTATTTGCTATGCGTGCAATGAATGCAAATCTAACTATGACCGATGATGGTGTACTCATTGCTGAATTAAGGGCGAGACCATTGTTTGTACAACAAATCCGAGAAGCTCAGGAGATCGATGATGACTTAAGAGCAAAGAAGAGTCAATGTGATTCAAATGTGAATTCAGAATTTCTAATAGATGCTGGAGGATGCCTACAATTTAAGAATCGGATATGTGTGCCTAAGAACTCTGAATTGATCCGAATGATTTGTGAAGAAGCTCATAATAGTAAATTGTCGATTCATCCGGGTAGTACAAAAATGTTTAACGACCTGAAACAGCATTACTGGTGGCATGGTATGAAACGAGACATCTCAGACTATGTGTCAAGGTGTTTAATATGTCAACAAGTGAAAGCCAAGCATCAGGTGCCGTCGGGACTTCTTCAGCCGATTTTGATACCTGAGTGGAAGTGGGATCGAATCACGATAGATTTTGTATCGGGCTTGCCGATGACGCCGAGTAAGAAAGATTCAATCTGGGTTATTGTTGATAGATTGACAAAATCGGCTCATTTTATTTCGGTAGTACCGATTTTTCACTTGATAAGTTAGCTGAGCTGTACATATCACAGATTGTGCGATTGCACGGGGTACCTGTTTCTATTGTTTCGGATAGGGATCCAAGGTTCACGTCGCAATTTTGGAAGAAATTACAGGATGCTTTAGATACTAAATTACACTTTAGCACAACTTTTCATCCGCAGACAGTTGGTCAATCTGAACGAACCATTCAGATACTTGAGGATATGTTAAGGTGTTGCGTCCTCGAGTTTGAAGGTACGTGGGAGCGATACTTACCTTTGGTTGAATTTGCTTACAATAATAGCTTTCAATCTAGTATCAAAATGGCACCCTACGAAGCATTGTACAGTCGTAAGTGTCGTACACCACTGTATTGGACCGAGCTCAGTGAAAACAAGATACACGGGGTTGATTTGATTAAAGAGACTGAACAGAAGGTGGCAGTGATCCGTGATAGTTTAAAGGCTGCATCAGGCCGTCAAAAGTCATATGCAGATTTGAAACGTAAAGACATTGAGTTTCAGGTTGGGGATCGAGTATTTTTGAAGGTTTCACCGTGGAAGAAAGTACTCAGATTCGGTCGTAAAGGCAAGTTGAGTCCAAGATTCATTGGACCGTATGAAATCACAGAATGTATCGGGCCGGCTGCTTATAGATTACAGTTACCACCTGAGTTAGAAAAGATTCATAATGTCTTCCATGTTTCGATGCTTCGTAAATATCGATCTAATCCATCATATGTGATTTGCCCGACAGAAGTTGAGATTCAAGCTGATATGACCTACGAAGAGGAACCGATTTGTATTTTGAACCGTGAGATAAAAGAATTGAGAAATAAGAAAATTCCCTTAGTTAAAGTACTGTGGCAAAAGCACAGAGTTGAAGAAGCAACTTGGGAATCGGAGGATACGATGAAAGAGCGCTATCCGAACCTTTTTACCGGTAAGATTTTCGAGGACGAAAATCCTTAAGGGGGAGAGTTGTAATAGCCCAATTTTGACCCTAATCGGAACAGTGGTTTCGGAACCATGAATCCGAGTCAGTAGAATATTTTAATATTTTATATTGAGTCTATGATCTACGATTGAGCATGTGTTAAAATTTTGTGAGATAATTTGCCCATTTGTGTGTTTAATTTAAGGAAAAGGACGGAATTGCATAAGTTGTAAAAGTAGTTTTTATTATATTACAATTGTTAAATTGATTTGTCTTCTTATATATGAGGACTTAAGTTGTAAATTAACCAATTAGCATATAGGTGGACAGCATTTGGCTTTAATATTATAATGATATGTTTTTATATACATAATATTATATGATAAAATGTTATATTATAAATAAGTTAATAATATAATAAAGAAACATGTTATTCATCATCATTTTTCACCCTTAAAAGCCGAAACTAAAGAAAAGAAGAAAAGAAGAAACCTAAGCAACATTCGGCCATTGTTGAGCTTAATCAAGGTATAAGTCTAGCTCGGTTTTTGATAATTTTTACGTTTTTGAGATCGTTGCTTAGAAATCTTTAAGACCCATGCTTTAATTTTGAGTTTGATGAATATTTTGAATTGAGCCATTGATGATAGTTGGTTGTTTAGGTTATTTAAGGATGAATTATGAAATATATGTGTTAAATTAATATGTTTTGTCTTTAGATTTTTGAAGAATTTGAGTATTTTGGATTAAATTGTAAAAATAAATTTTTGGGGGACTAACTTATGAAATAAATGAAATGCAAGGACTTGTATGAACACTATGAACATTCGGCCCTTGAGGTGTGTGGCCAAATTTTGTGTAATTTGAGTTTTGTGCAAATAGGACTAAATTGTAAAAGTATGAAATAATAGGGGCAAAATGGTAATTTGCCCATTTATGTGTTTTAGGACTAAATTGAATGTAAAAGTGTTTGAATGAGCTTAATTTGAATATGTTTAGATCAAGAACAAAAGGAGGTGGGATTGGATCGGGGAAAAACCAAATTGAACGACTAACCGGGAAGTTGAACTCGTTGATATCCAAGGTAAGATTTTAAGTAATTGAATTAATTAGAATTATTTCTTTATAATATGTCAATGTTTAAGAGTGATAAGTGTATTGAATTTGGATATGCCGAATATGTCAATGAAGTTGATTAAAATTTGTGTTAAGTAAGGTTGATTCGGTAGTTGAATTGAGTAGTAGAGAACATATATTTTAAATTTTCTTGATGTAAGTAAGTGTATGAAGTAGTAAATGATGGTATGAATGTGTTGAAAGTGAGGCTAGTACATGTTGGTAATGTAGCCGAATATGTGAGTTATATTGGGTATGAGAAAATATTTTATACTTACATGTATGTGCGATTACAAGATTAATAGGGATTTGATCGTGAATGTATGTATGTGCGTAGAAATGTTAAGTAACGGCTCTATGTGAGCTATACGTTACGATAAGTATGAAGTAACGGCTCTATGTGAGCGATACGTTACGATAAGTAGGAAGTAACGGCTCTATGTGAGCGATACGTTACGATAAGAATGAAGTAACGACTCTATGTGAGCGATACGTTACGATAGGTATGAAGTTAACGGCTCTATGTGAGTGATACGTTACGAGAAGTATTAAGTAATGACACTAAGTGTGTGAGATGTTGCTAAACCCTATTAACAATGTGCAGGTGTGAGGTTCATTTTAAAGACTTCTATTACAAATGCAAATAAGTATAGAAGAATGATTGAGTATATTATCCTATGTATATGCATGAACGATTAAGTTTGGGGTTGGTAAGTAAACTAGAGGTAAGTATCATTTCTATTAATTTAAGAGTGATAGAAGTTGATGTGTAAGTTGAATACTTGTTAATTATGTTTTATGTATATAGATTATTTAGAATGTGGTTATGCATTCAACTTTTGGAGGTTTTGGATATTCGGTCTAATGGTTGTAAATGAATAAGGTTATTTATTTTTTTATTTTGAATAAGCTTATGTGAATGGAAACTAATTGCATAATTCTTACTAAGCTATGAAAGCTTACTTTGTTTTTGGTTGTTTTCTTAAATGCATAGGTTACTTTTGGAAGCTCGGCTTGTGCTCGGGGATCACCTTGGAAGCTCACCATACCATCATCTATTATTGGTACTTTTTTTGAAGTAGTAACCTATGACTATTATGGCATGTTAGGCTATATGACTCTTTTAAGTCTTTTATGATTAAGATGTTTATAAAATGCCATACGAAAATGGCTATGTTTCTATGTTTGAGGTTGATTTAAGTGTGCTTGATATTAGTTCTAGTAATCATGCATGTTCGGTTTTTGTCATAAGCTAATTTGGAAGTTGCTCCTTAACATTATATATTTATATGTATGTGTGATATTCGAATACATGGGGATATATTTAAGTGAAACATATAGTAAAATGTTGATGGTTGAATGATGTTATACTTATTATATATATATATATATATATATTGGATGAGTTCGGTTAATGACTAAACCATGGCATATACGTGTGAATGTGTTAGTAAGGTTGCAAAATTGTTATTAAATGACATTAGGGACTAATTTGGATATAGAGTATTTGACCATATTATGTATGAATTCTCGAATAGAATTGATATTGAACTACTTAGGTCACATATATATGAACATAAGAAATTTGAGTAATCGAGTTGTGTCTTTAAGGAAATTTAGCACAGCGTAGTTAAAGGTTTTCGACTATTAGTATTGTCTTTGATCTATGTGTGAATTTGTTAGCAAAGTTTTGGTTCTGTATAATAGTCTAAAATGTTCGGTATAATGTTGATGAATTGAACAAGGGAAATAGTATATATACTCGGCTATAGTGTACAAAATGACCAAATGAATAGTATTTTAGTTACTTGAATGAAATTCGTTTAAAATGTTGTAAATGATATTAGTTGTGGTATGTTTATTAACGTTTTAATGTTAATATGAATGAGTTGACTTGTGGTTTGATGAGTGATGCCTCGTAACCCTAATCTGGCGACGGATACGGGTTAGGGGTGTTACAGTTGCTTCGTGCTCTAACTAACCCATGTTGTAATTTCATGAATTGATGATGTTTTTGTGATGTGCCATTGATGAGTATGTGAGCTTGGTAATGAGTGTTGGTGTTAAATGAAAGATATGTGTTTAATGAACATGTGTTGTTCTTGAATTTTTGATGAATTTAGTTAATTAGGGTTAAATTGTGAAAATAGCATTTTGAAGGACTAGAATGTGAAAGAAATGAAATGTGTGGGCTTGTATTAGCATGGGAAGAATTCGGCTAAGCACATGTGTATAAAAATTTTGTGTATTTGATGATTTTGTGAAATAGGGACTAAAGTGTTGAAATGTGAAAATGTGAGGGCTATTGTGTAAAATGCCTTAAATATGTGTGTTTGGACTAAAATGAATGATTTGATGATTGAATGGATTAAATTTGAATGCATATAGACCAAGAGAGGAGAAGTTGGGATTGAGATCGAGGCAAAGATAAAGTGCTCGATTAATCGACCGTATCGATAGTTCGACGCCCGAGGTAAGTTCGGATATAATACATGTTATTAAGATACATTTTAGTATTATGCATTGAATATGCATATATGTATGAAATTGAGATGCTATGTGCAAGATTTGGTTGATGGCACTAAGTGTGCGAAAATGTAAATCAAAACTGAAATGAATGGCACTGGGTGGGCGATGATATGAAAGCTACAGCTTCTTGATTTGGTACTGTGTGTGCGACGCCGAGACAAGTCGATTAAAAGAATAGGCACTAAGTGTGCGATGGCAAATATGCTACGATTATGTATATAGCACTGAGTGTGCGATCAAATCGAATGAAAATTAAGGATGATCGACAAGTATTATCGAGCATTGAGTAGCTTTGAGGTTTAATAACTATGTGTAGCTAAGGTACGTATTAAACCTTTGTGGTTGATGAGTATAAACGAACTTTAATTGAGGGAATGAGTATTTTAGCTATGGATGAAAGGGCATGAATATGAGATAATAGATTTATGTGACTGTTTATTATATACATTGGTTGAATTGATATGATAATTGTATTGTATGTCGAATTTACTAAGCTTTGGAGAGCTTACTGTGTGATTTGTTTCTTTGCTTTGCAGTGTCAGTTAAGCTAGCTCGGATCAGGGGATCGTTAGCATCTCAGTCACACTATCGACAATCTATTTTGGGGTATTTGGAAAGATGTACATAGTTATGATATGGCATGTATAGGTTGGTCTTTTGAATCATGTTTGAGATTTGTAGTAGCCATGAGATATGGCTAGATATGTGCTAGTTTTAGCATGAATGACTTTGGTATATATATATGATGCATCTTTTGTATGGATTGTGAGTTGAGAAATTGACTTATGAATGGTAACTTTGTGTTGGTAAAATGCTAGTATGAATTAGTGAAATTGAAAGGAATGATATTTGGTAATGAATGAATTGTGCTTGTGATGATATGAATTTTAGTCTATGAAATTGTCATGGTTGGAATTGGTATTGAATGCATGGGTTGAATGATTATCTTGGTATGTTTTTGATGGTAACATGTGCATGAGATGTCTTGGTTAATTTGGCTTGTAGGTTTGACCCTTATGGGTGGTATTTAGGCCTTGTAAATGGCCTATAATGTCACACGGTTGTGGCACACGGGCGTGCCTAAAGACCGTGGGTGAATTGGCAGAATGTTGATTAGTAGCGCACGGCCTCGATACGGGGGTGTCAGCTAGTCGTGGTGTACAAGTCAGTAGCTAGCTAAGAGCACACGGCCGTGGCACACGGGCGTGCTTGGTAACCGTGGTGGGGAAGTCAGTATATGGCCTAGTAGCACACGGCCATGGCACACGAGCGTGCCTAGTGACCGTGTTGGTATAGTCAGTTTATGGACACGAGAGGACACACAGGGGTGTATAGAAGCCGTGGAGGGCACACGGTCTCCTCCCACGAGCGTGTATCCCCTGAATCTTAGAAGAAAATTTTAAATGTTCAAAAATTTCTGTGTGTGTTCGATTTAGTCCCGACCTCTCCCTAGCATGTGTTTAAGGTCATATATGCCTTAAAAGGGACTATTTGTTTATGTTTGATGTATTATGATGATGATTGACTTTGTGTCGTAATTTGGGCTGTAAATAATCCTGTTGTCCGGTAATGCCTCTTAACCCTATTCCGACGACGGTTTCGGGTTAGGGGTGTTACATATATACTATAGCTAATAGAGAGTACTCATGCCGGACAAAAATAATAATAAAGTCCAGCAGATGTTCTTGCCTCTTTTGGCTGATTTTTGAGCCGTCCTTTTGTACAGTTGGGCTTTAGTAGTATTAGCAACGTTGTACTGTGAGCTTTGTCGAGTGACAGAGTTTGATACATAAGATATAGATGAGTGTCTTATACTGCTGCAATCCCAGGTGCTATACAAGATGCCATTTTTGGCATCAATGAGTCACCAAAACAATATGTTCTCACTCTCAAATAGGTAAAAAAATTAAAACTTTAATCAATAATTATTATTTTTTCAAAATTGTAACAACTAATATTCAGTGGTACCGAAAATGGTTTCTTAAGAATCTCGTATTCCAATAATCGAGTTAGTTCAAAACTAGCAACTTTTACTTTACAAACTAGTCTGTTAACATGTCTAAACTTCAAAAGTAGCCAAATATCCACAAAAGCTTTAAGAATACATCAATGGAAACTTTTATAAACTTTAACAATTTCACGAAATAGCCCCTGATTAGCTAAATCAAGCTCTTGGAAATCCAAAAACATAAAAATTATAAGAAACATGCTTAAAATCACTTATCAATTGAATAAATAAAGTTGAAATTAATAAAACCTAGGTTTTCTTCCCCTTAGCCGTGAGAAAGAATAAAGATGATGGGAAAAATGTCTCATCTTTTCTTTCGGGTAAATTGGGTAAGTTTCCTTGGCCCGTTTTTAGTAATTTTGATATTTTTAAAACCGAGATAGCTTAATCTATCTATTTGGGGGATTAATTTGAAAAGTTATCAAAGTATGGAAAATAGGTCATGGATGAATATGCTGAAAATTAGAAATTTATGGTAGAAAATGAAAGGTTGTTGGTAGATAAACAACTTTTACAAAGTGATTTTTGATGAAAACATGATTTCGGGACTAAAATGTAAAGTTGTGAAAATTGATGAAAAATTATTAAATTTATAGAAAACATGTGTTGTAAATTTTATGATGGAATTTTGGTTAGGCTTGGAATAGGGAGTAAATTGCACAAATTTCATTTTTCGAGCCTAGGGACGAAATTAGAATTTATGGAAAAGTTAGGGGCAAAATGGTAATTTTTCCTAGGATGTAAATTAAGTCCACATGAATATGAAATGTGATAAATTGATGTTAAATTTACTCGTATAGATCCGGATAGACCAAATTCAAAGTTAGAACGAGGAAAAGAGGAAAATGTCAGATTAGTAGATTTATGTACACGAACATTTGTCGAGGTAAGTTCGTGTAACTAAATTGTGTATTTTATATGCTTCAATTAGATGTTGTGTTTGTGAATTGTATTAATATCATATATGTATATGAAATTGAAAATATACTTGACAAAGCCCGGTCAACAATAATGCCCGATAAAGGATAAACGATAAAAATGTTACTTTTATGCTTGAAATGAATGTGGAATGTGATCATTTGAATTATATGAATGTTATAGATGTATGAAATAATCACATGCCGGGAAATGCTTGAAAATGTTAAATCTCATTTGAATAAATGAAAATCGTTGGATCTGTGATTTCCTGAAATGAATGAGGTCCTGCATTTGTTGCAGACGGGATTTAGCTCGGACAAGTAATCCTATTGACCACATTTATGAAAAGATTTAACCCAGACAGGTAATCCTGATATAAGTCCTCTCGAGCATATGTTATGTACTGGATTTAGCCCGGATGGGTAATCCAGACCAAGCACGTTAGAGCATATGTCATAAAAAGGATTTAGCCTAGACTGGTAATCGTGACTAAGCTCTATTGAGTATATACTATAGACAGCATTTAGCCTGGACTGGTAATCCTGTTGTTTATATATGTATGGCTCGAGAGTGTATTCTCTGAAATAGTACCCTGTGGGTATCATTGAATATGAATTGACGGATCTTGATTTGTACACCATGAATGTACTACCTGTGTATCCATCGATATTTCAGATAAATTCAACGGGTAAAAGTTCTTAACATGAGAAGATATGAATAAGAAATGAGTTATTACACATATCGGCTTGAAATACGTGAAAATGACGATACGTGATAACTAATTTATGGAAATATGAAATGATGATATTGTACATAGAATTTATTTGATGAGTATGTACATCCTTGATTATAGACTTGTACACCTTGAGTGTATTAATCGTGACCTTGATATTATGAGTAGTAAGGGTAAAGTTCTTATATGAAATGATCTGAACTCGACTATTCTGACCTCTCTTCACTACGAATCAATTTTCTCCTCGTATAGAGTTCATATGACCTTCTTATTTAGTTCATTTGAAAATAGACTCATTCAGGATTTCAGGCATATAAATTATATTCCACAATTATTTTTGTACAATTTTTAATGATTTTTCCAAGGCACAACAGGGGATCACGTAATCATTCTAAACCAGTCTCACAGAAATTCAAATATCTCAAAATATACGAATCATTTGTTTGTTATGTTTCTTTTATATGAACATAGACTCAATAAGATTTAAATCAATATCTTATCCAACTTATAATTCAATCTCTACTATTTTTAGTGATTTTTCAAACTCATGTCACTGCTGCTGTCCAAACAGTTTTATTGTAAATTTTTGCTCTCTTTCACTTTAGTTGTGTTCATCACTTGCTTATACTAACCTTTCCAATTTCTGATTACATATCGAACATATTGTTCATACGTAAATTTGCCACATTTCTCAATTGGTCACATTCACACTTGCACTTATTCATAACATGATCGCACCAATCATCATTAGTAAATTATCTCGTTGAACCCCTTCGGAAAACACCGGATACTCGGTGGTCTCAGCACATAGCTCCATCTACACATAACTTGGCTTTCTTGTACACATGGTGAAGGTCTCTTGTCACCCATGTGACCTAGCCATTCCATCTCGTAGCTTTCTTGTCTACATGGTGTCCGACACTAGGAACCACTCATGTGACCTAGCTACTCATAACCTGTAACTTTCTTGTACACATGGTATACACACAATATTACACATGTGACCTAGTTACATATGAAATTATTATCCCATAGCTTTCTTGCACATATAGTGAAAGTCCCTTATCATCCATGTGGCCTAGCTACATATCAAATTTTGCCATCTCATAGCTTTCTTGTGCACACGGTGAAGGTCCCTTATCACTCGTGTGACCTAGCTACATATTGTCTGTATCTCTCGGTTTTCCGAAGGTTCAATCGAGAATTTCACATTCCATACATTTTTATATTATAGTTATCACCCAATGATTTCCATAATATCTAGCAAAATAATTATTGAACAAGTAAAATAAATGCATTATTTACATATCAACTTTTCATTTCACATAATAACCATAGTCATAGAAATGATTTATACATGTTAAATGAATACATGTTGTAGAAAGCATATGTGCATGGAAACTTGATTGTTGTTGAGCCTATATATGTTTGTGATGTTATTATGGAATATATGACTAACACGGGCGTGTGGCATGGCCGTGTGCACAAGTCAGAGAGTTACACGGGGTCAAACACAGTCTATAGCACGGGCATGTCCTAGGGTCAGACGGGCATGTGAGCCTTGTACCTTGGAAAAATTTTGCAATTTCGCGAGCGATTTTTAGAGTTTTTGATTTAGTCCCGACTCGATTCTAATGCTTATATTGGGCCTCGAGGGTCCATTTAAGGGATGTTATGAATAATCTCAAAAAATGAATAGTGATTGTCATGATTTATCTGAAAATGTTCTGAAAGTTTCGGTAATACTCCATAACTCTGTTCCGGCGACGGGTACGGGTTTTGGGTGTTACATGTCCAGGGATTGAGAATTTCGAAACCCTCATTGTATACAGACAAATGATTGAGGCATATGGGAGGAATATGGTAAATTTTTTTCAAAATAAAATTATATTCATGTCATGTAATTACTTTAGTTATGTTATTTCACTCATGTCACTATAACCATGTGGATGTTATATTTTGCGTCATACATTACAGGTGTAATTCCCCGTTGGCTTACAACCATTCAATCGTGTGGTGCATTAATAGATCTGTGTTGAATTTTTCAACTCTTGAGTGCTACAACAATTCATTTCAGCATGAAGCCTCGTCATCCTCTGTCTAAAATGGTGTTGCTCTAGCTCGTACCCTACATATGTATTCTAATAAGACGTTATATTTCATTTTAGTTTCTAAATGTATTCAAAAGATTAAAAAATATATGAAACCAGGAATTACCTGATGCGAGCTCGTCCTTGTAGGATGATTACAAGTCACGAGAGTTCCCAATCGAAATTAAGAA
This sequence comes from Gossypium australe, assembly GCA_005393395.2. NCBI lineage: Eukaryota > Viridiplantae > Streptophyta > Magnoliopsida > Malvales > Malvaceae > Gossypium > Gossypium australe. The sequence goes on from CM016615.1 coordinate 56,702,446, forward strand.
GTATCGAAAGTAATGGGATTTATAAAGGTTGAACTCGTGAATGGCCAAATTACCAAAATGCCCTTAATGAAAAACTTTGAAAACCTACCAAACCATGTCCATTTTTGTCCACCAACTTAACCAATGGTCTAATTACAATTTAAGGACCTCTAATTTAAAATCTCATAGCAATTGGACACCTCTAACATATAGAATTCAAGTTTTGCACTTTTTGAAATTTAGTCCTTTTAACTAAATTAAATGTTCAAATGTCAAAATTTTCGAATGAAATTTTCACGAAATCATTCCATAAAATTGTAGACCATAAAAACATAATAAAAATAAATTTTTCTTCTTCAGATTTGTGGTCCCAAAACCACTGTTCTGACAATTCCCAAAATCGGGCTGTTACAACTCTCCCCCTTTAGGGATTTTCCTCCCCGAAAATCTTACCGAAAAATAAGTTCGATTTCCACGTAGACTCACCTTTCTCGTGACACTGCCAAAGAACCCTCACTAAGGTTATGCTTTTATTTCCCAACTTTTTAATCTCTCGTGTCAAAATTTCTATCCATTCTTCCTTATACAACACATCGACTGAATCTTAATCCCTGTTGGAGAATTCATATTCACATAGTCCAGTCGATACTATCGTAACATGGATACACAAAACACATTTTGAATCTTTTTCCAAGGCAATACTTTCTGAAGAATGTTATCGCTAAATGGGAATTTCATATTCTTATATTTCAATTTCACATGCATTTTCTGGCAATCTGAAGTGGATTCTAAACTGCCACGAATCACTTTTACTTTCTATACGATTTCTGATCAGATAGTCTCTGAAACATATAACTCAACTAATCTATCATGTTACATACCCGATCAACAGGACATCTATTTCAAATAACTCTACATTTTATTACTCTCTGAATAAACAAACGAGCTACTACTGAACTTTGTACAAAATTTTCTGTATAAGCTCTGAATTACTCAATGCGCAAATTCTATCCCAGAATAATGATAATAGTCATCAGGTCCGACCTGAAATTCAGAATCAAAAGTCATCTCACACTATACTCATTTAGTTTACCACTCACTATCACATTCTGAGCTTCTCAAATTTTCAAAGAAAACATCGCTTTAGCTTTCTAATTTAGCCAAATTCAGACTTCCATCAAATAAGATTAATCATGTAACCAACACTCACAAAATGAACAAAGGCTATCCATTCAAGCATTTGCAACTATATCTGCTTTCCCAAAGGTTAATCGATAACTGCTCACAATCTTTCAATAATTCAAGCCATCTATGTTGTTTTAAATTCAGATCCTTCTGTGACATGAGGTACTTTAAACTTTTGGGATCAGGAAACATATAACATTTTTCGTCAGACAACCGATGTCATCAAATTCTCAACACAGACATAAAAAGTGGCCAACTCTAAATCGCCCGTCGGATAGTTCCTTTCATGTGACTTTAACCGTCTGAAAGCATAAACTATCACTTTACATTCTTGAATTAAAACACATTCCAATCCTTTCGATAGTGCATCGCTGAATCACAAATTCTTTACTCAATTTAAACTGGACTTAGAATCAGTACTTCGGTTAATAATACCTTCAACTATTTTCAACTTTGCTAACACTCAACAGACCATTCAAACTTTCACAAATGTGATAACTTTATCAATCAAAACAACTTTAAGTCATAATAATATCATCCAATTAGAATCTGATCTAATAGGTACGTCCTTGTATCACACCCTTTTTAATTATTAATTCTTTATTCAAACTGTTCGTCAATTTACCCATGAATGTACAAGATTTTATCTTCTTATCTGAGGATAAACTTAAATGCATATAACTCAATTTACCTTTCAACTAACCAGCTCGCTCAGATAAAATCAACTGAGTCGATCTCAACTATCAAATAATATCATATCAAAATACTTCCTTCTTCATGCTGTTAAAACAGCTCAAACATACAATCTTTCAAAATTTCCTCACATGCTAGTCAAAGATCTTTACAACTGCATTAGCTTAAGGAAACAAAATATTCTGATTGAACTCATTGACCTTAATCAAACTTACCTGAGAAAAGAAAACCATTGTACAATTTGAGCTTGAGCTTCCACTATCTATACCTTTGCCGGTGTCAATTCCTTTCACGAAAATTAAAGAAATCCTGATACCAGAATCACCACGTTTCTATGACCGAACCAGAAATACAACCATAATAGACATAGTTATCACAAGCCAAATAACACACTTTAAAGATGAGCCATGATTGATAATTTAAGAAATAAGGATGATAAGAAAATTGAGATAAAGAAATCCAAGATTCATTATTACACTGGAAGTCTGAGAACATAACTCATAAGAAAATAATAAAGATCTTGATGAATTCTTAGAGAAAACTAGAAGAAAAACAATGCTTATATGCTCTGGAATCAATTGTAACAGAGATAACATCTTTTCCAAATATATATATATATAACAAAATAACATCTAGTAGAAATAGAATAATAGTCTCACATAAATTTTCACCAACAACTTTTATTCCAAACATAATAGGATAGAATCCCAAAGCAAGAGATAAGAAATGTTGCTCATCAGCCAACCAGACCAACAATGCTTTCATCTAACATTATAATCAGCTAGCATTCTCATATGATAAGAATTTCATTAGAAAACGAACAATCACATATATCTCTAAGGATAAATGAATACATAAAATACCCAGGAGAAATCATCATAATCTATTCAATTACAACTATTACACTCAGACATCTTTACGATTCAAATATCATATCTCTGACTAATTCTGTCATCACAAATCTCGTATTATTCTATTCACTAATGAAAATCAATCTAGAAGAAATTCCAGCAAATACATACTTTAGACATCATACCTAAATGACTCGATTAGCCGAGATTAACTTTTTCTTTAACCGTGACATCGTGAAATTCAAATGATCTTTAGAATAACCTGCCATCTTTTCCAGAACTGTATTCACTTGTCAAACTATTCTTAACTCATGACCACATTATTAGTCATTCCGCTACTGAACTTTTTATTCTCTTACTTGTGAGCTCAGTCAACTTAAATCTCGTGAAATTTCGTTATAGAATATGATGTGATCCGGCTCTAGAATGATGAGTCGTTTCACTTAGTTTGCCCGATCGTCGACGAGGAGAAGTGTGAGTTGTCGAAAAGGGGTAATTTAGATTAAAGGTTTTGCAAAAGCTTACAAATTGGTTTAAAGTGAATGGTAGGTTTAGAAGGGTATAGTAGGTTCGGTTTAAGAATAAAATAAAGGATAGATAGGTAGGGTAAGGGGTGGTGATGGAAATAGGGACTTAAGCGTCAAGAACGATTCGATACTATAGCGAGTATCGCCCCGGGACTTATATGGCTTAAGGTGAATGATGGAAATAGAAGATGGACCTCAACCCGTTACTTAGCAAAGTAGGAACCGAAGGTATAAAAAGATGGACGAACGCCACACTAGGGTTGGTGATAAGTTCGGAAGGAGTTTGGTTGACGCCACTAGCACGCTAGATAAGTCAATTCGAGACTCACATGAAATATGAGAGGGAGAACCTCACAAGAACAATAGTTCATTGATAAAATTGGCAAAAGTCCCTTTACAAATAAAATAGCAAACCATTTATAGTCTATCGAACTAGCTAGCCGAATGGACAAAATACAAAGCTTAAAGACTAAGTAATTCAGCTAGAATGTTCTAAAATACTCTAGAATCAATTCATTAATTTGTTGAAGCTAGATTCGGCTGAATGGAGCTCCAAGGGGCAGCTTCTAGATTAAGCAATTAAACTTGAAAAGATGAATGCATGGGGAAGCCAATGGCCATGTCCATATTCAACCACTTGGGACGCTAATGGTCATGCTTCATGATGAAGAAAATTCAGCTGAATGGACTTGGAAGCTTGATGAGTACAATGCATTGCCTAGATTCGGCCATGGGGTTTTATGAGCTCATTTAATTGTAACTCTTGGTTGAAAAGGTATGAGCCTTAAAGAAGGGTTTTTGAACAGCCAATAGAGTGTGAAGGGCTGGCCATGAAGAGTTTCTTATGTGTGAACATGACCAACCAATTGGTCATTGGTGTGAACACCAAATGTGAATGCCATTGATGCTGCCTTGGTGAAATGATCAGCCAAGCTTGGGAAATTAACTTGCTGGTAAGTCTTGGCTGAATGGACACCTTAGGGAGCCAAATAAATCAGCCACCATTCATTGAAGGGAGCCATTCATGCATCGTCACATACAATGAACCTACCGTGCATGAACCTTGCTTAAATGCACTCCCACATTCGGCTGAACCTACAAGAAGGAATGAACCCAATTAATTCAAGCCAAATTTGGATGAACTTGAGTTAAACAAAATTTAGACATTTTAATTAAACACTAGACAAATTTATTAAAAGCTAAACAAAGACACATTAATATTCGGCTATGACCAGGACACATTAAAAGCATGTAGTATTATAAGACATATTTATGAGCTGTAATAATATCACTAATTTAATTAAAATACTTAATTTAGTCTATCACTAATTTAATGAGCTGAAAATAAATTAAAACAAGCTCAAATTGAGCTGAATTAAGCTCTTGTGAGCTGAATCAAGCTAAAGGGAGCTCAGGGAGCTGAGTTCGAGCTAAAATTAGCTTGCATTAAGGTGCGTAGAGTCCTTGAATTGCTAGCCCGAGCTCGATTCGTAAACGTAGTGAGCAGCCTCGAACAATCTTTGCTCGTTTCGAAAAAGGTCCTGGTCGTGCTCACATCAGAATACCAAATTGGTAAGGGGGTGAAGTCGTAAAGCCTCTAACTCAACTCTCATAAATACACACATATAACTTAGCATTCATCATCAACATAATATCTTCACAATCACATAATTCACTTCAAGCTAATTAACGTACATATTTATGTCACACGAACTTTCCGATTACCTTTATTCAAACAAGTGTACTTAAACATACATTCCATAAATTTGAGTAAGTTTACTTATCACATTCACTTAATCAAACAAATTAGGCACATAACATCATATGAATGCCAAATAAACATACATGAGCTTATCACAATATAAACTTTCATTTCATTTCACCTTTCCATATTTCAAGAATAATTCCCATTGAACTATTGTAATTTCGATGGATACTCTGGTAGTATACTCAAGGTATGCATGTCAAGAATCCGTCAATTCGTATTCAAAAGTGCCTTTTTGGCCCATATTCATAGAGCACACTCTTGAGCCACATATGATATAACAGGACTGCAAGTCCAGGCTAAATCCTTTCAGTAATGTATGCCCTAAAGGGATTACTTTAGATTACCCGTCCGGGCTAAATCTATTTCATAACTTATGCTCGAGAGGGCTTAATTCAGGATTACCCTTCCGGGCTAAATCCTTTTTACAACATTTAAAACATTTTATCTGTTTCATAAAATCACCATAATCCATTGAAATACAACGCTCAACCGGAACAATGACATTTTATCCATATTTCTCAACTTATGGTTATTTTATTTTGTACATCATCACATACATATCATGAACTCTTATTCATACCTTTCCAAGTTCAACTTATCACAAACACATTTTCAAATATCTTAGTATTACTTTCAGCGTTTTCGAAAGTAGCTCAGTTGGAAAGCATCTCTGCCTCAACAAAACAATTTCATCAGAGCCGGAGATATCACACTATCACAGGTAGCAATATGGCATGTATGGCTAGACTCACATACGCTATGTTAGTCCGAGAATTGACTAAACCATAGCTCAAATACCACTAAATGTAACACCCCTTACCCGTATTCAACGCCAAAACAGGGCTCGAGGCATTACCGGACTTATAACACAAACATTCACGAAATTTCAAGTCATAAATTTGTGTCCAAATTAAAACCATTCATATTCAATCATAAAGTCTCTTATACGAGCCTACGAGGCCTAAAACATAATTTGGAGGTGGTTCGGGACTAAACTGAGAAATCAGAAAACTTTTACAAAATATAGAAAATTTTTGCTAGATGCAGGGCTCACACGCCCGTGTGACCCCAGGACACAATCGTGCTTTAGACCGTGTTCAAATTAGGGTGCTCTCTAACTTGTTCCACACGACCGTGCCACATGCCCGTGTGCATGGCCCTGTAGCATACATGGCTGAGACACACACCCATGTCTCTGCCCATGTGCTCAATTTTGGACATTCTGTTTTGCAACAATTAAAGTGCAGGGGACACAAGGTCGGAACACATGCCCGTGGGGTAGACCGTGTGTCACACACGGCCTAGAGACACGCCCGTGTGTCTACCCATGTGGACAAAAAAGGCTATTTACCAAGCCATTTGCCACCCTTATTCACACATACACTTACACCAATTCAAAGGCACAAAACATAACATACTTAGGCAACCAAAACATCCACATTTATGACCAACACATGCCAAACATTTCACATTCATGTCATAAATCACATTTCCATCATTCACCAAGCATACCATGACCATATCACCAAAGTCATTAGAACACACATATATATATACTTAGGCTTACAACCATGATAGCCCAAATAACCAATCTACATGGCCAATTATCAAAACAAGCATTTGATAATTACAAGCCAACACATTGGCTACAATCATAATGATACATATAGTAAAATGACCAAGTCCCTATACATGTCATAGACTTAAAATACTTGAATTCACTTATACCCAAAATCATAGCCTGACAGTGTGATAGGATCTTCGGCAAACTCCAACCCAAGCTAGCTTAATAACCCTAAAAGACATGGGAAAGGAAGGGGTAAGCTATATAGCTTAGTAAGTTCATGTGCAAATAATACAAAACATTATTCATACACTTGACATACAAACAACTTAAAAAATATTAACATAAATGTCATTAAAAAAATTTATAAACACAACTTACTCAATCCCAATCTTACCAACAGCTCATCATATAAATAACATGACATATTTCCACGTGAATGTCATTAAACTTCATGAGTATAATTCACTCAATCACACTCTTGCCTATAGCTCATCATATGAATAGCATAACATATATCAACATAGATGTCATTAAAACTTCATAGATGTCATATGAACATAAATGGCATTTAATATCAACATAATTGTCATATACTAATAGCTCAGCATATGAATTACATAACACGTTTCAACATAAATGTCATTTAAGCTTCATGAGTACAACTTACTCAATCACAATCTTACCACTTGTTCATCATATACTGAGCTCATTTTCTTTGAGTTTAATGTACATACATGTACCATCACATAACATATATACATACTTTCTCATCTTTGGCATACCCGTTGAATTTCCCGTTGAACCATTTGGAATACTAAAGGATACTCGGGGATCTTGTACACACAGTACCGTACCAATGCCATATCCCAGATATGGTCTTACATGTAATCTCGTATCGATGCCAATAGCCCAGCTATGGTCTTACACGAAGTCTCGTATCGATGCCATATCTCAGGTATGGTCTTACACGAAGTCTCATATTGATGCCATATCCCAGATATGGTCTTACACGTAATCTCAGTAACCCTAATGTCATGACATTCGTATCCTATCTATTCCTAAGGTTCAACCGGGATTTACTCGCTTGTCGAAACTTCGTCAATTTCATCCATAGAGTCAATCATACAATTCATGCAATAACAAAACATTATAAATACAATTATAACGTTACATGATTTACATACAAACTTACCTCGGCATAAAAACAGTAAAAAGGACTAAATCGTTAAATACTCATTTCTCCCGTTCTAGGTCCAAACCTTGTTTTTCTTTATCTATAATATCACATTTAACTTATTTAATCATTATACTATTCAAATCAGCCCAAAATCACATTATGGAAAAATTTATATATTTACCCCTAAATTTTGACATTTTTACAATTTAGTCCCTAGGCTCGTAAAATGATTTTCATTCAATTTCTTCAAAACCCAAGCCTAGCCAAACCTATATCATGCTCATAATAGCCCACATTTTTCATTTATTCACATTTTTACGACTCATTTTACAACTTTTACAAACAAGTCCTTTTAGGCATTTTCATCAAAAATTACTTAGCAAAAGTCGTTTATCATAGACCAAACAAGCATTTTCTACCATTAGACATCAAAATACACAAATATCCATCACGGGTAAAATTTTAAACCTTGACATTTCTTCAAATTGATGGTAGAAATAGAAAGATCGAGTTACAATGACTTCAAAAATGTAAAGAGCGTTAAAAACGGGGCAAGAACGGCTTACAATCAAGCTTGGAAGGTTCCAAACCCTAGCTATGGCTTCCCCCATGTGAATTTCAGGCATGAGGAAGAAGATGGACAAAAATTGGCTTTTAATTTGACTTTTTAATTCATTTAATTACCAAATTACCAAAATGCCCTTAATGAAAAACTTTGAAAACCTACCAAACCATGTCCATTTTTGTCCACAAACTTAACCAATGGTCTAATTACCATTTAAGGACCTTTAATTTAAAATCTCATAGCAATTGGACACCTCTAACATATAGAATTCAAGTTTTGCACTTTTTGCAATTTAGTCCTTTTAACTAAATTTGGTGCCCAAACGTCAAAATTTTCGAACGAAATTTTCATGAAATCGTTCCATAAAATTGTAGACCATAAAAATAAAATAAAAATGAATTTTTATTCATTGAATTTGTGGTCCCGAAACCACTATTTCGACTATACCCAAAATCAGGTTGTTACAGGGTTCATGCTCGCATCATCCCCCTTCAAAGCGATTTGTCCCGAAATCGTCTCCTATGTCATAAGGAGATAGATTACAAACACTGAAACTTGTAGTAACATTATACTCACTTGGAAGGTCCAATTTGTATGAATTATCATTAAAGAAAGGACCATTGCCTCGGGGTAACAACTTAGATCTTCTTTGAGTAGGGAATCTTTCTTTTCTCATGTGGAGCCGGTAGCACCCCTAACCTGTATCCGTTGTCAGATTAGGGTTATAGAGCATTATTGTACAATTGGGAACATTTAAACTTAATATCATTTAATAACATAATCAAATCATATACATACATACCGTCTCTAAATCGAGCCCCTGAGGCCCTAGAAACACCATAGAAGCAACTCGGGACCAATTTGAAATCATTTGAAAAGTCTAGAAAAAAGTCATAAAAAATTTGGAAACAGGGGTCACACGGCCATGTGGCTAAGTCGTGTGCCTCACACGGTTGAGACACACACCCTTGTCTCAAGCCATGTAACCTTCGAACCAGGGACACATTGTCGTGTCCCAGCCCGTGTAACTCTCAGAGTAAGGTTACACACCTGTGTGTCAAGCTGTGTAACTCACTGACTTGCACCCTAAAGAAATCGTCAGATAACACACGGCTGTGCCGCCAGGCCATTTGTCTCACACAATTGAGTCACATGCCCGTGTCTCAGGCCATGTGGACCCAAATCTACCTAAAATCAAACCATTTCCAGTCCATATCATACATGACCTTTCAACCTATTTAAGCATACTTCATGTAACACCCCAAACCCGGCCTAGAAGTTAGGCCCGAATCTGGCATGTTACATCAAAGGCATAATTCAAACGATTTTGCTAATTAAAAATTTTAGGCCCAAAAGCCCAAAGTCCTTGAGTTTTGTTAAGTAGTAAAAAAATCCCATTTTATAATTTTAAGTACTTTGGAAACCAAGTTTAAATGTAAGAAATTTACTCAGGCTTAACAATTAAGTAAGCAGTTGAAACAACAGAACCCAAAGTCTAAAGTCAAAACGGAGTACAAGGCCTTATTACATCTAACGAAAATAAGCAATTAAAACTATGTCTATTGAAACAAATAAATAAAAGTGCGGCCATCTCCGAGTCTTCTCCCACGTCGAGCCATTTACTGAGGATCACCTGAAACATTAAATAAAGGGTGTGAGTTTCGAAACTCAGTGTGTACAACCCTTGGCATTCCATTCAACATATAATCATCACATTGGCCTCAGCCCTATCAAAATTGGTGGTCTTAGGCCTTGGCCCACAATGACCTCATATCATATCATATGCCAAACAAGGTAATGCAAAACCCTTCCCAAAAATCCATCCGCTACACACCATTTCCCTTCCAACCCTACACACCTGTGGGGATTTCTAAATCGACCCACCCATTCTCTACAAACCAAAGGTAGCACTCATAGCGGCACAACTCAACGTTGCAGCAAAGCTACTAATCATATAATGGGCTTAAAGCCACCGGTGCTGTAACATCCTAAAATTTAGAATTTTATGTGTTGCATTATATCTTTCGTGAGGCTAGTTAAATTATTAATCGTGTATATTTTAAGTTCCTAAGAAGGCTCGGGGTTTAATTGGGCCTTAGTAAAAATCTGGTGTTTTAGCACTTTAAGGAGAGATAGTAAGTGGCATCAATGCTTATGGAAATAAATGAGTAAATTGCTTGCATAAATGAGCATATGGTAAAGAGGAAGTGGCGTCACATGAAGGGCTTTAGGGGAAGAGGTTCGAATTCCTCTTGGTACAAATTTTGATTATTTTTTTGTGCTATTTATTCATAGTGTCGACCATGGTGGCATTTAAGGCAAGGTGGACTTTTTAATTTTGGTATGGTGGCTAAGGAAATATGGTAAGGAGGAGAATAAGGGATAATGAAGGAAAGAATCAAAAGAAAAGGGAAGGGAAGGGAACATGTTGGCCTTTTTCATGGGTGATGTTTTGGAAAGTGTTTATGGTCAACACTTATCCTTTCGGCAAAACAATACACGGTTTGGGAGGGGTCTTGGGGGTAGCTGAATTTTGCTAAGAGCATTTTGATAGTTTTGGTGCATGAGAGGTATTATTTTCTCTTTGAACATTTTGTGTCTCTTTTTCCCAAATTCTTTTCACTTTGCTTGGCCGAAACCTCCTAGACCTTTTGTTCTTTTTTTTCTACTTTGTTTGAGCCAAAATCTTCAATGCATTTTGGTCATTTCTCCTTGGTAACCAAAACACACCTTTATGCTCATCTTCTCTTTGATAACCGAAATCATCTAGTACCATCCTCCATCTCTTCTTTTCTTTTTACCATTTCTTCAACTTTCTCTTTTTCTCTCTATTGACACAACCTTGTTTGGCCGAATATTCTTGCTCATTTTTCCTCCATAACCGAACCTTAGAACCCTTCACCTCTTCTTTATTATTTCTTTCTCATTCGTGTTGACACTCATTCCTTTGATCAATCGGTAAGTGGTTCTATTCTATCAATTTATTTTCTTTTTCCTAGCCGAATGTGTGTTTATTAACATTCAGATATTCACTTGGTTCCAACCGAAATATCTTCCTTTCATAATTCTTTACAATGTGATCACCTTCTAATGTAGAGTCATAGTGGAAGGCCGAAACCTTGACTCATCCGTAGCCATTGTACAATCGTTGGGAATCGGTTTTATAATCATTAAGGTAAGGGATTCATCATGGTTCTTTTTTTTTTATCTTGTTTTCATTGATCAGTTATTTTGCTAAGCGGGATAGTGGTTGTGTCTAATCATTTATTTTTAGGGACTAAATCGCTCAATCTATCTACTTGTTGATTCTACGAAAATAGTGGTAAGCCGAGCCCTTTTTCCTTAGACAATCGATATATGTATATATCGTAATATCGTTTTGACTAAAATTTTATCCGATGGAGGCTAGGGGTACCAACTTGAAAGAGAAAGCGAGTGGAGAACACAAAAGGAGCAGATTTACGATTTCCACTCCTAAATTCAAATGAAGGGCGGTATCGGTGGTCCGGGATTTTCCACCGGGTTGTGGACTATCATCCGGGGAGAATCGACAAATCGTGGTCGTTCACGATTTTGAGAGTAAGTATTATAGATCGCTAGGTGTAGTTTTGGATTAATAAAAATCTCGCCCGTTAGATTAATCGAGTGTTATGTTGTCATAGGTGCCGACGATTTTCTTACCGTAATCAGGTGTGTAATCTCACACCGTAAATCCATAGAATTATGTTTCGGTAACATGTCGAATAGTAGATTGTTATCATTATACGGCTAAAATTGTAAAATTGGCATAAAACGAGGAATATGCTTAAAGTATACTATTTTGAAAGACTTGACAAAATCGGCATTAAGAAGTTTTTTAAAATTACGAAAATGCCCTTATGGGCCGAATTACGAAAATGCCCTTATGGGCTGAATTACGAAAATGCCTTTATGGTCCGAATTACGAAAATGCCCCTACGGGCCAAATTACGAAAATGCCCTAATGGGCCGTTATGTTAGAATGCCCTATCGGGCCGATTATTGTTGCTTAAATGGGCCTAATCACTGTAATAAATTTCTTGATAAAGAGTTGTTATTTATATGCTAACATCTTATTATGTATGTTGCATTTTCATATATTGCATGGGTTGGGAAAATGTTGAAGAGAAGTGCAGCCTGGTGGCATTGCCACAATAAACTATTTATTATAATGTTTACCCATGATATCGGTGGTTTGACCATAATAAAATATTATAAATGGCAATTTGCTTGCGTTTTGGTGTGATGGCGGGGTGGGTTGACTTGATCCCCACAGGTGTGATGGTTGGTACGGGGGTGTGTTGGATGGATGGGTTGGGTTGCATACATTGCTTATATATATATATATATATATATATATATATTCTGTTATGTAAATGGGCTTAGGCCCAAGATGATGCTAAATGGTTCAGGCCTAGTGAACTACGGTAAGAGGATTATACACTGAGTTCTAGTAACTCACCCCGTTTCCTTAACCCTTGCAGGTAATGCTCAGTGGTGTAGACTTGGGCCATGGATGACTTGGTGGAGGCCATACTTCAGAAATGGTTTTTTTTGAACTTTAGATTTCTATTTCGTTCACTTATTACTTTTACTATTTTGGGTTTTATGGTGTAATAAGGCCTCTGGATTATTTTATTTTGTTTTATGTTTGACGTACTTATATTTTGCTCAAATTACTTTAAATGGGATTTTTCGAGAAACTTAAATAAAGTTTTTCTAAAATGGATTCACAAATGGATTTCATAATAAAACTTTTACAAATATTTTAACCCGGAAATTTTCTCTCGAATTATCAACAATATTTTCAAAAGTCACGGTTTGTAAAATCACTAGTTCGAATTTATCGATTTATCAAACAATCTTCGAAGTTAGTAATATTTTATCAAATATTTTAAATCAAACTTGTTTTCTTGATTTTAACAAATAAATACTTATTTCCGAACGAATAAAAAGGACTTAACATATTTTCCTCATGTGACATGTCAGATCCGGTCATAACGCATGGGCCGGGTTTGGGGTGTTACATTTTATGGTATCAGAGCTCGGTTGTAAAACTCGACTGTGATTTGGGTTCAAAACGTTTTCAAAGCTGTTTAAAATTTTAATTTAAACATACATGTTCTAAAGGAAGTATGGCACCACGGGTATCCGGTACCAAGTATATGTTATCATTTCATGATTATGATTATTGTGATATGACTGTAGATATACTCTGGAACTTTTAGCCTTAGGAGCTGAAACTGTAGAGATTGAGACTATAGGATGCATTTTTGCGAAAATGACCTTACTTTCTATACTTCATAAAATATTGTTTAATAAACACTGAAACATCATACTGATTCATAAGACTCTTAATCTGATTAAATTGAATTAGCAAATATGAGCGCTAGAGGATGTGGACGTGGTAAACGTGGCCATGGTAGAGGCCGTGGCGCTAGAGTTGTATCTGAGGCATCGGGACACATGCCGGGAATGGACGCACCTGCATCACCTGTGACTGAAGCTGGGTCACATGATCGTATGAGAGAGGACGACGCTCTATCCCAAGCAATGTTGTGAGTTCTGAAAAGGGTTGTTGGGGCAAGAACTGGGTCAGCAGCTCATGGGTCAATATCGGAGCGACTCAGATCGAATGGTGCTGAGGTTTTTAGTGGTATCTCGGGTGTGGCCCCAAATGTAGTGGAGTACTGGCTTGAGGCTGTGGAGCGGATCATGGACGATCTGGATTGCACCGCCGAGCAGAAACTGAAAGGAGTGGTGTCCTTGCTGAGAGACGAGGCGTATCAATGGTGGCTCACTGTTCGGAAAGGCACTCAGGCCGATCGTATTACCTGGGATTTCTTTAAGACGGCATTCTAGGGAAAATATGTCGGGGCTAGCTATGTGGATGCTCGAAGAAAGGAATTCCTGAATCTGGTCCAATGAGGTAAGTCTGTGGCAGCTTACGAGGCGGAATTTCTGCGTCTGAGTAGGTATGCCCGGGGAATAGTGCCGACTGACTACGAACGCTCTGTGCGTTTTGAGGATGGGTTGCGTGATGAGTTGGGGGTACTGATAGCCTCACAAAAGGAGAGGAATTTTGCCACACTGGTGGAGAAAGCCAAGATAACTGAAGAGGCTAAACACTCAGAGCGGCAAAACCAAGACAAGGATAGGGGCAGGACCAAGAGAGACTCTAGGTACTCAGGTCCTGCTAAAAGTTTTCAGAAGAGGCCCAGGAATGAGGAGCCAGCTCGAGCGAGAGTACCAGCTGCTACTAATCAGTTACAGCCATGTGTGGATTGTGGAAAATTTCACTCGGGTGAATGCTGGAGGAGAACCGGTGGTTGTTACAGATGTGGTTCCAAAGATCATCAGTTTAGAGATTGCCCTCGACAGCCCACTCAGACTCAGGGTATTCATAATGATGTTACATAGCCAGCTAGTGGTGCTCAACAGCAGCCAAGAGGCCGTGGGCAGGTCGGGGTGGTAATGGCATAGGACGAGGTCAAGGTGCACTGGGAAGAGGTATCGGTGATAGAGGTAACGCGGAGGCGAGACAACCAAGGTTGGTTTATGCAGTCAGACGTCGAGAGGATGGTGATGCATCTGATGTCATAACCGGTATGTTTTTCATAGCTGATGTACCTGTTACTGCTTTGATTGATATTGGATCCACCCATTCGTATGTTGCTTGTGCTGTGTTTGGAACCTTGAACATTAAATCTGAGATTGTTGCTAGAGAAACAACTGTAATTAGCCCTTTAGGACAGTCGGTGATAGTAAATAAGTTATTTAGGGATGTGCCCTTAGAAATTCAGGGGGAAATATTTCTGGCAGATTTGATGGAACTGCCATTCGGTGAGTTCGACCTTATTTTGGGCATGGACTGGTTGGTGAAACACCTTGCGAACTTGGATTGTGCTGCAAAGCAGATGATACTAAGAACTTCGGAGGATAAGGAAGTGATGATGATAGGTGAAAAAAGAAACTATTTGTCTAATGTGGTATCTACTTTAAAGGCAGAAAAGTTGGTGCGAAAGGGGTGTGGAGTGTTCTTAGCCTTTATCAGTGCTTTGGATGCCAAGGAGTTGACGGTAGAAAGTGTAAGAATGGTGAAAGAGTTCTCAGAAATTTTTCCCGAGGAGCTCCCAGGATTGCCTCTGGATTGAGAGGTAGAGTTTGGCATTGAGTTGTTTCCAGGAACAGCTCCGGTGTCCATTGCTCCTTATAGAATGGCGCCAAAGGAGTTAGCGGAGCTTAAAGCTCAAATTCAGGAGTTGTTGGATCGCAGATTCATTCGACCAAGTGTGTCACGTGGGGAGCACCGGTTTTATTCGTTAAGAAGAAGGATGGATCGATGCGTATGTGCATCGATTATAGGCAATTGAATAAACTGACGATCAAGAACAAGTATCTGTTGTCGAGAATCGATGATCTGTTCGATCAATTATGAGGAGCTTAGGTTTTCTCGAAGATAGATTTGAGATCGGGTTATCACCAGCTTAAAGTCAAGGAGGCGGATATTTATAAGACTACGTTTCGAACTCGTTATGGGCATTATGAGTTCTTGGTGATGCCGTTTGGGTTGACTAATGCACCAGCTGCATTTATAGACATGATGAACAGGGTCTTCCAAACCTTCTTAGATTGGTTTGTGGTGGTGTTCATAGATGACATCTTAGTGTATTCGAAGAATGAAGAAGAACATGATTCGCATCTGCGGGTAGTATTGCAGATATTTAGGGAGAAGCAATTGTTTGCCAAATTCAGTAAGTGTGAATTTTGGCTGAAGGAAGTGACCTTTTTGGGGCATGTTGTGTCTGCCGAAGGAATTAGAGTTGATCCCCGGAAGGTCGAGGCTGTGTTGGACTGGAAACCACCGAAGACAGTGGCCGAAATTTGGAGTTTTCTTGGGTTGGCTGGATATTACAGGCATTTCATTGAGGGGTTTTCGTTAATTGCTGCACCCCTAACTAAGCTGTTGCGTAAGGGAGTACCATTTGTGTGGTCAGATAGGCAGCGAGAGAGCTTTGAGAAATTAAAGAAGATTCTGATAGAAGCACCAGTATTGATTCAACCTGAGGCTAGTAAGGAGTTTATTGTTTATTGTGATGCGTCACACACTGGCTTGGGATGTGTGTTGATGCAAGGGGGAAAGGTGGTGGCTTATGCATCTCGTCAATTAAGGTCGCATGAGGTGAACTATCCCACGCATGACTTGGAGTTAGCTGTAGTGGTGTTTGCTCTGAAGATTTGGAGACACTATTTGTATGGGGAAAAGTCGATTATTTATAAGAGTCTGAAGTACCTACTTACCCAGAAGGAGTTGAACTTAAGACAGCGGAAGTGGATAGAACTATTGAAGGATTATGACTTCTCAATTGAGTATCATCCAGGAAAGGCTAACGTGGTGGCTGATGCGTTAAGTCGAAAGGTGATAACGGATTTGAGAGCGATGTTCGCTCATCTCAGACTTTATGAAGATGGTAGCCTATTGGCCGAACTCCAGGTGAAGCCTGCATGGATAAGCCAGATCAAGGAAAAGCAGTTGATAGATGAAGCGTTGGGTTCTCGACTTCAACAAGTGGAAGGTGGTGAGATAGGAGATTTTGGATTGAATAGTGATGGAGTATTGTGTTTTCGCGGAAGAATTTGAATGCCCAAGGATTCGGAATTGAGACAAATGATTCTACGTGAGGCGCATAGTAGCCCAAATGCTATGCACCCCGGGGGAAATAAGATGTACCGAGACCTCCGTGAGCAGTATTGGTGGCCAGGGTTGAAAAAGGAGGTTACTGATTTCGTTAGCAAGTGCTTAACATGTCAGCAAGTAAAGGCGGAACATCAATTGTCGTTGGGATTGCTCCAACCGGTGAAAATTCCATTATGGAAATGGGAAAGGATAATGATGGACTTTGTTAGTGGGTTACCCTTATCGCCTACTAAGAAAGATTCCGTTTGGGTAATAGTGGATCGGTTGATGAAAACTGCCCATTTCCTACCTGTTCGTACGGATTATTCATTCAGAATTTGGTCAAGTTGTATGTAGCAGAGATCGTGAGGTTACATGGGGTACCAGTGTCTATTATATCGGACAGGGACCCTAGGTTTACATCATGGTTTTGGAAGGCTTTACATGAAGCTTTGGGAGAAGGTTAAATTTCAGCACGGCATTTCATCCTCAGACAGATGGTCAGTCGGAGAGAGTAATCCAGATTCTGGAAGACATGTTAAGGGGCTGTGTGATCGATTTCAGGGGTAGTTGGGCAGATTTTCTACCTTTGGCGGAGTTTGCATACAACAACAGCTATCAATCTAGTATCCAGATGGCACCTTACAAGGCGTTGTATGGTCGTAGGTGTCGCACTCCTACTGGTTGGACTGAGCTGGGGGAGCGACAGTTTTTGGGTCCTGAGTTGATATCGGAGACGGAGGAGAAAGTAAAGGTAATTCGGGCACGGTTAAAGGAAGCTTCGGATAGACAAAAATCATACGCGGATCTGAAGCGTAAAGATATAGAGTTTGCGGTGGGAGATCAGGTCTTTCTAAAGGTCTCACCTTGAAAGAAGATCTTTAGATTTGGACGGAAGGGCAAGTTGAGCCCTAGATTCATCGGACCATACCGTGTACTGAAGCATGTTGGGCTAGTGGCTTATCAGCTTGAGTTACCTCCAGAGTTAAGTCAGATACATAGTGTATTCCATGTTTCTATGTTAAGGCGTTATCCTTCGGATCCATCTCATGTTGGACCAGTGGAAGAGGTTGAGTTAAAACCCGACTTGTCCTTTGAAGAGGAGCCAGTACATATTTTAGATCGGGGCATTAAGGTACTGAGAAGGAAGTCGGTACCGTTAGTCAAAGTATTATGGCGTAATCAAGGATCGGAGGAAGCTACATGGGAGCCTGAGGACGCGATTCTGCAGCAATATCCTCACCTCTTTTAATCAAGTAAATTTCGAGGACGAAATTTTCTTTCAGGAGGTAGAATTGTAACATCCTAAAATTTAGAATTTTATGTGTTGCATTATATCTTACGTGACGCTAGTTAAATTATTGATCGTGTATATTTTAAGTTCCTAAGAAGGCTAGGGGTTTAATTGGGCCTTAGTAAAAATTTGGTGTTTTAGCACTTTAAGGAGAGATAGTAAGTGGCATCAATGCTTCTGGAAATAAATGAGTAAACTACTTGCATAAATGAGCATATGGTAAAGAGGAAGTGCCGTCACATGAAGGATTTTAGGGGAAGAGGTTCGAATCCCACTTGGTACAAATTTTGATTATTTTTTTGTGCTATTATTCACAATGTCGGCCATGGTGGTATTTAAGGCAAGGTGGACTTTTTAATTTTGGTATGGTGGCTAAGGAAATATGGTAAGGAGGAGGATAAGGGATAATGAAGGAAAGAATCAAAAGAAAAGGGAAGGGAGCGGAGCATGCTGGCCTTTTTCATGGGTGATGTTTTGGAAAGTGTTTATGGTCAACACTTATCCTTTTGGCAAAACAATACACGGTTTGGGAGGGGTCTTGGGGGTAGCCGAATTTTGCTAAGAGCATTTTGATAGTTTTGGTGCATGAGAGGTATTATTTTCTCTTTGAACATTTTGTGTCTCTTTTTCCCAAATTCTTTTCACTTTGCTTGGCCGAAACCTCCTAGACATTTTGTTCATTTTTTTTCTACTTTGTTTGAGCCGAAATCTTCAATGCATTTTGGTCATTTCTCCTTGATAACCAAAACACACCTTTATGCTCATCTTCTCTTTGATAACCGAAATCATCTAGTACCATCCTCCATCTCTTCTTTTCTTTTTACCATCTCTTCAACTTTCTCTTTTTCTCTCTATTGACACAACCTTGTTTGGCCGAATATTCTTGCTCATTTTTCCTCCATAACCGAACCTTAGAACCCTTCACCTCTTCTTTATTATTTCTTTCTCATTCGTGTTGACACTCATTCCTTTGATCAATCGGTAAGTGGTTCTATTCTATCAATTTATTTTCTTTTTCCTAGCCGAATGTGTGTTTATCAACATTCAGGTATTCACTTGGTTCCAACCGAAATATCTTCCTTTCAGAATTCTTTACAATGTGATCACCTTCTAATGTAGAGTCATAGTGGAAGGCTGTAACTTTGACTCATCCGTAGCCATTGTACAATCGTTGGGAATCAGTTTTATAATCATTAAGGTAAGGGATTCATCACGGTTCTTTTTTTTATCTTGTTTTCGTTGATCGGTTATTTTGCTAAGCGTGATAGTGGTTGTGTCTAATCATTTAATTTTAGGGACTAAATCGCTCAATCTATCTCCTTGTTGATTCTACGAAAATAGTGGTAAGCCGAGCCCTTTTTCCTTAGATAATTGATATATATATATCGTAATATCGTTTTGACTAAGATTTTATCCGATGGAGGCTAGGGGTACCGACTTGAAAGAGAAAGCGAGTAGAGAACACAAAATGAGTGGATTTGCGATTTCCACTCCTAAATTCAAACGAAGGGCGGTATCGGCGGTCCGGGATTTTCCACCGGGTTGTGGACCATCATCTAGGGAGAATCGACAAATCGTGGTCGTTCACGATTTTGAGAGTAAGTATTATAGATCGCTTAGTGTAGTTTTGGATTAATAAAAATCTCGCCCGTTAGATTAATCGAGTGTTATGTTGTCATAGGTGCCGACGATCAAGACGATTTAATTCTTACCGTAATCAGTTGTGTAATCTCACACCGTAAATCCGTAGAATTATGTTTTGGTAACATGTCGAATAGTAGATTGTTATCATTATACGGCTAAAATCGTAAAATTGGCATAAAACGAGGAATATGCTGAAAGTATACTATTTTGAAAGATTTGACAAAATCGGCATTAAGAAATTTTTTAAAATTACAAAAATGCCCTTATGGGCCGATTTATGAAAATTCCCTTATGGGTCGAATTACAACAATGCCCTTATGGTTCGAATTACGAAAATACCCCTACGGGTCGAATTACGGAAATGCCCTAATGGGTCGTTATGTTAGAATGCCTTATCGGGCCGATTATTGTTGCTTAAATGGGCTTAATCACTGTAATAAATTTCTTGATAAAGAGTTGTTATTTATATGCGAACATCTTATTATGTATGTTGCATCTTCATATATTGCATGGTTGGGAAAATGTTGAAGAGAAGTGTAGCCTGGTGGCATTGCCACAATAAACTGTTTATTATAATGTTTACACATGATATCGGTGGTTTGACCACAATAAAATATTATAAATGGCAATTTGCTTGCGTTTTGGTGTGATGGCGGGGTGGGTTGACTTGATCCCCACAGGTGTGATGGTTGGTACGGGGGTGTGTTGGATGGATGGGTTGGGTTGCATACATTGCTTATATATATTCTGTTATGTAAATGGGCTTAGGCCCAAGATGATGCTAAATGGTTTAGGCCCAGTGAACTACGGTAAGAGGATTATACACTGAGTTCTAGTAACTCACCCCGTTTCCTTAACCCTTGTAGGTAATGCTCAGTGATGTGGACTTGGGCCATGGATGACTTGGTGGAGGCCATAGTTCAGAAATGGTTTTTATTGAACTTTAGATTTCTATTTCGTTCACTTATTACTTTTACTATTTTGGGTTTTATGATGTAATAAGGACTCTGGATTATTTTATTTTGTTTTATGTTTGACGTACTTATATTTTGCTCAAATTACTTTAAATGGGATTTTTCGAGAAACTTAAATAAAGTTTTTCTAAAATGGATTCACAAATGGATTTCATAATAAAACTTTTACAAATATTTTAACCCTAAAATTTTCTCTCGAATTATCAACAATATTTTCAAAAGTCACGGTTTGTAAAATCACTAGTTCGAATTTATCGATTTATCAAACAATCTTCGAAGTTAGTAATATTTTATCAAATATTTCAAATCAAACTTGTTTTCTTGATTTTAAAAAATAAATACTTATTTCCAAACGAATAAAAAGGACTTAACATATTTTTCTCATGTGACATGTCAGATCCGGTCATAACGCATGGGCCGGGTTTGGGGTGTTACAGGTGGATCCATGGTCGTCGAGTGACTATGCGATCCTCAAATCTTCCTCCGTACCATAATTCCCACCCATATACATCCTAAGCAGAATATCATATGAATGCAATATGCACATCCACAAAACTCATACTCATCACATAGGGGTATTTTCGTCATTTCACAACCAAAGGATATTTTCGTAAATCTACTCTACAGGGGATTTAGGTAATTTTGCAAAACAGAGGTACTTTGGAAATTTTGTAAATCAGGGATGTTTTGGTAATTCTTCAAACCAAGGGTATTTTGGTAATTTCACAATTCGGGGCTATTTTAATAATTTTACAAATCTATGGGTATTTGGTCCCTTTCAGGTTTTAGTTATAATCTTTGGCCCATTAAAAAGTCCTTGCGGCTAGAGTGAACAGACACTATGCACCAAGTAGGATTCCAGAGAAGAGGAGGTGGGCCGCTAGGGCCGCTTAAGTACCAAGCTCTCCCTAGATCCAATCCTAGACATGCATATGCCCGTTACCACACTCGAACCTAGCGACTTGTCCACGGACATAATGGCCATCAACCCATTTCACGTTCATATAACCCATAATGGCCGCATCACATTTTTATGGCCCACTAGGCCCAAATCTCATTCATATGACCCATTAGGCCCAAAACAAATCCAGATCATGTAACATGCATGCCTGACCCAACTCATATAATCAAATTAATCCATTTCATCAAACTTAGCCTCAGGGCCCACCGGGCCCATTTAGCCACTTTTGGCTTTTCGGCTTTTCGGCATTACCGATTTCGTGTGTACATGTGTTTGTACACACCTGGTTATCGTGTCGTGCTATTCTATCCTTAGACTTGAACCTACAACCAACCAACCTTCAATCAATCACTAAATCAAAACTTTTACCAAAAGCCGAAACCTTACCTTAACCTTACTGTGTGCCACCGGGTTCTAATAGCCTTTCCTTAGCTACTAATCACGAGTATCCCCTAGATCTGCACAGACACATACATCATTAAAATTCGAGTGACTCATAATACACACAAGTCACCCCCATAGACCACACACACATTCGGCTATTCACTTAATCCACCATCGAGTTGAGTACACTTACCCTTGCTAACGATCCTACCACGCTTGCGATCTTTCAACCTTATCATTGTTATCATAGAGTTAACGATAGGACAGTTAGATAGCCTTTCGGCTTTTAGCAAAACGTACAAAAGAGGCTAACCGAATACTTACCAAATCCCCTTTTGATCCTGCAGCCTAAATTCGGCTTTTGAGATTAGTATGGTGACAGAGACAACTCGGCACCAATAAGGAGAAGAAGAAGGGAAGTGATCGGCTAGAACTAAAGGTGAACAAGAGAAAGAATTTAAGAAGATAAGGTATGAGGAATTTGGCTAAATAGAAAACCAAAATTTCAGCAAAGGAATGATGGGGTTTTTTTTCCGGCAAATGGAAGAATTCGACTGAGGGGGAGAAAACAAAATTCCAAGAACCTCACAAAGGGATTCGACACCTCCTTTTATAGCCAATAGCCGAATCCTACCTTCCCCCACAGTCCAATTCGGCACCAACTCTTCCCACCTCTCATCTCCTAATTTTTCTCCATGATATCTCCCTTATCTCATTCGAAATTCCCTCATTTATCAACTCACAAGACCAATTCAAACACTTCAACACAAGAGTCCAAATTCCACACAACTATGGCCGTCCACTATGCAATATAAACACTCCAAAAACACCTTACCACTACTCGAACCTTGGACCTCTTCACGCCACATTGTAGCTCCCCTAGTGACGCCACCTTGCCACTGGACCACAAGCCCATTTGTGTCCTATTTTCCCCTTAATCTGCTTAAGAGGCCTAATGCCTGAGACTAGAGTCCACTAAAGCAAGAAAAATAAAATTTTCCCTATCTCTAAGACTTCAAATAATCCCGATAATACCTTAAAATTAATATTCTAAGTGCTACTCATACATACCAACCTCAGTGCACAGAAATTTAAAGTATCGGGATTTTTGGGGCGTTACAACCCAATAGGCCCAAATCTACTAGGCCCAAATTCGGGGCGTTACACTTCAAAGGAACCTAAACATTACCAACACATACACCAAAATGCCATTTCAAAGTCCTAAGTTAACTAACCAATGTGTCATTCAAAGACACCACATATGCATCCAAACATCATTTATCTAACATGTCAATATTGCCTTATGCCAAGCATGAATAGCTAACTTCATTATGTAACTAGATCATATCACAAAAGACTGTCTCTAAACCATCATCATCATACCATATGACCATGCGCATCAATTACCTTACATATTCATAAGCTACATTTCATGCTTATCAACTTAGTACATATAGGTACTAAAACATAACACATTTAACCATCATCAACCGTTCAAAACAAACTATAAGATCATGATTTTCAATCACTACTAAGTAGTCAAGATGACCTTATATATCAGGCCATACAAGTCCATATAAACATAACTTCAAGACATAAGCATAATAATTCAACCATTTAGTACATCCATGAGCCATCAATACAAAAGGCATATATGTGATAATATTTCCATTTCCATACATGAACCTAGCTCATAAATGCACTTAATCATATCTCAAGTAATCAATTTCAAGTCATTAACAAGATGCCAAGATAACCTTAAAAACAAGCAAATCAAAGTCACCAAAATCACATAACTTGGTTGAGCATCAAAATGTACCAAACCAACCTAGCTTTCCAAAGTTTATACATGCCAAAACACTATTAACATAAACACCATAATATCATCACAAAGCACCCTATACATGCCATTATAAACCTTAACCAAATTACTCAAAAACTACCAAATTGTCCACTAGATAGTGTAATAGATCTCCGGTGAACTTCCAACTGATTGAGCCTCCGATAATTTGTAAATTGAAGGAAAAATAACTACATAAGAAATGAATGCTTAATAAGCTCGAATAAAATTTAAACATAATATACCATTTTAATAATGAACTTTATAGAATAAGTTTAAACCTTTATCAATTCCTTAAGCTAATAAAAGCCTATATAACACCATCAAACTCACAAATTAGCGTACTTGTTCATGATACATATTAAATCAACTATATATGTATAAGCATAACATTTAAGTCATCATTGTTACCATACGATCATGTTTCATTCCATTTTCTTACGTACCGTTTCCAATACCATGAGTTTAATATACACCTATTCAAGCATCGTCAAGCTCACATGTTAGTAGATTCATTGACAATCATATGAATTCATTTATAACATCAATGGATTTTGTAAGATACAATACATAAGCATCAACCTTTTCATATAGTTATGAACCTTTCCATTAAGTCACTTACTGTCCATTCCCTTTTTTTACCCGTTGAACCATCTAAAATTACATCGGATACTCGGGAAAGCTCACACGAAGTGTGCCTTTACATATAACCATAACCTTTCCTTTACATGAATGCTCACACAAGCTATGAAATAAGCATGCTCACACGAGTTGTGGGTAGAAATGTAAGCTACACGATGTTGTTCACAAAAGTTGTGGAGAATCCACAAAAAATGCAGGACCTCAGCCATCGGTAGGACATTCAAGACTAGCACCCGAAACATGAAACACCTAATGAAATGTCATTTTGTATCCTAAGAATTCTTAAGGTTCAACCGGGACTCAATATCCATCAATTCGTCATAATGTGTATACATTCACATATATATTAATTCATTTACTTTAAAAACAACATAGTAAACATTTAATTTAATTAATATTATAATGATTACAGTTCATACAAACTTACCTGACTAAATTGCAGCAACAACTAAGCATAGGGGCTATTTGGTAATTTTCTCTTCTCTTCGATTTTCCAGTCGTTCTTTATCTAAAATAATAATTCCATTCAATTCACTAATTATGACAGAAAATCAATTCATTTTATGCAATTAAGTCCTTTTTGACATTTTACAAAATTACCCTTACCGTATTTGCAATTTAGTCCCTAAACCTGAAATTTGCAATTTCATCATTTTTAATTAAATTTCATGCTAACTGATTTTTACCTAATTTTACAACAATCCATATTTATCATTAATTTTCAATATTTTCCTTTAATTTTATCATTTTCATAAATAAATCCCTAAACTTAAAAATCATCAAAAATTACTTAACAAAATATTTATATTTAACAACCATGTTTAAGATTCTAACATAAAATTTCAAGAACAACACAAATTCATCAATGGCAAAATTCCAAAAATTTAAAAATTTAACAAATTGGCCCCCTGGGTTAGCTAGATTAATCTAACACAAGTTTAAAAACATAAAAATCATTAAAAATGAAATTAAAACACTTAACATGCACCCAAAGTTAATTTGGTTGAAAGCTTCCTCAAGGTATCCATGGAGGTGTCGGTTGTACTAAAGAAAGACAAAAATATGATAGCATTTTAGTCCTTCTGCTTCTTTTAAATTTCATTTAATTATAAATTACAAATTTGCCCTTTTAAAATCAATAAATTTCAAGCATTTAATTACCCAAAACCGTCCAGCCATAGTTCAATTGGTATAATTGAAATATTAGTCCACCAATTTAAGATTCTATAGCATTGGACACTTTTAACTAATAGAACTCAACTTTTGCACCTTTACGATTTAGTCCTTTTCACTTAATTAACCATTTAAACATCAAAATTTCTTAATGAAACTTTAATACAACCTTAATAACACTCTATAAATATTTAATAAAATATTTACAGTTTAATTTATAGAAACGAGGTCTCGATACCTCATTTTCTAAAACGACTTGACTTTAGGGTTATACCACTTGAACCTAATTATTTATTCTAATAGCATAAATTGCCCATTCAACATTTATTTTAATACCATATTTGACTCGTAAATATTAAATAATAATATTTACGAACTTACTCGCCAGATTTGTGGCCCCAAAACGGGCTGTTATATAACCAAACCCAATCTTTGGGTTCAAAAACTACTCTTTTGTGTCCCTTATTAGCTTTGCTTACATACTGCAATTGGTTCTCTTCACGATTTTTTTCCCTTACTTTGTGGTTTAGATTCTTCACAAACTCAGCCTTCTTTTTCCCATCTACATGCACAAATTAATTAATAGGTAAGGGAATTAAATCTAAGGGAGTCAAAGGGTTAATGTAACACCCCAGACCCGGCCTAGAAGTTAGGCCTGAATCCGGCATGTCACATCAAAGGCATAATTCAAACGATTTTGCTAATTAAAAATTTAAGGCCCAAAAGCCCAAAATCCTTGAGTCTTGTTAAGTAATGGAAAAAAACCCATTTTATAATTTAAAGTACTTCAAAAACCAAGTTTAAACGTAAGAAATTTACTTAGGTGTAATAATTAAGTAAACAGTTGAAACAACAAAACCCAAAATCTAAAGTCAAATCGGAGTACAAGGCCATATTACATCCAACGAAAATAAGCAATTAAAACTATGTCTTTTGAAACAAATAAACAAAAATTTAAACATCTTTTACTGTGGCCATCTCCGAGTCCTCTCCCACGTCGAGCCATTTACTGAGGATCACCTGAAACATTTAATAAAGGGTGTGAATTTCGAAACTTAGTGTGTACAACCTTTGGCATTCAATTCAATATATAATTATCACATTGGCTTGAGCCCTATCAAAATCGGTGGTCTTGGGCCTTGGCCCACAATGACCTCATATCAGATCATATCATATGCAAAACAAGATAATGCAAAACCCTCCCCAAAAATCCATCCGCTACACACCATTTCCCTTCCAACCCTACACACCTGTGGGGATTTCTAAATCGACCTACCCATCCTCTACACACCAAAGGTAGCACTCACAGCGGCACTACTCAACGTTGCAGCAAAGCTGCTAATCATATAATGGGCTTAAAGCCACCGATGGACGCATGGTCGTCAAGCGACTATGCGATCCTCAAATCTTCCTCCGTAACATAATCCCCACCCATATACATCCTAATCAGAATATCATATGAATGCAACATGCACATGAGTAACATCCACAAAACTTATACTCATCACATAGGGGTATTTTCGTCATTTCACAACCCAAGGGTATTTCCTTAAATCTACTCTACAGGGTATTTAGGTAATTTTGCAAAACAGAGGTACTTTGTAAATTTTGTAAATCAGGGATATTTTGGTAATTCTGCAAACCAAGGGTATCCTGGTAATTTCACAATTCGGGGCTATTTTAGTGATTTTTTAAATCTAAGGATGTTTTGGTAATTTTTTTCAAACTAAGGGTATTTTGGTTATTTTCAAATTAGGGGTATTTTAGTAATTTGGCAAACTGAGGGTATTTCAGTAATTTTACAAACTAGTGTATTTCGATAATTCCGCAAATCGGGGGTATTTCAGTAATTTCATAAATTGGGGGTATTTCGGTAATTTCATTAACTGAGGGTATTTGGTCCTTCTTGGGTTTTAGTTATAAACTGTGGCCCATTAACAAGTCCTTGCGGCTAAAGTGAACAGACATTATGCACCAGGTAGGATTCCAAAGAAGAGGAGGTGGGCCACTGGGACCACTTAAGTACCAAGCTTTCCCTAGATCCAATCCTAGACATGCATATGTCCGTTGCCACACTCTAACCCAGCGACTTGTCCACAGACATGTTTAATTATTAGATTAAGTCTTATGCGGTTTAAGAGTTGTTCAGAATTGGCCTAAAGTCCATTAAATCCTAGCATACTTGCCAATGTCCCCATAAAGCCCATCAAGCCCATTTCACGTACATATAGCCCATTAAGCCCAAATCACATCCTTATGGCCCATTAGGCCCAGATCTCATTCATATGGCCCATTAGGCCCAAAAAAATTCCAGATCTGCATAACTAACTCAATTCATATAACCAAATCAATCAATTTCATCAAACTTAGCCTCAGGGCCCACCGGGCCCAATTAGCCACTTTCGACTTTTCGGCTTTCCGGCATTGCCGATATCATGTGTGTGTAGTGTTTGTACACACCTGGTTACTGCGATGCGCTATTCTATCCTTATCCTTGATCCTACAACCAACCAACCTTCAATCAATCACTAAATCAAAACATTTACAAAAAAGCTGAAACCTTACCGTAACCTTACCGTGAGCCACCGGGTTCTAATAGCCCTTCCTTAGCTACTAATCAGAAGTATCCCCTAGATCTGCACTCACAAATACACTATCAAAATCCGAGTGACTCATAATCCACACAAGTCACCCCTATAGATCATACACACATTCGGCCATTCACTTAAACCACAATTGAGTTGAGTACACTTACCCTTGCTAACAATCCTACCATCCTTGCGATCTTTGAATCTTATCCTTGTTATCACAGAGTTTTAACGATAGGACAATTAGATAGCCTCTCAGCTTTTAGTAAAACATACAAGAGAGGTTAACCGAATACTTACCAAATCCCCTTTCGATCCTGCGGCCTAGATAGCTATTGAACGAGATCCAGCTTTTAAAATTTGATTAAGAGTAGATAACAGCAACCGATTTGTGATGGAGGAAAAATAACAAGGAATCGACAAAAAGATAGGGCTATTCGATTATAAGGGAGTACTCGGCTTTCAGAGAAAGAAAAAGAATGCAACACCAATAGGGATTTCAGCAAAAAAGAATGATGGTTTTTTGGCAATGGAAAAATTCGGCAATGGGAGAAACAGAATGAGGGGGAGAAAAGAAAAGTAATGAAAACCCAAGGAACCTTTGAAAGGAATTCGGTAAAAAAAAGAAAGACTAACCTATTTGCAAAACTCTCCAAATGCCGAAAGCCACAATGAAAATTCGTAATACCCCCTAAAAGACCCAAAAACGACACTCATCTACCCTCCTAAGCTGAATTTATACACTCTCCACTTCCCAAAACGGCACCAACTCTTCACACTTCTCAACTCCTAACTTTTCTCCCTGATAACACCTTAGCCTTATCCGAATTTCCCTCCATTATCAGTTCCCCTTACCACTCAAACACTCCAACGCAAGAGTTCATATTCAACACAACTCTGGCCGTCCACCTATGCAAAATAAAACACTCAAAAAATACCACTCCTAATGCTCGAACCTTGGACCTCCTCAGCTGACAACACGCCACCTTATAGCTCCCCAAATGACGCCACTTGCCACTGGACCACAAGCCCATTTGTGTCATATTTTCTCTTAATCTGCTTAAGAGGCCTAATGCCTGAGACTAGGGTCCACTAAAGCAAGAAAAATAAATTTTCCCTATGGTCTTCCCTATCTCTAAGACTTCAAATCATCCAGATAATACCTTAAAATTAATATTCCAAGTGCTACTCATACATACCAACCTCAGTGTACAGAAATTTAAAGTTTCGGGATTTTGGGGTGTTACAACTTGGTTAGTGTCGTTCTCTTGTTCTCAAAAATTTTAAACGCTCCCATGCCCAAGGCCCAATAGGCCCAATTCTACTAGGCCCGAATTCGGGGCGTTACAGTTAAAACCGTAGACAACTTCAAATGGTGAGTAGTGGTTGAATGCATAGATCAATTGTAAGCAAACTTGATATGCAGCAAGCACTCTTCCCATGTTTTCAATTTTTTCTGAAAGATTGCTCTCAACAAGGTGGATAGAACTCGATTAACAACTTTGGTTTGGCCATCTGTTTGCGGGTGGCACGTTGAGGAAAACAGCAACTTGGTGCCAAGTTTTCTTTACAAAGTCCTCCAAAAATGGCTAAGGAATTTGGCATCTTGATCTGATACAATCATCTTTGGTACTCCATGTAGTCGAACCACTTCCCTAAAAAACAGATTAGCTACATTCGAAGCATCATCAGTTTTGTGGCATAGAATAAAATGAGCCATTTTAGAGAATCTATCAACTACCATAAAAATCGATTCTTTCCCACTTTTAGTCCTAGGAAGTCCTAGTACAAAATCCATAGAAATTTCTACCCATGGTTCTTCAGGAATGGGTAGTGGGGTGTACAATCCATAAGGCTTAATGCGAGATTTTGCCTTCTTACAAGTGATGCATCGGTCGCATACCCTCTCCACATCTCGTCTCATCTTGGGCTAAAAGAAATGTTCGTGGAGCATGGCTAAAGTTTTGGCCACTCCAAAGTGCCCCATGAGACCTCCACCATGCACCTCTTTCACGAGCACATCTCAATTGGAACCTAGGGGGATACATAATTTAACTTCTTTAAAGAGGTATCCATCATGCTTATAGTACCTTTTGAATGCCCCCTTTTCATAAGCTTTGTAGATTTCACTAAAATCAACATCATTTTCATAAAGTTTCTTAAGATACGCAAAGCCAAGCAATTTAAAGTCTAAATTATTGAGAAGTGCGTACCTTCTTGATAATGCATCCACAACGACATTCTCTTTACCTTTATTTTATTTAATCACATAAGGGAATGGTTCAAGGAATTCCACCCATTTGGCATGCCTCTTGAGATGTTTTAATGCCTCATGGTCGATGTGAATAAAAAACTCCTTGGGCCATAGGTTGTGTTGCCAAGTTTCCAACACTCGAATTAATGCGTTACATCTCCTTATCATATGTTGGGTAATTAAGGGTAGCACCATCCAATTTCTCACTAAAGTAAGCTATAGGACACCCATTCTATGTTAGAACGACTCTAATCCCTATTCCTGAAGCATCACATTCAATCTCGAAATTTTTTTGTAAAATCAGGTAAAGATAACAGTGGTGCATTTGTCAAGCAATCTTTAATCAAAGTAAAAGACTTCTCTTGCTCCTCACCCTAATGAAAGTTTGAACTTTTCTTGATAATTCCAGTTAAAGGAGCAGCTATGGTGCTAAAGTTAGGAACAAACCTTTAGTAAAAACTAGCAAGACCATGAAAACTTCTTACTTGGCTTATGTTAGTAGGTCGTGGCCACTCTCATATTGCTTTTAACTTCTCTTGACGACTTCAAGGCCTTCTGAGCTAACCGCAAAACCTAGAAAAACAAGTTTGTTAGTACAAAAAGAACACTTTTTAAGATTTGCAAATAAAGTTTCCTTCCTTAATACTTCCAACACGAATTTCAAATGATGAATATGATCTTCCAAAGATTTACTGTAAATCATATATCATCAAAATACACTACACAAAATTTACCAATAAAGGATTGAAAAACATGATTCATTAACAGTATAAAGATGCTTGGTGTGTTAGTTAGGCCGAAGGGCATAACCAACCACTCATACAAACCGTGCTTGGTTTTGAACGTGGTTTTCCATTTGCCTCCTTCTTTTATCATTATTTGATGGTAACCACTCTTTAGATCTATTTTGGAAAAAATACGAGCCCCACTTAGCTCATCTAACATGTCATCTAAGGTGGGATCAAGTGTCGATACTTGATGGTAATCTTATTGACTGCATGAGAGTTGATGCACATGCCTCAAGAGCCATCTTTCTTATGTGGTACCAACAACACGGGCACGACACATGGGCTTAGGTTTTCTCGAACATACCTCTTTTCCATTAACTCGATAACTTGTCTTTGTAGCTCCTTGGTTTCCTCAGGGTTACTTCGATAAGCTGGCCGGTTCAGGATAGTGGCTCTGGGAATAAAGTCTATTTGATGCTTAATGCCCCTAATGGGTGGCAACCCACTCGGGATGTCCTCTACGAACACATCCTCGAACTCCTATAGTAAAGACATGATAGAAGAAGGAAGAGTGTTATCTAAATCGTTAGTACTAAACATACTTTCCTAGTAAATGAGCACAAGAAAATCATGCTTCAAAAGAAAAGACTTTCTGATTTCTCTTTCTTTTTCAAAAACACTCAACTTTCCCAACTCACTCTCTTCTTTTCCATCATTTTTCTCTCATTTTTTTACCTCACTTTCTTTGTTTTGGTCTTTTATTTTTGACTCATTCTTTCCTTTCTTCTTTTGTATTTTCATGTATTTCTCACTCTCATTTTTTTTCTTTCTTTTCTTTTGCTTTCGATCTTTCATAGGACTTTCTTAATTGGAGATGATCTTCATAAACTTGTTTGGGAGTAAGTGGTGCCAAAGTAATGTTCTTCCCTTAGTGTTTGAAAGTATACCGATTGGTATATCCATCATGCAATACTCAGTGATCAAATTTCCATAGTCTCCCTAACAATAAGTGACCAGCATGCATTGGCACTACATTGTAAAGAACTTCGTCACTGTATTTGCCAATTGAGAAAATTGATGACAGCTTGCTTAGTAACTTTGAGCTTTCCACCGTCATTGAGCCATTGAAACTTGTAAGTATGTGGATGTCTGGTGGTTGCTAGGCCAAGTTTTTCTACCAACAAGCTGCTAGCAACGTTAATACAACTACCACCATCTATAATGACACAACATATCTTTCCTTGGACATCGCAACATGTATGAAAGATGTTTTCGCATTGCTGCTCATTCTCCGCATTTTGGATGCTTAAACTTTGCTTAATGACAAGGATTTCACCATCCACGGCATACTCTAAGTCATTCTCCTCATCAGTAGGTATTTCGAGCTCATCTTCCTTTTCAATTTCAGATTCTATCTCACCATTGTCCCTCATAGCACTTCGATTTTAACATTGGTTAGCAATATGGCCCCTCCTAAAGCATTTGAAACACTTGATGTATCGATATTGATTTGGCATGGCCTCGTTCTTTCCTTTACTTGGATCTCCACTCGGCTTATTAGACTTTAATGCCCCAATATTGTCTTTGGATTGAAAGGTGGTATCCTTTTTGTAGGTTCCTTGACTCCACTTCGATGTAGAAACAAATTTAGAAAGGGATCGGGTGGTACCTTTTCTTTTCAATTGTTTTTCCACCTTGAACACCATGTGAACCATATCAATGACTTCAACATAGTGTTGAAATTCAACTATATTGGCAATGTCTCGGTTAAGGCCGGCTAGAAATCTTGCCATGTTGGCCTCTCGGTCTTCCTCAACATTAGCATGCATCATTGCTATCTCCATCTCCTTGAAGTAATCCTCCATGCTTCGATTACCTTAGGTGAGATTTTGTTGTTTTTCATACAATTCTCGATAGCAGTGGACAGGTACGAACCTCTTTGTCATAATAGCTTTCATTTCAACACATGTAGACACGGGTCATTCACCATTTCTTCTCCTACTCAAGGTTAGCTGATCCCACCAAATAATACCATAATCAAAGAATTCGATGGCAGCAAGTTTTACCTTTTTGCTTTTTGAGTAGTTATGGCATTTAAAGAAGAGTTCAACCTTTTTTTCCTACTCCAAGTAAACTTCAAGGTCAATTTTGCTTTGGAACAGAGGGATTGCCATTTTTATATTGCTAAGGTTATCATCTATGTGATTTCATACCCTCAGTCCTTGATTTCTTTGACCTCAATGCCTCAAGCTACGACTAGAGGCTTAATCACTCTCCATTTAACTCTAATCATAGTAATCTTCTTGATTCAACCTTAGAGGACCTCACTCACTCCTTCGATTTTGAGGTGAATGTCCCCTTGGGCTCTCTCCTCCAACTCGTCCAATTGTTCTTGCATTGGCTCCAATCGGCGCTACAACATTCTGTCCATCTCGTGAATGAAAGCTTGTCAGGCGCACCACCACCACCACCAACATTATTCCTTTTAGGACTTTGAGACATGATGTTTCTCACAAAACAAACCCCACTGATACTTTCAGAAAAAAATATTTGCTCCTCTCATGTTTATACTCGTTATTAGCTTTTAACCCCCTCTAATGCTCTCTCACACTCTTGCCTTTTACAACTTTTGCTCTCTCTAAGTTCTTATGTGACTTTCTTAGACTTAAGCGACAAACCTTATGGAATCAACTTTAAAAGTGATGTAAGGTAGGTATTAAGGTTAGGTGATAGGGAAGGCTTAGAAGGAAATCTAAGGGTAATTTGATAGGTGATAGGGAAGGCTTAGAAGGAAATCTAAGGGTAATTTGAAGTGTGGCTATAATCGTTGTCGTAAAGGAAAACTTGTACTTGGGAAAAGAAACTCTTTCAAACTAGCTCTTTTTTATAAAAATTTTGAAACTCCGTTTTGTATTTTTCGAACTTGAGGATGTAAATATGTTGTATTCTTTTTTCTCTTTTTTTAAATGTTAATCTCGGGAAAGATTAAAACTTTGGATACTTACTTAATTTAGCTAGCTTTGATGCCAAATGATGCGAGCTCATCCTCATAGGATGATTACAAGTCATAAGAGTTCCCGATCAAAATTAAGAAGTATAGAATGTAATGGGATTTGTAAAGGTTGAAAACGTGAATAGTAGGCTTTGGAAAGGTGATTTGATGGATAATAAAGGAAAACAGAAAGATAGGCTTGAATTCAATTTAAGGACTCAAGAATGAACCAATATTATATAATAATACTGACCTAATCCTTATATTAGCACTTAGAAAGAATACAAAAAGGAAACAAGAATCATGACCCTCTATCTAGTAAGATAAGAACCAATCGGTATAAAGGATGAACGCCACACTTCTAAGAAGTGATATGTTCAAATGAAATAGATTGACGCCACAAGAATGCTTGATAAGTCAATTTGAGTCAAATAAGAACAAGGAGAGTGAACACTCACAATAAGATTAAAATTCATCAAAAGTTGTTACAAAATGTCTCAAGCCTCATACCTATAGGCTTTACAAAGAACCAACCAAATAGGCATGAGATAACAATCATAATAAATATATTTGATGTCTATTAATTCGTTCAAAGCATCCCTTGAGAGTTTCTAGACGTTGATGATGCCCAAAGCCTTGTTCAACATCAAGGCCTTTGGTTGGGTTTATGCTCGCATCATTTCCCATGTGCATGACTTGTTTACGCCAACCTGCATTATTGAAGTCCCTATGGAAGTTAACCACAATGTGGCAAATGCAGTAGATGAATCTCCACGAAACACCAGAACGCCTAATCACCACTATTAGCCCCTTCAATATATCAAAAATGATGCAAATGTTAATTTGTTTAACAACATGCCTTTGCAAGTTCGTCAAGAAATATTGCCACTATTCTATGTTCTTAGAAACTAGAATGGAAAAGGTTATCAGTAGTACACTCTAATTATCGTCTTATGCAACTGTAATAAGGAGGATTTGCGTATATTTCTAGAAAAGCCAGGTCCCATCAACCTACACAAGTGGCTTATAGTGGGAAAAAACTTTAATGCATGGACTGAATGTTAAGAACAAGCAGTGAAAGCTTCTTCTCCTCGGTTGTAGTTGGTCATCCAAGTTGTAAGAAAGCAACGTCTACAAGTCAACCACAATCCTGCACGTACTCTTGTATCGCAGCTAACCACCCTTAAAATTCATTGTACGACACATCCTAATCTTTGTGCAACTGCTCCATCGCCATCTATTTAACCCACCATGCTTTCCTGTATGACACTCTATAATAAAACCGAGATTGCATGTCAGTTATCAAAACTAATACAAGAATGGTAGGCATGCCTTTCACTAGTGGCATGATGCAATTACAAATTCTTTTTGTATCAAGTTTCTGATGGTCTTGCGTCATCCGTGCAACAGTGCATGTATGAGGCTTAACAAATTTCATAATCCCCCACAATTACAACCTTTAGATGAGTGCAGCTCGTACCCGGCAATTACAACCTTCTACAGACCTCCAACACTTCCTAATATATTGGGTCGGTTTAATTACAATGACTTTGTAGTCCATCGACACTTTCATGCAATATCATTGATTGCCAATACACATTCCTCTTTATTTGCGAATTGTTGACCTACAAACGACTCTTCTAATTCCAGATCTACCACCAAACTATGAGAAGGTATTATATTTGGGTATTTAGGAAACTTAGATGCATGCACAACATTGAGATACACGTTCAACATATAGCCCTAAGGTCATTGTGTATGGCAATGCCACGAGTTGGGTTCTCGAGCGAAGGACCATATACATTATCATCATCATTTGAACCTTCATCGTCGATATCATTCAGGACCTCATCAAAATCGGGGTCACTAAAATCTTCACCTTGGTGACCAAAACCACCATCATTGTCAGGTCTTTTTTCATGATACGACCACGGCCTTGTTGAGGTGTTCGAGTCGTGTAACAGTCCAATTTAGACCCTAGTCAGAACAGTTGGTGTGTTTTTTGTTGCCAATTGTAATGAGAAATATACTTGTTTATGCTTATAGGGATGACCCAAGTGTGGGTGGCAATTTGGCCTTGAAAATGGCCTATATTTGCCCACACGGTTGAGCACACGGGCGTGTGGCCCGACCGTGTCCCTCGTGGTTGAAATTCAAAACAAGTCAGGATCGACCACGGGCTAGACACACGGGCGTGTGACTGGCCGTGAGGTGAAGTCAGTAGCGACTACGGGTGAGGCACACGAGCATGTCCATGGCCGTGTGGACAAGTCAATATGTATGCCCCATTTTGACACGGCTTAAACACACGGGCGTGTCTGAAGGCCGTGGGAGGCACACGGCTGCCCACACGGGTGTGTGACCTCTGTAACTTTGAAAAGTTTTAAATTTTTGAGAATTTTCGTATGTGTTTGGTTTAGTCCTGGCCCTATTCTTAAGCATGTTTAAGGTTACGTTGACCTATCTAAGGAAGACATTGATTGGATTTGACGAGTTTTCCTATAATATGTTCGTAAAGTCTTTGTTTTTCCAGTAATGCCCCTTAACCCTAATCTGGCGACGGATGCGGGTTAGGGGTGTTACATTTGATTGGTATCAGAGCTACGGTTTAGTCGATTCTCGGACTAACGTAGCATGTAGGAGTCTAGCTATACATGCCATATATCTAAACTGTGATAGTGTGATGAATCCTGACATGTAAAATGTGTTTATTGTATAGTAATGGATCCCGAAAGAGCTGTAGCTGACGATGTAGAAAGCAATGCGCCTGCTCCCGCTCAAGGGAGAACACCCTCTGATTCGAGACCGGCTACGAGCGGTCAAGAGGGAGAAGCTAAACAAGCTTTCTTCCAGATGATGAGTAAATGATTCACTCAATTTGTGAGAAATAATCTGACTATTTCACAACCTCCGCCCCATATCATCTCCCTCAGACTTCAGTTGTGCCTCCGGTAATGGGTATAAATCTGTTGAATAAGCCTTCGGTCGATAAAATTCACAAGTATGGGGCCGAAGAGTTCAGGGCTACCAGTGATGATGATACTGAGAGAGTCGAGTTTTGGCTAGAGAACACAATCTGGGTATTTGATGAGATGTCACTGAGTCTCGAAGAATGCATAAAGTGCGTTGTTTCTTTGTTGCGAGACGCAGCCTATCAGTGGTGGAAAACTTTAATTTCTGTTTTTCTGAAAAAGCGGGTCAATTGGGATTTATTCCAGTCTGAGTTTCTAAAGAAATACATTAGTCAGAGATTCATCGATCAGAAACAGAAAGAATTCCTAGAATTGAAGCTGGGCCATATGTCTGTCACTGAATATGAACGAGAGTTTGTGAGGCTAAGTCAGTATGCTCAAGAATGTGTATCATCGAAAGAAATAATGTGTAAAAGATATGAAGATGGCCGCAACAAAAATATCCGTTTGCTAGTTGGGATGCTAGAGATAAAAGAGTTTGTTGTGCTTGTTGATCGAGCGTGTAAAGCTGAGGCACTCGAGAAAGATAAAAGAAAAGCTGAGTTTGAAGTTAAAGATGTGAGAAAAATATTTCCAAGAAAATCATTTCAGTCTACTTCGAAGAAATTCAGAGATGAACATAGCCGTTCAAATGCTAATATGGGACATTCGAGTAGAGATCAAGCTAGATCCCAATTGAGTTCCAAAGCTCCAGCAACATTGATTGAAAGTGTTGGAAATGTTTGATCCGAGCGACCCGGGTGTAAGCATTATGGTAAAAGACATCCGAGAAGGTGTAGATTAAATGATTGAGCTTGCCTCAGATGTGGACCGTTAGATCATTTCATCTGTGATTGCCCAGAGTCTGTTGAGCAAGAGATTATTCAGAATCCGAGATCCGATAATGTTCCAGTTGAGAGTAAAGGATTCAGATATTCCAAAAACTACTTTCAGAACAAGGTACGAGCATTACGAGTTTTTAGTTATGCCTTTCGGACTAATGAATGCTCCTGCTATTTTTATGGATCTGATGAACAGAATTTTCAGACCGTACCTAGATAGATTTGTTGTTTTTTTTATTAACGACATTTTGATTTATTCACATAATGAAAATGAGCATGCTGAACATCTGAGAATCGTGTTGCAAACTCTGCGAGAAAAGCAATTATATACGAAATTCAGCAAATGTGAATTCTGGTTACGTGAAGTTGGTTTTCTAAGACATATTGTATAGGGCTCTAGAATACGAGTTGATCCGAGCAAGATTTCTGCTATTTTGGAATGGAAACCTCTGAGGAATGTGTCCGAAGTTTGTAATTTTTTGGGACTCGCTGGTTATTATCGAAGGTTCGTAAAAGGCTTTTCGATGATAGCTACTCCGTTGACTAGATTACTGCAGAAAGATGTGAGGTATGAATGGTCCGATAAATGCCAAAAAAGCTTTGATCAATTGAAAGCCCTTTTGACTGAAGCTCTAGTGTTGGTACAACAAGAATCAGGCAAAAAGTTTGTGATTTGTAGTGATGTTGCAATTAGTGGTCTGGGTTGTGTTTTGATACAGGAAGGCAAAGTTCTAGCTTATGCCTCGAGACAACTGAAACCTCATGAAAAGAATTATCCAACTCATGATCTTGAACTAGCTGCAATTGTGTTCGCATTAAAAATTTGGCATCACTATCTCTTCGGTGAGAAATGCCACGTGTTTTTAGATCATAAAAGTTTGAAATATTTGATGACCCAAAAAGATTTGAATTTGCGATAGAGAAGATGGTTAAAACTTTTGAAAGACTACGAACTTGTGATAGATTATCATCCGGGAAAAGCAAATGTCGTTGCTGATGCACTGAGTCGGAAATCACTGTTTGCTTTACGCGCTATGAATGCTCATTTAAACTTGTCTGGTAAAGGTTCAGTGTTAGCTGAATTGAAAGTGAAACCATTGTTTTTACAACAAATAGTTGATGCTCAGAAAGTTGATAATGAAATGTTAACGAAACGAGCTCAGTGTGATTCGAATTCTGATTCTGAATTTTGAGTTGATGTTGATGACTGCTTAAGGTTCTAAGATCGAGTTTGTGTCCCTAGAAACCCAGAGTTGATTCAGTTGATTTTGAATGAAGCACATAACAGTCGTCTATCTGTTCATCCGGGAAGTACAAAGATGTACAAAGAAAGATGCGATTTGGGTAGTAGTTGATCGATTGACAAAATCTGCTCATTTTATTCCGGAACGAACTGATTACTCACTTGAAAAGTTAGCTGAGTTTTATATTTCTGAGATTTTGAGATTGCACGGGGTGTCATTGTCTATTGTATCAGATAGAGAAGAGAGGTTTACATCACGGTTCTAGAAGAAACTACAAGAAGCTTTGGGTACAAAATTGCGTTTCAGTACCGCTTTTCACCAGCAAACAGATGGTCAGTCTGAACGGATTATTCATATACTCGAGGATATGTTAAGATGTTGCATTCTTGAATTTGATGGTACGTGGGAATAGTATCTGCCATTGATTGAATTTGCGTACAATAATAGTTTTCAGTAGAGTATCAAAATGGCACCTTATGAAGCTTTGTACGGACGCAAATGTCGAACACCTCTATATTGGACTGAGCTCAGCGAGAGTAAAAAAAACGGGGTTGATTTGATAAAAGACACTGAACAGAAAGTGAAAGTAATCCGTGACAGTCTGAAAGCAGCGTCTGATCGTCAGAAGTCTTATGCGAACTTAAAACGAAAAGAGATTAAATTTGAAATCGGTGACAAAGTATTCTTGATAGTGTCTCCGTGGAAGAAAATACTCAGATTTGGACTTAAAGGCAAATTGAGTCCGAGGTTCATCAAACCGTATGAAATTATCGAACGAATTGGGCCAGTTGCGTATAGATTGTTATTGCCACCTGAACTAGAAAAGATTCACAATGTATTTCACGTATCGATGCTTAGACGATACCGATCTGATCTGTCACATGTGATTGCTCCATCTGAAATTGAAATATGATCTAATATGACCTACGAAGAAGAATCTATCTGTATCTTAGCTCGTGAAATGAAAGAGTTGAGAAACAAGAAAATCTCGTTAGTGAAAGTGTTGTGGCATCGACATGGAGTGGAAGAGGCTACATAGGAGCCTGAAGATTCAATGAGACAACAATATCCGAATTTGTTTAACCGTAAGATTTTCGGGGATGAAAATCCCTAAGGGGGGAGAATTGTAACAGTTTAGTTTAGAACCTAGTCAGAACAATGGTTTCGAAACCACAAATCCGAGTTAAAAAAATATTTTTATATTATTTTCTATGCCTGCAATAATTAATTAAGTATGTGTAAAAGTCCCATTTGAAAATTTGTCCGTTTGTGTGCTTAATTTGAGAAAAGGGTTAAATTGCATTAAATACAAAATTAGTATGCTTTATGTGAGGGAATCTATTTCTTAATGTATTTGTTATATGAAGTCCTTAAAAAGTTATTATGCCACTATTAGCAAGTGGACATTTATATCCATGTATTATAAGATGATAAAATTGTTTCATTAATGGTATATTAGTAATTTGTAAATTACATGATAATTAATATAACAAAAACATGGAAATAAGCCATTCTTATCATCTTATTGCCGAAAAACCAAGAAAAGGAAAAGAAAGAAGAACACCTAGGTTTCGACTAGTTCTTGGCTTGATTCAAGGTATGTTTTGCTTCGGTTTTGATAATTTTTATGTTTTTGCAATCGTTGCTTTTATACTTCAAAACTCATGCCTCAATTTTGTGAATTGATGATATTTTAGAAATGAGCCATTGATGAATTCATAAGCTTTATGAAGTTTTGTGATGAAATATGAAGTATATGTAATTGATTAACATAGTTTGTCTTTGAGTTTTTGATGAATTTGAGTATTTTGGATGTAATTGAGAAAATGATTATTTGAGGGACTAAATTGTGAAATAAATGAAAGGTATGGATTGATATGATCTTAGTGTATATTCGGCCAAGCATGGGTATTGTAACACCCGGGTTTTAGGGGTTATGCATTTAGTGCATAACTCAGGTGTTGGCATACTTCAGTGTGTGGTTGGGTGAGTTTTAGGGGTCTTGAGAACTCTAAAAGGTAGTGGAATGCCTTAGGAAATTTTTGGGTTTTAGTGTTAAGAAGGGGAGCTTGGCTATGGGGGTCTTAAGAGGAATATTTGGAAGGTTAAGACACAAGAATTGCTTTGGAAGAGTGGCAAGGAGGCGCCACATTGGAAGGTGACGCCTCAAGGTGCAAAGGGGGCCAGTGTTCGAGCTGCGAAGGCAGCATTTTGGTTTTGTTTTTGCGTCATGAGAGGGGGAGGTGTTGCACGGCTAGAAGGCTCTTAGTTAGATGAGGTAAGACTTGGTCTTTTATTTTTGAAATTCGGCTAGGAAGGTAGGAGGAAGGTTTGACTCATTCAAACTTTTTGAATGAGTGTCAAGGAGGGAATTTAAGAGCAGAAAGAGGGATTTGAGAAGAGAAGTGGTAGTGGCCGGCCAAGGGTCTCTCTTGGTGGCTATTTTTGGGTTTGGTGGAGTGTGCTTAAGTGGGTGTCGAAACCTAGTAGTATTTATAGGGGATGCTCACCTTTTGGCCACCCTTTTCTTCATTTATTTTCTCCTTGCCGTATGTTGTGCACCCATTTCTTTGTGCCGAATTACTTGTTCTTCCCTTAGTCTCTTGCCGAAAGTAAGTCAAAGGAAACCCACTCTTTTTCTTCTTAAGTTCTTTAAAGCTAAAACCGAAAGCACTCTTAGCCGAATCTCCCCTCCACCCTTGTCAGATCTCCTTTCGTTATCTTATTGGTGTTGGCCGAATCTCAAGCAAGGGTGTTCTCTTCTCTTTTCTCCAATCGGGTTTTTTTTAGAGGAAGGTTAGTGTTAGGCCGAATGCCTATTTCTTTCTCTCTGTGTTCTCTGTCGACTCTTACAAAGGTAAGAGCCGATTTCGGCATTTTTTTTGAAGTATGTTAATCTCTTGTGGTAACCGAATTGTTGTAGGGTCTCCGGGATTTGGAACAATCAAGCGTAGCCTCCTCTCTCTGTTAATCAGTTGGTAAGTGGTGGTAAGGAGTTATTTTAGTAGTCTATTCTTTTGGTATTCGTTAAAGCCGAAGGCTATTGATGTGGATGTATGACTGCCGATTGTAGGGAAGTGAAGCAGGAGCATTTAACGTGTGGAGGCTTGTGTTCAAGGGACGATAGGTAAGGTCTCGGGTTTCAAGAGTTAACCCTTGAGTTGTTTGGGTTGGCCGAATGGCCTTGGTGCTAATATCATTGTTTGGCCAAATATAGGAGCAAGTGGCAGTTTCAGGTTGATTAAGCAAGTAAGGGGCAGATCGGTAGAGGCATATAGTAGTCTCCGGGATTCAAGTGTGTTTTGGTAA
This sequence comes from Gossypium australe, assembly GCA_005393395.2. Classification (NCBI taxonomy): domain Eukaryota; kingdom Viridiplantae; phylum Streptophyta; class Magnoliopsida; order Malvales; family Malvaceae; genus Gossypium; species Gossypium australe. Next base: position 56,745,273 of record CM016615.1, read on the forward strand.
GAAATATTTGGTAAGATTCGATGTTTAAGATTTATGGCTTGGGTGATTAACCGGTTTATCTGATTAAGTGTTTTGATGGAGGCATCAACCAGTCAAGGAGGGCAAGGGAAAGTCCCTATCCCGAAGTTTAAGAAAAGAGCTGTCTCGGTGGTTCGAGATTGGCCACCAGGGTGTGGACCAGCGTTAGAGCAGCAGATTAGGCAGATAGCCGTAGTCTCGTTTAGCGATAGCGTTGGGATCGAGAGTTTAGACCTTCAAGTGATTAGGTGCGTAATCGTTGCACTGTTTCTCCTGTTAATTGCTTAATGATGTATATACTTGCGTATGATATGTGGTAGCCGACAGTAAAGGCTTTAGTGATGGATACCCCTGTTTGAGGTAATCGGTTAACAGGTTAGTGGTTTATGTTATTAAACTATTTATGGTACCTGTTTGATATGGTAATGAGCATCTGATTATATTCACTCTATATGTTGATTGACATGATACATTGACATATGTGCATGGGGATTGGTTGATAAAGAAGGACGGGGAGTACATATTTATGTACGTGGTCTAATGTTAGCCTCGAGCTACATTAACGCTTGATGACTAGCTGTGTGCTTCATCAAGGGAGATGTTGGCTAGGTGCCCATCTCGGCGGTTGATAGCTAAGTGCATCACCGTAGACAGATTAATGTTGAGGATCACGATGTGATCGGTGGCTCCGCCACGGCCTTGTGCAGCAGGTCTGCCGAGGTAGGATATGTGGGATCACTCGGTTGTGATCGGTGGATTAGCCACGGCCTTGGGCAGGGAGTCTGCTAAGGTTGGTGTAACGGATGGACTTAGGATTGGGCTGGGATACATTTTGCATATCTATCGGTATGGACTGTGTGGGTATGGGTTAAGCCCATACGTGTGGAAACAGGTGTAATGATTATGCACTGAGTCTGTGGACTCACCCTATTTTTCTTAACCATCGCAGGTGATTCGTGAGCTTGGACCGGGTTGGAGGAGTACAAAGGTGGCCATGCAGGAGCTTAGTTCTATGCAGAAAAAGATGTTTTAATTATTTTAAGCATTTTCAACATTAAGTATTTTGTTTAAATATTGGGTTGTAATAAGGGCCTTATTATTATTATTTTTGACATTATTTTTAAGTATGGCCTGATTAAATTAAGTTACTATATGAAAATGATTTTATTTTTAGTAACCTATTTACTCAAAATATATGTATGCTACCGTTTTAATTTGGACATTTTATAATAACAAAGTTTTAAGTATAATTTTAAATGGACATGGTTTTCAAAAGTTAATAAATTTTAATGTTTTATCTTAAGTCAAAATGATTTTTCAACCGTCTTTCCGCAGTGGCATTCCAAATTCGGTCATAGTGAATGGGCCGAGTTTTGGGGTGTTACAGGTATAAGCAAATTTGGTGTATTTTGTGATTTTGTGAAATAGGGACTAAAATGTCCAAATGTGAAAATATGAGGGCTAATTTGTAAATTGCCCTAAATGTGTGTTATTGGATTGAATTGAATGAATTGTTGAATGAATGGGTTAAATTTGAATATGTATAGATCAAGAATCGAAGAAAACGGGCTTAGATTGCAGGAAATAGAAAGTAATCGAGTAGTCGTATCCGTTTCCGTTAAACCGAACTCGAGGTAAGTCGATATACAAATAAATGTATTTGAGTTGATTTATTTGTGTATAAATGAAAGTTGAATTGCTATGAATGTCCATTGAGATGGAATGTATGTGAAATACGAAATTATGAATAAGTCGACAAGTTGTTAAAGTCCGATAAGTCTCGTTTGAACCTAGGGATAGATATGATAATATATGTCATGACATAGGTGTCCGTTATGTGATATCATGTAAGACCACGTCTGGGACGTTGGCATTGATACGAGATTTCGTGTAAGACCATGTCTGGGATGCTGGCATCGATATGAGATTTACGTGTAAAACCATGTCTAGTACATTGGCATCGTATTGATTCGTGTAAGACTCTGTCTAGCACAGTGGCATCGACATTTGGTTACATGTAAGACCACGTCTGGGACGTTGGCATTGTACGGCTATTCCGAGCACTCTGAGTATCCTTTTTAGTTCTGAACGATTCATCGGGTGAGTTCGAGAAATGAATGATTATATGTGAAATCCATTCGTTTCAGGTATGTCCGAAATATATGCTTTAAATAAGCCTAAGTGGTAAGTTAATCTGTACATTAAAGTTACGAACAAAGTGTTATATGTGTATGTTTGATAGTTGAACAAGAAAGATGCTTGAGATAAAGATGTGTTGTTAAACAATGGCAACCCAATTGAACCAATTGAAGTTTATGTGTATGGAATGATGATATACTCATGAACTTGTATTGCCATGCTTATAATTGAATATATGTTAAGTTTATTTGTATACGGCTTACTAATCTTTTGGAAAGCTTACTTTGTGTGTGTGTGTTTACTCTATTTTTTTTAGGTCGTCAAAGTTATGAAAGGCTCGGGAATTGTCAAGGATCATCACCACACTATCAACCTCAACTTTGGTACCTTTGAATGTGTATATAACTAAATATGGCATGTATAGGCTAGTTTTTTGGTATATGTTTGAGAAGTAAATAGCCAAGTGATTTGGCTAGATAAATATTGGTAATATGCATGAGTGAATAAGGAATATGATGCATGTTTTGGTATGGCTTGATAGCAATGAAATAGCCTCTTGAATGATAAGCTTATAGATGGATTGATGCTATAGTGATATAGTGAAGATGAGGATGAATTATGCTTGGATTTACATGTGAATTGATTGTGCAAAATTAGCATGTTTAGAAATGAGATTGAATGGGATAAAATGATGACCATTTGATGTGTTTTTGGTTGCCAATTGTAATGAGAAATATGCTTGTTTATGCTTGTAGGGATGACCCAAGTGTGGGTGGAAATTTGGCCTTGAAAATGGCCTATATTTGCCCATACGGTTGAGAACACGAGCATGTGGCTTGACCGTGCCCCTTGTGGTTGAAATTCAAAACAAGTCAGGATCGACCACGGGCCAGGCACACGGGCGTGTGACTGGCCGTGTGGTGAAGTCAATAGCGACCACGGGTGAGGCACACGGGCGTGTCCGCGGCCGTGTGGACAAGTCAGTATGTATGCCCTGTTTTGACATGGCTTAAACACACGGGCGTGTCTGAAGGTCGTGGGAGGCACACGGCCTGCCCAAACGGGCGTGTGACCTCTGTAACTTTGAAAAGTTTTAAATTTTTGAGAATTTCCGTATGTGTTTGGTCTAGCCCCGACCCTATTCTAAAGCATGTTTAAGGTCATGTTGACCTATATAAAGGACACGTTGATTGGATTTGACGAGTTTTACTATAATATGTTCATAAAGTCTTTGTTCATTCGGTAATGCCCCTTAACCCTAATCCGGCAACGGATACGGGTTAGGGGTGTTACAAGTCGTGTAGTTGACCGATCGTTAAAATAAGAAGTATCGTTCTATTAGAAACAAAAGGGTGAATTTGGCTAAGTAAGGACTTTATTTAACAAAATAAGTTCAAAAGGGCTAAGTAAATAAAAAGGATAGTTCGGCTAACAAAGAAAAACAAAGGAATTAAGGTGATAGTGGTGATGGGATGGAAATAGGACTTAAGGGTCAAGAATGAACCAACACTAAAAGAGAGTGTTGACCCAAGACTTATACGACTCTTAAGGTGGGTTAAGAATAAAAATGGGACCTTTACCCGCTATCTAAGAAGATAGGCACCAGAGGTATCAATTTGGGGTGAACGCCACACTTTGAAAGTGATAAGTTAGGATAGAAGAAACAGATTAACTCCACTAGCTAAGTAGATAAGTCAAGCTGGGTCTTGAATGAAATTTGAGAGTTGAAATACTCACAAATAACTAAGAATTCATTCAAGTAGAAAAAGTCCATACAACCAGCAAATAGCTAAGTATTTATAGCTACATTCCTAGGCTAGCCGAATAGGCATAAAGGCAGCTAATAGACAACTGATTTCAGCTTAAATGAGCTAAAGCTTCTTGGTAATTTCCTAGCACCTTCCATGAAGGTTCCTTGAGCTTTGGAGATGCCAATGGGCAACCCTTTGATGTCTTCAAAGAGTTTGATTTAAATGAAGTGGATGGTGAGCTGAAATGGCTAGATAAATTCAGCCAATGTGTTTTAATAGGCTTTAATTAAGCTACTTTGATCAGCTGAATGGTTTTGAGTCCAATAAATTTAGCTTGGGGTCTTCAACAGTTTTTAGATGTGAACACTTAGAGTTGAATAGCTCTTGTGTGTGAAAGCAGAAAACCGCATGGCCTTGAAGTGTAAATGGAATATTCAGCTAGTGTGAAAGCTTTCAAGGCTGCGTGGAGAGCTGAATGATCAGCTTGGGAAGAAGAAACAGCAGCTCATCATTTTGCCATTGGTGTCCATGAAATGATGCTTAAAAGAAATAAACCATCAGCTCCTTGCATTCATGTAGTTCCATGTATGTAGTTGGACCATTAATTCAACAAATTAATTAAGTTTAAGACATGTTAAATTCGGCAACACTAGGACACATTTAAAACATGTAGTAGCTAAGACACTTTAATACCTGCATATTAAATTTGACTGAATCTAGAACTTATTAAAAATATGTAATAGACTAGGACAAATTAATAACATGTACTAACTATGACATATTAAAAACATGCATTAAAAAAATAAAACACATTTAACACAAAATTAATAAGTTCAAATTAAGACATATTTATGAGCTGAAACTAAATTAACTAACTTAATTAAACAACTAAGTTTATTCTAACAAGGTAAATCGCATGAACTAAAAGATAGATTTGAGCTCAATTGAGCTGAATCGAACTCATGGAGCTAAGTTTGAGCTTAGTTCAGCTTGCAAAAGATTGCAATGTGAACTCACAGGGCTGGCCCAAGCTCTGTCGATGTGACCAGCCAAGGTCTCGCCCCACACTTGATCTACTAAGGCCGAGATAGCCTCTTTGAAGTGCTTGGCTCGTGCTCGGGTGATAGGACCTTAAGGCAGTTCCAAAGGCTTCTTACTCGAGCTAGGTGTGACTCGGGGCATGGCTGTATCATGCCCCCTCTTCAAAGCGATCTGTCCTCAAATCGGAACCTGCTTCAAAGGGAGATAAGTCAGACACATTAAAGCTCGCACTTATATTATACTCACCCGGTAGGTCGAGTCTATAGGAATTTTCATTGATCCATTCCAAAACTTGGAAGGGACCATCTCCACACGGTAATAGCTTAGACCTTCATTGGGATGGGAATCGTTCCTTTCTCATGTGAACCCAAACCCAATCACTGGGTTCGAACAAAACTCTTTTGTGGCCCTTGTTTGCCTTTTGCATATAACTCTCAATCCTTGCTTCAATGTTTGCTCGTACCTTTTGGTGCAACTCCTTCACATACTCGGCCTTTTTCCTAGCATCTGCATGAATAAGTTGATCATTAGGTAAAGGCATTAGGTCTAATGGAGTCAAAAGATTAAATATTTAGTTGCCGAGTGAACGGATTGATTATATGCAAATTTGATATGCGGCAAACACTCCTCCCACGACTTCAAATTTTTCCGAATAATAGCTTGCAACAAGGTGAATAGCACACGATTGACCACCTCCGTTTGGCCATCTGTTTAGGGGTGAAAAGTGGTTGAAAATAGCAACTTGGTCCGAGCTTCCCCCACAATGATCTCCAAAAATGGCTTAAAAACTTTGCGTCTCGATCAGACACGATTGTTCTCAGGATGCCATGTAGTCGAACAATTTCCCTAAAGAAAAGATTAGCAATATGAACAGCATCTTTAGTTTTTGTACATGCTATAAAATGAGACATTTTTGAGAATCGCCCAACAACAACATAAATAGAGTCCTTCCCCGTCTTTGTTCAGGGTAATCCAAGGACAAAGTCCATGGATATGTCCATCCAAGGCGTTTAGGGTATAGGAAGTTGCGTGTACAGCTCATGTGGTTTAATATTTGATTTGGCCCTTTTGTATGTCAAACAACAATCACAAATGTGTTCGACGTCCCTTTTCATCCTAGGTAAAAAAATGCTCTTGGAGCATGCCAATGTCTTTCCCATGCCAAAGTGGCCCATGAGGCCCCCGCTATGCGCCTCGTTAACTAGCAAGTCCTGAATGGAACTTTGCAGAATGCATAACTTACCTTCCCTAAAGAGGAAGCCTTCGTACCTATAAAATCTATCAACAGACACATTTTCACAAGTAGCAAACATTTCACCAAAGTCATCGTTAGAAGCATATAAGTCTTTCAAGAATAAAACCAAGCAATTTAGAGTCTAAATATGACAAAAGTGTATACCTTCTCAAAAGTGCATTAGCCGCTATATTATATTTACCTTTTTTATATTTGATGACATAGGGAAATGATTCTAAGAATTCTACCCATTTGGCATGCCTTTTGTTCAACTTGTGCTGGCCTTTGATGTGCTTTAATGCCTCGTGATCGGAGTGAATCACGAACTCCTTCGGCCATAAATAATGCTACCAAATCTCGAAAGCTTGAATGAGAGCATACATCTTTTTGTCGTAGATGGGGTAGTTTAGCATGGCTCCATTCAACTTTTCACTAAAGTAAGCAATAGGCCTTCCGTCTTGCGTTAACACAGCCCCGATTCCCACACCTGATGCATCACTTTCAATTTCAAAGGTTTTAGAAAAATCAGGTAGTGCAAGTAAAAGAGCTTTAGTAAGATAATCTTTAATAGCATTAAAATATTTTTCTTGCTCTTCGTCCCAATGAAAGGTTGAGTTCTTCTTGATGACACTAGTCAAAGGAGCAGCCACGGTGCTAAAGTTGGGCACGAAGTGCCTATAGAAGCTCGCCAAGCCATGGAAGCTTCTCACTTGGCTGATACTCATTGGTATAGGCCACTCTTGAATTGCTTTAATCTTCTCTTGGTCCACCTCGAGTCCTTCCGAGCTGACCACGAAACCTAGGAAAACAACTTTGTCAGAACAGAACGTGCACTTTTTAAGATTGGCATATATGGTCTCCTTTCGAAGATTCTCCAAAATAGACTTAAGATGCAATACATGCTCATCCAATGACTTGCTATAGATAAGAATATCATCAAAGTACACAACACAACTTACCAATAAACGATCGCAACACATAGTTCACAAGTCTCATAAAAGTGCTAGGGGCGTTGGTTAGGCCAAATGGCGTGACCAACCATTCATACAAACCATGTTTCATTTTAAATGCAGTCTTCCATTTTTCACCTTTTCCCATATGAATCTGATGGTACCAACTCTTGAGATTGATTTTTGAAAACAACTTGGCACCACTTAACTCATTGAGCATGCCATCTAGGCGCGATATTGGATGCCTATACTTGATGGTGATTTTGTTTACAGTGCGGCAATTGAAACACATGCGCCAAGTCCCGCCCTTCTTTGGCACCAAAAAAATTGCACGGCGCATGGGCTAAGGCTCTCTCGAATGTAGCCTTTTTCCATAAGTTCATTGACTTGTCATTGAAGTTCTTTGGTCTCTTTAGGATTAGTCTGGTATGCTAGTCGATTTGGAATAACGGCTCTGGGCATAAATCGATTTGGTGCTCGATCCCACGAATGGGTAGCAACCACTCGGGATGTCTTCCGAAAAACGTCTTGGAAATTCTGCAAAAGAGATAAAATAGAAGAAGGGAGATTTTTGGTTAAGTTGTTAGTATTAAACAAATTTTCCTTGTACATAAGCACAAGGATAGGTTGTCTCATCAAGAATGCCTTTCGAACATCACTTCCTTTTGCAAACATATTCAATTTTTGACACTCTTTTTCTTTCTTTTCATCTCTTTCTTTTCTCACGATCTTTTCACTCTCTTTTTTCATTTTTCCTTTCTTTTTCTCAGTTTTCTTTTCTTTTGCACTCTCACTCTTTTATTTTTATCTCGCTTGTTCAATAGAGTTCTTTAACTTGACTTGGTCCTCGTAAACTTGTTTCGGCGTTAATGGTGCTAAGGTCACAGTCTTGCCCAAATGCTTGAAAGTATACCTATTGGTGTTGTAACAGCCCGATTTAGTGGCTAGTTGGAACAGTGGTTTTGGAACTACTAATCCTAGGTTGAAAAAATTTATTTTAATGTTGTTTTATGAGTTATGGCATGATTATATAGGTGCTTGAGAATTTTGGAGCTCTAATTTTAGCGATTGCATGCTTAATTGCGAAAAAGGACTAAATCGCATAAAGTCCAAAAGTTCTATTTTACAAGCTAAAGGTGTCGAAAAGCCATAGAATATTAATTGGAGGCCCTTAAAGTGTAATTAGACCCTTAGAGATAGGGTGGCCGGCCATAGGAGACAAACAATGTCAAATTGGTCAAAGTTGTTGAAATTAGGTGGACTAAATTGATGTTTTATAATAAAATAAAGAAAGAAAAGATATCATCTTTTCTTCTCCTCTCCTCCACCAAAAATTAGCAGCAAATAGAGGTTTGAAAGCTCAAAAATTTTAGCAAGCTCTTCTCCTTACAAGTAAGTGTTTTGATGATCATTTCTTGATAATATTTGTACTTTTAGAACCCCTAAAGCTTAAGCTAGCTAAAGAGGGGACAATTTTGCAAAATTGTTGAAAGTTTAGAGTTTTTCCATGTGAGATTTTAAGTTGTTTGCTGCATTTTTATGGAAGAAATGAGTCTTAGTTGTTAGATAAACAACTTTTGTAAAAGGTGTTACCATGAAAACACCTAAAAGGACCTTTTTGAGAAGGTTGTATAAATGTGTGAAATAATGAGTATTATGAGTTGCCATAGGAGTAATAAATGTTCATCTAGGCTTGTAAAAGGAGGAAATTCGATTGGAATCGATTTACGAGCCTAGGAGTAAAATAGTCATTTTGTGAAAATGTAAGGGCAAAATGGTGATTTTGCCAAAGTATGATTATTGAAATGTGTTGATTAATATGATAATTAAATGAGCTAAACTTTTATTATAGATCAAGAAGAACGAGGGATTAACCTTGACCAAGGAAAGGGCAAGGTATCAGACTAAATCAGCAAGTTGGCCTATTTTGAAATCGAGGTAAGTTCGTGTGCAATAAATTCAACATCATGTTATTAAGTTTCTAAATGTTTGATATTAGTGACATTGTATAATATTTCTATGAATTTGAGTCATGATGTTGAATGAGAAAATGATGTGAATTGTGATGTGGAAGTCCCGGTTGGACTTTAATAAATGAGAGAATAATATCGTCGAGGCTTGAGATGGTTAAGGTCCCGTATAAGACCATGTCTGGGACATGGCCTCAGCACCGAATTGAGATCCCGTATAAGACCATATTTGGGATATGGCATCGGCATCGAATATGAGAATCATATAAGACCATATTCAAGATATGGCATCGGCAATCAATATGAGATCCTATATAAGACCATATCTGGGATATGGCATCGGCATCTAGAGGTGACCCCATGTAAGACCATATCTGGGATATGGCATTGGCGTCGTATTTATGTGAACGATGACAATTATGTAATTTCGAGTATCCCCAAGTGATTCAATGGGTAAATAGCTAAGTTTATATTAGAGATGAGATTAGTGCTAAAGCTATGTGATGAAGTAATACAGGTACATGTGAGTAATTCACGAGAAATGTTTACGATATGAGACATTATATGAAGTTGGTAAGAGTAAGCATGAGTAAGCTATGGCAATGTGTTTAAGACTTTGTCTTTTATTCAATTCCATGGATGGATGACTTTATAAGCCTTATGTTGCTATTTATTTCATGCAAACTTACTAAGCTTTATGCTTACCCCTCTCATTTCCCTTTTCCTTGTAGCATCGCCTAGCTAACTCGGGGATTGTGCAACGTCGGAGCTCGAAATCACACTATCAACCTCTATTTGGTATAGCGAAGTTTGATTTATTTTCAGTATGGCATGTATAGGATTTGGTTATTTTGTTATGTCATATTTGTTAGCCAAGGTGTTGGCTATTAATGTTGTTCAATTCATTTTGCAAATGGTCATTGGAAATTGGCCAATACTTGACAAGTTCATCTATCCAATGTTGATGAAATTCATAAAATGTATGCTTGTGTGGATGTTTGATTTAAGTTCTTAGAAGTGCCTTATGGTCATGATATATGTTGAAATGAATTGGTATAAGTATGGTTGCTTTGTAGGGTGGCATTTGGCTTGGTAGATAGCCTTACAAATGTCCATACGGGTAGACACACAGGCGTGTGTCTAGGCCATGTGTAACACACGGTCAGCCCCATGGGTGTGTTGATAGGCCGTGTGTCCCCATGCATGCTAGGTTGGCAAGTCAGTATGCTCAATAATAAACATACGGGTGGAGACATGGCCGTGTGTCTCAATCGTGTGGGAGACACGGCCTAAGACACAGGCATGTGTCCAGGCCGTGTGAAGTCTGCACCTGAAATTAGGAATTTAATTCGACACACGGTCTAAGGACACGGGCCTGTGCCTTGGCCGTGTGACCATATTGGGATGATGACATTATAAACAGAATGTCAAGGTTTTTACACACGGGCAAAGACACGGGCGTGTCGTGGCCGTGTGAGGGACACGGGCGTGTGTCTAGCCGTGTGAAAACCCCTGTAGGTTCGAATTGAAAAATAAATCCACACGGGTCTGGAACACGGGCATGTGATATGCCACACAGGTGTGTGGCCCTGTTTTGTGTCAAATTTTTCTAAATGTCCAAAAGTTTCCGGTTTGGTCTCGAATCATTCCGAGTGCAAGTTTAAGGTCTCGTAGACATATAATAAGGACATTATGGTCTTGAATGAAAAGTTTTATTTTGAAACGAAATTTTATGGATCGATATTGTATGATTGAGCTAGTTAAGTATGGTAATGCCTCGTACCCGGTTCAAGTGTTGAATATGGGTAAGGGGTGTTATAGGTATACCCGTCATGGATGACTCGTCTAGCAAATTACCTAGGACGTCTGAGCAACAAATGCCCCGCGTGCATTGGCACAACATCACACAACACTTTATCCAAGTACTTTCGAATAGAAAACGTCACAAGCACTTGTTTGGTCACCTTTATCTCGCCCCCATCGTTGAGCCATTGGAGTTTGTAAGGGCTGGGGTGTTTGGTGGTCGGTAGCCCCAATTTTTCCACCATGAGAGTGCTAGCCACATTGGTGCAACTCCCACCGTTGATGATCACGGAACAAACCTTTCCTTGGGCTTGACATCGAGTATGGAAAATAATCTTTCTTTGCTACTCGTTTTCCACACCTTGGAGACTTAGACTCCTTTTGATGACAAGAAGTTCGCCATCAACAGCATGTTCCAACTCCTCTTCATCGATAGTGGCATCGTGCTCGTTTTCATCTTCCTCCTCCGATTCAATTTCTCCGTCCACATGAACCACCATATTGCTACGATTGGGACATTGGCTTGCAATATGCCCCCTCTCGAGGCACTTGAAACACTTGATTTCCCTCGTTCGGTTGGCAAAATGACTCGGTCGCCTTACCATTGCTAGTGTCGCCAATAGGCTTGCTCGTTTTGGCTGGCACCATTTGCTCCTTGGCACGACTCAGTGGATTGTTTTTGCTAGTGCCTTGGCCCCATTTTGATGTGCTTGTGGTGGAATAGCCTCGAACGACGCCTTTTCGCTTGAGTTTTTTTTTCCACCTTGATGGCCATATGCACCATGTCCACGACTTCAACATAGTGTTGAAGCTCCACGATGTTGGCAATGTCTCAGTTGAGACCGGCTAGGAAACGTGCCATTGTTGCCTCAAGGTCTTCTTAGACATCCGTACGGATCATTGCTATTTCCATCTCTTTGAAGTAGTCTTCAACAATCCTCGTACCATTGGTAAGGTTTTGGTTTTTTGGTAGAGTTCCCGGAGGTAGTAAGATGGAATAAATCTCTCGCATCACCGACTTCACCTTCTTGGTCTCGGAATAGTTATGGCATTCAAAAACCAATTCAATCTTCTTCTCCCACTCTAAGTAAGCTTCCGGATCAGATTTGCCTTGAAAGGGTGGAATGAAGAGTTTAATATTTTTCAAGTCATCGTTCACTCACCCTCATTCTCTAAAGCCTCGGTTCCTTGGACCTCTCCGCCTTTCACTTTGGTTTGACCCTTGGTCACTTTCGGCATTACTTGGGTCATAGAGGTCATCTTGGTTGATTTCCAAGCGGCTTCGATCTCTTCGTGGACCTTGAGGAGTCTGCTCTCGTTGGCCCCTCTCCTCGACTCGTTCCATGCGCTCGTTGGTTGATTCCAACTCATTCCGAAGCATGCGTTGGAACTCTCACAAAAGGGCTTGTTGAGCCAATTTCGGTACTCTACCTCCTCCGGGTGTAACGTTTCTTATCGGTTGGCATCCGCCTCCTTTTGCCGTCTTGTGTTCAGGACTTCTAGACATGTAAAATGAACCTCACTGCAAATCCTCACGTTTCACTCGAAAAGAAAAGTAGATGATACTCCCACTCGTGTTTACACTCTTTAATGGTTTTTTTCTTCTCTCTAATGCTCTCGCTACACTCGTGCCTTTTCAACTCGTTTCTCCTCTTGTGATTTCGTAAAAGACTCTTTTAAACTTACTTTAAGACTAGGGGTCGGCTACAAAGGGGGTTTGTAAGGTAGTAGATGAGATGGGTGCAAGGTAGGCTAGAAGGAAATAAGTTTGGTTCTAGAGTGTGGCGAAATAGTGTTTGATGATAATAGAAGGGAACTTTGATGATCGGGTACAAGTTGATCACTTCCAAACACTTTTCTATATATATATATATATATATATATTTATACTTCGAATTTATTTATTTCTTTTTTTAAATTACAAAATGCTGAATACAAATGAATGCTTCTTTGTACACAATTTTTTTTCGAATTTTTTTCAGCTTACTTCGGGATAGCTAGAAACGTTCATACTTCTCGTTTTAACTAGCTCTAATACCAAATGATACAACGATGGCCTCGTTGAGGTGTTCGAGTCGTGTAGTTGTTCGATCGTTAAAATGAGAAGTACCATTCTATTAGAAACAAAAGGGTGAATTCGGCTAAGTAGGGGCTTTAGTTAACAAAATAGGTTCAAAAGGGCTAAGTAAATAAAAAGGATAGTTCTGCTAACAAAGAAAAACAAAAGAATTAAGGTGATAGTGGTAATGGGATGGAAATAGGACTTAAGGGTCAAGAATGAACCAACACTAAAGGAGAGTATTGACCCGAGACTTATAAAACTCTTAAGGTGTGTTAGGAATAAAAATGGGACCTTGACCCGCTATCTAAGAAGATAGGAACCAGAGGTATCAATTTGGGGTGAGCGCCACACTTTGACAGTGATAAGTTCGGATAGAAGAAACAGATTGATGCCACTAGCTAAGTAGATAAGTCAAACTGAGTCTTGAACGAAATTTGAGAGTTGAAATACTCACAAATAACTCAGAATTCATTCAAGTAGCAAAAGTCCATACAACCAGCGAATAGATAAGTATTTATAGCTACATTCCTAGGCTAGCCAAATAGGCATAAAGGCAGCTAAATAGACAACTGATTTCAGCTTAAATGAATTGAAGCTTCTTGGTAGTTTCCTAGCACCTTCCATGAAGGCTCCTTGAGCTTTGGAGATGCCAATGGGCAACCCTGTGATGTCTTCAAAGAGCTTGATTTAAATGAAGTGGATGGTGAGCTGAAATGGCTAGATAAATTAGGCCAATGTGTTTTAATAGGCTTTAATTGAGCTGCTTTGATCAACTGAATGGTTTTGAGTCCAATAAATTTAGCTTGGGGTCTTCAACAATTTTTATATGTGAACACTTAGAGTTGAATAGCTCTTGTGTGTGAAAGCAGAAAACCAAATGGCCTTGAAGTGTGATTGGAATATTCAGCTGGTGTGAAAGCTTTCAAGGCTGCTTGGAGAGCTGAATGATCAGCTTAGGAAGAAGAAATAGTAGCTCATCATTTGGCCATTGGTGTCCACAAAATGATGCTTAAAAGAAATAAACCATTAGCTCCTTGCATTCATGTCGTTCCATGTATGTAGCTGCACCATTAATTCAACAAATTAATTAAGTTTAAGACATGTTAAATTCGGTAGCACTAGGGCACATTTAAAATATGTAGTAGCTAAGACACTTTAATACTTGCATATTAAATTCGACTGAAGCTAGAACATATTAAAAATATGTAATAGACTAGGACAAATTAATAACATGTACTAACGATGACATATTAAAACATGCATTAAAAAATAAAACACATTTAACACAAAATTAATAAGTTCAAATTAAGACATATTTATGAGCTAAAACTAAATTAACTAACTTAATTAAACAACTAAGTTTATTCCAATAAGGTAAATCGTATGACCTAAAAGATAGATATGAGCTCAATTGAGCTGAATTGAACTCATGGAGCTAAGTTTGAACTTAGGTCAGCTTGCAAAAGATTGCTATGTGAACTTGTAGGGCTGGCCCAAGCTCTCTCAATGTGTCCAACGAAGGTCTCGCCCCATACTTGATCTACTAAGGTCGAGATAGCCTCTTTTAAGTGCTTGGCTCGTGCTCGGGTGATAGGACCTTGAGGCAGCTCCAAAGGCTCCTTGCTTGAGCTAGGTGTGACTCTTGGCGTGGCCTTATCACTTCACCATCTGCATCGATACCAATCACCAACGGACATATCTATAAACAGGGCCCGGAGTAGGGTTGTTATACACGATCAAAACATTGTGTAGATTCCCGACCCATGTTGATGTCACTCCATAATCGCATGGTTCTACCCATCCAACATCTAGATCAAAGTCAAACTCGTGTACAGACAATCGCCTATCGAAAAATGCTGTTAGAACCTCCATATATGGGTTTTCAATTCTATATTATTGATTTAATGGAGTGACATTTTGAATAGGCTCAACATCTGCTAACTCAATGAACAACTCAAGTGGTTCAACGTTCCCAAGCGAACAATAAAGTCTGGTCATAGTCTCCATGACATCATCATCTACAAGTTCCATCTTCCAATATTTGCACGGATTTGATGAAACTGGAAATTTGTAGAATAGTCTGGACATCTTCCTCCCACAACGTCGATCAATTTTTGCACTAATCTTTTGTTTCATATCATCAACTTTTACGTTCTTGTTAAACCTTATTCCTATTTGATGGCAAGATTCAAACATACAACCAACTGCAATTTGTAAAATTACCCCACCGAAATGAACGTATACGAAGAATTGGTTATTCATCTTCGATACTAAATTTAACAGTCTGGTTTATACCCTAGTCAGAACAGTGGTTTCGGGACCACAAAACCGAGTTCGAATATTATTTTATGTGTCGTTGATATGTGATTAAGCATGTGGTAAATTTTCGTGAGTTAATTTGTCCGTCTGTGTGTTTATTTGACAAAAGGATGAAATTACGTTGAATGTGAAAGTTGTATGCTATTTGCTAAATACCAATGTGTTGTGGCTTATAAAAGTTATGGCCTTAAGTGGCAACTGAACCACTTTTAATATAGTGGATTGATAATGGTCAAAAATGACCTTGTGTAATAAGTTATATATATTTATTCTTAAGGGATAAAATAGGAAAATGTTTATTAATGTTATTAAAGTTTTTTATAAACAAAATGGTGGTCTTTTGGTTAGTGTTCTTCCACCGAATAATCAAAAGAAAAAGAAAGGTTATAAGCTTTCAAAGTTTCGGCCATTTGAGAGCTAAATTCAAGGTAAGTTTTTGATCCGTTTTCGATAATTTCTACGTTTTTATAATCATTGCTTTGAGAGCTATCAAACCCATGTCTCAATTTAATGAATTGATGATGTTTGTGTGTTATGCCATTGATGATTTGTTAAGCTTTTTGATGACTTTTTGGTGTTAAATGAAAGATATGAGCTAGATGAACATATTTTGTTCTTGAATTTTTGATGAATTTAGCTAATTAGGGCTAAATTGAGAAAATATTATTTTGAGGGACTTAATTGCAAATTTGATGAAAAATGTGGACTTGTATGTGATGTATATGTATTCGGCCAAACATGTATATGTGTGAATTTTGTGAATTTGATGTTTTGTGAAAAATGGACTAAATTGTTAAAGTGTGCAAATTTGAGGGTTAAATTGCAAATAGCCCTAAATGGGTGTCCATGGATTGAATTGTATGAATTAGTAAATAAAAGGGTTAATTCTGAATATGTTTAGATCAAGGACCGAAGAAAACGGACTTAGATCGCAGGAAAGCGAAAGTAAACGAGTAGCCGTTTCTATTCCGATAAACCGAATCCGAGGTAAGTCCATATGCAAATAAATGTATATGTATGCATTTGTAATTATTTATATAATTAATGATGATATTGAATGCTTATGTTATGAGAGATTATGTATTTGAATTCCGAGATAAGTTTGATATAATGATTAAGTTCGAGAAGCCTCGTACGAACCTAGGAATAGATAAAATTGATTATGTCACGACATAGGTGTCTGTTCCGTTTTATCATGTAAGACCATGTTTGGAACGTTGGCGTTGATTTGAGATTTGTGTAAGACCCTGTTCGGGACTGTGGCATCAATATCTGATTATGAGTAAGACCACGTCTGGGACATTGGCATTAATATAAGTTTTACGAGTAAGACCACATCTGGGACGTTGGCATCGATACAAGCTTTACGTGTAAGACCATGTATGGGACATCGACATCGTATTGATGCGTATAAGACCATGTCTGGGACAGTGGCATCGATATCTGAGTGCATGTAAGACCTCGTCTGGGACGTTGGCATTGTACAACCATTCTGAGCTTTCTGGGTATCTTACTAGATTCCTATTGGTGCAACGGGCAAGTCTGAGAAACGAATGGCAAATTTGAGCTTTAATAGATTTAGTAAATGAATGCCCAATTCAGGTATGTTGATTACACACTATAAGTGTATATAAGGTAAGTATCCAAATGATCTTACTATGATAATTTGTATATGGAACTTATGATATGATAAGAATTATTTTGGTTAGATGAGCTATGTGTTTATATGATTCTTGAATGGCGAAAATGGCTAATGAGGTTAAAAATGTATGAACCAAAGCAAAAATGTGAAAGTTGCTAAGTGATTGATATGTGCCAATATATTTAATTGTATATATGTCTTCCATACCAAGTTTATTTGTATATGACTTACTAAGCTTTTGGAAAGCTTACTCTGTGTGTATTTTTCTCTGTTTTATAGGTCGTCAAAGCTACTGAAGGCTCGGGACCGTCACGGATCGTCATCACACTACTAAAACTTATTTTGGTACACTTTGAAAATGTATATAGCTCAATATGGCATGTATAGGCTAGTTTTGGTATATGTTGTAAAGTGAACTTAGCCATGTGATTTGACTAGTTATGTTTTGGTAATATGCTTTAATGATTGAGATATGTGAAGTTGTTTTGGTATGATTTATTGATATATGAAATGGTTATGAGGTGGTAAGTATATATTGATGAAAGGAGTTTGGGTATAATTGAGATTTAGTCATGCAAATTGGTATGTTTGGAATTAGTTTGAATGGATTGTAGTGTGATTACCTTAGTGGGCAAATATGCATGAATTGGTTGATTATTTTGGTGTGTTTTGATGGTTAAATGTGTATGAGATATCTTGTTAAATATGGCTTGTAGGTTTGACCCTTATGGGTGGCATTTTGGCCTTGTAAATGGCCTATAATGTCACATGGTTGTGGCACACGGGCGTGCCTAATGACCGTGGGTGAATTGTAAGATGCAGTTTGGTATCACACCACTTCGACTCGGGCGTGTCATCTGGCCGTGGTGTGCAAGTCAGTAGCTAGCTAAGAGCACACGGCCAAGGAACACAGGCGTGCTTGGTGGCCGTGGTGGGAAGTCAGTATAGGACCACGGTCAGGATACACGGGCGTGTCTGGTGGTCGTGGGGATAAAGTCAGTATATAGACACGGATGGACACACGGGGGTGTCTAGAAGCCGTGGAGGGCACACGGTCTCCTCCACGGGCGTGTCTCCTCTGTATATCAGAATAGTTCTAAATTTTCCATGAATTTTTTATATGTTCCGGTTTGGTCCTGACTCGATTTATAAGCATGATTTAGGTCTCGAGGACCCGTTTAAGGGACATTATGTTTGAGAATGATGATTGAATGTATGATTTTGTTTGTGAATGTTTCTTATCTGTCTGGTAACGCTCCTAACCTTAATCCGGCGATGGACACAGGATAGGGGTGTTACATTTGATTGTTATCAGAGCTACGGTTTAGCCGATTCTCGGACTAATGTAGCGTGTCAGAGTCTAGCTATACTTGCCATATATCTGAACTGTGATAGTGTGATGAATCCTGACGTGTAAAATGTGATTTTTGGTATAGTATGGATCCCGAAAGAGCCGTAGCTGACGATGTAGAAAGTAATGCGCCTGCTCCCGCCCAGGGACAGTGCCCTCTGATTCGAGACCGGCTACGAGCGGTCAAGAGAGAGAAGCTAAACAAGCTTTTTTCCAGATGATGAGTGAGTGGTTCACTCAATTCATAAGAAATAACCCGACTGTTTCACAACCCTCGCCCCCGGTTAATCCCCCTCAAACTACAGTTGTGCCACTGGTTATGCATCCGAATCTGTTGAATAAGCCTCCTGTTGATAAGATCTGTAAGTATGGGGCCGAGGAATTTTGGGCTACTAAAGATGATGATGCTGAAAAGGCCGAGTTCTGGATTGAAAATACTATTCGGGTATTCGATGAAATGTCTTTGACTCTGGAAGAATGCATAAAGTGTGTTGTATCGTTACTTCGAGATGCGGCCTATCAATGGTGGAAAACCTTAATTTATGTTGTTCCGAGAGAATGAGTTACGTGGGACTTCTTTCAGATCGAGTTCCGGAAGAAATATATCAGTGAGAGGTTCGTTGATCAGAAACGAAAGGAATTTCTAGAACTTAAACAGGGCCGAATGATTGTTTCTGAGTATGAATGAGAATTCATGAGATTAAGTCAGTATGCCCGGGAATGTATATCTTCTGAAGCTATAATGTGCAAAAGGTTTGAAGATGGCCTTAATGAAGACATCCGTCTGTTAGTTGGGATTTTAGAAATAAAAGAGTTCGTTGTACTCGTTGACCGAGCTTGCAAAGCTGAGACACTCGGGAAGGATAAAAGAAAAGCTGAGTTTGAAGCTCGTGATATGAAAAAGAGATTTCTGAGTAAATCATTTCAGTCTACTCCGAAAAGATTCAAAGATGATCAGAATCGTTCTAGAGATAATATGGGACAATTGAACAGGAATCGAGCTAAATCACAAATGAGTTCCAAAACTCCAGCAACTTCAGTGGCCAGTGTTGGTAATGTTCGATCTGAGAGACCTGAATGTGAGCATTGTGGAAAAAGACATCCGGGAAATTGTAGATTAAATGACAGAGCTTGTTTCAGATGTGGATCACTTGATCATTTTATCTGTGATTGCCCTGAGACTGTTGAGCCAGAAGCTAGTTAGAATGTGAGATCTGATAATGCACCTGTAAGAGGTAGATCATCGAAGAACGTAAGAAACGTCAGTGGTAGTCAAAGAACTATGAGAGACAATGTTGTCCAATTTGAAGCTAGAGCGCCTGCCAGAGCATATGCTATTCGAGCTCGAAAGGAAGCTTTATCGCCAGATGTTATAACTGGTACTTTTACTCTTTACGGTACTTCTATGATTGCTTTGATAGACCCTAGTTCTACGCATTCATATATTTGCATGAATTTAGTATTCAGCAAGACTTTGCCTGTAGAGTCTACTAAGTTTGCTATAAAAGTATCGAACCCCTTAGGTAAAAGTGTCCTTGTTGATAAAGTATGCAAGAACTGCCCGTTAATGTTTCGAGATATCTATTTCTCTGCTGATCTGATGCTTTTGCCATTTGATGAATTTGATATTATTCTGGGTATGGATTGGTTGTTTATGCATAATGCTGTTGTGAACTGCAAAAGAAAACTATAGATTTGAGATGTCCGAATGATGAGATTGTACGGATTGAGTCTGATGATTTGAATGGATTGCCTGCTGTAATATCTGTTTTGAAAGCTCAGAGCTATGTGAAAAAGGGTTATGAGGCATATTTTGCTTATGTGATTGATTCGAAAGTATTCGAGAAGAAAGTTGAATCAGTGCCTATTATTTGTGAGTTTTCTGATGTGTTCTCTGAAGAATTGCCGGGTTTGCCTCCGATTCGTGAAGTTAAGTTCGGTATTGAGTTGCTACATGGTACCACACCTATTTCGATAACTCCGTATAGGATGGCACCAACAGAGTTGAAAGAGTTAAAGTCACAGTTGCAAGAGTTAACCGATAGAGGATTTGCTAGATCGAGTTCCTCGCCTTGGGGTGCTCCTTGTAACATCCCGCTTTAGACCCTAGTCGGAACAGTGGTTCGAGACCACAAACCCGAGGTCGTAAAAATATTTTAATATTAATTTCTATGTGAATATTATATGATATAGTCTGTGTGAAAATTCTGTGTGATAATTTAATCGTTTATGTGTCGAATTAAGAGAAAGGATTAAATCACGTAAAGAGTAAAAGCTGTGTGCTGATTTATAAATATCAAAGTGTTGATGTCTTTATATTGTGGAGGCCTTATATGGCAAATAAGCCATCTATGAGATAGTGGTTGATTGAATGACTAAATAACCTTAGTATAAAATTTGTCTTATATGTTTAATGGATGGATAAAATGGTAAAATGTTTAATATGATAATATTAATGAAACAAATGAAAGAAAAGATGAAGGTTATCATATTTAGTTAGTGTCGAAAATAAAAAAGAAAAGAAGGAAGAAAAGCTTTGAAAATTTCGTCTAGAATTTGGCTTGATCAAGGTATGATTTTGAGTCAGTTTTCGATAATTTTTACGTTTTTGTAATCGTTGCTTTGTGCTCTAGCTACCCCATGTTGTAATTTCATGAATTGATGATGTTGTGTGAGATGCCATTGAGGCTATGTTGAGCTTTATGATGTTTCATGGTGTTAAATGAAATATATGAGTTAGATGAACATGTGTTGTTCTTGAAATTTTGATGAATTTAGCTAATTAGGGCTAAATTGTGAAAATAGTAAATTGAAGGGTTAAAATGTGAAATAGGTGAAATGTGTGGGTTTGTATGGACAATAGTAAAATTCGGCTAAGCTTGTACTAGATGGAATTTGGTGAATTTGATGATTTTGTGAATTAAGGACTAAAGAGTCGAAATGTGAAAATGTGAGGACTATTATGCAAAATGCCTTAAATGTGTGTATGTGGACTAAATTGAATGAAATGATGATTGAATGGATTGAATTTAAATGTGTATAGACCAAGAGAGAAGAGGCTCGGATTAAGATCGAGGCAAAGATAAAGTGCTCGATTAATCGACCGTATCGATAGTTCGACGTCCGAGGTAAGTTCGGGCATAATACGAGTATTTAACTGTGTTTAATGTTATGAAATGAATAGTGAGATATTATTGAATTGTGAATTCTATGTGATAGATTGAGTTAAATGGCACTAAGTGTGCGTATTAGAAAATGTGATCGGAAATTATAGCACTGTGTGTGCGGAGTAATATAAGCTTCGGCTTGGTGGTTGGCACTGTGTGTGCGATGCCGATTTAAAATCGGTTTGGGATGGATGTACTAAGTGTACGATGCTAATTAAGCTTCGGCTAATTAATTATGCACTAAGTGTGCGAATGAATCAAGGAAGAAACAAGTGTGGATCGAAATGAATCGTGATTATTGATTAGCAAAAGTATTTGACAACTAAGTGTTGGCTAAAGTACGCTCGGAATCTATGTGATTGGTGGAAACTATTAATGTGGGTGTGGATGAGTTTATTGAACATATTGGTTGTGAATGGTATTATATTTGTGGTAGTTAACATTAATCTATGTGATGCCATTTGGTGTTATGTATTACGTTATGAACTTACTAAGCTTTATAAAGCTTACTGTGTGGTTTGTTTCTCTGCTTTGCAGTGTCAGTAAAGCTAGCTCGGATTAGGGGATCGTCAGTTTCTCAATCACACTATTGGCAATCTAATTTGGGGTATTTTGGAAAGATGTACATAGTTATAACATGGCATGTATAGGCTGGTCTTTTGGTTCATTTTTAATGTTTGTAAGTAGCCATGAGATGTGCCTAGATATGTGCTAGTTTTAACATGAATGAACTTGGTATATGTGATGCATCTTTTGGTATGGTTTGTGAGTTGAGAAATTGATTATTGAATGGTAACTTTGTGTTGATCAAATGCTAGTATGAATTAGTGAAATTGAGAAGGAATGATGTTTGGCATTGAATGTATTATGCTTGTGATGAGATAAGTCTTGCCATGGTTGGAATTGGTATAAAATGCTTTGATTGAATGGTCATTTTGGAAAGTTTTGGCTGCCTTATGTGCATGATATGTTTTGGTATGTGTTATTTGTAGGTTTGACCCTAAGTGGGTGGCATTTTGGCCTTGCACAATGGCCTATAATGTCACACGGTCTAGGCGCACGGGGTGCCTAAAGGCAGTGGGTAATTTGGCAGAATGCAGCTTAAAAGTACATGGCCAAGTACACAGGCGTGCTTGGTGGCCGTGGTGGGGAAGTCAATATATGGCCTAGTAGTACACGGCCAAGGCACACGGGCGTGCCTAATGACCGTGTTGATATAGTCAGTATATAGACACGGTTGGACACACGGGAGATTCTAGAAGCCGTGAAGGGCACACGGTCTCCTCCCACGGCCGTGTCTCCCCTAAATTTTAGAAAAGTTTTAAATTTTCATAAAATGTTGCATGTATTTCAGTTAGACCCAACCCCTCTTAAACTTGTGAGTTAGGCCTCGTAGACCTTATCAAGAGACGACATGTTTGTAAATGAATGCGAATGAAAATGATCGACTTTGTGCCGTAAATCTTAGATGTTGGATGTTCTATTTGATCGGTAATGCCTCTTAACCCTGTTCTGGTGACGGTCTCAGGTTAGGGGTGTTACACTCCTGTTCTGTTCGTGAAAAAGAAAGATGGCACGATAAGAATGTGTATTGATTATCGTCAGCTGAATAAAGTGACAATAAAGAATAAATATCCATTGCCCCGTATAGACGATTTATTTCATCAGTTAAAGGGAGCTACTGTGTTTTCAAAGATTGACTTGAGATCAAGATATTATCAATTGAGGGTGAAAGATTCAGACATTCCAAAGACTGCTTTCAGAACGAGGTACGGACATTATGAATTCTTAGTTATGCCATTTGGATTAACCAATGCTCCTGCTATCTATAGATCTGATGAACAGAATTTTCAGATCGTATTTAGATCGATTTGTTGTGGTGTTTATAGATGATATTTTGATTTATTCGCGTGATGAAAATGAGCATGCTGAACATTTGAGAATCATGTTGCAAACTTTGAGAGAAAAGCAATTGTACGTGAAATTCAGCAAATGTGAATTCTGGTTGCACGAGGTTAGTTTTCTAGGACATATTGTGTCAACCTCTGGAATACGAGTGGATCCGAGTAAGATTTCTGCTATTCTAAATTGGAAACCTTCGAAGAATGTGTCTGAAGTCCGTAGTTTTCTGGGCTTAGCTGGTTATTACCGCAGATTTGCAAAAGGCTTTTCAGTGATAGCTACTCCGTTGACTAAACTGCTTCAGAAAGATGTCAGATTTGAATGGACAGATAAATGTCAGAAAAGTTTTGATCAGTTGAAAATCCTGTTAACAGAAGCTCCAGTGTTAGTACAACCAGAATCGGGTAAAGAATTTGTTGTATATAGTGATGCTTCGTTAAATGGTCTGGGATGTGTTTTGATGCACTTAAGATTTGGCGCCATTATCTATACGGTGAAAAATGTCACATATTTTCAGATCATAAAAGTTTGAAATATTTGATGACTCAAAAAGATCTGAACCTGCGTCAGAGAAGATGGCTTGAGTTGTTGAAAGATTATGAGCTTGTGATAGATTACCATCCAGGTAAAGCGAACGTTGTTGCTGATGCATTGAGTAGAAAATCATTGTATGCACTACGAGCTTTGAATACTCAACTGGATTTGCCTGATGATTGTTCTGTGTTAGTAGAATTAAAAGCAAAACTGTTGTTTTTACAACAAATATGTGATGCTTAGAGATTTGACAATGAATTACTAGCGAAACGAGCTCAGTGAGAAGTGAATTCTGAATCTGAATTTAAAATTGTTGATGATTGTTTGAGATTCCGGGATCGTATTTGTGTTCCGAGAAATCCAGAGTTAATTCAGTTGATTTTGAATGAAGCACATAATAGTCGTTTATCTGTTCATCCGGGAAATACAAAGATGTATCATGATTTGAAGCGACACTATTGGTGGTCTGGCCTGAAACGAGACATTTCTGACTTTGTTTCGAAGTGTTTAGTTTGTCAGCAAGTGAAAGTCGAACATCAAGTTCCGTCTGGGTTGTTACAACCGATTTTGATTCCTGAGTGGAAATGGGATAGAGTGACGATGGACTTTGTTTCTGGTTTGCCTCTGACTCCGAGAAAGAAAGACGCGATTTGGGTCATAGTTGACCAATTGACAAAATCTGCCTATTTTATTCCAGTAAGATCTGACTTTTCACTTGAGAGATTAGCCGAGCTTTATATTTCTGAGATTGTGAGATTACACGGGGTGCCACTATCTATTGTGTCAGATAGAGATTCGAGATTCACATCGCGGTTCTGGAAGAAATTGCAAGAGGCTTTGGGCACGAGACTCCATTTTAGTACAGCTTTTCATCAGCAAACTGACGGCCAATCTAAGCGGATCATTCAGATTTTAGATGATATGTTAAGATGTTGTATGCTTGAGTTTAATGGTTCGTGGGAACAGTATCTGCCTGTGATTGAATTTGCATACAACAATAGTTTTCAGTCGAGTATCAAAATGGCACCATATGAATCTTTGTACGAACGAAAATGTCGAACACCTCTATATTGGACCGAACTCAGTGAAAATAAGCTTTACGGGGTTGATTTGATAAAAGATTTAGAACAGAAAGTGAAGTTGATCCGAGATTGTCTGAAAGCAGCATCTGATCGTCAGAAGTCTTATGCAGACTTGAAACGAAAAGATATATAATTTGAGATCGGCGACAAAGTTTTCTGAAAGTGTCTCCGTGGAAGAAAGTGTTTCGATTCGGACGTAAAGGCAAATTAAGTCCGAGGTTCATCGGACCGTATGAGATCATTGAACGTGTCGGACCTGTTGCATATAAATTGAAATTGCCTTCACAACTAGAAAAGATACACAATGTATTTCTTGTTTCAATGCTTCGTAGATATCGATCCGATCCATCACATGTGATTGCCCCATCTGAAATTGAAATTCGATCTGATATGACATATGAAGAAGAACCGATTCATTTTTTAGCTCATGAAGTGAAAGAGTTGAGAAATAAGAAAATTCCGTTAGTAAAAGTACTGTGGAACCGACATGGGATTGAAGAGGCTACTTGGGAGCCTGAAGATTCAATGAGACATCTGTAACAGCCCGATTTAGGGCCTAGTCAGAGCAGTGATCTCGAAATAATTAATTCGAGGTTAGAGAAGATTATCCTCATGTTATGTTATGTGTGATAACATGTTTTTAAGGATGCATGAAAATTTTGGTGCCTTAATTTTAGCGATTTCTAGCTAAATTGTGAAAAAGGACTAAATCGCATAAAGTGCGAAAGTTCCATTCTATAGGCTAAAGGTACCTAATAGCCATGAAATATTAATTGGAGGTCTTTAAAGGTCAATTAGACCATCTTGAATATGATGGCCGGCCATGTAGACAAGAGGGGACAAGAGCTTTTAATTTTGGTCAAAGTTGGTGGGTTGAATTGATGTTTTATAATAAAATAAAGAAAGGAAAAAGATATCATCTTTTCCTCTCTTCTTCTCCACCAAAAGTTGCAGCAAATAAGGGGTGTTTGAAGCTCAAAATGTCAGCAACTCATTTCCTCCTCAAGTAAGTGATTTTGATGGTATTTCTTGAAGAAAATTGTACTTTTGTGATCCCTAAAGCTTGAGCTTTCTAAAGAATGGACTATTTTGCATTATGGTAAAAAGTTTAGAGATTTTCCATGTGAGCTTTTAAGTTGTTAGCTGAGTTTTTATGGAAGAAAATGAATGTTAGGATGGTGATAAACAACTTTTGTGAAAGGTGTTGCCATGAAAACACCTAATTGGGACTAAAATGCAAAAGTTGTAATTTGTTCATTAAAGCATGAAATAGTTGAAATTGGAGATAGATGTAAGAGGACTAAATTTTTAGCTAGGCTTGTTTAACAAGAAATTGAGATGAAAATTTATTTACGAGCCTAGGGGCAAAATCGTAATTTTCCCAAAGTATGGGGGCAAAATGGTCATTCTCTCCTAAAGTGTGTATTATGGTATTTTATGATTTATAAATGAATAAATCAGTAAATTTTATTGTTCTAGATCAAAGAAAACGAGTTTCGGACCTAGAACGGATGAAAAGGAAAATGTGGGCAAATAGTCCTTTTCGGCTATTTCGTCAACAAGGTAAGTTCATGTGCAATTATTGAAATTATGTATGAGTTCATGTAAGTATTCTGATGTTGTATGGAATGTATATTCACTCTATGGATGCATGAAATATCTTTTGAAGAAATGCCATGAGAATTGAGTCCAAGAGTAATGAGAAATGCACGTAAAATGTTGAGACAATAATTAAAGCCTTGTATAAGACCATATTGGACTATGGCCTCGATGTAAGAGTTCATATAAGACCATGTTATGGACATGGCATCTATATGATAATCCAAGTAAGACCCTATTGGGGTATGAATTCTATGTGACTTCATGTATATGAGACTCAAGAGAGTTATTCTTTTTGTACTTGAGTATTTCAGAGTATATGTTGAAGTAAAGAAAGTATGCGGTTGAGCTACGAAAGGCACAAGTATGTGTTAGAATTGAATTGAGATGTTTTTAATAGATATATGTATGATGAACCTCATTGGGATATGTCAAATTAATGCACCTTTGTTGCATGAGTTATATTTATTGTTGTATCGTGTGAATGCGAATAAATATTGTGGAAAAGTTAAGTAAGAATAGAAGTGTGTGAGGATGTTCTCGGATGAACAATCGAGATAGAAGTATACTTATGGATTGTTTTCTACTAATGATAATTGATTGGTGAGCTAAGTGCGAAATCACCATAGTTATAATTAATTGGTGGGCTGTGTGCGAAGCCACCTTATTAGAGCTTTAACGGTGGGCGAAGTGCAAAATCACCGAGAGATGAGTAGCTTATTAATAAGGCTTGATGTGTTATTTTATGTGATTTCTTGATAATCGGTGCAGGAATGGATTCTAGTTAAACGAGCAATTGGTTTGTGGCACAGTAAGAGATAGAATGAGTAAGCCTCAAAAGTGGTTGAGTAAACAACCATGAGTTAATGGGAAAGACCCAGTATAATATCTTGTGGTTATCTATATTCAATGAATATTAGTAATTGTCAGATTATGCAGATGAACCTACTAAGCATTATTGGTTACTCCTTTTCTTTCCCTGATACGAACTCACCTAAGAAGACTGTGACGGAAGTCAACCAAGACCCAATCAAGCTACCTAATGGACCAATTACGCGTGCCCGTGCTAAACAATTCAAAGATGCCGCGTCGGCTTTGGTGGCACAAATTTGGAATACATATAGAAAAGAGCCCAAGAACATGTTGAACTCTTACAATTTATTTGAAGTTGAATATACTAGCTAGTCCGACTGCTAGTTTATTTAACACTTTATTACGCATGTTTGATTTATTTTCAGTAATTTATTAGTTTGCTGAATTTTCTTATTTCATGTTAATTTATCTAGATAAGTACGAGTTTTTAAATATTTTTTTTTGTCAAAGCTGAATATTAGTGTCTTTTGTTAACCTTTTTGATTTTTATCTAGTGCTTAAATAAAATGTTTAAAGTTTGTTCAGCTGAATTTTATTGATGGTAATTCATGTGTTTATAGGTACCACCCAATGTGGAATTATGCACGGTTGAAAGAGCACTGCTTGGTGGCTAAATTAATATGGTGGACAAGTCTTCATGGTTTCATGAATTTTAAACTCTTGAAGAAGCATGGGACGGCACAAGATGGAGCATGAATGAAGAATATTTAAAGCAAGTTGGAAGCATCTTGGACAAGCATTGGACGGCACTATGTGGATCATTTAGATGGAATATTATGGGTGGAGCTTTGAGACACTAAAATATTGAAGCATGCTTGGGTGGATATAATAAAATAAACAAAAGCTTGAGCAAGGGAATTGGGTGCATGGACGGTAACAAGGCACCAAGGAACTCATTGATTATTTTATTCAAGCATGGACGGCATGGTGGAGCTTAATGTTAAGGCACAAATGAGCTCATTGTTGTTCAAGCATGGACGGCATGATAGGAGGAGTGGTGCTTAGTAGAGCCTTGATTAAATTATTTAGAAAGATTGGATGCATGAACAAAGGTGGAGCAAAGCCATGAAATGATTTTAAAATGCCTAGCATGGATGGCACACAAAGAAAACTAGCCTAAATGGAGCATGGGAGATCACAAATCATGGATTAAATAAAATAATGCAAGAACCATGAACACTAGCTAGTGGAGCAAACGACAACAACTATGGAAGCTATAAAAGACATGTGCTTGTGTGAAACATTAAAAAAATAGAGCATGTGTGTGACTAGTGGGGGATGGACGGCAATAATGGAGAATGTGCAAGTGTGATAATGCATGAATGGCACAAGGCATTTGACTTTGGAATAAATAAATCAACATGGTGGAATTTACATGGAGCATACGACACAAGCTTACAAGATGAGCATGGATGAATTGATTTTTAAAATAATTGAATGGCACCTAGTATGGGGCGGCTAAGTTGGTACATGCCTTGGCCAAATATTATGCTTTCATGAATTTAAATTCTTGAAGAGCATGGGACGGCCTAAGGCATTAAGAGTTGAGAAACATTTATAATCCCGGTATCCACTTGTCCTATAAATAGGTGGACCTTTGTCATTTGTAGGAGTTGAATTTTGATGAATGAATATTTTCTTTTGTGCGTTTAATTCACTCTCCTAATTCTTCAAGGTTCGAATTGACTTATCTAGTTTCTAGTGGCATCATTCTATCCTTGTTTCAAACTTATCATCCTTTGGGTGTGGCGTTCATTTATCTGTACCGTTGGTTCCTATCTTGTTAGATAGTGGGTCTCGGTTTATTCAAACTCCTTTCATCCGTTTGAAGCTTATAAGATTCGGGTCTTTAATATATATATTAAAGGTTCTTTCTTGCTTCAAATCTGAATCCATTCCAACCCCTTAACTATTTTTTATTTTTCCAAGCCATTATCATTAAATTACCACTTTTGTTATCTATAACAAAAAACTACCTAATTTACGATTCGTTTTCAAACCCGAGACGATTTGTATCAGTTGGTATCAGAGCCAATTAAATTAGGCACATTTTGATCATCTCGAGTTTTTCCGAGTAAGTAAAAAAAATTGTTTGTCGTAATATCTAGATTTTCAAACTCTTCATAATTCATCACCTCTACTCTCGAGTCTTACTTTCTGACGCCACCTACCAACCTTTCTACCCTTTTAAAGCCTACTTTTTTTTGAAACAATTTTACCCTTTTTAACTCCTTAAAACGACCTACGAGTTGCTAGTAAGTCGAAGGCAACCTTTTAGAATCTAGAGGAGTGAATTTGAGCGGTAAAAGGCAAGAGATATTACATTGAAAGAAAAGCCAGAAATTGAGTGAAAACACGAGTGTGAGTGTTAATAATTATTTCCTTGTGAGTGAACAAGTGAGGATTGTAGTGAGGTTTCATTAATCTTGTTTAACATGTCTAGGAGTCCCGAATGACGAATAGTAAGCGACGAAGCATAAGATGCCGCCGGGGGTGGAAGAGGATTGCAACCCCGAAGGAATGATCCTGAAGGAAGAGATCCTGATTTGCAAACTGTAATGCGAGAAATCACACGTTTGTTCCAATCAATCAACGAGTGATTGGATCGAAGAAATGAACGGAGACCTCAAGCAAACACCCCTCCAATTCCAAGAAGGGGACAAGAACAACCTTGGTTACATGACAACGACATCTACGAACCGAGTGAAGCTGACAGCAATCCAGCTTTCGAACACAATGAGCGGAGAGGAGGTCCACGAGTCCGTGAGCGAAGAGATCGAGAATGGGCTGATGATGACTTGAAAAATATTAAAATGGCGATTCCTGCTTTCCAAGGGCGGTCTGATCCGAAAGCCTACCTTTAGTGGGAAAAGAAGGTGGAGTTAATCTTCGAATGCCATAATTACTCCGAAAATAAGAAGGTGAAACTTGCTGCCATCGAATTTTCTGATTATACCATTATTTGGTGGGATCAATTAACAACGAGCCGAAGACGGAATGGTGAACGTCCAATATCTACGTGGGCAGAAATGAAGGCACTAATGCGGAAAAGATTTATCCCAACTTACTATCACCACGAATTGCATCAAAAGTTGCAAAGCCTAACTCAGGGTTATCGTAGCGTGGAGGATTACTACAAGGAAATGGAAGTGGCCATGATCCGAGCCAATGTAGATGAAGAACAAGAAGCCACAATGGCACGCTTTAGCGCTGGCCTTAATTGAGTTATCGCAAATGTTGTAGAACTACACCATTACATCGATATCATCGATATGGTTCACATGGCAATAAAGGTCGAAAAGCAGCTAAAACGAAAAGCTACGTCTAGAGCAATCCCCAATAATGCATCAACATCTAAGTGGGGGCAAGTGACCAACAAATGGGACATACCGAGCCGAACCAAAGAAGCAAGTGGCGCACCTAAATTTAACAAGCCAAGCGGGGAGACAAGCAAGGGCAAAATGGAAGCTATTCCGAATCGATCCCGAGACATTAAGTGTTTTAAATGTTTGGGTCGGGGCCATATTATAAGTCAATGTCCAAATCGAAACACTATGTTTATTCGAGATAATGGTGAGATTGAATCCGAAAGTGAAAGGGAAGATGATGCCAGTGAGACGTCCCAAGATGAGGAAGAAGTAGAACAAGCCGAAAATGGAGAGATCTTAGTGGTAAAAAGGAGTCTTAGCTTACAAGGCGTCGAAAATGAACAACAACGCGAAAACATCTTCCATACGCGTTGCCAGGTACAAGGGAAGATTTGTTGCGTCATTATTGACGGCGGAAGCTGTACTAATGTGGCCAGCACCATACTGGTGGAGAAACTCGGATTGACTACCACCAAATATCCCCATCCATATAAGCTGCAATGGCTTAACGACGGGGGAGAACTTAAGGTTACAAAACAAGTTTTGGTCTCATTTGCAATAGGGAAGCATCAAGATGAGGTCTTGTGCAATGTGGTACCGATGCAAGCGGGACATCTCCTGCTTGGACGACCTTGGCAATTTGACAAGCGAGTGATCCATGATGGCTACACTAATCGGTACACTTTCAAATACTTGGGCCGGAACGTGACACTAGCTCTGCTAACACCCAAGCAAGTTTATGAAGATCAATTGAAGATGAAGGCATCAATTGAAAAATCAAAAGAAAGTGAGCGGAAAAATGAGAAAAAAAAAGAAAAGAAGAAAGGCAAAAGAATGAGTGATAAAAAAAGAGAGTTCGAACACAAAGAAAATGAAACAAAAGACGAGAGTGAAAAAGAAAGTTTTTATGTTAAAGAAAAAGATGTCCGAAAGTCTATGTTGCTAAAACAGCCTCTGTTGATACTTATGTACAAGGAAAGTCTCTTCGGAACTAACGATTTTGATAACCAGTTACCTTCCCCTGTTTTGTCTTTGTTACAGGAATTCCGAGACATATTCCCGGAATAAATTCCAAGTGGGTTGCCTCCTATTCGTGGAATAGAACATCAGATAGACTTCATGCCGGGAGCCACAATTCCAAATAGACCAGCTTACCGAAGTAATCCAGAAGAGACGAAGGAACTTCAAAGACAAGTGAATGAACTTCTTGAAAAGGGCTATGTACGCGAGAGCTTAAGCCCTTGTGCTGTGCCAGTCTTGTTAGTTCCCAAGAAAGATGGAACATGGAGGATGTACGTAGATTGCCGAGCCATCAACAAGATCACGATCAAGTACTGACACCCTATCCCGCGATTGGATGACATGCTCGACGAATTGAGTGGAGCGAGCTTATTTTCAAAGATCGACCTTAAAAGCAGATATCATCAAATACGTATGCGTGAGGGTGATGAGTGGAAGACTGTTTTCAAGATGAAGCAAAGACTCTATGAATGGCTCGTTATGCCATTCGGGCTAACAAATGCCCCAAGCACATTCATGCGACTCATGAACCATGTGTTGCGATCATTCATCGGTAGATTTTGTGTAGTATACTTTGACGACATACTTGTCTATAGTAAAACTTTAGATGAGCACGTGAAACATTTAAAGTCTGTTCTAGAAGTTCTGCGAAAGGAAACCTTAGATGCAAATTTGCAAAAATGTGATTTTTGTACTAACAAAATTGTGTTTTTAGGTTTTGTTATCAGTTCGGAAGGCCTTGAAGTTGATCAAGAGAAGGTTAAGGCGATCCAAGAATGGCCCCGTCCGACAAATATTTCCCAAGTTCGAAGCTTTCATGGACTGGCTAGCTTTTATCGACGGTTCGTACCGAACTTCAGCACGTTGGCCGCACCATTAACCGGTGTAATCCGTAAGAATTCTAACTTTGTTTGGGAAGAAGAACAAGAGAAAGCATTTTTGAAAATTAAAGACTGTTTGACTCAGGCACCACTATTAGCTTTACCAAACTTTGACAAAACTTTCGAGTTAGAATGTGATGCCTCAGGGTTAGGAATTGGCACCGTATTCATGCAAGACGGACGCCCCATTGCGTACTTTAGCGAGAAGCTCAACGGTGCTGTCTTAAACTACCTGACATATGACAAGGAATTGTATGCTCTAATTCGAGCCTTGGAAACATGGCAGCACTACCTACTGCCCAAAGAATTTGTGATTCTTACCGACCACGAGTCATTGAAGTGTTTAAGGGGGCAGCATAAACTCAACAAGCGACACGCTAAGTGGGTAGAATTTCTCGAATCATTTCCTTATGTCATTAAATACAAAAAAGGTAAGAAAAATGTAGTTGCTGATGCACTATCCCGAAGGTATGCCTTGTTAAATGTGATGGATTCTAAATTGATGAGGTTTGTATTTCTTAAGGACCTATATGCGAATGATACTGACTTTGGTGAATTTTTCAAGTTATGTAAAAAAGGAGCCTACGAGAAATACTACCACCATGACGAATATCTGTTTCGAGAAGGAAAACTGTGCATTCCACAAGGATCTGTGCGAGAGGTGTTAGTAGATGAGGCTCATAGTGGCGGATTGATGGGACATTTCGGAGTTGCTAAAACTTTAGCCACCCTCCAAGAGCACTTCTTTCGGCCTAAGATGCGATGAGATATAGAATGATATTGTGGGAGATGCGTTGCCTGTAAAAAGGCTAAGTCTCGAACTAATCCGCACGGTTTGTATAAGCCTTTACCCATTTCTGAAACTCCTTGGACAGATGTTTCTATGGATTTTGTACTAGGCTTGCCAAGAAGCCTAAAACTAATGATTCGATATTTGTGGTTGTGGATAGATTCTCTAAAATGGCTCACTTTATAGCTTGCCATAAAACTAATGATGCTGTGAATATTGCTAATCTTTTTTTTAAAGAAGTGGTTAGGTTGCATGGCATGCCTAAGACAATCGTGTCCGACCGGGATGCAAAATTTCTTAGTCATTTTTGGAGGACATTGTGGGGGCGATTAGGAACCAAGTTACTATTCTCTACCACCTGCCACCCGCAAACGGACGGTCAAACCGAGGTGGTAAATTGAATTCTTTCAACATTTCTACGAGCAATCATTCGGAAGAACTTAAAGACGTGGGAAGATTGCCTACCACACATGGAGTTTGCTTACAATCGCTCCATACACTCTGCTACTAAGTTTTCCCCATTTGAAGTTGTATATGGTTTTAATCCATTAACACCGCTTGATCTAATACATTTGTCTTCTAATCAACTTATGCATGTAGATGGAAAACGCAAGGCTGAATATATTAAACAGTTGCACCAAAAGGTTAGCGACAACATAGAGGCAAAAACTAAGGAATATGAGCAACGAGCCAACAAAGGTCGTAGGCACATTCACTTTGAACCGAGGGACTGGGTTTTGGTTCATATACGCAAAGAAAGGTTTCCCGCGCAAAGACGATCCAAACTTCTTTCGAGGGAAAATGGTCCATTCCAAGTCCTTGAGCGAATAAATGACAACTCTTATAAATTGGACTTACCAGGTGAGTATAATGTGAGTGCAAGTTTTAATGTCTCTGATCTGTCTCCTTTCGATGTAGGTGATGATTCGAGGACGAATCAACTTAAAGAGGGAGGGGATGATACGAACTCACCTAAGAAGACTGTGACGGAAGTCAACCAAGACCCAATCGAGCTACCTAATGGACCAATTGCGCGTGCCCGTGCTAAACAATTCAAAGATGCTGCGTCGGCTTTGGTGGCACAAATTTGGAATACAGATAGAGAAGAGCCCAAGAACATGTTGAACTCTTACAATTTATTTGAAGTTGAATATACTAGCTAGTCCGACTGCTAGTTTATTTAACACTTTATTACGCATGTTTGATTTATTTTCAGTCATTCATTAGTTTGCTGAATTTTCTTATTTCATGTTAATTTATCTAGATAAGTACGAGTTTTTAAATATTTTTTTGTCAAAGCTGAATATTAGTGTGTTTTGTTAACCTTTTTTAATTTTTATCTAGTGCTTAAATAAAATGTTTAAAGTTTGTTCAGCTGAATTTTATTGATGGTAATTCATGTGTTTATAGGTACCACCCAATGTGGAATTATGCACGGTTGAAAGAGCACTGCTTGGTGGCTAAATTAATATGGTGAACAAGTCTTCATGGTTTCATGAATTTTAAACTCTTGAAGAAGCATGGGACGGCACAAGATGGAGCATGAATGAAGAATATTTAAAGCAAGTTGGAAGCATCTTGGACAAGCATTGGACAGCACTATGTGGATCATTGAGATGGAATATTATGGGTGGAGCTTTGAGACACTAAAATATTGAAGCATGCTTGGGTGGATATAATAAAATAAACAAAAGCTTGAGCAAGGGAATTGGGTGCATGGACGGCAACAAGGCACCAAGGAACTCATTGATTATTTTATTCAAGCATGGACGGCATGGTGGAGCTTAATGTTAAGGCACAAAGGAGCTCATTGTTGTTCAAGCATGGACGGCATGATAGGAGGAGTGGTGCTTAGTGGAGCCTTGATTAAATTATTTAGAAAGATTGGATGCATGAACAAAGGTGGAGCAAAGCCATGAAATGATTTTAAAATGCCTAGCATGGACGGCACACAAAGAAAACTAGCCTAAATGGAGCACGGAAGATCACAAATCATGGATTAAATAAAATAATGCAAGAACCATGAACACTAGCTAGTGGAGCAAACGACAATAACTATGGAAGCTATAAAAGACATGTGCTTGTGTGAAACATTAAAAAAATAGAGCATGTGTGTGACTAGTGGGGGATGGACGGCAATAATGGAGAATGTGCAAGTGTGATAATGCATGAATGGCACAAGGCATTTGACTTTGGAATAAATAAATCAACATGGTGGAATTTACATGGAGCATACGGCATAAGCTTACAAGATGAGCATGGATGAATTGATTTTTAAAATAATTGAATGGCACCTAGTATGGGGCGGCTAAGTTGGTACATGCCTTGGCCAAATGTTATGCTTTCATGAATTTAAATTCTTGAAGAGCATGGGACGGCCTAAGGCATTAAGAATTGAGAAACATTTGTAATCCCGGTATCCACTTGTCCTATAAATAGGTGGACCTTTGTCATTTGTAGGAGTTGAATTTTGATGAATGAATATTTTCTTTTGGTGAGTTTAATTCACTCTCCTAATTCTTCAAGGTTCGAATTGACTTATCTAGTTTCTAGTGGCGTCATTCTATCCTTGTTTCGAACTTATCATCCTTTGGGTGTGGCGTTCATTTATCTGTACCGTTGGTTCCTATCTTGTTAGATAGTGGGTCTCGGTTTATTCAAACTCTTTTCATCCGTTTGAAGCTTATAAGATTCGGGTCTTTAATATATATATTAAAGGTTCTTTCTTGCTTCAAATCTGAATCCATTCCAACCCCTTAACTATTTTTATTTTTCCAAGCCATTATCATTAAATTACCCCTTTTGTTATCTATAACAAAAAACTACCTAATTTACGATCGGGCAACATTTACGATTCGTTTCCAAACCCGAGACGATTCGTATCATTCCCCATCTCTTATAGGTTATTTTGATTTGCTCTGGTTGGATGCCGTATGAGATGTCTTCACACTATCGAGCAGACACTTTGTATGAGGTATCAGGTCCTTATGAGTCATGGCATGTATAGGGCTAGAATTCAAGGTTGATTGAGTTGTTGTTAATGTGCCAAATTGTTTCATAGTTTAATTGTGTATAGCCATAGATGATGGCTTAAGTTGTTTGTAATTATATGGGAATTAGTCTCCCTAGTATATGGGATAAAAACCTTATTCTTTTATAATCAAATGTCTTTAATTCAAGAGTAATGTTGATGCTATGTGTATTTATGTGGTAAGGTATAGATGTATGCAAATGTGAGTGGCTTAAGGCTCGGTAGATAACCTCTAAGTGCCCACACGGTTAGACACACGGGCGTGTGTCTAGACCGTGTGTACCCTGCACCTTATTATTATTAGTTAGAATAGGCCACCGGTAAACCCCACGGCCGTGTACATGAGCCATGTAAGACACACGATTTGAGCATGGGTGTGTGCCCAGGCCGTGTGGATCAAGTTAGTAGCTCCCCACGATTGGGAGACACGGGCATGTCAAGGCCGTGTGGATCAAGTCAGTAGCTCCCCACGGTTGGAAGACATGGGCATGTCAAAGGCGTGTTTAGGGGTGCACGGGCGTGTCCCGAATCACATGGGCATGTGACCCCTGTTTCAAGAGAAGGTTCCCGATTGATTTCTGAAAGATTATGAACATGAGTTTAGGGCCTCGTAGGCCCATGAGATGTACAAGTTGTTTATGAAAGAGAAGTTTTTAGCTCGGGACAAAATTTTATAGCCCGTAATTTCATGATTAAGCAAGTTCAAGCATAGTAATGTCTCATAACCGGTCTAGGCCTCGGACATGGGTATGGGGTGTTACAACAATAATATCCGAATCTGTTTAACGGTAAGATTTTCGGGGACAAAAATCCCTAAGGGGGGAGAATTGTAACAGTCCGATTTATACCCTAGTCGGAACAGTGGTTTCGGGACCAAAAAACTAAGTCTAAATATTATTTTAATATTATTTTCTGTGTCGTTGATATGTGATTAAGCATGTGGTAAATTTTTGTGAGTTAATTTGTCCGTCTGTGTGTTTATTTGACAAAAAGATGAAATTGCATTGAATGTGAAAGTTGTATGCTATTTGTTAAATACCAATGTGTTGTGGCTTATAAAAGTTATGGCCTTAAGTGGCAATTGAACCACTTTTAATATAGTGGATTGATAATGGTAAAAAATGACCTTGTGTAATAAGTTATATATATTTATTCTTAAGGGATAAAATAGGAAAATGTTTATTAATGTTATTAAAGTTTTTTATAAACAAAATGGTGGTCTTTTGGTTAGTGTTCTTCCATCAAATAATCAAAAGAAAAAGAAAGGTTATAAGCTTTCAAAGTTTCGGCCATTTGAGAGCTAAATTCAAGGTAAGTTTTTTTATCTATTTTCGATAATTTCTACGTTTTTATAATCGTTGCTTTGAGAGCTATCAAACCCATGTCTCAATTTAATGAATTGATGATGTTTATGTGTTATGCCATTGATGATTTGTTAAGCTTTTTGATGACTTTTTGGTGTTAAATGAAAGATATGAGCTAGATGAACATATTTTGTTCTTGAATTTTTGATGAATTTAGCTAATTAGGGCTAAATTGAGAAAATATTATTTTGAGGGACTTAATTGCAAATTTGATGAAAATGTGGACTTGTATGTGATGTATATGTATTCGGCCAAACATGTATATGTGTGAATTTTGTGAATTTGATGTTTTGTGAAAAATGGACTAAATTGTTAAAGTGTGCAAATTTGAGGGTTAAATTGTAAATAGCCCTAAATGGGTGTCCATGGATTGAATTGTATGAATTAGTAAATAAAAGGGTTAATTCTGAATATGTTTAGATCAAGAATCGAAGAAAACAGACTTAGATCGCGGGAAAGCGAAAGTAAACGAGTAGCCGTTTCTATTCCGATAAACCGAATCCGAGGTAAGTCCATATGCAAATAAATGTATATGTATGCATTTGTAATTGTTTATATAATTAATGATGATATTGAATGCTTATGTTATGAGAGATTATGCATTTGAATTCCGAGATAAGTTCGATATAGTGATTAAGTCCGAGAAGCCTCGTACGAACCTAGGAATAGATAGAATTGACTATGTCACGACATAGGTATCTGTTCCGTTTTATCATGTAAGACCACGTCTGGGACGTTGGCGTTGATTTGAGATTCGTGTAAGACCCTGTCTGGGACTGTGGCATCGATATCTGATTATGTGTAAGACCACGTTTGGGACGTTGGCATTAATATAAGTTTTACGAGTAAGACCATGTCTGAGACGTTGGCATCGATACAAGCTTTACGTGTAAGACCATGTCTGGGACATTGGTATCGTATTGATTCGTATAAGACCCTGTCTGGGACAGTGGCATCGATATTTGAGTGCATGTAAGACCTCGTCTGGGACGTTGGCATTGTACAACCATTCTGAGCTTTTTGGGTATCTTACTAGATTCTTATTGGTTTAACGGGCAAGTCTGAGAAACGAATGGCAAATTCAAGCTTTGATAGATTTAGTAAATGAATGTCCGATTCAGGTATATTGATTATACACTATAAGTATATATAAGGTAAGTATCCAAATGATCTTACTATGATAATTTGTATATAGAACTTATGATATGATAAGAATTATTTTGGTTAGATGAGCTATGTGTTTATATGATTCTTGAATGGCGAAAATGGCTAATGAGGTTAAAAATGTATGAACCAAAGCAAAAATATGAAAGTTGCTAAGTGATTGATATGTGCCAATATATTTAATTGTATATATGCCTTCCATACCAAGTTTATTTGTATATGACTTACTAAGCTTTTGGAAAGCTTACTATGTGTGTATTTTTCTCTGTTTTATAGGTCGTCAAAGCTACTGAAGGCTTGGGACCGTCACGGATCGTCATCACACTACTAAAACTTATTTTGGTACACTTTGAAAATGTATATAGCTCAATATGGCATGTATAGGCTAGTTTTGGTATATGTTGTAAAGTGAACTTAGCCATGTGATTTGACTAGTTATGTTTTGGTAATATGCTTTAATGATTGAGATATGTGAAGTTGTTTTGATATGATTTATTGATATATGAAATGGTTATGAGGTGGTAAGTATATATTGATGAAAGGAGTTTGGGTATAATTGAGATTTAGTCATGCAAATTGGTATGTTTGGAATTGGTTTGAATGGATTGTAGTGTGATTACCTTAGTGGGCAAATATGCATGAATTGGTTTATTATTTTGGTATGTTTTGATGGTTAAATGTGCATTAGATATCTTGTTAAATATGGCTTGTAGGTTTGACCCTTATGGGTGGCATTTTGGCCCTGTAAATGGCCTATAATGTCACATGGTTGTGGCACACGGGCGTGCCTAACGACCGTGGGTGAATTGTAGGATGCAGTTTGGTATCACACGACCTCAACACGGGCGTGTCATCTGGCCGTGGTGTGCAGTTTGGTATCACACAGGGGTGCTTGGTGGCCTTGGTGGGGAAGTTAGTATAGGACCACGGTCAGGATACACGGGCGTGTCTGGTGGCCGTGGGGATAAAGTCAGTATATAGACACGGATGGACACATGGGGGTGTCTAGAAGCCGTGGAGGGCACACGGTCTCCTCCCACGGGCGTGTCTCCTCTGTATATTAGAAAAGTTTTAAATTTTCCGTGAATTTTGTATATGTTTCGATTTGGTCCCGACTCGGTTTATAAGCATGATTAAGGTCTCGAGGACCCCTTTCAGGGGTCTGAGAATGATGATTGAATGTATGATTTTGTCTGTGAATGTTTCCTATCTGTCTGGTAACGCTCCTAACCTTAATCCGGCGACGGACACAGGATAGGGGTGTTACACTAAATTTGTAAAATAAATTAAACATATATATTAATTCCTTTTAAAACAATTCATACCATTTTATAGCAACAAAAATACTTTTTATCAAACAATATAACTTGCATTTCAAATTACTAATTATTAAAATAAATAAAATATGATTACATAAAAATAATTACAAACTAACCTTATAAACTCAAATTTGATTTTTGAAGGGTAAAATGAAAAGCACATATGTTGATATTCAATTTTGATTTCTAAGAGCTCTTTTTTTCTTTCCCGATTTGTTAAAACAATTTTTTTCTCTCTCATAATGCTAAACAATTTTTTCTCTTTATTTTTTCCTGTTATCTCCCCTTATGCTAAACATAAATTTTCTTTTAAATAAATAGACACAATATTTTGGTCGGGGGATGGGGCTTCATATAGAGGGTTGGTGCCGCCTGATAGCATCGCGGGACCTAGATTTTCAAACCGGCGCTGCCTGACATGTAGACGACACCATATGACGTCAACCATTTTTTGTTACTTCAGCTGCTTTCTTTTTCTAACAGTCAATTTGTTTTTTTTTTAAATTAAAGCAGTGTTGCCTAATACAACAACACCGATAAAAAATATTTTTTTTTGTTTCAACTCCTTTTTTTTTTGGCAAGCTATTTTTTTAAAATTAAAGCAGTGCAGCTAGACACACCACTGGCACCAATAAACTTTTTCAATTTTTCTCCCACCATGTATACCCATATTTTCATGGGTATTTTTAAAATATATACTGGTTCCGACTAAGTTGCGACACTAATAAAAATATATATTTTTAAAAAACATCATGACTGTTGCATGATTGGACAAAAAATGGGATGGTGTCGCCAATGTGTTCAATGACACCATGAAATATGGTAATAAACACACTATTTTCATAATTAATTTATTCTCCACCCAATTTTTGTATTTTTTAATTAATTTTTTAAAATTACTTTTATAAAAAAGCCTTATTACATTAAATGATTTTTGTACTCTTATTTGATAAATTTATTGTTATAAAATTTTTATGTTTTAATCATAATAATAGGAGTCTGAACAACTTGGACAAAATTCTAGGGTTAGGACATACTGTTTCCAAACGTGCGGTTTTTGTTTTGTCCAAAATTTTGTTTTACAAACATATATATATTTCAAATATCAAGAGGAAAAACAAATAAAGAGTCGTAGTGTTAATTGGTAAAAAGAGAAAAAAATAGAGTGGAAAGAGAAAGTCCAACCTGGCCGGAGCCTTACATTTTTATGCCTCAAATAACCGCTATGTCTTTTTGCTTTCCTTGCGAAAATTCGTTAAGACCAAAACCAAGACAAGACCAAAGGGAAAAAAGAAAAAAAAAAAGAAACTTTCTTCTGCTATCCGTTCACCATCATTAATTCATTCATTTTCCCCCTCTCTCCACCTCTCAATTTGCAAATCTCAAAAGAAAAGAAAAAAAAAAAAACTCAAAAAATATAGAGATAAAGTTAGAGAGAGACACTTCACCCTATACATACATACATACATACATACCACTGCAATAATTCACTTTTTCTTTCCCAGTATTTTCTTCCCTTTTCGTTCCTACCTTTAATTTGCCAGCTTTGCTTAGCTCTTTCCCTTCCCTTCTTCAACCTCAAAGATCTCTCTCTCTCTCTCAAACTCAAGGTACCCTTTTTGCTTCTTCTTTGATCATCATCTATTTCTGTTTTCTGTCTCCTTTTCTGACATGTTATGATCAAGGGAAAGACCGTTTTGCTTTGATAGTTTTTCTGGGCTGTAACTCCTTTGGATCTCCTCTTTTTGTCGTCTTTGTTTGATGTTTGTTGATCTGGGTATGCTTGATCTTGTCTTACTTTTAATGCCTTTTGTTTCTTTCTTCTTTGATTTGCTTGTCTAATGCTGATGTGATGTCAGATTTTCATATTGTTCTCTGTTTTATTTTTGTCCGACTTGATCATGGTTGTTTTTCTTTGTTTCTGCTTTTTAAATCTGTTCTTCAACTATCTATTGCAATTTGCAAGTGCAATTAAATCTGGGTTCAGTTTAATGACAGCATCTATGGAAATGATTTAATTTGTTATTGTAATTGAGCATTAGAGATTAAAAGATCTTAGCTCTGAGCCAAGTTTTGAATGGTTGTTGACTTCGTCAACTTCTGCCTTTTAATCCCTTGCCTTGATTGCTCGAGTTAAGTGCTGCTTGGTTTGCTTATCAATGACACTAGTGCTAAGATCCTTTGCTGCTCTGGTACCTTTTGTTTATATGCGTGATCAAATTAAACAGTTTTGCTTTCCTTACAGTGCTTAGTGTTGGTTGGTTTTTACCATGCCGATATTTGAGCACTATTGAAGAGGGTATTCTCCTAAGCGCGTTGAAGAACTACAAGCAAAGGCTTGATTGGGCATGTTTAGAGGTGTTTTCTTATATTTATGAAGATGACGGATGATCGGTTTAAAGAATAGGAGTTTATCTCAATTAATTGTTTTTGGCCAGAAGAATAGAAGTTATTAATTTCCGAAACATGTTGAGTTGGCAAATCTATCTATGTATGGAATATATGATTATTTTCACTTCAAGTAAGAATGCTGATTGGAGATCTCTAGCCAATTATGCGAACTTCATCATGAATTTTTTAAATTCCGCAATCCAAGATGCATGGACTGAACACTTTTGAGTTTTTTAGAACTGAAAAGTTGCTCCTAAACCTTCATATAGTGGTGCAACATGCATAGTTTTTAGTAAGAGATCAACTTTGTGGAAGAGTTTACTTTTTCTTATCTCTAGTTTTAAGACTAGGATTGGCTAAGTGTTAGCCTTAGGATAGGTATTTATCAGTAGCAACTGAAGATGCAATTAGTTCTAGTAGATTTAATAATTCATGGACCATTTTGAGTGGACAAGTAGATCTGCTTTTGAGAGCACCATGATATGTGGCTTTGATGGATGGATGATATAAATTTTAGTGCATCAATCTCAAAGGGAGTTTCTTTCTCATGTGGATCAACTTCCAAGCATTAACATAATAGGGGGAAAGTGCCATCAGCTGTCCTTGCTCTTAAAGATTCTTTAGCATGCTTCTGTGATGATATATGGTGGGTTTAATCGGCAAATTGAATAAATGGCAGTTTATTATGGGAAGTTGGCCAGCATGTTGACCTTGAAAGAAGATCCTGGAGAAGACAAGATTGCTTCTAAGATTATTAAGGTTATTTACGATTGTTTTAATTAGATGCAATACATGTCAAGTGAGCTGGTTTGCAATTTGCATGCTAGGCATAAAAACATTTTCTGAAATTTTTTTATTGCTGGATCCTGACAGTACTAAGTGTCGCCAACATTATCTTGTTGTTGAAGATTGTGAAAAGCTGTGACTTCTCTTGAATTGCTTCTGTTTTATGGAGCAAAACTGATTTTATCTTTTCCAGTTATTATTATGGTTGTAGCATTTTGAAAGAGTAAAGTATTTTTGTT
Source organism: Gossypium australe (assembly GCA_005393395.2). Taxonomy (NCBI): domain Eukaryota; kingdom Viridiplantae; phylum Streptophyta; class Magnoliopsida; order Malvales; family Malvaceae; genus Gossypium; species Gossypium australe. Next base: position 56,789,063 of record CM016615.1, read on the forward strand.
AGACTTAAATTGTCATAAGAATTGGTCAAAAAGGCTTTTCTTTTCGTTTTTGATTTTTAAAAGATTTGAACCGTAACTTAATTTTTCCTTGCATGATGTAATACCTATGTTTTCTCCAGATATTTTTCTGCAACTTCCAGACTTCTGAAGGTTGGATTCTGAAGTTGAGCTTTACATTTTTCGCGTAAGAAACCAGTTATAGAGAAGAATTCAAAGAAATGTCTAGCTCTTCAAAAGTTCTGGATTCAGCATTTCAGGGAGTGGGTCAAAAACCGTATCCTTAAATCAAAAGGCATATTTGTTGTGAAGTTATGGATTTAATTTGTTCTTAACCTTTTCTTTTAAGTAAGATTATATTTTCTACCTTCCAATAAGAGAGACCAGAATCAATCTCCAGGTTTTTCTCCAATGCCAGCAGGGTAAAATAATAACATTTTTTTTTGAAGATATGTGATCATGTTGCATGTATGTCCTGCTATTTTTTTTTTTTTGGTAAAAGCTGTTGCACTTGACATCTTATAGCGGGACTGAAATCTGGCGTATTGAGAATTTTCAGCCAATTCCATTGCCAAAGTCAGACTATGGAAAGTTCTACATGGGGGATTCGTATATTGTCTTACAGGTGCAAACTCTCTCTTTCACTTGGTCTCTCTTCTATGGATGCCCTCCCACATACTGGACATTTCTCTCTCTTATTCTTTTCCAGGATAAATCATTTAAGTTGAATCACTGCTTTTTTTTTTATATCTCATTTGGTTTCTCTTCTGTGTTTTTGTAGACAACACCTAGCAAGGGCGGTTCATATCTGTATGACATACACTTTTGGATTGGTAAAGATACTAGTCAGGTGTGCTTTTGCTGCATCTATTTTTACTTAATTTGTTGAGGTTTAAATGTAACTTCTCATGAAGTAAAACACCTTTTTTGAGATCATTTTGTTACATGCAGGATGAAGCTGGAACTGCTGCTATAAAAACCATTGAGCTAGATGCAGTACTAGGAGGGCGTGCTGTGCAGCACAGGGAACTTCAAGGCCATGAATCTGACAAATTTTTGTCATACTTCAAACCTTGCATTATACCGCTGGAAGGTGGTGTTGCTTCTGGATTTAAAACGGCTGAAGAAGAAGAGTTTGAAACACGGTTGTATGTCTGCAGAGGAAAACGAGTTGTCAGATTGAAGCAGGTATCTGATGCTCTTTACCCAAGTTTAATGAGTCTGGATGGAATGGAGCAAGAAACAAGGAGTTCCATGAATTACTTATAAACTATTCAATATGAGATTATTGTGGGTCAGGGAAATACCAGTTTGTATTATTCACTTTGCAGGTTCCTTTTGCCCGTTCTTCACTGAATCATGATGATGTGTTTATCTTGGACACTCAAAATAAGATTTATCAGTTCAATGGTGCAAATTCTAATATTCAAGAAAGGGCAAAGGCATTAGAAGTAATTCAGTTTCTAAAGGAAAAGTACCACGAGGGAACGTGCAATGTTGCAATAGTTGGTAAGGGTGCATGCAATTTACAGTGTCAATTGTCAAAGATGCTGTTTTTAAGCTCTCTACTTCTCTACAATTATTTATTGAACTGTGTACTAAGTTTATTTATTTTACCCTATCTACATCTGGCACTTCATCAATCTACACTCATATATGCATTAATCTAATCACCTTGCCAGATGATGGGAAATTGGACACGGAGTCCGACTCAGGTGAGTTCTGGGTCCTCTTTGGTGGTTTTGCTCCAATAGGCAAGAAGGTCACCAGTGAAGATGATGTTATTCCTGAGACAACTCCTGCTAAACTTTATAGGTAACCGTATCTTTTTCTTTTTTTCTCCTTTGCTTCTTCCCTAAAAGTAGCACAATGAAGTTTCAGGTGCATCTAAAATTTTGCTAGAGTTAAATAAAATACTTTGCGTTCGATTTATATGTTGTAACAGTGTTGCAGTTTCTTAGCGATCAAACCTGATTTATAAACTTGTAGCCCCCAACCTCTTTCCAAAGTGAAGTGGTTAGGGAAAATAAAACAACTGTGTTAAGACATTGTTTACGGGTCTGGAAGACTGAAACAGCTCTCATGACCATTTTTCCCCCTTTTCTGTAAGCCCACATCAAAGGCTCTTTTTGCGTGCCTGAAATCATTAAGACTCTACATTTTTGTATTGTCCTTAATATATTTGTTGAGAAGATTGAAATTCTGTATCTCTTTATTCCTTTAGTTTCACGTCTATTTTATAACTAGACGTACAAGAGATGAAGAGATAAAAGGGAAATAAACTCTACCTAAATGTAAATGATCTAATCCCTAAACTTTAGGAACAAGATATTTACATGATATATACAAGAAACGGAAAGATAAAAATACATGGTATTTTCCACAATATTACCTTTAATAACAATGCGTATGGTCCTGCTGCTCCAATTCTGCTAATATCAACCCTGAAGTCTCATGTCTCAACCAATGCAAGTATGGAACCTTATTAGTTCAAAAGCAACCAACTCTAGATTCTAGAACTTTTATCTATCATTTCAAGGTCTAAAAGACATTCTTTTCAGTTTATCCTTTTGGTTCAGTGTCATATGTTTCTCACATGTTCATTTGGACTGTTCCTATTTATTATCTTTATGGGGCAAGAAATCTAAAATCAAGTACTTTAATGTGTTATCAAGAATGTTATGACTAGTTTTGAAGCCATGAGGCAGCATTATAAGGTTAGCATTGTCTTAATATATTATCCATGTCAATTTCCTTCTTTCCTTATCAAAAAGGAAAAGGAGAAAAAGATGAGTGGACATGAGAAAGCCTTCTATGTAGGCAAATTTTCTGGAGAGAATAAAATAACATATTAAACTTATTTTAAATTACTTTCCAGACAGCTTCGAGTGTATTCTAGTCACCATTATTATGGGTAATATAGATGAACTGTACTTTCTTTCATTGGATGCTTGCTTTGAGTTAGAGAATCTTCTTTTTAGGGGCAAATTTAAGTGACTAAGCATTCCTGATTGAATTTTTTTTAGTTTATATTGTTTCTAAAGGTGTGTATCTATCAATTGATAATTTCGAATCACTGGTTCCTGTAGCATAACTGATGGGGAGGTGAAGATTGTAGAAGGTGAACTATCGAAAGGTCTCTTGGAAAACAACAAATGCTATCTACTAGACTGTGGTGCGGAGATTTTTGTTTGGGTTGGACGGGTGACACAAGTAGAGGACAGAAAAGCCGCTAGTCAAGTTGCTGAGGTAGAGATAGAGGCATGGCATTGATTTCTTCATGTCTTTCTAGGAAGTGAGTTCTCATTCCCAACCTTTTATATCCAGGACTTTATTGCTGGCCAGAATAGACCAAAAACAACACGCATTACCCGTGTTATCCAAGGGTATGAAACCAATTCATTCAAGAGCAACTTTGATTCTTGGCCGGCGGGATCTGCAGCTCCTGGTGCTGAGGAAGGAAGAGGAAAAGTAGCCGGTAGGATCACTTAATAAGCTACAAATGGAACTATTATATTTTTTGGTTGACATTATTGAATGGTATCCTTTTACTAGCTTTGCTGAAGCAACAAGGAGTTGGTGTCAAGGGAACGAGCAAATGTGCTCCTGTGAATGAAGAAGTTCCTCCTTTGCTTGATGGCGGTGGAAAGATGGAGGTCGAGTTAGTTGTCTGCTTTCTGTTTGTGTTTGGCATTTGACTTAAGGACACAAATTGTTGACACAAATATGGTGGTGCCGTTGGTGGTTTTCTTTTTTGCAGGTATGGTGCATCAATGGCAGTGCCAAGACACCGTTGCCAAAAGAGGATTTTGGCAAATTTTATAGTGGAGACTGCTACATTGTCCTTTATACCTACCACTCAGGTGACAGGAAAGAAGATTACTTTCTTTGCTGTTGGATTGGAAAGGATAGCATTGAGGTAACTTACATCATTCTTATCTGAGTTCGAATTAATAATAATTATTTGCGCGTGATAATGGTTTCCAATAAGTGTTGCTTCCTAATATGGAATTTAGAACATGCCTAATTTCATGCATATAGTAGACTTGGACTGCCTCCTAACTTGGATTCTCAACCTGCAAATGAACTATTGATAGAGGATTGAATTTTGGTTGCACCTATTGAATTCTATAATTTTAAGATGACGCTATGAAAATAGTGAATGCACATTGTTGTACATATAAGATACAGTTTTGCAGCACATCAGTTGCAGTCATAAATGTTTTAGAACAAATATATTTGGTAAAAATCTGAAAATCTGTACAATTCAGAATTCCATGCTAATTCAAATTTTAACAATTGGTGCTGGAAACTTATGTGTTAGCAAGTCCTGATCTGGATGCATCTGCAATAGGGAGAAGTTCTTCATTGCACAAAGTAAAGTAATTAGTGGCTGGGAATTAAGATTACTTGACAAGTTTAACAAATAAAAGAAGATAAATTACATAAGGCCTGTAATCGTCAAGCATTTTAGAATCTGACAAGACCACAGCACTCATTGTACCCTAAACATGGAATTAAAGCACAAAAGAAAACCCAAAATATCTAATAAGAAATTGAAAAATTAAGAAGTAACTTGAAAGCTGCTGTAGTTTCCTGAATAGATGATAGTGCATTTTCAATCATCTGTATATCTCCTTGTGACACTTAGTGCCTCTCATGTTTTTTGTTTCTTAAGTATAATTTTTACTTGCTAAAGTTCTTTGCAAAAAGTTTCATCTGTATTGCCGTTGTTGATTGTTCAGAACTTAGCAAATTCAGTATACCTTGCTGTGCTTACTTTGTTGGGGAACTGGTTTCTAGGTCATACATTGGTGACAATATGTACTTCATTCGGCTTGTTTTCCGCGTTGAATCTATATCCCTTCTTTTTTCATTCTTAATGTCCTTTGCATGGAAGAAAGAGGTTTATATGGTCACATGCCAACTTGATGGACTTCATTCTGGTGGTGTTCACTCTTGCTACTTAAAACTTTGTTTTCTAAATAGTTCATCTATTTCTTAATTCAGGAGGACCAAAAGATGGCCACTCGACTGGCTAATACAATGTGTAACTCACTTAAGGGGAGGCCTGTTCAGGTAGCATAATACCTTCAGCTGAGTACAATAATTCTAATGCTTGTGTTTCTAATAGATGATTATTGCAGGGTCGAGTTTTTGATGGTAAAGAGCCACCCCAGTTCATTGCACTTTTTCAACCAATGGTGGTCCTTAAGGTATTTAATTTGATATTGAGTTTTAGAATATCATTTCCAATTGATTTTGATTTTTTGGTTTAGAATTGGCGGGTATCAGCTAATTTCCTATGCGTGATCCCTATCCAGGGTGGTCTAAGCACTGGTTACAAAAAGAGTATAGCAGACAAAGGCTTGACAGATGAAACCTACACTGCAGATTGTGTTTCTCTATTTCGAATTTCAGGAACCTCAGTGCACAATAATAAAACATTGCAAGTTGATGCGGTATGCATTATTTGGTTATTTTGTCAGTTTTTGCCTTTTAAATTTATGTTTGGTTGATTTTGAATTTCCAAGCAAGACTGTTTTTCCATAAAACTTACATGCAAAATGACTAGTTTATTTTTTGTTTTATATTCAAATATTTTCTAGACCCTAACATTTCCTGTTGCCATCCCAGAGTAGACTCTTTATGTGATTGAAACCTTTTTCAGTTTTCACTGAGAAGTTTGTAATCTAAACTTTTGTTTGGTTTTGAGGAATCTGGAAGGTAAACATCTAAACAATGGAACACTTCTATGTTCTTTTTACAAATTGTGGGGAATTGTCATTTCATTGTCAAAGTTTGTTGTTGTTTCATTGTTAAAATTTATCCATCAAAATGATATCTCATTGCTTTAGCAACCCTTTTTTTACCTTTCCTCGCTAAAATAATTTGAGATATTCGGTGTTTTTTCTATTTTTTCCTTTTCGGTTCTGTAAGTGGTAAGAAAAGTCTCTTCCTATCATAGTTCCAAATGTGTTATTATATTCTTCTTGGGAATTAGTCATTTCCAGTGCTTGTCCAGAATTATCTGGCCCTCATAGTATAGTATAATTACCAATATATATTACCATTTATTCAATATATATATATATATATATATATATTACCATGAAGTTGCTTGTCTAGTTGAAGTCCCTTCCCTTTTGCTGTTTTCCGAAAAGATGAAAAAAAAAAAAATTTCTTTTTGCAGTCATTTTACCAAATTTCATACATATTATTACATGATGTAGCATTTATTTAGTCAATGAATCTCCAGTCATAATTGTCATGGTTCTTTGTTCATTAGTCTCATAAAAGAAATTTGTTTTCCCTTTCTAAGTCAGTCTTATTTTCGAATACACATATGATTGATTATGCATTTATGTCTGCTGGAAACTGAATTTATTGCTGCCTTGCAATAGTTGAAAATTTCAAATGCCAAGTCTTCTGAGGATTTCATTGTTTTTAAGCATAGAATTATACTTATGTATTTTGTTGTCCACTAGTACTGCAATTATCTGAAACTAGACTGAAAAGGTATCGATTATCTGAAACTAATCTGAAAAGGTATCATAACTTACTCAAGATGTGATTTTTCTTCAGAAGTTCTGGATTAAACAACTGTGAAAACTGAAAAGAACTTGTTACTACAATGCTAGCGTTGTTGGAGAAATAAAGGCCTAGAGTACTGAAAATATTAGATGAAGATATGTTTGCTCTGTGGTGATCTTAAATTTACAACTAAAGTACCGAACTAGTTGATGTCAAATCAATTAGGATGTGTTACAGAAGATCTAAGTCTTTTCTCTAGGATGTGGTTCAAGGCTTCAAGGCCTTGTAACTCTTAAGTACCAGAAAAAAGGAATAATTGGTTCAACTCATGAAATAGCTACATTAAAGTCTTTTACTGCGAAATGCAAGCTACTTTTTTTTGACATTAGTTGTGTAGCGATAACAGGATTCTACAGTTTTATGGCGGTGCAGCGTGACTACCTATTCCTTCTGCATGCTAACAGCAGTACCTCCTTGTTTTTGTAACTATTGTTCAGGTGGCAACATCATTGAACTCGACTGATTGTTTCCTCCTGCAATCTGGATCTTCCATGTTTACTTGGCACGGAAATCAAAGCACCTATGAACAGCAGCAATTAGTTGCACGAGTTGCTGAATTTTTGAAGGTATACTATTTGGAGTGCTTTACATTTTGGCTTTGTTGTGACTTAGATTAAAGCACAATACGCTAATGACTTTATATTATTGTCTAGCATCTAAGTTCCAACTAGTTGAGTTGATCAATTAATTAATACTGCTAAAGAATGTAATTCATGTATATATGCCTACATATCTTGTATCAATCAAATAGTTAGATGTAATTCTTATATGATGTTTATAATTCTTTTTTGTTGAGTGATGCAGTTTTCATTTATCACTATTCTTATGCTGAATATATCTATTTTATGCTTTTAGAGACATGGTTGTTTAGGTATTTACAGGTTCTTTTCCTTTGAACCTGTGGTTTAGGACAGAAAATTGAGGACAGAACTAAGGTTTCAGAACGGAATGCTAAGAGAAAGCTTAGAACAGAAAACTAGGGATTAACGATGATGCTTAGTCAATTCTTAGATCTCACATTGAAATGGAGACGGGCTTTTTTTTTTTTTTTTAAATTTAGGAAGAAAATAATTTAAATAATAAATATCCTAATTTTTAATGCCAAAGCATAACATCAGCAAAAACAGACAAATATTTATAGCAAGTACTCTAAACTCGGGTTTGGAGTTAATTCCATCTTTAAAGAAATAGAGACCTCCATTTTCCCTAGCACTGTCACTCCTCCCCAAAAGACCATTTCCTCAAACTCATTCTGAGATTACAAGAGACATGAAGGACAAAAGATTACAAGAGAGTTTAGGGACATGAAGGACATCATGCAGGTTATAGATGGATAGCACAATGGATCTGGTCCCAGCAATTCCCGAGAGAGACCCATAAGTAATCTTGATTTTTTATTCCCTGCACATGGAGTAAAAGCAGAAAACAACTCGGAGCAGCTTGTCATATGCTTAGTTTCTCTAGAATCTATGATCAAAGAACTAGTTTGGCTAGGATTAATACTGAGTGCAGAAACAAAGTTCCCCTTTTTGAGCCAAAGAGCAGAAGAAATTTGAGGAATATACTTGGAAGAGATTGGAAAGGTTTTTACGGGTTCTCTAGTTGTTCCTTTGTGAAATGAGACAATTCTGGAGTACTTTGCTGCCCTTGTTCCTTGTTTGACGGTAAGAAGGCACGGTTTTCATAACTGTTTTCTTTTTCCTTCCAGTTCCGAGGCTTCCCGTGAATTTTCCAGCACATTTCTCTTTTATGTTAATGCTTTTGTCTATGGCCACACTAGGGTTTTTTCTTGCTATATTCAGCTTCATTTTCCTTTGAAACAAGGGTAGCATTTGCACTCCCGTAAGACATGGTGCTTCTGCATGTTCCACCAAGAATAGAGCTTTCTGCCGCAAAGGTCTTTTCCTCAATAATGGCTGTTTCAGTCAAAAAAGAATAAGAATTGAACTGGTTCTGATACCACGTTGTTTTAGGACAAAAAGTTGAGGACAAAACTAAAGTTTTAGAACAGAAAACTAGGAGAGAGCATAGGAAATAAGGCTGTAACTTTTCTGCATACCTCAGTCCGAAAATTCAGCATAATTTATAGAGAAAGCATACGACTGAACATTGCATGAGATTCCCTTAATTGATAGAAATCCTTATTTCAAGGCATCTCTTAGTTTTGATATTATTTTTCTAAATTTTAAATACTCAATATATAAATGTACTTTCCTAAACTACGTCCAAACCCCTAATTGACAGTTACAAATCCCTTATTGATTGGATTGTGTTAATTATCCTAGTCAATAATCTCTTTTTTCCCATAATTCTACATAATCTCTTGTGAATAAATACCAGGAAAAAGTAAAATATACTGAATATTAAGCATTGAAGTGGCTGTCTTTCATCTTTTGCATAACCAATCATTTTGCTTCTGATTGTGCCTTGTTAATAAAAGTCAATAGCAGCACTATTAGCTCTTTCAAACAACTGCTTCCCCCTTGTCAATCAATCATCTAATAATTTTCTTTTGTATTCAGCCTGGAGTTGCTCTTAAACATGCTAAAGAGGGAAAGGAGAGCTCTGCCTTCTGGTTTGCACTTGGGGGGAAGCTTAGTTATACCAGCAAAACTGCATCTACAGAGATTGTCAGGGATCCCCACTTGTTCACTTTTTCTCTTAATAAAGGTATCTTGTTTCTAATATGATCTTCTTTATTTTCATATTTGTACTCTTAGATTTCTTCGTCTTGCCTGCAGTTATTGATGAAACTTATAACCATTCTAACTGTTCTTTCCCTGATTTTGTTTGGTTCCACATGGATGCCACAGGAAAGTTTGAGGTGAGCTTTTTCTAATGTAATTGAATCTCGCTCCTACAGGTATCCAAGTTTCTTCTTATGCAAGTTTACATTCTGTTGTACAGGTTGAGGAAGTTTACAATTTCTCTCAGGATGATCTCTTGACAGAAGATATTTTGATACTCGATACACATGCTGAAGTGTTTGTTTGGGTCGGTCAGTGCGTAGACCCCAAAGAAAAGCAAAATGCTTTTGAAATTGGTCAGGTATAAATAAAACATTTATTCTTTATTTTATCCTTTCAAGATGCTCGTTATTCATTTTACTAGTTCTTTGCAGAAATATACAGACATGGCTGCATCTCTAGAAGGTTTGTCTCCACATGTTCCACTTTACAAAGTTACTGAAGGAAATGAACCTTGCTTCTTCACAACATTCTTCTCATGGGATTCCACCCAAGCTACTGTATGTGTGTTCATGACTGGATTTTTCTGCTTTATCCCTAAGTTACTGTCACTTAATAAATTAATGTTAGATCACTTTTATCTTCCTCAGAAACAAAATTTGAGAAGTTACTTCCCATCTGTTCTGTGCAAACACATTATTTTGTAGATGAGGAAATGTTTGAATGTAACTCTGATGAAGAACCTGTATAAGAATAAATGACCATTTAACTACACCTTTAGCCATCAAATTTATCCTGGGTTTGACAAGTTCCTTGTCTGCACAAAGAACAAATGAGAGGGATAAAGTAAACAAAAACTGTAGAGCAGGTGTGAGATGCAGGAGATTAGAAGTCAAAGCACTAGGACTCTAAAATTTGAATTGCAATGAGATATCCCCAATGATGGAAAAGTAGGATAGTAGATGTATATTGTTGTATGGAACCGAGAGGGAGTTCATGGACATAGTCTGCTGTGTTTGAATGAAGTATGATGGAAGTCTTCCAAAATTAAAATTTAAGGCTCATACCTCTGAGAGCTTCTGATATCTTCAATGACATCACCATTATATGTTTTTTAAGGTTGAACTGCTCTTTGACGGACACGGTTCTTCCGTCATGTATGTTGCATTCTGCTTCATCTGTTTGATATTTATACTTGGATGTTCTCCGTGGATGCAGGTGCAAGGAAACTCATTCCAGAAGAAGGTGGCTTTGCTCTTTGGGGCTAGCCATGCTGTAGAGGTAAAATTTTCTTTAATTCTCATAAAGTGAGTATTTTCATTATATTAAATTTTTGTCTGTGCAGAGAAACTTGGATCATAAAAATTGTTGGAGTTAATTTAGGCTACTTGCAAGGAAAATAAATTATTTTCAATATATGAAGTTTTGATGTATTGAAAGCCAGATGAGATGTGTTGTAACTTTCTTCTTTTAAACTTTTTTATACTTGAGGTTGCTTGCAGTTGATTCTTGTCATGGGAACTAAGAGTCCAATACTCAGCAAAGAACAAGTGGATCGAATTCTAAACATGACTAGCTGCTTTATACTTGGTTTCTGAATGTTTATGCATTCTGCTTTCTAGAATAATGTTTGTCATCTATGCTGCTGCTGCTATGGTGGGATTCATAAAGGCAGGAAAAAAAACGAAAAAAAAAATGATATTTCTAAAAGAGGAGAATAATGAATTAGATTTCTTGTTTAGGTTTTCTTTTTTTCTTTTATTTGCGTTGTTATCTACATGTTATATTTTTTTCAAAGTTACTTCTGTTCTCTCCCATCTCTTTTTCGGTTATCTTCTAATGCGTTTCATCCCCCCCTTTTCAATGGGTTGAATAAGTTCTGCTTGTTTTCATCAGGAAGTTTTAATTTTAGTCAGTTTGTTTGACCCTTTTGTCTTTGTATGTTACTGGATGGAGTTTCTTATTGTTTCCTTCTGCTTTAGTTTCCATTTCCTCGTCTGTATCATTGCTTTCAGATATCAAAATTTGAAGCATTATTAGTCAAGTATTTGATATGTGCCATTGTTGCAGGCCCAGGATCGATCTAATGGAAATCAAGGAGGACCTACACAAAGAGCTTCAGCTTTGGCTGCCTTATCATCTGCATTTAATCCATCATCAGCTAGCAAAGCCTCTACTCCAAAGCCTTCCAGCACTAGTCAGGGATCACAAAGAGCAGCAGCTGTAGCTGCTCTTTCCTCGGTTCTTACTGCTGAAAAGAGGAAACAATCACCTGATGCATCCCCTATAAAATCCACTGGCAGCACTCCTGCAGTAACCAGCCCGCCTCGTAAGAATCCCTTTCTACTCTTTGGAAAATGTTATCTAGAAACATGGACCATTGCCTTAGACTGGTCCAACATAAGTTGCTAAATATTCTTGATGCATCTACTGATAAATAAATTTGACCTGTCTTATTTTATATTTTTGAAAGTGTATCTGATGCATTGAGATTGTACAGCTGAAGCAAAGAGTGAAGTGGACCCTTCTGAACTAGCAGATTCTCAAGAGGTTCCTGAAGCCAAGGAGACAGGTGTAGTATCTGAAATCAGTGGGGAGGATTCAGAACCAAAGCAAGAGAGAGAGCAGGATGAGAATGGGAATGGAAGCACTCAAAGTACTTTCAGTTACGAGCAACTGAAGGCGAAATCCGAAAATCCTGTAACTGGAATTGACTTCAAACGGAGAGAGGTTTGTCTTACCATTTATATTTTTAAGTTCACTCTTAACTTTTCCTGAATATATTCCTGTTCTCACTCATCAACTTCTCAGGCTTATTTGTCGGATGAAGAGTTCCAGGACGTATTTGGGATGGAAAAAGAAGCATTTTATAAACTGCCAAAGTGGAAACAAGACATGCTGAAGAAGAAAGTTGATTTATTCTAGAGAATGAATGCATGTATGTTGTTCTTTTGCATTCTAATGCCTTCATTGAATTTGATCTTCACTTCTGCTCGAAAATTGTGGTTTTCTTGGTATAGCTTGGATTGCCTTATCTCATTTGCCTTTTTTCATGTTGTTGTGGTTAATAACTGATTGTTTGAAAGAGTGATTTTTTAGGTTCCACTCCTCCTCCTAGCGTCACTGGCTTTTGTAGTGTATCACATGTAGTAGTCAAGGAGAGTTGGACTTGGCAGGTCAACATTCTTTTATTTGGTTGGCATGTATCTCATCTCTGTTGTGTTTTTATTTTATTTTTCCGTGTTTTAGTTTGGTAAACAAGGTTGGTTGATGTATATGGTTTGCATTTGTTTGAACATAATGGATAATTCATGGTTTGAGAAATATATATATAAAAACTTATATTTGTCTTTGTTTCATTATATTGATTTTGAAGGAGAGATGAGATGAGGTAGTCCTTTTAACTTAATTATGCTGTTTTGTTGGATGTTTCTGTACTCGAGGAAATTGATTGCACTATTGTTTATAACGGATCAGAGATTATATTTTTCTAGTGTAGTGTTCTTTTTTACAGAATATATTTTCTAGTGGTGCTGCATCTCCTTGGGTTTCTTTATAACACAGTAGAGATTGCAACTGGACGACTTTGGGTGGAGTCAATTTGTATTTATTTTTACATGGGCATAAAGTAAATTACAAAATAATTTAACTAATTGCAGAATTTTCTTTATTACTTGCATGATATATTTTGTAATAATCCAATTTGATTTGATTGTTTCGTGATAGAAACTCTCATCTCATCATCAAGCCATTCAATTTTAATATTATTGCAATATCGAGCCACTGGATAATACTCGTGTTTGATGAATTTGGAAATCTTTAAGATAAATTTTAATTATTTATTTTTAAAATTAGTTGGTGAAAATATAGTTGAAAACTTTTAACATTTTTAAAGATTTTTAAAGATTTGTAATTAGACTTGTTTATGAGTTGGGCTATTATGTAATTTATAATACAAAAAATAAATTTATACTAAATATACAATAATACTATAAGTAAACCTTAAAAAAATGTTAAAATGGCTATATAATTTTTTTAATATATAAACTTATTAAATATTAAACTAAAATAATATAAATGTATATTTTTTTAAGAAAAATAAGAAAGGGTTTGGCTTGAAATGAGATTGAGTTAGCCATTTGCAAATATGAATGGACTTGGGTAAAATTTTAAGCTCATATTTTGAGTTGGGTTGAGCTTGGGCAAGATAAAATATGTTAATATTATGTTTAGGCCTGGCTTAACTCATGAACATTTCTACTTGTAATATATTTAAAAATATGTTTTAAATGTGTTTTAATTTATCTAAATGTTTTTGAGTCAATACTAAATTGTATAGCTCTAAGTTTCGAGGCAAGGAAATCAATAGCCAAATTTTACTCAAGGATGCGAAGTCTCGAGACATAGATAATATGTCGTGGCATGCATGTCTTGAGACCTAGTCTCCCAACTACTATATGATTGCTATTTTTTTAATTAAGTCTCAAGACATTTTTGGTATGTCTCGAGAGATAAGTTGTAGGGGCACGACTTGAACTTAATACTTTCAATTGTTAGATTTCATTCTCAATAGTCGTTGATGGGTCCCGAATTTACCAAAAATAAATCATATGCCTAAAAACAAATCACATAGGTATTAGTTTGACAATGCTCGATTTTCTCACAACCAGGGCACTTCGTGAGCAATTTCACGCCCATAGCTCTTGCAATTGTGCATAAAATAAATAAAGGGGATTAAAATATTGTGAAATTAAATAAATAAAAATTGAAAGACAGTAAAACAATAAATAAAAATTAATTTTGAAATTAATAAAATAAATCGAATTGATGAATGCTCCAGCCTCGGGTATGACGTCAGCCTCAGTTTTGGAATTGATCACAGATTATGGATGTCTTCTCGTTCACTAGTAAGTTGGTTATAGTGATTAAGGATATCTCAACCACCAATTCTTCCTTAATCATAAATTAACCACGGGAACCGTCCAACGATTAATCTTACCAAACGAATAACCTCGAAAGTACGACAGCCTTGCAAACTAAGAACACAACTCTAGTTATTGATCTCAATCGTGTGAGTCATTTAAATTTGATCACTAATTAATCCCATGACATCATCCAACTGCACTCCCAATCAAATAACGCCAACTTGTCCTTCAGTAAAATTATTCGACCTCAAATTATTTATACCAACCGTGTATTATTTCCATCACCATACAAGAGATCTTTCTTAAAACGATGCTAAAACCAATGTTATGAAATGATCATATCCAGATATTGAAAAAAAAAAAAGGTTAAATATAATTTCATATCCCACAACTCTAATACCAAAATTTGATTCATTTTTGGCTAGGACATAGCTTAGTTGGTTATAATAATTAATTAAGTAAACGAAATAATCAAGATAAAATCTAATAGAATGAAAGAAACTTTCACAGTATGCTTTGGCGCAAAAGCCAAACTAAAAATAAGGAAAAATTGACTACCGTATTTTCCAAAAGCAAAATACGTACTTTCTTTTTCCTACTTTCAGTTTTTAAGCTAAAAAATAACGATTGGTATTCGATTTCTACATAAACTCTTCAAGATAAAATTAAATATTTATCTAAATAAAATATATGGGATAAAATTAATCCTAATTAAACTCCTAATAAATATATTTATAAATAAAAATAATTAAAATAAAATAATCATAAAATTTAAAAAACTTTGTATGTCAAATTACTACTCTCAAACCCAAATCTTTCATTTGACTCAATATTTTCACTTGTTCTTCACATTTTGAACTTGTACTGCACCTACATAGAAATTAGATAATAAACACCAAAATTAATAATATCGTGCCCAAAAATTTATCAAAATAAAGCACATAAATATGTTCAATTAGCACTCTGTCAGAAGTAAATGTCCATAACCTTATTCCTTGATATAAATATTCACCAAGAACACTTCAAGACTCAAAAAGAGACATATCAAAGTATCAAAGTCAAGAAAAAAACTTTAAATTCTTCATTTCTCATTTTTCTAGTCTCAAAGTTGACATTGTAAAATCTTTGAGCATTATTATTTCATTTCTTTAGTGAACATAACTTTGTCAACGCTTACCTTCTTAGAGGCTATATCTTACTTCATCTTTATCACCATTTTGCTCATTTTGCATCAAAATACAATTTTATCAGATCAAACGGTAATTAATCAACCCAAAGTTCATATTTCTCATTTAATATTTAAAAAAGCATCCTTGAGTACTGAAAATTATACTTTTACCCTTTTCTCAACAAAATTGATAAATTTAGAATTTAATCTCTGTACTTTTGAATTTGTTCCAATTAGGTTCTGAATGTGATTCTCATCATAACAATACATATTCTAGCATTGTAACAACCTTATTGTAGCTAGTATCAAAAGGTGCAATTCCGGAATCCAATTTCGTAAACCAAGTTGGTGAGATTATAATAGAAGAATTTTTGAATTCAGTATGAAAATATATCCATAAACGGTCAAGTAATTTACTCCCACATTTGGCATACTTTTGGATGATTTATCCCTTGAATTATGGAATTCGATGCTCCTAATCTCTTAATTTTATGTTTTATACTCAGGAGAGCTTAGGGAATCGAAAAGAATGAGAAACGGGCCAAAAAAGGGACAAAATGGGCCTACACGGCCTGGGCCACCGCACACGGGCGGACCGCACGACCGTGTGTGGCAAGCCGGATCAAACACGGCCTGGGCTATTGACCACGGGTGTGTCCCTGCCGAAATAAGGATGAATTCTATTCGGATTAGGGTACTTGTTGGTTAAGAAAGGAATCTCGAAGCCTATATAAACACCCTAGGGGGCAACCTAAAAGGGGACGTCGACGAGAGCTTGAATAGGAGTTCGACAAGACGTCGAATAGACGCTGAGTAAAAGGAGAAAATACTCCAAGACAGCCGTCGGGAACAGCTTAGGAGAAGTATCTCCATCAAGACTAAGGATCTCCCATCAAGTTCCTTAGAAGTTTTTGGGTTTTCTTATGTTTTGTTGTTTTTCCTCTTTTATGATGTTTTCCTCTTTTATTATGAACTAAGCTCCCCAAATATCTAAGGGGGATGAAGCCTAAGACAAATCATATTATTATTTGATTTATGAGAAATACTTGTGCTTATTCTTAATTGTAAGTTCTTATTCTTGTTTGATAATTCAGGTTATTGGTTCAAGTCGAATGTGCTTAGTCAGTGGAGCAAAAGTCCCTGTCTAAGAGTAGATCAACACAATTAAGCAGAGTTGATTGTAACCCTAGAGATAGGGTGACGAAAATTTGCCGGATTAGAGTCAAACCTAATAAGGGAATCCATAGATCGAGTTAATGCGACAATAGGGGTTTTAATTAGAAAGAGATTTCAATTAATCAACCTAGACTCAGTTGTTAGTAGCCTCAAGAGAGGTATTAATATAAATCAGGGATTTCTACGGATTAAGCCAAGTGAATAAATCGCATGAATCAAAAGTAATAAGTGAAGTCTAGGTGGATTCTTCCTCAGGTATTGCCTATCTCATATAAGTTGTCCAAAAGTATTTTCCCAATTTACTCCCTGTCGCGTTCATAGTTAGTTAAATTAGTTGGTTAATTTTAGATTAAAAATAAATCCCCTTAATTATAAGGCTAGATAATAAAAAGACAGTTAATACTAGTACTCTTGGTTCTTGAGGATACGATATTTCGGACTCACCATAACTATACTACTGTTCGATAGGTGCGCTTGCCTTTGTCGAGTTAATAGCTAGTTTCGAGCTCCATCAAGTTTTTGGCGCCGTTGCCGGGGACTAAGATATTAGGAACGCTAAATTTTTATTACTTTAGTCATTCTTATTTTTTATTTGCAATTTATTTTTGTTTCTATTTTTACTAATTTTTCCTCTTCTTTGCTTCTGGCAGGAACTTTTAGTTTATGACTAGAAGGAACCCGTGAGGACCATTACTTTTTTACAGTGAAATTGAAAGTATAGTTCGCAGAAACCGTAGAGAAATAAGGCTAAGCCTTCAATACATAGAAGAAGAGCAAGAGGACGATACCAACACTATCGAAGAGATGGCTGATAACAATCCACTAACTCCTGTGGTTGCCGCAAATCCGGTGAATCAAAATCTGGCTCCTCGTACTATGTATGATTATGCTAAACCTAATTTAACAGGAACTAAGTCAAGTATTGTTAGACCTGCTATCACTGCAAATAATTTTGAACTGAAACCTAACACTATTCAGATGATTCAGCAGTTTGTTCAGTTTGATGCTTTGCAGGATGAGGATCCCAACAATCACTTAGCAAATTTCCTAGAATTATGCGATACCTTCAAAATCAATGGCGTTTCTGATGATGCCATTCGTCTTCGATTGTTTCCCTTTTCGTTGAGGAACAAAGCTAAACAGTGGTTGAACTCGTTACCACGAGGATCAATCACTACATGGGAATAAATGACTGAAAAACTTTTGTTAAAATATTTTCTGCCGGCTAAAACGGCTAAGTTGAGGAATGATATCTCTTCTTTTGTTCAGATGGGTTTAGAGACACTTTACGACGCATGGGAGAGATACAAGGATCTACTAAGGAGGTGCCCTTACCATGGGTTACCCCTATGGTTACAGGTTCAAACCTTTTACAACGATGTGAACCCCTCAACCAGGCAGTTGATTGATTCAGCCGCCGACGGAACCCTGAATAACAAAACGCCTGAAGTGACTTATGAGTTTATAGAGGAGATGTCACTAAATAACTTTCAGTGGCAAGTTACAAGGACAAGGCCAACAAAAGCCGCTAGTGCTTTCAACCCCGACGCAGTGACCATGCTATCACATCAGGTAGAATTGTTAAATAAAAAGATTGATGGTTTGTATGGTTCTTCGCAGGCACATCCAGTTATGCAGTGTGATACAAATTGAGGAGGGATGAACAATACAGAATACCCAGCCTACAACCCTAGCATAGAAAGCGAACAGATGAACTATATGGGTAATAATTCTAGACCTCGGAATAACCTTTATAGTAACACTTATAATCCAGGTTGGAGGAACTACCCAAACTTCTCATGGGGTGGCCAAGGAAATCAATGACAACAACTACCTCCAGGTTTTCAACAGCAACCTTACCGACAAGAGAAAAAGTCGAACCTTGAGGATATACTAGCAAAGTTTATTTCAGCGTCAGAAACTCATTTTCAGGATACCGAAACGACATTGAATAGTCAGCAAACTTTAATTCAAGGGCTTAAAAACCAACTAGGATAGCTAACCAAGTTAGTTTCCGAAAGGCAACCAGGTCGTTTACCTAATAATACCGAACCTAAACCACAAGAGCAAGTGAAGGTAGTAACATTAAGGAGTGGGAAGGAATTGGTTGAAGCAGAAAAGAAGATGCCACAAGAAAATAATAAGGAAAAAGGTGAGGAAGTCGAGAGTGTAACACCGGTACGTGAAGAATATAAACCACCAATCCCATATCCGGCAAAGTTGAAGAAAGATCGCTTAAACGCACAATACGGTAAATTTCTTGAACTTTTTAAACAATTACATATTAACTTACCTTTTATTGAATCTATTTCGCAGATGCCGACATACGCAAAATTCCTAAAAGAGCTTCTAACAAATAAAAGGAAGTTTGAAGAGATATCAACCGTGGAACTTAATGAGGAATGTTCAGCTATTCTCCAAAATAAGCTACCAACCAAATTGAAAGATCCAGGAAGTTTCACTATTCCCTGTTTAATTGGTAGTTTAAACATTGAGAAAGCACTAGCTGATTTAGGTGCCAGTATTAACTTAATGCCTTATAAAATGTTCAAGCAGCTTGGTCTTGGGGAACCAAAACCCACTAGGATGAGTATTCAATTAGCTGACAGATCTATTAAATATCCTAGGGGAATTATTGAAGATATTTTGGTAAAAGTTGATAAATTTATATTCCCTGTTGATTTTGTTGTGATTGACATGGATGAGGACGAGGTGCCTTTAATTTTGGGATGCCCCTTTTTTAGCTACTGCTAGGGCTGTTATTGATGTAGGTGATGGTAAACTTGCGCTAAGGGTAGGCGACGAGGAAATTATTTTTCAAATTTACGATGCTATGCGATATTCTAGAGAGCAAGATGATTCCTGTTATTTTATTGATGCCATTGATCATTTTATTCAAGATTCTTTGCAGGAAATCATACATGACGACATGTTGGAACTGTGTCTTACCCAAGGTGAGGGGGCAGACGATGATACCAATGAGTTAAATTCTAACACGTCTTCTCCTAGACAAAAGAAAGACGAGGGCATTGAAATGAATGACGAACTAAAACACAAACCCTCTATTGAAGAACCACCTAAATTGGAATTGAAACAGTTACCAAATCACTTAGAATATGCATTCCTCAGAGATAATTCTACACTACCGGTAATCATCTCTTCAGAACTGGAACCCAAAAAGAAAGACTAGTTGCTGCAGGTAGTAAAGGAGCATAAAAGAGCCATAGCTTGGACAATTTCTGACATTAAAGGGATAAGTTCATCGTTTTGCAACCACAAAATTTTAATGGAAGATGAAATATAAACCATGTGTGCAACCTCAAAGACGATTGAATCCCAACATGAAAGAAGTTGTTAAAGCTGAGGTAATTAAACTTCTAGATGCTGGAGTTATTTATCCTATTTCTGACAGTACTTGGGTAAGTCCTGTGCAGGTTGTTCCAAAGAAAGGAGGTATGACTGTTGTAGCTAACGAAAAGAATGAATTGATTCCTACAAGAACAGTCACAGGTTGGAGAGTCTGTATTGACTATAGGAAGTTGAACGATGGCACTAGAAAAGATCACTTCCTTTTACCCTTTATTGATTAGATGTTAGAAAGATTATCTGGGCATATGTACTACTACTTCCTAGACGGACTTTCTGGCTACTTCCAAATCCCAATAGCTCCTGAGGATCAAGAAAAGACAACATTTACATGTCCATATGGTATGTTTCCTTATCGTAGAATGCCTTTTGGATTATGTAATGCTCCCGCTACTTTGCAGCGCTGCATGCTAGCCATCTTTGATGAACTCGTGGAAGATATTATGGAGGTATTTATGGACGAATTTTTAGTATTTGGTAATTCTTTCCATCTTTGCCTTAAAAATTTAAAACGAGTTCTAATGAGATGTGAGGAAATGAACCTCGTGCTTAATTGGGAAAAAGTGTCACTTTATGCTTCGAGAAGGGATTGTGCTAGGCCATAAAATTTCTAGTAAAGGAATTGAGATTGATAAAGCAAAAATTGAAACCATAGAAAAATTACCCCCTCCTAGTTCAGTTAAGGCTATTCGAAGCTTTTTAAGACATGCTGAATTATATAGAAGATTTATTAAGAATTTTTCTAAAATAGCTAAGCCTTTAACAAAACTATTAGAAAAGGATGTGCCTTTCGATTTTGATCAGGAATGTTTAGATGCATTTAATACCCTCAAAAATAAATTGATAAATGCTACAATTATAATTGCACCTGATTGGAATTTACCCTTTGAACTAATGTGTGATGCGAGTGACTTTGCAGTAGGTGCAGTTCTGGGACAGCGAAGAGACAAGCATTTTCAGCCGATTTATTATGTTAGCAAAACATTGACAGTCGCACAAGAAAATTACACCACCACAGAAAAAGAATTGCTACCCGTGGTTTTTGCATTTGATAAATTTAGACAATATTTGATATTATCTAAAGTTGTCGTTTACACTGACCATTTGGCTCTTCGTTATCTTTTAACTAAATCTGATGCAAAACCTCGACTCATAAGATGGATTTTACTCTTACAGGAATTTGATTTGGAAATTCAAGATAAGAAAGGAGCTGAAAATCTTGTGGCATATCATCTTTCTAGGCTTGAAAATCCACATATCAAAGAATTCGATGAGAGTGAGATAAATGACTCGTTTCCTGAAGAGCAATTATTTGCTATATTTGACTCTGAGGTACCTTGGTTTGCAAACATTGCAAATTACTTAGCTACTAACATCCTACCAAAAAGGTTAAAACATCATAAAAAAATGATTCTTTGCTGATGCGAAAAACTTTTTTTGGAAAGACCCTTTTCTTTTTCGTATATGTGCGGATCAAGTAATTCGGAGATGTGTTACAAAGGCAGAAGCAAGCAAAATCTTAGAACATTGCCATTCAAGACCTTTAAGACGACATTACAGCAGGATCAAGACAGCACATAAAACGCTCGAATCAGGTTTTTACTGGCCCACCCTGTTCAAAGACGCTAACAGGTATGTTGCTTCGTGTGATAGATGTCAGAGGACAAGTAATATCTCTAAACGCGATGAAATGCCTCAAACATATATGCTATCATGTGAAATATTCAATGTATGGGGTACTGATTTTATGGGTCCATTCCCTAGCTTATTTGGGAATAAATACACTTAGTAGCAGTGGACTATATGTCAAAATGGGTGGAAACTCAAGCTTTACCTACTAATGATGCCAGAATGGTAGTGAGATTTCTTAAGAAACTCTTCTCCCAATTTGGAACACCCAGAGCAATTATTTGTGATAGGGGTACTCATTTTTGTAATAATCAATTTGACAAGGTCTTAAAGAAATATGGAGTACACCACAGAACAGCTACCCCTTATCACCCTCAAACCAGTGGACAAGTGGAAGTAGCAAATCGAGAGCTTAAGCGTATTCTAGAGAAAACAGTTGAATCAAATAGGAAAGATTGGGCATTAAAAGTAAACGATGCTTTATGGGCCTATAGAACAGCGTTTAAAACCCCCATAGGAACATCCCCATACAGACTTGTCTACGGAAAAAATTGTCATCTACCATTTGAATTAGAGCACAAAGCTTTTTGGGCTATAAAATTCTTAAATTACGATCTTAAACCTGCAGGTGAGAAAAGAATGATACAGTTGAACGAGCTAGATGAGTGGCGAGCCAATGCCTACGAGAACTCATGTCTATATAACGAGGCAACAAAATGATGCCATGATGCTCGTTTAAAGCAACCGAAGCAATTCGAAGTAGGAGATCTAGTTCTACTATACAATTCAAGGCTCAAATTGTTTCCTAGAAAGCTGAAATCAAGATGGTCAAGTCCATTCGTAATCAAAACTATTTTTCCCTATGGCACAATCGAGGTAACTCATCCGACTCGTGGCACATTCAAGGTAAATGGTCAGCGACTGAAAATTTATAATGGTGATGATTTTAGGGATATGAGAGAGGAGCTTTAGCTCCGTGAACCTTCATTTAGGAATGAAAACAGGATAAGTCTAGCTTAAGACTTTAAACGAGCGCTTCTCGAGAGGTAACCTGAGCACTAATCTTACTAACATCCATATTTTTTGTTTTAGCATCTAACTAAGAACTAACCAATTTAACATACGCAAGATTTCTCATCCGCACGGCATAGGACATGGGTTTGCCCATAGCTGTGTGGAAACCACAGGAAGAAACATAGGTGTGGCAGAGACCGTGCGAGTCAAAGAAGAAAAACTTTTCCCCAACACGGGATGCAATAAAAGGGCCACGACCGTGCGATGCAGTCGTGGTCGATTCTGAGTAAATGACATGGGTGTGCGTCATGCCCGTGCCTCAAAACTGTGGGCGACACTGAGTAAATGACACGGGCGTGTGACATGCCCGTGCCTCAAGGCTGTGGTCGACACTAATTAACAAACACGGGCGTATGACCTATAACACGGGCGTGGGAGAAGCGAACGAAGCTCGATACGACTGTGCGAGACAACACGCCCACAGCACACGAGCATAGGCCGTAAGCCAGGCGCGCCAAAACCCTAATTTTTGAAACACACGGGCTAAAAATGAGTCACATGGGCATACGCCATGCCCGTGTGCTCCTATTTCCTATTTAAACCAACCCACTATTCATCTTCTCCCCAAATCACTCTCCCCAAAACCCTAGCCGTTTTTCCCCTCCCCTACTCAGTCCGGCCACTACCATCGACACACTCTCCCTTCTCCTTTCTCCTTCCCTCTCCTCCTCCCCCTCTTCTTCTTCGTCCCCACGGCCACCTTGCCGTAGCACACGCCCACGCGTTATCCTTCCATGACCGTGTGCCGTCTCCACGCCTCCGTCGGTCCACTCTATCCCCTCCACTCTCTACTTTATTGCTTAATCCTATTTATTCCATGCTTGTTTTTAGATCTTAGATTTATTTCTTTAAATTTTTGTATTCATTCTTGATAAATATTTTCAATACTGATGTTTACTTAAGTGTTATGGATAGTTTAACTCTAATTTTTGAATTCCTTGAACCTCTAGTATTAGGAGAATATTTAGGAAAAATTTTCATTGTTAATATCATGAGATTGTAATCTTGGACTCATAGGTACTATCATTATGACAACATATGGGATGATGTTCTTTACTCTATTTTGTAGGAACATAATGTCTTCTTCCCGCGGCAAGAAAATCACAGTCCCTGTTTTGAAAAAATAAAAGGGGTCTGGTTCATCATCGGCAAGGGCATCTACCGAAGTGCGACACCCATTCTTACAGTTTCCTCTGGGACCTCAAGAGGAACTCTTTCAGATTCTACGAGCACGACCTATCAGTGCAGGCAAATGCGTCGACTGGGCCTCCTTGGAGCAAGTACAACTTGCTGATGCTGTTCGAGCCCTACTGTCCACCGACCCTTGGTAGCGGTTCTTTAGTATTGTTGAGCCCACATACCTCAAACTAACATTAGAGCTTTGCTCTACTTTTCATTTGTAGGTGGTGATAACGAACCACGACGACCCAGGCACCATACAGTTTCGCCTAGGAGGTTTGGTTCGCGAAATGAGTGTCCCTGAATTTGGAGTCGCTCTGGGACTCTACACAGAAGAGTTCATGGAGGAGAATGAACTCGACACTCTTCACCGCCACATCTACTATTCACCTTCCAAATGTTGGCAGGCCTTGGTTCTAGGTTTAGCAACGTACGATCCTAGTTGCTCCAAGGCGACCGCTCTTCCCCCATTACTGAGGTACCTCCATGCCCTCCTTGCACATACATTGACAAGAAGGTGAAAGAGCACCAGCATCGTTAATAACCACGACGACTATTTTCTGTGGAACATGGCGCACGACCGCGTGTTTGACCTTGCCTACTTCATCGCTTTCGCCATCCAGCATCAGATGGAGCAGCATCGTAAGGAGGTCATTTCCATGGGACTCTATGTGTCACGCCTAGAGAGACACTTTGGTCCCCTCAACACCACGGCACAATCATCCTCCCTCACCTTGATAGGCCAGATGTCTCCACAGGGCATCTCGATCATGATAAACATGAGGATGATCAAGCGTTGCCGTGAGACCGATCCTCCCCAATACCGTCTAGCCCATGCCACCAAGGAGGAGGATCCTGAGGACATTACTGACGATGTCCCCCCACACGAGAAACCACCACTGAGCCATCGCCCAGTTCATGCGGCAGCTTCTCTTTCGGACATATCTGAGCGCCTAAAACGATTCGAACAGCAATGCTTTCAGCGCTTCGATCACATCGATGCCACCCTCCACCAGATATGTCAGCACCTTCACATCTTATCGCCGCCCCCACATCGCGAGCCATCTGGCGATGAGGACTTCTGAGTCCTTTTTCTTTTATCTTTATGATATTTTCCGTTAATTTTTAAAATACTATTTTTATTTTTATTTTTATTTTTGACTCATTTTTATTGTTGAAACCATTTTTATTATTTTTCTAAAAACGGGGGTCGACTTTAAAAACGAAGATGGAGTCGCCACCAATCTTTTTTCGAGGTGTGATCGGGTCACCTTGAGATTAATCATTTTAATAAAACATTTTGATTTATTAAAATAATGATTTTGGTCTACAAAATTCGAGAAAATAGGCTCGGGAGTCGGTTATGCACGAGGAAGGATTAGCACCCTCGTAATGTCCAAAAATTGGTACCTAATTGATTAATTAATGTCCTAATGTTAAAAATTTGAAAAGATTTTAAAACACGATCCTTTTTATTTTTAAACTTATGTCCTTTAATTTTAAATGAACATTCAATTATTTGGATTTTAAAAGAAAAATCGAAACTCAGTAAGTTGAGCACGATCTTTCAAAATTATCCTTTGCCTTTTAGAAATCCTTGCCTCGAGATTACAAAATGTCCCATCCAGTGAGTTAGGACACAACATCTTAAATTCCCGAGAATAGATTTTTTATTTAAAAATTTATATGTTTTAATTTCAAAAAGGATACTCAATCATTTGGACTTAATGAGAAAAATTGAAACCCAGTAAGTTAGGGCACGATTTTCTCAAAACTCCCAAATATCAAATATTGCCTTATTTTTAAATTTAAAAAAATCATGGATTTTGAAGTATGAAGGTATATTTGGCTACATTAATAAATAAAGATTAATGATTTTTTTTAAAAAAATAACAAATCTAAAAAACAAATAAAAAACAAAATGTACCAAGCTTTCAAATAATAATGGACAATGTTAAAACAAATAATGTGAAAGAAAATGACTTTGAAATCGACAATAAAAAGCAATTTAAAAACAAATTCATGTATAAAAATTTTAAAGTAGGTAATATATGTAAAAGTTTGGAATAAATCTAAAAAAAAAGATAAAAATAAATAATATATGAAATAGTCATATATAAATGAATTTTAAAATAAATATTATATAAGAAGTAAGTTTAAATAAGTAATATATAAAATAATATATATACAAAATGACTTAAAGGAAATGATATGTGACAAATCCTAAAAAGATACGTATAAGTTTAAAATAAACAATATACGAAAACTTAAAATAGATAATATAAAACAGTTTAAAATGATATAAAATAAAACCACTTTAAAATAATCGTTATATAAAATAATAAGAAAAATGAATGATATACAAAATGACTTAAAGAAAATGATATGTGACAAATCCTAAAAAGATACGTATAAGTTTAAAATAAACAATATACAAAAACTTAAAATAGATAATATAAAATAGTTTAAAATGATATAAAATAAAACCACTTTAAATAATATAAAACAATAAGAAAAATGAATGATATATAAGATAATTTCAAGTAATAATATAAAAACTTAATCAAAATAAAACTATTTAAAATAAGTAATATAAAAAATAATAAAATAAAACAGCTTGAAATAAATACCACATAAAAATTTGGAATAAATAAATAAAATACAAATTTGCAAAAGTGTGAAAATAAAATAAATCTCTATACAGAAATAATAAATAAACGAATAAAATAAAAAGAATAATTAATAACTAAACAATTAAATGGATAAGTAAAAAGGTTGAAAAAACGAAGATGAATGAAGAATAAAATAAGAACAAACCATAGAAAATAAGAACGCAAGAGGGAGAGAAATTTGAGTGAATGCTCTCAAGAATTCTTATTGCTTCCCCAAAACTCAAGTCCTTTACAATGAAGGGAGAGGCCTCTATTTATAGTTGAGCCTCCCTAAAATCCAATGGTACAGATCAATTACATCAACGGCTAAGATTAAAAGGTATCTACAAATTAAATCTCTAAGATTACAAAATCATATCTTCTAAGATTGCATACCATATCTAAGATTTGCATATCATATCTAAGATTGCATATCATATCTTCTAAGATTGTATACCATATCTTCTAGGATTGCATATCATATCTAAGATTGCATATCCTTGAAGATTGTGTTCCCATATATGTCAAGCTTGTAGATGGACCTTTAATCTTTTCAAGTAATGGGCCATTCCGATCGGGCCAAATGATATATTTTGGACTGGACTTGGACTTTGTTTTATTATTTTGGGTTTATTTTTTTTTTTGTATTGGGCCCGGGCTAAATTGGCCTATTACATTTATTTTAGTTATTTTTAGGTTCCATAATCACTATTACCCAATTTACATCTTTTGGCAAAATTTGAATAATCCTTACATTCTAAAGAACCCACTGATTTTATCGCAGTTAAAAAGCCTAAAATAGCACTCTGGAATACCCAACTCTAATGAGGAAAATCTGCCATGCCTCCTCCAACTTACCTTACACCTCCGAATCAAGTTCCCACACTTCCAACTCAAGGAATCCATCCAAAATTCAGGAAATTTCACTTATTCCTCTCTCTTATGATATCATGCTATTAATCTCTAGAACAAATATCTTTGTACATTGAAGGCAATGTACATCTTAAGTGTGGGGGGTGAATTTTAAAAGTTCCTAACTTTTTGCATTATTCTCAAATCCCTGAATTTTGTCTTTTTCTCAAGTCACTTTCTCATATCACTATTAGAACAAATTCTGATTGATTTATGATTTTTTTTATTGATATGTCTTGAATTAAAGCATATGCAATTGTGCATTGATTGTTTAAACTTGAAGGTTTTAGAGAATCAAGCATGATACGTTGATTTTTGAAAATTAAAAATTTGTAGGTTGTTTTCTCAAGTTTAGGTATTATCTTGAAATTTGAAGTTCACAGGGTTGACATCAAAAACCATAATTTCTGTGAGATCTTGAGCCTTTGAGAGCATTTTCTTTTCTTGCTCACTTTTATTGTTGCTTTGAGTGAGTCAATATTGATTTGTTATTCTAGAACTTGCTTCGATTACGCATGTCAAGACCACACTTTTGATTTGATATACTGAGATGATAAAGGCACCTAGGATTTAACCCACTTACTTCCCAAAAGGCCTACCTTCATAATTAACCCCTAGAGAAACCCTTTGATCCTAATAAACCATTCATTGATTTACCCTTAATATTAACCCAAGACTTACTATTTTTGATTCATTAAGAATCTTTCCTATTGCATTAACCTTTTTATCGAGATTTGATTTGAAAAGTTGCCTAACTATGCTTTCCATTTCAGTTGTTAAATTCTTATGATTGTACTTAATTATGTTATTCTTAAAAAAAAAGAGTTGAAAGTATATCCATTATTAGTTCTATGTTTTTATGAGCTTAAACAGTAAATTTCACATCTTTAGAAGAAGCTCATATTATTAATGTAATTTTTCATTATTAGTCTATTTTTCTAGTTAGCTAATTTGTCAATTCAATCTCGATTCTAACCTCCTCTTTCAGCATGTGACCACGCCCCCTAACCAAGCCACGTTACAACCCTTTTTTTTTAAAGATTTTTTGATCGATGTATCATCTTAATTTATAGTGGTGGAGATTTGATTTTCATGCAAGCAAATGGTAATAACTTTTCATGTTGACTATTGAGTGCTTAATTTATTGATTTGAGTGAATTCTTAGTGAGGATGTTAACTCTGTGATATTTTGAATCAAGGGTGATTACTTAGATAAGGGGGAATACCTATGTTTTCATGAATAAAATGCTCAACTTGGATTGTTTGAAACTTTGATGTTCTTTTAGTTGAATTCTCAATGTATGATTACCTATGGATTATTTCGAAACATTATTGATAGGAGTTATAAGTTGAGAAGAATAAATTTTTAATTGTGAGCTGAGGATTTTGCTTGAGGACAAGCAAATGCTTAAGTGTGGGGGTATGTAATAAACCGTAATATATACATATTTTAATCCCACATTTGGCATGCTTTTGGATGATTTATCCCTTGAATTATGAAATTCGATGCTTCTAATCTCCTAATTTCATGTTTTATACTCAGAAGAGCTTAGGGAATCGAAAAGAACAAGAAACGGGCCAAAAAAGGGACAAAATGGGCCTACACGGCCTGGACCACTGCACACGGGCGGACCACACGGCCTTGTTTGGCAAGCCGGATCAAACACGGCCTGGGCTATTGACCACGGGTGTGTCCCTGCCGAAATAAGGATGAATTCTATTCGGATTAGGGTACTTGTTGGTTAAGAAAGGAATCTCGAAGCCTATATAAACACCCTAGGGGGCAACCTAAAAGGGGACGTCGACGAGAGCTTGAATAGGAGTTCGACAAGACGTCGAATAGACGCTGAATAAAAGGAGAAAATACTCCAAGACAGCCGTCGGGAACAGCTTAGGAGAAGTATCTCCATCAAGACTAAGGATCTCCCATCAAGTTCCTTAGAAGTTTTTGGGTTTTCTTATGTTTTGTTGTTTTTCCTCTTTTATGATGTTTTCCTCTTTTATTATGAACTAAGCTCCCCAAATATCTAAGGGGGATGAAGCCTAAGAAAAATCATATTATTATTTGATTTATGAGAAATACTTGTGCTTATTCTTAATTGTGAGTTCTTATTCTTGTTTGATAATTCAGGTTATTGGTTCAAGTCGAATGTGCTTAGTCAGTGGAGAAAAAGTCCCTGTCTAAGAGTAGATCAACATAATTAAGTGGAGTTGATTGCAACCCTAAAGATAGGGTGACGAAAATCTACCGGATTAGGGTCAAACCTAATAAGGGAATCCATAGATCGAGTTAATGCGGCAATAGGGGTTTTAATTAGAAAGAGATTTCAATTAATCAACCTAGAGTCAGTTGTTAGTAGCCTCGAGAGAGGTATTAATATAAATCAGGGATTTCTATGGATTAAGCCAAGTGAATAAATTGCATGAATCAAAAGTAATAAGTGAAGTCTAGGTGGATTCTTCATTAGGTGTTGCCTATCTCATATAAGTTGTCCCAAAGTATTTTCCCAATTTACTCCCTGTCGCGTTCATAGTTAGTTAAATTAGTTGGTTAATTTTAGATTAAAAATAAATCCCTTTAATTATAAGGCTAGATAATAAAAAGATAGTTAATACTAGTACTCTTGGTCCTTGAGGATACGATATTCCAGACTCACCACAACTATACTACTGTTCGGTAGGTGCGCTTGCCTTTGTCTACTTAATAGTTAGTTTCGAGCTCCATCAACATGGTTAATGGTTAAAAAGTAAAGTTAGTTAAGCTTAATTACATTCCTTAATCTAAGTATATAATATATGTGAGTGGAAAAAGATGAAACCTATCATCTTTTTCCTTTAGTTGTGCCATCCAAGCTAAAGAAGGAAGAAATAAACTTTGTTTCCATCTTCCAATTTTGGTTCCAAAATCTACAAGGTATCCATGCTTCTCTTTGTGCATTTTTATGAATTATGGTATTTTAAGCCTTGATTTAAAAGACCTAAGTGTTAGATTTTCAAGTTATTAAGTATATATCAAGTTTTCATTAATGAATAATTGATGAAATGAAGCTTGAATGTGATGAGATTGTTGGTTAGTAAGGTTGAGCTATGTTAGGACTAAGTTAGTGATAGATTTGATTAGAAACTCAACTATAGCCTATAGTTAATTTTATAACATTAGGGACTAAATTAAATAAAATGAAAGCTGTTAGAAAATTATGCTATGGATTAGGAGTATGAGATCTGTAGCGAAAAGATATGAAATCATATTTTGATATGATGTTAACTATGTATTAGCATTTTGGATATAAGGACTAAAATGAATAAAATGCAAAATATGTTTTATCATATGTTTTTCATGTGATTGAGTAGAAACTAATACTATTTTTGTAATTGAATTAGTGAATGTAGCTAAAGATGACATCGGGCCGTCCTAATAGAAAGGAAAGGTTTAACCAAGTATTGAATTGAGTAAGATGACATTGGTGGTTTGTTTCATGAAAGATTTACCTAAGACTTTATATTTAATTGAAATTGTTATTGCTAAAAGATGTGATTATAGTATAAATGGTGATATGAATATGATGATTTTGTATGAATATGTGAAATTGAAGTTGTGAACTCATTAAATAACATGTAGAAGATAAGCAAAAACATGAAACTTGATAAGCATGTGATATGTGAGATTGCCATACAAATATTATATAATATCGAAACATAGTGATGATATGTAATTGTATTGTGACACCCAAAAGTGTTAAAGAAAATGTACAACAGTAATTCTAGGTATTTAATTATAAAACTTTCTGTTTATGAGGGTTTTAGTGTAATTTTGTGAATCTTGCAAATTAATTTGGTAATTGGTTAGATTTCAACTACTAGACTCGTTACATTAGAACTGAGTATTTTGTTTAGTGGGAAACATTATGATAAAGAACATTAATCGGATGCTGATGAATTGGTTTCAGTGAATGAGTGTGCGAAGGTTATATAGGAAATGGATGTCATTCTCCGGGGAGCTCTCTCTCTTTTTTGTATTCATTTTCTTTCTTCTATCTTCTTCTATGGTTCGTTTTGTAAGAGAGAAAAATTAAGGAGCAGTCTTCATGGAGGGGGAGAAACTAACATATTAGCTTATGAAATTAAGAATTTAGTAAACTAAAAATCTTTCTAACTCTTCTGTATCTTTGGATTGAGGAAAAACGGAAGAAAAATAGAGGATTTCAGTTTAATTCATTGAATTTGTATTGTGATGATTAAGTTTATAATTAACCTTTAAAGTTTCTCCGCATGCAAATGAATCATGGTTTTCTTATGTATGCATTCATTTTGATTCTGATATGGTTGTTATGCTTAGCCAACCGAGAAAGAGGAAGATCAAGCGATAAGGACAAAATTAAGCAGATATAATCTGTATCAACTTTCCGATATTTTGCTGGTGAGTTTCTAAACCCAAATCCTCATTGTTTGTTTTATTTATATTAGTACTATGTTGTTGTGGGATGTTTGTTGTACTGTTGAAGCATGCAAAGTGTTAATCTACATATGCATGTTTGGTTGTATATATAAGTTTGTTGTTTTGATGAATTGTTACTGGTAAAGTAATTACTGAAGAGGTTATCATTGAGATGGTTCGATAGGTAATATATTGGGTATGATCTATATTGTGTTATTAGCAGTATGTCTAGTTG
Source organism: Gossypium australe (assembly GCA_005393395.2). Classification (NCBI taxonomy): domain Eukaryota; kingdom Viridiplantae; phylum Streptophyta; class Magnoliopsida; order Malvales; family Malvaceae; genus Gossypium; species Gossypium australe. The sequence continues at coordinate 56,821,091 of CM016615.1, forward strand.
AACTCCTGTTAAATGTTAGACATGGAAATTGAAGAAATGTCATGTTGTGCACTCTATACCACATGTTATTAGTTTTGTGGAGGTTTGGTTGGATTGTACATAGATATACGCACATGCTTATGATAACCCTGCATGGGTTCTTTCAAGTATGAAATTTTGCGGAGTATAAGGCTTAAAGCCTTATGCATGTAAGCAAGTTCCAGAGCCTTAAGCATAGGCAAGATGTGGCGGTCCATTGGACTTATCTCATGATTCAAGTTATAACAGTCCGTTGGCCTTGTTCTCTAAGCGTCATGACAAGTTACATGTGGAATTCCTCCATGCAAAGTCCATGGAACAACTTGCGTACGTGAATTTGCATCTGCATCTATATGTAAATCATTGTCTATGGATCCACAAGTATGAGTGCGCCATGTATAAGTTCATATCCATGAATCTTCTATATGAATTTGTATGTATGACAATTCACTGGATTTATTTTTGTGATTCAAGCTATGGTAGTCCAATGATCTTATATTCATGTTTCAAGTTTAAGAGTTCAAAGAGACTATCTTTCACAAGAGTCAGTATGGACTATTATCCAAGCAAGAGATCGCATGGGTTTGTCCTTATGTTCAAGCTATGAAAGTTAGATTAAATTATTTTTCTCGATCAAAAATTGCAGGGATCTTCTTTCATGTAAAAGTTGGCCAAAGATTATCTTTAAGTCGAGTGTCGTAGTGATTATTAGCAAAACAAGAGTTTGACAGTGAATATTCGCCAAATAAAAGTCTAACAATGATTATCATTTAAGAATGAGTTCACAAGTAAGAATCCACATATATGAATCTGTGATTATGATTCTGTATGTAAAGGTTCTCAAGTAAGGTCCATAAGTATGTATTCGCCAAGCTCGAGTCCACGTATATAGACTTTATGTGTAAATCCACATGTAAAAATCCTCCAAGTATGAATCTCCATGCATGATGAGTTTTCTAGAATCAATCTACCATATGTTAATATGCAAGGATAATAATTACTAATGTAATCTGCACATGTTCTATTGGTAATGGAGGTAATAATCCATCTTGTATGAAATTGGTGTAAATGGGTAAGCGAAATCATTCTGCATTGTAGCCTATAAAACAATTAATAGAAATGAAGGATTGTGACAATGTAGAAAGTGTACAAATTTTCAAGTTGAGCCAATGCAAGGGAGGACAAGAGTATGCAAGGAAGATGCGTTAACTACACTGGTGCTTGTGATGTTTAATAAGAGATCAGACCCATGAAGTTCTAACTTATAAATTCATAAACGGTATGTTACATTAGTAGCTCACTAAATTCATTTGAGCTTAATAATTTTTTGTTATGTTTTCTAGGTATAATGGTTTATATAAGGAGCTGATGGGGGATCAAGTCAGAACTCGTTCAAGCTTAGGCGAACTTGTGTTCTTAACTGTAACATAAATATATAGTAGGGCAACCTAGAGGCTGAGCCTCAGGGTTAGAATTTTTGTAACTAAGTATGAACCATAGTATTTTATTTACAACGAAGAGAAATTGATTCAAAATATTAAAGCTATTATTGTTAATTTCTCATAAGCCCACTTGTTGAGAGTATTAACTAAAAATTATAGTTGTATTTACATTTAGCAAGTGAGATAATTGAACACGTTAAAATGTTACTAAAAAAATGCAAACGAAGTTGAGTATGATTAAAGAAGACATATTTGGCTATTTTAGTCATGTTAGTCATACAACTTAGTTGTAAATTGTTCATAGTTTATTTTGGAGATGATGTGACATTTTGCAACTGGACCTGTTGACTAGGTTGAGTATAGGGTGTTACAGGGATGAATTTATTTGAGCATGAAATGATTTGGCTATGTATTGGAATTTGATATATGAAACATACAAATATGTTTGAAACATTGGTTACCCTATTAACGATGTTGAGCAAAGGTAGGTATAGTTGGCATGCCATAAGATTAGCATACGAGATTATACTTTGGTTTATACCAATGAGGTGTTGAGTGCATACTATACTTTGTGTAACACCGTCAACCCGACTCGATTCACTGGGTCCGGATCTCGAGTGTTACCACATATAACTTAGCAAAATCTCAAAAATAGTGGACAATTACTTCTTATTTAAAACATTTCTCTTGTCAATTTATTTAAAGGCTCAACATCAAAATAATAAGGTAAGGTATTTTAAAACAAAATACTACATCAATTTGGTTACGACTTATTACAACACCAAAATTTTGCTAAGGACAAACTCTTAAAGACATAATTCTACTATACACCACTTTTCTAGATTGACCACTATATGCATAACAACCCAGTTCACCCCTTCTTTGGCGTATTCCTAGCATCGTCCCTCTTGGTATAATCATTCACAAAAATACCTGAAACATAAACAAAACTTTTGTAAGTTATACAAACTTAGTGAGTTTAAACACAAAATACCTTTAAACTTTTCTTGCTGAATTTCTACATTTTGTCTCTTTGGATTACCATTTCAATCTTTGGCGGATACCTTCATAGCTTTAGATATATATACTTTATACTTACTTACACACCACTTACCGTTCTTTACTTATTATCTTTCACTTAACTCTTGGGCTATCTTTAGATCTTACCAGACGATACAATCTCTTCTATTATCATCAAACAACCTTCAACGTTTATTCCAGAATAATTGATCTCTAGTACTATTCTCTTGGCGGATACTACTTACAGATCATTCATTTGGCGAATACCCTTACTAAGTCTGATAATCATAACATTTCTTGACTCAGACCAATGCATACTTATACCGATGAGAATTATTTTAGATTATTTAGAAGAATCCTAATGCAACCTTGTTACAAAATACTAGGATAAACCAAGATGTCAATCAACTCAGATTCCATAAGATTTCAGAAAGAGTCAGGATACCTTTCAGATATGACAGATACCAAATACTCAAGTTTTAGCACTGTGTAACTCAAACGAACTCAAATTGGCAAATGCTTATACCTTTCATGACTACGAATATGCCCGTATTCGAGACTAACAGATTACCATGACAGATACTCTCTTTGAACATACAAATACACCCTTATTTTCAAGAGACTTCCCTTAAGAATGTTTTGATTACATCACAAAACTAATTCAACCAAATTAACTTTAAATGTACATACCCTTATCGTATACTTACCTATCAAAAAATTCTCAGAATTTATATAGAACTTACCACAAAGGCGGATAACCATATTGTATCACATAGATATCATCGAATACACCAATATGATGATACATAACTTATCACAAAATTCATGCAAAATACACCACAAATACTTAGCAGATCACACCATACAGTTAGACGTACAGAATCACGTGTTTACTGTCCCAGTGAACTTTTACAGTAGGTGCCTGGGTTTCTCCCTCATGGTTTTATACATAATTTCATGTCGTGATCTTTCAATTCGATCTACACATTATCAAAGGAAACATCATGAATATTCATATAGTCATATCTTGTAGCCATGTAACACCTCAAACCCGGCCTAGAAGTTAGACTCGAATCTGGCATGCCATATTGGGGTGCTTTTCGAGAAGCCATGGTTCCAATTGAAAACCTTTCTTGACATTAAAAACTAAATTCCCAGTTTGTGTTTGTTTATTATTAATCGACATTTATTAAAAAGTTATTACCTTTTAAAAAATAAACTTTTTTTTGTTGCAGAAGCTTAATTAAAATGATTGACTTATGAAAACGTGATGTTTACGACCTATTTGCGAAAGCGTAGTATTTTGAAAGCAGATATTATTTTGGAAAATCGTGATTCAAAGTTTAGCAGATTTAAAACATAATAAACTAAAAATCCAAAACTAAAACCAGAATTTAAGAGAGGCCTGATTACAAAATATTAACCCAAGTTAAAAATAAGTAAAATACTAGAGTCCAAAACTGCTCGTAGTGTGGCCACCTCCGAGTCCTCCAGCACGTCGAACCGCCTACTGAGGATTTCCTGAGAAAAATATTAAAAAGAGGGGGGTGAGTTTACGAAAACTTAGTGTGCACAACCCTCATCAGTAAGAACATGAATCACAACAGTTCAGGCCGGAGCCCATTTCAGTAATGGTGGCAATTTGGCCTTTGCCCATAAAAGCCTCAGCTGGGCCTTAACCCATAAATGTCACAAATCATATTTATCTGGGCCTAAGCCCATCTCAATGTTAAAAACCACATATGCAATGCATTAATGCCCATACCAACCCTGCATTCCATCTCCTGTCCAGCCCTACACTCTTGTGGGGATTTAATCGACCCACCCATCCCTACACTCCTTATGTAGCACCGGTTGCGGCACTAACTTATCGGTGTAGCATGGCTGCTCGGTGGCTAAAAAGCCTTCGGTGGATCCACAGTCGTCAAGCGACTATGCGATCCTATTAGCACTTCCTCCGTAATAATAATCCCATCCCCATGCAACATAATAACACATGGATGCAACATAAAATAATAATCATATGATAACAATCATAAATCACATACAAGAATAATCATATAACATGTAGGGGCATTTTCGTCATTTTACCCTTCAGGGGCATATCAGTCATTTTACCCATCGAGGGTATTTTAGTAATTTCGCACCTGTGATAGCCTTTCCAAAGGCCTAATGTCGCCTCGAGCGACTCAACTACCATTTCCAATCGTACCAGACTATTGGGCCTAAAACCCGATTTCGGCCCATTTGGGCCCACACGCTCGTGTTGCCCACCTATCACAAATCTAGCCACGTATATGAGATTCACCTAGTCTAGTTCACTATATACTACACCATCATACATTTTATTCAATTGGGCCTACGGGCCCATTGGGCCCACTTCAGCCCATCGTGGCCCAAGCAGCCTCAACCCACAAGAATACTACTGATGGCCTCAACTATCGCGTCAAAGCCCCACATGTGCGCTCGCACGCTCGTGTGGCTACTATTACCGTGACCAGCACTTCGGCATTTGCCACTCTACAACTAGAGTAAAGAGAGTTGCACACCTGATAGGAATTTGGTGCTAATCAGCGCTCCGACCACTCCTGTGCCCAAATGCCCTCTAAGGTATCCTTCCTCCTATCATAGAATGCTCTATATATAGCTAGCTTCTCACCTTCCTTCTTTGTATCTTTTCGATGTGGGATCCCTTCGTCAGTAGAGTTTAAATTCAACTCAAACTCTTCTCGTCCAATCCGCAAAATAAATACTCCATTGCTTGTCATGAGATTCGAACCCAGGCTCCCTTGCAACATAATCCACGCCGCTAACCACTTGGCCACAAGCTCCTCTTGTGTCTTAAACCAAGCGCAACTAAATTTAAATCTATAGCCAAATTCTAAAGTCCATTTAAAAAGAAAACTAAAATGCAAGAGCCAAGACTTGAACCTTGAACCTCCTTCCTTCCTTGTGGCGTCACCCCCTTGCTCCTTAAGTGGCGTCACTTTGCCACTACACCACACACTCCACTTGTGTCATTTTTCTCCACATTTTATCCTTAAAACCTACCTACCAAGTCCCAGGGTTTTATTCACCTAAAACCAAAATTTCCCTAAAGCCCAAGTTTGATCCCGGGACTTCATAGAAGCCCCCTAACCTTCCAAAATCACTCACCTAATAGGTCCAACTTGCCTTAGTGCCATTCTCTTGTTCTCAAAAATTTTAAACGCTACTACTCCCAAGGCCCATTGGGCCCAATCCTACTAGGCCCAATTTCGGGATGTTACAAGCCACATGGACATACACATTCTCATGTTGTGATCTGCCAGTCCTGTTTTTATCTTGATGAAGGCTACACCATGAGTGTTTTCATATCATACATTGCCATGGGCCTCAACCACATGGTCTTACACTTATTTTCATATCGTGGTCTACCAGTCTGGTTAGCAATATAACTGCCCTACCAGAGGCATCACAAGAGACATTTTACCCAGAATTTACTTACCCAGATTTGTTCATGCATAGTTGATCGATTCATATATTCCTATATCAAACTTTACCTACATACTTACCTATCACTTTCTATTCATTTAGTAGTTCATACATAATATCACCACACATGCATAGCTTTTTTACTATGCTTCACCTACTTATCCGTTATCTGAGGTGTTATCATTATATATATATATATATATATATATATAAAAGTTTTTACCTGAACAATCAACATGCAGGAGTTAGGATAGAGACTCACCTGATGCCCACCTAAATTGTAGCTTGAAACTCCAAACTCGGACATCCATATCGACCTAGCAGCATGTAACAGCCAGTTTTTAGTTAAATCAAAATAGTGGTTTTGGGACCACAAATTGAGGTCAAAATATTTATTTTATTATTATTTTAATGTTTATAACATGATAGAATGATTGTGTGAAAAGTTCGTTAAGAAATTTTATTGTTTGAGTGCTTAATTTGATAAAAAGGACTAAATCGCGTAAAGTGTAAAACTTGAGTTCTAATAGTTAAAGGTGTCTAATGGCTATGAAATTAAATAGTGGAGGTCCTTATGTTGTAATTAGACCATTTTTAATGTTAGTGGACATTTATGTACATGGTTGAAGTGATTTTAATGGTTTATTAAAAGGTTAATTAAGTAATTTAGTAAATTAATGTAATAATAAGACAAAACAATTTTATTCTATTATCATCTTCTCCAACAGATTATACAAGGGAAAGAAAGCCATTTTCTTAGCTTCAATATTCGGCCAAGGCAATTTTTCTAATTAGGTAAGATTTTTATTCCGTTTTCAATGATTTCTATGTTTTTTAGATCATTGCAACCTAATCTAGCTAGCCCAGGGACTATTTTGCAAAACTGTTAGAGTTTTAGGTTTTGCCATTGATGAATCTATGTGTATTTTGATGTTTTATGATAGAAAATGTATACTTGTTGTTAGATAAACAACATTTGTAAGTGATTTTTGACAAAATTATCATTTAGGGATTAAATTGAGAAATGTTGAAATTTTATGGTTAAAATGTGAAATAAATGAAAAATATGGGCTGCTAGGGACTTAATTGGAATTCGGCTAGCATGGGTATAAGTCGAATTTCATGAATTTGCATTTCATTGAGTTAAGGACTAAATTGTAAAAATGTTGAAATATTAGGGGTAAAAGTGTAAAGTTGCTATAATGTGTATTTTGGACTAAATTGAATTAATTGATGATTAAATAAGATAAATTTGAAATTATATAGATCAAGAAAAGCAAAATTCAGATTTAGATCGGGGGAAAAATAAGGTGTTGGATTAGTCGATCTAATTTGTCGTTTTTACATTCGAGGTAAGTTCGTATGTAATAAGCATTGTTATATTTGTGTTTTAAATGCTTTAATATTGAATATATTGTGTATACGACATTGCAGGTATATTTGACGACGAATAGGCAATGAGAAATCCCGGTTGAACCTTAGGAATATATTAGGATACAAATGACATGTCATTAGGGGTTATGTGACTGGGTGCTGGTCCGTACTTCCTACTGGTGGCTGAGTTATTCAGCATGTGCTGCGGATTCTCATCAGCTTGTGTGAGCAGCATCGTGTAGCTTCGTCATGACCGTCAGCTTGTGTGAGCAGACCCGTTGATAGCTCGAGAGTGAGCATTATATGTGATATGAGATTGTGATAACTTAGGGTATGTATTTGGCACTTAGGGTGCGAGATTCCCAGGTATCTGATATTATTCCAAATGGTTCAACGGGTATGTTGAAGACATGAAATAGTGAGAAATTGATACGTATCAGTACAGGTATGTACAGAAATTATATAAGCATTGAATCTATCGAAGTGGTGAGTTCATGGTTAATTATGTGTTTGAGTATATGTTAACGTTGTGATTAAATGTTTTGTACTATGTTATGTTCATATTATTGAATGGTAATTGAATGGTGAGCTTTGCTTATTATTTAATACGAGCTTACTAAGATTTATAGCTTACATTATTTATATTTCCATGTTTTATAGTGAAATCAAAGCTAGCTCGGATTTGGGAATCATCGGATGTAACATCTCGATTTTGGGTCTAGTCAAAATAGTAGTTTTGAGACCACAAATCTGAAGTAAAAATATTTATTTTATGAGTATTTTGAGGTTTATGGCATGATTGCATGATTGTGTGAAAATTTCGTGAAGAAATTTTATGCATAAAATGTCCAATTTGATAATTAGGACTAAATTGAATAAGTTGCAAAATATAGGTTCTAGAAGCTTTGAGCCTGAAATTGCCATGGATTTTTAATTAGAGTGTCTTAAATAGAAATTTGACCAATTTTGTAACATCCTGAATTAATAAGCCTATGCGTTTAATGTGAAAATTTGAGTGTCAGGGGTCCAAATTGGGTTCAGGTTTGGGTTGAAGCCTTAGTTAAATTTTCTGTTTGGGCACTTTAGTGGAGAGCCTGTTAGAAGGAGGTTTAAAAGATATTATTTGTAAATAAAGGCGCAAATGGGCTTGTGGCCCAGTGGTCAGTGGAGCCACTTAAGGAGCAAGGAGGTGGCGTCAACTGAGGAGGCCCAAATTCAAGTTTCATGGAGCCCAATTCTTTTAATTTAAGTTAGCTAATTTTCGACATTAGGGTTAGGTGGAGTGGACGGCAACAAGGCTCAAAAAAAAGAGGATTTATGTGTATGAGATAATGTAGATATTATAGTTGATAATATGGAAGACAAAGGAGAAAAGATAGGAGCTATCTGCTGAGTGCAGTGTTGGCCGAAATTCCATCACCTAGAGGAGGGAAGAAATCGGTTTCTTCATGGCAAAGGGGTGCTGAATTTTCCCCTATTGTTTGTTTAATTTTTAGTTCCCTGGAAGGGCACTTTTGGTTTTTAATAGGTAAGTGCCAAAATTTTCTATAAATAAGAGGGTATCTCTTCAATTCTGGCATTTGAACCCTATTCTTTTCTTCATTCTCTGTGCCGAAACCCTCAACCATTCTCTGCAACTTTTCCTTTTAATTTCTTCTAAAAGCCGAAACCTCATAATCCTTTCTCTACATTCTTTTCTTTTGATCTTTGCTGAAGCTGAACTGGCCTATAGTCTGCCGAAATTCTCTTTTCTTCTTCCTACTGATTTATTCATTAAAACCCAAATCTCCATAGATTTTTTTTCGAATCATCTTCTCTTTCTGATTTTCGCAAAAAGCAGGAATCCTCTGGGAGTAGCCGAATCTTCTCTAGTAAGGTGATTGTCGACTCTTGTTATTCCTCAAGATCTCTTTCGATTTTTGGAAGACAAAGCCGAAAAGCTAATGGTTTAATGGTTTTATGTATTCTCTTGTTGGGCGACATCGGGGATTGAAGTAGATCTCTTAGATCTAAAAGCTGGAAACACTAGCCCCTGAATCTCATATCACTTTTCGGGATTTCAAGGTAAGGATTTCAATTCTCCTTAAGATGGTCAACTGTTTTCTTTTCGTTAGTCATGCCTTAACCTAATGTTTCGTTACCATCCTCTGAACAACACCTTAGGCAGATAGCGGTTGTGTCAGCTATGGATAACATCAACGTAGAAAGTCTTGTTCTAACGATAATCAGGTGTGTGGATCTCTAACACACTAGTTAACTGTATTATATATGTGTTATGGGCAAAAAAGCCGGAAAGAGGCTGTGTAGACAGTCGAATAAAACCCGAAAGGAGTTAGGCAAAGGATGCCAGGTACGTGATCATAGAAATCTCTATGTGTATCAATATTTATATATGAAAGCCTGTTTTCTTAAAGATGGTATGATGTATTCAATTTTTCATGTGTGTATGCATGGGGTGGGATTATGATAATGAAGGGGAAGTGCATGATAGGTCACTTGGTGATCGGTGGTTAAACCACAAATTCAAATGTTAGGTCACACAGTGATCAGTGGCTATCCACGCTTAATGATTCCTGAATAAAAGGAATAGGCAGTACGGCTGTCGTTATGGTGTGTAGTGGATGGAGGGTCGATTGTAGAAATCCCCGAGGTGTGATGGTTGGTACAGGATGGTGTGTAGAGGATGGAATTCTAGGATGGGTTGGGCTATTCATCATTTATTATTTATCACGTAATTATGATTGTTGCCTTTATGTATGGGCCAGGGCTCATAATGTGTTCGTGGGCCTCAGGTCGTTGTGTTCAGGATTTATACACTGAGTCTTGGTGACTCACCCTATTATTTTTTTTCTACTCTTTCAGATGAGCAGTAGATCGTGGACATGGGAGCTGAGACAGACTCGAGGGGCCATAAGGACTTTTATTTAAAGAAATACACCTCCGTTTAAAATACAATGTTCTCCTTTACTTTGTTATTTTTTTTTTTAATTCTGGGATATTATGTAATAAGGCCCCATAGTTTATATTCAACTAAGTAGTTTTTAGTATTTGCAACTTATGAAATTATTATAAGGGTTTAATTATTCATAATAATAATAATACAAGTTTTTTTTTCAAATGTCACTTATTTATTCAATTATTGCCTAATTAATTTATGATTTCCAAAATCGATAAGGAACTATGATTTCAACATCAAACCCGTAACATGCAAGATCTAGTCGAAACGTATGGGCCGGGTTTGGGGGTGTTACATTTTGGTATCAGAGCCCAGTTCAAAACTCGGGCTGCGAAATGGGTCTAGTAGTGTTTTGAAAATTTGATGTGAATTTGAGAAAAATGTCTTGGATGAAGTTATGGCCTTCGAGTCTACGGCACCCAATCCACGTAGGTAAGTATCCTAACTCTTGATGTGATATGCATGTTGGGGTTGATGGGCTTGATGGACGTAGACTAGTATGATAGTATTAATGGACCTTAAGCCTAGTTAAACAACTCTTCAATTCCATAAGACTTAATCCAACTAAACAAACCCGTGAACGAGTCAAAGGGTTAGGGTGTGGCAATAGGCATACGCATGTCTAGGATTGGATTCAGGAAGAGCTTGGTATTTAAGCATTCCTAGTGACTCACCTCCTCTTCGCTGGAATCCTACCTGGTGCGTAGTGACTGTTCACCTTAGCCGCGAGGACTTGTTGATGGGCCAAAACCTATAATTAAAACCCGAAAGGGACCAGCCACCCTATTTCACAATTAAAATACCCCCAAGTTTTGTAAAATTTCTGAAATACCCTCGATTTGTGAAAATTCCCCAGAATACCCTGGATTGTAAAACTACCAAAATTTGTGAAATTACCGAAACACTCCGGTTGGCAAAATTTCCAAAATACCCTTGGTTTGTGAAAATTTCCAAAACAACCGTGATTTTATAAAATACTCATGTTTTGCAAATTCACCCAAAAACCCCTAGATTTACAAGAGTAACCCGGTTCCCTGCTTCAAAATAAAAGAAAACAACAACAACATCAAAATATCTTGATTTCAAAAAAAAAAACCCAAGATACCCCATTTTGAGGAAATTACCAAAACACCCTCGTTTAAAAAAAACTTATTTTCCAACATACCTTTGCTTTATAAAAAAAATGTACCAAAGTACCTCCAATTCGAAAAAAAATCACCAAGATACTCTATTTTGGAAAATACCCTGTAGGACAAAATTACGAAAATACCCCTAGGTAGAGAAATGATAAAAAAACTCTTATGCGATGAATGTGAGTGCATGGATGCTATTTGTATGTTGATGTTTGATGATTGAATGTATGTGCTTCCTAGAACTAGGAGATACGAACTTGAGACTGAAACTCGTAGATATAATTGCGAATCCGAAAGAACTACTCTTAAAACTACTTTCCATAAGATTGTTCGTGGTTAATTGATGGAAGAGATTAATAAATCATAAGATTTCTAATCAGATAAATGCGAATCGGTAGAATGAGTACAAGGGGTTGTGGACGTCCTGTGCGTGGCCGTGGTAGGGGTAGAATGGTCGTGTCAGAACCAGTAGGATCTGGTCATGGGTCAGGAAACGAGATGCCAGCTGTGGAGGAGGAATTTCAAGATCAGACTGTGGGAGATGACGCGGTATCTCAGGCAATGTTGAGGGTTTTGGAGAGAGTTGCTGGGGCAGGCATGGGCACAGGAGCCCAGAAATCTGTGCCAGAGTGACTTAGAGCCAATGGGGCAGAAGTGTTTAAGGGAATTTCTGGTATAGCCCCGAGTTCAGCAGAGTATTGGTTGGAGGCAGTGGAACGCATAATGGATGATTTGGATTTCACGGAGGAGGAGAAGTTGAAAGGGGTTGTATCCCTCCTACGAGACGAAGCATACCAATGGTGGCTTACGGTTAAGGATGGTGCAGTGGCAGACCGTATCACCTGGGATTTCTTCAAAACGGCGTTCCAAGGTAAATACATTGGGACAAGTTATGTGGATGCGCAGCGTAGAGCATTTCTGAATCTGGTGCAAGGAAGTAGGTCAGTGGCTGCGTATGAAGCTGAATTCTTATGCCTTAGCCAGTTCAAAGATGGTCTGAGGGATGATTTACGTGTTTTGATAGCCCCACAGCAGGAGAGGGAATTTGCTGTCCTAGTGGAAAAGGCTAAGATAGCTGAGGAAGTAAAGTGGACTGAGAAACTAAATCGGGATAGAGATAGGAGTGGGAATAAGAGGAATGTTGGACCGTCAGGGTCAGTTGGGCGTAATCAGAAGAAATTTAGGTCAGATGGGCCAAAACGGGAGGAGAGATTTGCTGCTACTAACCAGACACAAAAGTGTGCTCGATGTGGTAAATTCCATACTGGTGAGTGTTGGGCAGGCAGTGGGAAGTGCTTTAGGTGTGGATCTACGGACCACCAAGTTAGAAACTGTCCGTAGCAATGGGACAGTAAAGGGCCCACGGGTCCAAGGAATACACAGCCTGGCAGAGGAGGTCAGCAACCACTGAGAGGTCGGGGTCCAGCCAGAGGTGGTAACGATTCCGGTCGGGGTCGTGGAGCACCAGGCCAAAGGACAGGAAACACTGAGGTGAGACAGCCGGGGTTGGTCTATGCTGTCATACGTCGAGAAAAGACTGACGCACCGGATGTCATAACCGGTACGTTTTTAATTTTTGGTTTGCCTTACACTGCATTGATCGACATTGGGTCGACGCATTCATATGTTGCCAGTAGGGTGTCTGAAACTTTAAGTTCAGATTCTGAGATTTCCTCTAGGGAGATGACTATAGTTAGCCCATTAGGACACTCTGTGGTGGTAAACAAGCTTTATCAAGGGGTACCTTTAGAAGTTCAGGGGATAGTTTTCCGAACGGATCTGATGGAATTACCGTTCGGGGAGTTTGATTTAATTTTAGGTATGGATTGGTTGGGGAAGTATCAAGCTAAGGTAGATTGTGCAGCCAAGAATATGGTGTTAAAAACCTTCGAGGGTGACGAAGTGTTGGTGATAGGAGAAAGGGGGAATTGTCTGTCGAATGTGGTGACTACCCTAAGAGCAGAAAGGATGGTGAGAAAAGGATGCGAGGCAGTTTTACTATTTGTTCGGGCTCTGGAAGCCAAGGAACTGACTGTTGGGGACGTTAGAACGGTGAAGGAATTCCCTGATGTTTTCCCAGAAGAGCTTCTGGGATTACCCCCGGATCGCGAAGTGGAGTTTGGTATCGATCTTCTTCCGGGAACGGCGCCAGTATCTATTGCTCCATATAGGATGGCACCAAAGGAGTTGGTGGAATTGAAAGCGCAGATTCAGGAGTTGCTGGATAGAGGGTTTATTCGACCAAGTGTGTCGCCTTGGGGAGCGCCGATGTTATTCGTTAAGAAGAAGGATGGATCAATGCGTATGTGCATTGATTATCGCCAACTGAATAAGTTGACCATCAAGAATAAATACTCATTGCCGAGGATCAATGATTTGTTTGATCAGTTGAAGGGGGCCTCAGTCTTTTCAAAGATTGATCTGAGGTCAGGGTACCATCAGCTTAAGGTCAAGGAGGCAGATATTCATAAGACGGCTTTTAGGACTCGCTACGGTCATTATGAATTTATGGTGATGCCATTTGGGTTGACCAACGCGCCAGCAACGTTTATGGACATGATGAACCGAGTGTTCCAACCCTACTTGTATCAGTTCATCGTAGTGTTTATAGATGATATCCTGGTTTATTCAGGATCGGAAGAGGAGTATGACTCACATCTGCGAGTGGTTCTGTAGATTATAAGGGAGAAGCGGTTGTATGCCAAATTCAGCAAGTGTGGATTTTGGCTGAGGGAGGTTACTTTTCCACGTGGTGTCGGCAGAGGGGATTCGGGTTGACCCTCAGAAAATTGAAGCGGTGCTGGATTGGAAGCCGCCTAAATTGGTGGCAGAGATTCGGAGTTTCCTTGGTCTGGCGGGGTACTACAGAAGATTTGTTGAAGGATTTTCTCAGATTGCGGCACCGTTGACTAAGTTGCTACGGAAAGGAGTTCCGTTTGTTTGGTCTGATAAGCAGCAGGAGAGTTTCGAGAAGTTAAAGAAGATTTTGACGGAGGCTCCGGTGTTGAGTCAGCCGGAGGCGGGAAAGGAGTTCGTAATTTACAGTGATGCTTCACACACGGGATTAGGATGTGTGTTGATGCAAGATGGAAAGTTTGTTGCATATGCATCTCGACAGTTAAGACCGCAAGAGTCAAATTATCCCACCTATGATTTGGAATTGGCGGCGGTGGTGTTTGCCTTGAAAATTTGGAGGCATTATTTGTACGGGGAGAAATCTATCATTTACACAGATCATAAGAGTTTAAAGTACCTTTTGACTCAGAAGGAGTTGAATCTAAGGCAAATGAGGTGGATCGAGTTGTTAAAGGATTATGACTGCTCGATCGAATATCACCCAAGTAAGGCTAATGTGGTGGCAGATGCTCTAAGCCGTAAGGTGATCACTGACTTGAGAGCAATGTTTGCTCACCTTAGCTTATATGATGATGGAAGTCTATTAGCTGAACTTCAAGTGAAACCCTCTTGGATCAGTCAGGTTAAGGAGAAGCAGAAGGTCGATGGGTTGATTAGAGAGAGGTTACAGTTAATTTTGAGTAACGAGTTGACGGAATTCAATGTGAACAAGGAAGGACTGGTATGTTTTCAAGGGAGAGTGTGCATGCCGAAGGATCCTGAATTAAGGCACAAGATTTTGCAAGAAGCGCATGGTAGTTCATATGCTATGCACCCTGGAGGGAGTAAGATGTATCGGGATTTGAAAGAGCAGTTTTGGTGGCCGGGCTTAAAATGAGAGGTGACCGAGTTTGTAGGAAAGTGTTTGACCTGCCAGCAGGTAAAACCGGAGCATCAGTTACCATTAGGGTTATTACAGTCGGTAAGGATTCCACAATGGAAGTGGGAAAGGATCACCATGGACTTTGTTAGCGGGCTACCCCTTACGCCCACTAAGAATGATTCAGTTTGGGTAATTGTAGACCGCTTGACGAAGTCTGCTCACTTCATACCCGTACGCGTTGACTACTCTTTGTAAAAGTTGGCTAAGTTATATATAGCGGAGGTAGTGAGGTTGCATGGAGTACCTGTATCGATCATATCGGACAGGGACCCTAGGTTCACATCACGATTTTGGAAGGCATTGCATCAAGCGTTGGGTACGAAGTTGGATTTCAGTACAGCGTTCCATCCTCTGACCGATGGATAGTCTGAGCGGGTAATTCAGAGCTTGGAGGACATGTTGAGAGGATGTGTCATTGATTTCAGAGGTAGTTGGGAAGAATTTATACCCTTAGTGGAGTTTGCTTACAACAACAGCTACCAGTCTAGTATTCAGATGGCGCCCTATGAAGCATTGTACGGATGGAGGTGTCGTACTCCTACCTGTTGGACGGAATTGAGGGAATGTCGGATTTTGGGTCCGGACTTGGTCACCGAGAAGGAGGAAAAGGTTGAGATAATTCGGGCTTGACTAAAGGAGGCGTCGGACAGACAAAAGTCTTATGCTGATTTAAAGCGAAAGGACATAGAATTTGCAGTGGGTGATAAGGTATTTTTAAAGGTGTCGCCGTGGAAAAAGGTGCTAAGATTTGGACGGAAGGGTAAATTGAGTCCCAGATTTATCGGACCATACCGAGTGTTGAAACGAGTAGGACCAGTAGCCTACCAGCTGGAGTTACCTCTGGAGTTAAGTCAAATTCACGATGTATTTCACGTCTCTATGTTAAGACGTTACCGTTCGGATCGGTCCCATGTTGTGCCTACGGAGGAAATCGAGGTAAGACCTGATCTATCATTCGAAGAGAAACTGGTGGAAATTCTGGATCGTGATGTCAAGGTGTTGCGAAGGAAAACAGTTTCGTTGGTTAAGGTGCTATGGCGGAATCATAGTTCTGAGGAGGCTACTTGGGAACCAGAGGAAGCGATGCTGCAGCAATACCCTAATCTATTCTGATCAGGTAATTTCGAGGCTAAAATTCTTTAAGGGGGTAGAACTGTAACATCCTGAATTAATAAGCCTATGCGTTTAATGTGAAAATTTGAATGTTAGGGGTTCAAATTGGGTTCAGGTTTGGGTTGAAGCCTTAGTTAAATTTTCTGTTTGGGCACTTTAGTGGAGAGCCTGTTAGAAGAAGGTTTAAAAGATATTATTTGTAAATAAAGACGCAAATGGGCTTGTGGCCCAATGGTCAGTGGCGCCACTTAAGGAGCAAGGAGGTGGCGTCAACTGAGGAGGCCCAAATTCAAGTTTCATGGAGCCCAATTCTTTTAATTTAGGTTAGCTAATTTTCGGCATTAGGGTTAGGTGGAGTGGATGGCAACAAGGCTCAAAAGTAGGAGGATTTATGTAAATGAGATAATGTAGATATTATAGTTGATAATATGGAAGATAAAGGAGAAAAGATAGGAGCTATCTGCTGAGTGCAGTGTTGGCCGAAATTCCATCACCTAGAGGAGGGAAGAAATCAGTTTCTTCATGGCAAAGGGGTGTCGAATTTTCCCCTATTGTTTGCTTAATTTTTAGTTACCAGGAAGGGCATTTTCGGTTTTTAATAGGTAAGTGCCAAAATTCTCTATAAATAGGGGGTATCTCTTCAATTCCGGCATTTGAACCCTATTATTTTCTTCATTCCCTGTGCCGAAACCCTCAGCCATTCTCTGCAACTTTTCCTTTTAATTTCTTCTAAAAGCCAAAACCTCATAATCCTTTCTCTACATTCTTTTCTTTTGATCTTTGCTGAAGCCGAACGTACCTATAGTCTATCGAAATTCTCTTTTCTTCTTCTTGCTGATTTCTTCATTAAAACCCGAATCTCCATAGATTTTTTTTGAATCATCTTCTCTTCCTGATTTTCGCAAAAAGCCAGAATCCTCTGGGAGTAGCCGAACCTTCTCTAGTAAGGTGAGTGTCGACTCTTGTTATTCCTTAAGATCTCTTTCAATTTTTGGAAGACAAAGCCGAAAAGCTAATGGTTTAATGGTTTTATGTATTCTCTTGTTGGGCGACATTCGGGGATTGAAGTAGATCTCTTAGATCTAAAAGCCAGAAACACTAGCCCCTGAATCTCATATCATTTTTGGGATTTCAAGGTAAGGATTTCAATTCTCCTTAAGATGATCAGCCGTTTTCTTTTCGTTAGTCATGCCTTAACCTAATGTTTCGTTACCAGCCTCTGAACAACACCTTAGGCAGATAGCGGTTGTGTCGGCTACGGATAACGTCAACGTAGAAAGTCTTGTTCTAACGATAATCAGGTGTGTAGATCTCTAACACACTAGTTAACTGTATTATATATGTGTTATGGGCTAAAAAACCGGAAAGAGGCTGTGTAGACAGTCGAATAAAACCCTAAAGGGATTAGGCAAAGGATGCCAGGTACGTGATCATATAAATCTCTATGTGTATCGATATTTATATATGAAAGCCTGTTTTCTTAAAGATGGTATGATGTATTCAATTTTTCATGTGTGTATGCATGGGGTGGGATTATGATAATGAAGGGGAAGTGCATGATAGGTCACTTGGTGATCGGTGGTTAAACCACAAATTCAAATGTTAGGTCACACAGTGATCAGTGGCTATGCCACGCTTAATGATTCCTGAATAAAAGGAATAGGTAGTACGGCTGTCGTTATGGTGTGTAGCGGATGGAGGGTCGATTGTAGAAATCCCCGAGGTGTGATGGTTGGTACGGGATGTTGTGTAGAGGATGGGATTCTAGGATGGGTTGGGCTATTTATCATTTATTATTTATCACGTAATTATGATTGTTGCCTTTATGTATGGGCCCGGGCTCATAATGTGTTTGTGGGCCTCAGGTCGTTGTGTTCGGGATTTATACACTGAGTCTTGGTGACTCACCCTATTATTTTTTTCTACTCTTTCAGATGAGCAGTAGATCGTGGACATGCGAGCCAAGACAGACTCGAGGGGCCATAAGGACTTTTATTTAAAGAAATACATCTCCGCTTAAAATACAATGTTCTCTTTTACTTTGTTATTTTTTTTAATTTTGGGATATTTATGTAATAAGGCCCCATAGTTTATATTCAACTAAGTAGTTTTTAGTATTTGCAACTTATGAAATTATTACAAGGGTTTAATTATTCATAATAATAATAATACAAGTTTTTTTTTTTAAATGTCACTTATTTATTCAATTATTGCCTAATTAATTTATGATTTCCAAAACTGATAAGGAACTATGATTTCAACATCAAACCCGTAACATGCCAGATCTGGTCGAAACGTATGGGCCGGGTTTGGGGGTGTTTCAAATTTTTATTTTTATGGACAGAAATGGACATGTATAGGAAATATTTCAAAGAAAGGCTTTATGGGCAATTTGGTCATTTGGTTAATAAAAGAATTAAAAGGGAAAATAAGTCAAAACTCTTGTCCATCTTCTCCATGCTTGAACGAAATTCTCAAGAACACCATAGCTAGGGTATCTTCAACTTTCAAGCTTGATAGTAACTGCATCCTAGCCCCGTTTTTAATGTTCTTTACTTTTTTGAAGTTGTTATCAACCAATCTAGTTATTTCTACCATTTATTTGAGCTAGGGTTCATGTTTAAAAATTTACCCATGTGTGACATGCATGTATTTTGATGTTCAATGGTAGATTATGCAAGTTTAAGGTTAGATAAACAACTTTTGCTAGGTGATTTTTGGTGAAAATTGACAAAAGGACCTATTTGTAAAAAAGATTTCAAATGTGTGTAAAAGTGTGATTAAATGAAAAATGTGAACTGCTATAAGTATAAAAGAGGTTCGGCTAGCTTGGGAATTGAGGAAATTGAATAGATTTCATTTTGTAAGCATAGGGGAAAATTTGTAAATATGTCAAAGTTTAGGGGTAAAAATGTAATTTTACCATAATATGAATTTTGGATTGAATTGAGTAATGTGATTATTAAATGAGCTAAATTTGCTATTATAGATCAAGAAAAACAGAGTTCGGACCTAGATCGGGGAAAGAACAAAGTTGTGGACTAAATCGAATAATTAGCCATATATTGGTACCGAGGTAAGTTCGTGTGTAAATAATGCAACTTATATTATGTATTTAATGTTTTGTTATTGCATGACTTGTACAATTATCATTATGGATTCGTTTGGCAAAGACTCGATACGGCGAAACTCCCGGTTGAACGTTAGGAATAGTTAGCATACAAATGTCATGACATTAGGGTTATGAGTTTACGTGTAAGACCATATCTGGGATATGACATCGTTACGACATTTCGTGTAAGATCATGTCTGGGATATGGCATCGATATGAGAATCGTGTAAGACCATAGCTGGGCTATAGGCATCGATATGTGATCCCATGTAAGACCATATCTGGGATATGGCATTGGTATGATTCTATGTGTATGTAATTCCCGAGTATCCTATAGTATTCCAAGCGGTTCAACGAGTAGTTCAAAGATTATGTCAACGAAATGACAAGGTATGAACATGTTGAAAGGGTACAGGTATGTACACAAGGCTCAATACATATTGAGATTATAAATCGCTGAGAGCTCGGAAAGAAGTGAATGAATAAATCATGATCATGAGTTTTATTGTACATTATGTAAATGACATGATTTAAATTGTATCTATGATACTTGATGACATTGTGATAGATTATATTATGTTATGTGTACAATAATGCATGGTTAATGTTGTTAATTATTTACATGCAAACCTACTAAGCTTTACACTTACTTCCCTTTCTTTTCCATTTTCTTATAGTATGGCCAAGCTAGCTCGAGGATCGAAAGACGTCGGAGGCTCGATCAGACTATCAATTGGAACTTTTGGGTATAGTTAGTCTCAACATTTTGAGTATAGCATGTATAGGGACTTGGTCTTTTTGTTATATGTCATATTGGTTTAGCCAAATGTGTTGGCTTATGATGATATCTGATTCATTTTGTATAAGGCCGTGAGATTTGGCTCGTAATAATTATTTGGTTGTAAACCTATTCATAAATACATGCACGTGCCAATGCCATTATGATATGGCCTATGGTTATTGATGATTGAATGATGATGTGTTGCATGTTATTATGGATGTTTGATGATGGTGAAGCACGTAGTTATGCCATGTTAAGTGCCTTGAAGTCATATATATATTTGGATTGTTTTGGTTTTGATGTTGTGTAGGTTGGTGCAAGTATGGGTGGCAAAAAGGCTTGGTAAATAGCCTTATTTTGTCTAGATAGGTAGACACACGACTTGCCCCATAGGCGTGTGTCCCCTGCACCCTAGTTAATGCAAAACAGAATGCCCAGTAGTAAACACACGGGCACGAGAGACAACCATGTGTCTCGGCCGTGTGAGTGAGACGACCATAGGACATGGGCATGTGCCCAGGCCATGTGAAGTCTGCACTTAATTTTTGGAATTTAATTCGCCACACAGCCTAAGGACATAGGCGTGTGCCTTGGCCGTGTGACCTCATTTTGATGATGATGTCATAAACAGAGTGTCCCCTATTTTGGACACGGCCTGAAGCATGGGCGTGTGATATGTCACACGGGCGTGTCCCTTCACCCACACGGGCGTGTGGACCTTTATAATGAAAATTTTCTAAGTTTTCCCAGAAGTTTCCAAAGTTCTCAGTTTAGTCCCTAACTACTCCTAATGTATGTTTTGGGCTTCGTAGGCTCATTTAAGGGACGATATGAATGTTTAAGAAAAGTTTTAAATTTGAGTGGAAATTCATGTCTCAGTTTTGTATGATTGCTTGCGTATAAGTCTTGTAACGCCTCGTACCTTGTTTCGGCATCGAATACAGGTAAATGGTATTACATTTAGTGGTATCAGAGTTACGGTTTAGTCGATTCTCAGACTAACATAATGTGTGCATGAGTCTAGCTTTCATGCCATAAATGAATTGTGATAGTGTGACGACTCATGACCTTTTAAATTGTGTTTTCATATAGTAATGGATCCCAATTGAGCTGAAGCTGATGATGTAAAAAGTAATGCATCGGCTCCTATTCAAGGGGCAGCACCAGTTGAAAGTAGACCCGTAACTATGAGTCAGGGAGGAGGAGAAGAGGCTAGGGAAGCCTTTCTCCATATGATGAATTCCTGGTATACGGAGTTCGTTCGAACGAACTCGAACGCTCAACCTCCTCCACCCCACCTATTCCTCAACCTGTTCCTATAGTTATTTCTCCATATGAGATTGAATAGACCTCCAGTGGATAAAATTTGAAAGCAAGGAGCTGAAGAGTTCCGAGCTAGTACAGAAGATGATCCTGAAAGGGCAGAGTTCTGGCTTGAGAATACCATTAGGGTATTTGATGTTTATCATGCACACCTAAGGAATGTATGAAATGTGTTGTGTCACTTCTGAGAGACTCGGCTTATCAATGGTGGAACACTCTTGTTTCGGTTGTACCAAGGGAGAGAGTTAATTGGGAATTTTTCCAAGAAGAGTTTCGTAAGAAGTATATTAACCAGAGGTTTATTGATCAGAAGAGAAAGGAGTTTCTTGAGTTAAAATAGGGCCTAATGAAGGTAACGAAATATGAGCGTGAGTTTGTGGGACTAAGCAAATACGCTCGAGAATGTGTTTCGACTGAAGCCATCATGTGTAAAAGATTTAAAGATAGGATGTACGAAGACATCCGGTTATTGGTTGGCATTCTCTAACTAAAAGAATTCGTTGTGCTTGTAGAGAGAGCTTGTAAGACCGAGGAGTTGGCTAAAGAGAAAAGAAAAGATAAGTTTGAGTCTCGAGATTTGAAGAAAAGATAGATGGGAAAGTCATTTCAGTCCTCATCTAAGAAATTGAGAGAGTTTAATACTCGATCCAGTGCTTCAGTTGGGTTTTCAAATAGAAACCAGGGGAAACATTATTTGGGTCATAAGGCTAAGACTACTTCGATAGCGATGTGAGTAATGCTCGACCTAATAGACCTGAATGTCCACATTGCGGTAGACGCCACCCCGATGAGTGTCGGGTGAATGATCGAACTTGTTTCAAGTGTGGTTCCCAAGATCACTTCGTTAGAGATTGCCTTGAGATGGTTGAAAAAGAGAAATTTCAGTGCGAGATCTGGCAATGCTGCTCCTAGAGCAAGGACACAGAGAAATCCAGGAAATGAAGCGAGTAGCAAGAATGCACTTAGAGATCCAACTGTGAGGCCTGAAAGTAAAGCACCTGCGAGGACTTATGCCATTCGCGCTCGCGAAGAGGCTTAATCTCCTGATGTGATTACGGGTACTTTTTCTCTTTATGATATTTTTGTTGTTGCTTTGATTGATCCGGGAACTACCCATTCGTATGTCAGTGTGAAACTAGTGCTAGTATGGATATGCCTGTTGAGTCTACAGAATTTGTGATAAAAGTGTCAAACCCTCTAGGCAAGTATGTGTTAGTTGACAAAGTATGTAGGAATTATCCTTTGATGATTAGAGGTCACTGTTTTCTAGCTAATCTTATGCTTCTGCCATTTGATGAATTTGATGTAATTCTTGGTATGGATTGGTTGACCATTCATGATGTGGTAGTAAATTGTGGAAGAAAAATTATTGAGTTGAAATGTGAAAGTGGTGATATTCTTCGAATTGAATCAGATGAATCGGATAACTTGCCTGTAGTGATTTCTTCTATGACTGCTTAGAAATGTATAAGATAGGGTTGTGAAGCTTATCTTGCTTTTGTGTTGAATATAAAAGAGTCTAAGTTGAGAATTGAATCAGTGCCGGTAGTATATGAGTATCCATATGTGTTTCCGGAAGAATTGCTCGGATTACCTCCAGTTAGAGAAGTTGAATTTGGTATTGAGTTAGTTCCTCGTACTGCACCTATTTCGATTGCTCCGTACAGAATGGCTCTAACCGAACTAAAGGAGTTGAAAGCTAGTTACAAGAGTTGACAAATAAAGGTTTTACGAGACCTAGTTTTTCTCCTTGGGGTGCACCGGTATTATTTGTGAAAAAGAAAGATGGATCTATGAGGCTTTGAAATGACTACCGACAACTCAATAAGGTGACCATAAAGAATAAGTATCCTTTGCCGAGAATAGATGATTTGTTTGACCAATTGAAGGGAACCACAATATTTTCAAAGATAGACTTGAGGTCTAGTTAATATCAGTTGAGAGTTAAAGACTCGGATGTGCTGAAAACTGCATTTTGAACTAGGTATGGTCACTATGAATTTTTGGTTATGCCTTTTGGTTTAACGAATGCTCCTGATGTATTTATGGATTTGATGAACTGTATTTTCCGACTATACTTGGATAAATTTGTTGTTGTTTTTATTGATGATATACTGATTTATTCTCGTGATGAGACCGAGCATGCCGAACACTTGAGAACGGTTTTGCGAACGTTAAGAGATAAACGGTTGTATGCTAAGTTTAGTAAAAGTGAGTTTTGGATTCGAGAAGTCAGATTTTTGGGGCACATTGTTTCGGGTGATGGTATTCGAGTTGACCCGAGTAAGATTTCAGCAAATTGTTGATTGGAAACCACCGAGGAATGTATCCGAGGTTAGAAGCTTTCTAGGCTTAGCCGATTATTACAGACGATTTGTTAAAGGATTTTCCATGATTGCTACTCCGATGACAAAATTGTTACAAAAAGATGTCAAGTTCGAATAGACAGAAAAGTGCCAACAGAGTTTTGAGAAACTAAAGGCATTGTTGACTGAGGCTCCAGTTTTAGTACAACCTAAACCGGGAAAAGAATTTGTGGTTTATAGTGATGCATCCTTGAATGGATTGGGTTGTGTACTTATGCAAGAAGGTAAGGTGATAGCTTATGCCTCGAGGCAGCTGAAACTGTATGAGAAGAATTATCCAACACACAATTTGGAATTGGCTACCATTGTGTTTGAGTTGAAGATTTGGAGACATCATCTGTATGGTGAGAAATGTCGTGTGTATAGTGATCATAAAAGTCTAAAACACTTGATGACTCAAAAGGATTTGAACCTAAGGCAACGGAGATAACTAGAGTTGATAAAAGATTATGAGCTAGTGATTGAATATCACCCAGGAAAGGCGAACGTGGTTGCGGATGCCTTGAGTAGGAAATCCTTGTTTGCATTAAGGGCTATTAATACATGGATGGCTTTATCATATGATGGTTCTATTCTAGCTGAGTTGAGAGCTAAACTAATGTTTCTCCAAGAGATTTGTGAAGCTCAAAAAGGCGATACTAATTTACAAGCTAAAATATTTCGATGTGAATCGGGTATAGAGTTAGACTTTCGGATTAGTTCTGATAGATGTTTGGTGTTCCGAGATAGGGTCTTCCGAGAGATGATGAGCTTATTCGGAAAATTATGCACGAAGCCCATAGTGGATGTTTATCTGTTCATCTAGGCAGTACGAAGATGTATAATGACTTGAAGAAAATGTATTGGTGGTCAGGAATGAAAAGAGACATTTTAGAGTTTGTGTTGAGATGCTTGGTTTGTCAACAAGTAAAGACCGAACACCAAGTACCTCTGGGTTTACTTCAGTCGGTGATGGTTCCCGAGTGGAAATAGGACAGAATTACTATGGATTTTGTGACGGGTTTGCCTTTGACACCGAGAAAGAAAGATGTCGTTTAGGTTGTGGTTAATAGGCTTACGAAATCGGCGCATTTTATACTGGTACGTACCGACTACTCACTTGATAAGCTAGCCGAATTGTATGTTTCTGAAATTATGAGATTGCATGGAGTGCCTTTGTCGATTATATAGAATAGAGATCCGAGGTTCACTTCGCGATTTTGGAAAAAGTTACAAGAAGCATTAGGTACGGAATTGAATTTTAGTACCGCTTTTCATCCGCAAACTGATGGTCAGTCTGAACGAGTAGTTCAAATTCTTGAAGATATGCTACGGTGTTGTATTCTTGAGTTCCAAGGTAGTTGGGTGAAGTATTTACCGTTGGTGGAGTTTGCCTATAATAATAGTTTTCAGTCGAGTTTGAAAATGGCGCCTTATGAGGCATTGTGTGGGCGTAAGTGACGAACAAACTTGTATTGGACCGATCTTAGAGAGAATCAGATTCACGGAGTTGATTTAATCAGGGAAACCGAAGAAAAAGTGAAGGTAATTCGTGATTGCTTGAAAGCTGCATCGGATAGACAAAAATCCTAAGTAGATTTGAAACAGAAAGAGATCGAATTTCAGGTCGACGATAAGGTATTCTTGAAATTATCTCTGTGGAAGAAAGTTTTAAGGTTTGGCCGGAAAGGCAAATTAAGTCCACGCTTTATTGGACCATATGAGATTACTGAAAGAATAGGGCTGGTAGCATATCGGTTGGCTTTGCCATCTGAGTTGGAAAAGATCCATAATGTGTTCCATGTGTCTATGTTCCACCGTTATCGATCATACCCTTCGCATGTGATTTCACCGACAGAGGTTGAAATTCGACCGGATATGACTTATGGCGAAGAGCCGGTTAAGATTTTGGCTTGGGAAGTCAAACAGTTGAGGAATAAAAGTATAGCCTTTGTGAAAGTATTATGGCAAAGACATGGGGTTGAAGAGGCTACATGGGAACCCGAGGAAGCCATGAGAAACCAGTACCCAAACCTTTTCACCGGAAAGATTTTCGAGGACGAAAATCCTCAAGGGAGGAGAGTTGCAACATCCTGATTTTGGGTCCAGTCGGAATAGTAGTTTTGAGACCACAAATCCGAAGTAGAAATATTTATTTTATGAGTATTTTAAGGTCTATGGCATGATTGCATGATTGTGTGAAAATTCCGTGAAGAAATTTTATGCATAAAATGTCCAATTTGATAATTAAGACTAAATGGAATAAGTTGCAAAATATATGTTCTAGAAGCTTTGAACATGAAATTCCCATGGATTTTTAATTAGAAGGTCTTAAATAGCAATTTGACCAATTTCTATTTTTATGGACAAAAATGGACATGTATAGGAAAAATTTCAAAGAAAGGCTTTAGGGACAATTTGGTCATTTGGTTAATAAAATATTTAAAAGGGAAAATAAGTCAAAACTCTTGTCCATCTTCTCCATGCTTGGCCGAAATTCTCAAGAACACCATAGTTAGGGTATCTTCAACTTTCAAGCTTGATAGTAAGTGCATATTAGCCCCGTTTTTAATGTTCTTTACGTTTTTGAAGCTGTTATCAACCGATCTAGCTATTTCTACCATTTATTTGAGTTAGGGTTCATGTTTAAAAATTTACCCATGCATGACATGCACGTATTTTGATGTCCAATGGTAGATTATGCAAGTTTAAGGTTAGATAAACAACTTTTGCTAGGTGATTTTTGGTGAAAATTGACAAAAAAAGGGGCCTATTTGTAAAAAAGATTTCAAATGTGTGTAAAAGTGTGATTAAATGAAAAATGTAGACTGTTATAAGTATAAAAGAGGTTCGGCTAGGCTTGGGAATCAAGGAAATTGAATAGATTTCATTTTCCTAGCCTAGCGGAAACTTTGTCAATATGTCAAAGTTTAGGGGCAAAAATGTAATTTTGCCATAATATGACTTTTGGACTGAATTGAGTAATGTTATTATTAAATGAGCTAAATTTGCTATTATAGATCAAGAAAAATAGAGTTCGGACCTAGACCGGGGAAAGAATAAAGTTGTGGACTAAAATCGAATAGTTAGCCATGTTTTGGTACCAAGGTAAGTTCGTGTGTAAAGAATGCAACTTATGTTATGTATTTAATGTTTTGTTATTGCATGACTTGTACAGTTATCATTATGGATTCGTTTGGCAAAGACTCGATACGGCGAAACTCCCGGTTGAACCTTAGGAATAGTTAGCATACAAATGTCATGACATTAGGGTTATGAGTTTACGTGTAAGACCATATCTGGGATATGGCATCGTTATTAGATTTCGTGTAAGACCATGTCTGGGACATGGCATCAATATGAGAATCGTGTAAGACCATAGCTGGACTATAGGCATCGATATGTGATCCCATGTAAGACCATATCTAGGATATGGCATTGGTATGATTCTATGTGTATGCAATTCCTAAGTATCCTGTAATATTCCAAGAGGTTCAACGGGTAGTCCAAATATTATGTCAATGAAATGACAAGGTATGAACATGTTGAAAGGGTATAGGTATGTACCCAAAGCTCATACATATTGAGATTATAAATCGATGAGAGCTCGAAAAGAAGTAAATGAATAAATCCTGATCATGAGTTTTATTGTACATTATTTAAATGACATGATTTTAAATGTATCTATGATACTTGATGACATTGTGATAGATTATATTATGTTATATATACAATAATGCATGGTTAATGTTGTTAATTATTTACATGCAAACTTACTAAGCTTTATGCTTACTTCCCTTTCTTTTCCATTTTCTTATAGTATTGCCAACCTAGCTCGAGGATCGAAGGACGTCGGAGACTCGATCACACTATCAATTGAAACTTTTGGGTATAGTTAGTCTCAACATTTTGAGTATGGCATGTATAGTGACTTGGTCTTTTTGTTATATGTCATATTGGTTTAGCCAAATGTGTTGGCTTATGATGATATCTGATTCATTTTGTATAAGGCCATGAGATTTGGCTCGTAATAACTATTTGGTTGTAAACCTATTCATATATGCATGCATGTGCCAATGCCATTATGATATGGCCTATGGTTATTGATGATTGAATGATGATGTGTTGTATGTGATTATGGATGTTTGATGATGGTGAATCACTTAGTTATGCCATGTTAAGTGCCTTGAAGTTATATATATATTTGGATTGGTGTGGTTTTGATGTTGTGTAGGTTCGTGCAAGTATGGGTGGCAAAAAGGCTTGGTAAATAGCCTTATTTTGACACGGGTAGACACACGGGCGTGTGTCTAGGTCGTGTGTGACACACGACTTGCCGCATAGGGATTTGTTATGACTGTGTGCCCCCTGCACCCTAATTAATGCAAAACAGAATGCCAGTAGTAAACAAACGGGCATGAGACACTGCTGTGTGAGTGACATGGTCATAGGACATGGGCATGTGCCCAGGCCGTGTGAAGTCTGCACTTAATTTTTGGAATTTAATTTGCCACACGGCCTAAGGACACGGGCGTATACCTTGGCCGTGTGACCTCATTTTGATGATGACATCATACACAGAATGTCCCCTATTTTGGACACGGCCTGAAGCACGGGTGTGTCCCTTCACCCATGTGTGGACCTTTTTGATGAAAAATTTCTAAGTTTTCCCAGAAGGTTCCAAAGTTCTCGGTTTAGTCCCGAACTACTCCTAATGTATGTTTTGGGCCTTGTAGGCTCGTCTAAGGGACGATATGAATGTTTATGAAAAGTTTTAAATTTGAGTGGAAATTCATGTCTTGGTTTTGTATGATTGCTTGCGTATAAGTCCGGTAACGCCTCGTAACCTGTTCCGGTGTCGAATACAAGTAAGGGGTGTTACATCAGAGATCTCATCACACTATCAAGCTTTCACTTTGGTACTTTTGAACTTGTGTTTTGGTTATATGGCATGTATAGGAGCTTTGATCATTTTGGTATATGTTACTAATGAATTTTGGCCATTTGAATTGGCTTGTAACTGTTAAGTGTTTGGTTTGTATATAGCTGTGAGAGTTTGCTTATTTTTGTATGTTGGTGATGAATGCATATATATGTGTGTGCATATGGCTTTAGTTATGTGTTTGGTGAGGAATATGTGATGCTTATTGATAATTGGAAATTAGGGATACTAAATGGTTGAGATTTGAATTTGGTATGTTTGTGAATTTAGGCCAATTAGTGCATAATTGAAAATGACCATTTAGATGGTTTGAGGATGTGAAATTAGCATGAAATTGAATGGCATATTGTGGTATTTATGTGACTTGTATTGTTGGTATTGAAATAGCATGAAATATACTTTGTTTAGAAAAGCTTGAATGCCATTTGAAGATGTGAATATGTGGCATTTGGGTTTGGTGTAGGTGTATGCAAATTTGGGTGGCAAGATGGCTTGGTAAATAGCCTATTTTTGTTCGCATGGGCAGAGACACGGGCTTGTGTCTCAGCCATGTGTGACACACGGTCAGTTTACACGACCATGTGTCTCCGGGTGTGTAATTAGAAAACAAGTCAGTATGCTCCAAACAGCCCAACACACAGGCGTGTGACTTGACCGTGTAGCATAAGTTAGTATACCCTACATGATTGGCACGGTCTAGCACACGGCCTGGCACATGGACGTGTAAGGCCATTTCCAAGGGGCACACAGGCGTGTGGTTGGCCGTGTGACCCAAGTCAGGGAGTTACACGGGGTTGGACACGGGCTAGGACACGGCCATGTGATCCCATTTTGAATGTCCACACGACTTGTGACACAGGTGTGTCTTGCACACGGTCGGGCCACACGGGCGTGTGTCCCCTGTATTTTGTAAAATTTTATAAGTTTTCTAGAAATTTTATAAGTTATTGGTTTAGTCCTAAACCCCTTGAGTGCATATGTTTTAGGCCTCGTAGGCTCGTATTAGGGACAATGTGAATCATTTTGAATGATGTTTATTTGAAATTCGAAAATGTATGTGAAATTTATGGTTATTTGCGAAATAAGTTTTGTAATTTTTCGTAATCTTATTCCAGCGTTGAATACGGGTGAGGGGTGTTACACAGCAACAGCTGCTCAAGGAGCACAGATCCATCACTCATTTACACACAAAGTGCTAATATCTCAATCATAGATAACCTCCATGCAAGACCTAGTATTCGTAACTTTCTGTTCATGAAATCCTTAACATCTTTTCTCTTTCAAAAACTTAACATGCAAATATATAATACTTACCAAGCTTGGTCCAGTCACCTAACTTGAGCTATAAGGCATTACAACATTAAACCTTGAGCATCTATCATAATATCAATAAAAAACAAATAAATAAATCATAACCATTCATTTGCATGCTATTCAATAAACTCGGGATCTAAATCAAGCTTACGAAACATTTAAAACAAACTGGGAACAATTCTAGATTAAAATGAAACTTTTAAAAAAAATTGGGCAAAAAGTGAAAATAGGGGTTACACAATTGTGTGACAAAGCTCAACTCGCGTGGCTTAAGAACATGGTTGTGTGGCCAAACCGTGTAATAATTTGTGCCTATGTAACTCATGGTCACATAGCCGTGTTGTGAGGCCGTGTCATGCAACCTTGTGTGCCCAACAACACCTTCAAACACAAGCCATTTCACATACCAAAACTTAGACTCCAAGTTATGCATTAACCAACTTTCAAACCTATTCAAAATGTGCCAAAACAAGCAAAAATATACCAATTCAGAATCAACCTATGTGCCTAACCAATATGCCCTCATTGGGACCACAATTTCAAACATAAACAACAACCATTCAACCAAAACATATACCACAAGTTAAACTCAGTCAATCATCATCCAAATTGTAAACACAAAATTCCAAATTATCAAATGCACATATATCTAATCCTAAGTTCACAACTTACAACAACCAAATTGACCATTTCAACTAAACACAAAGCATTCCAAGTTTCCTATTGACATAAACATACCAAAATAACCATTAAAAGTGCCTTTAAATACAAGATCATTCATTCACCATCCCATACTTCAACTAACCAACATACCAATAAGATTTGTATCAAAACATACACTATATTCTTCAAAAGGCACAACATATAACCATAATTTTATACCATATATAACCAAAACCCTATTTACATGCCACTTATAACTAGGCCAAAATAAGCGACTAGCTACTAAATGAGTTGTCAGATAGTGTTATCTCCAACGACGTTCCAATCGACAGCCAAAGTTCGACAATCTATAAAGAAGTAAAACCAAATAAAATAAGCTTAGGTAAAGCTTAGTAAGTCCATAAAATCAAAACATCACATACCTGTAAAATTTAATTATAAATCATACATAATATTAACTAACAATCATTTGTCGTAATTCATCATTTCAAAAATTCGAATTAACTAAACCTGGATGATTCATATCACCAAAACACATGTCAATAATCATATACTCAGATATAACCAACTAGAATAATTCATCATATTCTCCCATTCCATTTCCATTTCTATAGTTAACTATTTTGCCTGGAGAACAATAGTAAATTAACTTTAGATACAGGGGAAGGTAATGCTCACACAAGATAACATAAGGATATTAAACGATACACGATGCTGCTCACACAAGCTTCAGAGAATCCGTAACACATGCAAGATCTCAAGCCATTGGTACAGTATCCATCATCGGTACATAAAACCTGTTAAACATAACATTAGCACATAGTGCCCATTAATACAACACTAATACAAAGTACCTGCTAATGAGATCACTGACAATTAGTGCCTGCTAAATATAACACCAACACATAGTGCCTACTTCATGGGCTTATTCTATTTCTCTGAGACCATTTCACGTTTACTCTATTTTTTTGAGACCATTTCACGCTCATTTTATCTTTCCATTCCATTAATATTCAATAAATCATAACATCACTCAATTTCATATAATCAATTACAAAATAATTTGAAACATTAGCAACATAAGAAACGTAATACGAACTTACCAAAATACGATACCTAACAACGTGCGATGACGACTACTCGATGAATTTTCCTTTCCTACGTTATTCAACCGACTGATCTGTTTCTTGATATAAATATAATAATTTTATTCAATTAACCAATTCAATATCATAAAATATTTGATTTTTCATTTTTAACCCTTTAACAACATTTTACACATTTACCCTAAACTTTTACATTTTATTCAATTTAATCACTAAACCCAAAACTTCCAATTAAATCACAAATTTAACCAAAAAAGGCAAACAAAAATTTTCTCTTTGCATATACAACCCATAACTATTGACAAATTACAAAAATTTCATGAAAGATTTGTTATTTTATCATTTTAGTCCTTAAACTTAAAACTAACTAAAAATCACTTTACAAAATAGTCATATCTAACAACCAAGATTAATAATCTTTCATTAAAATTCAAACATACTACAAATTCATCAACATCATAATACTAAACATTTAACAATTTTATAAATTAGTCCCAGGTTAGCTAAATTAATCTACAATGATCTCAAAAACATAAATAACACTAAAAACAGATAAAAGTTCTATACCATGCAAATGGATTTAGCTTAGCTAAAGTTCAAGCTCTTCCTATGGTGATTTAGTTCAAAAAAATCGATAATGGAGCCTAACGGAGATGATGATTCCTTTTTGGCTTATTTGCTTATGTTTATTATTTATTTATTTACCTTTTTACCCTTTTTATTAACATCAAAATTTAGCAATTTACCAACCCATAATTGTCCACACTACCACATTATGGTCTAATTACCATTTAAGGCATTTAAAACATAAATTCATAATCATTTAGCACTATAAACTATTAACAATTAACTTTTCCAACTTTTATGATTTAATCCTTTTTACTAAACGTTAAAATTTTCTAATCAAATTTTAATAAGACACTATAATAAAACCATAAATGTTAAATGATTAATGTTTACGTCGAAATTGTGGTCCCAAAACCATCATTTTTTACACCACTAAAAAATGGGTTGTTACATATAATAATTATTAATTAAACCAAGAACTTTAACTTCCAACTTAATGAGGAAGAGATAATATTTAGATTTAAGAAAAAGAAATAGAGAGTAACATATTGAAGGAAGAAGAAAACTCCCCCACATATATATATATATATATATATATATATATATATAACTAATCTTCTCTTATTGGAACTTAACAAGTGTCGCTTGAATCCAAATTTTTTCCTTCTTAATGGCATACAGGTATCGAGTGAAACATAAATGAGACTATTGTATATTTGATATTTGACCAGTCAATCCAGTTGGCTCCTAACCAGATCTCATTACAAAACCCAACTAACACAATACTCAGGCAATTGGGCGTACTATGTATATGACGGTAACTCACTTGACTTGTACTTCACTAGATATAACCTTCTCTTGCATAAAAAAAATAAGAATAACATAAAACCTTTATTCACCTCAATGATGATTACTATACGCCACATTGCAATTCACAATCAAAATCACCAAGAGAAGAAAAATGATAACCTGATAAAAAAATTGGTTTTAGGGTAAAAGAGGGTTTTTGGGGTTTATAAAAGTTGAGAGTTTTTTTGAGAGGATTGAGGGGTTAAGTTGAGTTTAGATGTTGGTTTAAGGTGTTTTTAGATTTAAAAGTAGGTTTTTAAGGTTAAAAATTAGGTAAAATTAAGTTAAAACTGGCGGGTTGCATAATCCGATCGAGTCAACCCTGCAAAAATTTGCAGCGATGTCGTGACACAAGGGTTCTGTGTTGTGACACCCCTTGCAGTTTTTCAGCGTTGCAACATTGAGGTGCAATGTCGCAACACACTTTGGAATTTTTGAACCTTGAGTATACTGACTTCTGTGTCGCGACACAGAGGTGTTGTGTCACGACATCGAGCAGGTCTTCTCGATTTTTGTTTAGTTTGCCTTTGGTGTTACGACATGGAGGTTCCATGTTACGAAACTGACTTTGTTTCAGCTCCAATTCTCGATTTCTAAAGTGTTTCAGTTTATAATAAACAATAATTTAAATAAAAATTAGATTCTAAGCTACTTGTTAGTTAAGAACACAGTAGTATACATAACGCTAAAATTTAATTAAAAATGTTAAGTCTTGATATCGGATTCATCTGTTAGCTTAATCAATATGCCCATGGTGCTCTTCTTATTTTTTTCTGTCAGTGTTCATCTAGCACCCATCGTGCCACTCCACCTTCCACTGTTTGTCCTGTTCTTTAAACTTGCTTTTTGTACCTGCACTAAATATAGAAAACACTTCCCCTGGCTCAAAGTAATTAGGGATTTTTACATATATTTTAAATCATTGATTTTCTAATTTCTCCCTATTTGCCTCATTTAGTTGGTGACCATATTTAAAAATTTCTGTCTCACCATTGATCCTTATTGTTAATTCATTTTTTTCCAAATCAATGGTTGACCTTGATGTTGCTAGAAACGGTCTTCCCAGCAGAATGAGTGTCTCCCAGTCCTCTTCAAAATCTAGAATAATAAAACTGGCCACAATGATAAAGCTCCTCACCTTGACCAACACATCTTCAAGTACGCCTTTTGGTTGTACTGAAGACCTATCAGCTAGCTGTAGTGTGATCTAGGTATTTTTAAGCTCCTCTAATCCGAGTTTATCATATATAGATAAGGGCATCAAATTAATACTGGCTCCTAAATCACATAGAGCCTTGCTAAAATGTATATCGCCTATCTCTATAGGTATTGTAAAACTCCCCGGCTCTTTTAGTTTTGGGGCCATCTATTTGAAGATAATCGCACTACATGAGGAACTTACATTAACTTGCTCTCCTATTTTTATTTTCCTACGCCTAGACATAATTTCTTTTAAATACTTGGCGTATTTAGGAACTTTTTCAATGAAATCAATTAGAGGCAAGTTAACATTCAGATATTTAAATAAGTTTAGAAAATTTACAAATTTTGCCTCACCCTGTCTTTGTTTTTCTTCTGACCATGCAGGGAATGGTACTCTTGTCAGTGTAGGTTCCTTGATTAGCTCGTCCTCTGGCTTAGCTACTGGCTTAACTTCTTTCTCTGGTTTTGGTTTAGTCTAAGTTTCTTAGGGGATTTTCTTGAAGATCCTCAGAATCCTTTTTATTCTCCTCGTGAGCTGGTTTTTTTGGGCTACTCAGTACTTAGCGCAAACGGAGCGCGACTGCTTTCACATGCTTCTTCCCTTCTCTCTAAGGATTATTTGTTGTGTTGCTCGGGATTCCTATGCCAATTTGTCTTTTTATTTCTCCCATCATGCTCATCAATTGGCTCATCTGATCTTCTAGCTTAGTCTATATTTTCGTAGTATTAGTGAACTCAGACTACACCTGTTTTACCTCAGTCCTAATTGATTGCATCTCCCTCACTATCCGGTCCAAGTGTGGACCACATACAATATGGTAATTTAGGTTGTCCCTTTCTTGAGGCTTTTATAAATAAGGAGGTTGATAATTAGTATTTTTATTTGGTTGCACATTGTTACCTTCTTCTTGGTTTCTGCCCCATCTCAGGTTTGTGTGATCTCTCCAACCAGGATTATAAGTATTTGAATAAGGGTTTTCACCCCTATTCTTGACATAGTTAACATCTTCAGTTGGATTATTAATGTAATGAAAGAGAGGTTTGTCTTCTCCATATATAGATGACACACTAGATGAGGTCTATGCGGTTAAGTCTGTCCATAATTTGTTGGTATTTATCATCATTCTGGATAGCTTTTACCATAGATGGTCTTTGGCCATACGTATAACATTCAGTTGGCCACTAGTAGGAATTCATTGCCATGTTTTCTATTAACTCATACATATCTTTGTATGTTCTGTTCATTAAGGCTCCTTCTGCGGCTCCATCTAGTCCTAAATGTGCATGCACTTCCAACCCATTATAGAACATTTGCAGTCTCAGCCACTCAGGTAATCCATGATGTGGGCATCTTTGTATTAGCATTTTAAAATGCTCCCAAGCTTCGTGAAAGCTTTCTCCTTCTAACTATTTGAACGTTGCAATCTCTCTCCTCAGTTGGATCGTCTTGCTAATAGGGAAAAACTTTTCTAGAAGTTTTCCTACAAGTTCATCTTATGTCGTGATGGATCCTAATGCCTATGAATCTAACCAAGAAAAGGTGTTATCGATTAAGGAGAAGGGGAACAACTGAAGACGAATAGCGTTATTGGTGACCCTATTGTATTTAAATGTATCAAAATGTTGAAAGAACCATTTTAAATGCTGATTTGGGTCCTCTATCATTGTGCCTCTAAACTGCAAATTGTTCTGCATCACCTAGAACTTGGCTAGTTTTATTTCAAAATTGTTAGCTGTGATGGTTGGCCTTGTTATGCTTCCTTGAACCATCTCCAGGTTCGGAAGCACATAGTCCCTTAGGTTTCATTCGTTTCATGCCATACGTATATTTGCAAGTAGTTGCGGTGGTGGTGGTAAGTCCTGTGGGTTATTATTGTTAATCTTGTCAAACAACAGATTATCGTGTGGTAAATTGCCAAAAATAGGTGGTTGATTCTGCATATGCTATTGCTACTGTTAATGTCAATGATTTTGGTGAATTAGTCTCTTTGGATCAGTAGTTGGCTCTATCGGTGTTCCCCTACTACGAGTCATATATTGAAACCAAAAAGAAAATAAAAGATGTTAGTAAAAAAATAAAATTCGTATCTATAATTTATTAATTTCCAAATATTCTATTAGAACGTAAAAATTAAAATCAATTTAGTAGTGTTGCCTACCCGACAATAACACCAACAACTTGACCGCCTTTGGACATACTAACATCCAGAGTGTGAGTACTACAACTAAAATATATGGAATCAAGGCTGTGTCTACAAGTATACGGGTCAGGTTGTAATATAGTTTTTACAATGAAGTAGGTAAGTATTCTGAGAATCGTACCCAAGGGAGGTGAATTACTAGATTAATTCTAACTTAAAAACAAATAGATTTATTTAGTAGTTTCAATAAATTATATTCCGATAAAACACAAGATAAATATTTTTGGGGTTTTTTTATAAATAATGAAATAGAAATTAAAAAAAACCTAAATAAAAAGGACTTCGGGAAACTAATTTATAAACTTAATCAATTCTAGGCATGGGTGATTAGCTCGCTTCAGTGGTCATAACTAATTCTTATTTTGGATTTCTACTCAATCAACTAGTCATTACCCTGCAGGATCTCTCGATCTTCCACTAAACTAATGAGTCGGCAAGAATTACTTATCTCTCGACCCCATAGTCCAGACTAGTTTGGGCTAAGGCGTTCACGGATAGACCATACCAATTTTGGGTTAATTCCCACCTAAATGACATCCTAGGGTCGTCAAGCCTAGGGTTTAAGTTTTTCCTCTCCCAAACAGCTAATCTGCCAAGAAAACTATAACCCCAAAAACTTGGCCTAGACGTTATGGCCAAATATCGGAAGCCACATTAAAACCATTGGAAAACACTTACTTGTTGAAGGTAGCTAAGCTTCGATTGTTTTTACAAAAACTCAAAAATTTAAATATTTGAGAAGTTTATTATAATATCAAGATACATGTTAAATCATTTAAGCAAATGTTTTGTAATTTTCTTAATTGTTTCTTTAAAATGATTTTGATAAAAATCTTTCACAGCTGAATTTTGAAAATATTTAGAAAATCACAAATTTGTAAGCTTGTTTAAATCAAGTAAAAATCATAAATAATTGAAAAGATTTCAATAATTTAAAAATATTTGTAAACTCATCATGTCACGCCCTATATTTTTATTAATTATTTCACCAATTCATGAAAGCTAGTAAGTAGTCAAGTGGTAAGGAGCTTAATTAATCTCCAGGGGATTTTATGTTCAAATCCCCTTATCCACATTTTTTGTAACATCCTAAAAATTGAGTATCGATATGTTGCATGTTTTTGGTGCTTAGTTTGTGAATGATTTAATTTGTGTGTTTAATATAGTCTTGAGAAGGCTCGAGATTTATTCGGAATTAGAATAAATTTTAGTAAGGAGTACTTTATTGAAGTGGAACAAGTGACCCTGATGTTTAAGGAAATTAAGTGGCAAAAGATAGCATAATTGAGCTATTGGTTAAGAGGTTATGCGCTACATGTATGGTCTTGAGGGGAGAGGTTCGAAGCCCCTAGTATGCA
Source organism: Gossypium australe (assembly GCA_005393395.2). Taxonomy (NCBI): domain Eukaryota; kingdom Viridiplantae; phylum Streptophyta; class Magnoliopsida; order Malvales; family Malvaceae; genus Gossypium; species Gossypium australe. The sequence continues at coordinate 56,859,163 of CM016615.1, forward strand.
TTTTGTGAATATTAATTTTTGCTCCTTCCTAGCAAGTGTCGGCCAAGCATCATATTTTTGGTAAGTTAGACTTTTATTTTAAGGTATGATGGCTAAAGGGTATGGTAAGAGTGAACTTAAGGTAGGGAATCATGAGTATATGGTATGTAGGGGGAATGAAACAAGGGTGATGTTTTGGAAACTTTTGGGTGGCTAAAACTTTGACTTTTGGCCAATGTACTTGGACATTTTTGGGGCTAGAAGGGGGTTGGCCGAATATTGGTAAGGATTAGGAGCTAGTTGGCCATAATGCTTTAGCAAATTACTGCATTTTCCTTTTCTCTTCACAACTTCTCTCCCTAGCCGATTGTGTCTTGTGCAATGGGTAAATTTTGTTTTGGTTTTGGTCATTTCTTCTAGACCAAATTGATACCATCTTTCATTTTTCCCAAGTTTCTCCTCTTTGTACCGAAACCATACCATCTTGAAAGGTCATATTCTTTTCTTTCTTTTTGGCCGAATGTACACCAACCCCAAGATCATTTCTTTGTTCATCTTCCATTATTGAAAATTTACACATAAACACTTTCTCTTTTATTTCTTTTCTCCTTTCTTTCTTCTTGTAAAGAACTCTTAACATCACTATTTCTTTTCCAAAATCTTCTACCATGGCCAAATGTTAATAACCATCCTCATAGCCGAAATTTCCATTTCTCAAACATTTCTACTCAATCATTTTTCTTTGCATTGTTTTGAATAATCGGTAAGAATCTTCTTCGATTCTTTATTTCTCTTCTTTTCTTTAGCCGAATATACATATTAGTTTGGGACAGTCTTTTGACCGAAAATAGCATCCTCTATCCCTTCCTCTCAGATAATCTTTTCTTCTTTATAGTGATAAAGTGAAGGTCGAAACTCGGAGTATTCGTAATCATCGTGAATCGCTAGGATTCGGTCCAAAGTGTTAAGGGACGTTATTGCTCGATTTTCATCCCGTGAACGCAAAGATATTTTTGTGGTAAGCTGATTTCGCCCTTAAAACCAATAGTCTTAAATTCCGATATATTAGTTGGACTAATAATCTTTTGTCAATGGAGGCAAACAAGATAGAGTCGAAAAGGGTAGTGAATAGTGTTCGAAAGAGGGGCGGTTTTGCTATTCCCTCTAGATTCAAGCGAAGGGCTGTTTCGACAATCCTGGATTTTCCATCGGGTTGTGGACCCTCATTCAAGGAGAATCGATTATTCGAAGTTGTTCGTAGTTCGGAGCCATTAGCTGTTCGGGATTTCCCATTGGGTTGTGAACCGTCAACCGGGGAGAACCGACAAATAGTTGTTGTTCGAGATTCCGAGGGTAAAGATCTAGATCGCTTATCTTTAGTATAGATTTATATTAAGTATTAGTGTTCTAATCAAGCGTGACACGTATTTAGGTATCGACGAGCGGGAAAGTATAGTTCTCACCGTAATCAGGTGTGTAATTTCACACTTATCTCATGGTTAGATGTTATACCGTTATTAAGCATTAGACTAATAATCGCCAAGTTGGTAAAATCGGAAAAATATGGTTTATGAATACTTTAGTGTAAGTGCATGAAATCGGTATTAAAATTGTGAAAGTTACGAAATCGCCCTTAATGGGCTAATATGATAAAAAGTGATATATGGGCCTCATGTGAAATGGGCCAAATTATGAAATGGGCCAAATTATGAAATGGGCCAAATTGTGAAATGGGCCAAATTGAGAAATGGGACAAATTATGAAATGGGCCAAATTATGAAATGGGCCAAATTGTGAAATGGGCCAAATTGTGAAATGGGTCAAATTGAGAAATGAGCCAAATTATGAAATGGGCAAAATTGTGAAATGGGCCAAATTGTGAAATGGGCCAAATTGTGTAATGGGCCAAATTTTAATATGGGCCTGATGTTAAAATTATCATATGAATAAATTGTTTTACATTGTATATACATGATTGCATGGGTTGGGATATTTTGATGAAGAGAAGAAGGCTTCGTGCCCAGTTTAAATGGCTTAATGCCTGCGTGTTAATGGCCACTGGCCTGCGAATCATTGATTTAAATGGCATTTTGCCTGCGAATTAAATGGCTTAATGCCTGCGATTGGTGTGTTGGCGGGGTGGGTTGACTTGATCCCCACAGGTGTGCTAGTTGGTACGGGTGGTGTGTAGCGGATGGAAATTTAAACTTGGTTGGGAATTGCATTTCACATGCATTTTTAATTACTATATTGTTATATTCGTTAATGGGATCAAGCCCAATTAAATGCTTAAATGGTTTGGCCCAGTGGACTTGGTAAGTGGGTTACACACTGAGTTCTAAGTAACTCACCCCGTTTTCTTACCCTTCTCAAGTAATGATAATTGATGGAGGCTTGGGCCGGGGATGACTTCGCGGGGGCCATACTTCAAATGATGGTTTTTATGAACTTTGAACTACTCTTTAGTATTTTTACTTAAATAAATTTTTCAGTTGTGATGTAATAAGGCCTCTGGTATTATTTTTATGGATTTTTAATCATGGATGGATTTTAATATGTTTTAGATACTAAAAGGGGACTATTTTAATTTTATAATGTTTTCTTTAATTTACGTATAAAAAGGGGTTTTTCTTAAATATCTCAAACTCGTAAAAATTTCTGTGAAAACTCTTTTATGAATTTTGTTTTCAAATTCCTTTTGAATTCTTTTTAAACTTCTTTAAAAATTTAACCAATTATTTCTCTGAGATCAAATTATAAACTCTTATGCTCTAAAATCATAGATTTCAAATTAACCTCGGTTTTTGATAAACTCCATCTCCAAAATAGTTTTTGAAGATCTGTTTTCTTTAAATCATTTGATGACTAGATGTATGTTCGATTTGTGTGGCATACCAGGTCTGGTCTTAACGCATAGACCGGATTTGGGGTGTTACATTTTTATTTAGAATTTTTGGCACATGAAACATACCCCTTCTGCCGTCCACCCTATGTTACCATACTAATAAAGATTCATTCATTATTTGTATAATCCACCTTCCTCCAATAGCCAATATTTTGCTCCCCTTTCCTTTACCATACCTTTGTTTTCCATTACACCTAAACACTCCTAAACCCCATTTGATTTTCATTTTTACTTTTATCTCATCTTTCTTCTCTATTCTCCTCCCATTCACCACTTTGTGCCGCATTTTGGTTATTCTCCTCCTCTACTTTGCTTCTTTTCTTTAATTTTTTGAGACCTTCTTTTAGACCACCACTAACGCTACCACCCCCACCTTGGAGCCACCCTTGTGCCACCAACCATCGCCGTAACCACTGTCGTACTTCCACCTTACCATTATCGTGCCAACATCATTCTTCTCTGTTTTCTATCCTATTTTCAACCTACCGATTATAATAAAATTTTACTCCTCTTTCTTAAATATTTTCATTCTCAAATGATTATCAAATACGAATACTTTATGAAATTTGTTGGAATGATAATTTTATTTATCATAGATACTCCTCCCATTTGAATCAAGACCTCAATGTATCATTCTCCCCTCTAATAAAATCATTTCAAGGTAATTGATGATGATCTAATTAGAACAACAATCTTTTAGTTCTTGGCAAGAGTTTTGCCACAAAGGCTATCCTTTAAATTCAGTACTCGTCACAAAGGCTTTCCTGTCTAGAGTTGTGCCACAAAGGCTATCCTTTATATCCAGTACTCGCCACAAAGGCTTTCTTGTCAAGAGTTTTGCCACAAAGGCTATCCTTTAAATCCAACACTCGTTACAAATGCTTTTGTGTCCTACTATTTTAGGCGGTAGTGTAATAACTATTTTTCAGTGGTGTCAGAAATAATGGTTTCGGGACCACCAAATCTGACAAGTAAGTTCATAAATATTATTATTTAATATTTACAAGTCAAATATGGTTTTAAAAAGGTTTTTGATATGGTAATTTATGTTATATAAATGATTAATTAAGTTCAAGTGGTAAGACCCTAAAGTTAAGTGGTTTTAAAAAATAAGGTATCAGGACCTCGTTTCTATAAACCAAGCCGTAAATATTTTTATAAATATTTACAGAGTGTCATTAAGGTGGTATTAAAGTTTCATTAAGAAATTTTAACGTTTCGATAGTTAATTATAGAAAAAGGATTAAATTGTAAAAGGTGTAAAACTTGCAAATTAAAGCAATTAGTGTAACACCCCTTACCCGAGACCGTCGCTAGAGTCGAGTACGAGGCATTACCAGACTTAACTTACTAGTTCGGTGCATAAAAATTTGCTTTTAAAATTAATTCGTTCACATACATCCAATATGTTCCTAAAAAGGGCCTTCGAGGACCTAAGACATGCAATTGAAATGGTTCGGGACCAAACCAAAAACATAAAAAAAAATTTTGATTTCTTAAACAAATCAAAACAATTTATTTCCCTATTCATAATGAAACTGTCCATTTGCATCATAGTCACTAAATTGACTATAACTCGAGTTACGAAACTCGAAATTTAGATCCTTAAATTTTTCATGAAACTAGAATAATATATATTCTTACTATAATTTTTCCAGAATATTTTGTGTTGCCAATTAGTATAGTTTTTTAGTTAAAGTCTCCCCTGTTACACTATCTGACGGTTCTGACCCCTCTCCCTGTTACAATATCTGACGGTTCTGACCCCTCTTCACTAAAAATCAATTATCTCATAATATACAATTCTTTTGCCCACATCATTTCTTTCATATAAAAATAGACTCAATAAGCTTCAATTCTATACCTCATTCACACCATAATTCCATTTCTCCTATCCTTAGTGATTTTTCAAAATCATGTCACTGCTGCTGTCCAAAAACTGTTCCATTGCAAATTTTACTCTTTCATAATTTCTTTGTAATAACTATCATTTATGCCTACATAACACCTAAAACATGTTCTTAATTAGCGATTTTAATGGCTAATCATTATCAAGTATTTACAAGCCATTCTTTAGCCATATCATAAGGACATACACACAAAATGGCTAAGTCCTTATACATGCCATAACTTAAAACGTTTCGAGTCACAAAATACTGAAATAATCCTTTGATAGTGTGAAATGATCTCCGACGTCCTTGCGATCCTCGAGTTGGCTTGCGATATTATAAAAAAGAGAGAAAGGAATGGGAGTAAGCATAAAGCCTAGTAAGTTTGCATGTAAATGAATAACAACATTCTTAATGAATTATCTTATTCTTTTCTTATCAAGATCATTTAAGCCTTTAACTCAATATGCTTAAGTCTTGAATTCTTACCTGTATCTTTTTAGCATGAACTTGTCTTACCTTTCCTTTGGTATACTCTTTGAATTTTCCGTTGAACCACTTGGAATACTAAGGATACACGGGTACCTTTCCTTTTGAAACTTACCATTGCCATGTCTTGACATGGTCTTACGTGGTATCATTGCCTTATGAACTCACCAATGTCATACCTTGGCATGGTCTTACATGGGATCTTTGCCTTATAGTAACTTATCAATGCCATGTCTTGACATGGTCTTAAATGATTTCCTTAAACCCTAATGTCATGACATTTGTATCCTACACATTCCTAAGGTTCAACCGGGACTTTCTGAGATTGCTTCTCCTTCAATTCATGCTTGAGTCTTTAAATGATAAATTACAAGATAAATATGTAAATGCTGGAATTTAATAATATTAAATGTAAAATAATAGAATATTGCATTTATTTACCGCAAACTTACCTCGGAACAAAATACGATCAACTATATTGATTTAGTCCACTATCTTTTTCTTTCCTCGGTCTAACTCCAAATTTTGTTCCTCTTGATCTATAATAGAAAATTTAGCTTATTTAATACTCACATTTATTAAAACAGTCCTTGACTCTAACTTTGGCAAAATTACAATTTTTACCCCTAAACTTTTACATATTTACACATTTACCCCAAAGCTCAGAAATTAAACTTTATCCCTTGTTCTTATGTTTTATGACATGCTGATCATTTTTCCCTTCTATGACAACATCAAATTCTCACTCTAACATGTACTTATGAACATTAGGTATTTTTACCGATTAAGCCGTTTTACTCGTTTTCACTTAAAATCTCTTAGTAAAAATTGTTTAACATAATTTCAGACTTCATATTCTATTATAAAACATCAAAATAAACACATTTCACCTATGGGTATTTTTCTAAATATGAGCCCTAGGTTAAATTATTGCTAGATTAAGCTAAATCAATTTACTAGGGCTCCAAAAACGTAAAGAACATTAAAAACGGGGCTTAGATGCACTTACTATGGGCTTGAGAAGTTGAAGAAACCCTAGATATGGTGTCCCCTTTGAAATTTCGGCCTAATGAAGAAGATGGACAACATTTTGCCATCTTTTTCCCTTTTAATTCCTTTTTAATTCCAAATAACTAAAATGTCCTTCATTAAAACTTTAGTTATTTTTATCTATGTATGTCCATTTTTGTCCATGGAAAATATAATGGTCTAATTACCATTTAAGGACTCCTACTTCAAACCCCCATTTCAATCAAGTACTCTATGAATTAGAACCCCTATTTAGCAACTTTTGCAAACAAGTCCTAATAGGCAATTTAAGCATGCAATCAATAAAATTTCTTATCGATACTCTAACACATGTATTTAATCACTCAGTAAATCATAATAATTAATTGTAATAAACTTTTCTATCTCAGATTCGTGGTTTCGCATCACTATTCCGTTTAGGCCCTATTTTGGTGTTGAAATGGTTTAATTAATAGTTGAGGAAGGACTTAAATGATAGTTAACCCATAAACATTGAGTGGGACGGAAATTAGAGTTAAAAATGATAGAAAATTTAATGAAAATGGCATAATTGTAAATTAGTTGAAATTAAAACAAAACAAATTGATATTAAAAGTTTTCCTATTCATTTTTCTTCTTCAATGGCCGAAAGCCATAGCTAGGGTAAGGATAAGTTTCGACTAGCATAAGAATCTTGCATGTAAGTCCGTTTTAATCCCGTTTCTTGTAACTTTTATTTTTTTGAGATTGTTGCAACTGGGTCCAGCTAGCCCGTACCTTTGTTTTTTATTCTGTAAAAAAATTTGGAAGTTTTCATTGATGAATATTGAATGTTTTGATGAATACCATGTATTTGGAGCTTTGATTATGCTATTTGATGAATTTGTAAAGTGATTTTTCGTTAGATTTAGATTTTAGGATTAAATTGTGAAAATGTCAAAATTTTAGGGTTTAATAGTGAATTTTCTATTTATTAGGAGTTTTTGAGGGCCTGGTATATTTGGATAAAATATTGACTTGAGAAAACGGTTAATTTGATGAATTTCGAGTTAAGGGACTAAATTGTAAAAATTGTAAAAGTTTAGGGTAATTGTGTAAATTTAAAAAATTAAAGGGTATTACTTGTAAAATGGATTGGAATATGAAATGTATGCTAATAAGTGAAGAATTTTATATTTTAGATCAAGATCCCGTAGATATTTGTGGAAAAGGAAAAATAGTAGATTATCAATATGAACTTTTACATTTTCTACAATTCAGTCCAGGTAAGTTCGTACGGTTTACAATTTAATATCAATATGAATTATTGAGTAGATTATCATTGAATAACTTATATATTTATTTTAAATTGGGGATAATGAATATTAAATTGATATATATTATTGATTTTGATACTTGGTTTGGATTGAACGCAGAATTAGAGTACATTTGTGCTTTGGTATATTACGGGGGTTTGGAGTGGAGATGGTATTGGGGGAGATATCGGTATATTACCCAAGTAAACTGAGGTTCAGCATTTGTTGCGAACTCTCGTGTTATACTTTCTGTTTGGAGAGATTCAGATGGATCAACTCTTTTGAGCTTCTGTTCAGCTCTTATCAGCTTCTGTTGGCGAACCAGCTCTTATGAACTTCTATTGACGATGTGCTCTCATCCATAAGTCGTTTTTCGAATGGAAAATCTCGGTAATGTAATTTTTTAATGAATTTTAAATATTTTTTATTTATTGAATATTGATCTAAACATAAATAAATTCAGCAGTTGAAATTATGGATAATGCTTAGGTTCGTACCAAGCTTATGGTTGCATTATGTCATGTTTAATATTAATTGATATACATTGAAATGGTAAGTGGCCAAATGGAAATATGCTTATGTTCATGAAAATGTGGTAAGATTCAAAGGTGTTTTTTCTTATAAAATGGTTTATCATGTGATTGACCCCAAATGAGTTATATACATAAATGCACAAACTTGTGCATTGATGAAGGTGATTAGGTTATGTCAAGCTTGAGATTATGATTGATGTTTATGCTTATGTTTGGTATTATACAAATGAAACGGGTAAAAAAAGGTAATGAAATGGTAAGGTCATTATTGAAATGTGATGTGATGAAAAAGTTAATAATGGTGTATAATGATTTATAAAATCCTATCATGTTATGAATGATAAATATATGTGACATTAATGAGCTTACTCATTTGTGAGTTGATGATCATATCGATTTATGAATCTTATGGCATTGGCATTGGTTTATGTTTATTCTATAAAGTTTATTATTGAAATGGAATATTATGTTTAAAGTTTATATGAGCTTACTAAGCATACATTGCTTACGTAGACATTTTCCTTTACTTTACAGATTATCGAAAGCTCGACCAGTTTGGAAGCTAGTTCGAGATCTATCGCACTATCCATTAATTTTACCAGTAGATTTTGATGCTTTGGTCATGGTTATAATGGCATGTATAGGTGGACTGTGTCTAATCTTTAGATAATGATATTGGCATGTAATGTTGTTTTGAATTTGTGAAACTTATGCACTTTGATGTTTAATGGTTGGTGTTTATATGATCAAATTGATGCATGGTTTTATGGCCAAAGTGGTAAGTGTTGGCATGTTTGCAAAATGATCATTTAGGGTATGATTTGATACAGAATTTAGTCAAGTATAATTGGTTGAATTACGACCCATTTGGTATTCTTGAATGTAAATTTGGCTTGTGGTCAAATAAGGTATAACTTGGTATGGAATTAAGCTAAATATATATTAATGAAATATGGTCAAATATATATGAGTTAGGTATATATGTATTTGGGATGCATGAAAACAATGGTCCAAATGATAAGTTCTAATGACAAGGTATAAGTTAAGTATGGTATGTTTTAAAATGGTAGCAAGGTGATCAATTATGCATATGTGTTGTTAAGTTGAGTGCTTGCTTTTGAGGTGCCTTTTGGGCATATTGGTTGTATGGATAAATACCATATTCATCTAGTTTTATTATGCATGTTTTAGGTGCATTTTGAATGCTTTAAATAGGTGCAAATGGCTTGTATGTAAGAGCATATTTTGGGTGAAAGAAATGGCTTGAAAACGGCCTATTTCTTGTCCACACGGCCTAAGACACGGGCGTGTGTGACACACGGCCATGCGACACGGCCATGTGTCCCCTGTAGGTTTTAAAGGTTGCATTTAGAGAGTTACACGGCCTGGCACACGAGAGTGTGGCTTGGCCGTGTGATCCAAGTAAGAGAGTTTGACGGGCTGGGACACGGCCGTGTGTCCCTATTTCGAATGTCAACATGGCCTGGGTCATGGGCGTGCGTCTCAGCGGTGTGAGTCACACGGCCTGACCACATGGCTGTGTGACCCCTACAGTGAGCATTTTTCCATCTTTTTTCATGAATTTTTAAATGTTTCTGATTTAGTCTTGAATCATTTTTAAAGGGTTTTTAAGGCCTCGAGGGCTCGAAAATGGGACGTTATGCATGTGTTTGAATGGAATATGATGTTTTTTTTTATAAATGATAGTAATCAAATGTTTTAAGTTTAAAGTTTTCGGTAATGCTCCGTAACTTTATTCCGGCAATGGATACGGGTTAAGAGTGTTACATTTAGGGATTTACCCAGACGCACACTTAGTGAGGTTTGCCCCTCATCATCCTGGGACATACATAAAACCACTTTAGGAAATAACCTTTCTTAAATTCTTCCATATGATGCCATAACCTACCAATTACGGTCTTATGATCTGTCGTAATTGATGTAGCAAATTAAACTAGGTTTTGCATTTAAAGAGCTTGAATACAAGCACTTTAGTTAGATTTTAATTAAGTTTTTATTACTTTATTTAAATTCAATAAATTGTGTAATTTGTGTCTTTTATATGATTTTTGAGTGTGCAAGAGACCATTAAAAGGTGTGCTAACTCAATACTAATCGATGTGTTGCAACACGAAGAGTTGGATGTTACAACATAGGGAGCAGAATAGAAGAATTTCAATATTGCCTTCGGTGTCACGACACAACCTGTAATATCCTAAATATAGGCCTGTGCATTTATATGTGGTACTTGATTAATCTGTAATTTAAGAAGTTGAGGTTGAACTGAGGCCTTGATTAAATATTTGGATTAGGGTTTAGATTAATGTTCTGGGTAATTTAAGTGATATTTTGGGCTTTAAAAATTTGGGTTAGGTGGTTAATAAATGGTGTTAGCTCATAATTTAAGTAGATAGTTAATTAAGTGACAAGCTGGGCTTATGGCCCAAAGATTTGAGGAGCTTTAAGTGAGCATGTATGTGGCGTCACTAAGGGAAGGATTGGGCCAAGTGAGGGCTACTTAGAGCCCAAGTTTTGGGTCAAAAATTCGGCACTTAGGAACCTTAGGAGTGGACGGCACACTAGCTACAAAATAGGGATTTTAATTCTTTTATTTTCTTGATAAATAGGAAGATAATGAAGATAAAAGCTATCAGATGACAACAGAGTTGGCCGAAAATCCAACTCTGGGAGGGGGAGTGTATTGCCGAAATCTATATAAGCCAAGTGATCATCCATGCTTTCATTCTTTTTCTTCCTTACCTAGCCGAATTTCTCTTCTTCTTTTCTCTCAAATCCTTTTCTTTGCCGCAACTCTCCAAACACAGTTTACTTTCCCCTCTTCTCTTCTCAAAGCCGAATCTACAAGTGAGATCTCTGTTTCCCGAAGGTGCACCGTAAGCCGTATAGTCCTCTTTAATCCGGTGAGTTTCGAGATTTCTCCTTTTTCTGCGATTCCTTTATTTTTATCAAGCTCCTAATCCAAATCATTCTTTCCAAGGCCCCGTTCTTTATCGCTAGAAGCCGAATCTGTTCCATTAAAGCTGATTTGGTAGAAAAGCCGAAGGTAGGGAGGTGACGTTTCTTAGGGATTTTCGGGATTCGACCAATAAGGCTCTACGTTAAGGATAATAGATTTTAGCGATAACAGGTGTGTAATACTTCCCCACCATCTAGATCTAATCATAAAATGCATGATCATAAGATTTATATATGTTTTGATAATTGCCAACATTTCGGTTTATTGATGAAAGCCCAAGGACGGTATAAGCGGATCACCAGGTTAGTAAATAATCTGTTTAAATGTTATAAGTAAAATGCTTGTATGTGATTGCATGGGTTGGGTTGATGAAAGGAGGAAGTTATATGTTATATGTGTAGCGGTTTTTACCGTGATCTGATGTAGCAGCTAATGCCGTGAACTGTTATACGGGCTTCGGCCATTAAATGTTATACGGGCTTCGGCCATTATATGTTATAAGGGCTTCGACCATCGTATGTGGATGAGCAGCGTGACTGCCATCATGGTGTGTAGCGGTGTGGGTCGATTGTAGAAATCCTCAATGGTGTGTACGGTTGGTACGGGGGCGTGTAGCGGATGGAAACCTAGGCAAACGGGTTGGGCCTTGCATATTATTTGTTATTAATTTTTATCATGGGTATTAAACTGTTTATTTGTTTAATGGGCTTAAGGCCCAAAATCTAGTGGTGCATGAGGGTTGCACACTGAGTCTCGCGACTCACCCTTTTAATTAACATTTCAGGTGATACCTAGTGCTTCGGACCGGGCTGGAGAGGAACGCAAGGTGGCCATGCAAAAGAATATGTAGATTTGGCAAAAAGACTCAAGTTATTATTTTATATTTTTAATTAGTGGATTTTAAACTTTGATGTAATAAGGCCATGGGCCATTAGTTTATATTTTGTTTTATTATGGGCTTTTAGTACTTTTAGTTATTTATATTTTTTTATTTTAATTAAACTAAGGCATGTAATTAAGTTCGGTTTTATTTTACAAAGGCATATTCTATATAAAATATATTTTGGCTTTTTCTGAAAAAAATACGACATGTTTGACAAAAATTTTCTTAGTGACATACCAGATCCGGTCGTAGCTATTGGGCCGGGTTTGGGGTGTTACAAATTGGTATCAGAGCCCGGTTCAAAACTCAGCTCTGGGGTGTTTGGGCTCAAAACGTTTTCTAAAATGGGCTTTTGAAATATGACTATCTTTAAGTAATAACAGATCTGTTAGCTCGGCATGGCACCTGCGTCTCCGGCCCAAGTCCGCCAGGTAAGTACTCTGAACCATTATGTGATCTTTGTATATGTAGGCTTAATGGGCCTAGTGGGACGTAGAGTAAATTAGAATTAGAACTTGATGGACTCTAGGCTTAGTACAAACTACTTCTTAAAAATTCATAAAACTTAATTTCATTGAACAAACCCGTTAACGAGCCGCAACCGTCATACGTATGTCTAGGAAGGATCCGGAAGAGCCTGGTATTTAAGCAGTCCTAGTGACTCACATCCTCTTCACTGGAATCCTACCTGGTGCGCAGTGACTGTTCACCTTAGCCAAGTTAGGGTGTGGCAATGGGCATACGCATGTCTAGGAGTGGATTCAGGGAGAGCTTGGTACTTAAGCAGTCCTAGCGACTCACCTCCTCTTCACTAGAATCCTACCTGGTGCGTAGTGACTATTCACCCTAGTTACGAGGACTGGTTGATGGGCTAAACCCTATGACTAAAACCCGAAAGGGACCAGCCACCTTATTTTTACCTTGCTAAAATACCCTTAGTTTGAAAAAAAAAACTCACAAACACCTGAACACTATTATTTTCTTTGAAATTAAATCCTCTAAGTTACCCCGATTTAAAAAAAAAAAAACTTAGTTTTGTAAAATTTTTGAAAATAACTTTGATTTGTAAAATTTCCCAAAATATCCCTGATTTGTAAAAATTACCAAACTACCCTTACTTTTCAAAATTATCGAAATACCCCCGAATTTCAAAATTACCGAAATACCCCCAGAGTGCAAAATTACCGAAATACCCCCAGAATTGAAAAATTACCAAAATACCCTTACTTCACAAAATCACCAAGGACCCTATTTTGAAAAATTATGAAAATACCCCTGTAGGATAAAATTACAAAAATACCCCTGGGTAGTGGAAAACAACAACAATGATAACAACAACACTTTTCTGTAATGAACGCGAGTTTATGAATGTTGATGATTGAATGAATGAACTTGAGACTGTAGTGTGTGTATGGATTCGAAAGAACTACTTTTTAAAACTATTCATCATAAGACTGTTCGCGATAAATCAGTGGAAAGAAATAATGATTCATAAAATTCTTAATCAGATAAACGCAAATCGAAAGAATGAGTACAAGGGGTCGAGGACGTCCGCCGCGTGGACGCGGTAGGGGTAGGATGACCTTGTCTGAGCTAGTAGGGTTTGGCCATGGGTCAGGTAATGAACTGCTGGATCCTCCAGCTGTGGAGGGAGAGTTACAGGATCAGGTGACCGGGGATGATGCTTATCCCAGGTGATGTTGCGAGTCCTGGAGAGAGTTGCTAGAGTAGGCATGGGCACAGGAACTCAGAAATCTGTGCTAGAGCGGCTTAAGGCCAATGGGGCAGAAGTGTTTAGGGGAGTTTCTGGGGTAGCCCTTAACACAGCTGAGTACTGGATGGAAGTGGCTGAGTGCATAATGGATGACTTAGACTTCACGGCAGAGGAAAAGTTGAAAGGGGTCGTGTCTCTCCTCCGAGATGAGGCCTACCAGTGGTGGCTCACGGTGAAAGAAGGTACTGCCGCAGATCAGATTGACTGGGACTTCTTTAGGGAGTCATTTCAGGGAAAGTATGTTGGGGCTAGCTATATAGATGGCCAAAGGAAGGCATTCCTGAACTTGGTACAGGGAAGTAAGTCTGTGGCCGAATATGAGGCCGAGTTTCTGCGCTTGAGCCGTTACGCTCGAGGGATGGTAGCAACGGAGTATGAACGTTGTGTTCGGTTCGAGGATAGACTGAGAAATGAGTTAAGGGTTCTGAGAGCACCGCAACGAGAAAGGGTTTTTGCTGTTTTGGTAGATAAGGTTAAAATAGCTGAGGAAGTGAAATGGGTTGAGAGACAAGAAAGGGATAAGGATTGGGGTAAGAATAAGAGGAGTTTTGGGCCATCAAGAGCATCAGGGAATTTTCAGAAGAGGCCTAGGGCTGATGGGCCAGTTCGTGCTCCGACAAGTCAAAATCAAGCATGTTCTACATGTGGGAGGACGCATTATGGGGAGTGCAGAATAAAAACAGGTCGATGCTTTAAATGTGGGTCCACAGAACATCTGATTAAGGACTGTCCTCAGATGGATCGGGGGTGGCCAGCGGGCCGAGGTGCTGATCAAGTAAGGAGAGGTGATCAGCCTGGACCAAGGGGTCGTGGTGCAGGTAGAGGAGAAAATGGGGCTGGTCGTGGTCGTGGAGCACCTGGTAGAGGTGCCGATAATGTAGATGCAAGGCAGCCGGGTCTAGTTTATGTAGTTCGTCGATAGGAGGATGGTGACGCACCGGATGTCATAATCGGTACGTTTCTTATAGCTGACAGCCCTTTTCTTACTTTGATTGATATTGGGTCAACCCACTCCTATGTTGCATGTTCCATATCTGAGACCTTAAGTATAGATCCTGAAACAACTACTAGGAAGATGACTGTAGTTAGTCCCCTAGGACAATCTAGGGTAGTAGACAAGCTGTTTAAGGATGTACCTTTAGAGACTCAAGGGGTAGTGTTTCCGGTAGACTAAATGGAATTGCCATTCGGAGAGTTCGATCTTATCCTAGGAATGGATTGGTTGTCAAAGCATCGTGCTAAGTTGGATTGTGGGTCTAAGGGCATGGTGTTAAGTACCCTAGAAGGCGGGGAGGTGGTTGTGTTAGGAGAAAGAAGGAACTACTTGTCCAACGTAGTGTCGGCCTTGAAAGCTGTTAAGATGATTCAGAAAGGATGTAACGCCTATTTAGCTTTTATTAGTGCTTTGGATGTTAAGGAGGTGACTGTCGATGGGGTTCGAACAGTCAAGGATTTCACAGACGTCTTTCTGGAGGAGTTGCCAGGATTACCCCCGGATCGCGAGGTGGAGTTTGGAATAGAACTACTCCCGGGTACGGCTCCGGTATCTATTGCCCCTTATCGAATGGCGCAGAAGGAGCTGGTGGAGCTCAAAGCTCAGATTTAGGAGCGATTGGATCGAGGATTCATCTGACCGAGTGTGTCTCCATGGGGAGCACCGGTCCTATTCGTGAAGAAGAAGGACGGATCCATGCGTATGTGCGTGGACTATCGTCAACTGAATAAGTTGACGATTAAGAATAAGTACCATTACTGACAATTGATGATTTGTTCGACCAGCTCAAAGGAGCTTCGGTCTTTTCTAAGATTGATTTAAGGTCGGGATATCATCAATTAAGGGTTAAAGAAGGAGATATTCATAAGACGGCGTTTCAAACTCGGTATGGTCATTATGAGTTTTTGGTAATGCCGTTCAGTTTGACGAACGCGCCAGCAACATTTATGGATATGATGAATCGGGTGTTTCAGCCATACCTTGATCGGTTCGTTGTAGTATTTATCGATGATATATTGGTTTATTCCAAGACTGAGGAGGAGCATGATGCACAACTTCTAGTGGTGTTGCAAATTCTGAGGGAAAAGCAGCTGTACGCAAAGTTCAGTAAGTGTGAGTTCTGGCTGAAGGAGGTGACTTTTCTAGGGCATGTGATTTCCGCAGAGGGGATTAGGGTAGACCCTCGAAAAATTGAAGCTGTGTTAAATTGAAAATCGCCGAAGTCTGTAGCAGAAATTTGAAGTTTCTTAGGATTAGCAGGATATTATTGAAGGTTCGTTGAGGGGTTCTCTTCAATAGCGGCACCATTAACTAAGTTGTTGAGGAAGGGGGTATCTTTTGTGTGGACTGACAAACAACAGGAGAGCTTTGAGAGGCTGAAGAGAATTTTGACGGAAGCACTGGTGTTAATTCAGCCAGAGGCGGGAAAAGAATTTACCGTCTATTGTGATGCGTCACACACAGGGTTAGGGTGTGTGCTGATGCAAGATGGGAAAGTTGTGGCATACGCATCTCGACAGTTGAGACCGCATGAGTTGAACTACCCTACGCATGATTTGGAATTGGCGGCGGTAGTGTTTGCTCTTAAGATTTGGAGGCACTACCTGTACGGGGAAAAGTCGGTAATTTACATCGACCATAAAAGTTTGAAGTATCTCCTTACTCAGAAGGAGTTAAATTTACGGCAACGTAGGTGGATCGAGCTCTTGAAGGACTATGATTGCTCGATTGAATACCATCCCGGCAAGGCCAATGTGGTGGCAGATGCGTTGAGTAGGAAGGTGATAGCAGACCTAAGGGCAATGTTCGCTCATCTTAGTCTATATGAGGATGGTAGGTTGGTGGCTGAGCTACAAGTAAGACCTATGTGGACAAGTCTATTCAAGGAGAAATAACTTTTGGATGATGTCTTAAGTACTCGAATCCGACAAGTGCAGGAGGGTGAAGTAGAAGACTATAGTCTGAACAATGATGGAGTTTTGTGTTTCCGTGGGAAGGTTTGTATTCCAAAAGATGAGGAGCTAAGGCAGATGATTCTTCGGGAATCACATAGTAGCCCCTATGCTATGCATCCTGGAGGAGTTAAGATGTATCGGGATTTGCGAGACCAGTTCTGGTGGTCAGGTTTGAAGCGAGAAGTTACGGAATATGTGGGGAAGTGCTTGACGTGTCAGCAAGTCAAGGCTGAACACCAGTTGCCTTCGGGATTGTTGCAGCCGATAAAAATTCCCCAATGGAAATGGGAGAGAATCACAATGGATTTTGTTAGTGGGTTACCCTTTACACCCACCAAGAAAGATTCAATTTGGGTAATTGTGAATCGGCTGACGAAGTCTGCTCACTTTATACCGATTCGGGTCGACTACTCTTTGCAAAAGTTGGCTAAGTTGTACGTGGTTGAGGTTGTAAGATTACATGGTGTACCGGTGTCGATCATATCGGATAGGGACCCTAGGTTCACGTCACGATTTTGGAAGACTCTTCATCAAGCAATGGGAACAAGGTTAGACTTCAGTACTGCCTTTCACCCACAATCTGATGGTCAGTCTAAGAGGGTGATCCAGATCTTGGAGGATATGCTAAGGGGTTGCATCATCGATTTTAGGGGTAGTTGGAAGGAGTATTTACCCTTGGCTGAATTCGCATATAATAATAGTTATCAAGCTAGTATTCAAATGGCGCCGTATGAAGCATTATATGGAAGGAGATGTCGTACTCCAACTTGTTGGACGGAGTTGGGTGAACGTCAGGTATTGGGTCCAGAACTAGTTTCGGAAACGGAGGAAAAAGTTAAGTTAATACGGACTCGATTGAAGGAAGCGTCTGATCGGCAGAAATCTTATGCGGATCTAAAGCGGAAGGAGGTGGAATTCGCAGTAGGAGACCAAGTCTTCTTGAAGGTATCTCCGTGGAAGAAAGTAATGAGGTTTGGACGAAAGGGTAAGCTAAGTCCCCGGTTTATTAGGCCTTATAGGGTATTAGAACGTATGGGGCCAGTGGCTTATCGTTTGGAGTTGCCTTCAGAGTTGGAGCAGATACATGACGTGTTCCATGTCTCGATGCTGAGACGTTATTGACCTGATCTATCGCACATAGTACCAGTAGAAGAGATAGAAGTAAGATCGGATTTGTCTTTTGAGGAGGAACCAGTGCAAATCTTGGATCGAGACGTGAAAGTGTTAAGAAGGAAGTCTGTTCCATTGGTTAAAGTTTTATGGCGAAATCACGGTGCTGAAGAGGCGACGTGGGAGCCAGAGGATGTTATACGATAGCAGTATCCCCATCTCTTTTGATCAGGTAAATTTCGGGGACGAAATTTATTTTAAGGGGGTAGAACTGTAATATCCTAAATATAGGCCTGTGCATTTATATGTGGTACGTGATTAATCTGTAACTTAAGAAGTTGAGGTTGAACTGAGGCCTTGATTAAATATTTGGATTAGGGTTTAGATTAATGTTCTGGGTAATTTAAGTGATATTTTGGGCTTTAAAAATTTGGGTTAGGTGGTTAATAAATGGTATTAGCTCATAATTTAAGTAGATAGTTAATTAAGTGACAAGCTGGGCTTGTGGCCCAAAGATTTGAGGAGCTTTAAGTGAGCATGTATGTGGCGTCACTAAGGGAAGGACTGGGCCAAGTGAGGGCTACTTAGAGCCCAAGTTTTGGGTCAAAAATTCGGCACTTAGGAGCCTTAGGAGTGGACGACACACTAGCTACAAAATAGGGATTCTAATTCTTTTATTTTCTTGATAAATAGGAAGATAATGAAGAGAAAGATGAGGGCTATTTTTGAGGAGATAAGGGATTAAGATAAAAGCTATCAGATGACAGCAGAGTTGGCCGAAAATCCAACTCTGGGAGGGGGAGTGTATTGCCGAAATCTATATAAGCCAAGTGATCATCCATGCTTTCATTCTTTTTCTTCCTCACCTAGCCGAATTTCTCTTCTTCTTTTCTCTCAAATCCTTTTCATTGCCGCAACTTTCCAAACACAGTTTACTTTCCCCTCTTCTCTTCTCAAAGCCGAATCTACAAGTGAGATCTCTGTTTCCCGAAGGTGCACCGTAAGCCGTATACTCCTCTTTAATCTGGTGAGTTTCGGGATTTCTCCTTTTTCTGCGATTCCTTTATTTTTATCAAGCTCCTAATCCAAATCATTCTTTCCAAGGCCCTATCGATTATACTCTTTATCCCTAGAAGCCGAATCTGTTCCATTAAAGCCGATTTGGTGGAAAAGCCGAAGGTAGGGAGGTGACGTTTCTTAGGGATTTTCGGGATTCGACAAATAAGGCTCTACGTTAAGGATAATAGATTTTCGTGATAACAGGTGTGTAATACTTCCCCACCATCTAGATCTAATCATAAAATGCATGATCATAAGATTTATATATGTTTTGATAATTGCCAACATCTCGGTTTATTGATGAAAGCCCAAGGAGGGTATAAGCGGATCACCAGGTTAGTAAATAATCTGTTTAAATGTTATAAGTGAAATACTTGTATGTGATTGCATGGATTGGGTTGATGAAAGGAGGAAGTTATATGTTATATGTGTAGCGGTTTTTACCGTGATCTGATGTAGCGGCTAATGCCTTGAACTGTTATATGGGCTTCGGCCATTAAATGTTATACGGGCTTCGGCCATTATATGTTATAAGGGCTTCGGCCATCGTATGTGGATGAGCAGCATGACTGCCATCATGGTGTGTAGCGGTGTGGGTCGGTTGTAGAAATCCCCAATGGTGTGTACGGTTGGTACGGGGGCATGTAGCGGATGGAAACCTAGGCAAACGGGTTGGGCCTTGCATATTATTTGTTATTAATTTTTATCATGGGTATTAAACTGTTTATTTGTTTAATGGGCTTAAGGCCCAAAATCTAGTGGTGCATGAGGGTTGCACACTGAGTCTCGTGACTCACCCTTTTAATTAACATTTCAGGTGATACCTAGTGCTTCAGACCGGGCTGGAGAGGAACGCAAGGTGGCCATGCAGAATAATATGTAGATTTGGCAAAAAGACTCAAGTTATTATTTTATATTTTTAATTAATGGATTTTAAACTTTGATGTAATAAGGCCATGGGCCACTAGTTTATATTTTGTTTTATTATGGGCTTTTAGTACTTTTAGTTATTTATATTTTTTTATTTTAATTAAATAAGGCATGTAATTAAGTTCGGTTTTATTTTACAAAGGCATATTCTATATAAAATATATTTCGGCTTTTTCTGAAAAAAAAAATACGACATGTTTGACAAAAATTTTCTTAGTGACATACCAGATCCGGTCGTAGCTATTGGGCCGGGTTTGGGGTGTTACACAACCTGAGGATGTCGTGAAAAACCCTTGAAGATACCTTGAAGATGAGCGTACTGCCTTCGATGTCACAACACATGACCTGGTGTGTCGCAACATTGACTCTGTACGGGAAATAATTATGAGCCAGCGTCATTTTGGTCTGCACTGTAACACCCCAAACCCGGCCTCAACATTACGACCGAATCTGGCATGTCACATAAAAGGGTTGTTTAAAAACTGTGCATTTGTTAAAAAGTTCGTATTCTTTTTGAAACTCCGCGTTTTGTGGTTTGTTTATAAAAGCCAATTCATTCAATGCCCACTTTACAAAGTTGTTATTAATTTGAATAAAATTGTATTTGTTGTAAAAATCGAGTTTAAGTAATTTTGAATAAAAATGGTTTATTATCATTTCAGGAAAATCCCATATTGAACATTAAATAGTAAACAGTAACCAAATTGAAAGCTAAAACCAAATAAAATACCAAAGGCCTTATTACATATCAAAATCCCAAAAGAAAAAGTAAGTTTAAATATAAGAAACGAGTTTACGAGAAAACACTGCAGGGCCACCACAAGTCTGCCTTGGCTCCCCAAATCCGCGGTCTAATGATTACCTGAAACATTTAAAACGAGGGGGTGAGTTTACAAAAACTCTAGTGTGTGTTTCCCCTTACGAGTGATAACTGGGCCTAAGCCCACAGAAGCAGATTGGGCCTTAGCCCTCACAATAACATACTTGGCCGAAGCCCACATAAATCGAATCGGGCCGTAGCCCTAACATCACAGTATAGCAGATAGCACATGCCAAATAATGCAAAACCCATTCTCTAGTCATATTCGACCATAAGCCCATAACATAGCATATCGAACCATAGCATATTAAATCACATGTACATATAAGAATGAAAATACAATCCCGAACCCACCTAGGTATCCATCCTCTACACACCACCCGTACCTGCCAATCACACCGTGGGGATTACTAAATCGACCCTCCATCCGCTACACACCATCGAAGGCAGTCGTTGCAGTCAACTGCACATCGCCCTTATAATTGTGGCATGGCCACCAGATAATGTGACAGAGTCACCGGAATCATAATAGTGACATAAGTCACCGGATACATAATATGTGACATAAGTCACCGGATAATGTGGTAAAACCACCGGAACACTTCCCCTTTCATATCATATCATCCCAGATCCCATGCAATATGACATAATAATTCGTGTATGCAGTATGTCATGTATGCAAAACATAAATCAAATATAAGAATAACATGAATTACCATCATAATCAGATAGACAGAAAACAAAATCAAGCTAATCAACCTCTAAGGGTATAATTGTAATTTTACCTACCAAGGGTATTTTCGTAATTTACCCACCAAGGGTATTTTCGTAAATTTGCACCTGCAATGGCCTTTCCGAAGGCCTAATGTCGCCACTAGTGACTCAGCTACCATTTTCGGTCGTACCGGAATATTGGGCCTAAAACCCGATTTCGGCCCATCCGGGCCCACATGCTCGTGTGGCCCACCTAGCACAAATCTAGCCACGTATATAAGTTCCACCTAGTCTAGTTCACTATATACTACATCATCATACAATTTATTCAATTGGGCCTATAGGCCCATTGGGCCCATTTTGGCCCATCGCGGCCCTAAGCAGCCTCAACCCACAAGATTACTAATGGCGGCCTCAACTATCGCGTCGAAGCCCCACACGTGCGCTCGCACGCTCGTGTGGCTACTATTGCCGTGACCGGCACTGCGGCATTTGCCGCTCTATAACTAGAGTAGAGAGAGTTACACACCTGATAGGACTCTGGTGTTAATCCGCGCTCCGACCACTCCTGTGCCCAAATGCCCTCCAAGATGTGTTTACTCTCCTCCTAGGATGCTCTTTATATAGCTAGCTCTTCACCTTCATTCTTTGTATCTTTCCGATGTGGGATCCCTTCGTCAGTAGAGTTTAAATTCAACTGAAACTCTTGCCGTCCAATCCGCAAAATAAATACTCCTTTGCTTCTCACGAGATTCGAACCCAGGCTCCCTTGCAACATAATCCACGCCGCTAACCACTTGGCCACAAGCTCCTCTTGTGTCTTAAACCATGCGCAACTAAATATAAACTATGGCCAAAATTCTAAGATCCAAGTAAAAAGAAAGCAAAATGCAAAAGCCAAGACTTGAACCTTGGACCTCCTTCCTTCCTTGTGGCGTCACCCCCTTGTCTCTTATGTGGCGCCACTTTGCCACTACACCACACACTCCACTTGTGTCATTTTCTCCATATTTTATTCTTAAGGCCTACCTGCCAACTTCCAGGGTTTTTTCCGCCTAAAAGCAAAATTTCCCTAAATTCAAAGTTTGATCCCGGGACTCCATAGAAGCCCTCTAACCTTCCAAAATCACTTATCTAAAAGGTCCAACTTGCATTTAAGCCAATCTCTTGTTCTCCAAAAATTTAAACGCTACTACGCTCAAGGCCCATTGGGCCCAATCTTACTAGGCCCGATTTTAGGATGTTACATGCACAATAAAAAACTAAGCACGAGGACGGTAGTTGACCTAGGGTTAAGGACGATGACCACTATAATTCTATAAATAGGCTCATTTAAAACATGTTATGAACAACTTTTCATAGTTTAGAATTTCCTTAGTAATTCCATTTTTAGGTTTTCCTTTTGTTTTTAGGATTTTAGGTTAGTTTTAGTTTTGTTATTCGCTTTTGTTGGGAGACCAAATTTGTGAACTTGATCAAACTCTATGAGGATTTGACTATCTATGCAATATAAATCAGGCTTCTTCTAGACTTTATATTCTTGAATTGTTATTCATGTCTATTTTATACAACATGTTTATGTTGTTTATGAGATCCATCAGGAACGAATTCTCCTATAGGGGATTAGCGGGTGGAGGTATGATTAATTAACTATTTTGTAGGGTTCTCTTAGCGGATCAACTCTTCCGGAGAGGAAGAACTTAAACCCTAGAATTGACGACCCTAAGAAGTCATTAAGGTGGGAATTAACCCAAAATTCGTATGGCCTATCCGCGAACACCTTAACTTCGAACCAGTCTGGGCTGTGAGGTCAAGAGATATGTAGTTCTTGTTGACTTGTTATTTCAATAGAAGATTGGAAGATCCTGATAGTGTATCAACTAGTTGATTGAACAAAAAGGCCGGAGCGACAGTTGGTTGTGATTACTGAAGCGAGCTACTCACCCATGCTCAGATTTGATTAATTCTACTATTTGATTTCCTACTATTTATTTATTTTTATTCTTTTATTATTATTATAAAAAAATCCCAAAAACCTTCCTTTATATTTTGCTGTAATCCTAAAGTACTAATTAGACCTATTTGTGCTTAGGTTAGAGTTAACTTAATGCTCGCCTCCCTTGGGTGCAATCCTTAGAGTACTCGTTACTTCGTTGTAACTATATTACAACCTGACCTTTATACTTGCAGACACCACCTATTTAAAGTATTTTGTGCAAGATTTCTACTTTGGACATTGGTATGTCCGAAGGCAATCTGATTTTAATTTTTGCATTTTAATAGAATAATTTAGGAAAAATTTAAACGATAGCAATGAGTTTATTTTTTTTTATTTTTACTAACTTCTTTATTCTCTTTGGGTTTAGTGTATGACTCGTAGTAAGGGAACACCTATAGAGCCAATCACATATCAAGAAAGAATAATTCATAGGAATCGTTGACAGCAACAGCAAAAGAAACAACAACAACAACAACAACAACAAAAAACAAATGTAGAACCAACCACTACTGCAAGTAATTTACCACCATGAGACAATCTACTGTTCGACGAGGTTAACAATAATAACTTAGAAGATCCACCACCACCACAATTACCCGCAAATATGGCGTGTAACGAAAGAACTCTAAGTGAATATGCGCTATCAAATCTAGATATGTTTCAAGGGAGTATAATGAGGCCAACTATTATGGCCAATAATTTTGAGATCAAACCTACAATGATCCAGATGATCCAAAATGATCTACAGTTTAGGGGCACAACGATGGAGGATCCAAACTAGCATTTAAAATGGTTCCTTCAACTTTGTGACACACTAAAATACCATAAGGTCACTAGTTAAGCTATTTGTCTTCGGTTGTTCCCTTTCTCCTTAATAGATAATGCTATCTCTTGGTTAGATTTGCAAGCACCAGAATCCATTACGACATGGGATGAACTTTCATTCTTCTCGATTAGCAAAATGGTCCAACTAAGGAGAGATATCGTTTCATTTAGGCAATTAAAGGGAGAGAGTTTCCATGAAGCTTGGGAGTGCTTTAAAACGATGATCCAAAAATGCCCACATCATGGGTTATCTGAGTGGATATGATTGTAGATGTTTTATAGTGAGTTAGATGCACATGCACGATCAGGATTAGATGGAGCCGCAGGAGAAGCCCTAGTGAACATGATATACGATGATGCATATGAGCTAATAGAGAGTATGGCAATGAATTCCTACCAGTGGCCAACATAACGGTTCACATATTGCCAAAAGCCATTTACGGTCAAAGTTATTCTAAAGGATGACAGATACCAACAACTTGTGGATAGACTTAACTGCATAGAGACAGCGAATAGTGCACCATCTATATATGGAGGGGACAAATCGCTCTTCCACTATATTAACAATCCCAATGAGGATGTGAATTACATCGGGAATAAGAGTGGAAACCCTTATTCAAATACATACAATCCTAGATGGAGAGATGACCTAAACTTGAGATGGGGAGGAAATTAAGGAGGAGGTAATAGTTCAAACTGAGTTAAAAATGCTAACTATCAACCTCTTTATTTGTAAAAACCTCAAAAGAGGGCTAACCCAAATGACCATGCTATATGTGGTCAACGTTTGGATTGGATAGAGGGGGAAATGCAGTCAATAAGGATGGATGTGAATTAGTTGCAGTCTGAGTGCACCAATTCAACAAAAACATTGACTAAGCTTGAAGATCAGATAAGCTAATTAATGAGCATGATTGGATATATCAAGAGACAAATTGACACAAGTATCCCTAGCAATACCGAAGATAATCTCCAAAGAGAAGGGAAGGAGCATGTAAAAGTAATTGCGCTCCGATCGAGTAAAGTGCTGAGTAGCCCGGTAAACCTTACTCGGGAGGAACCTAAGGAGAATACCGATGATCTTAATGAAAGAACCTCAGAAGGTGATAACGAACTAGAGCTGGAAGAAGTAGTTGAACCGAAAACTGAGTCGGAGGAATAACTAACAAAGGAACCTACAATCGCAAAGGTACCATTCTTGTCACAATTGAAGGAGAGACAAAGATGGGATAAAGATGATTTTGTAAGTTTCCTAAATTTATTTAAATCATTAAATGTTAACCTACTGTTGATAGACTTCATTGAAAAAGTTCCGAAGTATGCCAAGTACCTTAAAGAAATTATGTGAAGGTGTAGAAAAATTAAAGTTGGAGAACAGGTTAATGTAGACGCAACATGTAGTGTGCTAATATCTAGACAGGTTCCCCTAAAATTAAAAGACCCGGGGAGTTTCACAATACCTATAGAGATAGGGGATATGCATTTTAGCAAAGCTTTATGTGATTTAGGAGCTAGCATAAACCTAGTGCCTCTGTCAATATACGAAAAACTTGGGTTAGGGGACCTAAAAAATATTTAGATTACATTACAGTTAGCTGATAGATCGCCAATAGAACCTAAGGAAGTATTAGAAGATGTATTGGTTAAGGTGCATAATTTCATAATTCCCGCAGACTTTGTGATCCTCGACTTTGAGAAGGACCGTGAGATACCCATTTTGTTAGGTAGACCTTTTCTAGCTCTGTCAAGGTCCACCATTGATATAGAGAAAAATGAATCAACCATGAAGATCAATGGTGAACCATAAATTTTTAAATATGTTCAGCAACAGAGTGAGGAAAATAGGAGGAAGTTAGGGGAGCATTGTAATGAAATATCTATCGTTAAACCTAACTACCTTGAATCAAGGGACTTACGTTCTATAACTAGTGCAGGTCGAAGGAACAAGTTCAAGGAAAGGGCTAAGCGGAAGAAGGTGAAGTGGCACGATGGACGTTGGACTAATATCGAAAGAAACATGAGCAGAAAAGCATCTTTCGAACTGTCGGATGAATCCGACAGTAAAACCTGACTAATTGGATTAATATTTAATTTTATGTAAATTATTGTATATCTAACTAACTATTTAGTTTAGATTTCAATTTGTACCAATTTGATATCTTATAAGAACCGATACGCTCTGGAAATTAAAAACTTGGGCACAAACAGAGGGTTGGCTCGACCCATTCACGCAACCCTGATGCATAACCCTTATTTTACCCGATTTTTAAACCTAAAAACCTCTCATTTTTAACTTAAACACATTTTAACCCAAACTTTAACCCTTTATTAAACACTAAACCCTCTCAAACACTTTGTATCTTCAAATCCATTTCCACCCAAACCTTAAATTCATAAACCTCCATTTCTATTCCTTAAGCTTTATCTGGGTGCAGTATTGCCAAAAGCTCGAAGAGAAGCAACAAGAGTTTCAAGGAAGTCAAGGGAGGGGTGAATGGAAGTGTCACTCAGAAGAAATATATATGCATCGGAACATGGATATACCAAAATACGAAACGATGTATCAGCGGCCAGAAAGTGGGAGTCTTCTTTCCCCACTTAGTGACGGCTTTATGCAAAAGAGCAGGCATTTCGATGGTATCTAAGGAGCAGTCCATGAAGCCATCCCGAAGCATAATTGGAGAGACATTGTATACGCAATACATAAAGCTTTCGATGAAACAAATAAAGGAGTGGAACAAATGCCAACAAGAGATGATGACCACTCCAATGTCATCTCAAAGGAAAGCAAAATCATCAACTCGAAAGGAAATCGGTGAAAGCAATCATCAAAAGCAGGATTAGATACACTGGATACAAGAACCAAGTCTAGTTTTTTCAAGAATTTGCACGACAAAACAATATTAGAGTACCTAATTATATGTTGGATATGTTTGGGTCAACACATCCTAACCAGGAAAAAGAGGAGCATGGAAGTGAAGAAGAAGGCGAAGATGATGAAGGAGAAGAGGATGAGGAGATGGATTTTGAGGAGGATGATTGAACATATAAATTTTGCATATAAGAAATGTTTTAAATTTGTGGACAATTTTAAATTGTAATTAGGAGTAGGAGCAACAGTAATTTTTTATTTTTTTTCTATTTCAAAACTTTCTTTGTAGGAACCTCACACGGAAGAAGCACAACAATTTTGAGTTTCAACGATCAAAGGAGGAGGCAACCACCAATAGCTTATGGAACCACCATGATCAATCGAGTAACTTCTTTCCTTATCCTTTCAGGGCTACACATTGAGGACAATGTGTTTTCTAAAGTGTGAGTGTAGGGGGTAACATAGGAAATTCGTTTTAATTTTTATGTTTTTTCTTTTTATTGTCAATTTTATGCTAGAGCTTGTAGAAATACAAGTGATTTAGTTAGGAGCATGTATATAGGTTGATTGTATTTACTATAAATTTATCATGATAGTAGATTATTTTAAATTTTGTATTATTAGATGTAACGTGTGGTTTGTGCAAGTGTACACAGTTGTTATCAAGTAATAAGTAAGTAAAAGAGTTATCATCTCCATGGGGACTATGTGTGTTAATCAATTAATTGTAAAATTAAAGTTCACAAGTTGGTGATATAAACACAATATTTTGAGTGATGGATGTAAAGAATAATTAATTAGATGCATGATGATACCTAATGCAATTTAATCAAAATGCAATGTATGCAATAGGATGAATGAGATCAGTTTAGCAGCAAAATTACAAAATTCAACAACAATAACATGCATAAGCTAGAATAGTGACATTATTGAACTTAGTTTATTTTCATCATGCTTACAATGTTCTAGAAAAATAATCTTAGGGAACTCGATCTTTCATGAGTTTGAAATCAAAATTAAGTCCTTTCGTAATCTTTTACTTAGAAAAACATGCATTTTACTAAAGGTTTCTTAGAATTCATGTGAAGTAACAGGGACGGGTCAAGTATGAAACAATTTAATCATATAAACCTAAAAATTATGCAAGATAATAGAGCTCTTTTGAGTTATTATGAACCTTCAATTTAGTCGAGTTAGGATCTAAATTAAGCATCCACTTTTCAATTATTGCATCCATTAGTCGTCGTCTGGTTAGGATCGCTCAACTAATTTTAATGAATTCAGTCATGTATGAATGAAATACATACTTGAGTTTAACTAAAAACATGAACGATTGAGGCACAGAACATCATAAACACAATTTAAATGAACTTTATTAAATTAATGCAACCATTCTAGCTAAACAAGTTTAAGCTACCATTGTTCATGACAAGATAATAAAACACATTGCAAACATGATCAAAAGTAAACAAGGATAAGGAAGGATAAACTCTGACTATTTCGAAAATTTTGTATAATCTGATTGAAATGGTTTCTTCCAATCCTCGTGTTGCTCCTTTACAAGTTGCTTCTCAAGGTGACCAGCCAAGAGAGTATCTTCTCAAGGTTTTATTGGCTAAGGAGAAGGGGATTATGGATGCTTATTCATGGGAAGAAAGGAAAAAAGTGATAAATGATTATGAAATGGGGGGATGATTGAAATTGTAACCCCTAAAACTGGCCTAGACACTATGGCCCAATCTGAACAATTACATAGGCCTTGAAGATGGCAAAAATGATTTTAAAAGAAAATTCTCATGTCTTTGAAAACATTTTATTTTGTAAAGCATCTTGTACTTTTCATTATAGAGTCATGTGTTCCTTTATAGTTAAAAATTTATTTGAAATGTAACTTAGTTTTTAAAACTCATATTTGCAGCGGCTTGTAATCACTAAAACATTTCTTTGATCATTTAGAAATATCGTAAAAATAATTCATGCATAATACCTTATTATATCAAAATAATGTCCCATATCATAGTTCATAATATAAAAATTAAAGTTCCAAAATAAAGTCCGTAGTAGAAATCCAAAGGAAGTTTAAATAGTCCATAAACACCAAATCATATCCAAAATCCATAATCACAAAAACAAATTATACCGAGAGCCCCTTTGAAGATCCAAATATGAGCTTTAAGTGTGAGGATTATCTGAGACACACAAATACCATGGGCGAGCTTTAAAAGGCTCAGTGTGAGATCAAGACAAACACTTATTTTAAATCATAACACATCAAAATACGACAAGGCATTTTTCACAGAGTTCACATATTATCTCATTTATTGAATCAAACATGGCATGCTTATGAATAATGCACGAATATAGGATTTCCTACCCATATCTGCTACACACCAATATCGAGTTCCCCAGAACTCGTCCATCCAATAACACACCAGTTTATGGACAAGCCACCACATAGTTATTGATGAACGATCACATAGCATATCGTGTATAAACCACCACATAATTTCTGATAAAGACCACAAAATTGTAATTAAACTTCCACAAAGCTTCTTCCTTTCACAATCCCACCCCATGCATGTGATATGGCCATTTAAACACATATGTTTCACTTTTCACATTTTTCACATATTCATGCGCATAACTCATATTTCTCGATTTTTACACATATACATGTATCATGCTCACATTTTCAAATATCACATAATTTTCATTTTAGCATGCTTTAATATACATATTTATATTAAAACATGGATCTTAACAAACACATACACATATATCACATGTTTAGATCATCACATATCAACCTAGCCATAAATCACATAACATAGAGTTGGGATCAACATTACATACATCACGTATCTCAAATCATGGATTTTCACAACACTTAATAGTTTAGGTCACTTGGTTTCCTCTTCAATTGATTTTTTCAACTCCACACAAGTACTTAAGCCACTCACACATTAATTAATTAAATAACATTTTAATTGAATTGTAATATTAAACTTCACTTAAAACGAGAGTTAAATCCCACACTTTAATGTAGATCTAAATCATTTTCTCCCTTATAGAAGTTTCGTTTGGGTTTAGCCTTGATCACAAATCTAAACACACGATTAATCCATTGTAGTCTTGATCTATTTGAATAACTTGGCTTTTAATACGTGATATAATATGAAAACCTCACCAAACACTTACCATCAATTAGAATGCTCAAATTCGTTACTCTCACGTTGTTTCACTATTTATTTCTCAGAGGATT
The DNA here is from genome assembly GCA_005393395.2 of Gossypium australe. Taxonomy (NCBI): domain Eukaryota; kingdom Viridiplantae; phylum Streptophyta; class Magnoliopsida; order Malvales; family Malvaceae; genus Gossypium; species Gossypium australe. The sequence continues at coordinate 56,889,435 of CM016615.1, forward strand.
GATATTCGGTCCTTCATGATAACACAAGATCATATTAGTACAAATGATTTTCGAAATAATAAAAATAAAATACTAATTATTTAGGCCCTAAACCATTCGACCATGTCACAAAATCTTAAGACGAGGGATTTTCAACCCCCAAACTTCACTTACACTTGTTTCGTTATGAGATGATCGAAGGAACGAAAATGGAACGAAATCGATGGTTGAATAATCTAAAATAATCTAATAAAACAAAATAAAATATGTGTTTTAGTCACTAGGGTAATCAACAAAAGAAAAGAATAAAACGGAAGAAATCGGTCATTAGTGGCGATGGTGGTCCGACAGCGATGACGGCGATGGCTCGACAGTGGTCTGGCTATGGGGAATGTGGTTGCCTGATGGTGGTGCAAAATATAAGTAGTGGAGGGTTCGGTCACTTTTATTTGAAAGAGATGAGAAAAGAGAGAAAAAAAGAAGATCGGTGGAGGAGAAGGTGAATCGCGGTGGTTGCGACGGTGGACACGACGACACATGGTGGAAAAGGGGTGGGGAAACCAAAAGGAAAAGTGAGGGAATGTTGGTTGTGGACGGTAGTGAGGTGGTGGTGCAAATAAGATCACGGTGGTGGAAAGAAAAGGGTGGTGGTTGTAGTGGCCAAAAAGAGAGTAAAAAGGAGAGGAAGAAAATGAAAAAAATGGAGACTAGGGTGCAAATGGGGGTGATGGGCGACGCAAAGGGTGGTGTAGCTTGATCAACCATGACCAGGTTCAATGCACCACAAGCTTATGGCAAGAGAATAGCTTTTGGCAACGGAGTGAAATAAGGAGGGAAAAGGGAATATGTGCACAAAAGGGTTCGAACTACAGACCTCAAAGATAGCTAAGGAGCTTCTTACCACTAAGCCACAACACTTCCTTGTTTTCAATAATGTGCGAATAATTTTAAGACATAAGAGCTAGCAGATTCACCCTCTTTACTAAATTAAATTAATTAAGAAAATGGGATGTGACAAAAATGAGGAATGGAGGTGGGTGTTTATAGTGAAGGTTGGTGGATGAGTTTAATAAAAATAGTGTGAAAAAACCCCTCCATTCACTCCTTTGCTTGGCCAACCATATTTTGTGGAAGGGAATGTATATTGGTTGCTTGATTCAAGCATGAAATCATGCTTGAATTAAGCAAGGGTTGGACGATTTCAAGGCCAAATCTTGTGGGTTGATTTCTAATTCATTTGCAACTCTAAGGACCTCCAGTAAATCTCCCAAAACTGATTTTTGGGCTACTCAGAAATGTCATGCCCAAATTGAGCTTGTTCTGTCTTGTTTGGGTAGTTTGGTGACCCAATTGATTACCAGACTTGTCCATTAGTTTCCCTTCTTTAAATGGATCAAATCAACTCTTCTTGACCCATTTTTCATATGTTTGTCATCCATGTATGTAACAACTCGTTTTTAGTCAAATTAGAATAGTGGTTTTGAGACCACAAATCCGATGTTGAAATAATTATTTTATTATTATTTTAATGACTATAGCATGATAGAATACTTATGTGAAAATTTCGTTAAGAAATTTTATCGTTTGATTAGTCAATTTGATAAAAAGGACTAAATCGCGTAAAGTGTTAAAGTGGAGTTCTATTAGATAAAAGTATCTAATAGCTATGGAATCTTAAATTAGAGGTCCTTATGTTGTAATTATCCCATTATATTTATAAGTGAACATAGATGGCCATCATTTGGATGATATTAATGAATTATCATTAAGGTTAAAATAGTAATTAGTATAATAAACTTAAAATAAATAAATTTGGTGCCCATCTTCTTCTTTGCCATGAATTGAAGAGAAGAAAGGAAAAAATTTTAGGGTTTCATTCAAAATTTTCATTTCTATCAATTAAGGTATGATTTTTGTCCTGTTTTTAATTATTTCTATGTGTTTGAGATCGTTGCAACTAGGTCTAGCTAGCCTAGGGACTATTTTGCAAAACTGTTAAAGATTTTGAATGATATCATTGATGAATACACGTGTGTTTTGATGTTTGATGATAGATTATGAATGTTTGTTCTGAATTATACAAGTTTTATAAAGTGATTTTTAGTGAAAATGCAAATTAGGGATTACATTATGAAATGTGAAATTTTTTTGGTTAAAATGTGAAATAAATTGAATAGAGAGATTATTAAATAAGTTAATTTTGAATATATATAGATCAAGAAAAGCGAAACTCGGATCTAGATTGGGGAAAAAAATAAAGTTATCGACTAATCTATCAGTTTCGTCGTTTTTATACCTGAGGTAAGTTCGTATGTAATAAGCATTTTTATAATTATGTTTTAAACGCTTTGATATTGCATAAACTGTGAAAATGATTCTTCAAACATGTTCGACAATGATTTGACGATGATTCAGCATTGAAATTCCCGGTTGAACCTTAGGAATAGATTTGGATACTAGTGACATGTCATTAGGGGTATTTGAGATTTGTGATCCGGATGCTGGTCCTGTACGCCCTACTGGTGGCTGAGTATACCGGCATGTGTTGCGGTTACTTGACAGCTTGTGTGAGTAGCACCGTGTAGCTACGTCTTGACCCACAGCTTGTATGAGCAGGCCCATTAATAGCTCGAGAGTGAGCATATATGTGATATATGATTGAGATAGCTTCGGCTATATATGTGGCACTTCGGTGTGAGTTTCCCGAGTATCTGATAGTATTCCGAATGGTTCAATGGGTAAATGAAAGAAATGGTTGAGTATGAGATTGACACGAGATAGTAAAGGTATGTTCATGAACCATATAAGCTTTAAATCCAAGAAGTTGTCAAGTGCACATATAAACATATAATTAAACATATGAAAGGTTTTTTAGTTAAATGATCTAAATGTTGCTATATTCAATTGGTTAATATGAACATTTATGATTGAATTGAGTTTATTTCATACGAGCTTACTAAGCTATATAGCTTACTTTGTTTATTTTTTGTGTTTTATAGTGAAATCAAGCTAGCTCGAATTTGGGAATCGTCAAAGGCTTCGTCACACTATCCTACTATCACTTGGTACTTTTGAATTTTGGTATTTTGGTATATGGCATGTATAGGGACTTTGGTCATTTTGGTTCATGAATTGATGATGAATGTAACCATTTGAGTTGGCTTGTAAATGTTCTAAGTATGGTTTTGTATATTGCCATATAAGTTGGCTTATTTTGGTATGTTTGAATCATGTATATATGTGTATATGGCTTGTGTGATGTTTTGAAAGTTGGGCATGTGATGCTTGTGGATAATTAGCATAATAGATATCTAATAGCCAAGTTTTGATTGATTGACATGCTTGAGAAAATATATCAAATGATGCATAGTTGATAGTGGTCATATTGATGATTTAAGGAAGCAAAGTTTGGTACAAATGGTATGGCATGTTTTGGTGATTTTTGTATATGTAAAATGAAAGTATAGAATGTCCATGATATATGTTTGAATTGGCTGGTTTAAATGCTTATATATGCTATGTGTTGGTGCCAATTGATATGGTATAGGTTTGTGCAAGATGGGTGGCAAAATGGCTTGGTAAATAGCCTATTTTTGTCCACACGGGCAGAGACACGGGCGTGTGTCTCAGCCATGTGTGGTACACGGTCATGTACACAGCCGTGTGTCCCCTGATGTTGAATTAGAAACCAAGTCAGTATGCTCCACACGGCCTCACACATGGGCGTGTGACTTGGCCATGTGGCATAACTCTGTATACCTATAGGATCGACACGAACGTGTATGGCCATTTTTAGGGTACACGGGCGTGTGTGTTAGTCGTGTGACCCAAGTCAGAGAGTTACACTGGGTCAACATGGGCTGGGACACAGCTATGTGCACCCATTTCGAATGTCCACATGGCCTATGACATGGGCGTGTCTCACACGGTCGGGCCACACGGGCGTGTGTCTCCTGTTTTGAGCAAATTTTCTTAAGTGTTTTAAAATTTTCCAAAGTTATCGTTTTAGTCCTGAACCTTTACTAAAACATGTTTAAGGCCTTGTAGGCTCGTTTTAGGGACAATGTGAATGTTATTAAATGTTGATTTTATGGATTTGAGAATTGTATGTGAAATGAATGTTAAATTGTTTTATAAGTCAGGTAATGCTCTGTAACCCTATTTCATCGTTGAATACGGGTGAGGGGTGTTACAATGTATAGTGAAATTGGGCACGTCCATGCAACTTTAATTTAAAAATAAATCATGCATAATTTCTTTGGTCCAATTACATAAAATAATGCCAAGATCAATATGTAGCATAAAATAATTAAGTTATGTACAAATTTAATACAAAATAGAATAAAATAACATTCTTCATTAAATCATGCTCATTATTGAAATAAAAATAAAATTTGCCCAATTAGTAATCAAATACTCAAGATTAATATTATTTTTAAGTAAAAAAAATGAGTCATAAAGACTGCTTAAGTACCAAATCTTTCTTAATAATCCAATCCTAGACATGTTCATTCCCATTACCACACTAGTTTGCTATTTATAATGAAGAGGCATTGACCTTAATTTATTCATGTTTGCAATTTTATTGTGTGAAAAAAAAACTAAGGAAAGAAATATAAATGCCTAAAATAAATACTTAAGAAAAAGAAATTTCCCCCTGTTTTTAACTCGTGTTATCCTCCATGTCTTTTTCCTTTTCCCTTCTTTGTCGCACTTGATCCCACAATCTCTTCTTGCCATGTACCAAAGATATGATCTGGAAACTCAAGAACAAAACAGTTAGAGGTATCCTTAAAAGTATTTCATATGGTATCATCTCTATATTTTGCATATCTCCAGTAAGCTTGTTGTTGATTATGCATGAATTTCCACATATCCACCATAGTTGAAAATTCTGAATTCTTCATAGTGTTTGAAGAAGTAAGAATAGTCAACCTAAGATTAAAACTTGGCTCCACTGGTTCAGCAACATTTGGTTCCACCCTTGGTTCAGGGCTGTTTGGTTCCTCTTCAATTTCTGCTTCTTCTGTTTAATTTATTGAACAAGCTTCTGGTTTAGATTTGGTTGACAACTCATTAGATTCTAGTTCACTTGGTCCACCTGGCTTAACTTGGTTCAATAATTCAACATTCTCCACTAACCTTTCAAGGTCATGCCTTATTATGCAACCTTGAACATAACGGTCCTTTAGGTTTGCTTTTGATCTTACTTGGGCCCACAAGCAAAGTGAAGTAATCAATGATAGAAAGTAGGCATTTCCTGCCTTTTTTCGGGCATAATCTTTGATCTTCTTGAAAATAATTCTCCCAACATTGATAGACCTTTTTGTCATAATCGCACACAACAAAAGCATTCGTTCCATCGAGATGGTGGAACTATGTGAGATAGGCATGAATTTATATCGATTAAAGTAGAACCATACCATAGCCACTAGATTTAACTATTCCTTTTGGCAAGAATGACTACCATACTTTCTTACAATCTATTGGATCTTGAATTTGTAAAAACATTAAATACTTGTTCAAGAAAATCCCAATTGATATTTGTCATCATGGGAGAGTACTCATCTTCTTTAACATCAGGTAAGTTACACAAATCATTAATGGATGTAGAAGTAAGTGGTACCTTCTTTTTACGAACAAGAACTTTATTAGCATCTGGCATAGACAAATTGACATAGAACTCTCACACTGAATCCTGGTCAGACATTGATCTCAATTTAAAGCACCAATTTTTTTTCGAAGTGACAATGGCATGATCATCTTGTCATTGCTCTCCAAATTGAAACATTTTTCCCTCATCATAGGCTAATTTTTGAAGATAAAATCAAATCTTTCCCTTACTTCCTCATCTTGAATCACAATTGGATTTTCGTTAGAAGTTTTGGAAGATCTGATTCTTTTGCAAGACATGGTAATAAAAATTTTGGAAAAGGAATAAGAAGGAATCAACAATGTGAAAGATTACGGTGGCGATGAAATTGCAACAGTGATGACGTTGCAACAACGACAGTATTACGATGCAACAAGGTTGCTCCGATGAGATGTTGTTGCGACAATAAGAGGGTTTTGCGAAAAAGAAAGAAAATTAGAGAGATCTTTCAGGATTTGGGGGTGGCGACAAAGAAGAAAAGTAGGTGGCTAGGGTTTAAGCTAATTGCTTGAATGGTGTAAAAAATATTATGGTAGAGAAGGGTTTATATAGTTGTAAATTTGTATAAAAACTTTAGCTACAAAGGATACTTGGGCAGCAAAGTAAGGAGGGAAGGGAAAATGGTGGCAAAAATTAGGGTTTTGAGGAACCCTTTGTACGACAATGATGGGTAATTTCCACATTTTCGCTATTCTGGACCTCATGCCTAAACTGCAATTATTTGTTGTAATGAAAATTTAAACTGAACTAGAAAAATAAACCAATTAGTAATGCGGCCAAATTGAACCTCTTATTAAGTATAAACAAATAATAAAAATTTACAAATAAAAATTAAAATTAAAAATTTCTTTCGGATTACTTAGAAAATTTCTTCTCGGAAAATTACATTAAATCAATATCTATGGAAGGTTGGAAGGGTCACAAATAGTCTCGCTTAAGTTCCAATCTCCTTAGATTTAATTTAATGTACTAAATCAAGAAAAATAATTTCTAAGTATGCCATTTATTAAAAATGAAAATATTAAAATCAAGGTCTATTAAATTGAATGAGGTTTCAATTCGCTCAATTTCACCATCCCAATAGTGTTTGAGAGGTTGACCATTAACTTTAAATATACCTCCATTGTTGTCGTACAATTCTACAGCTTCATATGGATAAACTTTGTGGATGATATAAGGTCCTTTCCATCGGGGTTTGAGCTTTCCTAGAAATAACCTTAGCCTTGAATTAAACAACACTTTCTAACCTTTTTTGAATTCACGAGGTTGTATACAATTATCATGCCATCTCTTAGTCTTTTCTTTATATATCTTAGCGATTCTCGTATGAAAATAACCTCAACTCTTCAAGCTCATCAAGTTGTAACATCCTTTTCTCACTGGCTTGTTTAATATCAAAATTTAATTGTTTCAAAATGTAGTGAGCTTTATTCTCCAACTGAAGCGGTAGATGAGACGCCTTTCTAAATACTAACTGATAATGAGTCTTTCTAATGGTGTCTTAAAAGCAATTTGATAGTCCCATAGAGAATCATCGAGCCTTTGAGACCAATCTTTTCTATTAGGTTGCACTACCTTCTCAAAGATTCCACTGATCTCATGGTTAACTCGTTTAACTTGCCTATTTGATTGTGGATGATAGGCTGTGGCAATCTTATGTTTCACATTGTACTTGTCAAGCAACCACTTTAGTCATTTATTTACAAAGTGAGATCCTTCATCACTAATTATAGCTCTAGGAGTCCCAAACTGTGTAAACACATGCTTATGTAGGTATGGCATGACAACCTTAGCATCATTTGTTAGGTATGCCTCGACTTCAACCTACTTGGATACATAATCCATATCTACTAAGTTACACATGTTACCATAAGAAGAAGAAAATGGGCTTAGAAAATCAATGTCCCATACGTCAAATAACTCTACCTCTAAAATGTTTGTCAAGGGCATCTCATTCCTCCTTGATATGTTTTCGTTCCTTTAGCATCTATCACAATTTTTCACATATGCATAAGCATCCTTGAACACTGTAGGCCAAAAGAGTCCCGCTTGTAAAATCTTCACTGCAGTGTGGGAACCACCAAACTATCCCCCACTTGGAGATGAATGGCAATAATACAAGATCTCATCAATTTCACTTCTAGCTACGCACTTCCTAGTTATGTTATCTGCACATTGTTTAAAAAAAAAATGGATCCTCCCAAAATTAATACCGACTATCGTGAAAGAATTCTTCCTTTGTTGGTATGTCATTTCTTGAGGTTTTATTACACATGCTAAATAATTCGCATAATCAAACCAAGATATTTCATGAATTCGACTTACCTCGAAGATATGCTCATCTAGAAAATTTTCATTGATTTGAACAAGTGAATGAGTTACCTCATTTTGTTCCAACCTCGACAGATGACTGGCTACTTGATTTCAACATATTTTCTGTCTTGGATCTCAAGGTCAAATTCTTGGGGTAAGAGTATCCATCAAATCAACCTCGGTTCAGCATCTTTCTTTGTGAGTACGTATTTAATGGTCGCATGGTCAGTAAATACTATAACTTTGGTACCTATGAGATAAGAATGGAACTTGTCAAAAGTAAAAAATATAGCAAAAAGTTCTCTTTTAGTTGCCGTGTAATTAAGCTGGGCTCCTATCAAAGTTCTGCTTGCATAGTATATCAAATGAAATACTTTGTTTCTTCTTTAACCCATCACTACTCCAACTGTGACACCTCAAACCTGACCGAGACGGACCGGGCCAAATTTGAAGCATTACATTAGCCACCTAATTGACTCTTTGGCTAACGACCTCGCAAGAAACACCCCAACCTTATAACACTTCTATCTTATCCATTTATTAGTTACTTATTAATGCAGAAGCAATTTGTGAACCAATTTTAAACTTTTTTTAACTAATTTAACCTAAGGGCATTTTTGTCATTTTACCACCTATGGTTAAACTAACCCGAATTTAGATCTATTCATGAATAACCTCATATTTTCATATATTAATAATAATGAGCCATCAACTATTGCCATTTACAAAAGAGTTTATCTTTAAAAGAGCCAACACACTTGGCTAAAACAACAAAAGATTTCACTAAGCCTAGTCCCTATACATGACATACTCAAAATGCTAAGTCTAACTATACCGAGATGTGCTGATAGTGTGGGTGATCTTCTGATTATCATCGTATCCCGAGTTGGCTCTTTGACACTATAAAACAAGGGGAAAAGAAAGGGAGTAAGCTTTAAGCTTAGTAAGTCTACATGTAAACAATAAGCATCATATCATATGCAAAGAAACCACAACTATTATATATTATGTAAGGACAATCTACATTTTCATAATCATGCTTACTCATCTCATCTCATCTCTTACCACATTCCAACCATATAACATATATATTGCTCACATTTACTTGCACATATACCTCCACTCATCACCACAAAGCCACATGAAATATTTACTTAGACAAGTTTCTCGATGAACCCTTCGGAATAATACTAGTTACCCAGTGGTTTCGCACACAACCCACCATTAATCAATAATAGGGTGGTATCACACATAGCCCACCAACAAGAATAATTACGGTGGTTTCGCACATAGCCCACCAAATGATAATATAAACGATGGTATCGTACACATCCCATCGTGAATAAATAATAAGGTGGTATCACACACAGCCCACCAACAATGTTAATTACGGTGGTATCACACACAGCCCACCAATAAGAATAATTACGAATATTTTCCCGCATTTACATTGTAACACCCTAACCTGTATCCGTCATCGGATTAGGGTTAAAGGCGTTACCAGACAGATCAGAAAACTTTTATAGACATTTCATACAATCATTCACCAAACGCAATCATAGTGTCCCTTAAATAGGTCAACGAGACCTTAATTATGCTTTAAAGTTGGGTCGGGACTAATCCGAACACATACAGAAATTCTCAGAAATTTAAAACTTTTTTTCAAAACTGTCAAGGACACACGCCCATGTGACTAGGCCATGTGCCTCCCACGGCTACTAGACACACCCATGAGTCCTGGTCGTGCCAAATCAGAGCATGTATACTGACTTATCCATACGATCACCAGACACGCCCGTGTGCTATGACCGTGTACTCTTAAGCTAACTACTGCCTTATTCACACGGCTACTAGGCACGTCCGTGTGCCATGGCCATGCTCACTTGGGCTGGCTACTGACTTATACCCACGGCTAGTTGACACGCCTGTGTCATTTCCATGTAGTAATAGACTAGACACTAACTTAATCACACGGCTACTAGGCACGCCCGTGTGCCATGGCCGTGTAGGCAAAACAGACCACTTGCAAGGCCAAAATGCCACCCACACAAGGGTCAAACCCTATAAGCAATTTACCAATTCATTTCATGTACATTTGGTAACCAAAAACATATCAAATTAATCATCAAATCTCCACATACAATTACAATACCAATCATGCCAATTTGTACAACTAAAACACATATGCATTCAAGCATGATTCATCCACATTTACCTTTCATATATCCCCTTCTTTGATCAAGCATGCATACTCACATTTCATCCATATACTTACCATTAACTTGACCACTTAATAGTTACCAAGCCATACCAATTCAAGCATCATATGTTATAATCACTCGTGCATATCATCAACATTTATCTAGCCACATCTCATGGTTATTTATACACTTTTCAATGATAACCCAAAACAACTAGCCTATACATGCCATATTTAGATATATATACACATTTCAAAAGTACCGAAATGAATTTGAGTAGTGTGATGACAATCCTCGACGGTCCCGAGCCTTTAGTAGCCTTGACGATCTATAAAATAGAGAAAAACACACACACAGGGTAAGCTTTCAAAAGCTTAGTAAGCCATATACAAATAAACTTAGCATAAATGCACATAATAATATTGATTAAATAATATTAAGAGTTCTCATTGCAAATTCATCACATATTCTTTGGCTCATTTACTTAGCCATATCTTGCCACAATTCTCAACTCAAATATCACATATACACATAGCTCATTTAGGCACATATTCACTTAGTATCTCATCATTTCAATGCACATATTAATCTTAGTAAGTTCATATAATTACTTACTTTTCATACACACATAGTGTACATTTCAAGCGTACCTAAAACGGATATACACATCATACAGTCGTTCATATCTCGGACTTGCCCGTTGAACCATTCGGAATCTAATAGGATACTCAGAATGCTCGGAATAGTCATACAATGCCAACGTCCCAGACGTGGTCTTACATGTAATCCGATATCAATGCCATTATCCCAGACAGGGTTTTACACAAATCTATACGATGCAAATGTCCCAGACATGGTCTTACACGTAAACCTCATATCAATGCCAATGCCCCAGACGTGGTCTTACATGATATTACATAATAGACACCTATGTCATGACATAGTTAATCCTATCTATTCCTAGGTTCGTACAGGACTTCTCGGATGTTATCACTATGTCGATCTTATCTCGGAATTCATATATACAACATCTTATAAGCATTCATCATTATCAATAGTCATATGAACATACATAATTCAATACAAATACATTTATTTGTATATTGACTTACCTCGGATTCGGATATTCGTTCGGACTCGGTTATTCGACTACCTTAGCTTTCCCACAATCTAAGTCTATTTTCTTCGGTTCTTGATCTATTCATATTCAAATTTAACCCTCTTATTTAACAACACATTCAATTCAATCCAAAATCACACATTTAGGGCAATTTTACAAATTAGCCCCCACATTTTCACATTTGGACATTTTAGTCTCTATTTCACAAAATCATCAAATACACAAATCACCATATACTCATGCTTAACCGAATATTCATGTATTTCATACAAGTCCATACATTTCATTTATTTCCAAATTTAGTCTCTCAAAATACTATTTTCACAATTTAGCCCTAATTAGCTAAATTCATCAAAAATTCAAGAACAAAATATGTTCATTAACCACATATCTTTCATTTAACACCAATACTCATTAGAAAGCTTACCATTTCATCAATGGCACATCTCACAAACATCATAAATTCTCAAAATTAAGACATGGGTTTTGAAGTAGATGAAGCAACGATTACAGAAACGTAGAAATTATCGAAAACCGATTGAAATCATACCTTGAATTGATCTTACAAGTGGTCGAATGCCCTAACTAGATTTTCTTTCTTCTTTTCTTTCAATAATCAGCTAAATAGATGAGCATTATGGCTTATTTCATGTTTTAATTACATTAAATTATCACTTATTTATCAAATTCCAATATTAACCTTTTTATTATCATAAAAGACAAATTAACAACAAGGTTATTTTGTCATTTACCCATCCACTATCCATAGTATTAGCTTAATTGCCACTTAAAGCCTCCACATTTATAAAGACATGACAAATAGGCATCTTTTCATAAAGCATGCAAATTTTGCATCTTTTACAATTAAATCCTTTTATCAAATTAAGCACCCAATCGGACAAATTATTTCACAGAAATTTCACACATGCTTAAACACGTATCATAGGCACAGAAAATAATATTAAAATATTTTACTGACTCAAATTTGTGGTCCCGAAATTACTGTTCCGACTAGGGTCTAAACCGGACTGTTACATACATTTTTATTCCGAGGTTCATACGAGAATTACTCACTATCTATCAATTTCAATCAATCTCACTAACAATTGATCTCATTCATTCAATGCATCAATAGTAACAACATATATATTAAAGATGTATCATTTACACATAAACTTACCTCGATGCAAAATGTGTTATTTGACGGTTTAGTCCGTAACCTTGCCTTTTCCTCGGTCAAGGTTGTTTCCGCGCTCTTCTTGATTTATAATAATAAAACTCATTCATTCAATTACTACATAACTCATGACACTTCAAATTTTCTACTTAGGCAAAAATGACCATTTTGCCCTTATACTTTGGCAAAATTACGATTTTGCCCCTAGGCTCGTAAATCATTTTTCATCATATTTTCACATTAAACAAGCTTAGCTGAACATTTATTTCTCTTACAACAATTCACAAAACCAATCATCTCATGCATTTATTACTCAATTATAACCTTTACAAATAAGTCCCATTTAGGTGTTTTCATGGTAACACCTTTCACAAAAGTTATTCTTTAATCCACTAACATTCATTTTCTTCCATCAAAACTCAGCAAACAACATAAACACTCTCATGCCAAGTCCCTAAACTTTTAACCATTTTGCAAGATAGTCCCCTCTTTAGCTAGCTTAAGCTTTAGGGGTTCCAAAAGTACAAAAATTATCAAAAATAACCATCAAGAACACTTACTAGCAAGGAGAATAAGTTGCTAAAATTTCAAGCCCCCAAGACCCTTCTTTGTGTGTAAAAATCGGTGGAAGAAGAAGGAGGATGAAAAAGATGATAGCCTTCCTTTTGTTTTATTTTATTTTATTGGCATTTAGCCACCTAACCCACCAAATTTTTTACCAAATTGAGTCTATTGTCCCCTATGGCCAGCTATCAACATTAGGAAGGCCTAATTGCACATTAGGGACCTCCAATTAAAATTCTATAGCTATTTAACACCTTTGGCTTGTAAAATAGAACTTTCGCACTTTATGCAATTTAGTCCTTTTTCGCAATTAAGCATACAATCTCTAAAATTAAAGTACCAAAATTTTCATGCATCCTTATAATCATGCTACAACACATAAAATAATATTAAAAATAATTATCTTCAACCTCGAATTAGTGGTCCCGAAACCACTGTTCAGACTAGCCCCAAAATCGGGCTGCTACACTGAGGCCACACTCTCCCTTATATCGTCTTAAATCAATCCAATTGAGTGGAGACACAAGCTCAACATTCCCTTATCTACTCCAAATCAATCCACTTAGATCCTCATTGCTCACATATAACATATCAATATGGTGAGTACTCACAAATCCTATGGCATGCCAACTATGGATCCACCATGCTATAATGCCAATATAATCAATCAATCACAACATAACTTCAGTCAATAGTGTGTTTAATTTAAAGTGCCAGATTGCATATGTCAATCATGTATGTAACACCCCTAAGCCGTAACCATCGCCGGTCTAGGGTTAAGGAGCATTACTGAACATAACGGAACATTTATGATCGTTTCTCAAACATTAATACATCATCATCATATCATAGCAAATCATATACATAGAGTCCCTTTAAAATATCTACAAGACCCTAAACATGCATTAGGAAAGGGTCGGAACTAAACCGAGCACATACAAAATTTTTCCAAAACTTAAACATTTTTCAAAGTTATAGAGGTCACACGCTAGTGTGGGTAGGCCGTGTGCCTCACACGACATCAGACACACCGGTGTGTCCAAGCCGTGGCAAAACAGGGCATACATATTGACTTGTCCACATGGCCGAAGACACGCCCGTGTGCTTGACCTGTGGGCAACACTAACTTAATTCACACGGCCTATCACACGCCCGTGTGTCTGGCCCGTGTGCGAGTTTGACTTGTTTTGAATTACAAACTTAAGAGACACGGTCGAGCCGTGTGCTCAACCGTGTGGGCAAATATAGGCCATTTGCAAGGCCAATTTGCCACCAAATTTGAGTTAACTTACAAGCTCAATTACAACATCACAAAACATACATTTTAAACACCATTCCCATTAACCAATTCAAGCATGAAACGTACCACTCAAACATCACCAAAACATACCAATATAATCATTCACATAACATCACATAAACACCATATAGCTATCAATTTTCATATATCCAAAACATATACTAAAATCATGCAACTATCAAGTCATATCACATGGCAAAAACTATACATCTCAAAACATTCCATAATCACTAGCCTATACATGCCATATACCAAATATACACCTTCCAAAAGCACCAAAATAGATGGCCGATAGTGTGATTGAGTCACTGACGATCCCTGGATCCGAGCTAGCTTTAATGACACTGTAAAATTGAGAAAGACTTCACATAGTAAGCTTTGAAGCTTAGTAAGTTTGTAATATAACACATTTAGCTTAACAATTCAAATTCAATAAGAAAAATTTCTAACACTTAGTTCAATTCACATCATTACTCAATCTCAACCATAACTACTACTCACTTTCATACCTTACTATCACATGGATCAAATCACATTAGTACTCAATCTCACCCATAGTTAATACTCGCATAAACATCCATTTATTCCATATACAAAATCATCAACCACATAGGTTCCGTACATACCTGTATCATCACATAATTATCAATCACATTTATCATTCAAAGCTCAATTCCATAATTCGTTCGATCCTCTTTCAACATTTGATGAATTCACACACTCAGTGCCTTTAATTAGCCGAAGCCACAATATTATTGCACACTTAATACCATCACATTAAACAGAAGATGTCTCAATATCGCACACACAGTGCCAACTAATATAGTCGATGCTTTCTTTATCTCGCACACTTAGTGCCTGTCATCGTTGTATCGATTCTGTTTACGCACACTTAGTGCCATATAACTTTAAAATCACAACTCACATTTCCATTCATTTCAACATATAAGAACATCATTTAAACAACATGTATTATACACAAACTTACCTCGGACGTAGAAACACGATACAAGTCGATCAATCGAGCACTTTGTTCTTGCCTCGATCTAAGTCCAAATTTCTCTTTTCTTGAATTATACGCATTCAAATTTAGCTTATTCATTCACCAAATCATTCAATTCAATCCAAATACACATATTTTGAGCACTTTACAAAGTAGCCCTCACATTTGCACATTTTGACATTTTAGTCCCTATTTCATACAATCACAAAATACACATAATTTCATTATACATATGCTTACCCGAATTCTCTCCTAGCTCATATAAGCCCACATATTTTATTTATTTCACATTTTAGTCCTTCAATTTCTCATTTTCACAATTTAACCCATAATACTCAATTTCATCAAAAATCACTTTATAAAACATGTATATCAATCACCAAACTTGCATAATTCATCATCAAACATCACAAAACTCATGAATTCATCAATGGATTAACTTACAATCTTCATCAAAAATAGAAATTGAG
This sequence comes from Gossypium australe, assembly GCA_005393395.2. NCBI lineage: Eukaryota > Viridiplantae > Streptophyta > Magnoliopsida > Malvales > Malvaceae > Gossypium > Gossypium australe. Next base: position 56,905,215 of record CM016615.1, read on the forward strand.
GCATAGGCTTAATAAAATACTAAGCAGCGATCACAAAAACATAGAAATTATCAAAAACCAAACAAAAATGGACATTTAATCAAGCTTGGAAGTAGTCGAATATCAAAACATATGAGCCCTAGCTTTTCTTTCTTTAATTTCGGGAATAATGAATGATAATGGCTTCATTTTCATACTTGTTTTATTATAATTAAACATTTAATAAACCATTTACTAAAATAATCTTATTATAAACATTTAAAATCCACTAACTATTGTCCATTCTTGTCATTTAAAGCATTCAATGGTTTAATAACCCCATAAAGACCTCTCATTTAAGAAGCCATGATAATTAAGCACTTTAACAATCAGCACACAGCTTTTGCATTTTATGCGATTAAGTCCTTTTTCACAATTCGGCACACAAATTATACAATTTTCACACATGCTTAACCACATACTGTAAACACTAAAAATAATATTAAAATATTTTTTTAACCTCGGATTTGTGGTCCCGAAACCACTATTCTGACTAGGGTCTAAATCGGGCTGTTACAATGTAACATAGCCATTTTAACAACAAATTAAATCTAGCATACCAATTATCTATTATCAATTGAAATATCAACAGACCATGAGCCAAAAATTCTAGCATACTTGCTTAGTTCACCATTATAATCAATCAAATCAAGCATATAAAATCACTAGATGCTCACTTGCCAACACTTAAGAAAACTTTCATCACTTAAACATATATCATTAATCTTGAAAAATTAACCAGCCAAAACTCAATTAAATATTTGTAATCAGCAATTAATCATCCAATTCAGCATAAGTGAGGGTCAATTTACCAAATTGCCCTTTCATAATAGTCACCACGCAACTAACTCAACCACAATCAAGTGATCAACCAAGCAAATCCAAGCTTCAATTTCAATTAGCTCGATCCTCTTCAAGATTCGAAGCTTCAACAGAGATAAAATAGATATTACCTGTAACAGCCTAATTTAGGGCCTAGTCAGAATAGTGGTTGCGAGACCATAAATCCAAAATAAAAATATGTGTTCTATGATTCTATGAGGCTATTTATGTGCTTGCGTGATTGTGTGAAAATTTCATGAGGAAATTTTATTTATTAGAGATCAATTTGTCCATTTGGACTAAATTGCAAATATTAGAAAATATGAGATTCTAGAATATTTAAGTATGAAATAGAATTATAAAAATTACTAGAGGTCCTTATTTAGCAATTAGACTATTAAAAGTCAAGATGGACAAGAATGGACATTGGAAGGAAAAATCTCAAGAAAGGGCCTTAAGGGCATTTTAGTCATTTGGTTAATAAAAGAATTAAAACGGAAAAAATAAGCCAAAATCTTGTCCATCTTCTTCCTCTAAGTGCCGAAATTTGCAAGGAGACATAGCTAGGGTTTCTTCAACTTTCAATCTTGATAGTAAGTACATCCTAGCCCCGTTTTTAATGTTCTTCCTATTTTTAAGATCCTCATAGCTCAATTTAGCTATTTCTAGCTATATTTTGAGCTAGGGTTTATGTTCAAAAATTTACCCACGTATGACATGCATGTATTTTGATGTTTTATGGAAGAATATGAAAGTTTGATGTATGATAAACATCTTTTTCTAAGTGATTTTCATGAAAAATGCAAAAAAGGACCAAATTATAAAAGTTATAAAAATGGTCATACATGAGTGAAATAGTGGAAATTAAGGGATGTTGTAGTTAAGAAAATGATTCGGCTAGACTTGAAATACAAGAAAGTTGAATAAAAATTTATTTTACGAGCCTAGGCGCAAAAGTGTAATTATGAGAAAGTTTAGGGGCAAAATCGTAATTTTTGCCAAAGTGTGATTCATGAGTCAATTTAGTCAATGTGAGTATTAAACAAGTGAAATTGTTATTATAGATCAAGAAACACAAAGCCCGGACCGAAACTGAGGTAAAGACAAAGTGTTGGACTAAATCGAACATCCACACACATTTTGAGTACCGAGGTAAGTTTGTGTGGAATTAAAGTTTCATAATTTTTTTTTATATTTTAAATTACTTGATATTATGATAAAGAATATCATTCCCAATAAAATCGACTAATGAAGCCCCGGTGAGAAAATGATGAGAATATGTTAAGTTAAAGTCCCAGTTGAAGATTCGGAATAACGAGGATACCTATGTCATCATATGAACAAGGAAGGTCCCGTGTAAGACCATATCTGGGACATGGCATCGGCACTAAACGTAGATCCCGTATAAGACCATGTCCGAGACATGGCATTGGCATCGAATAAGGAAGGTCCCGTATAAGACCATGTCTGGGACATGGCTTCGGCACCAAAGGAAGATCTCGTGTAAGACCATGTCTGGGGCATGGCATCGACATCTATGTACGATCTTGTGTAAGACCATGTCTGGGACATGGCATCGACATTGAGTTAAGAGATCCCGTGTAAAACCATCTCTGGGATATGGCATCGGCATCAAGAGGTGATCCTATGTAAGACCATATTTGGGATATGGCATTGGTATTGTGATACATCTATGACGAGATTGAGTATCCTCTGATATTCTGAGTAGTTCAACGGGCAAAAGAGCTAAGTATGTAAAGATGATAAGGAGCTAAGTTATACAAGGATGACAAAGAGTTCCATTTAAGTTAAGAATTATAATGATTTAAGTTTATGTTCAAGATAGCATAAGTGCTAAATTATGTGTTGAAGTGATACAGGTACCATGAGTAAAATTACGAGTTATGAATACCGTAATGTGATATGTGATGGGTAAGAATAAGTATGAGTAAGTAAGTTTAAGTTTTTGAGAACTTGTATTGTTATTGCTCTATGAGATGAATGGAGTTTTCCATGAGTACTTATGTTGCTATTTTAATTCATGCAAACTTACTAAACTAAATGCTTACCCCTCTCTTTTCCCTCTTTCCTTGTAGTATCGTCAAGCTAGCTCGGGGACTGTAGAACGTCGGAGCTCGAATCACACAATCAATCATTCTTTTGGTATAGTGAAGTTGTTTTATTTTGAGTATAGCATGTATAGGAACTTGATCATTTTGTGTTATGTCATATTTGAAAGCCAAAGTATTGGCTACTAATGTTATATACTCATTCTGTAAAGGGCCATTGGAATTTGGCCAACATTTGTCAAGTTTCTTATTTTTAATGATGATGAGTTTCATGAAGTGAAAGTTCATGCTAATGTTGGAGTAAAATGTGTAATGTATGAATGAGGGTTAGTGGTTATTCATAGTGTATTATGACCATGTTAAGTGTTGCTTGTGTGGGTAATTGTGTATTTATGTTTCAGGGTGGCAATTGGCTTGGAAAATAGCCTTCTAATTGTCCACATGAGTAGACACACGGGCGTGTGTCTAAGCCGTGTGTGACACACGGTCAACCCCTATGCGTGTGTTGATAGGTCGTGTGTCCCCTGTATCAAATTGCGAGACTTTGATTCGTCACACGAGCTAGCAAACGGGCATGTGCCTAGGCTGTGTTCCCTTAAGAGGTTGCTAACGTCATAAACAGAATACCCAGGTTTTCACACATGGGTAAGGACACGGGCATGTCTAGGCCGTGTGAGGGACACAGGCCATTGACATGGGCGTGTGTCCGGCCATGTAAAAACCCCTGTAGGTTCAAATTGAAAATAAATTCCACATAGGCTAAGAACATGGGTGTGTGTGACCACACGGCCTGCCCACACGGGCGTGTCCCATTTCACACGGGCGTGTGGCCTTGTTTAGGCAAAAATTTTCTAAGAGTGCAAAAGTTTCCGGATTAATTTCAAAACCTCTCGTACGTATGTTTAAGGCCTCGTAGGCCCACTATAAGGATGTTATACATATGAATGAGAAGTTTTAAGTTGAAAGGAAATTTTATAGCCTATTAATGTATGTTCAAGCAAATTAAGTACGGTAATACCTCGTATTCAATTTCGGTGTTGAACACGGGTAAGGGGTGTTACATTTAGTGGTATCAGAGCTACAGTTTAGTCGATTCTCGGACTAACATAGCGTATGCATGAGTTTAGCTATACATGCCATACATATGAGTATTTATATAATGATAGTGTAATGACTCCTGATGACTTAAATTGTGTTTTCATATGGTAAATGGATCCCGATAGAGCTATGGTGGATGATGTAGAAAGTAACACGCCAGCTCTCGCTGAAGGGACGGTGTCGAATGAAAATGAGAATAGACCTACGACCGTGAGTCAGAGAGGAGGAGAAGAGGCTAGGGAAGCCTTTCTCCACATGATGAATGCATGGTACACGGAGTTCGTTCGTACGAACTCGAATGCACAACCCCTTCCACCCTCACCTATTCCTCAACCTACCCCAGTAGCTCCTCAAGTGGTAGAAGTGGTAAGAAGAGAAAAGCCTCTGGTTGATAGAATCCGGAAACAAGGAGCTAAAAAATTTCGGGCTAGTAAAGATGATGACCCGGAAAGAGCAGAATTCTGGCTTGAAAATACCATCAGGGTATTTGGTGAGTTATCGTGCACACCTGAAGAATGCATGAAGTGTGTAGTTTCTCTTTTGAGAGATTCCACTTATCAGTGGTGGAACACCCTTGTGTCGGTTGTACCAAGGGAAAGGATCACATAGGAGTTTTTCCAAGAAGAGTTCCGGAAGAAAAATATTAGCTAGAGGTTTATCGACCAGAAAAGAAAGGAATTCCTTGAACTAAAACAGGGTAGGATGACAATAACCGAGTATGAGCGTGAGTTTGTAAGGCTTAGCAAATACGCTCAAGAGTGTGTATCCACTGAAGTTATTATGCGTAAACGGTTTGAGGATGAACTAAATGAAGATATCAGATTGTTTGTTGGTGTCCTCTAGTTGAAAGGATTTGTTGTGCTAGTGGATCGGGCTTGTAAAGCCGAGGAGTTGGTGAAAGAGAAAAGAAAAGCTGAGATGGAGTCTCGTGACTTAAGAAAGAGACAAATAAACAACTCATATCAGTCCTCATCCAAGAAGTCAAGAGACTTCCCTACCCGATTAGCTACTTCAGCTAGGTTTTCGAATAGAAGTAAGGGTAAGCAATACTCGGGGATTAAAGCTCAAACTACTTCAGTTGCCAGTGTTGGGAACATTCGACCTAATAGACCAGAATGTCCACAGTGTGGCAGACGTCATCCCGGTGAGTGTCGAGTGCATGAGAGGCCCTATTTCAAGTGTGGTTCCCAAGATCACTTTATTAGGGAATGCCCTGAAATGGTTGAAAAAGAGAAAATTCAAAGTGCAAGGTCGGGAAGCACTACTAGAGGGAGACAACAGAGAAATCTGGGAAGTGAAACGAGTAGCAAGAGTACACCTAGGAGCAGGTTGTGAGATCTAAGGGTAGAGCGCCTGCGAGGACTTATGCCATTCATGCTCGCAAAGAGGCGTTATCCCCTGATGTAATTACGTGTACATTTTCTCTCCATGATACTAACGTTGTTGCTGTAATTGATTTGGGATCTACCCACTCATATATTTGCATGAAATTAGTATCTAGTATGAGCAAGCCTGTAAAGTCTACAGAGTTTGTGATAAAAGTGTCCAATCCTTTAAGCAGAAGTGTATCCGTTGATAAGGTATGCAAAAATTTCCCATTGATGATTAGAAGTCATTATTTTAAGGCAAATCTCATGCTATTGCCATTTGATAAATTTGATATAATTCTTGGTATGGACTAGTTAACCACTCATAACGTGACAGTAAATTGTGGAAAGAAATCCATTGACTTGAGGTGTGAAAATGGAGACACTCTTCGTGTTGAATCAGATGAACAAGACATATCACCTGTAGTGATCTCTCATATGTCTACTCAGAGGTATGTAAGAAAGGGGTATGAAGCATATCTTGCTTTTGCTATGAGTGCTAAAGAAACTGAGTTAAAGATTGAATCAGTGCCGATAGTGTGTGAGTACCCAGATGTATTCCCAGAAGAATTGCCAGGGTTGCCTCCGGTTAAAGAGGTTAAATTTGGCATCAAGTTAGCTCCTAGTACTGCACCCATATCGATTGCCCCATACAGAATGCTCCTACTAAGTTGAAGGAATTGAAGGCACAGTTGCAAGAATTAACGGACAAATGTTTTGCAAGACCAAGTTATTCTCCATTGGGTGCTCCAGTATTATTTGTGAAAAAGAAAGCTGGTTCCATGAGATTATGTATAGATTATCGGCAACTTAATAAGGTGATTGTAAAGAACAAGTACCCATTGCCAAGGATCGATGATCTGTTCGATCAATTGAAGGGAGCCGCTGTGTTTTCCAAGATAGACTTGAGGTCCGGTTATTACCAGTTGAGGGTCAAAGACTCAGATGTGCCAAAAACTGCATTTCGGACAAGGTATGGGCATTATGAATTTTTAGTCATGCCTTTCGATTTAACAAATGCCCCTACTGTGTTTATGGATTTAATGAACCGCATCTTTCGACCATATTTGGATAAATTTGTAGTGGTTTTTATTGATGATATACTGATTTATTCTCGTGATGAGAACGAACATGCCGAGCACTTAAGGACGATTTTACAGACTTTACGAGATAATCAGTTGTATGCTAAGTTTAGCAAAAGTGAATTTTGGCTCAAAGAGGTTGGATTTTTAGGGCACATTGTCTCGGGAGATGGAATCTAAGTCGACCTAAGTAAAATTTTAGCTATTGTTGATTGGAAACTGCTAAAGAATGTATCAGAGGTTAGAAGTTTTTTGGGCTTAGCTGGCTATTACATATGGTTTGTCAAGGGATTCTCCATGATAGCTACACCTATGACGAGGTTGTTACAAAAGAACGTAAATTTTGAATGGATAGAAAAGTGCCAACAGAGTTTCAAGAAATTAAAAGCATTGTTGACTGAGGCTCCAATTCTAGTGCAACCTGAACCGGTAAAAGAATTTGTGATCTACAATGACGCATCCTTGAATGGATTGGGTGAATGGATTGGGCTGTGTGCTTATGCAAGAGGGCAAGGTGATAGCATATGCTTTTAGACAGTTAAAGCCACACGAGAAGAATTACCCGACACATGATTCAGAGTTGGCTGCCATTGTGTTTGCATTGAAGATATGGAGACACCATCCGTATGGTGAAAGATGTTGGATATTTACCAATCATAAAAGCCTAAAGTACTTGATGACTCAAAAAGAATTGAACTTAAGGCAACAAAGATGGCTAGAGTTGATAAAGGATTATGAGTTAGTTATTGGTTACCACCAGGGAAAGGCGAATGTAGTCGCCGATGCTTTGAGTAGAAAATCCCTATTTGTATTGAGGGCTTTGAATACTTGGGTGACCTTGTCAGAGGATGGTTCTATTCTAGCTGAGTTGAGGGCTAGACCAATGTTTCTCCAAGAGATTTGTGAAGCTCAAAAAGATGACAGTGACTTGCAAGCCAAAAGAGTTCAATGCGAGTCAGGTGTTGAGTCCGACTTTCGGATTAATTCTGATGGATGTCTGATGTTCAAAGACAGAGTCTATGTACCGAGAAATGATGAGCTTATTCAGAAGATTTTACATGAGGCACATAGCGGATGTCTATCTGTACATTCGGGCAGCACAAAGATGTATAATGATTTAAAGAAATGGTATTGGTGGCCGAGTATGAAGAAAGATATTTCTAAGTTTGTATCAAGATGCTTGATTTGTCAACAAGTGAAAGCTGAACATCAAGTACCTTCGAGTTTGCTTCAACCTATCATGGTTCCCGAATGGAAATGGGATCGTGTTACTAGGGACTTAAGTAACGGGTTTGCCGTTAACACCGAGCAAGAAAAATGTCGTATGGGTTGTGGCAGATAGACTTACGAAGTCGGCCCATTTCATACCTGTACGTGTCGACTATTCACTTGATAAGTTGGCAAACTTGTATGTTTCCAAGATTGTAAGGCTTCATGGAGTGCCTTTGTCGATTATATCGAATAGAGATTCGAGATTCACCTCCCGGTTTTGGAAAAAGTTGCAAGAGGCCTTGGGCACAAAGTTGAGTTTTAGTACGGCTTTTCACCCTCAAACTGACGGATAGTCAAAGAGGTTAATACAGATACTTGAGGATATGCTCCGATGTTGGATTCTTGAGTTTCAAGGCAGCTAGGAAAAGTATTTACCGTTGGTAGAGTTTGCTTATAATAATAGCTTTCAGTCGAGTTTGAGAATGGTTCCTTATGAGGCTTTGTATGGGTGTAAGTGACGAATGCCTTTATATTTGACCGAACGCCTTTAAAACCATGCAAAGAAAATAAATTTTATAGCTCTCTAATCTGATGTAAATGGTGTGAAAAGTAGGCTAAATGCATTGTGTTTAAAACTGAAATAACCCACTAGACCATATCTGTAAAGTTTTGGAAGTAGGTCAATTTCAAAAAGGACCATAAATTAGGAAAAAAGTTTTTCTTATGAATGGCGTTGAATCTCTGTCCAACAACCAAATTGGCACTGGGGAGGACTCTACTACTGATCGTAATACGAAAAAAGTTCAGTTCAAGGATGGAAGTGTTGACTCCTTGGTTAACATGGCGGTTGACTCATCTCTAATGAGTGGAGTTTCATGGAAAGACAAACTCTTGGAAGGATCGGGTTCCAACTCTCTCGATGATGCTGCTAATATTGACTTAGAGTTTGAAGATGGTGATATTTGTAGATCCAACCTTAATGGTATACCTACCATCGACTTCTCGGATCGTATTAATAAAATCTTGATTAAAGGAATGGAGCTCACTGTGGTGGTCAAATTGCTTGGGCGCAATATCGGATATGGGGCTCTTTATAATCGTATCACAAACCTCTAGAAGCCTACACAATCCTTTCGTCTTATGGATATTGCTAACAGGTATTATCTTATTCGGTTCCAGAGTAAAGTTGATTACGATGCTGCACTAACACAAGGCCCTTGGATAGTGTTTGGACACTATCTCACAGTCCAACCATGGACATTGGATTTCGACCCGTTAAGACCATTCCCCTGCAGTGTTTTGGCCTAGATACGCTTTTCGGGTCTACCGGGATTCCTGTATTAGAGGAAGATTGTAGAAGAGATCGAAAGTATGGTTGGAAAAGTGTTTAAACTTGAAATTAAAATAGACAATCGGGAAAGGGGGCAATTCGCCCAAATGGCTATTTTTGTCGATTTAGAGAAACCCCTAACCTCTCAAGTGCTTGTCAATGGCTGAATTCAACATGTGGAATTTGAGGCACTACCCGAGGTATGTTTTTCGTGTGGCAAATATGGACACCTTCAGAATTTATGTCCTTCTTCTTTGGCAGATAGTTGCGGTCACGACGGTGAAAGAGATCCCAAGAATTCTTTGAGCGGTGACTCAGCTTCGGCGAAGACAGTGGATGCTCTGCCAACGGAAGGTGCATGGATGGTGGTTGAGCGTAAGTCTAGGAGAAAACAGGATGGGATTAGGGGACAAAAGGCAAAAATTGCGGAAGGGAATTTGGCAGGTTCTAGATTTGAAACGCTTGCTATCATGGAATCTGAATCCTTAATGCCGAATTTGAATGCGTCTTCTAAGGCCCTTAGAATGGCTAGGTTTATCCAAGGAGTTCCTAAAAATCTGAAGGGCAAAGGAATTGAAAAAGGGACTGGTTCCGTGGCTAATATTAATTCGGGTGAAGGGCTTAAAGGCAATGTTAATGATTTTGGGTCGGGCACAAAATCTGGGCATTTAAAGGAAAATAGCGTGGGGCAAGCACTAGATTTAAATAACCATGTTGCGCCGCAGGCCAACATTCTACCACCTGTTAGTTCTGGGCCAATCTAGGCATTGGGCCTTCAGCAGTAGGGCTCTGAATCTTCGCTTGAGTGTCCTGGTCCTCAATTGTTCGCGGGCCAGCCTCCTTCTTCAATTATTTTGGGCATTGAGGGCGCTACAAGTTTTGGGAGCATAGACCCACCCATCCTTATTTCTTTCTCCAAAAATAATGCTACTTCTTTGTATGTCAATCCCACTTTCGAAAAAAACCCTGAAGCTAAAGTGGGTCTAATTTCCAATGCCCTTGACCCCAAAAAACACTCTACTGTTACTTTTTATGAGAAGCTGGAAATTAAACCAAATTCTAAGATGCGCACCAACCCTTCGAATATTCCTAAAGGGTACGGTGTTGAAAATAAAAAAAAGAAATGGACAAAGTGGGAAATCTTTATTTAAATATATTCGTGGGCATGGGGGGAAATTTAAACCTGGCAGTAGTTCGCGTGTCTCCCTTCCAAAAGCTATGGACTCTATGGTAGAGCTCATTAGTGTGCAACCTACAATTTCTACTAATAAATCACACGATAAATCAGACTGTGTCTGAGTTAATGATAGCCTTTACGAGGTCAGTCTTTTTTTCTCATTTTTAATTTATTTTTGACTTTTACTATCTTTTCTTGGAATTTTCAGGGATGTGTGAGCCCTAAATTTGTTAGATCCTTCCGTGAATAGAACCGAGAGCACCGACCAGACTTGATCAGTCTGTTAAAAACTAGAGTCAGTGGTGAGAAAGCGGATCTGGTTTTTGCTTAGCTTGTTTTCATAATTCTCCTCGTGTGGAAGCAGTCGATTTTCTGGAGGCATTTGGAATGGTTGGAAGGATTCGGTTAATGTGGAGGTGCTTCAAAGTCATCCCCAATTTATTTTATCCAAAGTTACGGATAGATCCTTCAGGCAACCTTTTCTGGTCTCCTTTGTTTATGGCAGTCCCAATAGTTAGAAAAGGAGATATCTATGGGATGTTCTGCAAAGTACTATTTCAGTGGACGGGTCCCCGTTGGTGGCAATTAGTGACTTTAATGCCATCCTTTCCTCTAGTGAAAAGAAAGGAGGACGAGTTTTAGGGAAAAGATGTCATTTCTTTGGTAATTTTATGGATTCCAATCAACTTCAAGATTTAGGTTTTCATGGGTCACAGTTCACTTGGCAGAGAGGGGGGATTGTTGAACGCTTGGACAGGGCTATTTGCAATATTTCTTGGTTCTCAATTTTTCCAAACTCTATGGTGACCCACTTACCTCGGATTAAATCTGATCACAGGGCTCTTAAATTATCACTTTTTCTCTGAGACTCATTCACCGAAAGGGCGTCTGTTTAGATTTTTAGCCGGTTGGATTGAGCATCCGTCCTTTTCTAGTTTTGTTAAAGAAAATTGGAGGATGTCTGAGAGCACGTTTTTCAAGTTAAGATTTGGAACAAAGAGGTTTATAGAAATATTTTTACTCGTAAAAAGCTCCTGTCTCGCAAACTTGAGCATATTGAGATTGAACGTGATAGGTCTAGGTCGGAGCTTCTCGAGCAGGTTGAGATGGATGTAAGGGAGGAATTGGGGAATGTGCTTCATCATGAAGAAATTCTTTGGCGGCAAAAAGCGCGTTGTGATTGGTTGGTTTTAGGGGATCGTAACACCAAATTCTTTCTCTCTCGCGCGTTGCGAAGACGTAATCAGAATAGAATTACTGCTTTGAAAAATAACTTAGGAGAGTGGATTATGGATGATGACCATTTGAAGCTTGAAGCAGTTAATTTTTACTCTAAGCTTTATGGCGAACATCCTAGGCCCAGGAGAGATTTCCCATCTGTTGCTTTCCCTCGCCTCAAAGACGAAGACTTTAATATTCTTAACAGACACGTGTCGGATGAGGAAATTAAAACAGCTCTTTTTGATATGGCACCCTTGAAGGCTCCAGGGAGTGACGATTTTCATGCCTTGTTTTATCAAAGTCAGTGGGATCATGTGGGTGCTACTCTTATTGTGCTTATCCCTAAAACTCATAATCCTGAGGAGTTCTCTCAGTTTTGGCCAATCAGGTTATGTTCTATTCTTTATAAGCTAGTCATGAAGATCATTGCTAATCATTTCAAAAGGTGTTTTCAAGGCTCTTAGCTCCCGAGCAAGTTGGTTTTGTTGCAGGGCGAAATATCACTGACAACATCATCATTTCTCAAGAGGTTATTCATTACATGAGAGGTGTGCGGAAAAGCAGGAAGTGGATGGCCATCAAAATTGACCTGAAGGAGGCCTTTGATCGAGTACAGTGGGATTTCAATAAGGCGTTGCTTCAAGCTGCAGGTATTCATGTCTTTTTACGAAATGTTATTATGTCTGCAATTTCTAGCTCTACTATGCAGGTCTTGTGGAATGGCGTCCCAACCCAAAAATTTCGACCAGCTAGGGGCGTTCATCAAGGATATCCTTTATCTCCTTACCTGTTTATTCTTTGCATGGAGTGGTTAGGTCATAGTATCTGTAATGCTATTGATGCTGGTAATTGGTCTCCTATTTGACTATCCCATGGTGGCCCTCCGCTATCTCATATTTTTTTTGCAGATGACTTGATACTTTTTGGCCATGCCGATGAGAATCAAGCTCGAGTTATAAAAAATATTTTAGATGAGTTTTGTGATTATTCAGGACATCAGGTTAACTCGCAGAAGACTAATGTTTTTTTCTCCAAAGCTGTTGACGGCAACTTAGAGGAGCGTATCAGTAATTTCTTTGACTTTCAAAAAGTTACCAATTTGGGTTACTACCTGGGAGTTCCTCTTCTTCATGACTAAGTCACCAATAGCACCTTGAATTTCGTGGTGGAAATGGTGCGTAATAAATTGTCCAGCTGGGATGGTAGACAGCTTTCTTTAGCTAGAAGGGTTACTTTAGCGCAATCTGTTCTTCTCTCGATTCCCAATTATTTTATGCAGACAATGATGGTTCCCATAGGTGTCTGCGATGAGATTGAGCACATAGTTCGGAAATTTTTCTGGGGAGTCCATAATGGCAGTTCTAAGACAACACTGGTTAGTTGGGATTCGGTGTGCCAACCTAAGTCTCACGGAGGTCTTGGTCTCAGATAGTTGAAAGACCACGATACCTCTTTCATGATAAAGGTTGGTTTTAACATCATTTCAAATACTAATGCCCTCTAGATTCAGGTACTCCGTTCTAAATATAGAGTCCCAAGCGAGTTACCAGATGACCTATCAAGGAGTCGGTGTTCCTTTCTGTAACAGCTCATTTTTGGTCAAATCAGAACAATGGTTTTGGGACCAAAAATATGATGTTAAAATATTTATTCTATTATTATTTTAATTTTTACAGCATGACTGAATGTATGTGTGAAAGTTTCGTGAAGTAATTTTATCGTTTAATTGGTCAATTTGAGAAAAAGGACTAAATTGTGTAAAGTGCAAAAATGGAGTTCCATTAGCTAAAAGTATCTAATAGCTATAAAACCTTAAATTTAAGGTCCTTATGTTGTAATTAGACCATTAATAGCATGAGTGGACATATATGGACATGTATTAAATGAGTGTTAAGGGTTTATATTAAAGGTCAATATTGTAATTTAGTTATTTAAGTTAATTTAATTAAAACAAAACAAAAAGGTTTTGTTTCATTCATCTTTTAGGGCTTGAAAGCCATTTTAGGGCTTGAAAGATTCAGTCACTTCGATCTTCAATTGTAAGTTCGTTTTTGCTCAGTTTTTTATGATTTCTATGTCTTTGTGATCGTTACATCTAGTACTAGCTAGCCCAGGGAATATTTTACAAAACTGTTAAAGATTTTGAATGATGCCATTGATAAATATGTATGAGTTTTGAAGTTCTTGATAGATTTGGAATGCTTTTTGATAGATATACAAGTTTTGTAAAGTGATTTTTTAGTGAAAATGCAAAATAGGGATTAAATTGAGAAATGTTGAAACTTTGTGGTTAAAATGTGAAATAAATGAAAAATATGGGCTGCTAGGGGCATTATGATAATTCAGCTAGCATGGGTTTATTGTGAATTTCATTAATTTGTGATTTTATGAAATAAGGACTAAATTGTGGAAATTGTGAAATATTAGGGGAAAAAGTGTAAATGTGTTTTAAAGTGTGTTTTGGACTAAATTGAATAGAGAGATGATTAAATAAGTTAATTTTGATTATATTTAGATCAAGATAGGAGAAATACGGACTTGGATCGGGGAAAAGATAAAGGTATCGACTAATCGACTCATTTCATCGTTTACACATCCGAGGTAAGTTAGTATGTGATAAATTTCTATAAGAAGGTATTTAATATGCTTTGATATTGCATAAATTGTGAATACGAGAATGTGGATATGAACGTTAGTGATTCGACAATGATTCGACATCTGAAATCCCGGTTGAACCTTAGGAATAGTTTAGGATGCTAGTGACATGTCATTAGGGATTCTTTGATGTTGGCTTCGGGCCATGAGTTAGCACTTTGAGTGTGAGATATACTGATTTGGCTTTGGGCCATGCATATCAGCTGATTTGGCTTCAGGCCATGATATCAGTATTATTTTTTATAAGTTACCTTGATTTGGCTACGGGTCATGGTATAGGTACTTATCATATGAGATCCTTAAGTATCTGATTTCTATTCTGAATGGTTCAGCGAGTAATGTAAGACTAGAATGTGTATGAGATTTGTACGGGATGGTATAGGTATGTGTATAAACTATCTTAGCATTGAGTCGAAGACATGAGGATAAAGTTATATAATTTGTGAATGAGTATATGAAAGGTTTGTTAGTTAGTAAACTTATTATTGTTTTATTCAATTTATTGAAATATATTTGTGAAATTGAATTGAGTTTATTACATACGAGCTTACTAAGCTTTATAGCTTACATCATTTATTTTTCTATGTTTTATAGTGTTATCTAAGCTAGCTCGGATCCGGGGATCATTGAAGATTGTTTCACACTATCCATCTATCACTTGGTACCTTTGAACTTTGGTATATTAAGTATATGGCATGTATAGGCATTTTGAGTCATTTTGATTATGAATTGATAATGATTTTGGTCATTTGTAATGACTTGTAAATGTATATGTTTTGGTTTGTAAATATAGCCATGAGATTTGGCTTAATTTGGTGGATCTGGTTATGTGCTTATATATGCATTATGGTTGATATTTGAGTTCATGAATGGCTTGTTATGAAGCTTGTGGATATTGTCATAGTAAATGTTAATTGGATGATTTTGGATTTGAATTGTATTTTTGAATTGGTGCAAAATGATGTATGTTTGGTAAAAGTTTAGCTAGTTGTTTAGTATATGTAATTAGGTATGTTTTGATTGGATAAAACTTGAGGCTATAAGCATGTTGGTTGCTAGTATTGGAAATAGTATGATTTAGTCTTGATTGTGGCTAAAATTGATGTTCAATTATGCTTTGAATTGTTGCCATTTTGGTTGTTTAGATGAACTTAAGTTTCGGTGGAAAATTGGCTTGGTACATAGCCTATTTTTGTCCACATGGGCAGAGACACGGGTGTGTGTCTCATCCGTTTGTGACACATAGTTATGTTACACAACCGTGTGTCCCCTGATGTTGAAATTGAAATGAAGTCAGTATGCTCCACACAGTCTCACACATGGGCGTGTGATCGGCTGTGTGGTACAAGTCAGTATACCCCCTAAATTGCACATGGCCTAGCACACTGGAGTGTGACTTGGCCGTGTTGCATAAGTCAGTATACCCTACAGGTTTGACACGGCTATCACACGGCCTGGCACACGAGCATGTGTGACAACTTCGAAGGGCACAAGGGCTAGACACAAGGGCATGTGGTTGGCCGTGTGACCCAAGTCAGTAAGCTCACTTGTTTGGACACGAGCTGGGACACGACCATGTGCTCCCATTTTAAATGTTCACACGACTTGTGACACGGATGTGTCTGGTGGCCGTGTGAGACACACGGCCTGGCCATACGGGCGTGTGTCCCTTATTTTGAGAAAAATTTTCAAAGTTTGTGAAAGTTTCTTAAGTTATCGGTTTAGTCCTGAACCACTCCTAAAACATGTTTAGGGCCTCGTAGGCTCATAATAGGGACCATATGATTGAAATTGATTGATGATTGCTTGTAATGTGAAATTTATGCATAGTTGAATGTTTAATTATTTTATAAGTTCGGTAATACTGTGTAACCCTATTCCAGGGTTGAATACGGGTAAGGGTTGTTACACTTTCTTTGGAGATCCATCTCTAAGGTATGGCCCCTTATTCGTGAAAACCTTATCTGGTTAGTCAGAGACGGAAATAGCATCAAGTGCTGGCAAGACCCCTAGATCCCCAATTATGGCCCTTTATTTAAGATTATCCCCTATTCTGCTAACCCTTCTCTAGATTGCTCTCTTTATAGTATGGTTGCAGGTGATGGCTACTGGGAGTTGGATCTTTTTAGACCTTGGGTTCCTGAAAAGATCATCAACAAAATAATAGGTGTTCCACAACCACATCTTTCGTCAGGTCCTGACCAAATTATCTAGGGAGCTACCTTGTCTGGATCTTTCTCTCTCAAAAGTGCCTATGAAAAGGTTCGTGAAGGCACTTTTAACTTTAAAGATCGGCTCTGGAAGATTCCATGGAAGTTTCAAGGCCCTCATTGGATTCATTTTTTCATCTGGTTAGCTCTCAAACAACGTCTCTTAACTAACGCTGAGAGGGCAAGACGCAGCTTTGGGAGTAGCAGTGCTTGTGGCCTATGTGGACATGAATATGAAGATGTTTTGCATATACTCAGAGATTGTAATGCTGCCAGAGGCATTGGGAAAAGCTTTTCCTGCAGCAAGATCTTTCGACCTTTTATACTGGGTCTCTCTTCAACCGGATGAAGAGCAATTTGCAGGGCCATTTTTCTGGGTATGCTAAAGTTCGATCCACCAATTGAAGTGTTATAGTTGTGGGTCTTACTTCACCTATTCCCAACAGCTTAAAATTAGATTTGGGCATCAAGTTGATACTTGCTCCTAAGTCACACAAAGCTTTACCACAGTAAGATTCTCCAATATTACAGGGTATAGTAAAGCTTCCAGGGTCTTTTAGTTTCGAAGGTAGCTTGTTCTTTAAAAACGCATTGCACTCATTCTTTAAAGCTATAGTCTCATACTCACTAAGCCTCCTCTTCTTCTTTGACAGGATGTCCTTCAAGAACTTGACATAATTGGATATTTTTTCTAAATCTTCCACCAACGGGATGTTGATGTGAAGTTACTTTAGAACGTCCAAAAACTTCTTGAATTGCACCTTTTGTTTCTGCTTATTTGGTTGGAATTTTTTAGGATATAGAGGTGATGAAACTTTGGGTTGGACTGGAGAACTTTTCTGAGGAGATAAATTTGCATCTAAAGAAGATGTTAGCTTATCCGAATTCACTAGTTTAAATTGAAACACCCCAAACCCAGCCCACGAGCCTCGACCGAATCTGGCATGTTCCTTGAGTAAAACATTTCAAAAACTTGTTTGTCAATTTGGAAAGTTTGATCATTTTGAAGAGAAAACGATTGGAGTTGTGATTACAATGAAAACGGTGTAATTTTAAAAGTCTAGATTTTGATAAAACTTTATTAAAATGTTTCAAACTTATAAGCTGAAAGAAATACCGAGTTTTTAGAGTTTATCATTAAATTAAAAATCATTTGGGTTTAGGTGTTAAACTTATAAAAATTTATTTTCAAAAAGTTATTAATTCTTGATTTGACAATAATCGTATCTTGATAACCCAAATAAAATGCATGCTTAAACAGTTAATAGTAATGGCCTTATTACATCAAAACAAAACCCGAAATAAATCCAAAATACATAAATATAAAAGAAATTCAGAGTAAAATAAATGCTGTGCTGTGCATGGCCACCACTAAGCTCCTGCCGACCCGGTCCATTCACTGAGTGTCACCTGAAAAGATATCCCACAACGGGGTGAGTCAACAGACTCAATGTGTAACAACCAACACAACTCCCAACGATTTAGGCATGCAAATTATATATACAAAACACATATAAACAATGATGCAATCCCGAACCCAAACCTAATAACCATCCTCTACACATCACCCGTACCAACCAATCACACCATGGGGATTACTAAATCGACCCTCTATCCGCTACACACCATCGAAGGCAGTCGCTGCAGACGACTTGCACATCGCCCTTATAAATTGTGGCATAGCCATCAGATAATGTGACAGTGTCACCAGATAAAAAAATGTGACATAAGTCACCACATTCAGATTATGTGACATGAGTCACCAGATATCGTGGTAAAAACCACCAGATCACTTCCCCTTTTCATATTAACCCATATGCCCCATGCGTCATACAAACATGCATAAATCATGCCATATTCCTTATTTCATATTTGTACCAATTCTCATATATGTCACATTCAATGTTCATAATTCTATTAACAGAGCTTTGGAGAATAACGTACCTGAATATGCCGTACCTTTGAATGGTACTTTTTGCCAGATCTTTCATATTCTTATTAACACATGCATTAAATTAATACCGTAAATCTATTAAGAATTGGTGTAGGGCTACACACCTGGTTACTATCGTGTTCACTGAAATCCCAAAAACCCCGATCTAATGCTCTAGATCCCTAGCTCCTACATTCGGCCAACACTAAGCATTTTAACAAAAAGCCATTCGGCTACATAATCAAATCCCGAAGGATTATCGCAACCAAAATCCTTACCTTGCTGCCGATTTGGCTACTACTCAAATCCCGAAACATCGTGATGTTTCCCCCTTGCAATCGGCCAAACACTAGATCACTTAACTGGTTAGTTTTTGGCTTTTGAACGAATAAGAAACATATCTCAGTCGCTAGAACCCTTACCTTGCGGATCTAAATCCCGAAATTGTCACTTGTTTGTGGTAACTGTCGAAATCCCTATAGGTATATGTTAGACCCAATTCTAACATTTGAACACAATAAATGGCCTTCGGCCTATGATCATATTTGCTTACCTTAGATCTAGAAATCCCGAAGAACTCCTCCTTATAGTCGACAACAACCAAATCCCGAAACTTCCTTCATAGTTTTGGCCAAAGAACAGTAATGGGGTTAGAGTTCAACTTTCGGCTAATCTAAAAGAAAAGATAGGAAAGTTAAATGCCATGAATCCCTTACCAACTCAATCGAATATCCTTGCTTGAAATAGAGAGATTCGGCTCCTGATTAAATAATCAAATCGGCTCCAAGGGGGTAGAGGAGCATTCGGCTATGACCACAAATAAGGAATTCGACTATAAAGGCTAGATATTGATCAATAGGTTTCGGCTTATGGAGTTTAATGAGTAATCGGCTATGGCCAGGGACACTTGCTTTCGGCTTTTGAAGAATTGTGAGAAGAAGAATGAAGGTTAAGATTAGATGCGATCCAACCTTTGTGTCAAGGGGAGGGTTCGGCCAACATAACCAGCAACAAAAAGAAAAGAAGAGAAGTGAAGAGGAGATCAGAGAGTTGCGGCACTGATGAGGGTGAAGAAGTTTCGGCTATAGCAAAAATGAAAGAGAAAAGAAAAGAATGGAAAATGGCCTTACTTCCTCCCTTTGGCCGAAAATACTACACCTAGACCCCCCATTCGGCCAACTCTCCTTCCCCCTATCTAATCCCTTCTTTTTCTCCTAAAACTTCTCTTCTTTATCTCCTTAGCTTAGCCGAATTTTTAAAAGAGATTAATCACATCTAAAGCTCATCCCCTTGGTGTCCCATTGCCGTCCACCACTGCTCATCCTTGCTACAAAATAAAACTCCCCTTTTGCTTCCCTTGCTGCTTGAACCTAGGCCCTTTTACCCTGCTTGTGGCGTCACTTACTAAGGCCCTAAGTGGCGCCTTCCTGCCACTTTACCAAGCTGATTTTTATGTCCTATTTCCCCTACTAATTTTCTTAAGGCCTCCTTGCTTAGCTCCCCCTTTAAAACTTAAAATCAAATAATTTCTAAGGCATTCACCTACACTCTAAAGTTCTCAAAATTCATAAAACACACTCACAACACACATAGGCATGCTACTTCATACAATTAAGCCATAATGCACAAGCCCTAAATCCCGGATATTACAGTTCTACCCCCTTAAAATAATTTCGACCTCGAAATTACCTGACTAAAATAAGTGAGGGTATCGCTGTCGCATTGCCTCTTCCGGTTCCCACAAAGCTTCTTCCGATCCATGGTTACGCCATAACACTTTGACTAAAGGAACTAATTTCCTTCGCAACACCTTCACGTCTCGTTCCAAGATCTGAATCGGCTCTTCCTCGTAGGACAAATCTGGCCTTAGTTCCACCTCCTCAACTGGTACTACATGAGATGGATCTGATTGATAACGACGTAGCATAGAAACATAGAATACATCGTGCATCTGCTTCAACTCTGGAGGCAACTCTAACTGATATGCCACTGGTCCAACCCGCTTCAATACCCGATAAGGTCCTATAAACCTGGGGCTTAGCTTCCCTTTGTGACCAAATCTCATCACCTTCTTCCAAGGTGAAACTTTCAGAAACACCTGATCTCCCACAGCAAACTCTATTTCCTTCCGTTTAAGATCTGCATACGACTTTTGCCTATCAGATGCTTCCTTCAACCTTGCTCGAATTACCTCCACCTTTTCTTCGGATTCTGCCACAATCTCTGGACCCAAAACTCGACGTTCCCCCAATTCTGTCCAACACGTAGGAGTGCGACACTTCCGTCCATACAGTGCTTCATATGGTGCCATCCGAATACTGGCTTGATAGCTGTTATTATACGCAAATTCTGCTAAAGGCAAATGCTCCTCCCAACTTCCTCTGAAATCTATTACACAGCCCCTCAACATATCCTCTAACACTTGGATTACTCGTTCAGACTGACCGTCCGACTGTGGATGAAATGCCGTACTGAAGTCTAATCTGGTACCCAGCGCTTGAGGTAGTGCTTTCCAAAACCGAGACGTAAACCTCGGATCCTTATCCGAGATAATCGACACCGGCACTCCATGCAACCTCACAATTTCTGCCACATACAACCCCACCAACTTCTGCAAAGAATAGTCAACCCGCACTGGTATGAAATGTGCAGACTTTGCCAACCGATCCACTATTACCCATACCGAGTCCTTCTTAGTAGGCGTAAGGGGAAGCCCACTAACGAAGTCCATGGTGATTCTCTCCCACTTCCACTGCGGAATCTTTATCGGTTGAAGCAATCCTGACGGAACCTGGTGTTCAGCCTTGACTTGCTGACACGTTAAGCACTTCCCTACAAATTCTGTAACTTCCCGCTTAAGACCAGGCCACCAAAACTGTTCCCTTAGATCTCTATACAACTTACTACCTCCAGGATGCATAGCATAAGGGCTACTATGCGATTCCTGAAGAATTCTCTGCCTTAACTCATTATCCTTAGGCATACAGACCTTACCTTTGAAACACAAAACTCCATCGCTGCTAACACCATAATCCTACAACTCCTCATTCTGCACTTGCCGCAACTTAGCACTTAGATCATCGTCTACCAACTGCCTTTCTCTCACCTCATTCAACCATGTCGGCTTGACTTGCAGCTCTGCTAACAAACTTCCATCGTCATACAAGCTAAGATGTGCGAACATCGCCCTCAGATCCGACACCACTTTTCGACTTAGGGCATCTGCCACCACATTCGCCTTGCCCGAGTGATACTCTATGGAACAATCGTAGTCCTTCAATAATGCCACCCACCTTCGCTGTCTCAGGTTCAACTCCTTCTAAGTTAACAGATACTTAAGGCTCTTGTGGTCTGTGTAGATCACTGACTTTTCTCCATAAAGACAGTGCCTCCACACCTTAAGAGCAAAGACCACTGCCGCCAATTCCAAGTCATGCGTCGGATAATTAACCTCATGTGGCCTTAATTGTCGAGACGCATAAGCGACTACCTTCCCTTCCTGCATCAGAACACATCCTAACCCTGTGTGAGAAGCATCACAGTACACTACAAAATCCTTTCCTGCCTCAGGTTGAATCAAAATCGGAGCTTCAGTCAAAATCGTCTTAAGCCTCTCAAAGCTCTCCTGTTGCTTATCTATCCATACAAAAGGTACTTCCTTCCTTAGCAACTTCGTCAAAGGTGCGGCTAACAACGAAAACCCTTCTATGAACCTTCTATAGTAGCCTGCTAACCCCAAGAAACTACGAACCTCTGCCACAGACTTAGGTGGTTTCCAATCCAACACTGCTTCAATCTTCCGAGGGTCCACCCTTATTCCTTCCGCAGACACCACATGCCCTAAAAACGTCACCTCCTTCAGCCAAAATTCACACTTACTGAATTTGGCATAGAGCTTTTTTTCCCTTAACACTTGCAACACTATCCAAAGATGCTCGTCATGTTCCTCCTCAGACTTGGAATACACTAGGATGTCGTCTATGAACACAACGACAAACTGATCCAGGTAAGGTTGAAAAACCCGATTCATCATATCCATGAACGTAGCTGGGCGTTCTTCAATCCGAACGGCATTACTAAGAACTCATAATGCCCGTACCTTGTCCGGAAAGCTGTCTTATGGATATCCACCTCCTTCACCTTAAGCTGATGATATCCAGACCGTAAATCTATCTTTGAGAAAACCGCAGCCCCCTTAAACTGATCAAACAAGTCGTCTATCCTCGGCAAATGATACTTGTTCTTGATGGTCAGCTTATTCAATTGACGATAATCTATGCACATGCGCATAGTTCCGTCCTTCTTCTTCACAAACAAGACCGATGCTCCCCATGGAGACACACTGGGTCGGATAAACCCACGATCCAGCAACTCTTAGATTTGAGCCTTGAGCTCCACCAACTCCTTTGGTGCCATTCTGTACGGAGCAATTGACACAGGAGCTGTACCCGACAGCAAGTCAATTCCGAACTCCACTTCCCTATCCGGGGGTATCCCAGGTAGCTCTTCCGGAAAAACATCCACAAAATCCTTTAACGTTCTAACTCTACTAACTCCTTCTTCTTTCGTATCCAACGCACTAACGAAAGCCACAAATGCCTTGCACTCTTTCCGAACCATCTTATCAACTTTTAACGCGGAGACTACGTTAGACAAGTAGTTTCTCCTTTCTCCTATCATAATTATTTCCTCATCCTCCGGGGTCTTTAACTCCATTCGCTTAGCTGCGCAATCCAACTTAGCCCGATGTTCCACTAGCCAATCCATGCCAAGAATGAGATCGAATTCTCCGAAAGGAAGTTCCATCAAGTCAGCAGGAAATACTGCTCCCTGAATCTCTAGAGGTACATTCCGAAATATCTTATTCACCACTACAGTTTGACCTAACGGGCTTACTACAGTCATCTCCCTATTAGACAGTTCAGAGGCTACATCTAGCGTTTCAACTACTCTACATACAACATACGAGTGGGTCGAGCCAACATCAATTAAAGCAAAGTAAAGTTTATCAGCTATAAGGAACATATCGGTTATGACGTCCAGTGCATCTCTATCCTCCCTCCGGCGAACCGCATACACCAGACCCGACTGTCTTGCCTCGGTATTACCAACACCTCTGCCCGGTGTTCCCCGTCCTCTTCCAGCACCATTTCCCCTTCCATTTGGACCACGACCCCGCGGTGGCTGCTGTCCACCTCTCCCAGCCTGATTCAAACCCTGACCTACTGGTTGATTCCCATCTGGTTTCATAGAACAGTCCTTAATCATGTGATCCTTGGACCCACACTTAAAACAGCCCCCTGTCTTCTTGCAACACTCCCGTAGATGCATCTTTCCACACTGAGCACAAGTACGGTACTGCCCTCCTGTAACAACATGCTGCCCTCGCGGCCCATCAACTCTAGGCCTCTTTTGCACATTCCCAGATGACCCTGATGATCCAAATCCTCTCTTCTGCCTATTCCTATCCGTATTCTGTCTCACAGATTCCTTAACTCCTTCGGCTACCTTAGCCTTCTCCACCAACACGGCAAACTCCCGCTCTTATTGTGGAGCTATCAACAACCTCAGGTCATCCCTTAGACCGTCCTCAAACCGGACACATCGTTTATGCTCCGTAGCCACAATTCCTTGAGCATACCGGCTCAATCTTAAGAATTCCGCCTCATATTTCGCTACGGACTTACTTCCCTGAACCAGCCTCAGAAATGCCTTCCTCTGCGCATCAATATAGCTAGTCCCAACATACTTCTTCTGATACGCCGCCTTAAAATACTCCCAAGTGAGATCCTCAGCTATAGCACTATCCCGAACTATGAGCCACCATTGATATGACTCATCGTGAAGTAGCGACACCACTCCTTTCAGCTTTTCCTCAACAGTCAGATCCAGCTCATCCATGATTCGCTCCGTCACCTCCAACCAATACTCAGCCGTATTGGGCGCCACGCCGGATACACCACGGTATACCTCAGCTCCATTAGCTCGGAGTCGCTCGAGTACAGATTTTTGAGCTCCCATACCTCCACCTACTCCAGCCACCCTCGCAAGAACCCGCAGCATCGCCTGCGATACTGCATCATCTCCTGTCTGATCCTGATGTTCAACCTCAACAGCTGGTGGTGGTGGTGGTACCTCATTTTCGGACCCTTGACCAGACCTAACAGGTTCCGACACAGTCATTCTGCCTCTAGCACGCCCTCGCACATTACGACCACGTCCCCTAGAACTCATGTCTACGATCGCGATCTGATTAAAAAGTTTTATGCATTAGTCTTTGTTCCACTGACTACCCACGAACAAGTTTTATGTAAAGAGTTTAGTAGTAGTTCTTTCGATCAATCAAAGTTTTAGTTCCAATTCTTCTATCCTAATTCAAAGAAAACACATTCATTCGATAGTATCAACTACACACATTCACCACTCAAGCATTTTCGTTCATTCCAATCCCAGGGGTATTTTCGTAATTTGCCCTATAGGGGTATTTTGGTAATTTTCCAAATCAGGGTATCTTGATATTTTGCAAATTAGGGGTTTTGGTATTTTTGTAAAACGAAATTATCTTGGTAGAAATCAAGGGTAGTATGGTGATTTTATAAACCAAGGGTATTTTACAAACCAGGGGTATTTGAGTAATTTTGTAAACCGGGATTATTTCAATTTTTTTTTCAAAAATATTTTTTTTACAAATCAAAGGGGTGATTTGGTGATTTTAAAAACTAAGGTTTTTATAAAACAGTGCAGCTAGTCCCTTTCGGGTTTTAATTATTGAATTTAGCCCGTGAACCAGTCCTCTTGGTTAGGGTGAACCGTCACTATGCACCAGGTAGGATTTGAGTGGAGAGGAGGTGAGTCACTAGGACTGCTTAAATACCAAGCTCCCACCGAAATCAATCCTAGACATGCGCACAATGGTTGCCACACCCTAGCTCGGCGACTCACTCACAGGTTTGTTTAATTAGGCTTTAAGTTTTATGTAATTCTGTGTTGAAGTAACTAATCCTAGGGTTCAATAGTTCCTAGGGTACTAGTCTACGTCCCCTTTATACCCACATACAAATCATACAACAAATCACACAACAGTTAGGGGTACTTACCTGGTGGACTTCAGGTCGGAGACTTAGGTGTCATGCCAGAAAACCTGCTTAATTCCAAAAGTTTTCACAAAAACTTATTTGGGCTCAATTTTGAAAATGTTGTGGGCTTTAAACCCAAGGCTGAGAGTTTAAAACTGAGCTCTGATACCAAATTGAAACATCCCAAACCCGGCCCACGAGCCTCGACCGAATCTGGCATGTTCCTTGAGTAAAACATTTCAAAAACTTGTTTGTCAATTTGGAAAGTTTGATCATTTTGAAGAGAAAACGATTGGAGTTGTGATTACAATGAAAGCGGTGTCATTTTAAAAGTCTAGATTTTGATAAAACTTTATTAAAATGTTTCAAACTTATAAGCTGAAAGAAATACCGAGTTTTCAGAGTTTATCATTAAATTAAAAATCATTTGGGTTTAGGTGTTAAACTTATAAAAATTTATTTTCAAAAAGTTATTAGTTCTTGATTTGACAATAATTGTATCTTGATAAACCAAATAAAATGCATGCTTAAACAGTTAATAGTAATGGCCTTATTACATCAAAACAAAACCCAAAATAAATCCAAAATACTTAAATATAAAAGAAATTCAGAGTAAAATAAATGTTGTGCTGTGCATGGCCACCACTAAGCTCCTGCCGACCCGGTCCATTCACTGAGTGTCACCTGAAAAGATATCCCACAACGGGGTGAGTCAACAGACTCAATGTGTAACAACCAACACAACTCCCAATGGTTTAGGCATGCAAATTATATATATAACACATATAAACAATGATGCAATCCCGAACCCAAACCTAATAACCATCCTCTACACATCACCCGTACCAACCAATCACACCGTGGGGATTACTAAATTGACCCTCCATCCGCTACACACCATCGAAGGCAGTCGCTGCAGACGACTTGCACATCGCCCTTATAAATTGTGGCATAGCCACCAGATAATGTGACAGTGTCACCAGATAACAAAATGTGACATAAGTCACCACATTCAGATTATGTGACATGAGTCACCAGATATCGTGGTAAAAACCACCAGATCACTTCCCCTTTTCATATTCACCCATATGCCCCATGCGTCATACAAACATGCATAAATCATGCCATATTCCTTATTTCATATTTGTACCAATTCTCATATATGTCACATTCAATGTTCATAATTCTATTAACAGAGCTTTGGAGAATAACGTACCTGAATATGCCGTACCTTTGAATGGTACTTTTAGCCAGATCTTTCATATTCTTATTAACACATGCATTAAATTAATACCGTAAATCTATTAAGAATTGGTGTAGGGCTACACACCTGGTTACTATCGTGTTCACTGAAATCCCGAAAATCCCGATCTAATGCTCTAGATCCCTAGCTCCTACATTCGGCCAACACTAAGCATTTTAACAAAAAGCCATTCGGCTACATAATCAAATCCCGAAGGATTATAGCAACCAAAATCCTTACCTTGCTGCCGATTTGGTTACTACTCAAATCTCGAAACTTCGTGATGTTTCCCCCTTGCAATCGGCCAAACACTAGATCACTTAACTGGTTAGTTTTCGGCTTTTGAATGAATAAGAAACATATCTGAGTCACTAGAACCCTTACCTTGCGGATCTAAATCCTGAAATTGTCACTTGTTTGTGGTAACTGTCGAAATCCCTATAGGTATATGTTAGATCCAATTCTAACATTTGAACACAATAAATGGCCTTCGGCCTATGATCATATTTGCTTACCTTAGATCTAGAAATCCCGAAGAACTCCTCCTTATAGTCGGCAACAACCAAATCCCGATACTTCCTTCATAGTTTCGGCCAAAGAACAGTAATGGGGTTAGAGTCCAACTTTCGGCTAATCCTTGCTTGAAATAGAGAGATTCGGCTCCTGATTAAATAATCAAATCGGCTCCAAGGGGGTAGAGGAGCATTCGGCTATGACCACAAATAGGGAATTCGGCTATAAAGGCTAGATATTGATCAATAGGTTTCGACTTATGGAGTTTAATGAGTAATCAGCTATGGCCAGAGACACTTGCTTTCAGCTTTTGAAGAATTGTGAGAAGAAGAATGAAGGTTAAGATTAGATGCGATCCAACCTTTGTGTCAAGGGGAGGTTCGGCCAACATAACCAGCAACAAAAAGAAAAGAAGAGAAGTGAAGAGGAGTTCAGAGAGTTGCGGCACTGATGAGGGTGAAGAAGTTTCGGCTATAGCAAACATAAAAGAGAAAAGAATTCGGTAGAGGCACAAGAGAAAAGAAAAGAATGGAAAATGGCCTTACTTCCTCCCTTTGGCCGAAAATACTACACCTAGACCCCCCTATTCGGTCAACTCTCCTTCCCCCTATCTAATCCCTTCTTTTTCTCCTAAAACTTCTCTTCTTTATCTCCTTAGCTTAGCCGAATTTTTAAAAGAGATTAATCACATCTAAAGCTCATCCCCTTGGTGTCCCATTACCGTCCACCACTGCTCATCCTTGCTGCAAAATAAAACTCCCCTTTTGCTTCCCTTGCTGCTCGAACCTAGACCCTTTTACCCTGCTTGTGGCATCACTTATTAAGGCCCTAAGTGGCGCCTTCCTGCCACTTTACCAAGCTGATTTTTATGTCCTATTTCCCCTACTAATTTTCTTAAGGCCTCCTTGCTTAGCTCCCCCTTTAAAACTTAAAATCAAATAATTTCTAAGGCATTCACCTACACTCTAAAGTTCTCAAAATTCATAAAACACACTCACAACACACATAGGCATGCTACTTCATACAATTAAGCCATAATGCACAAGTCTTAAATCCCGGATATTAAATAAATTTTACCTCATTAGGCTTTGTAGGTTCTAGCTCTTGTAGTGCAGGAATTTCAACTGTGGGTTGACTTTTCTCCTTCTTAATAGGCCCATCTTCAACCACTGCTTCCTTGGATTCCAAAATCTTACCACTTCGTAAAGCAACTACCTTGCAATGTTCCTTACCTAAATTCCTTGGATTTTCTATATCACTCGACAAAGCTCCTTGCGGTCTATTACGAAGTTCCATAGCTAATTGACCCATTTGGTTTTCCAAATTTTTCAATGTTGCTGCTTGACTTTGAATTAAGGTGTCATTCTTCGCCATGTACGCCTTCAATAAGTTCTCCAAACTATTAGATGATTCAGCTTGTGGTGGTTTAAGAACTTGTTGATTGAACTATTGGGGTTGATTTGGTCTATACTGCATGTAGGTGTTGTTCATCCATTTCCTTGGTTACTCCAAGAAAAGTTTGGATGGTTTCGCCATGAAGGATTATAGAAGCTGGACTATAGTCCTTTTCCACTTCTATTTTAGTATTGATGCCCCACGTAATAAACTGACTTGGGATTTGATGGTCAATTCTCGAAAGAATGACAATCCCCTCAATATATGTAGGAAATAACCTCGAATTGAATAGGTGGTTGGGCTACAATAGGATTAAAACCGTTAGTAGTAAATTGTTTCAACATCGAAGAAATAGAAGATACCTAAGCTGAGAGTGAAGTGAGGGCATCTACTTCATGTACTACTCGATTTGTTGGCCACTGATAATTGTTACTAGCTATCCTCTTGATGATCTCGTAAGCCTCATTATAAGACTTAGATAAAAGATCACCATTTGCAGAAGCATCTACCACTAACCTTGTGTGTGTGTTAAGACCATTATAAAATGTCTGAAGTTGGATGCAATGTGGAATCCCATGGTGAGGGCATCTATGAAGTAACTCCTTGAATCTTTCCCACACCTCGTATAGGGGCCTATCATCCAATTGTTGAAAAGTGGTGATCCCATTCCACAACTTAGCATTTTTGTTAGGTGGGTAATATTTTACTAGAAAACGTTCAGCTAATTCTTACCAAGTTGAAATTGAATGTGGTGGCAATGAATTTAGCCATGCTCGTGCTTGATCTCATAGCGAGTATGGAAACAACTTCAACCTCAATAAGTCTTCAGTAACACCGACTATCTTGAAGGAATCGCTCACCTCCATGAATAGTCAAATATGAAGGTGTGGATCTTCTGTGAGCATTCCACTAAATTGGGCCACGGTTTGAAGCATTTGAAACATCACTGGCTTCAATTAAAATTGTGATGCCTTGATCTCTAGTCTCCTAATTCCCAGTTTTAACTCATTAAAAAGGGGCACAACATACTGTCTTATGACTCAATCCCTATCATCAGCAACAAGGATTGGATTATGCACATTAGCAACTCCATTTCCTTAAACATCATTTTGATTTCCAAGGTCCATTTCGGTGTGTCTTTGGGCTATTCTATCTCATCTTCTTTGTCTAAATGTCCCTTGATTTCAAGGTCTACAGGTAATAAATCGATAATTCGGTCTATGCTTATAAACACCTGAAAATAAATTGCAAAAAAATTAAAGAATAAAGAATTAATTAGTAAAGTTAGATATAAAATAAAATAAAATAAAAACCAAATTGTAAAGAATAATTTCAGAAAAAATGATTAAGGCAACAATCCTCGACAATGGAGTAAAAAACTTGTAACGCATGGTTTGTGGAAGTGTACACAGTTGTCACATCCTAAATTTTGATTTGTAGTGCAAAAATAGAAATAAGGAAGTGTGTAGCCTAGTGGTAGGAAACTCTTAAGTTTTCAAGGAGGTCTCTAGTTCAAACCCCCTTACTCCCTTATTTTTATTAAAAATTTTGCACAATTTTTCCATGTTCACTTAAAGCTTGTCGTCCACCTCCCTTAATTGCCTCAAATAGGTTGGTTCCCTTCCCCTTTTATGATTCAAACTTGCCTTAAGTTGGAGAACATGATCCCCTTTTTAATCCATGTCTCCCTCCCTTGCCAAACCTCCCTTATTACCTATTTGTTGTGATTCAATGAACCTGGTCATAGTTGACCAAGCTTACCACTCCTATTGCGGTCCCTACCATATTCAGTCTCCCGTATACCCATTTTTTTTCATTTCTTTCACCTCTATTTTCTCTCAACTTCAAAAAAAGAACCACAACCCCTTTTCTTTAGTCTTTGCTCTTCCTCCACCACAACCGACCCTTGTATCGCCATCAACACACCTTTTAGCCATCATAAGCACCGCCCCTCCTCACTTGTAACAGCCCGATTTTGGGTCTAGTTAGAAAAGTGGTTTCGAGACCACAAATCTGACGTAGTACAATTTATTTTTATTACATTTCTATGGTCTACAATTTTACTAAATGAATTCGCGAAAATTTCGTTCGAAAATTTTGACTTTTGGGCACTCAATTTAGTAAAAAGGATTAACTTGTAAAAAGTGCAAAAGTTGAGTTCTGCATGCTAGAGGTGTCTAATTGCTATGAAATTTTAAATTGAAGGTCCTTAGATGGTAATTAGACCATTTGTTAAGTTAGTGAACGAAAATAGATATGGTGAGATAAAATTTCAAAGTTTTAAGTGAAGGGCAC
Organism: Gossypium australe; assembly: GCA_005393395.2. Lineage (NCBI taxonomy): Eukaryota > Viridiplantae > Streptophyta > Magnoliopsida > Malvales > Malvaceae > Gossypium > Gossypium australe. The sequence continues at coordinate 56,935,931 of CM016615.1, forward strand.
TTTGGTCATTTGGTAAATAAATGAATAAAAAGGGAAAATAAAGTCAAAGTTCTTTTCCATCTTCCGTACCATAGCCAAAATTTAGAAGGTCACCATAGCTAGGGTTTGTTCAACTTCCAAGCTTGATTGTAAGTACATCCTAGCCCCGTTTTTAATGCTCTTTACATTTTTGAAGTTGCTATCATCCTTTCTATCTATTTCTACCATTAATTTGAGTTATGGTTGATGTCTAGGGTTTGACCCATGTTACACATGTATGTGTTTTGATGTTTAATGATAGATTATGCAAGTTTAATGTTAGATAAAAAACTTTTGCTAGGTGATTTTTCATGAAAATACCTAAAAAGGACCTATTTCTAAAAAGTTGTAAAATGGGTAGTAAAAATCTGATTTAATGAAAAATGTGGGCTGTTATAAGCATGAAAGAGATTCGACTAGGCTTGGGTCTTGAAGAAATCGAATAGATTTCATTTTACGAGCCTAGGAGCCAAAATATAAAAATGTCAAAGTTTAGGGGCAAAAATGTAATTTTGCCATAATATGATTTTTGGACTGAATTGAGAAATATGGGTAATAAATGAGTTAAATTTGCTATTATAGATCAAGAGAAACGAGGTTCAAACCTAGATCGGGGGAAAAATAAGGTGTTTGACGATTAGGTCCATTTCTACTATTTTTGTACCAAGGTAAGTTCGTATGTAAATAATGCATTGTTTTATTTATGTTTTAAATGCTTTAATATTGTATAAATTATGATTGACTCCTTGGATGTAATCGATAAATTTTGACAAGTGACAAATCCCGATTGAACATTAGGAATAAGTAGGATACGAATGTCATGACATTAGGGCTATTTGAGATTACATGTAAAACCATATCTGAGATATGGCATCGATATGAGACTTCGTGTAATACCATAGCTGGGCTATTGGCATCTATAAGAGATCCCATGTAAGACCATATTTGGGATATGGCATTGTTATAATATTGTGTGTACGAGATTCTCGAGTATCATTTAGTATTCCAAGTGGTTCAACGGGAAATTCAACGAGTATGTCAAAGTTGTGAAAGGGTATGATTATGTTGCGAGTTGGTACAGGTACGTACGTAAAACTCATTTACTAATGAGCTCGATATGTGATGAATCCCTCAGTAAGCATATGAATGAGTAAGTTATGATTAGAGGATCTTGATACTATTTATGCCAAGTTTATCATGTTTATTTGTATGATACATGTGTGATTATAATGCTTATTATTTGCAAAGGAACTTACTAAGCTATATAGCTTACTCCCCTTTCTTTTACCTTGTCTTATAGTGTCACCAAGCCAGCTCGGGGATTGGAAACTTTTGGAGATCCATTCACACTATCAACTTAATATTTTGGGTACCATTGATTCTAATATTTTGAGTTATGGCATGTATAGGGACTTGGTCATTTTATTATGTGTCATAATTGATTTGGCCAAATGTGTTGGCTTATGTTGGTTGATAATTCATTTTGTAAATGGCCATTGAAATTGGCTAATATTGGTTTAAGTATATATGTATATATATAAATCATATGATGATGCTTTTCATGGATGTGGGAAATTGCATGATTTAAGTTGAGATATATGTGATTTTTGTGTATGATAAATGATAGCATGTGAATGATGTATTGATATCTTTTTTGTGGCTAATTTGGTTGTATGTATATGCTTGGATTGGTGTTGCTCGTTGTTGTGTAGGTTGGTGCAAGTAAGGGTGGCAATATGGCTTTGTAAATAGCCTTATTTTTGTCCACACGGGTAGACACCCAGGCGTGTGTCTAGGCCGTGTGTGACACACGGTCTGCCCCATGGGCATGTGTTTCATCCGTGTGTCCCCTGCACCTTAATTGATGCAAAACAGAATGTCTAGAATTGAGCACACGGGCATGTGTCTCGGCCGTGTGTGCTATACGACCTTGGACACGGGCGTGTGTCTCGGCTATGTGAAGTTTGCACCTATTTTATAAAAAAATTTATGGAAATTAAATCGGTCACACAGCCTAGCACACGTGCGTGTGGTACGGTCGTGTGGCACAAGTCAGAGAACACCCTATTTTGAACACAACCTGTAGCACGGGCGTGTCCCTTAGACCACACGGGCGTGTGAGCCCTGTAACATGAAAATTTTTCTAAGTTTTGTAAAATTTTCTAAAGTTCTCGATTTAGTCCTGAACCACTTCCAATACATGTTTTGGGCTTCGTATGCTCGTTTTAGGAACGATATGAGTGTATGTGAAAAGTTTTAAATTTGGATGGAAATTACGTCTCGGTTTTGTATGTTGGCTTGTGTTTAAGTCCGGTAATGCCTCGTACCCTGTTCCGGAGTCGAATACGGGTAAGGGGTCTTCTATTACTCTTCCTCCCTTCTGCTACCGACCGCTGCTGCAAGCCACCATGGATCCTTCTCCTCTTCCACATTATTTTCTTTTCTTACTCATTTCTCCCCTTCCTTTTTGTCGAAACCCCATAGCCCTCCATCATCGGACCGCCACTCCACCATCGTCGAACCGTCGCCAAGCCACCACCGTCGCTGTCGTCAGTGATCAAGATTCTTCCTTTTTTTTCCTCTTTCACTTGCCAACTCTTTAATTGGTTAAACTCACATTTTCTCTTCACTTTATCAACCATTTTAGATCACTCAAATCATCAATCTCATTCCTTACTCGATTCATCGACCATTCCGTATTGTATCAAGTGTAACTATGGTGATTTGGATCGTAAAATCCTTCACTTAGCGATTTCATATCTTGGCCGAATGATATAGTTCCATAGTGTCAACATAATTACTAAATGTTACTTATGTGTTAGATTGTCTTGCGAGATAGATCGAATGAAATCGTTAAAAAGGATTGTGGTAATCTGATCTACAATATAAGGTGTGGGATTTAAACCTTTAATTTGTGCGTAATATGTTCACTTTCATTTTAATAATATTATATTAAATAATAAACTGAGAGTATATTAAGTACTTAAAGAGGAGTTGAAAAACTCATGAAGAAGAAACCCAAGTAAGTGACCCTAACCCATTAGTTTCATGAAAGGTATGTTTTGCGATGTGTTGATGTATATGATGATGACATGTGTGCAAATCTCATCTCTATGTTATGTGATACATGGCTTATCTGGTATGTTGATGATTTAAATGTGTGATATATGTGTATGTGATGAGATCCATGATTTAATATGAAAAGTATATTAAAATATCCTTAAGTGAATAAAAGGGAATATTATGTAATATATGAAAATGTTGGCATGTTTACATGCATATGTGTAAAATTGAGAAATATGTGTTATGTGAGATTATGAGCTTTATTACGTGAAAAATGTGAAAAGTAAATTATATGTGTTAAATTTGACAAATGGTCATATCACATGCATGGGGTGGGTTTTGTGAAAGGTGGAAGTTATGTGGCCGTTATTGGAAATTATGTGGTGGCTTGTCCACAATGTGTTATGTGGCCGTTTATCGGCAATTTTGTGGTGGCTTGTCCACAAATGGTGTGTTATTGGATGGATGGGTTCTAGGGAACAATATATTGGTGTACAGAGAAGATGGGTAGGAAAATCTTCAAAATGTGCATTGTTACATAAGCATGCCTTGATATATTTATGTATGTGTATCTGTGATGATTTGGGATTTCTACGAAAATGATATATATATTGAAATGAATGTGTTTAATTGATGTGTTGTTATGTATGTTACAATATTTTGATGATCTCACACTGGGCTTGTAAGCTCACCTATCTTATGTGTATGTTTTAGGTAATCCTTGTAATTAGGACTCGGATGCGGATTTTCGGTGATGCTCTCAAATGTGAATTTTTTAAATAAATTATGGAGTTTATATCATTTTATGTATTTTTTTGGACTTCGATTTGAGTTTGTTTTAATAACTTTTAGGACTTTATTTTAAATTGTGGACTGTGGCATGAGGATTTTCCTTTCTGATTTTTTTTTTTTTTGGAAAATTTGCACGGATTACTTATGTTGGATTTCAGTTTTAAATGATCATTAAACATTTTTTTAAAGAATTAATATTCACTGCACATGTGTTTTCAAAACTAAGTTATAATACAAGAATTTTAATAAAAAGGAACAAATAAATTTTATTGGCACTATTAGAATATGCCATGTGTCCCTTTTTCTTATATTTTTAGTATTATATATACATTATATCGATTAAAAATATAAAACAATATTTTTAAAGTTTGAAAATAATTTATTTTATAAAATTCTAAATATACAATTATAAAATTTAAAAAGTCAAAATAATATATAAAAATTTAAAAATGTTATAAAATTTTAAAAAACATATTTAAATTTTAAGTAATGGCAAAAAAAGAAACTTAGAAATTTAAATACCTTTATAGAATTTATAATTATATATTTCAGAATTTTATAAATAAATTTTAATTTTAAACCTTTTTTTAAAAATTACAATTTTTTACACTTTTTGTAATAATATTATTAATTTCAACAAATTTCTTTTCAATTATCGTTTTTTAATTTTAATTTTATAATTTTTATATTTTTTCCTAGATTATATGTTCTTTTTTGAATTTTTTACATATTTGTTTTCAATTTTATATTTTTTAATTGGTATACATTTAATAAAAGAAAATATTTGGTTTTTTTTACATAAAGACGTCATGTGGCACTTTGTGATTGGTTATAAAAATTTATTTTATCATAATTTAATAAATGGACTAAAAAATAATAGAGGCATACTTTAGATACCAAATTGAGAATTTGGTTGTCCTTTTGGTACTAAATTTGGATAAAAAAAGTTTAGTTATCAAAATACGAAACGAGTATATTTTAAGGGTCAAATCATGAATTAAACCTTAAAATTATTTTGAAGGGCAAAAATGTCATTTCAACTACATGAGCAAAATAACGGTAATGATATCCAGTACCTAAGCTAATACTAAAATTTTCTGGGGTTTATTGTCATCCACTCCTGCGGTGGTCTTCCAAACATTCCAATCGTCAAAACCTCCGTATCAAATTAAATGGCCACTCTATCCTATCCACTCCGTATCAAATTCCCTGTCAACTCGCCAACTTCCACTCACTCCACTACCTCCAAATCCCTTATCCTTTGCAAGAAACGCAATAACGACACCGCATTTGAGGAACATTGTAACATCCCTAACCTGAGACCGTCGCCAGAACAAGGTTAAGAGGCATTACCGATCAAATAGAACATCCAACATCTAAGATTTTACGACACAAAGTCGATCATTTTCATTCGCATTCATTTACAAACATGTCGTCCCTTGATAAGGTCTACGAGGCCTAACTCACAAGTTTAAGAGGGGTCGGGACTAACTGAAATACATGCAACATTTTATGAAAATTTAAAACTTTTCTAAAATTCAGGGGAGACACGGTCGTGGGAGGAGACCGTGTGCCTTCCACGGCTTCTAGACACTCCCGTGTGTCCAACCGCGTCTATATACTGACTATATCAACACGGTCATTAGGCACGCCCGTGTGCCTTGGCCGTGTACTACTAGGCCATATACTGACTTCCCCACCACGGCCACCAAGCACGCCCGTGTACTTGGCCGTGTACTTTTAAGCTGCATTCTGCCAAATTACCTGTAACACCCCAAACCCGGACAAGACACCACGTCCGAATCTGGTATGTTACGGGGAAACGAGTTTTTGAGAGGTTAATTTTTTTCGTTTAGAAGCTGAATGAAAACATAGGGTACTTTGAAGAAAATTTGAGTAGGCTTGTTTGAAATTATGAGGTGTATTTGAAACCCAGATATTTTGAAACTTATCTAAAGTGCGCAGTTTAAACGAGTTGATTCCATTTAAGAATTCCAATAGTTTCTTAGGGCTACTCGAAACATTTTTGATCTTAAGGGAAAACGAGTTTGATTTGGAAATCATTTGAGCTTACTTAATATTAAAAACATGGTGTGATACCCGATGGTATAGTTTAAAAACACATTGCGTTATAGTTTTGAAAACATTATATTTCCAAATTTTAGTAAAATTTTTACCAACTTATTTTGTTAAGGCATATTAAAATCTAATTAAACATCAAACAACTTAAAGCATAAATTAAAGGCCTTTTACAAAACAAATTAAAACCCGAATAAAAGTAAATAAGCTAAAGTACCCAAAAATATAGAGTCTGGGTAACAACTTTATTCAGCATGGCATAAGCACCTCGAGTCTCTCCCGGCTCCAAGTCCGCATCTACGAATCACCTGAAATGTCAAAGGAGAGGGTGAGTCGAGTGACTCAGTGTGTAAATCCCGCTCCCGAAGAAAACAACATCCTAACACATATCATACATAGCAACATAATTAATGCAACCCGATCCTAACCATCCATATCGCCTTTCCTACCCCGTGTGGTACCAAACCACTGGTGGTGCCAAACCACTGGTGACATATAGTCACAATGTGTTACCAAAACACTGGTGTCCCAAAGACACAATATCCGTCAATGTGGTACCAAACCACTGGTGTCCCAAAGACACAATTGTGCTACCAAAGCACTGGTGACCGAAGTCACAAATCCAATGATGATGGGGCCAACCCATCGTGTGATACCAAATCACTAGCAGACGATCCCATATCTCAAGTGGGGCCAACCCACGGTGGTCAAACCACAGGGACAAGTCGCAATGAGGTGCCAAACCTCTGGTGTCCCAAAGACACAATGTGCTACCAAAGCACTGGTGACCGTAGTCACAAATCTGGTGATGGGGCCAACCCATCGTGTGATACCAAATCACTGGCGTCAATCCCGTATATTCATCCGTGGGGCCAACCCACTGTGGTACTGAGCCACTGGGACGAGACGCTGAGGTACCAAACCTCTGGAGGTGCCAAACCTCTGGTGACCCAAAGTCACAAAGTTGTGCTACCAAAGCACTGGTGCTCGTCAGCACAATATCACTGCTCCCTCCTCTCGTATCACCCATCAACATACCATACTCATGTAATCATGCATATCATACAATCATGCATGTCATACAATCATGCATATCATACCAAGATATCTAATCTCATATCCCATGTCACATATAACCACAACCATGGTATCATGTAAATCATCAGTAAATTTATAACCATAATGAGACTGACTTACCCGAGTCCAGAAACATACCCATTAGGGTATCATAACAGTCACCACTATTTCATTAGTCATCACACAGGTTATCAATCATATTACTAAACAGAAGTGTGTTAGTTTACACACCTGGTAAATACGAGTCTAAAGATCCCAACGAATCGATCTAAGTCCCTTGATTGACTTGTTCCTAAAATTAACCAAACATAGGGGTTAGGCATTTAGCATTCGGCCAACACCATTTAAACCAAAAGGGTTTGTCGAATTACCCTTACCTTGTTAATGGTTTGATTCATTATCAAACCCGAACCACAAAAGCTTTCCTTCCAACAATCGGCTACCTTCGAAAGAGAACTATTAATCTTTTGTTACCTTTGCCTTAATCGAAACCAAAGAATTGGACTACTAATAATAATATCAATCACTTACTAATCAGTTGACAGAAGCAAAAACGGCTCCTCTTGCTTGCTTCCACAATCCAAAGATCCTATAACGAAGAGATTAGAATCCATCCAAATTGACCATATTCGGCCCTTAATTACACCAAAATCGATTGAGAAAAGAAAGAAAAATAAATGACCATTCGGCCATGGACTTACCAATTCCAACCGATTGAAGCAAGGCCTCCAATACACCACTGATATTCGGCCACTACAACTGCTAGGAGAAAGAGAGATATTCGGCTAAGAGACAATGTGCATTCGGCACTTAGTGTATTAGGAGAAAGAAACGAAAGTATGATAAGAAAGGTATTAATTTCGGCAATCAAAGTCTCAAACAGAGAGAAAGGGTAATGGAGAAGAGAGGGTTTCGGTTTTAGCACAATTACCAAAAGAGAAGAAATGGGAGAAAAGCTTTTAGAGGAAGGAGTTTCGGCTAGATAGTATGGAAAAGAAGAAATGAAAATTAGGAGGCAAGGTATGATGATTTCGGCTTACTCAAGTGAAAACAAAAAGAGAAATGCAATCATGCATTCGGCTATACACACAGAATGAAGCAAAACACTTCGGCAACAAAAGGGTCTAGGTATTTCGGTTTCTTGCTTTTTGACAAAATGAAAGGAACTTTGTTTGACACCCAAAAAGTGACCGAAAATCCCCCCACAAAGCCAATTGAATTTCGGCACACCCTTTCCCCCACACCAAGCCGTCACTCCCCCTCCAACTCCCCCCTAAAATCGGCCAAAATCCCCCCATTCACTCCACTCCTCCCATTTCAAAAGTGATGACCAAGTCCTCCTCCTAAACTTCCTCTCCACCCTCCATTTGAAAGTGAAGACTTGGTCCAAGGTAGTGTTCTAGTTGCTCTCTACCTCTACCCCCATGCCGTCCAAAAAAGAAGCCAAAATGGGGACCCTGCTGCTTGAACTCTGGACCTCCCTGACCTGAAGATGACGCCACACCAAGCTTCCCCCATGTGGCGCATGCTTTGCCACTAAGCTAGCTCCTTATTTGTGCAACAAAACCTCAATTAAAATTCTTAAACCCCAGCTTCCTCAGCTCCCTTCCTATAAAGCCCAAAAAACCAAAATTTTCCCATTCACTCCGGCATACACCTAGGCTACAATTAAGCCCCTAAAACACCGAAATAGCAGCACAGCACACTAAATACATGCAATAACATGCAACAACAAAATAGCCCCTAACCCGGGATATTACATTACCCACGGCCTTTAGGCATGCCCGACGCCTAGACCGTGTGACATTATAGGCCATTTTGCAAGGCCAAAATGCCACCCACTTAGGGTCAAACCTACAAACAACACATACCAAGACATATCATGCACATAAGGCAGCCAAAACTTCCCAAAATGACCATTCAATCAAAGCATTTTATACCAATTCCAACCATGGCAAGACTTATCTCATCACAAGCATAATACATTCAATGCCAAACATCATTCCTTCTCAATTTCACTAATTCATACTAGCATTTGATCAACACAAAGTTACCATTCAATAATCAATTTCTCAACCCACAAACCATACCAAAAGATGTATCACATATACCAAGTTCATTCATGTTAAAACTAGCACATATCTAGCCACATCTCATGGCTACTTACAAACATTAAACATGAACCAAAAGACCAGCCTATACATGCCATATTATAACTATGTACATCTTTCCAAAATACCCCAAATTAGATTGTCGATAGTGTGATTGAGAAATTGACGATCCCCTAATCCGAGCTAGCTTTACTGACACTGCCAAGCAGAGAAACAAATCACACAGTAAGCTTTATAAAGCTTAGTAAGTTCATAACGTAATACATAATACCAAATGGCATCACATAGATTAATGCTTGCTACCACAAATATAATACCGTTCACAACCAATATGTTCAATAAACTCATCCACACCCACATTCATAGTTTCCACCAATCACATAGATTCCGAGCGTACCTTAGCCAACACTTAGTTGTCAAATACTTTTGCTAATCAATAATCACAATTCATTTCGATCCACACTCATTTCTTCCTCGATTCAGTCGCACACTTAGTGTATAATTAATTAACCGAAGCTTAATTAGCATCGTACACTTAGTACATCCATCCCAAACCGATTTTAAATCGGCATCGCACACACAGTCCAACCACCAAGCGAAGCTTATATTACTCCGCACACACAGTGCTATAATTTCCGATCACATTTTCTAATACGCACACTTAGTGCCCTTTAACTCAATCTATCACATAGAATTCACAATTCAATAATATCTCACTATTCATTTCATAACATTAAACACAGTTAAATACTCGTATTATGTCCGAACTTACCTTGTACGTTGAACTATCGATATGGTCGATTAATCGAGCACTTTATCTTTGCCTCGATCTCGATCCGAACCTCTTCTCTCTTGGTCTATACACATTTAAATTCAATCCATTCAATCATCATTTCATTCAATTTAGTCCACATACACACATGTAAGGCATTTTGCATAATAGTCCTCACATTTTCACATTTTGACACTTTAGTCCTTAATTCACAAAATCATCAAATTCACCAAATTCCATCTAGTACAAGCTTAGCCAAATTTTACTATTGTCCATACAAACCCACACATTTCACCTATTTCACATTTTAACCCTTCAATTTACTATTTTCACAATTTAGCCCTAATTAGCTAAATTCATCAAAATTTGAAGAACAACACATGTTCATCTAACTCATATCTTTCATTTAACACCATGAAACATCACAAAGCTCAACATAGCCTCAATGGCATCTCACACAACATCATCAATTCATGAAATTACAACATGGGTTAGCTAGAGCACAAAGCAACGATTACAAAAACGTAAAAATTATCGAAAACCGACTCAAAATCATACCTTAATCAAGCCAAATTCTAGCCGAAATTTTCAAAGCTTTTCTTCCTTCTTTTCTTTTGTATTTTCGGCACTAACTAAAGATGATAACCTTCATCTTTTCTTTCATTTGTTTCATTAATATTATCATATTAAACATTTTACCATTTTATCCATCCATTAAACATATAAGACAAATTTTATACTAAGATTATTTAGTCATTCAATCAACCACTATCCCATAGATGGCTTATTTGCCATATAAGGCCTCCACAATATAAAGACATCAACACTTTGATATTTATAAATCAGCACATAGCTTTTACTCTTTACGCGATTTAATCCTTTCTCTTAATTCAACACATAAACGATTAAATTATCACACAGAATTTTCATACAGACTATATCATATAATATTCACACAGAAATTAATATTAAAATATTTTTATGACCTCGAGTTTGTGGTCTCGAACCAATGTTCCGACTAGGGTCTAAACCGGGATGTTACAACTCTCCCCCTTAGGGATTTTCGTCCCCGAAAATCTTACCAGTAAATAGGTGTGGATATTGCTCTCTCATAACATTCTCAGATTCCCACGTAGCCTCTTCAATCCCGTGTTTGTGCCATAACACTTTCACTAAGGAAATTCTTTTGTTTCTTAACTCTTTAATCTCTTGTGCCAAAATCCGGATCGGTTCTTCACTATACGATAAGTCTGACTGAATTTCAATCTCAGCAGGAGCAATCACATGAGACGGGTCTGATCTGTACCGTCGAAGCATTGACACATGAAACACGTTATGAATCTTTTCTAACTCAGATGGCAATCTCAATCTATAAGCAACCAATCCAATTCGTTCAATAATCTCGTACGGCCCGATAAACCTCGGAATCAGCTTCCCCTTTCGGCCAAATCGAAGTATTTTCTTCCACGGAGACACTTTCAAAAACACTTTATCACCAACCTCAAACTTGATATCTTTTCGTTTCAAATCTGTATAAGATTTCTGATGATCTGAAGCCGCTTTCAAACTATCACGAATCACTTTCACTTTCTGTTCAGTCTCTTTTATCAGATCAACCCCATGAATCTTATTCTCACTCAGTTCAGTCCAATATAATGGAGTTCGAAACTTTCGACCATAAAGAGCCTCATATGGTGCCATTTTAATGCTAGATTGAAAACTGTTGTTATACGCAAACTCAATCAAGGATAAATGCTTTTCCCACGTATTCTCAAATTCAAGTACATAACATCTCAGGATGTCTTTGAGAATCTGAATGATTCGCTCGGATTGACCATCCGTTTGCGGATGAAAAGCAGTACTGAAATGCAATTTCGTGCCTAAAGCATCTTACAATTTCTTCCAAAATCGAGAGGTAAATCTCGGATCTTTGTCAGACACTATCGATAACGGTATTTCGTGCAATCTCACAATTTCAGCAATATACAATTCAGCTAACTTATCTAAAGAGTAGTCGGTTCTCACCGAAACAAAATAAGCTGATTTCGTCAGTCTGTCTACTATCACCCAAATTGCATCTTTCTTACTCGGAAATAAGGGCAAACCTGACACAAAGTCCATTGTAATTCGCTCCCATTTCCACTCAGGAATCATAATTGGTTGTAACAAACCAGACGAAACTTGATGTTCAGCCTTAACTTGCTGACAAACTAAACACTTCGACACAAAGTTAGAAATATCTCTTTTCATGCCATGCCACCAATGGAGCTGTTTCAGATCATTATACATTTTCATACTCCCCGGATGTACAGTCAAATGACTATGGTGAGCTTCATTCAAAATCATTTGAATCAACTCCGAATTTCTTGGAACACAAATCTGATCTCTGAATCTCAAACAATCATCATTATCGATCCGAAATTCCGATACGGCATCCGACTCACACTGAACTCTTTTTGCTAATAACTCATTGTCACTCTTCTGGACTTCACAAATCTGTTGTAAGAACAATGGTTTTACTTTCAATTCAGCTACCACCGCATTATCATCACACAGATCTATCTGATTACTCAAAGCTCGCAAAGCATATAACAATTTTCGGCTCAAGGCATCAGCTACAACATTAGCTTTACCCGGGTGGTAATTTATCACAAGTTCATAATCTTTCAACAACTTTAACCATCTTCTCTATCACAAATTCAAATCTTTCTGAGTCATCAAATACTTTAGACTCTTATGGTCAGTATAAATGTGACATTTTTCCCCAAACAGATAGTGACGCCAAATCTTCAATGCGAATACAATTGCAGCCAGTTCAAGATCATGCGTTGGGTAGTTCTTTTTGTGCGGCTTTTGTTGGAACGCCGGTGCCCCATGGCGCAGCAAAATAAAATTAGATCCGGCAATCCAAACCATGAATCCATGTGTGAGGAACGAATCAGGGTGAAATAAAGGTTTCGAAATTACCAAAACTTCAATCTGAGTAGACAGCGACGCCTTGGCAACAAGAGTTTTGATCTACTGTCGAATCAAGCCACAAACTTTTCCGATGTCGGCCTCTACGTAATCCACCCGGTTTGACTATGAACGGAAGAAATCTCCAAAATTGTTTTCGAGGTTTATTTGCTTGACGGCTGCTAGACCTAACAAGCAATCACTTAGGGTTTTCTACTTTTGCTTTGTCTCCTTTTAATACCTTTTATAATGGGTGTCTTTTTCATTGGGCCTTTTATAATTGGTATCCTTTTAATTGGGCCTTTTATAATTGGTATCTCTTGAATGTATTATAAGATTAAATAAATACAATTAAGTTTTTAACCGAAAATTATAATTACATTAATTATATCCGAAAATTATAATTACATTAATTATAATAAGGATTTCGGTAAACTATATTTATTTAAATTTATATATGAATCAAATTCATATATTAATAAAATTATGTTATCATTATGTGTACAACATCCTTGTACATATAATATGTTCAATATTTGATTGCCCAATTAAATTAATTCTTTAATTAATTTAATTCATGTGACAACCAAACACAATACCAACTATATTTTATTCCGTTCATTTCAACCATAGGGTGTGACCCTGGAGGTTCTTGCAACGTTAGCAGTAATACAAGAACGGTTCTATTTTCACAAACAATGAGTGGCATCTAGCAATGCATCATTGCTACCTAAGTTACAAGAAGTCATGATTCGACATAAACTTTTGTGATTAACCTTTCATGCATTAATCCTTATGTCCTATATCTCTGGAATGGATACAAGTCATGGGATAGTCACACTTGCATAGTCCATCCCATGTTTCTTGATATCTTGAGTAGACTATGATATACAAATTAGTATGACATCTCATATCAACTTATTTGAGCATGGCCATGCATTTCTAGTCTCACTCAATCAAGTGGCCAAAGATATTACTCCTATTATGTATGAGGGACTTATCCTTTATTGATCAACCATATCCCTCTACATAGATTGTGGTATATCCAACATCAGCCTTTATAGAACAACCTGTTACGCTGTACGTTTGATTGTATCAAAATATACAACTCACGATGCTGGGATAATTATGATCTCAAGTTTGAGGATCATATACATATTAATCACTATGAGTAATGTTGTGACAATTACATAATAATCCAAGAAACATACTCATAGCGGGTCGGTCAATCCAATATGTTGTTTTCTAACACACATATTCATGCATTGATTTTGACACTCCATATCAATTGCAACTCTTTATCATCAATCAACTACATGTTAGTCTTAATGCATTATTGTTGTCCTAGTCAACAATAATACTCAACTAAGGATCTTTTAAGAATAATCATATTATTCTCAGGACATTATTATAAAACAGTTTATTTATACACACAGAAAGAAAAACTGAAATAATACTGACAACGCTTTATATTAATAAACATGGTAAATTAAGTATGTTATTACAACCATCTCATGATTGATCTTTGGGCATACTCTTACAGCTTTAACTGTCTCGAAGCATATGCAATGACTTTCCCTTCTTGCATCAGCACACGCCCCAAACCATTCAACGATGCATCACTGTAAACTATGAATTCTTTGCCTGACTAAGGTTGAATCAACACTGGTGCTTCTGTTAACAACACTTTCAATTGCTCAAAACTCTGCTGGCACTTTTCTAACAACTCAAATCTAACATCTTTCTGTAACAACTTTGTCAATGGAGTCGCAATCATCGAGAAGCCTTTCACAAATCGTCTATAATATCCTGCTAGTCCCAGAAAACTACGAACTTCAGACATATTTCTCGGAGGCTTCCATTCCAAAATAGCAGAGATTTTACCCGGATTAACTCGTATTCCAGCAGCTGATATAACATGTCCCAGAAAACTAACCTCACGCAACCAAAACTCACATTTGCCAAACTTTGCATACAATTGATTCTCACGTAGAGTTTGTATCACCGTTCTCAAATGCTCAGCATGCTGCGTCTCATCACACGAATAAATCAAAATATCATCAATGAATACCACCACAAAGTAATCCAAATACGGTCTAAATATCTGATTCATCAAATCCATAAACACTGTAGGTGCATTTGTTAGTCCGAAAGGCATCACTAAGAATTCATAATGTCCGTACATAGTCCTAAAAGTAGTTTTCGGCACGTCGGATTCTTTAACTCTCAACTAATAGTAGCCTGATCTCAAATCTATCTTTGAAAACACTGCAGCTCCTCTTAGTTGGTCAAACAAATCATCGATACGAGGCAACGGATATTTGTTCTTTATCGTCACTTTGTTTAACTATCGGTAATCAATACACATTCTCACAATTCCATCTTTCTTTTTCACAAATAACACAGGAGCTCCCCAGGGTGATAAACTCAGTCGTGCAAATCCCCTGTCAGTCAACTCTTGCAACTGCGACTTTAACTCTTTCAATTCTGTTGGTGCCATTCTATATGGAGATATAGAAATGGGAGTGGTCTCTGGCACCAATTCAATACCAAATTCCACTTCCTGGATTGGAGGTAATCCCATCAATTATTCAGGAAACACATCTGGAAATTCACATACCATAGGCACTGACTCTGTTGGAACGCCGGTACCCCATGGCGCAGCAGAATAAAATTAGATCCGGCGATCCAAATCATGGATCCATGTGTGAGGAACGAATCGGGGTGAAATAAAGGTTTCGAAATTACCAAAACTTCAATCTGAGTAGACAGCGACGCCTTGGCAACAAGAGTTTTGATCTACTGTCGAATCAAGCCTCAACCTTTTCCGATGTCGGCCTCTACGTAATCCACCCGGTTTGACTATGAACGGAAGAAATCTCCAAAACTGTTTTGGAGGCTTATTTGCTTGACGGCTGCTAGACCTAACAAGCAATCACTTAGGGTTTTCATATTGAGTTTTGTCTCCTTTTAATACCTTTTATAATGGGTGCCTTTCTCATTGGGCCTTTTATAATAGGTATCCTCTTAATTGGGCTTTTTATAATTGGTATCTCTTGAATGTATTACAAGATTAAATAAATACAATAAAGTTTTTAACCGAAAATTATAATTACATTAATTATATCCGAAAATTATAATTACATTAATTATAATAAGGATTCCGGTAAACTATATTTATTTAAATTTATATATGAATCAAATTCATATATTAATAAAATTATGTTATCATTATGTGTACAGCATCCTTGTACATATAATATGTTCAATATTTGATTGCCCAATTAAATTAATTCTTTAATTAATTTAATTTATGTGACAACCAAGCACAATACCAACTATATTTTATTCCGTTCATTTCAACCATAAGGTGTGACCCTGGAGGTTCTTGCAACGTTAGCAGTAATACTAGAACGATTCTATTGTCACAGACAATGAGTGGCATCTAGCAATGCATCATTGCTACCTAAGTTACAAGAAGTCATGATTCGACATAACCTTTCGTGATTAACCTTTCTTGCATTAATCCTTAAGTCCTTTATCTCTGGAACGGATACAAGTCATGGGATAGTCACACTTGCATAGTCCATCCCATGTTTCTTGATATCTTGAGTAGACTATGATATACAAATTAGTATGACATCTCATATCAACTTATTTGAGCATGGCCATGCATTTCTAGTCTCACTCAATCAAGTGGCCTAAGATATTACTCCTATTATGTAGGAGGGACTTATCCTTTATTGATCAACCATATCCCTCTACATAGATTGTGGTATATCCAACATCAACCTTTATAGAACAACCTGTTACGGTGTACGTTTGACTGTATCAAAATATACAACTCACGATGCTGGGATAATAATGATCTCAAGTCTGAGGATCATATACATATTAATCACTATGAGTAATGTTGTGACAATTACATAATAATCCAAGAAACATACTCATAGCGGGTCAATCCAATATGTTGTTCTCTAACACACATATTCATGCATTGATTTTGACACTCCATATCAATGACAACTCTTTATCATCAATCAACTACATGTTAGTCTTAATGCATTATTATTGTCCTAGTCAACAATAATACTCAACTAAGGATCTTTTAAGAATAATCATATTATTCTCAGGACATTATTATAAAACAGTTTATCTATACACACAGAAAGAAAAACTAAAATAATAATGACAACGCTTTATATTAATAAACATGGTAAATTAAGTATGTTATTACAACCATCTCATGATTGATCTTTGGGCATACTCTTACAATCTCCCACTAGCACTAAGACCAATCACTCATATATCTAATACCAAGTGACTTAGTGTGACGATCATGCTTCTGCTGTGTCAGAGGCTTGGTCAGAGGATCAGCGATGTTATCATCTGAAGGTACTCTGCATATCTCTACATCCCCTCGATCGATAATCTCTCGAATAAGATGGTAGCGTCTAAGTATATGTTTGGATCGCTGGTGAGATCTGGGTTCTTTAGCTTGTGCAATAGCTCCATTGTTATCACATCGGAGTTCTATAGCATCTGAAATGCTAGGCACAACCCCTAGTCCAGTAATGAACTTCTTGATCCAAACTGCTTCTTTTTCTGCCTCACTGGCTGCAATATACTCGGCCTCTGTTGTAGAATCGACTACTGTACTTTGCTTTGAACTCTTCCAGCTCACAGCACCACCATTAAGGCAAAACGCAAAACCTGATTGCGATCGAGAATCATCCTTGTCGATTTGGAAGCTGGCATCAGTGTAACCTTTTACACTTAACTCTTCCTCACCTCCATATAATAGGAACGTATCCTTAGTTCTTTTTAAGTACTTAAGGATACTCCTGACTGTGGTCCAGTGACCTTCACCGGGATCTACTTGATACCTGCTCGTCATACTTAAGGCATACGAGACATCTGGACGGGTACATAGCATAGCATACATGATAGATCCAATAGCGGAAGCATATG
The DNA here is from genome assembly GCA_005393395.2 of Gossypium australe. Classification (NCBI taxonomy): domain Eukaryota; kingdom Viridiplantae; phylum Streptophyta; class Magnoliopsida; order Malvales; family Malvaceae; genus Gossypium; species Gossypium australe. Next base: position 56,953,769 of record CM016615.1, read on the forward strand.
GAATTTTACTCATACGTTCTCTCTCTTGTGGAGTTGAAGGACACATTTCCTTCGAGAGTGAAATACCATGTCTCATAGGTAGGAATCCTCTTTTAGATTCTTCCATACTGAACCTTTTCAGTACTTTATCTATGTATGTACTTTGGCTTAGACCTAGTAGTCGTCTTGATCTATCTCTATAGATCTTGACTCCTAAGATATAAGTGGCTTCGCCCAAGTCCTTCATAGAAAAACAACTTCTTAAACAAGTCTTAATAGACTGCAAGGTAGGTATGTCATTTCCCATGATAAGTATGTCATCCACATATAGTACCAAGAATGTGATAGTGCTCCCACTAACTTTCTTGTAAACACATGGTTCATCTTCATTTTTGATAAAACCAAACTCTTTGATTGCATGGTTAAAACGAATATTCCAACTTCGAGAAGCTTGCTTTAATCCATAAATGGATCTTTGTAGCTTACATATCTTTCTAGCATCCTTTGGATTTACAAACCTTCAGGTTGTGTCATATACACATCCTCTTCAAGTTTCCCGTTAAGGAAAGCTGTTTTGACGTCCATCTGCCAGATTTCATAATCATGAAATGCAGCTATGGCGAGCAAGATCCTGATGGATTTAAACATAGCTACAGGAGAAAAGGTTTCATCATAGTCAACACCATGAATTTGGCGAAAACCTTTAGCGACTAATCGCCCTTTGTATGTTTGTACATTACCATCCATGTCTATTTTCTTTTTGAAAACCCATTTGCACCCTATAGGTTTAACCCCTTCGGGTGGGTCAATCAAAGTCCATACTTGGTTTTCATACATGGAATCCATCTCAGATCTCATGGCCTCAAGCCATTTCTCAGAGTCTGGGCTCGTCACCGCTTCTTGATAAGTCCTAGGCTCATCTTGATCTATAAGAAGAACGTCACCATGCGTTGTAATGAGAAATCCATATCTCTCAGGTGCACGGCGTTCTCTTAAAGATCTGCGCGGTGGTTGTGTTTCTATAGCAGTTGTTTGTTCCTCAATTTCTTGTGGAATTTGGTTTTGTTCAATCTCTGGTTCAGTGGTATCTTGTGATTCTTGAATTTCTTCAAGTTCAATCTTTCTCCCACTTCCTTTTCTAGAAGTAAATTCTTTCTCTAGGAAGACACCAGTCCGAGCAACAAAAATTTTGTTCTCAGTGGGATTAAAAAATAATATCCTTTGGTTTCTTTTGGATACCCCACAAAAATACACCTTTCAGATTTGGGTTCAAGCTTAGTAGACGTCTGACGTTTAACATAAGCTTCACAACCCCAAATTTTCATAAAGGACATACTAGGACGTTTCCCAGTCCACATCTCATATGGCGTCTTTTGAACCGATTTAGATGGAACACGATTTAGTGTGAAGGCAGCAGTCTCAAATGCATGTCCCCAAAAGGAAGTCGGTAGATCAGCATGACTCATCATGGATCGAACCATGTCTAACAAAGTTCGATTTCTTCTCTCAGATACTCCATTCCATTGAGGAGTCCCAGGAGGAGTAAGTTGTGAGACAATCCCACATTCTTTCAAAAGATCATCAAACTCTAGGCTCAAATACTCTCCACCTCGATCAGATCGAAGTGACTTGATAGTTTTGCCTAGTTGATTTTGTACTTCATTTTTAAATTCCTTGAACTTTTCAAGGGACTCAGACTTATGGCGCATGAGATAAACATACCCATATCTACTGAAATCATCAGTGAAAGTAATGAAGTAGTGAAATCCACCTCTGGCCTGTGTATTTATTGGTCCACATACATCAGAATGTATTAGGCCCAATAAATCGCTAGCTCGTTCACCTTTTCCAGAAAAAGGAGATTTAGTCATTTTTCCCAATAAGCAAGATTCACATACTTCAAATTGTTCAAAAACAAATGAATTCAAGAGACCATCTCTATGGAGTTTGGATATGCGTTTCTCACTTATGTGGCCCAAACGACAATGCCAAAGATAAGTTTGATTTGAGTCATTTATTTTAGATCTTTTAGTATTTATGTTGTAAATGGGATTCGTTTGATCTAAAATATAGAGGCCATTAATCAATTGTGCCGAACCATAGAAAACATTATTGAGATAAAATGAACAACAATTATTCTTAATAATTATCTCAAAACCAATTTTGTCTAAACAAGAAATTGAAATAATGTTTTTAGTCAAACTGGGCACAAAATAACAATCCTCTAAACATAAATCAAGTCCACTAGGCAAAGATAAAGTATATATTCCCACAGCTAATACAGCAACTTTTGCTCCATTTCCAACTCGTAAGTCCACATCTCCTCTAGCCAAAGTCCTACTCCTTTGTAGTCCCTGTACAGAAGTACAAATATGAGAACCACAACCAGTATCTAATACCCAAGAAGTAGTAGTTGATAAATTAATATCAATAACATAAATACCTGAAGCAGACATTCCGCTTGCTTTAACCTTCTTGACTTCTTCAAGTTAGGCAGGGCAGTTCCGTTTCCAATGTCCAGTCACACCACAATGAAAACAGTTTCCTTCCTTAGACACCCCACCTTTAGGTTTCAGTGCAGCCTTTCCTTTTCCAAATTTGGGCTTACCTTTACCCTTGGGCTTTGTTTGAACTTTGGCCTTTCCCTTGCCCTTGTTATTACGGACCATCAGTATGGGCTTGGGTCCAACCTTTTTCAAGTTGCCTTCAGCAGTTCGTAACATACTGAGCAATTGTGGTAGAGTCTTGTCAATTTCATTCATATTGAAATTGAGGACAAACTGGCTGTAGCTATCCGGCAACGATTGTAAAATAACATCAGTGGCCAACTCTTGGCTCAATGGAAACCCAAGCTTAGACAGGCTTTCAATATAGCCAATCATCTTAAGGACATGAGGTCCTACTGGGCTTCCTTCAGCCAACTTACATTGGAATAAGGCCTTAGAGATATCAAACCTCTCTTGCCGTGCTTGTCCCTGATAAAGTTCTTTCAGGTGCTCAATCATATCATAAGCAACCATGTCCTCATGTTGCTTCTAAAGTTCAGGATTCATAGTGGCAAGCATAAGACATCCAACATCTATCATGTCATCGAGATACTTCTTGTAAGCATCTCTATCAGTCCTCGAGGCATTAGCGGGTGGTTCATTAGGAAGTGGTTGTTCAATGACATATAATTTCCGTTCTTGTTTAAGGGCAATCCTCAAGTTACGGAACCAATCAAGAAAATTCAAACCATTCAATTTGTCCTTCTTAAGGACCGATCGCAATGAGAGTGTGCTAGTGTTTGCAGCCATAATATATCTACAACAATTAAATATGCATGTGAGTAAATTTACCAATTTTATATCAATCATTAAAAAGACTTTATTAAATGATATTCCCACTATTTTAATTCAAAATTAATAACCCTCGTATATTAATTTCGGAAAAACTTTCTCAAAAGTATTTCTAGTAGGTTAAGGATCCATATTTCACCACCTCTTAAGTCAGCTTTGGCTTTACTCTTAAGATTATGGTTATTTAGGTAAGCAACATTTGCTAATTACATCATATGTAACTCCTAATTTTTGGTGGACAACTCTTGTTCTAATCATCTTATGATTTATCCAATTTACTTGCCTCTAGGTTTCTAATCCTATTAGAGTAATCTAGTTAAGTCATTAACCAATTTTTAACCAGCGAATATCACTTGTTTATTCTTCGCGTTTAACCAAGATAAATACTAGTACTTCGCTTTGGCAGAACCTACATAGTATTGATCGAGGCCTTAACGAGGGCAAAATTGGAAGGCCATGTTGACTTAATATTTTAATAGAGGGATTTTATTAAGGTTGTTGCATCTCACCAATTATGGTCTACTTTAGCCCATTTAGTCTTCTAATCGATCTCATCAATTAATAGGGTTTATTATCAACAAGGTTTATTATCATCCATAGCATCTCATACATGAATAAATAAAGCAATAAATAAATGCAATAGTTATAGCCCATAAACTAAAGTGGTTCAACCCAAGCCAATGGGAAAACCAAAAGGAAACCTAAAGGTGTAAGCCCTTTCACAAGCTATCATTCACAATCATTGTCCCACCTTCCTTCTTGTTTGGCCCACAGCAACTCTTGCAAATTACAATATGCAGAAACTCATTTTACATACGAGGAAATAAGATGAGAAGAGAAATACAAGAGAATAGTAGCAAGGCACGACACGCAGGCCGTATTTTAAAAAAAATACAACCTTTTATCGAATGGGTCATTGGGCTATAACTATGCATTTCAAACACCGTGCATGTCAAAAATAGCATACATAATTCAATGCTTTTTTTTTTTTTTTTTGCTAAGGTGAATTATAAAATATCCTTTCAACCTTTTGTGGCCCATCAAGTTTATAAATTTCTTTTATTAACAAATTTTTTGCGGGGGTCTGAGGATGTCGGAGGAAGCCTCACGATTTGATAAATTTTTATCAACAGAATCGTGTTTTTAGGATTTTAATCCTTGAGGTTTCATATCGGAACAACCCTTGTTCCACTAGCCAGTTAACACTTATTGGAAACTATAAATACCACCGTCGCATTATTACAGATTTGTTAATAGTTAACAGTAATAACATAAAATCGAATAGGCCACAACACCATGATTAACATTTAATCAATTACCGAAAGGAACAATTATCAGATTATGCTTAAACGATTTAAACAATCGAAAATATAATAAGATCAAAACATGTATCTCATACAATTGCATCACCCAAGTATTTAAACCCGAGTTCGTATCACACAAGTGGCTCTGATACCACTGTTGGAACGCCGATACCCCATGGCGCAGCAGAATAAAATTAGATCCGGCGATCCAAATCATGGATCCATGTGTGAGGAACGAATCGGGGTGAAATAAAGGTTTCGAAATTACCAAAACTTCAATCTGAGTAGACAGCGACGCCTTGGCAATAAGAGTTTTGATCTACTGTCGAATCAAGCCTCAACTTTTTCCGATGTCGGCCTCTACGTAATCCACCCGGTTTGACTATGAACGGAAGAAATCTCCAAAACTGTTTTGGAGGCTTATTTGCGTGACGGCTGCTAGACCTAACAAGCAGCCACTTAGGGTTTTCATATTGAGTTTTGTCTCCTTTTAATACCTTTTATAATGGGTGCCTTTCTCATTGGGCCTTTTATAATAGGTATCCTCTTAATTGGGCCTTTTATAATTGGTATCTCTTGAATGTATTACAAGATTAAATAAATACAATAAAGCTTTTAACCGAAAATTATAATTACATTAATTATATCTGAAAATTATAATTACATTAATTATAATAAGGATTCCGGTAAACTATATTTATTTAAATTTATATATGAATCAAATTCATATATTAATAAAACTATGTTATCATTATGTGTACAACATCCTTGTACATATAATATGTTCAATATTTGATTGCCCAATTAAATTAATTCTTTAATTAATTTAATTTATGTGACAACCAAGCACAATACCAACTATATTTTATTCCGTTCATTTCAACCATAGGGTGTGACCCTGTAGGTTCTTGCAACGTTAGCAGTAATACTAGAACGATTCTATTGTCACAGACAATGAGTGGCATCTAGCAATGCATCATTACTACCTAAGTTACAAGAAGTCATGATTCGACATAACCTTTCGTGATTAACCTTTCATGCATTAATCCTTAATTCCTTTATCTCTGGAACGGATACAAGTCATGGGATAGTCACACTTGCATAGTCCATCCCATGTTTCTTGATAGCTTGAGTAGACTATGATATACAAATTAGTATGACATCTCATATCAACTTATTTGAGCATGGCCATGCATTTCTAGTCTCACTCAATCAAGTGGCCTAAGATATTACTCCTATTATGTAGGAGGGACTTATCCTTTATTGATCAACCATATCCCTCTACATAGATTGTGGTATATCCAACATCAGCCTTTATAGAACAACCTGTTACGGTGTACATTTGACTGTATCAAAATATACAACTCACGATGCTGGGATAATAATGATCTCAAGTCTGAGGATTATATACATATTAATCACTATGAGTAATGTTGTGACAATTACATAATAATCCAAGAAACATACTCATAGCGGGTCAATCCAATATGTTGTTCTCTAACACACATATTCATGCATTGATTTTGACACTCCATATCAATGACAACTCTTTATCATCAATCAACTACATGTTAGTCTTAATGCATTATTATTGTCCTAGTCAATAATAATACTCGACTAAGAATCTTTTAAGAATAATCATATTATTCTCAGGACATTATTATAAAACAGTTTATCTATACACACAGAAAGAAAAACTGAAATAATAATGACAACGCTTTATATTAATAAACATGGTAAATTAAGTATGTTATTACAACCATCTCATGATTGATCTTTGGGCATACTCTTACAGACTCAACTTTCTTTTCCGACACTTTTGTATCAATCACGTATGCCAAATAAGCTTCACACCCTTTTCTCACAAAATTCATAGCTTTCATCGCAGATACCACGGCTGGTAGTCCTTTCATATTACTGGACTCAATTCGAACTAACTCACCGTTCTGACTTTTCAACTCAATATTCTTTCCTTTACAATCCACGATGGCATTATGCAGAGTAAGCCAATCCATACCCAGAATTATATCAAACTCATCAAAGGGAAGCAACATCAAATTGACCGGAAAACATATATCATGAAACATTAATGGACAATTCTTGCACACCTTATCCACCAAAACACACTTGCCTAAGGGGTTCGATACTCTAATCATGAATCCAGTAGACTCAACAGGTAAAGTCTTATTCAATACTAAATTCATACACACATAGGAATGAGTTGATCCTGGATCTATCAATGCAATGACATCAGTATCAAATAAAGTGAAAGTACCGGTGATGACGTCTGGAGATGATGCTTCCTCTCGGGCACGTATAGCATAGGCTCGAGCAGGAGCTCTCGCCTCTAATCTCACAGCTGTATCATTTGTCCCTCTCTGGCTATCATCCACATTTCTGATGTTTCTGGGTGGTCTACTTCTAGCTGTTACATTACTCGGTCTTTCATTCTGAACATTTTCCTCTTCGACTATTTTCGGGCAATCTCGAATAAAATGATCTCAGGATCCACACTTATAACAAACTCTATTATTGTACTTGCCCTAGCACTCTCCCACATGTCGTCTTCCACACTGTCTGCATTCAAGCTTGTTACTCTTAACACTGCCAACACTTGGTTCATTCGGAGCTTGAATTCGTGAACCAGTACTCTGTCTCAAACGATCTCTACTTGGGTGTCCAAACGAAGCATTTGAACGATTTCTTGCATCTCTATATCTCTTAGTAGAAGGTTGAGAAAATTTACTCATTGATCTCTTTCTTTCATCACGAGCTTCTGAATCAGCTTTCTTCTTTTCCTTACTGAGCTCTTCAGCTTTGCACGCTCTTTCAACTAACACAACAAATTCATTTATATCGAGTATCCCAACCAATAACTTGATGTCTTCATTTAATCCCTCTATAAAACGTTTGCACATAGTAGCTTCGATCGAGACACATTCTCTCGCGTATTGACTCAATCTTACAAATTCTCGCTCGTACTCAGTAACAGACAACCGGCCCTGTTTCAATTCTAGAAACTCTTTACGTTTCTGATCAATGAAGCGTTGACTGATATACTTCTTTCTGAACTCAGTTTGAAAGAAATCCCAAGTGATTCTCTCTCTAGGAACCACGGATATCAATGTTTTCCACCAGTTGTAAGCCGAGTCTCTCAACAAGGAAACTGCACACTTAATGCACTCATCAGGATTCAACGACATCTCATCAAATACTCTGATTGTATTCTCAAGCCAAAACTCGGCTCGCTCAGCATCATCATCAGAAGTGGCTCTAAATTCTTCGGCCCCATACTTGCGAATCTTATCCACAGGAGGTTTATTCAATCTATTCGGATCTACAACTTGAGGTACAACAGGTACTTGTGGGGGGTGGAGGTTGTGGAGTAGCCATATTCGTTCGAACAAACTCCGTAAACCACTCAATTATCATTCGGAAGAAGGCTTGCTTAGCCTCTCCTCCCTGACTACTATCATTCGGCCTAGAGGTAGCCGGCGCTGTCCCTTGAGCGGGAGCAGGCGCATTACTTTCTACATCGTCAGCAACTACTCGATTGGGATCCATTACTATATAAAAACACATTTTCAAATGTCAGATTTCATCACACTATCGAAATTTCAAATATGGCTGTATAGCTAGACTCATTCACGCTACGTTAGTCCGAGAATCGACTAAATCGTAGCACTGATACCAATAAAATTGTAACACCCCTAACCTGAGACCGTCGCCAGAATAGGGTTAAGAGGCATTACCAATCAAATAGAACATCCAATATCTAAGATTTTACGACACAAAGTCGATCATTTTCATTCGCATTCATTTACAAACATGTCATCCCTTGATAAGGTCTACGAGGCCTAACTCACAAGTTTAAGAGGGGTCAGGACTAACTGAAATACAAGTAACATTTTATGAAAATTTAAAAATTTTCTAAAATTCAGGGGAGACACGGCCGTGGGAGGAGACCGTGTGCCCTCCACGGCTTCTAGACACTCCCGTGTGTCCAACCGTGTCTATATACTGACTATATCAACACGGTCATTAGGCACGCCCGTGTGCCTTGGCCGTGTACTACTAGGCCATATACTGACTTCCCCACCACGGCCACCAAGCACGCTCGTGTACTTGGCCGTGTACTTTTAAGCTGCATTCTGCCAAATTACCCACGGCCTTTAGGCATGCCCGACGCCTAGACCGTGTGACATTATAGGCCATTTTGCAAGGCCAAAATGCCACCCACTTAGGGTCAAACCTACAAACAACACATACCAAGACATATCATGCACATAAGGCAGCCAAAACTTCCCAAAATGACCATTCAATCAAAGCATTTTATACCAATTCCAACCATGGCAAGACTTATCTCATCACAAGCATAATACATTCAATGCCAAATATCATTCCTTCTCAATTTCACTAATTCATACTAGCATTTGATCAACACAAAGTTACCATTCAATAATCAATTTCTCAACCCATAAACCATACCAAAAGATGCATCACATATACCAAGTTCATTCATGTTAAAACTAGCACATATCTAGACACATCTCATGGCTACTTACAAACATTAAACATGAACCAAAAGACCAGCCTATACATGCCATATTATAACTATGTACATATTTCCAAAATACCCCAAATTAGATTATCGATAGTGTGATTGAGAAACTGACGATCCCCTGATCCGAGCTAGCTTTACTGACACTGCAAAGCAGAGAAACAAATCACACAATAAGCTTTATAAAGCTTAGTAAGTTCATAACGTAATACATAATACCAAATGGCATCACATAGATTAATGTTTACTACCACAAATACAATACCATTCACAACCAATATGTTCAATAAACTCATCCACACCCACATTCATAGTTTCCACCAATCACATAGATTCCGAGCGTACCTTAGCCAACACTTAGTTGTCAAATACTTTTGCTAATCAATAATCACGATTCATTTCGATCCACACTCGTTTCTTCCTCGATTCATTCGCACACTTAGCGCATAATTAATTAGCCGAAGCTTAATTAGCATCGTACACTTAGTACATCCATCCCAAACCGATTTTAAATCGGCATCGCACACACAGTGCCAACCACTAAGCCGAAGCTTGTATTACTCCGCACACACAGTGCTATAATTTCCGATCACATTTTCTAATACGCACACTTAGTGCCATTTAACTCAATCTATCACATAGAATTCACAATTCAATAATATCTCACTATTCATTTCATAACATTAAACACAGTTAAATACTCATATTATGTCCGAACTTACCTCGGACGTCGAACTATCGATACGGTTGATTAATCAAGAACTTTATCTTTGCCTTGATCTCGATTCGAACCTCTTCTCTCTTGGTCTATACACATTTAAATTCAATCCATTCAATCATCATTTCATTCAATTTAGTCCACATACACACATTTAAGGCATTTTGCATAATAGTCCTCACATTTTCATATTTCGACACTTTAGTCCTTAATTCACAAAATCATCAAATTCACCAAATTCCATCTAGTACAAGCTTAGCCGAATTTTACTATTGTCCATACAAACCCACACATTTCACCTATTTCACATTTTAACCCTTCAATTTACTATTTTCACAATTTAGCCCTAATTAGCTAAATTCATCAAAATTTGAAGAACAACACATGTTCATCTAACTCATATCTTTCATTTAACACCATGAAACATCACAAAGCTCAACATAGCCTCAATGGCATCTCACACAACATCATCAATTCATGAAATTACAACATGGGTTAGCTAGAGCACAAAGCAACGATTACAAAAATGTAAAAATTATCAAAAACTGACTCAAAATCATACCTTAATCAAGTCAAATTCTAGCCGAAATTTTCAAAGCTTTTCTTCCTTCTTTTCTTTTGTATTTTCGGCACTAACTAAAGATGATAACCTTCATCTTTTCTTTCATTTGTTTCATTAATATTATCATATTAAACATTTTACCATTTATCCATCCATTAAACATATAAGACAAATTTTATACTAAGGTTATTTAGTCATTCAATCAACCACTATCTCATAGATGGCTCATTTGCCATATAAGGCCTCCACAATATAAAGACATCAACACTTTGATATTTATAAATCAGCACACATCTTCTACTCTTTACGCGATTTAATCCTTTCTCTTAATTCAACACATAAACAATTAAATTATCACACAGAATTTTCACACAGACTATATCATATAATATTCACACATAAATTAATATTAAAATATTTTTACGACCTCGTGTTTGTGGTCTCGAACCACTGTTCCGACTAAGGTCTAAACTGGGATGTTACAAACATAAATCTGGGTTCGTCGACTACGACAAGGCCAGCACGATGTTTCTACTCAGGTGAGTTGTAACACCCCTAACCCGTATCCGTTGTCGGAATAGGGTTACGAGGCATTACTAAACTATCACATCATAACATATACATATATCATAAATTTAAACATTCAAACACATACATCATTCATAAACAATCATATTGTCCCTTATTGGCTCTATGAAATCTTAAAACATGCTTGGAAGAGGTTTGGGACTAAACCGATAACATTTGAAAACTTTGGGAAACTTAGAAAATTTTCTTGAATACAGAGGTCACACGCCCGTGTGAACAGGCCGTGTGCCTCACACGGCCATCAGACACGCCTGTGTGTCTATGCTGTGTGAAAACAGGGCATACATACTGACTTGCCTCACACGGTCGAGGACACGCCCGTGTGAAAACTGGTAGGTATACTGACTTGGCCACACGGCCGTCCACACGCCCGTGTGCCTATTTGAAATGGCCACACACGCCCATTTGCCAAGGCTGTGTGCCTCACACGGCCACCAGACACGCCCGTGTGTCTAGGTCGTGTGCAAGGCTGACTTGAATTTCTAATTATTTCCAGGGGACACACGGCTGTGCATTAAGGCCATATGTCACACATGGTCGAGCCACACGCCCGTGTGCTCAGCTGTGTAGACGTAAATAGGCCATTTGCAAGGCCAATTCGCCACCCGTAATGGTCTACCCTGCAAACTCAAAATGTGACACCAATTCATACATAAAAGGCAGCCTAAAACATCAACAAAATTTGCCCAATTCATAGCCTAAAAACATCAACCAATTTAATACACATTTATTACTCCAAAATATACCAATTCCATATACCAAAACCATCCATTTCACCTAGTTCCAATATAAGCAATTTTATCATCATTTTAACTATCATTTCTAACATGACAAACATACCAATTCACCATTTCTATCCATTACCCAAATATACCATTTCTCAAACAATATATATTTATAATCAACCAAACCCATAATCACCAAACCATCACCATTTTCATAATAATCTTGCCAAACACAAAACCAAATATATATATATATATATATACACCATAAGCACATATATGAGCACATATCATAAGTCAAACTCACATTCAACATTACCAAAACACATGTCTACTACTCAAGCCTATATATGCCATATAACCAAATTACAAGTGTATAAATACCGAAATCAAAAACCGGATAGTGTGATGCGATCTCCGTCGACTTCCAACCCAAGCGAACGTCCGAATCACTATAAAACATAGAAAGATAACACAAAGTAAGCTATAAAGCTTAGTAAGCTCGTATGATATTAAACTTATCTTATTGAATAAACACATATTAAGCATTTACATATACTATAATATAAATTCATTTGATTTCACCTTTATGCCATAATTCCAATCACATAATTAACAAAGCTTTACAAGTTTATTTATTTCTATGCTCATACGAATCAAAAACATTCTTATCAATTTGATCACATTTACATATACAAAACAACTAACTATATAACTTCATTCAAACCAAATTTCCTCATATTTTCTTTAGCCAAGGTGAATCGTTTTAATTATAATCAAGTAACAATATTTTGCATGTTATATACCTTATGTATATATAGTTAAAACAAACATAACTCATGCCTCATTTAACATCCAATTCATACCTCTATATAGCCAAATGAACCCATTTTAGCATAAAACATATTCATACACAAATCTTTCTCATTTCATATACATGATACAATATGAACTCATCACTTTCATTCGATTCTCACATAAGTTTTGTACGTACCTGTATTACTTATTTCGATCGTACTTTCATTCTAGTCTTGACTATGCCCGTTGAACCATTCGGAATCGCTAAAGATACTTGGAAATCTCGTATAACTCATACAATGCCATATCCCAAATATGGTCTTACATGTTATAGTATATCGATGCCAATAGCCCAGCTATGGTCTTACACGAATCTCATATCGATGCCAATGTCCTAGACATGGTCTTACACGAATCTCATATTGGAAATCCTAATGTCATGACATTTTGATCCTAAGCTATTCCTAAGGTTCGTACGGCACTTCCGGACAATAATAATAAAATTTATAATTCAATCAGCATTATAATTCAATTCAACAATAATAATAAAATTTATAGCACAATTTAATAGCATTTATTAACATACGAACTTACCTCGATTGTTAAAACGACGAAACGGATCGACTAGTCCGATACTTTATCTTTTCCTCGATATATACCCTTATTTTGCTTTTCTCAATCTAATTATAATCAAAATCAGTTTATTTAATTATCTCTCTATTCAATTTAATCCAAAATTTACTTTAAAGTATATTTACACTTTTGCCCCCATAATTTTACATTTTTGCAATTTAGTCCTTATCACATAAAATCACAATTTCATGAAATTAAGCACAAACCCAAGCTAGCCGAATTTTCCATATATTACTATCAGTCCATATTTTCAATTTATTTCACATTTTAACCACTAGAATTTCATATTTCACAATTTAATCCAAAATTGACATTTTTACCAAAATTCACTACAAAACTTGTACATCTAACAACAATGATTTATTTTCCATCATCAACTAACAAAATATTCATGCATTCAACAATGACAACATTCAAATACTTTAACAGTTTTGAAATCGGAGATACGAGCTAGCTAGATTAAGCTGCAACAAGCTCAAAAACGTAGAAATCATTAAAAACGGAGCTAAAACCGTACCTAATCGAGCATTTGAAGCTTGGCCGAACCAAAAGCTTCTCCCATGGCTGCCATTCTTTCTAATTTTCGGTGGAGAAATGGTGAAAAGATGATGATTTTAATTTGTTTTTATTAACTTTATTAACTAATTACCAAAATATCCTTTAAAAACATTAGTAATTACACCAGATGCCACTCCACTATCATCCACTAACTCATAAATGGCCTATTTACCAATTAAGGACCTTTACTTTAATGTTCTATAACTATTAGATACTTTTAGCTAATAAAACTCCACTTTTACGAAACAGTAAAATTTCTTTACGAAACTTTCACATAATAATTCTATCATGCTGTAAACTTTAATAAAATAATAAAATTAATATTTTGACTTTAGATTTGTGGTCCCGAAACCACTCTTCCGATTTGACCCAAAAACGAACTGTTACATGAGTGGACTTAGGAAGGCCCATATCCCTAAATGGTACCGTTTGCATGTAGAAGGCGACCGCTTCCAAAAGGACTGGACCATGTCTGAGGTGGTCGACCGAATTTTGGAGCTCAATCGTTGGGAAAATGTCGAATTTTGGCTGTTTTGCTAGGAAAAATTTCTCCTTCCTCATTAAGGTATGCCGCGTTCTTATGCTTTTATAAAGCTATAAAATACATAGCTGTTACTCTTTGCATTTTTTAACAAGTAATTCACGTATAATACAAATCACAGAACAATAAAGGAAAAAAATATATATTATAAACTCGAAAAATGATCGAGTTTAGATTTTAAAAATTGTAATCTTATACCATCTTAAATGAGATTAATTTTATTTCTCAACCTCATTTTTTAAAGTTAATATTTATGTTAAAACTTTCTCAAATATTAAGCAGATCTTTGAGCTTGATATGATAAATTGAGTTAAGCTACCGATGAACATAGCAATTTTGGAGTATTATTATTAAAAAATCATTTTTAAAAAAATAACTATAATAGAAAGTAGAATAAAATTATCGCTGACTACATTATATATAGTGTTAATGTTTCATTTGATTACTAGTATAATAATATAAGGAAAAAATTAATTAATACATGTGTTAAAATAATTAGACATAAAATAAAAAATAATTAATGTAAATTTAAACTTCAAATTAAAATGATGAGTAAAAAAAATATTATAAAAAATAAAAAATTTTCAAAAAAAGTAAAAAAAAAAAATTCGTATAACACAAATCACAGAGCAATAAAGGTTTTTTTATATTTTGAGAAGGAGGAAGTCAAATTGAGGAAAATTCATGTATTTGTTGTAAAATAAAATATTAATATATGTTTTATTAGTTAAGTAATATCTAAAAGTATCCAACAATGTTAATTTTTGGATTTTGTAAACCAAAAACAACATTTTTATCTATATATTAGTTATAATTAGTTTGTGATGCCAATTATACGTTTCTTTAATGGTAAAG
Source organism: Gossypium australe (assembly GCA_005393395.2). Lineage (NCBI taxonomy): Eukaryota > Viridiplantae > Streptophyta > Magnoliopsida > Malvales > Malvaceae > Gossypium > Gossypium australe. The sequence continues at coordinate 56,968,929 of CM016615.1, forward strand.
ATGATTTTTTGAAATTAACAAGTCTCTTCGCAAGTGGTTTTTTTTTTTATAAATTATATTTATGTTAAAGAATAATTAAATATTTTTAAGAATATTATTTATATTAAAAATAAAATAAATAAACAAATGAAATAATAATTATAGAGGAGCTAAAAGAGTAATTTGTCCCTTTACTGGGGTTCTATTCCATCCACTGGAGCTTTAAGCTCCCCTCCAGCCAAAATTTATTGGTGAAACCATGGAGATAGAAATATGAACATTTTTTTTAAACAATAAATTATTTGTGTTAGAAAGAACAATAAGTTAAGTGAATCGATAATATATATTGTATTTTAAAAAGAAATATTGGTTTGAATTTTAGAATAGGACAAACTCAAATCTCAAAGAACTGTAAAACGAATGATAAAAAATTATTTATTTTACAAGTATTTCTTAATTATATTTCTCCTATATATTTTTTAATAAATTTTAAATTATTTATTAATATAATATATAAAAAGTATCATATCTCATTAAATTTATTATTATTTCTTATATTTTAAATTTTTAAAAAAATTCATTTAATGTATAGGTTTCTTAATAAAAAGATTAAAATAGAATCTATATCATACTACAAAGGTATACGGGAAGTAGCCTTCTTTGGGGTTATAATTTAAAAGCCCAAAATCTCTTGGTGTTTTAATAACCAACTTGTCGAAACGCATTTTGGTTTCCAAACGGGCCCAATATCGTGTTTAATTCGATTTGTCAGTTTTCGTTCAAAAACCCCAATAATCACCCAAAAACCCTCAGTCTTTGTCCCCTTCGAGTTTTTAATTCCACATCTCCTTCTGTAAGTGACAGTATATTCCTCTTCTTCATCTACTTATTGTTGATTATTTTCTTTTAATTTTATTAACATTTTAGTGCCTTTAATATATTTGATATTTTTGCAGGTTTAGGCTTTGGGGATTCCGAATTATCTTCGACAGTAACCTTAAATCTTCTGCTATGTTAAATAAATCTGAACCCTGTTTTTTATATTTCTTTTCCTCTCTTTGAAGTTGTTTTGCTTTATTGATTTTTGTATTAAAAATTCCACTGGTTTATTGCTAATACTAAAATTTTCCGGGGTTTATTGTCATCCACTCCTGCGGTAGTCTTCCAAACATTCCAACCGTCAAAACCTCCGTATCAAATTAAATGACCACTCTATCCCATCCGCTCCCTATCAAATTCCCTCTCAACTTGCCAACTTCCACTCACTCCACTACCTCCAAATCCCTTATCCTTTGCAAGAAACGCAATATCGACACCGCGTTTGAGGAACATAAATCCGGGTTCGTCGACTACGACAAGGGCCAGCACGAGGTTTCCACTCAGGTGAGTGGACTCAGGAAGGCCCATATCCCTAAACGGTACCGTTTGCGTGTAGAAGGCGACCGCTTCCAGAAGGACTGGACCATATCTGAGGTGGTCGGCCGAGTTCTGGAGCTCAATCATTGGGAAAATGTCGAACCGGTACTGAACCGGTGGGTTCGCCGTTTTGCTAGGAAAAATTTCCCCTTCCTCATTAAGGTATGCCGCGTTCTTATGCTTCTATAAAGCTATAAAATACATAGCTGTTACACTTTGCATTTTTTTTCTTAAAAAAATTCCAAGCATAAGTGCACATGTTGAATAAGTAAATGTTAAAATTTTCAAATAATGAAAAAATGCTTCCCCGCCTCACATTCTTCATTTACTCGTTTTTAATAAGAAAAAAAAAGCATATACTAAAGTAAGAACCAAACAAAGCCTAAGAATAATTAGTGATTAGCGGTTGAAATTGTATCGGTTGAGTGATTTTGATGCTGGATTTGCAGGAACTGACACAAAGGGGTGCAATTGAACATAGTATAAAAGTATTTGAGTGGATGAAAAAGCAGATGAACTACTGTGCACGAACTGATATCTACAATATGATGATAAGATTACATGCTAGACATAAACGGACAGATCAGGCTAGGGGGTTGTTCTTTGAAATGCAAAAGTGGAGGTAATGCTTTCTGTTTGTTTTATGTTATATAGAATTTAGTGTGTGATTTCCAACTTACGTAAACTACGTTTAACCGTATGCAAAACTTTACTCGTGTGGATCTCATGATGTTTATAAAATGGTTAGAAGTCAAGAATATTTGCTGTTTGTAGACAAGTACATGTCTGTCTAACAAAAGTGTAGCTTTTTGGAGTCTTCTTATGCTGGGCAAGAAGTAGCCTTTTGTAGTTTTTCTATCAAGATCTTTGAAGTCATTATCCTAGTTTAATTATTTCTAATAGAGCTACAGCTACAGACTGCATCAATATAATTGCTCAATTGGCATGAGATCTCAATTAATTATAAACTTTTATAGAATATTCTGAACTCGTACATTTTGGTGGGGAGCCTTCATACTAATGACCAAGGAACTGTAATTGGTAGAACCTGTAAAAGTGTCTTGAGATCAAGATTGATGAAAATAAGTTCTGAACCCCATGTTAATTATATCCTAAATAATGACTATTTGGCTGTAGAACTATGATACGGCCATGATTGATTATCCTTAAGTAACTTTAGGGCACTGTGGATTGCTAGAATATTTCATCATGTTGTTTAAAGCTTTACAAGTATATGGCTGTCTGAATCAGAAATTGATCAGTAAAGTAGTAAATTGTAATAATATCCCCAAATATCGGAAATTGAAATCCCTAAAAATCAGTTTATGGAGTTTAAAAGGTGTATAAAGAGTTTAATGTTCTACTGTCGTTTAGCCCAAATGTTAAAGATCAGCTGACTTAACAGGAAAAAATGACAATTATGAGTTTCCTCGTTGACCTTCCTTCGAAGTTTGAGACTGCCAAATCACATATTCTTTCTGGATCTAAAATTTCATCTCTTCAAGATACTTTTACGAGAATGTTGTGTATTGAAAACACTCATTCAGCTCAGACTAATAATAGTGCTCTTCTTAGAAAACAGAAAACTATCCTTGTACTATAACAAGGCTGCCATCAACATAGCTCAAAATCCAGTTAAACATGATGGAACAAAATCCATTAAGATTGATCATCACTTTATCAAACAGAAATTGACTATAGGTGCTTTTAGTTCATGTGACATTTGACAAGCAATTAGTTGACATATTTCTTAATCATGAGAAATATTTTCTTTACCAAAAAAAAAAAAAAAAAAAAAAAAAAAAAAAAACACTAGTAATTCATTAGCTCCTTAACAAAGTTACTTGTGGTAATTAGGGAAATTATCTCACTATCAATAGCATTTTGAATATGCAAAAACAATTGAGCATCTTCTCTCAGCCAGACTTGTCTAGTATCATCAGTAGGAGGTTCGTTATTCAAGTGATCATCTTTATCAATGCTTTGTAAGTAAATTCTAACCATCTTGCTCCAATCTAGATAATTGGTCTCATTTAATTTGTGCTCTGTAATTTTCAACATTATCAAAACCATCTCGCTTGTAAGGACTTTAGGTTTTATTGCCATCCTTTAAATCCAAGTAACAATGGATAAAACAAGTAAAGAAAATTTAAAGAACCAAATTTCAAGCAAAATATCCCAAAATAACCCAAGGAAAGCCACCAACTTCAAACCGAAGAAGGGAATCATCTGAATTTCCTAAAACTTATCAGCCACAAAATGCCCAAACAATCGCACTAATCCAAACCGATACAAATTGCCTAAAACCCAGCTCTGATAAGGCACCCAAAGGCTGGGTTATGGCAAACAGACTAGTTGGCACCGGAGGAAGAATTCGGTGAAAAGAAGGCCTCCCAGACTTCCCCATGCACCGCCATGTGACGAAGGTTTGCTCAGCTTTGGATGGTGCGTGAGCTTCACACACTTGCTTTCCATTTGTCAGAAGTTGCAAATCTACTGAAGAAATGATGGCACTCCTTTTGCTGGCAGTGCACACTATAAAACCACTTTAAAAGTGACTCATTAAAATACCTCAAAAAACAATGAAACACAAAAAAAAAAAAAAAATTGAGCTGAAAGGCACTGATTCCATGTAACCAAAGTAGGAATCGAGAAGAGTGTAAGAAGAAAATTATGAGAAGAGCATCTCATTTATACAAGTTACTATAGTCAACTTAAGGAAATTGTTATGATCCTATTAGTATCTTTAGATTTATTGTACATAATTCTAGGGATTAATTAGCATTAAATTAGGTATCTTTCCTTCTTTGTATATCTAGGTACTAGTATAAATATGTTATGTAGCATAATGTATAGGCACAAGAAATTATTTTAGAATACCCCTTTCTCTGAACTCTCTACCTTTCTTCTTCTTCTTTTTCACAGCTGATTACAGCCAAAACAGTGACCGCAAGGCTGTTTTCTTTCTCTTCTTTCTTCCTCTTTTTCTCTCTCACTCGATTTCACAGAAATAAATCAAAGTAAATAAAACCCTTTCACAGTAATATCAGATTTAGCCTAAATAATATCTTATTTACAACAAAGATTATAATGTAATTTACATGAAATGACATAAATAGTGTAATACAAGCAGGTGACAGATTTACATGCATGGTTGACACTAAAATGATATGTGCATATATTATTAGCTTTGGAGTTTTATAACTTTCCAAGCAATAGGCTTCTTGTATCCTCCAATGTTATAAATATTAACTTTTGAAGTGTTTGATGGTTTCTCATTCAAAAATCTTATTTAACTTTGTGGTGACATAATAATTCCATAATATCTCTGCTGTAGGTGCAAGCCTGATGTTGACACATACAATGCTCTTATCCATGCACATGGTCAAGTTGGTCAATGGCGTTGGGCTATGAATATCATGGAAGACATGCTCAGTGCAGCTGTGTGTATTTGTATTTTTGTTCCCTAATGACTCTTTGTGGGTATAACTTGAGTGAGCTTCTTTTTGTTATTTTCACATTGAAATCATACTGCATATAAAATAAATGTTCACAATACTACATGGTGCGTTCATTTTCTTGCAATGGTCACTGTTATTATTGTTAAGGTCAAACAACACCCACAAAGTGCTTCTATTATTATCTAGTTGTCACTATAATTATTGTTATGGTTGATACAAATTTGGTGTCTGCAGGCTGTACTATTCATATAATCTTCCCCTGGTTGATTGAGCAGATTGCTTTGCATTATTTTGGTTGGTCACATGCTTCAATTCCCACTTTTAAGTTTGTAAATTCATTCAGAGTTGCACATAGTGAGATAAATTATATGATTTAGAATTATGGAAGTTTAGATGGGATTTAAGAATTTTGTCAGGGGTTTCCCCTTCAAACTAGACTAAGCAATCAAAATTGATGTGCCATAAAGGGTGCTTTTTTCTTTTCCAGTTCTCTGATAAATATTTGGAGGAAAATAGATAGAGGAAGAAATCAAATAAAACTTTCATGCATGCAGTGTACATGATAACATAACAGTTGCTAAATAAATCCAATCAAAGTTAGCACATATTTTTTTTTTATATAGATAGATAGCATCAATGCTTTGATGTTTTCTTGTTTTATAAAAAATAAATCAACCTAGCTTTTTCTATTAAGCAACTGTTCTTTCCCTAATTTCTTTTTCCATCTCTTCAGAAATTTTGTCTTTTCAACAAGAGATGTTTGTAACCTTAATGTATATGGGCAGATCCCTCCAAGTCGATCAACTTATAACAACTTGATAAACGCTTGTGGATCTAGTGGAAACTGGAGAGAAGCTCTGAAGGTTTGCAAGAAAATGACGGAAAATGGAGTTGGACCAGATCTGGTGACACATAACATTGTATTGTCAGCATATAAGAGTGGGGCCCAGTATTCAAAAGCTTTATCTTATTTTGAATTAATGAAAGGGACACATATTTGTCCTGATACAACTACACTCAATATTGTGATAGATTGCCTAGTGAAGCTTGGACAATATGGAAAAGCTATGGATATATTTAATTCCATGAGAGATGAGAGAGCAGATTCCCGACCTGACATCGTTACATTCACTAGCATCATTCACCTATATTCTGTTTGCGGACAGATAGAAAACTGTAAGGCTGTGTTCAATGCAATGCTTGCAGAAGGTATACGACCCAATATTGTTTCATATAACACACTAATGGCTGCATATGCTTCACATGGAATGAGTAAAGAGGCAGTTGCTGTTTTTGACCAGATAAAACAAAATGGATTTCGTCCAGATGTTGTTTCTTATACTTCTTTACTTAATGCTTATGGAAGATCGCAGCTACCTGAAAAAGCTAGAGAAATTTTTGATATGATGAAGAGAAACAATTGTAAACCTAATATTGTAAGTTATAATGCATTGATTCATGCCTATGGATCCAATGGTTTATTAGCTGAGGCTGTAGAAGTCTTGCGTCAAATGGAGCAAGATGGGATTAAGCCAAACATTGTCTCAATTTGCACCCTTTTAGCTGCCTGTGGGCGCTGTCGGCAGAAAGTGAATATTGATGCTGTACTGTCAGCAGCTGAGCTGCGATGTATCAAACTGAATACAGTTGCCTACAATTCAGCAATTGGGAGCTATATGAATGTCGGAGAGTTTGAGAAGGCGATAGCTTTGTACAAATCCATGAGGAAAAGGAACGTCTTAGCAGATTCTGTTACTTATACAGTATTAATAAGTGGTTCCTATAAACTGTCCAGATATAGTGAGGCACTTGGGTTTCTTGATGACATGGTTGGTTTAAAAATTCCCTTAACGAAGGAGGTGTACTCATCGCTTATTTGTTTCTACAGTAAACAGGCAGGTGCTTCTGCAAGGTGTGCTTCTTAATTGCTGATATACAACTTGAGGGAAATGTTTTCTTATTTATTTTATTCTTCCTTTTAACACCCATTTCAGGGCCAAGTTGCTGAAGCTGAATCAATGTTCAACATGATGAAGGTTTCTGGTTGTTGTCCTGATGTTGTTGCATATACTGCGATGCTACATGCTTATAATTCTGCAGGTAAGTTGCACGATACACTTCTGAAGTAACTAACTCACTGTGGAGACCAATTCTGGATACATGTACAAGCTATAGGAGGAAGTGATCTTTTTGTCGAAGAAATTTTATTATCATAGCTGTTCTTTTCTTAAAATGTTTTTTTTTTTTTTATTCTATACCTGGAAGTTCATTGATTAATTTCATGGTACTGTGCGAGCTTAGTTCTTTGTTATTTATTGGTTGAACTTGTCTAAAGAACATTTTCCACTTTGTCTTGGACATTTATTTAAAGCTGCATCAGAACTGGCTATTTCTCATGCTAATATGTTCAATTTGTTTGTAAGTATGTCTTCTTTAGCTGGAAAAACTACTTCTTTGGGAACTAAAAACTTGGTGCTTATTAACTACAGAAAATTGGGCAAAAGCTTCTGCAATCTTCCTAGAGATGGAAGAAAATGGTATCCAACCAGACTCTATAGCATGTTCTGCTCTACTGCGAGCTTTTAACAAGGGAGGACAACCGTCCAAAGTTCTTGTTTTGGCAAAGTATATGAGAGAGAAAGCAATTCCTTTAAATGATGCTGTTTTCTTTGAAATGGTATCAGCTTGTAGCATGTAAGTTTCATGTCTTTATTTTCTGAAAAGAAATCATGTTTCATTAGCTTTTTCCCCTTTTGTCAAAAATATTGTTTATTGTTTATTATTTTTTAGAGTGCTTGATACCTGATGCAGGTCTTTCCATTTTACTCTTATAGCAGAGGAAAATTAACTTTTGAAAGAGTTCCAGAATTTGAGGATAATGAATCTAATTTAACCAATTCTATTGACACCCAATTGTATCCTTTTTGCATTTTTAAAGGAAGAACATGTATAGAAAAAATTAATTTTGTTGGGGCCACATCCAACATTGCTTGCCTGTACACTATTTCACAATATATCCTACACGACAAAATAGATCCTTTTTTCATTGAACATTTAGTGTGCTTTATCTGCTAACTATAAACTAACATTGGGGGATTCAAATGAAGTTTACAAGATTGGAAGACTACAATTGACCTGATCAAACTAATGGAGCCTTGGTTCCCTTTGGTTTCCATTGGGCTTTTGAATCAGCTTCTTCATCTGCTTGGGAAGAGTGGAAAGATTGAATCCATGATGAAGGTACTTGATTTCCTTAATGTTTATACATGCAATAGAAGTCCTGCTGTTGCTGTCATTGAAAAACTCCGAAGTTCTCAAGTTCTATCTTACCAGTAAGGTTAAAGATTGGTTCGGTGTTTGATTATTCTTATTCTCCACTTCTTTTTTTTCTTTGGAAAACATGCAGCTGTTTTACAAGATATTAGCATCAGGTGTTCCAGTCAGTTTCAACACCTACTCAATCTTGTTGAAAAATCTATTGGCAGCTGAAAATTGGCGGAAATATATCGAGGTAATACCTCTGTATTATCTGTTAACCATTTTAGCGTCTATCTTCAATCCACACACCATAGAGTTTCTTAGATAAATGATGTAAATGGTGTTGGATTCATCAGTTTTTCTAGTTTTAACATCTGGCATGATGGCTAAATGTTTGAAATCTGAATGGCCTTTGAATTAGGAGACGCAGGTCCTCAAACATCTTACTTTTCTGCAGTGGCATTATGGTACAAAATGCGTTATAAGACTCAAATCTCCTCTACAAATCTCTGTGCAGGTTCTTCAGTGGATGGAGGATTCCGGAATTCAACCTTCGAAAGGGATGTTTGTTGATATTGTCTCCTTTTCACAGAAAAGATGTGGGGTTGAATATGCAGACAAAATAAAAGAAAAAGTAGGTAAGCTGAAGTTATTTCAGTCATGATAAACAGTACTTTAGTGTTATTTTATTTTATTTAAGGAGAAAATATAGTTTTATTATTTATTTCACCTTTTATAGTATGGTTTTAAACTTAAAAGAGACTATTACATGTTTCTTCATTAAACCAAGTAAAGGCTTACTAAAAACAAAAACTAATAGATAAGACAATTTTCCTTTTTCAATCTAAAGGTTCAAATTCTATGTTAATTTTTCTGTAATGATAGTATGCTATATTTATAATTATATGATGTTATTGATCCACCACTGGATAACATTGTATTCGATCATTTTCCTTTTCCTTACGAGAGTGAACATATATATAATAAACTTGTATGTAAATGTTTTCGATGAGTAGTTATTTTTTAAAATATTGAAATTAATTATTATTTTTACAACTAGGGAGTTGAGTATTTAGATTTAACTCTTAAATTTAAATTTTATGTGGAGTTTGTGGCACTCGAATTAAACATTGAGAAGTGCATTATGTAGGTGGGATAATAGGAGTTTACAACATCCTACACGGCAAAATCGACGTCGTACGGCTTATTGGAAATAATAATATAGATTTTTTAGTAATGCGCCTTTTAAACTTTTCCAATCATGTTTCACATCGTTCCTCATAATTTGGGATACATCAACATTGGACATCATGTTGCATGTCCGAGGTAGAGGTTCCTTATAAATTTGTTTCAAGCATACTCGTTTTCAAGCATACTCGTCGTTATAACTTTGTTTAGAAAATTATATTTTTATTTTAGTTTTTTTATAATTATTGGTTTAATTATTGGAGTAAGATATGTAAAATTTATTTTCTAGCTATATATGTTTGATTACTACTAAATTTATCTGGCACTTTGGGCCGTAGCTATTGGCAAATTAGCCTTCAATTCTTTGGGTTCACTAGATTTGTAGAGATTGCAACGATTGACTCATTTATCGATAAATTGAGCTGTAATATCACACCTTTGAGTGTAATGGTGAACTCATCTCACGGTCGATGGAATGTGTGAGTTTCATATCTCTCTCTCTAGCAAAGTATTGATAAATGGAAGCTTCAATTTACATCCACGAAACATATGAGATGCATGCAAAAATTTTACATCATTTAAGTATCATTCTATAATGTGTGGTGCGCCCATACTTAAATTGTTTAACATTTAAAATAAAAGAAATTATTTTATATTACTTCACAATTTTAAGATGATAAAATTTAACAAAAGCACGAAATTAATAATATAGTAATATATTTGGTTGAGGGAAAAAAATGGTAATTGAATGATATCTGATAGAATGATTTAGAGAATTTGAAATGAAATTAGAGAATGATATGAGTAAGGGGTGCTATATATATATATATATATATATGGGAGGGGAAGGAGGCCAATGATTAATATTACTATTTTTTCAATTTAAAATTTTACCGTTTATGTACAACTGGGATCTTTGAGCCATTGGGATCCAACGGTTGGGAAGAAAAACACGTGCAAGGCGCAATTTTCCTCCCAGTCAGCAAAATGTCTATTTACCCAAATAATCCAAAAATCAACCTAAAATCACAATTGTTTTTTTTTTAAATGGCATATATGGATAATTTTGCCCCTAAATTGAGAGAACATATATTCTGTCCCTGAAGAAAACCCATTTTACAAAAATGGGGTATATCCAAAAGAAAAAATCGTTGAGGAATAAAAGAACAACAATAGATGTGATGGATTCATTGAAATAGAAAAAGAGATCAATCATACAGTGAAACTAAAGAGAAAAATAATAGGGAAAACAACAACAACGATAGCTTACAATTTAGGAAGGAGTAGTAGGAGGGGTCAGTCCATGATTTTAGTGGATAAAAACACAATGAAACTTCGTTTCTCCACGAAGAAGAGGAGAGCTTAGACACGGTGGATAGAGCCCACGGAATGGATGGTGAAATGTTCGATAAAATGTCCAAGAAAAATTTTGATAATTTTTAATATTTTTCATGATTTTTATAAATTTTTACAGTTTTTTATAATTTAATTTTATATTTTTAATGATTCTCACGGTTTTTTATCAAAATAATATAAAAAATTAAATAAAAAATAGCATAACATCCTAGTTAATTATAAAAGTCGGTTATTTTTTTAATAAATTTGAATGTCGCCAAATTATAAGACGGCGTCACCTTAGATTTCTCCCCAGCTACTGTCATTAATACCGGCGAAGTAAAAAAATAATTTTACCAAGTTGTTAAGCGTCACTCAAAAAAAATACAAATATTATTTAAATAAGGAACAAATATAAAAAAATTATAGTAGTGCCGCCTAATACATTGGTGACATAGAAATTATTTTAAAAAATGTGGCAAAGGAAAAAAAAAAAGGAGAAAAAGAGAGAGAAAAAAGTGACATAATGTGGTGCCGCCAACCTGTCAGACGACACCGGTTTGAAATGTAAAAAAAAAAAATTGATCGTTCTGAAAAAAATTTAACTTTTAATGGGTGTTGCCTAGCAGTGTGGCAACACCAACACTTATGTATACCCTTTCCCTGACCAAAAAAATAAATTTTAATTTTTTTAAACAAATAAAATAGGAGAGATTTTTGGTTTCAAACAAAAAAAAAACAGGAGAGAAAAAAAAGAGTTGTTAGAAATTAAAATTGAATATTAACAATATATGTTTTTCATTTTAGAATTCAAGGATTTTTTTACCTAAAATTTCAAATTTGAGTTGATAAGATTAGTTTGTATTTATTTTTATGTATTTTTATTTTATTTTACTATTATGTATAATTATGTGACTATATATTGAAAATTAATAGTATGAGTTGCAAGCTATATTTTTTGATAAAAAGTTTTAGTATCGAAGATGAACAACCAATCTTCGTATACATCCATTTCAATGAGGTAATTTTTCAAACAAAAGTTGGTTGTATATTTGAATCACACCATCAAATAGGTATGAGATTTAACAAGAGTGTAAAACTTGATGAAATGAAACAAAAGATTAGTGCGAAAATCGATTGACATTGTAGGGGAGGATGTCCAGACTATTCTATAAATTTCCAATTTTTTCAAATCCGTGCAAATATAGGGAGATGAAACTTGTAGAGGATGATGACGTGGAGACTATAATTGCACTATATTGCTCCCCTAGTAATGTTGAACCAGTTGAGTTGTTCGTTGAGTTAGCGGATGTTGAGTCTGTACAAAATGTCACTCTATTAAATCAATAATATGGAGTTCATGACCCGTATACAAAGGTTTCGAGAGCATCTGTTGGTAAGTGATCTTCTGTACACGAGTTTGACTTTGATTTGAATGTTGGGTGGGTAGAAATGTGCGATTATGGAGTGACATCGACATGGGGTGACAATCCATACAATGCTCCTATTCTGTATAACAACCTTAATTCGAGTTCTCGTTTACAGATATATTCATTGGTGATTTGTACCAATGCAGATGGTGAAAAAGGACCCAATAATGATAGCGGTTCTGATCACCAAGGAGAAGATTTTAGTGACCTTGATCTTGATGTGGTCTCGGATGATATCGACGACGAAGGCATAGGGGATGATGATAATGTATATGCTCTGTCGCTTGGGAACCCAACTCGTGGCATTGTTATATACAATCTGGATGATAAGAACTACCCTTTGATTTGGTTGTGTCCTCTTAGGTTCAGGCTTAGGAGCAGGAGGCGGATGTCTTTGGTGAGGATGAGATCTGTAGCACCCTATACCTGACATGGTTGCCAAGCCTGAATACGGGATGCCACGCCACTGTCTCATGTCATATACAACAAGTAAAGGTTCATTTTAAACGAAGCGTCTTCTATTTTAGTATTCGTATAGATTTAAGTTAATTATTCTTGTTAGTTATCAATGTTACGTTCAAACCATACAAAAAATAATCCTAAAAATAAACGTTAAAATGCATAAGGTCCATTTAGCAAAATTCTCAAAATGTGTCCGTAGGTATTGATACTAATACTAGGGTATCAAAATTTTCTGTGTGGTATCGATACCACTTGGAAAAACGATACCAAACTTGCATTATGTTTCTCGACTAAATCCCAAAGTCTCGAAAATTATCGGTACCTGTCATGAAATATCAATACTTTAACTTTGAGTATCGATACTCAAGCAAAGGTATCGATACCAAATCTCTATTCTGACTCCCTACACGTTTTAAAACACAGAGGAATCTATTTTAAATCTCGAATATCGATACCTCTACCCCTGGACATAAAAATGCAGCTTACATATGCAATTAACTCATTCCAAAACAGATTCTAAGCATCATGCATCACTTACTCGTCGATAAATAGTCCTCCAACGGCTAAATTTAACAGTTCAAATCGTCAAAACGTGTCCAAGCAAGATACATCAAGCCATCATTAAAGCTCATGAACATAAGAAAATATATAAACTCACAAACTTCCAAAACTGAAATAAACAAAGTCAAGAAATAATCCAAACATATCATGGCACTAAATAAGTCTACCACATTGCCTTATTTCCAAATATGAAAATAACTAAAAGAACACCTACGAGGATAAACGAGTCTTCCTTGGATCACTTCCCAGGACAACCACACTGCCCACACCGAACCGTTACTAATATGCAAATGTTGAAAAGAGTGGGTGAGCTTAAACAAGCTCAGTGAATGAGTGAAATAACCACAATGCAAACATTCCATCATGCATCCACAAAAACTACATACATATATGATACTAGAGTCTCATGTTTAGTAACGCGTAAACACTTTAACATGCATCGTCTAACAATTCATTTGCATATCATTTATAAGGATAGTTTGCATAGCATTTATAAGTATAGTTTGCATAGCAACCACATGTTTATTAAGGCATTCATCACACAACACATATATAGATATAATACAAGATAATTTGGCACTTGAGTTATGAAACTTATAGTGAGCTCTATCATCACTCATCAGATACACGGATCTCCATCACACCAAACATAGACTCATAGAGTCAAGCATGCCCTAGAAGTGAAGCATATAGCTAACACTCTCCTCATTTCCCCTTACATGTCCCATTGAATGGAGCTTAGCTCACATTCCCTTATCCCTGCAAACATGTCCCAAGGCCTCAATGCCCAAAACCACTATACATATAGGTGAGTACTCACAATCCTATGGCATGCAAACTATATCCAATGGTTTCAAGATTACAAGGCCAAAATATCTAAAATCAAACACATAACACTTACCGGTTATCCTTGCGCTGTCACTGCATGTTAGTGTTTTTTGCTAAACACTATCACTGTCATTTAACATATATATTATGCATACATTTTCACTTTTCACAATGGTTACTATATCAACATATCACATATATGAGCTTCTCATCACTATGCACAACTTCGTAATCATATAAGCACAAAAGCACAAGATAAATATAGATACAAGGAAACTTACACTCAGAATTTAGAGTAGGGGTTTAGGCTACTACTACTAAATTCCCAAATGACACATCAATCATGTCTACGAGCAGTGATTCCAAACACTCACCACTAATGCTTTCGCCAAGAAGCCGAAAACTCAATCTAGCTCTTTTTTTAACTAGTCAAAGGCCCTAATGAATCCAAGGCTTCACACACAACAATTATACAATAAACACAGTCAAATAATGACCAAGGATTCACTCAAACAAACCAAAACACAAGCTTAAGTTGAGTTTCCAGGTAGCTCAAAACCATTAACATAACAAACTTAAAATGCTCATAACTCAGTCTACGCTTAACCTTTTCACTTAAAATGAATTCCGTTCATCTTATTAATCATCTACACCTAATTCCCAACCTTTAAATTACACTAAAATGCTCAGTTCATGGTATCGACTTTTTTCAACATCTTTTAGGCAATTTTTCACAAACTTCATTAAAACATGAGAAATCATCAACGAAACTTCAATGCAAGTTTAAAAACCTCTTAATCACATTGAAACTAATATAAAAACACTTTAAAACCATATTTTACCCAAAATCTCGGAATCCGCCATTAATGACTCAATTTTTGGCTTTTATTAAAAACTTGCGATTCAATGGCTAATTCTTCAATTTTAAGGAAAAATATCATGAAAAACTCATAAGAATTTGAAATCTTACCTTGATGGAAGATTAGTCGAGTTTTGACACAAATCCAAAAAACCCACCTTTGGAGAAGATGATGGAATCTTTAGAGTTTTTGAGTGTTTTTCTTGGAGATTTATGAAGGTAATTGGCTTAGGAATGTTAGGAAATCAAAGTGCTATGGTTTGGGAAGCAAAAACCAATAGAAGGGGCAAGGGAATAACAATGGACAATAAAGCTTATTTTGAGGGAAAAATCTATCATGAAATCACGTTAGTGGGGAAAAAATAGGCTGAATTTTAAAATATGGGATAATTGCCTCTTAAAAACTCACAGTTTTGACTCTATTTCAATTCAGTCCTTTTCCTAAAATTAAAGATTTCTAGAGCACTTTTTCAAAAATTGATTTAACAATTAAGATGCCATAGTTGAGTGTAATCTCCATTTACCATGCTACAAAATTTCGAGCACTCTAGAGCTAAAATTCTTAGAATACCCTTAAAACTCTTAGGCCCTAATTTGGGGTTTTACAGGACCGACTCGGTCCACTTTACTGATGCCCTCATCAATGTATATGTCTAGGGACTACCATCAATAGGCCACCAAAGAAATACAACAACCCATTTTCTATGTACCAATATTGGTAGTGGACTAAGGCAAGAAATCCCCCAATAGTCCAATTGAAGCTTCCCATCCATCTGGATGTTCCATATTACATTCCATTATTGATACATGTCCAATTCTTTACATCTTTTCTTCTCTTATTAATGTTATTGACATTGACGAAGTTGACTAGAACATCCAAAGTATCTTGTTTACACCCAAATTGTCACAGTACTTAGTCCTCGTTGTACCACTCAACGGTTGAAAAATTCATAATGAGTACGTTAATGTACCACACATATGAATGGTGGTAAGCCAACTAGGGAATTACACTCTCAATGTTTGACGCAACATATGACATCCGCGCAAACTGCATAATTAATAGTATGATTATAGTGACATGAGTAAAATAATTACATGACATGAATATGATTTTATTTTGAAAAAAAATTACTTCTTCCCAAGTGTATGCCTCATTAATTTGTCTATACACAACAAAGGTTTCCGACTTCATGATCCCCAGACAAGTACTTAATTTGAAAAGGATGCAAACTTGTTAGATAACATTTTCATAAAAAATAATTCTTATCCGATGTTTTATTTTTTTTATCTTATTTACAAGTGGCAAAACATATTTTTGGTGACTTGGTGATGCCAAAAATGGCATCCATTACAGTGCTTAGGACTGTAGCAGTAGCAAGCACCTGCCTATATCTTGTGTATCGTGCTTTGTTGCTTGAAAAAGGTCACGGTACAATGTTGCTAATACTACTGAACCCTAATTGTATGAACGAGCAACTTGAAAATCAATCAACAAAGGCAAGTACATTTGGTGGACTTTATTATTACATGTGTCCAACATGAGTACCCCCTATCCGTTTTAGTATATGCACTTGAGCAACGTACATCTTCTCCCACTTAGAGACACTACTCGGTAAAGTTTCAAAATTTTACTTTAGCTAGGAAATTTTCAAACTAGTAAACTTAGCAGCTGTAACACCCCAATACCCGACCCGGTCTCCAAGTCGAAGTACCAGAATGTCACATTCATTGTTGTAGCAACTACAATGAAATCCAGTTCGATTAAAAAAAATTATTCAACTAATCAGTTTAATTCACCTTTACGACACATTTTAAATACATACCTAAACATATAGGCCGACGTTGGGGGGTTCCACGTTGCGACATGACTCTCTGACTTTCATTCGTCGTGACGTCATTGGCAGTCGTCGCGATGTCCTTTCTATTTTTTCCCTCTTTCCATTTCTTCAAATTTATCAACTAAAACATGTTCAATTCTCATATATACACTATAATTACATGTTTAATACACAATTTAAACTAGACCAATTCACATATCAAACATAACCATGTATTCTCTAATCCCAAATTATTACCCACCAATTCATAAACATGTAAATTATATCATAAATTTAAACAAGTATCAAGTTTTACATTTAAGACCCCTAGACATTACCTAGGTACATGCCATTTACCAAAACAAAACTAAGAGGAAACTTTACTCTTTTCTAGCTCTGGTGATGTGATGAGATGCGAAGCTATTAATTTTCAGAAGTCTTTTGCTTCTTCTCTTCACCTACGCGTATAAAACATGCGTTAATCTATTGCTAGCTTAGTAAGTACAACCAGAGTTTAAATTACAATTTTACCTAATAAAGAACTCAACTTACTTATTATCATTTTCACAAATTTACTTGGAATTCATTCAACAACTTTAACTTACTACACACTAAGCATATCTTTTCATCAAAATACTTTTACTTATTGGATTATAATTTTGTCACATTTCAAGTAGTCCAACCTTCATATTACATTATTCAACAGAATTATCTTTTCAACATGTAACAAAGGCCCAATAGACTAGACAGAACATATATGATATACGGAACAGAACAGGATAACACTGGAGCGTGTAATGGAACAACACTGAAGTGCGTAAGAGGATGACACTGAAGTGTGTTAACAGAGAGCGCGCTAAATCTTCCTTAATGGCATGCCATCTATACCCCATTAGTTTTTTTTTCTACTTGGGTAAGTATATCAGAATCAATTTCATTTTCTTATTCTAGAACAGAATCTCGATACTTTAGATTTATTTCAATTTAGTCCACTTGTAAAAACTCATAGACAACATTTTCAACTTTCCTTAATTCATATGGCATATTTCAATACTTAGTAATATTTCCATAAATCTAGTCTTTTTCTTTCTCATAATTCATCAAGTATTATCATAACATTTCCATCTCATTTCACATATCACTGGGAGGCCCGATTCACTTTTTAATAGGGGACTTAACCGACTAG
The DNA here is from genome assembly GCA_005393395.2 of Gossypium australe. Taxonomy (NCBI): domain Eukaryota; kingdom Viridiplantae; phylum Streptophyta; class Magnoliopsida; order Malvales; family Malvaceae; genus Gossypium; species Gossypium australe. The sequence goes on from CM016615.1 coordinate 56,986,709, forward strand.
CAGCTTGGAGGAAGAGAAAATCAAGTAACTGCCTAGAGAGAATCAAGGAAAACCACCAGGAGAGAATCAAGGAATAGAAGAGGAAATCAAGGAAAAGTTAGGCGGTTCTTAGGGGGATTTAACACAATAAAATGGAGAGCTTGGTAGAAGGAAGGGGCATTGATTTTGGCATTTTTTGAGAATTAGTTGTGTGTGAGCCTTTATGAGAGGCACAGAGAGAGGATAGAATTGATCAAAGGTTGAGAGCATTCGACCATCGAGAGACGCAACAAAGAGGAGGAGCACGACTTGAGCTAGCTATGGAGAACCATTGAAATTCGACTAATCAATTTATCTTTCTCTTTAATTTCTATTTCACTTGTTCTATTGTTCAAAACCATGGTTGCAACTTGCTTCACTGTGGTCAATTTGACAATGTTTGCTTAAATACATTTGCTAGATTGATTATGGATACCTATTATTTAATTATTGGTATGTTGTTATGATTGTTTATGCAATTGGCCATTTACTCATTCAGGTATAATTCATGTTTAACTCTTGCAAATGCATAGCTAACATCAATGAAGAAGTGAGGTAATTATTAAACCTAAGAGAGGGGTAATTACTTAACAAAAGACTTGAGTGGTGCATGTTTAACCTTCTATTATTAATTTTTTAATGGTATAGACATATATTGCAACCTTGCATAATCCTTAGGATTGGTATGGTTAATAGTAATCTTGAGGTTAATGGGAATAAGCATATGTTTAATTAATCAACAGATTAAATGTAGTGACTTCGAGAGAAGCCAACAAGTTGTGTAATCTGGATTAATAAACGACCACATTAACGCAACTTGTTGTAACACGTAGGTTTGTACAAGTGTACACAGTCATTATCAAGTAATAAATAAGTAAAAGAGTTATCGTCTCCACAAGGACTGTATATGGTAATCAATAATTTGCAAAATTAAAGATTTACAAGTTGGTAAGAAAACACAATAAAAATGAGGTGAATGATGTGAAATTAAATTAATTATCTAGATGCAAATTTACTTAAATGCAAATGAGACGAATAATGCGATGGGATGGCTTAGCAGCAAATTCACAAGCTTTAACAATAATAACATAAATGAGCTAGAATGATTACAACATTTGACTCAATTCATCTTTCATCATGTTTAATAATGTTCTGGAAAATATTCCATGGCAACTCGATCTTTCATTAACTTGAAACCAGTTATAACTCCTTTCGAAATCTTATACTTAGAAAAACATGCATGCTACCATGATCATATTTAACTAAGGGTTTCTTAGAGTTTATGTGAAGTAACAAGGATGGATTAGGTTTGAAAAAAAATTAACCACACAAATTTAAAAGTTATGCAAGGTAATAGAGCTCTCTCGAGTTATTATGAACCTTCAATTTAATCGGGCTACGATCTAAATTAAGCATGCATCTTTCAATTATTGCATCCATTAATCATCATCTGGATAGGATTGATAAACTAATTCTAATGCATTCAATCACATTTTAATGAATAAAATACATGCATGAGTTTAATTGAAAGCATGAACTATTGAGGCATAAAACATAATAAACATGAATCAAATGAACTTCGTAAAATTAATGTAATTATTCTAGCTAAAAAAAATTAAGCTACCATTGTTACTGAAAAAACATTAAAATAATTTGCAAACATGTTGAATAACTAAGAACAAAATAAAGATAAGGAAGAAGAAACTCTAAATGATTTTGGCAGTCCTCTGAAAACCGATCGTAGTGGCTTGCTCTGATCCTTGTGTTTTCTTCTTCACAAAGTGCTCTTCAAGGTGGTCGGCCCAGTGAGAATTTTCTCAAGGAATTGATAGCTAAAGGGAATGGGGAGAATGAATGGCTTTATGCGTGAAAGAGAGAGGAAAGTGAAGAGAGAAATGAGGATGAATGAGTGATGAGGGATGAGGAAAGGTGAAGTGAAAGGTGGTAGTTACAATGGATGGAGGGCTTGAGAGGTTGTTGAAGATTGCATGAAAATCCCTTGATTTTCTTATTCCTATGGCCGACTATGAATTGTGGGATGCTGGAACGGTGGAAATGTGCAAGTGTACACAATCACAACAAGTAATAAAGTGACAAATAAATGTCGAGTTATCGTACCTACAAGGACTGTAAAAGAATTATTTATGAAAATGATTTTAAACACTTTGGTGAAGGAAAAATATTTGGTTTTGAGAAATGATTAAAAACTAGTAAACAAAGTAAACTAAATAAAACAAAATAAAGTTCTAATGCACGATTTCAAAAGCTGATTTTAATCAAGATGATATAATTGTGTTGGATTAATTACATTTATTAACTTAGAATTATTAAACTCATGCTTATACTTGTTGCGATTAAATTCACGGCAACTCGGTAATTTGCTAACTTATGAACATATTTACAAATAAAAAATCCATTCATCTCTTGTACATATTCCTATGTCAATTCAACCGATAAAACAAATTTATAAAAGTAAACATGTTATTGCACATACATACTTATTAAATTAAACAATCTCTTGCATATTCCTATGTCGATTCAAATGATTAATTCAACCTAATAAGCATATAAAAGACTATGTGAGGTAACAAAGTATCCTTACCTTGAAACAGTTTAATCACAAAAATCTTGCAAGTTATGCAAGGCATATGTGTCGCGAAATACAATGCTAATCTAGTATTCAGCTACTTAGAAGAATTAAACATGCACTGATTAAGTACTGTGTCCATTAATTACAATTTCAATGCGTTTAAATAATTAATTCTTTAGTTATCTAAACAATTAAAATGCCAGAATAACTTAAGCATGATTTTACTTAATCAAGCATTTTACCGAGGCCTATAACAGCATAAACACAATTTTAATAATTTAAAAGGACGACATGCAATCAACCCAACACGAATTAAATTTAAGCTAAGCTGATTAAATTAACCATTCCAATAGCATAAATATTCATAAACATGTTTGTCAAAACAACAACGAAATTTAAAGAGATAGGGAACAAGAAGCAAATCCGGTGTTTCTCCGTGGCTTGACTGATTGCTCTGTTCTTCGTCCTCCGTTGTCCTCGGCTATCAAGGTGGCTTATGAACACTCTAATTGCTACTCAATGATGGCTGAAGAAGACCCCTTTCCCAAGGGGAGAAATCGGCACCAGAGCAAGGAAATAGGAAAATGAAAAGTTGAGATAAAGTGAGAGAGGAGAAGAGAGAATGAGATGTGAATAAGAGAAGAGGGGATGAGGGATGCTTCGAATGATCAGCTGGAACGGTGGAAATGTGCAAGTGTACACAATCGTAACAAGTAATAAAGTGACAAGTAAATGTCGAGTTATCGTACCCACAGGGACTGTAAAAGAATTATTTATGAAAATAATTTCAAACACTTTGGTGACGGAAAAATATTTGGTTTTGAGAAGTACTAAAAAAAACTAAAGAAAAACAAAGTAAAAGAAAATAAACAAAGTTCTAATGCACGATTTGGGTCAATTGCATTTCTTAACTTAGAATTATTAAGCTCGTGTTTATACTTGTTAAAACATGGCAACTCGGTAATTTGCTAACTTATGAACACAGTTACAAATAAAAATCCATTCATCTATTGTACATATTTCTATGCAAATTCGAACGATTAAACAGACTCTAAAAGTAAACATGTTATCGCACATACATACTTATTAAATTAAACAATCTCTCGCATATTCCTATGTCGATTCAAACAATTAATTCAACCTAATAAGCATATAAAAGATCATGTGAAGTAACAAAGTATTTTTACCTTGAAACAATTTAATCACAAAATCCTACAAGTTATGCAAGGCATATGTATCGTCAAATACAATGCTAATTTAATCTTCATCTACCTTAGAAGAATTAAACATGCACAGATCAAGTATTGTGTCCATTAATTATAATTTCAATGCGTTTAAATAATTAATTCATTAGCTATCTAAACAATTATAATGCCAGATAACTTAACATGATTTTACTTAACCAAACATTTTACTGAGGCCTTTAACAGCATAAACACAATTTTAACAATTTAAGAAATCAAAATGCAATCAACCCAACACGAATTAGATTCAAGCTAAATTGATTAAATTAATCATTCCAGCAGCATAAATATTCATAAACATGTTCGTTAAAACAACAACGAAATTTAAAGAGATAAGGAACAAGAAGCAAATCCGGTGTTTCTCCGTGGCTTGTCTGATTGCTCCGTTCTTCATTCTTCGTTCTTCGTTGGCCTCGGCTATCAAGGTGGCTTATGAACACTCCAATTGCTGCTCCGAATGGTTGGGAAAACACCTCTTTTCTAAGAGGAGAAATCGGCACAAGAACACACAAAGGGAAATTGGTAAGATGGGAATTGAGAGAAAGTGAGAGAGGAGAATGTTGGATGCTTGAGGTGTGTTTTGAATGAGCAACTAGGGGCTGTATTTATAGGTGATCAAGGCTGCTAAAAATAGCAAATACCAGCAGCAAAAGAGGCTCCCTTGGCCGGCCATCCCATGTGGCAAAGTTGAAAGATTCAACTTTGCTAAATATAGCATGGGCAAATCTTTAAAGCCATGAATTTTGGAGCGGTTTGAATGAGGTTTTGAAAGATCTTCAAGGACTCCTTTGCAAGCTGAATTAATCAGCTAATAAGCTGATTTGGGTCATCATTGTGGACGGTTTGGGCTGCCCAATTGGTGGCTGGTTCGGTTCAATCGGTTCGGTTCAACCAGTGCGGTTCAACTAGCCCTTTCTTCCATAATTAATTAATAATACTTTATTTAGCCCAAATTAAATTGGGAATAAATTAAAATTAATTATATTATGATTAAATCTTCATAACTGGACCGTCTTGGGCTGGAAATAAATTTTCCTTGAACTTCAAATTGCTTCTCGATTTTATTCTTCGAGCAGTGTCTGCCGAGTCGATTTTCGCCCTTTGTGCGAATCTGTCGAAAATAGTCAAAATTAAGAAAAATTAAATATAAAATTAATTAAAATTCATTATGTTCATATTTTTAGCATAATTTAATTATTTTATAATATTTAATTATTTTCCGACAAGAATTTACTCGAAACCACATGAATTTGGGTAAAAAAGGGCATGAAAAAGTATATAAATTTTTGTGTTTCCACACCCCCCAAACTTAATTCATTGCTTGTCCCGAATAATGCACAAATTTGAAAATCATTTTCTTGGAAACACCTTTGAAAAACTCCTTCAGAACAACTTTCTTCTCAAAATTATGAATTGAATATACTTAGGCTCAAAGATAAGAAATTTGATAGTTTTGCTACTTAAGCACTCACATCGTTCAAATACCTCCAACAATTATTATACAAGCAAAATTAGACTAAATGTTTCTTAATAAAGACATGTTGCTCGCTACCAATTTGATTTTAATTCCTTATTCAAAAAGTAAGCTGCAATCATTAAGCTTAACTAATGTCTTCATATGTTGAACAGAGCAATTTCTCTCCACTAATGTAGGTAACATTGGAATTTTGAATCAATAGGTCTTTAATAAGGTTGTAACGTGGCTGGGCTTAGGGGTAGGTAAAAGATTGACAAATTTTTGGCTTAAAATCGAACCTTCGGAATTTTCACCCTTGATACCCAACTTACGCTCTTTTGACTACTTATTTCATTTTGAGTACATTTTTAAAAAAAAAAAAAAGCTCAAACTCGAGCATTTGCTTCATGTACTACAAATTTTCGAGCAATTGATACTTCTTTTCAACTCCCCCAAACTTATTTCCAAACGATCTTCTGAATAGTACTGAGTCTAGTGTTTGGGATAATTTTAGAAGTAATGAAGAAAATTGATGGCTAAATATTGCATAGGTCCAAATAAAATCAGGCCATATAGTCTCGAAATTGGGTTTCAAAGGATAATTTTTATCAGGATCGGCTTGAAAGGCTCAAACGGTCCAAACAACAGTTGCCTAAATCATTTTCAATATTCCATGTTTCCTAGGATTTCGCCTCAAGAAATTACTAAGTCAATTCTAAAGACTTAAGCTTTCATGCATGCCTAATTTTTTCGTAAGGAACTAAAAATTTTATGGTACGAATTTACATGCTTTAATAAAAATACATTCATATCTTTATTAAGCTAACATAATAAGTTATTGAAATAATAGAACTTTATTAATACTGAAGTTCAGCATACTTAACAAAATTTCAAATTATTGAACAAAATATATCCTAAGCATAATTAAAAGAAAATTTTATTCTGAGTGGAAGTAATTCAAATTTTCGGTCCCCCCTACTTAAAGTGAACAATGTCCTCATTGTTTAAAGTGAATAGATACTATACACTAGGTAGGATTTTTAGAAAAGAAGAGGTGAGTCAAATTGACTGCTTAAGTACCAGGCTCTCTCTAAAATCCAATCCTAGACATGTATATATCTATTGCCACACTTTAGCCTTTGTGACTTGTTCGGATTTTATTCATGCTTCCTATCTCTTGTTTTATTGTGCAAAAAAACAAAAAAAATTCCTAATTAACCTAATCCTAAAATAACTTAAGAATAAAAATAAACTAAAGTTGAAGTCCTCCCCTTTTTTTATTTGTTCGCCGATCCATCAGAATCTGACTTATCTTTTTCCTTCCTCGACATTGGAGTCCATGGTTCAAGTACAAAGTCTGGAAATTCATGCACAAAAATAAACGAGTTATGAAATATATATTTTAAATGCATCTCTGATTGAGTCATCTCGTATTTTTTAGTATCTCCAGTAATCTTGTTACTGCAACTACATGTGTTGCAGCATAGCCATTATTCCAAATTGTTCACTTCATGGAATGGTGCTAGATAAAGGGACTCTCAGCGTCAAACTTAGGAAATTTGTTAAGGGTGGTTTCAGTTTTGGGCAGGTGGGTGAGTAGCTGAGGGTTAGAGTTGAAGAGGGTGGCGGTTTTAGGGATAGTTTAGGCGCGGTAGTTGCTGACTTCAAATGAAGGTGTTTGGGGTGGTGATTCAGGGAGTTAAGGGCTGCAACATTAAGGGGTTAAGTGAGATGCACTATTGGGCTACTGGGGAGTTGTGGTAGAACAAGGTAAGTGCTATAGGTTTGTGTGGAGAAGGGTTGAATATTTCCCTTCTTAGTAGTGTCTTAAGCCCAATGGCAGCTCCTTTTTGGATCCTAAGCTCCTATACTGAAAAAAAAACTCAAAGAAATTAGTGCTTGGGTTAAAAGTTGACCCTTTATTTAATAAAAAAATACTTAAATTCTTTGGGCTACTTAGAAAAATATTTTTTTGAAAATTTACATCAAATTAAACTCCCAGGAAAGACTGGAGGGGTCACAGATGGTCCCGCTTAAGTCCCAGTCTCCTAGACAAAGTTTTAATTAATGTAATGAACTAAAGAAAATTTTATCTAAGCCTACCATTTTATTCAAATGAGAAAAAAAAAACCAAAAATATAAAATAACGATAAAGAAAGTGAAGGGAACTCCCTTCATTTTATTTAAGATCGTCATTGACCATGGTGGTGTCAAATGGCCATTTGTCATTCCAACCATAACCATCCAAGAAGTAATCATATTCTTTCCCATCAAATCTGTCCAACATCTTATTAGGGAAAGAAAATCCGTAATGATCTTTCCTGGTGGCCTTCTTTAACTTCCTGTAATTCCTACAAATCCTCCAACCCGTGACTTGAATATCTGCAATAATCCATCCAACACCCTTCTTGTGCCTTTCCAAAATCACAAGTGCCTCTTCTTCTTGATCTTTGGTGAACTTAACTAAAATAATGACAGGTAAAGTCGAAGATAGACCCAAATAGTCATATTTCAAATGATGAGACAAAATCTTCTGTTCCAATTTAGCTGGCTCTTTAATCAATGACTTTGGTTATGTATACTTTTGAGATGATAACTCTAATGATTCAAGTGGAACTTCTTGAGTGAATTCCTTCGAATTAGCTTCTAACCAAGACAAACATTCCTTGTCTTCATCATCACTTGGTGAATCCTCCAGTAGAATATGTTCTAACGAATTGTCTAAAGAATTAAGCTCCAATTCTGTAGAAGCCAGCGATTCCATCTTGGAAATAGTAGAACAGTCTTCAACTACATTTGGGGATTTAGTAGCATCGAAGTCATTAAAAGTCACCTTGTCATCAAAAATTTCTTTCAACTGAGTATCTCGTTACTGCTTTTGGAATCGTTGAGGATATGGCAATGGTGGAATCTTAGCTTTAACCGGACAACTCTTCCGTGAAATTTTTTCTGCATATGACAAGGGTGTTAGATAATCAGAACTAACTGGTTTAGTGTTTACCTCATCAAGGATCACTGAATCTGACTTCTGTGATACAAGAGTTTCAACACTTGGTTGAACTTCCTCTTTGTCTTGAGCTACAACAGGCTCATCTTGAACATCAACCACCTTGGGCTCCAATGTCTTTCCACTACTAAGTGTCAGTGCTTTGTAGTGCTCCTTTCCCGGATTTTTCAGATTTTTTGTATCACTAGGTAAGGTACCCTGTGGTCGGTTCCTAATTTCAGTTACAAGCTGGCCCATTTGGTTTTCCAGATTCTTCAATGTAGCTACCTAGCTCTGGATTAATGCATCATTCTTTGCCATGTATGCCTTCAGCAAATTCTCCAAGCCATTGGACGCTTCAGCTTGAACTGGTTTCTGAACTTGTTGCGAAAAATTAGGCGGCAGGGTTGGTCTGGGTTGGGTGTAAGTGGTACTGGTTCCAGCCCCTTGGTTACTCCAGGAGAAATTCGGGTGGTCTCTCCACGATGGGTTATAAAAGTTAGATTGCAGCCCTTGCCTTCTTTGGTTTTAGTTCTGATTACCCATGTAGTACACAGATTCTGGGTTCGACGGGCATTCTTCAAACAAGTGTCCCTCCCCACAATAGACACAGGCTATATTCTCAAATTGATTAGGCGGTTGTGCTGCAAAACTATTAGACCTATTAGTAGTAAGATTTTTAAGCATTGAGGATATCGATGATACCTGAGATGCGAGTGAAGTAAGAGCGTCTACTTCATGTATTCCAGCGACTTGTCTTTCTAAGGCTGCTCGGTTGGTTGGCCACTGATAGTTATTGCTGGAAATTCTTTCAATAATCTCTCAAGCATCGTTATAAGACTTATAAAGAAGGGCCCCATTTGCTGAGGCATCCACTATCATTCTAGTATGAATATTGAGACCAATATAGAAAGTCTCCATTTGAACGCAGTAAGGAATGCCGTAATGAGGGCACTTTCGTAATAACTCCTTAAACCGCTCCCACGCTTCATATAAACATTTTTCATCGAGTTGCTGAAATGAAGTGATTTCATTTCGGATCTTGACGGTTAAAGATGGAAGGAAATATTTCATTAAGAAACGTTCAACCAACTCTTGCCATGTAGTTATGGAACCGGACGGTAGGGAGTTCAACCACGCTCGTGCTCTATCTCTTAAGGAGTATGGAAATAATCTCAGTCTCAAGGCATCCTCAGTCACTCTGACTAGTTTAAATGAGTCACTCACTTCCATGAATAGCCGAAGATGAAGATGTGGATCTTCATTAGGAATCCCACTAAATTGACCTATATTTTGCAACATCTGGAACATGACCGACTTCAGCTCGAATTGTTGTGCCTCAATTTCGGGTCTCTTAATACTCGAATTGAGCTCGTTGAATAGAGGAATGGCATATTGTTGAATGGCACAGTTTCTATCATCGGCAACAATGATCGGATTGTGAGTATTATAAGTGAATGTTCCTCCTGGGTTTTGGTTTGGATTTTCGAAATTCATATCTTCGGTCCTTCTTTAGTTCACTTGTCTTCTCCTTTGTTAGAAAGTCCTTTCAATGTCAGGGTTTAGAAGAAGTAAGTCAATAATTTGATCAATACTCTGAAACAAACAAAAAAAAAAAAGAATTATAATTTAACAGAAAAAAATAGACCAAAATGCAAAATTAACAATTTCACAAATAATGTCTTTGAAAAACAGTCCCCAGCAACGGCGCCAAAAACTTGGAACGGTGGAAATGTGCAAGTGTACACAATCGTAACAAGTAATAAAGTGACAAGTAAATGTCGAGTTATCGTACCCACAGGGACTGTAAAAGAATTATTTATGAAAATAATTTCAAACACTTTGGTGACGGAAAAATATTTGGTTTTGAGAAGTACTAAAAAAAACTAAAGAAAAACAAAGTAAAAGAAAATAAACAAAGTTCTAATGCACGATTTCAAAAACTGATTTTAATCAAGATGATATAATTGTGTTGGATCAATTGCATTTCTTAACTTAGAATTATTAAGCTCGTGTTTATACTTGTTAAAACATGGCAACTCGGTAATTTGCTAACTTATGAACATACTTACAAATAAAAATCCATTCATCTCTTGTACATATTTCTATGAAAATTTGAACGATTAAACAGACTCTAAAAGTAAACATGTTATCGCACATACATACTTATTAAATTAAACAATCTCTCGCATATTCATATGTCGATTCAAACAATTAATTCAACCTAATAAGCATATAAAAGATCATGTGAAGTAACAAAGTATTTTTACCTTGAAACAATTTAATCACAAAATCCTGCAAGTTATGCAAGGCATATGTATCGTCAAATACAATGCTAATTTAATCTTCAGCTACCTTAGAAGAATTAAACATGCACAGATCAAGTATTGTGTCCATTAATTATAATTTCAATGCGTTTAAATAATTAATTCATTAGATATCTAAATAATTATAATGCCAGATAACTTACTTAACCAAACATTTTACTGAGGCCTTTAACAGCATAAACACAATTTTAACAATTTAAGAAATCGAAATGCAATCAACCCAAGAAGAATTAAATTCAAGCTAAATTGATTAAATTAATCATTCCAACAGCATAAATATTCATAAACATGTTCGTCAAAACAACAACGAAATTTAAAGAGATAAGGAACAAGAAGCAAATCCGGTGTTTCTCCGTGGCTTGTCTGATTGCTCCGTTCTTCGTTCTTCGTTCTTCGTTGGCCTCGGCTATCAAGGTGGCTTATGAAAACTCCAATTGCTGCTCCGAATGGCTGGGAAAACACCTCTTTTCCAAGAGGAGAAATCGGCACAAGAACACACAAAGGGAAATTGGAAAGATAGGAATTGAGAGAAAGTGAGAGAGGAGAATGTTGGATGCTTGAGGTGTGTTTTGAATGAGCAGCTAGGGGCTGTATTTATAGGTGATCAAGGCTGCAAAAAATAGCAAATACCAGCAGCAAAAGAGGCTCCCTTGGCCGGCCATCCCATGTGGCAAAGTTGAAAGATTCAACTTTGCTAAATATAGCATGGGCAAATCTTTAAAGCCATGAATTTTGGAGGGGTTTGAATGAGGTTTTGAAAGATCTTCAAGGACTCCTTTGCAAGCTGAATTAATCAGCTAATAAGCTGATTTGGGCCATCATTGTGGACGGTTTGGGCTGCCCAATTGGTGGCTGGTTCGGTTCAATCGGTTCGATTCAACAGTGCGGTTCAACTAGCCCTTTCTTCCATAATTAATTAATGATAATTTATTTAGCCCAAATTAAATTGGGAATAAATTAAAGTTAATTATATTATGATTAAATCTTCATAATTGGACCGTCTTGGGCTGGAAATAAATTTTCCTTGAACTTGAAATTGCTTCTCGGTTTTATTCTTCGAGCAGTGTCTGCCGAGCCGATTTTCGCCCTTTGTGCGAATATGTCGAAAATAGTCAAAATTAAGAAAAATTAACTATAAAATTAATTAAAATTCATCATGTTCATATTTTTTTCACAATTTAATTATTTTATAATATTTAATTATTTTCTGACAAGAATTTACTCAAAACCACATGAATTTGGGTAAAAAATGGCATGAAAAAGTATATAAATTTTTGTGTATCCATCAGCCAAGGGGGGTTTTTATAGCTGAATGTGGCAGCTGAAATTTTCTAAAAATAGCAGCCAAAGAGCCACCCCTTGGCCGGCCACCTATGTGGCAAAGTTGATGGCTTCAACTTTGCTAAATATGGCATGGGCAAATCTACAAAGCCACTAATTGTGGAGGGGGTTGAATGCAACTTTGACAAGTCTCCAAGGGCCTCTTTTCAAGCTTAATTAATCAGCTAATAAGCTGATTTGGGTCAGTATATGGACGGTTTGGGCTGCCTAATTCTTTGATCGGTCAGGTTCAATCGATTTGGTTCAACTAGTGCGGTTCAACTAGGCCCTTTTTCTATAATTAATTAAGATTAATTTATTTAGCCCAAATTAAAATGGGAATAAATTAAAATTAATTAATTTATTATTTAATACACATATTTGGACCGTCTTAGGCTGGAAATTATTTCTCCTTGTTACTTCGAATTGCTTCTCAGTTTTATTCTTCGAGTAGTGTCTGCCGAGCCAATTTTCGCCCTTTGTGCGAATCTGTCGAAAATAGTCAAAATAACTCAAAATTAACTATAAAATTAATTAAAATTCATGATGTTCATATTTTTAACACAAATTAATTATTTTATAATATTTAATTATTTTTCGACAAGAATTTAACCGAAATAGTATGATTTTAAGTTAAAAAGGGCATGTAGAAACATGTAAATTTCCGTGTTTCCACACCCCCAAACTTAATTCATTTCTCGTCCCGAGTAATGCACAAATTTGAAAAGAATTTTCTCGAAAACACTTTTGAAAAACTCCTTCAGAACAACATTCTTCCGAAAATCATGAAATTAATATATTTATGCTCAAAAATAAGAAATTTGATAATTATGCTACTTAAGTATATATATCATTCAAATTACATCCAACAACTATTATAATAGCAAAATTTGACTAAATGTTTCTTTAACAAAGACATGCTAACCCTTACCAATTTGATTTTTTTTTATTCCCTTATTAAGACTAAGCTGCAATCATTAAGTTAAACTTATGTCTTCATATGTTGATCTTAGCAACTTCTCTCCACTAATGTAGGTAGCATAGAAATTTGAATCAATAGGTCTTTATTAAGGTTGTAACGTGGCTAGGATATGCGTAGGTAAAAGATAGATAAATTTTTGCTTAAAAACCCTATTATTAGCGTAAATCAAACCTTCAGAATTTTTACCTTTTATACACCAACTTATTATACTTTCACATGATCTTTTATACATCTATTTTCTTTCGAGTACATTCTTTTTTTTTAATCAAATTCGAGCACTTGCTTCATGTACTACAATTTTCGAGCAATTGATACTTCTTTTCAACTCCCCCAAACTTATTTTCAAATGATATTCTGAATAATACTGAGTCTAGTGTTTGGGACAATTTTAAAGATAATGAAGAGAAAAGTGATGGCTAAATATTGCAAAGGTCCAAATAAAACTAAGCCATATAGTCTGAAAGTTGGGTTTCAAAGGATAATTTTATTAGGGTTGGCTTGAAAGGCTCAAACGGTCCAAACAATAGTTGCCTAAATCATTTTCAATATTCCATGCTTCCTAGGATTTCGCCTCAAGAAATTACTAAGTCAATTCTAAAGACTTAAACTTTCATGCATGCCTAATTTTGTTCGTAGGGAACTAAAAATTTTATGGTATGAATTTGCATGCTTTATTAAAAAAAATCCATTCATATCATTATTAAGCTAACATAATAGCTTATTGAAATAATAGAACTTTATTAATACTGAAGTATAGCATCCTTAACAAAATTTTCAAATTATTGAACAAAATATATCCTAATCATAATTAAAAGAAAATTTTATTCTGAGTGGAATTAATTCAAATTTTCGGCCCCCTACTTAGAGTGAACAATGTCCTCATTGTTTAAAGTGAATAGATACTATACACCAGGTAGGATTTTAGAAAAGAGGAGGTGAGTCAAATTGACTGCTTAAGTACCAAGCTCTCTCTAAATCCAATCCTAGACATGTATACCTATTTCCACACTTTAGCCTTTGCGACTTGTTCAGATTTTATTCATGAATCCTATCTCTTGTTCTATTGTGCAAAAATAAAAATTCCTAATTAACCTCATCCTAAAATAACTTAAGTGTAACACCCCTATCCCGTGTCCGCCGCCGGATTAGGGTTAGGAGCGTTACCGGACATATCAGAAAGCATTAATAGAAATTCACACATTCATTCATCATTCTCAAGTATGAGGTCCCTTAAAACGGTCAACGAGACCTTAATCATGCTTATAAATCAAGTCGGGACTCAACCGAAACACATACAATTTCTATGGAAAATTTAAAACTTTTTTAAACTACAGGGGAGACACGCCCGTGGGAGGAGACCGTGTACCCTCCACGGCTTCTAGACACCCCCGTGTGCCCTTCCGTGTCTATATACTGACTATACTCCCACGGCCTCAAAGCACACCCGTGTGCTCTGGCTGTGTACTACTAGGCCATATACTGACTTCATCACACGGTCACCAGGCACGCCCGTGTGCTCTAAGCTAGCTATTGACTTGGCCCCACGGTCTCTAGGAATGCCCGTGTGCCATAACCGTGTGACATTATGGGCCATTTGCAAGTTCAAAATGCCACCCATTTAATCAAACCTACAAGTATCACAAACCAAGGCATATCTTGAACATATAGCAACCAAAAACATAGCAATTTGTCTATTCAATCTATACATTTAATATCTAATTCATTCATGCCATGTTTCAAGACAAAACATATACATAACTAAAATATATCTTCATCATTTAACTAACCAAAAACTTAACTATTTCATGGGCATTAAACCATACCAAAACTATACATTCAAACCTATTTCCAAACATACCAATTTGCATGACTAGATCTCAAGTATGCACAAGCATCATTCCTCTATATTCTTACCATCACATAACCATTTCATACTTCAACTAATCATACCAAAACCTACTTCACATATCATAGTCATTTAAGCAATTTACCAAAACATAACTAGCCAAATCACATGGCTAAGTTCACATAACAACTTATAACCAAAACTAGCCTATACATGCCATATCTAATTTTTTTACAAATCCAATGAGTACCAAAAAGAGTTTAGTAGTGTGATGACGATCCTTGACGGTCCCGAGCCTTCAGTAGCTTTGACGACCTATAAAACAGAGAGGACATACATAGAGTAAGCTTTCGAAAAGCTTAGTAAGTTATAAACAAATAAACTTAATAATTAAACATTCAAGACATATAATCAATATGAAATCACTAATAGCTCAATTGCATAGTCATAATTCTTCTTGGCACTATTATTTAGCCATTCATCATTCAAATTTGCCTATCATCATATACTGGTTAGCTCATAGTTTATCTATTTTTGTATCACATTTACATATGTCTCCTTCAAGCATATCTTCACATATTATCTCATCATTTCAATGCACATATTTATCATAGTAAGTTCATATAGACACTTACCTTTCATTCACACATAGTGTACTTTTTAAACGCACCTGTAACAAATATACAATTCACATAGTCATTTGTTTCTCGGACTTGCCTGTTGAACTATTCGGAACCTAATAGGGACTCAAAATGCTCAGAATAATCGTGCAATGCCAACGTCCCAGACGTGGTCTTACATGTAGTGGGATTTTGATGCCACTGTCCCAGACAGGGTCTTACACGTAAACAGATATTGATGCCACTGTCCCGGACAGGGTCTTAAACATAAACTGATATTGATGCCACTGTCCCAGATAGGGTCTTACACGTAAACAGATATTGATGCCACTGTCCCGGACAGGGTCTTACACATAAACTGATATTGATGTCACTGTCCCAGACAGGGTCTTACACGTAAACAGATATTGATGCCACTGTCCCGGACAGGGTCTTACACATAAACTGATATTGATGCCACTGTCCCGGACAGGGTCTTACACGTAAACAGATATTGATGCCATTGTCCCGGATAGGGTCTTACACGTAAACAGATATTGATGCCACTGTCCCGGATAGGGTCTTACACGTAAATAGATATTGATGCCACTGTCTCGGACAGGGTCTTACACGTAAACAGATATTGATGCCACTGTCCCAGACAGGGTCTTACACATAAAATGATATTGATGCCACTGTCCCAGACAGGGTCTTACACGTAAATAGATATTGATGCCACTGTCTCGGACAGGGTCTTACACGTAAACAGATATTGATGCCACTGTCCCGGACAGGGTCTTACATGTAAACAGATATTGATGCCACTGTCCCGGACAGGGTCTTACACATAAACTGATATTGATGCCATTGTCCCAGACTGGGTCTTACATGATAAAAACAGAACAAATGTCTAGGACATGATTAAGCCAATCCTATCTATTCCTAGGTTCGTACGGGCTTCTCGGACTTAGTCACTATATCGAACTTATCTCGGAGTTCAAATGCATAACATCTCATAAGCATTCATTATCATCATTAATCATATGAACAATTACAATTGCATACATATACATTTATTTGCATAGTTACTTACCTCGGATTCGATCTATAGAAATGGAAACGACTACTCAATTAGTTTCGCTTTCCCGCGATCTACATCTATTTTCCTCGGTTCTTGATCTAAACATATTCAAAATTAACCCTTTTATTCACTAATTCATTTAATTCAATCCAAAGACACACATTTAGGACTATTTACACTTTAGCCCTTATATTTTCACATTTTATCAATCTAGTCCATTTTTCTCAAAACATTAAATTCACAAAACCAATACACAACCAAGCTTAGCCGAATATATATATACATCATACAAGCTCATACTTTTCATCAAATTGACAATTTAGTCCTCCAAAATAATATTTTCTCAATTTAGCCTTAATTAGCTAAATTCATCAAAAATTCAAGAACAAAATATGTTCATCTACCACCAACCTATCATTTAACACCTTA
The DNA here is from genome assembly GCA_005393395.2 of Gossypium australe. NCBI lineage: Eukaryota > Viridiplantae > Streptophyta > Magnoliopsida > Malvales > Malvaceae > Gossypium > Gossypium australe. Next base: position 57,003,587 of record CM016615.1, read on the forward strand.
AAACTTCACAAAGCTCAACATATCATCCATGGCATAATTCACAAACATCATCAATACACAAAATTGATACATGTGTTTTGTAGCTCTCAAAGCAACGATTACAAAAACGTAGAAATTATCGAAAACCAACTCAAAACATACCTTAATTTAAGCTTACAAGTGCCAAAAATCAAAAGAACATTTTCTTCTTTTCTTTCCTTGCTATATTTGGTAGAGAATGCAAGAATGAATCCACTTTCATGTTTCTTTTATTTTATTATAATATAACTTGTAAAACAAATATAATATAAAATTTAACTTATAAAATAACATATAAAAACATGTTATAAAACCATGTTGCCGTCCACTAGCCTTATTTTGGCCAAATTGCAACATAAAACCCTTACAAACCAAAGCCACATCAATTAAACCACTTAATCAAATGAAAAGCCACTTTTAAACTTTATGCGTTTTAATCCTTTTGTGAAATTAAACACACAGACAGACAAATTAGTTTAAGAAAATTTACCACGTGCTTAATCACATATCATCTGCACAGGAAATAATATAAAAATATTATTCGGACTTGGATTCGTAGTCCCAAAACCACTGTTCCGATTAGGGTATAAACCGGACTGTTACATTAAGACTAAAAAATAAAACAAAGTTGAAGTCCTCCCTTTTTTTTATGAATTCGACTCATCTTTTGCTCCATCTGTATTTCCTTTGCATGAATCGCCTTGCTCCCTCTTCGATAATGAAATCCATGGTTCAAATATGAAATCTGGAAACTCAGGCACAAAAATAAATGGCTCATTATAAATTTTCTTAAGGGCACTCCTCATCGAGTCATCCTTTATTTTTGAGTATCTCCAGTAGGCTTGTTGCTGCCATTGCAACATGAAGATCTGGGCTAGGTGGTGGAGCTCCAAACATTGAGGTCTCGATATCAAGTTCAGCTTCTAGTTCTATTGGTTTTGCCTCACTAGGGACTTCAGTTGATTACTCTGGCGGGATCTCTGTGGGATCATCTTTTGCTTCTTCGGGATCCTCACTCTCTTCAACTCATTACTATAGAACAGAATCTTCAGCTACTCGGTAGAGGTCCCAATCGGTGATTGTGCCTTGACTATACCCTGTCTTCTTCACGTCCGCAAGGATTTTTGCTTTTAAGCATAGAATCATTATCGTAAAGGGGAAGTAGGCCTGGCCAGAACGTCTAACAGCACAATTTCGCATTTTTCTTAGGATGATTTTTCCCACATCAATGGTCTCTCCAGTTAGAATCGAGTATAATAGGACCATTCGCTCTAATGAGATTGTAGTCCCATGCGAACTAGGCATAAGGCTGAAACAAATGAAATAGAACCATACCTTCGCAAGTGGTGTCAAATACTCTCTTCGACACGTGTGGATTCCTTGCTTTGACACAGTCCACTTAGAACCTGGAACTGTAAGTTCCTCGAGAATTTCTTGCAGATTTTCAGGCTTAATGTTGCTCAACAGAGAAGAATATTCATCGTTTTCGAAATCAGGTAATTCAAAGAACTCATTAATATCATTTGAATTTATTGGTACCTTGATTCCGCGAACTAGAACTTCGGTCAATTCGCTTGAGGTTAAGTTCGCATAAAATTCACGAACTAGTTCCTCATCCACACTTGGTCTCTTTTCACAAAACAATTCCCAATTGAGGGCTTCAGCAACTTGACGAATACGTACCGTAAAGTCTCTGTAGTTGCTTTCCTTCAATGTGAAGCCTTTCTCTGGATGCATCTGTTGATTTTTGAAGATACTTTCGTATCTTACTTTGGCTTCTTCACAGTGGAACTTATTTTACGTTTCATCGATTTGAGTGGAAGCACGAGTTCTCTTGCGAGGCATGATTGACCTGAACATAAGATGGAAAAAAATTATTTTCTCAAAAATTTAATTAATAAAAATTACTAATATTTTAATAAATTGAAAAATTAAATAATTAAATAAAATTAAGATTTAAGAAAAAAAATTGTTCTTACCACCTTCCTTGTAAAAATTAAGAACTCCTAAACTAAAATATACTTATGAAACAAAAGATGGAAATTTAAAGGGAATGTTGAAGGCTTAGGGCTTGATGTGTGGATGAAAGAGATGTGTTGGTCGGGTGTTGGAAGGCTGCTAGGTGCGCGGGCAGATGGGTGCGGAAGCAAGCTGCAACGCGTGGTAGGGGCTGCGCGCAAGCAGCAGTGTGCAAGGCATTGCGGCAACCAGGCCACGGCCGTGCGCAGGTGCGGTGCACAGGAGCAGGACACGGCTTGGGTAGCTGGGCTGGAGCAGCAAGTGTAGCGGCACGGGGAGGCCATTGGCGCGCCTGTGTGCGCGAGCTACTGGACGCTTGGGCGTGCGGCTAGGTGCTTCATCTAAGAGGTTTTGGCACTTGGGTTTTGGGTTTTTTGAGTGATGAATGAATGGGAAGAGGCATGGGTGGAATTTATAGTGAGAGTAATAGGAATTAGAGTAAAACTCTTAGAGTAATTTAATAATTAAAAAATTCTAATTCTAATCCTACTCAAAGTTAACAACAATTAATAATATGCTTATGAAATTATCAATTGCTATTAAATTATTAAGATAAACATGAAATATAATTAAATAATATTAATCCTAATTCTAAGCTAAGTTGATAAAAAAATAATATATAGATTATAAGAGATATAATTATATATTAAAGTTTATCATATTACTATAAATATATATTAAGTAAAAATATTTATTTTAGATACCTTTTGGACATATTTACAAAAAGAGGCACCTAGTTTTTATTATTTACGAAAATAGTAACCAAATTTTAAAAATAATTCAATTAAGTCTCTAGACTTAATGAAAATTTGAAATTGAGTTGCAATTTAAGACTTGGGTCAAAATTGACCTTTTTATTTGAAAAACCAAAAATTTATTTTGTCATTTAGAGAACAATTTCTCGGAAAATTATGTAAAAAATTAATCCCAGGAAAGATTGGAGGGGTCACAAGCGGTTCCGCTTAAGTTCCAATCTCCTAGACAGAATTTATTTAAACATAATAAACCCAAAAATATACCCTAAATAATTTATTAAAAACAAGAAAATTTAAATATCTGATAAACTGAACAAGATTTGATCTCCTTCAGGTTTTTCTCCGTAGTAATGTTTCAAACGCTGAGTGTTGACTTGGAAATTACCTCCCTTACCTTGGAGTTCAACAACTCCATATGGATAGACATGATGAATCGTAAATGGACCGGACCAACATGATTTTAACTTACCTGGGAAGAACTTCAATCTGGAATTAAATAACAAGACTTGCTGACCTGTTTCAAATTCTCTAACTCGAATGTGCTTGTCATGCCATTTCTTGAGTCTTTCCTTGAGTAATTTGGCATTTTCGTATGAGAACATTCGAAATTCCTCTAGCTCGTTGAGTTAGAGCATCCGTTTCTCTCTTGCAAGCTTAAGATCCAAGTTGAGTCGTCGAAGGGCCCAGTAAGCTTTGTGCTCTAACTCCAGAGGTAGATGATAGGCTTTCCCAAAGACCAATCTGTACGGTGACATTCCTAAAGGTGTCTTGTATGCTATTTTGTAAGCCCATAAAGCATCATCTAGTCTCTTGGACCAGTCTCGTCGGTTCGGGCAAACTACCTTCTCAAGTATGCCTTTGATCTCCTTATCTGCCAGCTCAGCTTGCCTATTTGTCTGTGGATGGTAAGTTGTAGCAACCTTATGTTTTACTCCATGTTTATCTAACAACCATTTTAACCACTTGTTCACAAAATGGATTCCTTCATCGCTGATAATAGCTCTTGGGGTTCCAAACCTTGTGAACACGTGTTTTTGCAAGAACTTCATCACAACCTTAGCATCGTTCGTTGGATAAGCTTCTGCCTCAACCCACTTGGATACATAATCTACTACTACCATGTACTTGTGACCAAAAGACGGAGAGAAAGGACCAAGAAATTCAATACCCCAAACATCGAACAATTCTACCTCAATGATATTTGTTCGAGGCATCTCATTTCTGTTGGTGACATTTCCAACCCTCTGACATTGATTACAACTCTTTATGTAAGTGTATGCATCCTTGAATAGTGTTGGCCAAAAGAATCTGGCTTGCAATACTTTGGTCGCTGTACGTGTACCTTCGAAGTGTCCCCCACTTGGAGCTGAGTGATAGTGGTATAAAATCTTCGGTATTTCATCTTCTGCCACACATCTCCTCATCATCTGATCTGCACACTTTTTAAACAAAAATATGGCTCTTCCCAGAAATAGTACTTCGCATCGTGAAGAAACTTTTTCCTTTGTTGATATGTTTTATCAATCGGCAAAAAAACCACAAGCTAAATAGTTAGCAATATCAGCAAACCAAGGAATATTATGGACATGATTTACCTTCAGTATGTGCTCATTTGGAAATGTCTCCTGAATCGGTAGAAGTGGAGAATTTCCATCTTGCGGCTCCAATCTAGACAAGTGATCTCCTACTTGGTTCTCTACTCCCTTTCGATCTTGAATTTCTAGATCGAACTCTTGAAGTAGTAGTACCCACCAGATCAATCTCGGCTTAGCATCTTTCTTGGCCAGTAATTATTTAATTGTCGAGTGGTCCGTATAGACAATCACTTTGGTACCCATAAGATAAGATCGAAACTTGTCGAAAGCAAACACAATAGCAAGTAACTCTTTTTCCATTACTGTATAATTTAGTTGAGCTTCGGTTAGAGTTCGACTTGCGTAGTTGATGTGATTAAAAACTTTGTTCCTCCGCTGGCCCAAGACAGCTCCAATTGCGAAGTCACTTGCGTACACATCAATACGAATGGCAAATCCCAGTCTGGTGTGACGATTATGGGTGCCGTGACTAATCGACTCTTCAAATCGTTGAAGGCTTTTAAGCATTCCTCATCAAACTTGAATATTGAGTTCTTCTCCAATAATTTGCATAAGGGTTTAGCAACTTTGGAGAAGTTCTTGATAAATCTTCGATAAAAACCGGCGTGGTCCAAAAAGCTCCTAACACCTTTTACAGATGTTGGAGGTGGGAGTTTCTCAATAACTTCTACCTTTGCTTTGTCTACCTTGATCCTATGTCTCGTTATCCGATGCCTTAGAACAATTCCTTCTCGTACCATAAAATGGCATTTTTCCTAGTTGAGTACGAGATTCATTTCTTCGCATCGCCTTAGTACCTTAGCTAGATTGGCTAAGCAATCATCATAAGTATCTCTGAATACTAAAAAATCGTCCATAAAAACTTCCAAGTACTTCTCAACCATGTTAGTAAAAATAGACATCATACATCTTTGAAATGTAGCAGGTGCATTACATAAACCAAATGGCATGAGTCTAAATGCCAATGTACCGTACGGGCAGGTGAATGTCGTTTTGTGTTGATCTTCCGGTGAATGCCGTTTTGTGTTGATCTTTCGGTACCCTGAGTATCCATCGAGAAAGCAGTAGTAATCTCGTCCTACGAGTCTATCTAGCATCTGGTCCAAGAACGGCAAAGGAAAACGATCATTCCTAGTCGCATTGTTCAGCTTCAGGTAATCGATGTAGATTCTCCATCCCGTAATTGTTCTAGTTGGTATCAACTCGTTGTTCTCATTTTCTACGACTGTGATACCTACTTTCTTCGGCACAGGCTGGACCGGACTCACCCATGAACTATCTGAGATGGGGTAAATTATACCCACATCCAACCACTTGATAATTTCATTCTTTACCACAGAGTTAAGGCGTTACCTAAATAAACATATTTTAAGTGTGTAGGTAATACCTTGAGTTTTAACTTAGGTGGCTCCTCGGTTGATGCTTTTGGCTGGGTGTAATCTCTTTTCTCTAATTCCAAAGATTCAAAACGAGATTGTAGATTAAATCCCCTTTGATTAGCTTCTAGCAAAGCTAAGTATTCATCCTCCTCTTCATCATTTGGGAGGTCCGATGTCAAAATTCTTTCCAGTGGGTCCTCAACACAGTCGAGTTCTTTCTCCACTATTAAATTCTCTAAATCAGATACTACAGAACAATCACCCATTGTGTCACAAAATCGCATTGACTTAAAAATGTTAAATGTTACCTGATCATCCTGAACAAGCATAGTGAGATCGCCCTTCTGCACATCAATAAGGGTCTTTCCAGTTGCTAGGAACGACATTCCTAGGATGATTGGTACTTCTTTGTCTGCTTCAAAATCTAGAATTACAAAGTCAGCAGAAAAGATAAACTTATCTACACGTACCAATACGTCCTCTATTTTTCCTTCTGGACGTGCTAAGGATCGATCTGCTAGTTGAAGCGTAACTATAGTTGGTCTAACTTCTCCTATCCCCAACTTCCTAAATACTGACATAGGCATCAAGTTGATACTTGCACCTAAGTCACGTAATGCCTTACCACAATATGTTGCTCCAATGTTGCACGGTATGGTAAAACATCCAAGATCCTTCAATTTTGGGGGTAGTTTGTCTTGAAGATATGCACTGCATTCCTTCGTCAGAGCTACCGTCTCAAATTCTCCAAGTCTTCATTTCTTAGACAAGATATCTTTCATGAACTTGACGTAGTTCGACATTTGCTCAAGTGCTTCAACCAATGAGATGTTATATGAAGTTGCTTGAGTACGTCAAGGAACTTCTTGAATTGAATCTCCTGCTTCTGCTTCTGAAGTCTTTGAGGGTAGGGTAGTGGTCATTTCATTACTGGAACTGCTTCTGATTGATTCGCCTTTGGTAGTAATTCTGCATCTAACGAAGTTGTTAGTTGATCAGAATTAGCTGGTCCTGAGGTTACTTTGTCGGGTTTTACAGATTCTAGTTTTGGTGAAACTAGGATTTCAACACTTGGTTGAACTTCTTCCGAGTCTTGAGCCTCAGCTTGCTCCTTTCCAGCTTCAATGGTATTGGGCTTTATTGTCTTTCCACTCCTCAGTGTTAGCGCTTTGCAGTGCTCCTTTCCTGGATTTCTTGGATTTTTCGTATCACTGGGTAAGGTACCCTGTGGTCGGTTCCTAAGTTCAGTTGCAAGCTGGCCCACTTGATTCTCCAAATTCTTCAATGTAGCTGCTTGGCTCTGGATTAAGGCATCATTCTTTGCCATGTATGGCTTCAGCAAACTCTCCAAGCTATTGAATGCCTCAACTTGAACTGGTTTCTGAACTTGTTGCAGAAAATTAGGCGGCTGGGTTGGTTTGGGTTGGGTGTAAGTGGTACTGGTTCTAGCCCCTTGGTTACTCCAGGAGAAATTCAGGTGGTTTCTCCATGATGGGTTATAAAAATTTGATTGCAGACCTTGCCTTCCTCGGTTTTGGTTCTGATTACCCCTGTAGTATACAGATTCTGGGTTCGATGGACATTCTTCAAATAAATGTCCCTCCCCACAATTGACACAGGCTATATTCTCAAATTGATTAGGCGGCTATGCTGCAAAACTATTAGACCCATTAGTAGTAAGATTTTTAAGTATTGAGGATATTGATGATACTTGAGATACGAGTGAAGTAAGAGCATCTACTTCATGTATTCCAGCGACTCGTCTTCCTGACACTGCTCGACTGGTTAGCCATTGATAATTGTTGCTAGCAATCCTCTCAATAATTTCATAAGCCTCATTATAAGACTTAGAAAGGAGAGCACCATTAGCAGAGGCGTCCACTACCATCCTTGTGTGAGCATTGAGACCATTATAGAATGTCTCAAGTTGAATGCAATGTGGGATTCTATGATGAGGGCACTTTCGTAATAACTCTTTAAATCTTTCGCATGCCTCATACAAGGACTCATCATCCATTTGGTGGAAGGTAGTGATCTCATTCCTCAGCTTAGCATTCTTGCTTGGCGGGAAATACTTCATCAGGAATCTCTCGGCTAATTCTCGCCATGTAGAAATGGAGTTTGATAGCAATGAGTTCAACCAGGCACGAGCTCTATCCTTTAACGAATATGGGAACAAATTCAATCGTAAGGCATCTTCGGGAACTCCGGCTAACTTGAAAGAATCACTCACTTCCATAAATAATCTTAAGCGAAGATGAGGATCTTCAGTAGGCATTCTACTGAATTGGCCCACAGTCTGAAGCATCTGAAACATAATTGGCTTCAGCTCGAATTGTTGTACCTCAATTTTGGGTCTTTTAATACCCGGATTAAGATCATTGAACACTGGCACGACATATTGTCTTAAAGCTCTATCCCTATCATCAGCAATAAGGATAGGATTCTGAGCAGGGTTTGCTCTGTTTCCTTGATTCATATTCTTGAAGTTCATCTCTTCGGTCCTTCTCTAGTTTGCTTGTCTTCTTCGCTGTCGAAAGGTTCGTTCTATCTCAGGGTCTACAGGGAGTAAGTCAATAATCTGGTCAATACTCATAAACACTTGAAATAATCACAGAAAAATTAAGTAAAAATTTCAATAGGAAAATAAATAAACCAAAATGTAAAATAGATTCACAAATAGTGGCTTTGAAAAACAGTCCCCGGCAACGGCACCAAAAACTTGGAACGGTGGAAATGTGCAAGTGTACACAATCGTAACAAGTAATAAAATGACAAATAAATGTCGAGTTATCGTACCTACAGGGACTATAAAAGAATTATTTATGAAAATGATTTTAAACACTTTGGTGAAGGAAAAATATTTGGTTTTGAGAAATGATTAAAACCTAGAAAACAAAGTAAACTAAACAAAATAAAATAAAGTTCTAATGCACGATTTCAAAAGCTGATTTTTATCAAGATGATATAATTGTGTTGGATTAATTACATTTCTTAATTTAGAATTATTAATCTCATGCTTATACTTGTTACGAATAAATTCACGGCAACTCGGTAATTTGCTAACTTATGAACATATTTACAAATCAAAAATCCATTCATCTCTTGTACATATTCCTATGTCAATTCAACCGATAAAACTTATTTATAGAAGTAAACATGTTATTGCACATACATACTTATTAAATTAAACAATCTCTCACATATTCCTATGTCGATTCAAATGATTAATTCAACCTAATAAGCATATAAAAGACTATGTGAGATAAAAAAGTATCCTTACGTTGAAACAGTTTAATCACCAAAATCTTGCAAGTTATGCAAGGCATATGTATTGCGAAATACAATGCTAATCTAATCTTCAGCTACCTTAGAAGAATTAAACATGCACTGATTAAGTACTGTGTCCATTAATTACAATTTCTATGCATTTAAATAATTAATTCTTTAGTTATCTAAGCAATTAAAATGCCAGAATAACTTAAGCATGATTTTACTTAATCAAGCATTTTACCGAGGCCTATAACAACATAAACACAATTTTAATAATTTAAAAGGACGACATGCAATCAACCCAACACGAATTAAATTTAAGCTAAGATGATTAAATTAACCATTCCAATAGAATAAATATTCATAAACATGTTTGTCAAAACAACAACTAAATTTAAAGAGATAGGGAACAATAAGCAAATCTGGTGTTTCTCTGTGGCTTGACTGATTGCTCTATTCTTCATCCTCTGTTGTCATTGGCTATCAAGGTGGCTCATGAACACTCTAATTTCTGCTCAATGATGGCTGAAGGAGACCCCTTTCCCAAGGGGAGAAATTGACACAAGAGCAAGGAGATAGAAAAATGAAAAGTTGAGAGAAAGTGAGAGAGGAGAAGAGAGAATGAGATGTGAATGAGAGATGAGGGGATGAGGGATGCTTTGAATGATCAGCCAAGGGGGTTTTTATAGCTGAATGTAGCAACTGAAATTTTCTAAAAATAGCAGCCAAAGAGCCACCCCTTGGCCGGCCACCATGTGGCAAAGTTGATGGCTTCAACTTTGCTAAATATGGCATGGGGCAAATCTACAAAGCCACTAATTGTGGAGGGGGTTGAATGCAACTTTGACAAGTCTTCAAGGGCCTCTTTGCAAGCTCAATTAATCAGATAATAAGCTGATTTAGGTCAGCATATGGACAGTTTGGGCTGCCCAATTCTTTGATCGATTCGGTTCAATCGATTTGGCTCAACTAGTGCGGTTCAACTGGGCCCTTTTTCCATAATTAATTAAGATTAATTTATTTAGCCCAAATTAAATTGGGAATAAATTAAAATTAATTAATTTATGATTTAATACACATATTTGGACCGTCTTAGGTTGGAAATTATTTCGCCTTGTTACTTCGAATTGCTTCTCGGTTTTGTTCTTTGAACAGTGTCTACCAAGCCAATTTTCGCCCTTTGTGCGAATCTGTCGAAAATAGTCAAAGTAACTCAAAATTAACTATAAAATTAATTAAAATTCATGATGTTCATATTTTAACACAATTTAATTATTTTATAATATTTAATTATTTTTCAACAAGAATTTAACCGAAATAGCATGATTTTAAGTTAAAAAGGGCATGTAAAAACAAGTAAATTTCCGTGTTTCCAGATGCATGGTTGGGAAGTTGTTGATTTGTTGACCTATTCTCCCTTGATTCATGGAATGGGTTGGACGGTTTTGGTGGTAGAAGTTGGGGTGAATTTGTGATCTTTTTTCAAGTATAAAGACCTCAATTTAATTATCCCAAAGCATAGTTTTTGGTTGCTCTTGATGCTTGTTTAATTTAGGCTTCTCTTACCCTTGATGGATGATTTTGTAACCCAATTTAAGACATAATTAGATTTCTTTTCAACAACCAACTTCAATTGGGTCAAGATAAAATTTCTGAACCCAATCATGCTCTAGCCATCCATATGACTTGTTCATGTGTGACATTTAATTTGCTCCCATGTTTGTAACACCCCAAACCCGGCCTAGACGTTATGACCGGATCTGGCATGTCAAACAAAAGGGTAAATTGAAAAGCTAAGCATATGTTAAAAACTAAATGTCACATGGAAGGGTTGTTTAAAAACTAAGCGTTTGTTGAAACTGTTTGCAACTCTTTTGAAAACTCTGAGTTTCGTTGCTTGTTTGTAAAAACCCCGATTTACTTAATGTCTCTTTTATAAAGTTGTTATTAATTTGAAAACTGCCTTTATTAAGAAAACCGAGGTTGAATATTTGCGGAAACGTGATATTTTAGAAAACGATTATTAATGATTTAAGAAAACCCCGTATTTATCAGTTTAACAGTTATAATTGAAACCTTAAAGAAAAGTAACCCAATGGCCTTATTACAAAATATTAACCCAAATTAAATAATCTCAAAATAAACTAATTTTAAAGTAAAGCAAAAACGAAAATTTACTAAGTCACGAGAAATATTCCCGGTGTATGGCCACCACAGAGTCCTCCGTCGCTCCAAATCCTCTAACGCTAGTGATCACCTGCAAGGTTAAAGCAGAGGGGTGAGTTAAGAGAACTCAGTGTGTGATTCCCTAAACGGTCACTAACTGGGCCTTAGCCCTTACGGTAACACATTTGGGCCCAAGGCCTATAATCGTGGTAATGCCATGATGAAATGCAGATAATGTAATGCAACCCAACCCAATCCAGCCAATGCACCCCCGTACCAACCAATCGTCACCTGTGGGGATCAAGTCAACCCACCCCGCCAATCGCACCAATAATGCAGACAAGCTGCTAATCACAATATTTGTGGCCGAGCCACTAGAGTTATAATACGTATAAATATATATATATGTGTGGTAGAGCTACCGGTCTACACTGCTCTTCAATCATTATCCCGACCCATGCAACATGATAACATGCAATATATATCAACATACATAAGTGTAATAAAATCATACACACGATAGTCATCCACAATAAAGGGTATTACGGTCATTCTACCCATTGAGGGTATTTCGGTCATTCTACCCATTGAGGGTATTTCGGTAATTTTGCAACCCAAAGGTACTTCAGTAATTTCACAACCCGAGGGTATTTTAGTAATTTCGCAACTCGAGGGTATTTTAGTAATTTCGCAAATTAGGGGTATTTCGATAATTTTATAAATCGAAGGTATTTCGATAATTTCGTAAACCGAGGGTATTTCGATAATTTTGCAAACTAGGGGTATTTTAGTAATTTCACAAATCGAAGGTATTTCGGTAATTTTGCAAACCGAGGGTATTTTGGTAATTTTGCAAACCAGGGCTATTTTGATAATTTCACAAATCGAGGCTCTTCTATTAATTTTGCAAACCGGGGGTATTTTAGTAATTTTGTAAACTAGGGGTATTTCGGTAATTTTGCAAATCAACGGTATTTCAATAATTTGGTAACCCAAGGGTATTTTAGTAATTTTGTAAACCAAGGGTATTTCAGTAATTTTGTCAACCCCTCAAAAGGTCTACAGTCGCCTCGAGCGACTCAAGCATTCTAAAGAGAGATAATGATGCGAATGGGCCTAAGGCCCATTCTCGGCCCAAATGAGCCCACACGCTCGTGTGGCCCATTTAGCCCAAATCTAGCCACAGATATGAGATTCACATAGTCTAATCCAACATCTACTACACAATCTTACAACTTATTCATATGTGCCCACGGGCCCATTGGGCCCACTTGGCCCCGTTCGGCCCATCGTGGCCCAAACAGCATCAACCCACAAGAATACTCATAGTGGCCTCGACTATCGCGTCGAAGCTCCCACACATGCGCTCGCACGCTCGTGTGGTTACCATCACCGTGTGACCGGCATTTCGGCATTTGCCGCTCTACAGCAAGAGTAGGGTGAAATACACACCTGATAGGAGTCTGAAGCTAACCCGCGCTCCGAATGCTCTTATGCCCAAAAGCCAACCAAGGTGTGCTTGCCCTCCTCATAGATTGCTCTATTTAAAGCCAGCTTCTCACCTTCCCTCTTGCTAGCTTCCCGATGTGGGATCCCTCCTTCAGCAGAGTTTAATTCCAACACAAACTCTGCCCGTCCCAACTTAGCAAAATAAATATCCCTTTTTGCTTGCGTTGGGATTAGAACTCAGGCTCCCTTGTAACATAATCCACGCCGCTAGCCACTAGGCCACAAGCTCCTCTTGTGTCTAAAATCATGCGCAACTAAATATAAATCTATGGGCCAAAGTCTAAGTTCACTTAAAAATAAATCAAAAAAGAAATGCAAGCGCCAAGACTTGAACCTTGGACCCATTGCTTTCTTGTGTGCCGTCATTCCCTTGTCTCCTATGTGGCGTCATTTGCCACTAGACCAAAACCCCTTTTGTGTCATTTTTCTCCACATTTTATTCTTAAAGCCTACTTACTAACTCCCAGGGTTTTATTCACCTAAAACCAAAATTTGCCTAAAGCCCAAGTTTGATCTCGGGACTTCATAGAAGCCCCCTAACCTTCCAAAATCACTCACCTAATAGGTCCAACTTGCATTAGTACCGTTCTCTTGTTCTAAAAAAAATTTAAACGCTCCCCTGGTCAAGGCCCAATAGGCCCAATTCTACTAGGCCCAAATTAGGGTCATTACAAATCTAGCCCCTTAAAGAAATTTCATCCTCAAAATTTCCAACTAACTAACAGTCGTTTAACACAGACTACCCTACTACGCTGCCGCTGCGCACTCTCATCCCAACAATACTAAAACACTTTTAACTTAATCTTGAAACACCTTACACACAACCAAACATCTAATCGCAGAAACAAACAAGTATTTTTCACATATGCATACAATTTCTATATTCAAACATCACATCCAAACAGAACACACACAGAATAAATACCGAAATACAGTCATTATAGCATATAACAGAGCAGAAGGTCAGGAAACTTACGAATTTGGTGCCGAAGACTCGGTGTGCCATACTTTTAGTAACATTATCACTTTTCTAAACCAAACTTTAAACAGATTTGGAAAAAAATTTCAAACCCATTCCACAGCTGAGTTTTTCAACCGGCTCTGATACCATAAAATGTAACACCCCAAACCCGGCCTAGACGTTATGACCGAATCTGGCATGTCACATAAAAGGGTAAATTGAAAAGCTAAGCATATGTTAAAAACTAAGTCTCACATGGAAGGGTTGTTTAAAAACTAAGCATTCGTTGAAAATGTTTGTAACTCTTTTGAAAACTCCAAGTTTCGTTGCTTGTTTGTAAAAACCCCGATTTACTTAATTTCTCTTTTATAAAGTTGTTATTAATCTGAAAACTGCCTTTGTTAAGAAAATCGAGTTTGAATATTGGCGGAAATGTGATATTTTAGAAAACGATTATTAATGATTTAAGAAAACCCCGTATTTATCAGTTTAACAGTTATAATTGAAACCTTAAAGAAAAGTAACCCAATGGCCTTATTACAAAATATTAACCCAAATTAAATAATCTCAAAATAAACTAATTTTAAAGTAAAGCAAAAACGAAAATCTACTAAGTCACGAGAAATATTCCCAGTGTATGGCCACCACAGAGTCCTCCGTCGCTCCAAATCCTCTAACACTGGTGATCACCTGCAAGGTTAAAGCAGGGGGTGAGTTACGAGAACTCAGTGTGTAATCCCCTAAACGATCACTAACTGGCCCTTAGCCCTTACGGTAACACATTTGGGCCCAAGGCCTATAATCATGGTAATGCGATGATGAAATGCAGATAATGTAATGCAACCCAACCCAATCTAGCCAATGCACTCCTGTACCAACCAATCGTCGCCTATGGGGATCAAGTCAACCCACCCCGCCAATCGCACTAATAATGCAGACAAGCTTCTAATCACAATATTTGTGGCTGAGCCACCAGATTATAATACGTATATATATATATATATATATATATATATATATATGTGGCTGTAACATCCTAAATTTATGGGCCTATGCATTTAGTGTAGGGATAGGGTTAATTTGTTAATTTAAGTGATAGGGGTCCAAACTGGGCTCAGGATTAGGCAAAGGCCTTGATTAAATTATTAGACTGTGTATTAGAGAGTTAAAAGGTGGTAATGATGTTTAAAATACCAACATGGGCTTGTGGCCCAACAATAGGTCGCACTGTAAGGGAATTAGAAGGTGGCGCCATCAACAATTAAAGAGGCCCAAGTTTTGGTCGCAAGGAGCCCATGTTTTTGGGCCATTTTCGGCACTTAAATGGGAGCAAGGGTGACGCCACAATAAGGGATTTAAGGGCCCAAAATTTAAGTTTAATGAAGCTACAAGGCTTAAAAATAGGAAGATATATTTGGATTTATAATTGATAATATAGAAGATAAAAAGGAGAAAAGATAGGAGCCTATCTATAAGGAGAGTGATGGCCGAAGATCCACCACTAAGAGGAGTAAAGAATTTGACTACTGCATGGCAAAGGGGTGCCGAATTTTCCCTCTCATTTAGCTTGAATTTTAATTAACTAGGAAGGACGTTTTCGGTTTTATACAGGAGGTGTCGAAATTCCTATAAATAGGGGGGATAGTTCCTTGATTCTGGCATTTAAAACGCTAACTCTCTCTTTATTCCTTGTGCCGAAAGTCCCTAGCCTCTTCCTCTGCAATTTCTTTCTTCAATTTCTTCAAAAGCCGAAACCTCTTCTCCATTCTTTTTCCCCTTGAGCCGATTTCTCTAAAAAGCCAAAATCTCCATAATTTTTCTTTATTCATCCTATTTGAGAATTAGTTCTAATCTTCCGGCATTTAAATCTTTCCTTTGGCATTGCCGAATCCTCTCTCTAGTGCTAGCCGAACCTCCTATGCTAAGGTAAGTGTCGATTTTTGATTAGTTCTCATGATCTATTCCCGGTTTTTGAAAGGCAAAAAGCCGAAAAGCTAATAGTTTAATGGTTCTATGTTGGGCGGCAATTCGGGATTTGAAGGAAGCTTGGTCAACTAGATCTAAAAGCCAAAAATAGCTAGTCTCCAATTTCGGGATTTTAAGGTAAGAAGATTTTCCCTAGATTTTTACTAGATTCATTCATTATATGCAAGATCTAAACTTTAAGATGAGGATTAACGATTAAATATTGTGATAGTAGCTCTGATAAGGATTTATGATGGAATTAAATATGGATCAGGCAAAGGAAAGAATCCCTAAGTTTAAGAAAAGAGCAGTATCTACCGTTCAAGATTGGCCACTTGGTTGTGGACCGGCTTCTAAACAACATCTTAGGCAGATAGCAGTTGTGTTGACTAAGGATAGCGTCGACATAGAAAGCATCGTTTTATCGGTAATCAGGTGTGTAGATCTCTAACACACTATTAATCCTGTATGTATGTCTATACATATATGTTATGGGCTAAAAACCCGGAAAGAGGCTGTATAGACAATCGAATGGAACCCTAAACGGGTTAGGCAAGGATGCCAGGTACGTAAACATAGAACTCTCTATGTGTATCGAAATATATGTAAGTCTGCATGATGTTTTCTTTATGTGTGTATGCATGGAGGGGAAAATTATGATATTGAAGGGGAAGTGCATGATAGGTCACTTGGTGATCGGTGGTAGAAAACCCACAAATATAAATGATAGGTCACATAGTGATTGGTGGCTATGCCACGTTATGGTGTGTAGCGGATGGAGGGTTGATTGTAGAAATCCCCAAGGTGTGATGGTTGGTACGGGTTGGTGTGTAGAGGATGGAAACCTAGGATGGGTTGGGTTATTATTCATTATTTATTGTTTACCATGTGATTATGATTGATACCTTTATGTATGGGCCAGGGCCCATAATGTGTTTGTGGGCTCAGGTCGTTGTGTGTTTTGACATTTATACACTGAGTTTTGGTGACTCACGCTTTCCTTTTTCTCTACGCTTTCAGATGAGCAGTAGATCGTGGACATGGGAGCCGAGACGGACTCGAGGGGCCATCAAGTTTTGTTTTCTCTATTTTTGATTATTTCGGTTTTTCTTAAGATTATAGTTTTGGAAAATTTTTATGTAATAAGGCCCCCATAGATTAGGTTCATCTAAGTAGTTCTTTATTTGTTTTTAAAGATGTTCTGCAACTTATGAAATTGTGTCAAATGTTTTATAATATTTAATAATAATAAAAAGATTTATTGTTAAAAAGTCACTTCTTTATTCAAATATTAACTAATTAACTTGTGCTTTCTAAAACCGTTAATGTGTTATGTGTTCCATAACATGCCAGATCTGGTCGAAACGCATGGGCCGAATTTGGGGTGTTACAATTTGGTATCATAGCCCAGTTCAAAACTCGGGCTGTGAAATGGGTCTAGTAAATTTTTGATTAAGTAATGTGAATTTGAAAAAAAAATGTGTCCTGGTTGAAGATATGGCCTTCGCGATCCACGCAGGTAAGTATTCTAACTTTTGATGTGATGTATATGTTGGGTTTGATGGGCTTGATGGACGTAGATTAGTATGATAGTATTAATGGACCTTAGGCTTAGACAAACAACTCTTCAATTCCCTAAGACTTAATCCAACTAAACAGAACCCGAGAACGAGTCAAAAGGTTAAGGTGTGGCAACAGGCATACGCATGTCTAGGATTGGATTCCGGAAGAGCTTGGTATTTAAGCAGTCCTAGTGACTCACCTCCTCTTCGCTGGAATCTTACCTGGTGCGTAGTGACTGTTCGCCTTAGCTGAGTTAGGGTGTGGCAATGGGCATACGCATGCCTAGGAGTGGATTCAGGGAGAGCTTGGTACTTAAGCAGTCCTAGCGACTCACCTCCTCTTCACTAGAATCTTACCTGGTGCGTAGTGACTATTCACCCTAGCTACGAGGACTTATGGATGGGCTAAACCCTATAATTAAAACCCGAAATGGACCAGCCACCTTATTTGAAAAAAAAATCCCCAAGTTTTGTAAAATTCTCAAAATACACTTGATTTGTGGAAATTTCTAATCAACCATGAATTCGTAAAATACCTATGCTTTGAAAAATTTATCCAAAAATCCCATGTTTACAAGAATAACCCGGATTATGAAACTAGATTTTCTAAGGTACCCCTGTTTTTTTAAAAAAAAAACAACAACCGCAACAACAACATCCAAATATCCCTGGTTTGTAAAATTACCAACCTACCTTTGTTTTGCAAAATGACCAAAATACCCCTAGTTTGTAAAATTACCAAATTACCCCTGATTTGTAAAATTACCAAAATACCCCTAGATTTCAAAATTACCGAAATACCCTCGGATTTCAAAATTACCGAAATACCCCCGGATTGCAAAATTACCGAAACACCCCCGAATTGGAAAATTACCAAAATACCCTTATTTCACAAAATCACCAAGAAACCCTATTTTAAAAAATTACAAAAATACCCCTATAAGAAAAATTACGAAAATACCCCTGGGTAGTGAAACAACGAAAAACACCCTTATACGATGAATGTAAGTTCATGGATGCTATTTGTATGTGGATGATTGAGTGTATGTGTTTTCTAGAATTAGAGGGTACGAACTTGAGACTGAATTGTGAATGCGAATTCGAAAGAACTACTTTTAAAACTATTATTCATAAGACTGTTCGTGGATAATCAGTGGAAGAAAACTAATAATTCATAAAATTTCTAATCAGATAAACGCGAAGCGGTAAAATGAGTACAAGGGGTAGAGGACGTCTGCAACGTGGTCGTGGTAGGGGTAGGATGACGGTGTCGGAACCAGTAGGATCTGGTCATAGATCTGAAAACGAGATGCCAGCTGCGGGGGAGGAATTTGAAGATCAGACTGCCGGAGATGACGAGGTATCTCAGGCAATGTTAAGGGTTTTAGAGAGGGTTGCTGGGGCTGGTATGGGCATAGGAGCCCGGAAATTTGTGCCTGAACGGCTTAGGGCCAGAGGAATTTCTGGTGAAGCCCCAAGTTTAGTTGAGTATTGGTTGGAGGCAGTAGAACGCATAATGGATGATTTGGATTTCATGGAGGAGGTGAAGTTGAAAGGAGTTGTATCTCTCCTACGGGATGAAGCCTATCAATGGTGGCTTACCGTTAAGGATGGTACAGTGGCTGACCGTATCACCTGGGATCTCTTTAAAACAGCGTTCCAGAATAAGTACATTGGATTGAGTTATGTGGATGCACAGCGCAGAGCATTTCTGAATCTGGTTCAAGGGAGTAGGTCAGTGGCGGCGTATGAAGCTGAATTCTTACGCCTTAGCTGTTATGCTCGTGGAATGGTAGCCACGGATCACGAACGTTGTATTGGTTTGAAGATGGCCTGAGGGATGATTTGCGTGTTTTGATAGCCCCACAGCGGGAGAGAGAATTTACTGTCCTAGTGGAAAAGGCTAAGATAGCCGAGGAGGTAAAGCGGACCGAAAAACTGAATCGGGATAGAGATAGGGGTGGAAATAAGGAATTTTGGATCGTCAACCGGGCGTACTCAGAAAAGGTCCAGGTTTAATGGACCGAAACGGGAAGAGAAACTTGCTGCTGCTAACCAGACACCAAAGTGTGCTTGATGTGGTAAATTTCATGCCGGCGAATGTTGGGCAAGCAGTGGGAAGTGTTTTAGGTGTGGATCTACGAACCATCAAGTTAGAAACTGTCCGCAGCAACGGGACGGTGAAGGGACCATGGGTCAAGGGAATGCTCAGCCTGGTAGAGGAGGTCAGCAGCCACAAAGAGGTCGTGGTGCAGCCAGAGGTGGTAATGGTGCTGGTCGGGGTCGTGGAGCACCAGGGCAAGGGGCAGGAAACACTGAGGCGGGACAGCTAGGGTTGGTCTATGCTGTCAGACGTCGAGAGGAGGCTGATGCACCGGATGTCATAACCGGTACGTTCTTAATCTTTGGTTTGCCTTACACTGCATTGATTGACATTGGGTCGACGCATTCGTACGTAGCTAGTAGCGTATCGGGAACTCTAAGGCTAGAAACTGAAATTACCCCTAGGGAAATGACTATAGTTAGCCCGTTAGGACAATCGGTAGTAGTGGATAAACTCTATCGGGAAGTACCTCTAGAAGTTCAGGGGATGGTCTTCCGAACGGATCTAATGGAATTACCATTCAGGGAGTTCGATTTAATTTTAGGCATAGATTGGCTTGTGAAGTATCAAGCTAATCTAAATTGTGCGGCCAAGCGTATGGTGTTAAAAAACCCCCGAGGGTGATGAAGTGTTGGTGATAGGAGAAAGGGGGAACTGTTTGTCGAATGTAGTAACTGCCCTAAGAGTAGAAAGGATGGTGAGGAAAGGATGTGAGGCAGTTCTATTGTTTGTTCGGGCTCTAGAAGCTAAAGATCTGACTGTTGGGGACGTTAGGACGATAAAGGAATTTCCTGATGTTTTCCCTGAAGAGCTCCCAGGATTACCCCCAGATCGTGAAGTGGAGTTTGGTATCGATCTTCTTCCGGGAACAGTGCCGGTATCTATTGCTCCGTATAGGATGGCACCGAAAGAGTTAGTAGAGTTGAAAGCGCAGATTCAGGAGTTGCTGGATAGAGGATTTATTCGACCGAGTGTGTCGCCTTGGGGAGCGCCGGTGTTATTTGTTAAGAAGAAGGATGGATCAATGCATATGTGCATTGATTATCGTCAGTTGAATAAGCTAACAATCAAGAACAAGTACCCGTTGCCAAGGATCAATGACTTGTTCGATCAGTTGAAGGGGGCCTCAATCTTTTCTAAGGTAGATCTGAGGTCAGGGTACCATCAGCTTAGGGTCAAGGAAGCGGATATTCATAAGACAGCTTTTAGGACTCGCTACGGTCACTATGAGTTTATGGTGATGCCATTTGGATTGACCAACGCGCCAGCAATGTTCATGGACATGATGAACCGAGTGTTCCAACCCTACCTAGACCGGTGTGTCGTGGTGTTTATCGATGATATCTTGGTTTATTCAAAGCAGAGGAGGAGCATGATGCTCATCTGCGAGTAGTTTTGCAGATTCTAAGGGAGAAGCAGTTGTATGCCAAATTCAATAAGTGTGAATTTTGGCTGAGGGAAGTAACGTTTCTAGGGCACGTTGTGTCGGTAGAAGGGATTAGGGTTGACCCTCGAAAGATTGAAGCAATGTTAGATTGGAAGCCACCCAAGTCTGTGGCTGAGATTAGGAGTTTTCTTGGTTTAGCTGGGTACTACCGAAGGTTTGTTGAAGGATTTTCTTCGGTAGCGACACCGTTGACTAAGTTGCTACGGAAAGGAGTTCCGTTTGTTTGGTCTGATAGGCAGCAGGAGAGTTTTGAAAAGTTAAAGAGGTTTCTGACGGAGGCTCCGGTGTTGATTCAGCCGGAGGCAGGGAAGAAGTTCGTAATTTACTGTGATGCATCACACGCAGGATTAGGATGTGTGCTGATGCAAGATGGAAAGGTGGTTGCAAATGCATCTCGGCAGTTAAGACCGCATGAATTAAATTACCCCACCCATGATTTGGAATTGGCAGCAGTGGTGTTTGCCTTAAAAATTTGGAGGCATTATCTGTACGGGGAGAAATTCGTCATTTACACAGATCATAAGAGCTTGAAGTATCTTTTGACTCAGAAGGAGTTGAATCTAAGACAGAGAAGGTGGATCGAGTTGCTAAAGGACTACGATTGCTCGATCGAGTATCACCCGAGTAAGGCTAATGTAGTGGCGGGTGCTTTAAGTCGTAAAGTAGTCTCCGACTTAAGAACAATGTTTGCTCACCTTAGTTTGTATGAGGATGGAAGTTTATTAGCTGAACTTCAAGTGAAATCCTCTTGGATCAGTCAGGTGAAGGAGAGGCAACAGACCGATGAGTTGTTAAAAGGGAAATTGCAGCTAATCTCAACAGATGGGCCAGCAGAATTCAGTATGAATGAGGAAGGATTGTTATGCTTTTGAGGGAAGGTTTGCATGCAAAAAGATCCGGAGTTAAGGCAGAGAATTTTGAATGAGGCGCATGGTAATGTATACGCTATGCACCCTGGAGGAAGTAAGATGTTTCGAGATTTGAGAGATCAGTTCTGGTGCCCAGGTTTGAAGCAAGAAGTAACCGAATTGGTGGGTAAGTGTTTGACCTGTCAGCAGGTCAAGGCGGAACACCAGATACCATCAAGATTGTTGCAGCCAGTGAAGATTCCCCAATGGAAGTGGGAAAGAATTACCATGGACTTTGTTAGTGGGCTTCCCCTCATACCCACTAAGAAAGATGCAGTTTGGGTAGTTGTTGATCGCTTGAGGAAGTCTGCACACTTTATACCCGTACGTGTTGATTATTCCTTGCAGAAGTTAGCTAAGTTATACATAGCGGAGGTGGTGAGGTTGCATGGAGTACCGGTTTTGATCACATCAGATAGGGACCCTAGGTTCACCTCTCGATTTTAGAAAGTGTTGCATCAAGTGCTGCGTACGAAATTGGATTTCAGTACAGTGTTTCATCCTTAGACCGATGGACAGTCTGAGCGGGTGATCCAGATCTTGGAGGACATGTTAAGAGGATGTGTCATAGATTTCAGAGGTAGTTGGGAAGAGTTTTTACCGTTAGCAGAGTTTGCTTACAACAATAGTTACCAGTCAAGTATTCAGATGGCGCCCTATGAAGCTTTGTACGGGCGGAGGTGTCGTACTCCTACCTGTTGGACAGAACTAGGGGAACGTCGGATTTTGGGACCAGAGTTGGTGAGTGAGACAGAAGAGAAGGTTGAATTGATTCCGGTTCGACTGAAGGAGGCATCAGACTGACAAAAGTTCTATGCTGATTTAAAGCGTAAGGACATAGAGTTTGCAGTGGGTGATAAAGTATTCCTAAAGGTATCGCCATGGAAGAAGGTACTAAGGTTTGGTCGAAATGGTAAATTAAGTCCTAGATTTATCGAACCATATCGGGTATTGAAGCGAGTAGGACCAGTAGCCTATCAGCTGGAGTTACCTCCGGAGTTAAGTCAAATTCACGATGTATTTCACGTTTCCATGCCAAGACGTTACCGTTCGGATCCATCCCATATTGTGCCTGTGGAGGAAATCGAGGTAAGACCTGATCTATCCTTCGAAGAGGAACCAGTAGAAATTTTGGATCGTGATGTCAAGGTGTTGAGAAGGAAAACGGTTCCATTGGTTAAGGTGCTGTGGCGGAATCATGGTTCCGAGGAGGCTACGTGGGAACCCGAGGAAGCAATAAGGCAGCAATACCCTCATATTTTTTGATCAGGTAATTTCGAGGACGAAATTTCTTTAAGGGGGTAGAACTGTAACATCCTAAATTTATGGGCCTATGCATTTAGTGTAGGGATAGGGTTAATTTGTTAAGTGATAGGGGTGCAAACTGGGCTCAGGATTAGGCAAAGGCCTTGATTTAATTATTAGATTGTGCATTAGAGAGTTAAAAGGTGGTAATGATGTTTAAAATACCAACATGGGCTTGTGGCCCAACAATAGGTGGCACTGTAAAGGAATTAGAAGGTGGCGCCATCAACAATTAAAGAGGCCCAAGTTTTGGTCGCAAGGAGCCCATGTTTTTGGGCCATTTTCGGCACTTAAATGGGAGCAAGGGTGACGCCACAACAAGGGATTTAAGGGCCCAAAATTTAAGTTTAATGAAGCCCAAATTTTTTAATTTAAGTGAGTTAAATTTCGGCATTAAGACTTGATGAGGTGGACGGCTACAAGGCTTAAAAATAGGAAGATATATTTGGATTTCTAATTGATAATATAGAAGATAAAAAGGAGAAAAGATAGGAGCCTATCTATAAGGAGAGTGATGGCCGAAAATCCACCACTAAGAGGAGTAAAGAATTCGGCTACTGCATGGCAAAGGGGTGCCGAATTTATCCTCCCATTTAGCTTGAATTTTAATTAACTAGGAAGGGCGTCTTCGGTTTTATACAGGAGGTGTCGAAATTCCTATAAATAGGGGGGATAGCTCCTTGATTCTGGCATTTAAAACCCTAACTCTCTCTTTATTCCTTGTGTCGAAAATCCCTAGCCTCTTCCTCTACAATTTCTTTCTTCAATTTCTTCAAAAGTCGAAACCTCTTCTCCATTCTTTTTCCCCTTGAGCCGATTTCTCTAAAAAATCGAAATCTCCATCGTTTTTATTTATTCATCCTATTTGAGAATTAGTTCTAATCTTCCGGCATTTAAATCTTTCCTTTGGCATTGCCGAATCCTCTCTCTAGTGCTAGCTGAACCTCCTATGCTAAGGTAAGTGTCGATTTTTGATTAGTTCTCATGATCTATTCCCAGTTTTTGAAAGGCAAAAAGCCGAAAAGCTAATAGTTTAATGGTTCTATGTTGGGCGGCAATTCGGGATTTGAAGGAAGCTTGGTCAACTAGATCTAAAAGCCGAAAATAGTTAGTCTCCAATTTCGAGATTTTAAGGTAAGAAGATTTTCCCTAAATTTTTACTAGATTCATTCATTATATGCAAGGTCTAAACTTTAAGATGAGGATTAACGATTAAATATTGTGATAGTAGCTCTGATAAGGATTTATGATGGAATTAAATATGGATCAAGCAAAGGAAAGAATCCCTAAGTTTAAGAAAAGAGCAGTTTCTGCCGTTCAAGATTGGCCACTTGGTTGTGGATCGGCTTCTGAACAACATCTTAGGCAGATAGCAGTTGTGTCGACTAAGGATAGCGTCGACATAGAAAGCATCGTTTTATCGGTAATCAGGTGTGCAGATCTCTATTACACTATTAATCCTGTATGTATGTCTATATATATATGTTATGGGCTAAAAAGCCGGAAAGAGGCTGTATAGACAGTCGAATGGAACCCTAAATGGGTTAGGCAAGGATGCCAGGTACGTAAACATAGAACTCTCTATGTGTATCGAAATATATGTAAGTCTGCATGATGTTTTCTTTATGTGTGTATGCATGGGGGGGAATTATGATATTGAAGGGGAAGTGCATGATAGGTCACTTGGTGATCGGTGGTAGAAAACCCACAAATATAAATGATAGGTCACATAGTGATCGGTGGCTATGCCACGTTTAATGATTCCTAAATAACAGGAATAGGCAGTACGGCTGTCGTTATGGTGTGTAGCGGATGGAGGGTTGATTGTAGAAATCCCCAAGGTGTGATGGTTGGTACGGGTTGGTGTGTAGAGGATGGAAACCTAGGATAGGTTGGGTTATTATTCATTATTTATTGTTTACCATGTGATTATGATTGATACCTTTATGTATGGGCCAGGGCCCATAATGTGTTGGTAGGCTCAGATCGTTGTGTGTTTTGAGATTTATACACTGAGTCTTGGTGACTCACGCTTTCCTTTTTCTCTACGCTTTCAGATGAGCAGTAGATCGTGGAAATGGGAGCCGAGCCGGACTCGAGGGGCCATCAAGTTTTGTTTTCTCTATTTTTGATTATTTCGGTTTTTCTTAAGTTTATAGTTGTGGAAAATTTTTATGTAATAAGGCCCCCATAGATTAGGTTCATCTAAGTAGTTCTTTATTTGTTTTTAAAGATGTTCTGCAACTTATGAAATTGTGTCAAAGGTTTTATTATATTTAATAATAATACAAAGATCTATTTTCAAAAAGTCACTTCTTTATTCAAACATTAACTAATTAACTTGTGCTTTCTAAAACCGTTAAAGTGTTATGTGTTCCATAACATGCCAGATCTGGTCCAAACGCATGGGCCGGGTTTGGGGCGTTACAGTGGCAGAGCCACCGGTCTACACTACTCTTCAATCATTAAACCGACCCATGCAACATGATAACATGCAATATATATCAACATACATAAGTGTAATAAAATCATTCGCACGATACTCAACCACAATAAAGGGTATTACGGTCATTCTACCCACTGAGGGTATTTCTGTAATTTCGCCAACCAGGGGTACTTCAGTAATTTTGCAACCCAAGGGTATTTTAGTAATTTTGCAATTCGAGGGTATTTTAGTAATTTTGCAACCCAAGGGTACTTTAGTAATTTTGCAACTCGAGGGCATTTTAGTAATTTCGCAACCCGAGGGTATTTTAGTAATTTCGCAAATTAAGGGTATTTTGATAATTTCATAAACCGGAGGTATTTCGATAATTTCACAAACTAGGGGTATTTTGGTAATTTTGTAAACTAGGGGTATTTTAGTAATTTTGCAAACCGGGGGTATTTCGATAATTTTGCAAACTGGGGGTATTTCGGTAATTTTTCAAACCAAAGGTATTTCGGTAATTTCGCAAACTGGGGCTATTTCAATAATTTTGCAAATCGGGGGTATTTTAGTAATTTCACAAACTAGGGGTATTTCGGTAATTTTGCAAATTAGGGGTATTTCAGTAATTTTGTATCCTAAGGGTATTTGAGTAATTTTGTCAACCCCTCAGAAGGTCTACAGTCGCCTCGAACGACTCAAGCATATTCTAAACAGAGATAATGATGCGAATGGGCCTAAGGCCCATTCTCAGCCCAAATGAGCCCACACGCTCGTGTGGCCCATTTAGCCCAAATCTAGCCACAGATATGAGATTCACATAGTCTAATCCAACATCTACTACACAATCATACAACTTATTCATATGGGCCTACAGGCCCATTTGGCCCACTTAGCCCCGTTCGGCCCATCGTGGCCCAAACAGCATCAACCCACAAGAATACTCATGGTGGCCTCGACTATCGCGTCGAAGCTCCCACACATGCGCTCGCACGCTCGTGTGGTTACCATCACTGTGTGACCGGTATTTTGGCATTGCCGCTCTACAGCAAGAGTAGGGCGAAACACACACCTGATAGGAGTCTGAAGCTAACCCGCACTCCGAATGCTCTTATGCCCAAACGCCAACCAAGGTGTGCTTGCCCTCCTCATAAATTGCTCTATTTAAAGCCATCTTCTCACCTTCCCTCTTGCTAGCTTCCCGATGTGGGATCCCTCCTTCAGCAGAGTTTAATTCCAACACAAACTCTGCCCGTCCCAACTTAACAAAATAAATATCCCTTTTTGCTTGCGTTGGGATTCGAACTCAGGCTCCATTGTAACATAATCCACGCCGTTAGCCACTAGGCCACAAGCTCCTCTTGTGTCTAAAATCATGCGCAACTAAATATAAATCTATGGGCCAAAGTCTAAGTTCACTTAAAAATAAATCAAAAAAGAAATGCAAGCGCCAAAACTTGAACCTTGGACCCCTTGCTTCCTTGTGTGGCGTCATTCCCTTGTCTCCTATGTGGCATCATTTGCCACTAGACCACAACTCCTTTTGTGTCATTTTTCTCCACATTTTATTCTTAAAGCCTACTTACTAACTCCCAGGGTTTTATTCACCTAAAACCAAAATTTTCCTAAAACCCAAGTTTTATCTCGGGACTTCATAGAAGTCCCCAACCTTCCAAAATCACTCACCTAATAGGTCCAACTTGCATTAGTGCCGTTCTCTTGTTCTCAAAAAATTTTAAACGCTCCCTTGGTCAAGGCCCAATAGGCCCAATTCTACTAGGCCCAAATTAGGGTCGTTACAATGTTAGTCAATTACATGGTCCTAATGTAATATATGAATCACTTTATTAAACATGTAGCAATATAACTTAATTTTATGCAAAATTAACTCTAAAAATTAATAAAATTACAAACTTGCTAAAATCATGTTCAATGTCTTAATATGAATTGTATGAGTTAAATTCATATAATTTACTAGCAATATACTCGAAATTTTCTCAAATATTAAGTAAAAAGATACATAAGTCAATATAATTTAGACTTATCACACCCCCAAACTTAATCCATTGCTCATCCTGAGTAATGTTCCTTGTAAGACAAAAACAAAATTCTGAGAAGGCAATCTTGCAATATGTTTGAGTAGAATAAACTTTTGCACATAATCATATATTAATAAAGTTATACTCACAAATTTTTTCTATTGATAAGTCGTTCATATGGAAACATTATGTCAAAATTTTATACTAAGTGCGAGAAAATGCTAATATAAATCATAGAGTGCATGCTTTTCAAGGTCATATATAACATTCACCGTTCAATCAAAGTTATCTTATCAAATTGGACAAAACAATCACAAGTTTTAATTAGTGTTCCTCATATGTTTAACTTAGCAATTTCTCTCCACTAATGTAGTTGGCATAATTATCAAAATAAATAGGTCTTTTATAGGGTTATAATGGGGCTAGGCTTAAGGTAGGGATAAAGAGAAGCAAATTTTTAGATTCAACAATCTTAACCCTAACTTTGTCTTGGATCTTTTTGCGGCACAATCTTCCTACGAATAGGTCTTTTGAACACTCCCAAACTTATTTTGAACTTATGCTCAACAAATTTTCTAGAATTTGAGCAAAATTTTCTTTGCTTCTTCTTCTTCTTTCCTTTTTCGAATCATGAATCAAATGGAGAACATGTACATCTTTTTGAATTTTTCCTCAAATTTTGATCACCAAGACAAGTGTAGTTAAGATTGGTGCAAAAAATAGGATAAAACTTAAAAAAGATGGAAAAGCTGGCCATTTAGCTTAAATTAAAGTTTCAAGGGTTAAATTAATAAGGTAGGCTTGAAAGGCTCAAACGATCCAAAGAAAATGTGCCTATATCATGTTTAGATTCTTATGCCTTATAGGATTTCACCTCAAGAAATTTACTAAGTCAATTCTAAAGACTTAAACCTTCATGCATGTCTATTTCCAAGGAAATTAAATTTCCACTACATAAGACTAAAGAACTTACAAGCATTCCATAACTTATGATAACATAAAAAAAACTCAGATAAAATAAAATAAAAAATCATACTTGCATTTGAGCTAACTTATGAACAAAAATGTTCTCTGAACATCATTTTATTTTAGCATACTTATGTGTAAACATTGAAACATACTTAAGAAAAATTAAAATTTATGCAAATATTGCCTTACCCCCTCCTGAAAAAGAAGCAATGTCCTCAAAGTAATGAATGAAAACTAAACACCAGGTAGGATTGCAAGAAAAAATATGTGATTAGTGAAGATTGCTTAAGTACCAAGTCTTTCTTAACAATCAAATCCTAGACATGTTCATTCACATTACCACACTACTTTACTTTTTAATAGAGAAGAGGCATTGAGCTTAATTTATTCATGTTTGCAATTTCCTACTTATTGTGCGAAAGAAAAATACTAAGGAAAAAATAATATAAATGCCTAAAAATAAATACTAAGAAAAAGAAACTTCCCTCTTTTAATTCATGTCATCTTCTATGTCTTTTTTTTTTTACCTTCTCGGTCTCACTTGATCCCACAAGCTCTTCTTGTCATGTCTCGAAGATATGATCTGGAAATTGAAGATCAAAATAATTAGAGATATTTTTAAAAGTATTTCGTACGGAATCATCGCTAATTTTTACATATCTCCAATAAGCTTGTTGTTGGTTATGCATGAATTTCTATATATCCATCATAATTGAAAATTTTGATTTCTTCATAGTGTTCGAAGAAATGGGCATTGGAACTGTCAACTTAGGATTAACTCCTAGCTTCACTGGTTCAACAACATATGGTTCCATCCCCAGTTTATGGTTGTTTGGTTCCTCTTCAAATTCTTCACCTTGTATTTCATTTACTGAGTCAACTTCTAGTTCAGAGTTGGTTAACAACTCATCAGATTCTAGTTTGTTTGATTCATTTGGCTCGATTTGGTTCAGTATTCCAACATTCTCCACTAACCTCTCAAGATCATGTCTTGTTATGCAACCTTGAACATAACGACCCTTCATGTTTGCTTTTGATTTAACTTGGGCCCTTAAAGCAAAGTGAAGTAATCTATGATTGAAAATAAGCACTGCTTGTGTTTTTCCTAGAGCAATCTTGAATTTCCATGAGAATAATTTTCCCCACATTGATAGACTTCTCTATCATAATTGCATAAAACAAAAGCATCTGTTCCATCAAGATGGTGGAACTATGCGAGATAGGCATGAAGCTATATCGAACAAAGTAGAACCATATCTTAGCCAATGGGTTTAAATACTCCCTCTGGCAAGAATGACTGCCGTACTTCCATAAAATCCATTGGGATCTCGAATTTGTAATGGCATGAAGTACTTGTTGAAGAAAATCCCAATTGATATTTGTCATCATGACAGAATACTCATGTAACGCCCCTAACCTGTAACCATTGTCGGAATAGGGTTAAGAGGCGTTACCGGACATATCGGAACTTTTACGATCATTTCACAAATATAACATACACCATCATCATATCATAGCAATTCATATACATAGAGTCCCTTTAAAAGGTCTACGAGACCTTAAACATGCATTGGGAAGCGATCGGGACTAAACTGAGCACATACAAAATTTTTCAAAAATTTAACATTTTTCTAAGTTACAGAGTGTAATGCCCCGAGTTTGGGCCTAGAAGTATTGGGCCTTGAGTATAGGTCTGTAAGAAAGCTGCAAATAGGTATTTAATTGTGCAAGGAAATGAAACAATTGATTGTCTGCTTCAGTGGTTAAGTGATTTAGTCGTGTTTGGGAGTGTCTGAGAAGTCCTGGGTTCAAACCTGGGCTTTAGCAAAAATTTTGGTTTTAAGTGAATAAAACCCTGGATGCTTGGATGTAGGCCTTTTAAATTATTGTGATAAAAAAATGACACAATGAAGCATGTGGCCTAGTGGTTGTGGCATCATTAAGGTTGTAAGGGAGCCTGGCTTCAAGTCTTGGCTCTTGCAGAATTTTTAAATTTTGCTCTTAAAAGAATCTGGACACTGGCACATAGGCTTTATAAATATTTGTGCATGTTTTAAGTCACAGAAGAGATTGTTGTGTAGTGGCAATGTGGCATGTGGAGTAACCTTGAGGTTTGAGATTCGAGTGTTGGCACAACATAATGGGGTTATTTATTTTGCTCATGAGTGGGCAAGAGTTTGTGTTGGATTTGAACTCTGTGTTGGGAAGTTTGAAATGGTCTTGAGTTGTTAGGAGAAGATTATGCTGCAAATCAAGGAGGGATTTATGGAGATGTTTAAGGAATTTGAAAAGGGGGAGGAGTTGTGGCTGAATGGGGATGTTGGGGATGCAAATTCGGCTAAGGGGTCCTTAGTAATGTGCATTTGGCATTTTGGGAGCATTTGTTTTGAATATCTCTTTGGGTTGTGCCGAATTCTTTGGTGGTCATTCTCGAGTTTTCCTTTGCTTTTGTTTCCTTTCTCTCCTCTTCTAGTGTTGCCGAACTTGTTTGGGAAACTGACCCTTCGTGCATTTTTTTTCTGTCTCTTCTGGTAACGTTGAGTGCTTATTCTTTGCCCATCTCTTTTTCTTCCTTGCCGATTCTCACCTCCTCTTTCTACTCTTATCTTTATTCTTTCAACTTTCTTCAAGTGCCTTTTCTCATATCGCTCAAACCGAATCTTCTCCTTCTCTCCCTCAATCTAGTTATACGGGGCTAGCCGATTACTCTCCTTTGTTGTTCTATTACGGTTCTTCAAAAGTTCCTGACAAGTCGTCGACTCTTCGATCAACCAATGGTGTGTCTAAGTTTGGCCGATTGCCTCATCTCCACATCTGGACTACACGTTTGGGTAAGCGTTTCTCTTTGGGATTTAACTCTTCAAATGGTGTTGGTGATTATAAGATTGTGGTTGTATTGCAGCTAGTCGATAAGGATCATGTAGTTGATTCTAGTTGGGAGTCAAGGGCAACAAACCGGTTAGTGTTCAATCAAGGATTCGAAGAACGTGGATCTTAGCTAGTTTCACAAAGAGGTGTGTATTTTTACCCTGTACCTGATAGTCGGCTGATAAGCCGAAGGTGTGTAACTTTGTGCTCTGTTGATGATCGGCTAAAAAGCCGAAAGTGTGTATTAGTACCGTAATTGCTAATCGGTCAAAAGCCAATAGAGTGGGAATGTTTTTTCGCACGGTGTTAGCTGTAGCGGCAAGTGCCGAAATGCCGGATGCCGAAAAGCCGAAGGTTTGGGCTTTTGGGCATGTGGTCAACTGAGCTCACGAGACGTAGGCGTACGACGAGGAAGGCTGCCATGAGCGATCTCATGGGCTTAGGTCGAAATGGGCCGTATGGGCCCAATGGGCCCGTGGACTCGCGTGGGTAAACTTCACTGTTAAGTGAGACGTAGAAAGACTTGTCATGTCGCGCACATGGCTTAGGTAGTTCTGGGCCTCATTGGGTCGAAGTGGGCTGTGTGGGCCCAGTACGCTTGTGGGCCCACACAGATAAAATGTATGTGTTGTGGTAAGTGTTGTTTGGACTGTGACGTTTGTATAACTGTGGCTATTTCTAGGCTAACTGGGCCACACAAGCGTGTGGGCCCACTTGGGCCGAGTAATGGCCTTAGGCCCATTTACACCATTGTGATTGTGTAGGTTATTTAAGTCGCTCGAGGCGACGATGGACCTACTGTTGGGTCGCTAAGACCCTGATTTGTGAAATTACTACCCCCGGTTGGCGAAATTACCGAAATACCCCGAAGTTGCAAAATTATCGAAATACCCCAGTTTGCAAAATTACTGAAATACCCCCGGTTGGCGAAATTACCAAAATACCCCCGATTTGTAAAATTATTGAAATACCCTCAATTTGCAAAATTACTGAAATACCTCTGGTTTGCAAAATTATTAAAATACCCTCGATTTGTAAAATTACCGAAATACCCTTGATTTACAAAATTATAGAAATACCCTCGATTTGCAAAATTATCGAAATACCCCCCGGTTGGCAAAATTATCGAAATACCCCCGATTTGTAAAATTACCAAAATACTCCCGATTTATAAAATTACTGAAATACCCCCAGTTTGCAAATTACCAAAATATCCCTATAGGGTAAAATTACCGACATAACCCTGAAGGGTAGGATATTGAAATACCCTTATAAGGTAAAATTACTATTTTGCCCTTGTGGGTAAATGACTGTTACCAAGCATGGCCATTTTGCATACACGTATAATGATTGAGCATGACATACACGACATATTGCATGGGGTTGGGTCATTGATACGGAGGAAGTTCAGATAGGGTCGTTCGGGTCGCATGACGACTGTGGATCCAGTATTAATCTGTTAAGGTCGCACGGGTCGGATGAGACAACTGTGGACCGACGGATGGCTTAAAGCAGCATAATTTGATTATGGCTCCGTGCCAACCTAAACATGGCTCTGTGCCATCTTGATTGTGGCTTTGTGCCAATCGTACTTACCCGTGGCTATGTGCCTAACATATATATATCGATGACTCTGTGTCGATCATAATTACCCAAGGCTGTGTGCCGATTATATTACCGTCGCTGATGGCTATATGCCAAACATAATACAATTATTGATGGCTTTGTGCTAATTATAATACCGCTACTGAAGGCTTAGAGCCGTATATATATACTAGCAGCTTTGCTACAATTTCGGTTAGGGCTGCAACCGGTGCTAACAGTGGTGTTCTGTGCTGGGTGGGTCGATTTTATCCCCACGTAAGTGTAGGGTTGGTACGGATGGTGTGTTGTCTAGATCGGGGTGGGATGCATCCTCATACTATTGCATATCTGTTATGAGATCTGTCACTGCACTGGGCTTAGGCCCACTAATTCTGTTATTGGTTTGGGCTAGGCCCAATTGATTCTGTTATGGGCTGTGACCCAAATGATATTATAGTGGGCTTTGGCCCACGTATGCTCTGATCTGTACTGTACTGTTACTGTTAAAGGGCTTTGGCCCAGACTGTTTAGGTTTCTGTTTCTATATACTGACTATTACTCTAGTAAGGGGATTACACACTGAGTTTTCATAAACTCACCCTGTTTTTAACTGTGCAGGTAATCCCCACCCTTAGACAGATCGGTGTTGCGAGGGACTTGGAGAAGGCCACACACTGCTTGCGTTTTTCATTTTGATTATTTACATTCAAGTATTTTGATTTGCGTTGTCATAAGGCCTCTTTAAATTTCTAGATTTTAACTATGGGTCTTTCTTTACTTTGAATTATATCTGTTAGAAGTAAATCACGGTTTTCAAAATGCTAACTGTTTTTAAAACAACACTACGTTTTCGCAACATTTTCAAAATGGTTTTGCAACTTAATCTTTTTTCGTAAATCAATTACTTTCAAAATTAGCTTCCGCAACTGAAAAGATGTTTTAGGATTAAAACTAATAATTTTTCAATGTGCCACGTTTTAAAAATAAACTAACGTAACTGGGTTTTTACTTAAGCCTTTAAACAAGAAGGATTTTCAATGAAAACATGGTTTTTGAAAAACACTTCAATGTGGCATGCTAGATTCGGGCCTAACTTCTATGTAACAGTCTGATTTATACCCTAGTCAGAACAGTGGTTTCGGGACCACAAATCCGAGTCAGTAAAACATTTTAATATTATTTTTTGTGTCTGCAGTATATGATTAAGCATGTGTTAGAGTTTTGTGAATTAATTTGTCTGTTTATGTGCTTAATTTGATAAAAGGACTTAATTGTGAAAGATGCTAAATTAGCATGCTATAAGTTAAAAGCACTTAAGTGCCATGTCTTTATTCAAATGAAATCCTTAAGTTGCAATAGAACCTTTGAATAATGGTATGGACGGTTATAGCATTGAATTATATAAGTTTTATATGTTTACTATAAGGTTAAATAAGTAAAATATGTATTAAAGCATATATAATAAAACAAAATAAGCATGATACTGGATTGTTCATCCAACTATCACCGAAAACACAAAAGAAAGGAAAGAAGAAAAGCTTGTTACATTCGGCCATGGTCTATGCATAATTGGGTATGTGGCTTTGTTCGGTTTTTGATAATTTCTACGTTTTTGCAATCGTTGCTTTGTATACTTCAAAACCCATGCTTCAATTTTGTGAAATGATAATATTTTTGAAATGTGTTATTGATGAATACATGAGTTTTGTGATTTTTGGTGGTGAAAAAAAATGAAAGATATGTGTTAGATTAATATATTTTGTCTTTGAATTTTTAGTGAATTTGAGTATTTTGGATTAAATTGAGAAAATGAAGTTTTGAAGGACTAAATTGTGAAATAAATGAAATATATGGACTAGTATGAAGCACGTGAAAATTCGGTTAGGCATAGGTAACTAGAAATTATGGGTATTTTGTGATTTTGTGAAATAGGGACTAAATTGTTCAAATGTGAAAATATGAGGGCTAAATTGCAAATTTCCCTAAATGTGTGTTATTGGATTGAATTGAATGTTTTGGTGAATAAAAGGGTTAAATTTGAATATGTTTAGATCAAGAACCGAGGAAAATAGGCTTAGATCGCGGGAAAGCTAAAGTAGTCGATTAACCGAGTTCGAACGAATATCCGAACCTGAGGTAAGTCAATATACAAATAAATGTGTTTGTATTGAATTATGAATGTTCATATGATTATTGATATCGATGAATGCTTACGAGATGTCGTGTACATGAATTTTGAGATAAGATCGACACAGTGAAAATGTCCGAGAAGTTCTGTACGAACCTATGAATACATAGGTATCTGTTCTGTTTTATCATGAAAGACCACGTCTGGGACGTTGGCATTGATATTAGCTTTACGTATAAGACCATGTCCGGGACATCGGAATCGTATTATTACATGTAAGATCCTGTCTGGGACAGTGGCATCGATATCTGATTACGTGTAAGACCCTGTCTGGGACAGTGGCATCGATATCTGATTACGTGTAAGACCCTGTTTGGGACAGTGGCATTGATATCTGATTACGTGTAAGACCCTGTCTAGGACAGTGGCATCGATATCTGATTACATTTAAGACCACTTCTGGGACGTTGGCATTGTATAATTATTACGGGCACTCTGCGTATCCTATTAGATTCCGAACTGTTCAATGATTAAATCCGAGAAATGAATGAATATGTGATTTGTACATTTGCTTCAGGTACATTTGATAAGTACATTTTGTGTGTATAAAAAGGTAAGTATCTTCTTAAACTTACCTAAGTGAATTATGTATTCGAATATGAGAATGTAAGTGTGTATATGAATAGATAAATTATGAGCTAATAAAATATGTAGTGAAATGCAAGATTGAAGAATGAATGTACTAAGTAAATGTGCCAAGAAAAATTATGATTATGCAATTGAACTATTAGTGAACTTATATCGATTATATGTCTTGAATGCTTATATGCTAAGCTTATTTGTATGTGACTTACTAAGCTTTTGGAAAGCTTACTCTGTGTGTGTATTTTCTCTATTTTATAGGTCGTCAAAGCTACTGAAGGCTCAGGACCGTCAAGGATCGTCATCACACTACTAAACTCATTTTGGTACACATTGGAAATGTATATAGCTAGATATGGCATATATAGGCTAATATTTGATATAAGCTTGTTATATGAACTTAGCCATGTGATTTGGCTAGTTAAGAGTTGAGAATTTGCTTGAATGAATGTCATATGTGAAGTATGTTTTTGGCATGGTTAGTTGATATATGAAATGGTCAAGTTTTGACTAAGCAAATGAATGATTTATGCTTGTGATGAGATGAGTTTTAGTCTTGTAATTTGGATGGTTATTTTGGTATGTTCTTGGTTGCCAAATAGGCATGAGATGTCTTGGTGATTTTGCTTGTAGGTAAGACCCATGTGGGTGGCATTTTGGCCTTGCAAATGGCCTATTTTGCCACATGGTTGTGGCACATGGGCATGCCTAGTGACCGTGGGACAAAGTCAGTAGCTAGCATAAGAGTACACGGCCTTGGCACACGGACGTGCTTAGTAGCCGTATGGTTTTCAACAGGATCGACCACGGCCAAAGTACACGGGCGTGCTTGGTGGCCGTAGAGCAAAGTCAGTTTCAACCATGGGGAGGACACACGGGTATGTTTAGCAGCTGTGGGAGGCACACGACCTACCCACACAGGCGTGTAAGCCCTGAAACATAGAAAAGTTTTAAATTTTCAAAAATTTCAGTATGTGTTCCGGTTTAGTCCCGACCCTATTTCTAAGTATGTTTTAGGTTTTGATGACCTACCGAAGGGACACTATGATGGTAATTGATGAGATACTTGATGAAATGTCTGATTGAGTTTCCAATCTGTCAGGTAACATTCTTAACCCTAATCCGACAATGGACACGGGATAGGGGTGTTACATTTGGTTTGTATCAGAGCTACAGTTTAGTCGATTCTCGGACTAACGTAGCGAATCAGAGTCTAGCTATACATGCCATATATCTGAACTGTGATAGTGTGATGAATCCTGAAGTGTAAAATGTGATTTCTGTATAGAAATGGATCCCAAAAGAGCCGTAGCTGACGATGTAGAAAGTAATGCGCCTGCCCCCGCGCAAGGGACAGCGCCTTCTGATTCGAGATCGGCTACTAGCGATCATGAGGGAGAAGCTAGACAAGCTTTTTTCCAGATGATGAGTGAATGGTTCACTCAGTTCGTAAGAAATGATCCTGCTGTTTCGCAACCTCCGCCCCCGGTTAATCCCCTCAGATTACATTGTGCCACCGGTTATGTATCCAAATATGTTGAATAAGCCTTTGGTCGATAAAATTCGTAAGTATGGGACTGAAGAATTCAGGGCTACTAATGATGATAATGCCGAGAAAGCTGATTTTGAAGCTCGTAATGAAAGAAAAAGATCAATGAGTAAGTCTTCTCAACCTTTGATGAAGAAACATAGAGATGCAAGAAATCGACAAAATGCTTCATTTGGACATACGGGTAGAGATCATGTGAGACTAAGTGTTGGTCTGAGAACTCAAGCTCCAATTGAATTAAATGATGGAAGTACTAAAAACAACAAACCTGAGTGTAGACAGTATGGAAGATGACATGTAGGAAAATGTTAGGGCAAGTATAACAATAGAGTTTGTTATAAATGTGGATCACGAAATCACTTCATTCGAGGCTGCCCAAAGATGGCGAGTGTTGGAAATGTCAGATCCGAGTGACTCGGGTGTAAGCGATGTGGTAAAAGACATTCATGGAATTGTAGATTGAGTAATCAAACTTGCTTCAGATGTCGATCGTTAGATCATTTTATTTGAGATTGCCCAAAGTCTGTTGAACAAGAGACTACTCAGAATCTGAGATCTGATAATGCCTTAGAAAGAGGTAGACCTTCCCGGGATACAAGAAATGTTAGTGGTAGTCACAGGTCTACGAGCGATACTGTTGCAAAATCTGAATTTAGAACGCCAACTAGAGCGTATGCTATTCGAGCTCGTGAGGAAGCTTCATCTTCAGATATTATTACGGGTACGTTTACTCTTTATGACACTTTTGTGATTGCATTGATAGACCCTGGCTCTACTCATTTGTATACATATATGAACCTCATAATCAGTAAGACTTTGCCTGTAGAGTCTACTGAGTTTGTTATTAAAGTATTGAACTCCTAAATAAAAGTGTTCTAGTTGACAAAGTATGCAATAACTATCCGTTGATGTTTAGAGGTATCTGTTTTCCTGCTGATTTTATGTTATTACCTTTTGATGAATTTGATATAATTCTGGGTATGGACTGGTTGACATTGCATGATGCGATTGTAAATTGCAAAAGAAAAATCATTGTTTTGAAAGGTCAGAATAATGGAATAGTTCGGATTGAGTCTAGTGAATTGAACGGATTGCTGCAGTGATATCTGTACTGAAAGCTCAAAGTTTTGTGAAAAAGAGATATGAGGCATATTTTGCTTATGTGATTAATTTGAATGTATCTGAAAGGAAAATTGAATCAGTGCCAGTTGTTTGTGAGCTTTCTGAGG
Source organism: Gossypium australe (assembly GCA_005393395.2). Classification (NCBI taxonomy): domain Eukaryota; kingdom Viridiplantae; phylum Streptophyta; class Magnoliopsida; order Malvales; family Malvaceae; genus Gossypium; species Gossypium australe. Next base: position 57,041,989 of record CM016615.1, read on the forward strand.
TATTCACTGAAGAACTATCGGGATTGTCTCTGAAACGTGAAGTCGAATTTGGTATTGATCTTTTGCCTGGTACAACACCTATTTCGATAGCTCTGCATAGAATGGTACTAACAAAGTTAAAAGAGTTAAAGTTACAGTTGCAAGAGTTGACTGATAAAGGGTTCACTAGACCGAGTTTCTCACCTTGGGGTGCTCCTGTTCTGTTCGTGAAAAAGAAAAATGGCATGATGAGAATGTGCATAGATTATTGTAAGTTGAACAAAGTGACCATAAAGAATTATCCGACACATGACCTTGAGCTAGCTGCAATTATATTTGCATTAAAGATTTGGCGACATTATTTGTTTGGTGAAAAATGTCATATATTTTCAGATCATAAAAGTCTGAAATACTTGATGACTCAGAAAGACTTGAATCTGCGTCAGAGAAGATGGTTAGAACTGTTCAAAGATTATGAGCTTGTGATAGATTATCATTCGAGGAAATCAAATGTCGTTGCTGATGTACTGAGTAGAAAATCATTATTTGCACTGCGCGCTTTGAATGCTCAATTAGATCTGTTTGAAGATAGTACTGTGATAGTGTAACACCCCAAACCCGGTCAATACGATACGACCGAATCTGAAATGTTACAGAGGAAGTAGGTTTTGAAAACATTGGAAACGTCGCGATTTGAAGAAAATTTCCTAGTTGTAGTAATTCCAGGTTTAAGGGCTATTAAGAATCTAGTTAAGTTAGAACATATTAAACTCTTGATAAGGGTGACTAGATGATAAAAACCGATAGGTCTGTTTGTTTTTTTTTTCCTTACTTTAAGAAGGAACCGAAATTTAGTAGATTTTGTAAAATGACATTTGGAAAACAATGTTGGGGTGTACGATCTTCTAAAAATAGGTTTAGCAATGTTTGAGGGAAATACCAAGTTAAATTATTCACGGCTTATATTACATTTGTCAACCTTTTTGGAAAACCTTTATTTACATTTTAAGAAAACTCATTTTCCTTATGAATCTTTGCATGTTAAAAATTAGTGTATGATAAAACCCATAACTAGAATAAAATTTAAAGCGACCGTATTACAACTTAAAATCCCCCAATAGAAATAAATTTAAATAAAGTTCAAATTTATTGAAGATACTACAACGTATGGTCACCTCGAGTCTGTTCCGGCCCCTGATCCACCATCTACTGATTACCTGCAAAATTAACAAAGGGGTGCATCACCAAGACTCAGTGTGTACATCACCATGTAGCGCAAATTGGGCCTTAGCCCACACAGTATAGCACATGACATATGTATGCTATGCAGCCCATCCCAGATTAGCTCTCCATCCAAACTCCCGTGGCATTATGCCACTGTGGTTCATAACCACCGTGGTCCTAGACCACTCGTAGCCATAGTCACTCGTGACAGAGTCACTGTAATATAATCGTGGGGCCAACCCACCGTGGTCATAGACCACCGTGACGACCTCTAGCAAATGCATATGTGGGGCCAACCTACCGTGGTCATAGACCACCGAGATAAGTCACTGTTATAAGCAATCGTGGTATGAACCACCGTGGTACTTAGACCACTCGTGATCGTAGCCACTCGTGACATTAGTAACTTTTCTCCCTCCTCATTTCAACCATTCCCGAGCCCATGCTCTTTCATGTCATGCACATTATGTATGCAACTTATTTCACAGTGAATAGTAGATCATTTACATGCATAACATCCAAAACATATGTACATACAGATTAATCATAATAATAACAGTATCGAGAACTTACCCGGTGTCTCCAACCTTACCCATAAAGGTAGTTAACCTTTCATGTTAGTTATTTCGGCTTTTCGCCCATTTCAGTTAATAACGCAATAACAGCAGTAATGAAGGTGTGTGAGTGGTACACACCTGATAACGTGTAAGGTAATACCCTCTACGTCGACACTTTCACTCGCAGGAACGACAGCTATCTGTCTATCCCAAATCGAAGTTGGTTCTCTCCCACAGCCCGGCAGAAAGTCCTACACTGCCGACACAACACGTTTCTTAAACTTAGGAACGGACACTAAAGGTTCACCCCCTTCCTTAGGTTGACTAGCAGTTGAATCCATGAAGAGATGATCAATACTTAAAGAAGAGAACGTATGGTTAAGGCAATGAAAGGGAAGTAAGAAGTAGATAATGAATAATCGGGAAAATCTCTTACCTCAGGAATTTGGATGGAAAAGGTAAAGTTCGGCAACTAACAGACCTTCAGGATTCGAACCACACTGTTCACAACTGAGGTTTCCAAAGAAATATCCCAATCAAGAGAAAAGAAAAGGAGAGAAGAATTAACTGAAGATAGAACCCCATGCTAACAAGCCATTCGGCCTTGGCCACATAAAACCGAAAGAGAGAAAGAAAGAACAAAAGGAACACTTCTTACCTCCACAAACCCGATTGCAAAGGCTCTCAACAGCCTGAGATTCCTGCATTCTCCTTCTTGGTGTTCGGCTAAGAGGCCCCCAGTAGAGAAGTCGACTGGCCCTCAAAAGATTCAGCACAGGGAAAAAAGTAGATGAGAAAGATCAGTCGACCGAGCAAGGAGAATGAAGATTGGGTTTCTGTTATTAGCAAAGAATGATGACAAGGGGGTTTCGATGGTACAAGGGAAAGATATGCGGCTCAAGGTAAAGGGAGAGTGTGAAGAAGAGAATATTTCGGCTAGCCCACACACCAACCATAAAGAAAGATGAAGCAACAAATGGGTGAGAGTTTTGATTGAAGTGCATGAGTGGATACTCCCCAAGGGTTCGGCCAGAGCACAAAAGAGGAGAAAAGATGAAGGAATTGTGACTAGCTACTTGATTTCGGTATCACCAAAGAGAAATGGGGTGAGAGGTCAAAAATGAAAAAGAAAAGGGAACTGTTTTCTAGAATCGGTTTTGACCCTGGAAGAAAACGGCACACCTAACCACTAGCCTTAAGAATTCGACGCACACCCTACAAAGTCAAAACCGACTTCTCCCCCCTTCCAACATCCAAATTTCGGCCATCACTTTCCACTAACATCCTATCCCATATTTTCCTCTTTAATTCACTCTTGTTCTCCCATTCAAATGAGTTTGAATATTTCAAACTCCACCTTTCTCTCCTGGCCACCCTTTCAAATTATTTGACTCCTTCAACCCCTAACCATGTAGTGCCCTTGCCGAATCCACTACCCAGGCTCCTTAGGCACAAAAATAAAGTTCCCCTTTGCTGACGACGCGATTCGAACCCCCTCTCCCTGCAGCTTCTCCCATGTGATGCCACCTCAAGCACCCTAAGTGGCGCCTCCATGCCACTTTACCATATCCTTATTTGTGCTGACAAAGTACAATTAAAGACCCTTAAGGCCTGCCTCAGCTAGCTCTCCCTCCTAAAGTGCCTAAAAGTAAACTTTTCACCAAGGCTCAGGCTTAACCCCGAGCCTTCCCGGGACCCCCAAACACATCAAAACAACAAACAAAACATGACCACACACAACAACATACAACAATGCCAAGCCCCTAATTCCAGGATGTTACAGTTCTACCCCTTTAAAGAAATTTCGGCCCCGAAATTTTACCTGGTCAAAAGAGGTGAGGGTATTGCTGTCGCATCACATCCTCCGGTTCTCACATGTCTTCATCCGAACCGTGGTTTTGCCAGAACACTTTAACCAACAGAACCGACTTCTTTCGCAACTTCTTAATGTCTCGGTCTAGGATTTGAACTGGTTCCTCCTCGAAAGATAAATCAGGTCTGACCTCGATTTCTTCTACCGACAGTATGCGAGATGGATCCGAATGGTAATGCCTTAACATCAAAACATGGAATACATCATGGATCTGTCCCAGTTCCGAAGGTAGTTCGAGCTGATAAGCTACTGGTCCTACACGCTTCAACACACGGTAAGGCCCGATGAACCTGGGGCTCAGCTTGCCCTTCCGTCCAAACCTTAGAATTTTCTTCCACGGTGAAACCTTTAAGAAGACCTGGTCACCCACTGCAAATTCTATGCCTTTGCGCTTCAGATCGGTATAAGATTTTTGCCTGTCAGAAGCTTCCTTCAACCGAGTCCGGATTAAGCTAACCTTTTCCTCTGTTTCAGACACCAACTCTGGACCCAATAACTGTTGCTCACCCAACTCAGTCCAGCAAGTAGGAGTGCAACATTTCTGACCATACAACGCTTCATAGGGTGCCATCTTAATGCTAGATTGGTAACTGCTGTTGTATGCGAATTCCGCCAACGGTAGGAACTCCTCCCAACTACCCCGAAAATCAATAAAACAACGTCTCAACATATCTTCCAAAATCTAAATTACCCTCTCCGATTGACCGTCCGTCTATGGATGAAAGGCTGTGCTGAAATCTAATCTCGTACCCAAAGCTTGATGCAACGCTTTCCAGAACCTTAACGTAAATCGGGGGTCTCTATTTGATATAATGGACACAGGTACCCCATGCAATCTCACAACCTCTGCCACATATAGTTTGGCTAACCTCTGCAATGAGTAATTAACCCGAACCGATATGAAATAAGCAGACTTCGTCAGCCTATCCACAATTACCCACACTGAGTCCTTCTTTGTAGGCGTAAGGGGTAGTCCACTTACAAAATCCATCGTTATTCTCTCCCATTTCCAGAGTGGTATCTTTACGGGCTGTAACAACCCAAAGGCAATTGGTGTTCCGCTTTTACCTGCTGACATGTCAAGCACCTACTCACAAATTTCGTTACCTCCCGCTTCAAACCCAGCCACCAAAATTGTTCTCGTAGATCCCTATACATCTTACTCCCTCTAGGATGCATAGCGTATGGGCTACTATGCGCTTCTTGCAGAATCTTTTGTCTTAACTCCAAATCTTTTGGCATACAAGTCTTTCCTTGGAAACACAGTACCCCATCGCTGTTCACACTGAAATCTCCTGCCTCACCACCTGCTACTAATTGGAGTTTCGAGTTTAGCGACTCATCTGACAATTGCTTCTCCTTAATTTGACTGACCCACGTAGGCTTCACTTGTAACTCAGCTAATAAACTTCCATCGTCATACAAGCTGAGATGGGCGAACATCGCCCTCAAGTCCGAGATCGCCCTACGACTCAACGCATCTGCCACCACGTTAGCTTTACCCGGATGGTACTCAATCGAACAATCATAGTCCTTTAGCAATTCAATCCAGCGCCGCTGCCTTAAATTTAACTCCTTCTGAATAAGGAGATACTTCAGACTCTTGTGGTCTGTATAAATAACAGACTTCTCCCCATACAGATAATATCTCCAAATCTTCAACGCAAACACTACTGCAGCCAATTTCAGATCATGTGTGGGATAATTCACTTTATGCGGTCTCAACTGTCGAGATGCATATGCCACTACCTTCCCTTCCTACATCAACACACATCTCAACCCTGTGTGTGACGCATCACAGTAAACAACAAACTCCTTTCTAGCCTCAGGCTGAATCAACACTGGAGCCTCAGTCAAGATCCTCTTCAGCTTCTCGAAACTTTCCTGCTGCTTATCTGACCAGACAAATGGTACCCCTTTTCGCAACAGCTTGGTTAGCGGTGCAGCTATTAATGAGAACCCTTCCACAAATCTTCTATAATACCCAGCTAGACCGAGAAAACTCCGAACTTCTGCCACAGACCTAGGTGATTACCAATCCAACACAGCTTCAATTTTTCGGGGGTCGACTCTAATCCCCTCAGCAGACACCACATGTCCCAGAAAGGTAACTTCCCTCAGCTAGAATTCACACTTATTGAATTTGGCGTACAACTGTTTCTCTCTCAGAATCTGCAGAACCACCCGAAGATGCGAATCATGCTCCTCTTCCAATTTTGAATAAACCAGGATATCGTCTATAAATACCACAACAAACCGGTCCAGGTAGGGTTGGAATACCCAGTTCATCATGTCCATAAATGCTGCTGGTGCATTGGTCAACCCAAACGGCATCACCAGGAACTCGTAGTGACCGTAACGAGTCCGAAGGCAATCCTGGAAGCTCTTCTGGGAAAACATCAGAGAACTCTTTCACTGTTCTAACATCCCCTACAGTCAACTCCTTAGCTTCCAGAGCTTGAACAAATGTTAAGAATGCCTCACATCCTTTTCTCACCAATTTTTTAGCCTTTAAAGCGGACACTACATTAGACAAGTAGTTCCTCCTTTCACCTATCACCACTACCTCATCATCCTCAGGAGTCCTTAACACCATGCGCTTAGTAGCACAGTCCAAATTTACTCGATACTTCACTAGCCAGTCCATACCTAAAATTAAATCGAACACCCCGAGCGGCAGTTCCATTAAATTGGCTGGGAAAACCATCCCTTGAACTTCTAGAGGTACATTCCTAAAAAGTTTGTTCACCACTATAGATTGTCCTAAAGGGCTAAGTACAGTCATCTTCCTAGAAGCAGTTTCAGGGTCTATACTCAAATTCCCAGATACATTACTAGCAACATATGAATGCGTTGATCCAATATCAATTAGTGTAGAAAAAGGCAGTCCATAAATAAGGAACGTATCGGTTATGACGTCTGGTGCATCGCCCTCTTCTCGGCGTCTAGCAGTATAGACCAACCCAGGTTGCCTTGCATCTGTGTTCCCAGCACCCCTGCTCGGTGCTCCACGTCCACGACCAAAACCATTACCCCCTCTGACTGGACCACCGCCCCTCTATGGCTGCTGACCACCTCTACCAGGCTGAACGTAATTTTGACCTGCCGGTCGCATTCTGTTTGGCTCTTGCGGATAGTCTTTCACCCGATGATCCGCTGACCCACATCTAAAACATCCATTGCTTCTTGCCCAGCATTCCCCAAAATGGAACTTCCTACATGTAGCACATTGCGGCGGTCGACCCATAGCAACAGGCCTCACAGCTGACTTATTCCCCTGAACCAGGTTTAGGAATGCCTTCCGCTGCACGTCCACATAGCTTGACCCAATATATTTCCCTTGGAACGTAGACTTAAAGAAGTCCCAGGTGATGCGATCTGTCGCAATACCATCCCTAACCATGAGCCACCATTGATAAGCCTCATCTCGGAGAAGAGACACAATCCCTTTTAGCTTTTCTTCTGCAGTGCAGTCAAGGTCATCCATAATCCTTTCTACTGCTTCTAACCAATACTCGGCTACGTTCGGAGCCACACCAGATACGCCCCTAAATATCTCAGCTCCATTAGCCCTGAGTCGTTCAGGTACAGATTTTCGAGCCACCGATCCCGTGCTCGCTCCAGTCACTCTCTCCAAAACGCGTAACATAGCCTAAGACACCGCATCATCTCCACTGGTTTGATCTTGGAATTCTGCTTCTACAACAGGCGATGCGGGTACCTCACCTTCCGGCCCATGCCCAGATTCTGAAGGTTCAGCCCCAGCATCTCGGGCCCTTCCACGGTCTTGCACACCATGCCCGCGTCCCCTAGTACTCATTACTACTATTACGGTTTAATCTGATTAAGAGTTTTATGTGTTAGTGTTTTTCTTCCACTATTTACTACAGAGCAGTTTTATGAAATTAACATTATGATCAGTTCTCGCCATCTTCATGCATACCTAAGTTTTAGTCTCTAAAGTTTCATCTCATAGTACAAGTAATCATAGCACATTACACATAGTTCACATACAACAACCAACAGTCAGAGAACTTACCGTGTAGATTCAGTGCTGGAGACTCGGGTGCCATGCTTCTTGAAGACATATATATATATATATCTAAATTATTTTCTGGCCATCTTTTAAAACATTTTATACCCCCACACCCACGGCCAAGTTTTTGAAACCTCGCTCTGGTACCACAATCGTAACACCCAAAACCCGGTCAATACGCTACGACTGAATTCGAAATGTTACAGAGGAAGTAGGTTTTGAAAACTTTGGAAACATCGCGATTTGAAGAAAAATTCCTAGTTGTAGTAATTCTAGGTTTAAGGGCTATTAAGAATCTAGTTAAGTTACAACTTGTTAAACTCTTGATAAGGATGACTAGATGATAAAACCGATAGGTCTGTTTGTTTTCTTTTCCTTTCTTTAAGAAGGAACCGAAATTTAGTAGATTTTGTAAAATGACATTTGGAAAACAATGTTGGGGTGTGCGATCTTCTGAAAATAGGTTTAGAATGTTTGAGGGAAATACCAAGTTAAATTATTCACGGCTTATATTACATTTGTCAACCTTTTTGGAAAACCTTTATTTACGTTTTAAGAAAACGCATTTTCCTTATGAATCTTTGCATGTTAAAAATCAGCGTATGATAAAACCCATAACTAGAATAAAATTTAAAACGGCCTTATTACAACTTAAAATCCCCAAATAGAAATAAATTTAAATAAAGTTTGAATTTATTGAAGATACTGCAACGCATGGTCACCTCGAGTCTGTTCTAGCCCCAGATCCGCCATCTACTAATTACCTGCAAAATTAACAAAGGGGTGAGTCACCAAGACTCAGTGTGTACATCCCCATGTAGCATAAATTGGGCCTTAGCCCACATAGTACAGCACATGACATATGTATGCTATGCAGCCCATCCCAGATTAGCTCTCCATCCAAACTCCCGTGGCATTATGCCACTATGGTTCATAACCGCTGTGGTCCTAAACCACTCGTGACCGTAGTCACTCGTGACAGTCACTGTAATATAATCGTGGGGCCAACCCACCGTGGTCATAGACCACCGTGGCGATCTCTAGCAAATGCATATGTGGGGCCAACCCACTGTGGTCATAGACCACCGAGATAAGTCACTGTTATAAGCAATCGTGGTATTAGCCACCGTGGTACTTAGACCACTCGTGACCGTAGCCACTCGTGACATTAGTCACTTTTCTCCCTCCTCATTTCAACCATTCCCGAGCCCATGTTCTTTCATGTCATGCACATTATGTATGCAACTTATTCCACAGTGAATAGCAGATCATTTACATACATAACATCTGAAACATACGTACATACAGATTAATCATAATAATAACAGTATCGAGAACTTACCCGGCGTCTCCAACCTTACCCATAAGGGTAGTTAACCTTTCATGTTAGTTTTTTCAGCTTTTTGCCCTTTTCAGTTAATAACGCAATAACAACAGTAATGAAGGCTTGTGACTGGTACACACCTGATAACGCGTAAGGTAATACCCTCTACGTCGACGCTTTCACTCACAGGAACGACAGCTATCTGTCTATCCCAAACCGACGTTGGTTCTCTCCCACAGCGCAGCGGAAAGTCCTAAACTGCCGACACAGCACGTTTCTTAAACTTAGGAACAGACACTAAAGGTTCACCCCCTTCCTTAGGTTGACTAGCAGTTGAATCCATGAAGAGATGTGATCAGTACTTAAAGAAGAGAAGGTATGGTTAAAGTAACAAAAAGGGAAGTAAGAAGTAGATAACGAATAATCGGGAAAATCTCTTACCTCAGGAATTTGGATAGATAAGGTAAAGTTCAGCAACTAGCAGACCTTCAGGATTCGAACCACACTGTTCAGCAACTGAGGTTTCCAAAGAAACATCCCAATCGAGAGAAAAGAAAAGGAGAGAAGAATTAACCGAAGATAGAACCCCATGCTAACAAGCCATTCGGCCTTGCCACATAAAACTGAAAGAGAGAAAGAAAGAACAAAAGGAACACTTCTTACCTTCACAAACCCGATTGCAAAGGCTCTCAACAGCCTGAGATTCCTGCACTCTCCTTCTTGGTGTTCGGCTAAGAGGCCCCCGATAGAGAAGTCAACTGGCCCTCAAAAGATTCGGCACAGGGAAAAAAGTAGATGAGAAAGATCAGTCGACCGAGCAAGGAGAATGAAGATTGGGTTTCGACTATTAGCAAAGAATGATGACAAGGGGGTTTCGATGGTACAAGGGAAAAATATGCGGCTCAAGGTAAAGAGAGAGTGTGAAGAAGAGAATATTTCGGCTAGCCCACACACCAACCTTAAAGAAAGATGAAGCAACAAATGGGTGAGAGTTTCGATTGAAGTGCACGAGTGGATACTCCCCAAGGGTTCGGCCAGAGCACAAAAGAGGAGAAAAGATGAACGAATTGTTACTAGCTACTTGATTTCGGTATCACCAAAGAGAAATGGGGTGAGAGGTCAAAAATGAAAAAGAGAAGGGAACTGTTTTCTAGAATCGGTTTTGACCCTGGAAGAAAACGGCACACCAAACCACTAGCCTTAAGAATTCGACACACACCCTACAAAGTCAAAACCAAATTCTCCCCCCTTCCAACATCCAAATTTCAGCCATCACTTTCCATCAACATCCTATCCCATATTTTCCTCCTTAATTCACTCTTGTTCACCCATTCAAATGAGTTTGAATATTTCAAACTCCACCTTTCTCTCTTGGCCACCCTTTCAAATTATTTGACTCCTTCAACCTCTAACCATGTAGCGCCCTTGCCGAATCCACTACCCAGGCTCCTTAGGCGCAAAAATAAAGTTTCCCTTTGCTGACAACGCGATTCAAACCCCCTCTCCCTTCAGCTTCTCCCATGTGACGCCACCTCAAGCACCCTAAGTGGCGCCTCCATGCCACTTTACCATATCCTTATTTGTGCTGACAAAGCACAATTAAAGACCCTTAAGGCCTGCCTCAGCTAGCTCTCCCTCCTAAAGTGCCTAAAAGTAAACTTTTCACCAAGACTCAAGCTTAACCCCGAGCCTTCTCGGGACCCCCAAACACATCAAAACAACAAACAAAACATGACCACACACAACAACATACAACAATGCCAAGCCCCTAATTCCAGGATGTTACAGATAGTTGAATTAAAAGTGAAACCGTTGTTTATACAGTAGATATGTGACGCTTAGAAAATGGATAATGAAACTATAGCGAGATGAGCTCAGTGTAATTCGAATTTTGACTCTGAACACCAAGTTGTTGATGATTGTTTGAGATTTCAAGATCGTATCTGTGCTACGAGGAACTCAGAGTTGATTCAGTTGATTTTGAGTGAAGCTCATAATAGTCGTCTGTCCGTTCATCCGGGAAGTACAAAGATGTACTGTGATCTGAAGCAACACTATTAGTGGTCTGGTATGAAACGAGACATATCTAACTTTGTATCAAAATGTTTAGTCTATCAGCAAATCAAGGCTGAACATCCGGTTCTGTCTGGGTTGCTACAACCGATTATGATTCCAAAGTGAAAATGGGATAGAGTGACGATGGACTTTGTTTCTAGATTTGCCCCTGACTCCGAGAAAGAAAGATGCAATTTGGGTAGTAGTTAATCGATTAACGAAATCTACCCATTTTATCCCGGTAAGATCTGATTACTCGCTTGATAAGTTAGCTGAGCTTTATATTTCTAAGATTGTGAGATTGCACGGGGGTGCCACTATCCATTGTGTTAGATAGAGATCTGAGGTTTATCGATTCTGGAAGAAATTACAAGAAACTTTGGGAACAAAATTACATTTTAGTATAACTTTTCATCCGCAAACAGATGATCAATCTGAACGGATCATTCAGATTCTAGAGGATATGTTAAGATGTTGCATTCTTGAGTTTGACGGTACATGGGAGCAGTACCTACCATTGATTGAATTTGCATACAATAATAGTTTTCAGTCAACTATCAAAATGGCACCTTATGAAGCTTTGTACGGACGTGAATGTCGTACACCTTTGAATTGGATCGAGCTCAGTGAAAATAAGCTACACGGGGTTGATTTGATAAAAGACACCGAATAGAAAGTAAAAGTAATTCGAGATAGTCTGAAATCAGCATCTGATCGTCAGAAGTCTTACGCGGGCTTGAAACGGAAAGATATAGACTTTGAGATCAGTGATAAAGTATTTCTGAAAATGTCTCCGTTGAAGAAAGTACTCCGTTTTAGACGTAGAGGCAAGTTGAGTCCGAGGTTCATTGGGCCGTATGAAATTATTGAATGTGATGGGCCTGTTGCATATAGATTAAGGTTAGAAAAGATTCATAATGTATTCCATGTTTCGATGCTCCGTAGATATCAATCTGATTCGTCACATGTGATGGCCCCATCTGAAATTGAAATCCGATCTGATATGACATATGAAGAGGAATCAATCTGTATCTTAACTCGTGAAGTGAAAGAGTTGAGAAACAAGAAAATTCCGTTAGTGAAAGTACTGTGGAATCGACACGGAATAGAAGAGGCTACATGGGAGCCTGAAGATTCAATGAGACAATAATATCCGAATTTGTTTAATCGTAAGATTTTCGGGGACGAAAATCCCTAAGGGGGCAGAATTGTAACAGTCCGGTTTATACCCTAGTCGGAATAGTGGTTTCAGGACCACAAATCCATGTCAGTAAAACATTTTAATATTATTTTCTGTGTCTGCAGTATATGATTAAGCATGTGTTAGAGTTTCGTGAATTAATTTGTCTGTTTATGTGCTTAATTTGATAAAAGGACTTAATTATGAAAGATGCTAAATTAGCATGCTATAAGTTAAAAGCACTTAAGTGTCATGTCTTTATTAAAATGAAATCCTTAAGTTGCAATATAACCTTTGAATAATGGTATGGACGGTTATAGCATTGAATTATATAAGTTTTATATGTTTATTATAAGGTAAATAAGTAAAATATGTATTAAAGCATATATAATAAAACAAAATAAGCATGATAGTGGATTGTTCATCCAACTATCACCGAAAACACAAAAGAAAGAAAAGAAGAAAAGCTTGTTACATTCAGCCATGGTCTATGCATAATTGGGTATGCAATTTTGTTCGGTTTTTGATAATTTCTACGTTTTTGCAATCGTTGCTTTGTATACTTCAAAACCCATGCTTCAATTTTGTGAAATGATAATATTTTTGAAATGTGTTATTGATGAATACATGAGTTTTGTGATGTTTGGTGGTGAAAAAAATGAAAGATATGTGTTAGATTAATATATTTTGTCTTTGAATTTTTAGTGAATTTGAGTATTTTGGATTAAATTGAGAAAATGAAATTTTGAAGGACTAAATTGTGAAATAAATGAAATATATGGACTAGTATGAAGCACGTGAAAATTTGGTTAGGCATAGGTAACTTGAAATTATGGGTATTTTGTGATTTTGTGAAATAGGGACTAAATTGTTCAAATGTGAAAATATGAGGGCTAAATTGCAAATTGCCCTAAATGTGTGTTATTCGATTGAATTGAATGTTTTGGTGAATAAAAGGGTTAAATTTGAATATGTTTAGATCAAGAACCGAATAAAACGGACTTAGATCGTGGGAAAGCTAAAGTAGTCGATTAACCGAGTTCGAACGTATATCCGAACCCGAGGTAAGTCAATATACAAATAAATGTGTTCGTATTGAATTATGAATGTTCATATGATTATTGATATCGATGAATGCTTACGAGATGTCGTGTACATGAATTTCGAGATAAGATCGACAGAGTGAAAATGTCCGAGAAGTTATTTACGAACCTAGGAATACATAGGTATCTATTTTGTTTTATCATGAAGGACCACGTCTGGGACGTTGGCATTGATATGAGCTTTACGTGTAAGACCATGTACTGGACATTGGAATCGTATTATTTCATGTAAGACACTGTCTGGGATAGTGGCATCGATATCTGATTACGTGTAAGACCCTGTCTGGGATAGTGGCATCAATATCTGATTACGTGTAAGACCCTGTCTGAGACAGTGGCATCGATATCTGATTACGTGTAAGACCCTGTCTAGGACAGTGGCATCGATATCTGATTACATTTAAGACCACTTCTGCGACGTTGGCATTGTATAATTATTACGGGCACTCTGCGTATCCTATTAGATTCCGAACTGTTCAATGATTAAATCCGAGAAATGAATGAATATGTGATTTGTACATTTGCTTCAGGTACATTTGATAAGTACATTTTGTGTGTATAAAAAGGTAAGTATCTTCTTAAACTTACCTAAGTGAATTATGTATTCGAATATGAGATTGTAAGTGTGTATATGAATAGAAAAATTATGAGCTAATAAAATATGTAGTGAAATGCAAGATTGAAGAATGAATGTACTAAGTAAATGTGCCAAGAAAAATTATGATTATGCAATTGAGCTATTAGTGAACTTATATTAATTATATGTCTTGAATGCTTATATGCTAAGCATATTTGTATATGACTTACTAAGCTTTTGGAAAGCTTACTCTCTATGTGTGTTTTCTCTATTTTATAGGTCGTCAAAGCTACTGAAGGCTCGGGACCATCAAGGATCGTCATCACACTACTAAACTCATTTTGGTACACTTTGGAAATGTATATGGCTAGATATGGCATGTATAGGCTAATATTTGATATAAGTTTGTTATATGAACTTAGCCATGTGATTTGGCTAGTTATGAGTTGAGAATTTGCTTGAATGAATGTGATATGTGAAGTATGTTTTTGGCATGGTTAGTTGATATATGAAATGATCAAGTTTTGACTAAGCAAATGAATGATTTATGCTTGTGATGAGATGAGTTTTAGTCTTGTAATTTGGATGGTTATTTTGGAATGTTCTTGGTTGCCAAATAGGCATGAGATGTCTTGGTGATTTTGCTTGTAGGTAAGACCCATGAGGGTGGAATTTTGGCCTTGCAAATGGCCTATTTTGCCACACAGTTGTGGCACACGGGCGTGCCTAGTGACTGTGGGACAAAGTCAGTAGCTAGCATAAGAGTACACGGCCTTGGCACACGGACGTGCCTAATAGCTGTGTGGTTTTCAACAGGATCGACCACGGCCAAAGTACACGGGCATGCTTGGTGGTAGTGGAGCAAAGTCAGTTTCGACCATGAGGAGGACACACGAGTATGTTTAGCAGCCGTGGGAGGCACACGGCCTTCCCACACGGGCGTGTAAGCCCTGAAACTTAGAAAAGTTTTAAATTTTTGAGAATTTCTGTATGTGTTCCGGTTTAGTCCTGGCCCTGTTTCTAAGTATGTTTTAGGTCTCGATAACCTACCGAAGGGACACTATGATGGTAATTGATAAGATACTTGATGAAATGTCTGATTTAGTTTCCAATCTGTCAGGTAACATTCTTACCCTAATCCGATGACAGACACGAGATAGGGGTGTTACATTTGGTTGGTATCAGAACTATAGTTTAGTCAATTCTCAGACTAACGTAGCGAGTCAGGGTCTAGCTATACATGCCATATATCTGAACTGTGATAGTGTGATGAATCCTGAAGTGTAAAATGTGATTTCCGTATAGAAATGGATCCCGAAAGAGCCGTAACTGACGATGTAGAAAGTAATGCGCTTGCCCCCGCGCAAGGGACATCGCCTTCTGATTCGAGATCAACTATGAGCGATCATGAGGAAGAAGCTAGACAAGCTTTCTTCCAGATGATGAGTGAATGGTTCACTCAGTTCGTAAGAAATGATCCTGCTGTTTCGCAACCTCCGCCCCCGGTTAATCCCCCTCAGACTACATTGTGCCACCGGTTATGTATCCAAATATGTTGAATAAGCCTTTGGTCCATGAAATTCGTAAGTATGGGGCTGAAGAGTTCAGGGCTACTAATGATGATAATGCCGAGAAAGCTGATTTTGAAGCTCGTAATGAAAGAAAAAGATTGATGAGTAAGTGTTCTCAACCTTTGACGAAGAAACATAGAGATGCAAGCAATCGATCAAATGCTTCATTTGGACATGCGAGTAGAGGTCATGTGAGACTAAGTGTTGGTCTGAGAACTCAAGCTCCAATTGAATTAAATGATGGAAGTACTAAAAACAACAAACCTGAGTGTAGACAGTGTGGAAGACGACATGTAGGAAAATGTTGGGGCAAGTATAACAATAGAGTTTGTTATAAATGTGGATCACGAAATCACTTCATTCGAGGCTGCCCAAAGATGGCGAGTGTTGGAAATGTCAGATCCGAGCGAGTAGGGTGTAAGCGATGTGGTAAAAGACATTCGGGGAATTGTAGATTGAATAATCAAACTTGCTTCAGATGTCGATCGTTAGATCATTTTATTCAAGATTGCCCAAAGTCTGTTGAACAAGAGACTACTCAGAATCTGAGATCCGATAACGCCTCAGAAAGAGGTAGACCTTCCCGGGATACAAAAAATGTTAGTAGTAGTCATAGGTCTACGAGGGATACTATTGCAAAATCTGAATTTAGAACGCCAACTAGAGCGTATGCTATTCGAGCTTGTGAGGAAGCTTTATCTTCAAATATTATTACGGGTACGTTTACTCTTTATGACACTTTTGTGATTGCATTGATAGACCCAGGCTCTACTCATTCGTATACATATATGAACCTAGTAATCAGTAAGACTTTGCCTGTAGAATCTACTGAGTTTGTTATTAAAGTATCGAACTCCTAAATAAAAGTGTTCTAGTTGACACAGTATGCAAGAACTATCCGTTGATGTTTAGAGGTATCTGTTTTCCTGCTGATTTTATGCTATTACCTTTTGATGAATTTGATATAATTCTGGGTATGGACTGGTTGACGTTGCATGATGCGATTGTAAATTGCAAGAGAAAAATCATTGTTTTGAAAGGTCAGAATAATGGAATAGTTCAGATTGAGTCTAGTGAATTGAACGGATTACCGCAGTGATATTTGTATTGAAAGCTCAAAGTTTTGTGAAAAAGAGATATGAGGCATATTTTGCTTATGTGATTGCTTATGAGGCATAGTTTGGGGTGTTACAGTGTGCCTCACATGGCATCAGACACACCCGTGTGTCCAGGCCCTGGCAAAACAGGGCATACATACTGGTTTGTCCACATGGCCACAAGACACGCCCATGTGCTTGTCCTGTGGGCAACACTGACTTAATTCGCACAGCCTGTCACACGCCCGTGTGTCTGACCCGTGTGCGAGTCTAACTTGTTTTGAATTACCAACTTAAATGACACGGTCGAGACACACGCCAAAGGCATCCAAAACATACCAAAACATGCAAAATTTTAGCCCTAATCACATTTTTCATTTGCATATACAATTCTTACTCAATTAACCAATTCAAAGCATCAACTTTCCATCAAAAACATATAGCTAATACTTCATCTAAACCATTTCAATTCATATCAATTTCTCATCAACTAGATATCTAAATCTACCATGAACTCACCTATTTATGTACCATTTCATTTAGCCATTCATTAGCTCATAAAAAAATGTCACCTTATGCATCATATACTAAAACAAAACTCACCTAAAAACACATTCTTAACAAGCCATATCACATGGCTATTTTTACATATCTCAAAACATAATCAAAACTCACTAGACTATACATGCCATACTGAAATATGTACATATTCAAAAGGTACCAAAACTATAGTTCGATAGTGTGATGATGATCCTCGACGATCCCTGGGCTTATCGTAGCTTTAATGATCTATAAAACATTGAACAAACATACACACAAAGTAAGTTATCATAGCATAGTAAGTCATAAGAAAATAATAATCAAATGAACATTAACATTACATCTAATAGGCTAAGTCAATCAATCTTTAATCAAGTACACATTTTTCATGCTTGTAACTCATATACCATTCAATGGACAATATCAAAACATATTAACTTGATCAAATACACATATATTCATAAGCATAAATATTTCTCACTTTCATAATGCATATTTCACATATTCATCTTAAGTATATACTTACCTTACTTTTTTAAACATTTAACATAACACATATCTGATTCTTTAGCTCGTTTTCACATATTTCACATATTTGATCACATCTTGATAATGCCTATTGAACCATTCAGAATTAAGAAGGATACTCGGATAATCAGAAATCTCGTACAATGCCAATGTCCCAGACGTGGTCTTACATGTAATCACATATCGATGCCACTATCCCAGACAGGGTCTTACACGCAAACACAAGTCGATGCCAACGTCCCAGAAGTGGTCTTACACGAAAACACATATCGAAAATCCTATGTCATGACATATGTATCCTAACTATTCCTAAGGTTCATACGGGGCTTTCGGGCATCGTATCTAGATCATTTCAAGCTCGTATATATTGCTTCCTTGCTCAATTCACTTCAGCATATTCTTTTACACAGATAATAATTCAATTCGGCACTATTAAAATAAATACACTAGAATTAAGCAACATGTATTTACTTATGGGCTTACTTCGGATAACGACGGATGAAATCAACTACTCGACTACTTTCGACTTCCCCCGATCTAATTCCGTTTTCTTTTGTTCTTGATCTATATAAATTCAAATTTGGCTATTTAATAACACATTTCATTCAGTTGAAACCCCAAACACATAATTAGGGCATTTTACATTTAAGCCCCTAAAATTCACATTTTTTATATTTTAGTCCCTATTTCATAAAATCACAAAATACACAAAATTTCATATTTCCCATGCTTGGCCGAATCTTCCTATAGTTCATATATGTCCACACATTTCATTTATTTCACATTTTAGTCCCTCACTTTATTATTTTCACAATTTAGCCCAAATTACTCAAATTCATTAAAAATCCAAAGACAAAACTTATTAATCTATCATATATATTTTATTTTCCATCATCAAACAACAAAAACCACAAGCTTTCAACAATGGAAAAACAAAAAATCATCATCAAATTCAAAAATTAAGACATGGGCTAGCTAGTACTTGAAGCAACGATCTCAAAAACATAAAAATCATAAAAAATCGAGCAAATAACATACCTTAATCTAGCTATGCAAATGCCGAACTTATTGAAGCTTCAATGGCTATCTCTTTTCTCTAATTTCGGTGATGGATGATGATAATGGAAGATATTTTTATGTTTTATTTTATTTACCATAACTTATTATCAAATTTACACATTTAACCTTTTTAGTTAACAAATAAAACATATATATTTTAAGGACATTAACGTCCATTATAAAAAAAATGATTTAATTACCTCATAAGGCCACCATATTCACAAGCCAACTCAATTTAAACATATTAACATATACACAGAAATTTCACACATACCAATTCACGTACTATAAGCATGAAAAATAATATTAAAACATTTTTTTACTCAGATTTGTGGTCTCAAAACCACTGTTCCAACTAGGGTCTAAACCGAACTGTTACAACTCATCTTCTTCAACATCAGATAAGTTAAACAAATCATTAATTGATTTAGAAGTATGGGGTACCTTCTTTTTACAAGCAATAACTTCATTAGCATATGTCATGGTTAAATTGGTGTAGAACTGTCGCACTAATTCCTTTTTAGGCATTGATCGTGCATCACAAAATTGATTCCAATTTAAGGCATCAATTTTTTTTCGAATTGAATAAGGCATAATCATCTTGTCATTTCTCTCCAAATTGAAACCTTTTTCTGGCATCATAGGTTGATTTTTGAAGATGGAACCAAATCTTTCCCTTACTTTCTCATCTTGAATCACAATTGGATTTTTGGCAGAAATCTTTGAAGATTTAGTTCTCTTTTGAGACATGATAACTTTTCCCGAAAGAAAAGAAAATTTTGATAAGGAGTTAAGGAAAAGAAGAAATTGGTAAAATGATTATGGTGGCTAGGGTTTGTGATAGCAATGATGATGCAGTGGAAAAAGAATTGTGGTGGCAATGGGATAGGTCATGGTGGTTGCAATGGTGAAAAGGGTGCTACAACAAAGGGCTTGCAGTGACGTGAGTAGGGGTATGATACAAGAAAGAAAAATTAGGGAGAAGCTTTTGGGACTTGAGGTTGACGGCTAGGAGAAGAAAAATATGTAGGTTTAAAGTGAAGGCTAATTGTTTAGGTGTTGTGAAAATTATGAAGGTGTTAAGGGATTTTTATAGTGTAGATTAGGGGGAAAAGTTAGCTAAAATTTAGCTGAGTAGTGACTTAGGCAGCAAGG
The DNA here is from genome assembly GCA_005393395.2 of Gossypium australe. Lineage (NCBI taxonomy): Eukaryota > Viridiplantae > Streptophyta > Magnoliopsida > Malvales > Malvaceae > Gossypium > Gossypium australe. The sequence continues at coordinate 57,061,847 of CM016615.1, forward strand.
TATGAGGGAAATAAAAATGGAGGCAAAAATTTAGGGTTTTAGAAGGTTTATGGATAAAAATTAAGTGGGTATTTTCCTCTTCTTCACTGTTTTGGGCCTTGAGCCCAAACTGTAATATTTTCTATACTGATAGATTAAGCTGAACTAAAAAATAAATTCATTAGTACTTGGGCCATATTGACCTTCTTATTGAACATAGAAACAAAAATTTAATCTAAGTAAAATTTTATCTTAGGCTAATTAGAGAACTTTCTCGAAAGATTACATTAAATTAATTTCCAGGAAGGGTTGGAGGGGTCACAATTGGTCTCGCTTAAGTTCCAATCTCCTTAGATAGAATTAATTTAATGTATGAACTCAAGAAATTTTTTCTATGTATGAACTCAAGAAATTTTTTCTAAGTATGCCATTTATTCAAATCAATTATATGAAAAAAAAATCAAAGGTCTGTTAAGTTGAACGAAGTTTCAACTTGCTCATCTTCACCATCCCAATAATGTTTAAGACGTTGACCATTAGCTTTAAATGTACCTCCTTTATTATTGTGAAATTCTACTACTCCATACGAATAAAAATTGTGAATGGTGTAAGGTCCGGTCCATCGAGATTTGAGATTCCCAGGAAATAACATTAGCCTTGAATTAAACAACAAAACTTTTTGACCTTATCTAAATTCACGAGGTTGTATACGTTTTTCATGCCATATCTTAGTCTTTTCTTTATACATCTTGGCATTCTCATATGAAAATAACCTCAACTCCTCCAACTCATCAAGCTGTAACATTCTTCTCTCACCAACTAGCTTTAGATCCAAATTTAATTGTTTCAATGCCCAATGAGCTTTATTTTCCAACTCAAGTGACAAATGACATGCCTTTCTAAAAACTAACCAATAAGGAGTCATTCCTAACAGTGTCTGAAAAGTTGTTCGATAGGCCCATATAACATCATCAAGCCTATGAGAACAATCTCTTCTATTAGGTCGCACCACCTTCTCAAGAATTCCTTTGATCTCACGGTTTGTAAGTACAACTTGCCCATTCATCTGTGGATGATAGACAGTGGCAACTTTATGCTTCACATCGTACTTGTCAAGCAACCACTTAAGTCATTTGTTTACAAAGTGAGATCCTTCATCTCTAATTATAGCTCTCAAAGTCCCAAACCATGTAAACATATGCTTATGTAGGAATCACATGACTACCTTAGCATCATTTTTTGGGTATGCCTTGGCTTCCACCCACTTAGATACATAGTTGATAGCCACTAAGATGTACCTGTTACCATAAGATGAAAGAAACGGGCCTAGAAAATCAATGCCCCATAGGTTAAATAGTTCTACCTCTAAAATGTCAGTTAAGGGCATCTCATTCCTTCTTGATATGTTTCTAGTCCTATGGCATCTATCATAATTTTTCACATATGCGTATGCATCCTTAAACATCGTTGGCCAAAAAAATCCAACTTGTAAGATCTTTGCTGCAGTATGGGAACCACCAAAGTATCCCCCACTCGGAGATGAATAGCAGTGGTATAGGATCTTGTCAATTTCACTTCTAGCTATGCACTTCCTGATTATATAATATGCACATTATTTAAACAAAAATGGTTCCTTCCAGAAATAATACTGACTATCATGAAGGAATCTCTTCCTTTGTTGGTATGTCATTTCAAAAGGCATTATTCCACATGCTAAATAATTTGCAAAATCGACAAACCAAGGAGTTTCATGGATTTGATTTACCTAGAAGATATGCTCATCTAGAAAATTTTCATTAATTGGAACAAGTGAATGAGTTACCTCGTTTTGTTCCAACCTCGATAGATGGTCAACTACTTGATTTTCAACTCCTTTGATTGTCAACTACTTGATTTTCAACTCCTTTTCTATCTTGGATTTCAAGGTCAAATTCTTGGAGTAAGAGTATCCATCGAATCAGCCTCGGTTTAGCATCTTTCTTTGAGAGTAAAAATTTGATGGTCGTATGATCAGTAAACACTATGACTTTTGTACCTATGAGATAAGAACGATACTTGTCAAAAGCAAAAACTATAACAAAAGGTTCTTTTTCAGTTATCGTGTAATTAAGTTGGGCTCCTGTCAAAGTTCTACTTGTATAGTAAATCTAATGAAACACTTTATTTCTTATTTGACCCATCACAAGTCTAGCAACAAAGTCGCTAGCATCACATATTAACTTAAAAGGTCAGTTCTAGTCAGGTGTAACAATTATAGGGGCTGAGATTAATCGATTTTTTAATTCCTCAAATGCTTCCAAGCATGCTTTGTTAAACTCAAAAATGGTGTCTTTCTCTAATAACATATGCAAAGGCTTGGAAATTTTTTAAATATCTTTTATAAACCTTCGGTAAAAACTAACATAACTAAAAAAAAAACTTCTGACTCCTTTAACGTGGTGATAACTTTTCAATTACATCCACCTTCGCTTTGTCGACTTCGATCTCGTTTATGAAATTTTGTGTCCTAAGACAATTCCCTCCTTAACCATAAAATGACATTTCTCCCAGTTAAGGACAAGATTTGTATAACACCCCTAACCCGTATTTGTCACTGGAATAAGGTTACGGAGCATTACAGAACAAACAAAATAGAAAACCATTCAATTCATACATCAATGCAAAATAATCTAATTTCATTCAAATAAATTCATAACGTCCCTTAATCGAGCCCTCGAGGCCTTAGAAACACTTTAGAAATGATTCTAGACTAAATTGAAAACATTTGAAACTTCATGGAAAAAGATGGAAAAATCTATACGGCCGTGGTCAGTCCTTGTGGACATTCGAAATAGGGACACATGACCGTGTTCCAGCCTGTGTCCGTGCCCGTGTAACTCTCTGTCTTGGGTCACACGACCAAGCCACACGTCCGTGTGCCAAGCCATGTAACTCTCAAAATGCAACCTTTAAACCTACAAGCTACACACGCCCGTGTCTTAGGCCGTGTGGACAAGAAATAGACCATTTTCAAGCCATTTCTTTCACCCAAAATATGCTTTTACATACAAGCCATTTGCATCAATTTCAAGCATTCCAAATGCACCTAAAACATGCATAATAAAACTAGATCAATATGGTATTTATCCATACAACTAATATGCCCAAAAGACACCTCAAAAGTAAGCACTCAACTTAACAACACATATGCTTAATTGACCACCTTGATACCATTTTAAAATATACCATACTTAACTTATAACAAGATTTTCCATTCAAATAATGACTTACGGATAAGAGTACATTGTCAACAGAGGTTCATAAGAGCTAGCCTCCCGAACATGCCAACAGAAGCTCATAAGAGCTGAACAAAAGCTCAAAAGAGTTGATCCACCCGAATCTCGCCAAACAGAAAGTATAACACAAGAGTTCGCAACAAATGATGAACCTCGGTTTACTTGGTTAATATACCAATATCTCCCTCTAATACCATCTCCACTCCAAACCCCTGTAATATAGCAAAGCACGAATGTACTCTATTCCCGCGTTCAATCCAAACCGAGTATCAAAATCAATAATATATCACAATCTACTATTCATTATCAACAATTAAAAATAAATATATAAGTTGTTCAATGAAAATATATTCAATAATTCATATTGATATTAACTTCTAAACCGTACGAACTTACTTGTACTGAATTGTAGAAATTGTAGAAGTTCAGGGGCTAGTTCGCTATTTTTTCCTTTTCCACAAATATCTATGGGATCTTGATCTAAAATTTAAAATTCTTCACTTATTAGCATACATTTCATATTCCAATCCATTTTACAATTAATACCATTTAAATTTTCAAATTTGCACAATTACCCCAAACTTTTATAATTTTTACAATTTAGTCCATTAACTTGGAATTAATCAAATTAACCATTTTTCTCAAGTCAATATTTTATCCAAATATACTAGGCCCTCAAAAAGTCCATAATAAATAGAAAATTCACTATTAAACCCTAAAATTTTGACATTTTCACAATTTAATCCTAAAATCAAAATCTAACAAAAATTACTTTACAAATTCATCAAATAGCATAATCAAAGCTCTAAATACATGGTATTCATCAAAAACATTCAATATCCATCAATGGAAACTTCCAATTTTTTTTACAAAATAGAAAAATAAAGGTACGGGCTAGCTGGACCTAGTTGCAACGATATCAAAAACATAAAAATTACAAGAAACAGAATTAAAACGGACTTACATGCAAGCTTCTTATGCTAGCCAAAACTTCTCCTCACCCTAGCTATGGCCTTCAGCCATTGAAGAATAAAAATGAATAGGAAAACTTTAAATTTCAATTTGTTTTGTTTTAATTTCAACTAATTTACAATTATGCCATTATCATTAAATTTTCTATCATTTTTAACTCTAATAGCTGTCCCACTCAATATTTACAACTTAATTATCACTTAAGTCCTTCCTCAACTTTTAGTTAAACCATTTCATCACCCAATTGCTTTAATTTGGAAGTTTTGCACCTTTTACAATTCAATCCTTTTTCTTTAATTAGTTATCGAAACGTTAAAATTTCTTATCGAAACTTTAATACCACCTTAATGACACTCTGTAAATATGTATAAAAATATTCACGGTTCGGTTTATAGAAACCACTTAATACTTCATTTTCTAAAACCACTTGACTTTAGGGTATTACCACTTGAACTTAATTAATCATTTATATAACATAAATTACCATATCAAAAACCTTTGTAAAACCTTATTTGACTCGTAAATATTAAATAATAATATTAAAGAACTTACTTGTCGAATTTGGTGGTCTCGAAACCACTATTTTTGACACCACTGAAAAACAAGCTGTTACAATTTATCTATCGCATCTCTTCAATACCTTAGCCAAATTACTCAGACAAACAAGCTAAGTGTTACCAAAAATAGTAAAATCAACCATGAATACTTCAATAAAATTTTCTACCATATTAGTAAATATTGCCATCATGCATCGTTGAAATGGGGCAGGTGCATTACATAAACCGAAAGGCATTTGCCAAAAACCAAACGTACCGTACGGGCAAGCAAAAATTGTTTTGTGTTGATCTTCTACGGCTACAACTATTTGGTTATATCCCGAATATCCATCTAAGAAATAGTAATATTTGTTACCTGTCGGTCGGCCCAACATCTTATCCATAAAAGGCAACGTAAAATGATTCTTCCGAGCAGCTTTGTTCAATTTTCTGTAGTCAACACATATTCTCCAACCTGTGACTGTCCTCATCAAGATTAGCTTGTTTCATTCATTCTCAATAATCGTGATTCCACCTTTCTTTGGTACATACTGTACCGGACTTACCCATGAATTATTTGAGATAGGATAAATAATTCCCACATCTAACCATTTGATAACTTCCTTTTGAGCTACCTCTTTCATTATTGGATTGAGTCCCCTTTGCCCATCAATTCTAGTTCCTTTTTCCTCCTCTAGGATAATGTTGCGCATACAGAAGGGTAGACTTATTCCTCTCATATCAGCTGTGGTCTAGCCGGTCGCCTTTTTAAATTTCTTTAAAACTCCGATCGGCTGGTCCTCTTGGTGTTCTATTAGCTCTGCTGAAACAATCATAGGCAAAGTAGAACTGCTACCCAAATAAACGTATTTCAAATGAGAAGGAAGTCCCTTAAGTTCGAGTTTGGGTGGTTTCTCGATTGACAGCTTCGGTTGTGCGAATTCCCGAGCTTTCAACTCCAACGATTCAAACCATGCTAATTGAACATAGTCCCTCAAATTGGCTTTCATCAAAGCCATACTTTCATTACCTTCTTCATCTTTCAATGGCTTAGACCCTAAAGTGTTTTCCAATGGGTCTTCTACAAAATTATTTTCCCATTCCATAAAAACTAAGGTTTCTAGCTCCTCCATCACTGAACATTCCTCCGTCAGATCGAGAAATTTCATTGCTTTAAGAACATTAAATGTTACTTGGTTGTATTGAACTCTCATCATAAGTTTGCCTTTTTGTACGTCTATTAATGTTCTTCCTGAGGCCATGAAAGGTCTCACTAAGATGATTGGCACTTCCTTATCTGCTTTAAAATCTAAGACAATGAAATCAGTAGGAAAAATAAACTTATTTGCATGTACCAGAACATCTTCGATCTTTCCTTCTGGGTATGCTAAGGATCGATCCGCCAGTTGGAGTGTCACAGACATGGGTCTTACTTCACCTATTCCCAACATCTTGAAAATAGACTTAAGCATCAAGTTGATGCTCACCCCTAAATCACATAAAGCTTTACCACAGTAAGATTCTCTAATATTACAGGGTATAGTAAAGTTTCGAAGGTCCTTCAGTTCCGAAGGTAGCTTTTTTTGTAAAAATGCACTACACTCATTCGTTAGTGCTACAGTCTCGAACTCACTAAGTCTTTTCTTCTTGGACAGAATGTCCTTCATGAACTTGACATAATTGGGTAGTTGTTCTAAAGTTTCTACCAATGGTATATTGATGTGAAGCTACTTTAGAACATCCAAAAACTTCTTGAATTGCACCTCATATTTCTACTGCTTGATTTTTTGTGGATAAGGATTTGTTGGAACCTTGGCTTGGATTGGAGAAATTTTCTAAAGTAATATACCTACATTTGAAAAAGGTGTTAGCTTATCAGAATTCTCTAGTTTAAATTTTACCTCTTCAAACTTTGTAGAATCCGACTCTTCTAGTGCATGAATTTCAACTGTTGATTGATCTTCCTTTTCTTGGGTAAGTTCTTCAACCTCAACTACCTTGGGTTCCAAAGTCTTACCACTTCATAAAGCAACTACCTTGCAATGTTCCTTACCCAAATTCCTTGGATTTTCTGTGTCACTCGGTAAGGCTCCTTGCGGTCTATTGCGAAGCTCCATAGCTAACTGACCCATTTGGTTCTCCAAAATTTTTAGTGTTACTGCTTGGCTTTGGATTAAGGCGTCTTTCTTCGCCATGGACGCCTTCAACAAGTTCTTCAAATTGTTGGATGGTTCAGTTTGCGGTGGCTTTTGAACTTGTTGATTGAACCCTTGAGGTTGATTTGCTTTATGTTGCATGTAAGTGTTGTTCGGTCCTCCTCCTTGGTTACTGCAAGAGAAATTTGGATGGTTTCACTATGAAGGGTTATAAAGGTTCGACTGTGGTCTTTGTGTAGTTCTATTTTGGTGTTGATTCCCTACATAATAAATCGACTTGAGATTTGATGGACAATTCTCGAAAGAATGATTGTCCCCACAATATACACAGAAAATAGCATCAAATTGATTTGGTGGCTGAGTTGCAACATGATTAAAATTGTTACTAGTAAACTGTTTCAACATTGAAGAGATAGAAAATACCTGAGCTGGGGTGAAGTGAGGGCATCCAGTTCATACACTCTGGCTACTCGTCTTCCTGAAGCTACTGGATTTATTGACCACTAGTAGTTGTTACTGGCTATTCTCTTGATGATCTCACAAGCCTCATTATAAGAATTTGACAAGAGATCATCATTCACAAAAGCATCTACGATCAACATTGTGTGTACGTTGAGACCATTATAAAATGTCTCCAACTGGGTGCAATGTGGAATCCTATAGTGAGGGCATCTACAAAGTAACTTCTTGAATCTTTCCCATGCCTCGTATAAAGATTCATTATCCTTTGCTGAAAAGTGGTGATCTCATTCTGCAACTTAGCATTTTTTCTAAGTGGGAAATACTTTACCAGAAAGTGTTCAGGTAATTCTTGCCAATTAGAAATTGAATTGGGTGGAAACGAATTAAGTTATGCTTTTGCTCGATCTCGCAATGAGTATGGAAACAACTTCAACCTCAATGCATCTTCACTTACACCGGTTATCTTAAAGGAATTGCTCACCTCTATGAATAGCCAAAGGTGAAGGTGTGGATCTTCTGTGGGCATTCCACTAAATTGGCCCATTATTTGAAGCATCTGGTACATCACAGGCTTCAATTCAAACTATGGTGCCTCGATCTCTGGTCTCCTAATCCTGGATTAAGTTCATTAAAAACTTGCACAGCGTATTGCCTTATAGCTTGATCCTTATCATCACCAATAAGAATTGGATTACGAGCATTAGCTACTCCATTCCCTTGAACATCATCTTGATTTTCAAGATCCATCTCTGTGACTTGTCCCTGGGCTAATCTTTCTTGTCTTCTTTGCCGAAATATCTGCTTGATTTCAGGGTCTATAGGAAGTATATCGATGATTTGATCTATGCTCATAAACACCTAAAAATAAATCAAAAAAATAAAGAATAAAGGATAAAAAATAATTAAATAAAAAAGAACCAAATTGCAAGAAATAATTTCACTGATAATGATTAAATTAACAGTCCCCGGCAATAGCGCCAAAAACTTGTAACACGTAGGTTTGTGCAAGTGTACATAGTCATTAGCAAGTAATAAGTAAGTAAAAGTGTTATCGACTCCACAATGACCGTATATTTTAATCAATAATTTGCAAAATTAAAGATTTACAAATTGGTAAGAAAACACAATAAAATGGGGTGAATGATGTGAAATTAAATTAATTATCTAGATGCAAATTTACGTAAATGCAAATGAGATGAATAACACGATGGGATGGCTTAGTAGCAAATTCACAAGCTTCAACAATAATAAGATGAATGGGCTAGAACGATTAGAACATTTGACTCAATTCATCTTTCATCGTGTTTAACAATGTTCTAAAAAAGATTCCATGGCAACTCGATCTTTCATTAACTTGAAACCAGTTATAAGTCCTTTCAAAATCTTATACTTAGAAAAACATGCATCCTACCATGATCTTATTTAGCTAAGGGTTTCTTAGAGTTTATGTGAATTAATAGGGACAGATTAGGTTTGAAACAATTTTAATCACAAAAATCTAAAAGTTATGCAAGGTAATAGAGCTCTACCGAGTTATTATGAACCTTCAATTTAATCAGGCTAGGATCTAAATTAAGCATACATCTTTCAAATATTACATCCATTAATCATCATCTGGCTAGAATTGATCAACTAATTCTAACGCATTCAATCACATTTTAATGAATGAAATACATGTGATCGTGTCTATCAGAGTCTTAAAATTTTATATAAAGAATGATCGAGCCTAGAACTAACTGCGACAACGATTGAGGCAAGTGCACCTATCGAACAGTAGTATAGCTGTGGCAAGACCGGATTGTCGAACCCAAAGGAACCAAAAGTACTAATACTAACTTTTTTTTTATTATTTAACCTAAGAATTAAAGGAATTTGTTATCTAATCTAAAATTAACTAACAACTAAGCTAAAGATGTAAAGACAAAGAGAATGAATTGAGGAAAATAACTTGTGAGAAAAAACCAATTGATTAAGACAATACCCCGAGGAAGAATCCACCTAGACTTCACTTGTTATCTAACTCTGAACCAGACGATTTATTCACTTGACTTGATCCGTAGGATTCCCTAATTTATATTAATACCTCTTTCGAGGCTACTAACGTCTAACCCTAGGTTGATTAATTGAAATCTCTTTCTAATTAAAACCCCTAGAATTGCATTAACTCGATCTATGGACTTCCATATTAGGTTTGACCCTAATCCGGCAGATTTTCATCACCCTATTTCAAGGCGCGCGAGAAATTTCGCTTAACTATGCTAGATCTACTCTTAGGCAGGGACTTTTGCTCCACCACCTAAGCACATCAATACTTGAATCAATCCCGGAAATACCAAAACAAGAATTAAGAACACATAGTTAAGAACAAATCAAGTATTTATCATATAGTTCAGCAAACGATAACAAGATTCATCTTAGGTTTCATCCCCCTCAGGTATCTGAGGGTTTAGTTCATAATGATAAAAGAATACATCTCAAAAGAAAAGATAAAACAAAACCCCCTAAAACCCCTTTAAGGAATTGAAGGAGAGATCCTCCGTCTTGAGTATAACTCTGGCTTCTTGAGATGAATCAACTGGCTATTCTTTGAGTAAATCCCACAATTCTGGCCTCTCTGGCTCGGCTCCTTGGCCTAGCTAGACGCCTAACTGGACTCCCAACTGGACTCTAGGGTGTTTGTATAGGCTTTTGGAATGGCTTTCTTTGCCTCTAAGTACCCTAATCTGAATGAAACTCTTCTTTCTCACGTCAGGGACATGCCCATGGCACACGCTCGTGTGAATCATGGCCAGGCCGTGTTCGAGACTATTAAGAAGGCACGACCGTGTGGTCTTGGGCCCAGGCTGTGTTGATTTTGTGGTATAGCCCATTTACTCCGTTTTGGGCCCATTTCTCGTTCTTTTCATCCTTCGGTGCTCTCCTGAATATAACACATGAAAACAAAGGATTAAGAGTACCAAATTACACAATTCAATGGTTAAATCATCCAAAAGTATGCTAAATGTGGGATTAAAATATGTTCATATTACGGTTTATCAAATACCCCCACACTTAAGCATTTGCTTGTCCTCAAGCAAAATTCTCAACTCACAATTAAAATGAACTTCCCTGATTCATAATATTCATCAATAATGTATCATCATAATTTAAAGATAATTCATACATTGATAATTTAACTCAAAGGGTCCTAAAGATTCAAACAATCAAAGTCATACATTTATAGCACGAAAACATAGGCGTTTCCCTTTCCCTAAATAATTACCTCTGATTCGAAATTGACAAGAGTTGACATCCTCACTAAAGATTCACTCAAATCACTCAAAGTGTTTAAGGTTCAAAATTAAGCACTCAAAAGTTGAACATGAAAAGTTAATCCCATAAGCTTGCCTGAAAATCAAATCTCTACCACTGTAAAATGAGATGATACAAAGATCAAAAGGTCTTTAAAAAAGGTTATAACGGGGCTTAGGTTAAAAGTGTGGATAAAGGCTGAATTAGAGGGTTAGAATCGAGATTGACTTGACAAATTACCTAACTAGAAATAATGAACTGATAAGGAATAATTACATCAATTGAAAACTTCATTACTAATAATACGAGCTTCTTCTTCAAGATTTGGAATTTTCATGTATAAGCTCAGCTGATATAGGACTAATAATGAATATACTTAGAATTTTTTTAAGAACAAATCATAATACATGATAAAAGATGAATTCAACTACTGAAATAAAATAATTAGGCAACCGATCAAATCAAATCTCGACAGAAAGGGTAGTCAAGGAATGGTGATAACAAATAAAATAGGGTTTTGGGTTAATATTAGTGGGTGAGTCAATCAAAAGGGTTGTTATGATCAAAGGGGTTCACTAGGGGTTAATTATGAAGGTAGGCTTTTAGTGGAGTGAGTGGGTTAAATCCTAGGTGCCTTTATCATCTCTGTATATCAAATCAATGATGTGGTCTTGACATATATAATCAAAGCAAGTTCTAGAATAACAAATCAATGTTGACACACTCATAATAAAAAGTGAGCATGAAAGAATGTATGCTCTAAAAGGTTCAAAATCTCACAAGAATTATGGGTTTTTGATATCAACCTTGTGAATTTCAAACTTCAAGGTAATAATTAGATTCAGGTAGACAACCTAACAAAATTTTAATTTTTGAAAATAGACTCATCATGCTTGATTCTCTAGTCTCCTAAAGTTTAAATCATCACTGCACAATTATCAATGGCTTAATCTAAAACATATCGAAGAAAATCATGAATCACAGGGAATTTCATTCTAATTAGTAATATGAGAAAATTACTTAAAGACAAGATATCATTCAGGGATTTGAGAATAATGAAAAAAATTAGGCATTTTCTTGAAATAAATATTCACCCCCCACACATAAGATGTACATTGCCCTCAATGTACAAAGATATATATATGAAATTTAAGAGAAAGGGAGAGATGAAACTTCTTGAATTTGGATGGCTTCCTTGAGTTGGGAGTTTCTTGGTGTGGTGGCCGCCGACAATCTCTGCGCTAGATGAAGAAATTGGGAAGCTCGTGAAGAAATAACCAGGAAATATTAATAATAATTTAAAATATACTAAATATATATTTAAAGACAAGAAAGATAAAGAGAAAGAAAATAAAAAGTAAAATAAAATTAAAAGAAAAGATTAATGGACCGAAGAGTCCTTATTGTTAGATGGTTCGCTAGATGGGTGTTATTTCTAGGGCTGTGGTGGGGTGGGGGTCGTGGTCGTGGTGTGATTCCCTAGCAGCCTTTAGAACCTAAAACCAAGAAGCTAAAATAAGAGAAACTAAATTTAGCAGAAGAGAAGTAAAGATAAGGAAAATAAAGAAAACGAGAAAAGAAAAAGAAAAACTAAATGGCCTCAAATATCCTTGGCTTGTTGAGTAGATAAGCGGACGGCATGAACTTATGTAGATCGATCTCCACAGGGGGACTGTGCATGGATCCTTTCTCTTCTTCGACATGGCTATGGTGTAAATCAAGAGTTAGAATAATGAAGAAAGGTGAGAATGAAAAGGGAGGGGAGTGTAAAAGTTGTGGAAGAAGGAGAATTGGGGTAGGCGGGGAGAGGGGAGAGGGAAGTGTCGCACGGTCATGTTATGCTCAGTTGTGTAGTTTCGTGGTGCTTCCTGAAAAGAAGGTTTAACCGAGTGGTCATTAATTTTCTCACCTTGATTACTCGATGTCCTAGCCGAGTCAAGAGCCTTGAGACTGATTGATTCGTTACCTACACAAAGTATGAGTTCACCTGTGCTGACATCAATTTTAGTTCTAGCAGTTGCTAAAAAAGGCCTTCCTAAAATTAAGGGGATACTATTGTCCTCATCCATGTCTAAAACGACAAAGTCTACTGGGAATACGAATTTATCAATTTTCACAAGAACATCTTCAATTATACCCCTAGGAATTCTAACAGTTTTATCAGCTAATTGAATGCTCATCCTAGTTTGTTTGGGTTTCCCTGGACCTAGTTGTTTAAACAATTTATAAGGCATAACATTGATGCTCGCCCCTAAATCAGCTAAAGCATTATCAATAGATAAACTACCAATCAAGCATGGGATTGTAAAACTCCCTGGATCTTTTAATTTTCGTGGTAGTTTGTTTTGCAACATTGCTGAGCACACTGCGTTTAGCTCCACATGCAATTCTTCATCTAACTTTTGTTTGTTTGTTAAAAGATCTTTTAAAAATTTTCTTGAATCTGGCATCTGCGAAAGAGCTTCAAGAAACGGTAAGTTAATATGTAATTTCTTTAAAAGTTTAGGAAACTTACCGAATTGTTCCTCTGTATCGTCTTTCGTTATCGCATTGGGGTATGGTATACGAGGTTGGTATTCTTTAATTACAAGTTTTGGCTTTTCTTGGTTTACCTCGACCTTAACTTTTTCTACCAACTTCTCTTGGCTTACCTTGGGCTCATCTAACCCTACACTATCCTGAGTTGTTATGGCTTGAAGTTGCTCCTTTGGGTTAGTTTCAGTGTTGCTTGGCAAGCTGCCTTGTGGTCGTTCTGATATGATCTTGGTTAGTTGTCCTAACTGGTTCTTGATCCCTTGAATTGATGCTTCTTGATTTTTCAAAGTTGTCTCGATGTTTTGGAAACGGGTTTCTGGCACCGCTATAAATTTTGTCAGCATCTCCTCAAGGTTCGGCTTCTTTTCCTGTGGGTAGGGCCGTTGTTGGAAGTTTGGAGGGGGTTGTTGTCTCTGATTTCCTTGACCACCCCATGAAAAATTGTGGTGGTTCTTCCAACCTGGATTGTATGTATTACTATAAAGGTTATTTTGAGATCTGAAATTGTTACCCATATAGTTCATTTGTTCGCTTTCCATGCCATGCTCGTAGGGTGGGTACTCAAAATTCGCCACACCTCTACTTGTTTCGCACTGCATTATCGGATGTACCTGCAAGGAACTACATAAACCATCAACCTTTTTATTTAACGTTTCTACCTGATTTGATAGCATGGATACTGCATCGAGGTTGAAAACACTGGATGCTTTTGTTGTCTTTGTCCTTGTGACTTCCACTGATTGAAACACCCCAAACCCGGCCCACGAGCCTCGACCGAATCTGGCATGTTCCTTGAGTAAAACATTTCAAAAACTTGTTTGTGAATTTGGAAAGTTTGATCATTTTGAAGAGAAAACGATTGGAGTTGTGATTACAATGAAAACGGTGTCATTTTAAAAGTCTAGATTTTGATAAAACTTTATTAAAATGTTTCAAACTTATAAGCTGAAAGAAATACCAAGTTTTCAGAGTTTATCATTAAATTAAAAATCATTTGGGTTTAGGTGTTAAACTTATAAAAATTTATTTTCAAAAAGGTATTAATTATTGATTTGACAATAATCATATCTTGATAAACCAAATAAAATGCATGCTTAAACAGTTAATAGTAATGGCCTTATTACATCAAAACAAAACCCAAAATAAATCCAAAATACTTAAATATAAAAGAAATTCAGAGTAAAATAAATGCTGTGCTGTGCATGGCCACCACTAAGCTCCTGCCGACCCGGTCCATTCACTGAGTGTCACCTGAAAAGATATCCCACAACGGGGTGAGTCAACAGACTCAATGTGTAACAACCAACACAACTCCCAACGATTTAGGCATGCAAATTATATATATAAAACACATATAAACAATGATGCAATCCCGAACCCAAACCTAATAACCATCCTCTACACATCACCCGTACCAACCAATCACACCGTGGGGATTACTAAATCGACCCTCCATCCGCTACACACCATCGAAGGCAGTCGCTGCAGACGACTTGCACATCGCCCTTATAAATTGTGGCATAGCCACCAGATAATGTGACAGTGTCACCAGATAACAAAATGTGACATAAGTCACCACATTCAGATTATGTGACATGAGTCACCAGATATCGTGGTAAAAACAACCAGATCACTTCCCCTTTTCATATTCACCCATATGCCCCATGCGTCATACAAACATGCATAAATCATGCCATATTCCTTATTTCATATTTGTACCAATTCTCATATATGTCACATTCAATGTTCATAATTCTATTAACAGAGCTTTGGAGAATAACGTACCTGAATATGCCGTACCTTTGAATGGTACTTTTAGCCAGATCTTTCATATTCTTATTAACACATGCATTAAATTAATACCGTAAATCTATTAAGAATTGGTGTAGGGCTACACACCTGGCTACTATCGTGTTCACTAAAATCCCGAAAATCCCGATCTAATGCTCTAGATCCCTAGCTCCTACATTCGGCCAACACTAAGCATTTTAACAAAAAGCCATTCGGCTACATAATCAAATCCTGAAGGATTATCGCAACCAAAATCCTTACCTTGCTGCCGATTTGGTTACTACTCAAATCCCGAAACTTCGTGATGTTTCCCCCTTGCAATCGGCCAAACACTAGATCACTTAACTGGTTAGTTTTCGGCTTTTAAATGAATAAGAAACATATCTGAGTCACTAGAACCCTTACCTTGCGGATCTAAATCCCGAAATTGTCACTTGTTTGTGGTAACTGTCGAAATCCCTATAGGTATATGTTAGATCCAATTCTAACATTTGAACACAATAAATGGCCTTCGGCCTATGATCATATTTGCTTACCTTAGATCTAGAAATCCCGAAGAACTCCTCCTTATAGTCGACAACAACCAAATCCCGAAACTTCCTTCATAGTTTTGGCCAAAGAACAGTAATGGGGTTAGAGTCCAACTTTCGGCTAATCTAAAAGAAAAGATAGGAAAGTTAAATGCCACGAATCCCTTACCAACTCAATCGAATATCCTTGCTTGAAATAGAGAGATTCGGCTCCTGATTAAATAATCAAATCGGCTCCAAGGGGGTAGAGGAGCATTCGGCTATGACCACAAATAGGGAATTCGGCTATAAAGGCTAGATATTGATCAATAGGTTTCAGCTTATGGAGTTTAATGAGTAATCGGCTATGGCCAGGGACACTTGCTTTCGGCTTTTGAAGAATTGCGAGAAGAAGAATGAAGGTTAAGATTAGATGCGATCCAACCTTTGTGTCAAGGGGAGGGTTCGGCCAACATAACCAGCAACAAAAAGAAAAGAAGAGAAGTGAAGAGGAGTTCAGAGAGTTGCGGCACTGATGAGGGTGAAGAAGTTTCGGCTATAGCAAAAATAAAAGAGAAAAGAATTCGGCAAAGGCACAAGAGAAAAGAAAAGAATGGAAAATGGCCTTACTTCCTCCCTTTGGCCAAAAATACTACACCTAGACCCCCCCTATTCGGCCAACTCTCCTTCCCCTTATCTAATCCCTTCTTTTTCTCCTAAAACTTCTCTTCTTTATCTCCTTAGCTTAGCCGAATTTTTAAAAGAGATTAATCACATCTAAAGCTCATCCCCTTGGTGTCCCATTGCCGTCCACCACTGCTCATCCTTGCCGCAAAATAAAACTCCCCTTTTGCTTCCCTTGCTGCTCGAACCTAGGCCCTTTTACCCTGCTTGTGGCGTCACTTACTAAGGCCCTAAGTGGCGCCTTCCTGCCACTTTACCAAGCTGATTTTTATGTCCTATTTCCCCTACTAATTTTCTTAAGGCCTACTTGCTTAGCTCCCCCTTTAAAACTTAAAATCAAATAATTTCTAAGGCATTCACCTACACTCTAAAGTTCTCAAAATTCATAAAACACACTCACAACACACATAGGCATGCTACTTCATACAATTAAGCCATAATACACAAGCCCTAAATCCCGGATATTACAATTCTACCCCCTTAAAATAATTTCGACCTCGAAAGTACCTGACTAAAATAAGTGAGGGTATCGCTATCGCATTGCCTCTTCCGGTTCCCACGAAGCTTCTTCCGATCCATGGTTACGCCATAACACTTTGACTAAAGGAACTGATTTCCTTCGCAACACCTTCACGTCTCGTTCCAAGATCTGAATCGGCTCTTCCTCGTAGGACAAATCTGGCCTTAGTTCCACCTCCTCAACTGGTACTACAAGAGATGGATCTGATCGATAACGACGTAGCATAGAAACATGGAATACATCGTGCATCTGCTTCAACTCTGGAGGCAACTCTAACTGATATGCCACTGGTCCAACCCGCTTCAATACCAGATAAGGTCCTATAAACCTGGGGCTTAGCTTCCCTTTGCAACCAAATCTCATCACCTTCTTCCAAGGTGAAACTTTCAGAAACACCTGATCTCCCATAGCAAACTCTATTTCCTTCCGTTTAAGATCTGCATACGACTTTTGCCTATCAGATGCTTCCTTCAACCTTGCCCGAATTACCTCCACCTTCTCTTCGGATACTGCCACAATCTCTGGACCTAAAACTCGACGTTCCCTCAATTCTGTCTAACACGTAGGAGTGCGACACTTTCGTCCATACAGTGCTTCATATGGTGCCATCCGAATACTGGCTTGATAGCTATTATTATACGCAAATTCTGCTAAAGGCAAATGCTCCTCCCAACTTCCTCTGAAATCTATTACACAGCCCCTCAACATATCCTCTAACACTTGGATTACTCGTTCAGACTGACCGTCTGATTGTGGATGAAATGCCGTACTGAAGTCTAATCTGGTACCCAGCGCTTGATGTAGTGCTTTCCAAAACCGAGACGTAAACCTCGGATCTCTATCCGAGATAATTGACACCGGCACTCCATGCAACCTCACAATTTCCGCCACATACAACCCCGCCAACTTTTGCAAAGAATAGTCAACCCGCACTGGTATGAAATGTGCAGACTTTGTCAACCGATCCACTATTACCCATACCGAGTCCTTCTTAGTAGACGTAAGGGGAAGCCCACTAACGAAGTCCATGGTGATTCTATCCCACTTCCACTGCGGAATCTTTATCAGTTGAAGCAATCCTGACAGAACCTTGTGTTCAACCTTGACTTGCTGACACGTTAAGCACTTCCCTACAAATTCTGTAACTTCCCGCCTAAGACCAGACCACCAAAACTGTTCCCTTAGATCTCTATACAACTTACTACCTCCAGGATGCATAGCATAAGGGCTACTATGCGATTCCTGAAGAATTCTCTGCCTTAATTCATTATCCTTAGGCATACAGACCTTACCTTTGAAACACAAAACTCCATCACTGCTAACACCATAATCCTCCAACTCTCTATTCTGCACTTGCCGCAACTTAGCACTTAGATCATCGTCTACCAACTGCCTTTCTTTCACCTCATTCAACCATGTCGGCTTGACTTGCAGCTCTGCTAACAAACTTCCATCGTCATACAAGCTAAGATGTGCGAACATCGCCCTCAGATCCGACACCACTTTCCGACTTAGGGCATCTGCCACCACATTCCCCTTACCCGGGTGATACTCTATGGAACAATCGTAGTCCTTCAATAATTCCACCCACCTTCGCTGTCTAAATTTCAACTCCTTCTGAGTTAACAGATACTTAAGGCTCTTGTGGTCTGTGTAGATCACTGACTTTTCTCCATAAAGATAGTGCCTCCACACCTTAAGAGCAAAGACCACTGCCGCCAATTCCAAGTCATGCATCGGATAATTAACCTCATGTGGCCTTAATTGTCGAGACGCATAAGCGACTACCTTCCCTTCCTGCATCAGAACACATCCTAACCCTGTGTGAGAAGCATCACAGTACACTACAAAATCCTTTCCTGCCTCAAGTTGAATCAAAATCGGAGCTTCAGTCAAAACCGTCTTAAGCCTCTCAAAGCTCTCCTGTTGCTTATCTGTCCATACAAAAGGTACTTCCTTCCTTAGCAACTTCGTCAAAGGTGCGGCTAACAACGAAAACCCTTCTACGAACCTTCTATAGTAGCCTGCTAACCCCAAGAAACTACGAACCTCCGCCACAGACTTAGGTGGTTTCCAATCCAACACTGCTTCAATCTTCCAAGGGTCCACCCTTATTCCTTCTGCAGACACCATATGCCCTAAAAACGTCACCTCCTTCAGCCAAAATTCACATTTACTGAATTTGGCATAGAGCTTCTTTTCCCTTAACACTTGCAACACTATCCGAAGATGCTCGTCATGTTCCTCCTCAGACTTGGAATACACTAGGATGTCCTCTATGAACACAACGATGAACCGATCCAGGTAAGGTTGAAAAACCCGATTCATCATATCCATGAACGCAGCTGGGGCGTTCGTCAATCCGAACGGCATTACTAAGAACTCATAATGCCCATACCTTATCCGGAAAGCTGTCTTATGGATATCCACCTCCTTCACCTTAAGCTGATGATATCCAGACCATAAATCTATCTTTGAGAAAACCGCAGCCCCCTTAAGCTGATCGAACAAGTCGTCTATCCTCGGCAAAGGATACTTGTTCTTGATGGTCAGCTTATTCAATTGACTATAATCTATGCACATGCGCATAGTTCCGTCCTTCTTCTTCACAAACAAGACCGGTGCTCCCCATGGAGACACACTGGGTCGGATAAACCCACGATCCAACAACTCTTGGATTTGAGCCTTGAGCTCCACCAACTCTTTTGGTGCCATTCTGTACGGAGCAATTGACACAGGAGCTGTACTCGGCAGCAAGTCAATTCCGAACTCCACTTCCCTATCCAGGGGTATCCCAGGTAGTTCCTCTTGAAAAACATCCACAAAATCCCTTACCGTTCTAACTCTACTAACTCCTTCTTCTTTCGCATCCAACGCACTAACGAAAGCCACAAATGCCTTGCACCCTTTCCGAACCATCTTATCAGCTTTTAACGCGGAGACTACGTTAGACAGGTAGTTTCTCCTTTCTCCTATCATAATTATTTCCTCATCCTCCGGGGTCCTTAACTCCATTCGCTTAGCTGCGCAATCCAACTTAGCCCGATGTTCCACTAGCCAATCCATGCCAAGAATGAGATCGAATTCTCCGAAAGGAAGTTCCATCAAGTCAGCAGGAAATACTGCTCCCTGAATCTCTAGAGGTACATTTCGAAATATCTTATTCACCACTACAGTTTGACCTAACGGGCTTACTACAGTCATCTCCCTATTAGACAGTTCAGAGGCTACATCTAGCGTTTCAACTACTCTACATGCAACATAAGAGTGGGTCAAGCCAACATCAATTAAAGCAAAGTAAAGCTTATCAGCTATGAGGTACATACCGGTTATGACGTCTGGTGCGTCTCCATCCTCCCTCCGGCGAACCGCATACACCAGACCCGGCTGTCTTGCCTCGGTATTACCAACACCTCTACCCGGTGTTCCCCGTCCTCTTCCAGCACCATTACCCCTTCCATTCGGACCACGACCCCGCGGTGGCTGCTGTCCACCTCTCCCAGCCTAATTCAAACTTTGACCTGCTGGTCGATTCCCATCTGGTTTCATAGGACAGTCCTTAATCATGTGATCCTTGGACCCACACTTAAAACAGCCCCCTGTCTTCTTCCAACACTCCCCTAGATGCATCTTTCCACACTGAGCACAAGTACGGTACTGCCCTCCTATAACAACCTGCTGCCCTCGCGGCCTATCAACTCTAGGCCTCTTTTGCACATTCCCAGATGACCCTGATGATCCAAATCTTCTCTTCTGCCTATTCCTATCCGTATTCTGTCTCACGGATTCCTTAACTCCTTCGGCTACCTTAGCCTTCTCCATCAACACGGCAAACTCCCGCTCCTGTTGTGGAGCTATCTACAACCTCAGGTTATCCCTTAGACCATCCTCAAACCGGACACATCGTTCATGCTCCGTAGCCACAATTCCTCGAGCATACCGGCTCAATCTTAAGAATTCCGCCTCATATTCCGCTACGGACTTACTTCCCTGAACCAGCCTCAAAAATGCCTTCCTCTGCACATCAATATAGCTAGTCCCAACATACTTCTTCTGATACGCCACCTTAAAATACTCCCAAGTGAGATCCTCAGCTATAGCATTATCCCGAACTGTGAGCCACCATTGATATGACTCATCGCGAAGTAGCGACACCACTCCTTTCAGCTTTTCCTCAGCAGTCAGATCCAGCTCATCCATGATTCGCTCCGTCGCCTCCAACCAATACTCAGCCGTATTGGGCGCCACGCCAGATACACCACGGAATACCTCAGCTCCATTAGCTCGGAGTCGCTCGGGTACAGATTTTCGAGCTCTCATACCTCCACCTACTCTAGCCACCCTCTCAAGAACCCGCAGCATCGCCTGCGATACTGCATCATCTCCCATCTGATCCTGATGTTCAACCTCAACAGCTGGTGGTGGTGGTGGTACCTCATTTTCGGACCCTTGACCAGACCTAACAGGTTCCGACACAGTCATTCTGCCTCTACCACGCCCTCGCACATTACGACCACGTCCCCTAGAACTCATGTCTACGATCGCGATCTGATTAAAAAGTTTTATGCATTAGTCTTTGTTCCACTGATTACCCACGAACAAGTTTTATGTAAAGAGTTTAGTAGTAGTTCTTTCGATCAATCAAAGTTTTAGTTCCAAGTCTTCTATCCTAATTCAAATAAAACATATTCATTCGATAGTATCAACTACACACATTCACCACTCAAGCATTTTCGTTCATTCCAATCCCAAGGGTATTTTCGTAATTTGCCCTATAGGGGTATTTTGGTAATTTTCCAAATCGGGGTATCTTGATATTTTACAAATTAGGGGTTTTGGTATTTTTGTAAAACGAAATTATCTTGGTAAAAATCAAGGGCAGTATGGTGATTTTATAAACCAAGGGTATTTTACAAACCAGGGGTATTTGAGTAATTTTGTAAACTGGGATTATTTCAATTTTTTTTTCAAAAATAGTTTTTTTACAAATCAAAGGGGTGATTTGGTGATTTTAAAAACTATGGTTTTTATAAAACAGTGTAGCTAGTCCCTTACGGGTTTTAATTATTGAATTTAGCCCGTGAACCAGTCCTCTTGGTTAGGGTGAACCGTCACTACGCACCAGGTAGGATTCGAATGGAGAGGAGGTGAGTCACTAGGACTGCTTAAATACCAAGCTCCCACTGAAACCAATCCTAGGCATGCGCACAATGGTTGCCACACCCTAGCTCGGCGACTCACTCACAGGTTTGTTTAATTAGGCTTTAAGTTTTATGTAATTCTGTGTTGGAGTAACTAATCCTAGGGTTCAATAGTTCCTAGGGTACTAATCTATGTTCCCTTTATACCCACATACAAATCATACAATAAATCACACAACAGTTAGGGGTACTTACCTGGTGGACTTCAGGTCGGAGACTTAGGTGCCATGCCAGAAAACCTGCTTAATTCCAAAAGTTTTCACAAAAACTTATTTGGGCTCAATTTTGAAAATGTTGTGGGCTTTAAACCCAAGGCCGAGAGTTTAAAACTGGGCTCTGATACCAAATTTAAACACCCCAAACCCGGCCCACGAGCCTCGACCGAATCTGGCATGTTCCTTGAGTAAAACATTTCAAAAACTTGTTTGTCAATTTGGAAAGTTTGATCATTTTGAAGAGAAAACGATTGGAGTTGTGATTACAATGAAAACGGTGTCATTTTAAAAGTCTAGATTTTGATAAAACTTTATTAAAATGTTTCAAACTTATAAGCTGAAAGAAATACCGAGTTTTCAGAGTTTATCATTAAATTAAAAATCATTTGGGTTTAGGTGTTAAACTTATAAAAATTTATTTTCAAAAAGTTATTAATTCTTGATTTGACAATAATCGTATCTTGATAAACCAAATAAAATGCATGCTTAAACAGTTAATAGTAATGGCCTTATTACATCAAAACAAAACCCGAAATAAATCCAAAATATTTAAATATAAAAGAAATTCAGATTAAAATAAATGTTGTGCTGTGCATGGCCACCACTAAGCTCCTGCCGACCCGGTCCATTCACTGTGTGTCACCTGAAAAGATATCCCACAATGGGGTGAGTCAACAGACTCAATGTGTAACAACCAACACAACTCCCAACGATTTAGGCATGCAAATTATATATATAAAACACATATAAACAATGATGCAATCCCGAACCCAAACCTAATAACCATCCTCTACACATCACACGTACCAACCAATCACACCGTGGGGATTACTAAATCGACCCTCCATCCGCTACACACCATCGAAGGCAGTCACTGCAGACGACTTGCACATCACCCTTATAAATTGTGGCATAGCCACCAGATAATGTGACAGTGTCACCAGATAACAAAATGTGACATAAGTCACCACATTCATATTATGTGACATGATTCACCAGATATCGTGGTAAAAACCACCAGATCACTTCCCCTTTTCATATTCACCCATATGCCCCATGCGTCATACAAACATGCATAAATCATGCCATATTCCTTATTTCATATTTGTACCAATTCTCATATATGTCACATTCAATGTTCATAATTCTATTAACAGAGCTTTGGAGAATAACGTACCTGAATATGCCGTACCTTTGAATGGGTACCTAAATCCCGGATATTACACTGATAGTTATTTAGTGACATCTCTTCAATGAATTCATAGGCAGCCTCAGTTGTTTTATTATTCAACGTTCCGCCGACGGCTGAATCAATCAATTGCCTCGTTGAAGGGTTTACCCTGTTGTAAAAAGTTTGGACCTGTAGCCACAGGGGTAATCTGTGGTGAGGGCATATTCTCAATAGATCCCTGTATCTCTCCCATGCGTCGTAAAGTGTCTCTAAATCCATTTGCACAAAAGAAGAGATATCATTCCTCAACTTGGCCGTTTTAGCCGGCGAAAAATATTTCAATAAAAATTTTTCGGTCATCTAATCCCTTGTAGTGATTGATCCTCGTGGAAGAGAATGCAACCACTGTTTGGCTTTATTTCTCAAAGAAAAGGGAAATAACCGAAGACGGATGGCATCATCAGAAATGCCATTTATTTTGAAGGTATCACAGAATTCTAAAAAATTCGCTAAGTGTGTCTTAGGATTCTCATCGTACAAACCATCAAACTGAACAAACTGTTGTATCATCTGTATAGTGTTAGGTTTTAGTTCAAAATTATTTGCAGCAATAGTAGGCCTAGCAATACTTGACTCAGTTCCTCCTAAATTAGGTTTAGCATAATCATACATAGTTCGAGGAGCATGATGTTCGGCCCCCTCTAGAGGTAGCGGATTATTCTCAGCCATCTCTTCGGCAGTATTGATTTCAACTTCTTGCTCTTCTTCTATGTAGTTTAAGCTTCGCCTTATTTCTCTACAATTTCTGCGAACAGTACCTTCAATATCGCTGTTGTAAATCAGGGGTCTTTTCAAGTTCCTTCTAGTCATAAACTAGAGGTACCTACCAGAAGCAAAGAAGAAAATTTAGAAAAAAAATAAAAATAAAAAAAAATTAATTGCAAAAATAAAATAAATATAATATGGCTAAAGTAATAAAAATTAAGCGTTCTTAATATTTTAGTTCCCCGGCAACGGCGCCAAAAACTTGGTCGTGTCTATCAGAGTCTTAAAAATTTATATAAAGAATGATCGAGCCTAGAACTAACTGCGACAACGATTGAGGCAAGTGCACCTATCGAACAGTAGTATAGCTGTGGCAAGACTGGATTGTCAAACCCAAAGGAACCAAAAGTACTAATATTAACTTCCTTTTTATTATTTAGCCTAAGAATTAAAGGAATTTATAATCCAATCTAAAATTAACTAACAACTAAGCTAAAGATGTAAAGACAAAGAGAATGAATTGGGGAAAATAACCTGTGAGAGAAAACCAATTGATTAAGACAATACCCGAGGAAGAATCCACCTAGACTTCACTTGTTATCTAACTTTGAACCAGATGATTTATTCACTTGACTTGATCTGTAGGATTCCCTAATTTATATTAATAACTCTTTCGAGGCTACTAACGTCTAACCTTAGGTTGATTAATTGAAATCTCTTTCTAATTAAAACCCCTAGAATTGCATTAACTCGATCTATGGACTCCTATATTAGGTTTGACCCTAATCCGACAGATTTTCGTCACCCTATTTCTAGGCGCGCGAGAAACTCCGCTTAACTATACTAGATCTACTCTTAGGCAGGGACTTTTGCTCCACCACCTAAGCACATCAATACTTGAATCAATATCCCAGAAACACCAAAACAAGAATTAAGAACACATAGTTAAGAACAAATCAAGTATTTATCATATAGTTCAACAAACGATAACAAGATTCATCTTAGGTTTCATCCCCCTCAGGTATCTGAGGGTTTAGTTCATAATGATAAAAGAATACATATCAAAAGAAAAGATAAAACAAAACATAAGAAAACCCTAAAACCCCCTGAAGAAATTAAAGGAGAGATCTTCCGTCTTGAGTATAACTCCGGCTTTGAGATGAATCAACTGGTTATTCTTTGAGTAAATCCCACAATTCTGGCCTCTCTGGCTCGGCTCCTTGGCCTAGCGGACTCTAGGGTGTTTATATAGGCTTTTGGAGTGACTTTCTTTGCCTCTATGTACCCTAATCCGAATGAAACTCTTCTTTCTCACGTCAGGGACACACCCATGGCACACGCCCGTGTGAATCGTGGCCAGGCCGTGTTCGAGACTATTAAAGAGCCACGGCCGTGTGGTCTTGGGCCCAGGCCATGTTGATTTCGTGATATGGTTCATTTACTCCGTTTTGGGCCCGTTTCTCGTTCTTTTCATCCTCCGGTGCTCTCTTGAATATAAAACATGAAAAAAAAGGATTAAGAGCAAATTACACAATTCAAGGCTTAAATCATCCAAAAGTATGCTAAATGTGAGATTAAAATATGTTCATATTACGATTTATCAACATGCGTGAGTTTAATTGAAAGCATGAATGATTGAGGCACAGAACATAATAAACATGAATCAAATGAACTGCGTCAAATTAATGTAATCATTCTAGCTAAAAAAAACTAAGCTATCATTGTTATGGAAAAACATTAAAATAATTTGTGAACATGTTGAAGAACTAAGAATAAAATAAAGATAAGGAAGAATAAACTTTGAATGATTTCGGCATTCCTTCGAAAATCATTCCTCAAGGTGGTTGGCCTACAGAGAATTTTCTCAGGGAATTGCTAGCTAAGGGGAATGGGGAGAATGAATACTTTATGTGTGTAAGGGAGAGTAAAGTGAAGAGTGTAACAGCCCGATTTTGGGCCTAGTCAGAACAATGGTTTTGAGACCAAAAATTCGACGTAAGGAAATTTATTTTTATTATATTTTGATGGTCTACAATTTCACGGGATGATTTTTTGAAAATTTCATTCAAAAATTTCGACATTTGGGCACTCAATTTAGTTAAAAAGACTAAATTGTAGAGAGTGCAAAACTTAAGTTCTAGAAGCTAGAGGTGTCTAATTGCTATGAAATTTTAAATTAGAGGTCCTTAGTTGGTAATTAGACCATTGGATAAATTTTTGGACAAAAATGGACATAAAATAGGTGAAATAGAATATTTTTAAGTTAGGGGCATTTTGGTCATTTAGTAAATATATGAATTAAAAAGAAAAATAAGCCAAAATTTCTTATTATCTTCAACCTCTTGGCCGAATATGCCATATAAGTCATGGATAGGGTTTTGTTCAAGCTTTCCAAGTTTCGTAGTAAGTTCGTTCTTGCCTCGTTTTTAATGATTTTTACGTTTTTGAAATCCTTGTATCATGATCTACCTATTTCTACCACTTATTTGAGATATGATGAAGGTCTAGGGCTTAAACCATGTTAGAAATTGGTGTATTTTGATTATTAATGGTAGATTATGCATGTTTGTGGTTAGGGAAACAACTTTTACTAAGTGATTTTCGGTGAAAATGCTTAAAAGGACTAATTTGTAAAAGCTATAAAATATGTAGTAAAAGTGTGTTTTAATGGAAATTGTGGGCTGTTATAGTTATGAAAATGATTCGGCTAGGCTTGTATGTTAAAGAAATTGAATAAATTTCATTTTTCGAGCCTAGGGGCAAAAATGTAAATATGTGAAACTTTAGGGGCAAAAACAGAATTTTTCCATAATGTGATTTTTGGGTCATATTGAATAATGTGACTAATAAGTGAGCTAAATGTGATATTATAGATCAAGGAAAATGGAGTCTGGACCTAGACCGGGGAAAGAACAAAGTTGTGGACTAAATTGAATTAGTTAGCCATATTTTGTACCGAGGTAAGTTTGCGTGTAAATAATGTAACATTTAATTATTAGGTATTTAATGCTTTAATGTGCATGAATTGTGAAATTGTCTTTGTGGATTTGATTAATTTTTACTCGATGATGATTCAACAAAGATATGATACCTCGAAATCCCGGTTGAACCTTAGGAATAGTTAGGATACAAATGTCATGACATTAGGGTTATGAGTTTACATATAAGACCATATCTAGAATATGACATCGTTATGAGATTCCGTGTAAGAACATAGCTGGGCTATCGGCATCGATATGTTACCCCATGTAAGACCACATCTGGGATATGGCATTGGTATGATTCTATTTGTATAATATTCTCGAGTATCCTTTAGTATTCCAAGTGGTTCAACGGGAAATTCAAAGATTATGCCAAAGATGAAAAGTAAATGATTATGTTACGAGTTGGTACAAATATGTACGTAAAGTTTATAAGCATTGGCTTCATGATATTATGAATTCATGATCACTATGAAAGTGACTTTAAGTTAACCATGTGATTATTGGTATATGTGTGTGATGAATAAATACATGGTAAAGTTGATTGAAACTTATGAAAAAGGGCTTTTAGGCCAAATGGAATTGAGATATGAAATGTTTTATTTCCTTGATTATGACTCAATGAATATGAAATGAAGGAAAGATTGGTATTAATATCTATTAAAAATATTTATGAAATCTTGCGATTAGGTGTTTTGGTTTATGATGTGTAAAATTCATGGTAGATTCAGTTGACGAACATGTGTAAGGCTTTGAGGCCAAATCAATTGGTGAGATAGTAAATGTTTTTTGTTTGAATTGTGATTTATCGATTTTGAGAAAAGGGAAATATTGACATAATTGCTTATTAAAATGGTTAAGAAAGTATGGGTAGAAAGAGTTTAGACAATTTGAAATGTGTTAAGCTATATCCATGAAAACATGAATACACATAAGTAATATGTACTTTTACTATGATGTTTGAAATGATTTGCTAATTATGAAACATGTTACAATAAAGAGATTAATGTTGTTAGGCTAAAGTAAATTTATGTTAAATTATGTTGATAAATAAAAAAAGAATAAACATGAGAATTGGTTATATTACAATCCTCGAGATTTATAGCAATTTTATATGGATTTGTGCTTATATTGTCAAGCATGGTATATGAATAGAATGAATCGTTCATTATTTTCATACGGACTTACTAAGCTATATAGCTTACCCCCTTCCTTTCCCATGTCTTATAGGGTTATTAAGCTAGCTCAGGTTGGAGATCGCCAGAGATGCTATCACGCTATCAAGCTATTATGTTGGGTATAAGTGAATGCAAACCCCTTTTGAGTTTATGGAATCTATAGGGACTTAGTCATTTGGTGTATGAGCCGTTATGATTTGGCTAAATGTATTAGCTAGTGATGGTTAAAAGTTGGATGTAATTTGTAGCCATGCAAATTGGTTTATATTGGCTAAAAGGTTGTAAGCCCAAATAAGTATATATGTGCATATATCAATGTTTTGTGATGTGGTTTATTTTAGCTTAATATATGATGGTTAGGTGTTTATTCATATGGTAATGTCCTTTGAGTGTGAATTTAGCATGAAATGATTTGGCAAGGCCTAAGGTTATGGTGCATGATAGATGACGGCATGAAAATGATACGTTATTACTTAATTGTAGTTGTTACTGAAGGCATTTATATGCTATGATTCGTGCCATGTGACGTTGTGAATGTGTGCAAGTAAGGATGACAAAATGGCTTGGAAAATAGCCTTGTATTGTCCACACGGGTAGACACACGGGTGTGTGTCTAGGTCGTGTGTGACGCACGGTCTACCCCATGGGCATGTGTTCCAGCCGTGTGTCCCCTGCACCTTAGTTTTGAGAAATAGAATACCTAGTAATAAACACATGGGCACGAGACACGGTCGTGTGTATCAGCCGTGTGAGAGACACGGCCATAGGACATGGGCATGTGCCTAGGCCGTATGAAGTTTGCACTTGATTTTTGGAATTTAATTCGCCACATGGCCTAGGGACACGGGCGTGTACCTTGGCCGTGTGACCTTATTTGGTTGATGATGTCATAAACAGAATGTCCCCTATTTTGGACATGGCCTAAAGCACGGTCGTGTGATATGTGACATGGGCGTGTTCCTTCACCCACACCGGCGTATGGACCTTTTTCATGAAAATTTTTCTAAGTTTTCCAAAAATTTCTAAAGCTCTCAGTTTAGTCCTGAACAGCTCCCAATGATGTTTTGGGGCCTCGTAGGCTCGTAATAGGGACGATATGAATGCACATGAAAAGTTTTAATTTTGGATGGAAATTCATGTATCGATTTTGTATGAATGTTTGTGTTTAAGTCCGATAATGCCTCATACGTTGTTCCAGTATCGAATACAGGTAAGGGTGTTACATTTAGTAGTATCAAAGCTATGGTTTAGTCGATTCTCGGACTAACATAGCGTGCGTGAGTCTAGCTATAGATGCTATATTACTACCTGTGATAGCGTGATATCTCTCGATCCTCACAAAATTATTCTGTTGAGACAGAAATGCTTTCCAACCGAGCTACTTTCAATAAGGCCGAAAGTGATATTAAGATGTTTGAAAATGTGGTTGTGATGAGACGAAACTCAGAAAGGTAAGAATAAAAGTTCATGATATGTATGTGATTACGTATTAAATGAAATAGACATAAGTTGAGAAATATGGAAAAGTGAAATGAAATGAAAGTTTATATTGCGATAAGCTCACCCATGTTTGTTCGATATCCATAAAATGTTATGTGCCTAATTTATTTGATTAAGTGAACATGATCATTAATTTTACTCAAATCGATGGAGTATGTGTTTATGTGCGCTTGTTTGACTAAGATATTCAAAAATTTCGTGCAACATAAATATGTATGTTAATTTGCTTGAAGTGAATTATGTGGTTGCGACGATATTATTTGGATGATGAATGCTAAGTCATATGTGTGTATTTATGAGAGTTAAATTAGCGTCTTTACGACCTCACCTCCTTACCAATGTGGTATTTTATAATAAGATTTCACGAGATTTATGTTGAATGAATGATACGATCCCGGTCTCGAGGAGAAAGCGAGATGTATACTTGGAGTTCGATCGTAAACCAGAGAATCGAAGAAAGAAAGAAATTTCGATGAAGTTCGAATAAGTTGTAAGAATTGGGTTGACAAAATGAGTTGGATTCGGTATTAGCTTAGGATGGTTTTGGATTAGAATATGTTTCGAAGTTAGGGAAGAATGAATGGCTCGGGTTTCGGTTTAAGAAAGAAAATAAGGCTTGGGCTTCGGTTTAAGGATGAAAGAGTGTTCGGGTTTCGATTTAGGACTTAGTGTCACGATCGGAAACAATTGTCTTCGGTATCCCATGTAGGCGTACCACCTCTCTAAAGAAAAGATTAGAAATATGAACAGCGTCGTCAGTTTTTGTACAAGAAATAAAATGTGACATTCTTGAAAATCTGTCCACTACAACAAAAATCGAATCTTTTCCCATCTTAAAGCGGGGTAAACCCAGTACAAAATCCATCGAAATATCTTGCCAGGGTGCATCAGGAATCGGAAGAGGCAAGTATAAGCCATGAGGCTTGATCCTCGATTTAGCCTTCTTGCACGATATACAGCGCACACACAGTCGCTTGACATCCCTCCTTATTCGCGGCCAATAGAAATGTTCTTGGAGCGTAGCCATGGTCTTTCCTACTCCAAAATGTCCCATAAGTCCTCCGCTATGTGCCTCGTTAACTAACACTTCTCGAATAGAGCTTTTGGGCACACAAAGTTTTCCTTCTTTGAAGAGAAATCCGTCAGACCTGTAGAACTTATCGACAGCCATTTTCTCACATGCACGAAAAATATCACCAAAATTGTCATCAGTAGCATACAATTCTTTCAAGAAAACAAACCCAAGCAGTTTTGATTCTAAATGTGCTAAAAGCGCATACCTTCTTGAAAGTGCGTCGGCCACGACATTATCCTTACCTTTCTTGTATTTAATGACGTATAGAGACGACTCGAGGTATTCTACCCATTTTGCGTGTCGTTTATTCAATTTATGCTGTCCTTTTATATGTTTTAGCGCTTCATGGTCTGAATGAATCACAAACTCTTTCGGCCAAAGATAATGTTGCCACGTCTCGAGGGCACGGATCAAAGCATACATCTCTTTATCATAAACGGGATAGTTCAGAGATGCCCCGTTCAACTTCTCGCTGAAGTATGCTATGGGCCTCCCGTCTTGAGTCAGTACGGCTCCAATGCCTACACCTGATGCATCACATTCAATCTCAAAAGTCTTAGAGAAATCAGGCAATGCTAATAAAGGAGCTCTAGTAAGTCTATCTTTAATAATATTAAAAGAGTTTTCTTGTTCATCTCCCCAGAGAAAGGCTGAGCTCTTCTTGATGATGCTGGTAAGAGGTGCGGCTAATGTACTGAAGTTTGGCACAAATCTGCGATAAAAACTCGCAAGCCCATGGAAACTCCTTACTTGGCTTATATTCGTAGGTCTCGGCCATTCTTGGATAGCCTTGATCTTCTCTTGATCGACTTCGAGACCTTGAGCACTAACTACAAAACCAAGAAAGATAACTTTATCAGAACAGAAGGAACATTTCTTAAGGTTAGCATAAAGAGTTTCCTTACGTAAGACTTCCAAAACAGATCGAAGATGGACTACATGATCTTCCAATGTCTTGCTATACACCAAGATATCATCAAAATATACAACACAAAACTTACCGATAAAAGCTCTTAAAACATAGTTCATTAATCTCATGAAAGTGCTAGGGGCGTTGGTTAAGCCAAACGGTATGACCAGCCACTCATACAAACCATGCTTAGTTTTGAAGGCAGTCTTCCACTCATCGCCTTCCCTCATTCGAATCTGGTGATAACCACTCTTTAAGTCGATTTTTGAAAACAGTTTGGCACCACTCAACTCGTCTAACATATCGTCCAGTCGCGGAATTGGATGCCGATACTTAATGGTAATTTTGTTCACAGCTCGGCAATCGACGCACATACGCCAAGTGCCATCCTTCTTTGGAACCAACAAGACCGGCACGGCACAGGGACTAAGGCTTTCTCGTATGTAGCCCTTTTCCATGAGTTCTTCGACTTGCCGTTGAAGTTCTTTTGTTTCTTCGGGGTTGGTTCGATAAACAGGTCGGTTCGGGATAACAGCTCCAGGTATGAAATCGATTTGATGTTCTATCCCTCGAAGTGGTGGTAATCCACTCGGGATGTCTTCCGGAAATAGATCATCAAAATCCTGCAAAATAGACAAAATTGAAGAAGGGAGATTTTGGGGAAGATCGTTAGTGTTAAAAAGATTTTCTTTGTACATGAGTACAAAAACCGGTTGTCGCAACAGCAAAGCCTTTCGTATTACACTTCCTTTCGCAAAGATATTCACTCTCTCATTTTCTTTTTCTTTTTCTTGTTTTCCACTCATCTCTCCTTTTTCATTTTTCTTTTTTCACTCGCTCTCTTTTTGTTTCAAGTTTCTTTTCTTTTCTTTTCTCATTTTTCTCTTTTTCTCTCATCTTTTCAAAAGAATCTTTTAACTTTACTTGATCTTCATGAACTTGTTTCGGAGTCAAAGGTGCTAGAGTGATAGTCTTTCCCAAGTGTTTGAACGTATATCTATTGGTGTATCCGTCGTGAATCACCTTACGATCAAACTGCCAGGGACGTCCAAGTAACAGATGACCCGCGTGCATGGGTACAACATCACAAAGGATCTCATCCGCATATTTTCTGATGTTGAAGGAAATTAGGACTTGTTTAGTTACCTTTAATTCACCACCATCATTAAGCCATTGCAACTTATATGGACTTGGGTGCTTTGTGGTTGGTAAACCCAACTTCTCCACCATGAACGTACTAGCAACGTTTGTGCAACTTCCACCGTCGATGATAACACTACAAATTTTGCCTTGTATTTGACATCGAGTATGGAAAATGTTCTCTCGTTGTTGCTCATCATTGACTCCTTTAAGGTTGAGACTTCTCTTCACAACGAGGAGTTCACCATCTATGGCATGTTCAATTTCTTCTTCCTCGTTGGTGGTAGTTTCAATCTCACGTTCTTCATCATCTTCTTCAGACTCTATTTCTCCATTGGCATGCATCACCATCGTACTTCGGTTTGGACACTGACTTGCAATATGTCCCCTCCCGAGACACTTAAAACATTTGATGTCTCGTGATCGGTTGGATGGGCTTTCTATTGCCTTGCCTTTGTTAGATTCAGAGAAAGACTTACTTGGTTTGGCAGATGGTGTGGCCTCCTTGGCTCGAGTCGATGGATTGGCCTTACTAGTCCCTTGGCCCCATTTGGTAGGGTTGGAGTTGGGATAGTTTCGAATAGTACCTTTGCGCTTCAACTGCCTCTCCACCTTAATCGCCATGTGCACCATGTCTGTAAGTTCAACATAATGCTGGAGTTCCACCATATTAGCTATGTCTCGGTTGAGACCAGCCAAAAATTGGGCCATGGTTACCTCGCGTTCCTCTTGCGCATCTGCTCCAATCATGGCAACTTCCATCTCCTTGAAGTAATCTTCAACACTCCTCGATCCTTGAGTAAGATTTTGGAGTTTTTGGTATAGTTCTCGATGGTAAAAATGTGGGACAAATCGTCGGCGCATAATAGATTTCATTTCGGCCCACGTGCTGATGGGTTGTTCTCTATTTCTCCTTCGGCTGGTGGTTACTTGGTCCCACCATATCATGGCATAATCGGTGAATTCGATAGCGGCCAATTTAACCTTTTTAGATTCCGAATAGTTGTGACAATCAAAGACCAATTCAATCTTCTTTTCCCATTCAAGGTACACTTCCGGATCGGATCTCCCTTGAAATGGTGGAATAGACAACTTTATATTCTTCAAGTCATCATCTACTCGGGCTCGATCTCTACTACCACGGTTTCGGGGTCCTCGCCTTCCAATACTTGCATTAGATTCGATCTCACTATCGAAAGCATCATTGAAATAAAATTCACCCTCTTGTGGCTGTTCACGTCTTCTATTTGGTCGCCCACGTACTTCTCGTTGTCTTCGGGCTTCCACTTGGTATAGACGGTCTTCCAGAGGATTGAGCCTTCGATCGAGTAACCGTTCCATCTCCCGCAACAAGGCTTGCATCGGCAGATCAGGAACATAACGAACAGGTTGCCTTCCTGGTGGCTCATGTACATTTTGCTCGGTTTCTTGAGACATCGCGTGGACTATAGTACCTCACAACAAATCCTCACGGTTCACTCGAAAGAAAGAAGTTATTGACACTCCGCTCGTGTTTAACACTCTCAGTTTGGCTTTTTACCTCCCCTCGAATAGTCTCACACACTCGTGCCTTTTACCTCTCGCACTTCTCACAGTTTCGTTAGTCGAATTTGCCAAGGCCTATTAGGGCTTAGGGGTCGGTTTCAAGATGGGTTCAAAGGGTGTAAGATGTGGGTGTAGGTAGGCTAAAGAAAGAAGAAGGGATCGGTGGTTCAAATGGGTCAGAGAGGAATTTAGAAAATATAGATGAAAAGAATGATAGCAATTCAATCGAAACACTAGGGAATTTTTTTTAATTTCGAACTTCCTTTTTTTTTGAATTTTTTTTCTTTTTTTTTTAAATTTCGAATTTCCTCTTTTTTTTCGAATGCCTTTTTTTTTAACTTACTTCGAGACTTCGCTTAAACGACTTTGATGGTTGTTCCCGGCTTCGTAGATCTCAGTTTAACTGGCTCTGATACCAGATGATATGATCCCGATCTCGAGGAGAAAACGAGATGTATACTTGGAGTTCGATCGTAAACCAGAGAATCGAAGAAAGAAAGAAATTTCGATGAAGTTCGAATAAGTTGTAAGAATTGGGTTGACAAAATGAGTTGGATTCGGTATTAGCTTAGGATGGTTTCGGATTAGAATATGTTTCGAAGTTAGGGAAGAATGAATGGCTCGGGTTTCAGTTTAAGAAAGAAAATAAGGCTTGGGCTTCAGTTTAAGGATGAAAGAGTGTTCGGGTTTCGGTTTAGGACTTTAGGAAACAAGTAAGAACCAATACCGAGAAAGGTATCGACCCGGTTACTTATACGTTTCTAAAGGTTTCGGTTTTAGTTGTTTAACGGACCTCGACCCACTACCGATGTACGATAGGAACCTTGGTATTGGGATAGAACGAAGGATGGTTGACGCCACTAGACTCCTAGATAAGCCAACAAATCCTAAGAACGAAATAGGAGAAATTGCTCTCGCAAATTCAGCATAATAACGATATAAAATTTGGCAAAAGTTCTTTACAAAATAAAATGGCCAACTATTTATAGTTGCTTGAGCTAGCCGAATGGTCATCTACCATCCTTAATGACTAAGTAAAATTAATAATAGAGTTTTCTTGAAAATTCTAGAAGAAAAACTCTTTCAAGCTTCAAGTCCACATTCGGCTGAATGGGAGAGTAATGGACAGCTTCTAGAGTGCCTAGGTGCAGCCGAATCTTCAAGGGAAAAAAAGGAGGCTGAATAGTCCTTCAATATTCGGTCCAGGATGCATGCATGCCCTTAAAATCTTCCTTTAATTTACAGCTTTAATGACTGACTTTTCAGCTGGATGAATGCACCAAAATTGATCAGCCATGGGTGTGAAAATAAGGAGCTAAACAGCTTCTAAGTGACGCCTCAAGCTGCTGCTGATGGTTGACCTCCTTGCAGGCACTTAGATGAGCTGAATGGCCATCTTGGGGAGCTGAATTCAGCAGCTAAGGAAGCTATTAAGCTAACCAAATTAACACCTTTAATGGAATGCATGTGCAGCTGCCATGAATCTCCTTGTGCCGTCCCTTACATGCACCTACAAAGCCAAATAAATTAATTCAGCCACTTAACTTAGCTAATTAATTCTAGCAATTAAATTGACACATTAAGACACTAAATTGAGCTGAAATAAATTAAAAACTAAGCTATTTATTAACTATTAAAATTCGGCTGTAGCTTAGGACACATTAATAGCTAGTTTTCGGCTAGACAAATTAAATGGCAGCAAATCAATTAATTTGTCTTAAGCTAGACATAATCATGATAGCTATTTAACATGTTCTAATTAAAACAAATTAATTTCAACTTATTTAATAGCAGCAAATTAATTTAAAGAAAAAAAATTTAAATTGTCTCAATTTATTTTAAGGTAAAAATTTAGCTAATTATTTAGCTAAGGCCGAATGGCCAATTAAGCTCATTGAGCTTATACGAGCTTGGCACGAGCTCATCGATGGCTAGAGAACGTGTAGGACATTACAGTATTGCTCCATTGATTGACCTCCCACTCGTCCAAGCAAGCTAGCTTCGTTTTCAATCCACACTTGCTGTAACATAGCTCCAAGGGCGTCTTTGAATAGCTTAGATCGAGCTCTAGTGATGGGGCCAGGAGGTAGTACCAACGGGTCATGATTCGAGCTCCAGCTGACATGGGGCGTGCTCGCATCAATGAACTCACAAGTGTGAGACTAAGGAGTTCAATAGAGGAATAACTAATAATGCAGACAGAGTTGAGAGTAGTTTGGCAAATGAACTCAGTTTGGAAGAAATATCAAATTGTTTTAAAGATTATTTAGATTACGCAATGTCTCGATTAAAGAAGAAGTTAATCTCGATTAAACGACTCATTCAGTGATTTATGTGATTGTCCGTTTTCTGATGAAATTCTTATCGAGTGAGAATGTTAGCTGACTATAAAGTTAGACGAAAGTACTATTGATTTGGTTGGTTCATCATCGGTATTTCTTTATCTTTTCGGAATTCTATTCTAATATGTTGGAATGAAGTCGATGGTAAAAATCTATGTGAGACTATTCTTATGTTTCTACTGATTATGGTTTTGTTTTATATATGCAGGAAATATATTATCTCTATTATGATGGAAGTCCAGAGTCGGTAAGCAGTGTTTTTCTTCTGACTTTCTCTGAGGAATCATCAAGATCTTTATTATCTTCTTGTGAGTTATGTTCTCGAACTTCCTGTATAGTATCGTATCTTGGATATCTTTATCTCGGTTTTTCTATCATTCTTATTTCGTGAATTATTAACCATGGCTTATCTTTAAAGTGTGTTCTTCAGCTTATGATAACCATGCCTATTATGATTATGCTTTTAGTTCGATTATAGTGATTCTAGTATCTGGATTTCTCTAATTTTCATGTAAGGAGTTGACATCGGCAAAGGTATAAGTGGTGAAATCACAAGCTTCAATTTGTATGATGGATTTCTTTTTTTTTTTTCAAGTAAGTTAATTAAAGTCAATGTATTCAACTGGGATATTCATGTTACTTTGAGCTAATGCGACTGTAAAGGTCTTTGATTCGCATGATAAGAGAATTTTGAAAGATTGTGTGTTTGAGTTGTTTTAATAGCATGAAGAAAAGAGCATTTTGTTATGTTATTATTTGATAGTCGAAATTGAATCGGTTGTTTTTATCAGTGAGATGTTCAATTGAAATGTGATTTGAGTTATATGTAGTTAAAGTATCCTCAGTTATGGTAATAAATTTTGTGCATTCAGGAGTATATCGATGGACAGTCTGAATGAAGTGTTGATATCCTAGAGAGTATGATACGAGATATACCTATTAGATTTGTTCTAATATGATGATGTTATTATGAGTTAAAGTTGTTCTGAATGATATGGTTATCACATTTATGAAAATTTGAATGGTCTGTTGCATGTTAGCAAAGTTGAAAACAGTTAAAGGTATTATTAATTGAAGCACTGGTTCTGAGTTCAGTCTGAATTGAGAAAAGAAATTGTGATTTTTCAGTGATGTACTATTGAACAGATTGGAATAAGTTTTAATACAGAAATGTAAAGTGATAGTTTGTATTTTCAGACGGTTAAAGTCACATTAAAAGAGAACTGTTCAAATGGTGATTTAGAGACGGCCACTTCTATGTTTGTGTTGTGAATTTGATGAATTCGTGTGTTCAACGGGAAATGTCATGTACTTCCTGGTCCAAAGGGTTAAGTATCTAATGTCGCAGAAAGATCTAAATTTATGATAGTGTGAAGGTTTTGAGATGTTAAAGAACTGTGAGTAGTTATCGATTAACCTTTGAGAAAGCAAGTATAATTACAGATGGTTGAATTGAAAATTCTCTATTTATTTTGTGAGTACTGGTTACATGACTAATCTTATTGATGATGGTCTGATTCTAGCTAAGTTAAAAACTAAATCAATGCTTTCCTTGCGAGTTTGAGAAGCTCAGAAATGTGCTAGTGAATGATAAGCTAAATGAGTACAGTATGAGCCGAATTTTCGATTCTGAATTTCAGGTTTGACCTGATGATTGATGTTGTTGTTCTGAGATAGAAATTGCGTGCAAATGAATCCAGAGCTTATGCAGAAGTTTTTGTATGAGGCTCAATAGTAGCACGTCTGTTCATCCAAGAGTAATAAAATGTGCAGTTATATGAAGTAGATGTTCTGGTGATTGAGTATGTACCATAATATTTTTGAATTTATGTTCAGATGCCTATTTGTTAGCAAGTAAACCAAACATCAAGACATTCAGGACTATTGTAGTCAGTGATAATACTAGGGTGCTATGAGATAGAGTCACTATAGATTTCATATCGGCACTACCTCTATCCCTGAAATGGATGGTGTTGTTTGAATGTTGATCATTTGACAAAATTCGCATGATTGTTTCAGTATGTACTGAGTTCTTATTTGACAAATCAACTGAGTGTATGTGTTCCTGAGAGAGTAATTTAGATCTTTGATGATATACTTCGGCACTGTGTGCTAAAGTTCAAAGGTTATTGGAAAGAGATATACGAGGTTAAATCAATTTGTGATTTTGAGAAGTTAGAGAAAGTGTTTCATGAGAGTTGAAAACAACTTCTGGTAAGATTTTCGGGGACGAAAATCCCTACAGGGGGAGAGTTGTAACAGCTAGATTTTGGGCCTAGTCAGAACAGTCGTTCCGAGACCACAAAGTCGACGTAAGGAAATTTATTTTTATTATATTTTTATGGTCTACAATTTCATGGGATGATTTTGTGAAAATTTCATTCGAAAATTTTGACATTTGGGCACTCAATTTAATTAAACCAACTAAACCGTAAAGAGTGCAAAACTTGAGTTCTAGAAGTTAGAGGTGTCTAATTGCTATGAAATTTTACATTACAGGTCCTTAGTTGGTAATTAGACCATTGGATAAATTGTAAGACAAAAATGGACATAAAATAGGTGCAGTAGAATATTTTTAAGTTAGGGGCATTTTGGTCATTTAGTAAATAAATGAATTAAAAAGCAAAATAAGCCAAAATTTCTTGTCATCTTCAACCTCTTGGCCGAATATACCATAGAAGCCATGGCTAGGGTTTTGTTCAAGCTTTCCAAGTTCAGTAGTAAGTCCGTTCTTGCCTCGTTTTTAATTATTTTTACGTTTTTGAAATCCTTGTATCATGATCTACCTATTTCTACCACTTATTTGAGATATGATGAAGGTCTAGGGCTTAAACCATGTTAGAAATTGGTGTATTTTGATGATTAATGGTAGATTATGCATGTTTATGGTTAGGGAAACAACTTTTACTAAGTGATTTTCGGTGAAAATGCTTAAAAGGACTAATTTGTAAAAGCTATAAAATATGTAGTAAAAGTGCATTTTAATAGAAATTGTGGGCTGTTATAGTTATGAAAATGATTCGGCTAGGCTTGTATGTTAAAGAAATTGAATAAATTTCATTTTTCGAGCCTAGGGGCAAAAATGTAAATATGTGAAACTTTAAGGGCAAAAACATAATTTTTCCATAATGTGATTTTTGGGTCATATTGAATAATGTGACTAATAAGAGAGCTAAATGTGATATTATAGATCAAGGAAAATGGAGTCTGGACCTAGACCGGGGAAAGAACAAAGTTGTGGACTAAATTGAATTAGTTAGCCATATTTTGTACCGAGGTAAGTTTGCGTGTAAATAATGTAACATTTCATTATTAGTTATTTAATGCTTTAATATGCATGAATTGTGAAATTGTCTTTGTGGATTTGATTAATGTTGACTCGATGATGATTCGACAAAGATTTGATACCTCGAAATCCCAGTTGAACCTTAGGAATAGTTAGGATACAAATGTCATGACATTAGGGTTATGAGTTTACATATAAGACCATATCTAGGATATGGCATCGTTATGAGATTCCGTGTAAGACCATAGCTGGGCTATCGGCATTAATATGTGACCCCATGTAAGATCACATCTGGGATATGGCATTGGTATGATTCCATATGTAAAATATTCTCGAGTATCCTTTAGTATTCCAAGTGGTTCAACGGGAAATTCAAAGACTATGCCAAAGATGACAAAGTAAATGATTATGTTACGAGTTGGTACAGATATGTACGTAAAGTTTATAAGCATTGGCTTCATGATATTATGAATTCATGATCACTATGAAAGTGACTTTAAGTTAACCATGTGATTATTGGTTTATGTGTGTGATGAATAAAAACATGGTAAAGTTGATTGAAACTTATGAAAAAGGGCTTTTAGGCCAAATGGAATTGAGATATGAAATGTTTTATTTCCTTGATTGTAACTCAATGAATATGAAATGAAGGAAAGATTGGTATTAATATTTATTAAAAATATTTATGAAATCTTGCGATTAAGTGTTT
This sequence comes from Gossypium australe, assembly GCA_005393395.2. Classification (NCBI taxonomy): domain Eukaryota; kingdom Viridiplantae; phylum Streptophyta; class Magnoliopsida; order Malvales; family Malvaceae; genus Gossypium; species Gossypium australe. The sequence goes on from CM016615.1 coordinate 57,102,575, forward strand.
TGGTTTATGATGTGTAAAATTCATAGTAGATTCGGTTGATGAACATGTGTAAGGCTTTGGGGCCAAATCGATTGGTGAGATAGTAAATGTTTTTCGTTTGAATTGTGATTTATCAATTTTGAGAAAAGGGAAATATTGACATAATTTGTAACATCCTAAAAATTTGAGTATCAATATGTTGCTTGTCTTTGGTGTTAGCTCGGGTATGATTTTATTATGTGCTAAATATAGTCTTGAGAAGGCTCGGATTTACTTGGAATTAGAATAAATTTTAGTAAAGAATACTTTAGTGTAGAGAAATCAGGTGACCTTGAAGTTAAGTTAATTAAGTGATAAAAGATGGCATAAGATGAGCAATTTGCAACGTGTTGGTCTAGTGGCTTATCAGATTGAATTACCTCCGGAGTTGAGTTAAATTCATAATGTTTTCCATGTTTCCATGCTGAGGCACTATAGATCGGATCCGTCTCACATAGTACCGGTAGAAGAAGTGGAGTTGAGATCAGACTTGTCTTTCGAGGAGGAACGAGTGGAAATCTTAGACCGAGATGTTAAGGTGCTAAGAAAGAAGACCGTGCCATTGGTCAAGGTTTTATGGCGTAATCACGGAGCGTTGGAAGCTACGTGGGAGCCTGAGGATGCAATTTGGCAACAATATCCTCACCTCTTTTAATCAGGTAAATTTCGAGGACGAAATTTTCTTTAAGTGGGGTAGAATTGTAACATCCTAAAAATTTGAGTATCAATATGTTGCTTGTCTTTGGTGTTAGCTCGGGTATGATTTTATTATGTGCTAAATATAGTCTTGAGAAGGCTCGGGTTTACTTGGAATTAGAATAAATTTTAGTAAAGAGTACTTTAGTGTAGAGAAATCAGGTGACCTTGAAGTTAAGTTAATTAAGTGATAAAAGATGGCATAAGATGAGCAATTGGCAAAGTGGTGATGGCGCCATAAGTTGGACTTGAGGGGAGAGGTTCGAAACTCCTAGCATGCAATTTGGGAGCTTTTATTTTTGCTTTTTCCTAGCATGTGTCGGCCAAGCATCAATCATGGATAAGATGGACGAAATTTTTATTGTAAGGATATTAAAGTTTATGGCAAGCATGATTTAAGGGATGGAATTGCTTGATTTTGGGGATAGGATTTCTCAAACTTTAGGAAAAGGGAGGATGCAAGGCTTGAATCGAGGTTGATGTTTTGGTAACTTTTTCATGGCCATTTTGACCATGAATGGGGACGGTTTTGTGGACTAAAGGGGGGAGCCAATTTTGGGTGGTGAATTTTTGGTGATAGGCTAGTTGGTTGGTAGCTTTTGGGGGTATTACCTTTTGGTCATTTTTGCTTTTGCAAGACACTCTTTTTTCTCCATCCATTTTCTCCCTAGCCGAATGTGCCAAAAACTTTAAGTAAGCAATTGTTTCTTTTTTCCATTTCTTTTGACCATTTCGAATTTAGTTGCTCTTTCTCTCCAAATCTTTTTCTTCTCTTTGTGACCGAAACCACATAGCCATCAAGGACCTTTTCTTTTCTTCTCTTTTTCCTCCCCAATACCGAATGCATATTGCTCCTAAATTCATCTCTTTTCTTTCTCTTTTCCCTCTTGAAAATCGAATCATCATCATCATCTTTCTTTTATCTTTTATTTTCTTTTCAACCATATTTTCTTCAATATTTTTCTCTCATGGCCGAATGTTAGATTACTCCATAGCCGAACCATTTTTCTTTTCTTTGTTTATTCATCGCCGAATCTTCCATTATACGAAAGTATTCTTCTCAATCATTCTTATTTCAAGCCGTGGACAATAGGTAAGAGTTTTCTTTTTGGTTTCTATGTTGGCTTAAGGGATGTTTTGGCCGAATCTTTATGGTGGTAAGAAGAATCTCTTTGATCAAAATCATCGTTCATTCTATTAAACGTTTTCTTTCGTTATACTTTAGTGTGATAGTGGAGGGCCGAAACTCAAGTGATCGTGAGCATCGTGGAACGTTGGAATCGATTTAAGGTGTTAAGGTAAGGGTTTGTTAAGGACTCTCATTTTACTCGTCATATTGATATAGATGGACTATTAATCGATTTCGTTTTAGGGGACGTTTTTGCTCGATTCTCATATTGTGGAACAAGGATATTTTGTGGTAAGGCAATCTCACCCTTAAAACCATTAGTCATAATTTCGATATATTATTAGTCGGACTAATGATCTTTTGTCATAGGAGACAATCAAGATAGGGATGAAAAGGGCGGTGAATAGTGCTCGGAAGAGGGGTGGTTCCGCTATTCCCCATAAGTTTAAGCGAAGGGCTGTTTCGAGAATCCGAGATTTTCCACCGGGTTGTGGATGCTCAGCCGAGGAGAATCAGTTGTTTGAAGTCGTTCGTACTCCCGAACCTTTGTTTGTTTGTGGATTTTCATCGGGTAACGAACCAACAATCGGTGAGATACCACAAAGAGAAGTGGTTCGAAATTCTGAGGGTAAAAGTTTAGATCGTTATTTCTAAGATTCGATTTGTAAATAAATTATAGTGTTCTAATTTATCGTGATGCGTTTAGGTATCGACAAGCGAGAAATTCTAGTTCTCACAGTAACCAGGTGTGTAACTTCACACTTATCTCGGGTTAGATACTATACCGTAAGTATTGGGATAAAATCGTAAAGATGGCAAAATCGGAAAATACGTAGTAATTAACACTTTTGTGTAAATGCATGAAAACAGTTAAAGTCATGAAATAAAAGAAAAATTGCTAGATCGTTAAATGGGCCGAAAAACTGCTAGATCGTTAAATGGGCCGAAAAACTGCTAGATCGTTAAATGGGCCGAAAAACTGCTAGATCGTTAAATGGGTCGAAAAACTGCTAAATCGATATATGGTCCAAAGTTTGCTAGATTGCTAAATGGGCTAAATGCTATTTTGTCTTATGGGCCAAAATGAAAATTTAAAATATAGACTCACATGTATTATGGGCTTCTTATTAAATTATCATATGGATATAGATTGTTATGCATACATGATTGCATGGGTTGGGATAATTGATGAAGAGAAGAAAGGCCTGTTGCCAAAATCTAGTTCGATGGCTCTGCCACAAATTTTTAATGGCTTAATGCCTCTAGTTCGGTGACTTTGTCACAATCTAGTTCGGTGGTGCACCACAATAATATTTAAAATGGCTTTATGCCTACGATTTGTAATATCCTGAAATAGGGGTAAAATTTTTATTAAATTATTTTTCATGTATATGCTCGAAGAGATGGAGTATTATGCTCACTTGACTTGTTTTAGGGTCTAGTCATAAACCCGGGCTAGCTCTGACTTAGGGCTAAAAAAAAAATTTCTTTTAGTGCCTAAGTGGAGGGAGCTAGGTGAGATAAGGGTTAAGAGAAACTTTTGGAAGGGTTTGACATAAGAAACCAAGTGGCAAGATGGCTAGGGGCGCTACTTGGGGAGCTTGAATGGTGCGGCGCAGCAGGGGTTTGAACCCCAGGAATCGCGTTGGGGAGTTTTTATTTTTTTGGCATTAAAGGAGTTGGGTGAAGGAGGCTTTAAAAATATTTTCGGTGAGGTTATGGCATGAAGGTTGGCCTGGCAAAGTGGCTTGGGAGCGCCACTTAAGGGCCTGGGGACGAAGGGACTCAAGTTCGAGTCACGCTGGGAGCAAAAGGGCGTTTATTTTGTTTTTGGCGTTGGATCGAGGGAGTGCTTAAAAGGAAATTGTGGCGAGTTGTGCCACAAATGAACGCCTTGGCAGAGTGGCTGCGGGCGTTAGTGTAGCTACTCCCTCAGGTCCCATGTTCGAACAACGTGGGCAGGGGAAGGAGGATTTATTTTTGCCCTTGGCGTTAATGCATGAAAGAGCCAAGGAATGAACGCTTAAAAGAAAATTTCGATGAGATTATGTCACGAAGGGAATCAGTGGCGGAGTGGCTGGAGGCTTGGATGTCTTCTTCAGGTCTCGGGTTCGAGACCCAGGGGCAGCATCTGGGGGATTTTAACTTTCTTTTGCTGGCATGAGTGGTGGTCTGCGCATGGGCACCTAGTGGATGAAGAAACCAAGTTTTTTTTTTATTTTATTTTATTTTCAAAGGCTGTTGGAAGTATGGGTGATTTTATTTTATGTATTGGAAGTATGGGTTGAATTTCTTTTATTTTATTTATTGGAACAAGGGATTAAGTGATGGGAAATAATATTGTTTTATTTCAAATGGTTAACTATCACATTATGGGAGCATGGCCGAATGAGGTATACTCTTGGGGAGCTTGCTTGGTCGGCCTTGAGTAGTAAGGGAATGCCGAAATTTCTTTGATTTGAGCAAACATCTTTTTCTCCATTTTTGTTGCTCTGTCGAATTCCTTCCCATTTTTCTCTTTTTCCCTTTATTTTCCTTCAACCTCAATTCCTTCCCACTTCCTTAAAAGTCGAATGCCCTTGGCATTGAAGGTCATAGTCGAAACCTTGTTGCCATTGTTCTCCATCTTTTTGAAGAGCATAGCCGAATTTTTCCTTGCCATTTAGAGCATAGGCCGAACCCCCCAAAGGAAGGTGCTATCGATTTTGAAGGGTGGTAAGTGTCTCATTTTTAACATTTGATTTCTTTTCTCTCTTTTGATGTGCCGAAAGTTTGAGTTTAGGCCTTGGTAAGGTTGGCCGAATTTGTATAGGGTCTTAATAGTGTAACTTTTGTGTGTAGCCGACACCAAGAAGTATTTCAGGTTTTGGTTCTTCAAGGGATCTCGACAAGACAAGTGACAACTTCAAGATTTCGGTAAGTATGGAAAATGGTTGAGCATATTCGGCCAAAGGCCATTTTTGGTATCTAAGTATGACCGAGTGTACACTATGGTTTTAAGGGCAAATCGGCTAAGGAAATCAGAGGCTTTCTGGATTTCACATCGCGTTGGGTAGTTCGGGATTCGCTTAGACTTACGTTTAAACAGGTGTGTAAACTCTTACACACTTTATTAGTATAAACTGTTATTATGATGATATATATAACCTCTCATGTAGTAACCTTGCCTTGTGAGCATAAGCTTGGATTTCGGGTAAGTCCCCTATTACTTGATCTATGATGTATGTTGTGTATGCCATCATATGCTGTTAAATGCTATGCTATATACAAATGCATGATATATGGGATCATGATACTTGTTATGTGAGCATGATGATGGTGGGATTGATGAGAGGAGGGAGATGATCTCTATGGACTGTCACCAGTGGTTTTGATCACACGATGGGTTGGCCCCATCATTTGATATTTGTGACTTCGGTCACTAGTGGTATGGTACCACCAGTGGTTTTGACCACACCGTTGATATAATTTGTGACTAAGTCCCAGTGGTTTGGCACCACCAGTGGTTTGGTACCACATATTGATATTTGTGACTTCGGTCACCAGTGGTTTGGCACCACCAGTGGTTTTGACCACATGTTGATATTGTGACCTATGGTCATCAGTGGTTTTGACCACACGATGGGTTGGCCCCATCACTCGATATATTTGTGACTTCGGTCACCAGTGGTTTGGCACCACCAGTGGTTTGGTACCACACGGGGTAGAAAAAGGAGTATGGATGGCTAGCTTGGGTTGCATAATTGCATGTCTTACTAATATCTTGTGTATGAGGTGCATTTTCGGGTTGGGGATTTATACACTGAGTCTTGGTGACTCACCCCTTCCCATATCATTTTGCAGGTGAGTAGATCGTGGGGATGGAGCCGGAGAGGACTCGAGGCGGCCATGCTTGTTCCTTGGACTTGAAATTTTATTTCGTACCGTTAAAGTTTACTATTTGCTAAATTTTGATTTGGTTTGTAATATGGTCGCTAATTATTATTTTGGATGTTTAAGTAGTTGCTTTTACTTTATTTCTATTATATTACAAATGAACTTATAAACTGTTAAATCAATCGGTTAAAAGTAACGTTTTCAAAATAAGTACTCGTACGCGTTTTCAAAGGTGTTACCATCGGGTAGCAAAATTTACCAAGTTAATGATAATTCCGATGTTTCTAAAAATTTAAATGATCAAATGGTTTCAAAGGAAAAAGGTTTCAACTCAATCGTGTTTATCAAATCAACCCATCTGAGTTTTAGCAACACCGTTTTACAACTTCAACAATATTTTCAGATTTCCACTGTTAATCCAAATCCTTCAAAACGTTTTTCCTCCGTGACATACCAGATCCGGTCAAGGCTCGTGGGCCGGGTTTGGGGTGTTACACGATTGGTGTGTTGGCGGGGTGGGTTGACTTGATCCCCACAGGTGTGTTGGTTGGTACAAGTGGTGTGTAGCGGATGGAAATTAGGTTTGGTTGGGAAGTTTCATTTTACATGCATTTCATTTATTATATTGTTAAATCCGTAAATGGGCTCAAGCCCAAAATAATGTCTTGATGATCTGGCCCAATGAATGTGGTAAGTGAGTTATACACTGAGTTCTGAGTAACTCACTCTGTTTAATTATCCATCTCAGGTAATGGCAATTGACAGAGGCTTGGGCCGAGGATGACTTCGTGGAGGCCATACTGCGAATATGGGCTTTATAAACTATGAACTTTTATTAAGTAATTTCTTTTAATTACTATTTTGGGTATGATGTAATAAGGCCTTTATTAATATTTTTATGGATTTTTATGTGTGGATGGATTTAATTTTGTTTTAAAACATTTGAGATACTTTAACTATTCTTGATTTCAAATTCTTTTGAACTCTTTAAAAACTACTTTAAGGTTTTTGACAATTAAATACTAAATGATAAGATTTCAAACTAGTATTTCTTAATTCATCGATTTTGAATCATTTTTCTTAATTTTTACTAAACTTCACTTTCAAAAGGTTTTGTAGAACTGTTTTACCTAAATCATTAGAGAATTTAATGGATGTTCGATCTGTGTGACAAACCAAATCTCGTCTTAACGCATAGACCTGGTTTGGGGTGTTACATAATTGCCTATTAAAATGGTTAAGAAAGTATGGGTAGAAAGAGTTTAGACAATTTGAAATGTGTTAAGCTATATCCATGAAAACATGAATACACATAAGTAATATGTACTTTTACTATGATGTTTGAAATGATTTGCTAATTATGAAACATGTTACAATAAAGAGATTAATGTTGTTAGGCTAAAGTAAATTTATGTTAAATTATGTTGATAAATAAAAAAAGAATAAACATGAGAATTGGTTATATTACAATCCTCGAGATTTATAGCAATTTTATATGGATTTGTGCTTATATTGTCAAGCATGGTATATGAATAGAATGAATCGTTCATTATTTTCATATAGACTTACTAAGCTATATAGCTTACCCCATTCCTTTCCCATATCTTATAGGGTTATTAAGCTAGCTCGGGTTGGAGATCGTCGAAGATGCTATCACGATATCAAGCTATCATGTTGGGTATAAGTGAATGCAAACCCTTTTTGAGTTTATGGAATCTATAGGGACTTAGTCATTTGGTGTATGAGCCGTTATGATTTGGCTAAATGTATTAGCTTGTGATGGTTAAAAGTTGGATGTAATTTGTAGCCATGCAAATTGGCTTAAATTGGCTAAAAGGTTGTAAGCCCAAATAAGTATGTATGTGCATATGTCAATGTTTTGTCATATGGTTTATATTTGCTTGATATATGATGGTTAGGTGTTTGTTCATATGTTAATGGCCTTTAAGTGTGAATTTAGCATGAAATGTGTAACAGCCCAATTTAGGGCCAGTCAGAACAGTGGTGCGAGACCACAAATCCGAATTAGTAAAATGAGTTTTTATGATAATTGAAATGTTTGCATGATAGTATGAAAGTTTCATGTGGAAATTTTATGAAAATTTCCATTAAAGGGTCCAATAGGACTAAATTGCAAAAGTTGCAAAATATGAGTTTCTAGAAGCTTTTTGTATGAAATAGACTTAGAATAGTAATTAGAAGTCCTTAAATAGCAATTTTCCCAAATTATAATTTTTGGACAAAATTGGACATGAGTTACTAATTTGTAAAAATTTTGAGAGAAGGGCATTTTGGTCATTTACCAATTAAATGATTAAAATGGGAAAAAGATGATAAAAATCTCATTCATCTTCTTCCTTGGTGCCGAAAATTTGAAGAACCCCATAGCTAGGGTCTGTTCATCTTTCAAGCTTGCTAGTAAGTTCATCTTAGCCCCGTTTTTAATATTCTTCGTATTTTTGAAGTTCTCGTATTATGAATTTGCTATTTTTAGCTATAAAATGAGCTAAGATGCATGTTCAAAAATCTACCCATGAATGACATGCTTGTAAAATGATATTTCATGAAAAATGATAGTATGGACTAATTTACAATGATTATGAAATTGGTCATACATATTAGAAATAGTGAGAATTGATGATTGATATAGTAGAGAAAATGAATCAGCTAAGCATGATGTTTAAGAAAGTTGAATGTGAATCATTTTACGAGCCTAGGGGTAAAAGTGCAAATATGAGAAAGTTTAGGGGTAAAATAGTAATTTTCCCAAAGTATGAGTTAAGAGTCAATTTAGTCAATGTGAGTATTAAAATGATCTAATTATTATTATAGATCAAGAAAAACGAAGCCCGGATCGAAACCGAGGCAAGAACAAAGTCGAGGACTAAATTGCATATCTACATGCATTTTGTATATTGAGGTAAGTTTGTATGATTTCTAAGTTTTATGATTTTTATCATTGAATTGCTTAGCACAATGTACAATATTATCATGAAAATGTTTAATGTTATGTTAAACAAAGAAATTAATGAGATTAAGCATGAGAAAGTCCCGATTGAAGTTGAATTACCTAGGATACTCGATCTATCACATGAAATGAGAAAGTCCGTATAAGACCAAGCCGAGGCATGGCATCGGCAATCAAGAAAAGTTATCATGTAAGACCAAGACAAGTCTTGGCATTGAAGAGTTATTATGAGATGAAGACCCATATAAGCCCAAACCAAGGTATGACATTGGTGAGTCTCCAAGCAAAGATGTCATGTAAGTCCAAGACAAGTCTTGGCATTGAAAAGCTATCAAGAGATAGAGATCCCATCTAAGTCCAAGCCAAGGAATGGCATTGGTGAGTAACAAGGAAGATTTCATGTAAGTCCAAGCCAAGGCTCGGCATTGACCAGTTCATGAGTAAAGATACCAAGTAAGACCATGTCAAGACATGGCAATGGTAAGTTCTCAAGGGAACTCCTGAGAAAGACTTCGTATAAGTCCATGTCAAGACATGGCCTCAAAACCAAGATGAGAAATTCCATGTAAGACCGTATCTAGGATATGGCCTTGGCATTAAGTTATGTGAGATGAGATTTAGTATCCTCTGTTATTCATAGTAATTCATCGGGCAAAAGAGTAAAGATTAAATGAGAAAGTCAGAAAGTTTAGTAAGTAAATCTATTATCAAGTTATGTTAGTTAAAGTTAACTAAGAGTGTTACTCTTGTTATGAATGATGAAGTTGAGATTATGCTTATCATAGCAAAGTATGTTGATCTACGTGAACAAGTGAAACAAGTACCTTGTTTATCGTACAAGCATGAGAATAGTAAGTACCATGAGATATGTAAGAATCAGTAAGAGTAAGTTTATATACTTGAGATTTATAATGCCATTGTTTATGATGAATGGTTAATGTTAAGCAAATATATTGCTATGAGTATTACATGCAAACTTACTAAGCTAAATGCTTACGTCTTTAATTCTTTCTTTCCATGTAGTCCCGCCAAGCTAATCTCGTGGATCATCGTCATCGGAGCTCGGAGCACACTATCAATCGATATTTTGGTATAACCAATTGTTTATATTAAGTATGGAATGTATAGGAAACATTTCATTTTGAGCTATGTTTTAAAATTAGCCAAAGTGTTGGCTATCAAGCTTAGTATTCTTTTTGTATATGGCCAGATTGGTCATGAATTATTAAGTATGTATGATTTTATTTATCAATGAAGTATGCATCCTTGTTCATGTTAGATTTATTAAATTGAGTTGTTGAATTGAGCATAAGTTTGGTCTTGATTTCAGGTTGGCAATTGGCTTGGTAAATAGCCTCTAAGTGCCCACACGGATGGACACACGGGCGTGTGTCTAGGCCGTGCGCACCCTGCACCTTGGTACCTTAAGTCAGGATAGACCACGGGCTAATCCCACGGTCGTTTGTTTAGGTCGAGTGTGATACACAGTTAGAACATGGGCGTGTGACCAGGCCGTGTGAATAAGTCAGTATATCAAGGTATTGCACACGGTTTAAGTCCACGGGCGTGTCAAGACCGTGTGAAACTAGTCAGTGTCGACCACGGTTGGGAGACATGGGCGTGCCTTAGGGGTACACGGGTAGGGGTGAGCGTTCGATCGAATCGAATGAAAAAATTTTGAGTTAGTCGAGTTGACGAATCATATTTTATCATCCTAATTTAATTTGAAATTTTCTCAAATCGAGTCGAGTGAGATGGAATTTGAATCGAATCGAATCGAATATATTTGTTCGAGTTAAATTTTAAAAAATAATTTTTGGTCCTTGTAACCATTGTCACCTATCATAATAAAATTTGTCCACCTTAACCAAATTTTTTTATTAACTTTCACACCAAATAATTTATTTATTAATCTTTTATATACGGGTTAGCTTCTTTGCTTGTTTAGTTCTTTCAATTATCTTCAGATTCTTGTCACTATGAATTTTGGAATTAAAAAAATATATTAAACGTAAAAATGTGATTTTTAAATAAAAGTTATTTTAAAGATAAAATGTGAAATAGATACCAATATAAAATTTTAACACGAATATTTTATGGCATAATTAATAATTCAATTTTAATATAAATATTGACTAAACAATTCAATAATATAAATAATATAAAATGTGAAATTCAATTTAATAATATAAATAGTAGATATAAATAAAATTATTACTATTTATGTTTAGTGATTTTTTTTGGATAATTTTGATTTTTTATTTGAGAGTAAAGGGTGAGAAGTAAAAGTTTAGGGGGAAAATAAAAAGTTTTGGAGAATAAAAGTTTGAGGGAAAATAAATAGGGGGAGTAAAATTTTGAAGGGAAAATATTAAAAAAAGTTGGAGGGGGGATGGGTTTGGGGTAGATGGGAGGTGAGATGGGAAGGGAGTAAAAGTTTTAGGGAAAAAGTGGGAGGGAGTAAAAATTTTGGGGGAAAATAAAAAGTTCTGAGGATTTTTGGGAGTAAAATTTTGAGAAAAAGTAAATGGGAGAGTAAAATTTTGATGGGAAATGGATTTTGTGTAGATTGGGGGGTTGGGATGGGAGGGGAGTAAAAGTTTTGGGGGGAAAGTGGGAAGGAGTAAAAATTTTGAGGGAAAAGTAAAAAGGTTTGGGAGTTTGGGGTAAAAATGTAAAATATTATAGTTTGATATTCGAATTATCCGAATTATTCGAGTTATTCGAATTTGAAAACTCAACTCGATTCGAACTCAAAATTCGAAAAAAGAAATCGAGTTGACTCGAATAACTCGATTAACTCGAATAACTCGATTCGTTTAACTCGAATTTCAATTTTTTTTCAATTTTTTCGAGTCGAATCAAGTTTTGCTCACCCCTATACATGGGCGTGTGACCCCTGTTTCGAGGAAAAGTTCCCAATTGAATTCCGACAGTTCCCAGCTATGTATTTAAGGCCTCATAGGCCCATGATATGTACGTTTTGACTAAGAAAGAAGAGTTTCTATTTCGGAACAAAATTTCTGTAACATCCCGAATTAGGGCCTAGTCGGAACAGTGGTTTCGGGACCACAAATCCGACCTATGAAAATTTATTTTTATTATATTTTTATGGTCTACAATTTCACGGAACGGTTTCGTGAAAATTTTGTTCAAAAATTTTGACGTTTGGCCACTCAATTTAGTCAAAAGGACTAAATTGTAAAAAGTGCAAAACTTGAGTTCTAGAAGTCAGAAGTGTCAAATTGCTATGAAATTTTAAAGTAGAGGTTCTTAAATGGTAATTAGCCCATTGGTTAAATTTTTGGTCAAAAATGGATATGGTATATGTTAAATAATATTTTTTTTTGTAAGGGCATTTTAGTCCTTTTGTAAATTAAATGAATTAAAAACAAAATTAAAATGCCAAATTTGTCCATCTTCTTCATATGGATGAATTTACCAAGGAAAGACATGGCTAGGGTTTTCTTAACTTTCCAAGCTCATGGTAAGTCCGTTCTAGCCCCGTTTTTCAAGTTATTTATGGTTTTAGAGTCCCGGTAACTCGATTTAGCTTATGCTACCAATAATTCATGCTAGGGTTCATCTTTGGAAAATTACCCATAGGTGAAAAGTGTGTATTTTGATGTTTTATGGTAGAATATGAAGCTTGAAATTATGTTAAACAACTTTTACTAAGCGATTTTAAGTGAAAACGAGTAAAACGACATAATCGGTAAAAATACCTAATGTCCATAAGTGTATGTTAGAGTAAGAATTTGATGTTTCCATAGAAGGGAAAAATGATCAGCATGTTATAAAACATAAGAATAAGGGCTGAAGTTTAATTTTCGAGTATTGAGGTAAAAGTGTAAATATGTAAAAGTTTTAGGGCAAAATTATAATTTGCAAAAGTTTGAGTTAGGGACTGTTTTGAGTAGTACATTAATTAAATAAGTGAAATGTGATGTTTTAGACCCTGAAAAATGAGATTTGGACCTAGAACAAGAGGAAAATCGAAAATCGAGAAAGTTGGTAAATTGTCGTTTCTGGATCCGAGGTAAGTTGGTGTGTAAATAATAATGCAATAATGTCGTAATGTATGTTTGAAACCTAAATTGTGGTATTAAATTGATTTTGCTGAATTACATGTTTTGTATATTATGTTGGTGAATTGATTTAATAATAATGTTTATGATAAAAGGTGACATAGGTGACATGGAATGGGTCGAAATGTTGTGCTTAAAGGTGTTTTCTATGACTATGGTTATTATGTGAAATGGAAAGTTGATATGTAAATAATACATTTATTTTACTTGTTCAATAATTATTTTGCTAAATATTATGGAAACCATTGGGTGATAACTATAATATGAAAATGTATGGAATGTGAAATTCTCGATTGAACCTTCGAAAAACCGAGAGATACGGACAATATGTAGCTAGGTCACACGAGTGATAAGGGACCTTCACTGTGTGCACAAGAAAGCTACGAGATGGCAAAATTTGATATGTAGCTAGGCCACATGGATGATAAGGGACTTTCACCATGTGTGCAAGAAAGCTACGGGATAATAATTTCATATGTAACTAGGTCACATGTGTAATACTCTATGTATACCATGTGTACAAGAAAGTTACGAGTTATGAGTAGCTAGGTCACATGAGTGGTTCCTAGTGTTGGACACCATGTAGACAAGAAAGCTACGAGATGGAATGGCTAGGTCACATGGGTGATAAGAGACCTTCACCATGTGTACAAGAAAGCCGAGTTATGTGTAGGTGGAGCTATGTGCTGAGACCACCGAGTATCGGGTGTTTTCAGAAGGGGTTCAACGAGATAAATTACTAATGGTGATTGGTACGATCATATTATGAATAAGTGCAAGAGTGAATGTGATCAATTGAGAAATGTGGCAAATGTACGTGTGAGCAAGGGTGCATGTGACTGTGTATTTGTGCATAATGTGTTTGATATGTGATACGTGATTGAAATTGTGGTAAGGTTGATATGGTGTGAGCGCCATTATGAGTACTCGTAAATATTGGTGATGATTATTCATTTGTATGGCTAGTATTGAACATGCTTGGTGTTATGTGTGCATATATGGAAGTAATATAAAGAAAGCATGGGAGAGTAAAATTTTCAGTAAAATAGATTGAAACAGCAGCAGTTACGTGATTTTGAAAAATCACCATAAATAGTAGAAATTGAATTATATGTTGGATGAGATATTTATTTAAAGCTTATTGAGTCTATTTTCATATAAATGAAACACAGAAAGCAAAGTGTAACACCCCAAACCCGGCCCATATGTTTCGACTAGATCTGGCATGCTACGGGTTTGAAGTTGAAAACATAGTTCCTTATCGATTTTGGAAATCGTAAATTAATTAGCCAATAATTAATAAATAAGTGACGTTTTGAAAAAAACTTGTCTTATTATTATTTTAAATAATTAAACCTTTGACATAATTTCATAAGTTACGAATATTAAAAACTACTTAGTTGAATATAAACTATGGGGCCTTATTACATAAATATTCCCAAAATTAAAAACTTAAAGAAAACCGAAATAATCTATAAAAATAAAAACTTGATGGCCCCTCGAGTCCGTCTCGGCTTCCATGACCACGATCTACTGTTCATCTGAAAGAGTAGAGAAAAATGAAAGGGTGAGTCACCAAGACTCAGTGTATAAATCCCGAACACAATGACCTGAGGCCCACAAACACATTATGAGCCTTGGCCCATACATAAAGGCAACAAAAAAAAAATTACATGCAACATGGCCCAACCCAAACCTAAAAGTCCATCCTCTACACACCAACCCGTACCAACCATCACACCTCAGGGTTTTCTATAATTGACCCTCCATTCACTACACACCACAACGACAGCCGTACTGCCTATTCCTATTAATCAGGAATCATTAAACGTGGCATAGCCACCGATCACTATGTGACCTAACATTTGAATTTTTGGTTTAACCACCGATCACTAAGTGACCTATCATGCACTTCCCTTTCATTATCTGTAACACCCTAACCCGTATCCAACGTCAGATTAGGGTTACAGGCATTACAGACCCAACTTAGATCATTATAGTCACGTATCACCAAATATCAAATGTAATTAATATGACCATGCTCAAACGTGACAAGCTAGCACTAGTACCATAATCAATTTTACCATTTGGCACATACCAAAAATCGCATTCCTTGCATGATTCAATATTTCTTACCCAACCTAAATACAATAATCAATATGCATTAACCTAGCAACTATACTGCTCAATGATGCCATAGACACCAATACAAATTTATACCTTCTATAATTACACATAGCATAAGGGCTGAATACATATACATGCGTATGATATACCATGCAAAACCTTTTTCTTTTTCTTACACTCATTTAACCAACTACATCGAATATCTACGGTCACAAGGATCATCCTTAGCTCACCGAATATATGAACTACTATATATACTGAAATGCATGCATACCATAAACCCTTCACACATACTCGGATCTCAAATAAATACTTCACACTTTCATGCATAACATTTCGCATACATCACCGAATCGCAAACAAACATTTTCTATTTACAAGCCTTGCTATATAAATACTCAACTAAACTTTAAACCATCAAAAACACTTAACTTAGTTTATACTTTCTCAAATCATTATCTTAGACCACAAAACTACAATATACTTATCATAAGTATAAGTACTATAGCCGAGTATAAACTAACCTAATATCCATACCACCAATTGCATCCAAAAACGACATATAAATACACTCCAATCGGTCATTAACCAAGCATACATTAATACCATATTGACAAGGAATATAAGCCATATTCGTATGGCTATAATACATATATTGTCCAAGTATTCAACTCAAACAAAGACATTAAACACCCTATACATGCCTTTATCAAAATAAAACCAAGCTATTGTTGTACCAAAAGGTTGATAGTGCGGTAGACTTGCTGACGAATTATTTCCCCGAGCTAGTAGCTTGATCCAAAATCTAGAAAAATAGAACATCAAACACACTCAATGTAAGCTTGTTAGCTTAGTAAGTCTTAAGCAATGATTTAATACAGTTCATAACTGAAAGTATTTATGTCTTACACATAAACTCAATATAACAATTTCTCATACTTAAATTACTTGTAACTTTAACTTCTATACCTAGGATATCAATTGCCGATTACATACATAGATGATTACATAAAATAATTGAATGAATATACTTGCAAGAACCCATCTTAATCTTACACAAGCTTTCGCATTTCCAAGCATCCATATGGCAAATTACTTTGCATATACATACCAATGTCACAACCAAGTACATGAAACATTTACCTTCCATTAATTCATTTGCTCACTATCATAGTACACATACATGAATTTCATACCTCATTGTCGAATTACAATTTTCCCTTTCAAGCACCAAACTTACTAGATTCATTTCATGATCTCATTACTTTATACATGAAATTCAAAGTTTAACACTCACCGGTATATCACCTACTAAGCCTTAGCTGAACTTCACATACTGGCCCTAGGCCTACGAAACTCAAGTCCGTAACTTAAAACACTGGCATTAAGCCTGCTAGGCAATAAGCCCGAATATGTCACCGGCACGAGGCCTGCTAGGCAATAAGCCCAATATGTCACCGGCACGAGGCCTGCTAGGCAATAAGCCCGAATGTGTTTATCAAATCAATTCATTAACTTACATTTCTTAACACATACATCACTATCAATTCATATTCACAAAACCAATTCACTTGTCAAGCCAAATATACTAATTCATATTGTCTTGCAAAACATAATCATCCCAAAATAGAATATACACATCCGGCTAACACCTATATCTTACTCAATTTAATCAAATAATTTCATTTCACATTTTCATAATTATTCATTTAATGAACTTTAACTTAAGAACTTACCTCGACTGTCATAGACTGTGTAAATCGGCTATTCGAGAACCTTCGTCTTTCCCCGATCCAATTCCGTTTTTCTTTGCTCTTGATCTAAACACATTAAATTCAGCTCATTCAAGTGCATTTCACTTCAATTTAGTCCCAAAACACATAGATATGCAATTTACCATTTTACCCCCAATATTTCACACTTTTACCATTTAGTCCTATTTGCATAAAACTCAAAATACACAAAATTTCACAATAACACTTAAGGGCCGAATACTCCTAGGGAATATACAAGTCCATTTCTTTCATTTATCTTGCAAATAAGTCCCTCTAAAATTTTATTTCTACAAATTAGCCCTAAATATTCAATTTCATCAAAACTTCCAATATAAAACATACTAATCTTTAACATATCTTTAATTTAAAATCATCAACCACCAAAAATCACATGAACACTACAATGGTCGAACCTCATATACACATTAATCTCAAAAATTCTAACATGGGTCGGGTAATATACAAAGCAACGATCTCAAAAACGTAAAAATTATCAAAAACTGATTAAAAACTAACCTTAAATCAAAGCTTGAAGTAGCCTAAATTTAGACAAGGTTTTCTCCCTTTTCTTTAACACATTCGGCCATGAAAGGAAATAAGATGATAATGGCTTTTCTCATGTTTTATTTAACATATATTATAACATTTAATTAGTTTACTATTATAACCTTTAAATAAAAAAAAACTATCATATTTAATAAGGGCAATTGTGACTTTAGCCACCCACTAACTTTAAAAATGGACTAATTACCCTTTAAAAGCTCCATATTAAAAAGCCATCACCATTCTAGTACTTTACACTATAGTATGCAACTTTTTCACACTACGCGATTTAATCCTTTTTGTTAAATCGAACACACAAACAATTAAATTTTTTTACGAAACTTTCACACACATAAATTCATTTATAATAAACACGAAATATAATATTAAAATATTTCTCGGACTCGGATTCGTGGTCCCGAAACCACCTTTCCGATTAGGGTCAAATTCGGTCTGTTACAACTCTCCCCCCTTAAGAATTTTCGTCCCCGAAAACCTTACCGTTAAACAAATTCGGATATTGTTGCCTCATTGAATCCTCAGGCTCCCACGTAGCCTCTTCAACTCCGTGTCTATTCCATAATACTTTCACTAATGGAATCCTCTTATTTCTTAACTCTTTCATTTCCCGAGCTAAGATACGGATCGATTCTTCATCATATGCCAAATCGGATCGGATTTCAATCTCAGACGGTGTGATCACATGAGACGGATCTGATCTGTACTTACGAAGCATCGAAACGTGAAATACGTCATGTATCCTTTCTAACTCAGAGGGCAACTTCAATCTATAAGCAACAGGCCCAATACGTTCAGTGATTTCATAAGGTCCGATGAATCTCGGACTAAGCTTGCCCTTCCGACCAAATCAGAGTACTTTCTTCCACGGAGAAACTTTCAAGAACACTCGATCTCCGACTTGAAATTCAACATCTTTACGTTTTAAATCAGCATAAGAATTTTGTCGGTCTGAGGCAGCTTTCAAAGTATCTCTGATCACAGCCACTTTTTGTTCAGTTTCTTTGATCAAATCAACCCCGTGTATTTTGTTTTCACTGAGCTCAGTCCAATACAACGGTGTTCGACATTTACGATCGTACAAAGCTTCATAGGGCGCCATTTTGATACTAGATTGAAAGCTATTATTGTAAGCAAATTCAATCAAAGGTAGGTATCATTCCTACGTACCTTCAAACTCGAGAACGCAACATCTCAACATGTCCTCAAGTATCTGAATAGTTCACTCAGACTGACCGTCTGTCTGCGGATGAAAGGCTGTACTAAAATGAAGTTTAGTACCTAAAGCATCTTGGAACTTCTTCCAAAACCGCGATGTGAATCTTGGGTCTCTATCTGAAACAATGGAACTCGGTACACCATGCAATCTCACAATCTGTGATACGTACAATTCAGCAAGTTTATCGAGTGAATAGTCTGTACGAACTGGCACAAAATGAGTTGATTTAGTCAGTCTATCAACTATAACCCAGACGGCATCTTTCTTACTCGGTGTCATAGGGAGACCGGATACAAAATCCATTGTAATTCTATCCCATTTCCATTCAGGTATCATGATTGGCTGAAGTAGTCCGGATGGCACTTGATGCTCAGCTTTTACTTGCTGACAAACTAAGCATTTCGAAACAAATTCAGATATATCCCGTTTCATGCCCGGCCACCAATAGAACTGCTTCAAATCATTATACATCTTTGTGCTACCCGGATGTATCGACATTTGACTATTATGAGCTTCGTCCAATACCATCTGAATCAAGTCAGCATTTCTCGGTACACACAATCGGCCTTTATAGTTCAAACAGCCATTTTTATCAATTCGAAATTCTGACTCTGTATCATTTTCACACTGTGCTCGTCTAGAAGTCACATCTTTGTCAACTTTCTGTGCATCACTAATTTGCTGAATAAACAACGGTCTAGCCTTCATCTCAGCTATGATCGAACCATCACCAGCCATAACTATATGTGCGTTCAACACACGAAGAGCAAACAATGATTTTCTACTTAGTGCATCTGCAACAACGTTAGCTTTTCCCGGATGATAGTCAATTACCAATTCGTAATCTTTTAGCAATTCCAACCATCTGCGCTGTCTTAAGTTCAGGTCTTTCTAAGTCATCAAGTACTTCAAACTTTTGTGATCCGAGTAAACGTGACATTTCTCGCCGAATAAGTAATGACGCCAAATCTTCAGTGCGAACACAATGGCTGCAAGCTCTAAATCATGCGTCGGGTAATTTCTTTCATGCGGCTTCAATTGTCTCGAAGCGTAGGCTACTACTTTGCCTTCCTGCATCAATACGCAGCCCAAACCACTTAAGGAAGCATCAGAATACACAACAAATTATTTACCCGATTCAGGCTGAGCTAACACTGGAGCTTCCGTCAAAAGGGCTTTCAACTGATCGAAACTTTTCTGACAATTTTTCGACCACTCGAACTTGACATCTTTCTGTAATAGCTTTGTCAAAGGTGTAGCTATCATAGAAAAACCTTTCACAAACCGTCTGTAGTAGCCCGCAAGTCCCAGAAAACTTCGAATCTCAAAAACATTTTTCGGTGGCTTCCAATCAAGTATAGCTGAGATTTTGTTCGGATCCACTCGAATACCTGATGCTGAAACCACATGTCCCAAAAAGCTGACCTCTTTCATCCGGAACTCACACTTACTAAACTTCGCATACAACTGCTGATCTCGAAAAGTTTGTAGCACTAATCTCAAATGCTCGGCATGCTCGATTTCATCTTTGGAGTAGATCAGTATATCATCAATAAACACTACTACAAACCGATCCAAAAACTGTCTGAAAACCCGATTCATCAAATCCATAAAAACAGCGGGTGCATTAGTAAGCCCAAAAGACATAACCAAAAACTCAAAATGTCCGTACCTCGTTCGGAATGCAGTCTTAGGCACATCAGAATCTCTAACTCGCAGTTGATAATAACCCGATCTCAGATCAATCTTTGAAAACACTGAAGCCCCTTTCAACTCATCAAACAAGTCATCAATCCGAGGTAACGGGTATTTATTCTTTATTGTCACTTTATTTAACTGGCGATAATCAATACACATTCGCATAGTCCCATCTTTCTTTTTCACAAATAAAACCGGTGCACCCCAAGGAGAGAAACTCGGTCGTGCAAAGCCCTTATCTGTCAACTCTTGCAACTGTGCTTTCAACTCTTTCAACTCGGTAGGTGCCATCCGATACGGAGCTATCGAAATCGGAGTCGTCCCCGGTACTAGTTCAATACCAAACTCAATCTCTCGTACTGGTGGTAAACCCGGTAATTCTTCAGGAAACACATCTGGGTATTCACACACAACCAATACAGATTCAATTTGTTTTTAAGACACTTTATTATCCAATACATAGGCCAAATAAGCTTCACACCCTTTTCTCACATATTTTCGGGCTAACATCAAGGATATTACTGTAGGCAACCCATCCAAATTATTGGATTCAACCCGGATGATCTCACCATTTTGGCATCTCAAATCAATGATCTTTCTTTTACAATTCACCACTGCATCATACAAAGTTAGCCAATCCATTCCCAGAATTATATCAAACTCGTCGAAGGGCAACAACATTAACTCTGCTGGGAAACAAGAATCTCGAATCATCAACGGGCAACTTTTACACACTTTATCAACAAGTACACAGCGACCTAAAGGGTTGGACACACGGATCACAAACTCAGTAGACTCAACAGGTAGAGTCTTACTGGATACTAAAGTTTCACACACATATGAATGAGCCGAACCAGGATCAATCAATGCAATCACAGTAGTATCATAAAGTGTGAAAGTACCAGTAATAACATCTGGGGACAAAACATCCTCTCTAGCCCGTACAGCATAAGCTCTAGCTGGTGCTCTAGCCTCGGATCGAATTGCAGTGTTCTTCGTTCCTCTCTGACTACCACCTACATTGCCTGAATGTCTGGGTGGCCTGCCTCGCGCTGACGTGTTGCTCGACTTAATGTTCTGAACTGTATTCTGCTCAACTAACATCGGACATTCCCTAATAAAATGATCTGACGATCCACATTTAAAGCAAGACTGATCATGGAATCTACAACTCCCGGAATGCCATTTCCCACAGTGCTTGCATTCAACTCGATTCTGTGGAGCGTTACCAACACTGGCCATCGAGGTAGCTCGGGAGCCCACTGGAGGTCGATCACGTCTAGGTAAATATGAAGTAGCTTTATGTCGGCTGAAGTCATCTCTGAACTTCTTAGATGTGGAATGGAAAGTCTTACTCGACGATCTCTTACGAGTGTCTCTAGCTTCTGTCTCAGCCTTTCTTTTCTCCTTCTCGAGCTCTTCAGCTTTGCAAGCTCGCTTGACTAGTGTCACAAACTCTTTGATTTCAAGAATGCCAACAAGAAACTTTATATCTTCATTCAAACCATCTTCGAACCTTTTGCACATAATGGTTTCAGTTGATACACACTCTCAGGCATATCGACTCAATCTGACAAATTTTCGCTCATATTCAGTCACGGTCATTTGCCCCTGTTTTAGTTCAAGAAATTCTTTACGTTTCTGGTCGATGAACCTCTGGCTGATATATTTCTTGCGGAATTCATTCTGGAAGAAATCCCACGTCACTTTTTCTTTCGGAACCACTGATACTAGTGTATTCCACCAGTGATATGCAGTGTCCCGGAGTAAAGATATAGCACACTTCAAGCATTCGTCTGGAGTACAAGATAGCTCATCAAGTACCCGAATAGTGTTATCAAGCCACATTTCAGCTCGCTCTGCGTCATCATCATCATTGGCCCTGAATTCTTCGGCCCCAAATTTCCTGATTTTATCAACTGGAGGCCTACTAGATCTCATCGGATCTATCATCGGGGGTGCTGAAGGTATCAGAGTTGGATTATTCGGGGGTGGAGGTTGGTGTACAGTTGGGTTAGTCTGAATAAACTGGGTAGACCACTCGTTCATCATCTGATAGAAGGCTTGTTTAGCCTCCCCTTCGTGGCTACCCGAAACTGGTCGAGAGTCTACCGGCACTGATCCGCGTGCACGGTCAGGCGCTACACTCTCTACATACCAAATCTGAGTTTAACAGTTTTATCCAAATCGAGTCTAGGTAAAAATTTAAGTTCATTTTCCAGATCGGACCCGAGCTTATTAATTGGGTTTAGAATTTTATTAGGGTCTAACTTGAACTCAGTCCGACCTAACTTATGAACAATTTGAAGACGAAATAGGTCAAACTTGAACTCAACCCGACCCAATTTATCGATAAGTTTGAAGACGAAATAGGACACAGACAATTTACAAGCAAATTTGGGAAATTTAAGGAAGCAACATCTCCTTTGAGAGCCATAACGGCTGCATCGTAAGCCTTGATTTCCATACCTGGGCTCGAGCATGTCCCTAGCCATATTCGGGACTTCTTCATAGGCTCACTCACCCGCTTGCCTTCCTCCTACAGGCTACAAACACCTTTGAATACTGGGTGTTGAGTCACTTTAAATTTCTTCCTTCCAGCTTTTCGCTTCTGGGATTGTGCTTCAACTTGCTCTAATGAACTCCCTGGTTCAGACTGTGAAGACAATGGTGAAATTTCATGGGGATTTGAGCTTAAAAACCATTGTTGATCTTCCCTTATTTCATTTTTTATTTTCTTTTGAGTTCTTAATTATTCTAGAAGCTAGCGAAAGAGATTTAATTTTATAAAGTAAAATGAAAAAGAGAAATAATAACGTGAAAGAAAGAGAACAGATAAAAAATAAAAAAGGAAATCTAAAAATGTTTTAAATTTTAACAATTTTTAAATATGTTTATTTTTTAATTTATTTTAAAAATTTTTATATATTTTCATAAGTTGTAATAATTTTTGAATATTTATGTATTTTTTAAATATTTGAAAAAATATTTTAATTTTTAGAATCAAGATCAGCTCAAGTAAATATTGATGGATAATTTTATTAAAAATTTCAAAATTAATACTAAATTAACAAAATTAGTAATTATTTACAGCTAAATTTATTATTATAATAGAAAACAATATTTTATTTGGTGACCAATCCATTTTAATAATAGTAGCTAAAATACAAATTTAACTTGATGGTAGTAACTAAATTAATGAAAAATAAATTTTGATAAACAAAATAGTTTAGGTGATTATTTGAGTAGTTTACTCTATAATTTATATTTATATTTAAATAGATTTATTTTGTTATTTATGAGAGAAATATTTTCGGAAACCACACCGTTTAAAACAGTCAATTATTATAATAAAGAAACATGCAAAACCGACGTCGTGGGGTTCATTGTTTTTGACAGATGCCAAAACCTCAAAGACTTTCAAAATATGTAAAGTTACATTACTAACCATCGCCCAATCCTAGCCGTTACAGCCGTTCCATCGTTCTCAATGGCAATCATCACCAAGTTAATAGCAAGAACTGCCCAGGGCACTGTCGTAAATTCCATATTTCCTTCGTCCCATATTTTTGTTCCTCCACAGTGAAAATCAGACCCAAACGTCAAAACAAAACCCCAAAAATCCGACGCTTCACTGTCTCTCAACTTAACTGTTTCCTCTTTGGTACCTTGTAATTCTTTCTCTTAGGCTTAGGGTTTCTTTTTCTTTAAACATGGCTTCGACGTCATCTTCTGATCCTGGGATGAAAGCGGAAGCCAGTGGCGGAGAGAATTCCGAGACTGTGATAGCAAACGATCAACTTTTACTGTGCAGAGGATTGAAGAAAGCGAAGAAAGAAAGAGGCTGCACTGCTAAAGAACGTATCAGTAAGATGGCGCCTTGCACCGCCGGCAAACGCAGCTCTATTTACCGTGGAGTCACCAGGTAGAGAGAAAAAACAAACCAATTATTGAAGTTATTTATTTATTTTAAAAATATTTTGGTTTACTTGCTTGGATTTAGTTATAACCTGTAATTTTCTTATTCAAATAAAAAATCATGAGTGTGGAGTTACAGTTTGTGTGAAGTTTATGTTGATGGATGAGCCTAGTGGAAATCTGATTTTTTTATGCGTAGTTTATTAGATTAATTGATGGGAGAAGAGTGGCACTTTCGAATGGTTTTGATGGATTTGATCTGGGATTCAGCTGGTTTTAGCTTTGGGCATATGTAATTGTTGCTGCAAGTAAAGTGAGCAGTCAAATTGAGCTAACCTTAGCTTTTATAGACTTTAAAAGGAATATTTTTAATTTCAGAATTACAATTATTGTTGTTGTGAGTGAAGAAAACTTGGAGGTGAAAGTTCAAAGGGCACTATTGATGTCTTCTACGTGTTTGATGATTGGTGCTTGGGAAGGGTAAGGACGAAGCTTTGGAGAGAAGATCAATAGGGACATATGCCTTTGATTAATTGATCGGGATCCTTTGGCTGATCTTGTATGTTCGGTTAGGAGAGGACACAAAAATGATAACATATTAAGTCTGCCAGCTTTTTGAAATGCATAACGCAAGAAAGGCTTGGGAGAAAAAATCAACAGGGTTTGTCTTAGGTACAGAACGTGGTGACTGCAAGACCTAGAAGAAACATCAATTCTTTTTTCAAAAAGTTGTAGTGTGCATGTTTCTATTTCAGCAGCTGTGAGCATATGGCTGTCATCTTTATCTGCTTTTGTAGCCAAGCCACCCCTCTGTTTCCTCTTTGCTGTGGAGAAACTTTGATAAAATTGTACTACCGTGATATATTGGAGTACAAATCTGCAAGAAATAGTTTAAGCTTAAGGTAATCAAATTTTGTGCACAACAAGGAATGCTTTTCTTCAAGTTAATCATATTACTAGACCACATAGGTTTCTGTGGTTTGTAATTGATATCTTCTCTATTAGGGTTGATTGTAAGTTGAAGTTGACAGCTATAATAAATGGATAAACTAGGTCATTCTGAAGGAACTAAAAGACCCCATTTAGTTCTGCAACATTTTTCTTGGGTGATGCATGTTTTAAAGTTGGCTATCTTTTGAAAGTACTAAAGAATTTAATAGCACTCATTCCTATACATGGTGATTGATGCTTGTGGTTCAACATTGATCTATAATAGGCATAGATGGACTGGTCGTTATGAAGCTCACCTTTGGGATAAAAGTACTTGGAATCAAAACCAGAATAAAAAAGGGAAGCAAGGTCTGTCTGTCTGCCTTTCTTTTGTATTACATTTGAAAGCTAGTTAATTGCAACTTAATAGTTACTAATTCTTATGAAAACTGACAATATTTTTGTTGTTCTTCGGTGCCTATGATGATTGGTGTGTGACTATCATCAGTCTACTTAGGTAAGCTAGAAGATTCATGAGTTTTTCTGTTTGAACATGTCCTTCCATTCATTCTGTTAACTACTAATTATTAAGCAACATATATTTTCAGGGGCATATGATGATGAGGAGGCTGCTGCAAGAGCTTATGACCTTGCTGCTTTGAAATACTGGGGTCCTGGGACGCTCATTAATTTTCCAGTAAGATGACTACTAGCACAGAAAGTAGACGAATTAGATGCTTTGGAATATTGGGTCCTTGGACGCTCATCATGTTTGCTTTGTTTGCTACTAATTGAAAACCACTTTTGTCAACTTGATACCTAATGGGTAGAAATTTAGAATCATGTATTCAAACTTTAGTTGTCTCTAGTACATTGTCCCATCGACTAACATATTAATCAAAAGGTTAGGGAACAAGAAAGTGCTACCTGTCATATCATTTATAATTTTTCTTCAAAAAGTCGTTTTTAAATTATAAAAGTAAAATTTATTTTTAGAATTAAAAAATTCAGAAAATAATTTTTCTTATAAATTAAAATATCTATTTCTTGTGTTATATTTTTATTTTTTGAAAGAAATAGTCGAGAGATTTTTTTTTTTTTTTAAAAAAAAAAAAGAAAAGATTTTAACGTTTTCCTAACCATGATGCGATTTCCTTGCAGTTCTTAATTCTTACTCCTAGTATTGATTTTCAAATTTGGCATTTGAAACTTTTGTTTCACCTTTCAGGGGACATGAATGCATACCATTTTCTGCTTTTCCTTCTTTCTTTGGATGTTTTTTGGTTAGGTTTTGGGCTTTTTGGGAAGAGTGGGTCTTGTTGAGAGAGCCGTTTTGGCACAAAAGAATATATTTTAATTCATCAGCTCTGTGCTTTAATCCTCATCTGCCTGAAATTGGTTCTAAATCGTGGAAATTTCTGTGCAGGTTACTGACTATACTAGGGATCTTGAAGAGATGCAGAATGTGTCAAGAGAGGACTATCTTGCATCTCTTCGAAGGTGTGTGTGAACTTTAGAAGTTTGTATCCCAATTTAGAGTTGTTTACTTATAATTTTCTCTCTACAGAAAAAGCAGTGGTTTCTCAAGAGGAATTTCTAAATATCGTGGTCTTTCAAGGTAAAACTTTTATCATATCTATCCATACTTGTACCAAAACATGTATTTTCTACGATTCCTTTTCCTAGTGTTAGTGGATGGAAGAACTAGCTTAAAAGATTGGTGAAATTGCTGCCTCAAGCTTCCCCTTTTAGTTTTCTCACCTAATTTTGAATATCTCTAGCGAATTTCATATTTCAGTAAGCCACACAAGAGCATTGTTGCCAGAATTGTCAGCTAACATTTGATGTGAATAGCCTTTCTTTCAATATAACGTTTTCAAAATGAAAAGAAAAATCCCTTACCGTTGAAAGAAGTCAGAAGAAATAATCATCCGCTTTTTCTTCCCTTAATATCATGTTCCGAACCATGAATCATATGTTTGTGAGTTCTATGGTATCAATGAAGTGTTAATTATTCATTTATTTCCCGCAAATTTCTTAACATCATTCACTTCCAACTTGTGGGAGCCTATCATCATTGAAATCATGCATTGATTATTAATGTGTTTTCTTTTTCCTTTTCCACTTTTATTAAATTTTAAATATATATCTTTGGTTACCATGAAGTCGTCGGTGGGACTCATCATTTGGCCGTGTTTCGGGATCTGAATACTTCAATAGTATACATTATGGTAAGTTTACCATTTAATTTTTTTTTTTTAAACCAGCAACTAGTTTTACGGGAGGACTGTAAGTTATTTTAATTCACACCTTCTCTAGCCAAATGTAATATGGATATTTCACATGTCAGTTCCTTGCACTAGTAACATCCAATTCTATCTTGTTAAACCAATTGTGTAGGTGATGATACTACCAAAGAAAATGATTACATTGGTGGTTTTTGCATTGAGAGAAAGATTGACTTAACGGGTTATATTAAGTGGTGGGGAACCAACAAAACTCGTCAAACAGAAGCTGGAACAAAATCTTCTGAGGAAACTAAAAATGCATGCCCAGAAGACATTGGTAGTGAACTTAAAACATCAGAGTGGGCAGTGCAGCCTGCTGAACCATACCAAATGCCCCGTCTGGGCACATCCCTTGAAGGTACAAAATGCAAAGGGTCCTCTGTCTCTGCTTTGAGTATATTGTCCCGGTCTGCTGATTTCAAGAGCCTGCAAGAGAAAGCACTGAAGAAACAAGAACAAAATTCTGACAGTGATGAGAATGAGAACAAAAATACTATAAACAAAATGGATCACGGTAAGGCAGCTGAAAAATCAGTAAATCATGATACTGGAGGTGACAGACTTGAAGCCGCAATGGGGATGACTGGTGGGTTATCATCTCTTCAGAAAAATGTGTTCCCTTTGACTCCCTTCTTGTCTGCTCCACTTCTCACCAACTACAATACAATTGACTCCTTGGTGGACCCTGTGCTTTGGACATCTCTTGTTCCTGCTCTTCCTACTGGGCCATCTCGTAATCCTGAGGTTGGTATAAGTTTCATCAATACTTTCTCTCTTTAGAAGAACTTTAATAAAATTATATAACTAGTAGATGAAACGTATTGTTGTAGTACGTATATGATGAAAGTTCTTAGTTGTTTAGGCTAATAAACTATAATAATCAAAACATCGATCTTTCCATCATATGCATTTTAAGGAAGGAAGTCAAAGTTTGAAACCAGGGATTTCTGAGATTGCTTGTCCAGGTAGTCAACTTCCCCTAATTGATGATAGAAAATAATATTCATTGCAGTTTTATGACTGTACCATTAAGCCCTGGAAGTAGGAACCTATTAGAATAGAACTTGACATAAACCAACTGAAAATGGTTTCCGGTTCTTTGTCTCTGCATGATCTAACTACACCCATTCCGAGTTTCCTATCACCTCAAACATTAATATAGCTTCCTAACTATAATGAGATGGCAGGGGTGTTAATTTATTCCTCAATAATTTGAAATCAAATGTGTTATTTCCTTGAGGCGCAGCTGCTTATGAAATTGGTAAGCTCCCAACTCTTCCTTACATAAGTTAGCCTCATAAAGAACTTAAATTATCTCCATGCAGGTTACAAAGACGGAGACGAGTTCGACATATACCTTCTTTCGGCCTGAGGAATGAGTAATTTGGGTGCAATGGGAGGAATATACATTTTGCTTGAATTCTTATTTTGCAGATTTCTTTTTTTATAAGACACAGGCCAGTTTATCTTAGAATGAGACTTTTGCAATACTTCCTCAAGTTCTGAAAGCATATACGAAGAAAATTTTGGTGTATATTGTATAGCATGTAAGACATCCCACGCGTATTATCTGGTAATGTTACAGTTGAGATATGAATTGGTCTTTGTAATCAAATTAAAATTGGTCTAATTAAGAATTTTATCCGAAGTTAGCCCCTTCAGTTTATCAGAATTTAGTTCTTATACTGCTGTTTATGTATAAATTATTGAATTTTCGGGTTAGCGATTTAAAGGTAATGAATTAATTTTGAACTTTGGTGAAGTAGAGGGTTAAAACTTATGATTAGGCCTGGTAATAGAGTTTCAATTATTTTTTATGATAAAGGGATTGGACTAGATTGTAGAATCGAAATAAATGGATTAGAAGCTGATGATTTGTCCAATTTGTTAATATCATGAAAGATCTTTCTGCTAAAAATAGGTTGAATTGATAAAAAAATAATAATAAAAAGTTTAGAGACTGAAAATTCTATTCTAAATATTTTTTATGAAAAATATTTTTTTTTTTGTGAAATAACTGAGTTTATGTGAAAGTTTGGACATATATTTTCAATTATGGTAGGCATCACTTGGATGCAATGGAAATACTTTTAGATTTTAATCGGTTATTAACATGTTTTTGAAACGTGGTGCAGGCCGGTGGAATATCGTTGCCTTCGGCTTAAGTTATCATTTTGAAGTGTACCCGTTCCATTTTGATATTTTAATTTTTTTATCCATAAAATATTGTTCTGACATGATTTTTGGTCCAATTTTTTAGTAGGCATTAAAAGAACTGGTAGTTGTTGTAGCGGGAAAATAAGGCCTATTGGTCGATTTTTATTTTTAATTAGGGTTTTAGACTTATTTTAAAATCAATTAGAGATATAGGTCAATTTAATTGGAAAGCTCGTCCAACTAGATGCGTTTTCAAGGTCTCTCTCCTAGGGTTAGAGTTTTGGTTTAAAGTTTTTAGGGTTTAAGGTATTTTGAAAGTGTTCAGGGTTTTCAACTAAAATAACGAAAATTATTAGGTAGTTTTAAGGGGTCGGGATGAGATGATGTGCCTCAGCGTACAGACATTTCATATGTCATGGTGAGATAGGACCATGGCCTCAGAAACCCATCATGGGGAAATTCGGTTTCGGAGTAATAATGTTTGATACAATCAGGGGTCGAATTCAACGTGAAGGTCCCAAGTGGTGGCCATGATGCGGTCACGGATTTGAGTATAATTATGGGGCCAGGTGATCGTCGTTACCCAGTTAGAAGTTCAAGCTTTTTAGATACCGGTAAATAAATACCCTATATATATCATACATAAGATTGAGGTTATAATCATATGGAAAAAACTCTGGGGGGCTTCTGGTGTTAATTAACGTAATTTTTTTTCTCTGTTCCCAAGCAGTCGATATCTCTAACCTTTCATTCTTGTTTAAGGCCGACACTGAGGTGGACACAAGAGGGCTCTTAGGAGGAGAGTGGATGTTCCAGCACATTAGAGGTCAAACTCGAGTCGGCATGGCAGCGGTTATAGTTATTAATGAGTTGTGTAATAACGACAACAACTATCGCTTCAGAATGAGCATCACCTTTACTACACCGTAATAGCTGCTCTCTGCCTGAGAGTCTTCTTGCGTCCACGACGGTACCGACCTTCGAATAAGAATGAGTGTGAAAATACTGATTACCTAGAAATGGAGAAAAAAGTTACACCGATTATAGCTAGATGCCCTAAAGTTTCTCCATATGAATATGCCATCAACCTTCTGTATGATATTTATAGGGCATCAATTTCAAGTATTCGAAAAGGTTGAGCTCGTGGCTACGTAACAACCGTCAAATGGATCTATTACCGCATAACTACTGCCGATAGACCTCCATGTCTACTTTTACCATTGACCGTACAAAGCAAAACAACTCTATAACTAACTTCCCTAGGATAGGCTTCGAAGGCAATGATCCCATCTAGGCATGATATACGGAATATGTGCGGCTCGGAGCGGTATAGCATCACCGATAGGCACAACTAAGTAATAATAGACGAGTTGCACTCAAGAATACCTCGAACATAAACCAAATTTTTTTTTAGACCGAAATTTTACTTACCGGGAAATGGTTTATAGTGGAGAAATAGAAAGGATTGAAGAGAAATTATATGAGTGATGGATGATAAAGCTTGGTATGTGAGAGCTATTTTTTAGCCACATGGAAGAGTTTGTTTGCAAAGGAAAACCTTGAAAGCGTGCTGGAACATATTCTAAATGTGTTGAAGTGTTTAAATCATCTAAATTATTTGAAGTGTTAGGCTTGGAATAATAAATAAGTTAGAGAAAGCTTGCCAACTAGGGGGCTTTCCTACCATGTCAGTAAGAAAGCCCCCATCTAGGCAAGCTATCTCTAACATATTTACTATCCCCGGGCAAAAAGTACCTTTGAAATTATTGCTGTGCACGTTATGAAGCGCATAATCTCGATAAATTTGTATGAGTTTTGAATGCGTGACGAAAATTATTTGCACCATATAGTATGCAACGAATGTGTGCATTCGTAAACAAAATTCATAACACGTATCCTCTTTCTCCTTACATAATTTTCTTATAAAAGAGGCATAATTTTCATAACATAGACACACATCAAGTTAATATCAAACAAAAAAACCCTTACATCACGGGTGAGTTATGTGTACTACTTCGAACAACTTTTTACTTTTTTTTTTTTTTTTTGCGTTTGTTCATCCAATCCGTGACCGATATTGAAATGAGCCGATGAGTGTAACAACCCGATTTTGGGGCTAGTCGGAATGATGGTTTTAGAACCATTAATTCGAGGTTGAATAAATTAGTTTTAATATTATTTTATGTGTTATGGCATAATTATATGAGTGCATGAAAATTTTGGTGCATTAATTTTGGTGATTGTATGTTTAATTGCGAAAAAGGACTAAATAGCATAAAGTGGGGAAGTTTTATTTTACAAGCTAGAGGTGTCTAATAGCTATAGAATATTAAATTGGAGGTCCTTAAAGTGTAACTAGGCCATTGGGGAAGTGATGGCCGGCCATAGGGGACAAATTAGAGGCATGGTCAATGGTTAGGTGAGTTGGTGACTTAATTGAATAAAATAAGATAAAATAAAAAAGTTATCATCTTTTACTATTTTCATTTCCTCTTCCATCAAAAATTCAAGCAAGAATAGGGGTTTTTGAAGCTCAAACTTTCAGCCAAGCTATTCTTTTGCAAGTAAGTGATTTTAGAGGTCTTTCTTGATAATTTTTGTACTTTTGGAACCTCTAAAGCTTAAGCTAGATAAAGAGGGGACTATTTTGCAAAATAGTTGAAATTTTAGGGATTTTCCATGTGAGTGCTTATGTTTTTTGCTGAGTTTTTAGGGAAGAAAATGAATTATGGTTGTTAAATAAACAACTTTTGTGAAAGGTGTTTCCATGAAAACACCTAAAAAGACCTTTTTGTAAAGGTTGTAAATTGAGTAGTAAATGCATGAAATTATTGGTATTGTGAGTGATAATAAGAGTAATAAATGTTCAGATAGGCTTGTCAAATGAGGAAATTTGATGAAAAACAATTTATGAGCCTAAGGGCAAAATTGTAATTTTGCCAAAGTATAAGGGCAAAATGGTCATTTTTGCCAAAGTAGAAATTTTGAAGTGTTTGGATTTATGTAGTAATTAAATGAGTAAATTTTATTATTATAGATCAAAAAGAACGCGGAATTAACCATGACCAAGGAAAAGGCAAGGTTTCGGACTAAACCGTAAATTAACATATTTTGCACCGAGGTAAGTTTATGTTTAAACGATACATCTCTATTACGTATGTTTTAATTATTAATGCATTGTGAGGATGTAATTGATTATTGGAGAAAATTATTGAAATAGTAGAAAATGTGAAAGTTCTCGGATGAACCTTCGGAAGAGAAATATGGGTACGGATGAATATCCGTAAATATGTAAATTTTGGTGGGCTGTGTGCGATACCATCTTGTTGTTTATTAACGATTGGCTGAGTGCGATACCATCGTATATTATAACATTTTGGGTGGGCTGTGTGGGATACCACCGTAATTATCATTGTTGGTGAGCTGTGTGCGATATCACCCTATTATTGATTAATGGTGGGTTGTGTGCGAAACCACAGGATATCTTGTATCATTCCGAATGGTTCATGTTACACCCCTTACCCGTATCCTATGCCAGAACTGGGCACGGGCATTACATTACTTAATCAAAAACTTTAGTCTACAAACTTTCAGTCCCAACTTAACATATCTCTATCGTCATCACAACAACCTTATTAAGGACCCATCATGCCTTAAACATGCTTACGAGGGGTTTCGGGACCCAATCGGAAACTTTTGCGATATTAAAAATTTTTCACCTAAACAGGTGCCACACGCCCGTGTGGAATGGGACACGCCCGTGTGGGCAGCCCGTGTGGTCACACACGCCCATGTCCCTACCCCGCGTGGGATTTATTTTTATTTCGAACCTACATGGGTTTTCACACGGCTAGACACGCCCGTGTGCTTGGCCCGTGTGCTCCACACGGCCTATACATGCCCATGTCCTTGCCTGAGTGTAAAAACTTTGGTATTCTATTTGTGACGTCAGCAACCTTATAAAGGTCACACGGCCTAGGTACACGCCCATGTGGCTAACCCGTGGTCGACACTGACTTACAACACCAACATGTAGGGGACACATGGGCAAGTCACACATCCATGGGATTGACCGCGTGTCACACACGGCCTAGACACACGCCCGTGTGCCTACCCGTGTGGACAAGAACAAGGCTATCTGCCAAGCTCTTTTCATCCCTCTAGCTCACCCAACATGAATCCATTCAACATATCACTAAACAACTCATATTTTGCAATATAAACTTCCATGAAAAACTACATCTTTTCATATATAACAAGGTGAGCCATCAACCATGGCAATATACAAAATAGTTTATCTTTAAAAAGGGCCAACACACTTTTGGGCAAAATAACAAAAACAATCTAACTAGTCTAGCCCCTATACATGCCATACACAAAATGTACTAAGTATACCGAGTAAGCTGATATTGTGGGCGATCTTCTGGTTAGCTGTGTATCCCGGCTCAGCTCTTAAACTCTATAAAACAAGGGAGAAGAAGAGGGGAGTAAGCTTTAAGCTTAGTAAGTTTACGTGTAAACAAATAACATCATAATATGAGCTAAACATCAAATAGCATTATACTAAACAATGGCAATCCACATTCACATTCATGCTTACTCAGTTTATCTCTTACCACATCACAAGCTTAATGCTTACATTTATTCATTTCCATACATGTACTCGACATCACAAATTTTCATGATACAACACATCACAAATTCTCACTAATCCAACCACAATGCCAAATCACTCGGTGGTTTCACACTTAGCCCACCATCAATCGTTAATAGGATGGCATCGCACATAGCCCACCAAAAAGAGTAATTATAGTGGTATCACACATAGCCCACTAATTAACATAGTAAACGATGGCATCGCACACAGCCCATCGTAGTTAAGTAACGAGGTAGTATCGCACTTAGCCCACCGTCAGGTGTCGTCATTACACATTTACATAATTATTTCATTATTTGTACGAAACTATACAATGACTATCAAAATTCAGTCCACTTGAATTGTACATGTTCTCAATCATGCGATGTACCAATCAACAACAACAATGTATTTATATAAAATGCATCGTTTACACATAAACTCACCTCGGTGCAAAACGTATCGATTTGCGGTTTACTCCGTAACCTTGCCCTTTCCCCGGTCAAGGTTAATTCCGCGTTCTTCTTGATCTATAACAATAAAATTCATTCATTTAGATCATTTAATGATCATAATGCATCAAAATCTACACTTAGGAAAAAATGACCATTTTGCCCCTACACTATCGCAAAATTACGATTTTGCCCCTAGGCTCATAAATCATTTTTCAACTCACTTTCTCAATAAACAAGCCTAGCTGAACATTTATTTCTTCTGCAACTACTCACAATTTCATCTATTTCATGCATTTATTACAAAAGCACAACTTTTACAACTTGGTCCCATTTTGGTGTTTTTATGACTACACCTTTCACCAAAGTTGTTTCTAATCTCCCTAACATTCATTTTCTTCCATAAAAACTCAGCTAAGAACATAACCATTCTCATGGCAAGTCCCTAAATTTTCAACCATATCACAAATTGTTCCCCTCATTAGCTAGCTTAAGCTTTGGGGACTCCAAAAATACAAAAATCATCAATTAAAACCACCTAAATCACTTACTAGCAAGGAGATAGCTTGGCTGAAAGTTTGAACCCCCAAATGTTCTATTTCCTCTTCAATTTTCGGTAGAAAGAGATGAATGAATAGTGAAAGATGATAGTTTTTCTTTTCACCTTATTTTATTCATCTTTTCTCACCTAATTCACCCAATTTTGACCAAAAATTAAATGCTCTTGTCTCCTTATACCACATGGCTGGCCAACACACTCTAATTGGCCTAATTACACTTTAAAGACCTCCAAATTAACATTCTATAACTATTAGGTACCTCTACCTTGTAAAATAGAACTTTTACACTTTATGCGATTTAGTCCTTTTTCACAATTAAGCATGGTATTGCTCAAATTAAAGTACCAAAATTTCCATATACCCTTACACTAATGCTATAACACATAAAATAACATTAAAATAATTTTCCCTAATCTCAATTTAGTGGTCTCGAAACCACTGTTCTGACTAGTCCCAAAATCGGGCTGTTACAACTCTCCCCCATTTAGAGATTTTTGCCCTCGAAAATCTTACCGGAAAAGAGATTTGGAATTGCTTTCTCATGGCTTCTTTCGGTTCCCACGTAGCTTATTCTACATCGTGTTTCTGCTATAACACTTTTACTAAGGCTATGCGCTTGTTCCTCAACTATTTCACCTCTCAAGCCAAGATTTTAATCGACTCCTCTTCATATGTCATATTCGGTCGTATCTCAATTTCTGTTGGAGGGATCACATGCGAAGGATCAGAGCGATAACGCCTTAGCATCGACACATGAAACACATTATGTATCTTCTCTAACTCTACCGGTAAAGCCAACCAGTATGCTACTGGCCCAATTCTATCGGTAATCTCATACGACCCTATGAATCGTGGACTCAATTTTCTTTTTCGACCGAATTTCAATATTTTCTTCCACGGGGATACTTTCAGAAATACCTTGTCGCCCACTTTAAACTCGATTTCCTTTCTCTTCAAATATGCATACGACTTTTGTCGGTCTGAAGCAGCTTTTAGACTATCCCGGATCACTTTCACTTTCTCTTCAGTCTTTTTAACCAGGTCAACCCCATGAATTTGCTTATCACTAAGCTCGGTCCAATACAGAGGAGTCCAGCACTTACGACCATACAAGGCTTCATACGGTGCCATACGTATACTCGACTGATAACTGTTGTTGTAAGCAAATTCGACCAAGGGTAGGTATCTTTCCCAACTACCTTCGAACTCTAGTACACAGCATCGGAGCATATCTTCGAGAACTTGAATTACTCTTTCAGACTGACCATCGGTTTGCGGATGGAATGCAGTACTAAAATTCAACCTTGTACCCAAGGCCTCCTGCAACTTCTTCCAGAACCTCGAAGTAAATCTCGGATCTCTATCCGAGATAATAGATACAGGAACTCCATGTAACCTTACCACCTTCGCAATATACAACTCGGCTAACTTATCCAACGAATAATCAACACGCACCGGTATAAAGTGAGCCTACTTCGTTAATCTATCAACGACAACCCACACAACATCTTTCTTTTTCGAAGTCATAGGCAACCCCGTCACAAAATCCATGGTGATCCGATCCTACTTCCACTCGGGAACCATCACTGGCTGAAGCAATCCCGAAGACACTTGATGCTCAGCTTTCACTTGCTGACAAATCTGACATCTTGTTATATACTCCGAGATGCCTCTTTTCATTCCCGACCACCAATAATATTTCTTCAGATCGTTCTACATTTTCGTACTGCCCTGGTGTACTGACAAATAACTACTATGTGCCTCACGTAAAATTTCTCGGATCAACTCATTATTCCTGGGTACACAAATTCTGTCATGAAACATCAAACAACCATCCGAACCCACTCAAAATTCAGAATCATTTCCCGAGTCACACTTAGCTCTCTTAGCTTGTATCTCACTATCATTCCTTTGAGCCTCACATATTTGTTGAACAAATAGTGGCCTAGCTCTCAACTCGGCCAATATAGTACCATCATCAGTCAATGCCAAACTTGTGCTCATAGCTTTCAAAGCATATAGGGATTTCCTACTTAAGGCATTCGCAACCACATTCGTTTTTCCCAGATGATAATCGATTACTAGCTCATAGTCCTTCAATAATACGAGCCACCATCGTTGTCACAAATTTAAATCCTTTTGATTCGTCAAATACTTCAAACTCTTGTGATCCGTGAAGATTCAGCACCTCTCACCATATAAATAATGTCGCCAAATCTTTAAAGCGAAAACAATCGCAGCCAACTCCAAATCATGAGTCGGATAATTGTTCTCGTGCGGTTTTAGCAACCTTGAGGCATAAGTGACTACCTTACCCTCTTACATCAACACACAACTGAGACCATTAAACGACGCGCCACTGTAGACCACAAACTCTTTTCCCGACTCAGGTTGTACTAAAACCGGTGCCTCAGTCAACAACGTTTTCAATCTCTCAAAACTCTGTTGACATTCTCAGTCCATTCAAACTTAACATCTTTGTGCAATAGTTTCGTCATCGGGGTAGCAATCATGGAGAATCCTTTCACAAATCGTCTGTAGTATCTCGCTAAACCCAAAAAGCTTCTGACTTTCGACACATTTCTTGGCGATTTCCACTCCACAATAGCCGAGATCTTATTCGGGTCAACTCTAATACCATCACTCGACACAATGTGTCCTAGGAATCTGACCTCTCTGAGCCAAAACTCACTCTTACTAAATTTAGCATATAACTGCTTGTCTCTTAAAGTCTGTAAGACAATTCTCAGATGCTCTGCATGATCACTCTCTCCCGAGAATAAGTCAATATGTCATCAATAGAGACAACCACTAACTTGTCCAAATACGATCAGAAGACACGGTTCATTAAGTCCATAAAAATTACAGGAGCATTTGTTAAATCGAACGGCATAACTAGAAACTCGTAATGGTCGTACCTCGTCCGAAATGCAGTTTTCGGCACATCTTGCTCCTTAACCCTCAACTGGTAATAGCCAGACCTCAGGTCTATCTTGGAGAACACCATAGCTCCCTTCAGTTGATCAAATAGATCATCTATCCTTGGTAAAGGATACTTATTTTTCACCGTCACCTTGTTGAGTTTCCTGTAGTCTATACACAATCTCATCGACCCATCTTTCTTCTTCACAAATAGTACCAGAGCACCCCATGGTGAATAACTCGGTCTCGCAAAACCCTTATCAGTCAACTCTTGCAACTGAACCTTCAGTTCTTTCAACTTTAATGGTGTCATCCTATACGAAGCAACCAAAATGGGTGTCGTTCCCGGAATTAACTCAACCCCAAACTCGACCTCTCTAAATGGAGGCAATCCAGGCAACTCTTCAGGGAATACATCCGGATACTCACATACGACCGACACTATTTCAATTTTTACTTCAGTCTCTTGAGTATTCAATACAAAGGCGAGATAGGACTCACATCCTTTTCTCAAACATTTCTCAGCCACTAAGGAAGAGATCATCACTGGTAAACTATCTGACCCACCTGATTCAACCCGAATAACATCTCAATTTTCACATTTCAGTTCAATAAATTTACTACCACAACTCACTAAAACACTATGGATAGTGAACCAATCCATACCAAGAATCAAATCAAATTCATCAAATGGCAACAACATAAGGTTTGCCGGAAAACAATGACCCTTAATTGTGAAAGGACACTTCCTACACACCTTGTCAACTAACACATGTTTACCTAACGGGTTTGACACCTTTACCACAAATTCCGTAGACTCAACAGTCATACTCAAACTTGATGCCAATATCATACAAATATAAGAATGGGTAGACCCCGAATCAATCAAAGCAATAACAAAGGTGTCATGAAGAGAAAAAGTACCCATTATTACATTAGGTGATGTTGCCTCTTCGCGAGCACAAAAGGCATAAGTCCTTGTAGGCACCCGACCTTTCGGTCTCACAGCAGAGTCTTGTGATGCACCTCTACCGCTAGTCCCACCTCTCGGGTTCTTTTATGGCCTACCCCTAGGAGATACATTGCTTGATCTTATCTCTTTTTTCCTCTCCTTGTCATCCCTCTCAGGGCAATTTCGAATGAAATGGTCGGGGGAACCGCACTTATAACAATTCCGGTTGTTTCCCCAACACTCCCTTGTGTGATGTCTTCCACAACTTGAGCACTTCGGTTTGGACTTTGGATTGCCCACACTTGCCATCGAGGTGGCTTGAACTCTTGAACCCGAGTACGTGTTGCCTCGCTCTCTTTGCTAATATCCTACTGATGTAGTCATCCGAGGGTTCACTTCCTTGGACTTCTTCGATTGAGCTTGGTAGGATTTACTATTACTCATCGGCCTTTTTCTTGCATCTCGAGCCTCACTCACGGCCTTCCTCTTTTCCTTACTCAATTCTTCGGCCTTACTGGCCCTATCCACCAATACCACAAATTCTTTTAGTTCTAAAATCCTGACTAAAAGTCTGACATCTTCATTCAGCCCATCTTCAAATCTCTTGCATAAGATAACTTATGTTGACACACATTCTTGCGCATACTTACTGAGCCTAACAAATTCGCGCTCATATTCCGCCACAGTCATTTTTCCTTGCTTTAACTCAAGGAATTCCTTCCATTTTTGGTCAACAAATCGCTGACTTATATACTTCTTTCGGAAGTTCTCTAGAAAGAAGTCCCACGTTACTCTCTCCTTAGGAACCACTGATGTCAACGTTTTCCACCAATGGTATGCCGAGTCCCTCAGCAAAGACACGTCACATTTTAAGCTCTCCTCAGGTGTACAGGAGAGTTCATCAAACACCCTCATTGAGTTCTCCAGCCAGAACTCCCCTCGCTCGGGGTCATCATCTATATTGGCTCTAAACTTCTCGGTCCCATGCTTCCGAATCTTATCTACCGGGGGCTTGGTTATTCTCACTACATCTATACCTTGAGGAGCCACAGGAACTAGTTGAGGTATAGAAGAGGGTGGAGGAGGTTGAGCATTAGGGTTTGCTCACACATACTCTGTGTACCAGTTACTCATCATTTGGAGAAAGGCTTCTCGAGCCTCTTCCCCTTGACCCCTAGTCTCGGGTCCACTCTGAACAGGCGCGGTCCCTTTGCGCGGGAGCCGGTGCATTACTAGCTGCGCCATCAGCAGCCGTTTGATCGGGATCCATATTCTATATAAAAAAACAAAGTTTAGAATCATCAAAAGCCACCACACTATCATTTTACGCTTATGACATGCATAGCTAGACTCTTATACACGCTACGATTGTCCAAGAATCGACTAAACCATAGCTCTGATACCACTAAATGTAACACCCTTTACTCGTATCCTATGCTGGAACTGGCCACGAGGAATTACCGTACTTAATCAACAACTTTAGTCTATAAACTTTCAGTCCCAACTTGACATATCTCTATCGTCATCACAACAACCTCATTAAGGACCCACGATGCCTTAAACATGCTTACGAGGGGTTTTGGGACCCAACCGAAAACATTTGCAATATTAAAATTTTTTCACCTAAACAGGTGCCACACGTCAGTATGGGTAGGCCGTGTGGTCACACACGCCAATGTCCCTACCCCATGTGGGATTTATTTTCATTTCGAACCTACATGGGTTTTCATATGGCTGGACACACGCTCGTGTGCTCCACACAACCTAGACGTGCCCGTGTCCTTGCCTGTGTGTAAAAACTTTGGTATTCTATTTGTGACGCCAGTAACCTTATAAAGGTCACACGGCCTAGGCACATGCCCGTGTGGCTAACCCGTGGTCGACACTGACTTACAACACCAACATGTAGGGGACACACGACCAAGTCACACACCCATGGGACTGACCGTGTGTCACACACGGCCTAGACACACGCCCGTGTGCCTACCCGTGTGGACAAGAACAAGGCTATCTGCCAAGCTCTTTTCATCCCTCTAGCTCACACAACATGAATCCATTCAACATATCACTAAACAACACATATTTTGCAATATAAACTTCCATTAAAAACTACATCTTTTCATATATACCAAGGTGAGCCATCAACCATGGCAATATACAAGCTAGTTTATCTTTAAAAAGGGCCAACACACTTTTGGGCAAAATAACAAAAACAATCTAGCTAGTCTAGCCCCTATACATGCCATACACAAAATGTAGTAAGTATACCGAGTAAGCTGATATTGTGGGCAATCTTCTGGTTAGCTGTGTATCCCGGCTCAGCTCTTAAACTCAATAAAATAAGGGAGAAGAAGAGGGGAGTAAGCTTTAAGCTTAGTAAGTTTACTTGTAAACAAATAACATCATAGTATAAGCTAAACATCAAATAGCATTATACTAAACAATGGCAATTCACATTCACATTCATGCTTACTCAGTTTATCTTTTACCACATCACAAGCTTAATGCTTACATTTATTCATTTGCATAGCTGCACTCGACATCACAAATTCTCATGATACAACACTTCATAAATTCTCACTAATCCAACCACAATGCTAAATCACTCGGTGGTTTTGCACTTAGCCCACCATCAATCGTTAATAGGATGGCATTGCACATAGCCCACCAAAAAGAGTAATTATAGTGGTATCGCACATAGCCCACTAATTAACATAGTAAATGATGGCATCGCACACAACCCATCATAGTTAAGTAACAAGGTGGTATCGCACTTAGTCCACCATAAAGTGTCATCATTACACATTTACATAATTATTTCATTATTCGTACGAAACTATACAATAACTATCAAAATTCAGTCCACTTGAATTGTACATGTTCTCAATCATGCCATGCATCAGTCAACAACAATAATGTATTTATATAAAATGCATCGTTTACACATAAACTTACCTCGGTGCAAAACGTATCGATTTGCGGTTTACTCCGTAACCTTGCCTTTTCCCCGGTCAAGGTTAATTCCGCGTTCTTCTTGATCTATAACAATAAAATTCATTCATTTAGATCATTCAATGATCATAATGCATAAAAATCTACACTTAGGAAAAAATGACCATTTTGCCCCTACACTATCGCAAAATTATGATTTTTCTCCTAGGCTCGTAAATCATTTTTCAACTCACTTTCCCAATAAATAAGCCTAGCTGAACATTAGTTTCTTCTACAACTACTCAAAATTTCATCTATTTCATGCATTTATTACAAAAGCACAACTTTTACAACTTGGTCCATTTTGGTGTTTTCATGACTACACCTTTCACCAAAGTTGTTTCTAATCTCCCTAACATTCATTTTCTTCCAAAAAAACTCAGCTAAGAACATAACAATTCTCATGGAAAGTCCCTAAACTTTCAACCATATCACAAATTGGTCCCCTCATTAGCTAGCTTAAGCTTTGGGGACTCCAAAAATACAAAAATCATCAATTAAAACCACCTAAATCACTTACTAGCAAGGAGATAGCTTGGCTGAAAATTTGAACCCCCAAATGTTCTATTTCCTCTTCAATTTTCGGTAGAAAGAGATGAATGAATAGTGAAATATGATAGTTTTTCTTTTCACCGTAATTTATTCATCTTTTCTCACCTAATTCACCCAAATTTGATCAAAAATTAAATGCTCTTGTCTCCCTATATGACATGGCCGACCAACACACTCTAATTTGCCTAATTGCACTTTAAAGACCTTCAAATTAACATTCTATAGATATTAGGTACCTCTACCTTGTAAAATAAAACTTTCGTACTTTATGCGATTTAGTCCTTGTTCACAATTAAGCATGCTATTGCTCAAATTAAAGTATCAAAATTTCCATATAGTCTTACATTAATGCTATAACACATAAAATAACATCAAAATAATTTTCCCTAATCTCAGTTTAGTGGTCTCGAAACCACTTTTCTGACTAGCCCCAAAATCGGGCTGTTACAGTTCATCGAGAAACTTGACTAAGTAAAATTATATGTGGCTTTGTGGTGATAAGTGTAGGGCATAAGTACAAGTAAATGTGAGCAATGTATATGATATGTGATTGGAATGTGGTAAGAGTTGAGATGAGTAAGCATGATTATGAGAATATGTAACACCCCTAACTCGTAACCGTTGCCGGACTAAGGTTAGGAGGTGTAACAGACCAATTCTGACCCTAATCGGAACGGTGGTTTCGGGACCACGAATCCGAGTCTGTGAGATATTATAATATTCTGTCTTGTGTTTGTTATGCGTGTTTTAGTGAGTGTAAAAAAAAAATTTCGTAGAAAATTTTAGCTATCTAAGTGTTTAATTTGCTAAGAAGGCTTAAATTGCAAGAAGGACTAATGTAGTGGGCATTAATGGAAAGGGAGCTAAGTGAATTGTCTATAAAACATGGGGATTTGCATGTCAAATCCCCCATAATTAAATAAGGTGGACGGCAAGCATGCTAGAATAATATGTTTTCTAGGCAACTTATAATTTTAAAGTAATATGTTGTCATAAGCATGCAAAAAGGGATGAAAATTGTTTTAAACAAAAAGAAAAGAAAAAGAAAAATTTCTTTCTTCTTCCTCTTTGAACATCCACCCGAAATCACCATCAAAGAGAGGGAAGAATTCTCATCCTCTTCAATCGGCCTTGCATGCACTAGGATAGGTAAGAGCTTGATCTTGGTTTT
Organism: Gossypium australe; assembly: GCA_005393395.2. Classification (NCBI taxonomy): domain Eukaryota; kingdom Viridiplantae; phylum Streptophyta; class Magnoliopsida; order Malvales; family Malvaceae; genus Gossypium; species Gossypium australe. Next base: position 57,146,259 of record CM016615.1, read on the forward strand.
GAAAACTCACCTTGATATGGCTTAAATTCTTAATCTTTTCTTTTGAAACAAGCAAAAAGACTTTGTTAATATGGGTAGGCTTGATGAAATTCGGCCATGGGTGAGGAATGGTGGTTTGGGTTGTCAATAAACTTTGATAATATGAGAGGGAGAAGAAGCTTGAGTTTGTGAGAAAATGGTTTAAATTTAGGCATGGGGATGCCCTTATGTTCGGCCGAATGTGAGACCACCTATTTGAATCCTTTCCTTTGTGTTAATGTTCGGCTACACTTATGTTGTATAATGATTAGACTTGGATGAATGGTTTTGCATGGTTGTGTTGGTAGCCTTACATACTATTGAGTTCTTGTGCTAAGATTTGAGAGTTAAGCTCTCCTTAGATTCGGCCATGACTTAGTTCTAAGGCCTTTTTCATGTGTGATGAAAGCATGGTGGCTATGGTTGGTTACATTATTTGCTTAGGATGCTAATAGAAAAAGAAATCATGTTAAATTTTGGGTTTAGACAAGCTAATATTCGGCTGGAATTAGGATGAATAAGTTGTGGTTATCTAGCTTGTTTCTTGGTTGCATGTTGAAAAAAATTGCATGGGTACTTTAAATTGGCATATTCGGCCATAGGAAAGCATGAAATTGAGTTATTGAATTTGGGTACATAGGCACACTTTTATCAAGTTAATACATGGCCATGGACAGCAAGATAAGTTTTAAATTAAAGCACGTTGTTGAGATCATTATCAAAGTGTTCCCAAATATTTTGAATGCACTTGAACAAAGTAGTGCATGAATGCCGAATGCAAATGTTCATGACTTGCAATTTATTTATTTTATAATTTTGCTTTCAAATTGAATGGAAGTGTGGTTAAATGGGTTTAATTGAACCAATTTAGATCAAGATCAAAAGGAGAAGAAGTTGGAGCGAGGAAAAGCTAAGCTAAACGAATAGTGGAGAGTTTGAATCTATTTACTTTTAAGGTAAGTCCTTTAGTTAAATCATGTCAAAGAGTTACTTATGGTTATCTTGACTATTAAAATTTTATGAATGCTAATGTCTAATTATATCATGGACATATTGGTTGATGATTTAAGTTGAGAATGTGATGAAAATTATTTTGGCAAACGCAAGGTGAATAAGTAAGTTTTTGAGCTACCTTATATCTAAAGACTCTTTACATATCTAGTGAATGATATAAATTGTATAAGCTTGGTATAAATCCATGAGTTGGCCGATTGTAATAGTGATGGTTTTGATCGATTTCAAATTTATTAAATGCAATGGTAATAAAGGTATATGATTTGATATGTATAGTGAAAATGTGAAAAGCATGTAAAGATATTTTGACATTCGGGCTTTTATGCCTAGCAGGCCTCGTGCCGGTGTTATTCATCGGGCTTTACGCCTAGCAGGCCTCGTGCCGGTGTTACTTATCGGGCTTTACGCCTAGCAGGCCTTGCGCCGGTGTTACTTTTCAGGCTTTTACGCCTAGCAGGCTTGATGCCGGTGATGAGATTTACCTAAGAGGAGTTTAATCCTTGTCAAGACAATTTAGAACTAAATTGTCACGAATATGGTTCGGGTAAGTATATGAGGTATGTTATGTCAAATATTACTTGTGCCAAATGGTTATTGATGAATACAATTTGATGGAAGTCGAGCTTAGAATATGCTATTATGGGACAATTGATTTGCATGTATAACTGCTATGAAAGTAGGTTTCGAATTATTAATATTTGGCCTTGTGTAGACTATTTACTTAGTTGTTTACGTAGAATGCCATATGTGGACTGTTTTATCTTCATAAATAATTAAATGTTTTAGTTTAAATGTGTTGGGACTTACTAAGCTAGTAAGCTTACTCGTTTAAGATGTTTCCTCTGTTTTATAGATTAGGAGCAAGCCACAAGCTCATCGGGGTCGTTGGAAAGTCGCTCACACTATCAACCTATCTTTTTGGGGTACTCCTTCATTTTGGGTTGGTTTTGAACGAAGGCATGTATAGGATAGGCTTGAATTGTTTGAGAAAGTTTTACGGTTCACATGTAAATCCTAAAAGTATGGCCATGCGAATATGGCTAAATTTCTGATTAAGTATGTTGTGGTGTTGTTAATGTGTATGCTGGTTTTTTTTTTGAAGGTAAGGTATATGCTTGCTAAATCAAAGTTCAATCATTTTGTTAAGGAAATGATTATACATGTGGAATGAATCCTTGAATTAGGAATGTAGGTAAGTTTGGTAAGAAGCTAGTCCTTCATAAATTGTGACAAAACAACTTGTAGTAACAGCAGTGATATGAGTTAGAAAAATCACCAAAAATAGGGTATATTGAACTAAAAGGTGAATGAGACATGGAGTTAAACCTTATTGTGTCTATTTTTATATGGAAGAAATAGAGTAAGCAAAAGATTTTTATATTATGAGATAATTCGGTTTTAGTGAGACCTACTCTGAATGCATTCGCGAGTCGCTGTTCTGTTTTGGAAAAATTGTCAAAATTTGTACAAAAATAATTAGGAAGCATGGGATATATGTGTAGAACCCTTATTGAGTCTATTTTTCGTTGGTATAAACTAGAACAGTATATGAAAATTGTGCAATGAGATAACTGCAGTTTTATAGGGACAGGTCAGAACTGTCCAGCAGTGTAATAAGGGTAACTTTGATGAATAAACTGTACTAAATGGCCACATGAAAAATTCTAGAAAAATTATGGTAAATAGATATATGAGTCTACTTTCCAGGAAAATTTACGGATCTGAATTTCGAACTCTATAACTCGAGTTATAGCCGAATTAGTCGGCACGACGCAGTTTGACAGCTTTAAGATTTTCATGTTCTGAACTAGTAGTCAAGTCTAGTAATGCCTCTTGCTCAACTCCTGCGACGGTACCGGGTACGGGGTGTTACATTTGATTGGTATCAGAGCTTACGGTTTAGTCGATTCTAGGACTACCGTGGCGCGTGTGAGTCTAGCTATACATGCCTGTGGTTATCTGTTGATAGTGTGGTGACTTCTGACAACCTGAATTTTTGTTTGTATAGTAAATGGATTCCGAACCAGAAAGAGCTGTGGCTGATGATGTGGAGAGCGTGGCGCCTGACCGTACCCATGGATCAGCGCCGATAGACTCTCGACCTGTTTCGGGTAGCCACGAAGGAGAGACAAAGCAAGCCTTTTATCGAATGATGAACGATTGGTTTGCCCAATTTATTCAGAATAACCCGAATATACCCCAACCTCCACCCCCGAATAATCCAACTCCGGATCCTCTAGCTCCCCCAGTGATAGATCCAATGAGATCTAGTAGGCCCCCAGTTGACAAAATTCGAAAATATGGGGCCGAAGAATTTAAAGCCAATGACGATGATGATGCTGAGAGAGCCGAAATGTGGCTCGATAACACTATTCGGGTACTTGGTGAGCTGTCTTGTACTCCGGATGAATGCTTGAAGTGTACTATATCCTTATTGCGGGACACTGCATATCACTGGTGGAATACACTAGTATCAGTGGTTCTGAAAGAAAAAGTGACATGGGATTTCTTCCAAACTGAATTCCGCAAGAAGTATATTAGCCAGAGATTTATTGATCAAAAGCGAAAAGAGTTCCTTGAGCTGAAACAAGGACGAATGACTGTAACGGAGTATGAAAGAAAATTTGTCAGGCTCAGCCGTTATGCTAGAGAGTGTGTCTCTACTGAAGCCATTATGTGTAAAAGATTCGAAGACGGCCTAAATGAAGACATAAAGATGTTTGTTGGCGTTCTTGAAATCCAAGAATTTGTAACTTTAGTTGAGAGAGCTTGCAAAGCTGAAGAGCTCGGGAAGGAGAAGAGAAAGGCTGATACCGAAGCCAGAGATATCCGAAAGAGGTCTTCGGGCAAAGTCTTTCATTCCACGAGCAAGAAGCCTAGAGATGACTACAGCCGACAGAGAACTATTACAGATCCGCCTAGACGGGACCGACCTCCTATGAGCTCCCGAGCTACCTCGATAGCCAGTGTTGGTAATATTCCACAAACTAGAGTTGAATGCAAGCACTGTGGGAAATGGCACTCAGGGAGTTGTAGATTCCATGATCGGACTTGCTATAAATGTGGATCGTCAGATCATTTTATCAGAGAGTGTCCGAAGTTAGCTGAGCAGAATGCAGATCGGAACACTACACCGAACAACGTGCCAATGCGAGGTAGACCACCCAGACATTCAGGCAATGTAGGTGGTAGCCAGAAAGGAACGAAGAACACTACAGATCGATCCGAGGCTAGGGCTCCGGCGAGAGCATATGCTGCGCGAGCTAGAGAGGATGCTTCCTCCCCCGACGTTATTACTGGTACTTTCACTCTTTTTGATACTACTGTGATTGCACTAATTGATCCTGGTTCGACTCATTCTTATGTGTGTGAAACTTTGAAATTTGGTAAGACTCTGCTAGTTGAGTCTACCGAGTTCGTAATTCGCGTGTCCAACCCTTTGGGTAGATGTGTGCTTGTTAATAAAGTGTGTAGGGGTTGCCCGTTGATGGTTCGAGATTATTGCTTTCCAGCTGATTTGATGTTGTTGCCCTTCGACGAATTTGATATAATCTTGGGTATGGATTGGTTAACTTCATACGAGGCAGTGGTGGATTGCAAAAGAAAGCTTATTAATTTGAAATGCCTAAACGGTGAGACAATCAGAATAAAGTCCGGTGATGCAAGTGAGTCGCCTACAGTAATATCCTCAATGGTAGCCCAAAAGTATGTGAGAAAAGGGTGTGAGGCCTATTTGGCTTATGTGCTGGATAATAAAATGTCCGAGAAACTAATGAAATCGGTACCAGTTGTATGTGAATACACCGATGTGTTTCCTGAAGAACTACCGGGCTTACCCCCAGTACGAGAAATTGAGTTCGGCATTGAATTAGTGCCGGACGCGACCCCAATTTCGATAGCTCCGTACCGAATGGCGCCTACTGAATTAAAAGAATTAAAAGCGCAGTTGCAAGAATTGACAGAGAGGGGTTTCGCGCGACCGAGTTTTTCTCCGTGGGGAGCACCAGTCTTGTTTGTGAAAAAGAAAGATGGGACAATGCGAATGTGTATCGACTACCGGCAACTAAATAAGGTGACCATAAAGAATAAATACCCGTTACCTCGGATTGATGATTTATTTGATCAGTTGAAGGGAGCTTCAGTGTTTTCGAAAATAGATTTGAGATCGGGCTATTACCAATTACGAGTCAGAGATTCCGATGTGCCCAAGACGGCATTTCGAACGAGGTACGGGCACTATGAGTTTTTGGTTATGCCTTTTGGGCTTACCAATGCACCTGCCGTTTTTATGGATCTAATGAACCGGGTCTTCCGACGGTTTTTGGATCGGTTTGTAGTAGTGTTTATCGATGATATATTGGTCTACTCCAAAAGCGAAGCGGAACACGTTGAGCACTTGCGAGTAGTACTACAAACTTTGAGAGATCATCGTTTATATGCAAAATTCAGCAAGTGTGAGTTTTGGTTGAACGAAGTCAGCTTCTTGGGTCATGTGGTTTCGGTGTCAGGAATTCGAGTGGATCCAAACAAAATAGCAGCCATACTCGAATGGAAGCCACCAAAGAATGTTTCGGAAATTCGAAGCTTCCTAGGCCTTGCGGGATATTATAGACGATTTGTAAAAGGTTTTTCCGTGATAGCTGCACCTTTGACGAGACTACTGCAGAAGGATGTCAAATATGAGTGGTCAGAAAAATGCCAGAAGAGTTTCGAGCAGTTGAAGGCCCTTTTAACCGAGGCTCCAGTATTGACTCAGCCGGAATCGGGTAAAGAATTTACTATTTTTAGTGATGCATCTTTAAGTGGGTTGGGTTGTGTTCTAATGCAAGAAGGCAAGGTCATAGCCTACGCTTCAAGACAATTGAAGCCACATGAAAAGAATTATCCAACTCACGATCTGGAGTTAGCAGCCATTGTGTTTGCATTAAAAATTTGGCGTCACTATTTATTCGGCGAAAAATGTCATGTTTATTCAGATCACAAAAGTCTGAAATATTTAATGACTCAGAAAGATCTAAATTTGAGACAACGCCGATGGTTAGAATTGCTGAAAGACTACGAATTAGTGATTGACTACCATCCGGGGAAGGCTAATGTGGTGGCGGATGCGTTGAGTCGAAAATCATTATTTGCTCTGCGTGCATTAAACACACGGATGACGATGTCTGAGGATGGTTCGATCATAGCCGAGCTACAAACAAGACCGATGTTTATTCAGCAAATTTGCGAGGCACAGAAGGTTGACGAAAAGTTAGTAGCTATTCGGGTTCAGTGTGAGAACGCTACAGAATCAGACTTCCAGATAGATGCAAATGACTGTTTGAAGTATAAAAATCGATTGTGTGTTCCAATGAACTCAGATTTGATACAGATGATTCTGAGTGAGGCCCATAATGGCCGAATGTCGATACACCCGGGTAGCACAAAAATGTATAACGATTTGAAGCAGTTTTATTGGTGGCCCGGCATGAAACGGGACATATCTGAGTTTGTCTCCAAGTGCTTAATCTGTCAACAAGTGAAAGCTGAGCGTCAGGTACCTTCCGGATTACTCCAGCCGATTATGATACCCGAATGGAAATGGGATAGAATTACTATGGATTTTGTGTCCGGTCTTCCTATGACACCGAGTAAGAAAGATGCCGTTTGGGTTATCGTTGATAGATTGACTAAATCAGCTCATTTTGTACCGGTACGTACCGACTATTCACTCGACAAACTCGCTGAATTGTATGTGTCGCAGATTGTAAGATTGCACGGTGTACCGAGTTCCATTGTTTCAGATAGAGACCCAAGATTTACCTCGCGATTCTGGAAGAAGTTGCAAGAGGCATTAGGTACTAAACTTCATTTTAGTACAGCCTTCCATCCGCAAACAGACGGTCAGTCTGAGCGAACTATCTTGATACTTGAGGACATGTTGAGGTGTTGCGTTCTCGAGTTCGAAGGTACGTGGGAACGATACCTACCTTTGATTGAGTTTGCTTACAATAATAGCTTTCAATCTAGCATAAAAATGGCACCTTATGAAGCCTTATATGGTCGAAAATGTCGCACACCATTGTATTGGACTGAGCTCAGTGAGAACAAGATACACGGGGTTGATTGGATTAAAGAAACAGAACAGAAGGTGGTCGTTATTCGGAGTAATTTGAAAGCTGCTTCGGATCGTCAAAAGTCCTATGCCGATTTAAAACGTAAGGACATTGAATTTCAGGTCGGAGATCGGGTGTTCTTAAAAGTTTCTCCGTGGAAGAAAATACTCCGATTCGGTCAGAAAGGCAAGTTAAGGCCGAGATTTATCGGACCGTACGAAGTGATTGAACGTATTGGACCGGTCGCTTATAGATTAAGATTGCCCTCCGAGTTAGAAAAGATACACAATGTATTTCATGTTTCGATGCTTCGTAAATACAGATCGGATCCGTCTCATGTAATCACCCCGTCAGAGATTGAAATTCGATCTGATTTGACCTATGATGAAGAACCGATCCGTATCTTAGCCTGGGAAACCAAAGAGTTGAGAAATAAAAGGGTTCCATTAGTAAAGGTTTTATGGAATCGTCATGGAGTTGAAGAGGCTACGTGGGAGCCTGAAGTGTCAATGAGGCAACAATATCCGAACTTATTTAACGGTAAGATTTTCGGGGACGAAAATCCTTAAAGGGGGGGAGAGTTGTAACAGACCAATTCTGACCCTAATCGGAACGGTGGTTTCGGGACCACGAATCCGAGTCTGTGAGATATTATAATATTCTGTCTTGTGTTTGTTATGCGTGTTTTAGTGAGTGTAAAAAAAAAATTTCGTAGAAAATTTTAGCTATCTAAGTGTTTAATTTGCTAAGAAGGCTTAAATTGCAAGAAGGACTAATGTAGTGGGCATTAATGGAAAGGGAGCTAAGTGAATTGTCTATAAAACATGGGGATTTGCATGTCAAATCCCCCATAATTAAATAAGGTGGACGGCAAGCATGCTAGAATAATATGTTTTCTAGGCAACTTATAATTTTAAAGTAATATGTTGTCATAAGCATGCAAAAAGGGATGAAAATTGTTTTAAACAAAAAGAAAAGAAAAAGAAAAATTTCTTTCTTCTTCCTCTTTGAACATCCACCCGAAATCACCATCAAAGAGAGGGAAGAATTCTCATCCTCTTCAATCGGCCTTGCATGCACTAGGATAGGTAAGAGCTTGATCTTGGTTTTGAAAACTCACCTTGATATGGCTTAAATTCTTAATCTTTTCTTTTGAAACAAGCAAAAAGACTTTGTTAATATGGGTAGGCTTGATGAAATTCGGCCATGGGTGAGGAATGGTGGTTTGGGTTGTCAATAAACTTTGATAATATGAGAGGGAGAAGAAGCTTGAGTTTGTGAGAAAATGGTTTAAATTTAGGCATGGGGATGCCCTTATGTTCGGCCGAATGTGAGACCACCTATTTGAATCCTTTCCTTTGTGTTAATGTTCGGCTACACTTATGTTGTATAATGATTAGACTTGGATGAATGGTTTTGCATGGTTGTGTTGGTAGCCTTACATACTATTGAGTTCTTGTGCTAAGATTTGAGAGTTAAGCTCTCCTTAGATTCGGCCATGACTTAGTTCTAAGGCCTTTTTCATGTGTGATGAAAGCATGGTGGCTATGGTTGGTTACATTATTTGCTTAGGATGCTAATAGAAAAAGAAATCATGTTAAATTTTGGGTTTAGACAAGCTAATATTCGGCTGGAATTAGGATGAATAAGTTGTGGTTATCTAGCTTGTTTCTTGGTTGCATGTTGAAAAAAATTGCATGGGTACTTTAAATTGGCATATTCGGCCATAGGAAAGCATGAAATTGAGTTATTGAATTTGGGTACATAGGCACACTTTTATCAAGTTAATACATGGCCATGGACAGCAAGATAAGTTTTAAATTAAAGCACGTTGTTGAGATCATTATCAAAGTGTTCCCAAATATTTTGAATGCACTTGAACAAAGTAGTGCATGAATGCCGAATGCAAATGTTCATGACTTGCAATTTATTTATTTTATAATTTTGCTTTCAAATTGAATGGAAGTGTGGTTAAATGGGTTTAATTGAACCAATTTAGATCAAGATCAAAAGGAGAAGAAGTTGGAGCGAGGAAAAGCTAAGCTAAACGAATAGTGGAGAGTTTGAATCTATTTACTTTTAAGGTAAGTCCTTTAGTTAAATCATGTCAAAGAGTTACTTATGGTTATCTTGACTATTAAAATTTTATGAATGCTAATGTCTAATTATATCATGGACATATTGGTTGATGATTTAAGTTGAGAATGTGATGAAAATTATTTTGGCAAACGCAAGGTGAATAAGTAAGTTTTTGAGCTACCTTATATCTAAAGACTCTTTACATATCTAGTGAATGATATAAATTGTATAAGCTTGGTATAAATCCATGAGTTGGCCGATTGTAATAGTGATGGTTTTGATCGATTTCAAATTTATTAAATGCAATGGTAATAAAGGTATATGATTTGATATGTATAGTGAAAATGTGAAAAGCATGTAAAGATATTTTGACATTCGGGCTTTTATGCCTAGCAGGCCTCGTGCCGGTGTTATTCATCGGGCTTTACGCCTAGCAGGCCTCGTGCCGGTGTTACTTATCGGGCTTTACGCCTAGCAGGCCTTGCGCCGGTGTTACTTTTCAGGCTTTTACGCCTAGCAGGCTTGATGCCGGTGATGAGATTTACCTAAGAGGAGTTTAATCCTTGTCAAGACAATTTAGAACTAAATTGTCACGAATATGGTTCGGGTAAGTATATGAGGTATGTTATGTCAAATATTACTTGTGCCAAATGGTTATTGATGAATACAATTTGATGGAAGTCGAGCTTAGAATATGCTATTATGGGACAATTGATTTGCATGTATAACTGCTATGAAAGTAGGTTTCGAATTATTAATATTTGGCCTTGTGTAGACTATTTACTTAGTTGTTTACGTAGAATGCCATATGTGGACTGTTTTATCTTCATAAATAATTAAATGTTTTAGTTTAAATGTGTTGGGACTTACTAAGCTAGTAAGCTTACTCGTTTAAGATGTTTCCTCTGTTTTATAGATTAGGAGCAAGCCACAAGCTCATCGGGGTCGTTGGAAAGTCGCTCACACTATCAACCTATCTTTTTGGGGTACTCCTTCATTTTGGGTTGGTTTTGAACGAAGGCATGTATAGGATAGGCTTGAATTGTTTGAGAAAGTTTTACGGTTCACATGTAAATCCTAAAAGTATGGCCATGCGAATATGGCTAAATTTCTGATTAAGTATGTTGTGGTGTTGTTAATGTGTATGCTGGTTTTTTTTTTGAAGGTAAGGTATATGCTTGCTAAATCAAAGTTCAATCATTTTGTTAAGGAAATGATTATACATGTGGAATGAATCCTTGAATTAGGAATGTAGGTAAGTTTGGTAAGAAGCTAGTCCTTCATAAATTGTGACAAAACAACTTGTAGTAACAGCAGTGATATGAGTTAGAAAAATCACCAAAAATAGGGTATATTGAACTAAAAGGTGAATGAGACATGGAGTTAAACCTTATTGTGTCTATTTTTATATGGAAGAAATAGAGTAAGCAAAAGATTTTTATATTATGAGATAATTCGGTTTTAGTGAGACCTACTCTGAATGCATTCGCGAGTCGCTGTTCTGTTTTGGAAAAATTGTCAAAATTTGTACAAAAATAATTAGGAAGCATGGGATATATGTGTAGAACCCTTATTGAGTCTATTTTTCGTTGGTATAAACTAGAACAGTATATGAAAATTGTGCAATGAGATAACTGCAGTTTTATAGGGACAGGTCAGAACTGTCCAGCAGTGTAATAAGGGTAACTTTGATGAATAAACTGTACTAAATGGCCACATGAAAAATTCTAGAAAAATTATGGTAAATAGATATATGAGTCTACTTTCCAGGAAAATTTACGGATCTGAATTTCGAACTCTATAACTCGAGTTATAGCCGAATTAGTCGGCACGACGCAGTTTGACAGCTTTAAGATTTTCATGTTCTGAACTAGTAGTCAAGTCTAGTAATGCCTCTTGCTCAACTCCTGCGACGGTACCGGGTACGGGGTGTTACAGGAGGCATTACTGAATCATCGAAACAATTTTCATTCACTTCAGGACACAAAGTCAATAATCAATCACACATACTCAAATACGAGCATATAGTCCCTTATCTAGGTCTACAAGACCTTAAACATGTGCTAGAAAGAGGTCGGGACTACACCGAACACTTATGAATGTTTTCAGAATTTCAAATATTCTTCAACACTGTTAAGGTCACACGCCCATGCAATCAGGCCGTGTGTCTCACACGGCTACTAGACACACCCATGTGTCCAAGTCGTGTCAAAATAGAGCATACATACTGACTTATCCCCACGGTCACTAGACACGCCCGTGTGCCATGGCAGTGTGTAATTACGCTAGCTATTGACTTATTCACATGGCTGCGAGGCACGCCCGTGGGCCTCGACTGTGTAACCTGTCCAGGCACACCTAGAAGTGATCCTTAAACCACACGGCAGAGACATACACCCGTGTCTCTTGGCCATATATGCAAAATAGGCCATTTGCAAGGCCAATTTGCCACCCATACAAGGGTCAACCCTACAAGCACAATTAAGCATATTTTCTCACACAATTTGGCAACCAAATACATGTCAAATGATCACATACCATCCTATCCAATCTCATTTCTAATCATGCCAACTTATAGACCGAATTTCACAACTAAAACACATGCATTACCAAGCATGATTCATCCATAATATCATTAAATCATATTAGCACCAATCCATCACTAAGCTTATCATTCATAAGACATTTTCATTACCAACAAGCCAAACCATAATATGCATCATTTAACAAATTCACTCATGCTTATAGCCAACATATATTTAGCCACATCACATGACTATTTACACATCTCAAATATGTTTCAAAACAACTAGCCTATCCATGCCATATTTCAACTATATTCATCTTTCCAAAAGTACCAAAATAGATTGCCGATAGTGTGATAGAGATGCTGACGATCCCTGGATCTGAGCTAGCTTTACTAACACTGTAAAATAAAAGAACAGATCACATAGTAAGCTTTCAAAGCTTAGTCAGTTCGAAATACAATACAATTAATTCATTGAATCAAATCAATGTACACATTAAACCATCACATAGATAATTTATCAATGTCATACAAATTCAACCATATCCGATACTCACATAGCATCCCATTCATCTAATTTAAATTTCATCAACCACATAGGTATCATACATACCTTTGCCAACACATAGTTAGTCACCAACAATGCTACTCACCACTCGACTTTACATTTCGATCAACCCTTGTTATTCTCTTACTTTATTCGCACACTTAGTGTCAACTTATAGACAAACATAATTGTCATCGCACACTTAGTGCCAATACATTTAATCGAGCTTATACCGGTATCGTACACACAGTGCCAATTCAATAAGCCAAAGCTTCTATCATCTCGCACACACAGTGCCAATCATCTCTATCCCGTTTCTAATTTCGCACACTTAGTGCCCTCTAATTCAATTCAACACATAACATTTCTAATCTCATAGTTATATAGATAATCATTCAATTCACATCACATAGAACATAAATTAACAACTTGTACTATATCCGAACTTACCTCGGACGTCGAAATACCGAAATAGTTAATTAATCGAGCACTTTATCTTTGCCTCGATCTTGATCCAAACCTCTTCTCTCTTGGTCTATACACATTCAAATTCGATCCATTCAATCACCAAATCATTCATTTTAGTCCAAACACACATATTTAGGGCATTTTATATAATAGCCCTCACTTTTTCACATTTCGACACTTTAGTCCCTAATTCACAGAATCACGAAATACACATAATTTCATTTCACCCATGCCTAGCCAAATTCTCTCTACATTCATACAAGTTCACACATCTCATTTATTTCACATTTTAGTCCCTCAATTTGCACTTTTCATAATTTAGCCCAAAATACTCAATTTCACCAACTAACATCACAAAGCTCACATGTTCTTCAATGGCACATCTCATAAACATCATCAATTCTTTAAATTACAACATCGGCTTGATAGTAGACTAAGCAACAATCTCAAAAACATAAAAATCATCAAAAACCAAAGTCAAAACATACCTTAATTAAGCAAATCCCTAGCCAAAAATCACAAAGTCTCAAACCTTCCTCTTCTTTTCTTATTTCGGTGGAACATACATGAATAATATGAGCATTTTGGATTTATTTTGTTTAGTATAACATTAATAATCAAATACCTATTTTGCCCTTAATGGAATGTTTATGAAAAGCATTTAAACTATGGGCATATTTGTCCACCAACCACTCCACTACTAAATAATAGGTCAATTGCTTCAAAAGGCCTCCTCATTTATAAGCCAACAACAATTAGACACTTTAACAATTAGCACACAGCATTTTACACTTTACGCGATTAAGTCCTTTCTCTTAATTCGACACACAATCGATAAAATTACCATACAGAATTTTCACACAGGCTATATCAATATAATCAACACCAAAAATAACATTAAAATATTATTCTAACCTCAGATTTGTGGTCTCGAAACTACTATTTCGGCTAGGGTCTAAACCGGGCTGTTACAACTCTCCTCCTTATGGATTTTAATCCTCGAAAATCTTACCAATGAATAGATGTGGATATTGTTCTCTCATAACATTCTTAGGCTCCCATGTTCCCTCTTCAACTCCGTGTTTGTGTCACAACACTTTCACTAAGGAAACTCTTTTGTTTCTCAACTCTTTCATCTCTCGTTCCAAAATTCGAATCGGTTCTTCATTATATGACAAATCTGACTGAATCTCAACCTTAGTAGGAGCAATCACATGAGACGGATCAGATCGGTATCGTCGAAGCATCGACACATGAAACACATTATGGATATTTTCTAACTCAGATGGCAACATCAATCTATAAGCAATCGGCCCTATTCGTTCAATGATCTCATACGGCCCAATGAACCTCGGACTCAGCTTGCCTTTTCGGCCAAATCGAAGTATTTTCTTCCACGGAGACACTTTCAGAAACACTTTGTCACCAATCTCAAATTCAAGATCCTTCCTTTTCAAATATGCATAAGACTTCTGACGATCTGAGGCCGCTTTCAAACTATCACGAATCACTTTCACTTTCTGTTCAATCTCTTTTATAAGATCAACCCCATGAATCTTATTCTCACTTAGCTCAGTCCAAAACAATGGAGTTCGGAATTTTCGACCGTAAAAAGCCTCATATGGTGCCATTTTAATGCTAGATTGAAAACTGTTATTATACGCGAATTCAATCAATGGCAAATGTTTTTCCCATGTATTCTCAAACTCAAGTACACAACACCTCAACGTATCTTTGAGAACTTGAATGATCCGCTCGGATTGTCCATATGTTTATGGGTGAAATGCAGTGCTGAAATGCAATTTTGTGCCTAAAGCCTCTTGTAATTTCTTCCAAAACCGCGAGGTAAATCTCGGATCTCTATCAGACACAATAAATAGTGGCACCCCGTGCAATCTCACAATCTCAACAATATACAATTTAGCCAATCTATCGAATGAATAATATGTTCTCACCAGAATGAAATGAGCTGATTTCATCAATTTGTCAACTATCACCCAGATAGCATCTCTCTTTCCCAGAGATAAAGGTAATCCCGACACAAAGTCCATCGTAATTCTCTCCCATTTCCACTCAGGAATCATGATCGATTGTAATAAACCGGACGGAACCTGATGTTCAGCTTTAACTTGCTGACAAATTAAACATTTCGACACAAAGTCAGAAATGTCCCGTTTCATACCATGCCACCAATAAAACTGTTTCAAATCATTATACATTTTCCTACTCCCTGGGTGAACAGTCAAACGACTATTATGAGCTTCATTCAAAATTAACTTAATCAACTCTAAATTCTTCGGAACAAAAATCCGATCTCTAAATCTCAAACAATCATCACTATCCACTCGAAATTCTGAATCCGAATTCAAATCACATTGAGCTCGTTTTGCTATTATATCATCATCAATTTTCTGGGCATCACGAATCAGATGTATGAACATTGATCTTACTTTCAACTCAGCCAAAACTGAACCATCATCACACAGATTTATCTGAGAATTCATAGCTTGCAAAGCACATAAAGAGTTCTGACTTAAGGCATCAGCAACAACATTAGCTTTGCCCGGATGATAATCAATCACAAGCTCATAATCTTTCAACAATTCTAACCATCTCATCTGTCTCAAATTCAATTCTTTCTGAGTCATCAGGTACTTCAAACTCTTATGATCAGTATAAATATGAAATTTCTCACCAAATAGGTAGTGACGCCAAATCTTTAACGCAAATGTAATCGCGGCTAATTCAAGATCATGCGTCAGATAGTTCTTTTCATGCAGTTTTAACTGCCTCGAAGCATAAGCGATGACTTTGCCTTCTTGCATCAACACACAGCCCAAACCATTCAACGATCACTGTAAACTATGAATTCTTTACCCAATTCAGGTTGAACTAATACGGGTGCCTCTGTCAACAATGCTTTCAACTGTTCAAAACTCTGCTGGTAGTTTTCTGACCACTCAAATTTAACATCTTTCTGTAGCAACTTCGTCAATGGGGTCACAATCATTGAGAAGCCTTTCACAAACCGTCTATAATATCCCTCTAGTCCCAGAAAACTACGGACTTCAGACACATTTCTCGGAGGCTTCCATTTTAAAATAGCGGAGATTTTACTCGGATCAACTCGTATTCCAATAGTTGACACAATATGCCCCAAAAAACCTACCTCACGCAACAAAAATTCACATTTGCTAAACTTAGCATACAATTGTTTCTCACGCAGAGTTTGTAGCACAATTCTCAAATGCTCGGCATGATGCGTCTCACCACATGAGTAGATCAAAATATCATTAATGAACACCACAACAAAATGATTTAAATACGGTCTGAATATCCGATTCATCAGATCCATAAACACTGTAGGGGCATTTGTTAGTTCGAAAGGCATCACTAAGAATTCGTAATGTCCGTCCCTCGTTCTGAAAGTAGTTTTCGGCACATCAGATTCTTTAACTCTTAACTGATAGTAGCCCGATCTCAAATCTATCTTAGAAAACACTGTAGCTCCACTCAGCTGATCAAACAAATTATCGATACGAGGTAACAGATATTTGTTCTTTATCGTCACTTTGTTCAATTGTCGGTAACCAATACACATTATCATAGTACCGTATTTCTTTTTCACAAATAACATAGGAGCACCCCAGGACGAGAAACTCGATCGTGCAAATCCTCTATCAGTCAACTCTTGCAACTGAGACTTCAACTCTTTCAATTTCGTTGATGCCATTCTATACGGGGCTATTGAGATAGGAGTAGTTCCCGGCACTAATTCAATACCAAATTCAACTTCCCAATTCGGAGGTAATCCCGGTAGTTCTTCAAGAAACACATCTGGAAACTCACAAACCACAGGCATAAATTTAACTTTCTTTTCTAACACTTTTGTAACAATGACATATGCCAGATAAGTTTCGTAACCCTTTCTCACATAATTCAAAGCATTTATCGCAGATACAACAGCTGATAGCCCTTTCATATCACTGGGTTCAATTCGAACTATCTCACCGTTCTGACTTCTCAATTCAATACTCTTTCTTTTACAATTCATGATGGTAATATGTAGAGTGAGCCAATCCATACCTAGAATTATATCGAACTCGTCGAATGGTAGCAACATCAAATTAGCCGAAAAATAAACATCTCGAAACATCAACAAACAGTTCTTGCACACTTTATCCACCAAGACACACTTACCTAAGGGGTTCGATACTCTAATCACAAATTCAGTAGACTCAACAAGTAGAGTCTTACTTGATACTAGATTCACACACACATATGAATGAGTAGAACCTGGATCTATCAATGCTATCACATCAATATCAAACAGAGTAAAAGTACCAGTGATGACGTTTGGAGATGACACTTCCTCTCGTGCTCGTATAGCATAGGCTCAGGGAGGTGCTCTGGCTTCTGCTCACATTTCCATTGTTTCTGGGTGGTCTACCCCAAGCCATCGTGTTACTCGATCTCACATTCTGAACATTTTCTTCTTCAGCTAACTTTGGACAATCTCTAATGAAGTGGTCTCGTGATCCACACTTGTAGCAAGTTCGATTATTATATTTGCCCCAACATTCTCCCACATGTCGTCTTCCACACTGTCTATACTCAGGTTATACCAATGTTCCTCTAAGAGATCTGTGAGGCTCAGAAAGATGATAGTGAATTACAAGTCAAGGAGGCTCAGTGTGAGTTGAGTGTTAAGTCTGACTTACGAATTAATTTCGATGGATGTTTAATGTTTAGAGATAGAATTTGTGTACCGAGGAATGAGCAGATTATCCAGAGGATTCTGTACGAGGTACATAACGGATGTTTATCTGTACATCGAGGTAGTACCCAGATGTATAATGATTTGAGACAACGGTATTGGTGGCCGAACATGAAGAAGGATGTGTCCGAGTTTGTTTCAAGATCCTTAATTTGTCAGCAAGTGAAGGCTGAACACCAAGTACCTTCGGCTTTACTCCAACCTATTATGGTTCCCGAGTGGAAGTGGGACTGTATCACTATGGAATTTGTAACGGGTTTGCTGTTGACACCGAGAAAGAAAGATACTGTATGGGTTATGATCGATAGACTCACGAAGTCAGCCCACTTCATACCAATACGGGTTGATTACTCACTCGACAAGTTGACAAACTAGTATGTTTCAGAAATAGTGAGGCTTCACAGAGTTCCATTATGAATCATATCGGATAGAGATTCGAGGTTCACATACAGATTTTGGAAGAAGTTGCAAGAGGCCTTGGGTAGAAAGTTGAGTTTTATTACAGCTTTTCATCCCAAACTGACGGTCAGTCGGAAAGGTTAATACAAGTGCTCGAAGATATGCTCCGGTGCTGTGTTCTTGAATTTCAAAGTAGTTGGGAAAAGTTCCTACCATTAGTAGAATTTGCCTACAACAATAGTTTTCAGTCAAGCTTAAAGATGGCGCCTTATGAGGCTTTATATGGGCGTAAGTGTTGAACGTCTTTATATTGGACTGAACCCAAGGAAAACCAGATTCACGGGGTTGATTTGGTTAAAGAAACAAAAGAGAAGGTAAAAGTGATTCGGGAGTGTTTAAAGGCTGCTTCTAACATACAAAAATCTTACTCAGATTTGAAGAGAAAAGAGATAGAGTATCAAGTTGGTGATAGAGTTTTCTTGAAAGTGTCGCCATGGAGAAAGGTTCTTAGATTTGGCCGAAAAGGCAAGTTGAGTCCACGATTTATTGGACCATATGAGATCACTGAGAGGGTTGGGCTGGTAGCCTATCGGTTGGCTTTGCCGTCTGAGTTAGAGAAGATACATGATGTGTTTCATGTTTCTATGTTGGGACACTACAGATCAGACCCTTCACATGTAATTACACCAACAGAAGTGGAGATTTAACCCGACATGACTTATAGTGAAGAACCGATTAAGATTTTAGCTCGGGAAGTCAAGCAACTAAGAAATAAAAGTATCGCCCTTGTTAAAGAATTGTGGCAAAAGCATGGAATAGAAGAAGCTACATGGGAACCAGAAGAAACCATGAGAAACCAATACCCAAACCTTTTTGCTGGTAAGATTTTCGAGGACAAAAATCCCTAAGGGGGAGAATTGTAATAGCTCGATTTAGGGCTTAGTCAGAATAGTGGTGCGAGACCACAAATCTGAAGTAGAAATGTGAGTTTTAAGGTTTATGGGATGTTTACATGATAGTATTAAAGTTTCATGAAGAAATTCTATTAAATTGTGATTGAATGGTCTATTAGGACTAAATTGCAAAAGTTACAAAATATGAAATTCTAGAAGCTTTTAGTATGAAATAGCTTTGGATTCTTAATTAGAGGTCCTTAAATAGCAGTTTTCCCAATTTCTAATTTTTGGACAAAAATGGACATGAGTTAGTAATTTTTGAAAGTTTAGTAAAAAGGGTATTTTGGTCATTTGGCTAATTAATGATTAAAAAGGATGAAATAAGTCAAAATTCATTTTCATCTTCTTCAAGCTTAGCCGAAATTTTTAAGAACTCCATAGCTAGGGTTTGTTCAATTTTTCAAGCTCCTAGTAAGTGCATCCTAGCCCCGTTTTTAATATTCTTCGTATTTTTTAAGTCCTCGTAACATGATTTAGCTATTTTTAGCTATAGTTTGAGCTAGGATCCATGTTCCAAAAATATATCCATGTATGACATTCTTGTATTTTGATGCTTTGTAGAAGATTTTGAGAGTTTGATGTAGAATAAACATATTTTTCTAAGTGACTTTCACGGAAAATGCTAGTAAGGACTATTTTGTAAAAGTTATGAAATTGGTCATACATGAGAGAAATAGTGAGAATTGAATATTGCTATAGTTGAGAAAATGAATCAGCTATGCATGAAATACAAGAAAGTTGAATAAAAATCACTTTACGAGCCTTAAGGAAAAAGTGTAAATATGAGAAAATTTAGGGGCAAAATACTAATTTTACCAAAGTATGAGTTATGAGTTAATTTAGTCAACGTGAGTATTAAATGAGTTAAATTATTATTATAGATCAAGAAAAACGAAGCTTGGATCAAAACCGAGGCAAGAACAAAGTCGTGGACTAAATTGACTATCTTTATACATTTTGTATACCGAGGTAAGTTTGTATGATTTTTAAGTTTCATGAGTATTTTCATTGAATTACTTATATATGTTGTTATTGTACAATATTTCCATGAAGTTGATTAAATATGTTTTAACAAGTACATTAAGGAAATTAAGTATATGAAAGTCCCGAATGAAGTTGGATTAGTGAGGATACTTAATCTACATCATGAGACAAGAAAGCCCGTATAATACCATGTCAAAATATGACATCAACAATAATTCAAGGGTATCATGCAAGCCCAAAACAAGTCTTGGCATTAAAAAGTTACCATGAGGTAAAGATTCCATGTAAGTCCAAGCCAAGGCATGTCGTTGGTGAGCTCCCAAATAAAGAGATCATGTAAGTCCAAGATAAGTCTTGGCATTGAAAAGTTATTATGAGGCAAAGATCCATATAAGTCCAAGCCAAGGCATGGCATTGGTGAGTCTCTAAAGAGAAGATATCATGTAAGTCCATGTCAAGACATGGCATTGACAAGTTCATGAGATAAGGATACCATGTAAGACCATTTCAAGACATGGCAATGGTAAGTTTCCAAGGAAACACACAAGGAAGGTCTCGTGTAAGACCATGTCTGGGACATGGCATCGACACCGAGTTAAGAGATCCCGTGTAAGACCATATCTGGGATATGGCATCAGCATCATGAGGCGATACCATGTAAGACCATGTCTGGGACATGGCATTGGCATCGAGACCCATGTTTGATGAGATTGAGCATCCTCGGTTATTTCGGTTAATTCATCGGGCAAAAGAGTAAAGAAGGAATGAAGTAACAAGAAAGTTAATTATGTAAAGTTATTGTCAAGTCAAAGTGGATAAGAGTATTATTCAAGTTAAGAAAGATAAAGTTAAAATTTATGTTTAAAATAGCTAAGTATACTAATCTTTATGATTAAGTGATTCATGTATCTGGTTTACATTACAATCATGAGACGAGTAAGTAACATAAAATGATTATGAATAATTAAGAGTAAGTAAGCTTAAGCACTTGAGATTTGGGATGCTATTGTTTATGATGGATGAGTTGTATTCAGCAATTACAATGCTGTATGTATTACATGCAAACTTACTAAGCTAAATGCTTACTCCTTTATTTCTTTCTTTCCTTGTAGTCCCGCCAAGCTAACTTGTGGATCATTGACGTTGGAGCTCGGAACACACTATCAACCACTATTTTGGGTATAACTAAGTTGTTTATAATAAGTATGGCATGTATAGGAATCATTTCATTTTAAGTTTTGTCTTAAGAAGAGCCATAGTGTTGGCTATTAAGTTATTATTCTTTTTGTATATGGCTAAAGGAGTTTGGTCAATATTTTATTATGTTTATATATATCAATGTTGATGAATTTTGTATTAATGTTCATGTTTTGAAGAAGTATTGAGTTGTTGAATTGGGTATATGAATGATCTTGATTTCAAGGTGGCAATTGGCTTGGAAAATAGCCTTTAATTGTCCACATGGATAGTCACACGGGCGTGTGACTAGGCCGTGTGTGATACACGGACAGCCCACATGGGGGTGTTAAGAGACCGTGTGTCCCCTGCATGTTTGTGTTTTAAGTTAGAATAGACCACAGGCTAGTCACACAGGCATGTGCCTATGCCGTGTGAGATGGTTAGTGTTCACCACAGGTAGAGAACACGGGCGTGTTCCTAGGCCGTGTGACACAAGCAGAATATCTAAGTTATTATACACGGGGTAGGGACATGGGCATGTGTGACCACACGACCTGACCCCACGGGCGTGTCCCATTTCACGTAGGCATGTGATTCCTGTTTCGATGAAAAGTTTTTTAAGTTCATAAAACTTTTTGAATGTGAGTTTAAGGCCTCATAGGCCCTTGTAATGCATGTTATGACTAAGAAAGAAAAGTGTTGAAATCAAAACAAAATTTTATAGCCGTAAGTACACGTTTATGTATGTTTCAAGTATGGTAATGTCTCATATCCAGTCCCAGCTTTGGACTCGGTATGGAGTGTTACATTTAGTGGTATCAGAGCTACGATTTAGTCAATTCTAGGACTAATGTAGCATAAGCATGAGTCTAGCTATACATGCCATACGTAATGATTTTTTGTAATGATAGTGTGACAACTCCTGACGACCTAAGTTATGTTTTTTTTATATATAGTAATGGATCCCGAAAGAGCTGTGGCGGATGATGTAGAAAGTAACTCGCCGGCTCTTGGTGAGTCAGAGAGGAGAACAAGAGGTTAGAGAAACCTTCTTCCATATGATGAACACTTGGTACATGGAGTTTGTTCGTACGAACCCGAATGCACAACCCCCTCCACCTCCGCTTATTCCTCAGCCTATCCCAATAGCCCCTCAAGTAGTGGAGGTGGTAAGAGGAGACAAACCCCCAGTTGATAGGACTCGGAAACATGGAGCAGAGGAATTCCGGGCTAGAAAGGATGTTGATCCGGAAAAGGCAGAGTTCTGGCTTGAAAATACCATTAGGGTATTTAATGAGCTGTCGTGCACACTCGAGGAGTGCATGAAGTGTGTAGTCTCTCTTTTAAGAGATTCCGCATACTAATAGTGGAACACCCTTATGTCAGTAGTACCGAGGGAAAAGATCACATGGGAATTCTTTCAAGAAAAGTTCAGGAAAAAGTACATCAGTCAAAGGTTTATCGATCTGAGAAGAAAGGAATTTTTAGAATTGAAGTAAGGCAAGATGTCAGTGACTAATTATGAGTGTGAGTTTGTAAGACTCAGCAAATACGCTAGAAAGTGTGTGTCCACCGAAGCCATCATGAGCAAAAGATTTGAAGATGGACTAAATGAGGACATCATATTATTTGTTGATGTCCTAGAACTGAAAGAATTCGTTGTGCTAGTAGAGAGGGCTTGTACAACCGAAGAATTAGTAAAGGAGAAAAGGAAAGCTGAAATGGAGTCTCGCGACTCGAGAAAGAGACAATGGAATAAGTCATTCCAATCCTCATCCAAGAAGCCAAGAGAATTCTCCACTCGATCGGCTACTTCCACCGGGTTTTCAAGTAGAAACAAGGGTAAACAGTATTCAGGGAATAAGGCTCAGACTACCTCGATCGCTAGTGTTGGGAACATTCGATCTAATAGTCGAAATGCCCACAGTGTGGCAGACGTCATCTCAGCGAATGCCGGGCACATGAGAATTCTTGCTTCAAGTGTGGTTCCCAAGATCACTTTATAAAAGATTTCCTTGAGATGATGAAAGAAGAGAAGACTCAGAATGTGAGATCCGGGAGCATGGTCAAAGGTAGACCACAGAGGAACCCGGGAGGTGGGGCGAGTAGTAAGGGTAACCATAGAGAGCAGGCTGCGAAACCCGAGGGTAGGGCACCTACAAGGACTTATGCCATTCGCGCTCGCGAAGAGGCTTCTTCTCCTGATGTTATTACGGGTACCTTTTCTCTTCATGATACTAAAATTATTGCTTTAACTGATCCCGAATCTACCCACTCTTATATTTGCATGAAATTAGTTTCTAAAATGAGTATGCCCATAGAGTCCATAGAGTTTGTGATAAAGGTGTCTAATCCATTAGGCAAAAGTGTACTAGTTGATAAGGTATGCAAAGATTGTCCATTGATGATTAGAGGTCATTGCTTTAAGGTCAACCTTATGTTATTACCATTTGATGAATTCGATATTATTCTTGGTATGGACTGGTTAACTACTCATGATGTGATAGTAAACTGTGGAAAGAAATATTTTGAGTTGAGATGTGGAAATGGAGACACCCTTCATGTTGAATCAGATGAACAAGATATATCGCCAATGGTGATATCTCATATGTCGGCTCAGAGATATGTAAGAAAAGGGTACGTGACATATCTTGCGTATATGATGAATGCCAAAGAGACAAAGTCAAAGATTGAATCAGTACCGATAATATGTGAGTACTTGGATGTTTTTCCCGAAGAACTGCCAAGACTACCTCTAGTAAGAGAAGTTGAGTTTGGCATTGAGCTAACTCCCGATACTGTACCGATATCTATTACTCCTTACAGAATGGCTCCGACGGAGTTGAGGGAACTAAAGGCACAGTTGCAAGAGTTAACAAAAGAGGGTTTTACAAGATCAAGTTGTTCTCCATGGGGTGCTCCGGTTTTTTTTGTGAAAAAGAAAGATGGCACCATGAGATTGTGCATAGATTACCAGCAGCTTAATAAAGTGACAGTGAAGAACAAGTACCCATTGCCTAGGATCAATGATTTGTTCGATCAATTAAAAGGAGCCACTGTGTTCTCCAAGATAGACCTAAGATCGGGGTACTATTAGTTGAGAGTAAAAGACTCAGATGTGTCAAAGACTGCTTTTCGAACGAGGTATAGACATTATGAATTTTTAGTCATGCCCTTTGGTTTGACTAATGCTCATGCGATGTTCATGGATCTTATGAATCGCATCTTTCGGCCATACCTCGATAAATTTGTGGTCGTTTTTATTGGCGACATATTGATTTATTCTTGAGATGAGACAGAGCATGTCAAGCATCTACGGACAGTTTTGTAGATTCTACGAGAAAATCAATTGTATGCCAAATTCAGCAAAAGTGAATTTTTGCTTAAGGAAGTTGGATTTTTGGGACATATTATCTTGGGAGATGGAGTCCGAGTTGACCCAAGTAAGATTTCGGCTATTGTTGACTGGAAACCGCCGAAGAATATATCTGAGGTTAGAAGTTTTCTAGGCCTAGCTGGCTATTATAGACGATTCATCAAGGGGTTTTCCATGATTGCAACCCCGATGATGAAATTGTTATAGAAAAATGTGAAGTTTGAGTGGTCAGAAAAATGCCAACAAAGTTTTGAGAAACTGAAAGCATTGTTGACAGAGGCTCCAGTTTTAGTACAACCCGAGTCGGGGAAATAATTTGTGATCTACAGCGATGAATCCTTAAATGGATTAGGCTGTGTACTTATGCAAGAAGGCAAAGTAATAGCATATGCCTCTAGACAGCTAAAGCCACATGAGAAGAACTATCCGACGCATGATATGGAGTTGGTTG
Source organism: Gossypium australe (assembly GCA_005393395.2). NCBI lineage: Eukaryota > Viridiplantae > Streptophyta > Magnoliopsida > Malvales > Malvaceae > Gossypium > Gossypium australe. The sequence goes on from CM016615.1 coordinate 57,171,129, forward strand.
CTATTGTTTTTGCACTGAAGATTTGGAGACACCATTTATATGGTGAAAAATGTCAGATTTTAAGCTTGAAGTATTTATGAAACAAAAGGAGTTGAATTTAAGGCAAAGGAGATGGTTAGAGTTGATAAAAGATTATGAGTTGATCATCGACTACCATCTGGGAAAGGCGAACGTGGTTGCCGATGGTTTAAGTAGAAAGTCCCTATTTGCATTAAGGGCATTGAATTCGTAGATGACCTTGTCTGACGATGGTTCTATTCTTGCTGAGTTGAGGGCTATACCAATGTTCCTCCAAGAGATATGTGAGGCTCAGAAAGATGATAGTGAATTAAAAGTCAAGAAGGCTCGGTGCGAGTCGAGTGTTGAGTCTGACTTATGGATTATTTCCAATGGATGTTTAATGTTCAGAGATAGAACTTGTGTACCGAGGAATGAGGAGCTTATCCGGAGGATTCTGTACAAGGTACATAACAGATGTTTATCTGTACATTCGGGTAGTACCAAGATGTATAATGATTTGAGACAACGGTATTGGTGGCCGAACATGAAGAAGGATGTGTTCGAGTTTGTTTCAAGATGCTTAATTTGTCAGCAAGTGAAGGCTGAACACCAAGTACCTTCGGGTTTGCTCCAACCTATTATGGTTCCCGAGTGGAAGTGGGACCGTATCACTATTGACTTTGTAACCGGTTTTTCCGTTGACACCGAGTAAGAAAGATGCTGTATGGGTTGTGATCGATAGACTCACTAAGTCAGCCCACTTCATACCAATACGAGTTGACTACTCACTCGACAAGTTAACAAACTTGTATGTTTCAAAAATAGTGAGGCTTCACGGAGTTCCATTATGAATCATATCGGATAGAGATCTGAGGTTCACATCCAGATTATGGAAGAAGTTGCAATAGGCCTTGGGTAGAAAGTCGAGTTTTAGTATAGCTTTTCATCCCCAAACTGACGATCAGTCGGAAAGGTTAATACAAGTGCTCGAAGATATGCTCCGGTGCTGTGTTCTTGAATTTCAAAGTAGTTGGGAAAAGTTCCTACCATTAGTAGAATTTGCCTACAACAAATGTTTTTAGTCAAGCTTAAATATGGCGCCTTATGAGGCTTTATATGGGTGTAAGTGCTGAACGCCTTTATATTGGACTGAACTCAAGGAAAACTAGATTAACAGGGTTGATTTGGTTAAAGAAACAGAAGAGAAGGTAAAAGTGACTCGGGAGTGTTTAAAGGCTGCTTCTGACAGACAAAAATCTTACTCAGATTTGAAGAGAAAAGAGATAGAGTATCAAGTTAGTGATAGAGTTTTCTTGAAAGTGTGACCATGGACAAAGGTTCTTAGATTTGGCCAAAAGGCAAGTTGAGTCCATGATTTATTGGACCATATGAGATCACTGAGAGGGTTGGGCCGGTAGCCTATTGGTTGGCCTTGCCGTCTGAGTTAGAGAAGATACATGATGTGTTTCACGTGTCTATGTTGGGACGCTACGGATCAGACCATTCGCATGTAATTACACCAATAGAAGTGGAGATTCAACTCACCGATTAAGATTTTAGCTCGGGAAGTCAAGAAGCTAAGAAATAAGAGTATCACCCTTGTTAAAGTATTGTGGCAAAAGCATGGAATAGAAGAAGCTACATGGGAACCAGAAGAAACCATGAGAAACCAGTACCCAAACCTTTTTGCTGGTAAGATTTTTGAGGACGAAAATCCGTAAGGGGGAGAATTGTAACAGCCCGATTTAGGGCTTAGTCAGAATAGTGGTGCGAGACCACAAATTCGAAGTAGAAATGTTAGTTTTAAGGTTTATGAGATGTTTACATGAGAGTATTAAAGTTTCATTAAGAAATTCTATTAAATTGTGATTGAATGGTCTATTAGGACTAAATTGCAAAAGTTGCAAAATATGAAATTCTAGAAGCTTTTAGTATGAAATAGCTTTGGATTCTTCATTAGTGGTCCTTAAATAGAAATTTGCCCAATTTCTAATTTTTGGACAAAAATGGACATGAGTTAGTAATTTTTGAAAGTTTAGTAAAAAGGGTATTTTGGTCATTTGGCTAATTAATGATTAAAAAGGATGAAATAAGTCAAAATTCATGTTCATTTTCTTCAAGCTTAGCTGAAATTTTTAAGAACTCCATAGCTAGGGTTTGTTCAATTTTTCAAGTTCTTAGTGAGTGCATCCTAGCCCCGTTTTTAATATTCTTCGTATTTTTGAAATCCTCGTAACATGATTTAGTTATTTTTAGCTATAGTTTGAGCTAGGATCCATGTTCCAAAAATATAACCATGTATGAAATTCTTGTATTTTGATGTTTTATAGAAGATTATGAGAGTTTGATGTAGAATAAACATATTTTTCTAAGTGAATTTCTTGAAAAATGCTAGTAAGGACTATTTTGTAAAAGTTATGAAATTGGTCGTACATGAGAGAAATAGTGAGAATTGAATATTGCTATAGTTGAGAAAATGAATTAGCTATGCATGAAATACAAGAAAGTTGAATAATAATCACTTTACGAGCCTTGGGGCAAAAGTGTAAATATGAGAAAGTTTAGGGGCAAAATAGTAATTTTGCCAAAGTATGAGTTATGAGTTAATTTAGTCAATGTGAGTATTAAATGAGTTAAATTATTATTGTAGATAAAGAAAAACGAAGCCCAGATTGAAACCGAGGCAAGAACAAAGTCGTGGACTAAATTGACTATCTTCATACATTTTGTATACCAAGGTAAGTTTGTATGATTTTTAAGTTTCATGAGTATTTTCATTGAATTACTTATATATGTTGTTATTGTACAATATTTCCATGAAGTTGATTAAATATGTTTAAACAAGGACATTAAAGAAATTAATTAAATGAAAGTCCCGAATCAAGTTGGATTACTGAAGATACTTAATCTACATCATGAGACAAGAAAGCCCGTATAAGACCATGTCAAAATATGGCATCGACAATAAAGCAAGGGTACCATGCAAGCCCAAAACAAGTCTTGGCATTGAAAAGTTACCATGAGATAAATATTCCATGTAAGTCCAAGCCAAGGCATGGCATTGGTGAGCTCCCAAATAAAGAGATCATGTAAGTCCAAGATAAGTCTTGGCATTGAAAAGTTATTATGTGGCAAAGACCCATATAAGTCCAAGCTAAGACATGGCATTAGTGAGTTTCTAAAGAGAAGATATCATGTAAGTCCATGTCAAGACATGACATTGACAAGTTCATGAGATAAGGATACCACGTAAGACCATGTCAAGACATGGCAATGGTAAGTTTCCAAGGAAACACACAAGGGAGGTCTCGTGTAAGACCATGTCTGGGACATGGCATTGGCATCGAGATCCATGTTTGATGAGATTGAGCATCCTCGGTTATTCCGGTTAATTCATCGGGCAAAAGAGTAAAGAAGGAATGAAGTAACAAGAAAGTTAATATGTAAAGTTGTTGTCAAGTCAAAGTGGATAAGAGTATTATTCAAGTTAAGAAAGATAAAGTTAGAATTTATGTTTACAATAGCTAAGTATACTAATCTTTATGATTAAGTGATTCAGGTATCTAGTTTACATTACAATCATGAGACGAGTAAGTAACATGAAATGATTATGAATAATTATGTAACACCCCCAAACCCGGACCACGAGTTTTGACCGGATCTAGTGTGTCACTGCGGAAAACGTTTGAAGACTGATTTCACTTTTGGGAAAAACATTAAAAATTTTTGTCTTTAATAAAACATTGTGTATTTAAAGCTTTAGATAGAACTTTAACGTTACGAAATATCCGGATTAAACTTTAATATATATTTTGAATAAATATGTTGCTAAAAATAAAATCATTTGTATATAGTAATTTAATTTAATCAAGCCATAAATAAAAAAAAGTAGTAACAAATATTATAAGGCTCTTATTACAACCAAAACTTAAACAAAGTACTTAATATTAAAATGCATAAAATAATTAAAACATCTTCTTCTGCATGGGCAACCTCGTATCCTCTCCAACCCGGTCCAAGCTTTATGCATCACCTGTAAGATTTGAGAAAAATTGGGTGAGTCAAACAGACTCAGTGCATAGTTATTTCACATGTCCCCATACATATGGGCTTGGCCCATATCCACACAGTCCACATAATCAGTCATGCAAAAATGCATCCCAACCCAACCTAAAGTCCATCCGTTACGGCTACCTTAGCAGACCTGCTGCCCAAGGCCGTGGCTAATCCACCGATCAACGAAATGATCCCACATGTCTTACCTTGACAGACCTGCTATCCAAGGCCGTGGCTAAGCCACCGATCACATAAGTGATCCCACATATTAATCAGTCTAGGGTGATGCACACAGCTATCAACCTCCGAGATGGGCACCTAGCCAACACCTCCCTTGATGAAGCACATAGCTAACATCAAGCGCTAATGTAGCACAAGACTAACATTAGACCACGTACATAAATATGTACACCCCCTTCCTTCATTATCCATGTCCCAAATTCCCATGCATATGTATATATATATTTCGTGACAAGGTAACATTGTAAAGAATATACATCACATGCTTACCACAAATTCATACACACAACGCAGGTAGTTTAATATCATAAAATACTAACCTGTTTAACCGGTTACCTCACCATGGTTTCCACCACCTTAGCCATTATTTTTGGCTACCATTCACATCACATCACACATATACATATAAAACAACGTGCACAAATAACAGAAGAACAGTGCGATAACTACGCACCTGACTATATAGCAAAATCCCGAACTATTTGAATCTATCCGGATCTTGGAATGTGGTTTTCCTCCTTCCTTAATGCCGACTTGGTCCTAAATCATCAAAGTTAGAATCGGCTAACCTTATTACCAAATATGGCCTATGGCCGAAAAGCACAAACCCACTTACCTATTTCTTCCAAATCCCGAAATCACACACTTGCACCTTTAATAGTCGAAATCCCTACTAATCACTGGTTAGTATCGGTTTTAAGCATAAATCCATATTCAAGGCCCTTAGTCGAAACTACATGTCACCTTACCTTGAAGAATCGAAACCCGAAAGACTCCTTCAAAGCACCTTAGCATCGGCTACACACAAAAGATACACTATTAGGACACCATTCATATTCGGCCAACCTTACCAAGGCCTATTCTCAAGCTTTCGGCACCCCAATTGAAAAGTAAAGGAACCAAATACCAAAGAGGAGCACTTACCACCCTTTGCTTACCGCACACGATTACTTGCGAAGACCCAAAAGAGAGTAAGTTTCGGCTTCCTATCTTGGCTTTAAAGGCTTGCGGCAAGGAAGAGAAAATAACACTTGAGTTTCGACTAAACTCTTAATGACAAGGGGTATTCGGCTTTGACTACAAGATGGAATTAAAATATTGGCTATGGTTTTCCTTTAAGGTGTCAAGCAAAGAGAAGAGAAGAAGATGCTACAAGGTTCGGCCAATCCCTTAAAAAAAGATTGAATATTCGGCTACCCAAAAGAAATAAAAGAGAGAAAGAAGAAGCAAATTCGGCACACAAAATAAGCACACCTCCAAAGTCGAAAATACCACCCTAGGAAGTCCTATATTCGGCCACCTTATCAATCCATTATCCAATTCCTATTAAATCTCCTATTTTATCCCTATATCACCTCTTCAAAAACAATTAAAATAAGGCCACCCTTTCTATCTTAACTAAATAAATAAATAAATAAGAAGATAAAAGCCAGCATTTATCCATTCAAAAAGAATTTAAAAATAAATAAATCTTTATCCCTTCATCCCAGCCGAAATTTAAAAACAAAATCATCAAGCTTATCCTCATCTATTTGAGAGTCCATGTGCAGACCACTAGCTCTCTCTCCCTTCACGCCAGCATGCAAAAATTAAACCACCCAATTGCTGCCCACGCTACTCGAACATGGGACCTGCTGGAACAAGCTTACAGGTAACGCCCCAGCCACTCTGCTGCTGGTTCTTTTGTGATATGATCTCCCTACAGTTCCTTTTAAGAGCTCCCTCCTAAGCTTCCCCTTGTCTTAATGCCAGAACAAAAATAAAACATACCTTGCTTCCATCGTGACTCGAACTTGAGTCCTCCCCTTGCTTGGAGCGGCATTCACCCAGGCCTTAGGTGGTGGCCCCAAGCCACTTTACCAATCCGACTTTCATGTCCGAAATCCTTACCATTTATTTTTAAGACCTTCCTAGCCCAACTCCCCCTACATAACACAAAAAAATAAAAACTCCCAGGTGCTAATTCGGCAGCTCGAACCCTCCTTGCTCAAGGCGTCATTTCCAGGCCCTTAAGTGGCGCCTTGCAGCCACTTTACCAAGGCACTCCTTGTGTCCAAAAATCACTTCATATCTCCTTAAAGCCGTCTTCAGTCCCACTTCCCTTCTTGACGCAAAATACAAAAATAAAACACTCCCATGCTGCCCTCAAGACTCGACCCTCTTCCCTCTTGAAGCCTCCTTGCACCTTAGCGCCCCAAGCCACTTTGCCAACTGATTTCTTATGTCCTAAACTCCACAAAATTTCTTTTAAGGCCTCCTTGCCCAGTTTCCCCTTTTCACCTAAAATTCCAATATTTTCCAAGGTTTTTCCCCTTCGCCTAAAGTTCTCAAAAGCTCCTAAAATATATCTGAAACACACTCCAAACCTACTATCACTTGAATTATGCATTAAATGCATAACCCCTAATCTAGGATGTTACAGCTCTACCCTCCTTAAAAATAATTTCGTCCTCGAAATTACTTGGCTAAACTAAGCAAGGAGCTGCTATTCCTCAAACCTCTTAAGGCACTTACTTACCAAGCTTGTCACCGTTGATCGCTTTAAAGAACTAAATACGATTTCACACTTTACATTCAAGATTTCATACATTTCATTAGCAATATAAGAAAGCTAACCCTACCACGAACATGACAATTAAGGGTATTTCAAGAATAAGGAACATACCCGTTGTCTCATCTGGCACCTCTTCCTCCTCGCGACGCCTGGCTGCATAAACCAGCCTTGGTTGCCTCGCCTCTGCACCTTCAGCACCTCTATTTGGTGTTCCACGACCTTGGCCGAAACCATTCCCTCCATGGTTTGGACTACGACCCCTCGACACTTGCTGACCATTCCTGCCCGGCTGCACATAACCTTTGCCTGTTGTCCGAGCCCTATTCGGATCCTGGGGACAATCCTTAATCAGATGAGACTTGGACTTACATCTAAAACATTCCCGTTCCCGGTTCCAGCACTCACCAACATGATATCTTCCAAACTGAGCACACGGACGGTCCGGATTTCCAGTAGCTGGCTTAGTAACACGTACAGAATTCTCAACCTTCGGTCTTTTCTAAAGACTCTCAGCCGATTCCGACGATCCAAAATTCCTCCTATCTCGGTTCCTATCCTTATATCTGTTCTGTCTCACCGAGTCCTTAATCCCTTCAGCTACCTTAGCCTTCTCCACCAACACAGCGAACTCCCGCTCCTGCTGTGGCGCTATCAACAACCTCAGATCATCCCTTAATCTGTCCTCAAACCGGACACATCGCTCATGCTCCGTAGCCACTACTCCTCGAGCATATCGGCTTAACCTTAGGAATTCAGCCTCGTATTCCGCCACGGACTTGTTCCCTTGAACCAGCCCCAGAAATGCTTTTCTTTGAGCATCAACGTAGTGAGTTCCGACATACTTCTTCTGGTATGCTGCATTAAGATAATCCCAAGTGAGATCCTCGGCCGCGGCACTATCTCGAACGGTGAGCCACCCCTAATCTAGGATGTTACAAATTAAGAGTAAGTAAGCTTAAGCACTTGAGATTTGGGATGCTATTGTTTATGATGGATGAGTTGTATTCAGCAATTATAATGCTATATGTATTACTTGCAAACTTACTAAGCTAAATGCTTACTCCTTTATTTCTTTCTTTCCTTGTAGTCCCACCAAGCCAACTTGTGGATCATTGACGTCGGAGCTCGGAACGCACTATCAACCACTATTTTGGGTATAGCCAAGTTGTTTATAATAAGTATGGCATGTATAGGAATCATTTCATTTTGAGTTTTGTCTTAAGAAGAGCCATAGTGTTGGCTATTAAGTTATTATTCTTTTTGTATATGGCTAAAGGAGTTTGGTCAATATTTTATTAAGTTTATATATATCAATGTTGATGAATTATGCATTAATGTTCATGTTTTGAAGAAGTATTGAGTTTTTGAATTGGGTATATGAATGATCTTGATTTCAGGGTGGCAAATGGCTTGGAAAATAGCCTTTAAGTGTCCACATGGATAGTCACACGGGCGTGTTACTAGGCTGTGTGTGATACACGGACAACCCACATGGGGTTGTTAATAGAGCGTGTGTCCCCTGAATGTTAATGTTTTAAGTCAGTATAGACCACGGGCTTGTCACACAGGCGTGTGCCTAGGCCGTATGAGATGGCCAGTGTTCATCACAGATAGAGAACACGTGCGTGTTCCTAGGCCGTGTGACACAAGTAGAATATCCAAGTTATTATAGACGGGATAGGGACATGGGCGTGTGTGATCACACGACCTGACCCCACGGACGTGTACTATTTCACATGGGCGTGTGATTCCTGTTTCGATGAAAAGTTTTCTAAGTTCGTAAAAGTTTCCGGATGTGAGTTTAAGGCCTCGTAGGCCCTCGTAATGCATGTTATGAATAAGAAAGAAAAGTGTTTAAATCAAAACAAAATTTTATAGCCCGTAAGTACACGTTTATGTATGTTTCAAGTATGGTAATGTCTCGTATCCAGTCCCAACTTTGGACTCAATATGGGGTGTTACATGCGGTTTTCGATACATTTGAGTCCTTGACTCTCAACTGATAATATCCAAACCTCAAGTCTATTTTGGAAAATACCGTGGCTCCCTTCAATTGATCAAACAAATCATCAATTCTCGGCAACGGGTACTTGCTCTTCGCAGTTACCTTATTAAGCTGTCGATAATTTATGCATAACCTCATGGAACCATCTTTCTTTTTCACAAATAATAAGGGAGCACCCCACAGAGAATAACTCGGTCTTGCGAAACCCTTGTCCGTCAACTCTTGTAACTGTGCCTTCAGTTCTTTTAGCTCGGTTGCAACTGTGCCACGGGTACTGACTCCTTTCTCAACTTAGACTCTTTAGCATTTATTACAAAGGCAAGGTAAGCTTCGTACCCCTTTGTAAGATACTTCTGAATCAATAAAGAAGATATCATTACTGGCAATCTAGCTTGCTCATCTGATTCAACAAGAATAACATCCCCACTTTCACATTTCAACTCAATAAATTTTCTTCCACAATTCACTATCACATCATGAGTAGCTAACCCATCCCAAGGATGATATCAAATTCACTAAACGACAACAACATAAGATTAGCCGGAAAGCGATGACCCCTTATCATCAAAAGGCAACCTTTACATACCCTATCGACCAACACATATTTGCCTAGGGGATTTGACACTCTTACTACAAATTTAGTAGACTCTATTGGCATGCTTATGCTAGAGACTAATTTCATGCAAATATACGAATAGGTAGATTGTGAATCAATTAAAGCTATAACACGAGTGTCAAAGAGAGAAAATGTACCTGTAATTACATCAGGGGAGGACGCCTCTTCGTGGGCGTGAATGGCATATGTTCTCGCCAGTGCTCTTCCCTTAGTTCTTGCAGTTTGTTCTCTAGATGAATTCTTGCTACTCATTTCATTTCCCGAGTTTCTCTATGGTCTTCCCCTAGCAGTACTTCTCGGTCTTGCATTGTGAGGCTTCTCTTTCTCACCCGCCTCAGGGTAATCTTTGATTAAATGGTCTAAGGATCCACACTTAAAACAAGCTTTCTCATTCACTCAACACTCACCGGGGTGACGTCTACCACACTATAGACATTCTGATCTACTTGGTCGAGCGTTGCCAACACTAGCAACCGAAGTAGTTTGAGCCTTAGACCCCAAGAACTGTTTACCCTTACTTCTGTTTGAAAACCTGACTGAGTGACTGATTGAGTAGCGAAATCCCTTGACTTCTTAGATGAGGATTGGAATGACTTACTCAGTTGCCCCTTTCTCGAGTCGCGGGACTCAATTTCAACTTTCCTTTTCTCCTTGGCCAACTCCTCGGCCTTACAGGCTCTATCTACCAGCACCACAGATTCTTTTAGTTCGAGGACTCCAACATACAAACGAATGTCCTCACTTAACCCGTCCTCGAACCTTTTGTACATGATAGCCTCGGTAGACACGCACTCCCGGGCATATTTGCTAAGCCGTACAAACTCGTGTTCGTATTCCGTCACCGTTATCTGACTTTACTTTAGCTCTAAGAACTCCTTTCTCTTCTGGTCAATGAAACTTTGACTAATGTACTTCTTTCAGAACTCTTCTTGGAAGAATTCCCAATTAACTCTCTCTTTTGGTACCACCGACACAAGGGTGTTCCACCACTGATAGGCCGAATCTCTCAAGAGAGATATCGCACACTTTATGCACTCTTCAGGCGTGCATGACAACTCATCGAATACTCTAATGGTATTCTCAAGCCAGAATTCCACCCTCTCCGGATCATCATCCTTACTAGCCCGAAATTCCTCCGCTCTTTATTTTCGGATCTTATCGACCGGAGGCCTTTCTCTTCTTACTACCTTTACCACTTGAGGAGCTATAGGAGCGGGTTGAGGAATAGGTAGGGGTGGAGGGGGTTGAGCATTAGGATTTGCTCAAATATACTCGGTGTACCAATTGCTCATCAGATGGAGAAAGGCTTCTCGAGCCTCTTCTCCCTAACCCATAATCTCGGGTCTACTCTCTACTGGCACAGTCCCTTGTGTGGGAGGTGACGTGTTACTCGCAGCATCATTGGCTACAGCTCGATTGGGATCAGGATCCATTTACTATATAAAAACACAATTCAAGTCTTCAGGAGTCGTCACACTATCATTATACAAATACTTTTATGCATGGCTAAACTCATACATATGCTACGTTAGTCCGAGAATCGGCTAAACCGTAGCTCTGATACCACTAAATGTAACACCCCTTACCCGTGTTCAACACCAGAACCGGATATGAGGCATTACCGAACATAACTGACTTAAACATACAACATTGGGCTATAAAATTTCATTCCCACTTAAAACTTTTTCGTTCGTGAACATAACTTCCTTATTACGGGTATACGAGGCCCTAAACATACATTTGGAAAAGTTCAGAACCAACCTAGAAACTTTAAAGCACTTAAAAAATTCTTACTTAAAATAGAGCCACACACCCGTGTAGAAGAAAGGACACGCCCGTGTGACATATCACACGTCCGTGTTCCATACCCGTGGTCAACATTGACTTGCATCACACGGCCTGTCACACGCCCGTTTGTCTGACTCGTGGTCGACACTGACTTGCATGACACGGCCAGTCACACACTCGTGTCCTCCGACCGTGTGGCGAATTAAATTCCAAATTCAGGTGCAGACTTCACACGGCCTAGGCACACGCTCATGTCCATGGCCGTGCCTCCCACACGGCTAAGACACATGGTCGTGTCTCTGCCCGTGTGTTTACTACTAAGCATACTGACTTGTAAACCTAGCGTGCATGGGGACACACGACCAATCAACACGCCCATGGGGCTGACCGTGTGTCACACACGGCCTAGACACATGCCCGTGTGTCTACCCATGTGGACATTTGAAAGGCTATCTACCAAGCCAAATGCCACCCTATGCAGCCACCATACTTACAACAATTCAATCCAACATATATCAGAACTAAAAAGCACTTCTAAAGACTCAAAATCAAGACATTCCCACAAGCATACACTTAATGAATTTCATCATCAATGAAGAAATATAAACTTGTCAAGTATGGGCCCAATTCCAATGACCACTTACAAAATAAATTTGATAACATAAATAGCCAACATTTTGGCTAACAAATATGACATATCAAAATGACCAAGTCCTATACATGCTATACTCAAAATGAATATAACTTTGCTATACCACAGAGTAGTCGATAGTGTGATTTCTGAACTCTGGCGTTCCACGAATTCTCGAGCTAACTTGGCAATGCTACAAGGAAATGGGAAATGAGAGGGGTAAGCATAAAGCTTAGTAAGTTTGCATGAAAATAAATAGCAACATAAAGCTCATAATGTTATTCATCCATGGCATTGGATAAAAACACAAAGTTTTAAGCACTTTGCCATAACTTACTCGTACTTGCTCTTATCGAATTCATACCATGTCACATTTCGTAAACATTTCTCGTGAATTACTCACTGGTACCTGTATTCACTCAATCACATAGCTTTAGCACTAATCTCTTTTCTATTTCAAGCTTAACTATTTATCCTACTAAGTCACTTGGGATACTCAAAGGTACATGTTCATCATCATTCATATAAGTACAAGCCAATGCCACATCCCAGATGCGGTCTTACACGGGGTCACCTCTGAGTGCTGACGCCATATCCCAGATATGGTCTTATACAGGATCTCATATCGATTGTCGATGCCATATCTCAGATACGGTCTTATATGAGATTTTAATTTGGTGCTGAGGCCATGTCCCGGACATGGTCTTATACGGGACCTTACACATCTCAAGTCTCAATGATATTGTTCTCTCATTTATTTAAGCCCAACAGGGACTTCAACATCACAATTCTCATTGTTTTCTCATACAACACCATTATTCAAATTCATAGTCATATCATATATCTTTACAAACATCAAACATTTAAAATCATACTAACATGGTTGAACTTATTACACGCAAACTTACCTCAATTTCAAAATAGGTTAAATTGTCATTCTAGTCTGATACTTTGCCCTTTTCTCGGTCGAGGTTAATCCTTAGCTCTTCTTGATCTATAATAACAATTTAGCTCATTTAATCGCCACATTAAAAAATATTTTTCAAAAATCATAATTTTGGCAAAATTACCATTTTGCCCTTAAGCTTTCACAAAATGACCATTCTACCTCTAGGCTCAGAAATCAATTCTAATCAAATTTATTTCTTTGATGAGCCTAGGTGAACATTTATTACTCTTAAGGCAACCATCAATACTCTTTATTCCACATATTTACCTCTTATTATACAACCTTTACAAAAAGGTCCTATTAGGTGTTTTCATGGAAACACCTTTCACAAAAGTTGTTTATCTAACAACTAAGACTCAATTTCTTCCATAAAAAATACAACAAACAACTTAAAAGCACACATGGAAAAGCTCTAAACTTTCAACCATTTTGCAAGATAGTCCCCTCTTTATATAGCTTAAGCTTTAGGGGTTCCAAAAGTACAAATATTATAAAAAATGATCACTAAAACACTTACTAGTAAGGAGAAGAGTTTGCTGAAATTTTTGAGCTTTCAAACCCTTATTTTGCTGCTAATTTTTAGTGGAGGAGTAAAGGAGAAAAGATGATATATTTTCTTTCTTTCTTTTAATCCATTTCATCAATTTAATCCACCTACTACACCAACTTTGACAAATTTTGTCTTCTTTATCCCCCTATGGCCGGCCATGACCTTTAGAAAGGTCTAATTGCACTAAAGGCCTCCAATTAATATTCTATGGCTATTAGGCACCTTTAACTTATAAAATAGAACTTTCCCACTTTATGCGATTTAGTCCTTTTTCGCGATTAAGCATGAAATCGTTAAAATTAAAGCACCATAATTTTCATGCACCTATATAATCATGCTATAGCTCATAAAATAACATCAAGATAATTTTCTCTGACCTCAGCTTAGTGGTCTCGAGACCACTATTCTAACTAACCCCTAAATCAGGCTGTTACATCCTCATAGCCCGATTTAGCTATTTCTAGATATATTTTGAGCTAGGGTTTGTGTTCAAAAATTTACCCATGTATGACATGCATGTATTTTGATGATTTATGGAAGAATAAGAAAGTTTGATGCATGATAAACATCTTTTTCTAAGTGATTCTCATGAGAAATTCATAAAAAGGACTAAATTGTAAAAGTCATGAAAATGGTCATACATGAGTGAATTAGTGGAAATTGGGGGCTGTTGTAGTTATGAAAATGATTTGTCTAGGCTTAAAATGCAAGAAAATTGAATGAAAATCATTTTACGAGCCTTGGGAAAAAGTGTAATTATGTGAAAGTTTAGGGGCAAAATTGTAATTTTTCCAAAGTATGATTCATGGGTTAATTTAGTCAATGTGAGTATTAAACAAGTGAAATTGTTATTATAGATCAAGAAACATGAAGCTCGGACCAAAACCAAGGCAGGAACAAAGTTGTGGACTAAATCGAACATCGATACATATTTTGGTACTAAGGTAAGTTTGTGTGAAATTAAAGCTAGATAATGTTTTTATATTTTTATTTGCTTGACATTATGAGAAATATTATTATTTCTATGAAATCGATATTGATGCCTTGGTGAAAGTATAATGATATTATGTTAAGTTGAAGTCCCGGTTGAACATGCGGAATATCAAGGATACTAATGTCACAACATGAGATAAGGAAAGTCCCATATAAGACCATGTCTGGGACATGGCACCGACACCAAATAAAGGAGGTCTCGTATAAGACCATGTCTGGGACATGGCATCGACACCAAATAAGGGAGGTCCCGTATAAGAGCAGGTCTGGGACATGGCATCAACACCAGATAAAGGAGGTCCCGTATAAGACCATGTCTGGGATGGCATCGACACCAAATAAAGAAGGTCCCGTGTAAGACCATGTCTGGGACATGGCCTCGGCACCAAAGAAAGATCTCGTATAAGACCATGTTTGGGACATGGCATCGACATCAAGATATGGGATCCCATGTAAGACCATATCTGGGATATGGCATCGGCATCGAGATGTGATCCCATGTAAGACCATATCTGGGATATGGCATTGGCATCGTGATACATGTACGATGAGATTGAGTATCCTTTGATATTCCGAGTAGTTCAACGGGCAAGGAGCTAAGTTTATGTACAAATGACAATGAGTTAAGTCTATGTTTAATAAGTATAAATGTTCTAAAGTTATGTGATGAAGTGATACAGGTACCCATGAGTATCTTACGAGAAATGAATGCAAAATGTGTTATGTAATTTGGTAAGATTATGCATGAGTAAGTTATGTTGATCTGTTTTGAGAACTTGTGTATTATTCAGTGAGATGAATGGATGCTATTATAAGCCTAAATGTTGCTATTTATTTCATGCAAACTTACTAAGCTTTTTGCTTACACCTCTCTTTTCCTTTTTCCCTGTAATATCGCCAAGCTAGCTCGGGAATCGTAGGATGTCGGAGTTTGGATCACACTATCAACAATTCTTTTGGTATAGTAAAGTTGATTTATTTTGGGTATGACATGTATAGGAACTTGGTCATCTTGTGATATGTCATATTTGTTAGCCAAGGTATTGGCTATTAATGCTACTCATTCATTTGGTAAATGGCCATTGGGGATTGGCCAATACTTGTTATGTTTTATATATATAATCAATGATGAAATTTATGAAGTGCTAGTTGTGCAATTGAATGAGTAATGTGTTAAGTGTATGCATGATGAATTAGTGATTGTTCGTAGTGTATTTTTGCTATGTTATGTGTCACTTGAGATGGTACATGTGTGTTTACTTTTCAGGGTGGCAATTGGCTTATAATTGTCCACACGGGTAGACACACAAGCGTGTGTCTAGGCCGTGTGTGACACACGGTTAGCCTCTATTGGTGTTTTGATAGGCTATGTGTCCCCTTCATCAAATTTGTGAGAATTCAATTCGTCACAAGGGCCAGCACACGGGCGTCTGACTAGGCCGTGTGCCCCTAAGAGTTTGTTGACGTCATAAATAGAATACCCAAGTTTTCACACACGGGTGAGGACACGGGCGTGCCTTGGCCGTGTGAAGGACACGGGCCATAGACACGGGCGTGTGCCAGGCCGTGTGAAAACCCCTGTAGGTTCGAAATGAAAAATAAAATCCACATAGGCTAGGAACATTGGCGTGTTCCATTCCACACGGGCATGTGGCCCTATCTTAAGCAAAAATTTTCTAAGTGCGCAAAAGTTTACGGTTTAGTCCTGAACCATCCCGTATGCATGTTTAAGGTCTCGTAGACCCATAATAGGAATGTTGTGATTATGAATGAAAAATGTTTTAAGTTGAAACGAAAATTTATGGCCTGAGGTTGTATGTTTGAACAAGTTCGGTAATGCCCTGTATCTAGTTTCGGCGTTGAATACGGGTAAGGGGTGTTACAATGGACATGGGCATGTGCCCAGGCCGTGTGAAGTCTGCACCTGAATTAGGAATTTAATTCGCCACACGATCGAAGGACACGGACGTGTGCCTTGGCCGTGTGACATTTATGGGGTGATGACATCAGAAACAGAATGCCAATATTTTTGCACACAGGCTAAGACACGGGCATGTTGTGGCCGTGTGAGGGGCACGGGCCATGGACACGGGCGTGTGTCCGGCCATGTGGAAACCCCTGTAGGTTTGACTTAAAAAATAAATCCACATCGGTGTGGAA
Source organism: Gossypium australe (assembly GCA_005393395.2). Classification (NCBI taxonomy): domain Eukaryota; kingdom Viridiplantae; phylum Streptophyta; class Magnoliopsida; order Malvales; family Malvaceae; genus Gossypium; species Gossypium australe. Next base: position 57,187,671 of record CM016615.1, read on the forward strand.
CACTGTCATGTGATATGCCACACGGGCGTGTCCCTTCCTCCACACAGGCGTGTGGACTGTTTAATGGAAATTTTTCTAAGTCTTTTAGGGATCTTTTAAAGAGTTCGATTTGATCCCGAACCATTCCTAAAGCGTTACTTAGGCCTCATAGGCTTGTTTAAGAGGTGTTATGAAAAGTTTTAATTTGGTGTGGAAAGTCATGTCTCGACTTTGTATAATTGATTGTGTATAAGTCTAGTAATGCCTCGTAACCTGTTTCGGCATTGAATATGGGTAAGGGGTGTTACAGCGAGTGAAATTTGTTATATACTACGACGGTCAAATTTGTAATACAGAGTTCAGGGTGGCGTTTGTAGGAGCGAAGTCTGTGGAATTAGCGTTCAGTATTACCATTCAAATGTGTGAGCTATGGACCAGAATTAGAAGGAAAATCAGGGGATTAAGCCAGAAAAGAATTATGAGGTTGTAATGAAGATTTCTTGCATCTATTGACCCCTATAAGTATGAGCTATTCGTTTTGATTAGAGAAATGCATCTCGAGACGGTCATATCATCAGACATCTTATTCGAAAATGCTACTATTGAGTTATATGTCGAGTTCATTGATGTTGATGGATCTGACCAATCTTCGACCTTCATCATAACGAATACAGGTATCGAAGTTTAAGTAGAAAGTCTTACTACACAGTTGTGCAGTGGGTTTTCTAGCCTCCTTCAAAGTGGCTACTACGATGTTTCCAAGAAATCTGTGGGCAGACACTCGTCGGTCTCCGGCGTCAATTTAAACTTCAGGGATCAGTACCAGTCGAGTATCAACATTACCCAAATCTACAAACTTGGGCTCGCCATTCAATTAGTGCATTTGATTTCAACTTTGGCATTAGATCGATGTTATGGGGCGGAAGTAGTTATACCAGGGGATCATTGACGTACACATATCATTAACCCAAAGATTATTCTGGCAGGCACATGGGTTATAGGAGAATCGATGACCTACTTCTTTGGATGGAGGCCGGTGAGGGTACGTCCAACACCGTGCTCGAAGGTGAAAATGAAGGCATGGATGAGGAAGGGGATGTAGGTGAGGAAGAAAGGGTTGCGAACGCAAACGAGCGGGAAAAATCAGAACCTGAGCAAATTCGGAAGCGCGGTCTAGATGGTTCATAAGTGGCACTATTTTTCGAATAGGATTCGGTTAAAACGGACCCGGAACCTTGTGAGTTTGACAATGATGCCTTAGACAATACTCTGAACCCAAATTAGTGATTTAGGGTGTATGAACCTCCACCCCACATAATGAACATTGACCTATCGGCTAATGGTGGTTTAGAGTTTTCTCGACTTCCACATGGAACACTTGGTCATGCAAGCACAGTTTGTGATGGACGGATATTGAAAGTTGGAATGGAATCCTGATAAATCTTAAAAAAGTGTTATATTTCATGCCTTTAGAGCTAGCTAATTGCTTGTACTTAAGTAAATAAGGGTTCAACTGCACAAAGGAAAGGAAGTCAAAGGTATTCCTTCTTAGTCACCACAAGATGCTGTGCTATCGAAGTATGGACTAGGCAAGCGAAAGCTGTTTCTTGAAGTTCTTCTGTTATGTACATTATTGTTCCTTCGAAATATTGAATTGAAGTAGTTGAACACAATGTCAGATAATATTTTGGTTTGGAATTTTATTTCCCAGCTCATGAGCTAAATCTCATAGGGTCAGGACTACTTTCGATAAAACCTTAAACAATTTTTATTGATGCAGTATATATCTAATTTACTTTATTGTTTCATTTTATTATTCTTATTTCTTAATTAAAATGCAAATGATCTTTAGACATAGAAGATTGTTTGCATGCTTATAAATGGATTCTAATTCCAAAATATTTAGACTGGTTGGATTAAAATTAAATGAATTGAGCAAGTATTCGATAGACACTTGTGTTCAAAACTAGACATAAAGCCACGATCATATAAAAGGAACCCATGCAAGATATCTAAAAAGCATGTACGCACGGGTAAGGTAACTTGAGGTTTTGCTCTTGCTAGAGGCAGGCCATTTTAGAACTGTTCCGTGCAATAAAGTAGATACGATTTTGCCAAGGCATTATTGACAGTAAGGGTCGATTCTGGGTAATCCCGACCTTCCGAATCAAAACCACTCTATCCTTATTCTTTATCGTTGTAACTTTGCCACAACATATTTAGTTGTTTATTTCTTTGTTTACATTCTATTCGAATAATCACTCTCGTTATTACCATTACATTTCTGCTCTCACTTTTTCCATAGTATTTCCAATTATTCATCAATTTCATCTATCGCCTACATCATCATTCCTTTGAATTATCACTGCATACTTACCTTAGTTTACCATAGCATCTTTTTCGTCAGTCTTACCATAACATTAGCCATATTACAATAACTTAACCAATTTTGTACCTCAATCTAATCCTCCATAATTCTAAACAAGATGTTCAGTTCAAAAGGTTTCTGGAGGTCTTGAAGCAATTCCATATCAATATACGCTAGTATAAGCTTTGGAGCAAATGCCCAACTACGGGAAATTTGTGAAAGATATATTGTCAAAGAAGCACAGATTGGGAGAACTTGAGACTGTTGCTGTTACTGAAAGGTGCACAGCAATGTTGATGAATAAGCTGCCTCCAAAGCTAAAGGATCCAGGGAGTTTCATTATCACACATTTAATTGGAAATCATTATGTAGGGAAAACATTATGTGATCTAGGCGCAAGTATAAATCTAAAGCCTTTGTCTATTTTTAGGAAGCTGGGGATTAGGAAAGTGAGACCTACCACAGTGGCGTTGTATTTGGCTAACCGATCTTACGCCCATCCAGAAGGTAAAATTGAAGATGTATTGGTAAGGGTGGATAAATTTATCTTTCCTGCAGATTTTCTTATTTTAGAAGGTGAAGTTGACCATGATTTACCAATTATTCTTGGAAGACCATTTTTTGCTACTGGCAGGACCCTAATTGATGTGCAGAAAGGTGAGCTAACCATGAGAGTGAATGATTAGCAGGTTATTTTTAATGTGTTTGATGCGTTAAAATGCGAAGATGAGAATGAGGAATGTTACGCCATTGACTTGATAGAAAAACAGTGGACGAGTTCGCAAAATTTTGCTATGGCAATTCTAACAGTGAAGACGATTTGATGGAGCAAGGTGACACAATAAGTTTTGAATAGCTTGGTGAATTTATAGAAGCTCAACATATAGTGGATAGGCAGGGAAGAAATTTGAATCCCTGGATTTATTAGATCGATATTTTAAGCCTCCTAAACCATTTGAAGAGGAATCTCTCGTACCAGAGTTACAGCCTTTGCTACAACATTTGAAATATGTGTATTTGGGAAATAATAATACTTTGCCATTTGTTATTTCTGCTAAGCTAACACGTGAGCAAGAGGATAGGTTGTTAGAAGTGTTACGGTGATCTAAAATAACACTAAGTTGGACCCTTGTTGATATAAAGGGAATTAGCCCTGTATTTTGTATGCACAAAATTTTGTTAGAAGATTACCACAGAAAATCCATTGAAGAGCTGTAACACCCCTAATCCATATCGGTCCCCGGAACAAGGTTACAGAGCATTACTAGAGTTTTCAGAACATTTATAAATAATTCAGGTCAAATTTTATTCAATTACCGAAATTACTCATAACATCCCTCAAATGGACCCTCAAGGCCTAAAACGAGTAATAGAATCGAATCGGGACTAAGTCGGGAACTTAGAGAATTTTTCGTGAAGTTTCAAAAATTTTCCAAGATGTAGGGCTCGCACGCCCGTGCTACAGGCCGTGTTTGACATCGTGTAACCCTTTGACTTGTGCCACACGGCCAAGACACACGCTTGTATTCTAGGCCGTGTAGCACACACGGCTGAGACACACGCCCGTGTCTCTACCCGTGTGCTCAATTCTGAGCATTCTGTTTCTCAAATTTAAGGTGTAGGGGACACCCAACCTAACCACACGCCCATTGTACCAGGCCGTCTGTCATAAACGGTCAAGACACACGCCCGTGTGTCTACTTGTGAGGATAAAATAAAGCCATTTCTTGCTTCATTTCCCACCTAAAATATTGCCATAAACCTACACCAAAACTTGCATTCATAACCCAACCAATTCAAGCATTTGATTCAAGTAAATTCTAACATCTAAATATAATATAACTGTAACAGCCCGATTTAAGGCCTAGTCAGAATAGTGGTTGCGAAACCATAGATTCGAAGTAGAAATATGTGTTTTATGATTTTTACGAGGCTTATGACATGTTTGCATGATTGTGTGAAAATTTCATGAAGAAATTTTATTAATTAGTGATTAATTTGTCCATTAGGACTAAATTGCAACGATTGGAAAATATGAGGTTCTAGAAGATTTAAGTGTGAAATAGCATTAGAAAAATTATTAAAGGTCCTTATTTAGCAATTAGACCATTATATGTTATGATGGAAAAAAAATAGACATAGGAAGGAAAAATCTCAAGAAAGGGGCCTTAAGGGCATTTTTTGTCATTTGGTTAATAAAAGAATTAAAAGGGAAAAAGAAGCCAAAATTCATGTCCATCTTCTTCATGCTAGCCGAAATTTTCAAGCTCTCCATAGCTAGGGTTTCTTCATCTTTCAAGCTTGATAGTAAGTACCTTCTAGCACCGTTTTTAATGTTCTCCGTATTTTTGAGATCTTTGTAGCTCGATTTATCTATTTCTAGCTATATTTTGAGCTAGGGTTCATGTTTAAAAATTTACCCATGTATGACATGCATGTATTTTGATGATTAATGGAGGAATATGAAAGTTTGATGTATGATAAACATCTTTTTCTAAGAGATTTTCAAAGAAATTTCATAAAAAGGACTAATTTGTAAAGTTATGAAAATGGTCATACTTGAGTGAATTAGTGGAAATTGGGGGCTGTTATAGTTATGAAAATGATTCGACTAGGCTTAAAATGCAAGGAAATTAAATGAAAATCATTTTACGAGCCAAAGGTCAAAAGTGTAAATATGTGAAAATTTAATGGCAAAATCGTAATTTTTGCCAAAGTATGATTCATGGGTCAATTTAGTCAATATGAGTATTAAACAAGTGAAATTGTTATTATAGATCAAGAAACGTGAAGCTTGGACCGAAACTGAGGCAAGAATAAGATTGTGGATTAAATCGAACATCTATACATATTTTGAGTACCGAGGTAAGTTTGTGTGAAATTAAAGCTACATAATGCTTTTATATTTTTATTTTCTTAATATTATGAGAAATTATCGAGGTAAGTGGTGTCTCTCTTGAGAGATTCTGCTTACCAGTGGTGGAACACCCTTGTGTCGATTTTACCAAGGGAAATGATTACATGGGAGTTTTTCCAAGAAGAGTTCCGGAAAAAGTACATTAGCCAGAGGTTTATCGACCTATTAAAGAAATGAATTCCTTGAATTGAAACAAGGTAGAAAGACAGTAACGAAGTATGAGCGTGAGTTCGTAAGGCTCAGCAAATACGCTCGAGAGTATGTATCCACTGAAGCCATTATGTGTAAACGGTTTGAGGACGGATTAAATGAAGATATCTAATTATTTGTTGGTGTCCTACAAGAAGGAATTTGTTGTGCTAATAGGCAGGGCTTGTAAAGCCGAGGAGTTGGTTAAAGAGAAAAGAAAAGCTGAAATAGAGTCTCGTGACTCAAGAAAGAGACAATTGAACAACTCATTTCAATCCTCATCCAAGAAGTCAAAAGATTTCACTACTCGATCAGCTACTTCAGTAGGGTTTTCGAATAGAAGTAAGGGTAAACAGTACCCAAGGTCTAAAGCCTAGACCACTTCAGTTGCTAGTGTTGGGAACGCTCGACCAAATAGACTGGAATGTCCACAGTGTGGCAGACGTCACCCCGGTGAGTGCCGAGCACATGAGAGAGCCTATTTTAAGTGTGGTTCCCAAGATCATTTTATTAGAGAATGCCCTGAGATGGTCCAAAAAGAGAAAATTTAGAGTGCAAGATCGGGAAGCACTACTAGAGGGAGACAGCAGAGAAACCCAGGAAGTGGAACGAGTAGTAAGAGTACACCCAGAGAGCAGACTGCAAGATCTGAGGGTAGAGCGCCTCCGAGGACTTATGCCATTCGCGTTCACGAAGAGGCACCATCTCCTGATGTAATTACGGGTACATTTTCTCTCCATGATACTCATGTCATTGCTTTAATTGATCTGAGATCTACCTACTCATATATTTGCGTAAAATTAGTATCTAGTATGAGCATGCCTGTAGGGTCTACAGAATTCGTGATAAAAGTGTCCAATCCCTTAGGCAAATGTGTTTTAGTTGATAAGGTATGTAAAGATTTCCCATTGATGATTAGAGGTCATTATTTTTAAGGCGAATCTCATGTTATTGTCGTTTGATGAATTCGATGTAATTCTTGGTATGGATTGGTTAACTACTCATGATGTGATAGTAAATTGTGGAAAGAAATACATTGAGTTAAAATGTGAAAACAGGGGCACTCTTCGTGTTGAATTAGATGAACAGGACAGGTCACCTGTAGTGATTTCTCAAATGTCTGCTGACAAATATGTAAGAACGGGGTACGAAGCTTATCTTGCTTTTGTGATGAATGTTAAAGAGGCTGAGTTAAGAATTGAATCAGTGCCGATAGTATGTGAGTATCCAAATGTATTCCTAGAAGAATTGCCAGGGTTGCCTCCAGTTAGAGAGATTGAATTTGGCATTAAGTTAGCCCCTGGTACTACACCTATTTCAATTGCTTCGTATAGGATGGATCCAACTAAGTTGAAAGAATTGAAGGCACAGTTACAAGAGTTGACAGACAAAGGTTTTGCAAGATCGAGTTTTCTATGTGGGGTGCTCCAGTATTATTTGTGAAAAAGAAAGATGGTTCCATGAGATTATGTATAGATTATCGGCAGCTTAATAAGGTAACCATAAAGAACAAGTACCCATTGCCAAGGATAGATGTTTTGTTCGTCCAATTGAAAGGATCCACTATGTTTTCCAAGATAGACTTGAGGTCCGGATATTATCAATTGAGAGCCAAAGACTCAGATGTGTTGAAAACCGCATTCCGGACAAGGTATGGTCATTACAAATTTTTGGTTATGCCTTTCGGTTTAACAAACGCCCCTGCGATGTTTATGGATTTAATGAATCGCATCTTTCGGCCATATTTGGATAAATTTGTTGTGGTTTTTATTGATGACAAATTTTACAAGATAATCAATTATATGCCAAGTTTAGTAAAAGTGATTTTTGGCTTAAAGAAGTTGGGTTTTTGGGGCACATCGTCTCCGGAGATGGAATCCGAGTTGACCCGAGCAAGATTTTAGCTACTGTTGATTGGGAACCGCCGAGAAATGTATCTGAGGTTAGGAGTTTTCTGGGCTTAGTAGGCTATTACAGAGAGTTTTTCAAGGGAATTTCCATGATAGCGACTCCAATGACGAGGTTGTTACAAAAAGATGTAAAGTTTGAATGGACAGAAAAGTGCCAATAGAGTTTCGAGAAACTAAAGGCACTATTGACTGGGGCTCCAGTTCTAGTGCAACCTGAATCGGGAAAAGAATTTGTGGTTTATAGTGACGCATCCTTGAATGGATTGGGCTGTGTGCTTATGCAAGAAGGCAAGGTGATAGCATATGCCTCTAGACAGTTAAATCTGCACGAGAAGAATTACCCGACACACGATTTAGAGTTGGCTGCCATTGTGTTTGCATTGAAGATATGGAGACACCATTTGTATGGTGAAAAGTGTCAGATATTCATCGATCATAAAAGCCTAAAGTACTTGATGACTCAAAAGGAGTTGAATTTAAGGCAACGAAGATGGTTAGAGCTGATAAAAGACTATGAGCTAGTGATTGACTATCACCCAGGAAAGGCGAATGTAGTCGCCAACGCTCTAAGTAGAAAATCCTTATTTGCATTGAGGGCTATGAATACACGGTTGGCCTTGACAGATGATGGATCTATTCTAGCTAAGCTGAGAGCTAGACCGATGTTTCTCCAAGAGATTTGTGAAGCTCAGAAAGATGACAGCGACTTGCAAGCCAAAAGAGTTCATTGTGAGTCGGGTGTTGAGTCTGACTTGCGGATTAATTCTGATGGATGTTTGATATTCCGAGACAGAGTCTGTGTACCGAGAGATGATGAGCTCATTCAGAAAATTTTATACGAGGCACATAGTGGATGTCTATCTGTACATCCAGACAACACAAAAATGTATGATAATTTGAAGAAATGGTATTGGTGGCCGAGTATGAAGAAATATATTTCTGAGTTTGTATCGAAATGCTTGGTTTGTCAGCAAGTAAAAGCTAAACACCAAGTACCTTCGGGTCTACTTCAGCCTATTATGGTTCCCGAGTGGAAATGGGACTATGTTACTATGGACTTTGTGACGGGTTTGCTCTTGACACCAAGTAAGAAAGATGCCGTATGGGTAGTCGATAGACTTACGAAGTTGGCCCATTTTATACTGGTACGCATTGATTATTCACTTGATAAGTTGGCAAACTTGTATATGTCAGAAATTGTGAGACTACATGGAGTACCATTGTCGATTATATCAGATAGAGATCCCAGATTCACATCCCGATTTTGGAAAAAGTTGCAAGAAGCCTTGGGCTCAAAGTTGAGTTTTAGTACAGCTTTCCATCTACAAACCCGCGGATAGTCGGAGAGATTAATACAGATACTTGAGGATTTGCTCCGGTGTTGTGTTCATGAGTTTCAGGGTAGTTGGGAAAAGTACTTACCATTGGTGGAGTTTGCCTATAATAACAGTTTTCAGTCGAGTTTGAGAAAGGCGCCTTATGAGGCATTATATTGGCGCAAGTGCCAAACGCCCTTATATTGGGCTGAACTCAGAGAAAATTAGATCCAAGAGGTTGATTTGGTTAGAGAAACTGAAGAGAAAGTAAAAGTGATTCGTGATTGTCTAAAAGCTACCGCAGACAGACAAAAGTTTTACGCAGACTTGAAATGAAAAGAGATAGAATTTCAAGTGGGAGATAAGGTATTCTTGAAAGTATCACCATAGAAGAAGGTGCTCAAGTTTGGCCGGAAAGGCAAATTGAGTCCTCGTTTTATCGGACCATATGAGATCACCGAGAGGATGGGCCCAGTAGCCTATCATTTGGCTTTACCGTCTAAGTTGGAAAAGATTTATGATGTGTTCCACGTGTCTATGTTACGCCGTTACCGATCAGATCCTTCGCATGTAATTACACCGACAGAGGCTGAAATTCAACCCGACATGACTTATGGCGAAGAACCAGTTAAGATTTTGGCACGAGAAGTCAAACAATTAAGAAACAAAAGTATAGCCCTAGTGAAAGTACTATGGCAAAGACATGGGGTAGAAAAGGCTACATGGGAGCCCGAGGAGGCTATGAGAAACCAATATTCAAACTTTTTTACCGGTAAGATTTTCGAGGACGAAAATCCCTAAGGGGGAGAATTGTAACAGCCCGATTTAGGGCCTAGTAGGAATAGTGGTTATGAAACCACAGATCTGAAGTAGAAATATGTGTTTTATGATTTTTACGAGGCTTATGACATGTTTGCATGATTGTGTGAAAATTTCATGAAGAAATTTTATTAATTAGTGATTAATTTGTCCATTAGGACTAAATTTCAAATATTGGAAAATATGAGATTCTAGAAGATTTAAGTATGAAATAGCATTAGAAAAATTATTAGAGATCCTTATTTAGCAATTAGACCATTATATGTTATGATGGACAAAAATAGACATGGGAAGGAAAAATCTCAAGAAAGGGGCCTTAAGGGCATTTTTGTCAATTGGTTAATAAAAGAATTAAAAGGAAAAAAGAAGCCAAAATTCATGTCCATCTTCTTCATGGTAGCCGAAATTTTCAAGCTCTCCATAGCTAGGGTTTCTTCATTTTTCAAACTTGATAGTAAGTACCTCCTAGCCCCGTTTTTAATGTTCTTCGTATTTATCAGATCCTCGTAGCTCGATTTAGTTATTTCTAGCTATATTTTGAGGTAGGGTTCATGTTCAAAAATTTACCCATGTATGACATGCATGTATTTTGATGATTAATGGAGGAATATGAAAATTTGATGTATGATAAACATCTTTTTCTAAGAGATTTTTATAGAAATTTCATAAAAAAGGACTAATTTGTAAAGTTATAAAAATGGTAATACATGAGTGAATTAGTGGAAATTGAGGGCTGTTGTAGTTATGAAAATGATTCATCTAGGCTTAAAATGCAAGGAAATTAAATGAAAATCATTTTACGAGCCTAGGGTCAAAAGTGTAAATATGTGGAAGTTTAGGGGCAAAATCATAATTTTTTCCGAAGTATGATTTTTCAATTTAGTCAATGTGAGTATTAAACAAATGAAATTGTTATTATAGATCATGAAACACAAAGCCCGGACTGAAACCGAGGCAAGAACAAGATTGTGGATTAAATCAAGCATCTATACATATTTTGAGTACCAAGGTAAGTTTTTGTGAAATTAAAGCTAAATAATGCTTTTATATTTTTATTTGCTTGATATTATGAGAAATATTATTATTTCTATGAAATCGATTAATGATACCTGGATGGGAGCATAAGAAAAATATTTTAAGTCAAAGTCCCGATTGAACATTCGGAATATCAAGGATACCATTATCACGACATGAGAGAATGTAGGCCCCTATAAGACCATGTTTGGGACATGGCATCGGCATCAAATGTAAGCCCCGTATAAGACCATGTCTGGGACATGGCATCGGCACCGAATGTAGGTCCCGTATAAGACCATGTCTGGGACATGGCATCGGCACCAAATGAAAGATGTCTCGTATAAGACCTTGTCTGGGACATGGCCTCAACACCAAAAGAAGATCTCGTGTAAGACCATGCCTGGGACATGGCATCAACTTCTATATACGATCTCGTATAAGACCATATCTGGGATATGGCATCGACATCGAGATATGAGATCCCGTGTAAGACCATATCTAGGATATGGCATCGGCATCAAGATGTGATCCCATGTAAAACCATATCTGGGATATGGCATTGGCATCGTGATTCATGTATGATGAGATTGAGTATCCTCCAATATTCTGAATAGTTAAACGGGCAAAGAGCTAAGTTTATGTACTGATGACAAAGAGTTAAGTCTATGTTTAAGAGAATAAAAGTGCTAAAGTTATGTGATGAAGTGATACATGTACCCATGAGTAACTTACGAGAAATGAATGCAAAATGTGATATGTAATTGGTAAGAGTATGCATGAGTAAGTTATGTTGATGTGTTTTGAGAACTTGTGTATTCTTCCATGAGATGAATGGATGTTATTATAAGTCTTAATGTTGCTATTTATTTCACGCAAACTTACTAAGCTTTATGCTTACCTTTCTCATTTCCCTTTTCCTTGTAGTATCGCTAGCTCAGGGATCGTCGGACGTTGGAGTTCGGATCACACTATCAACTATTCTTTTGGTATAGTAAAGTTGATTTATGTTGGGTATGGCATGTATAGGAACTTGGTCATTTTGTTATGTCATATTTATTAGCCAAAGTGTTGGCTATTATTGTTATTCATTTTGTAAATGACCATTGAGAATTGGCCAATACTTGTTATGTTTTACATATATATCTAATGATGATGATATTCATGAAGTGTATGCATGATGATTTAGTGATTCTTCATAGTGTGCTATTGTTATGTTATGTGGCTTGTGGTGGTATAAGTGTGCTTGTTTTTCAGGGTGGCAATTGGCTTGGTAAATAGCCTTATAATTGTCCACACAGGTAGACACACGAGCATGTGTATAGGCCGTGTGTGACACACGGTCAACCCCATGGGTGTGTTGATAGGCCGTGTGTCCCCTGCATCAAATTTGTGAGAATTCAATTCGTCACACGGGCCAGCACACGGGCGTGTGACTAGGCCGTGTGCTTCTAAGTGTTTGATGATGTCATAAACAGAATACCTATGTTTTCACACACGGACGAGGACACGGGCATGTCTTGGTCATGTGAGGGACACGGGCCACAGACACGGGCGTGTGTTCGGCCATGTGAAAACCCTTGTAGGTTCAAAATGAAAAATAAAATCCACACGGGCTTGGAACATGGGCGTATGTGACCACACGGCCTGCCCACATGGGCGTGTTCCATTTCACATGGGTGTGTGGCCCTATTTTGAGCTAAAATTTTCTAAGTGTTTGTAAGATTCCGGTTTAGTCCCGAACCATTCCGGTGTATGTTTAGGGTCTCGTAGACCCATAATAGGGACGTTATGAATAAGAATGAAAAAGTTTTAAGTTGAAACGAAATTTTATGGCCCGATGTTATAAGTTTGAGCGAGTTAAGTTCGGTAATGCCTCGTATCCGGTTCCAACGTTGAACACGGGTAAGGGGTGTTACAATAACATTGCTTACAAACATGTGTATAATCTTACCTTGGTTTAACCTAGGCATTAAACATAATTTGATCACATATACTTAACACATATGTGCTTATCATAATAGCCTACTTTATAGTACCAAAATAAACCATTACTAATCATTCCAATGGCTAGAGTACAAACATAATTTTCAAGCCAACAATGGCCAAGTTAACCTATACATGCCATTATAACAAAATTATTTCAACTATATATACCCAAAATAAGCTAGTGGATAGTGTGATGATGCTCCAACCCATCTCCAACCTTTGTGAGCTTCCGAGCACTATAAAATAGGGAAAGTAAAACCTAGTAAGCATTATATGCTTAGTAAGTTCGTATAACATTAAAACTTACCAAATTACATTTATTAACTCTAAGCATTTAATAACATGCTTTTCATCAATTGGGCAAATTTACCTACACGCATACACTCAATCAAACAAGTTAGTTACATAAATCTCATGTATATTAAGTAACATAGAAGAGCTCATCATGCAACACTTCATCAAGTAATCCAAAATCATTCGAGGCATAATTCTACTTATTTTTATGATTTTCTCATATTAGGAGTTTTATCCGATGAATTACTGAAATACCAATGGATACTTAAATAGTACTCTCAAGGCGTACATATCTGTAACAGTCAATGCTTACTCAAGAAGCAGACTCTCGAGCCACATATCAGGATGCCCATACGAGCCATATAACAGGAAACTTATTCGAGCTAATAGAGACTCATAAGAGTTTTAAATCAGGGAGCTTCGGATAAGGTAGCAGGAAGTTCAAGCGAGTTTCACAGGACGCTCATGAAGAGCTGCGTTTGTGTTCGCATTATATGCAGGATCACAACTGATCACATGTTAGGACGCTCACAAATAGCCGCAGCAATGTGCAACAAATGCAAATTCATTACCATCAGGATGCTCGTAGGAACTATATATATATATGGATGCTCAAGAGGGCTACATTGGGATTACTCGTCTGAGCTAAATCCCAGCTGCAACACATGCAAAAATCACATATCATGTACAGGAAATCACATGTATCCATCGATTTTCATTGTTCAATGGTTCTTAATTAGTTTATCACATTTTCAATCATATAATTTTTTTCATGTGCATTTAACATACATATATATATATATATAACATATAATCACATGCCACATTCAACAGAATTGTATTTGTAACAGTCCAGTTTAGACCCTAGTCAGAATAGTGGCTTTGAGACCACAAAATCGCGTCAGAAAAATATTTTAATATTATTTTCTGTGTTTTTAGTATGTGAATTGACATGTGTGAAATTTCCGTGATTAAATTTGATCGCTTGTGTGCTTAATTTGCAAAAAGGACTTAATTGCATAAATGTGAAAGTGACTTGCTATTTGTTATAGTGCTATATTGCTATGATTATTATTATATGGAGTCCTTATGTGGTAAATGGCCAATGGAAAATAGCATGGACGGTTTGGGGCTTATATTATAATGTTTTCATGTTAAATTATAAAGGGCAATATAGTAAATTATGTGTTAAAATGAGATTAAATAAAATAAGACATAAAGCCATGCATATGTTCATCATCTTTGCCGGAAATAAAGAAAAGAAATAGCCATTGAAGCCTCCTCAAGTTCGGTCCTTTCATGAATTAATTAAAGGTTCGTTTTTGTTCGGTTTTTGATAATTTTTATGTTTTTGAGATCGTTGCTTTTAATACTAGCTAGCCCATGCTTGAATTTTTGAATTTGATGATGTATTCATGAATTGCCATTAATGATAGTCTGTGGTTTTTGTTGTTTGGTGATGGAAAATAAAAGATATGTGATAGATTAATATGTTTTATCTTTGGATTTTTTTCTGAATTTGAGTAATTTGGGCTAAGTTGTGAAAATGATATTTTGAGGGACTAAAATGTGAAATAAATGAAATATGTGGACTTATATGAGCTACATGAATATTCTGCCAAGCTATAGTGTGGTTAAATTTTGAATGTTTTGTGTTTTGTGAATTAAGGACTAAATTGTAAAAGTGTGAAATTATAAAGGCTAAAGTGTAAAAAGGCCTAAATATGTGTTTGTGGATTAAATTGAATGGATGTGTGATTAAATTAGTTAAATTTGAATTTATTTAGATCAAGAACGAAAGAAATCGGAATTTGATCGAGGGAAGTCGAAAGTTGTCGAGTAGTTGTTTCCATCCGTTCATATCCGTACGAGGTAAGTTCATAAGTAAATACATGTTGATAAATTCTATTGTGTTCATTTTAATAGTGCCAAATTAAATTATTACTTGTGTATATATTATGCTGAAATGAATTGAGCATGGAAGCAATAGTCATAAGCCTGAAACGATTGAGATACGACGTCCAAAAGCCCCATACGAACCTTAGGAAATAGTTAGGATAGATATGTCATGACATAGGATTTCGATATTTGATTTCATGTAAGACCACCTCTGGGACGTTGGCATCGACTTGTGTTTACGTGTAAGACCATGTTTGGGACATCGGCATAGTATTTGATTCGTGTAAGACCCTGTCTGGGACAGTGGCATCGATATGTGATTACATGTAAGACCATGTTTGGGACGTTGGCATTGTACAAGCCTTCTGACTATCCGAGTATCCTTATTAATTCTGAATGGTTCAACGGGCATTATTGAGATGAGATTAGATGTGAAAATGAGCAAAAAGTTCTAAGTACGTGCTATGTTATATGATTATGGAAGTAAGGTAAGTATATGTGTTTGAGATGAATATATGAATTAGACATGATAGAAGAGAAATTTATACGTGTTTATGAGTATATGTGCATTTGGCCATTAATGTTAAAATGTTATGGTAAATGTGATAATAATTGAGTTTGCAAGCAAATTAAATGTACATTTGGTTAAGGTTTGTTTGATTTAATTAGTTGCTTTAATGCAAATTTTGAATTGCTCATTATTTGCTTATGACTTACTAAGCTATGATAGCTTACTTTATGTGTATGTTTATTTGATTGTTTTATAGATTATTAAAGCTACGTGGAGCTCGGGATCGTTGAGGATCATCACCACACTATCAAACTATATTTTGGTACCTTTTGAGAATGTATATTTTAATGTATGGCATGTATAGTCTAGAGAACTTAGAATATGTTTTGTGATGTGTAAGAATAGCCATGTGATATGGCTAGTTAATGAATGTTTTTACGAATGAGTTTTGTTCATGCTTATTGATGCATAAGTTGGTAAGTTTTAATGTGCTCATAAATAGCTAATTGAAATGGTACATATATACGTGAGTTCATGGTTGATTTTGGATATGCAATTGATGAGAAATTGCTATGAATTGAATTGGTTAGATGAAGTAATAGCTATAAGTTCTTGATGTATAATTGATACTTTGAGTTGATATGTTTGAGTTAGATTTGCATATAAAATGAATGATAATGTTAAAAGTTAAATTATGCATGTTTTGGTATGATTTGGATGCCCTTGAGGTATGAAATTTTATTGGTATGTTGCTTGTAGGTTTGACCCAAATTTTGGGTGGCAAATTGGCTAAGTAAATGGCCTATATTTGCCCACACGGTTGAGCACACGGGTGTGTGTCTCGATCGTGTCCCTTAAGATTGTAATTCAAATCAAGTCATCTCGCACACGGGCCAGACACACAGACGCGTGATAGGCCATGTGAATTAAGTCAGTGTTGCCTACGGGTCAAGCACACGGACGTGTCTTCGGCCGTTTGGAGAAATCAGTATATATGCCCTATTTTGCCACGGCTTGGACACACGGGTGTGTCTAATGCCGTGTGAGGCACACAGCCTACCCACACGGGCGTGTGACCTTTGTAACTTTGAAAATGTTAAGTTTTCAGAAAAAATTTGTACGTACTCGGTTTAGTCCCGATTCCTTCCTAATGCAAGTTTAAGGTCTCATAGACCTATTTAAGGGACTTTATGTATATGATTTGCTATGTTATGGTAATGATGTATCTTATGTTGTGAAACAGTCGTAAAAGTTTGGGTTTGTCCAGTAATGCCTCTTAACCCTATTTTGGCGACAGTTACAGGTTAGGGGTGTTACAGTATATTCAATTTAAACATATTAACATGTATAATTAAAATACATGAACTTACCTCGATAACGGTTCGTATAAAAACCTACTAATCCGAAACTTTCTTTTTTCCACGATCTAGCTTCAAATTTGAGTTATCTGGATCTATATAGATAAATTTATTCATCAATTTATGACATTCCATATTCAATTTAACTCAATTTACATCCTACGTAAAATTACCATTTTGCCCCTAAACTTTTCATAAATTTCAATTTCATCCCTAAGCTCGGAAATTGACATTTATGCAATTTACTCCTTATTCCAAGCCTAACTAAAATTTCACTATAAAATTACAGCACATGTATTCTATAAAATTCATAATTTTTCTCCCATTTTCACAACTTTACATTTTAGTCCCTAAATCATGTTTTCATCAAAAATCACTTTGTAAAAGTTGTTTATCTATCAACAACCTTTCATTTTCTACCATAAATTTCAAATTTTCAGCATATCCATCCATGACATAATTTTCATACTTTGATAACTTTTCAAATTGATCCCCCAAATAGATAGATTAAGCTATCCTAGTTTCAAAAATATTAAAATTACTAAAAACGGGACAAGAAAACCTACCCAATTAAGCTAAGAAAGTTTCTTCTTTCTCTCCTAGGGTTTCCATGTATTTTTGGGGATGAAGATGACATAAAAATAAGATGATAGTTTCTTTTTAATTATTTATCATCTTTTAATTATTTCCATTTCCAACTTAGTCCTTAGCCTTTTCTAATTTTTCCATGGATGGATCATCAAAATATCTACTAACTTTTCTTTAATGGTCTAATTACTATATAAGGATCTCAAGTTTTGAATTCCATATTCTATTTGGTCCTTCAAGCTACTAGAATCCAATTTTTGCATTTTATACAATTTAGTCCTTTTCAATAATTAAGCACTTAATTGATAAAATTTTCTTATCAGAATTTCCACACGACATTCCTATCAAAATACTATCCATGCAAAAATATGAAAATAAATTTTCTTTTCGGCTCGGATTTGCGGTCCCGAAACCACTGTTCCGATTTCACTGAAAAATGGGCTGTTACAACTATCCCCTTGAAACACCCCAAACCCGACCCACAAGCCCTAACCGGATCTGGTATGCTTCTTGAGAAAAACTCGTTTTGTCGTTTTGGAAAACATGTGATTTTTTGGTAAGAGAATAGATTTGAAGTACGATCTTGTTGAAAACCGGGTTGTGATTTAAGTTTGTTTCTTAGTAAATCGTTAACTTTATGTTTTTAGAAAATTTATATATCAAAAGAAGAACCGAATTTAAAACTTATTATTAAGTTGAAAACCATAGGTATTTAGGTATCAAAACAATTTAAGGTGTTCGTCAAAAATATATAATTATTTAGTTGAAGTTGAGCGTAGCAGAATAAAAATTTAAAACGTATAAATAAAACAGTTTATGGCGGCCTTATTACAAAAACATAACCCAAAATAAATCCCGAAATAATAAAAGAAAACATAGTAAGTTTAATTAAAAGAAAACCCATATACTGAGTTGAGCAATGGCCACCACGTAGTTCTCGCTGACCCGGTCCATCACGCTAAGTGTCACCTGAAAAAGATATCCCACGAGGGGTGAGTCAACAGACTCAATGTGCAACAGTACACTAAAAACCCAATCGATCATAGCAATAAAGCCCATTTAAATCACATTTAGCCATAAGCCCATAATATAGCAAATCAGATAATCACATGTACATATAAAATGAAATGCAATCCCGAGCCCACCTAGATATCCATCCGCTACACACCACCCGTACCTGCCAATCACACCGTGGGGATTACTAAATCGACCCTCCATCCGCTACACACCATCGAAGGCAGTCGCTGCAGTCAACTGCACATCGCCCTTATAAATTGTGGCATGGCCACCAGATAATTGTGACAAAGTCACCGGAATCATAATATGTGACCGAGGTCACCGGATACATAATATGTGACAGAAGTCACCGAATACAGAATATGTGACATAGTCACCGGATAATGTGGTAAAAACCACCGGAACACTTCCCCTTTATCAATATCACCCATATGCCCATGCAATAAACATATTATTTCGATATCATGCCATATACCCCCAAAATCATAACGGAATCATACACATTTCAAATCCATGCTTATAGCATTATTAACGAAGTATTAGGGGTTTAACGTACCTGAATATCATGTACCACTGAATGGTACCCGCAACCATTATCATATATATTTCTTATTAACACATGCTAACATTAATACTATCAATCTATCGGAAATTTAGTGTAGGGCTACACACCTGATAACAGTGAGAACTATACTTTCCCGCTCGTCGATACCTAAATATTTATCACGCTTGATTAGAACACTAATACTTATAAAACTGTACAAATGATAAGTAATCTAAATCCTTACCCTCAGAATCTCGAACAACAACTATATACGATTTCTCTCCGATTGGTGGTTCATAACCCGATGAAGAACCACGAACAAACAATGGCTCGGGGGTACGTACGACTTCAAATAATTGATTTTCGCCGACAGAGGGTCCACAACCCGATGGAAAGTCTCGGATTCCCGACACAGCCCTTCGTTTGAAATTTGAGGGTATAGCAGAACCACCCCTATTCCAAACACTATTTACCGCTCTTTTCGAACCTATTTTGTGTGCCCCAAAATCTTACGTTCACAGAAAAAATAATGATCGAGCGATAAAGTCCCCTAAAACAAAATCGATTAATAGTCCATCTAAAACAATATAACAAGTAATATAGAAATCCTTACCTTAACACTTCGATTCAATTTTCTAACGAGTCACGAAGATTATGAATACCCCGAGTTCGGCCTTCTTTGACACTATAAAGATGAATAGGATTGTTTAAATAAAGAATAAGCAGTACTATTTTCGATCAAAAGACCCTCTAAACAGTATGCATATTCGGCTAGAAAATAAAGAAATGAAAAGGGTTCTTACCACTTGGCTTGAAAGAATGATTATGAAGAGAAAATATGTGAGAAGATGGTTCAGCTAAGAAAACAATTTTGATGGAAATGATGCTAGCAACATTCGGCCATGGAGAAAAGTAGAAAAGAGAAAATGTGTTTCGGTTTTTGATAAATCGTGAAAAGAAGAAGAGAGAAGGTTGAGACTTGATGCGATTTGGCTTGGTGACAATAGGGAGATTCGGCTTCAACAAGAGAATGAAGGGAAAGAGTATGAGGCTTTAGGGGTTACGGCAATGGTGAAATAAGGAGAGGGAGATTTCGGCCTTGACAAGGTAAATGAGAAGAGAAGAGAAGAAAAGAAAGGGATGAAAAATGGCCTTAGTGCTATGGTGATTTCGGCACTAGAGAAGAAGAGCTTGAGAGATTAGGCAAAAATTGAGGCCAAATGGTCAAAAACAATGACCAAAAGAAGAAAACAAGAATGCTCAAAATGCACCAATTGCATTCGGTTTAGGGAGAGAAAATGAGAAGAAAGTTTTGTGAAAAGAAACCCCGAAAAAATGACCAAACATACTACCATCCTTACCTATGCTAACAAAATATTCGGCCATCCCCCTTAGACCACAAAACCGTCCATGTTCATGGAAAAATTGACCATTCAAAGCTTCCAAAACAAAGCCCTTGATTTATGCCTTATGTCCCCCTAACTTACCAAAACCTTTTGATTCCTTACCTTAAGTTAATCACTTGCCTTTTTCCCTTAGTCTACTATCCATAAATGAAAAAGTCCATCCTTACCTTAATTAAAGTTTGACTGACACATGTCATACAAGTGCATAAAAAAAATAAAAGTCATCTAATTGCTGGCCAAGGGATTCAAACCTCTTTCCTCATGCAACTACTCATGTGCCAACACCACCTTGCCAATTGCTCATCTTATGCTAATTTTAGACACTTAAATTAACTTAAGTATCAGGGTTACTTGATCCACTTCACTAAAATACTCACTACTAAAAATTATTCTAGATCCGAATAATTCCAAGCCTTCACAAGACTATAGTAGGCACACAATAAAATCATACCCGAGCTAACACAAGCAACAAGATGATACTCAAATTTTTAGGATGTTACAATTCTACCCCCTTAAAGAAAATTTCATCCTCGAAATTTACCTGATTAAAAGAGGTGAGGGTATTGTTGTAGAATTGCATCCTTAGGCTCCCATGAAGCCTCTTCCGATCCATGGTTACGCCATAACACTTTGACGAGAGGAACTGGTTTCCTCCGTAACACCTTCACATCCCATTCCAAAATCTGAATCGGCTCTTCCTCGTAGGACAAATCTGGTCTTAGCTCCACTTCCTCAACTGGCACTACATGAGATGGATCCGATCGGTAACGACGTAGCATCGAAACATGGAACACATCGTGCATTTGCTTCAACTCCGAAGGCAACTCTAACTGATATGCCACTGGTCCAACCCTTTTCAAAACCTGATAAGGTCCTATAAACCTGGGACTTAACTTTCCCTTGCGACCAAATCTCATCACCTTCTTCCATGGCGACACTTTAAGAAATACTTGATCTCCCACAATAAACTCTATTTCCTTCCGCTTAAGATCTGCATACGACTTTTGCCTGTCAGATGCCTCCTTTAAACGAGCCCAAATTACCTTAGCCTTTTCTTCGGATTCCGCCACAATCTCTGGACCCAAAACTTGACGTTCCCTCAATTCTGTCCAACACGTAGGAGTGCGACACTTCCGTCCATATAGCGCTTCATACGGTGCCATTCGAATACTGGCTTGATAACTGTTATTGTATGCAAACTCTGCTAAAGGCAAAAACTCTTCCCAGCTTCCTCTGAAGTCTATCACACAACCCCTTAACATATCCTCTAACACTTGGATTACTCGCTCAGACTGGCCGTCTGACTGTGGATGAAATGCGGTACTGAAGTCTAACCTGGTGCCCAAAGCCTGATGTAATACTTTCCAAAATTGAGACATAAACCTCGGATTCCTATCCGAAATAATCGACACCGGCACTCCATGCAACCTCACAATCTCTGCCACATACAACTTCGCCAACTTCTGTAAAGAGTAATCAACCCGCACTGGTATGAAATGTGCAGACTTTGTCAATCGATCCACTATCACCCATACCGAGTCTTTCTTAGTAGGCGTAAGGGGAAGCCCACTAACAAAATCCATGGTGATTCGCTCCCACTTCCACTGCGAAATCTTTATCGGCTGAAGCAACCCTGACGGAACTTGGTGTTCAGCCTTAACTTGCTGACACGTTAAACATTTCCCTACAAATTCTGTAACTTCCCGCTTAAGACCAGGCCACCAAAGCTGATCCTGTAGATCTCTGTATAACTTACTTCCTCCAGGATGCATAGCATAAGGGCTACTATGCGATTCCTGAAGAATCCTTCGCCTCAGCTCCTCATCCTTTGGCATACAGACCTTACCCTTGAAACACAACACTCCATCGCTATTAACACCATAATCTTCCAATTCCCCATTCTGCACTTGCCGTAGTCTAGCATTTAAATCATCATCTACCAATTGCCTCTCTTTCACCTAACTCAACCATGTCGGCTTTACCTGCAACTCTGCTAACAAACTTCCGTCGTCATAAAGGCTAAGATGTGCAAACATCACCCTCAGATCTGACACTACTTTCCGACTTAGGGCGTCTGCCACCACATTCGCCTTGCCCGGGTGATACTCTATAGAACAATCGTAGTCTTTCAACAACTCCACCCACCTTCGCTGTCTCAGATTCAGCTCCTTCTGAGTCAGCAGATACTCAGACTCTTGTGGTCCGTATAGATTACTGACTTTTCTCTATGCAGATAATGCCTCTATACCTTAAGAGCAAAGACTGCCGCTGCCAACTCGAAGTCATGCGTCAGATAGTTAACCTCGTGTGGCCTTAATTGCCGAGACGCATAAGCGACTACTTTCCCATCTTGCATCAGAACACATCCTAATCCTGTGTGTGAAGCATCAAAATGCACCACAAAATCCTTCCCTGCCTTAGGCTGAATCAAAATCGGAGCTTCAGTCAAAACCTTCTTAAGCTTCTCAAAGCTCTCTTGCTGCTTATCTGCCCATACGAAAGGTACCTCCTTTCTCAACAACTTTGTTAAAGGTGCAGCTATTGATGAAAACCCCTCTACAAACCTTCTGTAGTAGCCTGCTAATCCCAAGAAACTGCGAACCTCAGCTACAGACTTAGGTGGTTTCCAATCCAACACTGCCTCAATCTTCCGAGGATCCACCCTTATCCCTTCGGCAGACACCACATGCCCCAAGAACGCAACTTCCTTCAGCCAAAATTCACACTTGCTGAATTTGGCATAGAGCTTCTTCTCCCTTAACACTTGCAACACTATCCGAAGATGCTCCTCATGCTCTACCTCGGACTTGGAATACACTAGAATGTCGTCTATAAACACAACAACAAACTGATCCAAGTAGGGTTGGAAAACCCAATTCATCAAATCCATAACGCAGCTGGGGCATTCGTCAATCCAAACGGCATTACTAAGAACTCATAATGCCCGTATCTTGTCCGAAAAGCTGTCTTATGGATATCCGCTTCCTTCACCTTCAGCTGATGATATCCCGACCGTAGATCTATCTTTGAGAATACCGCCGCTCCCTTAAGCTGATCGAACAAGTCGTCTATCCTTGGCAAAGGGTACTTGTTCTTGATGGTCAGCTTATTCAACTGCCGATAGTCTATGCACATACGCATAGTCCCGTCCTTCTTCTTCACGAACAAGACCGGTGCTCCCCATGGAGACACACTGGGTCGGATAAACCCACGATCAAGTAACTCCTGGATTTGAGCCTTAAGCTCAACCAACTCCTTCGGTGCCATTCTGTACGAAGCGATAGATACTGGCGCCGTACCAGGCAACAAGTCAATCCCAAATTCCACCTCCCGATCCGGAGGCAATCCTAGAAGTTCTTCCGGAAAGACATCCATAAATTCTCTTACAGTTCTGACCCCTTCAACAGTTGCCTCCTTAGCCTCCAAGGCACTGACCAACATAAGAAAAGCCAAACAACCCTTCCTAACCATCTTTTCTGCCTTAAGGGCAGATACTACATTTGACCAGTAATTCCGTCTCTCGCCCATCACCACAACTTCCTTAACGTCAAAGGTTCTCAATGACATGCGCTTAGCAGCACAGTCCACATTTGCACGGTACTTCACTAGCCAGTCCATGCCTAAGATTAGATCAAATTCCCCGAATGGCAACTCCATTAAGTCAGCCGGAAACTGCGTCCCTTGAACTTCTAAAGGCACTTCCTTAAAGAGCTTATCTACTACTACAGTCTGTCCTAAAGGACTAAGTACAGTCATCTTCCTAGGTACAGTTTCAGAGTTCACAAGCAGAGTTCCAGATACTTCACTAGCGATGTATGAATGAGTTGACCCTATATCTATCAAAGCAATAAAGGGTAACTCAGAAATAAGGAACGTACCCGTTATGACATCAGGTGCATCGCTATCCTCCCTGCGACGAACCGCATATACCAGACCTGGCTGTCTAGCCTCAGAGTTACCACCACCTCTGCTCGGAGTTCTGCGACCTCTACCAGAACCATTACCTCTGCCATTCGAACCACGACCCCTTAACAGCTGCTGTCCACCTCTGCCAGCCTGATTAAAACCCTGACCTGTTGGACGGTTCCTATCCGTATCCATCGGACAATCCTTAATCATATGGTCCTTGGACCCGCACTTAAAACATCCCCCTGTCTTTTTCCAACATTCACCCGAGTGCATCTTTCCACACTGAGCACAAGTACGGTACTGTCCTCCCGTAGTAACCTGCTGACCTCGCGGCCCATCAACTCTAGGTCTCTTTTGAAAATTCCCGGATGACCTTGAAGACCCATAGCTCCTCTTATTCTTATTCTAACCTCTGTCCCGGTTCTGTCTCTCGGTCCGCTTAACTTCTTCAGCTATCCGTGCCCTATCCACTAAGACTGCAAAGTCCCTCTCTCGATGTGGAGCAATCAACACTCGCAGCTCATCTCGCAACCCATCCTCAAATCTAACACACCGCTCATAATCAGTAGCTACAATCCCTCTAGCATACTGACTTAACCGCAGAAACTCCGCTTCATACGCAACTACCAACTTATTTCCTTGTACTAAATTCAGAAACGCATTTCTCTGAGAGTCGATGTAGCTAGCTCCAACGTATTTCCCTTCAAACTTAACCTTAAAATACCCCCAATCCACTCGATCCGCAGGGATACTCTCCTTGACAGTGAGCCACCACTGATAGACCTCACCTCGAAGCAGCGAAATAGCACCTTTCAGCTTTTCCTCAGCAGTGCAGTCCAAATCGTCCATGATCCTCTCGACTGCCTCTAACCAGTACTCCGCTACATTCGGAGCTACCCCAGAT
This sequence comes from Gossypium australe, assembly GCA_005393395.2. Taxonomy (NCBI): domain Eukaryota; kingdom Viridiplantae; phylum Streptophyta; class Magnoliopsida; order Malvales; family Malvaceae; genus Gossypium; species Gossypium australe. The sequence goes on from CM016615.1 coordinate 57,212,602, forward strand.
ACTCCCCTAAAAATCTCAGCTCCATTGGATCTAAGTCTCTCAGCTACTGACTTTCAAGCTCCATTACCCATACTAGCTCCTGCTACTCTCTTTAGAACTCGCAGTATAGCCTGTGATACTGCATCATCTCCTCCAGTTTGCTCTTGAAATTTCACCCCAACAGCCGGTGGCGGAGCTTCATTTTCGGAACCCTGACCAAACCTAACTAGTTCCGACACAGCCATTCTGCCTCTACCACGTCCACGACGACCACGTCCCCTAGAACTCATGTCTACTTCGCGTCTTATCTGTTTTTACGAAAATTTTATGCATTAGAGTCTTTTCACTTTCTTGTTTAAAGAAATTTTATGCAACAGAGTTTTAATCAGTGGTTTTTCCGTAGAAGTACATATATACCTAGGGTCCATGTCTCTAAAGTATAGTTTCCTTAGGCTTATCAACTAAAGTATCATACATTAACATACTCACATCAATTTATCAACAAAAGAACTTACCTGGCGGACCTGGGCCGAGAACTAGGGTGCCATGCTTCCATAAAAACCAGTTTAACCAAAACTTTTCACAAAAACTCATTTGGGCTTAATTTTGAAAATGTTGTGGACTTCAAAACCCAAGGCCGAGTGTTTAAAATTGGGCTCTGATACCAAGTTGAAACACCCCAAACCCGGCCCACAAGCCCCGACCGGATCTGGTATACTTCTTGAGAAAAACTCGTTTTGTCGTTTTGGAAAACATGTGATTTTGTGGTAAGAGAATAGATTTGAAGTACGATCTTGTTAAAAACTGGGTTGTGATTTAAGTTTGTTTCTTATTAAAGCGTTAACTTCATGTTTTTAGAAAATTTATATAACAAAAGAAGAACCGAATTTAAAACTTATTATTCAGTTGAAAACCATAGGTATTTAGGTGTCAAAACAATTTAAGGTGTTCGTCAAAAATATATAATTATTTACTTGAAGTTGAGCGTAGCAGAATAAAAATTTAAAACGTATAAATAAAACAGTTTATGGCGGCCTTATTACAAAAATATAACCCAAAATAAATCCCGAAATAATAAAAGAAAACATAGTAAGTTTAATTAAAAGAAAACCTATATACTGAGTTGAGCAATGGCCACCACGTAGTTCTCGCTGACCCGGTCCATCACGCTAAGTGTCACCTGAAAAAGATATCCCACGAGGGGTGAGTCAACAGACTCAATGTGCAACAGTACACTAAAAACCCAATCGATCATAGCAATAAAGCCCATTTAAATCACATTTAGCCATAAGCCCATAATATAGCAAATCAGATAATCACATGTACATATAAAATGAAATGCAATCCCGAGCCCACCTAGATATCCATCCGCTACACACCACTCGTACCTGCCAATCACACCGTGGGGATTACTAAATCGACCCTCCATCCGCTACACACCATCGAAGGCAGTCGCTGCAGTCAACTGCACATCGCCCTTATAAATTGTGGCATGGCCACCAGATAATTATGACAAAGTCACCGGAATCATAATATGTGACCGAGGTCACCGGATGCATAATATGTGACAGAAGTCACCGAATACAGAATATGTGACATAGTCACCGGATAATGTGGTAAAAACCACCGGAACACTTCCCCTTTATCAATATCACCCATATGCCCATGCAATAAACATATTATTTCGATATCATGCCATATACCCCCAAAATCATAACGGAATCATACACATTTCATATCCATGCTTATAGCATTATTAACGAAGTATTAGGGGTTTAACGTACCTGAATATCATGTACCACTGAATGGTACCCGCAACCATTATCATACATATTTCTTATTAACACAAGCTAACATTAATACTATCAATCTATCGGAAATTTAGTGTAGGGCTACACACCTGATAACAGTGAGAACTATACTTTCCCGCTCATCGATACCTAAATATTTATCACGCTTGATTAGAACACTAATACTTATAAAACTATACAAATGATAAGTAATCTAAATCCTCACCCTCGGAATCTCGAACAACAACTATATGCGATTTCTCTCTGATTGATGGTTCATAACCCAATGAAGAACCACAAACAAACAATGGCTCGGGGGTACGTACGACTTCAAATAATCGATTTTCACCGGCAGAGGGTCAACAACCTGATGGAAAGTCTCGAATTCCCGACACAGCCCTTCGTTTGAACTTTGAGGGTATAGCAGAACCACCCCTCTTCCAAACACTATTTACCGCTCTTTTCGAACCTATTTTGTTTGCCCCAAAATCTTACGTTCACAGAAAAAATAATGATCGAGCATAGAGTCCCCTAAAACGAAATCGATTAATAGTCCATCTAAAACGATATAACAAGTAATATAGAAATCCTTACCTTAACACTTCGATTCAATTTTCTAACGAGTCACGAAGATTATGAATACCCCGAGTTCGGCCTTCTTTGACACTGTAAAGATGAATAGGATTGTTTAAAAAAAGAATAAGCAGTACTATTTTCGATCAAAAGACCCTCTAAACAGTATGCATATTCGGCTAGAAAATAAAGAAATGAAAAGGGTTCTTACCACTTGGCTTGAAAGAATTATTATGAAGAGAAAATATGTGAGAAGATGGTTCGGCTAAGAAAACGATTTTGATGGAAATGATGCTAGAACATTCGGCCATGGAGAAAAGTAGAAAAGAGAAAATGTGTTTCAGTTTTTGATAAATCGTGAAAAGAAGAAGAGAGAAGGTTGAGACTTGATGCGATTTGGCTTGGTGACAATAGGGAGATTCGGCTTCAACAAGAGAATGAAGAGAAAGAGTATGAGGCTTTAGGGGTTACGGCAATGGTGAAATAAGGAGAGGGAGATTTCGGCCTTGACAAGGTAAATGAGAAGAGAAGAGAAGAAAAGAAAGGGATGAAAAATGGCCTTAGTGCTATGGTGATTTCGGCACTAGAGAGGAAGAGCTTGAGGGGTTAGGAAAAAATTGAGGCCAAATGGTCAAAAACAATGACCAAAAGAAGAAAACAAGAATGCTCACAATGCACCAATTGCATTCGGTTTAGGGAGAGAAAATGAGAAGAAAGTTTTGTGAAAGGAAACTCCAAAAAAATGACCAAACATACTACTATCCTTACCTATGCTACCAAAATATTCGGCCATCCCCCCTTAGACCACAAAACCGTCCATGTTCATGGACAAATTGACCATTCAATGCTTCCAAAACAAAGCCCTTGATTCATGCCTTATGTCCCCCTAACTTACCAAAACCTTTTGATTCCTTACCTTAAGTTAATCACTTGCCTTTTTCCCTTAGTCTACTATCCATAAATGAAAAAGTCCATCCTTACCTTAATTAAAGTTTGACTGACACATGTCATACAAGTGTATAAAAAAAAATAAAAGTCATCTAATTGCTAGCCAAGGGATTCGAACCTCTTTCCTCATGCAACTACTCATGCGCCAACACCACCTTGCCAATTGCTCATCTTATGCTAATTTTAGACACTTAAATTAACTTAAGTATCAGGGTCACTTGATCCACTTCACTAAAATACTCACTACTAAAAATTATTCTAGATCCGAATAATTCCAAGCCTTCACAAGACTATATTAGGCACACAATAAAATCATACCCGAGCTAACACAAGCAACAAGATGATACTCAAATTTTTAGGATGTTACACCCCTCCTTAAGGATTTTCGTCCTCGAAAATCTTACTAGTAAAGAGATATGGGTATTGCTTCCTCATGGCATCCTCTGGTTCCCAGGTAGCCTCTTTTATACTGTGTTGTTGCCAAAGCACTTTTACCAATGCTACCTTTTTATTTCTTAACTCTTTTGTTTCACGTGCCAAGATTCTGATCGGTTCCTCACTATAAGTCATATCAAGCTGGATCTCAACTTCATTTAGAGAAATAACATGTAAAGGATCTGATCGATACCGTCGTAACATAGACACATGAAAAACACTATGAATCTGATCATGTTCTGGTGGTAAAGCTAACTGATATGCAACCTGTGCAATTGTTTCTATAATCTCATAAGGCCCAATGAACCGTGGACTCAGTTTTCCTTTACGACCAAACCGAAGAACTTTCTTCCAAGGTGATACTTTCAAGAATACCTTGTCACCAACATGAAATTCTATTTCTTTTCGTTTAAGATCAACATAGGACTTTTGACGATCAGAGGCTGCTTTCAAACTGTCCCGAATTACTTTCACCTTTTCCTCGGTTTCACGGACTAAGTCAACTCTGTGTAACTTTTTCTCATTGAGTTCTATCCAATACAATGGGGTTCTACATTTGCAACCATATAAAGCTTCATACGGTGCCATCTTATTACTGGACTGATAACTATTATTGTAAGCAAATTCAACTAAAGGCAAATACTTTTCCCAGTTACCTTCAAACTCAAGTATACAACACCGAAGCATATCTTCTAAAATTTGTATAACACGTTCAGATTGACCATCCGTCTAGGGATGAAATGTAGTGCTAAAATGTAACTGAGTACCCAGAGCTTCTTGCAATTTGTTCCAAAATCAAGATGTAAACCGAGGATCTCTATCTGAAATAATGGAGATAGGCACTCCATGCAATCTAACAATCTCAGAGACATATAATTGTAATAGCCCACATTTCGGTGAAATCGAAACAGTGGTTTCGGGACCACAAATCCGAGACAAAAATATAATTTATTTTTATTTTATTATATGGACTGTATTATGTTAGAAAATTCATGTGAAAACTTTGATACAAAAATTTTATCGATTTAGTACTTAATTATGAGAAGGACTAAATCGCATAAAATGTGAAAGTTGAATTCTAGTAGCTATAAGGATCAAATAGCTATGGAATTCAAAACTAGAGGTCCTTATACGGTAATTAGACCATTAATAAAAAGTATGTGGATATTTTGGATGATTCATTCATGGAAATTGAGAAAAAGGCTACGGACTAAATTGGAAAGTGAAAATATTAATTAATTAGAACGATGAAAAGAAAATAAAAATCATATTTTCTCATCTTTTTCCCCAAAATGAACATGGAAACCCTAGGAGAGAGAGAAGAAATTTTCATGGCCAAATTGGGTAAGTTTCCTTAGCTTGTTTTTAGTAATTTTGATATTTTTGGAATCGGGATAGCCTAAACTATCTATTTGGGGGATCAATTTCAAAAGTTATCAAAGTATAAAAATTGGGTCAAGGATGTATTGCTAGAAATTTGAAATTTATGGTAGAAAATGAAAGATTGATTGTAACATCCCCAAACCCGGCCCATTTACTACGACCGAATCTGGTTATGTTAGTGAAAATATTTTTTTTTTGACTTAGAATAAAATAGTAAAAATTTATTTGCTCTTGGAAACCATGTTCTTTTGAAAATATAGCCACATGTTTAATAATTCCATATTTGAATAAGTAAGTTATAAAAATATAACCATCTTCACATAGTGTTTCAATTTAAACAAACCATAATAGAGTTGATAATTTGATGATACCGAAAATAATAAAATAAATCCTTATTACAACCATTATTTAAAAGAAACATTTAATATTTAATATAACTAAAAACATCTCCTTCGGCATGGGCCACCATGTGTCCTCTCCGATCCCGGTCCATCTCATGACTCACCTGAAATGTTAGGAAAATAATTGGGTGAGTCCACAGACTCAGTGCATAATCAAAACACAGATTTCCCGCGTATGGGCTTGGCCCCATACCAAACAATTCACATAGCAAGTCATGCACATATGCATCTCAGCCCAACCCAGTCCAACCGTAACACCAACCTTAGCAGACTCCCTGCCTAAGGCCGTGGATAAACCACCACTGACCACATCGTGATCCAGAACCTTACCTCGGCAACTCGCTGCACAAGGCCGTGGCTGAGCCACCGATCAACCAACATGATCCAACAACATACTCTGCCTACGGTGATGCACATAGCCATCAACCGCCGAGATGGGCACCAAGCCAACATCTCCCTTGAGGTAGCACAAAGCTAACCATCAAGCGCTAATGTAGCCGGAGCTATCATTAGACCACGTACACCTCGTGTACACTTCCTCCTTCATCGAATCAAGCCCCACCTCATGCAAATATATAGATGCTACATGTTAAGTCATTGTATCACATAGGTATATAAATATACACATATACAATTATACATCACAAATAATCTTACCATCACCAGGTACTCATCACTTAAGCCATTATAAATGGCTACCACACCTAACACACAGGTTTAAACGTTAGCAATCAAACCGACAAATAGTGCGATGATTACGCACCTGGATAGCACACCCGATCTACCCTCGAAACGCAACCTTATACCACTGCACTGCTGACTAAACAAATCCCGAAAGGTCTCCTGCGCTAGGCTCTCCTCCCCTATAATCGACCTTGCACAAAACAAGTAACACTTAAGGCCATTCGGCCAAGACAAGAAACCATAGCAAAACTAACACACCCTTACCTTGCTAACCACTACCCTTCCTCTAAGAATCGGCCACCACCAAGGAAGTAAGGGTTCGGCTTGAAGGAAAACGGATGAAAAGGGATAGGGGTTACGGCAATAGAAAAGAGGATAAAGGTTTGAGGGATAAAATGGAGTGGTTTTGGCTCAAAAGAAATGAGGAGAAGAAGATAGCTATATGACCTTGAAGTTTCAGCCAAAGGGAAATAGTGAAGCAATTTCGGCAAGGAGATCAAATGATGGAAAAAGGGACCAAAAAGGTGAGCACTTCCCCATTTATAGAACAAAATTCGACTCACCTACTCACATGCAACAACACCGAAAATGCCCCCCAAGCTCCCCAAATTCGGCTACCACCTTCCTGGCCATTTAATTCAAATTGATTTGAATTAATCAAATCACTTAACTCACTCCCAGCCACCCATTTGAAATCAATTCAAATTAAAAACAATATAAAACCCACCTTTATCCTACCTCCCTTCAAATAAAATAAAAAAATAAAACAACCCAATATCACCATTATCCCACCGAATTCAAAAATAAAGAAATACAAAAACTCATCCTTATCTTCCAATTTAATCTACATGTGCCGTCCACTGCCCTCAATTTGCTGCAAAAACAAAAGAATAAAAAAAAAAACTCCAACGCCACTCTCCAGGTTCGAACCTGGGACCAAACAGCTGCAAGCCTTACCCCCAACGCCCAGGCCACTCGGCCACTTTGATTTTTATGCCAAAAACCCCCATCAATTTATGTTAAACCCTTCTTACTCCAGCCCCATAACCGCACAACAAAATAAAACGCCAAAAACTGCTGCTCCAGCCCTCGAACCCGCGCTCTCTCCTCCCTCCAGCGCCTAAGTGACGCGCGCTAGCCACTTGACCAACGAGTTCTTTGTGTCTTAAAGTCGCCCCAACTCTTTTTAAAGCCTCCATCCCTGTAGCGCCATAATCCAAAAATTAAAACCCAACTGCTGCCTTCTTGGATCGAACCTAGGACCCTCAAAGGCGCTACCTCCAGCCCCTTAAGCTGCGCGTACAACCACTTTGCCAAAGCCTTACTTGTGCCATAGATTACCAAAAATAATTCTTAAGGCCTCCCTTGGCCCGATTCCCTTTTCACACTAAAAATCTAAAATTTTCCAAGGTCTTCCCTTTTAATCCCAATATTCTTAGAACCTCTAAAACTCATCCAAGCACTCCAAAAACCCACTAACACTTGATTAACCCAAAATGCACAGCCCCTAAACCAGGGTGTTACATTGATGATAAATAAACAACTTTTACAAAGTGATTTTTCATGAAAACTTGATTTAAGGACTACAATGAAAATTGGTGAAAATCCATGGAAAATGATGAAATTTGCAAAATGTATGTGCTGTAAAAGTTGTATGTATATTTTAGCTAGGCTTGGTTAGAGGGTCGGATTTCATGAATTTTATTTTCCGAGCTTAGGGACCAAATGGTAATTTATGGAAAAGTTAGGGGCAAAATGGTAATTTTGCCTAGGATAAAAATTGAGTCCAAATAAGTGCAGAATATGAGAATTGACATTAAATTTACTCGTATAGATCTAGATAGACCAAATTCAGAGTTAGAACGAGGAAAATGTCGGATTAGTGGGTTTATGTACACGAACATTTGTCAAGGTAAGTTCGTGTAACAAAATTGTATATATTTTTATGCTTGATTTAAATATTGTGTTTGTGAATTTTATTAATTTCATAAATATGTAAAATGATCACCTACTCGATATAGCCTGAGAAATGAAAAAGCTTGATAAAATGGTAAATGAATAAAATGTTACTTGTATGCTTGACATGAATGTGGAATGTGTTTCACTCGAATTACATAAATGTTACGAAGGTATGAAATAATCAAATGCTCGATAATGCTTGAAAAGTGTTTAAATCCTGGTTGAATAAATGGAAAATTGATGGATATGTGATTTCTCGAAATGAAAGAGGTCCTGCATTTGTTACAAATAGGATTTAGCTTGGATGAGTAATCCTTCGACCTCAATTCTGATAGGATTTAGCCCTGACGGGTAATCCTGATATAAGTCCTCTCTATCATATGTTGTGGATTGGATTTAGCCCAGATGGGTAATCCAAATCAAGCTCTTTAGAGCATATGACGTAAAAATGATTTATCCTAGACTAGTAATCCTGTTGTTTACATATATGTGGCTCGAGAGTGTACTCTTTGAAATTGTACCATATGGGTGCCATTGGACACGAATTGACAGATTCTGATTCGTACACCTCGAGTGTACTACCTGTGTATCCATCGATATTTCGAATAAATTCAACGGGTAAAGCTCTGATAAGGGTAAATATGAATTTAAGACAAATTTACATGGAATGATATATATATATATATATATATATATGATATGATATGATGTGATATGAAATATGACATGAAAAATGACATTACATGAAATACAAGGAAATGATGATTTATGACTAGTGATGTATGAAAATATGAAAAGATGATAATTGTACATGGAAATTATTTGATGAGAGTGTTCATCCTTGATTTTATATTTGTACACCTTGAATGTACTACTACTTGGTGACCTTAATACTCGAATAAAATGAGTAAAGTCCTGACATGAAACGATCTGAACTCGAAACGAACTACTTTGAAACTATACTTGTAATAATAAGAGATGATATATACATGCTTAATGAATACATGTTGTGGAAAGCATATATGCATGGAAACTTGATTGTTGGTTGAGCTTATACATGTCTTTATGTTATCATGGATTATATGACTAACAAGGGCAATGGGGATGTCTGTAGGGCTTGAGGTCAAATTAAGTGAATATGCCTTACATAGTTACCTCAAAATAGGATGAATGGTAAATTAAGTGCCATGTTATACGAACTTACTAAGCATGTAATGCTTACCCCGTTTTATTTTCTCCTGTTTTAGAGTAAATCGAAAGCTCATTGGATTGGAAGCTCTGCGAAGATCACTCACACTATCTATCGCCCCATGACGGTACAATATGGTAAATCAATTATGGTTGTAATGGCATGTATAGGTTATATTGGCCATATTGGCATGTAAATGTAAATGATGCTTGTAATCTAGCTATTGGAATGACTAGTAATGGTTGTTTTGATATACTTGTAATGTTATGCTATGGTAACCATATGCATATGTTAAGTGGCTGATCAAATCATGTTTAACACATAAATTAAACCAAGGTAGGGTATAAACATGAATGCATGCATTGATAGGCCATGTTGAATGATGAAATTTGCTTATTTGAATGCTTAGAATGGTTGGATTGTACTTGGTATGATTCAAGTGCAGGTCATGGGTGAAATTTTGGGTGAGAAATAAAGCTAGAAATGGCTTTATTTTTTCCACATGGATAGACACACGGGCGTGTGTCTAGATCGTGTGTGACACACGGCCTGGTAACACTGACATGTGGTTAGGCCTTGTGTCCCCTGCACCTTAAATTCAAGAAAACAAAATGCTCAGAATTGAGCACATGGGTAGAAACATGGACGTGTGTCTCAGCCGTGTGGGTGACACGGCCTTGAACACGAGCGTGTGTCTTGCCCGTGTGAAACCTGCCCCTAATTCGAATTGAATTAAATAACCACATTGATACGAACCGGCTTGGGGTGAGTCAAAACGTATGCGGATTGCCCAATCGTCTACGAGGAGGAATCAAGCCTTCAGAAAAATAATCAGAAAATATGATGAATTTGCGGAAGCTTTAAGTAAATAAATAGGAGTTGGTTCAGTTTGATAAAATAAAAAAATAAAATAGACAAAAGGATAATTGGATGGAGATGGATAAAAGAACTTAAAACAATAATCGATTCAACACTAAAGAGTGTCACCCCGGGTTCTATAATGTTTAAGGTGGATAAATGGAATCGATGATGGAAATGGAAATACGAACTTAACTTAAGAAAGATTCAACACTATATAACAGTGTCACCCCGTTTCTTATACCGCTAAGGTGGATAGATGGAGATAGGTTGATGAACGCCACACCAAACGAAATTTGGTGATAAGTTCAAACAAGTCGAAGACGCCACAAGCAAACTTGATAAGTTTAACGAAACTTATACGAAAATGAAGAGGAGATAAAATCACTCAAATGAACAAAGTTCATAAAATTTCATTCATAAAAATTCCTCCTTTTACAAATAAAATAGCAGGCATTTATAGGCTATTCTACAAACTAACCGAATGTACAAATACATAGTTTAATTGCTTTACAAATAAAAGAAAATAGCAAGAGCCTTTCAATTGCCATCCATGCTGTCCATCAATTGCCTTTTGCTGTCCATTGTAAGAGAAATGGGAGTTTTTAAATTCCATGATGGCCACAAACACCCATTAATAAAAGAAATGTCTTACAATGGGAGCACTTAAAACATATTCCCTTTTGCCGTCCAATTTAATGAAGACAAGAGACTATTTTAATTCATGTTGCTGTTTGATGCTCCACTCACAAAGCACACATGCACATTTTCTTAATTATTTATTCCATAGTTTCCATGTGCCTTATATCTTTGTGCCATCCATGTACCCAATTCTCTCAAAATGCAGCCCCTTATTCATGCCATCCTCACATATGCACCTATTTTAAACTTTAAATCTCAATTTCATTTGTTTATTCAAGACAAGCATGCCGTCCAACAACCCCATTATTTATGCTTCCATTCAATCTCCCAATGTGCCGTCCAAACATATATATATTCCTTCCACAAAAACTTTATTCAATGCCCATATTTCCTCCAAGAATTTATGTAATTCAAATAGCACATGCTTTGGTTTATCATCCTTCTTGCCGTCCCATTACTCACAAAAAGACAAGGATTTTCAATTTGTTTTGCTTGATTATTATATTCCCACATTCTTTCTCCATTTCAAGCTAGTGTCGTCCCTTGCTTTTAATCACACAATTGCACATTTTGTTTATTCATTCCTATGTGCCGACCGTATGATGAATGTGGCCTTGTATATTTTAATTCCATCCATTATCCTTGTGTTTGGCTTTCCTGCTCCAATTTCTATAATGCTCCACATTATTCCCTCAATATTCGGCCAAGACAAATCATTCTTTATTCTTCCAACAATTTCAAATCCATGCTCCCCTTGATTCATGCTACCTACCACATTAAGTCAACTTATTAATTTATAAAATGAGCACATTACAATGGCAATTAGATATCAAACAAATTCAGCAATCACTAATTAAATTAATTATTGACACATATTTATTGACACAAACTAATGCACGAAAGAAGACAAATTAATTAAAGCTTGCACAAATTAATTTTGACTAAATTACTTAATTAACTTAAATTAATTAATTAATTAAATTTCATTTAATTAACTTAAGCTAAGTTAACTAATTTTTTTATTCTAGCAATTAACTAATTAAAATGAGCTAAAAGGTGAGCTAAAAACGAGATCCACAAATTAAAATCGTTTGTACCCCGGGCGTGCTCGTATCATCCCCTCCCTCTTCAAGACGATTCGTCCTCGAATCGACCCGTTGGTTGTCCAAATAAAACTCCTTGCTGCAGTTTCAAGACCAAGGCTGAGAGGAGTAACATCAAGAAGCAAAAAATCTTGGACCTTTTTGTTCCCTTCACCGCTTAAAATAGCAGCTTGAACAGCAGCACCATAAGCAACAACTTCATCAGGATTTATGCTTTTGCAAAGTTCCTTGCCATTGAAGAAATCTTGTAAAAGTTGCTGAACTTTAGGAATCCTGGTTGATCCACCAACAAGAACAACTTCATCGACCTGACTCTTGTCGATTTTGGAATCTCGTAGACATTTCTCAATAGGTTCCATGCATTTCCTAAACAAATCCATGTTCAACTCCTCGAACCTTGCTCTTGTAATAGTGGAATAGAAATCAATACCTTCATAGAGTGAATCAATTTCAATGGTGGTTTGAGCAGTGGATGAAAGAGTCCTTTTAGCCCTTTCGCATGCTGTCTTAATCGCCTCAAAGCTCTTGCATTGGTGCTGATATCTTTCTTATTTTTCCTTTTGAATTCTTGAACGAAATAATTAACAAGCCTGTTGTCGAAATCTTCACCACCAAGATGAGTATCACCAGCGGTTGCTTTAACTTCAAATATACCTTCTTCAATCGTCAACAATGAAACATCAAAAGTGCCACCACCCAGATCGAAAATCAATACGTTCTTCTCGTCGGACCTTGATGCCTTCTTGTCCAAGCCATACGCAATTGCAGCAGCCGTTGGCTCATTGATAATCCTTAAAATATTAAGCCCAGAAATGGATCCGGCATCTTTTGTAGCTTGCCTTTGGGAATCATTGAAATAAGCAGGCACGGTGATAACATCATTTTTCACGGTTTGACCCATATAAGCCTCGGCAACCTCCTTCATCTTGACTAACACCATGGAAGAAATTTCTTCAGGAGCGAACTGCTTCTCTTCACCCTTGTAATTAACGATGATCATCGGCTTATCACCAGGGCCGGCAACAACCTTGAAAGGCCAATTCTTCATATCGGCTTGCACCGCTGGGTCAGAGAATCGACGACTGATCAAACATTTAGCGTTGAAAACAGTGTTCTGGGGGTTCATAGCGACTTGGTTTTTAGCAGCATCATTGATGAGACGCTCGGTGTCGGTAAAAGCAACGTAAGACGGTGTCGTTCGGTTACCTTGATCGTTGGCAATAATCTCCACTCGGTCATTCTGCCATACACCAACACAACTGTATGTCGTCCCGAGATCAATCCCAATTGCCTTGCCTTCAGCTTTGGCCGCCATTCTTATGTGTTAAACAATACCTCAAAAGAAAATTCAAGAATTAGCAAGAATTGTTTTAAACATACTTGCAACCTGAATAAAAAACAACACCAAACATATAAATCGCATGCAGACAGGCATAAGCACTTTATCATACAAAAGGATCAATGCCTTGTCAAAATTTTGGAACAAAAGCAGATAAGCTTCAAAGCATGCATATGTTCTAATTGGATTCCACAAGTCAAAATAAATATGCGAATAACACATCAAATGATAGATATAGTCGTCAAAAGCAAGTAATGAAGAAAAAGCATATGGCACCTGAAATTGAGCATTCAAACCTTGCTTTGTATTCGCACATGAATAAAAATGATCAAACACAAAATTCTTTTTGTCTTCTTTTAAAATAAATAGACCATTAATAAACAAAATAGGGCATTCAAATAATTCATGATCTAAATGCTTTACAAAATGGCAGTCATCATTATAAACTCTTTCAACATCTAAAATGAACAAAAATGTTTCAACAAATGCTTCATGACACTTATCGAAAACAATTATCTTTTTGTCAAGAACTAAAACAGATAGTCCATTATCCAACAAGATAAAACAATGAAGAACATCACGTTTTAAAGATTTTACAAGAATGGATTCAGCAACGTGATTCTTGTCAACATCCGAAGAAAACAAAATGGGTTCATAGGTTTCAAGTGTCTTACCTTTGGGTGTTGAAAGAAAGGAATCGACCTTACCTTTACGCGCAGTATGACAAAAGTCATTCTTACCTTGCTTGTCTTCACAATCTGAAAATCGAAGATCGAATTTACCTTGCTTGATCAAGATGAACATTCTCTCCTCGGGCATGTAATGTAGTCGATGCTTTATTCGCGAATCAACATTTTTCAAACAAAATGGGGACTCCATGTACACGAATTGCATGTACAAACACAAATTTTGCTTAAGGAACGAATAAAATTTGCAAACAAGGTTGACAAAATTCGTTATCTTATTCAGAAACCAAGTATCGAATTGATGGGAATTTCTCACACACAATTGTTGAGACTTGATTTTTTTACAAAATATACAGGATGATACAAAACATATTCCTGGTTTAAAAACATGTGTTTGATTGTTTAAGTCAAGATGTATCAACGGTTTCATTAAATCAAACATATTAAACCAAAAAGAAATTTGCATACACGACATCATATGAACAAAACTCTTTGTACTCGTCAAAACAAAATTGCACAAATTCAACGATTTTTCAAGAGACAAAAATTGATTCACTAAATCACCATATTTGAACAATTTATTTGCTTTTCGTGAAAACTTGTCATTTTGCAAAATCATTGGGTTTTTTCGAGAAGAACAAAAAATATCAAGCATATGTAACGAGCAAAAATTGATTGGATGAAAATAAGGAAAGATTTTAAAAACTAAGTCACCAAAGATTTCATTAACAAATGTCAAATCATTCTGCGACTTGGTTATTAAAATTTCCTTACCTCGCTTACCTTCCGGCTCGTGGGGTTCAACTTTACCTTCAACTTTACCTCTTTCAATCAACTCTTTCGGGAGGTATTGAAGTTGTAGGTTCTTGTACGATACGTCGGGAGCCTGAAATGAAGAAGCAGAAGAAGAACAAACTTCAAATGAGTTAGTTAAATCAACACTCACTTCTACTTGCTCATTTCGTTTTCTCGTTTCATGTTCACATACTTTTTTGTTTTCTTTCTCTTTTTCTTGTTCTTTTTCAATGATCTTCTCAATGGCCTTTTCAAGCTTTCTCAAAACTTGCTCATTTTCTCTCTTTCTTGCCTCTTTTCTTTCTATTTCTATTTCTTTTTCTTTGTTTCTATTACATGAAGTTACAAAAGATTCATAATAATAAGAATTTCCAAAAGAAGAAAAATTATTTACAGATGAATCACGATAATTGCGTTGGGAAGAATACTCCGTGTAGGACTTCTTTGAATCATACGTCCAATAACTTGTGCTTTCCTGTCCGTCGCCTTGAAGAGAATCAAGCTCGCAACTTTCTTCTCTCTGTCTCGAAGGCCGCATTGAGTAGGATTCCTGGTAATAATCTCTTCTAGAATAGTCCTTGGTCGGGTATTGTCGTGCTGTTCTTAACTCTGTCCTTTGTGTTGAAGAAGTTCGCCCTCGATGATAGGAAGATGGGAGGTACCTCTTGCGCATCACTTCTTTCATTTCAGACCATGTTAATATTGGGTGCTCTCCATTTCGTTTTCGACTCTTGGTGAATTGATCCCACCAAGTCATGGCATAATCGGTGAAACTATTTTCCGCCAGTCTTACCTTCTTGCTTTCCAAATAATCGTGGTACCCAAAAACCATTTCTACTCGCATTTCCCATTCAAGGTATGCATCCGGATCGGTTCTACCTTGAAACGGTGGAATGTTTGACTTGTTATTCTTCTTGACGTCATTAAAACATCCTTGATCTCTAAAGCTTCGGTTTCTTTGATTGCATCGCCTTTCGCTTTGGTTGTATGATGGATCGAACCAATCGCCATCTACAGTACTTCTTCTTTCAAAATATAGAGACATGCTATTGTTGCTGAAAGAAATATGTTATCAAGAAAATAAAATAAAATAAAATAAAATAAACATAAAAAGTTAAAACACCTTGCCACGAAAACTCACAAGTCACTCCAAAGAAAAAAAAATCACTCTTTACTCGTGTTTTCACTCGTATTAAGGCTTTTCTTTGATGAATACACTCGTGCCTTTTACCGATATTTCTCACTCTCACAAATTCGTATTTCGTTTTCGAAAGACTTATTTGCTGCTTGAGGGTCGGCTTCAAAATTGGTAACAAGGGTTTGATGTCGGGTATAAGGTTGGCTAAAAAATTTTTTTATTATTTTTTGTCACGAGTAGGCTAAAACAAAGAAAAAAAATTTTAGGGGTCGGGCAGGAAGATGAAGAGGGTGGAGTAGTGGCTTTAAGATCGGGAACAGAGTAGACAAATTGAAGACAAATACAATAGGAACGAAAATAATTTTTTTTTGAATTTTTTTAACTTCGATTTTGTTTTACGAACCTATTCCGGCTTCATGTATGGTCGTCGGTAGTCCTTGTTTTGTAGCTTTGATACCAGATGATATGAACCGGCTCGGGGTGAGTCGAAATGTATGCGGATTGCCCAATCGTCTACGAGGAGGAATCAAGCCTTCGGAAAAATAATCAGAAAATATGATGAATTTGCGGAAGCTTTAAGTAAATAAATAGGAGTTGGTTCGGTTTGATAAAATAAAAAAATAAAATAGACAAAAGGATAATTGGATGGAGATGGATAAAATAACTTAAAACAAGAATCGATTAAACACTAAAGAGTGTCACCCCGGGTTCTATAATGTTTAAGGTGGATAAATGGAATCGATGATGGAAATGAAAATACGAACTTAACTTAAGAAAGATTCAACACTATATAACAGTGTCACCCCGTTTCTTATATCGCTAAGGTGGATAGATGGAGATAGGTTGTTGAATGCCACACCAAACGAAATTTGGTAATAAGTTCAAACAAGTCGAAGAGGCCACAAGCAAACTTGATAAGTCTAACGAAACTTGTACGAAAATGAAGAGGAGATAAACTCACTCAAATAAACAAAGTTCATAAAATTTCATTCATAAAAAGTCCTCCTTTTACAAATAAAATAGCAGGCATTTATAGGCTATTCTACAAACTAACCGAATGTATAAATACATAGTTTAATTGCTTTACAAATAAAAGAAAATAGCAAGAGCCTTTCAATTGCCGTCCATGCTGTCCATCAATTGCCTTTTGCCGTCCATTGTAAGAGAAATGGGATTTTTTAAATTCCATGATGACCACAAACACCCATTAATAAAAGAAATGTCTTACAATGGGAGCACTTAAAACATATTCCCTTTTGCCGTCCAATTTAATGAAGACAAGAGACTATTTTAATTCATGTTGCCGTTTGATGCTCCACTCACAAAGAACACATGCACATTTTCTTAATTATTTATTCCATAGTTTCCATGTGCCTTATATCTTTGTGCCGTCCATGTACCCAATTCTCTCAAAATGCAGCCCCTTATTCATGCCATCCTCACATATGGACCTATTTTAAACTTTCATTTAATTAATTAATTAATTATTTAAGTTAATTAAGTAATTTAGTCAAAATTAATTTGTGCAAGCTTTAATTAATTTGTCTTCTTTCGTGCATTAGTTTGTGTCAATAAATATGTGTCACTAATTAATTTAATTAGTGATTGCCGAATTTGTTTGATATCTAATTGCCATTGTAATGTGGTCATTTTATAAATTAATAAGTTGACTTAATGTGGTAGGTAGCATGAATCAAGGGGAGCATGGATTTGAAATTGTTGGAAGAATAAAGAATGATTTGTCTTGGCCGAATATTGAGGGAATAATGTGGAGCATTATAGAAATTGAAGCAGGAAAGCCAAACACAAGGATAATGGATGGAATTAAAATATACAAGGCCACATTCATCATATGGACGACACATAGGAATGAATAAACAAAATGTGCAAGTGTGTGATTAAAAGCAAGGGACGGCACTAGCTTGAAATGGAGAAAGAATGTGGGAATAAAATAATCAAGCAAAACAAATTGAAAATCCTTGTCTTTTTATGAGTAATGGGACAGCAAGAAGGATGATAAACCAAAGCATGTGCTCTTTGAATTAAATAAATTCTTGGAGGAAATATGGGCATTGAATAAAGTTTTGTGGAAGGAATATATATATGTTTGGACGGAACATTGGGAGATTGAATGGAAGCATAAATAATGGGTTTGTTGGACGGCATGCTTGTTTACATATGAAGAGGAACTGAACAGTATCTTAGCTCGTGAAGTGAAAGAGTTGAGAAAAACGAAAATTCCGTTAGTGAAAGTACTATAGAATCGACACGGAATAGAAGAAGCAACATGGGAGCCGGAAGATTCAATGAGACAGCAATATCCGACTCTGTTTAACGGTAAGATTTTAGGGGACGAAAATCCCTAGGGGGAGAATTGTAACAGTCTGATTTATACCCTAGTCGGAACAGTGGTTTCGGGACCACAAATCCGAGTCTGTATAATATTTTAATATTATTTTCTGTTTCGTTAATATGCAACTAAGAATGTGGTAAGTTTCTGTGAGTTAATTTGTCTGTCTGTGTGTTTAATTAGATAAAAAGGATTAAATTGCATTGAAATGCAAATTTGTATGTTTTATGAAAAGATGCTTAATTTTCATGTCTTTGTAAGTATGAAGGTTTCATGTGGCAATTATACCAATACTTGAGATAGTGGAATGAAAATGGTCAACAATGACCTTGTATAATATGTTTTAAATTTTTATGTTATAAGGTTAAAATTGGAAATGAATTATTAAGTTATATTATAATAAAAGCAAAAGCATAAAATTTGCTATAGTTATCATCTTTCCACCGAAAACACAAACAAAATAGGGAAGAAAGGCTTTGTTATATTCGGCCATTTGAGAGTTTAATTCAAGGTATGTTTTTGATCGGTTTTCGATAATTTCTACGTTTTCGCAATCGTTGCTTCGTAAACTTTGTAGCCCGTGTTTTTATTTTGAGAATTTATGATGTTTTTGAGATGAGCATTTGATGAACTCATATGATTTATGATGTTTTATGGTGTTAAATGTAAGATTTAAGCTAGATGAATATATTTTGTTCTTGAATTTTTGATGAATTTAGCTAATTAGGGCTAAATTGAGAAAATATTATTTTGGAGGACTAATTTGTGAATTTGATGAAAAATATGGACTTATATAGTCCCTAAGGAGATTCGACTATGCATTGTGTGAACAAATTTTGTGAATTTGATGTTTTCAGAAAAATAGACTAAATTGATAAATTATACAAATGTGAGGGTTAATTTGTAAATAGCCCTAAATGTGTGTCCTTGGATTGAGTTGAATGAATTGAATGAATTAAAGGGTTAATTCTGAATATGTTTAGATCAAGAACCAAGGAAAACAGACCTAGATCACAGAAAAGCGAAAGTAACCGAGTAGTCGTTTCCATTTCCGTTAAATCGAATCCGAGGTAAGTCATTATGCAAATAAACGTATTCGTATTGAATTATGTATGTTCTTATGATTATTGTTATCGATGAATACTTATGATATGATCTGTTTATGAATTCCGAGATAAGGATTACTTAGTGATAATGTCCGAGAAGTCCCGTACGAACCTAGGAATAGTTAGGACTAGCTAGTCATGACATAGGTATCTGTTCTGTTTTATCATGTAAGACGATGTCTGGGACGTTGGCATTGATTTGAAATTTCGTGTAAGACCTCGTCTGGGACGTTGCCATCGATATGATTTTTACGTGTAAGACCATGTCTGGGACATCGACATCGTATTGATTCGTGTAAGATCCTGTCTGGGACAGTGGCATCGATATCTGAGTACATATAAGACCTCGTCTGGGACGTTGGCATTGTACGACTATTCTGAGCTTTCTGAGTATCCTACTAGATTCCTTATGGTTCAATAGGCAAGTCTGTGATACGAATGGCTATGTAAGTAGTGAATCCATTTTAGGTACGTTGATTTATACACTAAGTGTGTATATACGGTAAGTACCTATGTGATCTTACTATGATGATTATGTATATTGGGATAACAATATGATATGTGAAAGTAAACATGAAAGAGCTATGTATACATACAACTTTTGAATTGGTGAATGTGGCAAATATGGTCAAGTATATGGACAAAAGCATATATGTGATAGTTTACTAAGTAATTATGATGTGCAAATGTACCTATGCGCATATATGCCTTCCATGCTAAGTTTGTTTCTATTATGACTTACTAAGCCTTTGGAAAGCTTACTCTGTGTGTGTGTTTTCTCTGTTACATAGGTCGTCAAAGCTACTGAAGGCTCGGGACCATCAAGGATCGTCATCACACTACTAAACTCATTTTGGTACACTTTGGAAATGTATATAGTTAGATATGGCATGTATAGGCTAGTATTTGGTATAAGTTTGTTATATGAACTTAGCCATGTGATTTGGCTATTTATGAGTTGAGAATTTGCTTAAATGAATGCGAAAGTGAAGTATGTTTTTGGCATGGTTATTGATCTATGGATTGGTCAATTTTTGGGTAAGCATTTGGTTGAATTATACTTGATTTACATATGTTTTGGTCTTGGAAGTTGGCATGATTGAAATGGATATTGAATGTTTAGATTGAATGGTTATTTTGGTTGTCTAGTATCCATGAAATATGTTGGTAAATATTGCTTTTAGGTAAGACCCAAGTGGGTGGCATTTTGGCATTGAAAATGGCCTATAATGTCACACGGTTGTGGCACACGGGCGTGCCTAGTGACCGTGGGCGTAAGTCAATATAAGGCCTAAAGGCACATGGCCACGACACACGGACGTGCCTGGTAGCCGTGTGGTTTTGATAGGATCGACCACGGCCAAAGTACACGGGCGTGCTTGGTGGCTGTAGAGCAAAGGTCAGTTTCGACCACGGGGAGGACACACGGGTGTGTCTAGCAACCGTGGGAGGCACACGGCCTGCCCACACGGGCGTGTAACCCCTAAAACTTAGAAATGTTTTAAATTTCCGAGAAATTTGGTATGTGTTCCGGTTTAGTCCCGATCATGTTTATAGCATGTTTTAGGTCTCGATGACCTACTAAGGGGACATTATTATTGAGGTGAATATTCAATCGTATGACATTTCTGTAAATATTCCGATCTGTTCGATAACACCTTTAACCCTAGTCCAGCGATGGATACGGGTTAGAGGTGTTAAAACGAGCTTATTTAAGCTGAATCAAGCTCGTTGAATGAGCACACGAACTCATTGAGCTGGATCGAGCTCAAATAAGCTGAATTTGAACTGGACGAAGCTCGTGGAACTGGAAACGAGATGGGATTAGCTTGCCAGCAACACAATGCTCGACTCAGGATACTTGTCCGATGAAGTTCGCGGGGCGTGCTCGCATCAGTTTCGGGATTGCCTTTGGAGCTTCGTACTTGATGCTAGCGCGCCCAGTGAACCCCGTCAGTCAAGTCTCCTTAGTCGAGCCTTGCATAGTTAGCAAGCTGATCCCAGTTCATTTCAAGCTCCACGAGCTCCGTCCAGTTCAAATTCAGATCATTTGAGCTTGAATCAGATCAATACTTTAGTCTTTAATTATGTCTTGTTTAATTAAATGCATATTTAGTTGATGTCATGCATTATGTAACTCCCATGTTAGTATAAGTCTACATCATTAAATTAAGTCTTGCATTAAGTACTCATTTGTTTATTTAGTTTGCATTTCAAACCATGCATTTAAGCATCTTAGTTTAATTAATAACTGCTTTTGTTGAACTTCATTTAATAAGTGTTGCTCTTAATTAATCTAGTTCCTAGGATTATTTATTGATGCATGAGTTAAGTTTATTTAATGATGTGTCTTTAATTAACTAGTTGTTGGAATAATTTATGCATTGTCCATTTACCTAAGTTAAGTATTAATGTGTGTTATATTTAATAAATGATTACATGTGTTTATTAAGCTCATTTTAATGTATTTATTGCAGGAGTCTTTTCAAGTCATAACTATTACAATATAAAGGCTGTTACACATTAAATAAAGTGACTTTTTAAGTCATTTTCGGTTACAAATGAAGTGACTGTTACAAGGGATGTTTTATACATCATTTAAAGGAGGTTTAAGGAGTATTTAATCATCCAAATTAATTTTGGCAACAACCTTTGCACTACCAGTCGTTTTTGTCATTTCAAGGGTTATTTCAAGCATTCAAACATCATTAAGAAGCTAATTAAAAAGATGGTGTCCATTCGGCTGACCAAGGGCTAACTCAAGAGTCATTTTCAAGCACTTAAAGTCATTCATTCAGCTGAACTAAAGAGAATTCAAGGATGGAGTTATTTGGCTCAAGAATGTGAAAAGACTTGAGTTAAATTTCAGCTTTTAATTGGCACATTAAGTTGAATGTTTTTGACCATTCAGCTAGCCTAATTTAGCACTATAAATAGGTGAAATCAGCCTTTGTAAAGGAGCTTTTTATCTTTTTTCTTAGTTTGAAAACATTATTGAACTTATATGAAATTTGAGATTTCTTCCTCTCATATTTTGTTGAAGAACTCGTTGGCTTATCTAGGTCATTAGTGGTGCCAACCTGCCTTCTTCTTTATCCTGAACTTATAACTATCAAATAGTGTGGCGTTCACCCTTATACCAAGGCTCTGACTTTCCTAAGTAGCGGGTCGAGGTTCTCCTATACTCCATCCGACCATCTTGTAAAATTATAAGCATTTGGGTCAATATTTTCTAATATTGGTACATGTTTGTTTTTGAGATCATTTTTCATTCCATTTCATCTTTTCGTTTCATCATAATTGAACCATCCATTTCCCTTTCTATCCATTCTTTGTTATCCAACTTCCATTTTTATTTCCATAATTATATTCTCCAAAATTGAACCTATACATATTGTTCACAACTATAAACCCCTTTTTGAACCCATAAATATAGCTTCTGCCATCATTTTACCTAAAGATATCCTCTTAAAAAGAGCTGAATGATACTTCTTCGTAGACGATCGGGCAAAACTCACATACGACTCGACTTACCCCGAAGCGGATCGTATCAGTACTTCTTATTTTAAATGGCTAGGATACCAGATGATACGATCCCGTCTTTGAATTGAATTCGATATGTATTCGAGATTGCCCGATCGTAAACGAAGAAGTAGGTTTTTGAGCTCGTAAGAAAGTAAACGGGTCTTTATTCAACTAAGAGTGGAATTAAATAGGAGAAGAAGATGTCTCGAAATAAGTTAAGTACAAGATGAACATTCGGTTTTAGTTTTAGATTCAATGATTTAGAAGATGGTTACGGGTTATGGAAAAGAGTGGTGTAATTTGATAATATGGTTCGAGTAATTGGGTTTTGAAAGATGAGTTCGATGTGATAATAAGAAATGGTCAGTTATTAAGTGATTGGATTGGTAAGAGAAGATTTAGTGGAAACTATTGAGTTTTGGAAATGGACGTGATTGGTACGAAATGGTCTTAAGAAACAAGCAAGAACCAATACCAAATTGGTATCGACCCAAATTGCTTATAAGGTTCTTAAGGTTCGGTTTTGATGGAATTGGACCTCGACCCACTATCAGATTGGATAGGAACCTCGGTATAGGAAGATAACAAAGGAAACGGGTTGATGCCACTAGCTCACTAGATAAGCCAACGAGTCCTTAAATGAAATTGGAGAAAGGTGCTCTCACAAATTCGACAGATTTTCATTAACTAATTTGGCAAAAGTCCCTTACAATTGAAAATGGCAAGCTATTTATAGACTCATCTAGCTAGCCGAATGGACATGCTTTATGCCTAAGAAATTCAGCCTTGAATAACCTAGATTAGTCTAGAATAAACTCATTAATTTGATGATTAACATTCAGCCAATGAACACCAAAAATCAGCTTCTACAATGGCCTAGGTGCAGCCGAAATTTAATGGAGACGTTGGGAGCTGAATTGCAACATTAAATTCAGCATTAGAACTTGGATAGCTTAATGGGAGTTTAATGTTTGCCTTGAGTAGTTTGCTGGTCAGTTGGTATGAACACAAGGGATCCAAAGGCCAAAAGTGTGAAAACATAGAAACTAAACAACCTTTAATGTGAACGCCCCATGCTGCTGGTGTGAACACAATAATAATGGAACTTGGTTGAGCTCAATGGCCACGTTGGAAAGGTAAACAACAATTATGGTGGCTATTGCAATGACCGAACCAATACCACTCTTTGGGAAAAGAATTCAACAGCTAAGTGGCCTTAAATGCCGTCCCAAACAATGCACCTGCACATTAATTAAAGTCAGCTCATTAACTCAATGTAAACTCATTAGTTTCCAGCAACTTAAGACGCATTTAAACCTTGTTTTGTGCTAGGAAACATTAAGTAAATGATGATTAACACGTGTCTTAAATTCGGTTGGAGCTAGGACAAATTAATGAGCTAATTCGGCTAGACCAATTAAATGGACAGCAAGCTTTTAAATTTGTCCTAAGCTTTTATATTAAATCTTAACTATTAAATATGTTATAATTAAAACATAATCAAGCTTATTTAAAATGTCCGGGTTTAAACCAATTAATTAATATGGTCAAATTTATTTAATGTATCAAGCTTATTTAATAACTAAGGCCGAATAAACTTATTGAGCTCAATGTGGGAGCATGAGCTAGGGTTGAGCTATGGTGAGCTCATGAGCTGGCTTGTAGCTGAGATTAAGCTTGGAAGCTTGAAGTTGAGCTTGTAAAAGAGTATGACATGGACTTTTAAAGTTGCCACCAGCTTGTTTGAGAGGTCTAGCTTTGACATCGTCCCACGCTTGCTAAACTAAGGCCGTAATAGCTTCCTTAAATTGTTTTGCACGAGCCCTTGTGATCTACCCTTGAGGTAGCACCATCAGATCTCGGCTCAAACTTGTCTCATGGTGGTGCGTAATCATATCACTAACCCCAAAGCCGCAATAAGTTGTAACGAGATGAAATACGAACTTACAAGAGTGAGAAGAACGGTAAAAGGCACGAGTGAATTCACTAGAGAAAAAGCCGATTTTGAGTGAAACACGAGAGTGAGTGATTTTTTTCTTTGTGAGTGGTCGTGAGTATTTGTGGTGAGGTACTTATTTTCTATTTTAGTTTTATCAATTCTTCTTTTCAGTAAATAATCATGTCTCGAGAAGAGATTTTCGCGTTTGAATTTCAATATTTGTTGGAAGAAATGGAAAGCATGCTCGACTGCAGAATTAAGCCAATTCAAGGCAAGCGAGAATCTCGAGCAACAACCCGATGGAAGCAAACTCCAACAAGTCAGAAAATGGAGTCACGAACATCATGAAGACATCTTCCCAAAGACTATTCGAGAAGAGATTATTATCGAGACTCCTACTCAACAAGGCTTTTGAGACAATGAAAAGAAAGTTTCAAGTTTGAGATTTTTTGAGGCGACAAACGAGAAAGTACAAGTTATTCTTCGTATGCTTCAAAGAAATCACGCACGAAGGATTGTTCCCAAAAAATTGATCAAGAAACCGACGAGATTACTTTCTCTTTCTTTGAGCAAAATATCCATCTTTTTTATTCTTTTATATCATATTCATGTTGTAATCAAATCGAAAAAGAATACAAAAGAAAAGAAAAAGAAAAAGAAGTTGAAAAAGAAATTGAAAAAGAAAAAGAAGTTGAAAAAGAAATTGAAAAAGAAAAAGAATTTGAAAAAGAAAATGAGAGTGAAGAAAAAAGAGAAAACTGAAAAAGAAAGAAAAGAAAACGAGTCAGAAAAACAAATGAGAGAAAAAGAGGCAAAAGATCAAGAAAAGGTGAGGAGTGTTTCAATTAACCCATATGAAATTTGTTCTTTTTCTATTCCTTCTTTCCAGGTGCCCAAAAATCCAAATGGCGAATATCAACTTCAATACCTTCTTGATGAGTGACGTTTTCGTATGACCGGGAAAAGTAAGGTTGTTGAACCACAAGAGCTTGAAGGTAAGCAAGGTAAGGAATTTTTAATAACCGAGTCACGACAATCTGATTTGACATTTGTCAATAAAATTTTTGATGACTTAGTTTTTAAAAGATACCCATATTTTCACTCGATTAATTGCTACCCTTTGAAAGTGGTTGATATCGTTCGTCCCGATCGAAAAACCAAAGATTTAATTTTGTGTAATGACGGTTTTTCACGAAAAGCGATTAAAATTTTTGATTGTGATGATTTTGTGCATCAATTACTGCCGTGTGTAAAATCTTCAAATTTGTGCAAATCTATTTTGAAGTTCGAAAAGAGTTTTGATTGTTCGTTATGGTGTATGCAAAAATTATTTTAGATTGACATGTTTGACTTAATGAACCCTTTGCTACACTTTGGCATAAGTAATCAAAATCATGTTTTTAACCCGGAATCTGTTTTTGTTCATTTAGTGGGAAAAACCAGCAACTTGAATTTCGTGCGAATAATTTCCATTTGTTTGATACTTGGTTTTTGAATAAGGTAACGAAATTTGCCAAATTTGTTTTCAATTTAAATTCGTTCCTTTATCTATTTATGTGATTACGTGAAGTTCGCATTTCATTCCGACAAGATTAACTCAACCACGAAGTTTTGCCTACACTACCTTTCCAAGGAAAGAATGTTTTTGTTGGCTAAGAGAGGTACTGCCCAATACGATTTTCGGTCATTTGTTTCTAAAGGTGAGAAAGGTAAGATTCTGTTATTCCTTAAACCACCTCAATCAAATCGAATTGATGATTTTGCTCACAACTTGAATCTTGAAAAGGTAAAGTACTTTGATGGTGTTAATTGACATTCTTTGATTGGTGAAAGAATGTGTGTTTTGAATGATGACATCAAGACTTTTGTTTTTGGAAAATGTGATGCGTTTGTTGGAAAATCCATGTTCAAACTTCCTTTGCCAAGATTTCTCCATGTTCCTAATTTTGATCAGAATGTGTGTTTTATGAACTGTTATGAGACGTTGATTTGTTTGAACCATTGATACGAACTCGGCCATTGAAGATTCGAGTCGTAATATGTGCCCGATCAAAAATTGGAGTAAGTTAGGCTTTTCAAGAAAATGGTTTAAGAAGGAAAGGGATTAGGCTCAAAATGGTTCGTTGATGTATGGATAGGTTGGAAAGAGATGAATAGAATAATTATCTAAGAGTTCAAGCCGAACTAACACAAAAGGTGTGTTAACCCAAGTCTTAAGTGAACACTTAGGTTAGGATGGGGTTCGGTGGAAGGCTAAGGTAGATAAATGGAAATCTTGACTCGCTATCAATAGGTGATAGGAACCTCGGTATAGTTGAATGCCACACTTTGGGGGTTTCAAAGTGATAAGTTCGGATAGACAAAGACAAGGATGACGCCACAAGGGATACTTGATAAGTCAACAAGTCTTTGTAGAGAATCGAGAGTTGAAAAATAAACTCACAATTTAACAAAATTATACAATTGTTCATTAGCGTCCAAAATGTGGATTACATAGCCTATTTATAGACTGAACAAGGCTAGCCGAATGGCCACTTTACCAGCTCATTAATCCTTAAGTTTTCCTAGGAAACTTCCTAGTAATTTCCTAAACACATATTCTAGAAGAATTTAATTTAAAAATCTGAATGGTTTGCTTCTAGAACAAAGATTCGACTGAACATGGATGGATATTGTCTACATTCGGATGAGGTGTTTTAAGAGTTTAATTGCTGCCTTGGATAAGAGGAATGGCCAGCTTGAAGAGAAGTAACCTTTGGCCGAATGGTCACTTGGGAGGAGCACCAAACAACAGCCCCTTGAGATCTACGAAAAGCCACCAGCTGGTCATTGAATTCCTTAAGTGTTACTTGAAAGGGGGCGGTGAGCTAGGCCAAGGAGCCAAGCCGAAAATGTCAGAATTATGAGAATCACTCGAAGATAGCCAGTTGATCCATCTCTAGAAGCCGGAATTCTACTCAAGACGGCGGATCTCTCCTTCAATTCCTTCAGGGGGTTTTAGGGATTACTTATGTTTTGTTTTATCTTTTCTTCTGAGATGTTTTCTTTATTTATTATGAACTAAACCCTTCAGATACCCGAAGGGGATGAAACCTAGATGAATCTTGTTATTGTTTTTTGAATTATATGATAAATACTTAGTTTATTCTTAATTATGTGAACTTAATCCAAATTTAATGTGCTTAGGTGGAGGAGGAATAGACCCTGCCTAAGAGTAGATTTAACATAATTAAGCAGAGTTGATCGCACACCTAGAGATAGGGTGACGAGATTTTGCCGGATTAGGGTGAAACCTAATATGGGAGTCCATAGATCGATTTACTGCTATTCTAGGGGGTTATTAAGTGAGAAAGAGATTTCCGTTAATTAACCTAGGGTTAAACGTTATTCGCCTTGAGAGAGGGTTTAATATACGTTAGGGAGTCTTACAGATCAAACTAAGTGAATAAATCATATGGTTCAGTGTTAATTACAAGTGAAGTCTAGGTGGATTCTTCTTGAGGCTATTGTCTTGATCAATTGATTTTTTCTTCAAAGTTATTTCCCAATTCATTCTCTTTTTGTCTTTGCGTCTTAGCTTAGTAATTAGTTAGTTATAGATTAAAACAACTTCACTTATTTTAGGCAAAATACCAGAAAGAAAGTTAATATTAGTACTTTTAGTTCCTGTGGGTTCGATAATCCAGTCTTGCCTAAGCTATACTACTGTTCGATAGGTACACTTGCCTTTAATCATTGTCAGAGTTAGTTTCCAGGTTTGATCATTCTCTTTATAAATTTTAAAACTCTGATTTAGCGATCAAGTTGTTGGCGCCATTGCCGGGGAACTGAAATATTAAGAAAGCTCTATTTCTATTACTTTAGCCATTATTTTTATTTTTCGCAATTTACTTTTATTTTTATTTTTTAGGTTAAATTTTGATTTTTGCTAAATCCTCTTTCTTTCTTTTCCAGCAGGTACCTCTAGTTTATGACTAGAAGGAACCCGAGAGGGCCTTTAGTATACGACAGTGAAATTGAAGCTACCGTTCGTAGGACTCGCAGAGAAATCAGGCGAGGCCTAAACTACACAGAGGAAGACCAAGAAGGTAGATCCAATCCTACTGAAGGGATGGACGAAAATAATCCACAACCACATGATGTGGGAGAACATAATGCTACATGTATTTTAGTAGGAGCATAATCGAGTATTGTTAGGCCTGCTACAGCTGCTAATAATTTTGAATTAAAGCCTAACACAATACAAATGATTCAACAATTTGTTCAATTTGATGGTTTGCAGGACGAAGACCCAAACACTCATATAGCTAATTTTTTAGAGTTCTGTGATACCTTCAAAATAAATGGCGTTTCTGATGATGCCATACGTCTTCGGTTATTTCCCTTTTCATTAAGGAATAAAGCCAAACAGTGGTTAAACTCGTTACCACGAGGGTCAATCACTACATGGGAATAAATGATCGAAAGATTTCTTTTAAAATATTTCCCACCGGCCAAAATGGCCAAATTACGGAATGATATCTCTTCTTTCGTGCAGATGGATTTAGAGACATTATATGACGCCTGGGAGAGATACAAGGATCTCTTGAGAAAGTGTCCGTGTAATATCCCAAAATAGGGGTTGCGAGTTTGGAAAATAACTCGAGTGTTAGTGGGCCTCAGAGTGATTTTAATGTGTTATTAGAGTTCCTAAAGCCCGAGGATAAAATGGGAGCATTTTGGAAATTTTAAAAATTTGGGGTTAAAAATGGAAATTTGGTTAAGGGAGGCCTTAAGTAAATTTTTTGTAAAATTGTGGCATATAAAATGCCCTGGTAAAGTGGTCTTCGCATGCCACTTAAGGTTTAGTTTAGCGCTAAGCAGGTCAAGGGGTCGAGCAATGCTGGGCGCATGGTTTTTATTTTGTGCTATATGGTGTTATGGACTAAGGAGGCCTTAAAAGAATTTTCAACGCGTCTGTTAGCATAAAATGAACATTGACCGAGTGGTGAGGATGCTTGCAGCCAGGGTACATTAGCGAGAACTTGTGTTCGAGACGCGCTGGAAGCGCGGGGTGAGTTTGTATTTTTTTATAAAGGGAAGCTAACGGGAAAAAGGGTTTAAAAGAAATTCACGATGCATTCACGTCATGAAATTCCAAGTGGCCGAGTAGCCAAGGACATTGCGTGAGAGCTAAGGCTCGGAGGACTCGCGTTCGAGTCCTGAGGATCGCGCATAAGGCGCTCTATTTTTCTTTTAGCGCTGGAACATAAGGCGCCAGCGAAGCAAGGTTTAAAAGAATTTCCATGCGTTTATTGGCTTGAAATGCGCATTGGTCGAGTGGCAGAAGGTGAGGGGAAGCTCCCTCAGGTCTCGGGTTCGAGACCTGGGACAGTGCCTGGACGTTATTTTTTTTGCTTTTCAGGAGAGAAATAAATATCTTGCATGGCACATGCACGCATGCACGCATGCAGCTGCTGTTGCCTTATTTTGATTGGAAACTTGGGGCTTCAAACTTTTATATTATTGTTTTAAAGAAAGAGTTTAAGTAATAGGTTGTTATTTTTATGGTGTTGCAATAATTTTTAATGAATTAAAACAATGGAAAGTGATGTTGAGATTAGCAAGGGAGAAGAGTGCTTGGCCGGCCTTGATTTATGTAAAATGGAGAGGCATGCACGCATGCTTGTGGGTACTGCCCTATGTTGTTTTACTTTATTATTATTAATTGTTTGCTTAGGGTAATGGGATATATATATATATAATATTATTATTATTATCAACTTCTATGAGAATATGGGAAAAGGATAGAATAAAGGAATAAACAATATTCAAAAAAAAAGGAGAAGCATGTGCGGCATGGGTTGTAAAAGTATGGCCGATTGAAAGCATTGGAGCTCATAGGGACTTGGTGGATCGGCCTTGGTAATAACAATGAAAGCATTGCTGAAATCCATGCTTTGCTTTCCCTTTCCTTGCATTTTTGGAACATGGCCGAATGAAACAAAGCTTGGGGAAAAGAGGGGAGGCATGGCCGGCAAATTGTTTAGTAAACTTGGCCAAAAATCCATTCCTTCCCTCCATTTTGGTAATGGCCGAATGTTGGAGACCATAGAAAGCTTAGTCGAAATTTGTTTTGTTCCTTTGACATTGTTGTCTTGACCAAGAGAAAGAAAGAAAGAGTAAGTTTGAGTTCGGTTTTGATGAAGCTAGTAAGTATTTCGGCTAGCTCTTGTTGATCTCTTTGTCTTTTCATTGTTGCTAGCCGAACATGATAGACACTATTGCCGAATCCTTATTGAAGAAGGTGTCTTGACTACTTCCTTTTAGTCTCTCTAAGCAAAAGATTGGTAAGTACCCCTATTAAGTAGTTGGTTTCTTCTCCTTTTCTTTTTGCATGCCGAAATCAAGGCTAGTTTTTGATTCTAAGAATAGCCAAACATGCTAAAGGCTATATTGATGTATTGTGCTAGTGTTAAGGAACTTTTAAAAGAGATTTCTGGTTTCGGCTATTCAAGGGATTTGGTAACTACCAAAGGCATGCAAATCTTTTGAGACTTGGAAAAAAGCTAGGTAAGTGTTATATATACATTTCGGTTCAGGGCCATGTTCTTAGAATTATGCTTAAGCCGATTCTAATGGTTAGATTATAGGTGTTTCGAAAGGATCAGGTGACTAATTCGGGATTTCGAACCAAATTGACAAGAATAAAGGATGTAACACCCTGGTTTTAGGGGTTAGGCATTTGGTGCTTAGCTCGGGTGTTGGCACACTCTAGTGTGTGGTTGGGTAAGTTTTAGGAGTCCTGAGAACCCTAGGTGGTGGTAGGTTGCCTTAGAAAACTTTTAGTTTTAGGGGCTAAAAGGGGGAGCTTGGATAGAGGGGGCCTTAAGAGAATTTTTGGTGGAAAAATGGCACAAAGATAGGCTTGGCAAAGTGGTAGGAGGGCGCCACTTTAGAGCTTGGAAGGTGACGCCATTTGCAGGAGGAAGGGTCTCGTGTTCGATTCGCGGAAGCAGCAGATGGGCATTGTTTTTTGCGTCATCTTGGTGGGGTTGATGGACGATTTGAAAGGCTTAAAAGGTGGAGAAGACTTGGTCAATTTTTTTTGAATTTGGCTAGGTAAAAGTTTGACTCATTCAAACTTTTTGAATGGGTGGAAGGGAGGTATTTTAGGAGAATTTTGAGGATTATTTTTGGGGGGTTGGAGCTTGGCCTTTTAGTATAAATAGGGGGGAGGTGCTCATTATTCATTCATCATCTGCCTTCTCTCCCTTGCCAAATTTTGTTCCCCATTTCCTTGGTTGCCGAAACCTTTTCTCCAAAGCTTGTTGTTCTTCTTCTCTCACATTTTTTTTCCAAGTGGCCGAACCCTTCACTCTCCCTATTTCCCTTCCTTTTCACTTCAAAACCGAAAGTACACCCCACACCTTTCTTTCTCCTCTCTTTGGCTGAAACCAATGTTCCCTACCCCTTGATTTAATTAATAGCCGAATCTACATCCATCACCCCTTTGCCGAATTTCTTTCTCTCAACTTGATAGCACTTGGGCCGAATGTTAACTTAGATCTTTTCGGGTTCCGTGACTGAGATACTCTGGGGTTTTAGTGGTTGGCCAAGCCTCCATTTGTAGCAGTCAGTTTGATCAAGTGGTGGTAAGGATATTTATTAAGATTAAATGCTTAAGTGGTGTTTTGGGGGTTAACCTGTTTACCTGATTAAGTTTTTATGGAGGCCACAACCAGTCAGAGTGGGCAAGGGAAGGTCCCTATTCCGAAGTTCAAGAAAAGAGCTATTTCAGCAGTTCGGGATTGGCCACCGGGGTGTGGGCCAGCGGCAGGAGATAGCTATAGGCAGATAGCGGTAGTCTCGCTAGTCGATAGCGTCGGGATCGAGGGTTTAGAGCTCCAGGTTATAAGGTGTGTAGTTAAACCATTGTTTCCGGGATTTGAATATATCTGCTTATGTTGTATGATGCTAATAAGTGCAAGTAAATGTGAAAATGGTACCCTTAAGGGGTATAGCGATGATCAGGTTAGTATCGGACCTGTTGCAATGTGATTATTTGTTTATGAGTATGTTTATGGATATTAATAAGCATGTGCATGCATTATCACGATTATATTTTATGTGGCATGAGCATGGGTGGGTTATGAAAAGAAGGTACGGGTGTACTTCGAGTACGTGGTTGATGTCAGCTTTGTGCTACATCGTGGATTGGCGCTGACTGAGGTCGCGTTGTGGATCTTTGCGATTTAGTTCGCGTGGTTACCTTGATTGATATCGGCTTATGCCATATCGTGGCTTGATGGATTGCTGTGTGCTCCATCGTGGTTTGATGTTAGCTATATGCTACATCGTGGATGGCATTGGTTGCCTTTTTGGAGGGAAAAGGAGAGGGTGACTCGATAGTCCCCTGGTGTGTGGTAGGCTGGATAAGGGGGTGTGTAGCGGATGGACCCTAGGTTTGGGTGGGTTTCATGATTGCATTATTCCATTTATGAAATAATATGAAAATGGGCCAAGCCCAATGAATAGGTATGTTTTGAGGACATACGTGGACATGGGCCAAACCCAGTGATCAGTGGACTAATGTGAAAAAGGCCTAGTCCAGTATTTGTTATAATTTGAAGGTGGGCCAAGCCCAGATTGTGGTAATGTCTAAATAATTATACTTGCATGTTGCATTTGATAATTGGGATGTTATGTGGTTAGCATGTGGGTGGATTTCGATGGTTTAGTTACACACTGAGTCTGTATGACTCACCCAACTTTTTAAGCATCGCAGGTGACATGTCGATCGGACCGGGTTGGAGTGGACACATGGTGGCCCATGCAGAAGAAGAGATTAAATGTTTTAGGCTTACTTTAAGTATTTGGGTTTAAATAGAATATGTAATAAAGGCCTTTTGACTCTTATTTATTTTTGTTATTATTTTATTAGTATTTATTATGGTTTGAAGAATTTGAAACACTATGTGAAGATGATTATATTTTTCCAACCTACTTATTCAATTTGGCTTGTATATATTAATCTTTTAGTATGAGTATATTTTAATAACAAAGTTTTAATCATAGGTTTAAATAAACATGGATTTTTCAAAAGTTAGCAAGTTTTACTAAATTTTTCTAAGTTAAATAGATTTTCCACCGACTTTTCCGCACTAACATAACCAGATTCGGTCGTAGTGAGTGGACCGGGTTTGGGGATGTTACAGTTTGGTATCAGAGCCCGGTTCAAAACTCGGCTTTGAGGGTTTTGGGCCCAAAAACATTTTCAAAAATGGGTTTTTCAAAAATATGGGCTTTTAAGAAACTTTTTCAGGTTTTTTTGGCATGGCACCTGTACCTCCGACCCGAAGTCCCCCAGGTAAGTACTTCGAACTTTGGAAGTGATTTGTTATTATGAACTGTTATGGGCTTAGTTGGGCTCGTAGTTTAGAATATTAAGGCAATTGGACCCTAGGATTAGACTACTCAAACACTTGCATAAAACTTAAAGCTCTTAAACAAACCTGTGAAGTAAGTCGCCGAGTTAAGGTGTGGTAACCACTGTACGCATGTCTAGGAGTGGCATTCAGTAAGAGCTTGGTATTTAAGCAGTCCTAGCGACTCACCTCCTCTTTACTCGAATCCTACCTGGTGCGTAGCTACGGTTCACCTTAACCAAGAGGACTTGTTCATAGGCTAAACCGGTTATTAAAACCCGAAAGGGAATTAGCCTTGCTGTTTTCTAAAATTCCCTGTTTTTAAATTTTCAAATTTACCCCTCTGGTTTGAGAAACCTTAAATCTGATTTTGAAGGATGTTTTTCTTTTGATTTACAAAATTACCAAAATGCCCTTAGTGGCAAAATTACCAAAACGCCCCTGTATTGCAAAATTACTGTACTACACTCAAATTTTGATAAAATGTTCTTTACCTTGCAAAATACTAAAATCCAAGTTTTCAAAATATTAGGATACTCTGATTTGTGGGAATTTACGAAAATACCCCTGGTTGACAAAATTACCGAAATGCCCTTGGTTTCTAAATTTTCAAATTTCTCTCAACTTCTACTGAAATATTCTTACTTTACTAAATATCAGAAAATTCTATTTTGTAAAATGTTGTGATATCTCGATTTTGAGAATTTACGAAAATGCCCATGATTTCCAAAATTACGAAAATGACCCTACTTTCTGAAATTTTTGCAACACACTTTGTTTGAGAAACAAAATTTTCAAGATGACTCTTGAGATTTGCAAATTTTGAAAAATCTCTAAGTTGGAAAAACTATTTTCAAAATTGACCCTGAGTTATTACCGAAATACCTCTTTAGGAAAAATGACGAAATTACCCCTGGGTAGGAAAAGGAAACTTGATTGCTCGAAAGAACTACTCTCGGAACCTTCATTGCATAAAATTGCTCGTGGATAAAACAGTGAAACAATAATTTCTAATCCATAAAACTTTCTAAACAGATTAAATCGAAGCGCTAGGGATGAGTTCTAGGGGACGCGGTAGAGGTAGAATGACAGCTTTGGAACCAGTAGGGTCTGGCTATGGGTCAGAAAGCGAAGTGCCGCCAGCAGTGGATGTAGAGGAACAAGATCCGATAAGTGAAGAGGACACAGTGTCGCAGGCTATGTTACGCGTGCTTCAGCAAGTGGCAAGAGCTAGTAGGGGAAATGGAGCTCGGAAGTCAGTGTCCGAGAGACTTAGGTCGAACGGGGCTGAAGTTTTTAGAGGAGTGTCGGGAACGGCTCCGAACGTAGCGGAGTATTGGCTAGAAGGAGTCGAGAGAATTATGGACGACTTGGATTGTGCCCCAGAGGAAAAATTGAAAGGTACTGTTTCGCTACTTCGGGACGAGGCTTATCGATGGTGGCTCACTGTCAAACAAGGTGTACCAACAGATCGATTGGATTGGGATTACTTCAAGGAAAAGTTTGAAGGAAAATACGTTGGAGCAAGCTACTTAGATGCGCAAAGGAAGGCGTTTCTAAATCTGGTGCAAGGAAATAAGTCGATAGCGGAATACGAAGCAGAATTTGTACGGCTAAGTCAGTATGCTAAGGGAATTGTGGCCACTGACTATGAGAGGTGCGTCCGGTTTGAAGACGGATTGCGAGATGAACTTCGAGTGCTGATCGCTCCGCAGAGGGAAAGAGACTTCGCGGTGCTAGTGGAGAAAGCTCGTATAGCCGAAGAAGTTAAGAGGACGGTAAGGGAAAACCGAGGAAAGAATAGGAACGAGAATAAGAGAAGTGTTGGATGGTCAGCATCGTTTGGAGATGCTCAGAAAAGACCGAGAGTTGGGAATACGGTACATACACCCGTGCCAGTTGCTGAGAATCGGAATTGTCTCTGTGCTCGATGTGGAAGACCTCACACAGGAGAGTGTTGGGGGAATAGTAAAACATGCTTTCGGTGCGGATCTAAGGCACATCTGGTTAAGAACTGTCCTCGATCAACGAGGGGTCATGGTTCAAGCCATGGAGGGAATGGTTCCAGTCAGAATCAACCAAGGAGGTGATATCGGGTAAGCTCCTCTGCTTTGGTGCATGCTTTAATTGCTTTGCTTGCTTGTGGGAATAGCTCTTTTCTGAGTTGCTTTGAATTTTGAGTGCGAACTTAGAGACTATGATTGGGAAGTATGTTAGCTCTTTAAGATCAGAGTGCGCAGCCATAGCGTAGCGGGAGGAATTGGACTGTTAGTTTAGACAAGTAATTTCGAGGACGAAATTATTTTAAGGAGGGTAGAATTGTAACACCCTGGTTTTAGGGGTTAGGCATTTGGTGCTTAGCTCGGGTGTTGGCACACTCTAGTGTGTGGTTGGGTAAGTTTTAGGAGTCCTGAGAACCCTAGGTGGTGGTAGGTTGCCTTAGAAAACTTTTAGTTTTAGGGGCTAAAAGGGGGAGCTTGGATAGAGGGGGCCTTAAGAGAATTTTTGGTGGAAAAATGGCACAAAGATAGGCTTGGCAAAGTGGTAGGAAGGCGCCACTTTAGAGCTTGGAAGGTGACGCCATTTGCAGGAGGAAGGGTCTCGTGTTCGATTCGCGGAAGCAGCAGATGGGCATTGTTTTTTTGCGTCATCTTGGTGGGGTTGATGGACGATTTGAAAGGCTTAAAAGGTGGAGAAGACTTGGTCAATTTTTTTTGAATTTGGCTAGGTAAAAGTTTGACTCATTCAAACTTTTTGAATGGGTGGAAGGGAGGTATTTTAGGAGAATTTTGAGGATTATTTTTGGGGGGTTGGAGCTTGGCCTTTTAGTATAAATAGGGGGGAGGTGCTCATTATTCATTCATCATCTGCCTTCTCTCCCTTGCCAAATTTTGTTCCCCATTTCCTTGGTTGCCGAAACCTTTTCTCCAAAGCTTGTTGTTCTTCTTCTCTCACATTTTTTTTCCAAGTGGCCGAACCCTTCACTCTCCCTATTTCCCTTCCTTTTCACTTCAAAACTGAAAGTACACCTCACACCTTTCTTTCTCCTCTCTTTGGCTGAAACCAATGTTCCCTACCCCTTGATTTAATTAATAGCCGAATCTACATCCATCACCCCTTTGCCGAATTTCTTTCTCTCAACTTGATAGCACTTGGGCCGAATGTTAACTTAGATCTTTTCGGGTTCCGTGACTGAGATACTCTGGGGTTTTAGTGGTTGGCCAAGCCTCCATTTGTAGCAGTCAGTTTGATCAAGTGGTGGTAAGGATATTTATTAAGATTAAATGCTTAAGTGGTGTTTTGGGGGTTAACCTGTTTACCTGATTAAATTTTTATGGAGGCCACAACCAGTCAGAGTGGGCAAGGGAAGGTCCCTATTCCGAAGTTCAAGAAAAGAGCTGTTTCAGCAGTTCGGGATTGGCCACTGGGGTGTGGGCCAGTGGCAGGAGATAGCTATAGGCAGATAGCGGTAGTCTCGCTAGTCGATAGCGTCGGGATCGAGGGTTTAGAGCTCCAGGTTATAAGGTGTGTAGTTAAACCATTGTTTCCGGGATTTGAATATATCTGCTTATGTTGTATGATGCTAATAAGTGCAAGTAAATGTGAAAATGGTACCCTTAAGGGGTATAGCGATGATCAGGTTAGTATCGGACCTGTTGCAATGTGATTATTTGTTTATGAGTATGTTTATGGATATTAATAAGCATGTGCATGCATTATCACGATTATATTTTATGTGGCATGAGCATGGGTGGGTTATGAAAAGAAGGTACGGGTGTACTTCGAGTACGTGGTTGATGTCAGCTTTGTGCTACATCGTGGATTGGCGCTGACTGAGGTCGCGTTGTGGATCTTTGCGATTTAGTTCGCGTGGTTACCTTGATTGATATCGGCTTATGCCATATCGTGGCTTGATGGATTGCTGTGTGCTCCATCGTGGTTTGATGTTAGCTATATGCTACATCGTGGATGGCATTGGTTGCCTTTTTGGAGGGAAAAGGAGAGGGTGACTCGATAGTCCCCTGGTGTGTGGTAGGCTGGATAAGGGGGTGTGTAGCGGATGGACCCTAGGTTTGGGTGGGTTTCATGATTGCATTATTCCATTTATGAAATAATATGAAAATGGGCCAAGCCCAATGAATAGGTATGTTTTGAGGACATACGTGGACATGGGCCAAACCCAGTGATCAGTGGACTAATGTGAAAAAGGCCTAGTCCAGTATTGTTATAATTGAAGGTGGGCCAAGCCCAGATTGTGGTAATGTCTAAATAATTATACTTGCATGTTGCATTTGATAATTGGGATGTTATGTGGTTAGCATGTGGGTGGATTTCGATGGTTTAGTTACACACTGAGTCTGTATGACTCACCCAACTTTTTAAGCATCGCAGGTGACATGTCGATCGGACCGGGTTGGAGTGGACACATGGTGGCCCATGCAGAAGAAGAGATTAAATGTTTTAGGCTTACTTTAAGTATTTGGGTTTAAATAGAATATGTAATAAAGGCCTTTTGACTCTTATTTATTTTTGTTATTATTTTATTAGTATTTATTATGGTTTGAAGAATTTGAAACACTATGTGAAGATGATTATTTTTCCAACCTACTTATTCAATTTGGCTTGTATATATTAATCTTTTAGTATGAGTATATTTTAATAACAAAGTTTTAATCATAGGTTTAAATAAACATGGATTTTTCAAAAGTTAGCAAGTTTTACTAAATTTTTCTAAGTTAAATAGATTTTCCACCGACTTTTCCGCACTAACATAACCAGATTCGGTCGTAGTGAGTGGACCGGGTTTGGGGATGTTACAAAGGAAGCTCTCGGGTTTTTGAGCATCAAAGGGGCTAATCGATTAATAACAGAAGCTTCGGGACTTTAGTTGATATTAGAATCGATAAATCGAATATCGCTTTAAACAGGTGCGTAGTTATCGCACTGTTCTTTTGCTTGATATATGTATTGTAAGTATCATTTTATGTAAATGTATGAGTTGTGCATGTTAGCCGAAATAAAGGCAAAAAGTATAGATGCTAAGGTAAGTGATCGATAAATCAAGTTAATGGTTAGAATATTAACTTTTTGGTGATGTGCAATTATAAATGATTATCGATGAGTGTAAAATAAAGTGATGACATGTAATGTATATTGTTATGAGTAATATGTGACCATGGTATAAAATATACATATTTGTTTCGTACGAAATGTTGTTATGGTACATATACGTACGCATGAGACTTGTGATGTGACTATTGGAGAAAGGTGTACACTATGTGAGTGTTCTAATGCTAGCCTCGTGCTACATTCGTGATTGTGGATTTGTGAACCGATTGATATGTGAGATTTCTATGGGATCGGTGGCTTAGCCACAACCTTAAGAAATAATGTGCAAAAGAAAGATATGTGGATCACTTGTGGATTGGACTTCGTAATTGTATATTGTAATCATATTTATAATATTGTGTATTCATAATAGCATATTTTATAATTGTATGTTATATATATGGATTGTGTGGATATGGGCCAAGCCCATATGTGAGGACATGTGTATTAACTATGCACTGAGTCTTGGTGACTCACTCTATTTTTGTTAAACCTTTCAGGTGGCGCGTAAAGCTTGGACCGGGTCGGAGGGGATACAAAGATGGCCATGAGAAAAGGGACTTTTATGAAAAGGGACGTTTTGTTTTATTAATTAAATAATGATATTTTCCGTATTTTGATTAAGTGTGTATTGTATTAAGGCCCACTAAAGTGTTTCAGTTCAATTGTTAAGTATCGTTATTATTATGCCCAATTATGGAAAGATAGCTTAAATGTCGATTGCAAATAGTTTTATTTTCTCAAGTAAAGCTTGAATCCGATATTTTTATAACAAACTTAGATTTTTACTTAGAATATTACAAGTCTCGAAAATGTTTTATCAAAGGAAACAAATTTTCAACGGTTTATTTCTTAAGTAAGAATGTTTTTCGAAAGTGTTCCGCGGTAGCATTCCAAATTCGGTCGGATTAAATGGGCCGGGTTTGGGGTGTTACAGTCCGCACCACGGTTTACCCTTGTGGCTACATGTCCAGACTTTCTATAACGGTGTAAACCCCTCAACGAGGCAATTAATTGATTCAGCCGTCAGTGGAACCCTGAACAACAGAACTCCTGAAGCAGCCTACGAGTTCATTGAAGAGATGTCACTAAATAACTATCAGTGGCAAGTTACTAGGACTAAACCGACAAAATCAACTGGAGTTTACAACCTCGATGTAGTGACCAAACTATCAACACAGATAGAGATGATAAATAAAAAGTTTGATAGTCTGTGTTCTTCGCAGGTACACCCAGTCATGCAGTACAGCGCAAGTGGAACTGTGGCGAATCCTGAGTACCCACCCTACCAACCGGACGCAAAGAGCGAACAGATGAACTATATAGGTAATAATTTCAGATCCAATAATAATCCTTATAGTAATACTTACAATCCAGGTTGGATGAACCACCCGAATTTTTCATGGGGAGGTCAAGGAAACCAAGGAAATCAAAGACAACAACCTCCTCAAAATTTCCAAAATCAGCCATATTCGAAAGAGAATAAGCCAAACCTTGAAGAGATGCTGACAAAATTCATGGCAAGCACAGAAATTTATCTCCAAGATACCGAAAAAACACTTAAAAGCCAACAAATATCGGCTGAGGAGACCAAGAACCGAATCGGGGAACTTACTAAGTCAGTAGGGGAAGTCACTAAAGAAGTCGGACAACTTGCAAAGTCAATGTCCGAACGATCGCAAGGACGTCTACTGAGTAACACTGAGATTAACCCAAAGGAGCAAATCCAAGCCATCGCACAGGGGTAGACGAACCTAATCCAATACAAAAGAACAATGTAGATGAAGGACAAGTTGAGGCAACACAGGAAAAGCCAAAACTAGAAATCAAAGAATACCAACCTCGCATACCTTACCCTGAAGCAATGAAAAGAGATGATACAGAAGAACAGTTTGGTAAGTTTCTTAAACTTTTAAAGAAGTTACATATTAACTTACCTCTTCTTGAAGCTCTTTTTCAGATACCAGATTCGAGGAAATTTTTAAAGCAGCTCTTAACGAACAAACGCAAATTAGATGAAGAGCCACATGTAGAATTGAACGCAATATGCTCAGCAATGTTACAAAATAGACAACCGCGGAAGCAAAATGATCCAGGGAGTTTTACTATTCCTTGTCTAATTGGTAGACTAAATGTTGATAATGCGTTAGCTGATTTAGGGGCAAGTATAAATGCCATGCCTTATACATTATTTAAACGACTAGGTCTAGGGAAACCCAAACAAACTAGGATGAGCATTCAATTAGCTGATAAAACGGTTAGAATTCCTAGGGGGATTATCGAAGATGTTCTTGTAAAAATAGATAAATTTGTTTTCCCAGTAGATTTTGTTGTCTTAGACATGGATGAGGATAATTCAATCCTCTTAATTTTAGGAAGACCCTTCCTAGCAACTCCCAAGACTAAAATTGACGTTTCCACAAGAGAACTCATACTTTGTGTAGGCGACGAATCAATCACTCTTCAAGCTCTTGACTCGGCCAGGACAACAATCGATGAATGTAAGAAACTCAATCCAGTTGATAATCAATTTGTGCAACCTTCATCGCAGGAAACACGACAAGGATACAAAGTGGAGCCAAGTCATGACCCCGAGCCAACAAGGAAGAATCACATAAAGAACAAAGCCTTAGGGTCGACAAACTAAAAGAGCAAGAAATACAAATCAAAGAAGAACCGGAACCGCATGAAGTAAACCGAAGGAGCCCCCAGAAGAGCTCGTAGGAACATCGAATCACTTCAAAATAGGAGACCAGGTACTGTTAGAAAAAGCCGACCCTCACATCACCAAATCAGGCCTGAAAATAAACGATGAAATTTCTCTTAAGGTACACAATATCTTCCCACACGAAACAGTCGAGGTAAGCAATCCAACATTCAGCACTTTTAAGGTAAATGCTTCTCGACTTAAACTTTATCAAGAATATAGAACTGTAAGCATGAGGGAAGATATTCAAACCTTTAAACCTCCCTGATTTTTTTTCAACTACAAGGAAAGTCGAGCTTAAGAATATAAATGAGCACTTCTCGGGAGGCAACCCGAGCACTAACCCAATGTATTTTCACATTTTACTTTCTTTCCTTCTTTCTTTTCTGAAAATTTAGTTTTAAACTAACCAAGGGTGCAGATTTCTAGGCCACACGGTCGTGGCTGTGGCTGTGTGTACATCAAGAATCTTTGTACAAACATAGCAGAGGCAGTACAAGTCAGATTAACCTAATTCTCCACGTCATGGACCCAACAACTCCCCCACGGGCACCGACAAAGTGGCACGCCCATGCTCTACGACCGTGTGAAGCTACTGACTTGCAAGCCACGACCAGAACATGCCCGTGCCTTAAAACTGTGCCAACACACTGACTTATACCCTACGGGTGTGGCCGGCTAAAAACGGGCGTAAGAAAGCAACACACTCCACAACACGGCCGTGCGAAGCGACTGTGTGAATCGACACGCCCGTAATCCATGGGCGTGGGCAAGCACTAGAATTGAGCCTCTATTTAAACACTGACCCCCTCCTCCCCATTCTTCTACTCCTCACCTCTTTTCTTATTCCCTATCCCCAGATTTCCTTTCCATAACAAGTATCTCCAACCCTTGAGCTACACCAAAACCATGCCGAAGAAGCGGAAGAAGCCAAGCATAATCTCACCAAGGGTGACCCCTATACATAAGCTCATGCCGGCCGCTTCATCCAAATAACAAGCCAAGGGTCTTTGAGACCATTTAGTTTTTATTTTTCTTTTCTCTTTTGCTTCAATTTCCTTCTCTTTGACAATCTTATGCTTATTTTAGTTTAATATATTGTAATTTCTTAGTGTTAGGTTGTAAAGGTTGCTTGGGAATCACGCCACTTCCGCCACCGCCAACACCTCCGTCACCCTAGAAGTCACACCCACCTCACGAACCATCTATCGATAAGGATTCTCAAGCCCTTTTACCTTCTAGTCTTAGTTTATTTTCCTTCTTAGTCTCCTTTCCTTTTTATTTCTTGTTTTTAGTTATATATTTCGTTTATTTTAAAAGTGTCTTAATAACTCCTGGCTAACTATTTACAAGCTTCTTAATTTTTTCATCTAGCTCAGAATCGTCATCCAGACCGACTCCTCCAACTACGGGATCTCATCCGTAATTCAGGAAGTTTCACCTTCCCCTCTCTCTTAAATTTTATTTCTGTCTTTGTACATTGAGGGCAATGTACATCTTAAGTGTGGGGGGTGAATATTTATTTGAAGAAAGGGCCTAACTTTCTGCATTATTCTCAAATTTGGCCTAACTTTCTTCATT
Organism: Gossypium australe; assembly: GCA_005393395.2. Classification (NCBI taxonomy): domain Eukaryota; kingdom Viridiplantae; phylum Streptophyta; class Magnoliopsida; order Malvales; family Malvaceae; genus Gossypium; species Gossypium australe. Next base: position 57,256,228 of record CM016615.1, read on the forward strand.
ATTCTCAAATCCCTAAATTTAGTCTTGTTTTTAAGTAATTTCCTCATATTGCTAATTAGGATGAAATTTCTGATGGTTTATAATTTTTATTGATATGTTTTAAATTAAGTCATAGTTAATTGTGCATTGATGATTAAATTAGAAGAATATTAGAGAATCGAGCATGATAAGTCTATTTTTTTCAAAATTAAAATCTTTACTAGGTTGTTGAACTGAATCTAAATATTATCTGGAAATTTGAAATTTACAAGGATGATGTCAAAAACACCCATAATTTTTGTGAGATTTTGAGCCTTATGAGCATATATTCTTTTTCATGTTCACTTTTTGATTATGAGTGTGTCAGGTTTGAACTGTTATTCTAAAGCTTGCCTTGATTATGCATGTTGAGACCACACCTATGATTTGATATACTGAGATGATAAAGGCACCTAGGTTTTAACCCACTTACTCCACTAAAAAAAAGCCTACCTCCATAAATTAACCCCTAGTGAACCCCGTTGATCCTAACAACCCTTTTTATTGACTCAACCACTAATATTAACCAAAACCCCTTCGTATTTGTTATCAACATTCCTTGATTACCTTTTTGTCGAGATTTGATTTTGAGCAGTTACCTAACTATGTTCTATATTTCAGTTATTAAAGTTTATTATTATTTGAATTATTCTTAATTATAAATATATATATATATATATCAAATCAAAGTATATTTAGTATTAGTATCTTGAAAGTGAGCTTATATGTTTAAATTGCAAATCTTGAAGAAAAAGCTCGTATTATTAGTTTCCAATTGATGTAATTATTTAGGGTTAGTTTAATTTTCAAGTCAGGTAACTCGTCAATTCAGTCTCGATTTTAACTTTCTAATTAAGCCTGTATCCATACCCTTAACCTAAGCCCCGTTGCAACCCTGTTAAAGACCTTTTGATATGTGTATCATCTCATTTTACAGTGGTGGAGACTTGATTTTCAGGCAAGCCTATGGGATTAACTTTTCAGGTTTGACTTTTGAGTGCTCTTTTTCTTGAACCTTAAACACTTCGAGTGATTTGAGTGAATCTTTTGTGAGGATGTCAATCCTTGTCGATTTTGAATCAAAGGTAATTATTTAGATAAGGGGAAACACCTACGTTTTTATACTACAAATATATGAGTTTGACTGTTTGAATCTTTAGGACTCTTCGAGTTAAATCATCCATGTATAAATTATCTATGAATTATGATGAGACATTATTGATAGGAATTATGAATCATGGAAAGTTTGTTTTAATTGTAAGTTGAGAATATTGCTTGAGGACAAGCAAAAGCTTAAGTGTGGGGGTATTTGATAAACAGTAAAAGTAACATATTTTAATCCCACATTTAGTATGCTTTTGGATGATTTAAGCCTCGATTGATCTAAAAAGGTGCTCTTAATCCTTTCTTTTCATGTCTTATACCCAGGAAAGCACCCGAGGACGAAAAAAACATAAAACGGGCCCAAAACGGAGTAAATGGGCCATAGCACGAAATCCGCATGGCCTGGACTTAAGCCTACACGGCCGTGCCACATTGATCATCTAGAACACGGCCTTACCCCCAGGTCACATGGCCGTGCCTCATTTAAAAAGCCTGAACACGGCTTGAAGACTAGTCACACGGACGTGTGACATGGTCGTGACCCTATCGTGGCAAAAAGTAATTTCATTCGGATTTGGAAACTTTGGGGTGAAGAAACACATTCCAAGAGCCTATATAAACCCCTTAAGTGTTACCTGAAAGGGCGCGGTGAGCTAGGCCAAGGAGCCAAGCCGAAAAGGTTAGAGTTGTGGGAATCACTCGAAGATAGCCTGTTGATCCATCTCTAGAAGCCGGAATTCTACTCAAGACGGCGGATCTCTCCTTTAATTCCTTCAGGGGGTTTTAGGGATTACTTATGTTTTGTTTTATCTTTTCTTCTGAGATGTTTTTTTTTTTGTTTATTATGAACTAAACCCTTCAGATACCTGAAGGGGATGAAACCTAGATGAATCTTGTTATTGTTTTCTGAATTAGATGATAAATACTTAGTTTGTTCTTAATTATGTGAACTTAATCCAAATTTAATGTGCTTAGGTGGAGGAGGAATAGACCCTACCTAAGAGTAGATTTAACATATTTAAGCGGAATTGATCACACGCCTAGAGATAGGGTGACGAGATTTTACCGGATTAGGGTGAAACCTAATATGGGAGTCCATAGATCGATTTACTTCTATTCTAGGGGGTTATTAAGTGAGAAAGAGATTTCCGTTAATTAACCTAGGGTTAGACGTTATTCTCCTTGAGAGAGGGTTTAATATTTGTTAGGGAGTCTTATGGATCAAACTAAGTGAATAAATCGTATGGTTCAGTGTTAATTACAAGTGAAGTCTAGGTAGATTCTTCCTGAGGGTATCGTCTTGATCAATTGAGTTTTTCTTCAAAGTTATTTCCCAATTCATTCTCTTTTTGTCTTTGCGTTTTAGCTTAGTAATTAGTTAGTTATAGATTAAAACAACTTCACATATTTTAGGCTAAATAATAGAAAGAAAGTTAATATTAGTACTTTTAGTTCCTATACGTTCGATAATCCGGTCTTGCCTAAGCTACTGTTCGATAGGTACACCTGCCTTTAATCGTTGTCAGAGTTAGTTTCCAGGTTTGATCATTCTCTTTATAAATTTTAAAACTCTGATTTCAGCGATCAACCATGCTCAACTCAAGGTGTTTGAGCGATGCACTTTTGATTTCCAAGATTATATCTTCATAGTACTTTGTGGTTCTGGTTTGTTTGCATTGAAGAACATTTTGATTCATTATGAGAAGGTGAGATCAACTTCTATTTTTGATCCCGGTATCGGTTTAAGCATTCCAAGTTTGGATGGGTTGCTGAAAAGTTATTTCCTGTTCAAAATTCAAAGTGTCACTAATTTATTCCATTATTGTGTAGGTGACAATTTGAAATGGTATCCTACTCAAGATGGAGGGTTCATGAACAAAGGTGTTTGTGATGATGAAAAGTTTTTCGCGAGCAAATGGCCTGATTTGTGGACAAATCATCTTCAAGAGGGAGGGTATGATGCGATCCCGGTCGCACCATGTTTCGACACAACTTGCCTGATATGATCTGCCTTGGGGTTGAGTTGAGTCATATGTGAGATGCCTGATCGTATACGAGGAGAGGATTCATCTTCAGAAACAATGGAAAGATAGGTAAATTTGCGGAAGCTTTGAAATGAATGTTTTTAATATTTTGGGTTAAGTTAGGAATTGAGGTTAAAGAATAATGGACAAGTTCAATTTCGGAAGAATAGGTTCGGTTTTGGGTAATAGAAAGGAAGGTGGATAATAAAGGTTTCAATTTAGAAAGAATTGATTAAGAAAAGAAAAGGATGGATATTCAAGGCTCGGGTTTGAATAGGATAAACAAGGTGATTGGTGATGATGGAGTAACGAACTAAACCAAGAGTGATTCAACACTAAAAAGTGTCACCCTGGTTCTTATACGGTTAAAGTGAAAGATGGAGATAGAATGAACGCCACACTCAGGTTTAAAGAGTGATAAGTGTAAAAGAACAAGTCGAAGACGGTACAAGCAAGCTGGATAAGTCAAACGAAACTTGTATGAAATATGGAAAGGAGATAAACTCATTCAAGAACACAAAGTTCATAAAAGTTGATTAAGGTTCCAAAAATTCAAAAGTCCTCCAAAAAGGCTTGTTTACACATATTTATAAAGCTAGCATAAGCTAGTCGAATGGTCACTTAATAAAGTGCTAATAAAGAGATGCATTAAGGCTCAAAGAACTTTAAAATTCTTGGATCAATTAACTCCTTTCTTTAAGATGCTTTAATCAGTTGATTCAATGCCCTTGAATGCTTTGAAAAATGCCTCTTGGTTTCTCGTTTGGCTAGCTAAATAGACTCCAACAACTTAATGAAGTTTTTAAATCATGAATTGACCTTTAAAGTAGCAAAAATGTTTGGAGTAGTGGAAGGGTTGCTACTGAAATTTAAAGGAAGTGTAATACTCCTTTAAACTCTATTAATTGATGTATAAAGCCTCCTTTTGTAACAGCCCCCTCTTTTGTAACTGAAATCACTTGAAAAGCCATCTTATTGAATGCATAACAGCTTTTAAATGTAATGGATGTGAGCTGAAAAGTCACCTGCAATTAACACATGTAACCGACACATTTATTCAATTTTTAAACTTAAAATAAATTAACAACTAACTTAAATAAATGAACTAACACTTATGCATCATTTATTTCAGCAACTAGTTTAATTACGAAAAGCATTATTAAATGAACTTTAACTCATGCATCAATAAATTAACCTAGTAACTAGATTAATTAAAGAAGCAACTATTAAATTAAATTCATTAAAAGAAACTCAATTAATTGAACTAAGATGAGTTGAAATGATGACCAGCAACTCTTTTATTAGACTAAGATGCTTAAATGCAAACATTTAAAATGCAAACTAAATGCAAAGCTGAAAATTAAATTAGAAGTTCAATTTATTTAAAAATAAGCAATTTAATTAATTCAAGCTCAATGTGTTGAAACGAGCTCAAATGAGCTGATTTGGACGTGCAGCAAAGTGCACAACAGCTCCACGACACTTGATTCATTTGACTCGAGCTCATCAAATTGTCAAACATTGGTGCCCCGTGTTGGATCGTATCATTCCCCCCTCTTCAAGATGATTCATCCTCGAATCGAGTCGTTGGTTCTTCCGAACAAAATTCCTTTTGCTCGACTTTCCTCAGTCAAACGGGGCGAATGTTAATCGTTTCACCTGAACAAGTTTACCATGAGTTAGAAAATAATGCTTCAAACAAATTTGCAATTCAAATGTGAGCAGAACAAAACAAGTAAATCGCATGCAAACGGGCAGAATCAAAGTATCATGCAAAAGGAATAATGCCTTGTCAAATGTTTGAAACAAAATTAAATAGGCTTTAAGGCATGCATACGATTTAGATGGAATGCTCAAGACATGATTATCATGCGAATAACGCTCCAAATGGTAAACATAATCGTCACAAGAAGTTATTTGAAATGGCTTACATGGCTCACGAATTTGCACAATAATACCTTGCATTGTACGATATATGGACTCACCAACAAATGCATAATGACACTTATTGAAAACAACTATCTTTTTATCAATGACCAAAACAGATAGTTCATCAATAAACGAAATAGGACATTCAAGCACGTCAAGATTTAAATGATTTACAAAAGTGAAATCAGCAACATGATGTTTAACACCATCCAAGGAGAACGAAAACGTCTCAAAGTCTTCAAGTGACTTACCTTTTTGGGGAGAAAGATAAGGATCGATTTTACCTTGCTTTATTAAAACAAACCTTCTCTCCTCGGGATTGTAGTGTAGTCGAGGCTTCGCATTCGAATCAACCTTTTCCACATGAAATGTGAAGTTCAACTACAGCCACAGAGCTTGTTTAAGGAGCGAATTAAAATTGAAAACATAGTGGGAAAATTTCGCTACCTTATTCAAAGTCCTCATATCAAAATGATAAAAATTGTTCACACACAATCGATGTTGCTTGATTTTCCAACTAAATGAGTCAAAACAAATTCCCGGTTTAAAAACATGTGTTTGATTATTTAAGTCAAAATATAACAACTGTTTCGTTAAATCAACATTTTAAACCAAAAAGATGTTTGCATACACGGCAACATATAATTAAAACTCTTTGCAATTGTCAGAACAGAAATACACCAGTTCAAAGACTTCTCAAGAGACAAAAATTGACTCACGAAATCACCATATTCGAACAATTTATTTGCTTTTTGTGAAAACTCGTCATTTTGCATAGTCAAATGGGTTTGTCGAACAGAACGAAAGATATCAACTACATTCAAAGAGTAAAAGTTAATCGAAGGAGAATAATGAAAGCTTTTAAAAATCAAGCCACCGGAAATTTCATTGACAAATTTCAAAATAGATTGCCGTGACTCGTTTAGAATTTCCTTACCTTGCTTACCTTCCGGCTCGTGTGGTGTGATTTCTTATTCAAACTTACCTTTTTATATTAAGAAGAAACACTGCTCGTCAAGAAGGTATTGAAGTTGAAAATCATCTTTAGGTCTTTCGGAAATCTGAAGAGAAGAAAATGAACAAGAACAAAGTTCAAATGGGTTAGTTGAGTCAACACTCACTTTTTCTCGCTCGTTTTGTTCTTTTGCCTCTTTTTCTAACTCGCTTTCTTTTTCTTTCTCTTTTTCTTTTCTTTCTTTTTCAGTTTTCTCTTTTTCTTCACTCTCATTTTCTTTTTCAAATTCTTTCTCTTTTTCATTTTCTTTTTCATTTTCTTTTTTTATTTCTTTTTCTTTTTCTATTTTACTACAACTTGTAGATGTTACAAAAGAATCGAAAATATAAGGATTTGACTCAAAGATAGAGGAAATATTCTCATAGATATCACGATCGATTCTTTGTGAAAGATTCTTCGTGCGTGACATCTTTGAAGCGTTCGAAGAGTAGCTCGTACTTTCTCGTTCATTATGTCGAAGAGCTTCAAAATTGTAGCTTTCTTCTCGTTGTCTCGGAGGCCTTGTTGAGTAGGAGTCTCGATAATAGTCTCTTCTCGAATAGTCATCAGAAATGGGTCCTCGAGATGGTCGCGACTCTATTTCTAAACTTGGTGTGTTTTGCTTCCGTTGAACCTTTTCCTCCAGTCGGTCCAAACGCTTTTCTATTGGACTTATCTTTCTTTTGAACATACGATTCATTTCTTTCACCAAGTATTGGAAGTCATCGAATGAGAACTCTTCTTGAGACATGTTTATTTCTTAAAAGGAAAATGATTAAAAGAAAACAAAAAAAAAAAAATTGGTTGCCTCACCACAAAACTCACAAGTTCACTCACAAAGAAAATCACACACACTCGTGTTTCACTCGAATATGGCTTTTTGTTTAATGAATTCACTCGTGCCTTTTTCTACTCGTCCTCCATTCACAATTTCGTATTTTGTCTCGTAAGACCTATTTGCTACTTGGGGTCGGTTTCAAAACAGGTGACAAGGGACAATGTCGGGTGTATCGGGTAGGCTAAACAAAGAAAAGGGCAAATGGGGGTATGTGTGGCGTTGGGATGAAAGGAAGGGTTCCAAATAAAGGTAATTAGGAATGTAGATGGTCGGGTAGAAATATGAGAAGTGAATGATGGTTTTGGGATTGGGAACAGAGAAGAGCAGTGAAGATAACAGGTACCTTGCAAAACTTTCAAAAGAAAACTTCACTTTTTTTTATTCGTATTTTTTTCATTTTTTGAAAAACTCAAATACACGAAATTAACACAAGATAACTTTAAATTACAACTTTGAATTTTTTTTAAAATTTTTTTCAACTTACGAACCTACTTCTGGCTTCAAGTTCTTCGTCAGAACTCCTCGTTTTATAGCTCTAATACCAAATGATACGATCCACCTCAGGGTTGAGTCGAGCCGTATGTGAGATGCCCGGTCGTATACGAGGAGAGGATTCATCTTCAAAAAATAATGGAAAGATAGGTAAATTTACCGAAGCTTTGAAATGAATGTTTTTAATATTCTGAGTTAAGTTAGGAATGGAGGTTAAAGAATAATGGACAAGTTCAATTTCGGAAGAATAGGTTTGATTTTGGGTAATGGAAAGGAAGGTGGATAATGAAGGTTACGATTTAGAAAGAGTTGATTAAGAAAAGAAAAGGATGGATATTCAAGGCTCGGGTTTTAATAGGATAAACAAGTGATTGGTGATGATGGAATAACGAACTTAACCAAGAGCGATTCAACACTAAAAAGTGTCACCCCGGTTCTTATATGGTTAAGGTGAAAGATGGAGATAGAATGAATGCTGCACTTGGGTTTAAAGAGTGATAAGTGCAAAAGAACAAGTCGAAGAAGCCACAAGCAAGCTTGATAAGTCAAACGAAACTTGTACGAAATATGGAGAGGAGATAAACTCACTCAAGAACACAAAGTTTATAAAATTTGATTAAGGTTCCAAAAAGTCAAAAGTCCTCCAAAAAGGCTTGTTTACACATATTTATAAAGCTAGCATAAGCTAGTCAAATGGTCACTTAATAAAGTGCTAATAAAGAGCTGCATTAAGGCTCAAAGACCTTTGAAATTCTTGGATCAATTAACTCCTCTATTTAAGATGCTTTAATCAGCTGATTCAATGCCCGTGAATGCTTTGAAAATGTCTCTTGGTTTCTCCTTTGGCTAGCTGAATAGACTCCAACAACTTAATGAAGTTTTTAAAGCATAAATTGACCATCAAACTAGCAAAAACGTTTGGAGTAGTGGAAGGGTTGCTACTGAAATTTAAAGGAAGTGTAATACTCCTTTAAACTCTATTAATTGATGTATAAAGCCTCCATCTTTTGTAACCGAAATCACTTGAAAAGCCACCTTATTGAATGTGTAACAGACTTTAAATTTAATGGTTGTAAGCTGAAAAATCACCTGCAATTAACACATGTAACCGACATATTAAACACATTTATTCAATGATTAAACTTAAAACAAATTAACAACTAACTTAAATAAATGAACTAACACTTATGCATCATTTATTTCAGCAACTAGTTTAATTAAGAAAAGCATTATTAAATAAACTTTAACTCATGCATCAATAAATTAACCTAGTAACTAGATTAATTAAAGAAGCAACTATGAAATTAAATTCATTAAAATAAACTCAATTAATTAAACTAAGATGAGTTGAAATGTAACGACCCAATTTGGGCCTAGTAGAATTGGGCCTATTGGGCTTTGGCCATGGGAGCGTTTAAAATTTTTGACAACGAGAGAACGATACTAATGCAAGTTGAACCTATTAGGTGAGTTATTTTGGAAGGCTAGGGGGCTTCCATGAAGTCCCGGGATCAAATCTGGGCTTAGAATAAAATTTGTTTTGGTCAATAAAACCCTGGGAGTTAGTAGGTAGGCTTTAAGAATAGAATGTGGAAACAATTGACATAAAAGGAGTTGTGGTCTACTGGCAAATGACGCCACATAAGAGACAAGGAAATGATGCCACACAAGGAAGCAAGGGGTCCAAGGTTCAAGTCTTGGCCCTTACATTTCATTTTGATTTTTTTTTTTTAAAAAGGAACTTAGACTTAGGCCATATACATATATTTAGTGGCGCATGTTTTAAGACAACAAGGAGATTGTTGGTAAAGTGGCTAGCAACATGGATTATGTTACAAGGGAGCCTGAGTTCGAATCCCATAGTAAGCATAAAGGGGATATTTATCTTGCTAAGTTGGGGCAGCAAGTGTTTGAGATGAAATTAAACTCTGCTGAAGGTAGGATCCCACATCGGAAAGCTAGCATGAGGGAAGGTGAGAAGCTGGCTTTAAATAGAGCAATCTATGAGAAGAGTAAGCATACCTGGGTTGGCATTTGGGCATAGGAGTGTTCAGAGCGCAGAGCAACTCCAGATTCCTATCAGGTGTCTATTTCGCACTACTCTAGTTGTAGAGCGGCAAATGCCGAAATGCCGGTCACACGGCGATGGTAGCCACACAAGTGTGCGAGCACACGTGTGGGAGCTTATACGCGATAGTTGAGGCCACCATGAGTATTCTTGTGGGTTGATGTTATTTGGGCCACGATGGGCTGAAAGGGGCCAAGTGGGCCTAATGGGCCCGTGGGCCCATATGAATAAATTGTATGATTGGGTTGTAGATAGTGAATTGATCTATGTGAATCTCATATCTGTGGCTAGATTTAGGCTAAATGGACCACACGAACGTGTGGGTCCATTTGGGCCTAGAATGGGCCCTAGGCCTATTCGGATCGTTATCTCTATTTAGAATACCTTAATGCACAAAATTACTGAAATACCCCTGATCTGGAAAATTATCGAAATACCCCAAATTTATGAAATTACCAAAATACCCTCAATTTTGCAAAATTACTAAAATACCCTTGACTTGTAAAATTTACCGAAGTACCCTCGATTTGTAAAATTACTGAAATACCCTCGGATTGCAAAATTACTGAAATACCCTTAATTGGTGAAATTATCGAAATACACCTAGTTTGCAAAATTATCGAAATACCCCTAGTTTGCAAAATTACCAAAATACCCTTGGTTTGCAAAATTACCAGAATACCCCTGGTTTGTAAAATTGTTGAAATACCCCTAGTTTGCAAAATTACTGAAATACCCCTGGTTTGCAAAATTATCGAAATACCCCTAGTTTGCAAAATTACCAAAATACCCCTGGTTTGTGCAATTACTGAAATACCCTTAGTTTGCAAAATTACTGAAATACCCTCAGTTTGAAAAATTACTAAAATACCACTGTAGAGTAGAATTACTAAATTATCCTCTACGGGAAAAGTTATCGAAATACCCTCTATGGGTAAAGTTACCGAAATACCCTCGAAGGGTAAAATTATCGAGATGCCCTTACGGGGCGAAATGACCATTTTACCCCTAACTGATTAAATGACCGTTGTACCCTAATGGTAGTACTAGTGTTGTATGTGTTAATTGTATGATTGATTATGTTTGAGATGCACTGCATACATTAATTAGTTATGAGTAGAATTACAGAATTAACCCTGTAGGGTAGGATTACCGGAATACCCTTATAGGGTAAAATAATTGGTTTACCCTTGTGGGTAAATGATTGACTTGTGCTATGTTTTGACTGATTTGACTGTGATTGTATGACGGTGTTTTAACCGACTTGTAACATCCTAAAATCTGGGGGTCTGTAAAATTTGGGTAATTGCATGTGTGGTGCTTAATATGTTGCTATTTAGGCGTGATTAGGGGTCCTAGGGAGGCATAGGGTCGTGTTGGGGCCTTGGTAAAATTTTGCTTTCTGGGCACTTAAGGGGGGAGAGCTAGTGGAAGCAGGATTTGAGTATAATTGTTTGTGTTTTGATAACACAAGATGAGCATGTGACTTGTGGCTGTGGCGTCAATGAAGTAGCATGGGGAGTGGGGTTCGAATCCCACATACTGCAAAATATGGCATTTATTTTTGTGCCCAAGATGGAGAGGAGGTGGTGCTGGCATGGGACTTTGATGGGGTGGTTGTTGAATGAGTCAAAGAATTCAAAATAGAAGGAGGACAGGAGTCTGAGGAGTTTGAATGGGTCAAAGTGGTTAGGTGATTTCAAATGATTGATGGAGAGTGAATTGTGGAGGAAGTGAGGGAGAAAATCGTGGGAGTAGGTGTGTGGAAGTGTTTGGCCGAAAGTAGGGAGGTGTTGGGAAGCATGTTCGGTCATGTGTGTTGTGTAGGGTGCCAAATTTGTTAAGCTTCTTTTTTTTGTGATTAGTGTGATGTTCCTAGGTGGCATTTTGGGTCTCCATATTCATTTGTGCTTGTGCAGAACCTCTCAACTATTCTTCTCCATCTTTTCTTTTTCCTTCATCTTTTCTCTTCAACTTTCGTCTCATTTTTCCTCTTTTTCTCAACATAGTCGAATCCCCTTCCTTCTTCCATTCGAAGTCTGCTTCTTTTAGGTACACTTTAGCCGAAACATCTTCTCTTTTTCATTGTCTTTCTACCCTTCCCTCCATCGACCGAACCTTCTCCTATTCTTTTTGAATCGGTTTCTTCTTCTTTTATCAATATCCGAATCAAGAGTTCTTGGGTCTTGCTGCTAGTGCTGAATCTTACAGTTCCATTCAGCTCATTCTTAATACTAAGGTAATGGTTCTTTCTCTTTCATTCATGGTTCTTTTTGCTTTTTTCTTCTCTTGGCTTGGTTAGGCCGTTGTAACATCTCGAAATTGGGCCTAGTAGGATTGGGCCGATTGGGCCTTGGGCTTAGGAGTGTTTAAAATCTTCAGGAATATGAGAATGGTGTTATTGCAAATTGGACTTATTAGTTAAGTGGATTTGGAAGGTTACAAGGTTTCTATGAAGTCTCGGGTTTAATTGGACTTTAGGAAAATTTTGGTATTTTAGCACTTTAAGGAGAGATGGTAAGTAGCTTCAAGACATATAGAAATTTATGAGTAAATAGCTAGCATAAATGAGCTATTAGTAAAGTGGTTATGGCATTACTTGCAGTACCTTGAGGGAAGGAGTTCGAATCACTTTGTGTGCAAATTGAGATTATTTTTGCATGCTTTCCTTAAGTATCGGTCAAGAGGTATTTTTGGTAAGTTGGACTTTAAATTTTTATGGCAAGATGACAAATAGTTTAGGTAAGCTTGAACTTGGGGAAAGGAATCATTTTGATTAAGGAATGATAAGGGGACATAAGGCTTGGATTAAGGATGAGGTTTTTGGAAACTTTTTAATGGCCAACTTGTCCATGTATGTGGACGGCATTATGGTCTAGGGGGGTGACCGAATTTTGTTGAAGGTTTTGGTAGGTTGGTAGCTAGTTGGTCAAATTCCTTAGCATTTTATGCATCATTTTCTTTTCTCTCCAAAATCACTCTCCTTAGCCGAATGTGTTATTGACAATAGGTGAAATATTGTTTTGGTTTTGGCTTTATTCTTTGTTTTGTGTCAAGCCGAAAAACCCCTTTTGGAGCCTTGCCGATTTTCCCTAGTACACCATATTGAGGTAAAAGCCGAAACCACCATAGGTACTTGTCGTTTTTCCCCTCTATAACCCTTAGCCGAATGTCTTGCTAAACTTCATTAATTTTACTTTATTTCTTTTTCTTCTCAAGTGCTTGGCCGAACCTCTCTTGTTCCCATCTTTCTTTTCCTTTCTTTTCATATTTGTTCAAAAACCACATATCTTCTTTTACTTTCTTTTTGGCCGAACCTTCTTCTTCCCCATCTCTCTTGGTTTTTCTTCCATTGTTTGCTCAAGCCGAATCCTCCCTCTTCTATTTTATTTTACTTTGCCACTCTCATCCTTCATTTCTTTTTAGCCGCATATCATTTGTTTTCTTCTTTCAAAACCTTAGCCGAATCATCTTGGTCACTCAACCTTTGTCAAAATTTCCTTTCTTTCTTCTGGTGTTGTCTTGGCTGAATATCAATCAAGGGGTAGATTTTCTTTTGGTTTATCTCCAATCGGTTCTGGAAGGGGGTAAGTGTTCATGGCCGAATTTCTTTTGGTTCTTTTCTCTTCTCTTTGTCGGCTCTCATGCGTAGACAAAAGCCGAGTTTCGGCATTTGTTATCGAGATTTCTAATCACCTTTGAAAGCCTATTCTCCTAGGCTCTTCAGGATTTTTGGAAGCATCAGATCGGGAGTAGTATTCTCTGACAATCCATTGTCATCTAGTCTGTGGGGGGAATCAGTCTCGCGTATCGTGTGTTGTGATTAGCATTTGTAAGGCAGAAAGAACAAGGGGATCTAGTGCAGTAGATCGGGTTTCAGGATTCAGCGGTTGCGTTAGTAACAGGTTACAACTTACACTCTTTATAACTTGGTGATATATTAATATCCTAATCATGATTAAAAGCCGAAAACTGTGAGATCTTGATATGATACCTTGATGGGTATGAGCAAGGATTCGGGTAAGTCCATTTTGATATGATGTTGCTATATGTTGTTTAATACCATGATCTACGATATATTTCCTGTATGTTCTTATTAAAGCATGATGGCATGATTTGCATAATATTTGCACTGTCATGGGTGATATGAGAGGAGGGGGAAGATTTGATATCCGTGTCTTTGGGACACCAGAGGTTTGGCACCTCCAGTGGTTTGGTACCACAGTTTATTTTGTGACTTTGGGTCACCAGAGGTTTGGCACCTCATAGCGACTCGTCCCAGTGGCTTAGCACCACAGTGGGTTGGCCCCACATTTGATATTACGGGATTGTCGCCAGTGATTTGGTATCACAACGTGGGTTGGCCCCACAGATGGATTATTCGTGACTTTGGGTCACCAGTGGTTTGGCACCACCAGTGGTTTGGTACCACACGGGGTAGAAACAGAGTTATGGATGGTTAGGTTAGGGTGCATGATATATTGCTTGCTTATGATTTGTGTAAGCTTGTTGCATTAACCGGGGGAGGGATTATGCACTGAGTCTTGGTGACTCACCTTCTCCCTTATCTTTTCAGGTGATTCGTAGATCGCGGATGAGGAGCCGAGTGGACTCGAGGTGGCCCATGCATTAAAACGTTTGGTTTTATTTGGATTTTGAATTGGGTAATTATTTTGCTTTTATTATTTGGGTTTGTAATAAGGCCTTTTAAATTATGTTTTGAATTATTTATATGTTTTGGATTTGATTTCGAACATGGTTAAGTGAATTACTTGATTAATTTAATAATGTGAATGCAAGGTTTTCTAAACTACAAAACCCAATGGTTTTCAAAACTTTACCATCGGGTAATACAAATCACTTGATAATAAATGACAACTCAAATGTTTTTGACAAATTAAAAGGTTTTCAAATTAAGTTTCCACACTCAAATAGAAACGGTTTTCAAATTAATCATTTGGGTTTCTTTTAAAATGACAAAAAGGTTTTCTAATCTACGGATCGACTGTAATATCCCGGGTTAGGGGCTATTTTATTGTGTCATGTTTTACATGTGTTCAGTGTGCTGTGTTGCTGTTTGTGTAGTTTCGGGCTTAATTGTAGGCTAGGAGTGTGCCTGAGTAGGTAGGAAAATTTTGGTTTTTGGGCTTAGGTGAGAGGAGCTGAAAGAGCTGGGGTTTAAGAATATTATTTGGTGTTTTGTTGCACAAAAAGAGGAGCTGGCAAAGTGGCAAGGCATGTGCCACTTGGGGCTTGAGTGTGGCGTCATCTGTAAGGGGGAGAAGTCCTGAGTTCAAGCTGCGGAATTCTCATTTTGGGCTTCCATTTTGACGGCATAGGAGGGAAGAGTTGTATGTAGTTTAAATTTTACTTTGGACCAAGTCAAAAGTTTAAAAGAAAGGTGGAGAGTAAATTTAGGAGGGAGACTTGGTAAACTCATTTGAAATGAGTGGTGGTGAGTGCATGTGGGGGATTGGGCCGAAATTTAGGGGTGCTTGGAGTGGGGAAGTGGACGGCTTGGTGTGGGGAGTTGGTAGCCGAAATGCATTCTTGCATTTTTGGCATTTTCCTTGGCAATTTCGGTCACTTTAGGTTGAAACCATTTTTCTCTTTTGGTCTTTGTTAGCCGAATTTGTCCAAGGTTTTCCTCTTATCTTCTTCACTTCTTGAAACCGAAAGACCAAAGCAATCATACATTGCCGATTTCCTTTTCTTTTCTTTTGTATTTAGCCGATTGTGCATTTGTTTCTCTCAACATCTCTTGTGCCGAAACTCTCACCTACTTCAAACCGAATCCTTCCATTGTTTTCTCCTTTCATCTTCCCATTTCTTTGTGCCGAAACCACAACCACTTGCATCTCAAACTTTTACTTTCTTTTCTTATACATTATTGCCGAAACTTCATTCTCATCTCCTATTTTCTTTTCCTTCCTTTTTCCATTTAAAACCGAATATTGGGGTGTGTTAAACACTTAGGCCGAATCTTCTTTTATTTTTGGTTTGCATCTTAGCCGAATCTCTTCTCTCCTAGAAGTCCTATTTTGGCCGAATATTGGGTGTTGTTAAGCTCTTGGCCGAATGGCCATTCCTCTTTTCTCTCAAGTGTTATGTCGATTTTGGTTTAGGGAAGAGGGTTAACCATTCGTCTAAACATCTCATGTTAGGGCAACCAGAGATTTCAAAGCAGTCAGTTGGAGCCTTTCCCCTTTGTTAATCGATTGGTAAGTAAGGGTAAGTGATTGGTATTAGTATTGTCCGTTCAATCTTTTGGTTTCGATTAAGTCAAAGGTGATTAGAGATTAACTATTTGTCTTTATAGGGTGCCGATTGTTGAAAGGAGAACCACTGTTGGTTCGAGGTTTGGTAGGAAACCAAACCATCTACAAGGTGCAGAATAATTAAGGGGCTATAGATCGATTCTCTTAGTATTAAAAGACTACGTTTTACAGGTGTGTAAACTAAAACACACTGATGCTTAGTAATATATATTGATAACCTGTTTGTATAAAGTGAAACAGTGGCGATTGATATGTTACCCTATTTGGTATGATCACGGATTCGGTAAGTCAGTGTTATTATGAGCTTGCTAATGACCTATATGATACCATGACTATGGATGTATGTGATATGAGATATGATGTTAAACATATTGGCATGAGAGCATGACTTACATGATATACATTAGTATGGCATGTATGGGTGATATGAGTGGAGGGGGATTATGATATCCGTGTCTTTGGGACACTGTGTCTTTGGGACACCAGAGGTTTGGCACCTCCAGTGGTTTGGTACCACAGATGATATATTTTGTGACTTTGGGTCACCAGAGGTTTGGCACCTCAGCGTCTCGTCCCAGTGGCTTAGTACCACGGTGGGTTGGCCCCACAGTTGATTATACGGGATTGACGCCAGTGATTGGGTATCACACGATGGGTTGGCCCCATCATCGGATTTGTGACTGCGGTCACCAGTGATTTGGTATCACACTGTGTCTTTGGGACACCGGAGGTTTGGCACCTCATTGCGACTCGTCCCTATGGTTTGACACCACCGTGGGTTGGCCCCACTTATGAGATACGGGATTGTCGCTAGTGATTGGGTATCACACGATGGGTTGGCCCCATCATTGGATTATTCGTGACTTTGGGTCACCAGTGGTTTGGCACCACACTTATGGATATCGTGACTTTGGGTCACCAGTGGTTTGGCACCACCAGTGGTTTGGTACCACACGGGGTAGAAAAGGCGATACGGATGGTTAGGATCGGGGTGCATTGACCATGTTGTTATGACTTGATGTGTGTTAGCATGTTGTTTTATCGGGAGGGAGATTTATACACTGAGTCTTGCGACTCATTCTCTCCTTTGACATTTCAGGTGACACTTAGACGCGGACATGGAGCCGGGATGGACTCGGGGTGCTCATGCCATGCTTAATAAAGATTTGCTCCAATTTTATGATTTGGGTACTTTAACTTATTTACTATTATTTGGGTTTTATTTTGGATTGTAAAGGCCTTTAGATTATGTTTTATGATGATTATGTTTTAAATAGATTTTAATATGCCTTAACAAAATAATTGGGTTGAAATTTTACTAAAATTTGGAAAGACAATGATTTCAAAACTATAACGCAATGTGTTTTCAACTATACCATCGGGTATCACACTATGTTTTGATATTAAGTAAACTCAAATGATTTTCAAATCAAACTCGATTTTCTACCAAGTTAAAAATGTTTTAAGTAACACTAAGAAACTACTTGAAACTTCAAATGAAATAAACTCATTTTCACTACACACTTTGATTAAGTTTTCAAAATTTCCGGGTTTCAAATACACCATTTGATTTCGAACAAGCCTACTCAAATCTTCATCAAATACACTATGTTTTCATCCATTTTTTAAACGGAAAATCCTAACCTCTCAAATACGTTTTTTTCCCCGTAGCATACCAGATTCGGACATGGTGTTTTGTCCGGGTCTGGGGTGTTACAATTGTGGTATCAGAGCCAAGTTCAAAGGCTCGGCTGTGGGCCTGAGGCCCAAAATGTTTTCAAAAAGTTGTCTTAAGTGTTTTGGGTTTAAATATATGGTTTGAAAGGCATGGCACCGAGTCTCCGGCACCAGTTCGCCCAGGTAAGTACCCCTTACTATTGCTTGTGATTTGTTGGATGTGATGTGATTTGATGATTAGCAATAGTACATTACTTTAGAGATTGAAACTGATAGGACTCTGTGAACTCGCGAGAACAAATCTCCTTAAATATTCATAAGACTTGCTTTAAAACAGTGGAATAAATACTGATGCATAAAACTCTTAAATCAGATACGTAGAGATATTAGACATGAGTACTCGAGGCGGACGTGGTCGCAATACTCGTGGTAGAGGTAGGGGTATGATGACGGTTTCTGAACCCGTAGGATCTGGTCAGGGGTCAGAAAATGAGATGCCGGTACCGCCACCAGCTGGAGGTGGTGAGTTCCAAGATCAGACTGGGGATGACGCAGTGTCACAGGCGATGCTGCGAGTGTTAGAAAGAGTAGCTGGAGTTGGTGGTGGCGCAGGGGTTAGGAAATCTGTGCCTGAGCGACTCCGGGCAAACGGGGCCGAATTCTTTCGAGGTGTATCTGGTGTTGCTCCCAGCACTGCTGAATATTGGCTGGAGGCAACTGAGCGGATCATGGATGATCTGGACTTGACTGCTGAAGAGAAGCTGAAGGGCATTGTATCGCTTCTTCGGGATGAGTCATACCAGTGGTGGCTCACGGTTCGGGACAGTGTGGCAGCAGAGGATCTGACATGGGATTATTTCAGGACTGCATATCAAAAGAAGTACATCGGAGCTAGTTATATTGACTCCCAGCGGAAGGCATTTCTGAGGCTTGTTCAGGGGAGTAAATCTGTTTCTGAGTACGAGGCTGAGTTCTTGAAGCTGAGTAGGTATGCCAGAGGCATTGGGGCCACTGAACATGAGAGGTGTGTTCGTTTCGAGGATGGTCTGCGAGACGAGTTGAGACTGCTGATTGCTCCACAGCAGGAGCGCGAGTTTGCTGTCTTAGTTGAGAAGGCTAAGGTAGCTGAGGGTGTTAAGGAGTCAGTGAGGCAGGGTATGGACAGAAATAGGCATAAGAGGAGCTTTGGGTCTTCTGGATCATCAGGTAATCCGCAGAAGAGGGCTAGACCGAGTGGGCCGAATCAGTCTGGTAGGTTTGTTGCTGCTAGGCAGGGACCGCCGCGGTGTGATCAGTGTGGGAAATCTCATTGGGGTGGCTGCTGGACCGGGGGAAAAGGTTGCTTCGAGTGTGGTTCTCTGGATCATCGCGTGAGGGACTGTCCGCGTAGGTTGGCTAGGATTCAGTCTGAGAGTCAGGGCCGTAATCAGTTCAGGAGTAGTGGACCGCCACAGCAGAGGGGCCGTGGTAATGGCAGAGGTGGTAATGATTCTGGTCGGGGCCGTGGAGCACCGGGCAGAGGTGCGGGTAGTTCTGAGGCCAGACAGCCTGGGTTAGTGTATGCAGCGAGGCGCCGAGAGGAGGGCGACGCACCAGACGTCATAACCGGTACGTTTTTTATCTTTGGTTCTCCTTATACTGCTTTGATTGATGTGGGTTCGACACACTCTTATGTTGCCAGTAGTATAGTAGAAACCATGGACCTAGACTCTGAGATATCTTCTAGGCAGATGACTGTAATTAGCCCTCTAGGTCACTCTGTAGTGGTAGATAAGCTGTTTAGAGATGTACCCCTAGAACTCCAAGGGGTAGTGTTTGCTGCTGATCTGATGGAACTGCCGTTTGGGGTGTTCGATCTGATTCTTGGGATGGACTGGTTGGTCAAGTACCAGGCGAGGTTGGATTGCGCGGCCAAGCGCATGGTTCTTAAGACGGTTGAGGGTGATGAAGTGGCTATGATAGGTAATAGGAGAGATTACTTATCAAATGTGGTATCTGCTTTGAAAGCGGAGAAGATGGTCAGGAAGGGCTGTGAAGCGTATGTGGTTCATGTGTATGCCTTGGAGGCTAAAGAGTCTGCTGTAGAGAAGGTTCGTACTGTTAAGGAATTTGCTGATGTGTTTCCTGAGGAGCTTCCGGGTTTGCCGCCAGATCGTGAGGTAGAGTTCGGGATAGATCTGTTACCCGGAACTGCTCCAGTGTCTATCGCTCCGTATAGGATGGCGCCAAAAGAGTTGGTTGAGCTTAAGGCTCAAATCCAGGAGTTATTGGATCGAGGTTTTATCAGGCCAAGTGTTTTGCCGTGGGGTGCGCCGGTACTATTTGTTAAGAAGAAAGATGGTACGATGCGGATGTGCATAGACTACCGCCAGTTGAATAAGCTGACGATTAAAAACAAGTATCCGTTGCCACGGATAGATGACTTGTTTGATCAGCTGAAGGGTGCTGTGGTATTCTCGAAGATCGACTTGAGGTCTGGGTATCACCAGTTGAAGGTTAAGGAAGCGGATATCTATAAGACAGCGTTTCGGACTCGGTATGGGCACTACGAATTTCTGGTTATGCCGTTCGGGCTGACTAACGCGCCGGCACCATTCATGGATATGATGAATAGGGTGTTTCAGCAGTATCTGGATCAGTTCGTAGTGGTTTTCATAGACGACATCTTAGTGTACTCAAGGACAGAGGAAGAGCATGATGCGCATTTGCGAGTGGTGCTGCAGATTTTGAGGGAAAAGCAGCTCTATGCTAAGTTCAGTAAGTGCAAGTTTTGGCTTAGAGAAGTGACTTTCTTGGGTCATGTAGTGTCAGCTGAGGGGATTAGAGTAGATCCTCGGAAGATTGAGGCAGTTTTGGATTGGAAGCCACCGAAGTCAGTGGATGAGATTCGGAGTTTTCTGGGTTTGGCCGGATACTATCGAAGGTTCGTTGAGGGTTTCTCGTTGATAGCAGCGCCAATGACCAAGTTGTTAAGGAAAGAGGTTCCATTTGTATGGGCTGAGAAACAGCAGGAAAGCTTCGATAAGTTAAAGAAGATCTTGACTGAGGCTCCGGTTTTGATTCAACCTGAGGCTGGTAAGGAATTCACAGTATACTGCGATGCATCACATACGGGTTTGGGTTGTGTGTTGATGCAAGAAGGTAAGGTTGTGGCTTACGCTTCTCGACAGCTGAGGCCACATGAGGTCAACTATCCGACGCACGATTTGGAGCTAGCGGCTGTAGTGTTCGCCTTAAAGATTTGGAGGCACTACTTGTATGGAGAGAGATCGATAGTCTACACCGATCATAAGAGTCTGAAGTACCTCTTGACTCAGAAAGATTTGAATTTGAGGCAGCGCAGATGGGTTGAGTTGCTTAAAGACTACGACTGTTCGATTGAGTATCATCCGGGCAAGGCTAACGTGGTGGCAGACGCGTTGAGCCGTAAGGTTGTTTCGGACTTAAGAGCGATGTTTGCCCATTTGAGTTTGTATGACGATGGGAGTATTCTGGCAGAGTTGCAGGTTAAGCCTACTTGGGTTGAGCAGATCAGAGAGAAACAGTTATTGGATGAGGTTCTGAGTGCGTTAAAGTTGCAAGTGCAGAATGGTGGTTTGGAGGGTTACAGCTTGTCTAGTGATGAGGTTCTGTGTTTCCAAGGTAAGGCTTGTATGCCTAAGGATGTTGAGCTGAGACAGAAGATTCTTCAGGACGCACATAGCAGTCCTTATGCTATGCATCCTGGAGGTAGCAAGATGTATAGAGATCTTAGAGAGCAGTTTTGGTGGCCTGGTTTGAAGAGAGAGGTGACAGAGTTTGTTGGGAAGTGTCTGACATGTCAGCAGGTCAAGGCTGAGCACCAGTTGCCGTCAGGTTTGCTTCAGCCTGTGAAGATTCCTCAGTGGAAGTGGGAAAGGATAACCATGGATTTCGTTAGTGGATTACCGCTTACGCCAAGCAAAAAGGATTCAGTTTGGGTAGTGGTGGATCGTCTGACTAAATCAGCTCACTTTATTCCGGTGAGGGTTGACTACTCACTTCAGAAGTTGGCAAAGCTGTATGTGTCGGAGATAGTGAGGTTGCACGGTGTGCCAGTTTCGATAATCTCGGATAGGGATCCCAGGTTTACGTCAAGGTTCTGGAAAGCATTGCATCAAGCTCTGGGTACTCGTTTGGATTTCAGCACGGCTTTTCACCCACAGTCTGACGGTCAATCAGAAAGGGTTATTCAGATCTTAGAGGATATGCTGAGAGGTTGTGTCTTGGATTTCAGAGGTAGCTGGGAGGAGTTTCTACCATTAGCTGAGTTTGCCTACAACAACAGTTATCAAGAGAGCATCAAGATGGCACCGTATGAGGCGTTGTATGGTAGGAAGTGTCGCTCACCTACGTGTTGGACGGAGTTAGGTGAACGTCAATTATTGGGACCAGAGTTAGTTGCTGAGACAGAAGACAAGGTTAAGTTGATTTAGGCTCGATTGAAGGAAGCTTCGGACCGGCAGAAGTCTTATGCTGATCTTAAGCGGAGAGATATAGAGTTTGCTGTGGGGGATCGAGTTTTTCTGAAGGTCTCGCCGTGGAAGAAGGTGTTGAGGTTCGGAAGGAAAGGCAAGCTAAGTCCGAGGTTTATTGGGCCATATAAGGTTCTGATACGAGTTGGACCAGTAGCGTATCAGCTTGAGTTGCCAGCAGAGCTTAGTCAGATTCACGACGTATTTCACGTTTCGATGCTTCGGCATTATCGTTCAGATCCGTCACATGTGGTAGCAGTGGAAGAGATCGAGGTAAATCCAGATTTGACCATGGAGGAAGAACCTGTGCAGATTCTAGATCGGGATGTAAAAGTTCTACGTAGGAAGTCTGTGCCTTTGGTTAAGGTTCTTTGGCGGAATCATGGCGAGGAGGAAGCCACGTGGGAACCCGAGGATGTGATGAGACAGCAATACCCGCAACTCTTTTGATCAGGTAATTTCGGGGCCGAAATTATTTTAAGGGGGGTGGAACTGTAATATCCCGGGTTAGGGGCTATTTTATTGTGTCATGTTTTGCATGTGTTCAGTGTGCTGTGTTGTTGTTTGTGTAGTTTCGGGGCTTAATTGTAGGCTAGGAGTGTGCCTGAGTAGGTAGGAAAATTTTGGTTTTTGGGTTTAGGTGAGAAGAGCTGAAAGAGCTAGGGTTTAAGAATATTATTTGGTGTTTTGTTGCACAAAAAGAGGAGCTGGCAAAGTGGCAAGGCATGTGCCACTTGGGGCTTGAGTGTGGCGTCATCTGTAAGGGGGAGAAGTCCTGAGTTCAAGCTGCGGAATTCTCATTTTGGGCTTCCATTTTGACGGCATAGGAGGGAAGAGTTGTATGTAGTTTAAATTCTACTTTGGACCAAGTCAAAAGTTCAAAAGAAAGGTGGAGAGTAAATTTAGGAGGGAGACTTGGTAAACTCATTTGAAATGAGTGGTGGTGAGTGCATGTGGGGGATTGGGCCGAAATTTAGGGGTGCTTGGAGTGGGGAAGTGGACGGCTTGGTGTGGGGAGTTGGTAGCCGAAATGCATTCTTGCATTTTTGGCATTTTCCTTGGCAATTTCGGTCACTTTAGGTTGAAACCATTTTTCTCTTTTGGTCTTTGTTAGCCGAATTTGTCCAAGGTTTTCCTCTTATCTTCTTCACTTCTTGAAACCGAAAGACCAAAGCAATCATACATTGCCGATTTCCTTTTCTTTTCTTTTGCATATAGCCGATTGTGCATTTGTTTCTCTCAACATCTCTTGTGCCGAAACTCTCACCTGCTTCAAATCGAATCCTTCCATTGTTTTCTCCTTTCATCTTCCCATTTCTTTGTGCCGAAACCACAACCACTTGTATCTCAAACTTTTACTTTCTTTTCTTATACATTATTGCCGAAACTTCATTCTCATCTCCTATTTTCTTTTCCTTCCTTTTTCCATTTAAAACCGAATATTGGGGTGTGTTAAACACTTAGGCCGAATCTTCTTTTATTTTTGGTTTGCATCTTAGCCGAATCTCTTCTCTCCTAGAAGTCCTATTTTGGCCGAATATTGGGTGTTGGTAAGCTCTTGGCCGAATGGCCATTCCTCTTTTCTCTCAAGTGTTATGTCGATTTTGGTTTAGGGAAGAGGGTTAACCATTCGTCTAAACATCTCATGTTAGGGCAACCAGAGATTTCAAAGCAGTCAGTTGGAGCCTTTCCCCTTTGTTAATCGATTGGTAAGTAAGGGGTAAGTGATTGGTATTAGTATTGTCCGTTCAATCTTTTGGTTTCGATTAAGTCAAAGGTGATTAGAGATTAACTACTTGTCTTTATAGGGTGCCGATTGTTGGAAGGAGAACCACTGTTGGTTCGAGGTTTGGTAGGAAACCAAACCATCTACAAGGTGCAGAATAACTAAGGGGCTATAGATCGATTCTCTTAGTATTAAAAGATTGCGTTTTACAGGTGTGTAAACTAAAACACACTGATGCTTAGTAATATATATTGATAACCTGTTTGTATAAAGTGAAACAGTGGCGATTGATATGTTACCCTATTGGGTATGATCACGGATTCGGTAAGTCAGTGTTATTATGAGCTTGCTAATGACCTATATGATACCATGACTATGGATGTATGTGATATGAGATATGATGTTAAACATATTGGCATGAGAGCATGACTTACATGATATACATTAGTATGGCATGTATGGGTGATATGAGTGGAGGGGGATTATGATATCCGTGTCTTTGGGACACTGTGTCTTTGGGACACCAGAGGTTTGGCACCTCCAGTGGTTTGGTACCACAGATGATATATTTTGTGACTTTGGGTCACCAGAGGTTTGGCACCTCAGCGTCTCGTCCCAGTGGCTTAGTACCACGGTGGGTTGGCCCCACGGTTGATTATACGGGATTGACGCCAGTGATTGGGTATCACACGATGGGTTGGCCCCATCATCGGATTTGTGACTGCGGTCACCAGTGATTTGGTATCACACTGTGTCTTTGGGACACCGGAGGTTTGGCACCTCATTGCGACTCGTCCCTGTGGTTTGACACCACCGTGGGTTGGCCCCACTTATGAGATACGGGATTGTCGCTAGTGATTGGGTATCACACGATGGGTTGGCCCAATCATTGGATTATTCGTGACTTTGGGTCACCAGTGGTTTGGCACCACACTTATGGATATCGTGACTTTGGGTCACCAGTGGTTTGGCACCACCAGTGGTTTGGTACCACACGGGGTAGAAAAGGCGATACGGATGGTTAGGATCGGGGTGCATTGACCATGTTGTTATGACTTGATGTGTGTTAGCATGTTGTTTTATCGGGAGGGAGATTTATACACTGAGTCTTGCGACTCACTCTCTCCTTTGACATTTCAGGTGACACTTAGACGCGGACATGGAGCCGGGATGGACTCGGGGTGCTCATGCCATGCTTAATAAAGATTTGCTCCGATTTTATGATTTGGGTACTTTAACTTATTTACTATTATTTGGGTTTTATTTTGGATTGTAAAGGCCTTTAGATTATGTTTTATGATGTTTATGTTTTAAATAGATTTTAATATGCCTTAACAAATAATTGGGTTGAAATTTTACTAAAATTTGGAAAGACAATGATTTCAAAACTATAACGCAATGTGTTTTCAACTATACCATCGGGTATCACACTATGTTTTGATATTAAGTAAACTCAAATGATTTTCAAATCAAACTCGATTTTCTACCAAGTTAAAAATGTTTTAAGTAACACTAAGAAACTACTTGAAACTTCAAATGAAATAAACTCATTTTTCACTACACACTTTGATTAAGTTTTCAAAATTTCCGGGTTTCAAATACACCATTTGATTTCGAACAAGCCTACTCAAATCTTCATCAAATACACTATGTTTTCATCCAGTTTTTAAACGGAAAATCCTAACCTCTCAAATACGTTTTTTTCCCCGTAGCATACCAGATTCGGACGTGGTGTTTTGTCCGGGTCTGGGGTGTTACATCGACAACTAAGTTTTAAAGACTGATTTCCGGGATCCCAAAGTAAACTATCGATTTTAAATAATCATGCCCTGATTTCTTTAGGCATAAAACAACAAAGAATTTTCACTAAAATTTAACCTTAACCTGATTTCCTCAAAACATTTTTCCTCTGTAACATGTCAGATTCGGTCGTGGTGTGTTGACCGGGTTTGGGGTGTTACAGCCGAACCTTAACCACTTGTTGATTCTAAACTCGTTTTCTCTCTTTTGGGGAAGGGCCGAATCAAGACAACCTCTGCTACTATTTATCTTTCTCGTAGCCTTAGAGTTCGGAAGCCGGTTGTTAGGTAAGGTGATGGCCGATTAGGGAAAGGGATAGGTGCCCTTCATTCATGTTTCATTTAGGCCGAAAGGCGGTTTCTTTATTATTTTGGAACATCGGTTCTAACTCATGATTTTATTTAGGGACTCAACCTAATAACCGAAAGGAGTAACCAACATTCTAGTGTAGCAAAGAAGTGTTGTTATTCTTGGTAAGTGGTATGGTGTGTTGTCGTTTTCGACCTTAGAGCTTTGACATATTTTGATTGAGACTAACGGTGAAGGATATGGATTCTTAGGTGCGTAATCTTGAGGATTCTATCTACGTTCGTAACAGGTGTGTAATCTCACACCTTATTTCGAATTATTGTATGTTCTGCTATAATGCTATAATGCTACTTTCGGATTATTGTATGTATGAGTTAGTTATACGTTGTACATAGGAAGTATGTTGCATTCATCTCAGTATGAAAACAATTTGCATGGGCTTTGGGATATGATTGAAAGGGGAAGTGTGATTCAGTGACTGTCACAGTGGTCTGGGACCACGGTGGGTTGGCCCCACATATTTTATTCAGTGACTATGTCACAGTGGTCTGGGACCACAGTGGTTTGGAACCACGCATACATATATTATGAGTGACTTGTCTCAGTGGTCTAGGACCACAGCGGGTTGGCCCCACGTATATATATTCTGTGACTCCGTCACAAGTGGTCTGGGACCATAGTGGTCTGGGACCACAGTTGCTTGATGCCACGGGTGTTTGGTTGATGTAGGTGACCTAGAGGATGGAAACTAGGTTGGGTTGGGTTGCATTGCATACATGATTAATATCCTGTATTGTGTGGGCTATGGCCCAATGGATGACTGTGGGCTAAAGGCCGATTACATTATAAGGGGAATTACACATTGAGTCTCAGTGACTCACCCCTCTGCTTAATTTTACAGGTAACCCTTAGATCGCGGTTTTGGAGTCGGAGTGGACTCGAGGTGGCCATGCATTACTACTTTCTTCGTAAACTACATTATTTTATTTAAACTTAGTTTAACTTTGGGTTTTTGTTATGTAATAAGGCCGATATAACTTTAATTTGGGGTTTTGACTAAATGCTGATATTGCATATATTATAAACTGTCGAATATGGGGATTTTCCAAGATTAAAACATAAACAAATAGTTTTCAAAATGATAACAAAAGATGACAAGCGAATAGCTAATTAACTCGAAAGTTTTCTTAAAACCTCACCTTTGTTTTCAAATGTCACGTTTTAGGAATTCCTTGATTTCGGCTTTTGTAAAATAACAAATTTGTTCACAACCTTTTCGATCAATTTAATAAAAAGTCGGCACGAAACCTTCAAGCAAAATTTTAAAACATTTTCAGATGAAGACACTCAACGAAATGTTTCCTAAATCACGATGTTTCGTTAAAATTTCAAAACCTCCTTTCCTGTAACATACCAGATTTGGTCGTAACGTGTTGACCGAGTTTGGGGTATTACAATTTTGGTATCATAGCCTATGTTACAAAACTCAGCCGTGGGTGTAACACCCCAAACCCGGCCCATTTGCTATGACCGAATTTGAAATGCCACTGCGAAAAAACGTTTGAAAAACTTTTGACTTAAAGTTAAAAACATAAAAAAATTTGTTGTCTTTACTAAAACATTGTGTAATTAAAGTTCCAAATAAAATTAAGTTGTTTAAAATAAAACATTTTCAAATAATAATGTAATCGACAATTTAACTTAAAACATAATAAAAATCCTTAAATACTTAAAATGACCCTTATTACAATAATTAAATACTTAAAATACTGAAACATAAATTGTATAAAGAAAATCCTCTTTTGCATGGGCCACCTCGTATCCACTCCAACCCGGTCCGAGCATCACCTGAAAAGATATCCCACGAAGGGTGAGTCAACAGACTCAATGTGTAACAATACACTAAAAGTCCAATCGATCATAGCAATAAAGCCCATAATATAGCAAATAATAATTTATCAATTCACATGTACATATAAAATGAAATGCAATCCCGAACCCAACTTAGATATCCATCCGCTACACACCACCCGTACCTACCAATCACACCGTGGGGATTACTAAATCGACCCTCCATCCGCTACACACCATCGAAGGCAGTTGCTGCAGTCAACATGCACATCGCCCTTAAAATCGTGGCATAGCCACCAGATAATTGTGACAGAGTCACCGGATTCATAATATCGTGACCGAAGTCACCGGATAATGTGGTAAAACCACCGGAACACTTCCCCTTTCAATATTACCCGTATGCCCATGCAATAACATATTATTTCAATATCATGCCATAAACCCTCATGTTATATCAGAATCGTACATATTTCATATTTATGCTTAAAGCATTATTAACGATGCAGATATCATGTCTTGTACATTATCCCAAAATCATAATCAAATATCGAATATGTTTCATATTAAAATCATACATAGTACGAAGGAATAACGTACCTCAATTCACCGTACCATTGAATGGTACCCGAAGCCATAATCATTTATATTTCTTTATAAACACATCCATATTAATAAAGCTATTAATCAATTAGAATTTTAGTATAAGTTACACACCTTGTAAACACAAAGAGCGATAGAACTTTAGGATTTCCGACTCTTGCCTACACGTCGACAGAACCTACATATCACTATGTGAGAAATCGATTTTCACTAAAAAGATATGGCCTTTGGCCGAATATCATTATCCCTTACCTTGGATTATCCAAAACTCGAACGATCTCCCCCTAAACGTTGACTACGAGAAAACCCCGAAAATCTTCCTTCAAAGGTTTAGCCACGGAGAAATAAGAGAATTAGATTCCTAAAATTGATTAATCCAAAGAAAATAAAGAAGAAACCATTGATAGAAAAGCCTTATCCGAACACGATGATTGATTAACTCTTATTTGAACTATAAAGAAATTCGGCCTTAACAACTTAAAAGAAAAAGAATGATGATTTCGGCTTTAACAAAAGAAAGAAAAGAAAGAAAAATGATGAAAAGATATAGGATAGTTTCGGCAATGAGAAAGAAAGAGAAGAGAGAAAGAGAATGAAAAAGAAAAAGAAAATGAGAGAGAATGCTTTTGGTGAAAGATGGGTTCGGCACTAGAGAGGAAGAAAAGGAATTGGTAAATGTCCTCAAAAGTGACAATATTTTGGTTCCAAAAGAAAATAAAACTTTGAGAGGAAAAGAATAAATAAAAGTACCTATTTGGTCAAATGCAAAGGCCAAACAAAGCAAACTTTTTGCCAAATGCCAATAGACAAATTCGGCTAAGAGAAAAAATATTGGACAAAGGAAAAATGCACAAATTGACAACTTTTTGGTCAACTAAAACCTCCCTAATCCCATACCCAAATTCGGCCAACACAATAGCCTACACAATCCCCCTTTTTCCTCCTTAATTCTTCCCTATCAACCCCATAATTTCCAACACAATTAAACCACTCCCTTAGCCCCTTATGCCGTCTAGGTTCATGGTCAAATGACCATGGAAAAGCTTCCAAAACAACACCCACTCTTCAAGCCTCTTGTCCCCTAAACCTTCCTTATCAACTTGATTCCTTACCATAACTCCTAACTTGCCTTTTCCTTTTGGTCTACTATCCATAAATGATAAAGTCCAAACTTATCTTAATTATAGTTGACCAACACTTAATGTAAGGTGCATAAAAATAAAGTCTTCAAAATTCTCATCATGCTACTCGAACCTCTATCCTCAAGCTACCCATTCAAATGCCATAACCACTTTGCCACTAACTCCTCATGTGCTAGAATTTAACACTTAAATTAACTTAAGTGTCAAGTTCACCTAATCCACTTCACTAAATTTTTAATACTAAGAATTATTCTAGCTTCATAACTAAATCCAAACCTTCACAAAACTATACTAAGCCCACAATAAAAATTATACCCAAGCTAACACAAGTAACAAAATGATATTCATAAATTTTCCTAAAACCCAAGGCCCAATCCTACTAGGCCCAATTTCGAGATGTTACAGTGGGTTTAGGGTTCAGAAATGTTTACAAAAGTTGGTTTAGAAAATGGTTTAGAAAAATACATGTTTCCTAGAAGTATGGCACCCGAGTCTTCGGCACCAATCCGCAATGTAAGTTTCCAATTATTGCTTGAATTCTGATGAAATATTGTGATAGATAGTTTTGAGAAATACAACTCTAAGAATAGAGACCTTTAGAAATATTTCTTGTGAAAACCTACTTCTAATGCTATTTTCATAAGACTGTTCAGTAATAAACAGTGGAAGATGTACTAATTCATAAAACTTTTAATCAAATTAAGTTGAATCGGTAGTCATGAACACTAGGGGACGTGGACGTGGTATGCGCGGCCGGGGTAGAGGCCGGGGTGTTGGGGCTGAACCTTTGGAATCAAGGCATGGGCCAGAAGGTGAAGTGCCGGCATCACCAATTGCAGAAGCGGGATTTCAGGACTGAACTGGTGGAGACGATGCTGTGTCTCAGGCTATGTTGCGTGTTTTAGAGCGAGTTGCTGGAGCAAGCACGAGAGTAGTAACTCGAAAATCTGTTTCCAAGCGACTCCGAGCTAATGGGGCTTAGATATTTAGGGGCATTTTTGGTATGGCTCCTAAAGTAGCTGAGTATTGACTGGAAGCGGTGGAACGAATTATGGACAATCTTGACTGTACCGTAGAAGAGAAGCTAAAAGGAGTAGTGTCCCTTCTTCAAGATGAGGCATACCAGTGGTGGCTCACGGTAATGGATGGTACAGCAGCTGATCACATTACCTGGGACTTCTTTAAGACAGCGTTATAGGGAAAGTATATTGGGGCGAGCTATGTGGACGCTCAGAGGAAGGCATTTTTAAACTTGGTCCAGGGGAATAAGTCGGTGGCTGAGTATGAAGCAGAGTTCCTGCGATTAAGTCGCTATGCCCGAGGTATCGTCGTAACTGATCACAAGCGTTGTGTCCGATTTGAGGATGGTCTGAAAGACGAGTTGCTAGTATTGATAGCACTGCAACTGGAGAGAGAGTTTGCTATTTTGGTTGAGAAGGCTAAGATAGCCGAAGAGGTTAAACGATCTGAAAAGCAGAATCAGGATAAGGACAGAGGTAGGAATAAAAGGAGTTTTCGGTCGTCCGGATCTGTTGGGGGTTTTCAAAAGAGGCCTAGGTTTGATAGGCCGAGTTGAGTTGCAAAGCTTGTTGCTATTGGTCGGTCTCAGCAGTGTGCTAGATACGGGAATTATCATTCAGGGGAGTGTTAGGCAAGAAACAGGGAATGCTTCAGGTGTGGATCTGTAGGTCATCTGGCAAGGGACTGCCTACAGGAGCTAAACAGGGCACGGTCAGTTGGTCAGGGTTATGCTCAGGTCAGAAGAGGTGGTCAGCAGCCGCTGAGAGGTCGTGGTCCGGCCAGAGGGGGAAATGGCTTTGGTCGAGGGCGTGGAGCACCGGGCAGAGGTGCTAGGAATACAGATGTGAGACAACCTGGATTGGTTTATGCAGCTAGATGCCGAGAGGAGGGCAATGCACCGGACGTCATAACCGGTACGTTTCTTTATTGGTTTGCCCTTTACAGCACTTTGTCTGGAACTTTGAACATAGAATCTGAGGTTACTTCTAGAGAAATGACTATGATTAGCCCTTTAGGACAATCTGTAGTGGTGAACAAACTCTTTAGGAATGTGCCTTTAGAAGTTCAAGGGATAGTCTTTCCGGCTGACTTGATGGAACTACCGTTCGGTGAGTTCGATTTGATCTTAGGCATGGACTGGTTAGTTAAGTATCGAGCAAACTTGGATTGTGCTGCTAAGCCTATGGTGTTGAAGACTCCCGAGGATAAGATGGTGCTAGTGATAGGTGAAAGAAGGAATTATCTGTCCAATGTCGTGTCTGCCTTAAAGGCTGAAAGGAAGGTGCGGAAAGGGTGTGAGGTGTTTTTAGCTTTCATTAGTGCTCTAGAGGCCAAAGAGTTGACTGTAAAGGATGTTAGAACAGTGAAGGAATTCACTGATGTCTTTCCAGAAGAGCTTCCAGGGTTACCTCCGGATTATGAGGTGGAGTTCGGTATTAATCTTCTTTCGGGAACAGCTCCGGTGTCCATTGCCCCATATAGGATGGCGCTGAAGGAGCTGGTGGAACTTAAAGCCCAAATTCAGGAACTGTTGGACCGAGGTTTTATCTGACCAAGTGTGTAACCATGGGGAGCACCAGTGTTATTTGTTAAGAAAAAGGATGGATCGATGAGGATGTGCATTGACTACAGGCAATTGAACAAGTTTACAATTAAGAACAAGTACCCCCTGCCAAGGATTGACGACTTGTTCGATCAACTGTGAGGCGCTTCGGTCTTCTCGAAGATAGACTTGAGGTCAGGTTATCATCAGCTTAAGGTCAAGGAGGCGGATATTCATAAGACAGCTTTTTGAACTCGTTACGGTCACTATGAGTACTTAGTGATGCCGTTTGGTTGACAAATGCACCAGCTGCGTTTATGGATATGATGAACCGAGTATTCCAACCCTATCTAGATCGATTTGTCATAGTATTTATAGATGATATTTTAGTATATTCAAGGACGGAAGAGGAGCATGATTCGGATCTTCGGATTGTTCTGTAGATTTTGAGAGAGAAGCAACTGTATGCCAAATTCAGCAAGTGTGAATTTTGGTTGAGGGAAGTTACTTTTTTGGGGCATGTCGTGTCTGCTGAGGGGATTAGGGTCGATCCCCGAAAGATTGAAGCTGCGTTGGACTGGAAATTGCCTAAGTCTGTGGTGGAAATTCGAAGTTTCCTTGGTTTGGCTGGGTACTATAGAAGGTTTGTTGAGAGATTCTCGTTGGTCGCTACACCATTAACTAAGTTGTTATAGAAATAGGTATCATTTGTCTGGACAGATAAGCAGCAGGGAAGCTTTGAGAAGTTGAAAATGATTCTGACGGAGGCACCAGTGTTGATTCAGCCTGAGGCTAAGAAGGAGTTTGTTGTCTACTTTGATACGTCGCACACAGGGTTAGGACGTGTGTGGATGCAAGAGGGGAAGTGGTAGCATATGCATCTCGACAATTAAGACCGCATGAGGTGAACTATCCCACGCATGATCTAGAGTTAGCTGCGGTAGTGTTTGCTTTGAAGATTTGGAGGCACTACTTATATGGAGAGAAGTCGATTATCTACATAGACCACAAGAGCCTGAAATATCTTCTTACCCAAAAGGAGTTGAATTTAAGGCAGCGGAGGTGGATTGAATTGTTGAAGGACTACGACTGCTCAATCGAATATCACCTCGGTAAAGCTAACATAGTGGCAGATGCATTGAGCCTTGAATTGATATCTGATTTGAGGGCAATGTTTGCTCATCTCACATTGTATGATGATGGAAGCTTCTTAGCTGAACTTCAAGTGAAGCCTTCATGGGTAAGACAGACTAAAGAGAAGCAGTTGTCAAATGAATCGTTGAGTTCTAGATTTCAGCTAGTGGAAGGTGGTGAAATAGAAGATTTTGGTTTTAATAGTGATGGGGTATTGTGCTTTCATGGAAAGGCTTGTATGCCAAAAGACTCCGAGTTAAGGCAGAGGATTCTGCAGGAAGCGCATAGTAGCCCATACGCTATGCATCCTAGTGGGAGTAAGATGTATCGAGATTTGCATGAACAATTTTGGTGGCCAGGTCTGAAGCAAGAAGTTACCGAGTTTGTGGGTAAGTGCTTGACGTGACAGCAGGTGAAGGCAGAACATCAGTTGCCTTCAGGGTTGCTACAGCCAGTGAAGGTTCCACTTTGGAAGTGGGAGAGGATAACTATGGACTTTGTTAGTGGGCTACCTCTTACGCCTACTAAGAAAGATTCAGTGTGGGTAATTGTCGATTGGTTGACGAAGTCCGCTCACTTCATACCAGTTCGAGTTGATTATTCACTACAGAAGTTAGCCAAGCTGTATGTAGCAGAGATTGTGAGGTTGCATGGGGTACCAGTGTCTACCATATCAGACAGAGACCCTAGGTTTACGTCGCGATTCTAGAAGGCGTTACATCAAGCGTTGGGTACAAGACTGGATTTCAGTACAGCATTTCATCCACAGACTGATGGTCAGTTAGAGAGGGTAATTCAGGTCGTGGAAGACATGCTAAGAGGCTGTGTAATTGACTTCAGGGGTAGTTGGGAGGATTTCTTGCCATTGGCAGAATTCGCTTACAACAATAGCTATCAATCCAGTATTCAGATGGCACCCTACGAAGCATTGTATGGTTGTAAGTGTCGTACACCTACCTGCTGGACAGAGTTGGGTGAGCGACAGTTGTTGGGTCCGGAATTGGTTTCGAAAACAGAGGAAAAGGTTAAGTTGATTCTGACACGGTTAAAGGAAGCTTCCGACAGGCAGAAATCGTATGCAGATCTGAAGCGTAAGGAAATAGAGTTCTCAGTGGGTGATCAGGTTTTTCTGAAAGTCTCACCTTAGAAAGAGGTCTTAAGGTTTGGAAGGAAAGGCAAGTTGAGCTCTAGATTCATCGGGCCTTATCAGGTATTGAAACGTGTTGGACCAGTGGCATATCAGCTTGAGTTACCTCCAGAATTGAGACAGATACATGATGTATTTCATGTTTCAATGTTAAGGCGCTATCATTCGGATCCATCTCACATAGTGCTGGTGGAAGAAATTGAAGTAAGACCCGATTTATCTTTTGAAGAATAACCAATTCAGATCTTAGACCGAGATGTTAAAGTATTGAGAAGGAAGACAGTTCCGTTGGTTAAAGTTTTGTGGCAGAATCACGGTTTAGAGGAGGCCATGTGGGAGCCAGAGGATGTGATGCGACAGCAATACCCTCACCTCTTTTGATCAAGTAAATTTCGAGGCCGAACTTTCTTTAAGGGGGTAGAACTGTAACATCCTAGAATTAGGGGTTCTGCATTTTGCACTATTTCTTGTGTTTGGCTCGTTAAGCAAGTTATTTTGGTGTGTTTGGGGGTCTTGGGGAGGCTCAGGGTTAAGCCAGAGCCTTGGTGAAAATTTTCTTTTTGGGCAATTTAGGGGGTGAGCTAGTTAAAGCAAGCCTTAAGAATATTTTCTTGTGTTTGTTGACACAAGAAGGAATATGGTAGAGTGGCAAGTGACGCCACTTAAGGAGCAAGAGAGTGGCGTCACAAGAGAGCAGGAGGGGGAAGGAGTTCGAGTCTCGTTAGCAGCATCTGGGAGCTTTATTTTTTGTACTTAGGGAGGTAAGGTGTTGGCATTCGGCTGGGCTCTTCTTGGTGGTTGTTGAAGGAGTCAAAGCATTTGAAATGAGTGGACATGAGGAGCTGGTGGAGTTTGAATAGGTCAAACCGATTCAAATCGGTGTTGGAGAGTTGAACAAGGAGCAAATCAAGGGATTTGGTGTTGGTAGAGTTGTTGGCCGAAAGAGGGAACTTGGAAGAGGGGGTGAAATTCGGCTAGGGGTGTACTAGGAGGCATTCGGTCTTTTGTAAGGGGTGCCGAATTTGTGAGACAGCTTTTTGTTTCCAATTTCGGGTTGCCTAATTCTTTGTATGTGTGCCGTAATTCCCTATGTGCATCTAAGGTCTCTTCTTGTGCATTTCTTTTTGTCTCTTCTCAACTTCTTCTCATCTTTTCTCTTGTTGTCAAACCTTCCCATTCGTGCATTGCTTCTCCTTCAAGGTTACCAAAGACACCTTTGGCCGAGTCTAGCCTTGACTCCTCTATACCTAAGCCGAATCTCTCCTCATCATTCACCCTTTTCATCAAACTTTCTTTTTCTTCTCTTTGCTACTATCTTCTTCTCAAGCCGAAACCCCATTCTCTTTCGCATTTCTTCCATTTTCTTCATTCCTTTCCGTCTTCTTTGTTTTTCTCTTGAGCTGAATCACCCCTTGTATCAAACCAAACTCGTGCCCCTCATCTACCATTTTCAACCGAATATCTTGAAGCATCCTTGTGGGTTGCCGAAAATCTTCTTTTCAGTTGTGTCCTTATTAATTTTCAGGTGTGTAATACTCACACTTTTCCTTATTAATTTTTGCTAATAACTGTGTTGGCTGAAAGTCGAAACGATTGTTAGTAGTCGAGATACCCTCGTGGGTAAGATTGGAGATACCGAGTAAGTTCTGCTATAATGCTACTTTCAGATTATTGTATGTGTGAGTTAGTTATACATTGTACATAGGAAGTATGTTGCATTCATCTCAGTATGAAAACATGTTGCATGGGCTTTAGGATATGATTGAAAGGGGAAGTGTGATTCAGTGACTGTTACAGTGGTCTGGGACCACGGTGGGTTGGCCTCACATATTTAATTCAGTGACTATGTCATAGTGGTCTGGGACCATAGTGGTTTGGAACCACGCATACATATATTATGAGTGACTTGTCTCAGTGGTCTAGGACCACAGTGGGTTGGCCCCACGTATACATAATAGAGATCATCACAGTGGTCTGGGACCACAGTGGGTTGGCCCTACGTATATATATTCTGTGACTCTGTCACAAGTGGTCTGGGACCACAGTGGCTTGATGCCACGGGTGTTTGGTTGATGCAGGTGACCTAGAGGATGGAAACTAATTTGGGTTGGGCTGCATTGCATACATGATTAATATGATGTATTGTGTGGGCTAAGGCACAATGGGCGACTGTGGGCTAAAGGCAGATTGCATTATAAGGGGAATTACACACTGAGTCTCGGTGACTCACCCCTCTGCTTAATTTTGCAGGTAACCCCTAGGTCGCGGTTTTGGAGCCAGAGTGGACTCGAGGTGGCCATGCGTTATTACTTTCTTCGTAAACTACATTACTTTATTTAAACTTACTTTAACTTTGGGTTTTTGTTATGTAATAAGGCCGCTATAATTTTAATTTGGGGTTTCGACTAAATGCTGATATTGCATATATTATAAACTGTCGAATATGGGGTTTTTCCAAGATTAAAACATAAACAAATAGTTTTCAAAATGATAACAAAAGATGACAAGCGAATAGCTAATTAACTCGGAAGTTTTCTTAAAACCTCAACTTTGTTTTCAAATGTCACGTTTTAGGAATTCCTTGATTTCGACTTTTGTAAAATAACAAATTTGTTTATAACCTTTTCGATCAATTTAATAAAAAGTCGGCACAAAACCTTCAAGCAAAATTTTAAAACATTTTAAGATGAAGACACTCAACGAAATGTTTCCTAAATCACGATGTTTTGTTAAAATTTCAAAACCTCCTTTCCTGTAACATACCAAATTTAGTCATAACATGTTGACCGGGTTTGGGGTGTTACAATTCCATGTTACTTTACTTTAAATTTTATTTGAAATTGGGTTTATGCTATGTAATAAGGCCTTTGGGATTTATTTTTGTTTTAGTTTTTAATTCGGTTATTATTCATTATTAAATGTGCAATACGGGATTTTTCTAAAATGTTAATAACTGTTTTCCAAAATGTTAACGAACAATTTACAACCTATAAACTTGGGTTTTTCTTAAACTTCAGAAACAGTTTGTAAAATATCACCTTTCCAAAAATTCAATGAATCTAAATTCTGCTTTAAACAAGTTTTTAGAAATCATAATAGCAATAATAATGTCCCTAGTAACAATAGCAACGTTGTTCTTACTTTTGAAAGTCATAGAAGCAAATGCTAACTTTTACAAGCAACAAAACTCGAAGTTTTTAACAAACACAAAAACTCTTTAACAACCATTCCATGTGACATGCCAGATCTGCTCGTAACATATAGGCCGGGTTTGGGGTGTTACACTACTTGACTGTGGGCATGTGTCTGATTTGCTGTTATTATGTGTTGAAATGACTGTTACTAAGCATGGCCATTTTGCATACACGTGTAATGATTGAGCATGACATACACGGCATACTGCATTGGGTTGGGTTATGATTTTGGAGGAAGTACTGTACTGGTGGCTATGCCACGTTATACTGATTCAGTGGCTCTGCCTTGATATACTGATTATAGTGGCTCAGCCACGTATACTGTTACTGGCAGCTTTACTTTGATGATATTAGCAACTTGACTGGGATCTTGGTGTGTAGGGCTGGGTGGGTTGACTTGGTCCCCACATGGAGTGTAGGGTTGGTACGGGTGGTGTGTTGGTTGGACTGGGTTGGGATGCTTCCTCATATTGTTGCATATTTGTTTATGAGATCTGTCACTGTACTGGGCTTAGGCCACTTGTTCGGTTATTGGTTTGGGCTAGGCCCAATTGATATAGTTATGGGCTATGACCCAAATATTTCGTAGTGGGCTTTGACCCACGTATGCTCTGATCTGTACTGTACTGTAACTGTTGAAAGGGCTTTGGCCCAGACTATTTAGGTTTCTACTTTTGTATACTGACTGTTACTCTGATAAGGGGATTACACACTGAGTTTTCATAAACTCACCCCTCTGTTAACTGTGCAGATAATCCTCAGCCTTAGACGGGTCGGAGCTGCGAGGGACTCGGAGGTGACCACACATTCGATTGGCTTTAAAGTTAAACTTAGCGACTTTATTTTATTTTAGTTTAATTTTTTGGGTTATAAATTTTTTAATAAGGCCTTAAGATTTCTGAACTTTAAGTTTTGGGATTTTATTGATTGTTTTATAAATGCTAGAAGTAGAACACGATTTTTCAGAGATAACTATTGTTTTTCAAAATATCATGTTCCGCAACTATTTTAAATTAAGCTTCCGCAACAAACAAGGTTTTAAAGATATTAATGTTTTTCCAAGAATGATTTCTAATAAACCACATTTTGAAAATAAGCAAACGAAATCCGAGGTTTTGAAAATGAAAGTTTTCAAAGCATGGTTTTCGAAAAACTCTTCAATGTGACAGTCCAGATTTGGGCCTAACTTCTAGGCCGAGTTTGGGGTGTTACATGAAATGATGACCATCAATTCTTTTATTAAACTAAGATGCTTAAATGCAAACATTTAAAATGCAAACTAAATGCAAAGCTGAAACTTAAATTAGAAGTTCAATTTATTTAAAATTAAGCAATTTAATTAATTCAGCTCAATGAGCTGAAACGAGCTCAAATGAGCTGATTTGGACGTGCAGCAAAGTGCACAACAGCTCCACGACACTTGATTCATTTAACTCGAGCTCATCAAATTGTCAAACGTTGGTGCCCCAAGTTGGATCGTATCATTGTTGACCTCAGAATTAGCCTAAACTTGAAGGGCCCAAGTGCAAGATGAAACATCTCATAGACCTGATTGATTATTGGGCAAATGTTTTAAGGACTTTTTAATTTAATATAGCTTTATTTAAATTAATAAGTTTACATATTTTTAATTTTAGATTTGCACTTTGTGTGTTCTGCATTTAATAAAGTCTTGCATTAAGTAACTCATTTGTTCATTTAGGTTGCATTTCAAACCATGCATTTAAGCATCTTAGTTTAATAAATGAGTTGCTGGACGTTTATTCAACTCATCTTAGTTTAATTAATAAGTGTTTTTGTTGAACTTATTTAATAAGTGTTGCTTTTAATTAATCTAGTTACTAGGATTATTTATTGATGCATGAGTTTAAGTTTATTTATTTATGCTTCTTTAGTTAACTAGTTGCTGGAATAATTGATGCATATGTTTAGTTCATTCATTTAAGTTAAGTATTTATTTTTAATATTTTTAATTAGTATTTAAATGTGTTTAATAAGTTCATTTTAATGTGT
Source organism: Gossypium australe (assembly GCA_005393395.2). Lineage (NCBI taxonomy): Eukaryota > Viridiplantae > Streptophyta > Magnoliopsida > Malvales > Malvaceae > Gossypium > Gossypium australe. The sequence continues at coordinate 57,295,622 of CM016615.1, forward strand.
TTATTGCAGGTGTCTCTTCAGCTCTTAACCGTTAGATTTCAAGGCTGTTACAACTTAATCGAAGTGGCATTTTAGGTGATTTTCGGTTACAAATGAAGTGGTTGTTACAAGGGATGTTTAATACATCAATTAAGGAGTTTTAATGAGCATTTTAACTCCTCTTAAATTCAGCAACAACACCCTTTCACCTACCAGCAGTTTTTGCTCATTCAAAGATGAAAACAAGCATTCAAAACACCATTTAGTTGCTGGTGTCTTTTCGGCTAGCCAAGGGACAACTCAAGAGACATTTTAAGCATTCAAGGATGACCATTCAAGCTGAATTAAAGTGAATTCAAGCATGGAGTAAATTTTTATAAGAATATCAAGAGTCTTGAGTTTAATTTCAATTTTAATTAGCATAGTAAGATGTGACCTTCAAGCTAGTTTTTCTAACACTATAAATACGTGAAATTAGCCTTTGTAAAGGAACTTTTGAACTTTGATAAAATTTTATGAACTTTTGTTCTTGTGAGGTTTTCCCTCTCATATTTCGTATGAGTCTCGAATTGACTTATCAGCGTACTAGTGGCATCAACCGAACTCTTTCGGAAGTTATCACCAATCTGGTGTGGCGTTCATACATTCAATTATACCTTCAGTTCTTACTTCACTAAGTAACCAGTCGAGGTCCATCAACTATTTCCATCCTTCCCCTTAAGCCATATAAGTCCCGGGGTGACACTACGATATAGTGTTGAGTCAACCTTGCCACTTAAGTCCGTTTTTCATATCCATCGTTTATCCCAAACTTTGTATCTTTATTTTATTTCTTAAATCGAGCCTACTACATTTCATACTAAAACCATCTTTCACCTCCAAACCACTTCTTTAGCTTCAGCATATTTTCCACCAAACTTACAATTTCTATGCACCAAACAATCTCCTCGTCGACGATCAGGCAAACAAGTGAAACGACTCGATTAACCTGGGCCAGATCACATCATTTGGTATCAGAGCTTGCAAAACAAGGAGCGCTGACGTTCATCGCAATCCCGAAAGTAGGTTCGTGAAGTGAAAATAATCAAAATTAAGAAAAAAAGTTGTATTTATTTTTCCTTTGAATTTCAGCATTTTGAAAAAAAAGAAAAAAAATACGAGTATAAAAAAAATAGTGAAGTTTTGCAAGTTGTTGTTTTCATTTCTGCTATTCTATTTCCCAATCATCAAATTCTTCTTTCTCCCCTCATATTCCCAACCCCAACACCACACATACCATTTCCTTTCTTTTATTTCAGCCTACCTTACACCCATTCATTTTTGTCCTTTGTAAACCATTTTAAAGCCGACCCCAAAGCCGCAACAAGTTGTAACGAGATGAAATACGAACTTACAAGAGAGAAAAGAGCAGTAAAAGGCACGAGTGAATTTACTAGAGAAAAAGTCGATTTTGAGTGAAACACGAGAGTGAGCGATTTTATTTCCTTGTGAGTGATCGTGAGTATTTGTGGTGAGGTACTTATTTTCTGTTTTAGTAGGTTCGTATCAATCCCGAAAGTAGGTTCGTATTGAAAAAAAAATTTGAAAAAATTCGAGTTGTATTTTATTTCTTTTGAAATCAGCATATTGCATTTGAAGTGAAAAAAGGGAAAAAAATTTGAGTATATTAAAAAAGTGCGAAGTTGAAAGTTCTTGTTTTGTTTTCATTCATTCTATTCCTGATCATTCTGTTGTCCATTCTTCTATCAATTTCTTCCCTTCCCAACGCCACACTTATTTCCGAAGTTTCTTTTGTACAGCCTACCCTACACCATACACTTTATCCCTTGTAACCATTTTGAAACCGACCCCAAGCAGGAAAAAAGTCTTTCGAGACGAAATACAAAATTGTGAGACGAGGTCGAGTGGTAAAAGGTAAGAGAGTGAGAGATCATTCGAGAGAAAGAAAAAGCCTTGAAAATGAGTGCAAATACGAGTGAGTGAAAATCTATTCTTTCTTTCTGAGTGACTTTATGAGGTTGTAGTGAGGTATTTAATTTTTTGTTTTATGTTCTTTTTAACATTTCTTCTTTTCATTAATTCATCATGTCTCGAGACGAGTTTCCAGCGTTTGAGTTTCAATACTTGTTGAAAGAAATGGAGAATATGTTCGACCGAAACATTAAGCCCATTAAAGACAAGCGAGAACCTCGAGTAATAACCCGACGGAAGCAAACTTCACCGAGTCGAGAAACAGAGTTAAGTTCATCACGAAGGCACCTTCCCGATGACTACCCGAGAAGAGATTCTTTTCAAAATTCCTATTCAATAAAGCCGTCGAGACCAAGAGAAGAAAGCTTCGAGATTGAGACTTTTCGAGATGATAAACGAGAATGTACGGGTTATCCTTCGTACGCCTCAAAGAAGTCCCTCCCAAAGAATCGTTCTCGAAGAGTTGATAGAGACATCCCTTCTCTATTTTTGAGCCAAACACTTATCTTTTTGAGTCTCTTGTATCGTTCTCATGTTGTAATAAAATTGAGAAAGAAGAAAAAGAAAAAGCAAGAGAAAAAGAAAAAGAAATCGAAAAAGAGATTGAAAAGGAAGAAAAATAAAAGAAAATTGAAAAAGAGCAAGAAAACATAAAAGAGTGTGAGCACGAAAATGAAATTGAAAAAGAGAGAGAGAATGAAGAAAGAAAAGAAGTCGAGTTAGAAAAAGAAACAAAAGAAAAAGACGAACAAGAAAAAGTGAGGAGTGTTTTTACTAACCATCTCATAAGTCCTCCCATTGTTTCATATTTCCAGGTTTCTGAAGATCCATTCGACAAGCTCCAGCTTCAATACCTTTCGGATGAGAGAAGATTCCAAATGATCGAGAAAGGTAAGATCGGAAGCGAAATTAGTCTACACTCACCAAAGGTAAGCAAGGTAAGGAAATTTTAACAACCGAGTCACAACAAACATGTTTGAAAATTTTCGATAACATTTTCGGTGACTTAGTTTTTCAAAGCTTCCCTTATTTTCATCTGATTAATTGCTATTCCTTGATTGTGGATAATAAATTCGTTCTAAAAAGCACAAGGAGTTTTTCTCTTGATTTGCATTGTGGAAAAAACTTTGTTGATGTTGTTCGGTACGATTGACAAACCAAAAATTTGATTTTGCGTGATGACGGTTTTTATTTAAAAACAATTAAATTTTTCGATTGTGATACTTTTGTGCATAATTTCTGCCTTTTGAAAAATCCATGAGTTGGTGCAAAACTATTTTGAAGAATGTAACGTGTTTTGATTATTTGTTATCATGTATGCAAAAATCTTTTCGGTTTGATATGTTTGATTTACTAAACCCTTTGCTACACATTGGCATAAGTAATCAAACTCGGAATATGTTTTTAAACTCGGAATATGTTTTGGTTCGATATGCGGGAAAAACCAGCATCCTAAAGTTCGTGCGAATAACTTCTATACTTGGTTTTTGAATAAGGAAACGAGGTTTGACAAATTTGACTTCAATTTAAATTCGTTCCTTAATCTAATTCTGTGGTTGTACATGAAGTTCGCGTTTCATTCCGAAAAGGTTAAGTCAACCACGAAGTTTCGACTACACTATACTCTGAGGAGCGAAGGTTTGTGTTGATCAAGCAAGGTAAAAATGATCTTTATTTTCCTACCCATAAAGGTAAGACACTTGAAAGTTTTGGAACATTTTTGTTCTCCTCGGATGGTGTTAAAAATCTTGTTGATACTTTGATTTTTGAAAGATATTTAGATCGTGATGTGGTTAACTGTTTTGTTTCGACTGAACACGATCTATCTATTTTGGTTGTAGATAAAAAGATTCCTGTTTTTGATCCCGGCATCAATTCATATGTTCAATTTGTGAATAATGTTTCAGCATGTTCTTTCAAGTTCATTATCCAGGGTGTCACTAACCTTTTTCATTTTTGTGAAGGTGACATTTGGAAATGGATTCCTCCTAAACAGGGAGGGCAAGTGATATAGCCACGCCCCGGGTCGCTCCAAGCTCAAAAAAAGAGCCTTTGGAATTGCAGCAAGGTCCCGTCACCTGAGCACGAGCCAAATGTTTCAAAGAGGCTATCTCAGCCCTAGTTGAACAAATGTGGAGCAAGTCATTGGCTGGACATAACGAGGACATTCAGGCCAGCTCAATAAGCCTAATGTGCATGTTTCTGCAAGCTGAAATAAGCTCAAATCCAGCTCATTCAGCTCGAGTTTAGCTCGATTTAGCTCATGCATTTTTATTTTGCTGAATACAAACTTTTAAATTAAATATTAGCTTAAAAGAAAGATGGATGATAAAGGTCGCCGGTTTTGGAAGAATGATAAAGATAGGTAAGAATGAATAAAAGATAGTTTAAGTGTAGGATAATTCATGGAGATGGAAAAGTGAACCTAAACTTAGAAATGATTTAACACTAAAAAGTGTCACCCTGGTTTCTATGTTGTTTAAGGTGGAAGGTGGAATTCGAAGATGGACCAGGACCCGTTACTTAACAAAGTAAGAATCGATGGTATAAGGTGATGAAAGAACAAGTGATAGACGCCACAAGCTTAGCTTGATAAGTCTAAGAAACTTGTACGGAAAATTGAGAGGAGAATAAACTCACTCAAGAACATAAGTTTATAAAAATATGATTAAGGATCAAAAGTCCCCTACAAAAGAAAATAGCAAAGTATTTATAGGCCTATGGAAAGAGCTAGCCGAATGGTCACTAACATAGCTTAAAGACTAGGTTAATTCAGCTAGAAAATGCTGGAAAAATCTGGAAGAAAAACCATTAAACTCCTTGGCAAAATTAGGTTGATTGGAAGACAATTGGACAGCTTCTAGATGGAGAAATTAACTTGGTAAGATGAATGCTTAAGGAAGATCATTGGCCAAGTCTATGTTCAGCCTTTGGGACGTCAAAAGTCTTGCTTCTTGAGGAAAGAATTCGGCTGCATGTATTGGAAGATATTAGGAAATGTCTTGGTACTTGAAAAAGCTGCCTTGAAAATCCAAATAGGCATGCAGCTCTTAAAGGCAGCCTTGGGGACATGAATGGTCATCCAAATCCGTCCATGCATGCTTCTTAAATGCTGTCCACACATGGTGAAACAAAGCCCAGCAACTCCTTAAATGCTGCTCCATTTTGACATTCACGAAGCAATGTTTGGGGAGGTGGAAAAAGCTGGTAATTAATTAGGTTTTTAGCTCCATTAATTGCTATCCATGCACCTTGCTTAATACAACCGACTGTTCAGCTTTGGGAAGGACAAACAACAGCCCTTCATGTGCCTTTTGCTATACACGAAATAGCATTCAATGCATTGTCCATTGCTTTACTCGAAAAGGCACATATGAAAAGAATAATTCGACAGCTTCTTAATTCCCATGCATGAATGCTTGTCTTTAAAGCCTTGAAAAACTGAACCAGCAACTCACTTAATGTGCCACCCAAGCATGCACCAACATGACATTAATTTCGGCACAACATGTATGTTTTTAAACCTGCACAATAAATCAACATATTTAGTTCATAAATTTGGCAGCAAGATACATTAAATTCGGCAGCCACACTTTGAGCATAATTAAATCATGTTATAACTAAAACAAGTTAATGGCTGCACATTAAATTCGGCTCATTAAAAATCTGCAGCTAGAACACATTAATTCCTGCACAATAAATTTAGAATTAAAACAACTTAAAAACTTGTAATAAAATGTGACAAATTAAATTAGGCTTAGACAAATTGAATTCGACACAAATTAAATTATTAGGACACTTTAATTTGTTGTAGAAAAATAAATAAATTAAAGCTTAATTTATTTTAAATTTAAGCAATTTAATTAATTCAGCTCAAATGAGCTGAAAACCAGCTCAAATTGGACGTGCACCAAAGTGCACAATGGCTCCACGACTTTGGTCCAAGCTCTTAATTTGTAGAACGTTGGTGCCCCGGGCTGGACCGTATCATCCCCCCTCTTCAGGACGATTCATCCTCGAATTGACTCGTTTGGTTTCCAAACAGAATTCCTTTTGCTCGGTTTTTCCTCGGTCAAATGGGGCGGATAGTATTCGGGTCACCTGAAAAGGTTAACCATGAGTTAGCAAGAAATGTTTCAAACACACTTGCAATCCAAATGTGAGTAGCACCAAACAAATAAATCGCACGTGAACGGGCAAAATTAGATTATCATACAACAGAAGTAATGCCTTGTCAAATTTTTGGAACAAAATTGAATAGTCTTCAAGGCATGCATACGATTTAAATGGATTCCACAAGTCAAAATTATCTTGCGAATAATGAATCAAATGATGAATATAAACATCGCAAGTAGGTGCACATGGCACACGAAATTGACCAACCAAACCTTGCATTGTACGAAATATGGAATTTCTCACACATGAATTATAAAAATTATGGAACACAAGATTCCTTTTGTCAACTATTAAACAAATAGACCATCAATAAGTAGAATAGAACATTCAAGCACTTCATGATCTAAATGATCTACAAAAGGAAAATCAGCGACATTAATTTGAACATCATCCCGAGGCGAACCGTATCATCTGGTATCAGAGCTACAAAACAAGGAGCTCCAACGATATTCGTGAAGCCAAAATAGGTTCGTGAAAAAATAAAATAAAAAAATGGTTCTGATACCAGATGCTACGGTTTCGCCTCGATTAGACTTAACGCGGCTTGAGAGTCAGCTATAAAAATGGTTACGAAGGGTGAATGTTTGGGTATCGGGTAGGCTAAACAAGGTAAACAAAGTTGGGTATGTGTGGCATTGGGGTAGAAAGAGGGATACCAAATGATGAGAACAAGGGTTTGACGAATGGTAGAAGGAATGTGAAGCAAAACAAGAACTTGCAAACTTTCAAATAACTTCACCTTTTTTTATATTCATTTTTTTTATAATTTTCATATTTCTCTCTCTCTCTTTTTACAATAAGATGAAAACAAAAGAATTGAAATACAACTTTGATATTTTTTTTTCATTTCGAATTTTCTTTCTTTTTTTTGATTTTTTTATTTCTTCACGAACCTATTCCTACTTCACGAATGTCGTCGGAGCTCCTCGTTTTGTAGCTCTGATACCAGATGATACGGTTCGCCTCAGGATGAGTCGAGTCGTATTTGAATTGCCCGATCGTCTACGAGGAGTGATTAGAAAACTCAGAGGATTTTGTTTAAAAAGTTGAAATGAGGAAGCCTTTGATAGTTTTTGTAATTATATTTAATTAAGTTAGGAATGGAGGTCTTAAGAATAAGGGAACAAGTTCAAAGGCGGGAAAGAATAGGTTCAATTTTGCGTGATAGAAAGAAAGATGGATGATAAAGGTCGTCGATTTAGGAAGAATGATTAAGATAGGTAAGAATGAATAAAAGATAGTTTAAGTGTAGGATAATTCATGGATATGGAAAGGTGAACTTAAGCTTATAAACGATTTAACACTAAAAAGTGTCACCCCGGTTTCTATGTTGTTTAAGGTGGAAGGTGGAATTCAAAGATGGACCACGGCCCGTTACTTAACAAAGTAAGAACCGATGGTATAAGGTGATGAAAGAACAAGTGATAGATGCCACAAGCTTAGCTTGATAAGTCTAAGAAACTTGTACAAAAAATTGAGAGGAGAATAAACTCACTCAAGAACATAAGTTCATAAAAATATGATCAAGGATCAAAAGTCCATTACAAAAGAAAATAGTAAAGTATTTATAGGCCTATGGAAAGAGCTAGCTGAATGGTCACGAACATAGCTTAAAGACTAAGTTAATTCAGCTAGAAAATGCTAGAAAAATCTGGAAGAAAAACCATTAAACTCCTTGGTAAAATTCGGTTGATTGGAAGATAATTGGACAGCTTCTAGATGGAGCAATTAACTTGGTAAGATGAATGCTTAAGGAATATCATCGGCCAAGTCTATGTTCAGCCTTTGGGACACCAAAAGTCTTGCTTCTTGTGGAAGGAATTCGGCTGCATGTATTGGAAGATATTAGGAAATGTCTTGGTACTTGAAAAAGGTGCCTTGAAAATTCGAATAGGCATGCAACTCTTAAAGGCAGCCTTGGGAACATGAATGGTCATCCAAATCCATCCATGCATGCTTCTTAAATGCTGTCTACGCATGGTGAAACAAAGCCCAGCAACTCTTTAAATGTTGCTCCCTTTTGACATTGACAAAGCAATGTTTGGGGAGGTCGTAAAGGCTACTAATTAATTCGGTTTTTAACTCCTTTAATGGCTATCCATGCACCTTGCTTAATCTAGCCGAATGTTCATCTTTGGGAAGGACAAATAATAGCCCTTCATGTGCCTTTTTCTGTACACGAAATAGCATTCAATGCATTGTCCATTGCTTTACTCGAAAAGGCACATATGAAAAGAAGAATTCGGCAGCTTCTTAATGCCCATGCATGAATGCTTGTCTTTAAAGCCTTGAAAAACTAAACCAGCAACTCACTTAATGTGCCGCCCAAGAATGCACCAACATGACATTAATTTCGGCACAACATGCATGTTTTTAAACCTGCAAAATAAATCAACAAATTTAGTTCATAAATTTGGCAGCAAGATACATTAAATTCGGCAGCCACACTTTGAGCATAATTAAATCATGTTATAACTAAAACAAGTTAATGGCTGCACATTAAATTCAGCTCATTAAAAATTTGCAGCTAGAACATATTAATTCCTGCACATTAATTTTAGAATTAAAACAACTTAAAAACCTGTAATAGAATGTGACAAATTAAATTAGGCTTAGACAAATTGAATTCGACACAAATTAAATTATTAGGACACTTTAATTTACTGTAGAAAAATAAATAAATTTATTTTAAAATTAAGCAATTTAATTAATTCAGCTCAATAAGCTGAAAACGAGCTCAAATTGGACGTGCACCAAAGTGCACAATGGCTCCACGACTTCGCTCCAAGCTCTCAAGTTGTAGAACATTGGTGCCCCGGGCTGGACCGTATCAAAATGTGTTTAGCTGAAATAATTAAGTTGTGTTTAATTTGTCAAAAATCTTGAAATTTAAAGTTGTGTTTAATGTGTCAAAATCTGCACATATTAAATTAAATTAATGTGTCTAGTTTATTACATATTAAATAGTTGTCAATTAGTTATTTAAATATGTCTAAGCTTAAGACAAATTTAATTCATGTTTTTCAATTAATTTTCCTGCCAAATTTAATTTGTCTTAGCTTGAATTAATTGGCTGAATGTATTGCTGCAGGTTCAATGCTTTGGGACTGCAATTAAGAGGGCTACTGCTGTTTCACTCTTCAAAGCAGCCCTTTTAGCTCACCGAAGCATCATGGAATCTTTCACCAGCTGCTATATTCTTTTCACATTTATTTGGCTGTTCAGATTTTTGAGTTCACACACTTGGCTGCTGCTATTCCTTTGTTCACACCAGGTAACTGTTGGAGATCCCAAAATAGCCTTAAATGAGGTGCAAGCTATTCAGCTCATCAAGGAGTCACCATTAAAGCTTTTCCAAGCTCCTAGGCTAAACCTACATGCACCAACCAGCTCCCAAAGCACTCCAATTATTTCAGCTAAATTTTAAGGCCTCTAGAAGCTCATTTTCGAAATTCTCAATGCATAAGGAAGCAACCTGGAATTTTTCAGAACTTTCAGCCTAATTAAGTGAATTTAAGGCTGACTATTCAGCTAGGAAACTTGTCCATTTGGCTAGCCCATGTTTTGGCTATAAATACTTAGCCAATTTCATGTAATTCAGACTTTTTGCACCTTGAATGAATTTCTGTCAATTTTGAGTTTATTCAACTCTCAAGTTTCATTTTAAACTCGAGTTGGCTTATCTAGTTCTCTAGTGTCATCAACCTTGTTTATTTCTTTGAACTTATCACTCGAGAACGAGTGTGGCATTCACCTGACATACTTCCGGTTCCTATCTCAATATAGATAGTGGATCGAAGTTCTACCAACCAATTCTAGCAACTTAAGTGACTTATAAGTCCCGGGTCAATACTTACTGAGTATTGGTTCGAACTTGCCCTTAAGTTCACCTATCCAACCTAACCTGAATAATTGTCTTATTTCCCTTGTTTCTGAACCGAGCCTATTTTGTTTGACACATAACTTTCTTTTGAACCATTAGCAACCATTACTTGGCCTTTAAACAACCCAAACTTCAAACAACTCCGAATACAACGATACTTCATCGATTTAACGATCGGGCACAACTACAACCCGGATTACTTCCGCAACTCAGATCGTATCATTTGGTATTAGAGCTAGAAAAAACAATTTAAAAAAAATTTTGAAAAAAATTCAAAAAAATAAAAAATTCGTGAGTCAAAGTCTTTTATTTGTATTTATCATTTGTAATAAAAAAGGAAAAAAAAAGAAAATTTGAAATATAAAAAAAAAAAGAGAGAAAATACGAAAGTGTTGAAAGATTGTGCATTCCCGACCAGCAAGTCCCTGCTACTATCAATCAACCTTTTCACGCCACACTTTCTATCCATATATCTTCTTCTTTCAGCCTACCCAACACCAAATCAACATTACCCTTGTACCCTCTTTGAAGCCGACCCCTAAGTGAATAGTTAGGCCTAAAGGAGTTTCCTACGAAATTTTGAGAGGTGAATCAAGCGGTAAAAGGCACGAGTGGCGAGAGCATTAGAGCGAGTAAAAGCCTTAAAAGAGAGTCAAAAATGAGCGAGAGTGAATTTTTTCTCTGCGAGTGACCTCGTGGGATTTTTGTGGTAAGGTATTATTTTTCTGTTTTGTTGTTAACAATCTTTCATTTCAGAAAATAAACATGTCTCGAGAAGAATTTTTAGAATCTGAATTTCAATACTTGATGAATGAAATGGGCCAAATGCTTGAACGGAAGCTAAGACCAATACAAAGGCGTTTGGACCGAGTGGAATAAAAAGCCCAACAGAAGCAAACTACACCAAGTCAGAAAACGGAGTCACGACCATCTCGAAGACCCATTATCGATGACTACCCACAAAGAGATTCTTATTGGGATTCCTACTCATCGAGGAATTTGAGACAAAGAGAAGAAAGCTTCAAGTTTTAGACTCTTTGAAATAGCGAACGAGAAAGTATGAGTTATTCTTCGTACGCTTCAAAAAATTCACGCACGGAGAATCGCTCCCAAACAGTTGATCGAGATGTCCATAAGAATACTTTCTCCTTGTTTGAGCAAAAAACTTATCCTTTCGACTCCCTTGAACCATCCTCATGTTGTACTGAAATCGAAAAAGAAATAGCAAGAGAGGAAAAAGAAAAAGAGATTGAAAAAGAAGGAAAAGAAAAGCAAGTGAAAAAGAAAAAGAAATTGAAAAAGAAGTCGAAAAAGAATGTGAGAACAAAAATGAAATTGAAAAAGAGAGAAAGATGGAATAAGGAAAAGAAAACGAGTTAGAAAAAAGAAATGAAAGGAAAAGACGAGAGAGAATTAGTGAGGAATATTCCTCCACTAACCAAGGTATGAATTTTTCTCGTGTTGTTTCTTATAAGGTTCTTGAAAGTTTGATTAGCAAGTTCCAACCTAATTACCTTTCTTGATGATAGGCGATTTTGATTGATCGAACAAGGTGAGGAAGGTAAGTGCTTTGAAGCGATTCAGTCTCTACCAAAATTTTCTAATGATTATGATCATGTGGATAATATCGTCAATTTCTATACTTCGATCATTTTTGACATTTTAAATGATGGTAAGATGAGTTTTTCTAACAAAAATCATTGTGATACAATGAGCGAAGATGGAGTAACGTTTATTCGGCAAATGCAAAATTCGGCTAGGTATGACAATGAATTTTCATGTAATAGTCCCAATTTGTCTGATTGTGGTAATTATGTGACTCGTTTATCTCCTTACACAGATCCTTGAGTTTTTGCAAACTTGTTTCGATGACCGTAAAAAGTTTTGATTATTTGTTTCTGAATATGCAAAAACCCTTTTGGTTTGGCATGTTTGATTTAAAGACAAAAATGAAACCTTTGCTACACTTTGGAACAAGTCATCAAACTCATGTTTTTAAACCGGGAATATGTTTTGATTCGTCTTGCAGTAAAATCAAGCTTCAACGATTGTATACGAACAATTTCTATCTGATTGATACTTAGTTTTTAAATAAGGTAACGAAATTTGACAAATTTGTTTTCAATTTATATTCATGCCTTAATCAATTCATATGGTCGTACATGAAGTTCACGTATCGTTGGAAAAAGGTTAATTTGACCGTGAAGTTTCGACTACACTATACCCCCGAGGAGCGAAGGTTTGTGTTGATCGAGCAAGGTAAAAAACTATCTTTATTTTTCTGCTCTTGAAGATAAACAAGGTAAGACACTTGAAAACTTTGAAACATTTTTGTTCTCCTTAGTTGGTGTTAATGATCGTGTTGCTGACTTAGTATTTGAAAAACATTTAGATCGTGATGTACTTAGTTGTTCCATTTTGCTTGATGATGATCTATCTATTTTGGTTGTTGATAAAAAGATTCATATTTTTTATCATTGTGATGTTGAAGAATTTGTTAGCGAGCATATGCCCAAAGGTCAATTGCAAGGTTTGATTGTGTGAATTTATAAACCATGTGAATCTTTTCTGTTACCTTTTTGTGATGAGTATGTCTATCTTTTGATCCATTACTCGCATGACAATCATGACTTGTGGAATCCATTTAAGTTGTATGAATGCCTTAAATCATGTTCAATTCTATTTCGAATTAAGTGACGAGGCATTGGCGAGTAAATTAGTCTGTTTGCATGATAACTTGAATCTGTCCATTTGCATGCATTATACTTGTTTTGATATGTTTATGTGGATTACAAATTTGCTTGACACACTTTTTGCTAACTCATGGCTATTCTTTTCTGTTGACTCGAATACCATCCGCCCCGTTCGACTGAGGAAAGCTGAGTAAAAGGAACTATGTTCTAGAGAACCAATGGCTCGATTAGAGGATGAATCGCTTTCAAGAGGGGAAGGATGATACGGCCACTCCTTGGGTCGTGCCAAGCTCAAACAAAGTGCCTTTGGAATTACTGCAAGGTTCCGTCACCCGAGCACGAGCCAAACGTTTCAAAGAGGCTATCTCGGCCCTAGTTGAACAAATGTGGAGCAAGTCATTGGCTAGACATAACGAGGAGATCGGGCCAACTCAATAAGCCTAATATGCATGTTTTTGCAAGCTGAAATAAGCTCAAACCCAGCTCATTCAGCTCGAGTTTAGCTCGATTTAGCTCATGCATTTTTATTTTGCTGAATACAAACTTTTAAATTAAATATTAGCTTAAAATAAATGTGTTTAGCTTAAATAATTAAGTTGTGTTTAGTTTGTCAAAAATCTAGAAATTTAAAGTTGTGTTTAATGTGTCAAAATCTACACATACTAAATTAAATTAATGTGTCTAGTTTATTACATATTAAATAGTTGTCAATTAGTTAATTAAATGTCTCTAAGCTTAAGATAAATTTAATTCATGTTTTTCAATTAATTTTCTAGCCAAATTTAATTTGTCTTAGCTTGAATTAATTCGCTAAATGTATTGCTGCAAGTACAATGCTTTGGGACAACAATTAAGAGGGCTACTGCTATTTCACTCTTCAAAACAGCCCTTTCAGCTCACCGAAGCATCATGGAAGCTTCCACCAGCTGCTATATTCTTTTTACATTTATTTGGCTGTTCAGATTTATGAGTTCACACACTTGGCTACTGCTATTCCTTTGTTTACACCATGTAATTGTTGGAGACCCCAAAACAACCTTAAATGAGATGCAAGCTATTCAACTCATCAAGGAGTCACCATTAAAGCTTTTCCAAGCTCCTAGGCTGAACCTACATGCACCAACCAGCTCCCAAAGCACTCCAATTAATTCAGCTGAATTTCAAGGCCTTTAGAAGCTGATTTTTGGAATCCTTAATGCATAAGGAAGCAACCTAGAATTTTCAAGAACTTTTAGCCTAATTAAGTGAATTTAAGGCTGACCATTCAGCTAGGAAACTTGTCCATTCGGCTAGCCCATGTTTAGGCTATAAATACTTAGCCAATTTGATGTAATTTAAACTATTTGCACCTCGAATGAATTTCTATCAATTTTGAGTTTATTCAACTCTCAAGTTTCATTTTAAACTCGAGTTGGCATATCTAGTTCTCTAGTGGTGTCAACCTTGTTTATTTCTTCAAACTTATCACTCGACAACGAGTGTGGCATTCACCCAACATACTTCCGGTTCCTATCTCAATATAGATACTGGGTTGAAGTTCTACCAACCAATTCCAGCAACTTAAGTGAGTTATAAGTCCCAGGTCAATACTTAGTATTGGCGAACTTGTCCTTAAATTCACCTATCCAACCTAACCCGAATAATTGCCTTATTTCCCCTGTTTTGGAACTAAGCCTATTTCGTTTGACTCATAACTTTCTTTTGAACCATTAGCAACCATTACTTGGCATTTAAACAACCCAAACTTCAAAAAACTCTGAATATAATGATACTTCATCGATTTAACGATCGGGCACAACTACGACCCTGATTACTTTCACAACTCAGATCGTATCAGCAAGCATCTAATCTGTTTCATTTTCAAGACTTGTGTAGTTTCCAAGTTTATGATGATGAAAATCTTTTCGCTAGCAAGTGTTCCAATTTTAGGACAAATCATCTTCAAGAAGGAGGGTATGATGCGAACCTAGTCGCATCATGTTTTGACACAACACGCCGACCTCAGAATTGGCCTAAACTTGAATGGCCCAAGTGCATAGACGTGATTGATTATTGGGCCAATGTTTTAAGGACTTTTTAATTTAACATAGTTTTATTTAAATTAATAAGTTTGCATATTTTTTAATTTTAGATTTGCACTTTGTTTGTTCAACATTTAATAAAGTTATGCATTATGTAACTTCCATGCTAGTTAAGTATGCATCATAAATAATGACATGCATTATGTAACTCCCATGTTAGTTTAAGTCTGCATCCTTAAATTAAGTCTTGCATTAAGTAACTCATTTGTTCATTTAGTTTACATTTCAAACCTTGCATTTAAGCATCTTAGTTTAATAAATGAGTCGTTGGACGTTTATTCAACTCATCTTAGTTTAATTAATAAGTGTTTTTGTTGAACTTATTTAATAAGTGTTGCTCTTAATTAATCTAGTTACTAGGATTATTTATTGATACATGAGTTTAAGTTTATTTATTTATACTTCTTTAATTAACTAGTTGCTGGAATAATTGATGCATATGTTTAGTTCATTCATTTAAGTTAAGTATTTATTTTTTATATGTTTAATTAGTGTTTAAATGTGTTTAATAAGTTCATTTTAATGTGTTTATTGCAGGTGTCTCTTCAGCTCATAACCGTTACATTTCAAGGCTGTTACGACTTAATTGAAGTGAATTTTTGGTGATTTTCGGGGATGTTGGCATCGATATAAGATTTACGTGTAAGACCATGTTTGGGACATCGGCATTGTATTGATTCGTGTAAACCCTATCTGGGACAGTGGCATCGATATCTGGGTACATGTAAGACCTCATCTGGGACATTGGCATTTTACGACTATTTCGAGCTTTCTCTGTATCCTATTAGGTTCCTAACAATTCAACGGGCAAGTATGTGATACGAATGGCTATGTGAATTGTAAATCTATTTCAGGTACGTTGATCTATACACTAACTATATGTACAAGGTAAGTATCTATATGATCTTACTAAGATGATTATGCATAATGGATTAAAGAGATGATATGTGAAATTATGCTTGAATGAGCTAACTACTTATGTGATATATGAATAGAAGTTGTGGTATGCTTTGTATAAGCAAAGGTGCCAAAGATCATATGATGAATTGGATATAAGAACTATAAGTACCAATGTATTAAATTAGTTGTATTTATTGTATGTTATGTTTATTTGTATATGTCTTACTAAGCTTTTGGAAAGCTTACTCTGTGTGTGTGTTTTCTCTATTTTATAGATCGTCAAAGCTACTGAAGGCTCGAGGACCGTCGAGGATCATCATCACACTACTCAACTTATTTTGGTACATTTTGGAAATGTATATAGCTAGATATGGCATGTATATGCTAGTTATTTGGATAAGTATGAGATGTGAACTTAGCCATGTGATTTGGCTAGTTATGTGTTGGCAATATGCTTTAATGATTGTGATTTATGATGTATGTTTGGAATGGTTTGATAGCGTAAGAAATGGTCAAGTTTAAGGTAAGTAAATGGATGGATTATGCTTGTGTTTATATGAGATTTAGTCTTGTAAATTTGGTATGAATGAAATTGGATTTGAATGTAGAGTTTGGATGGTCATTTTGATATACTCTTGGTTGCTATGTGTACATAAATTGAGTTGATAATTGGCTTGTAGTTTTGACCCTAGATGTCGGTGGCATATTGGCCTTGCAAATGGCCTATTTTGCTACACGGTTGTGGCACATGGGCTTGCTTATTGACAGTGGGACTAAGTCAGTAGCTAATTAAGAGTACACAGCCTTGGCACACAGACGTGCTTGGTAGCCGTGTGATCAAGACAGATTCGACCATAGCCTTAGCACACGGACGTGCTTGGTGACCGTGGAGCCAAGTCAGATTCGACCACGGCCAAGGTACACGGGCGTGCTTGGTGGCCTTGGAGTTAAGACAATTTCAACCATGGGGGAGACACATGGGCGTGTCTAGCTGCCGTGAGAGGCACATGGCCTGCCCGCACGGGCGTGTAACCCCACACGAGAATTTCTATATGTGTTCCGATTTAGTTCCAACTCTATTTAAAGCTTGTTTTTAGGTCTAGTTGGCCTATAGAAGGGACACTACGTTTATTATGGATGATTTATTTTATGAATTTTCTGAAGAAGTTTCGATTTGTCAAGTAATGCTCTTAACCTTAATCCGGCGACGGACACGGGATAGGGGTGTTACATTTGGTTAGTATTAGAGCTATGGTTTAGTCGATTCTCGGACTAACGTATCGTTTCATAGTCTAGCTATACATGCCATATATTTGAACTGTGATAGTGTGATGAATCCTGACGTATGAAATGTGATTTTCGTATGTAATGGGTCCTAGAAGAGCCGTAGCTGACGATGTAGAAAGTAATGCGCTTGCTCCCGCACAAGGGACAGCGCCTTCTGATTCGAGACCGGCTATGAGCGGTTAAGAGGGAGTAGCTAAACAAGCTTTCTTCCAGATGATGAGTGAATGGTTCACTCAATTGGTAAGAAACAACCCGATTGTTTCGCAACTCCTGCCCCCGGTTAATCCCTCTCAGACATTCGGTATGCATCCGACAGTAAATTTGAATCTGTGGCATAAGCCTCCAGTTGACAAGATCCATAAATATGGGGCTGAAGAGTTCCGGGCTACTAATGATGTTGATGCTGAAAAGGCCGAGTTCTGGTTAGAAAATACTATCCGGGTATTTGACGAAATGTCCCTGACTCCAGAAGAATGCATAAAATGTGTTGTATCATTGCTTCGAGATACAGCTTATCAGTGGTGGAAAACCTTAACTTCTATTGTTTCGAAAGAGCGAGTTACGTGGGACTTCTTTCAGATCGAGTTTTGAAAGAAATACATCAGTGAGAGATTTTTCGATCAGAAATGAAAAGAATTCCTAGAACTAAAACAGGGCCGAATGACTGTTACGGAGTATGAACGAGAGTTTGTAAGATTGAGTCAGTATGCTTGGGAATACGTATCTACCTAAGCAATAATGTGCAAAAGATTCGAAGATTGTCTTAATGAAGAAATCTGTTTGTTAGTCAAGATTTTAGAAATAAAAGAGTTCGTTGTACTCGTTGATCGAGCGTGCAAAGCTGAGGCACTTGAGAAAGATAAAAGAAAAGCTGGGTCTAAAGCTAGAGATGTGAGAAAGAGATTTCAGAGTAGATCATTTCAGTCTGCTTCGAAGAAATTCAGAGATAATCAAAGTTGTTCAAGAGATAATGTGGGACAATTGAATAGAAATAGAGCTAAAACGCAAATGAGTTCCAAAACTCCAGCAACTTCAATAGCGAGTGTTGGAAATGTTCAGACTGAGAGACCTGAATGTAATCATTGTGGAAAAAGGCATCCGAGAAGTTGTAGATTAAATGACAGAACTTGTTTTAGATGTGGATCACTTGACCATTTTATCCGTGATTGCCCTGAGTCTGTCGAGCCAGAGATTGTTCAGAATCCGAGATCTGATATTGCACCTGTGAGAGATAGATCTTCGAAGAATTTAAGAAATGTTTGTAATAGTCAGAGAACTACGAGAGATACTATTGCGAGACCTGAAGCTAGAGCGCCTGCCAGAGCGTATGCTATTCGAGCCTGTGATGAAGCTTCATCACCAGATGTTATAATGAGTACTTTTACACTTTATTTTACTTCTGTGATTGCATTGATAGACCCTGGTTCTACTCATTCGTATATATGCATGAATTTAGTATTAAGTAAGACTTTTCCCGTAGAGTCTACTGAGTTTGCTATAAGAGTATCGAACCCCTTAGGTAAAAGTGTCCTGGTTGACAAAGTATGCAAGAACTGTCCGTTAATGTTTAGAGATATCTGTTTCTCTGCTGATCTGATGCTTTTTCCCCTGATGAGTTCGATATCATTCTGGGTATGGATTGGTTGACATTGCATGATACTGTTGTAAATTGTAAAAGAAAGACTATTGATTTGAGATGTTCGAATAATGAAATTGTACGGGTTGAGTCTAATGATTTGAATGGATTGCCTGCCGTGATATCTGTTTTGAAAGCTCAAAGATATGTCAAAAAGGGATATGAGACATATTTTGCTTATGTGATTGATTCGAAAAGGTCTGAGAAGAAAATTGAATTAGTGCCTATTGTAGTGAGTATTCTGATGTGCTCCCTAAAGAGTTGTCGGGTTTGCCTCCGATACGTGAAGTTGAATTTGGTATTGATTTGTTGCCTAGTACAACACCTATTTCGATAGCTCCATATAGAATGGCACCAACAGACTTAAAAGAGTTAAAGTCACAATTGCAAGAATTGACCGATAGAGGGTTTGTTAGACCGTGTTTTTGGCCTTGGGGTGCTCCTGTTCTGTTCGTGAAAAAGAAAGATGGCACGATAAGAATGTGCATCGATTATCATCAGTTGAATAAGGTGACCATAAAGAATAAATATCCGTTGCCCAGAATTGATGACTTGTTTGATCATTTAAAGGGAGCTACTGTATTTTCTAAGATTGATTTGAAATTGGGATACTAGCAGTTGAGAGTAAAAGATTCAGACATACCGAAAACTGCTTTTAGAACGAGGTACGAGATCATGTGTTTTTAGTTATGCCATTTGGATTAACAAATTCTCCTACTGTTTTTATGGATTTGATGAACATAATATTCATAACGTACCTAGATCGATTTGTGGTGGTGTTTATAGATGACATTTTGATTTATTCATGTGATGAAAATGAGCATGCTGAACATCTGAAAATTGTGTTGCAAACTTTGAGAGAAAAGCAATTGTACGCGAAATTCAGCAAATGTGAATTATGGTTGCACGAGGTTAGTTTTCTGGGACATATTGTGTCAGCTTCTGGAATTCGAGTGGATCCAAGCAAGGTTTCTGCTATTCTGGATTGGAAACCTCCGAGGAACGTGTCCGAAGTCCGTAGCTTTCTAGGTCTAGATGGTTATTATCATCGATTTGTAAAAGGATTTTCAGTGATAGCTACTCCGCTAACTAGACTACTTCAGAAAGATGTTTGACTTCAATGGTCTGATAAATGTCAGAAAAGTTTTGATCAGTTGAAAACTCAGTTAACAGAAGCTCCAGTGTTAGTACAGCCAGAATCGGGTAAAGAATTTGTTCTATACAGTGATGCTTAGTTAAATGGTCTGGGATGTGTTTTGATGCAGGAAGGCAAAGTTATAGCTTATGACTTGAGACAATTGTAGCTGCATGAAAAGAATTATTAGACACACGACCTTGAGCTAGCTGCAATTGTGTTTGCACTAAAGATCTGGCGCCATTATCTGTATGGTGAGAAATGTCACGTGTTTTCAGATCATAAAAGCCTGAAATATCTGATGACTCAAAAAGATTTGAACCTGCGTCAAAAAAGATGGTTAGAGTTGTTAAAAGATTATGAGCTTGTGATAAATTATCATCTAGGTAAAGTAAACGTTGTTGCTGATGCATTGAGTAGAAAATCATTGTTTGCATTACGTGCTTTGAATGCTCAGTTAGATTTGTCTTATGATAGTTCTATGATAGTTGGATTGAAAGGAAATCGTTGATTATACAGCAGTTATGTGATGCTCAAAAATCTGACAATGAGTTGTTATTGAAACGAGCTCAGTGTGATTTAAATTCTGACTCTGAATTCAAAGTCGTTGATGATTGCTTGAGATTTCGAGATCGTATCTGTGTTCTGAGAAACTCGAAGTTATTACAGTTGATTCTGAATGAAGCACATAACAGTCATCTATCTGATCATCCGGGAAGCACTAAAATGTATCATGATCTGAAGCATCATTATTGGTGGTCTGGTATTAAAAGAGATATTTCTGATTTTGTATCAAAATGTTTAATTTGCCAACAAGTGAAAGCTGAACATCAAGTTTCGTCTAGGTTGCTACAATCGATTCTGATTCCTGAGTGGAAATGGGATAGAGTGACAATGGATTTTGTTTCTGGTTTGCCTCAGACTCCGAGAAAGAAAGATGCGATTTGGTTCGTAGTTGATCGATTAACGAAATCTTCTCATTTTGTTCCGGTAAGATCTGATTATTCGCTTGACAAATTAGCGGAGCTTTACATTTCTGAGATTGTGAGATTGCACAGGGTGCCACTATCCATTGTGTCAGATAGAGATCCGAGATTTACATTGAGATTCTGGAAGAAACTAAAAGAAGCTTTAGGCACGAAATTGCATTTCAGTACAACTTTTCATCCGCAAACAGATGGTCAATCCGAACGGATTATTCAAATTCTCCAGGATATGTTAAGATGTTGTATACTTGAGTTTAACTGTACGTGGGAACAGTACCTACCATTGATTGAATTTACGTACAATAATAGTTTTCAGTCAAGCATCAAAATGGCACCATATGAAGCTCTGTACGGATGTAAATGTCGTACACCTCTGTATTGGACTGAGCTCAGTGAAAATAAGCTACACGGGGTCAATTTGATAAAAGATTCAGAACAGAAAGTGAAACTGATCCAAGATTGTTTGAAAGCAGCATCTAATCGTCAGAAGTCCTATGCGGACTTGAAACGAAAAGATATAGAATTTGAGATTGGTGATAAAGTATTTCTGAAAGTGTCTCCGTGAAAGAAAGTGCTTCGTTACGGACATAAAGGCAAGTTGAGTCTGAGGTTTATCGGGCCGTATGAAATTATTGAACGTGTTGGGCTTGTTGCATATAGATTAAAGTTGCCCCCAGAGTTAGAAAAGATCCATAATGTATTTCATGTTTCGATGCTCCGTAAATATAAATCTGATCCGTCACATGTGATTGCCCCATCTAAAATTGAAATCCAATCTAATATGACATATGAAGAGGAACCGATTCGTATCTTAGCTCGTGAAGTAAAAGAGTTGATAAACAAGAAAATACTGTTAGTGAAAGTATTATGGAATCGACACTGAATAGTAGTGGGAGCCCGGAGATTCAATGAGACAGCAATATCCGACTCTGCTTAACGGTAAGATTTTTGGGGACGAAAATCCCTAAGGGGGAGAATTGTAGCAGTCCAGTTTATACCCTAGTTGGAACAGTGGTTTCGGGACCACAAATCTGAGTTAGTAAAATATTTTAATATTATTTTCTGTGTCTTTGATAAGTGAATAAGCATGTGGTATAGTTTCGTATGCTAATTTGTCCGTTTATGTGTTTAATTTGATAAAAGGATTGAATTGCATAAAGTGCAAAACTAGCATGCTAATTGTTAAAGTACTAATGTGTTGTGGCTTTGTAAAGGTGGAGGCCTTATATGGAAATTAAGCCATTCATAAGTTAGTGGACGGCTAAGGTCAAAAATGACCTTGAACTATTTGTTATAATATGTCTATTAAAAGGGTTAATTAGTAAATTGTTTAATAAAGGCTATTAAACAAAAATCAAGGCTAAATGCTATCATCTTTTTGTGCTCTTACCACCGAAAATCAAAGAGAGAAAAAGAAGAAAACTAGCTAAGGTATTCGACCATTGAATTGCATGATTAAGGTATGTTTTGGCTTTGGATTTTTATGATTTTTATGTTTTTGAGATTGTTGCTTAGTTTACTATCAAGCCCATGTCTCAATTTTGTGTATTGATGATATTCATGAGTTATACCATTAATGAAATGGTAAGCTTTATGATGAGTTTAGTTGTTAAATGAAAGACATGTGTTTAATGAACATGCTTTGTTCTTGAAATTTTGATGAAATGAGCTAATTAGGGCTAAGTTGAAAAAATAGCAATTTGAGGGACTAAATTACAAATTTGATGGAAGTTATGGGCTTGTATGATATACATAAGCATTCGGCTAAGCATGGATGTGTGATGAATTTGTGTATTTGATGTTTTGAGAAAAATGGACTAAATTGATAAATTGTGCAAATGTGAGGGTTAAGTTGTAAATAGCCTTAAATGTGTGTCCTTGGATTGAATTGAATGAGTTAGTGAATAAAAGGGTTAATTCTGAATATGTATAGATCAAGAACCGAAGAAAACGGACTTAGATCGTGGGAAAGCGAAAGTAACTGAGAAGCCGTTTCCATTTCTGTTCAATCGAATCCGAGGTAAGTCATCATGCAAATAAACGTATTTGTATTGAACTGTGTATTTTTATATGACTATTTTTAACGATGAATGCTTATGATATGATTTGTACATGAATTCCGAGACAAGGTCGACGTAGTGACAAAGTCCGAAAAGTCCCGTACAAACCTATGAATAGATAGGATTAGCTATGTCATGACATAGGTATCTGTTCTGTTTACCATGTAAGACCACGTCTAGGACGTTGGCATTGATTTGAGATTCGTGTAAGACCACGTTTGGAACGTTGGCATCGATATAAGATTTATGTATAAGACCATGTCTGGGACATTGGCATTGTATTGATTCGTGTAAGACCTTGTCTGGGACAGTGGCATCGATATCTGAGTACATGTAAGACCTCGTCTAGGGCGTTGGCATTGTACGACTATTCTGAGTTTTCTCTGTATCCTATTAGGTTCCTAACGGTTCAACGGGCAAGTATGTGATACGAATGGCTATGTGAATTGTAAATCTATTTCAGGTACGTTGATCTATACACTAAGTGTATGTACAAGGTAAGTATCTATATGATCTTACTAAGATGATTATGCATAATGGATTCAAGAGATGATATGTGAAATTATGCTTGAATGAGCTAACTACTTATGTGATATATGAATAGAAGTTGTGGTATGCTTTGTATAAGCAAAAGTGACAAAGTTCATATGATGAATTGGATATAAGAACTATAAGAACCAATGTATTGAATTAGTTGTATTCATTGTATGTTATGTTTATTTGTATAAGACTTACTAAGCTTTTGGAAAGCTTACTCTATGTGTATGTTTTCTCTAATTTATAGATCGTCAAAGCTACTGAAGGCTCAGGGACCATCGAGGATCGTCATCACACTACTCAACTTATTTTGGTACATTTTGGATATGTATATAGCTAGATATGGCATGAATAGGCTAGTTATTTGGATAAGTATGAGATGTGAACTTAGCCATGTGATTTGGCTAGTTATGTATTTGCAATATGCTTTAATGATTGTGATTTATGACGTGTGTTTGGTATGGTTTGATAGCGTAAGACATGGTCAAGTTTAAGGTAAGTAAATGGATGGATTATGCTTGTGTTTATATGAGATTTAGTCTTGTAAATTTGGTATGAATGAAATTGGATTTGAATGTAGAGTTTGGATGGTCATTTTGATATACTCTTGGTTGCTATTTGTGTATAAATTGAGTTGATAATTGGTTTGTAGTTTTGACCCTAGATGTGGGTGGCATATTGGCCTTGCAAATGGCCTATTTTGCCACACGGTTGTGGCACACGGGCGTGCCTATTGACCGTAGGACTAAGTCAGTAGCTAATTAAGAGTACACGGCCTTGGCACACGGACGTGCCTAGTAGCCATGTGATCAAGACAGATTCGACCATGGCCTTAGCACACGGACTTGCTTGGTGGCCGTGGAGCCAAGTTAGATTCGACCACGGCCAAAGTACATGGTCGTGCTTGGTGGCCATGGAGTCAAGATAGATTCAACCACGAGGGAGACACATAGGCGTGTCTAGCTGCATGGGAGGAATATAGCCTGCCCACACGGGCGTGTAACCCCTGATTCCTTTAAAAGTTTTAAATTATCTGAGAATTTCTGTATGTGTTCCGGTTTAGTCCCGACTCTGTTTCAAGCTTGTTTTTAGGTCTAGTTAGCCTATAGAAGGGACACTATGTTTATTATTGATGATTTATTTTATGAATTGTCTGAAGAAGTTTCGATCTATCAGGTAATGCTTTTAACCCTAATTCGGCGACGAATACGGGGATAGGGGTGTTAGAACATTAAATCGGCAGCAGCTAGGACATAATAAAAACATGTTTTAGTCTAGGACAAATTAATAACATGTATTAGGCTATGACATATTAAAAACTTGTATTAAAATAAGACACATTAAACACTTAATAATAAAATCAGATTTGAACACATTTATGACTTGTTTAAAAAAATATGACACATTAAATTCGGCTGGAATAAGCATATTAAAATCATGTAATGGCTAAAACATAATTATAAGCTGAAGCTAATTAACTAATTTAACTAAAACATTTATTTTATTCCAGCAAATAAAAACGCGAGAATTAAAAAGATAGGAATGAGTTCAATTGAGCTAAGTTTAGCTGAATTAAGCTCAAGGAGCTGAGTTTGAGATGAGTTCGGCTTGCAAGAGGTTGCAAGGTGATATTGTGGAGCTGGTCCAAGCTCTCTCAATGTGTCTAGCCAATGTCTCGCCCCACACTTGGTTGACTAAGGCCGACATGGCCTCCTTGAATAGCTTGGATCGAGCTCATGTGATAGGACCTTGTGGCAGCTCCAATGGGTATTTGCTCGAGCTAGGTGCATAAGTTATAGCAAGAAAAATTAGAGAGGCTAAGCAGAATAGAAATTGAAGATGAGTGAACATATTAGTGCTGTTATTTACTATGATGGTGAGGTCCATGACACCGAGAACGGCGTTGTTTTTTATCGGAAAACACAACGCGAATGGTTTTTAACCAGAGTATAGATTTTAAAGAATTTCGTAAAAGAATTAGGCATAAAATCTTCGAAATGACGCCAATGAGGCTTTCTTCTATTAAGTATCGATTTTTTTCTTCAATTGATCCCGTGACATATGACTTATTTGATATCAAAGGTGGTCGTAGCTTTGAGGCGATGGTGCAGACTCATCTCGCTAGTGGATCACCCTATCTTGAGTTATATGTTCAATTTTCATTGCCAAATGAAACATTTGCGACTTCAACATCTGCTGTTGTTCGATAGGAATACATGACCCCTACTTGACACTCTGTTAGCGGGAGGTAGAACATGGAAGCCCCCGTGTTTGGTGGTAGTATGGAAAACACAACTCCTGCACAACACTCGGTTAGTGGATGAGACATGAACATCGGTGGGTCGATGTTTGATACTGGAAATACGTGCCGGGGAATGACATCAACTTCTAATGGTTGGCAATCCACATCTGATTGGGGACGTTATGAAACGCCACAATAAGGGATGATGTAATACCCCAAACCCGACCTAGATGTTATGGCCGAGTCTGACGATATCACATTGAAGTGTTTTTCGAAAACATTGTTTCCTTAGAAAATCCACTCTTATTACTAAATTTCTTTTATAAATCTTAATAGAAATTAGGGTATGTTGTTCTTTTTAAAACTCAAGTTATTTTAGTAGAATGTTAATCATATTAGTTTGTTACTATACTTTAAAACCAAGTTTGATGCGGAAGCTTTTATTATAAGTTACGAAAACATAGTGTTTTGAAAACCAATTATCTTTTGAAAAACCGCATCCTATTACTACTCAGATGTGAATTAATATACGTAAAACCCCCAAATTAAAAGTTAAAAATTAAAGAGGCCTTATTACATAACAAAAACCCAAATTAAATTTATTGGAAATAAACTCAAATATAAAAATAAGTGCGGTTGTGGGGCCACTTTCGAATCCCTCGCAACACCGATCTGCCTAAGGTTGGGGATTACCTGTACAGATAAATTGAGAGGTGAGTTTACGAAAACTCAGTGTGTAACCTCATGCAAGTAAAAGGCCAATCATATCTTAAGCAAGTACAGTCTAGGCCTAAGCCCAAATCAATAATAGTTCATTTCAGTTGGGCCTTAGCCCATTATAGCATCAGTATCAGTGTGGGCCTTAGCCCATAACAGTATCCGTAATAGTTTAAGCATGCAATTAGAAATTCTACCAATCCAGCCTCTACACTCTACTCCGTCTAGCCCTACACTCCATTTGGGGATAAAATTACCCACCCATCCCTACAGTCCAAAAATTAGCACCAGTTGCAGCCTTAAACAGTATTTGTAGCAAAGCTGCCAGTACAGTACACTTCCCCCAATCATAATAATCCCATCCCATGCAACATATCACACATGAATGCAACATACATATATATATCATGGCATGCTTATATACGATCATACATACATAGGGGCATAACAGTCATTTTACCATAGGGGCATAACAGTCATTTTATTAGTTTGGGGTCTAGGTGTACTTATCGACCCATCAGTAAGTCCACAGTCATCTCGGGGGACCCGTGCAACCTTAACAGTCAAACAGTGCAAATGGTCCCAAGGGCCATAATACAACCCATGTGGGCCCATACGCTCATGTGGCCCACTTAGCGCAAAAATGGGCTTGGCCATGTAATTTACACAGCTTGGCCCAAAATTCTCCACACGCTTGTGTAGTTTACTAGTGTGGGGCCCACAAGCCCGTTGGGCCCACACAACCCATTTCAACCCAAAACGGCCTAAGGCCACGAAATCGCTCACGGTGGCCTTGGTAGTCTAACGCCCACGTTTTATGCGTTCAGTTTACCACACGAGTGAGCGCACGCTCGTGTAGCGTCAATGTCATACTTTTTCAGCTTTTGTCGGCTTACGATTAGGGCAGTGTTTACACACTTTTCAGCGTTTCATCGATACCGTTTATTAGGGTACATTTACACACCTGTATATGAAAGATGTGCAGACAATCCTCGATCACTTTAGAACCTAAGTTCACCCATAACATTCGGCTACTCACATATCAGTTGAATTTAAAACGAACCCTAATCAATATACATAACCACTTAATCACCAGCCAATTTGTAACACCCCAAACCCGGTGTCACATGGAAGGGTTGTGAAAGAAACTACGCGTTCGTTAAACTTCAAGTTTCGTTGCTTATGAAAATTCATCTTGTTTTTTCTTGCAAAAACATTAGGGTTGCTGTTTTCAATGACTTGGTTTATAAATAATCAGGTTCAATGACTTGCAGAAAAATGTTGTTTCGAAAGGAAGTTTTAGGAAGTTGGAAAAACTAAGCGATTGTCTAGCGAAGTTGTTTGTTGAAAATGTTGCGTTTCAAAAAACATTCTGTGTTTCATTGTTTTTCTATACAATCGTCCGTTTTAGAAAAGTTAGGATTATTTGGACACTGCCTTTATTATGAAAACCAAATGTAAGTATTTGCAAAAACATGAGATTTAAAAACTGTTTTAATGCTTAGGAAAACCCCGTATTGAACGTTTAATAAAAGATAGCAGCCGGATAAAAAGTTAAAAACTAATTAAAATCTCAGAGGCCTTATTACAGAACATAATCCCAATTTAAAATAAAAATCTAAAGTAAAGTAAAACTTAATTTACTGAAATAACGACGAATGGTCACCACAGAGTCCGCCTCGGCTCCAAATCCTCAAAGCTTGGGATTACTGGCAAAAATTAAACAGAGAGGTGAGTTACTAGAACTCAATGTGGAATCCCCTAATTCTGAGGATTTGGAGCGGAAGCGGACTCTGTGGTGGCCATTCATCGTTATTTCAGTAAATTAAGTTTTACTTTACTTTGAATTTTTATTTTAAATTGGGATTATGTTCTGTAATAAGGCCTCTGGGATTTTAATTGGTTTTTAGCTTTTTATTCGGCTGCTATCTTTTATTAAACGTTCAATACGGGGTTTTCCTAAGCATTAAAACTATTTTTAAATCTCACATTTTTGCAAATACTTACATTTGATTTTCATAATAAAGGCAGTTTCCAAATAATCCTAACTTTTCTAAAACGGACGATTGTATAGCAAAACAATGAAACATAGAATGTTTTTTGAAACGCAACATTTTCAACAAACAACTTTGCTAGACAATCGCTTAGTTTTTCCAACTTCCTAAAACTTCTTTTCGAAACAACATTTTCTTGCAAGTCATCGAACTTGATTATTTATAAACCAATCATTAAAAAAGCAACCCTAATGTTTTTGCAAGAAAAACAAGATGAATTTTCATAAGCAACAAAACTTGAATTTTAACGAACACTTAGTTTCTTTCACAACCCTTCCATGTGACATGCAGATCCGGTCGTAGTGTCTAGGTCGGATTTGGGGTGTTATATTTTGCGGTATCAGAGCCTAGATGCAAAACTCGGCTGTGGAATGGGTACAAAAATGTTTTTCAAAACTGGGTTGAAATATGGTTTAGAAAAATATATGTTTTTGGAGGTGGCCACACTACGAGCAGCTTTGAATTTTAGTACTCTATTCTACTTCATTTAAATTGTTTTCTTATTGGGTTGTAATAAGGCCTCTCTTGAATTCTGGTTTTGTGTGGGATTTTTAGTTTATTAGGTTTTAAATCGGCTAAACATTGAATCGCAGTTTTCCAAAACAATATCTGTTTTCAAAATTCTACGCTTTCACAACTAAGTTGTAAATATCACGTTTTCATAAGTCAATTGTTTTAAATTAAGCTTCCGCATCGAACCAGGTTTTGAAGGTAATGACTTCTTAATAAATGTCGATTATTAATAACAATCACAAACTGGGACTTTAGTTTTTGAATATCGAGAAGGATTTTTAATGAAAATGCGGTTTTCGAAAAACACCTCAATGTGACACGCCAGATTCGGGCCTAACTTCTAGGCCGGGTTTGGGGTGTTACAAAATTACCTTGATTGAACAATCGAATCCCTACGCACTTCACTCACTGGGAAATGATGATCACTTGAACTCGGGGTTATTACCTGCAATCCAATCAAAACCCCTTTATTAACAAGTATCTACAAGCACGATTTAAGCCTAAAAGGAATATCAACTTACCAAAAGTACCAAACTGTAGACTAGCAATGAACACTAAATCGGCAGAGATCAGAGAAAAGTAGGCACAGTGAAGGTAGAGGAAGAGAGAATCAGCCAGGCAAAAATAATAGCAAGCGTCGTAATTATTTGGAAAAGAAACGAAGAAGAGGCAAGGAAAGGAAGAAGGAGTATTCGGCCAACAGCAGGAAAAAGGAGGGAAGAGAAGATGAGAAGAAAAGAAAAGGGTATGTTCGGCCAACACAAGCAAGGTGTTAGGAGGAGTAATCCAAAACGACAGAGGAGACTAGGAGAATGTGGTGACAGAAAGGGAGAAAAAGGAAAGTGGTTTAAGGGAGGAGGGGTTTCGATAGAGGGAAAAGAAAGAAGAAGAAAAACAATGCAAAAAGGGGAGGAGAGGTTTCGACAGAGGGAAAAACAAAGCAGAATCGAAAATGAGAAAGCACCCCTCTAGCCAAATTCTTGAGTGCCTCAGAGTCCCAATTCGGCACACCACTCCCTCTCCCCTCTCTTCCCTTGATTTTCTCCTCAAATCCTTCCTCAAATCACTCCACCTGATCACACCTTCCCTCAACCACTCAATTCGAATTCACCTCAACCACTTCAATGTTTCAGTCAAACTCTAACACCTCCACTGCACAGCAGCAAAATAAACACTCCCTTTTCTTTCAACAAGATTCAAACCTTAGACCACTTGCATAGGTAGCATGCCACTTACCCCGTAGCCCAGCAAGTTTCTTATGTCATGCTTTACCCAAATTTATTTAAAAGCCTACTAACCAAAGGCAAGGGTTTTATTCCCCAAACACCAAAATTTTGCACAAGCCCAGGCTCGAACCCAGGACTTCTCAAACACTCCCAAACACACCCAAATCACTTAGCCACTAAATCAGATAGGTACTTATGTTAAAAACATGCAAAAATAAATACCTAAGTTTCGGGGTGTTACAGATGATGTACTCCCTACTACGTCCACCAGTGAGGGGACCTCGTACATTGTAGATAATTGTGGGTTGGATGATGAGTCTAATGTGGATCCACCTCGAGAGCCCAACCTCGATGGTGTAGAAGTTGAATTATTTTTTGAAACGAAGCTTGTTCCATCTGAACCTAAAGACGTTGAAGGGGGTTCAAATGAAGAAGAAGAAGATCTGTGATTCAGGGCGTACTCGCCTCCAACCCACATACATAATGTCGATATATCGACAAATGATGCGTTGGAGTTTCCAGATCTTGATGTGATCTGGCTCGATTTAGTTGAGTCGTTTCACTTTTTGCCTGATCATCGACGAGGAGAATGTTCGCAATGTCGAAAAATGTTAAAATTATTTAAGGTAGGCAGAAGTCTTAACAAGGGATTCAAAATAAAAGATAAGTTTATAAGTTTTAGTAGCTTCGGTTAACAAAGAAAAGATAGATAAGATAGAAGGTGGATACGGAAGTTAGAACTTAAGCGTCAAGAACGATTCGATACTATAGCAAGTATCGCCTCGGGACTTGTATGGCTTAAGGTGAAAGATAGAAATAGGTTGATGGACTCGACCCATTACTTAGCAAAGTAGGAACCAAAGGTATATTTAGATGGACGAACGCCACACCAAGGTTGGTGATAAGTTTGGAAAGAGTTTGGGTTGATGCCACTAGCACGCTAGATAAGTCAATCGAGACTCAAATGAAATATGTGAGGAAGAAACCTCACAACAACAAAAGTTCATTCAATAAATTGGCAAAAGTCCTTTACAAATGAAATAAACAAACTATTTATAGCCTAGCAAAATGGTCAACTTAATAGCAAAGTAATTCAGCCATGAATATGTTAGAAAATTCTAAAATAAAATCATTAAACACCAAGGCTAGGTTCGGCTGAATGGGAGCTCCAATGGGCAGCTTCATGCTTAAGCAAATGAACTTGAAAAATATGAATGTTGGGAGGCCTATGGCCATGTCTAGGTTCGGCCATGGCCATTAATTGGCTCATTGAATTGGCACCTTATGGCTGAATAGTTAGGAGCAATAAAGATGGTCTTTGAACACCCAAATGGAGTTTGAATGGCCGACCTTGAAGAGTCTCTTGTGTGTGAACACCAAGCCGAATGGACACTTGGTGTGAACGGAATGATGCTGCCTTGGGGAGAGGATCGGCCAAGCTTGGAGGCTTTAATTTACTGGTGACTCTTGGACGAATAGTCATCTTGAGAAGCTAATGGATCAGCCACTTTCACTGTAACTAGCCATACATGCATCTTCCAATACTTTGAACCCCACATTCATGAACCTTAGCTTTTACTCCTCTCCATATTTGGCTGCACCTATTAACACAAAGAACCTAATTAAGTTAAGCCAAATTCTGTAACACCCCAAACTCGGCCTAGACGTTACGACTAGAATCTGGCGTGTCACATTGAGGTGTTTTTTGAAAACCGCATTTTTATTAAAAACCCTTCTTGATATTCAAAAACTAAAGTCCCAGTTTGCGATTGTTATTAATAATCGACATTTATTAAGAAGTCATTACCTTCAAAACCTTGTTCGATGCGTAAGCTTAATTTAAAACAATTGACTTATGAAAACGTGATATTTACAACTTAATTGCGATAGCGTAGAATTTTGAAAACAAATATTGTTTTGGAAAACTGCGATTCAATGTTAACGCACAATTTACAACCTATAAACTTGGGTTTCTCTTAAACTTCTAAAATTGTTTTCAAAATATCACTTCCGAAGTTCATTGAATCTGAATTCTGTTTTAAACATGTTAATGGAGATAATGATAGTAATAATAGTAAAACACTAATAACAATAAAAACGTTTTCAGAAAATCAATGCAAGCAAAACCTGGTTTTTCCACAAACAACAAAGCTCGGAGTTTCAAAAAGAATACGAACTTTTTAACGAAAGCATAGTTTTAAACAACCCTTCTATGTGGCATGCTAGATCCGGTCATAACGTCTAGGCCGGTCATAACGAAAGCATGTAAGCATATAACCACATTGGCATATTTCTTCTACAAGGTAAATGACTCACATTTATACTTTGATTCATATTCTTGGCCAAATTGCCACATTTATCAATTAGAATCACAAACACATAGTTTTTCATATATGCTTTCATGTAACATATTTCCAATCCATCATAGTAAAACACTTAGTCACTTACCTTATATACACATTTGGTGTATAATCAACGTACCTGAATCGAACATTCATTTACTTAATCTATCAAAGCTCGAATTTGTCATTCGTATTTCATACTTGCCCGTTGAACCATAAGGAGTCCAATAGGATACTTTAAAAGCTCGGAATAGTAGTACAATGCCATCATCCCAGACGCAGTCTTACGTGCACTCAGATATCGATGCCACTGTCCCAGACAGGGTCTTACACAAATCAGAACGATGCCAATGTCCCAGACATGGTCTTACACGTAAAGATCATAATGATGCCAACGTCCCAGACGTGGTCTTATACGTAAAGCTTATATTGGGGCCAACGTCCCAGACGCGGTCTTACACATAATCGGATATCGATGCCACTGTCTCAGATAGGGTTTTACACGAATCTCAAATCAACGCCAACGTCCCAGACGTGGTCTTACATGATAAAACAGAATAGTTACCTATGTGATGACATAGCTAATCCTATTTATTCCTAGGTTCATACGGGACTTATCGGACTTAATCACTATATCGAACTTATCTCGGAAATCATTTTCATAACTTCTCATAAACCTTCATAGTCAACATTAATCATATGAACACATATAATATCAAACAAGTACGTTTATTTGCATAGTGACTTACCTCGGATTCGGTTTATGGGAATAAAAACGGCTATTCGGTGACTTTTGCTTTTTCGCAATCTAAATCTGTTTTCCTCGATTCTTGATCAAAACATATTCAGAATCAACCCTTTTATTCACTATTTCATTCAATTCAATCCATACATGCATATTTTGGGCTATTTATAATTTAGCCCTCACATTTTCACAATTAGACAATTTAGTCCATTTTTTCACAAAACATCAAATTCACAAAATCCGCACATACACATGCTTAGTCGAAATCCCTAGGGACTATACAAGTCCAAATATTTCATCAAATTCACAAATTAGTCCCTCAATTTGCCATTTTCTCAATTTAGCCCTATTAAGCTAAATTCATCAAAACTTCAAGAACAAAACATGTTCATCAAGCTTAGATATTTCATTTAACACCCTAAAACATCTCAAAACTCAACATATCAACAATGGCATAACTCACAAACATCAACAATTCACAAAATTGAGACATGGGTTTGATAGTAGAAGAAACAACGATTACAAAAACGTAGAAATTATCAAAAACTGATTAAAAACATACCTTTAATTAAGCTTGAAATCAACCGAACCCTTAAGCTTTTATTCTTTCTTTTTCTTTAAAACATTCGGCCAAAATGGTGATAAGAACCAAGTCACTTTCATTTGTTTTCTTTTTATTAATATAGTAATATAACTTATAAATTAATATACTAATTTAACATATAAAATAAACTTATGAAAATATATAATATAGATAAGACCACATTTAATGCTGTCCAGTACTTATAATAATGGCTTAATTGCCATGTAACACCCCCAAACCCGGCCCACGAGCCTTGACCGGATCTGGTATGTCACTGCGGAAAATGTTTGCGAAGAATTTGACTTATAGGTGAAAACGTATAAATTTATTTTCTTTAGAAAAACATTGTGTATTTAAAAGCCCATTAAAATTTTGATGTTACAAATTATCCGGATTTAAAAACTTTAATATATATTTTTGAAGATATAGTTTGCCGAAAATAAAACATTTCCAATTAATAATTTAATTATTATTCCATCTTAAAACATAATAAGATACTTAATAAAAATACTTAAATCCTTTAACAAACTCCAAATACTTTAAGCGGCCCTTATTACAATAAATAATTAATCAAGGTACTTAACAATAAACTGCACGAAATAAAATGTCTTCTGCATGGGCCACCTCGTATCCACTACAACCCGGTCCCAGCTTTATGCATCACCTGCGATGTTGGTAACATTTGGGTGAGTCAAAAGACTCAGTGTGCAATTAGGCCACTTAATTCCACCCACATAAGCTTAACCCACAAACACATTTTACCTCAGTTCAGATCATAATGCAATCAATTCACATGGCATCACTTATTGGGCTTGGCCCATTATCACATCATATATCAAATATCAATGTACTTATTAACAAAATTCCACAATTTGGCCTTGGCTCATATTCTTACCACATCTCGGATAATAATGTAATCAACCACATGTTTCCACATACTGGGCTTGGCCCATTACCACATTGAATCCACTTCACATATCGGGCTTGGCCCATTTTCACATTAATCCACATATCATATTGGGCTTGGCCCATTTCACATTAATCCATACATTAGATAATAAATCCATGCAACAATGCACCCACCCAGCCTAAGGTCCATCCTCTACACACCCCCGTACCCAGCCACCACACACCAGGGGATTACTAAATCGCCCTCCAACCGCTACACATCCATTTTGGCAATTAAAGCCGTCCACGCGAACTTAATCGCAAATAATCCACAACGCGACCTCAGTCAGCGTCAATCCACGATGTAGCCGAGGCTAACATCAAAACCACTATGAGCACAAAGCCATCAATAACCACGATATGGCACATAGCCTATATCAACCACGTACTCGAAGTACACCCTGTCCTTCATTCATAATCATATCCCACCCATGCACATGCAACATAAAATAGTGACATACATAATGATGCATGAGCATGTTCATCAAGCATATCAGCACATATTCATATTAACAATCACATGTTATCAGATTTGGTACTTACCGGATTATCGACATACCCCATGAGGGTATCCATATCACAATTTCCACTGCACTAGTTAGCACATTCATAACATATACACATATCACACACATGGCATACATCCCGGAAAACAGTAGGCTAACTACACACCTGATCACTTGCAGAACTACGCTTTTGATATCGACGCTATCACTAATCGAGACTACGGCTATCTGCCTACTTTCTTGCTCTGACGCTAGCCCACACCCCGGTGGCCAATCCGGAACTGCAGAAATGGATCTCCTCTTGAACTTAGGAATAGGGACTACCTCTTGTCCTCCTTGACTAACATTCGCGTCCATCGTAGAACACTTAATCAGAATCAAACGGTTAATACAAGATCTTAACGAATAAACTATAATCTAACATACTTACCAAGATGATCTTGAATCCCGAAAGCTTGCTTACTATGTCGACTTGTCCCTAGAAACCAAGGTACACAATCGGTCATCACTTATACCAAATATGGCCTATGGCCGAATACCATGAATCACTTACCTTACTTACCGAAATCCCGAATCACCACTTAACTATGAAGCTGTCGAAATCCCTGAGTGAAACCATATCAAAATCGGCTTAAGCATAAATCCATAGAAAATAACCCTTGGCCGAATAGCACATACCACTTACCTTGAGTGCTCCAAATCTCGAAATACTCCTTTGATGCTCCTTACTGTCGGCTACAACAAAAGGCACACATCACTATGGCACTATGAACATTCGGCCAACCTTAGCCAAGGCCTAAACACAAAATTTCGGCACACTAAAAGAAATAGAACCCAAACCGATTATTAAGGGTGAATACACTTACCACTATTCGTTGAAAAGAGTAGGTTTCGGCTAGATGCTTCGGCTTTTATGACTTGCAGCAAAACAAAGAATAAGAGCACCTTAAGATTCGGTTATGGCACTTAATAAAATAAAATACAAAGGGAAGGAAGAGCACTTACAAGATTCGGCTAAGCCTTTCAATTGATGATGGAGAAGTCGGCCACAAGAGAAAAGTATATTCGGCTATTGAATGAACAAGTGTGGAGTTGAAGCAATTTCGGCAATAGGGAAAAATGTAGGAGAGATTTCGGCTTTAATGATCTCAAGAAAAGGAGTCATAGAAGGCTACCAATTCGGCTAAGGTTTTTAATGACAAAAGGTCATTCGGCCATCCAAGAAAAGGTGATGAATTGGGTTTGAAAGAAAAGAGAATAGGAAGAGAGGAAATTCGGCAAGGCACTAAAAGAGAAAGAAAAAAAAAGATGAATGCTCACAACTCAAATTCGGCACACCCTCCTTAACACTCTTCAAAACTGAAAGTAATCACCACAAGAGTCCCTTGGCCGGCCACTTAATCTCTACTAAACATATCCCTCATATTTCTCTTTATCACCTTAATCAAAATAATCAAAATAAAATACAATTATCCTACACTTAATCTCCTATTTAATCTCTTATCTGCTCACTCAAAATAAATAAAATAAAACTACATTTATCCTACTCTTTAGCCAAAATTTAAAAAGAACAATCAATCCATTATCTCATCCTTTAAAAGTCCATATGCCGTCCAACCTCTTCTCCCTTGTCTTGACGCCAAAAGTAAAAAATAAAACCACACCTTCTGCTGCCAACGTGATTCGAACATTGGCCCTCACACCTTGCATATGGCGTCACTTGTATGGGCTTTAAGTGGCGCCTTGCAGCCACTTTACCAAGCTGGTTCTTATGTCACAAATCCCTTACAAATTTCCCTTAAGGCCTCCTTAGCCTAGTTTCCCATTTTTCACTTAAAATCCAATATTTCCCAAAGCATTCTACTACACCCTAGGGTTCTCAAAACCCCTAAAACACACTCAACCATGCACATAGCCTACTAACTCATGAATTATGCATTAAATGCATAACCCCTAATTCTAGGGTATCACAGTTCTACCCTCCTTAAAAATAATTTCGTCCTCGAAATTACTTACTGTCGAACAATCGTACATCCTAACTCATCACACTACGCTACGGCTGCGCACTCTGATCTTAATAAACTAACACATTACCTATGCACAATCTCAATGTTCGCAGTCAAGGTTCCAAGCACTTCACTAGCACACAAGAACGGACTAACTTTATAACAATCAAGGCAATAAAGGTCATTCCAGAAACAAGGAACATACCCGAAATCACATCCTTGGTTGTCTCGCCTCTGAACCTTCAGCACCTCTGCTTGGCGTTCCGCGACCCCGGCCTACTGCTCGAGCCCTATCCATCACTAAAGGACACTTCTTAACCAAATGAGCCTTAGATCCACACCGGAAATATTCCTTACTATTTCCCCAACATTTTCCCACATGAACTCTTCCACACTGAGCACATAGACGATTTCGATTCTCAGCGCCTGGTGCAGGTGCGCGTGCAGAGTTCTCAATCCTTGGCCTTTTCTGAAAATCTCCAGATGCTTCTAACGATCCAAAACTCCTCTTATTCCGGTTCCTATTCTTTTCTCGGTTTTGTCTCACAGTCCTCTTAACTTCTTCAGCTATCCGAGCCTTCTCCACTAGAATAGCAAAGTCTCTTTCTCTTTGCGGAGCAATCAACACTCGCAGCTCATCCCACAATCTATCTTCGAATCAGACACACCTTTCGTAATCAATAGCCACGATTCCCTTGGCGTACTGACTTAGCCGCACAAATTTCGCTTCATACTCTGCTACCGACATACTTCCTTGTACCAAGTTCAGAAACGCCTTTCTCTGCGAGTCCAAGTAACTAGCTCCAACATATTTTCCTTCAAACTTAACCTTGAAGTACTCCCAATCCACTCGATCTACAGGGGTACCTTGCCTGACAGTGAGCCACCATCGATAAGCTTCATCCCGAAGCAACGAGACAGCACCTTTCAGCTTTTCCTCAGTAGTACAGTCCAAATCGTCCATGATTCTTTCGACTGCCTCTAACTAATACTCTGCTACATTCGGAGCCACTCCAGACACTCCTCTGAAAACCTCAGCTCCGTTCGACCTAAGTCTTTCAGGCACTGATTTTCGAGCTCCATTGCTCACACTGGCTCCTGCGACTCGTTCTAACACTCGCAGCATAGCCAACGATACTGCGTCATCTCCTACAGTCTGATCTTGATCCTCCACGCCCACTGCTGGCGGCAGCACATTGCTTTCTGACCCATGGCCAGACCCTATAGGACTGCCATTCTACCTCGACCACGTCCACTAGCACTCATATCTATCGTCGCGATTTAATCTGATTAAAAAGTTTTATGCATTAGTCTTTTTGTTCCACTGTTTTATCCGCGAACAGTTTTATGAAAAGAAGTTTACTAGTGGTTCCTTCGATCAATCAAAGTTTTCAACTCAAGTTCACTATTCTAATTGAGAGTTTCACATTCACATTCATCCATTTCAACAGAGACACATTCATCCATCCACAACATTATCATCACACTTTTATGGGCATCTTTGACCATTCCCAACCCAGGGGTAATTTCGTCATTTTTCCTATAGGGGTATTTTGGTAACAAATCAGGGTCAAATTGAATTTTTTTTTACAATTCAAGGTAAACTCGGGGGTTATCTTAAAAATTGTTTCTAAATCAGAGGTGTTACAAAAATTTTAGAAATCAGGGCTATTTCAGTAATTTTGGAAGTCAGGGGCATTTTCGTAAATTTTCCAAATCAGGGTATCTTAATAATTTGCAAAATTTGGACTCCTGGTATTTTGTAAAACAAAAGTATATTTGCAAAAGTCGAGGATAGTATGATAATTTTAGAAACCAAGGACATTTTCGTAATTTTCACAACCAGGGGTATTTAGGTAATTTTGTAAATCGGGAATATTTTGGAAAAATTTTCAAAAATAATCTTCCTACAAGTCAAAGGGGTAATTTGGTGATTTAAAACTAAGGTTTTTATAAAACAGCATGGCTAGTCCCTTTCGGGTTTTAATTATCGGGTTTAGCCCGTGAATAAGTCCTCTTAGTTAAGGTGAACCGTCACTACGCACCAGGTAGGATTCGAGTAAAGAGGAGGTGAGTCACTAGGACTGCTTAAATACCAAGCTCTTACTGAATCCACTCCTAGACATGTGCACAATGGTTGCCACACCTTAACCCGGCGACTTACTTCACAGGTTTGTTCGGTTGTTATTAAGTCTTATGCATGTGTTTGAGTAGACTAGTCCTAGGGTTCAACAGATCCTAGTTCACTAATCTACGTTCCCTTCATGCCCATATAGTTCACATACAATTCATTTCAATAGCCAGAGGTACTTACCTGGTGGACTTCGGGTCGGAGATACAGGTGCCATGCCAGAATAACCTGAAATAATTCATGAAAATCTTTGTTTTTGAAAAGCCCATCTTTGAAAAATATGTTTTTGGGCCCAAAACCCTCAAAGCCGAGCTTTGAACCGGGCTCTGATACCAAACTGTAACACCCCCAAACCCGGCCCACGAGCCTTGACCGGATCTGGTATGTCACTGCAGAAAATGTTTGCGAAGAATTTGACTTATAGGTGAAAACGTATAAATTTATTTTCTTTAGAAAAACATTGTGTATTTAAAAGCCCATTAAAATTTTGATGTTACAAATTATCCGGATTTAAAAACTTTAATAAATATTTTTGAAGATATAGTTTGCCGAAAATAAAACATTTCCAATTAATAATTTAATTATTATTCCATCTTAAAACATAATAAGATACTTAATAAAAATACTTAAATCCTTTAACAAACTCCAAATACTTTAAGCGGCCCTTATTACAATAAATAATTAATCAAGGTACTTAACAATAAACTGCACGAAATAAAATGTTTTCTGCATGGGCCACCTCGTATCCACTCCAACCCGGTCCCAGCTTTATGCATCACCTGCGATGTTGGTAACATTTGGGTGAGTCAACAGACTCAGTGTGCAACTAGGCCACTGAATTCCACCCACATAAGCTTAACCCACAAACACATTTTACCTCAGTTCAGATCATAATGCAATCAATTCACATGGCATCACTTATTGGGCTTGGCCCATTATCACATCATATATCAGATATCAATGTATTTATTAACATAATTCCACAATTTGGCCTTGGCCCATATTCTAACCACATATCGGATAATAATGTAATCAACCACATGTTTCCACATACTGGAGTTGGCCCATTACCACATTGAATCCACTTCACATATCGGGCTTGGCCCATTTTCACATTAATCCACATATCATATTGGGCTTGGCCCATTTCACATTAATCCATACATTAGATAATAAATCCATGCAACAATGCACCCACCCAGCCTAAGGTCCATCCTTTACAAACCCCCGTACCAAGCCACCACACACCAGGGGATTACTAAATCGCCCTCCAACCGCTACACATCCATTTCGGCAATTAAAGCCGTCCACGCGAACTTAATCGTAAATAATCCACAACGCGACTTCAGTCAGCGTCAATCCACGATGTAGCCGAGGCTAACATCAAAACCACGATGAGCACAAAGCCATCAATAACCATGATATGGCACATAGCCTATATCAACCACGTACTCAAAGTACACCCTGTCCTTCATTCATAATCATATCCCACCCATGCACATGCAACATAAAATAGTGACATACATAATGATGCATGAGCATGTTCATCAAGCATATCAGCACATATTCATATTAACGATCACATGTTATCAGATTTGGTACTTACCGGATTATCGACATCCCCCATGAGGGTATCCATATCATAATTTCCACTGCACTAGCTAGCACATTCATAACATATACACATATCTCACACATGGCATACATCCCGGAAAACAGTAGGCTAACTACACACCTGATCACTTGCAGAACTACGCTTTCGATATCGACGCTATCACTAATCGAGACTACGGCTATCTGCCTACTTTCTTGCTCTGACGCTAGCCCACACCCCGGTGGCCAATCCCGAACTGCAGAAACGGATCTCCTCTTGAACTTAGGAATAGGGACTACCTCTTGTCCTCCTTGACTGACATTCGCGTCCATCGTAGAACATTTCATCAGAATCAAACGGTTAATACAAGATCTTAACGAATAGACTATAATCTAACATACTTACCAAAATGATCTTGAATCACGAAAGCTTGCTTACTATGTCGACTTGTCCCTAGAAACCAAGGTACACAATCGGTCATCACTTATACCAAATATGGCCTATGGCCGAATACCATGAATCACTTACCTTACTTACCGAAATCCCGAATCACCACTTAACTATGAAGCTGTCGAAATCCCTGAGTGAAACCATATCAAAATCGGCTTAAGCATAAATCCATAGAAAATAACCCTTGGCCGAATAGCACATACCACTTACCTTGAGTGCTCCAAATCTCGAAATACTCCTTTGATGCTCCTTACTGTCGGCTACAAAAAAAGGC
Organism: Gossypium australe; assembly: GCA_005393395.2. Classification (NCBI taxonomy): domain Eukaryota; kingdom Viridiplantae; phylum Streptophyta; class Magnoliopsida; order Malvales; family Malvaceae; genus Gossypium; species Gossypium australe. Next base: position 57,337,277 of record CM016615.1, read on the forward strand.
ACACATCACTATGGCACTATGAACATTCGGCCAACCTTAGCCAAGGCCAAAACACAAAATTTCGGCACACTAAAAGAAATAGAACCCAAACCGATTATTAAGGGTGAATACACTTACCACTACACGTTGAAGAGAGTAGGTTTTGGCTAGATGCTTCGGCTTTTATGACTTGCAGCAAAACAAAGAATAAGAGCACCTTAAGATTCGGTTATGGCACTTAATAAAATAAAATACAAAGGGAAGGAAGAGCACTTACAAGATTCGGCTAAGCCTTTCAATTGATGATGGAGAAGTCAGCCACAAGAGAAAAGTGTATTCGGCTATTGAATGAACAAGTGTGGAGTTGAAGCAATTTTGGCAATAGGGAAAAATGTAGGAGAGATTTCGGCTTTAATGATCTCAAGAAAAGGAGTCATAGAAGGCTACCAATTCGGCTAAGGTTTTTAATGACAAAAGGTCATTCGGCCATCCAAGAAAAGGTGATGAATTGGGTTTGAAAGAAAAGAGAATAGGAAGAGAGGAAATTCGGCAAGGCACTAAAAGAGAAAGAAAAAAAAAGATGAATGTTCACAACTCAAATTCGGCACACCCTCCTTAACACTCTTCAAAATCGAAAGTAATCACCACAAGAGTCCCTTGGCCGGCCACTTAATCTCTACTAAACATATCCCTCATATTTCTCTTTATCACCTTAATCAAAATAATCAAAATAAAATACAATTATCCTACACTTAATCTCCTATTTAATCTCTTATCTGCTCACTCAAAATAAATAAAATACAACTACATTTATCCTACTCGTTAGCCAAAATTTAAAAAGAATAATCAAGCCTTTATCTCATCCTTTAAAAGTCCATATGCCGTCTAACCTCTTCTCCCTTGTTTTGACGCCAAAAGTAAAAAATAAAACCACACCTTCTGCTGCCAACGTGATTCGAACATTGGCCCTCACACCTTGCATATGGCGTCACTTCTATGGGCTTTAAGTGGCGCCTTGCAGCCACTTTACCAAGTTGGTTCTTATGTCACAAATCCCTTACAAATTTCCCTTAAGGCCTCCTTAGCCTAGTTTCCCATTTTTCACTTAAAATCCAATATTTCCCAAAGCATTCTACTACACCCTAGGGTTTTCAAAACCCCTTAAACACACTCAACCATGCACATAGCCTACTAACTCATGAATTATGCATTAAATGCATAACCCCTAATTCTAGGGTATCACATGCCATTTAAAGCCTTTAGCTTTACAAAGCCATAACACTTTGGTACTTTAGCAAATAGCAAGCAACTTTCACATTTCATTCAATTTAATCCTTTTATCAATTTAACCACACAGACAATCAAATTAACTTACGAAAATTTAACACATGCTTAAACACACATCAATGACGCAGAAAATAATATTAAAATAATATTCAGACTCGGATCCGTGGTCCCAAAACCACTGTTCCTACTAGGGTATAAACCGAATTGTTACAAATAATATACATTATAATAAAAACAAATGAAAATGGGAGTGGGTTGTTCATCTTTTTGAACCGAAAGCAGGAAAATAAAAAGGGTTTTTGAGCTTTCATGATATTCGGCCTTGGTTGAGCAAAATTGAGGTAATAGTTTTGTTCAGTTTTTGTTAATTTCTACTTTTTTGTATTCGTTGCTTAGTGTTCTCCAAAACCCATGCTTCAGTTTTGTGAATTGATGATGATTTTGAAATGTACCATTGATGAACACATGAGTTTTGTGATGTTTGAAGATGAATTATGAAAGATATGTGATAGATTAACATAGTTTGTCTTTGGGTTTTTGATGAATCTGAGTAAATTGGACTTAATTGTGAAAATAAAATTATGAGGAAATAAATTGTGAAATAAATGAAATGTATAGACTTGTATGGACTACATGAATATTCGGCCAAGCATGGGTAATATGAAATTTTGTGTATTTGGTGATTTTGTGAAATAGTGACTAAAATGTCAAAATGTGAAAATATGAGAGCTAATTTGTAAATTTCCCTAAATATGTGTTTTTGGATTGAATTGAATGAATTAGTGAATAAATGAGTTAAATTTGAATATGTATAGATTAAGAACCGAAGAAAACGGATTTAGATCGCGAAAAGTCGAAAGTGATCGAATAGTCGAGTCCGTACGTTATCCGAATCCGAGGAAGTCTATATGAAAATAAACATATTTATATTGATATATGTATGTTCATATGAAAATTTATAGTGATGAATGTGTACGAGATGATGAGTACATGAAATCTGAGATAGTATCGACATGGTGTCAACATCCGAAAAAGTCCAGTACGAACCTAGGAATAGGTAGGATTGCATTTGCCATGACATAGGTTTCTGATATGTGATAACGTGTAAGACCACGTCTGGGACATTGGCGTCGATTTGAGATTTACGTGTAAGTCCATGTCTGGGACATTAGCATCGTATTGGTTCGGGTAAGACCCTGTCTGGGGTAGTGGCATCGATATCTGGTTACATGTAAGACTACGTCTGGGACGTTGGCATTATACGACCATTATAAGTATTCCGAGCTTCCTATTTGATTCTGAACTGTTCAACGGGCAAATCCGAGATATGGAAGACTACGTGAAATGTGTAAATGAGTCAAGTACATTTGAAAGATACACTATTTATGTGTGTGAAAGGTAAGTGTATATATGAACTTACCAAAATGAATATGTGTATGGATTTGATGAGATAATATGTGATATATGTTTGAATGTGGTATGAGCATAAGTGATGCTTTGAGATGTGATATGTTAGCAATCTATGGCTAAACAAATGAGCCAAACAACATGTTATGAAATTGCAAATGAGAAATATTAATGACATTGTATTAATGTGATTATGTGCATTTTATGTTAAGTTTATTTGCATATGGCTTACTAAGCTTTTGAAAGCTTACTTTGTGTGTGTTTGCTTTATTTTATAGGTTATCGAAGCTACGAAAGGCTCGGGAATCGTCAAGGATCATCATCACACTATCAAACTCTACTTTGGTACTTTTGAATGTGTATATAGTTAAATATGGCATGTATAGGCTAGTTATTTTCGAATATGATTGAGATATGTACATAGCCATGTGATATGGCAAGATAAATGGTTATGTTATGAATGACTAGTCATATTCTATGATGCTTAGTTTTGGTAAAGCTTGATAGCAAATGAAATGGTCATATGAATGATGAGATTATTATGCATAGTTAGCATATTATTGATGATAAGTTTGTGATGAATTATACTTTGAAGTGCTTGTGGTTATATTGAGTTAAATGGCTTATAAGTGGTTAGAAATGGTGTACAATTTGATATGTTTTGGTTGCCATTGATGTATGGAAAGATGCTCATATGTGCTTGTAGGGATAACCCAAAGTGTGGGAGGCATTTTGGCCTTGCAAATGGCCTATAATTGCCCATATGGTTGAGCACACGGGCGTTTGGCTCGACTGTGTTCCTTGTGGTTGTATTTCAAAACAAGTCATACTCGACCACAGGCTGGACACACGGGAGTGTGATTGGCCGTGTGGTGCAAGTCAGTAGCGACCACGGGTGTGTCCACGACCGTGTGGACAAGTCAGTATGTATGCCCTGTTTTGACACAGCTTAGACACACAGGCGTGTTTGAGGCCGTGGGAGGCACACGACCTGACCACACTGGCATGTGACCTTTGTAACTTAGAAAAAAATTAAAATTTTTGAGAATTTCTGTATGTGTTCGGTTTAGTCCCGGCCCTATTCTAAAGCATGTTAAAGGTCTTAAAGACTTATTTAAGGGACACTTTGATGTTATTTGTAAAATTTAGTTATGAGATATCCGTAAAAGTTTTTGATTGTCTGGTAATGCCTCTTAACCCTAAACCGGTGATGGTTACGGGTTAGGGGTGTTACACAAAATCTCACGATTCACTCGGAAAGAAAATAATAATTTCACTCACACTCGTGTTTCACCTTTTTTGGCTTTTTCTACACTCTTTTGCGCTCACACACTCACACTTTTTTCCACTCGACCTCTCTCTCGCAATTTCGTATTTCGTCTCGAATTAGACTTATTTGGTTGCTTGGTGTCAGTTTCAAAGGGGTTGCAAAGGATATGATGTTTAGGGTGTAGGGTAGGCTGAAACAAAAAGAAAATGGGTTTGGATGTGGCGTTGGGAAGGAAAAGTGATGGTAGAATGGAAACTTCGATGATCGGGAATTGAATTCGATAAGTAAAAAAAAATTCAACACTTTTTTATACTCGATTTTTTTTAAAATTTTGTATTTCTTTCTTTCTTTCTTTTTTCAATTAAATTAAACTAAATACAAGAGAATTTTGAATAGAACTTGAATTTTTTTAATTCAATTTTTTTTTCTACTTCACGAACCTACTCCGAGATTGTTACATACACCGGTGCTCCTCGTTTGCAAGCTCTGATACCAAATGATGTGATCCGGCTCGGTTTAGTAGAGTCGTTTCACTTGTTTGCCCGATCGTCGAAGAGGAGAATGTTCGTAATGTCGAAAAACGTTAAAATTGTTTATGGTAGGCAGAAGTCTTAACAAGGGGTTTAAAATAAAAGATAAGTTTATAAGTTTTAGTAGGTTCGGTTAATAAAGAAAATATTGATAAGATAGCGAGTATCACCCCGGGACTTATATGGCTTAAGGTGAAAGATGGAAATAGGTTGATGGACCTCGACAAGTTACTTAGCAAAGTAGGAACCAAAGGTATATTTAGATGGATGAACGCCACACCAAGGTTTGTGATAAGTTTGGAAAGAGTTCGGGTTGACGCCACTAGCACGCTAGATAAGTCAATCGAGGCTCAAACGAAATATGAGAGGAAGAAACCTCACAAGACCAAAATTTCATTCAATAAATTGGCAAAAGTCCTTTACAAATGAAATAAACAAACTATTTATAGCCTAGCCGAATGGTCAACTTAATAGCAAAGTAATTCAGCCATGAATATGCTAGAAAATTCTAGAATAAAATCATTAAACACCAAGGCTAGGTTCGGCTGAATGGGAGCTCCAATGAATAGCTTCATGCTTAAGCAAATGAACTTGAAAAAGATGAATGCATGGGAGGCCGATGGCCATGTCTAGGTTCGGCAGTAACAGCCCGATTTTGGGCTTAGTCGAAACAGTGGTTTCGAGACCACAAATCTGATGCTGAGAAATTTATTTTATTTATATTTTTATGGTCTGCAATTTCACGGAATGATTTCATGAAAATCTCATTCGAAAATTTTGACGTTTGGGCACTCAATTTAGTCAAAAGAACTAAATTGTAAAAAGTGCAAAAGTTGAGTTCTACATGTTAGAGGTGTCCAATTGTTATGAAATTTTAAATTGGAGGTCCTTAAATGATAATTATACCATTGGTTAAGTTGGTGGACAAAAATGGACATGGATAGGTATGTTTCAAATGATATTTCTTAAGGGGCATTTTGGTAATTTAGTGAATTAAATGAATTAAAAACAAAATTTAAATGCCAAATTTGTCCATCTTCAAGCTTAGGCCAAATTTAACATGTGGGAAGCCATGGATAGGGTTTTCAAGATTTCCAAGCTTCATGGTAAGTCCATTTTAGTCCCGTTTTTCATGTTCTTTACGTTTTTGGAGTCCCGATAACTTGATTTAGCTTATTCTAGCAATAATTTAACCTAGGGTTCATATTTGGAAGAATACCCATAGGTGAAATGTGTTTATTTTGATGTTTTATGGGAAAATATAAAGCTTATAATTATGTTAAATAACTTTTACTAAGCGATTTTAAGTGAAAACGAGTAAAAAGACATAATCGGCAAAAATACCTATTGTACATAAGTGCATGTTAGAGCAAGAATTTGATGTTGCCATACAGGGGAAAAATGATCGGCATGTTATAAAACATAAGAATAAGGGATGAAGTTTGATTTTTGAACCTAGGGGCAAAATCATAATCATGCAAAAGTTTAGGGGCAAAAGTGTAATTTTGCCAAAGTTTGAGTTAGGGATTGTTTTCAGTAGTACATTAATTAAATAAGTGAAATGTGATGTTTTAGGCCCTGAAAAATTAGATTTGGACCTAGAACGGGAGGAAAATTGAAAATCGAGAAAGTTAGTAAAATGGCCGTTTTGGTATCGAGGTAAGTTCATATGTTTAATAAGCATTTAATGATGCAAGTTTGAATGTTAAATCAAAATTTTAGCTATGAATTCTTTAGTACTGATTTTCGAATATAATTATAATGTTCGATAATGACTCGACATTTTAATGAGAATTGGTATAAGTTTACATGTAAGACCAAATTAGGAAGATGGCTTTGTGTAATATCAAGAAAGTATTAAATAGAATAATTTGGCAATGATAAGTTAAATTGATGATGTGATGAGATTGAGAATGTAATTATGTAAGTTTGTATGTAGATAATACATGTTAAATTGTTTATTTATTGTATGAATCATGTAACACCCCAAACCAGGCCTATGCGTAAAGACGAGATTTGGTTTGTCACACAATACAAACATCCATTTAAATTAGTTAATGATTTAGATAAAACTGTTCTACAAAACTTTTCTTTTGAAAGTGAAAATTTAGTAAAAACCAAAAATTTGATTTAAAATCGATGAATAAGGAAGTACATGTTTGAAATCTTAAAATTTAGAAATTTATTTGTTAAAAACTTTAAAATAGTTTTTAAAGAGTTCAAAAGAGTTTGAAAACAAGAATATTTAAAGAAACATTATCAATAATAATATTAGCCCAAATTAAGTGTCTAAAGCATAATTAAATCCATCCACCCATAAAAGTCCATAATATAATAATAATAGAGGCCTTATTACATCATACCCAAAATAGTAATTAACTAAATATACTTAATTGAAATTCATAGTTTATAAAACCCAGATTCGAAGTATGGCCTCCACGAAGACATCCCCGGCCCAAGCCTCCATCAATTGTCATTACTTGAGAAGGATGAGAAAATAGAGTGAGTTACTTAAAACTCAATGTGTAACTTACTCATCAATTGCACTGGGCCAAGTCATCAAGACATTATATTGGGCTTGAGCCTATTACAGATTTAATAACAAAATAATACAATTGCATGTAAAATGAAATTCCCAACCAAACCTAAATTTACATCCGCTACACACCACCCGTACCAACCAACACACCTGTGGGGATCAAGTCAACCCACCCCGCCAACACACCAATCGCAGGCATAAAGCCATTTTAATAATTTTGTGGTGCACCACCGAACTAGATTGTGGCAAAGCCACCCGAACTAGATTTTTGGCAACAGGCTTTTCTTCTCTTCATCAATTTTCCCAATCCATGCAATCATGTTTTTAAAAGAAACATAATAATATATTCACATGATAAATTTAACAAAAGGCCCACATTACAAGTTGGCCCATATTTCAATTTATCAATTTGGCCCATTAGGCAAAATAGCAATTTAGCCCATTTAACGATCTAGCTGTTTTTGGCCCATGTATCAATATAGCAGTTTTTGGCCCATATATCGATCTAGCAGTTTTTGGCCCATATATCGATCTAGCAGTTTTTGGCCCATATATCGATCTAGCAGTTAGTTTTTCTTTCTTCCACTGTTTATTACCGAACAGTCTTATGAGTATATCACCAAAGTAGTTGTTTTCGCGAACACATGCATTCCTACAGGCTTCAATCTCTAAGGTAGATTTCCTAATACTAGCAATCACATCACAGAACAATTAAGTCATACAACCGATGATTAGAAAACTTACCGTCACGGATCAGTGCCGGAGACTCAGGTGCCATACTTCCCAAAAACATGTATTTTTTTGAAACCATTTTTTAAACCATCTACTGAAAATAATTTGGGCCTCACACTCACAGCCGAGCTTTTGAACTTGGCTCTAATACCACAATTATAACACCCCAAACCTGGTCAAAACGCTACGACCGAATCTGGCATGTTACAGGGAAGAAAATTTTAGAAATCCAAATTTAAACCATGAGTTGAGAGAAATTTTGCATATCACTATGCCTTTGGCAAATATTTAAAAAAATTGCTTAACTTTAGTCGTAATACAGTTCAGATTTCTTAATCAAAATTCAAATTTTAAGAAAAATTCCATTAAGCGATCATTTGAAAATAATATCACAGTTTTAGTTGAAAATTTGAGTCAATTTGTTACTAGAAACCCGTCATTAATTATCCAATTATAAATTCAAAGTTTATTACTTTTTTTAATTTTAGAAAACACCCACTTTGGTAATTTGTTAATTATGCCATAACAATTTCATAAGAAAAACCCAGGTTAACGTTTATGTGGCCATATTACAACACCCCAAAATCCAAACTTAAATAGTAATAATCTAAAATAAATATTAAAAATGAAATTACTTAAAGCATTATGCATGGCCACCTTGAGTCCACCTCGGCTCCATATCCGCAGTCTAAGGATTACCTGTAAAATTCAACAGAAGGGGTGAGTCACCGAGACTCAGTGTATAAATCCCCATCTCAATGGGCTTTGGGCTCTCACACAATTCATATATTATGCGTGTATGTAATGCAGCCCAACCAACCTATTATGTCCAACCTCCAAATCTCCTGAGTCTACCCAACTTACCCGGAATCGATCTTACCCACAAGGGTATCTTAGTGACCATTATCGTCACTTCGGCTTTTAGCCAGCACATTTAATAACATAATTTAATATACAAAGTGTGTGAGAGTTACACACCTGGTAACACGTAATACAACGCTTTCTATGCCGACACTATCGCTACCAGGAACTACTGCTATCTGTCTATTATTCTGCTCAGAAGCCGGTCCACAACCTGGTGACCAATCTCGAACAGTAGACACCAGGCGCTTCTTGTACTTTGGGGCTGGGGCTATGGGTCTAACCCCTTCCTTTGCTTGGCTAACGTTTGGGTCCATGAAAAGATCTTGGTCAATAGACCGGATTGAAGCATTGAACAGAGAACAAATAAAAATATACACTGAATACTATAACGGTTTATTACCTAAGTCGATAAAACCTGGAGGCTACTGCACCTAGATTAGCAAGCCACTTGACTGACCAATCGCCCCTTCTAAGATCCTTCAACACCGATTGAACACCAAAAAGAAGAAGATACAAAGCCCCTACTATCAGGGTGGAATTAACTTGAAAGGGAGAAAGGAGGATGAATGGCGGCACTTTCCTACTACAAGGATCGAGTAGGAGTTATGAACACAACTAGGGATTCAGCACTTCAAGAGGATGAGAACAACTCAAGAAAAAAAAAAGATGAGAAGATAGGTTTCGGTTCTTGAAGGAATAAAGAGAAAATGCGAGAAGAATTGGCTATGGAGGTTCGGCCAAACAAGATGAAACAAAAGAAATGAAAAGAAAAGATAAAGAATGAAGTTTCGGCTTTTTGATGATGCAATTGGAAAGAAAGAAATAAGAAGTGATGAGATGGTGGAAGGGTTCGGCTACAAGAATGAAATGGAATGAGGTGCAGGGTAAAGTACCTGAGGGTTTTCGGCTTTTGTTGGTAAGGCAGAGAAACTAAATTGCCGAAACACAAAAGAGGGGGAGAAAAGAATTGGTTTCTGGTTTAGTCAAAAGAAGAATGAAACCTAAATTTCGGCTACTCAAAGAAAAGAACAAACATTACCCGAAATGCACTACACTCAAATGCCGAAACAAAATGAAACCTAAAGAGCTCAACACCTAAAGCTAACCCTTTTGAATTTTCGGCACACACACCCCTTAAAACCGAATGCCCCACTTCACCTAACACCCCTTTCAAAATTCGGCCGGCACCCTACACCATCTTCAACCCCTTGATTCTCTCCTAACTTCACTCACAACCTCCTATTCAAAATAGTTTGAAAGTTTCAAATCCCCCTTTTTTCTCCTGTCCATCCTTTTAAAAAAACTTTGACCAAGTCCACCCCACTCTTCAAGGCTCCTAGTTGATTCCAACACCACTCCCCTTGACGCCAAAAAGATTCCTCCAAAACGAAAACTACGCGACTTGAACCTGGTCCCTCATGCTCACTTGTGGCGTCACCTACATGAACCTTAAGTGGCGCCTCTTGACCTCTTTACCACTCCAAATCTTGTGTCAACCAACACAAACAACATCCCTAAGGCCCAACTCAGGTAGCTTTCCCCCCAAAGTGCCTAAGACAAAAATTTTTAACAAGGCTCAGGCTTAACCTCAAGCCTTCCCGGAACCTCCAAACATACCAATACCACACATAGAGCATAGCATACACATAGAAACACATCAAATGCAAAGCCCCCAATTTAGGATGTTATAGTCCAGCCCGTGTGCGAGCCTGACTTGAATCAATTTACAATTTAAGGAACACGGTCGAGCCACACGCCCGTGTGCTCAACCGTGTGGGCAAATATAGGCCACTTGCAAGGCCAAATTGCCACCCAAACCTTGGGTCACACCTACAAGAAGAAACAAGTATATTTCATACTCTCAAAATCAAATAAATCATACCAATAATGACCATCTTTTCTAACCATTCATAAGCATAACAAATATATCAACTTGTGCACAATTTATCTCATAACAATCATATGCATTTCTAAGCAAAATCCATCCAAAAACTTATCAATTAATTATTTCATCAAAATATACTAACTTTTCATCCCAAAACATGGACTAATATTTACCATACTCATATCCCATTTACAATCCATATCACATGGCTTTATATATATCTTAAACATAATCCAAAGCAACTAGCCTATACATGCCATACTTAACTATGTACACATTCAAAAGGTACTAAAATAGAGTTTGATAGTGTGGTGATGATCCCCGACAATCCCCGAGCCTTCTGTAGCTTTAATGATCTATAAAACAATGCAAACACACACAAAGTAAGCTTTCGAAAGCTTAGTAAGCCATATACAAATAAACTTATCATATGAAACATTTATAACCATTTCAATTAAAAAATCTTTAGCATATCTCAATAACATATTCATATTTCTTCTTTGGCTCAATTGTTTTTAACCATTTGCTTATCAACAATTCACATTTCCATGTATTTCATTAGATCATAGCACATTCACATATATCACATTTTGTCTTAAAAAGTCTATGCACATATCTCACTTTTGTAATTTCACATATACTTACCTTTCATAATCAAACATGGTATACATTTCAAACGTACCTATATCGGTTGCACATTTCACATAGTCCTTCATTCCTCAGAATTGTCCGTTGAACCATTTAGTATCAAATAGGATACTCAGATAACTCGAAAGACTCGTACAATGCCAACGTCCCAGACGTGGTCTTTCATGTAATCAAATATCGATGCCACTGTCCTAAACAGGGTCTTACATGAAATCATATATGATGTTGATGTCCCATACATGGTCTTACACGTAATTCTCAAATCAATGCCAACATCCCAGACGTGGTCTTTGTAACAACCCAAACCCGGCCCAAACGCTATGACCGAATTTGGTTTGCTACGGAGAAAACATTTGGAAAACGTTTTGAAAATTCCTTTAAGTCGAATTATCTTTTTGATGAGAGATGGTTATTTTGTTTAAAACATTTGAGGTGTATAAAACCCATACTTAGATTTATTTTGAAAATATTTATTAAATCAAGTTATTATATATATATATATATATATATTTTAAGATGTACCCGAGGGTACTAAAAACATTTTTTTTGCTTTGGTTTAGAAAAACGTGTGACCTTATTATTACCATAATTAAATAGTTTAAACTAATATTCAAAGCAGGTAACAAATAATAAAAGGAGTTATTGGAGGCCTTATTACAACCCAATTAAAATTTAACCAACAATAAATAAAATTTAAATAAAATATAAAAGAACCGAAATTCCAAAGTCTATCAAAATAAAATCCCACTGCATGGCCACCTCGAGTCCATCCGGTCCACATCCGCGATCTACATGTTACCTGAAAAATATAGAGGAGAAGGTGAGTCACCAAGACTCAGTATGTAACCCTTCTCCCGGTTTAAAGCCACATCATACACAAATTATAACAATTAACATGCATCAAATCGTATACCCAACCTAACCATCCGTATCACCTTTCTCTACCCCGTGTGGTACCAAACCACTGGTGGTGCCAAACCACTGGTGACTTAAAGTCACAGATGTGATGCCAAATCATTGGAGGTGCCAAACCTCTGGTGTCCGAAGACACAAATCGGTTGATGGGGCCAACCCATCGTGTGATGCCAAATCACTGGCGTCGATCCCGTATTATCATCTGTGGGGCCAACCCACTGTGGTGCTAAGCCACTGGGACAAGACGCTATGAGGTGCCAAACCTCTAGAGGTACCAAACCTCTGGTGACCGTAGTCACAGTGTGTTACCAAAACACTGGTGTCCGTCGACACAATATTTCTGCCCCCTCCTCTCATCAACCCATAGCAAGCAGTTATAAACAAGGTTTATGTCAACATACATTTATCACATGTATCAAATAAGCCATGCTTCCCAAAAGCATTATTATCAATCTCATACTGACAGAGACTTACCGGGATCCTCGCTCGTACCATTAAGGTACTAAATCCATATCTACATAAAGCAGATTTACATACAACATGTATTTAATACAGTTCATTAATGGTTATAAGTGTGTATGTACACACCTATCACCACGAGAAGTCTAAATCCCGAAAAGAGAAGTCGGCCACCCTAGATCTACTTGTCCCTATATTCGGCCAAATACATGGGTTAGTATTATGGCTTATTCGGCCAAACCAAACTAATCCAAAGGATCATCCTGTAATCCCGAATCCTTACCTTCAAGCTTTAGGATACTAATCACAACACTCAATTCCCGAATCTGCTTCACCAACTACCATCGGTTAGTAAACAAAACTGATAGCCTTCGGCTTTAAATCCTTGAAAGTTAAATCTATGAAAATCGATCCTTACCACCACTTACCACCCGATTGATCACGAATGAAAGCTTAGTTTGACGACCTCAAAATCCCAAAGCACCTAGCCAGATTCGATTCAACAAGTGATTAGCACCCTTAACAACAATTGCCGAAACCAATTACCTACCTTTATCAAAGTCGACAAGAAAGGAAAAGAGGACATAGGTATTCGGCCAAGCACACTCACCTTCCCAAAAGCGATTAAAAGAAAGCCTCCCCCTTGTACAATATTCGGCCTAGGTGTTTACAAATAGAGAAAGAAATTCGGCACATCAAATGGGTGTATTCGGTTTTTATGAAGGAAAATAATGGAAAGGAAAAAATACTGGAAAAAAAATAGTGGAAGGAAAAATGTGATAAGAGTTTCGGCTAATAGCAATAATGGAAGAAAAAAGAGAACAAAGTGGTAAGTTGATGTTTTTATAGGCATTCGGCACCCCCCCAATTATCTTGCCGTCCAACCCACTAAGGAATTCAAAATTCAGCCAATTCTAAATTTGAAATAATTCAAAAGAATTTGAATTAACATATGCCTACTTTTTCTCCTGCCAACTCTTGTTGATTAATCATATAATAATCTAATTAAAATCTAATTTAATTCTCATTATCTTATCAATAAATAATGAAAAAAATAAAAGAGACCATGTGCTTGTCAAACTCCAGCCGAATGTTAAACAAAGAAACAAAGACCCATGTGCAGGCCACTCCATTTTCACGCCAGCCTTGCAAAATAAAAGAAAAACAAAGTGCTGCTCCTTAGATTCGAACCAAAGACCTCACGCACCAGCCCTCACTTCCACGTCCCTAGCCACTTCTTCCAGCCCGACTTTCATGCCAATTTACCCCACCATTTATTTATAAGACCTCCCCAGGCCGTTTACCCAAAAATTAAAAATGCAAAACGCTGCTTCAGCAGCTCGAACATGCGCCCAACCACCTTCAAGCCTTTAAGTAACACACGCTAGCCACTTAGCCAACCCGACTTTCATGTCTACATCTAGCCCCAAAACTCTTTAAAGCCTTCTTACTCGGCCCTCTTTCTTTTAACGCAAAAAGCCCAAAAAAAATAAAACTGTTCCCTGCGTCCTTCGAACCCGAGACCCGCCTCTTCTAAACTCTCAAATGGCGCCCCAAGCCACTCCTACTACCTGGGCTTTGATGCCAAGAACCTTCACGACTAATTTTAAGGCCTTCCTCGCTAATTCCAACGCCCAAAACAAAAATAAAATGTCACTTGCAGCCATTGTGCCTCGAACCCAGGCCCTTGCAACACCCTTAGACGCACCCAACCAATTGCACCAAGCCTATCCCTTGTGCCATAATTCGCCCAAATTTATACTTAACCCCTATCTTCTAGGGCTCCCTATCTTTAGAGCTTCCAAATTAAAATTTTCTACTAAACCAGACCCACTCAAGACCTCTAATTAAGCCTTATAATTCCATAAATAATACCATACTAATTCACACACAAGGAAAATCATTTAATCCCAAATAGCCCCGGTTTTAGGATGTTACAATTCTACCCCCTTAAAAGAATTTCGTCCTCGAAATTACTTACTATCGTCTAATCGTGTATCCTTAACTCGTCATCCCACGCTACCGCTGCGCACTCTGATCTTAAAGAACTATCATGCTTTCTACACATTCCCTACGTTCATAATCCAAGTTCCATACACTTTACTAGCAACATAAAAACGAACTAACGTGACCACAACCAAGGCAATTAAAGGTACTTCAGAAATAAGGAACTTACCCGTTGTCATATCTGGCACATCTTCCTCCTCGCGACGGCCAACTGCAAAAACCAACCTTGGTTGCCTCGGCTCTGCACCTTCAACACCTCGGCCACGCCCGTTACCATTACCATTACCTCCAGCTGCACCTCATTCCCTCTGTGGTTGTTGGCCATCCCTCTTGAACTGACTACGTCCTTGACCCTCAGCTTGAGTCCTAGCCAACTTCCGCGGACAATCCCTTACCCGGTGCTCCATTGATCCACACTCAAAGCACCTTCTACTTCCCGCCAAACATTCTCCCGAATGGGATTTCCCGCATCTAACACACTGAGGTGGCCATTGAGTAGGCTTTGTGGCTCTTTCTGATTCCCCAAATCTAGCCCTCTTCTCCACATTACTGTCCAATCCAGGTGATCCAAAGCCTCTCTTCTGTTTGTTCCTATCATGCTTCTGTCTTACTGTCTCCTTGATCCCTTCGGCTACCTTAGCCTTTTCCACTAGAGACGAAAACTCACGAACCTGCTGTGGGGCAATCAGCAACCTTAACTCATCTCTAAGTCCATCCTCAAAGCGGACACAGCGCTCATGTTCCGTAGCCACGATGCCTCTAGCATATCTACTCAGCCTTAAAAATTCCGCCTCATATTCCGATACGGACTTAGTTCCTTGTACCAATCCCAGAAAAGCCTTTATCTGCGCGTCAGTGTAGCTGGTACCCATATACTTTTTCTGGAAAGCAGCCTTAAAGTAATCCCACGTCAGATCATCCGCTGTGGCACCATCTCGGACAGTGAGCCACCACTGATATGCTTCATCCTTCAGAAGCGACACGGCTTCTTTCAGCTTCTCCTTATTAGACAAGTCAAGATCATCCATGATCCTTTCTGTAGATTCCAACCAGTACTCTGCTGCACTAGGTGCCACTCCCGACACGCCCCGGAATACCTCAGCTCCGTTGGACCGAATTCGCTCGGGAACAGATTTTCGAGCTCCCAGATTTCCACCAGCCCCAGCCACCAACTCGAGAACTCGCAACACAGCTTGCGATACTGCCTTACCTCCGGTCTGATCCTGTTCCTCAGCTCCAAAAGCTGGAGGTGGTGGTGGCAGTGGTACCTCATTTTCAGAACCTTGACCCGACGTGACGGGTTCAGATACGGTCATTCTTCCCCTACCACGTCCACGTCGGCCACGTCCTCTAGAACTCATTCTATCTAACGCACTTTTAATCTGATTAAGAAAAATTTTATGGATTAGTAATTTGTTCCACTTGATTATCCGCGAAGAATTTTATGAAAAGTTTAATAAGGATTCTTTCGATCAAACAATGTTTCAAGTCTTCTACCCTAGTTCACACAAAAGGGCACATCCATTCCCTAATACTTTCCATACTTAATCACTCTTTGGACATTTCTGTCATGTTTCTATCCCAGGGGTATTTTCGTCTTTTTCCTACAGGGGTATTCTTGTAAGTAAAAACCGAGAGATTTCAAACTTTAATAAAGCAGGTCGCTTTGAAATTCCCAAAACTGGAGAGCATTTCTGAAAATTTGTAAAATTTGAAGTTATGGCATCATTTTAGAAATCAGGGGCATTTTGGTAATTTTTGCAAGTTGAGGGCATTTTCGTAATATTCCAAATCCAAAGTATTTTGTTGGTGATTGCAAAGTAGAGTTTTTGAATATTCATAAAATAAGGAATTTTTTTTTTTTGGCAAAACCATTGAATCGATATTTTATGAGTCAAAGGCATTTTAGTAATTCCACCCCTAAGGGTATTTCTGTAATTTCGCAAATCAAATTTTTCGGGGAAAACATTGTAAAAATGGTTGTTCTCATGTTTGGCGGAGTGATTTCTAAAAGTTTTGAAACCAAGTTTTGTTGTTCTCTTCTTCTTCGAAAACATGGCTAGTTCCCTTTCGGGTTTTAGTCGTTATGTTTAGCCTATGACCGAGCCCTCTTGGTCAGGGTGAACCAAAGCTACGCACCAGGCAGGATTCGAGTGGAGAGGAGGTGAGTCACGCGGACTGCTTAAATACCAAGCTCCCACCGAACCTTTCTAGACATGCGCACAGAGGTTGCCACACCACTGAGCCCTTTGAGTTAGGGTGAACCGAAGCTACGCACCAGGTAGGATTCCTGCGAAGAGGTGGTGAGTCACTAGGACTGCTTAAATACCAGGCTCTCCCGGATCCAATCCTAGACATGCGTACAGGGGTTACCACACCCTAGCTCAGTGTCTTGATCATAGGTTGGTTGAGTTCATTAAGTCTTATGTTCTATTTGTGTGTTTGAGTAGTCTAATCCTAGGGTTCGAATTCCTATGAGTCTATTCTACGTTCCATGCTTCCTACCCTTCTATAAGAAATAATTCATACAAAAATTAGAAACACTTACCTGGGCGGATAGGTGCCGGAGACTCGGTGCCATGCTTGTTCAAAACCAAAACCATTTCAAATCATTTAATAAGGCCTACTAATCATAAAACCAAACCTTTTTGGGCCTTGGTACCCCACAGCCGAGCTTTGAACTGGGCTCTGATACCAATTTTGTAACAACCCAAACCCGGCCCAAACGCTATGACCGAATTTGGTTTGCTACGGAGAAAACATTTGGAAAACATTTTGAAAATTCCTTTAAGTCGAATTATCTTTTTGATGAGAGATGGTTATTTTGTTTAAAACATTTGAGGTGTATAAAACCCATACTTAGATTTATTTTGAAAATATTTATTAAATCAAGTTATTATATATATTTTTTAAGATGTACCCGAGGGTACTAAAAACATTTTTTTTGCTTTGGTTTAGAAAAACGTGTGAACTTATTATTACCATAATTAAATAGTTTAAACTAATATTCAAAGCAGGTAACAAATAATAAAAGGAGTTATTGGAGGCCTTATTACAACCCAATTAAAATTTAACCAACAATAAATAAAATTTAAATAAAATATAAAAGAACCGAAATTCCAAAGTCTATCAAAATAAAATCCCATTGCATGGCCACCTCGAGCCCATCCGGTCCACATCCGCGATCTACATGTTACCTGAAAAATATAGAGGAGAAGGTGAGTCACCAAGACTCAGTATGTAACCCTTCCCCCGGTTTAAAGCCACATCATACACAAATTATAACAATTAACATGCATCAAATCGTATACCCAACCTAACCATCCGTATCACCTTTCTCTACCCCGTGTGGTACCAAACCACTGGTGGTGCCAAACGACTGGTGACTTAAAGTCACAGATGTGATGCCAAATCACTGGAGGTGCCAAACCTCTGGTATCCGAAGACACAAATCGGTTGATGGGGCCAACCCATCGTGTGATGCCAAATCACTGGCATCGATCCCGTATTATCATCTGTGGGGCCAACCCACTGTGGTGCTAAGCCACTGGGACAAGACGCTCTGAGGTGCCAAACATCTGGAGGTACCAAACCTCTGGTGACCGTAGTCACAGTGTGTTACCAAAACACTGGTGTCCGTCGACACAATATCTCTGCCCCCTCCTTTCATCAACCCATAGCAAGCAGTTATAAACAAGGTTTATGTCAACATACATTTATCACATGTATCAAATAAGCTATGCTTCCCAAAAGCATTATTATCAATCTCATACTGACAGAGACTTACCGGGATCCTCGCTCGTACCATTAAGGTATTAAATCCATATCTACATAAAGAAGATTTACATACAACATGTATTTAATACAGTTCATTAATGGTTATAAGTGTGTATGTACACACCTGTCACCACGAGAAGTTTAAATCCCGAAAAGAGAAGTCGGCCACCCTAGATCTACTTGTCCTTATATTCGGCCAAATACATGGGTTAGTATTATGGCTTATTCGGCCAAACCAAACTAATCCAAAGGATCATCCTGTGATCCCGAATCCTTACCTTCAAGCTTTAGGATACTAATCACAACACTCAATTCCCGAATCTGCTTCACCAACTACCATCGGGTAGTAAACAAAACTGATAGCCTTCGGCTTTAAATCCTTGAAAGTTAAATCTATGAAAATCGATCCTTACCACCACTTACCACCCGATTGATCACGAATGAAAGCTTAGTTTGACGACCTCAAAATCCCGAAGCACCTAGCTAGATTCGATTCAACAAGTGATTAGCACCCTTAACAACAATTGCCGAAACCAATTACCTACCTTTATCAAAGTCGACAAGAAAGGAAAAGAGGACATGGGTATTCGGCCAAGCACACTCACCTTCCTAAAAGCGATTAAAAGAAAGCCTCCCCCTTGTATAATATTCGGCCTAGGTGTTTACAAATAGAGAAAGAAATTCGGCACATCAAATGGGTGTATTCGGTTTTTATGAAGGAAAATAATGGAAAGGAAAAAATACTGGAAAAAAAATAGTGGAAGGAAAAATGTGATAAGAGTTTCGGCTAATAGCAATAATGGAAGAAAAAAGAGAACAAAGTGGTAAGTTGATGTTTTTATAGGCATTCGGCACCCCCGCAATTACCTTGCCGTCCAACCCACTAAGGAATTCAAAATTCAGCCAATTCTAAATTTGAAATAATTCAAAAGAATTAGAATTAACATATGCCTACTTTTTCTCCTGCCAACTCTTGTTGATTAATCATATAATAATCTAATTAAAATCTAATTTAATTCTCATTATCTTATCAATAAATAATGAAAAAAAATAAAAGAGACCATGTGCTTGTCAAACTCCAGCCGAATGTTAAACAAAGAAACAAAGACCCATGTGCAGGCCACTCCATTTTCACGCCAGCCTTGCAAAATAAAAGAAAAACAAAGTGCTGCTCCTTAGATTTGAACCAAAGACCTCACGCACCAGCCCTCACTTCCACGTCCCTAGCCACTTCTTCCAGCCCGACTTTCATGCCAATTTACCCCACCATTTATTTATAAGACCTCCCCAGGCCGTTTACCCAAAAATTAAAAATGCAAAACGCTGCTTCAGTAGCTCGAACATGCGCCCAACCACCTTCAAGCCTTTAAGTAACACACGCTAGCCACTTAGCCAACCCGACTTTCATGTCTACATCTAGCCCCAAAACTCTTTAAAGCCTTCTTACTCGGCCCTCTTTCTTTTAACGCAAAAAGCCCAAAAAAAATAAAACTGCTCCCTGCGTCCTTCGAATCTGAGTCCCGCCTCTTCTAAACTCTCAAATGGCGCCCCAAGCCACTCCTACTACCTGGGCTTTGATGCCAAGAACCTTCACGACTAATTTTAAGGCCTTCCTCGCTAATTCCAACGCCCAAAACAAAAATAAAATGTCACTTGCAGCCATTGTGCCTCGAACCCAGGCCCTTGCAACACCCTTAGACGCACCCAACCAATTGCACCAAGCCTATCCCTTGTGCCATAATTCGCCCAAATTTATACTTAACCCCTATCTTCTAGGGCTCCCTATCTTTAGAGCTTCCAAATTAAAATTTTCTACTAAACCAGACCCACTCAAGACCTCTAATTAAGCCTTATAATTCCATAAATAATACCATACTAATTCACACACAAGGAAAATCATTTAATCCCAAATAGCCCCGGTTTTAGGATGTTACAGTCATACACTATATCACATATCGGAACCCTATGTCATGACATACGTATCCTAACTATTCCTAAGGTTCGTACGAGACTTTCCGGACATTGATACCTTGTTGATACTTTCTTGAATTTCACATGTACATCTTCCATGATCATTCATTACAATTCAATTTCATATAACATGAATAAATCAACACAAATACATTTATTTGTATATAGACTTACCTCGTATTCGGGATAATCAGACTGAATCGACTACTCGATCACGTTCAACTTTCCTCGATCTAAATACATTTTCTTTGGTTCTTGATCTATACATATTCAAATTTAACTCATTTATTCACCAAATCATTCAATTCAATCCAAAAACACGCATTAAGGCATTTTATAATTTAGCCCTCACATTTTCACATTTTGACATTTAAGTCCCTATTTCACAAAATCACAAAATACACAAAATTTCTTTGTACCCATGCTTTGCCGAATATTCCTCAAGTTCATACAAATCCACACATTTCATTTATTTTACATTTTAGTCCTTCAATTTACTATTTTCTCAATTTAGCCCAAATTACTCAAATTCACCAAAAATTCAAAGACAAAATATGTTAATCTAACACATATCTTTCATATTTCATCAACTACAATCATAAAGCTTAAACATTCATCAATGGCACATCTCAAAATCTTCATCAAATTCCAAAATTAAAGCATGGGTTTGGTAGATTACAAAGCAACGATCACAAAAACATAGAAATTATAAAAAATCGAACAAAACTCATACCTTAACCAAAGATCATCAAGGTCGAATCTATATGCTTTTTTTTCATTCTTTTTCTTTTGAATTCGACAATATAGATGCATGAAATGGCCATTTTTTATGATTTGTTTTATTATAATATCATTAATAAATATTTTTACCATAATATCCTTTTAAAATAACTTATAAAACATGTATATTCAATGACCTTAACCATCCATCTACCATACTAATGGCATAATTCCATTTTAAGGACTTAACATTTAAAAAATCATAGCAATATAGCAATTTAACAATTATCAAGCCACTTTTACATTCTCTGCTATTAAATCCTTTTCCCAAATTAAGCACACAATCAATGAAATAAATTCACAAAACTTTCACACATGCTTAATCACATATTGTAAACACGAATAATAATATTAAATTATTATTTTGACTCGAATTCATGGTCCCGAAACCACTATTTCGACTAGGGTCTAAACTAGACTAGGGTCTAACTTATTATACACCTGATTTCTACAAATATAGAATTTCAAAGGGTTTTTCACAAAAATTTAATCGTTAACTCGTTTTTCTTCAAAATATTTTCCTCAGTGACATACCAGATTCGGTCGTGGCGTATTGACCGGGTTTGGGGTGTTACATATTGGTATCAGAGCTAAGTTCAAAAGCTCGGCTATGGGCCCGAGGCCCAAAATGTTTAAAAGTATGGTTTTTAAAATGTTATTGTTAAAAATTTTATGGTTGAAAAGGCATGGGCCCGAGTCTCCGGTATCAATCCGCCCGGGTAAGTACATCAAACTATTAATTTTGATAATATGATGATGATGATATGATTGTGTAGTAGTAGGAACTACTCTAGAGACCTAAAACTATAGGTTGGATGTACTCGCGAAACAACCTCTTATAGAAATCTTTTTCATAAAACTGTTCTTTAAAGAAAGCGGAATAATGAATAATGCATAAAACTTTTAACTTAGATAATACGAGACGTTAGACATGAGTACTCGTGGTCGAGGTCGTGTTACTCGTGGACGTGGTCGAGGTAGGATGGCTGTGTCTGAGCCAGTGAGGTCGGATCAGGGATCCGAGAATGAGGTACCACCAGTTCCACCACCAGCGGTTGGAGTTGAGCATCAGGACCAAACGGGAGATGACGCAGTATCTCAGGCGATGATGCGAGTTCTTGAGAGGGTAGCTGGAGTAGGTGGAGGCGCGGGAGCTCGGAAATCTGTTCCTGAGCGACTCCGAGCCAACGGAGCCGAGGTATTTCGAGGTGTTTCGGGTGTAGCTCCCAGCTCAGCTGAATACTGGTTAGAGGCGACAGAACGAATCATGGATGATCTGGATCTAAATGCCGAGGAAAAGCTGAAAGGGATTGTATCGCTTCTTCGTGACGAGTCATATCAGTGGTGGCTCACGGTTCGGAATGGTGCTGCAGCGGAGGATCTCACTTGGGACTTCTTTAAGGCAGCGTATCAAAAGAAATATATCGGGTCTAGTTACGTTGATGGGCAGCGCAAGGCATTCCTGAGTTTGGTCCAAGGGAGTAAATCCATATCAGAGTATGAGGCTGAGTTCTTAAGATTGAGCCAGTATGCTGGAGGTATTGTGGCTTCGGAGCACAAGCGATGTGTTCGATTCGAAGATGGTTTGAAGGACGAGCTGAGATTGTTGATTGCTCCACATCAGGAGCGAGAGTTTGCTGCTTTGGTTGAAAAGGCTAAGATAGCCGAAGGAATAAAGGAATCTGGAAGACAGAGTTACGGCCGGAATAAGTATAAGAGAGGATATGGATCTTCTGGGTCAGCTGGTAATGTTCAGAAGAGGGCTAGGCAAAATGGGCCGAATCAGTCTGGGAGGCCTGTTACTGCTAATCAAGGTCCAGCACGGTGTAATCGATGTGGGAAATTTCATTGGGGTGAATGTTGGACCGGAGGGAAAGGATGTTTCGAGTGTGGTTCGCTGGATCATCGTGTGAGAGATTGTCCATGTAAGCAAGCCAGGAATCAGTCTGAGGGTCATGGTCGTGCTCAGTTCAGAAAGGAGGGACCGGCACCGCAGAGAGGTCGTGGTAATGGTAGAGGAGGTAATGGCTCTGGTCGAGGTTGCGGAGTAGCTGGCGGAGGTGTTGGCAACACTGAGGCTAGGCAGCCTGGTTTGGTGTATGCTGCGAGGCGTCGTGAGGAGGGAGACGCACCGGACGTCATAACCGGTACGTTCTTAATCTATATACTGCTTTGATAGATGTGGGTTCGACGCATTCTTACGTTGCTTGTAGCATAGTAGAGACTATGAGCTTAGTTTCTGAAACAGCTTCTAGGAGGATGACTGTACTTAGTCCTCTAGGTCACTCTGTAGTAGTAGACAAGCTGTATAGGGATGTACCCCTAGAACTTTAAGGGGTAGTGTTTGTAGCTGATCTGATGGAACTGCCGTTTGGGGAGTTCGATTTGATTCTTGGGATGGACTGGTTGGTCAAGTACCAAGCAAGTCTGGATTGCGCTGCTAAGCGTATGGTTTTGAAGACAGCTGAAGGTGAAGAAGTGGTCATGATAGGTAATAGAAGAGATTATCTATCTAATGTGGTATTTGCGTTGAAAGCTGTGAAGATGGTTAGGAAGGGCTGTGAAGCATTTGTGGTCCATGTGTGTGCTTTGGAAGCTAAGAAGTCTTCTGTGGGGAATGATCGAACTGTAAAGGAATATGCTGATGTATTTCCTGAAGAACTTCCGGGACTACCTCCGGATCGGGAAGTCAAATTCGGTATAGATCTGTTACCCGGAACGGCGCCAGTGTCTATAGCTCCGTATAGGATGGCACCGAAGGAATTGATGGAATTGAAGGCTCAGATTCAAGAGTTGTTGGATCGAGGTTTCATTCGACCAAGTGTTTCGCCTTGGGGAGTGCCGGTACTTTTTGTCAAGAAGAAGGCTGGTACGATGCGGATGTGTATTGACTACCGCCAGTTGAATAAGCTGACGATCAAAACCAATTATCCTTTGCCAAGGATAGATGACTTGTTTGATCAGCTTAAAGGGGCAGCGGTTTTCTCCAAGATTGATTTAAGGTCTGGATATCATCAGCTAAAGGTGAAAGAGGCTGATATCCATAAGACGGCTTTTCGCACTCGGTATGGGCACTACGAGTTTCTAGTGATGCCATTTGGGTTGACTAACGCACCGGTAGCATTCATGGACATGATGAATCGGGTTTTCCAGTAGTTCTTGGATCAGTTTGTTGTGGTTTTTATAGATGATATTTTGGTATACTCAAAGTCAGAGGAGGAGCATGATGCGCATTTGCGAGTAGTGTTGCAGATTCTAAGGGAAAAGCAACTGTATGCCAAATTTAGTAAGTGCGAGTTCTGGCTTAGGGAGGTGACTTTCTTGGGTCACGTTGTTTCAGCCGAGGGGATTAGAGTGGATCCTCGGAAGATTGAGGCAGTGTTGGACTGGAAGCCGCCTAAGTCAGTGGCTGAGATTTGGAGTTTTCTAGGTTTGGCGGGGTATTACCGAAGATTTATGGAAGGATTTTCTTTGATTGCCGCACCGATGACCAAGTTGTTGAGGAAAGGAGTTCCATTTGTGTGGACCGAGAAACAGCAAGAAAGTTTTGACAAGTTGAAGAAGATTCTGACTGAAGCTCCGGTTTTGATTCAACCTGAGGCAGGCAAGGAATTCACAGTTTACTGTGATGCATCACATACTGGTTTGGGATGTGTGCTGATGCAGGAAGGGAAGGTAGTGGCTTATGCATCTCGGTAGTTGAGACCGCATGAGGCTAATTATCCGACGCATGACTTGGAATTAGCAGCAGTGGTGTTCGCTTTGAAGATATGGAGGCACTATTTGTACGGAGAGAAGTCGATAGTCTACACGGATCACAAGATTCTTAAGTATCTTTTGACTCAGAAGGATTTGAACTTGAGGCAGCGTAGATGGATCGAGTTGTTGAAGGACTACAACTGTTCGATCGAGTATCATCCGGGCAAGGCTAACGTGGTGGCAGACGCGTTGAGCCGTAAGGTTGTATCTGATTTAAGATCGATGTTTGCTCGTCTTGGCTTGTATGACGATGGGAGTCTTTTGGCAGAATTGCAAGTCAAGCCGACTTGGTTAGATCAGATCAAGGAGAAACAGTTAGAGGATGATGGTTTGAATGATTGGAGGTTGCGGGTTCAGAATGGTGGATTAGAGGATTTTAGTTTGTCCAGTGATGGAGTTTTGTGTTTTAAAGGGTAAGCTTGTATGCCGAAGGATGTAGATTGAGGCAAAAGATTCTTCGGGACGCACATAGCAGCCCATATGCTATGCATCCTGGAGGTAGCAAGATGTATCGAGATTTGAGAGAGCAATTTTGGTGGCCAGGTTTGAAGCGAGAGGTAACCGAGTTTGTGGGTAAATGTCTGACGTGTCAGCAAGTCAAGGCTGAACATCAGTTGCCATCTAGGTTACTTCAGCCGGTAAAGATTCCACAGTGGAAGTGGGAGAGGATCACTACGGACTTTGTCAGTGGATTACCTCTTACGCCTAGTAAGAAGGATTCAGTATGGGTGATTGTGGATCGTCTGACTAAGTCAGCTCATTTCATTCCTGTAAGGGTGGATTATTCGCTTCAGAGGTTAGCTAAGTTGTATGTGGCGGAGATAGTGAGGTTGCACAGTGTGCTAGTGTCGATCATCTCAGACAGAGATCCCAGATTTACGTCGAGGTTTTGGAGAGCGTTGCATCAGGCTTTGGGTACACGGTTGGATTTTAGTACCGCATTTCATCCACAGTCTGACGGGCAGTCTAAAAGAGTTATTCAGATTTTAGAGGATATGTTGAGAGGATGTGTTTTGGATTTTTGGGGTAGTTGGGAAGAGTTTTTACTGCTAGCTGAGTTCGCTTACAACAACAGTTATCAGGCAAGCATTAAGATGGCACCATATGAGGCGTTGTATGGTAGGAAGTGTCGCACACCTACATGTTGGACAGAGTTGGGTGAGCGTCAGATGTTAGGACCAGAGTTGGTTGCGGAAACTGAGGATAAGGTGAAGTTGATTCAGGCTCGTCTGAAGGAAGCTTCGGATAGGCAGAAGTCTTATGCCGATCTCAAGCGGAGGGATATAGAGTTTGCCGTGGGTGACAAAGTTTTTCTGAAGGTCTCGCCATGGAAGAAAGTAATAAGATTTGGGAGAAAAGGCAAGTTAAGTCCAAGGTTCATTGGACCGTTTAAGGTGTTGAGGCGAGTGGGATCATTAGCTTATCAGCTTAAGTTGCCAGCAGAATTGAGCCAGATTCACGATGTGTTTCATGTATCCATGCTTAGACGCTACCGTTCTGATTCATCGCATGTTGTGGCAGTAGAGGAAATAGAAGTGAGTCCAGATTTAACGATAGAAGAAGAACCTGTGCAGATCCTAGAGCGAGATGTGAAAGTTTTGCGTAGGAAATCAGTTCCTTTAGTGAAAGTCTTATGGCGGAATCATGGCGTGGAAGAAGCTACATGGGAACCTGAGGATGCGATGAGGCAGCAGTATCCTCAACTCTTTTGATCAGGTAATTTCGAGGACGAAATTTTCTTAAGGGGGTAGAATTGTAACATCCTAAAATTTGAGTATTATTTGTGTTGGCTTGGGTATGAATTTTGTGTGTTAGCATAGTCTTGTGAAGGCTTGATTTTATTTAGGAAGCTAGAATAAATTTTCAGTATGGTTTATTTAATGAAGTGGATTAAGTGAGCTTGACACTTAAGTTAATTTAAGTGTTCAATTAAAGCACAAGATGAATAAGTGGCATGATGGTTAAGGCTCTTGAAAGGTTGCTTGAGGTTAGTGGTTCGAGTATCAAGGAAAACATTTTGAGGATTTTTATTTCATCATAGCATTTATGGACGGTCAACTTATGTTTATGATAGGTTGGACTTTCATCTTTTGGTAAGTTGAATATATGTTTAAGGAAAGCTTGATAGTAGGGATAAGAATCTTGAAGTTATGGAAGGTTGGGGAGACATAAGGCATGGAATATGGGGGATGTTTTGGAAACTTTATTCAAGGCTTTAGAGCATGTATGTGGACGGCATGGGTGTCTAGGGGGGTGGCCGAATGTTGTTAGGTGGTTTGGGGGGGCAATAGTTGGCCAATTTTTCCTTTTGAACATCTTTTTGCATTTTGTTTTCCCTCTCCAAAAACCCTTTCTTTGGCCGAATGTTATTGTGCATTTTGTGCAAATTTAGCTTTTGTTTTAGCTCTTGTTTTATTGAACCAAAAATGCTATTTCCTTTCTTTTATCTTTGTTTTTGAAACCAAAACTTCATTTTGGTATTTTTGCACTTTTCTTTTAGGCAAAATAGGTGTTGGCCGAATCTCATCTCTCCCACATCTCTCTTTTCTTTTCTTTTTGACATTGATTCATAAACACTTTTCTTTTACACTCTCTTGGCCGAATATTTCTCCATCTCAAATACCATTTCTTTTTCTTTTGTTCAAAGATAAAACATTTACTTCCATTCTATTTCTTCTTTTCTTTTTTTTCACTTCACCATAGCCGAATCTTCTACTTTCTTTTAGTCTTTGTTTTGGCCGAATATTCAAGGGTAGATTATCTTTGATTTTTCTTCAATCGATTTTGGAAATGGGTAAGTGTCAATGGCCAATTTTCTTTCAATTCTTTTCTCTTTTCCAAATTATTTTCTTGTGGACAAAAGCCGAATCTTTGGGCTTTGTTTTGCAAGGTTCTAACCTTTTTTTTAGGATTCGATTATTCTCTTAGGCTCTTTGGGATTTCGGAAGCAATCGATTTAAGTCATTCCTTTAGCGAACCGGAGTTGGTAAGTCAAGTGGTAAGGATTCTATACTTTTAAAGTTGGTTGAGGAAGCCTAAGGTTTTATTGGATTAAGATATGTTGTTGGTCGAATGGTTTTCATTAAAATATTGTGATATGGCCGATTGTAGGACAAGGATCTAGTGCGGTAGATCGGATCTTCGGAAGTTAGTTTTGCTTTGGTGAAAGGTGTGTATCTTACACACTTTATAACTTGGATTATATATGTATTCATGTATGTTTTATAACTAATCATATTATGAAAGTGGGAAAAACGATGAGTTTTGGATATGATACCTTGATGGTATGAATGAGGATTCGGGTAAGTCCGTTTCGATATGTTGTTAATACATGTGGATTGAAATCATGATCTATGATTTATGGTATTATTATATGATTCATATTAAAGTGTATTAACATGATTTGGTTATCTATTGCATTGGTATGGGCAATATGAGAGGAGGGGGAAGATTAATATCGTGTCGACGGACACTAGAGATTTGGTATCTCCAGTGATTTGGTATCACATTCGTGTCTTCGGACACCAGAGGTTTGGCACCTCATAGCGTCTCGTCCCTGTGGTTAACACCACCGTGGGTTGGCCCCACTTTTGAGATATGGGATCGACGCCAGTGATTTGGTATCACACGTGGGTTTGCCCCACAACTTGATGATTTGTGACTTCGGTCACCAGTGGTTTGGCACCACCAGTGGTTTGGCACCACCAGTGATTTGGTATCACAATCGTGTCTTCGGACACCAGAGGTTTGGCACCTCATAGCGACTTGTCCTTGTGGTTAACACCACCGTGGGTTAGCCCCACTTTTGAGATATGGGATCGTCTGCCAGTGATTTGGTATCACACGTGGGTTGGCCCCACAGATAGATTATTCGTGACTTCGGTCACCAGTGATTTGGTATCACATTTGTGTCTTTGGACACCAGTGGTTTGGCACCACCAGTAGTTTGGTACCACACGGGGTAGAAAAGGAGTTATGGATGGCTAGGTTGGGTGCATTATACATATATATATTGCTTTGTTATAATCTGTGTAAGTATGTGGTAATTACCCGGGAGAGGGAATATGCATTGAGTCTTGGTGACTCACCTTCTCCCTTATCATTTCAGGTGATTCGTGAGATCGCGGATATGGAGCCGGATGAACTCGAGGAGGCCATGCAATAAAAGTTGCTTTTATATGAACTTCCATTTGGGTACTTTACTTTAATTTGGTTTTCATATTTTATGGGTTTGTAATAAGGCCTCTTTAAATTATGTTTTGGATTATTTTTATGTTTTGATTATGTTTTAAATATGGTTATAAATTCTTGATTATTACAATAAATTGAGCACCAAGTTTTCTAAACTACACAACGCGATGGTTTTTAAAACGTTACATCGGGTAACATAAATCATTTGATAATTTTAACAACTTAAGTGTTTTCTATAATTTAAGTGATATAAATGTTTTCTAACCTATGATTTATTCACTTATTTTAAAGTTTTACGTAATTTCAAAGTAAATTATTAGTTTTAACTTATTATACACCTGATTTCTACAAATATAGAATTTCAAAGGGTTTTTCACAAAAATTTAATCGTTAACTCGTTTTTCTTCAAAATATTTTCCTCAGTGACATACCAGATTCGGTCGTGGCGTATTGACCGGGTTTGGGGTGTTACATCACCTTTACAAGGCCACAACACAATGGTACTTCAACAAATAGCATGCAACCTTCACATTCAATGCAATTTCATCCTTTAATCAAATTAAACACACAGACAGTCAAATTAACTTACGAAAATTTAGCACATACTTACTCACATATCAACGGCATAGAAAATAATATTAAAATATTATACAGACTCAAATTTGTGGTCCTGAAACCACTGTTCCGACTAGGGTATAAACCGGACTGTTACAATTCTCCCCCTTCGGGATTTTCGTCCTCGAAAATCTTACCGTTAAATAGAGTCGGATATTGTTGTCTCACTGAATCTTCTGGTTCCCACGTTGCCTCTTGAATTCTGTGCCGATTCCATAATACTTTCACCAATGAAATTTTCTTGTTTCTCAACTCTTTCACTTCACGAGCTATGATGCGGATCGGTTCCTCTTCATATGGCATATTAGATCGGATTTCAATTTCAGATGGAGCAATCACATGTGACAGATCGGATCGATATCTACGAAGCATCGAGACAAGAAATACATTGTGAATCTTTTCTAACTCAGATGGAAACTTTAATCTATATGCAACAGGCCCGACACGTTCAATGATCTCATACGGCCTGATGAACCTCGGACTTAATTTGCCTTTACGCCTGAATCGAAGCACTTTCTTCTACGGGGACACTTTCAAAAATACTTTATCGCCGATTTCAAATTCTAAATCTTTTCATTTCAAATCTGCATAAGACTTTTGACGATCAAATGTTGCTTTCAAACAATCTCGGATCAATTTTACTTTCTGTTCTGAGTCTTTTATCAAATCAACTCCATGTAACTTACTCTCACTGAGTTCGGTCCAATACAGAGGTGTACGACATTTGCGTCCGTACAAAGCTTCATATGGTGCCATTTTGATGCTCGACTGAAAGCTATTATTATACGCAAATTCGATCAACGATAGATACTGCTCCCACGAACAATCAAACTCAAGTATATAGCATCTTAACATGTCTTCAAGAATCTGAATAATTCGTTCGGGCTGATCATCTGTTTGTAGATGAAAAGCTGTACTGAAGTGTAATTTCGTGCCCAAAGCTTCTTGCAATTTCATCCAGAATCGCGATGTAAATCTCGGATCTCTATCTGACACAATAGATAGTGGCACCCCGTGCAATCTTACAATAGTGGCACCCCGTGCAATCTTAGAATCTCAGCAATATAAATCTCGGCTAATCTCTCCAGTGAGAAATCAGATCTTACTGGAATAAATTAGGCAGATTTAGTTAATCAGTCAACTACGACTCATATCGCATCTTTCTTTCTCGAAGTCAAAGGCAAACCAGAAACAAAGTCCATTGTTACTCTATCCCATTTCCACTCAGGAATCAGATTCGGCTGTAGCAATCCAGACGGTACTTGATGTTCAGCTTTCACTTGTTGACAGACTAAACATTTCAAAATAAAGTCAGAAATGTCTCATTTCATACCAGGCCACCAGTAGTATCGTTTCAAATCATGATACATTTTAGTACTTCCCGGATGAACAGATAGACGACTGCTATGTGCTTCATTCAAGATCAACTAAATCAACTCTGGATTTCTCGGAAGACAGATACGATCTCGGAATCTCAAACAACCATCCACAATTTGAAATTCAGATTCAGAATTCATTTCAAACTGAGCTCGTTTCGCTAACAATTCAATATCAAACTTCTGAGCATCACATATCTGTTGTAAAAACAACGATTTTGCTTTTAATTCTGCTAACACAGAACAATCATCAAACAAATCCAGCTGAGTATTCAAAACACTTAGTGCAAACAATGATTTTCTACTCAGAGCATCTACAACAACATTTGCTTTACCCGGATGATAATCTATCAAAAGCTCATAATCTTTCAACAACTCAAGCCATCTTCTCTGACATAAGTTCAAATCTTTTTGAGTCATCAAATATTTCAAACTTTTATGATCTGAAAATACGTGACATTTCTCACCGTACAGATAATAACGCCAAATCTTAAGTGCAAACACAATTGTAGCTAATTCAAGGTCGTGTGTCGGATAATTCTTTTCATGAGCGAGGCATAAGCTACAACTTTGCCTTCTTGCATCAAAACACATCCCAAACCATTTAGCGAAGCATCACTATATACAACAAATTCTTTACCCGATTCTGGCTGTACTAATACTAGAACTTCTGTTAGCAGAGTTTTCAACTGATCAAAACTTTTTTGACATTTATCCGACCATTCAAATCTAGCATCTTTCTGAAGTAATCTAGTCAACAGAGTAGCTATCACTGAAAATCCTTTTACAAATTGACGGTAATAACCAGCCTAACCGGGAAAACTACGGACTTGAGACACGTTCTTCGGAGGTTTCCAACTCAAAATAGAAGAAATCTTGCTTGGATCTACTCAGATTCCAGAAGCTGACACGATATGTCCCAGAAAACTAACCTCATGTAACCAGAATTCACATTTGCTGAATTTCGCATACAATTGCTTTTCTCTCAAAGTTTGCAACACGATTCTCAAATGTTCAGCATGCTCAGTCTCATCCCATGAGTAAATCAAAATGTCGTCTATGAATACCACAACAAATCGATCTAGATACGATCTGAAAATTCTATTCATCAAGTCCATAAAAACAGCAGGAGCATTGGTTAGTTGAAATGGCATAACTAGAAACTCATAATGCTCGTACCTCGTTCTGAAAGCAGTTTTCGGAATGTCTGAATCTTTAACTCTCAACTAATAGTATCCTGATCTCAAATCAGTTTTGGAAAACACAGTAGCTCCTTTTAATTGATCAAATAAATCGTCTATTCGAGGTAACGAATATATATTCTTTATCATCACTTTATTCAACTGACGATAATCAATACACATACTCATCGTGCCATCTTTCTTTTTCACGAACAGAACAGGAGCACCCTAAGGCGAGAAACTCGGTCTAGCAATCCCTCTCTCAATCAATTCTTGCAACTGTGACTTTAACTCTTTTAACTCTGTTGGTGCTATTCTATAAAGAGCTATTGAAATAGGTGTAGTACCAGGCAACAATTCAATACCAAATTCAACTTCACGAATCGGAGGTAAACCCGGTAACTCTTCAGGGAACACATCAGAATATTCACAAACAATAGGCACTGATTCAACTTTCTTTTCAGATATTTTTGAATCAATCACATAAGCAAAGTATGCCTCATAACCCTTTTTCACATAACTCTGAGCTTTCAAAATAGATATCACCGTATGCAATCCATTCAAATCATCAAACTCAATCCGTACAGTCTCATCATTCAGACATCTCAAATCTATAGTCTTTCTTTTGCAGTTCACAACAGCATCATGCATAAACAACCAATCCATACCCAGAATAATATCGAATTCATCAAATGGCAAAAGCATCAGATCAGCAGGGAAACAGATATCTCGGAACGTTAACGAGCAGTTCTTGCATACTTTGCCAACTAGGTCACTTTTACCTAAGGGGTTCGATACTCTTATAGCAAACTCAGTAGACTCTACAGGCAAAGTCTTGCTAAATACTAAATTCATGCATATATATGAATGCGTAGAACCAGGGTCTATCAAAGCAATCACAGAAGTATCATAAAGAGTAAAAGTACCAGTTATGACATCAGGTGATGAGGCTTCCTCTCGAGCTCGGATAGCATACGCTCTGGCTGGCACTCCGGCTTCAGATCTGACAACATTGTCTCTCGTAGTTCTCTGACTACCACTAACATTTCTTACATTCTCCAATGGTCTACCTCTCAAAGGTACATTATTAGATCTCAAATTCTAAACAGCTTCTAGCTCGACAGTCTCAGGGCAATCATGGATAAAATGATCAAGTGACCCACGTCTGAAGCAAGCTCTGTCATTTAATTTATAGCTTCCTGGATGCCTTTTACCACAATGTTTACATTTAGGTCTCTCGGATCAAACATTACCAACGCTGGCCACTGAAGTTGCTGGAGTTTTGGAACTCATTTGCGATCTAGCTCGATTTCTGTTCAAATGTCCCACATTATCTCTGGGATGACATTGATCATCTCTAAATCTTTTCGGAGTAGACTGAAATGATTTACTCTGAAATCTCTTTCTCACATCTCGAGCTTCAGACTCAGCATTTCTTTTATCCTTCCCGAGTGCCTCAGCTTTGCATACTCGATCAACAAGTACAACGAACTCTTTTATTTCTAAACTTTTGACTAACAAACGAATGTCCTCATTAAGACCATCTTCGAATCTTTTGCACATTATAGCTTTAGAAGATACACATTCCCGAGCATACTGACTCAGTCTCACGAATTCTCATTCATGCTAAGAAACAGTCATACGGCCCTGTTTAAGTTCTAGAAATTCCTTTCATTTTTGATCAACGAATCTCTCACTGATATATTTCTTCCGGAATTCACTCTGAAAGAAATCCCATATGACTCGTTCTCTCGGAACAACAGAAATCAGAGTTTTCCACCATTGATAAGTTGCATCTCGAAGCAATGATACAACACACTTTATGTATTCTTCCAGAGTCAGAGACATTTCATCGAATACTCGGATCGTGTTTTCTAACCAGAACTCAGCCTTTTCAGCATCATCATCATTGGTAGCTCAGAACTCTTCAGCCCCATACTTACGGATCTTGTCAACCGGAGGCTAATTCCATGGATTCAGATTTGCAGTCGGAGGTATATCAGATGTCTGAGGGGGATTAACCGGGGGTGGGGGTTGCGAAACAGTCGGGTTATTCTTTACAAATTGAGTGAACCACTCACTCATCATCTGGAAGAAAGCTTGTTTAGCTTCTCCCTCTTGACCGCTCGTAGCCGATCTCGAATCAGAGGGCACTGTCCCTTACGCGGGAGCAGACGCATTAATTTCTACGTCGTCAGCTACGGCTCTTTCGGGATCCATTACTATACGAAAATCACATTTTATAGTCAGGATTCTTCACACTATATCAATTCAAATATATGGCATGTATAGCTAGACTCTAACACGCTACGTTAGACCGAGAATCGGCTAAACCTGGCTCTGATACCAACCAAATATAAGACCCCTATCTCGTGTCCGTCGTCGGATTAGGGTTAGGAGCGTTACCAAACAAATCAAAAACATTTATAAAAAATTCCATACATTCAATCATCATTCTTAAACATAACATCCCTTAAATGAGTCCTTGAGACCAATAGCATGCTTATAAATTGGGTCGGGACTAAACCGAAACAGATACAAAATTTCATGAAAATTAAAAACTTTACTAATATGCAGGGGATACACGCCCGTGGAAGGAGACCGTGTGCCCTCCACGGATGATAGACAACCCCATGTGTCTTCCCCATGTTCATATACTGACTTACCCACCACGGCCACTGAGCACGCCTGTGCACTGAGGCCGTGCACTCTTAGGCCACATACTGACTTAACCACCACGACCATTGAGCATGCCCGTGTGCCATGGCCATGTGCTCTTATGTTACCTACTGACTTGGTCCCATGGTCTCTAGGCACGCCCGTGTGCCATGGCCGTGTAACATTATAGGCCATTTACAAGGCCAAAATGTCACTCACTTCGGGCAAACCTACAAACAACATATATCATCTCTTTTCATTCACATATAACCACCAAAATATACTAAATAGCCATCCAAATCATGCATATTTGACAGCTAAGGTAATCACAACAATACATTCAATACCAATTCCAAACATACCAATTTGCATGACCAAATCTCAATTATGCTCAAGCACCATTCATCTATATACTTATCATTTCATAACCATTTCATATATCAACTAATCATACCAAAACAACTTCACATATCATATTCCTTTAAGCATTTTACCAAAACATAACTAGCCAAATCACATGGCTAAGTTCACTTTACATCTCATATCAAGGACTAGCCTATACATGCCATATCTAGCCATATACATATTCAAAGTGTACCAAAATGATTTTAGTAGTGTGATGACGATCCGTGACGGTTCCGAGCCTTCAGTAGCTTAGACAACCCACAAAATAGAGAAAACACACACAGAGTAAGCTTTCCAAAAGCTTAGTGAGTCATATACAAATAAACTTGGTATGGAAGGCATATATGCAAATAAATACATTGGCACATATCAATCACCTAGCAAGCTTTCACTTATTTTCTTTAGTTCATACACTTTTGACCACATTAGCCATTTTCACAATTCAAGAATCATATAAACACATAGCTCATCTAGCCAAAACATTTCTTATCATATCATAAATTCCATATACATATCATCATAGTAAGATCACTTAGATGCTTAACTTTTATACACAATTAATGTATAATCAACGTACCTGAATCAGATTTATAACTACATAATTGTTCATAGCTCGGTTTTATAATTCGTATCACAGACTTGCCCGTTGAACCAATAGGAATCTAGTAGGATACTCAGAAAGCTCGGAATAGTCGTACAATGCCAACGTCCCAGACGAGGTCTTACGTGCACTCGAATATCGATGCCACTGTCCCAGACAGGGTCTTACACGAATCAATACGATCCCGATGTCCCAAACATGGTCTTACACATAAAGCTCATATTGATGCCAACATCCGAAACGTGGTCTTACTCGTAAAACTTATATCGATGCCAACGTCCCAGATGTGGTCTTACGCAAGTCACAACTCAATGCCAATGTCCCAGACTTCGTCTTACATGATAAAACTAAACAGATACCTATGTCATGACATAGCTAATCCTATCTATTCCAAGGTTCGTACGGGACTTCTTAGGCTTAGTCGCTATATCGTACTTATCTCAGAATTCATATTCATAACTTCTCATAAGTATCCATAATCAACACTAGTCATATGAACAATTATAATATCATACAAGAACGTTTATTTGCACAATGACTTACCTCGGATTCGGTTTATCGGAATGAAAATGGCTACTCGGTTACTTTCGCTTTCCCATGATCTAAGTCCGTTTTCCTTGGTTCTTGATCTAAACATATTCAGAATTAACCCTTTTATTCACTAGTTCATACAATTCAATCCATGGACACACATTTAGGGCTATTTGCAAATTAACCCCCATACTTGCACACTTTATCAATTTAGTCCAATTTTCTCAAAACATCAAATATACAGAATCTGTTCACACATATGCATAGCCGAACCTCCCTAGGGACTATCTAAGTCCAAATATTTTATCAAATTCACAATTTAGTCCTCCAAAATAATATTTTCACAATTTAGCCCTATTTAGCTAAATTCATCACAACTTCAAGATCAAAACATGTTCATCTAGTTCAAATCTTTCATTTAACACCAAAATCATCAAAAAGCTTGACATATCATCAATGGCATCTCACACAAACATCATCAATTCACAAAACTAAAACATGGGTTTTGTAGCTCTCAAGGCAACGATTGCAAAAATGTAGAAATTATCAAAAACGAATAAAAAACTAACCTTGGATTTAAGCTTGTAATAGCCGAATGCTTAGCCAAAGTTTTCTTTCTTTTTCTTTGGTGGTTTCGGCAAGAAGATGATAAAATGAGACAACCCACTCATGTTCCTTTATTATAATATAAACATAACTTATAGAAAAATAATTATAATATAACTTTAACTATTAAAGTAAATGTAATAAACATATAATATAAATATATATATCATCATTCATTGCCGTCCACTATACATAGGTTTGGCTTAATTGCCATATAAGGCCTTCACCTTTACAAAGCTACAACACAATGGTACTTCAACAAATAGCATGCAACTTTCACGTTCAATGCAATTTCATCCTTTAATCAAATTAAACACACAGACAGTCAAATTAACTTACGGAAATTTAGCACATGCTTATTCACATATCAACAGCACAGAAAATAATATTAAAATATTATACAGACTCAGATTTGTGGTCCCAAAATCACTGTTCCGACTAGGGTATAAATCGGATTGTTACACTCACAAGTTTCAATTGATTCATAAAATTGAGCAAAAGTTGTCTAAGCAATATAATGTTTTCTTACAAACTATTTATAGGCATTATTATGACTATTCAAATGCCTATTTGTGATCTTTCACCTCCAGTAATTAACTAAGGTTTTTTTTACAAGCTTTAATTTTGTTTTTAAGTTATGTAGGGAAGCCAATAATCGTGTCTCTTCACTTGATTCTGGTGTAGATGAAAAGGCATGTCTCTTCACTTTATTGTTGACTTAATGAACCGTTAATGTGCTATTTGGTGTCCCTTCATCTCCCTTAGACTGAATGTCAAAAGACTTGTGCATTCATCTCTTTAATTGGTTCCTTAACTAGCTTTGAATGCTTTAAAACTGAACAGATTTGAATAGACACTCTTGGACCATTTGAACTCCACCATGATGATCTTTGAAGGCTTGAAAAACGTCCAAACTTGAAGAGCCAATTAGCCATATGAATAGTCACCCATAATGATCTTTGAAAGCTTGAAAAAATGTCTAAACTTGAAAAGTCAATTAGCCATATGAATAGTCACCTACAAGGTAGATAATTAAGCATTAAAGACACTCATAAGAATCAACACACTATAAACACTCATACACAAATTTATTAATGAACATGCAGCTCAAATCACATTATTTAAAATGAAAATAAACACACTTTAATTTATGTAGTAAAAAGTAATAGCCAAATTAAATAACGTACTTATATAAACAAACTCAAACATATTTAACAACTAAGATGCTTAAATGCATGGTTTAAGATGTAAACTAAATGAACAAATGAGTTAATGCATGAATTAATTTAATGATGCAAACTTTAACTAACATGGGAGTTACATAATGCATGTCATAATTTATGATGCAAACTTAACTAATATGAGAGTTACATAATGCATGACTTTATTAAATGCAGAACACATATTAATGATGTTCAAACTATGACATAATTAAAGACACAAACTAAAATAACTAAAGTAACTAAAATAAATGAATCAAAGTCCTTATTTTCCAGCAACCAAATTAACAAACTAAAATTAAAAACTTCATTTTGCACTTGGGCCCCTTGTGCTTGGGGCAATTTCGATGTCATCGAGGTGTATCAAAACATGATCCGGCCGGGATCGCATCAACTGGGGGAGTCAAGTGATGATTGGGATTTCTTTCTTTCTAGATCAAGGAGGCATGTATGCCCCCAACCTGATATCTATGTTATATTAGATCAGGGCACTAGAATACTAGCCGCAATTGAGTGATAGGGAAGCCTATGGGCTCGCACACTGTAACAGCCTAATTTAGGCCCTAGACGAAATAGTGGTTTCGAGACCAGAAATTTGGAGTTTAAAAAAATATTTTAATATTATTTTTGGTGTTTACAATATGTGATTGAGTATGTGTGAAAATTTTATCGATTGTGTGCTTAATTTGCAAAAAGGACTTAATCGCATAAAATGTAAAAGCTGTGTGCTGATTTTTAAAGTGTTTATTTATCATGGCTTTTTAAATGAGGAGTCCTTATATGGTAATTAGACCTTTGATAGTGGAATTTGACATATATAGCCATTAAATGAATGAAATAATAATGTTTTAACAAAGGGTATTTTAGTAAATAATGAAATAATATGTATTAAATTAAAACAAATAAGAAAAAGGAAGCCATTATCATCTTCCTTCCACCGAAATTGAAAGAAAAAGAAAGAAAATAAGCTTGTTAGGTTTCGGCACTAAGCTTGGTTAATTGAGGTAAGATTTTTGATTTGTTTTTTTATAATTTCTACATTTTTGTGATCGTTGCTTAGCGTACTATCAAGCCCATGGTTTAATTTTAGAATTTGATGGTGATTTTGTAAAATGCCATTGATGAATGCTTGAGCTTTGTGATAGTTGGTGATGAAATATGAAAGATATGTGATAGATTAACATATTTTGTCTTTGAATTTTTTGGTGAATTTGTGTAATTTGTGTTAATTTGTGAAAAGGAGAAATTGAAGGACTAAAATGTGAAATAAATGAAATATGTGGGCTTGTATGAGCTAGGGGAAAATTCGGCTAAACATGTGTAAATGGAAATTTTGTGTATTTTATGATTTTATGAAATAGGGACTAAAGTGTCAAAATGTGAAAATGTCAGGGTTATTTTGTAAAATGCCCTAAATATGTGTGTTTGGACTAAATTGAATGATTTGGTGACTGAATGAGCTAAATTTGAATATGTATAGATCAAAAAAGAGAAATTTAGACTTAGATCGAGGCATGAACAAAGTACTCGATTGATCGACTTGTTTTGTAACTTCGACATCCGAGGTAAGTTCGTGTATTTAAATTCATATTTATGTGTTATGAAATGAATGAATATGTGGTTGTTGAATTAGAAATGCTATATGTGGAATTGAGAAATGTGGCACTAAGTGTGCGTAATTAGGATGGAGACAGAGATGAATAGCACTGTGTGTACGAAGTAAAGGAAGCCTCAGCTAAATTGATTGGCACTGTGTGTGTTACTAAGTTAAATTCAGATTAATATAAAGGCACTAAGTGTGCGACGTTATTAAAGCTTCGGTTAAGAATTTGGCACTAGGTGTGCAAATAATTCGAACAAATAATGAAGATTTATCGAAATGTAGTATCGAGCATTGAGTAGCAAGAATGATTGTTAACTAAGTGTTGGCAAAGGTATGTCCGGAACCTATGTGGTTGATGATATCATTTATGGTTAAGTGGATAAATGTGTAAGCATGGCTAAGGATGATATTGTGTATCGTTGTGAATCTATCTAAGTGATAGTTTATTTTGTATATTGATATTGTATTATTGAGTTATATGTATTATATAATGAACTTACTAAGCTTTAAAGCTTATTGTGTGAAGTTTTCTCTGTTTACAGTGTATTAAAAGCTAGCTCAGATTTGGGGATCATCAGCGACTCAATCACACTATCGGCTATCTATTTTGGTACTTTTGAAAGTTGTATATATTTGGTATATGGCATGTATGAGCTAGTGATTATGGTATATTTTGAGTTGTATAGTTCTTGCCATGTGATATGGCTTGAAAGTTGAATGATGTTGGTATATATATGTGTAGGTTATGTGAATGATGAATATGGTCTGTTTCATGCTTAAATTGGTTGATGTGAACTTATGGTATGGATTATATGATGCTTGACTTATATGATTTGGGATGTTAAATTGGTATTTTAAATGGACTTATTTGAGTTGAAATTGAGTTTGGAAATAGATGGTTTGGTTGATAATTAATTGGTGTATATATATTGGTATGTTTTGATTGCCATTTGAGGTATAAATGCATATGGTTTGAAGATTGTAGGTGATCCTAAGTGTGGGTGGCAAATTTGGCCTTGCAAATGGCCTATAATTGCCCACACGGTTAAGCACATGGGCATGTGGCTCGACCGTGTCATTTAAGTTTGCAAATCAAAACAAGTCAGGCTCGCACATGGGCTAGACACACGGGCATGTGACTGGCTGTGTGGTACAAGTCAGTGTCGACCACGGGTGAGGCACACGAGCGTGTCTTAGGCCGTA
Organism: Gossypium australe; assembly: GCA_005393395.2. Taxonomy (NCBI): domain Eukaryota; kingdom Viridiplantae; phylum Streptophyta; class Magnoliopsida; order Malvales; family Malvaceae; genus Gossypium; species Gossypium australe. The sequence goes on from CM016615.1 coordinate 57,378,276, forward strand.
TAGACAAGTCAGTATGTATGCCCTATTTTACCACTGCTTGGACACACGGGCGTGTGACCTCTGTAGCTTTGAAAAATGATTGATTTTCAAAAAAATTTGTATGTGTTCGGTTTAGTCTCGACCCCTTTCTAACACGTGTTTAAGGTCTCGTAGACCTCATTAAGGGACTATTTGTATAGATCTTGTTATGTTTGGATGATGATATACTTTGTTTGTAAAATGATCGTAAATGTTTTGGATTGTTCGGTAATGCTTTTAACCCTAAACTAGCGACGGTTACGAGTTAGGGGTGTTACACACACACCATCGATATTGTCTAAGGCACGTTGCGTCCAACTACTAAGGGTAATATCTGATGCGAGCTTAGCCAGGGAGTTAGCTGCCGACCCCATTGAGCTTCCTTTGGGTCCCATCACTCGATCCCAAACTAAGAAGTTCCAAGAAGCTATAACGAGCTACATAGATCGAGCTTAGGGAGAAGAGGTACATGTATGGGGCGGCATGAACATGGACAACTGATGATTGATATAGCTAGCACCTCTTCGTGGACACCAAGGGCCAAAAGAGCTAAAGTTTTCTTCTTCCAAGATGACCGTCCAGCTCCCCAAAGCATCTTGAAAGCTTTCACATGGCTGGAGATCTTTTTCACATGGAATGACCATTCGGTTTAGTGCATTCACACCTAAGGGTCTGTTCGTTTTTGGCCTTTCCCACCTATTGGCCATTGAAGAACTCAAGAAGCTATTAAAATACTCAAGGCTGTTCAGCTAATCAATGCAGCACAATTAAGCTTGTTCTTCCCCCTTGGCCGAACCTCAAGTGATTAATCAGCTCAACACTTAATTCCATCAGCTAAGAAGCTTCCAAGGATGTTCTAGGAAACTACAAGGAAATTTTGCCTTCCTTAAGTTTTTAATTGTTGTCCATTCAGCTCACTAAAATGCCTATTCAGCTATCTCATGTAATGGCTATAAATGTTTAGCTCATTTCATTTTGTAAGGACTTTTGATCATTTGATGAATATCATATTACTTTGTGAGTGTTCAAACTCTCCTTGTTCTCTTTAGACTGAATTGACTTTTTGAGACAACTCTTGTGGCGTCAATCCCGTCTTTCTTCGAACTTATCACTTTGTTAAGTGTGGCGTTCACCTATACATGTGGTTCCTATCTTTCATAGATAGCGGGTCAAGGTTCTTCGATTTATCCTCAATATTTCCATCACCTTATTCCCTTAAATGTTACCATATGTCTCGGGTGAACATAGCTCATTGTGTTAGTTCAACCTTAGCCAAATCCATTTCCTTTGCTACCTTAACCATTTCTCAACCACTTTGTTTCGACCTATCATCCTTATTTTAAAACTTATTTTGAAAATAATCTATTTTTACTTGATTTTACGATCAGGCAACTATTACGACTCGACTCAACATTGAGGCGAGATTGTATTATTTGGTATCAGAGCTGGTAAAATTGAATTAAGTATCGACATTTTCGGTATTCCTTGGATTGTATTTTGCTAAAAAAATAAAAAAAATATTTCATGAAAAAAAAGAAAGAATATATATTTGAAGTGTAAAAAAATTCGGAATAATTTTTTTTTTAAAAAAAAAAAGAGAATCACGAAATATATAAAAAAAGGAGCAGTTGGTCGTACAAGTTTTCTGCCCGGAATTAATTCCTTTCCCAACAATATCATTCGACCACACTTAAACCTTTTCATTTTGTTTTCTAGCCTACCTCTGTACCAACATCAATTCCTAAACCAAACTGAACATCAATTTTGCAAACCAACTCCACAACGATTATCAATTTGTCTAAGTAGTCCATTGAGAACTTCGAGAGGCGAACTTGAGCGCAAAAAGGCAAGAGTGCAGTAAGACCATTAGAGTGTAAAAAAGCCAATGTGTATGTAATTTCTATGCGAGAGAAGTGTGAGATTTTTTGTGTGATTAAATTACATGTCAAGAAGTCCGAAAAGGAACCCAATGGACGGTGGTGGTATGTGTCCCGTTCAAAAACTTGCTGCTGGTGGAGGAGTGTCTGACCTAACACTCCAAGCTCTCATGCGTGAAATGAAGCACATGTTTGATCGAAAGCTCGAACCTATACAAGGGCGCTTGGACCATGTTGAAGAACAAGGCCAGCAAGAAAGAGCTCCACAAAATCCGAGAAGGGAGCGAAGACGTGCGACAGTCAACAAAGATGATCTCTACAATCCAAGTAACATGGAGAGTGACCAAGGTTCTACTCAAAGCGGAAAGCAGCAAGGCCATAGAAACTGAGGTCTTCGGGAATGAGATCAAGTGGATGAAAACCTTAAGAACATCATGATGGCCATTTCCCAATTCCAAGGGAAAAATGACCCCGAGGCTTACTTAGAGTGGGAGAAGAAAATCAAGCTAGTCTTCGAGTGCCATAATTACTCAGAGAGCAAGAAGGTGAAGCTCGCAGCCATAGAGTTCTCAGACTATGTAATTGTATGGTGGGATCAACCCGTGACATCACCAACATAGTGGAATTACAACACTATGTTGAAGTGATGGACATGGTCCACATGGCCATCAAAGTTGAAAAACAATTAAAGCGGAAGGGAGCTAATCGATCTTATCCTACTTCTTCTCCCAATAAGTGGACTCAAGGAATTAACAAAGCTCCTATTTGTTCCAAATAGCCTGTTGCAGCTGCCAAATCCAATCAGCCAAGTGGCGAGACAAGTAAAGGAAAGAATGAACCTGTCCCTAACCGATTAAGGGATATAAAATGTTTTAAGTGACAAGGGAGGGGACACATAGCCAATCAATGTCCTAATCATCAAGTTATGGAGGTTAGGCCAAATGGAAAAATTGAATCTAAAGAAGAGAAGGAGGAAGAGCCTAAAACCCCATCAACGAAGAAGAACTCGAATATCCCGTCGAAGGTGTGATTCTCGTTGTCAAAAGAAGCCTAAGCATTCAAAGTGTTGACAACGAGCAGTAACGGGAAAATATCTTTCACACTCATTGCCACGTCTAAGGCAAGGTGTGCAGCATGATAATTGACGAAGGAAGTTGCACCAACGTCGCGAGTAGCATGCTAGTGGAGAAACTGGGGTTAGCCACGACTAAGCATCCGAACCCCTACAAATTACAATGGCTAAATGATGGTGGTGAACTCAAAGTAACCAAGCAAGTTATAATGGAATTTTCAATTGGCAAGTACCAAGACGAGGTGGTGTGTGATGTAGTGCCAATGCACGCGAGACATCTTTTGTTAGGGCACCCATGGCAATTCGACCGACGTGTGATCCACGATAGATATACAAATTGATACACGTTCAAACACCTCAGGAGGAATGTCACTTTAGCACCCCTTACCCCAAAGCAAGTTTATGAAGATCAAATTAAGATGAAACAATCTGTAGAAAAATCGAAAGAAAAAGAACAAGAAAAAAGAATGAAAAAGAAAACGAAAAGAAAGTAGAAAAAAAAAGAGACGAAAAAGTGAGAAAAATGAGTAAAAAATTCAAGTGTAAAAAAGAAAAACAAAGAGAGAGTGAGAATGAAAAAATGAGTGTCTTTGCGAGGAAAATAGATGCTCGGAAGTTGCTTTTGATGAGACAGCCCATTCTTGTACTTATGTACGAAGAATGTCTTTTTGAAACAAATGAAATTGATAATATGTTACCATCTTCTGTTGTTTCTTTGCTTCAGGAATTTGAAGATGTATTTCTAGGTGAAGTGACGAGTGGCTTGCCACCCATTCGAGGTATTGAGCATCAAATTGATTTCGTGCCCAGAGCAACGATCCCGAACCGACCAGCCTATCGGAGCAACCCCGAAGAGACTAAGGAGTTACAAAGACAAGTTGCTGACTTGATGGAGAAAGGCTACATTCGAGAAAGCTTAAGCCCATGTGTGATGCCCGTCCTACTAGTGCCAAAGAATGATGGCTCATTGATATGAACTCATTTTGGTGATGATTCGAGTCGTTTAGATTGCCCAATCATGAATTTGAGTAAGACTTGATTCGTTTCAAAAGGAATGAAAAAGATAGGCAATGGCTACAAACAAAGGTCGAAAAAAAAAGATAATTAAGCAATAGTTAGGGAATTCGACTAAGGGCAGATAATGAACCAACAATAAAATGATTGTTGACCTAAAACTCAAAATAGCTCTTATGGGAATTCAGTTTAGGAAAATCAACAAAGAACCTTGACCCGCTATCAAAAGAGATAGGAACCACAGGTATAATGAACGCCACACCAAAGGTGATAAGATCGGTTTACAAAGGAAAGATTTACGCCACAAGCTATGATTGATAAGTCAAGTCTGACCCGAATAGAACTATGAGAATTGGAAACCTCACAAAAGAACATTTGTTCATATAATTTGGAAAAAAAAAAGTCCCAAAACAAGTTAATTACAACATATTTATAGTGCTAAATGAAACCTAGCTGAAAAGTCATAAGAATTCAGCTTTAATGTGCGGTTATAAGCTAAAATAAAACTTAATTACTAAGCACAAACTCTTGAATTCTCTAGGCCTAAGTAACAACAACTTTTAACATGATTTAATGTTCCAATTTGACTGAATAAATGAGGTGATTACTTAGGCAGGAAGAGTTCAACGTTTTGAGCAGCCAAATGACTTCAATTCCTTCATTAAATCAGTCTTGGGCAGCCGAATAGACACCAGCATCATGTATAATGCTCTCCTTTAATTGTTGTCCATTTCTATTCTTGAACAACTCCTTGGAGAAGAAAAATAGGCTGCTAAATTTAAATGATGCAAAATGCTCTTCTTAAATGTTGTAACAGCCGCATTTAACACTTTATAACAACTCCTTTGTACATAACTTATTCCAGCTGAATAGTCACCTACAAGCATTAACAAACACATTAAAAACACTAAACACATTTAAACACATATTAGACTTAATAAGCTTAATTAATGAATTGTAAATAAACACATTTAACACTTAACTTAATTTAATAAACTTAAAAAAAACACATGTTATTCCAGCAACTAAATTAACTAAGATGAACTTAATTAACTAAGATGAGTAATTTATTACAACAACTTAATTAACTAATATGAAGTCAATTAACTAAGATGACTAATTTATTCCAGAAAATTGAATACTAATTCCAGCAAATTAAAAATGGGTTGAAGTTAAGCTAAATGAGCTCGAGTTGAACTAGACGAGCTTGAAGTAGCTAAATTTGAGCTTATTAAGCTGAGTTTAAGCTTCATTTTGCACTTCGGGCCCTCGATCTTAGGCCAATTCTGAGGTCGGCGAGTTGTGTCGAAACATGATGCAGCCGGGATCGCATAATACCCTTCCTCTTGAAGACGATTTGTCCTCAAATCTGGCCATTTGCTCGAGAAAATTCTTTCAAGGTCACGAACCCTTTTGCTCATGAATCTAACAGATTCGTTTCCAAAAACCTGAGAACCACAGATGGTTCGGAAAGGAAACATGTTATTTTCATGCCCTCCCTCTTTAAGAGGAAACCATTCCAATGTGTCTCCTACACAAGAATGAAATAGGTTAGTGACACTCAAAATTATAAGCTAAAAAGAATTTTCTGAAATCTCATTCAAAAATTGAACAAATGAAACAATGTCGGGATCAAAAACATGAGTTGACTTTACCATTTCTTGATGAATCAAAAATTTCTTCGATGGTAATATACCAGAATCACAAAGCATTTGATGATTATATATTCAACAATAAAAATTCCATGGTTCAAATTCCTTAACCAATAATAAAAAAACAATAATCACCGGGTAAGAAATGAGGTTTTCTCTTACCATTTCACTTTGACTTGAAAGTTTCTTGATCGGCATCATAGTAAGAACATGAAGCAATGGAAAGTCATAACCATGCAAAACACGCTCAAATCCTTTAAACCATAATATAGTACAACCTCCGGAATCAAAGATTTGATTTTGACTTCGCATGCAATTAGAACTCACATGCTTTATTTTCGAACATAATGATAAAATTCAGAGCAAATGAAAGGTTTTAACACATTTATGCAGAATAATTCATGATGCTTACCTTCATTTATCAACAACTTATGAAAACATGCTTCGAACTTAAAAACTTGGTTTCGATCACAATGCAGCAAGAATGTCGTTGTCACCAATAAATCGCACATGCCAAATAAATAAGATTTAGGTATAAATAAATTCAAACAATCAAACATCTTAAAATTCATCCGAACAGGCATGCACATACTTGAGGATTTAGCACAAAGATGTAACGACTTCACATAACCATCACAATCAAAAAAATTGAGATTTTTACATGAAAATTCTTTACCATTCACATTCAATTTTTTTATACATTGATTTAATATATCCTCGTCAATAAACTTAACAACACAATAAACAACATGAGAAAAACTCTTCATAACACTTCTTGAGACAAAATCATTAACAACAATCATAGAATGGCAAGTATCCCAATCAAAATGAGGAAACCTTTCAACAACTAAGTCACTGGTAATTTTAACAACATGATTTGAATTAGATTGTAGTATCTCAATTGCTAAAGATTCTTTACCTTGCTTACCATTAAGCACTTGTGGGCTCATTTCACCTTAACCTTACCTTTCTCGATCAATTGAAACCATCTCTCGTTGGGAAGGTAATGAAGTTGAAACTTGTCATTGGAATCTTGAGAAACCTGAAAAGAAGAAACAACACGAGGACAACTCACCCGTAGGTTAGTTAAAACATTCCTCGCTTTTTCTTGTTCTCTCTCGTCTTTTTCACTTGTTTCTTTTTCAAATTCTCTTTCTTTTTTCACAATATCTTTTTTTGTTGAAAACTCACTTTCATTCTTTATTTTCCTTTCTTCTGCAACAACTACACTCGTTTCTTGGACTTTTCTTTCTTCAATTTCTTTTGCTTTTGTTTTTTTATTACAAAAAGAAGAAAACAAGAAAGAATTACAATGAGAACCCTTTCGTTGAGAGTAAAAGGAGGGATCTTCATACAAAAGACGATCATCTCTTGGGATGGGATAGTCATCGATGAATATTTTGGTGTATACGATAAGTTGCTTGAACCTTCTCGTTTGTGACCATAATAAGTTTCAAGCACGTAGCTCTCTTTCTTTCGACCCAAATTCCTTAAGGAATAGGAATCACGATAAGGGTATCTTCTCGCGTATTCGTTGGATGTTTGTCTCCTTGATGATCTCGTTATCGTCCTTTCACTTGAATAAATTTACTCCCATTGGGTTCTTGCTTGATAGCTCTGCTCTTCGACACGAACCAATCATTCTTATAGGGGTTTTAGTTTCCTATCGAACAATCGATCCATTTCTTTCATCAAATCTTGAATTTCAAATTCAGAAAGCTCTTCTTGAGACATTAGTGATGGAAAAGAAAGTGTTTAAACGAAATAGAAGATGAATGCCTCCAATGCAAAACCTCAGAAAGAAATCACACACACTTGGCGTTTTCTACACTCGGATGAGCTCACAACCCTCGTGCCTTTTTCCACTCACTTCACCTCTCTAAGTTCTTAAAAGGACTAGTTAGACTTAGAAGCAGTCGTTGTGGGTCGGTTGGCAAAATTGTTGTATGGTTTTGGTAGGAATGTTGTAGGACAAAGAAGGTAGGCTTGAAACAAAGAAATGGAAAGGGTTGGGTGTGGCCGAATGGTAGGATGTTGAATGGATGTTTCCGGGCAGCATGCAGAATTTTCAAAAACTCGGCAATAAAGAACTTGAACACTTTCTATTTTTTTTTTTTAATTTCAATTTTTTTTTCAAATACAAAATGATAATTTCAATAAACTCTTTGAATTCACGAAATTTTTTTCGAATTTTTTTTTGAATTTTTTGTTTTTTTCAAAGGAGCTACAATACCGTAATGTCGAAATCGTTGATTCTTACTCCAAATTAGCTAGCTTTGATACCAAATGATACAAACTCATTTTGGTGATGGTTTGAGTCATTTAGATTGCCCAATCGTGAATTTGAGTAAGTGATGTGATCCGACTCAATTTTGTTAAGTCGTTTCACGTAGTTGCCCGATCTTCGACGAGGAGAGTATTCAATTTGTCGAAATGGGTTAAAATTTGGTGAAGGTAGTGAAAGTCTTAAAAAAGGGGTTTAATAAAAAAAAGGTAAGTATAAAAGTTTAAGTAGGTTCGATTTAACAAGAACTAAAGATAGGTAAATTGAATAAGTGATGAAAATGGAAAAGGGAACTTAACGGAAGAAAGATTCAACACTATATCGTAGTGTCACCCCGTTTCTTATGTCGTTAAGGTGATTGGATGGAAAATAGAATAAAAGAACGCCACACCAAAGGGTTGGTGATAAGTTCAAACAAGCCGAGAAGCCGCCACTAGCACGCTAAATAAGTCAACGAGACTTGTACGAAATATGAGAGGTGATAAACTCACTCAAGAACACAATGTTCATTTAGTAAATTGGCAAAAAAGTCAAAAGTCCTTTTACAAATGAAATAAACAACTATTTATAGCCTAACATAAGGCTAGCCAAATGGACAAAATTACTAACTTAACAACTAAGAAATTCGGCCATGAATAAGCTAGATTGTTCTAGAATAAAAACCAATAAATTACTAAGCTAGATTCAGCTGAATGGCTCTTCAAAAGGCAGCTTCATGATGAAGGAAAATAGACTTGGGAAAGATGAGTGCATGGAGGCCAATGGCCATGTCTAGGTTCGGCCATGGCCATAAATTGCCTCATTGAATTGGCACCTCTTGGCTAAATAATTAGGAGCATTAAGGATGGTTTTTGAATAGCCAAATGAGTGTGAAAAGTCAGCCTTGAAGAGTTCCTTGTGTGTGAACATGACAAGCTGAATGGTCATTGATGTGAACACAAAATGTGAATGGCATTATGCTTCCTCGGGGAGAGAATCGGCAAAGCTTGGGGACTTCATTGTGCAGTTGTTCCTTGGCCGAATAAGTGCTTGGGGAAGCCTAACAAACAGCAAAAATTCCGTTGAACATAGCCATGCATGCATCCTCCCATGCATGTACCTTGCTTAATTGCACCTTCATGCATTCGACCAACCTACAAAATGGATGAACCAACTTAAATTAATCCACATTCAGCTAGACATAATTAAAACACAATTTGGACACTTTAAATAGACGCATAATTAAACTAGACAAATTTAATAAAGTCTTAAACAAGACATATTAAATTCGGCTATGACACATTAAAACATGGAATCGGCTAAGACATATTTATAAGTTGTAATAATTTAAACTAAATTAAATGAAACACTTAATTTATTCTAGCAATTAAAATTAATGAGCTAAAAGAGCTAAAAATGAGCTCAATGAGCTGAATTGAACTTGTATAAGCTGGCTTGAGCTCAAGTGAGCTGAACCAGAGCTGAAATTAGCTTACACTAAGGTGCAAGGCTTCTCTAAAATGTTGTCCCAAGCTTTTCTATTTTCATCGAGCTGAGTTTCGGTCCAAAATTGAATCAATAAAGATGAAACAACTTCTTGCATTTGTTTAGCTCGGGACTGAGTTATGAGGCCTTTAGGGAGTTCGAGAGGATCGAAAATTGCATGGGAGTTCGAGAGGATCGAAAATTGCATTCTCTGGACCCCCGTGTGTGCTCACATCAGTAAGACTTGGTTCGTTTAAAAAGGAATGAAAAAGATAGGCAATGGCTAGAAACAAAGGTCGAAAGAAAAAGTTAATTAAGCAATAGTCAGGGAATTCGACTAAGGGCAGATAATGAACCAACAATAAAATGATTGTTGACCTAAAACTCAAAATAGCTCTTATGTGAATTCGGTTTAGGAAAATCAACAAAGAACCTTGACTCGCTATCAAAAGAGATAGGAACCACAAGTATAATGAACGCCACACCAAAGGTCATAAGTTTGATTTACAAAGGAAATATTGACGCACAAGCTATGATTGATAACTCAAGTCAGACCCGAAAAGAACTATGAGAATGGAAATCTCACAAAAGAACATTTGTTCATATAATTTGGCAAAAAGTCCCAAAACAAGTTGATTACAACATATTTATAGTGCTACATGAAACCTAGCTGAAAAGTTACAAGAATTCAGCTTTAATGTGCGGTTATAAGCTGAAATAAAACTTAATTACTAAGTACAAACTCTTGAATTCTCTAAGCCTAAGTAACAACAGCTTTTAACATGATTTAATGTTCCAATTGAGTTGGATAAATGAGCTGATTACTTAGGCTGGAAGAGTTCAATGTTTTGAGCAGCTAAATGACTTCAATTCCTTCATTAAATCAGCCTTGGGTAGGCGAATAGACACTAGCAACATGTATAATTCTCTCCTTTAATTATTGTCCATTGTTATTCTTGAACAACTTCTTGGAGAAGAGGAATAGGTTGGTGAATTTAAATGATGCAAAATACTTGTAACACCCCTAAGTCGTATCCGTCGTCGGACTAGGGTTAAAGGCGTTACCGAACCAATCGGAAACATTTTTAGAAGTTCATACATTCATCCATCAATCTCAAACATAATGTCCCTTAATACGGTCAATGAGACCTAAAACATGCTTATAAATCGGGTTGGGACTAAACCGAAACACATACAGAAATTCTCAGAAATTTAAAACATTTCTAAGTTTCTAGGGTTACACGCCCGTGTGGGTAGGCCGTGTGCCTCCCATGGCTTCTAGACACACCCGTGTGTCCTCCTCGTGGTCGAAACTGACTTTTCCTCCACGGCCATCGAACACACCCGTGTACTCTGGCCGTGGTCAATCCTATCAAAATTCACATGGCTACTAGGCACGTCCGTGTGCCAAGGCCGTGTACTCCTATGCTAGCTACTAACTTAGCCCCACGGTCACTAGGCACGCCTGTGTGCCAGAATCGTGTGACATTATAGGCCATTTTCAAGGCCAAAATGCCACCGACTTGGGTCTTACCTACAAGAAAATATTTACCAACACATTTCATGCATAGTAGACAACCAAAATAACCATTCAGTCTAAACATTCAATATCCATTTCAACCATGCCAACTTCCAAGACCAAAACATATGTATATCAAGTATAATTCATCCAAATGCTTACTCAAAAACTTGACCAATTCATGTGCCTCAACCATACCAAGGTATACTTCATATATCACATTCATTTAAACATAATACCAACATATAACTAGCCAAATCACATGACTAAATTCACTTCATTTACAAATACAAAAGACTAGCCTATACATGCCATATCTAGCAAAATATATATCCAAAGTGTACCATTAACAAGTTGAATAGTGTGATGACGATCCTTGACGGTCCTGAGCCTTCAGTAGCTTTGATGACCTATAACACAGAGAAAACACACACACAGAGTAAGCTTTCCAAAAGCTTAGTATGTCATAATACAAACAAACTTAGCATAGAAGGCATTTATACTCATAGATACATTAGCACATCTAAATCACTTAGCAAATTATCATATATATACAAAGCTTTTCCATACTTACTATCACATCTCTTATTGTTATCCAAATATACATAATCATCATAGTAAGATCACATAGGAACTTACCTTATATACACACTTAGTGTATGAATCAACGTACCTAAAATTGATTCACTATTTACATGGCCATTTCGTATCACCGACTTGCCCGTTGAACCGTAAGGAAACTAGTAGGATACTTAGAAGCTCGAAAAAGTCGTACAATGCCAACATCCCAGACGGGGTCTTATATGCACTCAGATATCAATGCCACTGTTCCAGACAGGGTCTTACACGAATCAATACGATGCCGATGTCCCATACATGGTTTTACACGTAAAGATAATATCAATGCCAACGTCCCAGATGTGGTCTTACACGTAAAGATAATATCGATGCCAACGTCCCAGATGTGGTCTTACACGAAATCTCAAATCAATGCCAACGTCCTAGACAAGGTCTTACATGATAAAATAGAACAGATACCTATGTCATGACATAGCTAATCCTATCTATTCCTAGGTTTGTACGGGACTTCTCGAACATTGTCACTAAGTAATCCTTATCTCGGAATTCATGAACAGATCATATCATAAGTATTCATCGATAACAATAGTCATAAAAACATACATAATTCAATACGAATTCGCTTATTTGCATAATGACTTACCTCGGATTCGATTTAACGGAAATGGAAACGGCTACTCGATTACTTTCGCTTTCCCGCGATCTAGGTCCGTTTTCCTCAGTTCTTGATCTAGACATATTCAGAATTAACCCTTTTATTCACTAATTCATTCAATTCAATCCAATGACACACATTTAGGGCTATTTACAAATTAACCCTCACATTTGCACAATTTTTCAATTTAGTCCATTTTTCTCAAAACATCAAATTCACAAAATTTGTTCACGCACATGCATAGCTGAATCTCCTTAGGGACTATATAAGTCCATATTTTTCATCAAATTCACAAATTAGTCCTCCAAAATAATATTTTCTCGATTTAGCCCTAATTAGCTAAATTCATAAAAAATTCAAGAACAAAATATATTCATCTAGCTTAAATCTTACATTTAACACCATAAAACATCATAAATCACATGAGTTCATCAAATGCTCATCTCAAAAACATCATTAATTCTCAAAATTAAAACATGGGTTTTGTAGTTGACAAAGCAATGATTGCAGAAACGTAGAAATTATCAAAAACCGAAGTCAAAACTTACCTTAATTCAAGCTTGCAAGTGCCGAAACCTAGGATAGTTTTCTTTCTTTTCTTCTTTCAATATTCGGCTAAATGGGTGAATATTATAGCCATTTACAAACTTTTGTTTTACTTGATATTATGTTATTAACTCATTCACCATAATAACCTTTCATAATAATAAGAAACATATACATATAACAAGGACATCATTGACCTTTGTCCACCCACTATCCACTTATTGGCATATTTGCCTACTAAGGCCATAAACATTCAAAAACCACATCACTTAAGTACTTTAACAAATAGCCGCATTTAACACTTTATAATAGCTCCTTTATACATAACTTATTCCAACTGAATAGTCACCTACAAGCATTAACAAACACATTAAAAACACATTTAAACACATATTAGACTTAATAAGCTTAATTAATAAATTGTAAATAAACACATTTAACACTTAATTAATAAACTTAACAAAAACACATGCAACAATAAATTATTCCAGCAACTAAATTAACTAAATGAACTTAATTAACTAAGATGAGTAATTTATTCTAGCAACTTAATTAACTAAGATGAAGTCAATTAACTAAGATGAGTATAGCAAATTAAATACTTATTCCAGCAAGTTAAAAATGGGTTGAAGTTAAGTTAAATGAGCTCGAGTTGAACTAGACAAGCTTGAAGAAGCTAAAATTGAGCTTATTGAGCTGAGTTTAAGCATTTTTCACTTCGGGCCCTCAAGCTTAGGCCAATTTTGAGGTCGGCGAGTTGTGTCAAAACATGATATGGCCGAGATCGCATCACTCATGGCGAATGTGTGTCAATTGTCGCGCCATCAACAAGATCACTATCAAGTATAGGCATCCCATCCCTCGACTCGATGACATACTCGACGAGCTAAGTAGAGCCCAACTATTTTCAAAAATTGATTTAAAGAGTGGCTATCACCAGATTTGCATGTGGGAGAAGTGGAAGACTGCCTTTAAGACCAAATATGGTTTGTATGAATGGCTGGTAATGCCGTTCGGTCTTACTAATGCTTCTAGTACGTTTATGCGTTTAATGAACCATGTATTATGTGCTTTCATTGGAAAGTTCTACATGGTTTACTTTGATGATATTTTAATATACAACAAGTCTTTGGAAGACCATGTTCAACATTTGTGTACGGTGTTAGAAGTTTTGCGTAAGGAAGTTCTTTATGCTAATCTTAAACAAATGCTCTTTTTGTACTAAGAAAGTTGTGCTTTTAGGATTTGTGGTGAGTGTCGATGGCCTTGAAGTCGATCAAGAGAAAATCAAAGTGATCCAAGATTGGCCATGTGTTACGAGCATCAGCCAAGAAAGGAGTTTTCATGGATTAGCAAGTTTTTATAGGAGGTTTGTACCAAACTTCAGTACCTTAGATGCCCCCTTAACAGGTATCATAAAAAAAATTCTCCATTCAATTGGACTGATGAATAAGAAATTTCTTTTAATAAAATCAAGGAATGTTTAACTAACGTTCCTTTGTTGTCCCTACCTGATTTTAACAAAACATTCGAAGTCGAGTGTGATGCATCAGGGATAAGAATCGGAGCGGTCTTGACTTAAGACAGATGGCCTATCACCTATTTCAGCGAGAAACTCAATGGCCTATCACGTATTCGAGCTTTGAAGACCTGGAAACATTACCTTTGGCCTAAAGAGTTTGTCATACATACAGATCATGAGGTATTGAAGCACCTTAAGGGACAAACCAAGCTGAACAAGTGCCATGATAAATGGGTGGAGTTCCTAGAATCTTTTCCTTACGTGATCAATTACAATAAAGGTAAAGAAAATACCGTTGCTGATGCATTGTCATGAAGGTATGCTCTTATCAATCAATTAGATTATAAATTGCTTGGTTTTGAGTATTTGAAAGATATCTATGAAACTGATATTGATTTTGGTGAGATATATAAGTCTTGTGTACAAGGTGCCCATAAACAGTATTATCAACAAGATGGCTACCTATTTCGTGAAGGTAAGTTGTGCATACCCCATGGTTCTATTCGAGAAGTGCTCGTTAATGAAGCCCACAGCAGAGGACTTATGGGCCACTTTGGTGTAACCAAAACTTTGGCTATACTTCAAGAACATTTTTATTGGACTAAGATAAAACGCGACGTGATGAGAAACTATGAGCATTGCATTGCCTGCAAGAAAGCTATATCACGAATCAAACCACATGGTTTGTATACACCATTGCCAATACTGGATGTATAATGGGTAGATATATCTATAGACTTTGTTCTAGGTCTTTCTAGAACTAAGAGTAGGAAAGACTCATTTTTTGTTGTTGTAGATAGATTCTCTAAAATGGCCGATTTTATTGCATGTCATAAAACTGATGACGCTTTAAATGTTGCTTACATGTTTTTCAAGGAAAAATTCGATTGCATGGAGTACCACAGACCATCGTCTCCAATCGAGATGCCAAGTTTCTTAGCTATTTTTGGAGGACCTTGTGGGGCAAGTTAGGCACCAAGCTGTTGTTCTCTACAACGTGCCATCCCCAAACGGATGTTCAAACGGAGGTAGTCAATCGAGTTTTATCGACCTTATTGCGGGCCATCATTAGGAAAAACTTAAAGACGTGGGAAGAATGCTTGCCACACATAGAATTGGCCTACAACCGATCAGTTCACTCGGCTACTAAGCATTCTCTTTTTGAGGTGGTATACGGTTTCAACCCTTTAACTCCTTTGGATCTAGTCCCTTTGCCTTCTAACCAATTAGTACATGTAGATGGCAAAAGAAAGGCTGATTTTGTTAAACAGCTTCATCAAAAAGTCAAAGAGAATATTGATAGCAGAACCGAGCAATATATTTGTATGGCAAACAAGAGACACAAACGAATTGTATTCAAACCCGGTGATTGGGTTTGGATCCATGTGCGTAAGGAAATATTTCCCGAACAAAGGAGATCTAAGCTACTACCAATGGGCGATGGTCCTTTCCAAGTCTTGGAGAGGGTCAACGAAAATGTTTACAAGTTGGACTTACCAGGTGAGTATGGAGTTAGTGCTAGCTTCAATGTTGCTAACTTATCCCCTTATGATATAGGTGACGATTTGGGGACAAATGGCCTTGAAGAGGGAAGAGTGATGCGAGCTTAGTGGGGGAGTTAGCTGCTGACCCCATTGAGCTTCCTTTAGGTCCCATCACTCGATCCTGAACTAAGAAGTTCTAAGAAGCTATAAAGAGCTACATAGATCAAGCTTGGGGAGAATAGGTACATATATAGGTCGGCATGAACATGGATAGCTGATGATTGATATGGCCAGCACCTCTTTATGGACACCAAGGGCCAAAAGAGCTGATGGTTTCTTCTTCCAAGCTGACCATCCAACTCTCCAAAGAAGCTTGAAAGATTTCACATGGCTGGAGATCCTTTCCACGTGGAATGACCATTCGCTTTTGTCCATTCACACCTAAGGGTCTGTTCATTTTTGGCCTTTCACACCTATTGGCCATTGAAGAACTCAAGAAGCTATTAAACTACTCAAGGTTGTTCAGCTAATCAATGCAGCACAATTAACCTTGTTCTCCCCCTTGGCCGAACCTCAAGTGATTAATCAGCTCAACACTTAATTCTGTCAGCTAGGAAGCTTCCAAGGAATTTCTAGGAAACTACAAGGATATTTCAGCTTCCTTAAGATGTTAATTGTTGTCCATTCAGCTCACTAAAATGCCTATTCAGCTATCTCATGTAATGGCTATAAATATTTAGCTCATTTCATTTTGTAAGGACTTTTGATCATTTGATGAATATCATATTACATTGTGAGTGTTCAAACTCTCTTTATTCTCTTGAGACTGAATTAACTTATCGAGACAACTCTTGTGGCATCAATCATGTCTTTCTTCGAACTTATCACTTTGTTAAGTGTGACGTTCACCTATACCTGTGGTTCCTATCTTTCATAGATAGCGGGTCAAGGTTCTTCGATTTATCCTTAATATTTCCACCACCTTATTCCCTTAAGTGCTACCATAGGTCTCGAGTCAATATAGCCCATTGTGTTGGTTGAACCTTAGCCTTAGACGAATCTATTTCCTTTGCTACCTTAACCATTTCTCAACCATTTTGTTTTAACCTATCATCCTTATTTTAAAACCTATTTTGCAAACAAACTATTTTTACTTGATTTTACGATCGGACAACTATTAGTGCTCGACTCAACACTGAGGCGGGATCGTATCAATATCGGTCAACAACTGAATGGCGGCAAGTGACCAACATGGGTATTTAATCTCTATTAATATAATTTCGTTTGTAATATTCAATTAATTCTAAATGGAATATTGGTATGTAATTTTCGCTATCAATATATATTGGCAGGGTACGAGATCAATAAAGACCGTTTTCATGAGTGCTGGGGATTTTGCGTTCAATTAACGATCAAGGCACAGACTACCTTTGTAACATACCTTTCGAATAGTGGACACAAGCATACGATGACGGCCTACGATATGGTCATATGACCACAAACCTAGATGATAAATTCTGTTCTGAAAGGAACGAGTCATTTACTGATAACCTCGGTTGTGCAAGAGACATATTTTTGTTTGACAGCACTATTTCCAAAGCAGGGAGGCTATGTATGGTTCCGGAAGGTATTACAAGAAATTAACTAGGCGAAGGCGCGGGCCAACACCATGCACACAGTGTGGGAAATATCGTGTACACCTGATAAATAGGACTTACGACTGTGGGACGTTTGACACACTTTGTTATCCATGCGCTCATGCAATTGCAGCTTGTTAGAATCTCTATTTGGATCCCATGAGATATGTCGACGAAGTGTACAAAATAGAATACATGTACAATGTGTGGAGACATGTATTCCCACCGGTCCTAGATGAACGTAAGTGGTCGTCTGTATCGCTTGGTCCTTTTTAAGTTGTTACCGGATACAGAATTGCGTTGCAAACCAAAAGGTCGACCTTGCTCAAGTAGAATACTTAATAATATGGATATCTAGGAAAGAACGAACCAATAGAAGTTGTGTGGATGGTGTAGGAACCCAAGCCATGCAATTTGATCATGTCCAAACCTAAATAGTTGATAATTGCTGTAATAAAACTATGTTGCATTATTTCTATTGCGCCTTATTCAAATAAACTTCTATTTTATTAAAAATATAAAAATAATTTACTATTAAAATATTAAAAACAACTTTTATTTTATTAAATGATACAATATAAAAACAATTTGTACAAATATATTAAAGAAATTCAATGTATATAATGGCAGAATCAATGCCACATGGGGGTGCTCAATGATTACGCATTGTATTTCTCTTTAGTTCAGCTTCCGGCGGGGGTTGTTGGTTGCTCCGGTTGTGGGTGTTGGGAGGATGGCCCACCTTGATAGAATAAAGAATATAGATGTGTTTGCATCACCCACGGAGGAGGTGTTTGAATCCCATAAGGCGATAGGGATAGGTAATGAGACGAGCTCCCTGACGATGCCTCGTGCGATCCCTCCAGTGGCGATGGCCTATATATCATCGGTTAAGTCAGAGTCGTCGGGAAAGGAGATGCACCGGGCCATGCATTCCAACCTAGCATAGGACTGGGAAAAGGGAACATATAGGGGTTAGGATACATATAAGGGCTAGGATACATATAAGGGCTAGGATACACACCTGGCATAATCTGAAGGGGATGTGCTGTGGGTGTCGTCGGTTGAGGCGTTGGGCCTGGTGATTGTATGGGCACTGTTGATGGGCCCGTGCCGTCATTCTTTCTCATTGGATTTAAAGGGCCCTATCGTTCCCTTTCGACACGGATTCGCCGATGCCCTTGCTCTTTTGATAGCAAATATGCCTTGCTATGGATCCTAAACCATGGCATGTAACCCGACCCGCACACTAACTCTAGGACAATGATCAATTCGTGAGCAGGTATATGATCATACTGATTTCCCCAAATTTTGATATATTTCAAGAAGAATACCGGCCAGTTCATATTCGTTTTTCGTAAGTCAATTTTGTGCTCATTATCGAGCATCTTAGGTGCCTCAGGGATCAGTTGTCGAAATCCAAATTGCCGCCACACTCTATCCGTCAGGTGCATCTCGACAATAGCGTAGTTGACTAATGAGAGACCTTGATATGAACTCACCTCGATGATGATTCGAGTCGCTTAGATTGCCCGATCGTTAAAATGAGAAGTACCGTTCAATTTAGAACCAAGGGGTTAAATTCAGCAAAGTATGGTGTTTAGTTTTCAAAATAGGTTGAAAATGGCTAAGTAAGATATGTGATGGATTCAGCTAAGCAAAGAGGCTAAGGTGATTTGAATATGGAAATGCAGATGGTCCAAATGGCTTTAAGGTTAAGAAAGAATCAGTACTAAAATAGAGTACTAACCCATGATTGTAGTAGTGATAGGCAACCTCTGATTTTGGCTTTATTTGGTGGCGTCCCCCGCACATCTCCCGATACATTGTTGCCAGCACGGCAGACCCCCAACTTAATTCTCCAGCTGCTCTAAAATCAATGAGTTTCAACAGCCACCTCAGATGTACAAGGTTTCGTGACAAGTCCAACATCAAATAACCTCTAATCATCTTAAGGATGTATGCTCGAGCATATCGTATTCTTTCTACTTCAGTCGAATCATTCCCCGGCTCCAGGAACGTGTCTCGTAACCAACCCATCTCGATTTGACCTCCGTAAATATTATCTGGAATCGCACCCAAAAGATCGTAGCATATGGCTCCCCAATTAGCAGATTGAACGAACCTGGTGAGTGCGGACTCATCCACCGGCAATCCTAATTGTAACAGGATGTCCTCCAAAGTCATAGTATACTCTCTGCATGAAAGATGGAATGTGTGAGTGTCGGGTCTCCACCTCTCTATTAACGCGCTGATGAGTTTCGGGTCCAACTTGCACCCCCAGCCTATAGTGGCCGTGTAATATCCTGATTTTGTGGGTCTGTGCATTTGGTTTGTTGCAGGGCTAAGTTAGTAGGTTAAGGCCTTGAGGTGTGTATTGGGCTCAGGTTTGGGCTTAAACCTGGGTTAAATTGATTATAAATAGTGCTAGTTTATAAATTAAGTTAAGTAAGTATGTTTAGTAGCAAGTTGGGCTTGTGGCCCAAAGTTTGGAGGTGCTATAAATAAGCATGTAGGTCGCGTCACAATGGGGAGGAGTTTGGGCCCTGTGTGGCCGCTTGGGGACCAAAGTCGTTGGGTCAAAATTCGGCACTGAGAAGGGAAGGGGGATGGACGGTACAAAGGCTACAATTTAGGAGGTTTATTTCTTTTATTTTATGTAGATAAAAAGCTGATAAAATGTTGATAATTAAGAGGGAAGAGTTGGTTTTAAGGTGGCCTCTTCTAAAGGAGAGATAAGGATTGGGTTATCATGCAGGATAAGAGCTATCAGGAGGGAGAGAGTTGGCCGAAACTCCAACTCTGAGGTGTGTGTGTATAGCCGAATTTTGTAGCTAGTTGTTCATCTTTTCTCTCATTCGTTTTTTCTTTTTTTTCTTTCCTCATACTTTTCTCTCTTCTAGCCGAAATTCCTTAGCCTTATTTCCCTCTCCAAAATTCTCCCAAAAGCCGAATTTTTTCTTTGTTCATACCCTCATCTCCCATAGCCGAATCTTCAAGGTGGTGTCTTTTTCCCGAAGGTGCACCATAAGCCGAATACTCCTCTTTAGTTTGGTAAGTTTTCCACCTTGCGATTTCTCTCTTTCTTTCTCATTCGGTTTCTAACCCGGATCATTTGTTCTAAGGCCCTGTCGATTTCACTCTCTGCCCTTGGTAACCGAATCCTGTCTTGCTATAGTTAGAAGTGCTGATTTGTGGGAAAGCCGAAGGTAGGTTGGTGTGGGGTGGCCGAATAGCCTTTCTTGTTCTTTATTCTTTTCGCCGATTAGCATAAGGGTCTAATGGGTTGCAATTAAGGGGTTGGTTTAATATATGGGTGTTGGCCGAATGTAGGTTGGTGGTGAAGGTTTCTTTAGGGCTTTTCGGGATTCGACAAACTAGGTAAGGGTTTCGTTTAAACACTATGATTATTGAGTAGATCTCATCGGTTGATTGGTTTAGTGACCAAGGATTATTATGGACTCGAATAGTAGTGAAGCCGTAGGAGAGGTTGGATCTGTAAAATGAACTCCAAAATACATGTAGCGATCTGTGTCAGGAGTGCTCGATTGGCCATCCGGGTGTGGGCCGACATCGGAGTTAGATCGTAGGCCTATAGTGGTAGTCTAGAGGGACGGTAGCGTGGAAGCAGTAAAAGCGTTAGTACGAGAAATAGGTGTGTAACTCTTACACACTTTCCTTACTTATTATGTTAAATGTTATGTGTTGTTAAAAGCTAGAATGACGGCAATGGTTACCAAATTACCCTTGTGGGTTAAAGGCGAGGATGCCTTGTAAGTTGTTATGTTTCTCGCGTTGATTGTGATCTATGAGAGCATGATATTCTGTATACATAATTATGTATGTTAAGCATGATCATACTGATATTGTTAGCATAACTCTGTGTTATGGGTGATGAGAGGAGGGGGAAGTATGATCTATCAAACTGTCACCAGTGATTTGGCATCACGGCAGTGGGTTGGCCCCACATATTATAAAAATTGTGACTAAGTCTCAGTGGTTTGAGACCACCAGTGGTTTGGTACCACATATATTAATTTTGTAACTCCGGTTACCAGTGGTTTGGTACCACCAGTGGCTTGGTGCCACAAGGGGTAGATTTGGGAGACATGGATGGATACTTAGGTTGACGGGTTGCATGACATGCATATGTGTAAATGAATTTGTGTAAGAGCATAACTTCTCTTGGGATGGGGATTTATACACTGAGTCTCGGTGACTCACCCCTTCCTTTACATTTTACAGATCAGGCTTAGATCGTGGATATGGAGCCGGAGTGGACTCGAGGTGGCCATGCTCAGCATTTGTTTTATATCAAAGTTTTCTGTTTGGACTTAGCTGTTTTATTTAAATTTTGGGTTTTCATCGTTGTAATAAGGCCGCCTAACTTTTATTTTTGTGATGTTTTATTTGGTTGTTTTTTTTATAACTTTCGATAAGCATACTTGGTAAATATGAATTGGTTGTTTTTAAAACCTCGATAAGAATGTGTTTTCTGAAATGTTCACTGATTAAGTAATAAATATGGAGTAACAATTAAGCAACTAAAATTTTCTAAAACAGGATTTAACACGTTTTGAACACCACAAGGTTCAAATTCGTTTTCTCTATAATTATTCAACAGTTTTCTCCTTAAACAAAATTGACACGTCGATTTTCCAACATTTTCTTTCCCGTAGCACGCCAGACTCGGTTGTAGTGGTTAGGCCGAGTTTGGGGTGTTACATTTTGGTATCAGAGTCAGGTTCAAAAGCTCGGTTGTGGGTTTAAGGCCAAAATATGTTTTGAGGGGTGTAAAATGATTTTTAAAGAGATGAATATCTCGGAAAGCATGGCACCTGAGTCTCCGGCACCGATCCACCCAGGTAAGTACCCTAACCTTTGATTTAAGGTTTATGTGTGGGCTTTGGGGGCTTTAGACGTAGTTGAGCATGGTAAAACTGATGGACCATAGGGTTAGTTTACACAATTTCTTAATTACATAAGACTTAAGCCGAATCAAACAAACCTGTGAGTAAGTCACCGAGTTAGGGTGTGGCAACAGCCATGCGCATGTCTAGGATTAGATTCATGAATAGCTTGGTATTTAAGCAGTCCTAGTGACTCACCTCCTCTTCGCTCGAATCCTACCTGGTGTGTAGTGACTGTTCACTCTGACCATGAGGACTTGTCCACAGGCTAAATCCGATAATTAAAACCCGAAAGGGACCAGCCACACTGTTTTGTAAAAACCCTAGTTTTGGAATTACCCTATATGTAAATGTGGTCTGTGGATGTTGATGTGTGATGAATGTACTTAGAACTAGGAGATAAGCCTAGAACTGAAACTGTAGATAGGTTCGTATTCGAGAGAATTACTTCTAAAACTATCTTTCATAAAATTGTTCGGGGATAAACAGTGAACAGAATTAATAATTCATAAAATTCTTAACCAGATAAACGCGAACGAGAAGAATGAGTACACGAGGTCGTGGACGTCCGTCGCGTGGCCGGGGAAGGGGTAGGATGACTTTGTCAGAGCCAACAGGGTTTGGCCATGGGTCTGGGAATGTGATGCCGGATCTGCCGGCGGCGGAAGCTGAGTTTTAGGATCAGACTGGTGGTAACGATGCGGTATCTCAAGCGGTACTGCGGGTACAGGAGCCCGGAAATCGGTGGTTAAGCGACTCCGGGCTAACAGAGCAGAAGTGTTTAGGGGAGTTTCTGGAGTGGCTCCCAACACTGCTGAGTACTGGTTAGAGGCAACAGAGCGTATAATGGATGACTTAGACTTCTCGGCTGTGGAGAAGTTGAAGGGGATAGTGTCTCTTCTCCGGGATGAGTCGTATTAGTGGTGGCTCACGGTTAGGGATGGTGCAGTGGTCGATGATATCACCTGGGATTTTTTTAAGGTAGCCTATCAGAGGAAGTATGTGGGAGCTGGTTATACTGATGCGCAACGTAGGGCGTTCCTGAATTTGGTTCAGGGGAGTAAGTCGGTACCTGAGTACGAGGCAGAATTTTTGAGGTTAAGTAGGTATGCTCGGGGTATGGTGGCTATGGAACATGAGCGTTGTGTTAGGTTCGAGGATGGGCTAAGAGATGAGCTGCGAGTGTTGATTGCACCTCAGCGAGAAAGGGAATTCGCCGTTCTCGTGGAAAAGGCCAAAATAGTTGAGGAGGTGAAGCGAACCGAGAAACGGATTCAGGATAGAGGCAGGGATAAAAGAAGTTTTGGGCCATCAAGGTCTGGTGGAAGTACTCAGAAAAGGGCTAGATTTGATGGACCGGATCGAGCCGCAAAGCCTGCTACGCTCAGTTGCCACCTCAGTGCGCTAGATATGGGAAGTCTCATTCGGGAGAGTGTTGGGCTGGTAATAGAGGGTGCTTTGAGTGCGGGTCAATGGAGCACCGGGTAAGGGACTGTCCGCGGAAGTTAGCCAGGACTCAAGCTGAGGGTCAAGGACGTGGTCAATTCAGGAGAGATGGTCAGCAGCCACAGAGGGGTCGAGGTGCAGCTAGGGGTGGTAATGGTAACGGGCCGAGGAGCACCAGGCCGAGGTGCTGGAGGTACTGATGCTAGACAGCCTGGGTTGGTCTATGCAGCCAAACGTCGAGAGGAGGGCGACGCATCGGACATTATAACTGGTACGTTTTTAATTTCTGGGTTGCCTTATACTGCTTTGATTGACGTTGGTTCAACACACTTATATGTAGCTAATAGCGTAGTGGGAACTCTGAACTTAGCCTATGAGATTTCTGCTAGGAAGATGACAGTAGTTAGCCCTCTAGGACACTCTGTGGTAGTAGACAAACTGTATAGGGATGTACCCCTAGAACTTCAAGGGGTCGTGTTTCAAGCGGATTTGATGGAACTACCCTTCGGGGAGTTCGATTTAATCTTAGGAATGGATTGGTTGGTTAAGTACCAGGCAAAACTGGACTGTGCGGCTAAGCGCATGGTGCTAAAATTGGCCGAAGGTGAAGAGGTGGTGATGATAGGTGAGAGAAGGAATTACCTATCTAGTGTGGTGTCCACGCTGAAGGCGGAAAAGATGGTAAGGAAAGGATGTGAGGCGTTTTTGGTTTATGTTTGTGCCTTGGAAGTTAAGGATTTGGCTGTAGGAGGTGTTCGAACGGTGAAGGACTTTGTCGATGTCTTTCCGGAGGAGCTTCCGGGTTTGCCACCGGATCGGGAGGTGGAGTTCGGTATTGACCTTCTACCGGGAATAGCACTAGTGTCTATTGCTCTGTATAGGATGGCGCCAAAGGAATTGGTGGAGTTGAAAGCACAGATTCAGGAGTTATTGGATCGGGGTTTCATTCGGCCAAGTGTATCACCTTGGGGAGCGCCTGTACTCTTTGTTAAGAAAAAGGACGGGTCGATGCGAATATGCATAGACTACCGTCAGTTGAATAAATTGACGATTAAGAACAAGTATCCGTTACCGAGGATAGATGACTTGTTCGACCAGCTTAAGGGAGCATCGGTCTTCTCCAAGATAGATTTAAGGTCGGGATATCACCAACTTAAGGTAAAGGAGGCGGATATCCATAAGACGGCATTTCGTACTCGATACAGGCACTATAAATTTCTGGTAATGCCGTTCGGGTTGACGAACGCACCAGTAGTGTTTATAGATATGATGAACTAGGTGTTTTATCCGTACTTGGATCGGTTCGTCGTAGTATTTATAGATGGTATTCTGGTGTACTCAAGGTTGGAAGAGGAACACGACGCGCATTTGCGGGTAGTGTTGCAGATTTTAAGGGAAAAACAATTATACGCCAAGTTTAGTAAGTGTGAGTTTTGGTTGAAGGAAGTTACTTTTCTGGGTCATATGGTATATGCGAAAGGGATAAGAGTGGATCCTCAGAAGATTGAGGCAGTATTGGATTGGTAACCACCTAAGTCGGTGGAGGAGATTCGCAGTTTCTTGGGGTTAGCAGGCTACTATAGGAGATTTGTGGAAGGGTTTTCTTCGATAGCGGCACCTTTGACAAAGTTGTTGAGGAAGGAGGTACCTTTTGTATGGACAGATAAGCAGTAGGAGAGTTTTGAGAAGCTGAAGAGGGTTTTGACTAAGGCTCCGGTCTTAATTCAGCCTGTGTCAGGGAAAGATTTTGTGGTGTATTGTGACGCTTCCCATATGGGGTTAGGTTGTGTATTGATGCAGGAGGGGAAGGTTGTTGCTTATGCGTCTCGGCAGTTGAGACCGCATGAAGTTAACTATCCGACGCATGATCTAAAGTTTGCTACAGCGGTTTTCGCTTTGAAGGTGTGGAGGCATTATTTGTACGGGGAGAAGTCGGTGATCTACACGGACCATAAGAGCTTGAAGTATCTGTTGACTCAGAAGGAGCTGAATTTGAGCAACGAAGGTGGGTGGAATTACTAAAGGATTACGACTGTTTGATTGAATATCACCCGGGAAAGGCAAACGTGGTGGCAGATGCACTAAGTCAGAAAGTGGTGTCAGATTTGAGGGTGATGTTCGCTCATTTTAGTCTGTATGATGACGGAAACCTGTTAGCGGAATTGCAAGTGAAGCCATCATGGGTAGATCAGGTTAAGGAGAAACAGCTGGTAGATGAAGTCTTAAGTGCTCGATGCTTGCAAGTGCAGAATGGTGGATTGGAGGGGTATAGTCTGAGCAGCGATGGGGTATTATGTTTTCAGGGGAAAGTGTGTATGCCTAAGGATGTGGAGTTAAGGCAGAAGGTTTTGCAAGAGGCACATAGCAGTCCATATGTTATGCATCCGGGAGGTAGTAAGATGTATCGGGATTTGCGGGAGCAGTTTTGGTGGCCAGGTCTTAAGCATGAGGTAATGGAATTTGTGGGTAACTGTCTGACATGTCAGCAAGTCAAGACTGAACATCAGTTACCGTCAGGTTTGTTACAGCCGATTAAGATTCCACAGTGGAAGTGGGAAAGGATCACAATGGATTTTGTGAGTAGGTTACCCCTCACACCCACTAAAAAGGATTCAGTTTGGGTGATTGTGGACCGCCTGACGAAGTCTGCTCATTTCATACCTGTACGTATGGATTTCTCTCTTCAGAAGCTAGCGAGGCTATATATAGCGGAGATTGTAAGGTTGCATGGGGTGCCAGTGTCGATTATTTCGGACAGAAACCCTAGATTTACATCAAGGTTCTGGAAGGCTTTGCATCAGGCATTGGGTACAAGGTTGGATTTCAGTACGGCATTCCATCCCCAGTCAGATAGATAGTCGGAGAGGGTGATTCAAGTCTTGGAAGATATGCTAAGGGGTTGTGTCTTGGATTTCAGAGGCAGTTGGGAAGAATTTTACCATTGGCGGAGTTCGCGTACAACAATAGTTATCAGGCGAGTATTAAGATGGCACCATACGAAACGCTATATGGTTGAAAGTGTCGTACCCCTACGTGTTGGACGGAGTTGGGGGAGCAGTAGTTATTGGGTCCGGAGTTGGTTGCTGAGACAGAAGATAAGGTGAAAGTGATTAGAACTCAGTTGAAAGAAGCTTCGGATAGGCAGAAGTCTTATGCCGACCTTAAACGGAAGGATATAGAGTTTGCAGAAGGTGACGAGGTCTTCTTGAAGGTGTCACCGTGGAAGAAGGTTCTGAGGTTCGGTAGGAAAGTCAAGTTGAGCCCTAGGTTTATTGGGCCTTACCGCGCATCGAAGCGAGTAGGACCAGTGGCTTATCAGCTCGAGTTGCCACCAGAGTTGGGTCAACTCCACAATGTATTTCATGTTTCCATGCTTAGACGCTATCGCTCAGATCCGTCACATGTGGTGCCAGTGGAGGAGATTAAGGTGAGCCCAGACTTGTCTTTTGAGGAGGAACCAGTACAGATCCTGGATCGGGATGTTAAGGTTTTGCGTAGGAAATCGGTCCCTTTGGTAAAGGTATTATGGCGGAACCATGAATCGGAGGAAGCGACATGGGAACCGGAGGATATCATGCGACAGCAATACCCTCAACTCTTTTGACCAGGTAAATTTCGAGGTCAAAATTTATTTTAAGGGGGTAAAACTGTAATATCCTGATTTTGTGGGTCTGTGCATTTGGTTTGTTGCATGGCTAAGTTAGTAGGTTAAGGCCTTGAGGTGTGTATTGGGCTCAGGTTTGGGCTTAAACCTGCGTTAAATTGATTGTAAATAGTGCTAGTTTATAAATTAAGTTAAGTAAGTATGTTTAGTAGCAAGTTGGGCTTGTGGCCCAAAGTTTGGAGGTGCTATAAGTAGGCATGCAGGTGACGTCACAAGGGGGAGGAGTATGGGCCCTGTGTGGCCGCTTGGGGCCCAAGGCTGTTGGGTCAAAATTCGACACTGAGAAGGGAAGGGGGGATGGACGGCACAAAGGCTACAATTTAGGAGGTTTATTTCTTTTTTTTTATGTAGATAAAAAGCTGATAAAATGTTGATAATTCAGAGGGAAGAGTTGGTTTTAAGGTGGCCTCTTCTAAAGGAGAGATAAGGATTGGGTTATCATGCAGGATAAGAGCTATCAGGAGGGAGAGAGTTGGCCGAAACTCCAACTCTGAGGTGTGTGTATGTATAGCCGAATTTTGTAGCTAGTTGTTCATCTTTTCTCTCATTCGTTTTTTCTTTTCTTTCTTTCCTCATACTTTTCTCTCTTCTAGCCGAAATTCCTTAGCCTTATTTCCCTCTCCAAAATTCTCCCAAAAGCCGAATTTTTTCTTTGTTCATACCCTCATCTCCCATAGCCGAATCTTCAAGGTGGTGTCTTTTTCCCGAAGGTGCACCATAAGCCGAATACTCCTCTTTAGTTTGGTAAGTTTTCCACCTTGCAGTTTCTCTCTTTCTTTCTTATTCGATTTCTAACCCGGATCATTTGTTCTAAGGCCCTGTCAATTTCACTCTCTGCCCTTGGTAGCCGAATCCTGTCTTGCTATAGTCAGAAGTGCTGATTTGTGGGAAAGCCGAAGGTAGGTTGGTGTGGGTTGGCCGAATGGCCTTTCTTGTTCTTTATTCTTTTGGCCGATTATCATAAGGGTCTAATGGGTTGCGATTAAGGGGTTGGTTTAATATATGGGTGTTGGCCGAATGTAGGTTGGTGGTGAAGGTTTCTTAAGGGCTTTTCGGGATTCGACAAACTAGGTAAGGGTTTCGTTTAAACACTATGATTATTGAGTAGATCTCATCGGTTGCTTGGTTTAGTGACCAAGGATTATTATGGACTCGAATAGCAGTCAAGTAGTAGGAAGGGTTGGATCTGTAAACCCAACGCCAAAATACAAGAAGCGATCTGTGTCAGGAGTGCGTGATTGGCCATCCGGGTGTGGGCCGACATCGGAGTTAGATCATAGGCCTATAGTGGTAGTCTCGAGGGACGGTAGTGTAGAAGCAGTAAAAGCGTTAGTACGAGAACCAGGTGTGTAACTCTTACACACTTTCCTTACTTATTATGTTAAATGTTATGTGTTGTTAAAAGCCGGAATGACGGTAATGGTTACCAAATTACCCTTGTGGGTAAAAGGCGAGGATGCCGGGTAAGTTGTTATGTTTCTCGCGTTGATTGTGATCTATGAGAGCATGATATTCTGTATACATAATTATGTATGTTAAGCATGATCATACTGATATTGTTAGCATAACTCTATGTTATGGGTGATGAGAGGAGGGGGAAGTATGATCTATCAAACTGTCACCAGTGATTTGGCATCACGACAGTGGGTTGGCCCCACATATTATAAAAATTGTGACTAAGTCTCAGTGGTTTGGGACCACCACTGGTTTGGTACCACATATATTAATTTTGTAACTCTGGTTACCAGTGGTTTGGTACCACCAGTGGCTTGGTGCCACAAGGGGTAGATTTGGGAGACATGGATGGATACTTAGGTTGACGGGTTGCATGACATGCATATGTGTAAATGAATTTGTGTAAGAGCATAACTTCTCTTGGGATGGGGATTTATACACTGAGTCTCGGTGACTCACCCCTTCCTTTACATTTTACAGATCAGGCTTAGATCGTGGATATGGAGCCGGAGTGGACTCGAGGTGGCCATGCTCAGCATTTGTTTTATATCAAAGTTTTCTGTTTGGACTTAGCTGTTTTATTTAAATTTTGGGTTTTCATCGTTGTAATAAGGCCGCCTAACTTTTATTTTTGTGATGTTTTATTTGGTTGTTTTTTTTATAACTTTCGATAAGCATACTTGGTAAATATGAATTGGTTGTTTTTAAAACCTCGATAAGAATGTGTTTTCTGAAATGTTCACTGATTAAGTAATAAATATGGAGTAACAATTAAGCAACTAAAATTTTCTAAAACAGGATTTAGCACGTTTTGAACACCACAAGATTCAAATTCGTTTTCTCTAGAATTATTCAACAGTTTTCTCCTTAAACAAAATTGACACGTCGATTTTCCAACATTTTCTTTCCCGTAGCACGCCAGACTCGGTTGTAGTGGTTAGGCCGGGTTTGGGGTGTTACAGGCCGCGTGCCAAAAACTCGATTCCCTCAAGTAATTTTCTATCAACGGTGATGGAGGACCAGACATATTACGAATATAACATTGTAACACCCGATTTATAGACTGTTATAAAAAATTATAAAATACAAATTAATTTAAATTACATAAATGAAAAAAATTAAATAATATTCAAAAATTAAAATTAACGCTTACCATTTTCATTTGTTCGATGGAGATATGTTTATGATCGAGACGAATTAATTCCCCTGCCATTGCTAACATGATAAAATATTTTGAAATTATAAAAAAATTAATACTAATTTATAAAAAAATTAAATTAATTAATTAATTAAATAGATCTTTGAGAAATTTAATGAGAAATTTGAGAGCTTTAGGGAGAAATTTGAGAGTTGTTTTGCTAAAATTTTAAGAAATATTGTGTGAAATAATAGGATGGGGGTTTTATACTTCGTTTTTTTTACTGTTGGACCCCCCAACAGTAAAAAAAGGCCATTGGGGGACTAAAACACGGAGCAAAATGCGCCCCTGGGGGAGCGTTTTTGCCACGTCAGCAAAGCATGTCCACGTCAGCGCGTTTTGTGCTAACATGGCAAAAACGCTCCCCCGAGGGCGCAATTTCCTAGAAATTTTTCCTTAAAATGCTCCTACGTAGACGTATTTGGCTAAAATCGGCCCTTTCCGATAAATAATGCTGAAATCGACCCATTTCCGTAAATATACTTAGAAATGGGCCTTTTTAAGTAAATTAGTCCTTTTTAGTATAAACAAGACTTAGAAAGTGTTAAAAAAAAAAAAACTAATATCTAAGTTTGATATAAAATGTTCATGATGATGAAGCATCCAGACGTTTTAAAATGAAATAAAATATCAGAGAATTTGGTTACGGAAGTGTCAAATTATGAGAGCCAAGAATTGCATATGCTAATTGGGTAATTTAATTAATATTCAACATTTCATAATTGAAGTAGTTAGGTAAAAGAATAGCAGCAGTGAGTCAAGTTGCGCTTCACATTTTTCTTGGCACAGGGAAAAAGACTCGTCAATAAATAACCAACCCCTCATTGATGGGAAGTGTCCCTGTTCTGTTGCCCACTATCTTATTTCTAAATCCAATGACTTATCATTTTCACTTGAGAAAGGTGAAATAAAAGACCTGGGTTTCGACTTATCATAAATTTTGGTAACTCATTGCTTTGAAACTACACGACACCCAATGTCGAACCGAATGACATCTTAAATCGTCCTCCCAAAACCACAAACAAAAATAGTGACACCGTTGTCCCACCTAGTACTAGTTGAGATAATGTATGTAGAATTGAGTTATGTTGAAGGTCTTGGTTCTTGTCTTTGAAGGGGGTGGGGTTTCGCCTTCGGCCAGCCAGAATAGAACAGAACTTACGTTGGGCCTACCCTTGTATATCAAGTGTTTGCCCTGCCATCGAGGGCACCGCCCTCGATTTTGGTTCCAACTGCACATGCATTGATGGTTCAGCCACAACTTTACTTTGCATGTCACGCAAATGAAATGGAACTCCTATGCCTGGATCCATTTCATTCACCATGCATGCATGGTTTTTAAGATGTTTTATTTATTTATTTATTTATTTATTTATAGAGATCTACCTAATTGCAATGCCAAAAATCAGTTATCCATTTGATACCATGTGTTTTAAAAATTGAAGAAACACATAACTAGTTAAAATTCAATTCAACCCCCCAAAAGTTTGGTAAAATGTCCAATTATGCTGATAACATATCCATTTATATATATTTATAAATAAAAAGGAACTAGATAAAGAAAACTATGTATTTTTATTCTGGGATATTTATTAATTATATATAAGAAGTATAAATGATATAAAATTTTATATTCCTAATGAACATGAGAGTCCTAAAGTATATTAGACATCTCATTCTAATGGACATCCACTTTATAAAAATATAAAAATTATAATACTCTCCATTGAATTTCTACAGATACATAATATCTCTCGTCAAACCCTATTAGAATAAAATTCTTATGGAAGGAAACACACATATATAATAATAGGCATAGCATGCTACCTTATTAAAAACTTCACTAGAAAAGTTCAATGAGACAACCTTAGTTAACAGAAAAATATTACAACCACATAATATCTTAAAGTTTATGTTTTTCTATCTTGAATTTTACTTTTCCAAATGATCACTTGAATGAATTTGAAAAATGTTTATACCATCATTCTTCTAAAATTCATGAGTAACGAAGAATTTTGAGAAAATATATTTTGATCTGTTAAGGAGTTTCAACAATAATCATTACAGACTTTGATAATGATCCTTCTATAAAAATACATATGGGCATGTTGAATCATTTTTGTAATCTTCCTTCAACTATCATGCATTGAGTTCAATTTACCACATATTTTAAAATCATTTCAATTCATATAAATATTTACTTAAATATATTGAATAATTTCCCAAGAATTTCTATATGCTTCTAACACAGTAAATCCTTCAAGGATTTTAATGTTAACTTCACTATATAACGATTAATATGAAAAAGTTATGACAATAAGCATTAGACCCATGTCCAGTTTTCTTGAATTGCTAGACTAATAAGATATCTAAAAATTATTGCATCCACTATAAAAATCAATTTTAGGACTTTGCAAAAAAAAAAAAAAAAACTTTATTTTTCAGATTTTGTTTTTGCGATACTATCACTTTGTATCTCACTAGCTTTAAATCTTTAGTTATTTGGACTACTAATCCAAAAACTTCATAATTGAGAAGTGAATTTAATTCTACTTGAATTGGGTTTTTCTATTTTGGTCAATCTATTATATGTCTAGATTTCTCAATAGATTTATTTAATATCCTCTCTCTTTTTTTTTTTCATTATTCCAGCAATAATATTATATACGAAATGGTTGTTGATACTTTTCATTTCGGTTCTATATTTTCTCATAGTGACATAATTTATTGAGATCTTTACATTTTCACTATTTTTATCTTTAGTTTTAGGCACATGAATATCTTTTAGAGTTTTGATGATTAGTTAAGTCTTGGGTCTCTTCAAGACCCATTCCACTATATGACCATCTTGATTATTTAATATTTTAAATTTACAAGAATTTCTTTATCTTTAATTTTTGGAATCAATTGATCTACCATGCTTTAAGCATACATTACTTTTATCCGTTCTAATAGGTTTTCCTACTAAGACTTCAACTCAATCAAAATATTAAATGATATATAACAATTGGTTATTCTCATTGACTAGTAAATGTATTTAGCAGTTAACTTGCACTAAAATGAATTATCTTTTGAACTTTTGGTTCAGATTAATTTCTATGAGGACTTATATACCGAGAAGTCATTTCAAGTATTTTGTTCAACCAATTATTATTTCTCTTTCCCTAATGTTAAGAAAATTATCAAATAAAAATAATAATCAACAAATAATGTCATAATTTAATCTCTAATTTGATAAAAAATAATTAATACTAAAAGGAGACTTTTAACTTGTAACCACCTGATTTTCGTCAATGTTTGAAAATTCAATTTCAAAATTGAATTTCATAAAACAAGTTAATTAGAATTTGTTAGTTAAGATAATTATGTGTCCAGTAAGAAATAATAGTTATATACTAAGTGATTCAATTGATTAATTTATTAAGAATAGAACAAAGATAAAATTACAAAATGATTGAAACTAAGGCTTAATTGAAGAGAATTAAAAGGATTTAATGTACAATTTTATTAAGGACTATGAAATGATTAAATCAATTATAATTTATGGAAATGCTTTAATAGGATTAAATCATCATTTTCCAGTAACCATTATTAAATTATATTTTAACAAATATATTAAAGTTGAATTAATATTAATTAACTAAAGTATATAAATACATTGTGATAAGTGGAAGAGAGAAGCGGTGGCCTTCATCATCCATGTGTCTCCGGATTAGAATTTTAGTCTCACAATCCGTGCAGCCTTAGGTGATTTCTTGGTTTCAAATCCACCTAAGTCAGCCTAACTATCGTAAAGTGAGATTTCGAAATAGAAATTCTCCAAGGCATCGAAAATAAAGCAGAAGCAACTCAAACACAAAGAAACAATGAGAGAATAGAAAAAACGACAAGAAAACAATGCTTGTAAGG
Source organism: Gossypium australe (assembly GCA_005393395.2). Classification (NCBI taxonomy): domain Eukaryota; kingdom Viridiplantae; phylum Streptophyta; class Magnoliopsida; order Malvales; family Malvaceae; genus Gossypium; species Gossypium australe. Next base: position 57,412,181 of record CM016615.1, read on the forward strand.
TGTTTGAGTAAATACTCTCAATAATATTCAACTATGAATGAGGATGCACTTGAATGAATATAAATGAGGGGGAAGACATTTATTTATAGTTAAGCTCTGTAACACCCCAAACGCAGCCTAGAAGTTAGGCCCGAGTCTGGAATGTCACATTAAAGGCACACTCCAAAACGATCTTACAATTTAACATTTTAAGGCCCAAAAGCCCAAAATCCAATATACCTTGTTAAGTTAAGAGGAAAAGTCCACCTTTTAGGAAAATGTTCATATATTGAGTTATTTCGATAACCATGTCATCTTTAGAAATTTTATGAAATTTATTAAGCAGATAGTTGGAACAATAATAATAAACCCAAAGTCTAAAGTCATTTAGGAGTTACATGGCCTTATTACAATCCAATGAAAAATAAACAAAGTATTTAAAACAATTTCATTTGAAAAGATTAAAGCATTTAAACGGCTTGTAGTGTGGCCATCTCTGAGTCCTCTCCCACGTCGAGCCATCTATTCAAGATTACCTGAAACATTAAATTAAAGGGTGTGAGTTTTGCAACTCAGTGTGTACAACCCTTGATAATCAAATCAACATACAATTATTCACATTGGGCCTAAGCCCTGTTGAAATCGGTGGTCTTGGGCCTTAGCCCACAATGACCTCATATCATATCATATCGCATCATATTCAACAAGATAATGCAAAACCCACCCCAAAAATCCATCCGCTACACACACCATTTCCCTTCCAACCTTATAACTCCTGTGGGGAATTCTAGCTCGACCCACCCCTCCGCTACACATCAAGGGTAGCCCAGTTGCGGTACTACCGAACGTTGCAGCAAAGCTGCTAATTATATATTGGGCTTAAAGCCTCCGGTGGATCCATACCATACGGCCATGTGATCCTCAATTCTTCCTCTGTACCATAATTCCCACCCATATGCATCCTAAGCAGAATATCATATGAATGCATCAACACACAAGTAACATTCATAAACTCATATTCGTCACATAGGGGTATTTTCGTCATTTCACTACCCAGGGGTATTTTCGTAATTCTACCCTAAAGTGGTATTTTGGTAATTTTGGCAAAATAGGGGTATCTTGGCACTTTTGCAAAACAAAGGTATTATGGTAATTTTGCAAATCAAGGGTATTTTGGTAATTTTGTAATTTTAAGGGTATTTTAGTAATTCTTTAAGCATAAGGGTATTTTAGTAATTTTTCAAATATAAGGGTAATCAGTCCCTTTCGGGTTTTAGTTATGAACTTTGGCCCATCTAAAAGTCCTTGCGGCTAAAGTGAACAGACACTATGCACTAGCTAGGATTCTAGAGAAGAGGAGGTGGGTCACTAGGACCGCTTAAGTACCAAGCTCTCCCTAGATCCAATCCTAGACATGCGTATGCCCGTTGCCACACTCCAACCCAGCGACTTGTTCACAGACATGTTTAATTAGATTAAGTCTTATGAAATTGAAGAGTTGTTCAAACTAGGCCTAAGTCCATAAACCCTAACATATTTGTCTACGTCCCCACAAAGCCCATCAAACCCAAATTACAACCTTACGACCCATTAGGCCCAAATCTTATCATATGGCCTACTAGGCCCAAAACAAATCCAAATCGTGTATCATGCGTGACTAACTCAATACGTTTCACAAACCAAACCATTTCATCAAACTTCGTCTCAAGGCCTACCGGGCCCATTTAGCCACTTTCAGCTTTTCGTCATTGCCGATATCGTGTGTGTAGTGTTTGTACACACCTGGTAACCTCGCGCGCTGCAAACCCCTTAGTCACGAACCTACAATCGACATTACTAGCGATTAACCAAAGATTTAACATATATTGACCAAAAACTGAAACCTCACCATACCTTACCGTGTGCCTCACGTTCTAGTAGCCCTTCCTTTGCTACTATTGGCGATTATCCTCTAGATCTGCACCCAAACACCTATATCGTCAAAACCAAGTGACCCATATTGATCATAAGTCACCCTATGAGCCACATTAGATTTGGCCATTTACTAAACCATGACTGGGTCGAGAACACTTACCACCTTGTTAGCAATCCTTACCTACCACGCTTGCGAGTGTTGAGTCTTACCCTTGTTAATACATGTTAACGACAAGGAGAGGTTAGATAGCCCTTCGGCTTTTAATAGAACACACTAAAAAGTTCAACTAAGCATTCACTGAAATTCTCCTTTAACCCTGCGGCTTAGATATCTACTTGAACAAGATTCAGTTTCCAAATGTGACTAAGAGTAAATAATAATCGATTCAGGTGGAGGAACAAACAACCAAGAACCGACATAAACAGGGGTTTCGGCAAACAGGGATTTCGGCAAACAGGGGTGGTGGTATTCGGCAATGGAAGAAAATAAGGATGAGGGAGAAAAAAAGAAAGAAAGATGGAAAATCCAAGAACCCCTTCTAAGGATTTCGGCACCCCCTTTTTATAGCCAAAGCCGATCTACCTTCCCCCCACAGTCCTATTCGGCCCCAACACTGCACCCTCCTCATCTCCTATCTTTTCTCTCTGATAATACCTTAATCTTATCCGAAATATCCTCCACATCCATCAGTCATGCTTACTACAAACTCTCTACGGCAAGAGTACAAAACCAACACAACTCTTGTCGTCCACCTATTTAAAATAAAACACTCCAAAATACACTCCTCCTACTCGAACCTTGGACCTCTTCAGCTTTCACACACCACACCTCATAGCTCCCAAGTGACGCCACTTTCCACTGGACCACAAGCCCATTTGTGTCCTATTTTCACTTAATCTACTTAAGAGACCTCATGCCTGAGACTAGGGTCCACTAAGCAAGAAAAATAAATTTTTACCTACGGTCTCCCTTATCTCTAAGGCTTCAAATAATCTCCGATAGTACCTTAATATTAATATTCTAAGTGCTACACCTATCTCAAAAAAAAAAATTAAATGCTCCCATTCCCAAGGCCCATTTTGCCCAATTCTTCTAGGCCCAAATTTGGGGCGTTACAAGCTCCCTCAAATCCCGGTACAGTTTACTTTATATCGACAGTTAAGATTAAGCCATTCTACAATGGAATTTCTTAAATGATTTACTGATGGATCTAGTGCCGTAATGATGCAAACCCGGTTGCACCATGTTACTACACAACTCGACGTCATCGAGAGTGGCCTAAGCTCGAGGGGCCTAAGTGCAACATGAAGCTTAATTACAAGCTCATTCAGCTCACTAAGCGTGCATGGCAATTTTATGCAAGCTGATCAGCTCGATTCTAGCTTATTGAGCTTGATTTAACTAGAATTCTAGCTCACCTCAACTTAGCTCAATTGAGCTCATTTCTATTTTTCTTCAATGTTTGCGTTTTTAATTTGCTGGAATAAAATAAGTATATTAGCTAAATTAGTTAAATTCAGCTCAAATAAATTAAATTGCGTTTTAATGTGTTAAAATTCTGGACATGTTAATTGAGTTTAAATGTGTCTTAGTTCATACATAAATATTAGCTAATTTTAATGTGTTAATTTTAGAACAAATTTATTAGCTGTTATTATTTAATATGTCCAGCTATCTAGTCATTAAATTTGTCTTTGTTGCAGCTGATTTTATGATGTCTTAAGTCGAATTAATGTTTCCTAAAAGGATTTAATTTGCTGAATTTATTTGGTGCAGGTACATGCTTGGAACGACATTAAAGAGAGGAAAATGAACTTGGTTAAGTGCAAGAAATAGAATTAAAGACTAGCAGCTGTTTTGAGCTTCTCCAAATGGCTGTTCGTGGAGTTCAATGGCCAAGATGTTGTTCACATTAAGTCCCATTAGCTCACAATATTTTCACACCTTGGTGGCTGCCCAAATCTATCCTTTCACACCATAAGGCCATTTGGACCCAAGAATTCACACACAAGGATGTTTGTGCGCCTAAATGCACATTAAATTTGCTAGAGCTCATTCGGCTACCCAAGGCTGAATTAATGAAGTGAATCAAAGTTCTTTAGCTGCTCAATCATTGAACACTTCAAGCTCAATTCATCGGCACATTTATTAAGCTGAATTGGAAGACTAAATGGATTGTTTATTGCCATCTCCTAGGCCTAGAGTTCACCAAAGGACTTGTAAACATTAAGTAACTTAGTCCAGCTCATTAGTAGCTAAATTAAGCTGATTGAAGGCTTCTAGAATCTGCCCATTAACGTCTTCCATGCTAGGAACCTTCAAGGGACATTCTAGGAAGGTGCCAAGAGGTTTCAGCTCATTAAGTTGCTACATGCTGTCCATTAGGCTACCCAAAGTGCCTATTCGGCTAACCTAGTTTTCTAACTATAAATACTTTGCTATTTCTATGTAATTAGGACTTTTTGTTGCTCATTGTTGAATGTTTATAACCTTTGTGAGTTTTTCAACTATCTTATTTCGTTTTAGACTCGGCTTGACTTATCTACTTGCTAGTGCCGTCATACTGTTTCTTTCCTAACTTATCACCCATTTCGAGTGTGGCGTTCAACCTAAACTATACCTTTGGTTCCTACTGATGTGAGCATACCCGGGGCAACCCAAGATGCCTATATCGATCCTCTTGAGCTTCCCTAAGGCCCATCAATTTTGAGTCGAATTCCAGCTCAATTAAACTTCAATCAATGCGGTTCAGGTCACATGAGTTTATTTCAGCTCATTGAGCTCGGTTTAATTTCTTTTCAACTCATTTTAATTATTTAATTGCTGGAATAAAATTTAGCTAACTTTAGTTTAAGTTAATTAAATAATTTAGTTAGGAATTAAATATGTTTTAAGCTATTTATTGTCTTGAGCTCAATTAATCTGTCTTCCTACAGCCATTTAAGTTGTCCTTAGGCCAATTAAGTTGTCTTAAGTCCTACAGCTAATTAATTTGTCTTAATCTAAGACAATTTAATTAGGAGATATAATTAGAATTAATGTACAGATTTTTAAGTTCATTGCTGTCGAATTTAATATGTCAAAGGGGGGAAACTTAATTTTTGAATTAATTGGTGCAGGTACATTACATTGGACGTCCAAGTGCATGACTGACATTTAAGGGAGTTTTTTTCAACTGGAATTAAGACTCAGCAGCTCATTCCTCTTCCCCAAGTGGCTGTTCGTGTAATGCAAAGGACAAGGGAGTTTTTAAAGCTGAATTAAACACATGATGGCTATTCCAAAACTCATTTTAATACTGGTAATTTTTCAGCAAAAGTTGCATAATGATTGAGCTTATTCAAAGCTTTGGTCGAACCTAGACATACCAATTCAGCTCCAATGCTTTCCAAATGCATTCAGTTGGTTCCTTCCTCATTAAGCTGACCATTGATCACACTCCAAAGACTTTTCCAGGTCCATTTTCACATTTTCAAGGCTATTCACGTCCTCCTTTAATGCTGGTATCTTTTCAGCCAAGAGTTGCATTTTAATGAGCTCATTTAAGCTCAATTGGCTAAACCTAGCTGCTGCCATTTCTCCAAGTGCATTTGCTCTTCTAGAAACCGTCCCTTGAGCTTCAATTCAGCTGAATTTAGCTCCAGCAATTTAGTGTTTTATTTCAAGAATTTTCTACCTTTTCTAGCTTCGTTATTACTTAGATATTAAGTCTTTATTTAGGCCATTCGGCTACCTAGCTGAACACTATAAATAGTTGTTCATTTTCATTGTAAAAGGACCTTTTTCCATTTTTATCAACTTGAATGAACTTTGTTCAAAGAGTGAGATTACTCCTCTCTAAATTCGTACGAGTTTCGGTCCGACTTATCTAGCGAAGCTAGTGGCATCAATTGTTCTCTTCTTTTCGAACTTATTACCAACCTGGTGTGGCGTTCGTCCATCTTTTTATACCTTTGGTTCTTACTTTGCTAAGTAATGGGTCGAGGACCATTTTCAAATTCCATCATTCACCTTAAACCAAATAGAAATTGGGGTGACACTCTATAGTGTTGAATCGTTTCTCGAGTTTAAGCTCTATTTTCTATCCCCACCAATTATCCCAAATTATCTATCATTTGTTTTTCGTTTATTAAACCGAGCCATCTAAGTTCCCAACCTTATTATTTCTTTGTTAACCGAACCTACTACAATTTTTAAACTTATCGTTTATTCTAAAACCCTTTGCTAAGCTTTCACATATTTTAAACCATTTTACCCATTTCTGACTTTGCCAACATTCTCCTCGTAGACGATCGGGCAAACCCGTCAACGACTCGAATCATCCCAGGCCGTCTCACATCACCTACCTTCTTAGGTAACGGGTCAAGGTCCTATCCCATCACCCAAACTACCTTAAGCATCCTATAAGTCTCAGGTCAGTACTCACTATAGTGTTGGTTCATTCTTGACACTTGAGCCCACTTCGTTCCAACCCCAGCATCCATTTCATTGCCTTTTTTTTCCTTGTTAGCCAAACCTTTGCCAAACCATTCTTGACTTAAGCCTATCCCTTCCATCCATATTAGCCATTTTAAAGTTCTCTTATTTCTTTGTTTAACCAAACCTATCTATAGCCTACCTTAAAACTCTTTGAAACCCTTTTTGCTTAAGCTTACACTGATGTGATCCGGCTCAGTGTTGTTGAATCGTTTCACTTAAGTGCCTGATCGTCGAAGAGGAGATTGTTCGTAATGTTGAAAAGGGGTAATCTTGGTTAAAAGGTAAGCGAAACTTTAACAAAAAGATAAGGTTAGGTTCTGATTGGAAATAGGTTCGGTTTAACAATAAAATAAAGATAGATAATATCCGGAATAGTGATGGAAATGGAAAAAAATGAACTTAACGTCAAGAATGGTTCAAAACTATATAACAGTGTCACCCCGATTCTTATATGGTTAAGGTGGTTGGATGGAAAGGTAGTTGGAGGTGAACGCCACATCGATGAAGGTGATAAGTTCAAGAAACAAGTTCGTTAGACGCCACTAGCAAGCTGGATAAGTCACACGAGACTCGTAAGAAATTTGAGATCAGGAAACCTCACAAAGAACACAATGCTCATATAAATTTTGGCAAAAAAGTCTAACCTTCAAATGTTTACAAGAAAGTTATTTATAGACACAAAGATGACTACTCAAATTCAGCATCTAAGTGTTCACACAATAATAAAAATTGATCACACTAATACATTAAAAATGGTTCAGGAATTTGGTAGGCTCATGTACTAGCTGAATGGACACTTTCTGTAACACCCCTTACCCGTGTTCGACGCTGAAACAAGGTACGAGGCATTACCGAAACATAACACATGCAATCGTACAATACCGAGACATAAAATTTTGTACAAATTAAAACTTTTCCAATTTCATCACAAAGTCCCTAATGTGGACCTACGAGGCCAAAAATATACTTTGGAAGATTTAAAAAAAATAGCACATAGCCGTGTGGATAAAAATTAGGCTATTTACCAAGCTTTATTCTATCCAAATACATTTACACACTCATTTAACCAAGTCTTCCAAGATTGCACATCCACAAAACGCATCATCATAAACATATAACTTGAACAATATTAGCCAACACAAATAGTCATGTACAAAATAAGCTATCAAATATTAGAGACCAACATTTTAGGCCACATCAATTATGACACATAACAAAATAACCAAGTCCTCTATACATGCTAAAATTCCAAAATAATGTTTTCGAAATAACAAAAGAAAGTTGATAGTATAATAAAATAATCTTTGACGATCTCCGAATCCCGAGCTAGCTTGGTGACACTATAAAACAAGGGAAAAGATAGGGGAGTAAGCATATATCTTAGTAAGTAAGTGTGTAAATAATAAACAAATTACTAACATGCCTTCAAAATAATACAATCATAACTACACATAGATTCACTATTTATTCAAGTTCAAACAAGCTGTTTATTCGAGTCATAGTCACTAAATTATGTTTATTCGACTAACATATCTCCTTACCATAAAATTTCCAGAATTTTTGGTTTAGCCAATAAGTACAGTTTATTCTTTAAAGTTTCCCCTGTTTCGCTGTCTGATAGTTCCGACCCCTCTACACTAAATATTAATTATCTCATTGTACAAAACTTGGATAATGTTCTTGTTTATTTCTCTTGAAAGTAGACTCATTAAGAAATTTAATCATATAAATTATAAACCATAATTATTTTTATACAATTTTTAATGATTTTCCAAATTCGGAACAAGGGATTCGGACATCATTCTAACCCTGTCTCACAAAAATTCAAATATCACAGAATATGAAATTATTTTGTTTACACTATTTCTTTTATGTAAAAATAGACTCATTCAGCTTTAATTTCATATATTATTCAACCTCTAATTCGATTTCCACCATTTTTGGTGATTTTTCAAAGTCACACAACTTCTACTGTCCAAAACTGTTTTGTTGCTAAATTTACTCTTCCATAATTTCACTTACTCCATTTCATCTTACCGAAGGTTCGATCAAATATCGAGCAAATTGTTCATAAATTTTCACACTTATACCTGTACTTATTCATCACAGAATCATATTCAATCACACTTAGTCCTTACATGATCACATTTATTTTCACTTAGTCAATTTCCTGTTGAACTCATTGGAATAATAACAGATACACGGTGGTCTGCACATAGTACCACCCTTGTAGCCGAAGCTATCTAGTGCACATAGTAGCCTACACTTAGTACTATACATGTGACCGAAATCATCACTTACACATAGTGGCCAACACTTAGTACCACACATGTGATCGAAGCTATCGGGTACGCATAGTAGCCTGCACTTAGTACTACACACGTGACCTAAAACCATCTCGTAGCTCTCTTGTAGACATAGTGGCCTACACTTAGTACCACACATGTGACCTAGCAACCTCATTCGTATCTTTTCTATTCCGAAGGTGCAACCGGGAATTCTCACTTTTCAACATTTTACCAATTCATCCATAATCAACCACAATTCATAATTTGCATCAAATAATTACTGCATATTCAACCATATCTCATATAATATAACAAAATATTAAAAATAAAAAAAATGATGTATTATTTACATACAAACTTACCTCAATGCAAAATACAGTAATTTAGCAATTTAGTCCACAATCTTTTCCTTTCCCCGATCAAGGTCGATTCCACATCTTTCTTGATCTATAATAACACATTTGACTTATTCAATGCTCACATTATTCAAATCAGCCCAAAAACATCCTATGGTGAAATTACAATTTTTCCCCTAAAGTTCACAAAATTATAATTTTGCCCCTAGGCTCGTAAAATATTTTTTTTACTCAATTTCCTTGCATTTTAGGCCTAGCTGAACCATTTTCATAATATGAGAGTCCAAAATTTACACTTATTCACACACTTGCACACATTTTACAACTTTTATACAAACTAGTCCTTTTATGCAATTTCATCAAAAATCACTTAGTAAAAGTTGTTTATCACACTCCAATCAATCATATTCTTCCATAAAACATCAAAATACATGCATGTCATCCATGGGTAAATTTTTAAACCCAATCCCTAGCTCAAAATAATGGTAGAAATAGGTAAATCGAGCTACGAGGATCTCAAAAATGTAAAGAACATTAAAAATAGGGCTAAAACAGACTTACAATCGAGCTTGGAAGCTTGAAAAACCCTAGCTATGTCTTCCTCATGTGAATTTCGGCCAAGGGGTTGAAGATGAGCAAAAATTGACTTTTAATTTGGCTTTTTAATTCATTTAATCACCAAACTACTGAAATGCCCTTAATTTAAAAATATTCTATTTCACCTATTTCATGTCCATTGTTTGTCCAAAAAATTAACCAATGGTTTAATTACCTTTTAAGGACCTCCAATTAAAATTTCATGGCAATTAGACACCTCTAGCTTCTAGAACTCAAGTTTTGCACTTTTTACAAGTTAGTCCTTTTGACTAAATTGAGTGCCCAAACATCAAAATTTTTGAACGAAATTTTCACAAAATCATTCTGTAAAATTGTAGATCATAAAAATATAAGAATATTATTTTTTTCCTCGTCGAATTTTGGGGCCCCGAAACCACTATTCCGACTAGGCCCAAAATCAGGCTTTTACACTTTCTTCCCCATTGGTGTGTGCATGCAAGCTTAGCCATTGGTGTAAAAGCTGTGTGCTAATTTATAAGTGTCCAATTGTGGATGGCTTTTTAAGGTGGAGGCCTTATGAGGTAATTAGTCCATTTTCAAGTTAGTGGATGGTTAAATGACTTATAAACCATAATGTTAAATTGTCTTTTATGTTAATAAAAGGTTAGATGTGTCATTTATGTATTAAAATGTTATAATAATAGAACAAAAAGATGGAAGTGGTCATCTTATATTCATCCATTTTTCACCGAAATTATAAAGAAAAGAAGGGAGAAAGCTTGTTAAATATTCGGCACTTGCTCGAGCAAATTAAGGTATGTTTGAGCTCGATTTTTGATAATTTCTATGTTTTCGTAATCGTTGCTTTGTGCTCTACAAAACCCATGCTCAAATTTTGTGAATTGATGATGTTTATGAAATGTGCCATTGATGAAATGGTGAGCTTTGTGATGAGTGTTAGTGTTAAATGAAATATATGTGTTTAATGAACATGTTTTGTTCTTAGAGTTTTGGTGAATTTAGCTAATTAGGGCTAAATTGAGAAAATAGCATTTTGAAGGATCAAAATGTGAAATAAATGAAGTGTGAGGGTTTGTATGAACACAAGCAAAATTCGGCTAAGCTTGTGTTAGGTGAAATTTTGTGAATTTGATGATTTTGTGAATTAGGGACTAAAGTGTCGAAATGTGAAAATGTGAGAACTATTTTGTAAAATGCCCTAAATGTGTATGTGTGGACTAAATTGAATGAGTTGGTGATTGAATGGATTGAATTTGAATGTGTATAGACCAAGAGAGGAGAGGATCTGATCGAGATCGAGGCAAAGAGAAAGTGCTCGATTAATTGACTGTTTCGGTATTTTGACATCCGAGGTAAGTTTGGACATAATACGTGTATTTATTTGTGTTTAATGTTATGAAATGAATGGTATGATATTGTTGAAATGTGAATGCTATGTGATAGATTGAATTAAATGGCACTAAGTGTGCGTATTTGGAAATGTGACCAAGAAAAATAGCACTGTGTGTACGGAGTAATATAAGCTTCGGCTTTGTGGTTAGCACTGTGTGTGCGATACCGATTCAAAATCGGTTTGATATGGATGTACTAAGTGTGCTATGCTAATTAAGCTTCGGTTAACTATTTAGGCACTAAGTGTGCGAATAAATTGAAGAAGGGACGAATGTTGATCGAAGTGATTCATGAGTACTGAGTAGCATAAATATTTGACAACTAAGTGTTGGCTAAGGTACATTCGGAACCTATGTGGTTGATGAAATTACGAATAAGTTTATGGAAGGTTAATTGAAATTATTAGCTTTGAATGATATGAGATATTAGATTTTAAAATAATCTATGTGATGACATGTTTTGATTTAATGTATTTTGCTACGAACTTACTAAGTTTTGGAAAGCTTACTGTGTGATTTGGTTCTCTGCTTTGCAGTGTAAGTAAAGCTAGCTCGGATTTGGGGATCGTCAGTATCTCAATCACACTATCGGCAAACTCTTTTGGGTACCTTTGGATAGATGTACATAGTTGGAATATGGCATGTATAGGCTAGTTGTTTTGAAATCATGATTGAGATTGGTGAGTAGCCATGAGATGTGGCTAGATATGTGTTAATTTTAGCATGAATGACTTTGGTATATTTATATATGGTGCATATTTTGGTATGGATTGTGAGTTGAGAATTTGACTATGAATGGAAGTTTTTGTGATGGTAAAATGTTAGTATGATTTAGTGAAATGGAGAATGAATGAAGTTTAGTATATGAATGTGTTCAATGTTGTATATGTTAGCTTATAAGATGATATGTTTGAAAATGAGAATGTATGAGTTGATAGATTAATTATATGATAGGAAATGGTTGCCAAATTGTGGGTGTAAACATGCTTAAATGTGCTTGTAGTGATTGACCCTAAGTGGGTGGCATTTTGGGTATTGTAAATGACCTATAATGTCACACGGTCATGGCACACGGGTGTGCCTGGTGACCGTGGGCGTAAGTCAGTATATGGCCTAGTAGTACACGACCTTAGCACGGGGGTGTTGGATAACCGTGTTGGTTTTGTCAGGATCAACCACGGTCAGGGTGCACGGGCGTGCTTTGTGACCGTGGGGGCCAAGTCAGGATAGTCCACGGCCAAGGCACATGGGCGTGCTTGGTGACTGTGGGAGTGTAGTCAGGATAGACCACGGGAAGGACACACGGGTATGTCTATTAGCGGTGGAAGGCACACGGCCTGCCCACACGGGTGTGTAAGCCCTGTAACTTGGAAAAGTTTTAAATTTTGAGAAGTTTCTATACGTGTTTCAGTTTAGTCCCGACCCCTCCCTAGCATGTGTTTATGGTCTTATACGCCTTAAAAAGGAACTATTTGTTTATGTTTGATATATTATGATGATGAATGATTTTGTGTCATAAATGGGTTGTGAAATGATCCTATTGTCCGGTAATGCCTTTGACCCTAATCCGGCGACAGTTTTGGGTTAAGGGTGTTACAATTAGAGTTAGCAAAAATCGAGGAGTACAGACGTTCGTGAAGTTTCGGAGTAAGTATTTGAAAATAAATTCAAAAAAATTCAAAAAAATTCAAAAAAATATATTATTATTAGTTCGTGTATAAGTGATTGTACAAGTGTTTTTGAATGTATTCATCTTAAAAAAAAAAAGAGAGAGACATTTGAAGTTATAAAAAGAAAAAGAAAAAAAAGTTTCTTTTAGCCAACCTTGCACCTATTCATCATTACGGTTATAAACCCACTTGAAGCCGACCCCTAGATTCGCCTGTAAGTCTAAATGAGTCTTCTACGAACTTATAGAGTAGAATCGAGTGGTAAAAGGCACGAGAGTTGTGAGCTTATTAGTGTGTAGAAAAAGCCAATATATCGAGTGCAAACACGAGTGGAGTGCCATCTTATTTTCCTTTGTGAGTGACTAAGGCTTTGTGGTGAGGTTCAAACAATATGTCTCTATGTTTCGAAAGAAAAGTTGTTGCTGTTGGTGGTTGGTCCGATCCATTATACCAAGCATCCAGCCAAAGCGGAAGGCAACGCATTCATAGAAACCGAGGCTTTAGAGAGTATGAACGTGTTGATGGAGATTTAAAGAGTAACAAGATAGCCATTCCACCATTTCAAGGGCGATCCGACCTGGAGGCGTACCTTGAATGGGAAAAGCAAGTAGAATTGGTTTTTGAGTGCCACGACTACTCGGAGGGCAAGAAAGTGAAGCTTGCGGCAAACTGGTTCTCCAATTATGCCATGATTTGGTGGGATCAATTTACCACGAGTTGGAGATGAAACGAAGAACGGCTGATATCAACTTGATTTGAAATGAAAGCCGTGATGCGCAAGCGATTCCTCCCATCTTCCTACCATCGAGAGTGAATTTCTTCAAGCCAAAGCACGAAAATGAGATTGTCAAGGAGTTTAGCGTCCAACGATTGTTTATGAAGAAAGCCCTATCGAGATTCCTATTCAATTAGGACTTCAAATCGAAATAACTTAAACTTCGAGTTTGAAGCCTATTACGGTGATGAACGAAAAGGTCCAAGTAATTATTTGTATGCGCAAAGACATTCATCCACGAAGATTCAATCTCGAAAAGATGATCGTATTTCATATGTGGATCCTTCATATCTTTCCCAATGAAAGGTTTCTCATTTTTATTCTTTTATGTTATCTCCCTCTTGTAATGAAATCGAAAAATTATGTGAAAAAGAAAAAAGAAATCGAAAAAGAAAAAAAGAATGAAAGAAAGCAAAAAGAAAAAAAGAACGAAAGAGAGCAAAAAGAGATTGAGAGCGAAAAAGAATGTGAGAAGAAAAAGAAAATTAAAAAAGAAATTGAGATTGAAAAGATGAAAGATAGTATGGAAGAAACGAGTGTTGTCGATGAAAAAGAAACGAAAGAAAAGGATGATAGTGAGTAAGAACAAGTGAGGAATGTTTCCACTAACCAACATGTGAGTTTTCCTCATGTTGTTTCTTCTCAGGTTTTCATAGATTGACAAATTCCAGCTTCATTACCTTTCCGATGAAAGGCGATTTCAATTGATCGAGACAGGTAAAAACATCGATAACCTTAGTCCACAAGCGTCTAAAGGTAAGTAAGGTAAAGGTTTGATGTTATTTGAGAATCAACAATTTCGTTTGAATGGTATTGATGAGAAAGCTGGAGACTTAAGTTGTGAAAGAGCTAATCATCTTGATTTGGTTGATAATCATAATTTGATTGATGATGATTTTTTTTACATAGTAATACGAAGCTTTTTCCTGCTCATGAGTATGACATTGGCAAGATTGTTCATAAAGTAAGATTAAATTAGCCCGAACAAAAGTTGGTCTTTTGTGATAAAAAGTTGACAAGTGAAACGCCTATTTTGCTCGTGTCTGATGATAATTTGAATTTTTTAATCTGTAGTGTGAAATTCCCATGTTTGCGTGAATATGTTTGAATGAAATTTAAAGGGTTTGCTTGTTTGAGTATGAGTATGCTAAAACCCTTGTTGTTTAACTTGTGTAAATTATTGGAGATAAAGAGACTCGTTCCGCCTTTTGGATTGAGTAATCAAACTCATGTGTTCAAACCTGGAGTTCGATATTCTGGTTCGTTATTAGGAAAAATTGAGAATCGTAAATTCTATGTGAACAATCTTTGTTTGTTTGATGATTTATCATTTTTTTCGAAAACAAAGTCTATGAATGTTGTTGCCTTGCAAAGTCAAGATCAAGTTTTTTATTCTGGAAATTATTTTAAATTGTGGTTTAAAATATTCGAGCATGCTTTGTTTGGTAATGATTTCAAATTGTTTCATGTCCTTCCTATGATGTTGGTTAAAGGACTTTCGAGTCAGATTGAAGCGGTAAGAGAACATTTTGTTTTTGACCCCAGAGCCCATTGTTTTTTATCTTTGTTCAAGGGATTTGAGATTTGGAATATGGTTAACTCTCGATTGGTTTGTGATTCCAGTTTTTGATGTCATTGCAATTTTTTATTTATAATGAAAAGGTAAGGCCAATTACCATTTTTGATCTCGGCATTGGTTTATATGCTCAATTCTTGAAAAAGATTTCAAAAGGTTCTTTAGAGATTTTAATTAAAAGTGTCACTAATCTATTTCATTCTTGTGTAGGTGACGCTTTGGAACGGTTCCCTCCTGAAGAGGGAGGGCGTGAAAATAACTCGTTTTCTTCTCGAACCATTTGTGGTTCTCAGAGTTTTGGAAACGATTCTGTTCGGATCATGAACAAAAATGTTTGTGATCTTGAAAAAATTTTCTCGAGCAAGTGGCCCGATTTGAGGAAAAATGATCTTCAAGAGGGAAGGAATGATGCGAACCCGGTCGCATCATGTTACGACACAACTTGAAATCATCGAGAGTGGCCTAAGATCGAGGGGCCTGAGTGCAAAATGAAGCTTAATTACAAGATCATTCAGCTCACTAAGTGTGCATGGTAATTTTATGCTAGCTGATCAGCTCGATTCTAGCTTATTGAGCTTGATTCAACTCGAATTCTAGCTCGTTGAGCTTAATCAAGCACAACTTAGATTAATTGAGCTCATTTCTATTTTTCTTTAATGCTTGCATTTTTAATTTTCTGGAATAAAATAATTATGTTAGCTAAATTAGTTAAGTTCAGCTCAAATAAATTAAATTGCGTTTTAATGTGTCAAAATTATGGACATGTTAATTGATTTTAAATGTGTCTTAGTTCATACATAATTATTAGATAATTTTAATGTGTTAAGTTTAGAACAAATTTATAAGCTGCTGTTATTTAATATGTCCATCCGAATCTAGTCATTAAATTTGTCTTTACTGCAGCTAATTTTATGATATCTTAAGCCGAATTACTGTGTCATAAAAGGGAATTAATTTGCTGAATTTATTTGGTGCAGGTACATGCTTGGAACGACATTAAAGAGAGGAGAATGAACTTGGTTAAGAACAAGAAAACAGAATTAAAGACTAGCAGCTGTTTTGAGCTTCTCCAAGTGGCTGTTCGTGGAGTTCAATGGCCAAGATGCTGTTCACATTAAGTCCCATCAGCTCACAATGTTTTCACACCTTGGTGGCTTCCCAAATCTATCCTTTCACACCATAAGGCCATTTGGATCCAAGAGTTCACACACAAGGTTGTTCGTGTGCCTAAATGCACATTAAATTTTCTGGAGTTCATTCGGCTACCCAAGGCTGAATTAATGAAGTGAATCAAAGTTCTTTAGTTGCTCAATCATTGAACACTTCAAGCTCAATTCATCATCTCATTTATTAAGCTGAATTGGAAGACTAAATGGACTGTCTATTGCCGTCTCCTAGGTCTAGAGTTCACCAAAGGACTTGTAAACATTAAGGAACTTAGTCCAGCTCATTAATAGCTAAATTAAGCTAATTGAAGGCTTCTAGAATCTGCCCATTGACCTCTCCCATGCTAGGAAGCTTCAAGGAACCTTCAAGGGACGTTCTAGGAAGGTGCCAAGAGGTTTCAACTCATTAAGTTGCTGCATGCTGTCCATTAGGCCACCCAAAGTGCCTATTTTGCTAGCCTAGTTTTCTAACATAAATACATTTCTATTTCTTTGTAATTGATGTGAGCCAACCCGGGGCAACCCAAGATGCCTATCTCGATCCTCTTGAGCTCCCGAAGGCCGATCAATTTTGAGCCGAATTCCTGTTCAATTAAACTTCATTCAATGCAGTTCAGCTCATTTGAGCTCGATTTAATTTCTTTTCAGCTCTTTAATTTTCTTGCTGGAATAAATTAGATATTTAAGTTAATTTAGTTAATTTCCTACAGCTCATAAATATGTTAGAATGCTCATAAATATGTTTGAGTCCTTACGTGTTTTAATGATGTCTTAGTCCTAGAAGATTTTTAATGTGTCTTGTTTAGAAGTATTTAATTTCTCTAGATGTTATTTAAAGTGTCTAAATTATGTATTATTTATGTTCAGCCGAATTTGGCATGTTTTTAATGTTGGTTCATGTGTTTTTGTAGGTAAGCTGAATTTAGAGTGCATTTAAGCAAGGTACATGCATGGATTTGGTTCAATGCATGGGACGATGCATGCATGGATATGTTCAATGAAATTTGAGTTGATTTATGGGTTCCCAAAGTGTCCATTCAGCCAAGCATCACCAGCAAATTAAACTCCTCAAGCTGGTCGATCCACTTCCCAAAACAACACCTATGCATTCACATTTGGAGTTCACACCAAGGACCATTTGGCTGATCATTGTTAACACTTCTAAAGACTTTTCCAGCTCCTTTTTCACACATTCAAGGCTGCTCACATTCTCCTTTATTACTGGTAACTTTTCAGGTAAAGTTAGCATTTTAATGAGCTCATTTAAGCTCATTGGCTGCACCTAGCTAGTGCAATGCATCCTTGAAGTGTCCAAATTTGTGCAAGCTGATTAGCCCCTTTCTAGAAGCTATCCATTGAGCTCCATTCAGCTGAATCTAGCTGCAGCAACTTAAGGATTTAATTCTAGAATATTTTAAAATGTTCTAGTCGAAATTGCTTAGCCATTAAGTTTCTGAATTAGTCCATTCGGCTAGCCTTGCATAGTTCTAAAAATAGTTGTTTAATTTCATTGTAAAAGGACTTTTTCCATTTGATCAATTGAATGAACTTTGTTCAAAGAGTGAGTTTACTCCTCTCTAAATTTGTACGAGTTTCAGTTTGACTTATATAGCGAAGCTAGTGGTGTCAATCGTTCTCTTCTTTCGAACTTATCACCAACCTGGTGTGGCGTTCGTCCATCTTTTTATACCTTCGGTTCTTACTTTGCTAAGTAACGGATCGAGGTCCATTTTCGAATTCCATCATTCACCTTAAACAAAATAGAAACTGGGGTAACACTTTCTAGTGTTGAATCGTTTCTCGTGTTTAAGTTCGCATCTCCATTTCCACCGACTATCCTACATTTTACCTATCTACACTTCACTTGGCTTTAATTCATCCTACTAAACCGAACCTAACCATTCCATCTTCTAAATCGATTCCCTCATCTATCAAGCTCCATTCCTAACTTAAAACCAATTTTCAAAGGAAATATCTTAAAAAGCTTCTGCAAACTCAACCTCAATTCGACTATCTTTTCGAAGACTTAACTCCTCCTCGTAGAAGATCGGGCAAACATTATGACTCGAATCATCACTGAGGTGAGTTCGTATCATTTGGTATCAGAGTTACAAAAACGAGGAGCACCGACGTTAGTATTCACTCTCAGAAGTAGGTTCGTAAAGTAAAAAAAAAAGAAAAAATTCAAAGAAAATTTGAAGTTGTAATTTATTTCGATTGTATTTCGTTCAAGTACTTGAAATATTGAGAAAAAAATATGAAAATTCAAAAAAAAAATATGAGTATAAAAAAAGACAAAAAAAAAAATGAAGTTCTTGAAAGTTTGCAAAGTTTTGTTTGTTTCCACTCTCTTCTACTATTCCCTATCTTCAAAGCCATCGATTGGTATCACCCTTCCCAACCCCAACGCCACACATACCTAATCTTTATTTTCTTTGTTGTCAGCATCCCCTATCCACTCGACGTTATACTTTGTACCCACTTTTGAAGCCGACCCTAAAGCCGCGATAAGTCTGCTAGAAACAAACTACGAATTTGTGAGAGAAAGATGAGCGGTAAAAGGCACGAGTGAATTCACTAAAGAAAAAGCCGATTTTGAGTGAAACACGAGAGTGAGTGACTTTTTCCTTGTGAATGATCTTGTGATTTTTTGTAGTGAGGTATTTAATTTTCTGTTTATTGTTCTTCTAACATTTTTACTCTCAGTAAATAAACATGTCTCAAGACGAATTCTCAGTCGATGACTTTCAATACTTGGTGAAAGAGTTGGGCCGAATGCTTGAAAGGAAGCTAAGTCCAATATAGAGACGGTTGGACCAAGTGGAAAAATGAGCTAGACGAAAGCAAATTTTGCCAAGCTGAGACACGGAGTCAAGATCATCACAGCGATACACGTCTAAAGACTATCCGAGAAGAGATTATTATCGTGACTCCTACTCAACAATGCTTTCGAGACAACGAGAAGAAAGTTTTGAGTTTGAGACTCTTCGAGATAATAAATGAGAAAGCACGAGTTATTCCTCGTATGCTTCAAAGAAGTCCTTCCCAAAGGAACGTTCCTGAAGAATTGAACGAGAAGCCTACGAAAATACTTTCTCTTTCTTTGAGCCAAACGATTATCTTTTTGATTCTTTTGTATTGTCCTCACAATGTAATAAAAATGAAAAAGAAGAAAAAGAAATTGAAATTAAAAAAGAAATAGAAATTGAAAAAGAAATTGAAAAAAAGAATGAAATCAAGAAAAGAAAAAGAGAAGTGAGAGAAAAAGAAAATGAAGAAAAGAAAATTGAAAAAGAAATTGAGATTGAGAAAGAGTGTGAAAAAGAAACAAAAGAAAAAAATGAGCGAGAACAAGTGAGTGATATTTCAACTAACCTATATGAAATCTGTTCTTGTTCTGTTGTTTCTTTTCAGGTTTTCGAGAAGTCGAGTGACGAGTATCAACTTTAATACCTTCTTGAATAAAGACGTTTCTGTATGATCTACAAAGGTAAGGTACACGAAATTGAGGGTAAGTGTGGTAAGACTCACATAGCACTTGAACTTCCACTACCCTCCTTAAATGTTGGAAAATTTTTTGTCGATAACTTCATCTTTAGAAAAGCTATGTGCCTTGATATGTTTTATCTTCCTTCCTTAATTAAAATTTATGTTTTAAATAATGGCAAGGAAAATTTTTTAATCAAAATCTTTGCGATGACAACTTTGAAGATGAAGTCGTGTTTAATCAACAACTGCAAAACTCGATTCTACGAGACAATGAATTTTCACTTAAGCATCTCAAATTATTTGATTTTGGTAATTATGTGAATCATTTACTGCTTTGCTTGAAATCCTCTAGTTTTTGCACATTTTTTTTGAAGAATGCCAAGAGTTTTGATTGTATGTTCTTGTGTATGCAAAAATCCTTTCTGTTTGACATATTTGACTTAATGACACCTTTGCTACATTTCGATGTAAGTAATCAAACTCGTGTGTTTAAACCCGAAATCTGTTTTGGTTCGTTTTGTGGAAAAATCAAGCTTCATCGAATTTGTACGAATAATTTATCTTGTTTTGATACTTGGTTTTTGAATAAGGTAAAGAAGTTTGACAATTTTGTTTTTAATTTAAAATCGTTCCTTGGGTATTTTCTGTGGTTGTACATGAAGTTTGCATTCCATTTGAAAAGGGCTAATTCAACCACGACGCTTCGACTACATTATACCCCCGAGGAGCGAAGGTTTGTGTTGATCGAGCAAGGTAAGAATGACCCTTGTTTTCCTGCTTTTAAAGAAAATAAAGGTAAGACTCTTGAAAGTCTTAAAACATTTTTGTTCTCTTCGGGTGGTGACAAACATCAAATTGATGATTTGGTTCCCGTAAATCATTTAGATCATGACGTGCTTGAATACCCTATATTGCTTATTGATGATCTATCTGTTTTGGTTGCTGATAAAAAGATTCTTGTTTTTGATAATTGTCATGATGCATTTTTTGGTGAGTCCATATTTAATCGTACATTCCAAGGTTTGATTATGCCACTTCGTGAACCATGTGAATCTTTTCAATTACCTACTTGTGACGATTATGTCTACCATTTGATTCATTACTCGCGATTCAATCATGACTTGTGGAAATAATTTAAGTTGTTTGAATGCCTTGAAAAGTATTCAATTATGTTTCGAACATTTGATGAGGCATTAGCGAGTGAGCTAGCTTGTTTGCATGAAAACTTGAATCTGTCCATTAGCATGCGTTTTACTTGTCTTACTATGCTCATGCTTGGACTACGAGTTTGTTTGCATTACTATTTGCTAACTCATGGTCATTCTTTTCAGTTGAACTGATTACTATCCGCCCCATTCGACCGAGGAAAGCCGAGTAAAAGGAATTATGTTTTAGAGAACCAACGGCTCGACTTGAGCACAAGTCGCTTTGAAGAGAGGGGATGATGTGAGCCAACCCAGGGCAACCCAAGATGCCTATCTCGATCCTCTTGAGCTCCCCAAAGGCCCATCAATTTTGAGCCGAATTCTAGCTCAATTAAACTTCATTCAATGCGGTTCATCTCATATGAGTTTATTTCAGCTCATTGAGCTTGGTTTAAGCTTAATTCAGCTCATTTGAGCTCAGTTTAATTTCTTTTCAGCTCATTAATTTTCTTGCTAGAATAAATTAAATAATTACGTTAATTTAGTTAATTTCCTACAGCTCATAAATATGTTTGAGTCATTACGTGTTTTAATGATGTCTTAGTCCTAGCAGATTTTTAATGTGTCTTATTTAGAAGTATTAAATTTGTCTAGTTGTTATTTAAAGTGTCTAAATTATGTATTATCTATGTTTAGCCGAATTTGGCTTGTTTTTAATGTTGGTTCATGTGTTTTTGTAGGTGAGCTGAATTTGGAGTGCATTTAAGCAAGCTACATGCATGGATTTGGTTCAATGCATGGGACGATGCATGCATGCCTATGTTCAACGAAATTTGAGCTGATTTATGGGTACCCAAAGTGTCCATCCAGCTAAGCATCACTAGCAAATTAAACTCCTCAAGCTGGCCAATCCACTCCCCAACACAGCACCTATGCATTCACATTTGGAGTTCACACCAAGGACCATTTGGCTGATCATTGTTCACACTTCCAAAGACTTTTCCAGATCCTTTTTCACACATTCAAGGCTATTCACGTTCTCCTTTATTTCTGGTAACTTTTTAGATAAAGTTAGCATTTTAATGAGCTCATTTAAACTCATTGACTGCACCTAGCTAGTGCAATGCATCCTTGAAGTGTCCAAATTCGTGCAAGCTGATCAGCCCTTTCTAGAAGCTGTCCATTGAGTCCATTCAGCTGAATCTAGCTGCAGCAACTTAAGTATTTAATTGTAGAATATTTTAGAACATTCTAGTCGAAATTGCTTAGCCATTAAGCTTCTGAATTAGTCCATTCGGCTAGCCTTGTATAGTTCTAAAAATAGTTGTTTAATTTCATTGTAAAAGGACTTTTTCCATTTGATCAATTGAATGAACTTTGTTCAAAGAGTGAGTTTACTCCTCTCTAAATTTGTACGAGTTTCGGTCTGACTTATCTAGCGAAGCTAGTGGTGTCAATCATTCTTTTCTTTCGAACTTATCACCAACCCTGTGTGGCGTTCGTCCATCTTTTTATACCTTCGGTTCTTACTTTGCTAAGTAATGGGTCGAGGTCCATTTTCGAATTCCATCATTCACCTTAAACAAAATAGAAACTGGGGTGACACTTTCTAGTGTCGAATCTTTTCTCGTGTTTAAGTCCGTATCTCCATTTCCACCGACTATCCTACATTTTATCTATCTACACTTCACTTGGCTTTAATTCGTCCTACTAAATCGAACCTAACCATTCCATCTTTTAAATCGATTCCCTCATCTATCAACCTCCATTCCTAACTTAAAACCAATTTTTGAAAGAAATATCTTCAAAAGCTTCCGCGAACTCAACCTCAATCCGACTATCTTTCCAAAGACTTAACTCCTCCTCATAGACGATCGGGCAAACATTACGACTCGAATTATCACTGAGGCGAGTTCGTATTAGTAATTAGGACTTTTTTTGCTTATTGTTGAATGTTTATAATATTAGTGAGTTTTTTAACTCTCTTATTTCATTTTAGACTCAGCTTGACTTATCTAGCTTGCTAGTGGCATCATAATGTTTCTTTCCAAACTTATCACTTATTTCGAGTGTGGCGTTCAACCTAAACTATACCTTTGGTTCCTACCTTCTTAGGTAACAGGTCAAAGTCCTATCCCATCACCCAAACCACCTTAAGCATCCTATAAGTCTCGGGTTAGCATTCACTATAGTGTTGATTCATTTTTAACACTTGAGCCCACTTAGTTCCAATCCCAACATCCATTTCATTACATTTGTTTTTCTTGTTGCCAAACCATTCTTGACTTAAGCATATCCCTTCCATCCGTATTAGCCATTTTAAAGTTCTCTTATTTCTTTGTTTAACCGAACCTATCCATGGCCTACCTTAAAACTCTTTGAAACTTTTTTTTCTTAATCCTCTACTTAGCTAAACTTCGAGTTGAACGATACTTCTCCATTTTACGATTGGGCAACACATACGACTCGAGACATCTACAACCGAGCTCGTATCACCTAAGTGTAGTGTTTTTGTCATTGTACACTTGAAATTTTTTTGAATAGATTGGTTAATAAAATTATTCATGAATTACATTAATACTTTGTATAATGTACTCATATTGTTTTTGCAAGCAAAGAAAATGGAAGCAAATGTTGTTTATTGGTTGTCTAATGTTTAACTAATACTAAGCGGTATTACATGGTCAGATCGTAATACTAAAAGACAACTTAAAATAGTACATGAACCTAAATGTGTCATTAGTCTAATTGGAAATGAGCAAACCAATTGAAATACTAATATGTTGTCTATCAAATACAATTATGGATATGCTTTGTCTTGGGCATCATAGCGGATGACTCCCAGATGATAAAGACATATATATGACTGACTAGACTGATAGTGCATTGGACAAGACCCAAGTAGAATAGATCTTGAATCCGTTTATGGATTTATTCACTTATGACATTCATAGTGTGGCATACCTAAATCCTAAGTGGATGATGGACTATGTTTGTGTGACTCAAACACTTTTACGTAAGTAAAAGCCTGAGTTCGAATATATAAGGAACCGAAAATTGGTGCGTTGGGTGTATGACTTCTACAGTATGTAGCACCATTCATAATAGTGGAATTCATAGCTCGAAACATGGATAAATGATATTCTCTCATTAGCATTACATGGTTGATGAAATGTAAATGTGGCCACTGGTCATTCATCTATGTGATGAATGACTTGATTACTATTTGATGTAATTGACTTTTCATGAAGGAAGATGTAATGGTTACCATGAGATAAAATAGGATCATTGTAACACCCCTTACTTGAATTCGACGCCGGAACAGGGTACGAGGCATTACTAGACTTATACACAATCAATTATACAATACCATGACCTGACTTTCCACTCCAATTTAAAACTTTCCATAACACCTCTTAAACAAGCCTACGAGACCTAAATCACACTTTAGGAATGGTTCGGGATCAAAACAGACCCTTAAAAAGGTCTATAGAAGAACTTAGAAAATTTTCATCAAACAGTCCACACGGTCGTGTGGAGGAAGGGGCACGCCCATGTGGCATATCACATGCCTGTGTTCCACACCCGTGTGAAATTATTTCCCAATTCGAACCCACTGGGGTTTTCACACGGCTGGACACACGCCCGTGTCCCTCACATGGCCATGACACGTCCGTGTCTTAGCCCGTGTGCAAAAACCTTAGTTTTCTATTTCTAACGTAATCACCCTATAAATGTCACACGACCAAGGCACACGCTCGTGTCCTTCGGTGATGAATTAAATTCCTAATTTTAGGTGCAGACTTCACACGGCCTGGGCACATGCCCATGTCCATGGTCTTGTCTTCCACACGGTTGAGACACACTGCCGTGTCACAGCCCGTGTGTTTATTACTAAGCATACTGACTTGCAAACCTAGCATGCAAGGGGACACACGGTCTAACCACACGCCCATGAGGCTGACCGTGTGTCAGACATGGCCTAGACACACGCCCTTGTGTCTACCCGTGTGGACAAGGACAAGGCTATTTGCCAAGCTCTTTCTGTCACCCCAACTCATACGAATAAAATTCACATCTAACCTTCAACCCATCCATGCATAATTAAACTAAGAAAACCAATCATGCAACTTTCATATTCATGAATAACCTAATCTTTTCATAGATTAATAAGAAAGAGCCATCAACTATGGCCTTATATAAAAGAGTTCATCTTTGAATGAGCTAACACACTTAGCCAAAACAATATGACGTTCAACTAAGTCTAGTCCCTTTACATGCCATACTCAAAATGCTAAGTCTAACTATACTAAGATGTGCTGATAGTATGGGTGATCCTTTGCTTATCTCTGTATCCCGAGCTGGCTCTTCGACACTATAAAACAAGGGAAAATAAAAGAGAGTAAGCTTTAAGATTAGTAAGTCTATATGTAAACAATAAACATCATACCACATAATCATCAGTCAAACATTACATGCTTTGTAAAAACAAACCATATCCTCATAATCATGCTTACTCATTTCAACCCTTACCACATCCTAACCATACAACATAAGCATTGCTCACATTTACTTGCACATATACCCTGCACTTGTCACCACAAAGCCACATGAAATTTCACTTAGTCAAGCTTCTCGACAAACCCTTCGAAATAATACTAGATACCCGGTGGTTTTGCACACAGCCCACCATTAATCAATAATAGGGTGGTATCGCACACAACCCACCAACAATGATAATTATGGTGGTATTGCACACATCCCACCAAAATGATAATATATACATGGTATCGCACTGAGCCCATCGTTAATAAACAACAAGGCGGTATCGCACACAGCGCAGCAAAATTTACGTATTTACGGATATTCATCTGTGCCCATATTTCTCTTCCGAAGGTTCATCCGAGAATTTTCACATTTTATACTATTTCAATAATTCTCACCAATAATCAATTACATCCACACATTGCATTAATAATTAAAACATACGTAATAGGGATCTATCGTTTACAAATAAACTTACCTCGGCGCAAAATATGTTAATTTGTGGTTTAGTCCGAAACCTTACCTTTTCCCTAGTCAAGGTTGATTCCGCATTCTTCTTGATCTATGATAATAAAATTTACTCATTTAATCACTACATAAATCAAGACAGTTCAAAATTTCTACATTGGTAAAAATGGCCGTTTTGCCCCTATACTTTGGAAAAATTACAATTTACCCCTAGGCTCGTAAATCGTTTTTCATCAAATTTCCTCATTAAACAAGCCTAGATGAACATTTATTACTCTTATAAAAATTCACAATACCAATCATTTCATGCATTTACTACTCAATTTACAACCTTTACAAAAAGGTCATTTTAGGTGTTTTCATGGAAACACCTTTCACAAAAGTTGTTTATTTAGCAACCATAATTCATTTTCATCCCTAAAAACTCAGCAAACAACATAAGCACTCTCATGGTATATCCCTAAACTTTTAACAATTTTGCAAAATAGTCCCCTCATTAGCTAGCTTAAGCTTTAGGGGTTCCAAAAGTACAAAAATTATCAAGAAAGACCTTTAAAATCACTTACTTGCAAGAGGATATCTTGGTTGAAAGTTTGAACTTCAAAACCCCCTATTCTTGCATGAATTTTTGGTAGTAGAAGAAATGAAAATAGTAAAAGATGATAACTTCTTTATTTTATCTTATTTTATTCAATTAAGTCACCAACTCACCTAACCATTGACCATACCTCTAATTTGTCCCCTATGACTGGCCATCACTTTTCCAATGGCCTAATTTCACATTAAGGACCTCCAATTTAATATTCTATAGCTATTAGACAGCTCTAGCTTGTAAAATAGAACTTTTGCACTTTATGCGATTTAGTCCTTTTTCGCAGTTAAGCATACAATCACCAAAATTAATGCACCAAAATTTTCATACACTTATATAATTATGCCATAACATGTAATATAATATTAAAACTAATTTATCTGACCTTCAATTAGTGGTTCCAAAACCACCATTCTGACTAGCCCCAAAATCGGGCTGTTGTAATCGTATTAGGAGAACAAATATTATCTAAAAGAGATAAATGATATCCTATGAGGGTAATACATTTATGACAAGGTCATTGGATGAGCACTAATGATACGACCACGCCCCAAGCACATTCTTGGACCAGTTCCCTTAGCGTTGCTTGCCATCCCTTGCTAGCTGAACTAGCTCGTTTCCAGCTCAATGAGCTCGTTTCCATCTTTTTATTTTACGCATTTAAGGTTGTTGGAAATGGGTTAAAAGAACTTCGACTCACTATCTATATCGAGATAGGAACTAAAAGTATAACGGGTGAACGCCACAGTCGATGAAGAGTGATAAGTTCGAAGGAAAACAAGGTTGACACGACTAGAGAACTAGATAAGCCAACTCGAGTTTAAAATGAAACTTGAGAGTTGAATAAACTCACAAAGTAACAGAAATTCATTCAAAATGCAAAAAGTTCTCTACAAAAGGTAATGAGCTGTATATTTATAGCTAAGGAGCTAAGCTAGCTGAATAGACAAATGGTAGCTAAATGGACAGCTTTTAATAAGCTAAAATTTCTAGAATAGTTCAAGTCAATTCCAAGAAGTTTCCAAGCAACTTTCCTATGCATGGAGGACGTCAATAGGTAGTTTCTAGATAAAGGAAAGTTAACTGAATGTATTTGGAAGAGTTGGGAGCTGATTGGCCATGTTTATGTTCAGCCAAGTGCTTAAATAAGCTCCTTTAATCCTGCCTTGAGAAGCTGAACGTGCAGTAGCATTTTAATGGGAGTTTTGGAGCACGAACAACCTAAATAGTGTGAATAGTTGAACTCCAACAGCCTCCAAGTGTGATGGGACGAAATTGATTAGCCACCAACTAAATGGACTCCATTTGAACAGCTTTGAAGTGTGAATGGAATGTGCAGCAATGTGAAAACTTTTAAGGCTGCCTTGGAGACTTAGACGGTCAGCTTAGGGAAGTCAATCAGTAGCTCCTTTGGCCCTTAATGTCCACGAAAAGGCTGCTGGAATTAGCTGAATAATCAGCTCACTTAATCATTCCATCCAATGTATGTAGCTGTACCAATTTAATTCAACAACTAATTAGTTTTAAGACATGTTAAATTAGGCAGCAGATAGGACACATTAATTATATAATTCTACTGGAAAATTTAAATTGTAATAGCCCGATTTATGGGCTAGTCAGAATAGTGACCTCGAGATCACTAATCCGAGATTAAAGAAATTTATTTTCATGTTATATTATGAGTCAGAGCATGATAGTATGTACATAAAAATTTTGGTGCCTTAATTTTAACGATTTCATGTTCATTCGCGAAAAAGGACTAAATCGCATAAAGTGTGAAAGTTCCATTCTATAAGCTAAAGGTACCAAATAGCCATAGATTGGCAATTGAGGGTCTTTAAAAGGCAATTAGAACCCCCAATATTGGCTTGGCTGGCCATAGACTTCATACGGGACAAGAATTGACCAAGTTGGTCAAAGTTGGTGGTGTTTGGTATACTAAATTGTTAGTTTAATATTAGAATAAAGAAAAGATGATGTCCATCATTTTGCTTATCCTTCTCCACCAAAAATAGCAAGCAAATAGGGGTTTTTGAAAGCTCAAAATTTCAGCAAGCTCTCATCTATTCAAGTAAGTGAACTAGTGATCTTTTCTTGATAATAATTGTACTTTTGAGACCCTTAAGGCTTAAGCTTTCAAATGAGGGGACTATTGTGCAATATGGTAAAGATTTTAGAGTTTTTCCATGAGAGCTATCTTAGTTATTTACTGCATTTTATGGAAGAAATTGAGTCTTAGTTGTTAGATGAACAGCTTTCGTGAAAGGTGTTGTATTGAAT
The DNA here is from genome assembly GCA_005393395.2 of Gossypium australe. Taxonomy (NCBI): domain Eukaryota; kingdom Viridiplantae; phylum Streptophyta; class Magnoliopsida; order Malvales; family Malvaceae; genus Gossypium; species Gossypium australe. Next base: position 57,440,874 of record CM016615.1, read on the forward strand.
ACACCTAATTGGACCTTGATGAAAAGGTTACAGATTTGAAGTAATTATGTGAAATGTTGAGTTTTGATGATAGCTATAAGAGTATTAAATGTTCACCTAGGCTTGTTGAAGGTAGAAATGTGATTCAAATTAATTTCTGAGCCTATGGGCAAAATAGTCATTTTGCCAAAGTCTAGGGGCAAAATAGTAATTTTGCCTAAGCATGATTATTGAAATGCTTTCATTAATGTGGTGATTAAAATGAGTTAAATTGCTATTATAGAGCAAGAAGAACCGAGAATCTGCCTCGATTAGGGAAAAAACAAAGTCTTAGACTAAACCGACGAGTTAACTCATTTTGAACTCAAGGTAAGTTTGTATGTGATCAATGCAATAATTATGTTAGCATAATTGAGAATGCTTGGTATCTTATTGATGCATGATGCTCTACTACATTGAGGATGAATGAGATGTTAAAGTCCTAGTGGACTATATTGAATACGAAAATGATATCATCGAGATATGAGTTAGATAAGGTCTCGTATAAGACCATGTTCGGGACATGGCCTTGGCACCGAGTTGAGATCCCGTATAAGACCATATCCAGGATATGGTATCGATATGAAAATTGAAAACTCATATAAGACCATATCCGGGATATGGCAATGACATTTAGAAGTGACTCCATGTAAGACCACCTCGGGGATGTGGCATTGGCTCCGTACCTACAAGAATGACAATAAATATGCGTCTTTGACTATCTCTAGTGATTAAAGGGATAAGTAGAAGAGTATAGAAGTAGAAATGAGAATTTTACTTAAGTCATATGATTGAGTGAAAACAGGTACTCGTGAATGAGTCACGAAGAAACAATTACAAAGTGTAGCACGGTATGTGATAAATAAGGGCAATTGTAAGTAAGCATGGTGAGGAGCCTATGACCTGTGTATGGTTAGTGAATGCCATGGATGGATTATATTATGAACTTATTGCTATGTATTCCCATGCAAACTTAGTAAGCTTTATGCTTACCCCTTTTCATTGCCCTTTTTCCTTGTAGCATTGCCAAGATAACTCGAGAGGTTGCAGACGTCGGAGTTCGGAAATTACACTATCGACATCGCTTTGGTATAACAATTTAGACTTATTTTGAGTGTGGTATGTATAGGACTCGAGTATTTTGTTAAGTTGTAATTGTTAGTCAAAGTGTTGGATATGTAAGTTATTAAAGTCCTTTTTGTAAATGGCCTTATAAGTTAGGCAAATACTTGGCAAGTTCTATTGCTTAATGAAGATGAATTTCATGAAGTATATGTCCTTTTGTATATCTTGATCTTTGAGTTCCTAGAGATACCTTTGATTCTCTTTGATGTTGGAATGAGTTTTTAGATGTGCCATTCGGATAGGAATTGTATATGTTGAGTTGAGTTGGTGTATATGTGTGTGCTATGTAGAGTAGCAAAAGGGCTTGGTAGATAGCCTACTAATTGTCCAGAAGGGTAGACACATGGGCGTGTGTCTAGATCGTGTGGGAGGCACAACTTGCACATAGGCATATTCCCAGGCCGTGTAAAGCCTACACCTTGCACTTGGAATTTAAACTGCCACACAGCTGAAGCACACGGACGTGTGCATAGACCGTGTGGATAGGTTAGAATGCCAAGGTTTGGCACAAGGGCCAGGGCCACGAGTGTGTTAAGGCCGTGTGACCTTAGTCAGAATTGACCACGGGTGGAAGACACGGGCATGTCTTAGGGGCACACGGGCGTGTGGCCCTTGTTTTGTTGGAAAGTTCCTCGAACTCGTAAAAGTTCCCGAAATAGTTCTGATACCTCTTGGAAGTGTGTTTAGGGCCTCTTAGGCCGAGTATGTGCCATCGATAGGCTTAAATGAAATTTTATAACCCTATTCGAGATGTTTAAGCAAGGTTGTCAGGTAATGCCTCAAACCCTGTTCCGGCTTGCATACGGATAAAGGGTGTTACATTTATTAGTATCAGAGCTACGATTTAGGAAGTTCTAGGACTAACATAGCGGAAGAACGAGTCTAGTTATACATGCCATATGTAAGAGTGTCTGAGTAATGATAGTGTGATTGGCTCTTGACGTATAAAATCGTGTTTTATGTAGTATATGGATTCTGATCCAAACCGAATTGCAGCCGATGATGCTGCGAGTAATGCACCGGCTCTCGCTCAGGTGATTGCGCCAGCTAATAGTAGACCCGAGACCTTGGGTCAGAGGGAAGAGGCTCGAGAAGCCTTTCTCCACATGATGAGTAACTGGTATACTGAGTATACCTGAGAAAATCCTAACGCTCAACCCCCTCCACCCCCACCTATCCCTCAACCCGCTCTGATAGCTCCTCAACTGGTCGAGGTGGTGAGAAAAGAAAGGCATCCGGTGGATAAGATCCGGAAGCAAGGAGCCAAGGAATTTTGGGAAAATAAGAATGATGGCTCGGAGAAAGCGGAATTTTGGCTCGAGAATACCATTCAGGTATTTGATAAGTTGTCCTGCACTCCTGAGGACTGCTTAAAGTGTGCAGTATCTCTCCTGAGAGATTTAGCCTACCGATGGTGGAACACCCTGGTGTCGGTGGTACCAAGGGAGAGAGTTAGCTGGGAATTTTTCCAAGAGGAGTTCCGAAAGAAGTATATCAGCCAGAGGTTTATCGACCATAAGAGAAAGGAATTTTTAGAATTGAAGCAAGGTCGCATTTCAGTAACTGATTACGAACGGGAGTTCGTAAGGCTTAGTAAGTATGCTCAAGAGTGTGTCTACCGAGGCCGTCATGTGCAAGATATTCGAGGATGGATTAAATGAAGATATCCATTTATACGTGGGAGTCCTCGAACTAAAAAAAGTTTGTAGTGCTGGTAGATAGAGCTTGTAAAGCCGAAGAGTTGGCTAAAGAGAAGAGAAGAGCTGAGATCGAGTCTCGTGACTCGAGGAAGAGACAACTGAAAAAGCCTCACCAATCCTCATCTAAGAAATCGAGGGACTTCTCTACTCGATCAGTCACTTCAGCAGAGTTTTCGAACTGAAGTAAAAGCAAGTAATTTTTGGGGTTGAAAGGGCGGACCACATCAGTTGCTAGTGTGGGCAACGTCCGACCAAGTAAACCGGAATGCCCTCAGTGTGGCAGGTGCCATTCTGGTGAGTGTCAAGCTAATGAGAAAGCTTGTTTCAGATGTGGGTCCTTAGACCACTTTATTAGAGACTGCCCCGAGGTGGGCGAGAAAGCCTCAGAATGCAAGATCAGTAAGTACTGCTAGGTGAAGACCACTGAGAAACCCAGGAATTGAGATGGGTAGCAAGAACCCATCTAGAGAGTAGGGTGCTAGAGTCGAGGATAGAGCACCGGCGAGGACATATGCTATTCGTGCTCGAGAAGAGGAATCTTTCCCCGACGTAATCACAGGTACCTTTTCTCTCCATAATACTCGTGTTATAGCTTTAATCGATCCGGGATCTATCCACTCATACATATGCATGAAATTAGTCTCTATATGAACATGCCTATAGAGTTTACCGAATTTATCATAAGAGTGGCTAATCTCCTAGGCAAATGCATGTTGGTTGATAGAGTTTGCATAGGTTGCCCTTTAGTGATTATTGTTTTTCGGTTGATCTTATGCTATTACCATTTGATGAGTTTGACGTCATCATTGGGATGGATTGGTTAGTTACTCATGGGGTAATTGTGAATTATGGGGAAAAGCATATTTATTTGAGAGATAAAAATCATAATCTTATTCGTGTTGAATCGGATAAGCCAGATAGGTCACCGGTAGTGATGTCAATCTTGTCGACTCGGAAAGATTTGAGGAAGGGGTACGAGGCTTACCTTGCCTTTGTGTTGAACACTAAAGAGACAGAATTGAGAATTGAGTCGACACCCATAGTGTGCGAGTAACTAGATGTTTTTCTGAAAGAGTTGCCAGGGCTACCTCCGGTTAGGGAGATTGAATTTGGGATTGAGTTAGCTCCGGGTACTGCCTCTATTTCTATTACTCCATATAGAATGGCACCAACCGAGCTAAAAGAGTTGAAAGCACAGTTGCAAGAGTTAACAGATAAAGGTTTTACCGAGCTGAGCTTTTCTTCGTGGGGTGCTCCCATTTTATTTATGAAGAAGAAAGATGGTTCCATGAGACTATGTATAGATTATCGGCAGCTTAACAAGGTAACAATGAAAAACAAGTACCCGTTGCCTAGAATTGATGATCTTTTCGATCAATTGAAGGGAGCCACTTTATTTTATAAGATAGATTTAAGATCAGGATACTATCAGCTGAGAGTTAAGGACTCGGGTGTACCGAAAACCGCATTTAGGACTAGGTATGGCCACTATGAATTTTTAGTCATGACTTTTGGTCTAACGAATGCTCATGCGATCTTCATGGATTTGATGAATCACATTTTTCGGCCATACTTGGATAAATTTGTTATAGTATTCATCGACGACATACTGATCTACTCTCGAGATGAAAACGAACATGCCGAGCATTTGAGTACAGTTCTACTAGTCTTGAGAGAAAACCAATTGTGTGCCAAGTTCAGTAAGAGCGAGTTTTTGCTCAAGGAAGTGGGATTTGTGGGGCACATTGTCTTGAGAAGTGGTATTAGAGTAGACCCGAGTAAAATTTTGGCAATCATGGATTGGAAACTGCCGAGGAGTGTAACTGAAGTAAGGAGTTTATTAGGCCTAGCCGGGTATTATAGGCATTTTGTCAAGGGGTTTTCCATAATAGCTTCCCAAAATGATGAGGATTTTGCAAAAAGATGTTAAGTTCAATTGGACAGAATAGTGTCAACAGAGTTTTGAGAAAGTGAAGACATTATTGGCTGAGGCTCCCGTTTTGGTGCAACCTGAGCCGGGAAGAGAATTTGTGGTTTACAGTGACGCATCCTTGAACGGGTTGGGTTGTGTACTTATGCAAGATAGTAAAGTGATTGCATACGCCTCTAGGCAGCTAAAGTCGTATAAGAATAATTACCCGACTCATGACTTAGAATTGACCGCAGTCGTGTTTGCGTTAAAAATTTGGAGGCATCATCTGTATGGTGAAAGGTGTTGGATTTTCATCGACCATAAAAGCCTAAAATATTTGATGACTCAAAAGGAATTGAACTTGAGGCAACAAAGGTGGTTAGAACTGATTAAGGGTTATGAGTTGATAATTGACTACCACCCAAGAAAGGCAAACATAGTCGCAGATGCTTTAAGCAGGAAATCATTGTTCACATTGAGAGCCATGAGTATTCAGATGGCTTTGTTGGATGATGGTTCCATTCTAGCCAAGTTGAAGGCTAGACCATTATTCCTTTAAGAGATTTTTGAAGCTCAGAATGAAGATAGCAGCTTGCAAGCCAAAAGGGTTTTGTGTGAGTCTAATATTGAGTCAGACTTTCGTGTAGGTCCTGATAGATGTCTGACATTTCGAGAAAGGGTCTGTATACCCAGAAATGAAGAACATATTTGTAGGATCTTGCATGAAGCGCATAGCGGATGTTTAACTGTGCACCCTGGGAGCACAAAGATGTACAATGATTTGAGGAAATGGTATTGGTGGCCTGGTATGAAGAAAGGCATTTCTGAGTTTGTATCGAGATGCCTGATTTGTCAGCAAGTGAAGGCTGAATATCAAGTGCCTTCCGGTTTGCTTCAGCCCATTATGGTTCCTGAGTGGAAATGGGACCGTATCACCATGGACTTTGTGACAGGCTTACCATTGACTCCAAATAAGAAAGATGCAGAATGGGTAGTGGTTGATAGACTCACAAAGTCAGCCCATTTTATACCAGTGCGAGGCGACTATTCACTCTATAAATTAGCGGACTTATACATATCAGAGATAGTAAGACTTCATGGTGTACCAATGTCGATCATTTCGGATAGAGATCCGAGATTCTTGTTACAGTTTTGGAAAAAGATGCATGAGGCCTTGGGCACAAAATTGAGTTTCAGTACAGCCTTTCATCCACAAACCGACGGGCAGTCGGAGAGGGTAATTCAGATACTCAAAGACATGCTTCGATGATGTGTTTTGGAATTCCAAGGTAATTGGGAGAAATACTTACCGTTGGTGGAATTCGCCTACAACAACAATTTTCAATCAAGTTTGAAGATGGCGCCTTATGAGGCATTATATGGGCATAAGTGTCAAACGCCCTTGTATTGGTCAGAACTCAGAGAGAATCAGATACACGGGGTCGACTTGGTTAAGGAAGCTGAAGAAAAGGTGAAAGTGATACGTGACTAACTAAAAGTCGCCTCCGATAGACAAAAGTCCTATTCGGACTTGAAAAGGAAAGAGATTGAATTCAAAATAGGTGATAAAGTGTTCTTGAAAGTATCACCCTAGAGGAAAGTCCTCAGATTTGGCCAAAAGGGCAAATTGAGTCCGCGTTTTATCGGACCTTATGAAGTTACCGAGAGGATAGGACCGGTAGCTGACCGGTTGGCCTTGCCACCTGAGCTGGAAAAGATTCATGACGTCTTTCACGTATCCACGTTACGCCAATACCGTTCAGACCCTTCACATGTCATAGTTCCAACAGAGGTAGAGATACAACCTGATTTGACTTATGGTGAAGAACCGATTAGAATTTTGGCGCAAGCAGTTAAGAAACAAAAGCATAGCCCTAGTGAAAGTTCTGTGGCAAAGGCACAGGATAGAAGAGGCTACATAGAAGCCTGAGGAAACGATAAGAAACCAATACCCCAACCTTCTCTTCAGTAAGATTTTAGGGAACGAAAATCCTTAAGGGGGAGAATTGTAACAGCCCGATTTAGGGGCTAGTCAGAATAGTGACCTCAAGATCAATAATCCGAGGTTAGAGAAATTTATTTTCATGTTATATTATGAGTCAGAGGATGATAGTAAGTGCATAAAAATTTTGGTGCCTTAATTTTAACGATTTCATGTTTAGTCACGAAAAAGGACTAAATCGCGTGAAAGTTCCATTCTATAAGCTAAAGGTACCAAATAGCCATAGATCGGCAATTAGGAGTCTTTAAAAGGTAATTAGACCACCCAATATTGGCTTGGCCGGCCATAGACTTCATAGGGGACAAGAATTGACCAAGTTGGTCAAAGTTGGTGGTGTTTGGTGGACGAAATTGTTAATTTAATATTAGAATAAAGAAAAGATGATGTCCATCTTTTTGTTCATCCTTCTCACTGAAAATAGCTAGCAAATAGGGGTTTTTGAAATCTCAAAATATCAGCAAGCTCTCATTATGCGATTAGGGTTAAAGATTACCTATACTATTTTGTATAATTTAACAATTTTGTATCATTTTAAGAAATTAAAAAAATCTATATTGTTTAGTAGGATGTGTTAAAGGTTGGATGTGTAAAATCAAAATTCAATTAAAATATGAAAGGATATCTATTCAATTAAATACATAGTAAAAAAATATATAGTTTACTTCCCCAATTTGCGATAACATTGATTTATCATTTTTCATTGATTCTTATTCTTTTCCATATTTATTATAACTTTGATAATAATTGTATTTTTGAGACCCCTAAGGCTTAAGCTTTCAAATGAGGGGACTATTGTGCAATATGATAAAAAGTTTAGAGTTTTTCCACGAGAGCTATCTTAGTTATTTGCTGCATTTTATGGAAGAAATTGAGTTTTAGTTGTTAGATGAACAACTTTTGTGAAAGGTGTTGTACTGAAAACACCTAATTGGACCTTGATGAAAAGGTTACAAATTTGTAGTAATTATGTGAAATGTTGAGTTTTGATGATAGTTATAAGAGTATTAAATGTTCACCTAGGCTTGTTGAAGGTAGAAATGTGATTAGAATTAATTTCCGAGCCTAGGGGCAAAATGACATGATTATTTAAATGCTTTCATTAATATGGTGATTAAAATGAGTTAAATTGCTATTATAGAGCAAGAAGAACCGAGAATCCGCCTCAATCGAGGAAAGAACAAAGTCTTGGACTAAATCGACAAGTTAACTCATTTTGAAATCGAGGTAAGTTTGTATGTGATCAATGCAATAATTATGCTAGTATAATTGAGAATGCTTGGTATCTTATTGATGCATGATGCTCTACTAAATTGATAATGAATGAGATGTTGAAGTCCTAGTGGACTATATTGAATACGAAAATGCTATCATCGAGATATGAGGTAGGTAAGGTCCCGTATAAGACCATGTCTGGAACATGGCCTTGGCACCGAGTTGAGATTCCGTATAAGACCATATCCGGGATATGGCATTGATATGAAAATTGAAAACCCATATAAGACCATATCCGGGATATGGCAATGGCATTTAGAAGTGACTCCATGTAAGACCACCTCGGGGATGTGGCATTGGTTCCATACCTACAAAAATGACGATGAATATGCATCTTTGAATATCTCTAGTGATTAAAGGGATAAGTAGATGAATATAGAAGTAGAAATGAGAATTTTACTAAAGTCATATGATTGAGTAAAAACAGGTACTCGTGAATAAGACGAAGAAACGATTACGAAGTGTGGCACGGTATGTGCTAAATAAGGGCAATTGTAAGTAAGTATGGTGAGGAGCCTATGACCTGTGTATGGTTAGTGAATGCCATGGATGGATTATATTATGAACTTATTGCTATGTATTCCCATGCAAACTTAGTAAGCTTTATGCTTACCCCTTTTCATTGCCCTTTTTCCTTGTAGCATTGCCAAGATAACTCGAGAGGTTGCAGACGTCGGAGTTTGGAAATTACACTATCGACATCGCTTTGGTATAACAATTTAGACTTATTTTGAGTGTGGCATGTATAGGACTCGAGTATTTTAAGTTGTAATTGTTAGTCAAAGTGTTGGATATGTAAGTTATTAAAGTCCTTTTTGTAAATGGCCTTATAAGTTAGGCAAATACTTGGCAAGTTCTATTGCTTAATGAAGATGAATTTCATGAAGTATATATCCTTTTGTATATCTTGATCTTTGAGTTTCTAGAGATACCTTTGATTCTCTTTGATGTTGGAATGAGTTTTTAGATGTGCTATTAGGATAGGAATTGTATATGTTGAGTTGAGTTGGTGTATATGTGTGTGTTATGTAGAGTGGCAAAAGGGCTTGGTAGATAGCCAACTAATTGTCCACAAGGGTAGACATACGGACGTGTGTCTAGACCATGTGGGAGGCACGGCTTGCACATAGGCGTATGCCCAGGCCATGTGAAGTCTGCACCTTGCACTTGGAATTTAAATCTCCACACGGCTGAAGCACACGGACGTGTGCATAGACCGTGTGGATAGGTCAGAATGCCAAGGTTTGGCACACGGGCTAGGGCCACAGGCTTGTCCAGGCCGTGTTACCTTAGTCAGAATCGATCACGGGTGGAAGAGACAGGCATGTCTTAGGGTCACACGGGAGTGTCCCTAGACCAACACAGGCGTGTGGCCCCTGTTTTGTTGGCAATTCCTCGAACTCGTAAAAGTTCTCGTAATAGTTTCGGTACCTCTTGTAAGTGTGTTTAGGGCCTCTTAGGCCGAGTATGTGCCTGTGATGGGCTTAAATGAAATTTTATAACCCTATTCTAGATGTTTATACAAGGTTAGTCAGGTAATGCCTCAAACCTTATTTCGGCTTGCATACGGTAAGGGGTGTTACATAAAAATTTGTCCTAACTTAGACACAATAAAATACCTAATAAATATGTTTTAAACTAGACACATTTAAAACTTAATTAAAATGTCCAGATTTTTATTTTTGACGTATTAAAGATGCAAATTAATTATTTGAGTTGAACTAACTAAATTAACTAACTAAATTAAATAATTTATTTTAATTCCGGCAACTTAAATGCATAAAATAAAAAGATGAAAACGAGCTCATTGAGCTGGAAACGAGCTAGTTCAGCTAGTAAGGGATGGCAAGCAACGCTAAGGGAACTGGTCCAAGAATGTGCTCGGGGCATGGCCGTATCAACTAATCGAGTTGCTTTCGTAATGGTATGACATTGGGGAGAGCTCAGTCATAATTCTATAGTGGAATGAATTTATGACTAAATTAGTTTATAATTAATAGGCAAAAAGTCGTAACTTAATTATAAATCATTTGAGCCCTAATTATATATGTCCAATCAATCCCTCCTCTAGCTCGTTGAAACCAGAAATGAATTGTGTGTTTGAACAGAAATGAACGGAATAGATAGAAATAGAGAAATGGGAAACAATCAAGAATGATTATGGTTTTCTCCAAAATGAAAATGAAAATTAAAATGAGAAATGAATTTATTTAGACATGAGCAAGGATTTCTTAAAAATGATCATAAGATTAACTTTATGTTTTTGAGCTATTTTAAAGCCAGAAAATGAAAATAAATCATACGATCATATTGAACAAGTTGAATGGTGAAATATTAAATATATTTTCTCTAAAATTTTATCAATGGTAAAATATTCATAATTTTATTAGGGGTAAAATTAGGATGAGAAAATTATTTAACAGTGAAGTTTATTTTGGGAAATAGAGAAATAGAATCAGGTTGGATCAAATTACAAAGCACTAGGTCAAAAAATCTGGGAAGTACTTGTAATTGGACCCGATGTAAGAGAGGCCCAAAATCCCTTCATGGAATATGAAGGGGCGGCAACCCTAGTAAGAATACTAGGGGTGTGCCGCCCAACCTAATCCTACTTTAAGAAGTGTTTTCCTATTTGAAATAAACTTCTCTAATTCAACAAGGGTTCTACCCTCTCTCCCTATAAATAGATGGCACCGGTAGGGCTATTAACACAACTTTAAGATATCATAGTTTTGCCCAAAAATAGAGAGACTTTTAATCTCTAAGAATTAAATATATTTTCTAGAAAAATGATTTTGTCGATTTCTATTTGAGAAGAGAATTTTTATTTTCGGCCTAAAAGAAAATAAAATTATTTCTAGTTTCTGTGTTTGATTTGATTTGATCGAGCCCACACTCGAGGCAATTCGTGGTACGAGAATAGCGAAGAAGATCATTTGGTTGAAAGTCAGGAATGACAAGGACCCGTATATCCAAAAATACATGTACGGCTTCGGTCTAGGGTTTATTGCTATAAATATCACAAACTGGATTGATTTTTAAAATTTTTATTTTCTGTTGTGCAAGAAAATCATTTTCAAACATGATTTTTTTTCCAACAATTGGTTACAAATTTACGGTTGTGCTATGCTTATAGTATAAATCGAGACTGAAACTTTCTCTTCTTTACATGTATGACTATATTTGATAAGATGTGATATTCTCATAATTGTATGCATTTTTAGGGGAATGTATGCGGATAAATGTATGAGAGTATTTTATTACTATGAATGATAAAGTAGTTTTGTCAAAGTTGTGATTCCTAGATATTTAATGTAATTCATTATTTTCGTGGGCATGTATATTTTAAATTCTGGACTATCATCTCCACATAGGGTTTTTGTAACACCCCCAACCCTTGCTAGAGAACTAAGGTGTTACACTGAAAGCATGTTTAAACTTAATTCGTACTCTTATTAAGGTTTTGGTGTATACCCACTGAACCCGGGCATTAACCCCAAAAATTTTAAATGACAAAACAATTAAATTAGGGATACGCCATATAATACAAAACATAATTGAAAACGTATTTTTGGATGCCTTACAAAAGTCAATAGGTTTATATAACCCTCAAGGTAAGTTATTCCTCACGCAAAGTTTAAAGTGCATCATTGGTAGTGAAACATCATTTAAATCAGCTTGGCGTATACGATTAAAAGATTATCTCATAGACCATAATTCACAAAGGTTTAACTTATACTTCAAGAGTGTGTAAGCATTCTCTTAAAATAATGATTTGGTGAAAGATATAAATTATTACAAATATTGGTTACAAAACAGAGCTACACGCCACCCACACAAAATGAAAGTATATGCATGTTACAAAACAAACATAGGTGAGGCTCACAATAGAGGTCACTTTTTTTTAGCTGAGTCCCTTTTACAAGCCTTTTTACGCCGAGGTACCACCTAGAAAAAGGGAAAGTAAGTTTAAAAGAACTTAGTGAGCTCCAGTAATAAAAATGCTCTACCCTTTCCAAACAAATTTCATGAATTGGAATGATTGGGAGTATATATACATATACAAACAATAATAAGTTAACAAACTTCCTGTAGAGACAATTGGGCTTCTACCATCTTACATACGACAATGGTGGATACCTATCCCTGGCAGATAGTATCCCTTGGCAGACTATATCATCTGTCAAATACAATATGCAACTACTTTCCTAGAGAACAATTGCCTTAACATCAATAGAACATATACTTACCTTAAGGAACTAACATGCCCTACCAGTGGCCCATCTTAATCACCCATCTGGTTAGAACCTAGCATGCCCTACTAGTGGCCCTTCTTATCCGAATACCAAGTTTGCACACCAAGGAAGTCGTGTTTGTTTCCTGTCACGTGTTTGTTTCCTGTCACTTACATGCACATGTAAATGATGACATGCAACCGCTTACCATGTAACAGACCGGTTTTGACCCTAATCAGAATGGTGGTTTCGAGACCACGAATCTAAGTCTAGAAATATTTTAATACTATATTTTGTGTTTATTATATGTGAATTGATGTGTGTGAAAGTTTCGTATGAAAATTTAATCGTTTGTGTGTTTAATTTTGAAAAAGGACTTAATCGCGTAAAGTGCAAAAGTGGCAAACTATAGTGAAAAGTGTCATTTTGATAGTGGTCTTTTAATATGAAAGCCTTAGAGGGTAATTTCCCCATGTTTAAGGATAGTGGGCGGCATATGTCACAAATGCCCTTGGTTAATAAGTAATAGGTTAATTAAGTAATTTGGTAATAAACATATATATGTTAAAATAAAACAAAACATGCATGTTATCATCTTCATTTTCTTAGCCGAATTGCATAAAGAAAGAAAGAACAAGGTTTAACATTCGGCCAAGGAGAAATTGGTGATTAAAGGTTAGTTTGATGTCGGTTTTTGTTAATTTTTACGTTTTTGAGATCGTTACTTCGAACCGTAGCTGACCCATGTTAGAATTTTTAAAAATAAGCATGCTTGATGTTCGGCCATTGCTATGTTCTTGTGGTTTTTGATGTTTTATGATTTTATATTAAAGATATGTTAAAGATTAGTATATTTTGTATTGGAAGTTTTGGTGAAATTGAGTATTTAGGGCTAATTTGAAAAAAATAAATTTTAGAAGGGCTTATTTGCGAAATTTATGAAAGAAATGGATTTGTATAGTCCTTATATAAATTCGGCCCTTGAGTAGTATTGAGAAATTATGTGTATTTTGTGTTTTATACAAATAGGACTAAATTGTAAAAATATGAAATAGTAGGGTAAAATGGTAAATTGCCTATTTATGTGCCTAAGACTAAATTGAGATGAAATGAACTTGAATGAGCTAAATTTTAATGTGTTTAGATCAAGAACAAAGAAAAACAGATTTAGATCGGGGAAAGACGAAGGTTTTTGAATAGCCGATTTACGAGGTCCTTCGACGGTCGAGGTAAGTTCTTAAGCGAATATGTGTTAAGGAATTATTTATGAATCTAATGAATGATGAAATTTTAATATTATTAGCATGAAAACATGTATTAGCCGAATGCAAGGGTACTAAATTGAATCGTTTATAAGTTTAGTTAATGTAATGTGAATACGTGTATTTGGTTGATATGTGAATTTAACATGTGATATATGAGTGGTTGTGAAGTTAGCATAATGAAATGTGAATTGAAGAATTGAGTATATTGATATTCGAGCTTCAAACCTAGCAGGCCTTGTGCCGGTGATTTATTTTGGGCTAAATGCCTAGCAGGCTAAATGCCGGTGTATTGAACCTCGGACTTCAAGTCTAGCAGGCTAGATTGCCGGTTTATGTGATTCGAATTAGTGAATAGCTTGTTACATGCTGGTGAGTTTTCTATTTCCAAATTTCAGTTACTAAATGGTAAAGTTATGCAATAGATTATGTAAGCTTGAGCATTGAAAATAAATTTGTTAACTCGGCTACTAGGTAAGAACTTCCATACTTTGATGTTATATATTTATATACTATGAAAATGATTTAAATAAAATGATGAAGGAAATGTGTTATTCGTTTGGTTATGAAGTTTGTAATTTAATTATGCCATGCGGTTGTTGAAAATTCGAAAGCATGATTGAGGTTAAAATGTTTATGTAGGTAAACTTATACACCTAGGTTTGTGATTATTTATGTATATTCAGCAATTGATGTATTTGGTATGGAATTGAAAGTTATCAAGTTAGGTAAGATAACGAAGAATGTTAAGTTAAGCATGGTATTGAAAATCGGCAATGAAATTACTATATGTGCATTTGGAAAAGCTTGAACTAATATTAAGTATTTGACTCGAAATGTTTAGATGTCCAATTTAATTATTCTTTTTAAATTGCTTAAGACTTACTAAGCTAGTAAGCTTACTTCGTGTGTGTTTATTTTCTATTTTATAGACTTTTGATCAAGCTACGGGCTCAGAGGATCGTCAGAGAAGTTAACCACACTATCAACACCTTTGGTACTTAAGAGCTTAGTTTTTGATTCTAAGGCATGTATATGTTAGACTAAGTTTTGAAACCAATGATATTCGGTCTTGTATATAAGTTTAGCCTTGCAAAAATGGTTATGTCTCTTGGTTAAGGTTATTTACCATGTTCTGTTATAATAGGTTGATCAAATAGTAATGGATGTTTGGATTTAGTCATGACTTAAAATACATATGGAAAGGTGATCATATGGTATATAAATATATTATGTTAGGTATTTGATTATACAAACTTGGGCTTAGCTTGTTATGTGCTAAAACTAAACAAGGTTGTTGCGTTATGTCGCGTGTTCAGTCTCGACCAAGATAAATTATGAGCTACATGTCTAATATGCTTTACTAATTATAGTAGAGTTGAGTCATGAGATTCGGTAATAGGGTAAAAGATGTAATTTGGATGTATTTAGTAAGTATAAATAATGTTATGTTTAAGTGATTGTGGTTATGTAATGTTTACCCTTTTATAATGAAGTATGTATAAGTTGGTTGGCTTTATAGTCTCAGTTGCTATTGATAGTAAATGAAAATGTTATACGAATGTTTAGGTATGATTTTAAATGGAAAGTAAATTAGTATGTCCGGTCATGATATATAGCTACTATGTTTGCATATGCATTTTATTATTAAATGATATAAATAGTTGGTTGACTTAGTATGCACATGTATTGAATAATTTGAATGAAACCAGATCATGACATATGTGTTTTGAATTATGTCTAACTTATGACATTTTTTTTATATATTGAAACAAGTTGAGATATGTTTCGAGTGTTTAGATTACCTGAATGTTTAATTCATGAAGTTCGGACATTGGCACTTATTAAGTACCTGTAAATAAACTAGTTATACATTATTTAGTTTGGTATATTATGATGTTTTATGAACTAGAAAAGGTTGCATTGTTTGTGCTTGTTTTTTTTTTTAAATAAATGTTTATATGGAATTGAGTTTAGTTCGTTAATGCCTCATAACCCTAATCTGGCGACGGACACGGGTTAGGGGTGTTAAATTTGATTGGTATCAGAGCTTACGGTTTAGTCGATTCTAGGACTATCGTAGCGCGTGAGAGTCTAGCTATACATGCCTTAAATGTATATTTGATAGTGTGGTGACTTCTGACATTCCGAACTGTGTTTTATATAGTAAATGGATACTGATCCCGATAGAGCCGTAGCGGATGATGTAGAGAGTGTAGCGCCTGACCGTGCACGCGGATCAGCACCGGTAGACTCTCGACCAGTTTCGGGTAGCCACGAGGGGGAGGCTAAACAAGCCTTCTATCAGATGATGAACGAGTGGTTTACCTAGTTTATTCAGGCTAACCCGGCTGTACAACAACCTACACCCCCGAATAATCCAACTCTGGTACCTTCAGCACCCCTGATGATAGATCCGATGAGATCTAGTAGGCCTCCAGTGGATAAAATCAGGAAATATGGGGCCGAAGAATTCAAGGCCAATGATGATGATGACGCAGAGAGAGCCGAAATGTGGCTTGATAACACTATTCGGGTACTTGATGAGCTATCTTGTACTCCAGATGAATGCCTGAAGTGTGCTATATCTTTACTTCGGGACACTGCATATCACTGGTGGAATACACTAGTATCAGTGGTTCCGAAAGAAAAAGTGACGTGGGATTTCTTCCACAATGAATTCCGGAAGAAATATATCAGCCAGAGGTTCATCGACCAGAAACGTAAGGAATTTCTTGAACTGAAACAGGGGCGAATGACCGTGACTGAATATAAGCAGAAATTCGTCAGATTGAGCCGATATGCCCGAGAGTGTATATCAACTGAAGCCATTATGTGCAAAAGGTTCGAAAATGGTTTGAATGAAGATATAAAGTTGCTTGTTGGCATTCTTGAAATCAAAGAGTTTGTGACACTAGTCGAGCGAGCTTGCAAAGCTGAAGAGCTCGGAAAGGAGAAAAGAAAGGCTGAAATTCAAGCTAGAGACATTCGTAAAAGATCATTGAGTAAGACTTTCCATTTAGTGCCTAAGAAGTTCAGAGATGACTTCAACCGACATAAAGCTACTTCAGACTTGCCTAGACGTGATTGACCTCCAGTGAATTCCCGAGCCACTTCGATGGCTAGTGTTGGTAATGTTCCGCAGAACCGAGCTGAGTGCAGACATTGTGGGAAATGGCATTCTGGTAGTTGTAGATTTCATGATCGGTCCTACTTTAAAAGTGGATCGTCAGATCATTTTATTCGAGTGCCCGATTCTAGCCGAGCAAAATACAGCTCAGAACACTAAACCGAACAGCACACCAGCACGGGGCAGACCACCCAGACATTCAGGCAATGTAGGTGGCAATCAGAGAGGGACGAAGGACACTGCAGTTCGATCAGAGGCTAGAGCTCCAGTTAGAGCTTATGCTATACGAGCCAGAGAGGACGCTTCTTCCCCTGATGTCATTATCGTGGTGAATTGCAAAAGGAAGATTATTGATTTGAGATGCCAGAACGGAGATATCATACGGGTTGAATCTAATGATTTGAGCGGGTTGCCTACCGTTATATCCTCGATGTTAGCTCGAAAGTATGTAAGAAAAGGATGTGAAGCTTACTTGGCTTATGTGTTGGATAATAAAGTGTCCGAAAAGCAGATTAAATCAGTACCGGTTGTGAATGAATACCCAGATATGTTTCCTGAAGAATTACTAGGTCTACCACCAGTACGAGAGATTGAATTTGGCATCGAACTAGTTCCGGGGACGACTCCAATTTCGATAGCTCCATACCGGATGGCACCTACCGAGTTGAAATAGTTGAAAGCACAGTTGCAAGAGTTGTCAGATAGGGGCTTTGCACGACCGAGTTTCTCTCCTGGGGGTGTACCGGTTTTATTTGTGAAAAAGAAAGATGGGACTATACGAATGTGTATTGATTATCGGCAGTTAAATAAAGTGACAATAAAGAATAAATACCCGTTGCCTCGAATTGACGATTTGTTTGACCAGTTGAAAGGGGCTTCAGTGTTTTCAAAATTGATCTGAGATCGGGTTATTATCAACTGCAAGTCAGAGATTCTGATGTGCCTAAGACTGCATTCCGAACGAGGTACGAACATTTTGAGTTTTTGGTTATGCCTTTTGGGCTTACTAATGCACCTGCTGTTTTTATGGATTTGATGAATCGGGTCTTCAGACAGTTTTTGGATCGGTTTGTGGTAGTGTTTATAGATGATATCTTGATCTACTCCAGAGATGAAACCGAGCACGCCGAGCATTTGAGATTAGTGATACAAATGTTGCGAGATCAGCAGTTGTATGCAAAATTTAGTAAATGTGAGTTCTGGATGAAGGAAGTCCACTTCCTGGGTCATGTTGTTTCAGCGTCAGGTATTCAGGTTGATCCAAACAAAATATCGGCTACACTTGATTGGAAGCCACCCAAGAATGTTTCCGAAATTCAAAGTTTTCTAGGACTTGTGGGCTACTACAAATGGTTTGTGAAACGTTTTTCTATGATAGCTACACCTTTGACAAAGCTACTACAGAAAGATGTCAAGTTCGAGTGGTCGGAAAAGTGTCAGAAAAGTTTCGATCAGTTGAAAGCCCTTTTGACGGAAGCTCCAGTGTTAGCTCAGCCTGAATCAGGTAAAGAATTTTTTGTGTATTCTGATGTTCTTTAAGTGGTTTGGGCTGCGTTTTGATGCAGGAAGGCAAAGTAGTAGCCTACGCTTCTAGACAATTGAAGCGTTAGAGCTTGCAGCCATTGTGTTCACACTGAAGATTTGGCGTCATTACTTATTCCGCGAGAAATGTCATGTTTTCTCAGATCACAAAAGTCCGAAGTATTTGATGACTCAAAAAGACCTGAATTTAAGACAACGTAGATGGTTGGAATTGCTAAAAGATTACGAATTGGTAATTGACTATCATCCAGGAAAAGCTAACGTTGTTGCAGATGCATTAAGTCGAAAATCATTGTTTGCTCTTCGTGCGTTGAACGCACATATGGTTATGTCTGGTGATGGTTCGATCATAGCTGAGATGAAGGCTAGACCGTTGTTTATTCAGCAAATTAGCGATGCATAGAAAGTTGACAAAGATATGACTACTAGACGAGCACAGTGTGAAAATGATGCAGAGTCAGAGTTTCGAATTGATAAAAATGACTGTTTGAGCTATAAAGGCCGATTGTGTGTACCGAGAAATGCAGACTTGATTCAGATGGTATTGGATGAAGCTCATAATAGTCAAATGTCGATACATCCGGGCAGCACAAAGATGTATAATGATTTGAAATAGTTCTATTGGTGGCCGGGCATGAAACGGGATATATCTGAATTTGTTCCGAAATGCTTAGTTTGTCAGCAAGTAAAAGCTGAGCATCAAGTGCCTTCCAAGTTACTTCAACCGATCATGATACCTGAATGGAAATGGGATAGAGTCACTATGGATTTTGTATCCGGTTTGCCTACAACACCAAGCAAGAAAGACGCAGTCTGGGTTATAGTAGATAGACTGACCAAGTCAGCTCATTTTGTACCGGTTCGTATGAACTATTCGCTCGACAAACTTGCTGAATTGTATGTATCATAGATTGTGAGGTTGCATGGTGTACCAAATTCCATTGTTTCAGACAGAGACCTGAGATTCACATCGCGATTTTGGAAGAAGTTGCAAGATGCTTTAGGTACTAAACTCCACTTTAGTACAGCCTTTCATCCGCAGACAGACGGTCAGTCTGAACAAACTATTCAGATACTTGAGGACATGTTGAGATGTTGCGTTCTCGAGTTTGAAGGTACGTGGGATAGATACTTGCCTCTGATTGAAATTGCTTATAATAACAGTTTTCAATCTAGTATCAAAATGGCACCATACGAGGCTCTTTATGGTCGCAAGTGTCGTACACCATTGTATTAGACTGAGCTCAGTGAAAACAAGATACACGGGGTTGATCTGATTAAAGAGACTGAACAGAAAGTGGCTGTGATCAGAGATACTTTGAAAGCTGCTTCAGATCGTCAAAATTCTTACACTGATTTGAAACGTAAAGACATTGAATTTCAAGTCGGAGATCAAGTATTTTTTAAAAGTTTCCCCATGGAAGAAAGTACTCCGATTTGGTCGGAAAGGTAAATTAAGCCCGAGGTTTATCGGACCGTACGGGATCATCGAACGTATTGGGCCTGTTGCTTATAGATTGAAATTGCCCTCTGAATTAGAAAAGATACACAACGTATTTCACGTTTCGATGCTTCGTAGATATATATCAGATCCGTCACATGTGATCGCTCCGTCTGAGATTCAAATCTGATCCGATATGACATATAAGGAAGAACCGATCCGTATCTTAACTCCAGAAATGAAAGAGTTGAGAAACAAGAGGATTCCATTAGTGAAAGTACTATGGAATAGGCACGGAGTTGAAGAGGCTACGTGGGAGCCTGAGGATTCAATGAGGCAACAATATCCAACTTTGTTTAACGGTAAGATTTTCAGGGACGAAAATCCCTAAGGGGGGAAAGTTGTAACAGACCGATTTTGACCCTAATCGGAACGGTGGTTTCGAGACCATGAATCCGAGTCCGAGAAATATTTTAATATTATATTTTGTGTTTATTATATGTGAATTGATGTGTGTGAAAGTTTCGTATGAAAATTTAATCGTTTGTGTGTTTAATTTTGAAAAAGGACTTAATCGCGTAAAGTGCAAAAGTGGCAAACTATAGTGAAAAGTGTCATTTTGATAGTGGTCTTTTAATATGAAAGCCTTAGAGGGTAATTTCCCCATGTTTAAGGATAGTGGGTGGCATATGTCACAAATGCCCTTGGTTAATATGTTAGTTTTATTTTTATTAATAGGTTAATTAAGTAATTTGGTAATAAACATATATATGTTAAAATAAAACAAAACATGCATGTTATCATTTTCATTTTCTTAGCCGAATTGCATAAAGAAAGAAAGAACAAGGTTTAACATTCGGCCAAGGAGAAATTGGTGATTAAAGGATAGTTTGATGTCGGTTTTTGTTAATTTTTACGTTTTTGAGATCGTTGCTTCGAATCATAGCTGACCCATGTTAGAATTTTTAAAAATAAGCATGCTTGATGTTCGGCCATTGCTATGTTCTTGTGGTTTTTGATGTTTTATGATTTTATATTAAAGATATGTTAAAGATTAGTATATTTTGTATTGGAAGTTTTGGTGAAATTGAGTATTTAGGGCTAATTTGAAAAAAATAAATTTTAAAATGGCTTATTTGTGAAATTTATGAAAGAAATGGACTTGTATAATCCTTATATAAATTCGGCCCTTGAGTAGTATAGAGAAATTATGTGTATTTTGTATTTTATACAAATAGGACTAAATTGTAAAAATATGAAATAGTAGGGTAAAATGGTAAATTGCCTATTTATGTGCCTAGAGACTAAATTGAGATGAAATGTACTTGAATGAGCTAAATTTTAATGTGTTTAGATCAAAAACAAAGAAAAACAGATTTGGATCGGGGAAAGATGAAGGTTTTTGAATAGCCGGTTTACGAGGTCCTTCGACGGTCGAGGTAAGTTCTTAAGCGAATATGTGTTAAGGAATTATTTATGAATCTAATGAATGATGAAATTTTAATATTATTAGCATGAAAACATGTTTTAGCCGAATGCAAGGGTACTAAATTGAATCGTTTATAAGTTTAGTTAATGTAATGTGAATACGTGTATTTGGTTGATATGTGAATTTAACATGTGATATATGAGTGGTTGTGAAGTTAGCATAATGAAATGTGAATTGAAGAATTGAGCATATTGATATTCGAGCTTCAAGCCTAGCAGGCCTTGTGCCGGTGATTTATTTCGGGCTAAATGCCTAGCAGGCCTTGTGCCGGTGATTTATTTCGGGCTAAATGCCGATGTATTGAACCTCAGACTTCAAGTCTAGCAGGCTGGATTACCGGTGTATGTGATTCGAATTAGTGAATAGCTTGTTACATGCTGGTGAGTTTTTTATTTCCAAATTTCAGTTACTAAATGGTAAAGTTATGAAATAGACTACGTAAGCTTGAGCATTGAAAATAAATTTGTTAACTCGGCTACTAGGTAAGAACTTCCATACTTTGATGTTATATATTTATATACTATGAAAATGATGTAAATAAAATGATGAAGGAAATGTGTTATTCATTTGGTTATGAAGTTTGTATTTGAATTATGCCATGCGGTTGTTGAAAATTTGAAAGCATGATTGAGGTTAAAATGTTTATGTAGGTAAACTTATACACCTAGGTTTGTTATTATTTATGTATATTCAGCAATTGATGTATTTGGTATGGAATTGAAAGTTATCAAGTTAGGTAAGATAACGAAGAATGTTAAGTTAAGCATGGTATTGAAAATCGGCAATGAAATTACTATATGTGCATTTGGTAAAGCTTGAACTAATATTAAGTATTTGACTCGAAATGTTTAGATGTCTAATTTAATTATTTTTTTTAAATTGCTTAAGACTTACTAAGCTAGTAAGCTTACTTCGTGTGTGTTTATTTTCTGTTTTATAGACTTTTGATCAAGCTACGGGCTCAGAGGATCGTCAGAGAAGTTAACCACACTATCAACACCTTTGGTACTTACGAGCTTAGTTTTTGATTCTAAGGCATGTATATGTTAGACTAAGTTTTGAAACCAATGATATTCGATCTTGTATATAAGTTTAGCCTTGCAAAAATGGTTATGTCTCTTGGTTAAGGTTATTTACCATGTTTTGTTATAATAGCTTGATCAAATAGTAATGGATGTTCGGATTTAGTCATGACTTAAAAATATATATGGAAAGGTGATCATATGGTATATAAATATATTATGTTAGGTATTTGATTATACAAACTTAGCCTTAGCTTGTTATGTGCTAAAACTAAACAAGGTTGTTGCGATTATGTCGCGTGTTCAGTCTTGACCAAGATAAATTATGAGCTACATGTCTAATATGCTTTACTAATGATAGTAGAGTTGAGTCATGAGATTCGGCAATAGGGTAAAAGATGTAAGTTGGATGTATTTAGTAAGTATAAATAATGTTATGTTTAAGTGATTGTGGTTATGTAATGTTTACCCTTTTATAATTAAGTATGTATAAGTTGGTTGGCTTTATAGTCTCAGTTGTTATTGATAGTAAATGAAAATGTTATACGAATGTTTAGGTATGATTTTAAACGGAAAGTAAATTAGTATGTCCGGTCATGATATATAGCTACTATGTTTGCATATGCATTTTATTATTAAATGATATAAATAGTTGGTTGACTTAGTATGCACATGTATTGAATAATTTGAATGAAACCAGATCATGACATATGTGTTTTGAATTATGTCTAACTTATGACATTTTTTTATATATTGAAACAAGTTGAGATATGTTTCGAGTGTTTAGATTGCATGAATGTTTAATTCATGAAGTTCGGACATTGACAGTTATTAAGTACCTGTAAATAAACTAGTTATACATTATTTAGTTTGGTATATTATGATGTTTTATGAACTAGAAACGATTGCATTGTTTGTGCTGTTTTTTTTTAAATAAATGTTTATATGGAATTGAGTTTAGTTCGGTAATGCATCATAACCCTAATCTGGCGACAGACATGGGTTAGGGGTGTTACATACCATATTTCATAAGGATGGTTTCACCTGAATTCATCAACTATAACTATGACAACTAGAACTTAACATTATACAAAGACTTGTAGGAAACTTACAGATGACTAACACCAACTGGATACTCACAGAAGATCTCAAGGTATCTAGTTACACCATAATTCTTTTTCTACACTCCGCAACCTTTACTCATTCTTTAGACACTTGCTGGTTCTTCTCTGACGAGATTCTTCCCTCTTATCCGGTTACCAAAATAAAATAAGGTAGAAGAAAGAAAGAAGAAGAACCCCCATTACAGCCACACCATTATTTATAGCCTACACGACTTTCATAATTACCCTACACGTGTCCAACCATGCAAAGCTGACTCGGAATCTTTTGTAGCCGACATAACAATTTTTAGACAAATCTTTTCTACCAAACACCACTAATCAAAGTGGCACACTTTGGTTGTACTTAATCAACCAACTAAACTAGTCATTTAGTTACCTAAACAAATCAAGCTATCATTTATAGTACTCTAGGTAAATTCCAACTAGATCTTAACAAGAAACCAACTATAACTGAAAAACAAGCCCATGCTCATAAGGAAAGCTATCGGGTCGATGACCTAACAATCCATCACTTGTAGATACTAACAGAAGGATTCGCCAACATGAGGCTTGCCAAGAGAATCTACTGATTGGTGGGTTCTCCGCATTAACCACGTAAAAACGTATAGATCAATAACCTAACCTTTTACCATATCCTTACAAACTTATCGGGATAGCCAAACAATGCACCAATCAAAGCATAACAATAAACACTAACTTAACTTGGCGGATATGACATAAATCAACCTTCCTTGTCTTATATTTTAGCCAACAATATAACACCCCAAAATTTTAATTTTTGATTTTGTGTATGCGTCACACATAATGTCTATCTGCTTCAGTGGTTATGTGCTCTGGGTGTGTGTGAGAGGTCCCAAGTTCAAGCCTTACTTGGTCAAATTTTGGTATTTTTATAAATAAAGCCTTAACCTTGTGCAAAGGGCTTAAGTTTAAATGTTGGGTAAATTACATCAGAATGGGCTTACTGGTCTGGTGGTTAAGTGGTGTGTTATTATGGTGGAGGTCTTGTGTTCGAATCCTTGCACAGGCAAAGTTTTTTTTTTTTCTCAGATTTCGGGATATAGTTGTGCAATAGGGGGATTCTAAGTAGTGGATGTGAAGTGGGAATTAGGGGAGAAGATTAAGGGATTTTTGGGGTTATCGGGATTTTATTTTATTTTTTTCCCATAACCAAATTTTGGCTCCCTTTTCCAAAAAGAAAAAAATTTCCTGCCATCTATCCTTCTCCCTCTCCTCTTGCTGAAATTCTCTGAGTTTTTCCATCTTTCTCTTCTTCTCTTCTTCTTTATTTTTCCCTAATCCATTTATTTTCCTTCGTTTTCACACGCGGTTAGTGCTCACTTAGTTTCAGTAAGTGTTTCTCTTCGTTTCTATCATGAATCTCTTAGCGACTAAAGTGGTAATATTTTTTCTCTGCGATTTGGGCGTAGGGGGAGGCTCAGACTGGTGAATTCAGTGTTTTCGTCTTAACAATAGTTAAATAGAGGGTTATCATTGGGGGTAAGTAGGGTTTCTCTTCGTTCTTGGTTGTCAATTCACTTGTAAATCCGTTAAATTGATGTTGAGTATCTTGATTTTAGGCCTTGAAGTGCTCGGGAGTGATTAGGCATCAAAATGATACCATGTGTGTACCCAAAACATAGAAAATGGTGTTCGACAAAAAGTCGATATTGCTTGTTGTCGAGAAATAAAAGAAATAAGAGAAAATGATGCGAAAAATTGTAGAGAATGGAAATAAGGGTGTTAAAAACTAGGAAATCAACATTTTGCACTAAAACAGTTTTGGACAGCAGCAGTAGCCTAACTTTGAAAAATCATCACAAATAGTGAAAATTGAGTTAGAGGTGAAATAAAATATGAAATTAGTTTTTATTGAGTCTAGTCTTTCATGGAAGAAACATTATAAGCAATGAAATTGTAAATCATGATTTATAATAAATTTTGTGAGACAAGGTCAGAATGATTTCGGGTTCCCCTATTCTGACTTTGGATAATCATAAAAAATTGTAAAAAAAAATAATTAGGGGCTTAAATTTATATGTTTAAATCCTTAATGAGTCTATTTTCAAGAGAAACAAACAGAAACATCATCTAAATTCCATACTAAGAGATAAATAATTTTTAGTAAGGAAAGGTCGAAACTGTCAAACAGCAGAATAGGAATAACTTTAAAGATTTTACTGTACTTATTTGATAAGCTATAAATTCTAAAAATTTTATGGTAGAAAGGTATTTGAGTCTAATTTCAAAAACAAGCAAATATTAATTTAGAATTTTGTAGCTCAAGATATAAATAATTTAGTGATAATGACTCAAGTAGACATCTTTGAATGAACATATAAGTAAGTAGTGAAAACATATATGAGTATTGAGCTAGCATGGGTTACTTTAAAAATGGATCACACAGCTAAGGCCAATTTGGGCTGAGTGGCCCACACGGACGTGTAGGCCCACACGGTCACATGGGCGTGTGGGCCCATTTTTACCAAAATGTTTTTAAGGTTGCACGGGTTGCCCAAGTCGATTGTGAACCTACTATAGGGTTGGTCAGTGCTACTTAAAACCCTAAATGTTTGAAATTGATTGAATGATATCTGTACTGGCCATGTTAATATCTGAACCGAATATATGTACTAAAATTGCATAATAGCATGTCATCCATTGTATGTTGCATTGCATTGGGTTGGGGGTTGTTATTCGCAGGAAGTGTACTAAAAGGCTTTAAGCCTAATTTACTGGCAGCTCAGCTACAAACTACTGTTTTGTGCCGCATTCGGTACTACTTGGAGTGTAGGGATGGGTGGGTTGATTATATCCCCACTGGAGTGTAGGGTTGGATGAAGATGGTGTGTAGAGGCTGATTGGGTAGGATTTTGCTACTGCATAACTGTTACTGCTACTGATACTGTAATGGGCTAAGGACCTATTACATTTTTAACACTGTATTGAGATGGGCTAAGGCCCAAACTGTCACTGATACTGAAAAGGGCTTAGGCCCAAGACTATTCAACTGTGCAGTGTGAATATTGATTGTTTGTTTGTTTCTGCGGAATTACACACCGAGTTTACGTAAAATCACCCTTTTTGTTAATGTGCACAGGTAATCCTCAGACTTAAATGGATCGGTGCAACGGAGGACTCAGCGGTGACCACAGTAATTTTTGGACTTCATGGTTTTCAATTTACGGTTTATAATTTGATTATTATTTATTATTTGGGTTTTTAATTATTTATTTTAATTTATGGATTTATACCTGCTGGTCGTAGGAAATTTGGTTTTCCAAAAGTTAAAGTATTTCCTAAACGCATGATCAGCTAGACTGTTTTATTAAAGCTTTCGTAACGAGTGATGTTTCAAAACAAGTGTTTAAAATGAATAAAGATGACCTCCTAAGTTCTAACAAAAGTTTACTAAAGATAATAACATGGAATGTATTCATCGTAACAACAAGGTTTCAAAAACACTATCGTGTGACATTGCCAGATACGGCCATAACGTCTAGGCCGGGTTTGGGGTGTTACAAACAATATGCCCACACAAACCACCAACTAGGACTATGCCGGGTAGGGTGTTACAACTTTCCCACCCTAAAAAGGAATTTCGCCCACGAAATTCTTACCATCAGGTACAACATCTTCTTCTACTCTCAAATCACAAGAACTAGCTATTGTTATTGAGTTGGTCTTAGTAGAACTTCTACTTGGAGTTCCCAAGACATGTAATAGCCTAAGTTTGGGCTAGTCAGAACAGTGGTTTTGGGACCGCTAATCTGAGGTTGAAGAAGATTATTTTGATATTATTTTATGTGTTATAGCATGTTTATAAGAATGCATGAAAAGTTTGGTACTTTAACTTTAGCAATGTATGCTTAATTGTGAAAAATGACTAAATCGCATAAAGTGCGAAAGTTCTATTATACAAGTAGAGGTGCCTAATAGCCATAGAATATTAAATTGGAGGCCCTTAAAGTTCAATTAGGCCATTAAAGGTGTGTTGGCCGGCCATAGGAAACAAGGCAGATAAGAGCATTAAATTTTGGTCAAAATTTGGTGAAGTTAGGTGATAAAAAATGAATAAAATAAGCTAAATGAAAAAGATGACATCTTTCACTATTCATGCTTCATCTCCACTAAAAATTTAGATGAAATAAGGGTGCTTGGAGTTCAAATTTTCAGCAACACAAATCTCTTGCAAGTAAGTGATTCTAGGGGCTTTTCATGATAATTTTTGTACTTTTGGAACCCCCAAAGCTTAAGCTAGCTAATGAGGGGACTATTTTGCAAAATGGCTGAAATTTAGGGACTTTCTATGAGAGTGTTCATGTTGTTTGCTGAGTTTTTATGAAAGAAAATGAACGTTAGTGAGTTAAGGAACAACTTTTGTGAAAGGTGCTACCATGAAAACACCTAAATGGGACCTATTAGTAAAGGTTGAATTTGTGTAATAAATACATGAAATAATTGGTTTTGTGAGTAGTTGTAAGAGAAATAAATCTTTAACTAGGCATATTTAATGAGAAAATGTGATGAAAAATGATTTACGAGCCTAAGGGTAAAATCGTAATTTTGCCAAAGTAGAAGGGGGCAAAATGGTCATTTTCGCCTAAGTAGAAATTTTGATATATCATGAATTATAAAGTGATTGAATGAGTAAATTTTATTATTATAGACCAAAAAGAGCGCGAAAACAACCTTGACAGAGGAAAAGGCAAGGTTACGGACTAAACTGTCGACTAATACATTTTGCATCGAGGTAAGTTTATGTGTAAATGATACATCTTTAATACTTGTTATTACTTATTGGTGCATTGTATGATTGAGATTGATTGAAATTGATATATGGTGAGTAGATCTTGTACGAACCTCGAAATAGATACGTAAGTGTAGAAAAATATCCATAATGATTAATTGGTGGGTTGTGTGCGATACCACCGTAATCATCCTTTTTGGTGGGCTGTGTACGATACCACCTAATTACTTATTCGCGATGGGCTGTGTGCGATACCATCGTTTATATTATCATTTGGTGGGCTATGTGCGAAACCACCATAAATATTCTTGGTGGTGGGCTATGTGCGATACCACCCTATTATCGATTAACGTTGGGCTATGTACGAAACCACCGAGTACATATTATTATCCTGAGGGGTTCATCAAGAAATAGTATAGGTAAATGTTCCATGTTGCCTTGTCGTGATGAGCGCAGGGAATGTGTACGAGCAATTGTGAGCAATATAATTGTTATGTGATTGGAATGTGGTAAGAGATGAGATGAGTAAGCAAGATTATGGAAATGTGAATTGTTCTTGCTTAGTATGTGAGGTTATTGATTGATTAGCATATGTGATGATGCTTATTATTTACATGTAAACTTACTAAGCTTAAAGGTTACTCCCTTCTTTTTTTTCCTTGTTTTATAGTGTCAAAGAGCCGGTTCGAGATACGAAGATAATTGGAAGATCACTCACACTATCAGCTCATCTCGGTATATCAGTTTTAGCATTTTGAGTATGGCATGTATAGGGTCTAGACTTAGTAAATGTTTTCTTGTTTTAGCCAAGTGTGTTGGCTCCTTTAAAGATGAACACTTTTGTAAATGGCCATATTTAATGGCTCATTATTATTATATCTATGAAAAGAAGAGGTCATTCATGAATGTGTATGATGATTGAGTTGCTTGGTAAATGATTGAATGTGATTGATGTTACATAAGTTAGGGTGATAAAAAGAGCTTGGCAAATATCCTTGTTCCTTTCCACACGGGTAGGCACACAGGTGTGTGTCTAGGCCGTGTGTGACGCACGGTCAGTCCCATGGGTGTCTGACCAGGCCGTCTGTCCCCTGCATGTTAATGTTGTTGACGTCACAAACAGAATACCCATGTTTTCACAAACGGGTAAGGACACGAGTGTGTCTAGGCCGTGTGAAGGACACGAGCCAAGGACACAGGCGTGTGTGACCACACGGCCTGCCACACAAAATTTGAAGTTTACAACAATTCCCAGTTTGATTTCAAGGCCTTCCATTTGCACGTTTACGACCTCGTAGGTCCATAATAAGAATGTTATGAATATGAATGAAAGATTTTATATTGGAATGAAATTTGATAGCCCAAAATTGTATGTTCAAGCGAGATAAGTTCGGTAATGCCTCATACCCGGTTCTAGCGTTGAATACGGGTAAGGGGTGTTACATTTAGTGGTATCAGAGCTATGGTTTAGCCAGTTCTCGGACTACCGTAGCATGTGTAAGAGTCTAGCTGTACATGCCATAAGTACATATTGATAGTGTGGTGACTTCTTATAATTCTAAACTTTGTTTTTTTATATAGTAAATGGATCCCGATCGAGCTAGTACTGATGACGCTGCTAGTAACGCGCCGGCTCCCGCGCAAGGGACTGCACCTATAGAAAGTAGACTCGAGACTTTGGGTCAAGGGGAAGAGGCTCAGGAAGCTTTTCTCCATATGATGAGTAACTGGTACACCGAATTTGTACGAGCAAACCTCTTCCACCCCCTCCTATACCTCAGCAAGGGGCCGAGGAATTCAGATCTAATATAGACGATGACCCCAAGAGGGCAGAGTTCGGGCTTGAGAACTCAATACGAGTATTTGATGAACTCTCCTGCAGACCTGAGGTGAGCTTGAAATGTGCCATGTCATTGCTGAAGGACTTGGCATATCGATGGTGGAAAACATTGACGTCAGTAGTTCCAATGGAGTGAGTAAAGTGGGACTTCTTTTTGGAAGATTTTCGAAAGAAGTACATAAGTCAGAGATTTATATATCAGAAATGGAAAGAATTCCTTGAATTGAAGCAAGGAAAGATGACTGTGGTAGAGTATGAGCGCGAGTTTGTTAGACTCAGCAAGTATGCACAAGAGTGTGTGTCTACGGAAGTTATCTTGTGCAAGAGGTTTCAAGATGGGCTGAATGAGGAAATCAGACTTCTTGTTGGAATCTTGGAATTGAAAGAATTTATGGTGTTGGTTGATAGGGCATGTAAGGCCGATGAGCTGAATAAGGAAAAGAGAAAAGCCATAAGTGAGGCCCGAGATGCAAGAAAGAGGCCAATGAGTAAATCGTACCAAACTCAATCAAAGAGGTCCAAGGAAATGAACCCTCGGACGACTGCTTCAGTTGGGTATTCACACCGAGATCGAGGTAATACATATTCGGGCTCGAGGGTTCAAGCCACCGCAATGGCAAGCGTGGGAAATTCAAAGTTAAATAAATCGGAGTGTCCAAACTGTGGTAGACAACACACTAGGGAGTGTTGGGGAAATAACCGTAATTGTTACAAATGTGGTTCACCCGACCATTTCATCTAGAATTGTCCAGAGAGGGATGAGAAGGAAAGAAAGCAAGAAATAAGATCAAGCATTGTGTCTTCGAGGGGTAGATCACAAAAGAACTCGGGAGGAGGGGCTAGTAGTAGTGGTGCGCCTAGAGACTCTACTGTGAGGTCGGAGGGTCAAGCACCTGCAAGGACTTATGACATTCGCGCTCGCTAAGAGGCATCATCTCCAAATGTGATAACGGGTACTTTTTCTCTTCATGATATCTCTGTTGTTGCTTTGATTGATCCGGGGTCTACCCATTCTTATATTTGCATGAAATTGGCGTCTAGCATGAGTATGATTGTTGAGTCTACGAAATTTTTAGTAAAGGTGTCAAACTCGTTAGGCAAACATGTGCTAGTTGACAAGGTGTGTAGGAATTGTCTTTTGACAATTAGAGGTCATTGTTTTCTGACAAATCTTATGTTGTTGTCGTTTGATGAATTTGACTTGATTCTTGGTATGGATTGGTTGACTACTCATAATGTTTTAGTGAATTATGGTAGTAAGTTTATTGAATTGAAATGTGTAAATAGAGATGTCATTCGGGTTGAATCAGGTAGATCGGGTAGTATGCCTATGATAATTTCATCTATGGTAGCCGAGATATCTTGAGAAAAGGATATGAGTCCTATCTCGCCTTTGTGCTGAATATTCAAGAGTCAAAGGTAAAGATTGAATCAGTGCTAGTGGTATGCAAGTATGCAGATGTGTTCCCGGAAGAGTTACCCGGATTGCCTCCAGTTAGAGAAGTCGAGTTTGGGATTGATTTATTTTCGGGTACGGCACCTATTTCAGTTGCTCCGTATCGGATGGCACCATTGGAGTTCAAAGAATTGAAGGTTCAGTTGTAAGAGTTAACGGACAAGGGTTTTGCAAGACCGAGTTATTCACTTGGGGTGCTCTGGTACTTTTTGTAAAGAAGAAAGATGGGTCGATGAGATTGTGCATAGACTACAGACAACTCAATAAGGTGACAGTATAGAATAGGTATCCTTTGCCAAGGATAGATGATCTATTTGACCAATTGAAGGGAGCTACGGTGTTCTCTAAGATAGACCTAAGGTTAAGGAGCAAGATGTGCTAAAAACTGCATTTCGGACGAGGTATGGCCATTATGAGTTTGTCGTCATGCCATTTGGCTTAACGAATGCTCCTGTGATTTTTATGGATCTAATGAACCGTATCTTTCTACCGTATTTGGATAAGTTTGTAGTTGTCTTTATCGATGACATACTGATTTATTATCGGGATGAGAGTGAACATGCAGAACATCTGAGAATTGTTTTGCAGACTCTAAGAGACAAGCAGTTGTATGCTAAATTCAGTAAGAGTGAGTTTTGGCTCCGAGAGGTCGGATTCTTAGGACACATTGTGTCGGGTGATGGCATTATAGTTGATCCGAGTAAGATCTCAGCTATTGTGGAGTGGAAATCACCAAGGAATGTGTCAGAAATTAGAAGTTTTTTGTGTTTGGCGAGTTACTACAGATGGTTTGTCAAAGGGTTTTCTATAATTGCTACCCCGATGACGAAACTGTTGCATAAAGATGTTAAGTTTGAATGGACTTAAAAATGCCAACAGAGTTTCGAGAAATTGAAAGCATTGTTGACTGAGGCACCGATTTTAGTACAACCTGAGCTGGGGAAAGAGTTTTTGGTCTACAGTGATGTATCATTAAATGTCTCGGCTGTGTGTTGATGCAAGAGGGTAAGGTAGTAGCTTACGCCTCGAGACAGCTAAAACTGCATGAAAAGATTTATTCGACTCATGATTTAGAGTTGGCTGCGATAGTCTTTGCTTTGAAGATTTGACCTCATTATTTATATGGTGAGAAGTGTCGAATCTTCACCGATCACAAGAGTTTAAAGTACTTGATGGACCAAAAGGATTTGAATTTACGACAATGGCAATGACTCGAGTTATTAAAGGATTATAAGTTAGTGATCAATTACCATCCGGGGAAAGTGAATGTGGTTGCGGATGCCTTGAGCAGAAAATCCCTGTACGCTTTGAGAGCTATGAGTACGAGTTTAGCGTTGTCTGATGCTGGTGCTATATTGGCCGAGTTGAGGGCTAGACCGTTATTTATTCAGCAGATATGTGAAGCTCAAAGAAATGATAGTGAGATGCAAGCTAAGAGAGCTTAATGCGAGTCGAGAAGTGACTCTAATTTTCCGATGAGTTCAGATGGTTGTTTGATGTTTCATGATAGGGTTTGTGTACCTAAGGATGATGAGTTGATTCAGAAAATTTTACATGAAGCGCATAGTGGTTGCTTGTCAGTACATCAGGGTAGCACGAAAATGTACAATGATTTGAAGAAATTGTATTGGTGGTCGGGTATGAAAAGTGACATCTCTGAGTTTGTTATAAAATGTTTGATCTATCAACAAGTGAAAGCCGAGCATCCAGTACCTTCGGGATTGCTTCAACCAGTGATGGTTTCTGAGTTGAAATGGGATCGAATCACCATGGATTTTGTTACGGGGCTACCCATGACTACGAGAAAGAAAGATGTTGTATGGGTTATTATGGACAGATTAACGAAGTCGGCTCACTTTATACTGGTGCGTGTGGATTCTTCACTTGATAAGGGCCGAGTTGTATATTGCTAAGGTGGTGAGATTCCATAGGTTGCCTATATCTATTATCTCAGATAGAGATCTGAGATTTTCTTCGAGGTTTTGGAAGAAATTGCAGGAAGCCTTGGGTACAAGGTTGAATTTTAGTACTGCGTTCCATCCTCAAACCGATGGCCAATCTGAAAGAGTGATTCAAGTTCTTGAGGGTTGGGAAAATATCTACCTTTGGTCGAGTTTGTGTATAACAATAGTTATCAGTCGAGTATACGGATGGCACCATACGAAGCTTTATATGGTCGCAAGTGCCGGACTCCCTTGTATTGGACCGAGCTTAGTGAGAAGCAAATACACGAGGTTGACCTAGTTAAAGAGACTGAAGAGAAAGTGAAAGTGATCCATGATAGTCTAAAAGTTGCTTCAGATCGGCAGAAGTCGTACGCGGATTTAGAAAGAAAAGAAATCAAATTTTAGGTGGGTGACAAAGTATTTCTGAAAGTATCCTCGTGGAAGAAAATATTGAGATTTGGTCAAAAGGGCAAATTGAGTCCGCGATTCATAGGGCCGTATGAGGTTATTGAAAGGATTGGGCCAGTAGCATACCGGTTCGCTTTACCGGTAGAGTTAGAGAGAATACATAATGTGTTCCATGTGTCGATGTTATGGTGATATCGTTCCGATTCTTTGCATGTGATCCCTCCAACAGAAATTGAGATACGACCTAACATGACTTATGAAGAGGAACCAATTAAGATATTGGTTCGAGAGGTTAAACAGTTGCAGAACAAGAGCATAGCCTTAGTAAAAGTGTTATGGAAAAAACACGGTGTGAAGAGGCTACATGGGAACCGGAAGAAGCCATGAGGGAACAATACCCAAACCTTTTTACCGGTAAGATTTTTGAGGACGAAAAGCTCTATAGGGGGAGAGTTGTAACAGCCCGATTTTGGGGCTAGTCAGAGTAGTGGTTTTGGGACCACTAATCCAAGGTTGTAGAAGATTATTTTGATATTATTTTATGTGTTATAGCATGTTTATAAGGATGTATGAAAAGTTTGGTACTTTAATTTTAGCAATTGTATGCTTAATTGTGAAAAAAGACTAAATCGCATAAAGTGCGAAAGTTCTATTATACAAGTAGAGGTGCCTAATAGCCATAGAATATTAAATTGGAGGCCCTTAAAGTGCAATTAGGCCATTAAAGGTGTGTTGGCGGGCCATAGGAAACAAGGGAGACAAGAGCATTAAATTTTGGTCAAATTTTGGTGAAATTAGGTGATAAAAAAATGAATAAAATAAGCTAAATGAAAAAGATGTCAGCTTTCATTATTCATGCTTCTTCTCCACCGAAAATTTAGTGGAAATAAGGGTTCTTGGAGTTCAAATTTTCAACAACACAAATCTCTTGCAAGTAAGTGATTTTAGGGGCTTTTCTTGATAATTTTTGTACTTTTGGAACCCCCAAAGCTTAAGCTAGCTAATGAGGGGACTATTTTGCAAAATGGTTGAAAGATAGGGAATTTCCATGAGAGTGTTCATGTTGTTTTCTGAGTTTTTATGGAAGAAATGAATGTTAGTGAGTTAAGGAACAACTTTTGTGAAAGGTGTTACCATGAAAACACCTAGATGGGACCTATTAGTAAATGTTGAATTTGTGTAATAAATGCATGAAATAATTGGTTTTGTGAGTTGTTGTAAGAGAAATAAATGTTCAACTAGGCTTGTTTAATGAGAAAATATGATGAAAAACGATTTACGAGCCTAGGGGTAAAATCGTAATTTTACCAAAGTAGAAGGGCAAAATGGTCATTTTTCCTAAGTAGAAATTTTGATATATCATGAATTATAAAGTGATTAAATGAGTAAATTTTATGATTATAGATCAAGAAGAGCGCGGAAACAACCTTGATCGAGGAAAAGGCAAGGTTACGGACTAAACCGTTGACTAATATATTATGCACCAAAGTAAGTTTATGTGTAAATTATACATCTTTAATACTTGTTATTACTTATTGGTGCATTGTATGATTGAGATTGATTGAAATTGATATATGGTGAATAGATCTTGTACGAAACTCGGAATAGATACGTAAGTGCGGAAAAATATCCGTAATGATTAATTTGTGGGCTGTGCGCGGTACCACCGTAATCATCCTTTTTGGTGGGCTGTGTGCGATACCATATTCGCGATGGGCTGTGTGCGATACCATCTTTTATATTATCATTTGGTGGGCTATGTGCGAAACCACCGTAAATATTCTTGTTGGTGGGCTATGTGGGATACCACCCCATTATTGATTAATGGTGGGTTGTGTGCGAAACCACCGGGTACATAGTATTATCCCGAGGGGTTCATCGATAAATGGTATAGGAAAATGTTTCATGCATGTTGCATTGTGGTGATGAGTGTAGGGAATGTGTACGAGCAATTCTGAGCAATATGATTGTTATGTGATTGGAATGTGGTAAGAGATGAGATGAGTAAGCATGATTATGGAAATGCGAATTTTTCTTGCTTAGTATGTGAGGTTATTGATTGATTAGCATATGTGATGATGCTTATTGTTTACATGTAAACTTACTAAGCTTAAAACTTACTCCTTTCTTTTTTTCCCCTTGTTTTATAGTGTCAAAGAGCTGGTTCGGGATACGAAGATAATTGAAAGATCACTCACACTATCAGCTCATCTCGGTATATCAGTTTTAGCGTTTTGAGTATGGCATGTATAGGGTCTAAACTTAGTGAATGTTTTGTTGTTTTAGCCAAGTGTGTTGGCTCCTTTAAAGATGAGCACTTTTGTAAATGGCCATATTTAATGGCTCATTATCATTACATATATGAAAAGAAGAGGTTATTCATGAATGTGTATGATACATGATTGAGTTGCTTGGTAAATGATTGAATGTGATTGATGTTATATGAGTTAGGGTGATAAAAAGAGCTTGGCAAATAGCCTTGTTCCTGTCCACACGGGTAGGCACACTGGCTTGTGCCTAGGCCGTGTGTGACGCACAGTCAGTCCCATGGGTGTGTGACCAGGCCGTGTGTCCCCTGCATGTTAATGTTGCAAGTCAGTGTCGACCACGGGCTAGACACACGGGCGTGTGCCTAGGCCGTGTGCCCCTTATATGGTTGCTGACGTCACAAATAGAATACCTAGATTTTCACACATGGGTGAGGACACGGGCGTGTCTAGTCCGTGTGAAGGACGTGAGCCAAGGACACAGGTGTGTGTCCGGCCTTGTGAAAACCCCTGTAGGTTCAAATTGAAAAATAAATCCCACACAGGCTAGGGACTTGGGTGTGTGTGACCACACGGCCTGCCACACGGGCGTGTCCCATTTCACACGAGCGTGTGGCCCTATTAAGGCAATTTTTTTTGAGTTTACAACAGGTCCCAGTTTGATTTCGAGGCCCTCCATTTGCACGTTTACGGCCTCGTAGGCCCATAATAAGAATGTTATGAATGTGAATGAAAGATTTTATATTGGAATGAAATTTGATAGCCCAAAGTTGTTCGAGCGAGATAAGTCTGGTACCGACGTTGAATACGGGTAAGCGATGTTACAAGACAGATTTTGATCTCACAGCAACCCTTGCTCTCGCATCACTTTGATTTCTGCTAATTGATTGGGTTGATAGTTCAGATTGGCCTCCAGTCTTTACCAGGAAATCTCGAACCACATGGTCAAGCGACCTACATTCGTAATTGAATTTTGTCTCATTCTAGAAAATTCCCACATTATTTCTTCCATAGGTATTACAGACAGGAGTTTTCATCTTTTTCGATCCACCAGAACTGACCATAGGTGTAGTCCAACACTCAATATTGTCACGGCGACTCCCCATCATATAAGAATCTCTTACCGGCTCATAGGAGAAGTTCTTCACATCTTTAAGCTTCTTAAAATTTGTGATAGGGAGCAGTTCAACATTCTCACACTCATTTATTTCTTTCTCCTTCCCTCTACTTCTAGCTTGAACAATCATTTCCATCTTATGAGCCTTGGCTATCATGGATGTTAGACTCTGAACTTCTCAAGTTGCTACCAAGGCACAGATTTCATCCCTTAATTCCCACTTAAATTTATCGCACAAAGCTACTTTAGTCTGGAAAATATCCCTCACATATCGACTAAATCTGATGAATTCTTGCTCATATTCCATCACGATCAATCGTCCTTGTTTATATATATAAATTCTTTGTTCATTTATCCCACATACATTAAATTCACATATTTCTCTCTTAATTTCAATAAAAGGAACTCCCAATATATTTCTTCTTTTGGGGTCACACTTACCAACCTCTCCTACAATTGATATGCCTCTACCTCTAATAAAGAAACAATGCATAATAGACTATCTGTCTGTGTACATTTCAGCTCTACCATCACCATTCCTATGCAAGATAGCCACTGTTCTATTGCGACAGGGTCATCACCCTTAATCCCGAGAAATTCTTTAGCACCACGCTTACGTATCTCCCTCACAGGATCTCCTCAAAACTGGTTCAAATCTGGTACAGTTGGAATAGGTGCCCTTGGTGGAGCAGCATCTGACTGAGGCTGAGGTTGGGGTGGAGGCACATGAGTAGCTCCCATAAATTGGTCAAACCATCATTCCATCATCTGTACAAAAGCATCTCTCGTGACATTTCCAGATGCCCCTTGATCAACCGAAGGTTCTGAATCACAAGTCTGAGGAATATTACTCTTTATTCCTTCACCAACAGCATCATGTGAATTCAAAGACATTCTAAACTACATACATAAACACAGTTTAGCAAAACTACAAGAGACTATCTAGAAACATGTAACATGCATACCGAGGCATGACTCAACCTTTGGTTTTACGAGAATCGACTCAACCTAGGCTCTGATACAAACGTTGTAACACCCCAACCGCTGCTGGTGGACTGAGGCATTACACTAAAAGTAGGTTTAAACTTAGTTTGTACTCTTATTGAGGTTTCGGCATTTACCCACTGAACTGGGGTGTTAACCCAAAAAAATTAAATGACAAAACAATTAAATTAGGGATATGATGTGAGCATGTAACACCCCAAAACCGGCCCACGAGCCACGGCCAAATTTAGGATGCCACTGCGGAAAATGTTTGAAAAATATTTTGACTTAGAGTGAAAACATAAAAATTTATTGTCTTTAATAAAACATTGGATATTTAAAATTTAGACATAAATTAAAATGTTTCAAATTCTTCGGTTAAAAACTTTATCATATATTTTAAAAGGAAAGTTACTAAAGATAAAACATTTTCAGATAGTAATATAATCGATAGTCCAACTTATAACATAATAAAAATCCTTAAATACTTTAGGAGGCCCTTATTACAATAAATAAATACTTAAAATACTGAAACATAAATTGTATGAAGAAAATCCTCCTCTGCATGGGCCACCTCGTATCCACTCCAATCTGGTCCAAGCTTTATGCATCACCTGTAAGGTTTGAGAAAAATTGGGTGAGTCAAACAGACTCAGTGTATAGTTATTTCACATGTCTCCACATATGGGCTTGGCCCATATCCACACAGTCCACATTCATAAATATGCAACATGAAGCCCAACCCAACCTAGTGTCCAACCATTATACCTACCTTGGTAGACCTGCCGCCCAAGGCTGTGGCTAAGCCACCGATCACCTAAGTGACCCCACATGTCAATATCCACGAGGTGACTCGAGGTCATCCTCAATCCACGGTGATGCACACAGCTATCATCCGCCAGGAGGTGGCACATAGCCAACACCCCATCTTGATGAAGCACATACCTAACATCAAGCGCTAATGTAGCACAAGACATCAGACCACGTACATAATGTACACCCTGTCCTTCAATATTCATGTCCCAAATTCCCATGCATATATATAACATGACAAAAATATCATTTAATAGAGTATATAACACACGCTCATCACCATTTCACATATTCATCAGTAATCATTTAATATCATAAAGTACTGACCTGATTATTCGATCACCCACCATGGGTATCCACCATCTTAGCCCTTATTTCGGCTACCATTCACATCATATCACACATATATAACAACATACACACATAAACAATCAAGAGAACAGTGCAATAACTACACATCTTTTTGGTACAGTCTACTCAATCCCGAAACTCTCTTATTCCTGTCGATTTGCTCCTAAGAACCAAAGTCAGAAATCGGTCATCACTTACACTCATAAAATGGCCTATGGCCGAATACTACAA
Source organism: Gossypium australe (assembly GCA_005393395.2). Lineage (NCBI taxonomy): Eukaryota > Viridiplantae > Streptophyta > Magnoliopsida > Malvales > Malvaceae > Gossypium > Gossypium australe. Next base: position 57,480,311 of record CM016615.1, read on the forward strand.
ACCACCTACTTTGCTTAACTAAATCCCAAATCACCACATAACACTTACCTTGATGAATCGAATCCTTACAATCCTCCTTAAGGCTCCTTACCGTTGGCTATACAAAAGAAACACAATGTTATGACTCTACATACATTCGGCCATCCCTTAGAAACCAAGGCCAACCATTGGTTTCGGCATACTAAACGAAGAAGAAGAGAATTCGATTGCTAAGAAAATACTTACTATACTCGAAACCGATTGGAAGATTGATGAAAAGGAATGTCGACACCTCCCCCTCTAAAGGCTCTAAAAGATTCGGCAAGAACTCCCAAATGGAGAAGGGATATTCGAATAACACAAAATAGGTATAGCCCCAAGGTTGAGAAGAAGAAAAGAAGTGTAGATGAAAGTTAGGAGAATTCGGCAATGAAGAACAAAGGTGGAGAGGTTTCAGCATTGTTGCAAATGAGAGGATGGGTTTCAGTTTTTAGAAAGTGAATGGAAGGAAAATAAGTTGAAAAAGGAAAAAGAAAAAGATGCACAAAATGACTTCCAACTTTTGGCTTTTGGTCAAGAAATAGGATGCAAATTTCGGCAATGGCAAGGGTGAAAAGAAAGTTTCGAAAGAGAATACTAAAGAAAGAAAAGAGAACCGAAAAAGAACTTCTAGACCTCTTATAGGAAATTTGGCTATTCCCCCCCATTCATGACCGAAAATTATCACCCAAAAGAGACCCACATTCGACCACCAGACTCAAAATTCTTCTTGCCATCAATTCAAACTAATTTTGAATTAAACTCACTCCTAAATTTCTCCTTATTTCCTCCTAATCACATTCAACATTAAGCCAACCCCCTAGTCCACTATACCATCTACATTCATGGTCAAATTGCCATAGAAAAGTTTCCAAAACAACACTCCATACTTCAAGCCTTATGTCCCCTTATCCTACCAAAATTCCTTGATACCATACCATAAATAAGCACTTGCCTTATTCCTTAGTATACTAACCATAAAAGACAATAGTCCAACCTTACCTTAATTAGAGTTTGACCAACACATGCCATATAAATGCAAAAATAAAAGTCACCTTAAGTCCATCCATAGGATTCGAACCTAAGCCCCCTTTCAATGCTTGTGGCGTCACCTTCCAAAGCCCTAAGTGGTGCCTCCTTGCCACTTTGCCAACTGGTTACTTGTGTTAAAATTCCCCACGAATTACTCTTAACCCCTAGCTCCTTCAACTCCCTTTAACTAAAGCTTAAAAATAAAATTTTTCCTACAGCTCGAGCCTACCCTTGGCTTATTCCTAAGCCCTAGAACATCTCACTTAACAACACAACAATCCGAACTCATGCAAAACAATACAGTCACAAATAACCCCTAATTTAGGAGATTACAATTCTACCCTCCTTAAAGAAATTTCGTCCTCGAAATTTCCAACTAACTAACAGTCGTGCATCCTCACTCATCACACTACGCTCTTGCTGCGCACTCTGATCTTAATAAAACTAACATACTTTCTATGAACAGTCTCAAAGTTCACACTCAAGGTTCCATACATTTCACTAGCAACATAAGAACGAACTAGCTCTATAACAAACAAGGCAATAAAGGGTATTCCAGAAATAAGGGACATACCCGTTGTCCCATCTTGCGCATCACTATCCTCGTGATGCCTGACTGCATAAACCAACCTTGGTTGCCTCGCGTCTGCACTCTAGCACCTCCGTTTGGTGTTCCACGACCTCGGCCGGAACCATTCCCTCCATGATTCAGACCACGACCCCTTGTCGCTTGCTGACCACCTCTGTCCGGCTGCACACCACCCTGACCTACTGTCCGAGCCCTATTCAGATCCTGGGGACAATCTTTAATCAAATGAGCCTTAGACTTACACCTAAAACACTCTCGATCCTGATTCCAGCACTCGCCAACATGATACCTTCCACGCCGAGCACACGGACGGTCCGGATTTCCAGTAGCTGGCTTAGCAACACGAGTAGAATTCTCAACCCTCGGTCTTTTCTGAAGGCTCTCAGACGATTCTGACGGTCCAAAACTCCTCTTGTTCCGGTTCCTATCCTTATCTCTGTTCTGTCTCACAGAGTCCTTAATCCCCTCAGCTACCTTAACCTTTTCTACTAACACAGTAAATTCCCGCTCCTGCTGTGGAGTTATCAATAGCCTCAGGTCATCCCTTAGTCTGTCCTCAAACCGGACACATTGCTCATGCTCCGTAGCCACTACTCCTCGAGCATACCGGCTCAACCTTAGGAATTCAGCCTCGTACTTCGCCACGGACTTGTTCCATTGAACCAGCCCCAGAAAAGCCTTTCTCTGTGCATCAATATAATGAGTACCAACATACTTCTTCTAGTAAGCCGCCTTAACGTACTCCCAAGTGAGTTCCTCAGCCGTAGCACCATCCCGAACTGTGAGCCACCATTAATATGACTCATCGCGAAGAAGCGACACCATTCCTTTCACTTTCTCCTCAGCCGTTAAATCGAGCTCATCCATAATTCGTTCGGTCGCCTCCAACCAATACTCAGCAGTACTGGGTGCCACACCAGATACGCCACGGAACACCTCAGCTCCATTGGCTCGAAGTCGCTCGGGTACCGATTTCCGAGCTCCCCTAATTCCACCTACTCTAGCCACCATCTCCAGAACTCGCAGCACCGCCTGCGATATAGCATCATCCCCCGTCTGATCTTGCTGCTCCACACCAACAGCTGGTGATGGTGGTGGTGGTACCTCATTCTCAGACCCTTGACCCGATCTAACGGGTTCCGACACAGCCATTCTGCCTCTACCACGTCCTCGTACATTACGACTACATCCCCTAAAGCTCATGTCTACACTCATGCTTTAGTCTGATTAGAAAGTTTTATGCATTAGTATTTGTTCCACTGATTATCCGCGAACAATTTTATGAAAAGAAATTTTCAGAAGTAGTTCTTTCGGTCAAACAAAGTTTTCAGTTCAAGTTCACTATTCTAATTCAGAGAATCACATTCATTCACAACGTTCAACACACTATTATGGGCATCTTTGTCCATTCCCAACCCAGGGGTAATTTCATCATTTGTCCTACAGGGGTATTTTGGTGCTAAATCGGGGTCAATTCGAAAATATTTTACAAATCAAAGGTATTTCAGAATTTACAAAAACTTGGAGTTATCTTGAAAATTTGTTTTCCAAATCAGAGGTGTTGCAAAGATTTCAGAAATCGGGGTTATTTTGGTAATTTTGGAAATCAGGGGCATTTTAGTAAATTTTCCCAAATCAGGGTATCTTGATATTTTGAAAACTAGAGATTTTGGTATTTTTGTAAAGTAAGAATATTTTAACAAAAGTTGAGGGTAGTATAGTAATTTTACAACCAGGGGTATTTTAGTAATTTTACCCGCCAGGGGTATTTGGGTAATTTTGTAAACCGGGAATTTTTCGAAAAATTTTTCCAATAATAGTTTATACAAATCAGAGGGGTGGTTTTGGTGATTTAAAAAAAACTAAGGGTTTTATAAAACAGTTATGGCTAGTCCCTTTCGGGTTTTAGTTATCGAGTTTAGCCCGTGAATAAGTCCTCTTGGTTAGGGTGAACCGTTACTACGCACCAGGTAGGATTCGAGTAAAGAGGAGGTGAGTCACTAGGACTGCTTAAATACCAGGCTCTTACCGAATCCACTCCTAGACATGCGTACAATGGTTGCCACACCCTAACTCGGCGACATACTTCACAGGTTTGTTTGGTTGCACTTAAGTCTTATGCATTCTGTGTTGGAGTAGACTAGTCCTAGGGTCCAATAACTTAATATACTAATCTACGTTCCCATCATACCCACATACCAATCATATAATAATTCACACAACAATTAGAGGTACTTACCTGGTGGACTTCGGGTCGGAGATACAGGTGCCATGCCAGAATAAACCTGAAAAATTTATGAAAGCCCAAATCTTTGAAAAGCCCATCTTAAAAAAATGTTTTTGGGCCCAAAACCCTCAAAGCCGAGTTTTGAACCAGGCTCTGATACCAAATTGTAACACCCCAAACCCAGCCCACGAGCCACGGTCGAATTTAGGATGCCACTGCGGAAAACGTTTGAAAAATATTTTGACTTAGAGTGAAAACATAAAAATTTATTGTCTTTAATAAAACATTGGATATTTAAAATTTCGACATAAATTACAATGTTTCAAATTCTTCGGTTAAAAACTTTATCATATATTTTAAAAGGAAAGTTATTAAAGATAAAACATTTTCAGATAGTAATATAATCGATAGTCCAACTTATAACATAATAAAAATCCTTAAATACTTTAGGAGGCCCTTATTACAATAAATAAATACTTAAAATACCGAAACATAAATTGTATAAAGAAAATCCTCTTCTGCACGGGCCACCTCGTATCCACTCCAACCCGATCCAAGCTTTATGCATCACCTGTAAGGTTTGAGAAAAATTGGGTGAGTCAAACAGACTCAGTATATAGTTATTTCACATGTCTCCACATATGGGCTTGGCCCATATCCACACAGTCCACATTCATAAATATGCAACATGAAGCCCAACCCAACCTAGTGTCCATCCATTACACCTACCTTGGCAGACCTGCCACCCAAGGCCGTGGCTAAGCCACCGATCACCTAAGTGACCCCACATGTCAATATCCACGAGGTGACTCGAGGTCATCCTCAATCAACGGTGATGCACACAGCTATCATTCGCCAGGAGGTGGCACATAGCCAGCACCCCACCTTGATGAAGCACATAGCTAACATCAAGCACTAATGTAGCACAAGGCTAACATCAGACCACGTACATAATGTACACCCTGTCCTTCAATATTCATGTCCCAAATTCCCATGCATATATATAACATGACAAAAATATCATTTAATAGATTATATAACACACGCTCATCACCATTTCACATATTCATCAGTGATCATTTAATATCATAAAGTACTGACCTGATTATTCGATCACCCACCATGGGTATCCACCATCTTAGCCCTTATTTCGGCTACCATTCACATCATATCACACATATATAACAACATACACACATAAACAATCAAAAGAACAGTGCAATAACTACACACCTTTTTGGTACAGTCTACTCAATCCCGAAACTCTCTTATTCCTGTCGATTTGCTCCTAAGAACCAAAGTCAGAAATCGGTCATCACTTAAACTCATAAAATGGCCTATGGCCGAATACTACAAACCACCTACTTTGCTTAACTAAATCCCGAATCACCACATAACACTTACCTTGATGAATCGAATCCTTACAATCCTCCTTAAGGCTCCTTACCGTTGGCTACACAAAAGAAACACAATATTATGACTCTACATACATTCGGCCATCCCTTAGAAACCAAGGCCAACCATTGGTTTCGGCATACTAAATGAAGAAGAAGAGAATTCGATTGCTAAGAAAATACTTACTATACTCGAAACCGATTGGAAGATTGATAAAAAGGAATGTCGACACCTCCCCCTCTAAAGGCTCTAAAAGATTCGGCAAGAACTCCCAAATGGAGAAGGGATATTCGAATAACACAAAATAGGTATAGCCCCAAGGTTGAGAAGAAGAAAAGAAGTGTAGATGAAAGTTAGGAGAATTCGGCAATGAAGAACAAAGGTGGAGAGGTTTCGGCTTTGTTGCAAATGAGAGGATGGGTTTCAGTTTTTAGAAAGTGAATGGAGGGAAAATAAGTTGCAAAAGGAAAAAGAAAAAGATGCACAAAATGACTTCCAACTTTCGGCTTTTGGTCAAGAAATAGGGTGCAAATTTTGGCAATGGCAAGGGTGAAAAGAAAGTTTCAAAAGAGAATACTAAAGAAAGAAAAGAGAACCGAAAAAGAACTTCTAAACTCTTATAGGAAATTCGGCTATTCCCCCCCACTCATGACCGAAAATTATCACCCAAAAGAGACCCACATTCGGCCACCAGACTCAAAATTCTTCTTGCCATCAATTCAAACTAATTTTGAATTAAACTCACTCCTAAATTTCTCCTTATTTCCTCCTAATCACATTCAAAATTAAGCCAACCCCCCTAGTCCACTATACCGTCTACATTCATGGTCAAATGGCCATAGAAAAGTTTCCAAAACAACACTCCATACTTCAAGCCTTATGTCCCCTTATCCTACCAAAATTCCTTGATACCATACCATAAATAAGCACTTGCCTTATTCCTTAGTCTACTAACCATAAAAGACAATAGTCCAACCTTACCTTAATTAGAGTTTGACCAACACATGCCATATAAATGCAAAAATAAAAGTCACCTTAAGTCTATCCATGGGATTCAAACCTAAGCCCCCTTTCAATGCTTGTGGCGTCACCTTCCAAAGCCCTAAGTGGTGCCTCCTTGCCACTTTGCCAACTGGTTACTTGTGTTAAAATTCCCCACGAATTACTCTTAACCCCTAGCTCCTTCAACTCCCTTTAACTAAAGCTTAAAAATAAAATTTTTCCTACAGCTCGAGCCTACCCTTGGCTTATTCCTAAGCCCTAGAACATCTCACTTAACAACACAACAATCCGAACTCATGCAAAACAATACAGTCACAAATAACCCCTAATTCAGGATATTACAGAGCATGCCCAGAGGTTCAACAACTTCCAACTCTGATCCCCTCAAGCTCCCTAAATGCCCCATGACTCGAGCTCGAGCTAAACGAATGCAAGAGGCTGTTGCGGCTTTAACAAGTCAATTTTGGAATGAAGTCTAACCCGAAGATGATGGACAAGCTCGGGCCCGTACTTTGAGCAATCCTTGCACCTTGGTGCAAGCTGATTTCAGCTCGGTTCTGCTCACTTGAGCTCAATGAGCTCTTGTTAATTTGTTTTCAGCTCATTTACTTAATGTTTGAATAAATTAAGTATTTCATTAATTTAGTTTAAATTATTACAACTCATAAATATGTCTTAGTTTATTGCATGATTTTATTATGTCTTAGTCATAGCCGAATTTAATGTCTTGTATTAAATTTGTCTTAAAATTAATTAATGTGTTAATTAGTGTGTCTAAATTATATTCATGCATGGTTCAGCTGAATTTTAGTTGAATTAATTTGATTCATTTCTCTCGTAGGTGCAGCCGAATGTAAGGTGCATTAAAAGCCAAGGTTCATGCATGGCTTGGTTCAAAGGATGGGACGGTTCATGCATGTCTAGTTACAATGAAGGTGGCTGCTCCCTTAGTTTCCCAAGATGACTATTCGGCCAAGAGTCACCAGCAACTTAAAGCTTCCAAGCTTGGCCGATTCTCTCCCCAAGGTAGCATCATGCTGTTCACATTTGGTGTTCACACTCCATGACCATTCAGGTATGCCTTTCACACCATGAAGACCATTCAAAACCGGCCATTCACACTCCAAATGGTTGTTCAAGTCCACTTTTAATGCTGATATCTTTTTAGCCAAAGTTGCAAATTAAATGAGTTTGTTTAAGCTCATTAGCCGAACCTAGCTAATGCATGGGACTTCTCAAGACTCCAAGTTCATGCAAACTGATTTCCTTAGTCATGAAGCTGCCCAATGGAGTTCTAATCAGCTGAATATAGTCTAAGCCAATTAAAGAACATTTTTTAGAAAATTCCAGCACCTTCTAGCCGAATTACTTAGTCTTTAAGCTTTGTATTTTTGTCCATTCGGCTAGCTAGTTAGATAGGCTATAAATAGTTTGTTATTTCATTTGTAAAAGGACTTTTTTGTGAATTTGTTAATGAAACTCTGTTTCTGTGAGGTTCTTACTCTCATATTTCATGTGAGTCTCGATTTCACTTATCTAGCGTGCTAGTGGCATCAATCTGAACTCCTTCCGAACTTATCACTAGCCTTGGTGTGGCGTTCGTCCATCTAATTATACCTTCGGTTCCTATTTTACTAAGAAATGGGTCGAGGTCCATCATCCTATTTCCATCATTCACCTTAAGCCATATAAGTTCCGGGGCGATACTCGCTATAGTATCGAATCGTTCTTGACGCTTAAGTTCCCATTTCCATCACCACCATTTATCCAACATTTCTATCATTTATTTTATTCTTAAATCGAACCTACTACATCCTTCTAACGCTACCGTTCACTTTAAACCAACTTGTTAAGCTTCCGCATACCTTAATCTAGTTTTTCCCTTTTCGACAACTCGAACTCCCTCCTCGTCGACGATCGGGCAAACTATGTGGAACGACTGAACTATCCCGAGCCGGATCACATCAGGATACGACATATAATATAAAACAAAATTGAAAACATATTTTTGGTGGAAACCTTACAAAAGTCAATAGGTTTATATAAATGCAAGGTGAGTTATTTCCCACACAAAAGTTTAAAGTTCATCACTGACAGTTAAACATTGTTTAAAATCAGCTTGTCGTATACAAATAAAAGATGATATCATAAACGATAATTCACAAAGGTTTAACCTATACTTCAAGAGTGCGTAAATATTCTCTTAAAATAGTGATTTGGCGAAAGATATAAATTATTACAAATCTTGGTTACAAAACAGAGCTACACACCAACCACCCAAAATAAAAGTATATGCATGTTACAAAACAAACATAGGCGAGGCTCACAACAGAGGTCGCTTTATTTGGCTGAGACCCTTCTACAAGCCCTTTTATGCCGAGGTGCCACTTGGAAAAAGGGAAAGAAAATGAGTAAGTTCGAAAGAACTTAGTGAGCTCCAGCAATAAAAATGCTCAACCCTTTCCAAAGAAATTCCGTGAACAAGAATGATTGGGTGTATATATACATATACAAATAACAGTAAGTTAATAGACTTCCCGTCGAGATAATTTGGTTCTACCCTCTTACATATAATAATGGTGGATACCTATCCCTGGTGGATGGTATCCCTTGGCATACTCTATCATCTGTCGAATACAATATGCAACCACTTTCCCAGAAAACAGTTGCCTTAACATCAACAGAACGGATACTTACCTTAAGGAACATGAATGCTACCAAGTATTACCCTTATCATCGCAAACATATTGATCGACTGGTACTCACATGCCTACCGAATTCAATTTCACTAGTGTGGATACGTCGAGCACAACAACTTAATGGATACGCTACGTACTCATCTCAGTAATAGGATTAAGATTTACCACTTATCATGCAATATTATCATTCACTTTAATTACATTGTCGTACATTCCTACTCAGCGTCTCATTCCTCTCTTCAGATATACATAACATGCATTACAAACAATAATTCAGAATTTACATTTTCTTACTATTTTTCTTGCCCTTCCTTGTGCTAACCTTGGATCTCATATTTACACATCAAAACAAATATCATATTCCATGTTATTTCAAACACATGTGTGCTCCCATAAGTTCAGGGCTTTTTGCAATGGTTAACAACTAACATGCCCTACCGATGGCAGCACCCATATCGCCAGGCTGGTTAGCAACTAACATGCCCTACTAAAGACCCAGCATACACGCCAATTTGGTTAGTAACTAACATTCCCTACCAGTGGCCCATCTTATTCGAATACTGAGTTTGCACACCAAGGAAGTCGCGTTGGTTTCTGTCACTTACATGCACATGCAAATTATGACATGCAATCGGTAGGGCTATTAACACAACTTTAAGATATCGTTATTCTACCCAAAAATAAAGAAACTTTTATTCTTTGAGAATTAGATATATTTTTCAGAATCACGATTCTGGCAATTTCTATTTGAGAAAAGAATTTTCATTTTCACCCCAAAAGAAAAGAAAACTATTTCTAGTTTCTGTGTTTGATTCGATTTGATCGAGCCCACACTCGAGGTAATTCGTGGACAAGAATAGCGGAGACGATTGTTTGGTTGAAAGTTGGGAGTGACAAGGATCCGTCTATCCGAAACACAAGTACGATTTCGGTCTAGTTTTATTTCTATAAATATCATAAACCGGGTCAATTTTTAAAATTTTTATTTTTCATTGTTCAAGAAAACATTTTTCAAACAAGATTATTTTTCAACATTTACATGATCCCCTAAGATTACACATCTTCTAAGATAAATTTCCATATTACCATGGCAACCCTAGTTTTCCTTAAGTGGTTCACTTGGCTACTAAGATTTCTCCATATGTTTCACGAATCGGGCCACTTCAAGTTGGTCAAGTGAACTCCATTTAATCAATTGACCTCCATGGGACACTTTGTGTGCATTAATCACGGGCTTTGATCCACGGCTCATAACACATGCTTCTCCTTTATCACTAAAATTAAGAGAGAGAAAAAAAAGAAGCTTAACATTTCTCATCCCATGGTTGGTCGCAAAGTGAAGTTCTAACTTTTTTCTTTTTTATAGATTTCTCAAGTGGAAACTTCACTCTAAGTAACTCATGAATTGATTTTAACTATTCAATAAGGTAACTTACGATACAATTTTCATAAGAAAAATCAGTACCACAAATTAAAATTTCAACGCAATATTAAGTTAAACCATGAATTCCTAATATTAATATTTTGCTCCCATTTTTCATAACAAAATTCCTAATAAAAAATATTCATACTAAATATAATCTCAAAAAGAAAATGTTGAAGGAAGAAAATTAGAAACATTATCATATATGATTTGATTAGATATATGAATTTGTTCGACAAAAAAGATTCCTAGTACATGATATTTCATAATGGTTAAAGACTGGCAATTTATGCATTTAGCGCAAGGCTGCACTCTTTTTCTAGTGTTTCCTCTTGAATTTTGACTCTCTTCAGTAGTGATCAGTGAGTTTATAGGTTTCCTAACAAATATTTAATTATTTCTTGAAACGGGTGAGCAATTTATGAGGAATTGGTTCAATTCCTGCATTGTAGGCATGCTTTCTCTTCTATTTTTTTTTTTTTTTTGTTTTTTTGAAAAGTTTTGCAACCTAAAACAACTTAAAAAGAAAGTTAAAAAAAAAAAACAAAAAATAGAATGTTGAAAAAAAAAAGTTTGTTAAGAATCATATATTAAAAAAAACAAAGAGAAAAGTATGTATTTTTTTCATCAATAAGATATTTGTAATGTTTCTTCAAGATTTATATTGATAAATAATAAATTATAAATTATATAAAATTCTACTGATAGTGAATATTAGAACCCTAAAGTATATTAAACTTTACAATTTCATTATAGATCCTGATTATATCTACTCTTTCAATCCATAAATACAAGAATAATGCGTTTTAACGCACTCGAACCCACGTCCTCCTGTTTAACAACAATACCCATGTCAATCGAGCTAAGACTCAATTGACATAATTTTTACAAATAAATATCTTATTTTTTGTAATATATTTTAGATTAAGTGTTTTTAAATTCTACAAGTAAGATTCAAAAAGTGACAATATATCTAATTCAATGTGTAGTAAAAAATAAAAAAGAAAAGAATTAACAAAATTGGCATTTGTCCTTTATCTTCACTTGTAGTATATCAAATATATTAATTTAAAAAAAAAATTACCACACTATGAATTCTTTTTAGGTAAAAGTAAACAATAATATTATTTCCGAGTTTCAAATCTAAATTTCAAAGATACTTTTATTCGTTGCAATGTACTTAATGCATATATTTATTTATGTTGTTCATGATTGCACATTAAATTCTAAGGTTACGAAATTAATTTTATTTCGAGTCCATGAATATTAACAAAATCAGAATTGAACAACTTGTGCATGCCAATTATGATTTTTTATTGTATAGACAAACAACTTGCTCTCGAGCTTAAGCAGCACTTGTTCCAACGATCTCACATGCAATTACTGATTACAACATAAATGGTCCTCAGGGTTCAATGGAAAACAGAGTTTAGGAGTATGAAACTTATGATCGATGTAGGTAAGAAAAAAATGGAAAACTAAAACACGTCATTTCCAGATGATGATTGATGCTTTCGCCAGTGCAATAAGGAAATTAAATAGTAGAGGACAATTCCCTGTTTATTGCGACTGTCATTGTTTCGGACAGCTTCATAAGCCTTCTTACGACGCAACATTTATATGTTTTTTTTTTTTTTTTTTTTGCCTATATAATGTTCGGGATTACTTAACATTCTCCTAGAGTCCCATTCCACGAGATCTGATCAGCTAAATCGTATTTCATAAATCATAACCCTGTCACTTTGTCTGCGAGTTTCGTTCCCTCTTGGCTTTCATTTCCATTTTCCTCAGGTAATTGTAGACAACTGAATTATTGATCCAAGTTTTTAAAGTTTCCTCATAAACCAATGGTATATGATTCATTTCCTGTTTGAGATCAGTTTCTAGTGGTGATGGAAGGGAAGCAGTACTCTGAGTGTCAAATTCAGAATTTCGAGGATTCAAAAGTGGCAGTGACTGAGAAGGATCCGGTCATGAGGATTAAGCAGCCAGGAGATGAAATACAAGAAGGGATGCATGGCTGTGAGGAGAAAACAACAAGCGAAACCAAGTCATGGAGCACCGGATTCTTGGTGAATATGGAGAGCACGGTTGCTGAGATAGATTGTGTTAGTATAGGAGTTTCCAGCAATGATATAGACTTATCTGTCTTACATCCTGATGGCTCATCTCTACCAATTATGGGTAAATGTAAATAATATAACTATAATATCTGCGTCCAAAATTTTCGTGGTTCTTTTAGCTTTTCATTTAAATTAAAACTCGCCTTACATGATCCAGCGAGTCTGTCTGCGGCAGATGATGAAGAATCAGAATCGCACACTTGGAAGAAATTAGGATTCGAGCCTACATTACCAATATGTCTAAAGGTAACACAATCTATCAGACTATAGTTGCGCTCTTGTTATAGTCCTGATTCTCACTTTTGTGCAGTTTGAAGATGTCACATACAAGGTACCAGTTAAAGGTGAGAAAACCCCCGATGCGAACAAGTACATACTTCATGGAATAACTGGATTGGTACATCCAGGAGAGGTTCTTGCTCTGATGGGACCATCAGGAGGTGGAAAGACAACTCTTCTTAATCTACTCAGTGGAAGAATAAAGTTGGATAGTGGTACCATTACTTACAATAATCAACAGTATTCCAAGTCACTCAAATGGAGGTTCATAAATATGTTACTGCATAAATATGTTGTTAAATTCTAATTTTACCACTACTTATTGATGTGCACTGAATGCAACAGGATTGGCTTTGTACTCCAAGATGATGTTGCCTTCCCTCATCTTACAGTCAAGGAAACTCTAACATATGCGGCTCTGCTCCGTCTCCCAAATACCTTAACCATGCAGCAGAAGAAGGAAAGGGCTACTTGTGTCATTTACGAGCTAGGCCTTGAAAGGTGCGTGCTTTCTTCCTTAATCTTTTTATTGTATGCGGTTTTGTTTGTGACTAAATTTATAATGTTTTCGCTACTAAAAAGATACAAATTCAAATTAATTTCAGTCACATATGATAAGAGTGGAGTTGGGGGTTACTGCTACATTCCTAGTACTACCAATTGCTTCATTAGGTGGTCAAAAATTGTACGCAGTTTGTTTATTGCAAGTCATGGATTGCATGTTTATTTCAGGTGCCAAAATACAGTGATTGGTGGCACATTTTTGAGGGGAATTTCTGGTGGTGAAAGGAAAAGGGTCTGCATTGCCAATGAAATTCTTCTTAATCCATCACTTTTATTATTAGATGAACCAACATCAGGTTTGGATTCAACAACTGCTCTTCAAATTGTTAAGATGTTACGAAACATTGCACGGGTATTAAACTACTTGCTTTTGTTGGTTGCCAAGATTTGTAATATATTTCAAGGTGTATGCTAAGTGCTTTTTTTACTTGTGCTCTTGTAGTCTGGAAAGACAGTGGTGACTACAATACATCAGCCATCTAGTAGACTATTTAGTAAGTTTGACAAGCTGATTCTCTTGGGTAGAGGCAGTTCCTTGTACTTTGGCCAGGCTTCGGACGCCATGCTATATTTCTCTTCAATGGGCTGCTCTCCATTGATAGCCATGAATCCAGCAGAATTTCTTATTGATTTGGCAAATGGGAACATAAAAGACAAATCAGTTCCATCAGATTTGGAAGACAAGTTTTTCCCTAGAAACAACAGCCTTGATATGAAACATGGAGAGCTTTCCCAAGTTGATGTACATGAGGTCTGAATGCCCAACCCAAAATGAAGGTCCATATATATCTTTAAACCATCTCACTTAATCTTGAATTTTTTTTCACCACTGCAGTATCTGGTGGAAGCCTATGCAGTGAAGGAAGCCAAGATGGGGAAGACAAAGCTCATAAAACCCCTACTGATAGATGCTGAACCTAGGATGAAGGCAAGGTCGAGTACAATGGAATGGGGAGCAACGTGGTGGGATCAGTTCTCGATTCTTTTTCGAAGGGGGCTTAAGGAGAGACGCCATGAATACTTTAGCTGCATACGTATAACGCAAGTTTTTTCAACTGCTATAGTCATGGGTTTACTGTGGTGGCGTTCTGATGCCTCCTCTCCTAAAGGACTTCAGGATCAGGCAACTATCTGTTACATGTGGTTGTGAGTGAGTATATTTTCTTATATCTTGTAAAATATATGTTTAATGTAGTTATTTACAATCGTTGCAGGCAGGGCTCTTATTCTTCATTTCGGTTTTTTGGGCATTCTTTCCAATGTTTACTGCCATTTTCACATTCCCTCAAGAGAGAGTGATGCTAGCTAAGGAAAGATCTGTAGGCATGTATAGGCTCAGTGCCTATTTGTTAGCCAGAATGACCACTGATCTTCCTTTGGATCTCATCTTGCCTTTAGTGTTCCTTGTGATTGTCTATCTCATGGCAGGCTTGAAGTCAACATTTACAGCATTTTCTCTAACAATGCTTACAGTTTTCTTAAGTGTTGTTACCGCCCAGGTAAACCACTATAATAATCAAACGCCAATCACTTTGTGACAGAAGTTTTAGATTTTATAGACAAGGATGACAAGTTTTTGTCTGAAATTTTGCAGGGCCTTGGCCTTACTATAGGAGCGGCATTCATGGATGTAAAGAAAGCCTCAACTCTGGCTTCTGTTATCATCATGACTTCCATGTTATCTGGTGGATTCTTTATCCAGGTTTGGTTCGTACTTATTGCTTGAAATGAATGCAAAGGCGGATAGTTGATGGTCAAATTTACCATGCTTATCACATTCTGACTTTGATGGTTTTTGGTTGCAGAAAGTTCCAGTTTTTATGTCATGGGTACGATACATCTCATTTACATATCATACATATAGGCTGTTACTGAAGATTCACTATGGTTGCTCAACCGGTTTGGATGCTGAATCAGGTTCATCATGTAAGTCCCCTTTCAAAGGATTGAGACTCGATTGGGATGGCATGGAAGTTGGTACTATGGTAGCCATGACCGTCGGATATCGGATACTGGCCTATGCTTTCTTAAGGAGAATGAAGTTAATGACAATAAATTAGTCTAGATTTTTCAACAATCTTGATTTGTGAACATCAGCTTTATCAAGCCAATAAGTAGGATTAAAAGAAAAGGCTCACATTGTAAAAGAAAAAAAAAATTCCTTAATAAGTTGAAATTGATGAATTTCACTTCAGCATCTATCTCTTCTTTGCTTCACTCAACTACCATTAGCAACAAATGCAATAATTTCTGATGATTTAAACATATCATAGCCAACACCAAGCTTTATAGGAGCATCTCGTTTAACATCACACCTTAGTTTGGATTTTTCCATGGGTTGGTGTCAAATTTAAATATACTAAATAAAATTTCATTTAAAAATAATAATAAAATGGGCCCTATTAAAATAAAGCCTAAGCACAAAGCCGAATCCGTGATCATCATAATAAAACCAAATACTGATGTCATTTAAAATTATTTTTCTAGATAAATTCTTTCAATTATGATTTTAACTTCAAATTGACTAATATAATAAAGCATTAAAGTTAAAAGAAAAAAAGTGGTTTAACATCGATGGTTTTGAAATTGGACCGAATCAAGTAAAATATTAAATTTTTAATTGGAGTAATTGAGATTCAATTATCATAATAGCTTTCAAAAACCTAAAAGGAAAAGAGAAAAAAGAAAACTTTTATGAAATGAAATCCTCAGTTTCAACAATGGCTGACAATAGCAATAATGTACCTTCGAATGGGGATAGAAACACCAAAAAGGTAAGATTAAAAGGGATGGATGTGGATCTGAATAGCGGTAAGTTTGTTGAAACTATTAGTGTTATGGCTATTGATTCCTCTCCAGCACCAGTGGTGTTATAACACCTTCACCCGTATTCAACGCCGGAATAGGGTTTCGGAGCATTACCGAACTTATAATACAATTACAAATACATTTTCTCATACATTTCCAAATTTCATTCAAATATCAATCAACACATTCATATCGTCCCTAATACGAGCCTATGAAGCCCTAAACATGCATTAGGAGTAGTTCGGGACTAAACCGATAACTTTGGAAACTTTTTGAACATTTATAAAATTTTCTCAAAAACAGGGGACACACGCCCGTATGGCCTGGCCGTGTGTCTCACGCGGCTAATGTCACGCCCGTGTCACAAGCCGTGTGGACATTTGAAATGGGAGTACATAACCGTGTCCCAGCCCATGTCCAACCTCGTATAACTCTCTGACTTAGGTCACACAGCCAATACACACGCCCGTGTGGTGTGTGCCCTACAAATGGCCATACACGCCCGTGTGCCAGGCCGTGTGCTAGGCCGTGTCAAACCTGTAGGGTATACTGACTTATGCCACACAGCCAAGTCACACGCCTGTGTGTGAAGCAGTGTGGAGCATACTGACTTGATTTTAATTTCAACACCAGGGGACACACGATTGTGTAACATAACTATGTGTCCAACACGGCTGAGACACACGCCCGTGTCTCTACCCGTGTGGACAAAAATAGGCTATTTGCCAAGCCATTTTGCCACCCTATCTTATGAACACCTATACCAAATACAATGGCACCAAAACATAACATTTATAAGCATTTAAATCAACCAATTCAAGCCTAACTTATACACATTTACTACTCCAATTCTCTATGCACACTAATCACAAAACATATCATACCATTTATACCAAACTTCACATTTACAATTCAACTATTTATACACTTGTAAACATGCATCATTATGCATCAAAATCATAAGCATATAACTACTCCAATATCAATCAAATAGCCTCCACAATCTTTATAATACACAAGCCACATATACCTATTCATGAACTCACAACACAAGCCATATATTTATATATATACACATGGTTCAAACATACGAAAATAAGCCAACTTTCATGGCTATATACACAAACCAAAACATAAACATTTACAAGCCAATTTAAATGACTAAATTCATTATCAACACATCACCAAAATGACCATAATCCTATACATGCCATATGACCAAACCATAAGCTCAAAAGTACCAAAGTGATAGTTGGATAGTGTGACGTAGTCTCCGACGATCCCAAGTTCGAGCTAGCTTTGAAATCACTATAAAACATGGAGAAATACACAAATCATCAATTTGAACATATTAACATGTAATTCATGATAACTAACAAACCTTTCACATGCTTAATCATATTCTTATATGCAAACTTCATAATTTCTTCGATTTAAAGCTCATACGATTCATGTACATACATGTACCAATCCGTAACGAACTCATACCTATTCGGAAAAATGTCGAATACTCGAAATCACGCACACTAATTGCCAATACATAACCGAAGCTATTTCAATCTTGCACACTAAGTGCCAGTATATATAGCTAAAGTTATCTCGATCTCGTACACTAAGTACCACACATAGCCGAAGCTATCTTGATCTCGCACACTAAGTGCATCACATAGCCGAATCGTCGTTGAACACGACTGTATTCTCGTATATACAATTTATGCAATACCAAAGCATTTAAAACATAATTATAACTCGGATGTAAAAACGATGAAATGAGTCGATTAGTCGAAAACTTTGTTTTTCCCTCGATCTAGATCCAAGTTTCGCTTTTCTTGATCTATATGTAATCAAATTTAACTTATTTAATCATCTCCCTATTCAATTTAGTCCAAAATTCACTTTAAGGCATTTTTACACAATTGCCCCTAATATTTTACATCTTGTACAATTTAGTCCTTAGTTCATAAAATCACAAATTCATGAAATTCAATACTAACCCATGCTAGCTGAATTACCATTATGCTCCTAGCAGGCCTTATTTTTCATTTATTTCACATTTTAACCACAAAATTCACACATTTCACAATTTAGCCTTTGATTTGCATTTTCACTAAAAATCACTTAAAAAAACTTGCATGTCTATCAACAAGCATTCATAATCTATCAAGAAACTTTAAAACTCATGCTTATTCATCAATGGAAATATTCAAAATCTTTAACAGTTTTGAAAAATAGTCCTTGGGCTAGCTACACCTAGTTGCAACGATCTCAAAAACATTGAAATAATTAAAAACCGGGTCAAAATGACTTACACTCAAGCAAGAACAATGGCCGAAAGTTTCAAGCAATTTCCACCGCTTTTTATTGTTCCCATTTTCAGCTAGATGCAAGATGGACACCATTTTATGATTTTGTTTTTATTTATTTTATCTTTAATTATCAATTACAAAAATTAACCTTTAAAAACATTAGTAATTACACCAAATACCATTCCACTATCATCCACTATTTCATAAATGGGTTAATTACCACATAAGGACCTTAAATTTAAGGTTCTTTAGCTATTAAACACATTTAGCTAATAGAATAACACTTTTGCATTTTACGCGATTTAATCCTTTTTATCAAATTGACCAATTAAACGATAAATTTCCTAACGAAATTTTCACACAATTATTCTATTATATTGTAATAATTAAAATGATAATAAAATAAATATTTTGACCTCGAATTTATGGTCCCGAAACCACTATTCCAATTTGACTAAAAATGGGTTATCACAACTCTCCCCCCTTAGGGATTTTCATCCCCGAAAATCTTACCAGTGAATAGGTTAGAGTACTATTTTCTCATAGCTTCCTCGATTTCCCATGAATCCTCTTCGACACCGTGTCGTTGTCACAAAAAATTCACTAAAGCTATGTGTTTATTTTTCAACTATTTAACATTACGGGCAAAAATTCGGATCGGTTCTTCATTATACGTCATATTAGGTTCAAGCTCAATATCCGACGGAGAAATTACATGTGATTGTAGCACCCATTACCCGCAATCGACACCAGAACTGGGTACGAGGCATTACCGTACTTAACTTACTCAATCATACAACATCGATCCATAAAATTTCATTTCAAATTAAAACTTTTCATTCAAGACCTTAATGTCTTTATTATAGGTCTACGAGACCCCAAACTTGCACCCGGGTTGATTCAGGACTAAACTGGAAACTTTTGAACACTTAGAAAATTTTGACACAAAACAGGGCCACACGCCCGTGTGAAGAGGGACATGCCCATCTGGGCAAGCTGTGTATTCACACACACCCATGTCCCTAATCCGTGTGGATTTTATTTTTTTTCATTTCGAACCTATAGGGGTTTTCACAACGGCCAAGGCACACGCCCGTGTCATTAGACCGTGTGTCGAATTAAATTCCTAATTTTAGGTGCAGACTTCACACGGCCCAGGCACATGTCCGTGTCTTAGGTTGTGTCTCCTACACAGTTGAGACACACGGTCGTGTCTCAGCATGTGTGTTTACTACTGGGTATTCTGACTTGCCAACCTAGCATGCATGGGGGTACACGGCCTATCAACACGTCCATGGGGCTGACCGTGTGTCACACACGGCCTAGACACACGCTCGTGTGTCTACCCGTGTGGACAATTGTAAGGTTATCTACCAAGCCCATTACTGCCCTACAAAGCAACCACACTTATACTAATTCAATTCAACATACACCATGACCATAAGGCACTTCTAAGAACCCAAAATCAAGACATCCACACAAGCATGCACTTCAGGAACTTCATCATCATTGAATATATAAACTTGTTAAGTACTGGCCAATTTCCAATGATCACTTACAAAATGAATTGAATAACATTAATAGCCACACATTGGCTAACAAATATAACATAACACAAAATAACCAAGTTCCTATACATGCCATACTCAAAATTAAACAACCTTGCTATACCAAGGAGAAGATGATAGTGTGATTCCGAACTCTGACGTCCCACGATCCCTGAGTTAGCTTGACGATACTACAAGAAAAAGGGAAATGAGAGGGGTAAGCATAAAGCTTAGTAAGTTTGCATGAAACAAATAGCAACATAAAGGATCATAATGTCATCCCTCTATTGCATTAAATAACAAAACAAGGTCTCAAGCACATTGTCATAACTTACTCATGCTTACTCTTACCAATTACATGTCATGTCACGTATCGTAAACATTTCTGTGAATTACTCACATGTACCTGTATCACTTCATCACATAGCTTTAGCACTAATTTCATCTCTATTGTAAGCTTAACCATATATCTCAATGAATCACCTGGAAAACCCGAGGCTACATAATCAACATCATACACATAAACACGATGCCAACGCCATATCCCAGATACAGTCTTACATAGGGTCACATATCGATGCTGATGTCATATCCAATATATAGTCTTATATGATTTTCATATTCAATGCCGATGCCATATCCCAGATATGGTCTTAAACGGGATCTCAAATCGGTGCCGAGGCCATGTCCCAGACATGGTCTTATATGGGACCTTACCAATCTCATGTCTTGATGATGATATCCTCTCACTTCTTAAAGTCCAACCGGGACTTCAACATCATAAATTTTTATCATTTTCTCATTCAACATCATTACTCATTTTCATAGAAATAATATACATCTTCACTAATATCAAACATTTTAAAACTTAATAAATTGATGTTGAATTTATTAGACACAAACTTACCTCGGTACCAAAATAGGCCAATTTGTCGATCTAGTCCGAAACCTTGCATGTCCCTCGATCAAGGTAAATTCCTCGTTCTTCTTGATCTATAATAGCAAATTAGCTCATTTAATTACCACATCATTTCAATAATCATATTTTGGAAAAATTACCATTTTACCCTTAGACTTTCACAAAATTACGATTTTACCCCTAGGCTCGTAAATCAATTCTAATCAAATTTCTTTCTTTAATGAGCCTAAACATTTATTACTCTTATAGCAACTTCCAATACTCATTTCACACAATTACCACCTATTTTACAACCTTTACAAAAAGGTCCATTTTAGGTGTTTTCATGGAAACACCTTTCACAAAAGTTGTTTATTTAACAACTAAGACTCATTTTCTTTCATAAAATTTCAGAAATCAACACTAATGCTCTCATGGAAAAACATTAAGTTTTCAACCATTTTGCAAAATAGTCCCCTCATTAGCTAGCTCAAGCTACAATGGTCTCAAAAGTACAAAAATTATCAAAGAATGACCATTAAAACACTTACTTGCAAGGAGAAAAGTTTGGCTGAAATTTTTGAGCTCTCAACCCCTATTTTGCTGCGAATTCTCGGTGGAGAAGAAGAGAGGAAAGATGATATCTTTTCCTTTTCTTTATTTTATTATAAAACATCAATTTAGTCACCAAATCTCTACCAACTTTGACTCATTTTTCAATTCTTTGTCCCCTATGGCCGACCAACAATTATTTAAGAGGCTAATTGCACTTTAAAGTCTTCCAATTAATATTCTATGGCTTTTAGACACCTTTAGCTTGTAAAATAGAACTTTCGCAATTTATGCGATTTAGTCCTTTTTCACAATTAAGCATAAAATCGCTAAAATTAAAGCACCAAAATTTTCATGCACCTATATAATCATGCTTTAACTCATAAAATAATATTAAAATAAATTTCTTCAACCTCAGATTAGTGGTTTCAAAACCACTGTTCTGACTAGCCCCTAAATCGGGCTGTTACAATTCTCCCCTTAAGGATTTTCGTCCTCGAAAATCTTAACGGTGAAAAGGTTGGGATATTGGTTTCTCATAGTTTCCTCGGGCTCCGATGTAGCATCTTCTACTTCATGTCTTTGCCATAGAACTTTCACAAGGGCTATACTTTTGTTTCTCAACTGTTTGACTTCTCGTGCCAAAATCTTAACAGGCTCTTCGCCATAAGTCATGTCCGGTCGAATTTCTACCTCTGATGGTATAATCACATGCGAAGGGTCTGATTGGTAGTGATGCAACATAGACACGTGGAATACATCATGAATCTTCTCCAACTCAGATGGCAATGCCAAATGATAAGCTACCAGCCCTATCTTCTCAGTAACCTTATACTGTCCGATAAAGCACAGACTCAATTTGCCTTTCCGGCCAAATCTGAGAACCTTCTTCCATGGTGATACCTTCAGAAACACTTTACCACTGACTTGAAACTCAATCTCTTTCCGTTTCAAGTCCACATAGGACTTTTTTCTATCTGAGGTAGCTTTTAGACATTCACGTATCACTTTTACCTTCTCTTCGATTTCTCTAACTAAATCGACCTCGTGGATCTAATTCTCTCTAAGTTCTGTCCAATACAAGGGCGTTCGGCACTTACGCCCATATAATGCCTCATAAGGCGACATCTTCAAACTCGACTAAAAGTTGTTATTGTAGGCGAATTCCACCAATGGTAAGTATTTCTCCCAATTACCTTGGAATTCCAAAACACAACATTGAAGCATGTCTTCCAGTATCTGTATTACTCTCTTCGACTGCCCGTCGGTTTGCGGATGGAAGGCTGTACTAAAGCTCAAATTTGTGCCCAAGGCTTCTTGCAACTTTTTCCAAAACCGCGATGTAAATCTTGGATCTCTATCAGAAACAATCGCCAACGAAATTCTGTGTAATCTCACAATTTCTGACACATACAAATCTGCCAACTTATCAAGCGAATAATCAACCCGTACCGATATGGAATGGGCTGACTTCGTAAGTCTATCGACCACGACCCATATGGCATCCTTCTTTTTCGATGTCGACAGTAAACCCGTCACAAAATCCATAGTATTATGGTCCCATTTCCACTCGGGAACCATAATAAGCAGAAGTAAACCCGAAGGCACTTGGTGTTTAGCCTTCACTTGTTGACAAATTAGACATCTCGATACAAACTTAGAAATGTCTTTCTTCATACTCGACCACCTGTAACGCCCCGAATTTGGGCCTAGTAGAATTGGGCCAATTGGGTGTAAGGCTTTGGGTCTTAGAAAATTTTTTAAGTGAGCAAGAAAATGACAATTGGCATGTGGGATTTGAGGGTTATTGAATTTGGAGTGTTTAGGGGTGTTGGAGATCTTCTGAGATCAAGTAAGGGTATAAGAAAAATTTTGGTTTACGCCCCAAAAATCCTGAAACTCTAAATTTCTGTGCATTGAGGTTGGTATGTATGAGTAGCACTTAGAATAGTAATTTTAACGTATTATCGAGATTATTTGAAGTCTTATAGGTTGATAAACTGTAATAGTAACATATTTTAATCCCACATTTAGCATACTTTTGGATGATTTAAGCCTTGAATTGTGTAATTTGGTGCTCTTAAATCCTTTGTTTTCATGTTTTATACTCAGAAGAGCATGGGAGGATGAAAAGAACGAGAAACGGGCCCACAACGGAGTAAATGGGCCATATCACGAAATTAACACGGCATGGGCCCAAGACCACATGGCCGTGCCTTATTCAACAGTCTCAAACACGGCCTGGCCACGATTCACACGGGCGTGTGCCATGGGCGTGTCCCTGCTGTGACAAAGAGAAATTTCACTCAGATTAGGATACTTAGAGGCGAAGAAACACATTCAGAAGCCTATATAAACACCCTAAGTATAACCTAAAAAGGTGGAACCCAGGGCTTTAGTCAGGGGGCATCCAGCTAGGACAAAGAGGGCAGATTTGTGGGGATTTACTCGAAGATAGCCAGTTGATTCATCTTAAGAAGTCGGAATCATACTCAAGACGGAGGATCTCTCCTTCAATTCCTTTAGGGGGTTTTAGGGATTTCTTATGTTTTGTTTTATCTTTTCTCTTGAGATGTTTTCTTTTATTATTATGAACTAAACCCTTAGATACCTGAGGGGGATGAAACCTAAGATTAATCTTGTTATCGTTTGCTGAACTATATGATAAATATTTGACTTATTCTTAATTATGTGTTCTTAATTCTTGTGTTGATATTTTTGGGATATTAATTCAAGTATGATGTGCTTAGGTGGAGGAGCAAAAGTCCCTGCCTAAGAGTAGATCTAGCATAGTTAAGCGGAGTTGCTCGTGCACCTAGAGATAGGGTGACGAAAATCTACCGGATTAGGGTCAAACCTAATATGGGAGTCCATAGATCGAGTTAATGCAATTCTAGGGGTTTTAATTAGAAAGAGATCTCAATTAATCAACCTAGGGTTAGACGTTAGTCACCTCGAGAGAGGGATTAATATGCGTTGGGGAATCTTACGAATCAAGTCAAGTGAATAAATCGTCTGGTTCAGAGTTAGGTAACAGGTGAAGTCTAGGTGGATTCTTCCTCGGGTATTGTCTTAGTCAATTGGTTTTCTCTCACTAGTATTTTCCCCAATTTCATTTTCTTTGTCTTAAAATCTTTAGCTTAGTAGTTAGTTAATTTAAATTAAATAACAAATTCCCTTTATTTTAGGCTCGATAAGAAAAAGAAAATTAGTATTAGTACTTTTAGTTCCTTTGGGTTCGACAATTCGGTCTTGCCTTAACTATACTACTGTTCGATAGGTGCGCTTGCCTCAAATCGTTGTCATAGTTAGTTTCTAGGTTCAATTATTCTTCATATAAATTTTAAGGCTTTGACATTGCATAAAACAACGATCAAGTTTTTGGCGTCGTTGTCGGGGAACTGAAATATTAAGAAAGCTTAATTTTTATTACTTTAGCCATTTTTATTTACTTTTATTTTTTAACTTTGCTAATTTTCTTTCTTTTGTTCCTTTTAGGTACCTCTAGTTTATTACTAGAAGGAACCCGACAGGACCCCTACTTTACGACAGTGATATTGAAGGTACAGTCCGCAGAAATCGTAGAGAGATAAGGCGAAGCTTAAACTACATACAAGAAGAGCAAGAAGACGAAGTTAATACCACCGAAGAGATGGCTGAGAATAATCAGCCACCTCCAGAGATGGCCGAACATCATGCTCTTCGAACTATGTATGATTATGCTAAATCTAATTTAACAGGAACTGAGTCAAGTATTGTTAGGCCTACTATTGCTGCAAATAATTTTGAACTGAAGCCTAACACTATACTAATGATACAACAGTTTGTTCAGTTTGATGGTTTGCAGGATGAGGATCCTAACACACACTTAGCGAATTTTCTAAAATTCTGTGATACCTTCAAAATAAATGGTGTTTCTGATGATGCCATCCGTCTTCGGTTATTTCCCTTTTCCTTAAGGAACAAAGCTAAATAGTGGTTGCATTCTCTTCCACGAGGGTCAATCACTACATGGGACCAAATGACCGAGAAATTTTTATTAAAATATTTTCCGTCGGCCAAGTTAAGGAATGATATCTCTTCTTTTGTGCAGATGGATTTAGAGACACTTTATGATACATGGGAGAGATACAAAGATTTGTTAAGGAGGTGCCAACACCACGGATTACCTTTATGGCTATAGGTTCAAACTTTCTACAATGGTGTGAACCCTTCAACAAGGCAATTAATCGATTCAGCAGCCGGCGAAAATCTGAATAACAAAACTCCTGAAGCAGCCTACAAGTTTATAGAGGAGATGTCATTGAATAACTATCAGTGGCAAGTTACAAGGACAAGGCCAGCAAAAGCAGCCAGAGTTTTCAACCTCGACGCAGTAACCTTACTATCAAATTAGGTAGACATGTTACATAAAAAGATTGATGGTTTGTGTTCTTCACAGGTACATCCGGTCATGCAATGTGAGACAAGTGGAGGCGTGGTGAATCCTGAGTACCCACTCTACGGACAGGGTATGGAGAGCGAACAAATGAACTATATAGGTAACAATTTTCGATCTAACAATAACCCTTATAGTAATACTTATAATCCAGGTTGGAAGAACCACCCCAATTTCTCATGGGGTGGTCAAGGAAATCAAAGACAACAACCATCCCAAAACTTCCAACAACAGCCCTACCCACAGAAAAAGAAGCCGAACCTTGAGGAGATGCTGATGAAATTCATGACGGTGATAGACACTCGTCTCCAAAACATTGAAACAACACTTAAAAATCAAGAGGCATCGATTCGAGGGATCGAGAACCAATTAGGGCAACTTGCCAAGATCATCTCGGAACGACCACAAGGTAGCTCACCAAGCAACATTGAAACTAACCCAAAGGAGCAACTTCAAGCCATAACAGCTCAGGATAGTGTAGGGTTAGATGAGCCCAAGGTAAGTCAAGAGAATGTGGTAGAGAAAAGTAAGAACGAGGTAAGTCATGAGAAGCCGAACCCGGTAATCAAACAATACCAACCTCGCATACCATATCTCGAAGCAATGGGGAGAGATGACACAGAGGAACAGTTCGGTAAGTTTCTTAAACTTTTAAAGAAATTACATATTAACTTACCGTTTCTTGAAGCTCTTTCACAGATGTCAGATTCTAGGAAATTTTTAAAGAAGCTATTGACAAATAAGTGGAAGATAGACGAGGAATCGCATGTGGAACTGAATGCAGTGTGCTCAGCAATGTTGCAAAATAGACTACCACGAAAACTAAAAGATCCATGGAGTTTTACGTTTCCATGCTTAATTGGTAGTTTATCTATTGATAATGCGTTAGCTGATTTAGGGGCAAGCATAAATGTCATGCCTTATAAAATGTTTAAACAACTAAGTCTAGGAAAGCCCAAACAAACTAGGATGAGCATTCAATTAGCTGATAAAACTATTAGAATTCTATGTCGAAGAAGCAGAAGGACCTAAGCATGATCTCCCTGAGGGAGATCGATCTACATAAGTTCATGCCGGCCGCTTCAGCTACTAGACAAGTCAAGGGTCTTTGAGGCCATTTAATTTTTCTTCTTCTTTACTCTTCTCCTTTATTTTCCTTCTCTTTGACTCTCTTATGCTTAAATTAGTTTATCTTATTTCAGTTTCTTTGTTTTAGGTTCTAAAGGCTGCTAAGGAATCACCACGACCACGACCATAGCCACCCCACCACAGCCTTAGAAATCATACCCACCTTGCAAACCATCTAACAATGAGGACTCTTCGGTCCATGCATCTTTTCTTTTAATTTTATTTTACTTTCAATTTTCTTTCTCTTTATATTTCTTGTCTTTAAATATATATTTAGTATATTTTGAATTATTATTATTATTATTATTTCCTAGCTAATCCTTTACGAGCTTCCCAATTTCTTCATCTAGCCCAGAGCTCAGTAGTAGCCACCACACCTCGGGACTCCCAACTCAAGGAAACCATCCAAATTCAGGAAGTTTCACTTCTCTCCCTATCTTTTGATTATTATACTACTATTATCTATCTTTGTACATTGAGGGCAATGTACATCTTAAGTGTGGGGGAGAGGTGAATATTTATTTCGAGAAAGTGCCTAACTTTCTGCATTATTCTCAAATCCCTGAATGATATCTTGTCTTTAAGTAATTTTCTCACATCATTATGAGAATGAAATTTCCTGTGATTCATGATTTTTATTGATATGTTTTGGATTAAGTCATTGATAATTGTGCAGTGATGATTAAACTTTAAGATGCTAGAGAATCAAGCATGATAAGTCTATTTTTCAGAATTAAATTTTTTTTAGGTTGTCTACCTGAATCTAATTATTACCTTGAAGTTTGAAATTTGCGAGGTTGACATCAAAATACCCATAATTTTTGTGAGATTTTGAGCCTTATAGAGCATATATTCTTTTTCTTGCTCACTTTATTGATTATGAGTGTGTCAACATTGATTTGTTATTCTAGAACTTGCTTCGATTATACATGTCGAGACCACGCCTTTGATTTGATATACAGAGATGATAAAGGCACCTAGGTTTTAACCCACTTACTCCACTAAAAAGCCTACCTTCATAATTAAGCCCTAGCGAACCCTGTTGATCTTAACAACCCTTTTTATTTACTCACAAGCTAATATTAACCCAAAACCCTTTGTATTTGTTATTACAATTCTTTTTGACTACTCTTATATCGAGATTTGAATTGATCAGTTTCCTAATTACTTTATTCCAGTAGTTGAATTCATCCGTTATTAGTTGACTTGTTCTTAAAAAAACGAAGTATATTCAGTATTTGTTCTATGTAATTGAGCTTATAGTTTAAAATTCCACATCTTGAAGAAGAAGCTCGTATTATTAGTAATGAAGTGTTCAATTGATGTAAGTAATTAGGATTAGCTCATTTTTTTATGGGTAAATTGTCAATTCAATCTCGATTCTAATCTTCTAATTTAGCCTTTATCTACACCTTTAACCTAAGCCCTGTTGCAACCCTTTTTAAGACCTTTTGATCTGTGTATCATCTCATTTTACAGTGGTGGAGACTTGATCTTCAGGAAAGCCTATGAGATTAACTTTTCATGTTCGACTTTTGAGTGCTTAATTTTTGAACAATAAACACTTTGAGTGATTTGAGTGAATCTTTAGTGAGGATGTCAACTCTTGTCGATTTTGAATCAGAGGTAATTAATTAGGTAAGGGGAAACACCTAACGCTTTCGGGCTATAAATGTATGACTTTGATTGTTTGAATCTTTAGGACCCTTCTATTTAAATTATCAATGTATGAATAACCTTTGAATTATGATGAAACATTATTGATGAATATTATGAATCAAGGAAGTTCGTTTTAATTGTGAGTTGAGAATTTTGCTTGAGGACAAGCAAATACTTAAGTGTGGGGGTATTTGATAAACCGTAATAGTAACATATTTTAATCCCACATTTAGCATACATTTGGATGATTTAAGCCTTGAATTGTGTAATCTGGTGCTATTAAATCCTTTGTTTTCATGTTTTATACTCAGAAGAGCACTGGAGGATGAAAAGAACGAGAAACGGGCCCAAAACGAAGTAAATGGGCCATATCACAAAATCAACACGGCCTGGGCCCAAGACCACACGACTGTTCCTCATTCAACAGTCTCAAACACGGCCTGGCCACGATTCACACGGGCGTGTGCCATGGGCATGTCCCTGCCATGACAAAGAGAAATATCACTTGGATTAGGATACTTAGCGGCGAAGAAACACATTCAGAAGCCTATATAAACACCCTAAGTATAACCTAAAAAGGGGAAACCCAGGGCTTTAGTCAGGGGGCGTCCAGTTAGGCCAAAGAGGGCAGATTTGTGGGGATTTACTCGAAGATAGCCAGTTGATTCATCTCAAGAAGCCGGAATCATACTCAAGACGGAGGATCTCTCCTTCAATTCCTTTAGGGGGTTTTAGGGATTTCGTATGTTTTGTTTTAGCTTTTCTCCTGAGATTTTTTCTTTTATTATTATGAACTAAACCCTCAGATACCTGAGGGGGATGAAACCTAAGATGAATCTTGTTATCGTTTGGTGAACTATATGATAAATATTTGACTTGTTCTTAATTAGGTGTTCTTAATTCTTGTGTTGATATTTCTGGGATATTAAGTCAAGTATGATGTGCTTAGGTGGAGGAGCAAAAGTCCCTGCCTAAGAGTAGATCTAGCATAGTTAAGCGGAGTTGCTCGCGCGCCTAGAGATAGGGTGACGAAAATCTGCCGGATTAGGGTCAAACCTAATATAGGAGTCCATAGATCGAGTTAATGCAATTCTAAGGGTTTTAATTAGAAAGAGATTTCAATTAATCAACCTAGGGTTAGACGTTAGTCACCTCGAGAGAGGGATTAATATACGTTAGGGAATCCTACGGATCAAGTCAAGTGAATAAATCATCTAGTTCAGAGTTAGATAACAAGTGAAGTTTAGGTGGATTCTTCCTTGGGTATTGTCTTAGTCAATTGGTTTTCTCTCACAAGTATTTTCCCCAATTTCATTCTTCTTTGTCTTAGAGTCTTTAGCTTAGTAGTTAGTTAATTTAAATTAAATAACAAATTCCCTTTATTTTAGGCTAGATAATAAAAAGAAAGTTAGGATTAGTACTTTTAGTTCGTTTGGGTTCGACAATCCGGTCTTGCCTTAACTATACTATTGTTCGATAGGTGCGCTTGCCTCAAATCGTTGTCATAGTTAGTTTCCAGGTTCGATCATTCTTCATATAAATTTTAAGACTTTGACATCGCATAAAACAATGATTAGAGATAGGGAAGAATGATTGTGTAGGTTAGAGACTTAAAATTTTATTAAAAGAATGATCGAGCCTAGAAACTAACTATGACAATGATTGCGGCAAGCACACCTATCGAACAATAGTATAGTTCAGTGGCAAGACCGGATTGTCGAACCCAAAGGAACTAAAAGTACGAATACTAACTTTCTTTCTATTATTTAGCCTATGAATAAAAGTGAATTATTAATTAACTAACAACTAAGCTAAAGATGCAAAGACAAAGAGAATAAATTGGGAAAACTACTTGTGGGAAAAACCAATTGATTAGGACAATACCCGAGGAAGAATCCACCTAGACTTCACTTGTTATTTAACTCTAAACCAGACGATTTATTCACTTGACCTGGTCTGTAGGATTCCCTAATGTATATTAATACCTCTCTCGAGGCTACTAACATCTAACCCTAGGTTGATTAATTGAAATATCTTTCTAATTAAAACCCCTAGAATTGCATTAACTCGATCTATGGACTCCCATATTAGGTTTGACCCTAATCCGGTAGATTTTTGTCATCCTATGTCTAGGGTTGCGATAAACTCCGCTTAATTATGCTAGATCTGCTATTAAACAGGGACTTTTGCTCCATTACCTTAGCACATCAATACTTGAATTAATATCCTGAAATATCAAAGCAAGAATTATGAACACATAATTAAGAACAAATCAAGTATTTATCATATAGTTCAGAAAACAATAACAAGATTCGTCTTAGGTTTCATCCCCCTCAGGTATTTGGGAGGTTTAGTTCATAATCATAAAAGAATACATCTCAGAAGAAAATATAAAGCAAAACATAAGAAAAACCCTAAAACACCTTGAAGGAATTTGAAGAGAAGATCCTCTGTCTTGATTATGATTCTGGCCTCTCTGGCTTGGCTCTTCAGCCTAACTGGACGCCTAACTAGACCCACCTTGAAGGTTGGCCTCTAGGGTGTTTATATAGGCTTTTGGAATGGCTTTATTTGCCTCTAAATACCCTAATCTGAATGAAACTCTTCTTTTTCACGACAGGGACACACCCACGGCACACGCCCGTGTGAATCGTGGCCAGGCCGTGGTCGGGTCTGTTAAGGTGGCACGGCCATGTGGTCTTGGGCCCAGGCCGTGTTGATTTCATGATATGGCCCATTTACTCAGTTTTAGGCCTGTTTCTCATTCTTTTCATCCTCCGGTGCTCTCCTGAATATAAAACATGAAAACAAAGGATTAAGAGCACCAAATTCCACAATTTAAGGCTTAAATCATCCAAAAGTATGCTGAATGTGGGATTAAAATATGTTCATATTACGGTTTATCAAATACCCCCACACTTAAGCATTTTCTTGTCCTCAAGCAAAATTCTCAACTCACAATTAAAATAAACTTGATTCGTAATATTCATCAACAATGTTTCATCATAATTCAAAGATAATTCATACATTGGCAATTTAAATAGAAAGATCTTAAAGATTCAAACAATCAAGGTCATAGTTTTTGTAGCACGAAAAATATAGGCATTTCCCCTAACCTAAATAATTACCTTTAATTCAAAATCGACAAGAGTTGACATCCTCACTAAAGATTCACTCAAATCACTCAAAGTGTTTAAGGTTCAAAATTAAGCACTCAAAAGTCGAACATGAAAAGTTAATCCCATATGCTTGCTTGAAAATCAAATCTCCACCACTATAAAATAAGATGATACACAAATCAAAAGGTCTTTAAAAAGGGTTGTAATGGGGCCCGGGTTAAAGGTGTGGATAAAGGCTAAATTAGAGGGTTAGAATTGAGATTGAATTGACCTAACTAGAGAAATGAATTACTCCTAAATAATTACATCAATTGAAAACTAATACTAATAACATGAGATTCTTCTCAAAATGTGGAATTTAAACGTAAAAGCTTAATTACATAGAGCTAATATTGAATATACTTCGTTTTTTAAGAACAAATCAAGTCAATAATGAGAAAGAACTTTAACAACTGAAATATAGATCATAGTTAGGAAACTGTTCAAAATCAAATCTCGATATAAGGGTGGTCAATAGGAATGGTGATAACAAATACAGACCGGGTTTTTGGGTTAATATTAGTGGGTGAGTCAATAAAAAGGGTTGTTAGGATCAAAGGGGTTCACTAGGGGTTAATTGTGAGGGTAAGCTTTTTTAGTGGAGTGAATGGGTTAAATCCTAAGTGCCTTTATCATCTCTGTATATCAAATCAATTAATATGGTCCCGACATGTATAATCGAAGCAAGTTCTAGAA
This sequence comes from Gossypium australe, assembly GCA_005393395.2. Taxonomy (NCBI): domain Eukaryota; kingdom Viridiplantae; phylum Streptophyta; class Magnoliopsida; order Malvales; family Malvaceae; genus Gossypium; species Gossypium australe. The sequence goes on from CM016615.1 coordinate 57,512,852, forward strand.
TTACACCTCATTGTTGACACACTCATAATCACAAGGTGAGCACGAAAGAATGTATGCTCTAAAAGGCTCAAAATCTCACAAAAATTATGGGTTTTTTATATCAACCTTGTAAATTTCAAACTTCAAGGTAATAAATAGATTCAGGTAGACAAACTAACAAAATTTTAATTTTTGAAAATGGACTTATCATGCTTGATTCTCTAGTCTCCTGAAGTTTAAATCATCACTACACAATTATCAATGACTTAATCCGAAACATATCAGTAAAAATCATAAATCAAAAGAAATTTCATTCTAATCATAATATGAGAAAATTACTTAAGAACAAGACATAATTTAAGGTATAATTCAGGGATTTGAGAATAATACAGAAAGTTAGGCACTTTCTCAAAATAAATATTCACCCCCACATTTAAGATGTACATTGCCCTCAATGTATGAAGATATATATGAAATTTAAGAGAAAGGGAGAGGTGAAACTTCCTGAATTTGGATGGCTTCCTTGAGTGCGAGTGTCGTGGTGTGGTGGCCACCGACAATCTCTACGCTAGATGAAGAAATTGGGAAGCTCGTGAAGAATTAGCCAGGAAATAATAATAATTCAAAATATACTAAATATATATTTAAAGACAAGAAAGATAAAGAGAAAGAAAATAGAAAGTAAAATAAAATTAAAAGAAAAACTAATGGACTGGAGAGTCCTTATCGTTAGATGGTTAACGGGGTGAGTGTGACTTCTAATGCTATGGTGTCGTGGCTATGGTCGTGGTGTGGTGATTCCCAAGCAGCCTTTAGAACCTAAATCAAATAAGACGAAATAAAATAGATTAAACTAAGTAACAGACATATAATGAAAAGAAAAATAAAGGAGAAGTGAAAATGAAAAGAAAAGTTAAATGGACTCAAAGGTCCTTTTCCTATCGAGTTAATGAAGCGGCCGGCATGAACTTATGTAGATCGGTCTCACAAAGGGAGACTGTACTAGGATCCTTCTGTTTCTTCGACATGGATGATTGTTAGAACAAGAGTTTGGAGGAATGAAGAAGAATGAGAATGATAAAAAGGAGAGGTGTAAAGGAAGAAGAAGGGTGGGGAGTAGGTAAGAAGGGGAGAGGGGTGGTTCAAATAGAAATTTCAGGTCTGGTACGTCCCCACGCCTGTGTACCATGGGCATGTCGAGTCACACGACCGTGTCGCACGGCCGTGTTATTCTTCGTTCGTTTCTCCCACACCCATGTGTAGGTCGCCACGCCCATGTTGCAAAACAGTGTTGGCCACGACCGCATCGCACAGCCGTGGTGTTCAGTTGGGGCCCGTGGCTTGAAGGTATTTTTCGTCTTGTGTCGTACTATCTCTGCCATGTCAGTACGTACATCTGTAACATTCACATGGTCATAGCCACGGCCGTGTGCAAGACCGTGTGGTATGGAAATATGCAATTGGTTAGTTTATAGTTAGGTGCTTAAAAGGAAAAATTAAAGAAAAAATAAAGAATGTGAAGATTAATGGGGTTAGTGCTCGGGTTGCCTCCCGAGAAGCGCTCGTTTATACTCTTAAGCTAGACTTACCTATCATTCACACATTCAGGGTGGTTTTAGGTGTTAAAAGTCCTTTCTCATGCTATCAGTCCTATTATCAGTATATAGTTCAAGTCGAGTAGCGTTTACTTTAAAAGTGCCGAATATAGGATTCCTTACCTCGACTGTTCCGTATGGGAAAACATTGAGTACCCTAAAAGAGATTTCTTTGTTTGTATTAGGGTCAAGAGGAGGTATTCGAGGGTCAGACTTATCTAACAATACCTGATCTCCGATTTTGAATTTGCTTGTCCCATGGAATGGCTTTTCTTCTGCTTCGTGTATCCTTAATTTCTCTTTGAAGTGTGTCTTCTACTCGTCTAGTTCATCGGTCCGAAGCCTTCGTTCCTCATGAGTTATTTCCTTGTTGTTATGAGGTCTAGGATCTGGCTCAGTTGTGTAGTTCCGTGGTGCTTCTTGAAAAGAAGGTTTAACCTAATGGTTATTAATAGAACTTATGTTCTCACCTGGACTACTCGATGTCCTAGTTGAGTCAAGAGCATGGAGACTGATTGATTTGTCACCTATACAAAGTATGAGTTCACCTGCACTAACATCAATTTTAGTCCTAGCAGTTACTAAAAAGGGCCTTCCTAAAATTAAGGGGATACTATTGTCCTCATCCATGTCTAAAATGACAAAGTCTACTGGGAATACGAATTTATCAATTTTTACAAGAACATATTCAATTATACCCCTAGGAATTCTAACAGTTTTATCAGCTAATTGAATGCTCATCCTAGTTAGTTTGGGTTTCCCTAGACCTAGTTGTTTAAGCATTTTATAAGGCATAACGTTTATGCTTTCCCCTAAATCAGCTAAAGCATTATCAATAGATAAACTACCAATTAAACATGGAATTGTAAAACTCCCTGGATCTTTTAATTTTCGTGGTAGTTTGTTTTACAACATTGCTGAGCACACTGCGTTTAGTTCCACATGCGATTCCTCGTCTAACTTCCGTTTGTTTGTTAACAACTCTTTTAAAAAATTTCCTTGAACCTGGCATCTACGAAAGAGCTTCAAGAAATGGTAAGTTAATATGTAATTTCTTTAAAAGTTTAAGAAATTTACCAAATTGTTCGTCTGTGTTGTCCTTCTTCATTGTATCAGGATAAGGTATACGAGGTTGGTATTCCTTAATTACCAGTTTTGGCTTATCATGACTTACCTCGTTTTTACCTTCCTTTAACATATTTTCTTGGCTTAACTTGGGCTTATCTAACCCTACACTATCCTGAGCTGTTATGGCTTGAAGTTGCTCTTTTAGGTTAGTCTCAGTGTTGCTTGGCAAGCTGCCTTGTGGTCGTTCTAAGATCAGCTTAGTGAGTTGCCGTAATTGGTTCTCAATCCCTTGAATCAATGCTTGTTGATTTTTAAGTGTTGTCTCAGTGTTTTGGAAACGTGTTTCTAACACCGCTATGAATTTTGTCAACATGTCTTCAAGGTTCGGCTTTTTTTCCTGTAGGTAGGGCTGTTGTTGGAAGTTTGGAGGGGGTTGTTGTCTCTGATTTCCTTGACCACCCCATGAAAAATTGGGGTGGTTCCTCCAACCTAGATTATAAGTATTACTATAAGGGTTATTTTCAGATTTAAAATTTTTACCCATATAGTGAACTCGCTCATTCTAGCGCTCGGGTTGTAAGGTGGATAGTCTGTGTTGTTCATCCCTCCTCTATTCGTATTGCACTGCATGACTGGATGTACCTGTAAAGAATCACATACGCCATCAATCTTTTATTTAAAAGTTCTACCTGATTTGATAGCATGGTTACTACGTCGAGGTTGAAAACATTGGTTGCTTTTGTTGGCTTTATCCTTGTGACTTGCCACTGATAGTTATTCAGTGACATCTCTTCAATGAATTCGTAAGCAACCTCAGGTGTTTTGTTATTCAATGTTTCGCAGGTGGCTGAATCAATCAATTGTCTTGTTGAGGGGTTCACACCGTTGTAAAAGGTTTGGACCTGTAGCCACAAGGGTAATCCATGGTGTGGACACCTTCTCAATAGATCTTTGTATTTCTCCCATGCATCGTAAAGTGTTTCTAAACCTATTTTCACAAAAGAAGAGATATCATTCCTTAACTTGGCCGTTTTAGCTAGCGAAAAATATTTTAATAGAAATTTCTCGGTCATTTGTTCCATGTAGTGATTGATCCTCGTGGAAGAGAATGCAACCACTGTTTAGCTTTATTCCTCAAAGAAAAGGGAAATAACCAAAGACAGATGGCATCATCAGAAACGCCATTTAGTTTGAAGGTATCGCAAAATTCTAGGAAATTCACCAAGTGATTGTTTGGATCTTCATCCTGCAAACCATCAAACTGAACAAATTGTTGTATCATCTGGATTGTGTTAGGGTTCAGTTCAAAATTATTTGTAGCAATAGCAGGTCTAACAATACTTGACTCAGTTCCTTTTAAATTAGGTTTAGCATAATGATACATAGTTCGAGGAGCATGATCTTCGGCCACCTCTGGAAGTACCAGATTATTCTCAGCCATCTGTTCGATGGTATTAATTTCGACTTCTTGCTCTTCTTCCATGTAGTTTAAGCTTCACCTTATTTCTCTAAGATTTTTGCAAACAGTACCTTCAATATCACTGTCATAAATCAGGGTCCTGTCGGGTTCCTTCTAGTCATAAACTAGAGGTACCTATCAAGAACAAATAAAAGAAGAAAAATTAGCAAAGCTAAAAGCAAAATAAAAATAAAAATAAATAGCAAAAAATAAAAATGGCTAAAGTAATAAAAATTGAGCATTCTTAATATTTTAGTTCCCCGGCAACGGCACCAAAAACATGATCGTGTATGTCAGAGTCTTAAAAATTTATAAAAAGAATGATCAAACCTAGAAACTAACTATGACAATGATTGAGACAAGCGCACCTATCGAACAGTAGTATAGTTCAGTGGCAAGACTGGATTGTCGAACCCAACGGAACTAAAAGTACTAATACTAACTTTCTTTCTATTATTTAGCCTAAGAATAAAAGTGAATTATTAATTAACTAAAAACTAAGCTAAAGATGCAAAGACAAAGAGAATGAATTGGGAAAAATACTTGTGGGAAAAACCAATTGATTACGACAATGTCTGAGGAAGAATCCACCTAGACTTCACTTGTTATTTAACTCTGAACCAGACGATTTATTCACTTGACTTGATCCGTAGGATTCCCTAATGTATATTAATACCTCTCTCAAGGCTACTAACGTCTAACCCTAGGTTGATTAATTGAAATCTCTTTCTAATTAAAACCCCTAGAATTTCATTAACTCGATCAATGGACTCCCATACTAGGTTTGACCCTAATTCGGTAGATTTTCGTCATCCTATCTCTAGGGTTGCGATCAACTCCGCTCTATTATGCTAGATCTGCTCTTTAACAGGGACTTTTGCTCCACTGCCTAAGCACATCAATACTTGAATTAATATCCTGAAACATCAAAGCAAGAATTAAGAACACATAATTAAGAACAAATCAAGTATTTATCATATAGTTCAGAAAACAATAACAAGATCCTTTTTAGGTTTCATCCCCCTCAGGTATTTGAGAGGTTTAGTTCATAATCATAAAAGAATACATCTTAGAAGAAAATATAAAGCAAAACATAGAAAGAACCCTAAAACCCCCTGAAGGAATTTGAAGAGAAGATCCTCTGTCTTGAGTATGTTTCTAGCTTCTTGAGATGAATCAACTGGCTTTCTTCGAGTAAATTCCACAATTCTGGCCTCTCTAGCTTGGCTCTTCATCCTAACTGGACGCCTAACTGGACCCTCCTTGAAGGTTGGCCTCTAGGATGTTTATATAGGCTTTTGGAATGGCTTTCTTTACCTCAAAGTACCCTAATCCGAATGAAACTCTTCTTTGTCACGACAGGGACACGCCCATGGCACACGCCCGTGTGAATCGTGGCCAGGTCGTGTTCAGGTCTGTTAAGGTGGCACGGCCGTGTGGTATTGGGCCCAGGCCGTGTTGATTTCGTGATATGGCCCATTTACCTCGTTTTAGGCCCATTTCTCATTCTTTTCCTGTAACACCCTAAACCCGGCCTAGAAGTTAGGCCCAAATCCAGAATGTCACATTGAAGGCACAATTCAACACGATTTTGCTAATTAAAACTTTAACACCCAAAAGACCAAAATCTTTGAGTCTTATTAATTAAAGATAAAAACCCATTTTATTATTTTAAGTAATTCGGAAACCAAGTTTAAACATAAGAGCTTACTTAGGTTTAATAATTAAAATAAACAATTAATCTCAAAACCCAAAATAAATCTGAAGTCAAAACGGAGTACAAGGCCTTATTACATCCACCGAAAATTAAGTAAATAAAAACATGTATTTTGAAGCAAATAAATGAAAATTCAAGCCTCTTGTAGTGTGGCTATCTCCGAGTCCTCTCCCACGTCGAGTCGTCTATTCGGGATTACTTGAAACATTAAATTAAAGGGGTGTGAGTTTTGAAACTCAGTGTGCACAACCCTTGGCAATCAAATCACTTACAAATATTCACATTGGGCCTAAGCCCTATCAAAATCGGTGGTCTTCGGCTTTAGCCGACAATGACCTCATATCATATCATATTGTATCATTTATAAACAAATAATGCAAAGCTCACCCCAAAAATCCATCCGCTACACACACCATTTCCCTTTCAACCTTATGACTCATGTAGAGAATTCTAGCTCGATCCACCCCTCCGCTACACACCAAGGGTAACCCAATTGCGGTACTACCGAATGTTGCAGCAAAGCTGCTTAATCACATATATTGGGCTTAAAGCCTCCGGTGGATCCATACGAAACGGCCATGCGATCCACAAATCTTCCTTCGTACCATAATTCCCACCCATATGCATCCTAACCAGAATATCATAGGAATGCATCAAACATACGAGTAACATCCATAAACTCATATTCGTCACATAGGGGTACTTTCGTCATTTCACTACCCAGGGGTATTTCGGTAATTTTGCAAATCAAGGGTATTTCAGTAATTTTGAAAATTAAGAGTATTTCGGTAAGTTTGCAAACTAGGGGTATTTCAGTAAATTTGCAAATCAAAGGTATTTTAGTAATTTCGTAAACTAGGGGTATTTTAGTAATTTTGCAATCAGGCGTATTTTGGTACTTTACAAATCTAGGGGTATTTTAGTAAATTTTACAAATATAAGGGTATTTTAGGAATTTTGCAAATATAAAGGTATTTTAGGAATTTTACAAATATAAGGGTATTTTGGTCCCTTTCGGGTTTTAGCTATGAACTTTGGCCCATCAACAAGTCCTCGCGGCTAAAGTGAATAGACATTACGCACCAGGTAGGATTCCAGAAAAGAGGAGGTGGGCCACTATGGCCGTTTAAGTACCAAGCTCTTCCTAGATCCAATCTTAGACATGCATACTCCCGTTGCCACACTCCAACCCTGCGACTTGTTCACAGACATGTTTAATTAGATTAAGTCTTATGTAATTTAAGAGTTGTTCAAACTAGGCTTAAGGTTCATAAACCCTAACATACATGTCTACGTCCCCACAAGCCCATCAAACCCAAATCACACCCTTATGGCCCATTAGGCCCAAAACAAATCCAATTCATGTACCATGCATGACTAATTCAATTCGTATAACCTACCAAACCATTTCATCAATTCTTAGCCTCAGGGCCCATCGGGCCCATTTAGCCACTTTCGGCTTTTCGGCTTTTCGGCATTGCCGATATCGTGTGTGTAGTGTTTGTATACACCTGGTAACCACGCGCGCTGTAAATCCCTTAGTCACGACCCTACAATCGACTTTACTAGCGATTAACCAAGATTTAACGCATACTTATCAAAAACCGAAACCTCACCGTAACCTTACCGTGTACTTCACGTTTTAGTAGCCCTTCCTTTGCTACTAATGGCGATTATCCTCTAGATCTACACCCAACCAAGTGACCCATATTGTACATAAGTCACCCCTACGAGCCACATCTATGATATTCACATAGTCTAATCCAACATCTACTACCCAAACATACAATTTATTCATATGGGCCCACGGGCCCATTGGGCCCACTTGGCCCCGCTCGGCCCATCATGGCCCTAACAGCCTAAACCCACAATAACACTAATGATGGCCTCAACTATCGTGTCGGAGCCCCCCACACGTGCGCTCGTATGCTCGTGTGGCTACCATCGCCGAGTGACCAGCATTTCGGCATTCGCCGCTCTACATCTAGAGTAGAGAGAGTACACACCTGATAGGAATTGGAAGCTGCTAATCCATGCTCCGAGCACTCCTATGCCCAACGCCCACCAAGGTATATTTTCTCTCCAATCATAGATAGCTCTCTATATATAGCCAGCTTCTCACCTTTCCTCTTTGTATCTTTCCGATGTGGGATCCCTTCGTTAGCAGAGTTTAAATCCAACTCAAACTCTTGCCGTCCAGTCCGCAAAATAAATACTCCTTTGCTTGTCATGAGATTAGAACCCAGGCTCCCTTCAATACCTCAACACGCCACTTGCCACCAAGCCACAAGCTCCTCTTGTGACTAAAATCATGCGCAACTAAATATAAATCTACGGCCAAATTCTAAAGTCCACTTAAAAAGAAAATCAAAAAGCAAGCACCAAGACTTGAACCTTGGACCCCATACTCCCTTGTGTGGCGTCACCCCCTTGCTCCCTAAGTCGTGTCACTTTGCCGCTACACCACACCTCCACTTGTGTCATTTTTCTCCACATTTTATTCTTAAAGCCTACTAACTAACTCCCAGGGTTTTATTCACATAAAACCAAAATTTCCCTAAAGCCAAAGTTTGATCTCTGGACTTCATAGAAGCCCCTTAGCCTTCCAAAATCACTCACTTAGTAGGTCCAACTTGCGTTAATTCCGTTCTCTTGCTCCCAAAAAAATTTTAAACGCTCCTACGCCTAAGGCCCATTGGGCCCAATTCTACTAGGCCCAATATTGGGATGTTACAAATCTACCCTCTTAAAGAAATTTCGTCCTCGAAATTTCCAACTAACTAACATTCGTACATCCTAACCTACAATACTATGCTCACGATGTGCACTCTGATTTAATAACAAAATAAACACTCAGCATACTATGGTAGAGCACGCACTGGTATTCGCATCTGGAGCGTCCTCGTCCCCTTGGCGACGTGCTGCATAGACCAAAGCTGGCTGCCTCGCCTCAGCATAACCTGCACATCCACCTGGTGCTCCACGACCATGTCCTACGTCGTTGCCACCATTGACTTGACCACGGCCCCTTGGTGGTTGTTGACCACCCTTCCGAGGTTGAAAATTACCTCTACCATCGGCTTGCTCCTGATCTAGCCTTCTCGGGCACTGCCTAACCCTATGCTCCATGGATCCACAGCCCTAACATGCTCCCATCCTCCTCCAACATTCGCCTGGATGCCTTCTCCCACACTCAGCCCAAAGTGGTATCCCGTTATTAGCAGCAGCAGTAGGGGCCTCAGCTCTAACCGACCCATTCACTCTGGCCCTCCTTGCAGGCCTCTGTTCAGCTCCCATAGGTTCCATAATCCGCTTGTTCTTGCCCCTCTTTTTCTCTCGGTTACGGTGTTCTGTGCTCTTTACCTCCTCTGCTATTTTTGCTTTCTCCACCAAGACCGTAAAATCTCGCTCCCTCTGTGGAGCTATCAGTACCCTAAGGCTATCCCTTAATCCATCCTCGAACCTTACGCATCTTTCGTACTCTGTTGGTACTATCCCCTTAGCATACCGACTGAGGCGCAAAAACTCATTCTCGTACTCTGCTATCGATTTATCTCCCTGCGTCAAACTCAAAAACTCCTTCCTTCGAGCATCCACATAGGCCGCTTCAATGTACTTCCCCTGAAATATCGATTTAAAGAACTCCCAACTGACCTGCTCTGGTTGGTTGCCCTCCTTTACGGTCAACCACCACTGATAGGCTTCCTCCCTAAGTAAGGATATCGCCCCCTTTAACTTCTGTTCTGCCCTGCAATCCAGGTCATCCATTATTCTTTCAGTAGCTTCCAACCAATACTCTGCCACATTCGGGGCCACCCCTGCCACTCCTTTTAAAATCTCAGCCCCATTAGCTCGGAGTCGCTCCACGATCGACCCACGACTCCCCGTGCTATTATTGGGCCCAACGACCCCTTCTAAGATTCTCAACTTGACCTGCGATACGACATCTTCTGTAGCGGTAGCCTGTTCATTTGCTCCTCTTTCAGCTACTGGTGACGCCGGAGCCTCCCCTACTCCTATGTTGGGCATATGCCCTGACTCGGACGACCCTGCCCTAACACTTCCACGGCCTCTGCCGCGGCCTCTTCCACCTCGTCTAGGGCTCATCGTTGCGTGTTTTTGAATTAAGAATTTTATGAAATTAGTACTTAGTTCCACTTGTTTAGGGCACATGTCTTATGTAAGTAACAACAATTTCTTAGAGTTATTCCGCGGTCGAGAATCCCCTACAGGCTTAAGTTTCCCTACGAGTTTTAGTCTCTAAAATCCTATTTTTAAGTAGTCTATTATCTATACAGTTCAATAATTCAAACAATAATAGGAAAACTTACTTGGCTCGACGTCGAGGGCTCGATGAACCACACTTCAAGAATCCTGCCAAAACTTTTTAAAAAGAACCCAAAATCTAAGGCCCATTTCACAGCCCGTGCTTTGCAACCGGGCTCTGATACCACTAAATGTAACACCCCAAACTCGGCCTAGAAGTTAGGCCCGAATCTAGAATGTCACATTAAAGGCACAATTCAAAACGGTTTTGCTAATTAAAAATTTAAGGCCCAAAAGCCCAAAATCTTTGAGTCTTATTAATTAAAGATAAAAACCCATTTTATTATTTTAAGTAATTCAGAAACCAAGTTTAAACATAAGAGCTTACTTAGGTTTAATAATTAAAATAAACAATTAATCTCAAAACCCAAAATAAATCTGAAGTCAAAACGGAGTACAATGCCTTATTACATCCACCGAAAATTAAGTAAATAAAAACATGTATTTTGAAACAAATAAATGAAAATTCAAGTCTCTTGTAGTGTGGCCATCTCCGAGTCCTCTCCCACGTCGAGTCGTCTATTCGGGATTACCTGAAACATTAAATTAAAGAGGTGTGAGTTTTGAAACTCAGTGTGCACAACCCTTGGCAATCAAATCACTGACAAATATTCACATTGGGCCTAAGCCCTATCAAAATCGGTGGTCTTGGGCTTTAGCCCACAATGACCTCATATCATTTCATATTGTATCATTTATAAACAAATAATACAAAGCCCACCCCAAAAATCCATCCACTACATACACCATTTCCCTTCCAACCTTATGACTCCTGTGGGGAATTCTAGCTCGACCCACCCCTCCGCTACACACCAAGGGTAGCCCGGTTGTGGTATTACCGAACGTTGCAGCAAAGCTGCTTAATCACATATATTGGGCTTAAAGCCTCCGGTGGATCCATACGAAACGGCCATGTGATCCTCAAATGTACCATAATTCCCACCCATATGCATCTTAAGTAGAATATCATAGGAATGCATCAAACATACGAGTAACATCCATAAACTCATATTCGTCACATAGGGGTATTTTCGTCATTTCACTACCCAGGGGTATTTTGGTAATTTTGCAAATCAAGGGCAATTCGGTAATTTTGCAAATCGAGGGTATTCTAGTAAGTTTGCAAACCAGGGGTATTTCAGTAATTTCGTAAACCAGGGCTATTTCGATAATTTTGCAACCTAAGGGTATTTTAGTAATTTTTCAATCAGGGGTATTTTGGTACTTTACAAATCTAGGGGTATTTTAGTAAATTTTACAAATATGAGTGTATTTTAGGAATTTTCCAAATATAAAGGTATTTTAGGAATTTTGCAAGTATAAGGGTATTTGGTCCCTTTCGGGTTTTAGCTATGAACTTTGGCCCATCAACAAGTCCTCGCGGCTAAAGTGAACAGACACTACGCACCAGGTAGGATTCCAAAAAAGAGGTAGGCCACTAGGGCCGATTAAGTACCAAGCTCTTCCTAGATCCAATCCTAGACATGCGTACGTCCGTTGCCACACTCCAACCCTGCGACTTGTTCAAAGACATGTTTAATTAGATTAAGTCGTATGGAATTTAAGAGTTGTTCAAACTAGGCTTAAGGTTCATAAACCCTAACATACATGTCTATGTCCCCATAAGCCTATCAAGCCCAAATCAGACCCTTACGGCCTATTAGGCCCAAAACAAATCCAATTCATGTATCATGCATGACTAATAAAATTCGTATAACCAACCAAACCATTTCATCAATTCTTAGCCTCAGGGCCCATCGGGCCCATTTAGCCACTTTCGGCTTATCAGCTTTTCGGCATTGCTGATATCGTGTGTGTAGTGTTTGTACACACCTGGTAACCGCGCGCGCTGCAAATCCCTTAGTCACGATCCTACAATCGACATTACTAGCGATTAACCAAGATTTAACACATACTTATCAAAAATCGAAACCTCGCTGTACCCTTACCGTGTACTTCACGTTCTAGTAGCCCTTCCTTTGCTACTATTGGCGATTATCCTCTAGATCTGCACCCAACCAAGTGACCCATATTGTACATAAGTCACACCTATGAGCCACATCTATGAGATTCACATAGTCTAATCCAACATCTACTACCCAAACATACAATTTATTCATATGGGCCCACGGGCCCATTGGGCCCACTTGGCCCCGCTCGGCCCATCGTGTCCCTAACAGCCTAAACCCACAATAACACTGATGATGGCCTCAACTATCGTGTCGAAGCCCTCCACACGTGCGCTCGCACACTCGTGTGGCTACCATCGCCGGGTGACCGGCATTTTGGCATTTGCCGTTCTACGTTTGAAGTAGAGAGAATACACACCTGATAGGAATCGGAAGCTGCTAATCCATGCTCCGAGCACTCCTATGCTCAACGCCCACCAAGGTATGTTTTCTCTCCAATCATAGATAGCTCTATATATATAGCCAGCTTCTCATCTTTCCTCTTTGTATCTTTCCGATGTGGGATCCCTCCGTTAGCAGGGTTTAAATCCAACTTAAACTCTTGCTGTCCAGTCCGCAAAATAAATACTCCTTTGCTTGTCATGAGATTCGAACCCAGGCTCCCTTTAATACATCAACATGCCACTTGCCACCAAGCCACAAGCTCCTCTTGTGACTAAAATCATGCGCAACTAAATATAAATCTATGGCCAAATTCTAAAGTCCACTTAAAAAGAAAATCAAAAAGCAAGCACTAAGACTTGAACCTTGGACCCCTTACTCCCTTGTGCGGCGTCATCCCTTGCTCCCTAAGTGGTGTCACTTTGCCACTACACTACACCTCCACTTGTGTCATTTTTCTCCACATTTTATTCTTAAAGCCTACTTACTAACTCCTAGGGTTTTATTCACCTAAAACCAAAATTTCCCTAAAGCCAAAGTTTTATCCCGGGACTTCATAGAAGCCCCTTAGCCTTCCAAAATCACTCACTTAGTAGGTCTAACTTGCATTAATTCCGTTCTCTTGCATCCAAAAAAAAAATTAAATGCTCCTACGCCTAAGGCCCATTGGGCCCAATTCTACTAGGCCCAATTTCGGGATGTTACATTTCATCCTCCGCTGCTCTCCTGATTATAAAACATGAAAACAAAGGATTAAAAGCACCAAATTCCACAATTCAAGGTTTAAATCATCCAAAAGTATGCTAAATGTGGGATTAAAATATGTTTATATTACGATTTATCAAAGACCATAGGGAAAATTTTATTTTTCTTGCTTTAGCGGACCCTAGTCTTGGGCATTAGGCCTCTTAATCAGATTAAGAGGAAATAGGACACAAATGGGCTTGTGGTCCAGTGGCAAGTGGCGTCACTTAGGGAGCTATAAGGTGGCGTGTTGTCAGCTGAGGAGGTCCAAGGTTCGAGCATTAGGATCGGTATTTTTGGAGTGTTTTATTTTGCATAGGTGGACGGCGAGAATTGTGTTGAATATGAACTCTTGTGTTGGAGTGTTTGAGTGGTAAGGGGAACTAATAATGGAGGGAAATTCAGATAAGGCTAAGGTGTTATCAGGGAGAAAAGTTAGGAGTTGAGAAGTATGAAGAGTTGTTGCCGTTTTGGGAAGTGGAGAGTGTATAAATTCAGCTTAAGAGGGTAGATGAGTGCCGTTTTTGGGTCTTTTAAGGGGTATTACAAATTTTCATTGTGGCTTTCGGCATTTGGAGAGTTTTGCAAATAGGTCAGTCTTTCTTTTCTTTATCGAATTCCTTTGAAAGGTTCATTGGGTTTCAATTACTTTTCTTTTCTCCTGCTCAGCTGAATTCTTTCATTTGCCGAAAAAAAAACCCATCATTCTTTTTGTCGAAATTCCTATTAGAGTTGTGTTTCTTCTTCTTTCTCTGAAAGCCAAATTGCCCTATAGCCAAATTCTCTTCTTTTCTGAATTACCATCATCCTTCCTTGCTGAAATCCCCATTTGTGTCGAATCTTTGTTGTTTTTCTCTATCATAAATCAGTTGGTAGCTACCCTCAATCAAGGTTAAAAGCCGAATCTCGTTGGTAGTTATTTAGGCCGCAGGATCTAAGGTTGGATTCGGTAAGTATTCTGTTAACTCCCCTTAGTATGTTTTGTTAAAAGCCGAAGGGCGATCTAATTTTTCATTATCGGTGATCTTGTATTAACAAGGGTAAAGATTGGAGATCGCAAGCGTGGTAGGATCATTAGCAAGGCTAAGGATACTCAACTCGATTATGGTTGAAGTGAATGGCCAAATGTGTGGATGACTTGTGTGGATTAAGAGTCACCCGAATTTTAATGGTGTATGTGTGAGTGCAGATCTAAGGAACACTTGTGATTAGTAGTGAAGGAAGGGCCATTAAAACCCGGTGGCACACGGTAAGGTTACGGTAAGGTTTTAGCTTTTGAGTAAATATTTTGATTAAGTATGAGTGGTTGATTGAAGGTTGGTTGGTTGTAGGATCAAGGCTAAGGGTAGAATAGCACGTCGCTGTATCCAGGTGTGTACAAACACTACATACACATGATTTCGGCAATGCCGGAAAGCCGAAAAGTCGAAAGTGGCTAAATGGGCTGGTGGGCCCTGAGGTTAAGTTTGATAAAATGGTTTGATTTAATTATATGAATTGGGTTAAGCAAGCATGTTACATAATCTGAAATTGTTTTGGGCCTAATGGGCCATATGATTGAGACTTGGGCCTAGTGGGCCATAAAGATGTGACGTGGCCATTATGGGTTATATGAACGTGAAATGGGTTTGATTGGCTTTATGGGGACGTAGACTAGTATGCTAGGGTTTTATGGACTTTAGGCTTAGTACTGAACAACTCTTAAACTGCATAGGACTTTCTAATAAATTAAACATGTACATGGACAAGCCGCTAGGTTAGAGAGTGGTAACGGGCATATGCATGTCTAGGATTAGATCTAGGGAGAGCTTGGTACTTATGTGGCCCTAGCGGCCCACCTCCTCTTCTCTGGAATCCTACCTGGTGCATAGTGTTTGTTCACTTTAGCCGCAAGGATTTGTTAGTGGGCCAAAGTTCATAACTAAAACCCGAGAGGGACCAAATACCCTTAGATTTGTAAATTACCAAAATACCCTTAGATTTGTAAATTACCAAATACCCTTAGATTTGTAAATTACCAAAACACCCTTAGATTTGTAAAATTACTAAAATACCCCTGATTTAAAAATAACCAAAATACCCATAGGTTGTAGAATTACCAAAACATCCCTGATTTACAAAATTTCCAAAGTACCTCTGTTTTGCAAAATTACCTAAATACCCCGATAGAGTAGATTTACGGAAATACCCTTGGGTTGTGAAATGACGAAAATACCTCTATGTGATGAGTATGAGTTTTGTGGATGTTACTCATGTGCATGTTGCATTCATATGATATTCTACTTAGGATGCATATGGGTGGGAATTATGGTACGGAGGAAGATTTGAGGATCGCATAGTCGCTTGACGACCATGGATCCACCGGTGGCTTTAAGCCCATTATATGATTAGCAGCTTTGCTGCAACGTTGGGTAGTGCCACTGTGAGTGCTACCTTTGGTGTGTAGAGGATGGGTGGGTCAATTTAGAAATCCCCACAGGTGTGTAGGGTTGGAAGGGAAATGGTGTGTGTAGCGGATGGATTTTTGGGAGGGTTTTACTTTACCTTGTCTTGCATATGATATGATATGATATGAGGTCGTTGTGGGCTAAGGCCCAAGACCACCAATTTCGATAGGGCTTAGGCCCAATGTGAATATTTGTATGTTGATTTGATTGCCAAGGGTTGTACACACTGAGTTTTGAAACTCACACCCTTTATTTAATGTTTCAGGTAATCCTCAGTAAACGGCTCGACGTGGGAGAGGACTCGGAGATGGCCACACTACAAGATGTTTAAATTTTTATTTTTATCTATTTGTTTCAAAGGACATGGTTTTAGTTGCTTTACTTTCGTTGGTTGTAATAAGGCCTTGTACTTTGATTTGATTTTAAATTTTGGGTTTTGATGTTTTAACTGTTTACTTAATGATTAAACTTAAGTAAATTTCTTATGCTTAAACTTGGTTTCCGAAATGCTTAAAGCTATAAAATGGGCTTTTATCATTACTTAACAAGACTCATGGGTTTTGGGCTTTTGGGCCCTAAAATTTAACTTAGCAAAATCATTTTGAAATATGCCTTTGATGTGACGCGCCGATTCTGGCCTAACTTCTAAGTCGAGTCTAGGGTGTTACACACGTTTTCATAAAACATGGGCTTTCATCATAACTTAACAAAATGTTAAGGATTTTGGGTTTCTAAATCTTAAACTTAAGTTTTTAACTAAACAAAGTCGTTTTGGAATTATCCCTTTGATGTGACATCACCAGATTCAGCCATAACGTCTGGGCCGGGTCTGGGGGTGTTACACTACCAATACCATTTCCTCAAGTCATTATACATCTTCGTGCTACCTGGATGTACAGACAAACATCAAGTATGTGCTTCGTGCAGAATCTTTTGAATAAGCTCATCATCTCTCGGTACACAGACTCTGTCTTGAAACGCTAAACATCATTCAGGACTTATCCGAAAGTCCGACTCAACATTTGACTCACATTAAACTCTTTTAGCTTGTAAATCATTGCCTTTCTGAGCTTCACAAATATCTTGGAGAAAGAACGGTCTAGTCCTCAACTCAGCTAGGGTAGAACCATCATCTGACAAAATCATCCGTGTATTCATGGCTCTCAGCACAAACAAGGATTTCCTACTCAAGGCATTGGCGACCACGTTCGCCTTTCCCGGATGATAGTCAATTACTAACTCATAATCTTTTATCATCTCTAACCATCTCTGTTGCCTAAGGTTCAACTCCTTTTGAGTCATCAAGTACTTTAAGCTCTTATGATCAGTGAACACCTTACATTTCTCACCATATAAATGGTGTCTCCAATTCTTTGTGCAAATACAATTGCGGCTAACTCCAAATCGTGGGTCAGGTAATTCTTATCGTGTGGCTTTAATTGTCTATAGGCATATGCTATCACCTTGCCCTCTTGCATGAGTACACAACCCAATCCATTCAAGGATGCATTGTTATAGACTACGAATTCCTTTCCCGGCTCAGGTTGTACTAAAATTGGAGCCTCAGTCAACAATGTCTTCAATCTCTCAAAACTCTGTTGCCATTTTTCTGTCCACTCAAACTTCACATCTTTTTGCAATAGCCTCGTCATCGGAGTAGATATCATGGAAAATCACTTGACAAATCGTCTATAGTAGCCAGCTAGGCCTAGGAAACTCCTAACCTCGGTTACGTTCCTTGGCGGTTTCCATTCAACAATCACTGAAATCTTACTCAGGTTAACACGAATACCGTCACCCAAAACAATGTGCCCCAAAAATCCGACTTCCTTAAGCCAAAATTCGCTTTTACTAAACTTGGCATATAATTGTTTATCTCTCAAAATTTGCAAAACTGTTCTCAAATGCTCGGCATGCTCGTTCTCATCCCGAGAGTAGATCAATATATCATCAATAAAGACTACAAAAAATTTATCCAAGTATGGTCGAAAGATGCGATTCATCAAATCCATGAAACCTGTAGGGGCATTTGTTAAACTGAAAGGCATGACCAAAAATTTATAGTGACCATACCTTGTCGGAAATGCGATTTTCGACACATCTGAGTCTTTGACTCTCAACTGATAATATCCAGACCTCAAGTCTATCTTGGAAAACATCGTGGCTCCCTTCAATTGATCAAACAAATCATTGATTATTGGCAACGAGTACTTGTTCTTCACGGTTACCTTATTGAGCTACCAATAATCTATACATAACCTCATGGAAGCATCTTTCTTTTTCACAAATAAAACAGGAGCACCCCACGGAGAATAACTCGGTCTTGGAAAGCCTTTGTCTGTCAACTCTTGCAACTGTGCCTTCATTTCTTTTAACTCAGTTACAGCCATTATGTATAGAGCAATTGAAATGGAGGCAGTACCAGGAGCTAACTAAATCCAAAATTCAATCTCTCTAACCAGAAGTAAACCTGGCAATTCCTCTGGGAAAACATCTGGATACTCACATACTATGGGCACTGATTCAATTCTTAACTCAGTCTCTCTACCATTCATCACAAAGGCATGGTAAGCTTCGTACCCATTTCTTATGTATTTCCGAGCAGACATATGAGAAATCACTACAGGCAACTTGTCATGGTCATCTGGTTCAACACGAAGAATATCCCCATTCTCACATTTTAACTCAATAAATTTTCTTCCACAATTCACTGTCGTATCATGAGTAGTTAACCAATCCATCCCAAGGATGACATCGAATTAATCAAACGGCAATAACATGAGATTAGCCGGAAAATAATGACCCCTAATCATCAAAGGACAACCTTTGCATACTCTATCGACTAACACACATTTGCCTAGAGGATTTGACACTTTTATCACAAATTCCGTAGACTCTACAAGCATGTTCATTCTAGAGACTAATTTCATGCAAATATACGAGTGGGTAGATCTCAAGTCATTTAAAGCTATAACATGAGTATCATAGAGAGAAAATGAACCCGTGATCACGTCGGGGGAGGACGCCTCTTCGCAAGTGCGAATGGCCTACCTTCAGATCTTGTAGTCTGCTCTCGAGATGTATTCTTACTTCTCATTTCATTTCCTGAGTTTCTCTGTGGCCTTCCTCTAGTAGTACTCCTAGGTCCTGCACTCTGAGGTTTCTCTTTCTCACCCGCCACGGGGCAATCTCTGATAAAATGGTCTAGGGATCCACACTTGAAATAAGCTTCCTCATTTGCTCGACACTCCTCGAGATGACTTCTACCAAATTGAGGACATTCCGGTCTACTTGGTCGAGCGTTGCCAACACTAACAACTAAAGTGGTCTGAGCTTTAGATCCCA
This sequence comes from Gossypium australe, assembly GCA_005393395.2. Classification (NCBI taxonomy): domain Eukaryota; kingdom Viridiplantae; phylum Streptophyta; class Magnoliopsida; order Malvales; family Malvaceae; genus Gossypium; species Gossypium australe. The sequence goes on from CM016615.1 coordinate 57,531,883, forward strand.
AATACTGTTTACCTTTACTTCTATTTAAAAATCCAGCTGAGGTGGCTGATCGAGCAGTGAAATCTCTTGACTTCTTAGAAGAGGATTGGAATGACTTACTCAATTGTCTCTTCCTCAGGTCATGGGACTCGATTTCAACCTTTCTTTTCTCTTTAACTAGTCCCTCGGCCTTACAGGCTCTATCTACTAGCACCACAAATTCTTTTAGCTTTAGGACACCAACAAACAAAAGGACATCCTCATTTAACCTGTCCTCGAACCTTTTACACTTAATAGCCTCGGTGGACACGCACTCTCGGGCATATTAACTAAGCCTTACGAACTCACGTTCATATTCAGTCACTGTCATTCAACCTTGCTTTAGCTCCAAAACTTCCTTTCTCTTCTGGTCAATGAACCTTTGACTAATATACTTCTTCCGGAACTCTTCTTGGAAGAATTCCCAGTTAACTCTCTCTCTTGGTACCACTGACACAAGGGTGTTCCACCACTGATAGGTCAAATATCTCAAGAGAGATACCACACACTTCATGCACACTTCAGGTGTGCATGACAACTCATCGAATACCCTAATGGTATTCTCAAGCCAGAATTCCGCCCTCTCCAGATCATCATCTTTACTAGCTCAAAATTCCTCAGCTCCTTGTTTCCAGATTCTATCAACCAGAGGGTTTTCTCTTTTTACTACTTCCACAACTTGGGGAGCTGCTAGGGTAGACTAAGGAATAGGTAGGGGTGGCGGGGGTTTAGAATTGGGATTTGCTCAAACAAACTCAGTGTACCAGTTCTTCATCATATGGAGAAAGGCTTCTTGAGCCTCTTCTCTCTGACGTAGAGTCTCGGGTCTACTTTCTACTGGTGCGGTCCCTTGTGCGGGAGCAGACGCATTACTTGCAGCATCACCGACCGTAGCTCGGTTAGGATCCATTACTATATAAAAACACAATTTAAACCGTTAAGAGTCGTCACACTATCATTATGTAAATACTCAAACGTATGGCATGTATAGCTAGACTCATACTTACGCTACGTTAGTTTGAGAATTAACTAAATCGTAGCTCTGATACCACTAAATTAACACCCCTTACCCGTAATCGACACCAGAAACGGATACGAGGTATTACCATACTTAACTTGCTCAATCATACAACATCGATCCATAATATTTCATTTCAAATAAAACTTTTGATTCGAGACCTTAATATCCTTATTATAGGTCTACGAGACCCCAAACATGCACCCGGGATGATTCAGGACCAAATCGAAAACTTTTAAACACTTAGAAAATTTTGACACAAAACAGGGCCACACGCCCGTGTGAAGAGGGACACGCCCGTGTGGGCAAGCCGTGTATTCACACACGCCCATGTCCCTAGTCCGTGTAGATTTTATTTTTTTTTTTCATTTTGAACCTATAGGGTTTTCGCACAGCATGACACACTCCCGTGTCCATAGCCCGTGTCCTTCACACGGCCATGACATGCCCGTGTCTTCGCCTGTGTGTGCAAACCTTGACATTCTATTTGTGACATCATCATCTCAATAAGGTCACGGGCCAAGGCATACGCCCATGTCCTTAGACCGTGTGTCGAATTAAATTCCTAATTTCAGGTGCAGACTTCACACGGCCTGAGCACATGCCCGTGTCTTAGGCTGTGTCTCCCACACGGTTGAGACACACGGCTGTGTCTCAGCCCGTGTGTCTACTACTGGGTATTCTGACTTGCATGGGGATACACGGCCTATGAACACGCCCATTGGCTGACAGTTTGTCACACACGACCTAGACACACACCTGTGTGTCTACCCGTGTGGACAATTGTAAGGCTATCTACCAAGCCAATTACCACCCTACAAAGCGACCACACTTATACCAATTCAATTCAACATACACCATGACCATAAGGCACTTCTAAGAACCCAAAATCAAGACATCCACACAAGCATGCACTTCATGAACTCCATCATCATTGAACATATAAACTTGTTAAGTATTGGCCAATTTCCAATGACCACTTACAAAATGAATTGAATAACATTAATAGCCACACATTGGCTAACAAATATAACATAACAGAAAATAACCAAGTTCCTATACATGCCATACTCAAAATTAAACAACCTTGCTATACCAAGGAGAAGTTGATAGTGTGATTCCGAACTCTGATGTCCCAAGATCCCCGAGTTAGCTTGGTGAAACTACAAGGAAAAGGGAAATGAGAGGAATAAATAGCAACATAAAGGATCATAATGTCATCCATCCATTGCATTGAATAACCACACAAGTTCTCAAGCATATTTCCATAACTTACTCATGCTTACTCTTACCAATTACATGTCATGTCACGTATCGTAAACATTTCTCGTGAATTACTCACATGTACCTGTATCACTTCATCACACAGCTTTAGCACTAATTTCATCTCTATTGTAAGCTTAACTATTTCTCTCGATGAATCACCTGTAAAACCTGAGGATACACAATCAACATCATACACATAAACACGACGCCAATGCCATATCCCAGATATGGTCTTACATAGGGTCACATATCAATGCTGATGCCATATCCCAGATATGATCTTATACGGGATTTCATATCGATGTCAATGCCATATCCCAGATATGGTCTTATACGATTTTCATATTCGATGCCGATGCCATATCCCAAATATGGTCTTATACGGGATCTCAAATCGGTGTCGAGGCCATGTCCAAGACATGGTCTTATATGGGACCTCACCAATCTCATTTATCGATGATGATATCCTCCCACTTCTTAAAGTCCATCCGAGACTTCAACATCATAAATTTTTATCATTTTCTCATTCAACATCATTACTCATTTTCATAGAAATAATATACATCTTCACTGATATCAAACATTTTAAAACTTAATAACTTGATGTTGAATTTATTACACACAAACTTACCTCGGTAACAAAATAGGCCAATTTGTCGATCTAGTCCGAAACCTTGCTTTTTCCTCAGTCAAGGTAAATTTCTCGTTCTTCTTGATCTATAATAGCAAATTAGCTCATTTAATTACCACATTAATTAATACATTTCAATAATCATACTTTGGCAAAATTATCATTTTGCCCTTAGACTTTCACAAAATTACAATTTTATCCCTAGGCTCGTAAATTAATTCTAATCAAATTTCTTTCTTTAACGAGCCTAGCTGAACATTTATTACTCTTATAGCAACTTCCAATACTCATTTCACACAATTACTACCTATTTTACAACTTTTGCAAAAAGGTCCTTTTTAAGAGTTTTCATGGAAACACCTTTCACAAAAGTTATTTATTTAACAACTAAGACTCATTTTCTTTCATAAAATTTCATAAATCAACACTAATGCTCTCATGGAAAAACCTTAGGTTTTCAACCATTTTGCAAAATAGTCCCCTCATTAGCTAGCTCAAGCTACAAGGGTCTCAAAAGTACAAAAATTATCAAAGAATGACCATTAAAACACTTACTTGCAAGGAGAAAAGCTTGGCTGAAATTTTTGAGCTCTCAACCCCTATTTTGCTACTAATTCTCGGTGAAGAAGAAGAGAGGAAATATGATATATTTTCCTTTTCTTTATTTTATTATAAAACATCAATTTAATCACCAAATCTCTACCAACTTTGACTCATTTTTCAACTCTTTGTCCCCTATGGCCGGCCAACCATTATCTAAGGAGCTAATTTCACTTTAAAGGCTTCAAATTAATATTCTATGGCTTTTTGACACCTTTAGCTTGTAAAATAGAACTTCCGCACTTTATGCGATTTAGTCATTTTTCGTAATTAAGCATGAAATCGCTAAAATTAAAGCACCAAAATTTTCATGAACCTATATAATCATGCTTTAACTCATAAAATAATATTAAAATAATTTTCTTCAATCTCAGATTAGTGGTTTCGAAACCACTTTCTGACTAGCCCCTAAATCGGGCTGTTACAGTGATGCATCTAATTATATCGTCGCAACATCGATACGTGAAATATATTATGGATCTTTTCTAATTCTAATGGTAAAGCTAGCCGATAAGCCACTGGAGCTATTCTTTCAATGATTTCATACGGCATGATAAATTGCAGACTCAGCTTGCCTTTGCGACCAAATCTAAGGATTTTCTTCCATAGAGATACTTTCAGAAATACTTTATCACCTATCTGAAATTCAATATCTTTACGTTTCAAATCCGCGTAAGATTTCTATCGATCCGAAGTTGCTTTCAGACTGTCGTGAATTACTTTCACTTTTTCTTCAGTCCCTCAAATCAATTCAACTCCGTGAATCTTTTTCTAATCTAGCTCGGTCCAGTACAATGGAGTTTGGCATTTGCGACCATATAAAGCTTCGTACGGTGCCGTCTTTATACATGATTGAAAGCTGTTGTTATACGCAAATTCAACCAACGGCAAAAATCTTACCCAATTATGATATGAGCTTGGTTTTTGTTGTTTCGAGTTGTATTAGTTTGCCCGATCATGAATTGAGTAAGGCTAGGTTCATTTCAAATTAGATGGAAAAGATAGATGATAAATCTTCAAACAAAGATCAAAAGTAAGATGGTTAAGTAAGGAAATGGATAGTTTGGCTAAGGGCCGAGAATGAACCAACAATACTGGGATTGTTAACCCGAGTCTCAAAGTAGCTCTTAGGTGAATTTCAATTTAAGGAAAGAAATCAGCAAGGACCTTGACCCTCTATCAAAAAGTGATAGGCACCAAAGGTATATAAAAGCCACACCAAATGTGATTAGTTCGGTTTAGCAAAGGAAAGATTGATGCCACAAGACAACTTGTTAGGTCAATTCAGTCCCGAAAAGAGCAAGGAGAATTAGAAATCTCACAAGTTTCAAATTAAGCATAAAATTTGCAAGAGTCCTTTACAAAATGAAATGAGCTAAATATTTATAGCCATTACATGAGATAGCCCAATAGGCTTTTTTAGTGAGCTGAATAGACAGTAAATAAAAGCTTAAGGGAGCTAAAATTTGCTTGAAGTTTCCTAGAACGTCCTTGGGACGCTTCCTAGCTTGGAGAACGTCAATGGGTAGCTTCTAGAGTGTCTACATGCAACTGGAATTAATTGGGATGCATGGGAGCTGGTTAGCCTCCTTGGGGACGTCAATCATCAGCTCATTTAGTCTTCCAATTCAGCTAAATTAATGAGCTAAATACTTAGGCTGAAAGGATTCAATGATTGAGCAGCTTAAGTGTTTAAAGACCAGCTTTAAATCCTCCTTGGGCACCTAAACAAGTAGCAGCAAATTAATAGCATTTTGGGCACACAAACAGACCATGGTGTGAACAATTGGATGCAATCGATGAAATAGTGTGAAAAGGAGGAAATGGACAGCCCCCAAGCTATGAAAATGTTACTATCTCAATAGGCTCAGTGTGAATAGCATCTTGGCTATTGGACTCCACGAACAGACACTTGGAGAAGCTAAAAACAACAGATGCACATTAAATTCAACAAATTAATTAGCTTAAGACATATTAAATCGGCACCAGCTGTGACAACTTAAATGAGCTACATTTGGCTGGACAAATTAATTAGCAACAAGAATTAAATTTTTCCTAAACTTGACAAATTAAAAATATGCATTAACTAAGACACATTTAAGATAAATTAAAATGTCCAGAATTTAGACACATTAAAACGCAATTTAATTATTTAAGCTGAACCTAAACTAAATTAAATTAAATAACTTAAACTAATTTAACTGGAATTTATTCCAGCAACTAAGTGAGCTAAAATGAGCTAAAGTAAGCTAAAGTTCAGCTTGTAATAAGCTGGAAGGGACGCCTATTGAGCTGGTCCAAGCATGATCAATAGATTCAGCTACTTGCTCTCCCCAAGCTCGATCGACATAGCTTGGTAACGCATCTTGGAACCTCTTAGAATGAGACCAAGTTATAGGTCCTTGTGGCAGCTCAATGGGTTCGGTGGTAGCTTCTAGAGCTAGGGTCGCATCATCTCCCCTCTTCGAGGCGATTTGTCCCCAAAGTGTCACCTACATCAAAAGGGGTTAAATTAGAAACGATAAAAGTAGCACTAACCCAATACTCACCAGGTAATCTAGCTTATAGGAGTTATCGTTAATCCTTTCCAAGATTTGAAAAGGACCGTCTCCCCTTGGCAAGAGTTTGGAATGTCTTTGAGTTGGGAATCTCTCCTTGCGTATGTGAACCCAAACCCAATCACTAGGTTCAAATGTCACTCATTTACGTCCCTTGTAGACTTTACGAGCATATTGCTCGATTTTTCGTTCAATATTATCCCTAACTCGTTGATGCAATTATTTCACAAATTTTGCCTTTTTTTCTTTCCATCTACATGCACCAACTGATCAGAAGGTAAAGGCAACAAATCCAAAGGAGTTAAGGGGTTATAACCGTATACTTCCTTGAATGGCGAATGCTTGGCAGTGGAATGTATCGATCGATTGTACGCAAATTCGATGTGGGGCAGACACTCCTCCCAAGTTTTTAGATTCTTTAGAATAATTGCCCTCAATAGTGTTGACAAAACTCGATTAACAACCTCTGTTTGGCCGTCGGTTTGGGGATGGCACGTTGTTGAGAATAATAGCTTGGTGCCAAGCTTTCCCCACAAGGTCCTCCAAAAATGGCTGAGGAATTTAGTGTCTCGATCTGAAATGATGGTCCTAGGAACACGATGAAGCCACACGATCTCCCTAAAAAATAGATTAGCAACATTTAAAGCGTCATCAGTTTTATTACACGCAATAAAATGAGCCATTTTTGAAAATTTATCAACTACAACAAACACCGAGTCTTTGCCATTCTTTATTCTAGGAAGCCCTAGAACGAAATCCATGGAAATGTCCATCAATGGTGCTTCCGGAATCGGCAACGAAGTGTAAAGTCCATATGGTTGGATCCTTTATTTCGCCTTTTTGCAAGCAATACAGTGCTCGCACACTTTAGCCACGTCTCATTTCATCTTCGGCCAATAGAAGTGTAGCCGAAGTCTTGGCTATGCCAAAGTGTCCCATTAAACCCCTGCTATGTGCTTCATGAATCAACACGTCTCTAATTGATCCTTGGGGTATGCACAACTTGTTTTCTTGAAAAAGGAATCCGTCTTGCCGAAAATACCTATCATACGCACGTTACACACATAACTTGTAAAATCTCTCCAAAATCAGAGTCATTAGCATATAAATCCTTCAAATAAGCGAAACCAAGCAATTTAACATCCAAACGGTTTATAAGAGCATACCTATGCGATAGTGCATCCGCAAGGATATTCTCCTTACCTTGCTTATATTTAATCACATATAGGAAAGATTCTAAGAATTCGACCCATTTGACGTGACGTTTGTTGAGTTTGGTTTTCCCTCTCAAGTGCTTCAAGGTTTAGTGGTCTGTGTGTATAACGAACTCTTTCGACCAAAGGTAGTGCTGCCAAGTTTCTAATACACAAATTAAAGCGTACATTTCCTTGTCATAGGTGGGGTAGTTGAGCGTAGCCCCGTTAAGCTTCTCACTAAATAAGCCACCAGATGCCCATCTTGTGTTAGAATCGCACCAATACCTATGCTAGAGGCATCACATTCCACTTCGAAGGTTTTGCTAAAATCAGGTAAACATAAAAGTGGAGCATTAGTTAAGAAATCTTTAATTTTAACAAAAGCAGATTCTTGTTCATCAGACCAAATGAAAGGAGAATTCTTTTTGATAATGTCGATTAATGAGGCAGCAAAGGTGCTGAAGTTCGGCATAAACCTCCTATAGAAGCTTGTAAGGCCGTGAAAGCTTATAACTTGGCTGATGTTGGTTGGACGAGGTCACTCTTGGATCACCTTAATCTTGTCTTGATCCACCTCGAGACCACCCGCACTCACAACGAAACCTAGAAAAACAACTTTATCAGTACAAAAGCTACATTTCTTAAGGTTTGCATACAATACTTCTTTTTGCAAACCTCCAAAACAGTACATAAATGTTCAAGATGATCAGATAAGGATTTACTATAAATTAGAATGTCATCAAAATAAACTACGCAGAAACGGCCAATGAAAGATCTCAAAACATGGTTCATCAATCTCATGAAGGTACTCTGGGCATTGATGAGGCTGAATGGCATCACTAGCCACTTATACAAACCGTATTTGGTTTTGAACGCCGTCTTCCACTCGTCCCCCTCTAGCATGTGTCTTTGATGGTAGCCGCTTTTCAAGTCGATCTTAGAGAACAGTTTAGCACCGCTAAGTTCATCTAACATATCGTCGAGCTTAGGAATGGGATGACAGTACTTGATGGTAATTTTTTTGATGGCTCGGCAATCCACTCACATCCTCTACGAACCATCCTTTTTCGGTACCAACAAAATGGGCACCGCACATGGACTTAAACTCTCTCGGGTGTATCCTTTCTCCATTAAGTCCGCTACTTGTCATTGTAACTCCTTAGCTTCCTCGAGGTTGCTTCAGTAAGCCACGATTCGAAATTGTAGCCCTAGGAACAAAGTCTATTTGGTGTTTGATGCCTCGGAGTGGAGGTAACCTATTAGGCACTTCTTTCGGGAAAACGTCCTCGAATTCCTAAAGCAATGAAACAACAGAAGAAGGAAAAGAGTTATCAAGTTCGTTAGCATCAAATAAACATTCCTTGTACATAAGTACAAGCACAAGCTGGCGCATCAACAAAGACTTCCTTACTTCTCATTTCCTCGCAAAGACACTCATTTTACCACTCATTTTATTTTCGATTTCCTTTTTCCTCTCGTACTTTTACCTCCACTCTCTCGCTTCTTCCTTTCTTTTTCTCATTTTTCTTTTCTTTTTATTTTTCAATCTTTTTTTTCTTGTTCTTTTTCTTTTTCTTTTTCCATGGATTCTTTTAATTTCAATTGATCTTGGTACACTTGTTTTGGAGTAAGTGGGGTTAAGGTTACATTTTTGCCTAGGTGCTTAAACGTATATCGATTAGTGTAGTTGTCAAGGATCACACGCCTATCGAACTACCATGGACGCCCCAAAAGGAGATGTCCCGCGTGCATGGGAACTACATCGCACACCACTTCGTCTTGGTACTTTCTGATGGAAAAGGCTACCACGGCTTGCTTTGTCACTTTAAGGTCACCTCTGTCATTCAACCATTGCAACTTATACGGATTTGGGTGTTTGGTCGTGGCCAATCTGAGCTTTTCCACCAGCATGCTACTTGCAACGTTAGTGCAACTTCCACCATCAATGATCATACTACACACCTTGCCTTGGATGTGGCATCGAGTGTTGAAAATATTCTCCCGTTTCTGTTTGATTTCAGCACTTTGGATGCTGAGACTTCGCTTCACCACAAGGATTTCTCCTTCACCCGGATACTCCAAATTTTCGCCTTCGTCGGTTGGCACTTCGGGCTCATTTTTTATTTCCTCCTAGGATTCAATTTCATTGTCGGCCCTTACCACCATAACTCGCCGATTGGGACATTGGCTAGCTATGGGCCCCCGACCTTGACACTTGAAACATTTGATGTCTCTCGTGCGATTTGGCACCGACTCGTTTTTATTTCGACTTGACTCGCCAATGGGCTGATTGGATTTAGCTGCTACAACTGACTCCTTTGTTTGAACAGGGGGTTTGTTGACTCCTAGGCTCCATTTGTTGGTGGAGGGATTGGTGTAGGATAGACTAATTCCTTTCCGTTTGAGTTGTTTTTCGACTTTTATCGCCATGTGGTCCATGTCCATCACTTCAACATAATGTTGTAATTCAACTATGTTGGCGATGTCACGCAAGGAATCTGGCCATAGTCACCTCTCGATCCTACTCAATGTCAGCCCGGATCATTGGGATCTCCATTTCCTTGTAATAATCTTCAACACTTCTATTGCCTTGAGTAAGTCTTTGTAATCTCTCGATGGTAGTACGAAGGGATAAACCGCTTTCGCATTACCGACTTCATTTTAGCCCAAGTAGAGATGGGCCTTTCACCATTTCGTCTTTGGCTCGTCACGAGTTAGTCCCACCACACAATGGCATAGTTTGAAAACTCGATCGCCGCGAGCTTTACCTTCTTGCTCTCCGAATAATTGTGGCATTCGAAGACTAGCTCGATCTTCTTTTCCCACTCCAAGTAGGCTTTGGGGTCGTTCTTACCTTGGAATAGAGGTATCGCCATCTTAATATTCTTGAGGTTGTCATCGACATGATTTCTTTCTTGATGGTCCCGGTTTCTTTGGCCTTGTTGTCAGGCACTTTGAACAGACGAATGGTCACTCTCATTTTCACTAGGCTCGTGTGGATCTTTTCGATCTTGCCTATAACGTCTGCGCCTTTACCTTTGATTTTGAGGGGTTCTCTCACGTTGGACTTGCTCGTCTAGTAGCTCCAAATGCTCGTGTATTGGTTCTATTGCTTCTCGAAGCATCCTTTGGAATTCTCGCATCATGGCTTATTGAGCCAAATCAGGAACTCCACCACCTTGAGCAACGTTTCGAATTGGTCGAATACCACCTCCACCTTTGTTTCGATTTCTTTCCGGACTTCTTGACATATTTAATACTCACTTCAAAAAAAAAACTCACAAATTTCTCTCACAAAGAAATCACACACAATTAGCTTTTTCTACACTCGGATGAGCTCACAACTCTCATCCTTTTTCCACTCAATTTGCCTCTCTAAGTTCTCAAAGGGACTATTTAGACTTAGAAGCAGTCGATGTGGATCGGTTGCAAAGAGTTGTCGGTCTAGGGTAGGAATGATGTTAAGATTAATAGGTAGGCTAAAAAAAAGAAAAAACCAAATAGGTTGATTAAGGTGTGGCTGAATGGTAGAGGGAAACAATAAGACTAATTCAGGCAGTAAACAGAGCTATTTAAACTCGGCAACAAAAAAACTTGAACACTTTCTCTTTTTTTTTAATTCTGAATTTCTTTTTTTTTCAAGTACAAAATGCTAATTTCAATAAGTACTTTGAACTCACGAATTTTTTTATATTTTTTGATCGAATTACAATACCGTAGTGCCGAGAATGTCGATTCTTACTCCAATTCCACTAGCTCTAATACCAAATGATACGAGCTCAGTTGTTGTTGTTTTGAGTCGTATTAGTTTGCTCGATCATGAATTGAGTAAGGCTAGGTTCGTTTCAAATTAGATGAAAAAGATAGAAGATAAAGCTTCAAACAAAGATCAAAAGTAAGATGGTTAAGTAAGGAAATGGGTAGTTTGGCTAAGGGCCGAGAATGAACCAACAATATTGGGATTGTTGACCCGAGTCTCAAAGTACTTCTTAGGTGAATTTTGATTTAGGGAAAGAAATCAGCAAGGACCTTGACCCACTATCAAAAAGTGATAGGAACCAAAGGTATATGAGCGCCACACCAAAGGTGATAAGTTCGATTTAGTAGAGGAAAAATTGATGCCACAAGACAACTTGTTAGGTCAATTCAGTCCCGAAAAGAACAAGGAGAATTAGAAATCTCACAAGTTTCAAATTAAGCATAAAATTTGTAAGAGTCCTTTACAAAATGAAATGAGCTAAATATTTATAGCCATTACATGAGATAGCCCAATAGGCTTTTTTAGTGAGCTGAATGGACAGCAAATAAAAGCTTAAGGAAGCTAAAATTTGCTTGAAGTTTCCTAGAACGTCCTTGGGACGCTTCCTAGCTTGGAGAACGTCAATGGGTAGCTTCTAGAGTGTCTACATGCAACTAGAATTAATTGGGATGCATGGGAGCTGGTTAGCCTTCTTGGGGAAGTCAATTATCAGCTAATTATTCTTTCAATTCAGCTAAAGTAATGAGCTGAATACTTAGGCCAAAAGGATTCAATGATTGAGTAGCTTAAGTGTTTAAAGATCAGCTTTAAATCCTCCTTGGGCACCCGAACAAGCAATAGCAAATTAATAGCATTTTGGGCACACAAACAAACCATGGTATGAACAATTGGATGCAATCGGCGAAATAGTGTGAAAGGGAGAAAAGGGATAGACCCTAAGGTGTGAAAACATTGCTATCTGAATAGGCTCAATGTGAATAGCATCTTGGCTATTGGACTCCACGAACAGACACTTGGAGAAGCTAAAAATAGCAGCTTGCTTTGATTGTCGTTTCATGCATGTAGCTGTACATTAAATTCAACAAATTAATCAGCTTAAGACATATTAAATCGGCAACAGCTATGACAACTTAAATGAGCTACATTTGGCTGGAGAAATTAATTAGCAACAAGAATTAAATTTGTGCTAAACTTGACACATTAAAAATATTCATTAACTAAGACACATTTAAGCTAAATTAAAATGTCCAAAATTTAGACACATTAAAACGCAATTTAATTATTTGAGCTGAACTTTAACTAAATTAAATTAAATAACTTAAACTAATTTAACTGGAATTTATTCCAGCAACTAAGTGAGCTAAAATGAGCTAAGGTAAGCTAAAGTTCAGCTTGTAATAAGCTGGAAGGGACGCCTATTGAGCTGGTCCAAGCATGGTCAATAGATTCAGCTACTTGCTCTTCCCAAGCTCGATCGACATAGCTTGCTAACGCATCTTGGAACCTCTTAGCACGAGACCGAGTTATAGGTCCTTGTGGCAGCTCAATGGGTTTGATGGTAGCTTCTAGAGCTAGGGTCGCATCAAATTACCTTTGAACTCTAAAACACAACATCGAAGCATATCTTCGAGAATCTATAGTACTCTCTTAGACTGACTGTCGATTTGCGGATGAAATGCAATACTAAAGTTCAACTTCGTACCTAAAGCTTCTTGTAGTTTCTTCCAAAATCGCGATGTAAACCTCAGATCTCTATCCAAAATAATCGAAACTGGCACCCCGTGTAATCTAAAAATCTCAAAAATGTACAACTCAGCCAATTTATCAAGCGAATAATCAATACATACTGGAATGAAATGTGTAAATCTCGTCAGTCGATCAACAACAACCCAAATAGTATCTTTCTTCTTCGAAGACGGGGTAATCCCGATATGAAATCCATCGTAACTCTAGTTTCATTACAGGCTTGTAGTAAACCTGAAGGCACTTGATGCTCTGCTTTTACTTTTTGACACACTAAACATCTCGATACAGATTCTTAAATATCTCATTTCAATATCGACCACCAATATAATTGTTTCAGATCATTGTGCATTTTAGTACTTCCTGGGTAAACGGATAAACATCCACTGTGTGCTTCGTGCAAAATTTTCTGAATGAGCTCAAAATTCTTTGGTACGCAGATTCTACCTCAGAACATTAAGCGATCTTCGGATCCAATCTAAAAATCAGAATCACTAGTCAACTCACATTGCACTCTTTTGGCTTGCAACTCATTATCATATTTATGAGCTTCGCAAATTTGTTGAAGAAATACCAGTTTAGCTTTCAACTCTGCTAGAATCAAACCATTGTCAGACAAAGCCAGTCTCGTATTCATCGCTTTCAAAGCAAAAAGAGATTTTCTACTCAAAGCATCTGCAACCACATCTGCTTTCCTCGGATGATAATCGATTACTAACTCATAGTCTTTCAACAACTCGAGCCATCTTCGTTGTCGCAAATTTAGATCTTTCTAAGTCATTATATACTTTAAACTCTTGTGTCGCCAAATTTTCAATGCGAAAACAATAGCGGCCAACTCTAAATCATGCGTTGGATAATTCTTTTCATGCGATTTCAACTGTCTAGAGGCATAAGCTATAACTTTTCCTTCTTGCATCAACATGCAACCCAAACCATTTAATGACACGTCACTATAAATCACGAATTCTTTACCCAACTTAGGTTGAACCAACACTGGTGCTTCAGTTAACAATGCTTTCAATTGAACGAAACTCTATTGACATTTCTCGGACCACTCAAACTTCACATCTTTCTGTAGCAATCTAGTCATAGGTGTAGCAATCATCGAGAATCCTTTGACAAATCATCGATAATAACTAGCTAATCCCAGAAAGCGTCTGACTTCAGATACATCTCTTGTGGTTTCCAATCAACAACAGCTGAAATCTTGCTCGGATCAACTCGTATACCTTCCGCTAAAACAATGTGCCAAATTAAATAACTAAATTCATTATCAACACATCACCAAAATGACCATAATCCTATACATGCCATATGACCAAACCATAAGCTCAAAAGTACCAAAGTTGATGCGAACCCAGTAACATCATGTTATGAATCAACACGACACCACCGAGAATGGCCTAAGCTCGAGGGGCCCAAGTGCAAAATGAAACTTAATTTCAGCTCAACAAGCGCAATCTTGGTTTTATTCAGCTCAATGGAGCTCAATTCGGTTTGATGCTAGCTCATTAAGCTTGATTCTAATTTATTTAATTTCATGCCATTTAAGCTGCTAGAAAAAATTTATCTATTTAATTGAGTTAGTTAATTTAGTTAACGTTCAGCTCAAATAATTAAATTGCGTTTTAATGTGTCCAAATTCTGGACATTTTAATTTAGCTTAAATGTGTTGTAACGACCCGAAATTGGGCCTAGTAGGATTGGGCCTTAAGCGTAGAAGCGTTTTAAAATTTTGAGAAACAAAAGAACGGTATTATTTCAAGTGGGACTTATTAGTTAAGTGAATTTGGAAGGTTACGAGGTTTCTAGGAAGTTCCGGGTTCAAGATGGGCTATAGGAAAAATTTTGTGTTTAAGCATTTAAGGAGAGTAGGCAAGTAGCATCGAGACTTAAGGAAATAAGTGTGGATTTTACTAGCAGAAGAAGTCTATTGGTATAGTGGCAAGTGGCTTGTGGAGTGTACTGATGGTCTGAGGTTCGAATCCCACCTAGTGCAAATATTTTGGATTAAATTTTTGTGCTATATGGTAAGTGTCAACCAAGGCTTAAATATGGTAAGTAAGACTTTTTAATTTTTGGAAAGATGGCTAAGGATTATGGTAAGGAGAAAGACTAGGGAAAAAAAAGGGAAAGAAATGAAAGAAAAGGAAGGATAAGGGAACATGTTGGCTTATAGTGTGGAAGGTGTTTTGGAAAGATTTTATGTTGGTCAATGTTCATCTTTTTGGTAAAGATGAATACAAGGTTTTGGTTAGGGAATGGGGGAGCCGAATTTTTCTTGAGTCATTTTGCAAAGCTTTGTGCATGATAAGGTTTTGGTTCTTTTAGCATTTTGGGTACTCTTCCTTGCCAACATCTTTTTCTTCCCTTTTCGTTTTGGCCTAAACACCTAGTGCATTTGTTCATCTTACTCCTTTGTTTTGCCTTAACCCTCAATTTATTTTTGGTTCATCTTCTTTTGATAGCTGAAACTACCAAGCATTTTTCTCCATCCATTCTTTTCTTTTGACCATTTCATCAACCTCTTTCCTTTTATTTAATAAACATCACTTTGTGATCACATGTTCTTGTTTGATTTTCTCTATAGCTGAACCCATTATCATCCTATTTCTTCACCATTTCGTTCCCTATCGTGTGAAAAAATTTCTTCTTAATTGAATCGTGATCCTAGTGGGTGGCCGAATATCATTCTAACCTTAAGTCAAGTGGTGGAAATCAAATCCAATATCGATAAGGGACTAAATCGCTCGATCTATCAATTTGTTGATCATACGATTATAGTGGTAAATGATTCAAGTGTAAGTAATACGTTGGGTATGAAATCTTTTGGTAATCCGAGGCTAACTTTTGGTTGGTATTGTTCTAGGGTCAACGAAGAGTGGTTCTTTAAGAAATCAATCAGGTGTGTAATCTCGTACCTTTTCGAATACATGGTTGAAATGGTGTGTAATCTCATACCTCTTTGAATGTTGCATGAAATATTCTGTGATTCGGTAGAAATACTGAAAAGAACTGGGAACCGGCATTTGTGACCACTCGGGCGTGCGTATATCCGTAGTACTAACCATATTTCGCAATGAAATAGTTTGGTCATTAGCAGTGATGTGAATTTGAAAAATCACGAAAAATAGGAGAAAGAGAGTTAGGAAGTGAATAAGATATCGAATTAAAGCTTACTGTGTCTATTTTTATATGAAAGAAACGGAGAAGAAAGAGGAATTTTATATTCTAAGATATTTTAATTTTACTAAGACTGGTCTGATTTACTTCCTGGTTCCCTGTTCTGTCTTGGAAAAATCACATAAAATTGTACAAATTGAATAATGAGTTATAATTTATATGTATAGATACCCTAGTGAGCCTATTTTCATTAGAATCAGTGGGAGCAACATATAAAAATTGTACTGTGAGATATTTGAATTTTGGGTAAGAGAGGTCAGAACTGTTGGTCAGTGAAATAAGAGAAAATTTAAGGAATAAATTGTACTAAATGGTTAAGCCAAAAATTCTAGAAAAATTGTAGTAAGAATATATATGAGTATAGTTTCAAGGAAAATTTACGGATCTAGATTTCGAGTTTTCTAACTCGAGTTATAGTCAATTTAGTCAGTATGACGCAGATGGACAGTTTTAATTTTTATGCCCCAAATTAGTAGTTAAGTTTGAGTTGCGAAATTACCAAATACCCTTGGATGGTAAATTACCAAAATACCCCTAGGTTGCGAGATTTTCGAATTACCCTTAGCGGGTAAAATTTTTGAATTACGAAAATGCCCTTATGGGCCGAATTACGAAAATGCCCCTACGGGCCAATTTACTAAAATGCCCCTATGGGCCGAATTGCTAAAATGCTTTAGTGGACTGATTTACCGTAATTAATCACTGGATTGATAATTGTCATTTATATATGTGAATATTATGTTTTATTATTTATGTTGCATTTGCATATTTTTGCATGGGATGGGAAAAATGTTAAAGAAGAGAAGTGTAGTCTGGTGGCTCTGCCACATATTCTGGTGGCTCTGCCACAAATTATGATAATGGCTATTTGCCTAGCATATGAACTAACGACTCTGTGTCGATCATATTTACCCAAGGCTGTGTGCCGATTATATTACCGTATATGATATCTGGTGGCTCTGCCACAATCTGTATGGTGGCTATGCCACGCATAATTATGACTCTGGTGGCTCAGCCACAAATATTATAAATGGCATCTTACCTGCAATTATAAATGGTCACTTCCTACGAATTATTATATTGAATGGCATAATGCCTGCGATTGGTGTGTTGGCGGGGTGGGTTGACTTGATCCCCACAGGTGTGATGGATGGTACGGGTGGTGTGTAGCGGATAGATAGTTAGGTTGGTTTGGGATTGCATTACATTCATATGATATGTTTGATAAATTATTATGTAAAAAGGGGCTTAGGCCCAAAATATTGTTAAATGGGTTTCAGGCCTAGTGGACAACGGTAAGGGGATTATGCACTGAGTTCATGTAACTCACCCCCCATTCTTTCTTAACCCTTGTAGGTAATGCTCAGTGACGAGGACTTGGGGGCCATGGATGACTCGGTAGAGGCCATACTTTTGGAACTTTATTTTCGGACCTTAGTAAACTTCTTTTCTGTATTATTTCATTGCTTTTATTATTTCGGGTTTTAAAGTTGTAATAAGGCCTCTGGAGTATTTTTATTTGGTTTTATGTTCAGCCGTTCTTATTATTTTTCTTAAATTGTTTTAAAGGGGAATTTTCTAAAATCATAAATAACGGTTTTCAAAATTTATTAACAAATGGATTTCATAACAAACTCGTATAAATAATTTAACTCGAATTCTCTTTTAAATTACCAATGACATTTTCAAAAGTCATGGTTTATAGGATCTCTATTTCAAATTATCGATTTATCAATCAACCTTTGAGATTAGTAGTGTTTTATCAAATATTTCAAATCAAATTTGTTTTCTTGATTTTAACAAATCAATACCTATTTTAGTACGAATGAAAAGGATTTAACATGTTTTTCCTATGTGACATGTCAGATTTATGGTATCAGAGCTTGGTTGCAAAACTCGACTGTGGTTTGGGTTCAAAAATGTTTCCAAAGTTGTTTAAAATTTTAACTTATAAACGCATGTTCTAAAGGAAGTATGACACCACGGGTATCCGGCACCAAGTCAAGTAAGTTTACGTTTTCATTTTACAATTATTATGGTATGACTGTAGAAATACTTTAGAACTTTTAGCTTTAAGAGCTGAAACTATAGAGATTGAGACTTTAGGATACGTTTTGCGAAAACAACTTTACTTTCTATACTCCATAAAACATTGTGTAATAAATATCGAATAGTATAATGATTCATAAAACTCTTAATCAGATTAAATCGACTTAGTGAACATGAACGCTAGAAGACATGGACGCGGTAGACGTGAACGTGGTAGAGGCCGAGGTGCTAGGGCTAGATCTTCGGCACTAAGGAATGCGCCCGAAAGGGAGGTGTTGGCATCGCCAGTGGTTGAGACGGAATCTCATCATCGAGCTGGGGTTGATGAGCTGACTCAGATAGTTAAGGAGGTATTGGAGGAGGTTAAAGGAATCAGTGAAGCACTTAGAGTTGGGTACATGGACTGTAAGAAGAAAATAGATCGCGGTTCTTTTGGGTCGCAGTATCATTCCGTAAAGCATGTCAAGGCACGTCCAAACTTTCCGGTATGAGATCATTGTAGAAGGCGTCATCCGGGAGAATGCCGGAGGAGGTCAGGAGCATGCTTGAGATGCGGGTCTAAGGAGCATAAGGCTCGGGATTGTTTCATCACCATCAAGTCAGGTATGTTTTGGTTGGACATGATGATTGAATGTAGAAAATTTTAGGTATAAGTGGTAGATAATGGCTTACTTCTGTGGTTAGATGTTTGGTTGTG
The DNA here is from genome assembly GCA_005393395.2 of Gossypium australe. Taxonomy (NCBI): domain Eukaryota; kingdom Viridiplantae; phylum Streptophyta; class Magnoliopsida; order Malvales; family Malvaceae; genus Gossypium; species Gossypium australe. The sequence continues at coordinate 57,550,605 of CM016615.1, forward strand.
TGAAAGAGGATTCAAGATTATGTTAAAAGTACATTAGTGTTATTAAGATCAGAGTGTGCAGCGAAAGCATAGTGGTGTGATTTGAGCGGTGCGTTTAGTAGTTGGTTGGAAATTTCGAGGACGAAATTTCTTTAAGGAGGGTAGAATTGTAACGACCCGAAATTGGGCCTAGTAGGATTGGGCCCATTAGGCCTTTGAGCGTAGAAGCATTTTAAAATTCTGAGAAACAAGAGAACGGCATTATTTCAAGTGGGACTTATTAGTTAAGTGAATTTGGAAGGTTACGAGGTTTCTAGGAAGTTTCGAGTTCAAGATGGGCTATAGGAAAAATTTTGTGTTTAAGCATTTAAGGAGAGTAGGCAAGTAGCATCGAGACTTAAGGAAATAAGTGTGCATTTTACTAGCATAAGGAGTCTATTGGTATAGTGGTAAGTGGAGTGTGGAGTGTACTGATGGTCTAAGGTTCGAATCCCACCTACTGCAAATATTTTGGATTAAATTTTTGTGCTATATGGTAAGTGTCAGCCAAGGCTTAAATATGGTAAGTAAGACTTTTTAATTTTTCGAAAGATGGCTAAGGATTATGGTAAGGAGAAAGACTAGGGAAAAAGAGGGAATGAAATGAAAGAAAAGGAAGGATAAGGGAACATGTTGGCTTATAGTGTGGAAGGTGTTTTGGAAAGATTTTATGTTGGTCAATGTTCATCTTTTTGGTAAAGATGAATACAAGGTTTTGGTTAGGGAATGGGTGGAGCCGAATTTTTCTTGGGTCATTTGCAAAGCTTTGTGCATGATAAGGTTTTGGTTCTCTTAGCATTTTGGGTGCTTTTCCTTGCCAACATCTTTTTCTTCCCTTTTCGTTTTGGCCGAAACACCTAGTGCATTTGTTCATCTTATTCCTTTGTTTTGCCTTAACCCTCAATTCATTTTTGGTTCATCTTCTTTTGATAGCTGAAACTACCAAGCACTTTTCTCCATCCATTCTTTTCTTCTGACCATTTCATCAACCTCTTTCTTCTTCTTTAATCAACATCACTTTGTGATCACATTTTGTAACACCCCAAACCCGGTCAACACACCACGACCGAATCTGGCATGTCATAGAGTGAAAACGTTTCGAAGAAAACAAGTTGCCGGTTTAATTCTAGCGAAAAACTCTTTGTTTGCTTTGTGTTTGCAGAAATCCGGTGCATGTATAGTTGAAATCGTTAAGTTGCTTTGAAATCCCGAAAATCTGAATGAGTTAAACTTAGTTACTTTAAAACCGTTTGTATTGGAGTTTTGGAAAAAACTTAGATGTGAAAATCAATTAAGTTAGCTTAATTATCATCTTATGTGTTTTGTTGCCCGATGGTAATGTTTAGAAACCCTATTGCATAGTATAATTTTGAAAACTTGATCATCAGGTTATTTAAAACATGTTAAACAGTTTACTTAGCAACATTTAAAAATTTAAAGCAGATATAATAAAACCCAAAATAAAAATATTAATGGCCTTATTACAAACCCAAGTAAAACCGAAACATAAAGTTAAGTACTCAAGTCAAAAATCCATGTAAAATCGAAAACAAGTATTGCTTGGCCACCTCGAGTCCACCCAGCTCCTCATCCGCGATCTACGAATCACCTGAAAAGATAAGGGAGAAGGTGAGTCACCAAGACTCAGTGCATAATACCCCTCCTGAATATGGCAACATCCTTACACAAGTCATAACCAAGTAAACATACCATGCACCCAAACCTAGCCATCCACGACTCCTTTTTCTACCCCGTGTGGTACCAAACCACTGGTGGTGCCAAACCACTGGTGACCCAAAGTCACTGATATCAATAATAATGTGGTGCCAAACCACTGGTGACCCAAAGTTACGAATAATCCATATGTGGGGCCAACCCACATTGTGATACCAAATCACTGGCGACAATCCCGTTTTATCAAATGTGGGGCCAACCCACTGTGGTGCGAAGCCACTGGGACGAGTCGCTATGAGGTGCCAAACCTCTGGTGACCCAAAGTCACGAATGTCAACTGTGGTACCAAACTACTGGTGGTGCCAAACCACTGGTGACCCAAAGTCACAGATATCAAAACTTCCCCCTCCTCTCATATCACCCACAATAATGCACATGCATATACATATCATGCCAATATGCTTAATCATTAAACATATATCGAACATATCGTAGATAATAGCATCAGCAATCATGCATCTTAAACTCATCAAAACAGACTTACCCGAAATCCTTGCTCATACCCATAAGGGTACCATATCGAAATCTACACAGTTTTCGGCTTTTAACAAAGTTTAGGTTATTATTACATTTACATAGATTATGAAGTGTGTAAGTTACACACCTGGTTACTAACGCGACTACTGAATCCCGTAGATCACGATCTAACGCACTAGATCCCCCTTCCAAGATCGATTACACCCAAGCCCTTAGGCTTAAGTCACATGCCAACAAATCCCGGAGATCTACTTCCTTCCTACAATCGGCCAAGATCTTAAACACATGATGTAATAGCCTTCGGCTTTTCAAATGGATAACAAAAGACTAAGTCGACAGATGCCCTTACCACAGTTTTAATGAAACCGATTGGCAGAGAGAGTAGATGACCATGATCCTCTGCCTCCAAAACCCGCAGAACCTAGAAGAACCCGATTACATAGTTGATTAAGTGTCAAGACAAATGTCGAAATTCTGCTTTTGGTTCTATATATGTCGACAGAGAGAAAAGAGGAAGATGATAGAGATTCGGCCAAAAACACTTACCCACTCCAAAATCGACTAGAGTAGAAGACACGAAAGATCTACAATGCAACGAGAGAAAAGAAGAGATCTTCAATGGTTGAGAGAGATTTCGGCAATGGTGGTGGAACAATCAAAGGAGTTTCGTCTATGGCTTTTGAAAGAAGAGCAAAAGAGATTCGGCTTTGCAAGGAATCAAGAAAAGATTGATGGACTTTCGGCACAAGAGAAGATGAGGAGAAAAGGAAGTTGTCGACTTGAGAAGAAGAGGTGCTGATGCTGTTTTGAACAAAGAATGAAAAGAAAGAAATGGGGGAGAAGGATATTCGGCCAAAGTGGTTTCGGTTTCAAATGAATAAAAGCTCAAATGGTTCTTCTGGGGATTCGGCTAGATGCTTTAGAGGGAAGTTGACAATAGCCTAAAAACTTTCGGCTTTTGTTTCAAATGGTGCACTAAGGGAAGAAATCGACAAGGGCTAAGGGGGTTTCGGCTTTCACTCACAACTGAATGTACTAAGGCATTGACTAGCCGAAAATGTCATTAAGGAATTTCAGCACTCGCCCCAGTCTTCCAACCGATTACTCTTCCTCACACTAGAGTTCAAATTTCGGCAAACTCCTCAAACTTCTCCTGGCCAACCATTCAAATGAGTTTGAATTATTCAAACTCCTAAATTCTCTCTTCTCCACCCGTTTAAATCTGTTGACTTGTTCAACAGTTATCCATCAGAATTTGAGCTGAGCACAACTCTTCCCCTCTCTGGCGTCAAAAAGAATTAGCAGCAAGGGATTTCTGCAGCTCGAACCCAAGCTCTCCTTCCCTGCATGTGGAGTCACTTCTCAAGGCCCTAAGTGGCGCCTTCTGCCACTTCACCACTGGGCTACTTATGCTAAAGTTTACCACCTAATACACTTAAACCCCAGCTCCTTCAGCTCCCCTTAACCAAAGCTTAAAATTAGAAATTTTCCTATAGCTTGGGCCTACCCTTGGCTCATACCTAGACCCTAAGACACCTCAATTAATAACACAATCAAGCCATACACATGCAAACAGTTCAAGCATAACAGCCCCTATTTAAGGATGTTACTGTTCTACCCCCCTTAAAAATAATTTCAGCCCCGAAATTACCTTGTCAAAAGAGTTGAGGGTATTGCTGCCTCATCATATCCTCTGGTTCCCACGTAGCTTCTTCCACGCCATGGTCCCGCCATAACACCTTCACTAATGGAACTGACTTCTTGCGCAAAACCTTCACACCCCGATCTAGAATCTGCACTGGTTCCTCTTCTATGGTCAAATCTGGGTTCACCTCAATTTCCTCCACCGATACAACATGCGATGGATCTGAATGGTAACGCCTAAGCATGGAGACGTGGAATACATCATGTATCTGGCTCAGTTCTGCTGGCAACTCGAGCTGATAAGCTACTGGTCCCACTCGTCTCAACACCTTATTGGGCCAATAAACCTTGGACTTAGCTTGCCTTTCCTTCCAAACCTCAGCACTTTCTTCCATGGCGAGACCTTCAGGAAAACCCTGTCACCCACTGCAAACTCAATATCTCTTCGCTTAAGATCGGCATATGACTTCTGTCTGTCTGAAGCTTCCTTCAGGCGAGCTTGAATCAACTTGACTTTATCCTCGGTCTCAGCAACCAACTCTAGTCCTAACATCTGACGCTCACCCAATTCTGTCTAGCATGTAGGTGTACGACACTTCCTACCATACAATGCCTCATATGGTGCCATTTTAATTCTTGCCTGGTAACTATTGTTGTACGTGAATTCAGCTAACGGTAGAAATTCTTCCCAGCTGCCTCTGAAGTCCAAAACACAGCCCCTCAGCATATCTTCCAAGATTTGTATCACCCTTTCTGACTGTCCGTCTGTTTGTGGATGAAATGCCGTGCTAAAATCCAACCGCGTACCCAACGCCTGATGCAATGCTTTCCAGAACCTCAACGTGAATCTGGGATCCCTATCCGAGATGACCGATACTGGCACACCGTGTAACCTCACTATCTCTACCACATACAGCTTAGCTAACTTTTGAAGCGAGTAATCAACCCTTATCGGTATGAAATGAGCTGACTTAGTCAAACGGTCCACAATCACCCAGACTGAGTCCTTCTTACTAGGCGTAAGAGGTAGCCCACTGACAAAGTCCATAGTGATCCTTTCCCACTTCCACTGTGGAATCTTCACCGGCTGAAGTAAACCCGACGGCAACTGATGCTCAGCTTTGACCTACTGACACGTCAAACATTTACTCACAAACTTAATTACTTCCCGTTTCAATCCTGGCCACCAAAACTGCTCTCGCAAGTCCCGGTACATCTTGCTACCTCTAGGATGCATAGCGTATGGGCTGTTATCTGCGTCCTAAAGAATCCTCAGCCTTAACTCGACGTCCTTCGGCATACAAGCTCTCCCTTGAAAACACAACACTCCATCACTGGTTAAGCTGTAACCTTCCAAACCACCATTCTGAACTTGCAACCTCCGAGCAGTCAAACCCTCATCCACTAACTATTTCTCTTTAATCTGCTCTACCCAAGTCGGCTTAACCTGCAATTCTGCCAAAAGACTCCCGTCGTCATACAAGCTAAGATGAGCAAACATCGCTCTCAGGTCCGACACTACCTTACGGCTCAACGCGTCCGCTACCATGTTAGCCTTGCCCGAATGATACTCAATTGAACAGTCGTAGTCCTTCAACAGCTCAATCCATCTGTGCTGTCTCAAATTTAAATCCTTCTGAGTCAAAAGATACTTTAGACTCTTGTGGTCCGTGTAGACTATCGACTTCTCTCCGTACAAATAGTGTCTCCATATCTTCAGGGCGAAAACCACTGCAGCCAACTCTAAGTCATGTGTCGGATAGTTAACCTCATGCGGTCTCAGCTGTCGAGACGCATATGCCACTACCTTCCCTTCCTGCATCAGCACACATCCCAAGCCAGTAAGTGATGCATCACAGTATACCGTGAATTCCTTTCCTGCCTCAGGCTGAATCAGAACCGGAGCTTCAGTCAGAATCTTCTTTAGCTTGTCGAAACTTTCCTGTTGTTTCTCAGACCACACAAATGGAACTCCTTTCCTCAGCAATTTGGTCAACGGCACTGCGATCAGAGAAAATCCCTCAACAAATCTTCGGTAATACCCTGCCAGGCCTAGAAAACTCCGAACTTCTGCCACTGACTTAGGCAGTTTCCAATCCAACACTACCTCAATCTTTCGAGGGTCCACTCTAATCCCTTCAGCTGACACCACGTGCCCCAAGAAAGTCACCTCCCTAAGCCAAAACTCGCACTTACTAAACTTGGCAAATAACTGTTTTTCCATCAGAATCTGCAAAACTACCCGCAGATGCGCATCATGATCCTTCTCAAATCTTGAGTACACCAGTATGTCATCTATAAATACCATAACAAACTGGTCCAGATACGGCTGGAACACCCGATTCATCATGTCCATGAATGCTGCCGGTGCGTGCCCATACCGAGTGCGAAACGCCGTCTTGTGGATATCAGCCTCTTTCACCTTAAGCTGATGATGCCCCGACCTTAAATCGATCTTCGAGAAAACCGATGCCCCCTTAAGCTGATCAAGCAAGTCGTCTATCCTCGGCAACAGATACTTGTTCTTGATCGTCAGCTTATTCAACTGGCGGTAGTCTATACACATCTACATTGTTCCATCCTTCTTCTTAACAAAGAGCACTGGCGCTCCCCAAGGCGAAACACTTGGCCTGATAAAACCTCGGTCCAACAACTCCTGAATCTGAGCCTTCAGTTCCACTAATTCCTTTGGCGCCATTCTATACGGGGCAATAGACACTGGCGCAGTTTCGGGTAACAGATCTATACCGAATTCAACTTCCCGATCCGGAGGCAGACCCAGAAGTTCTTCTAGAAACACGTCGACAAATTCCTTCACTGTTCGGACATTCTCTACAGCTGACTCCTTGGCCTCCAAGGCACACACATGAACCAAAAATGCCTCACAACCCTTCCTAACCATTTTCTCAGCTTTCAAAGCAGACACAACGTTGGATAGATAATTCCTTCTATTACCTATCATCGCCACTTCTTCACCCTCAACCGTTTTCAAAACTATACGCTTAGCCGCGCAGTCCAAACTCGCTTGGTACTTTACCAGCCAGTCCATCCCAAGAATCAGATCGAACTCCTCAAACGACAGTTCCATCAGATCAGCCACAAACACTACCCCTTGGAGTTCTAGGGGTACATCCCTATACAGCTTATTTACTTCTACAGAGTGACCTAGAGGGCTAATTACTGTCATCTCCTTAGAAGTAGTCTCAAAGTCTAGGTTCATGGTTTCCACTATGCTACTAGCAACATACGAATGCGTCAAACCAACATCTATCAAAGCAGTATATGGTAATCCAAAGATTAAGAACGTACCGGTTCTGACGTCCGGTGCGTCGCCTTTCTCTCGACGCCTCACTGCATATACCAATCCAGGCTGCCTTGCTTCAGAGTTGCCTGCACCTCTACCCGGTGCTCCCCGACCCCGACCAGAACCATTACCTCATCTACCAGAACCACGACCTCTCTGCGGTTGCGGTCCCTTATTCCTGAACTGAGCGCGGCCCTGACCCTCAGACTGAATCCTGGCAAGCTTCCGTGGACAATCTTTCACACAATGATCCAGCTACCCACACTCAAAGCATCCTTTGCCACCGGTCCAACATTCTCCCCAATGAGATTTTCCACACCGATTACACTGCGCTGGTCCCTGATTAGCAGCAACAGACCTCCTAGACTGATTCGGCCCACCATGTCTAGCCCTTTTCTGAGAATTTCCGGCTGATCCCGATGATCCAAAACCTCTCTTATGTCTATTCTTATCCAGATTATGTCTCACAGACTTTTTTACCCCTTCAGCTATCTTAGCCTTTTCTACCAGCACAGCAAACTCCCGCTCCTGCTGTGGAGCAATCAGCAATCTCAGCTCGTCTCTCTGTCCTCCTCAAACCGGACACATCGCTCATGCTCCGTCGCCACGATATCTTGAGCATACCGGTTCAACCTTAAAAATTCCGCCTCATACTCCGATACAGACTTACTCCCCTGAACCAGTCTCAGAAATGCCTTCCGCTGCACATCAATGTAGCTAGACCCAATATATTTCTTCTGATAAGCCGCCTTAAAATAATCCCAAGTGAGATCATCCGCTGCAGCACCATCCCGAACCGTGAGCCACCACTGGTATGACTCATCCCGGAGAAGCGACACTATTCCCTTCAATTTCTCCTCAGCAGTCAGATCCAACTCGTCCATGATACGCTCCGTCGCCTCCAACCAATACTCAGCCGTATTGGGTGCCGCACCAGAAACACCTCGGAATACCTCGGCTCCATTGGCTCAGAGTCGCTCAGATACAGATTTTCGAGCTCCCGTACCCCCACCTGCTCCAGCCACTCTCTCAAGAACTCGCAGCATCACCTGCTACACTGCGTCATCCCCCGTCTGATCCTGAAACTCAACACCTGCAGCTGGTGGTGGTGGCATCTCATTTTTCGACCCCTGACCAGACCCCACTGGTTCAGACACGGTCATCCTACCCCGACCGCGTCCACGTGTATTACGACCATGACCTCGAGTGCTCATGTCTAACGTCTCGACTTATCTGATTTAAAAGTTTTATGCGTTAGTCTTTATTCCACTATTATTAAGGCACAGTCTTATGAACAGTTCTTTAAAGAGTTTTGTTTCCCACGAGTTCACAGAATCCTATAGATTTTCGTCTCTAGGGTAGTCCACTAATAATATTCATGTAATATCATATATCATCACAATCATAAACAAGGGTTAGGGGTACTTACCTGGGCGGATTGGTGCCGGAGACTCGGTGCCATGCTTTTCAAACCATGTATTTTTCCATCAATACTTTTTAAAACCACATTTTAAAATATTTTGGGCCTCGGGCCCACAGCCGAGCTTTTGAACTTGGCTCTGATACCAAAAATGTAACAACCCAAACCCGGTCAAAACACCACGACCGAATCTGGCATGTCACAGAGTGAAAATCTTTCGAAGAAAACAAGTTGCTGGTTTAATTTCAGCGAAAAACTCTTTGTTTGCTTTGTGTTTGCAGAAATCCGGTGCATGTATAGTTGAAATCGTTAAGTTGCTTTGAAATCCCGAAAATCCGAATGAGTTAAACTTAGTTACTTTAAAACCGTTTGTATTGGAGTTTTGGAAAAAACTTAGATGTGAAAATCAGTTAAGTTAGCTTAATTATCATCTTATGTGTTTTGTTACCCGATGGTAACGTTTAGAAACCCTATTGCATAGTATAATTTTGAAAACTTGATCATCAGGTTATTTAAAACATGTTAAACAGTTTACTTAGCAACATTTAAAAATTTAAAGCAGATATAATAAAACCCAAAATAAAAATATTAATGGCCTTATTACAGACCCAATTAAAACTGAAATATAAAGTTAAGTACTCAAGTCGAAAATCCATGTAAAACCAAAAACAAGTATCCCATGGCCACCTCGAGTCCACCCGGCTCCTCATCCGCGATCTACGAATCACCTGAAAAGATAAGAGAGAAGGTGAGTCACCAAAACTCAGTGCATAATCCCCCTCCCGAATATGGCAACATCCTTACACAAGTCATAACCAAGTAAACATATCACGCACCCAAACCTAGCCATCCACAACTTCTTTTTCTACCCCGTGTGGTACCAAACCACTGGTGGTGCCAAACCACTAGTGACCCAAAGTCACTGATATCAATAATAATGTGGTGCCAAACCACTGGTGACCCAAAGTCACCATTAATCCATATGTGGGGCCAACCCACGTTGTGATACCAAATCACTGGCGACAATCCCGTTTTATCAAATGTGGGGCCAACCCACTATGGTGCGAAGCCACTGGGACGAGTCGCTATGAGGTGCCAAACCTCTGGTGACCCAAAGTCACGAATGTCAACTGTGGTACCAAACCACTGGTGGTGCCAAACCACTGGTGACCCAAAGTCACAAATATTAAAACTTCCCCCTCCTCTCATATCACCCACAATAATGCAAATGCATATACATATCATGCCAACATGCTTAATCATTAAACATATATCGAACATATCGTAGATAATAGCATCAACAATCATGCATCTTAAACTCATCAAAATAGACTTACCCGAAATCCTTGCTCATACCCATAAGGGTATCGTATCGAAATCTACACAGTTTTCGGCTTTTAACAAAGTTTAGGTTATTAGCACATTTACATAGATTATGAAGTGTGTAAGTTACACACCTGGTTACTAACGCGACTACTGAATCCCGTAGATCACGATCTAACACACTAGATCCCCATTCCAAGATTGATTACACCCGAGCCCTTAGGCTTAAGTCACACGCCAACAAATCTCGGAGATCTACTTCCTTCCTACAATCGGCCAAGATCTTAAACACATGATGTAATAGCCTTCGGCTTTTCAAATGGATAACAAAAGACTAAGTCGACAGATGCCCTTACCACAGTCTTAATGAAACCGATTGGCAGAGAGAGTAGATGACCACGATCCACTGCCTCCAAAACCCGCAGAACCTAGAAGAACACGATTGCATAGTTGATTAAGAGTCAAGACAAATGCCAAAATTTGGCTTTTGGTTCTATATATGTCGACAGAGAGAAAAGAAGAAGATGATAGAGATTCGGCCAAAAACACTTACCCACTCCAAAATCGATTAGAGCAGAAGACACGAAAGATCTACAACGCAACGAGAGAAAAGAAGAGATCTTCAATGGTTGAGAGAGATTTCGGCAATGGTGGTAGAACAATCAAAGGAGTTTCGACTATGGCTTTTGAAAGAAGAGCAAAAGAGATTCGGCTTTCCAATGAATCAAGAAAAGATTGATGGACTTTCGGCACAAGAGAAGATGATTAGAAAAGGAAGTTGTCGATTTGAGAAGAAGAGGTGCTGATGCGGTTTTGAACAAAGAATGAAAAGAAAGAAATGTGGGAGAAGGAGATTCGGCCAAAGTGGTTTCGATTTCAAATGAAGAAAAGCTCAAATGGTTCTTCTGGGGATTAGGCTAGATGCTTTAGAGGGAAGTCGACAATAGCCTAAAAACTTTCGGCTTTTTTTTCAAATGGTGCACTAAGGGAAGAAATCGACAAGGGCTAAGGGGGTTTCGGCTTTCGCTCACAACTAAATGTACTAAGGCATTAACTAGCCGAAAATGTCATTAAGGAAATTCGGCACTCCCCCTAGTCTTCCAACCGATTACTCTTCCTCACACTAGAGTTCAAATTTCGGCAAACTCCTCAAACTTCTCCTGGCCAACCATTCAAATGAGTTTGAATTATTCAAACTCCTAAATTCTCTCTTCTCCACCCGTTTAAATCTGTTGACTTGTTCAACAGTTATCCATCAGAGTTTGAGCTGAGCACAACTCTTCCCCTCTCTGGCGTCAAAAGAAATTAGCAGCAAGGGATTTCTGTAGCTCGAACCCAAGCTCTCCTTCCCTGCATGTGGCGTCACTTCTCAAGGCCCTAAGTGGCGCCTTCTGCCACTTCACCACTGGGCTACTTGTGCTAAAGTTTACCACCTAATACACTTAACCCCCAGCTCCTTCAGCTCCCCTTAACCAAAGCTTAAAATTAGAAATTTTCCTATAGCTCGGGCCTACCCTTGGCTCATACCTAGACCCTAAGACACCTCAATTAATAACACAATCAAGCCATACACATGCAAATAGTTCAAGCATAACAGCCCCTATTTAAGGATGTTACACATTTTCTTGTTTGATTTTCTCTATAGTCAAACCCATTATCATCCTATTTCTTCACCATTTCATTCCCTATCGTGTGGAAAAATTTCTTCTTAATTGAATCGTGATCCTAGTGGGTGGCCGAATATCATTCTAGCCTTAAGTCAAGAGGTGGAAATCGAATCCAATATCGATAAGGGACTAAATCGCTCGATCTATCGACTTGTTGATCATACGATTATAGTGGTAAGTGATTCAAGTGTAAGTAATACGTTGAGTATGAAATCTTTTGGTAATCTGAGGCTAACTTTTGGATGGTATTGTTCTAGGGTCAACGAAGAGTGGTTCTTTAGGAAATCAATCAGGTGTGTAATCCCGTACCTTTCCGAATACATGGTTGAAATGGTGTGTAATCTCATACCTCTTTTAATATTGCATGAAATATTCTTTGATTCGGTAGAAATACCGAAGAAAACCGGAAACCGGCATTTGTGACCACTTGGGCGTGCATATATTCATAGTAGTAACCATATTTCGCAAACAAACAGTTTGGTTATTAGCAGTGATGTGAATTTGAAAAATCACGAAAAATAGGAGAATGGTAATTAGGAAGTGAATAAGATATCGAATTAAATCTTACTGTTTATATTTTTATATGAAAGAAACAGAGAAGGAAGAAGAATTTTATATTCTGAGATATATTAATTTTAGTCAGACTGGTTCTGATTTACTTCGTGGCTCCCTATTATGTATTGGAAAAATCACATAAAATTGTAAAAAGTGAATCATGAGTTATAATTTATATGTATAGATTCCTTAGGGAGCCTATTTTCATTAGAATCAAGTGGGAGCAACATATAAAAATTGTACAATGAGATATTTTTATTTTGGTTAAGAGAGGTCAGAACTGTTGGTCAGTGAAACAAGAGAAAATTTAAGGAATAAACTGTACTAAATGGTTTAGCCAAAAATTCTGGAAAAAACTGTAGTAAGAAGAAATATGAGTTTAGTTTCAAGGAAAATTTACGGATCTAGATTTTGAGTTTTCTAACTCGAGTTGTAGTCAATTTAGTCAGTGTGACGCAGATGGACAATTTCAATTTCTATGCCCAAAATTAGTAGTTAAGTTTGAGTTGCGAAATTACCAAAATACCCTTGGAGGGTAAATTACCGAAATATCCCTGGGTTACAAGATTTCCGAATTACCCTCAGTGGGTAAAATTTTTGAATTACAAAAATGCCCTTATGGGTCGAATTACGAAATGCCCCTACGGGCCGATTTACTAAAATGCCCCTATGGGCCGAATTGCTAGAATGCTTTAGTGGACCGATTTACCTTAATTAATCACTGGATTGATAATTGTCGTTTATATATGTGAATATTATGTTTTATTATTTATGTTGCATTTGCATATTTTTGCATGGGATGGGAAAAATGTTAAAGAAGAGAAGTGTAGTCTGGTGGCTTTGCCACATTCTGATTCTGGTGGCTCTGCCACATATTCTGGTGGCTCTGCCACAAATTCTGATAATGACTATGTGCCTAGCATATGAACTAACGACTCTGTGTCGATCATATTTACCCAAGGCTATGTGTCTATTATATTACTGTATATGATATCTGGTGGCTCTGCCACAATCTGTATGGTAGCTATGCCACGCATAATTATGACTCTGGTGGCTCAGCCACAAATATTATAAATGGAATCTTGCCTGCGATTATAAATGGCCACTGGCCTGTGAATTATTATATTGAATGGCATAATGCCTGCGATTGGTGTGTTGGCGGGGTGGGTTGACTTGATCCCCACAGGTGTGATGGATGGTACGGGTGGTGTGTAGCGGATGGATAATTAGGTTGGTTTGGGATTGCATTACATTCATATGATATGTTTGATACATTATTATATAAAAAGGGGCTTAGGCCCAAAATATTGCTAAATGGGTTTCAGGCCCAGTGGACAACGGTAAGGGGATTATGCACTGAGTTCATGTAACTCACCCCCATTCTTTCTTAACCCTTGTAGGTAATGCTCAGTGACGAGGACTTGGGGGCCATGGATGACTCGGTGGAGGCCATACTTTTGGAACTTTATTTTCGTACCTTAGTAAACTTCTTTTCCGTATTATTTCATTGCTTTTATCATTTCGGGTTTTAAAGTTGTAATAAGGCCTTTGGAGTATTTTTATTTGGTTTTATGTTCAGCCGTTCTTATTATTTTTCTTAAATTGTTTTAAAGAGGAATTTTCTAAAATCATAAATAACGGTTTTCAAAATTTATTAACAAATGGATTTCATAACAAACTCGTATAAATAATTTAACTCGAATTCTCTTTCAAATTACCAATGACATTTTCAAAAGTCACGGTTTATAGGATCTCTATTTCAAATTATCGATTTATCAATCAACCTTTGAGATTAGTAGTGTTTTATCAAATATTTCAAATCAAATTTGTTTTCTTGATTTTAACAAATCAATACCTATTTTAGTACGAATGAAAAGGATTTAACATGTTTTTCTCATGTGACATGTCAGATCCGGTCATAATGCATGGGCCGGGTTTGGGGTGTTACATGTGTCCTAGTTAATACATATTTTTTTAATGTGTCAAGTTTAGGACAAATTTAATTCTTGTTGCTAATTAATTTGTCCAGCCAAATGTGGCTCAATTAAGTTGTCATAGTTGCTGTCGATTTAATATGTATTAAGCTGATTGATTTGTTGAATTTAATGTGCAGCTACATGCATGGAATGACATTAAAGGAGCTGATGATTACTCTTTTCATGTGGCTGTTCGTGAAGCTCAATGGACCTTGAGTTGAATTAAACTTCTAGATGATGCTCTCTTTTCCCCAAGCTGACCGTCTAGCTTTCCAACCAGCTATGAAAGCTTTCACATTTGCTGGAAAATTCCATTCACACTTGTGCCCATTCAGTTATAGATTGTCACACACAATGGACTTCTCAAATTTGGTTTCACACTTCCATGTCCATTAAAGTGATATAAGCTGCTCATTAAGTTTAATGGCTCTTCAAATAACCAAGGCAGCTCAATTAACACTTATTAAATCACCTAGGCCGAATCTGTCTAGCAAATTCGGTTCATTTCAGCTCTTTATTTAATGACCACAATTCAGTTGATTCAAACCCCAAGTGGCTATCTAATGAAGAATTAAAGGCTGCTCATAATGTCTTCAGCTGATCAAACATGGAACAAACTCATTTCAGCTCATTAGTGCCAATTATTAGCTAAATTTGAAGACTAAACAACTTGCCCATTGGCATCACTTATGCATAGAAGCTTCCAAATGACTTTTTGGTTATTTCAACAGCCATTTGAGTTTAATTAAGTGTAATTAGGCTGATTGCTTTGAGTCCATTCAGATGGAACATATTCAGCCTATAAATTGTTGTTTTTGTAATCATTTGAAGGTTACTAAATTTTATCCTTGTGATCAATTATGAACTTTTGTTCATTGGTGAGTGTTTCAACTCCCTTTGTTCTCTCTTGATGCCATTGACTTATCAAGACTTTCTTGTGGCGTCAATCCTGTCAATTTCGAACTTATCACGTTACTCAAGTGTGGCGTTCAATCTTATATTGTTGGTTCCTATCTCTCATAGATAGTGGGTCACAATTAACTATCTTCTTCATTTCGAGCTAACATAAGATTTGGGTCGATATTGAATATAATATCGGTTCTTTCTTCAGCCTTGAAAACGAACCTACCCTATCCATCTTTTAAACACTTAAATCTTTTCTTGTTTCCAGCTTGTTCTTTTACAACCCAACTTGAAAACACAACTCGTACTTCTTAATTTTACGATCGGGAAAATTAAACGACTCGTATCATTCCCGAGGCGAGATCGTATCATTTGGTATCAGAGCTAGTAAAAATTAAGTATTGACGTTTTTAGCTATCCCGGTTTGTAGTTAGTTAAAAAATTCAAAAAAATTCAAAAAAAATCGTGTAATAAAAAAAGGAGAAAATATATATATTTCAAGTACAAATTGTGAGAAAAAAATTTGAAATTAAAAAAAAAATAAGAGTAAGCTAGCTTGCAAGTGTTCTTATTGACCGAACCATATCGTTCACTACTCTAACCATTCGGCAACACTTTAAACCACTCCAAATTTGCTTTCTAGCCAGCCTAACTTTTTGTCCCAACAATTACCCCCACCTTCACATCAAGTTTTGAAGCTGACTCCACAAACATTGCTGATTCATCTAAGGAAGTCAATTGAGAACTTAGAGAGGCGAATTGAGTGGAAAAAGGCAAGAGTGAGGTGAGACTATTCAAGTGAATAAAAGCCAAAAAGTGTGTGAATTTTCTTTTTGAGCGAAATTGTGAGGACTATTGTCAGTTAAACATTATGTCTCGAAGTTCCGAAAGGATTGTTGGTGATGGTGATGTTTTCTTCAAACTAGCGTATCAAGTACTTATCCATGAGGTAGGCCAAATGATCAAAAGACGTCTAAAGCCAATACGATAGCAGATGGCCCGATTGAATGAACGAGTCCAACGAGAGCAAATTTCATCAAGTTGAGGGACGGAGACAAGATCATCACGGAGACACACATCCAATGACTATTCGAGAAGAGAACCATACCATGATTCTTATATGACGAACAATTCAACACGAAGTAAAGCAAGTTACGAATTTAAAGCCTTTCACGATGACGAATGTGAAGATACAAGTATCTCTTCAAGTACACCAACATATTCATCCACGAAGAATCAATCACGAAGAGGTGAACGTGATTCGTACGTAAATCATTCCATTCATACCCTACGGAAATCATCTCGTTCTAATTCTTTCATAAAATCTCCATCTTGTAATGAAAGGAAGAGAGAAAATGAACTTAAACGAAAAGAGAGACAAGAAATGTTAATAAGAGAGAATGAGTGAATATGGAATGAAATTGAAAGAAGAAAAAAAGAAATGAAAGAAAAGGAAATCAAAAAAGAAAAAAGAGAACGAAAGAAAGCAAAAAGATAAAGAGATTGAAAAAGAAAAAGTTTGTGAGCAAGAAAAGAAAATTGAAAAAGAGAGTGAGATTGAAGAAATAAAAGATAGTGTGAATGAAACGAGTGAGAGTGAGTTTTCAAAAATAAAAGATACCATGGAAAGAGAGAGAGAGTTTGGAAACGAGTTTGAGAAAGAGACGAGTGAAAAAGGAGAAAGTAATTGAGCAAAAGCGAGGAATGTCCTAACTAACCCACTTGCAAGTTTGCCATGTAAATTTTCTTCTTTTCAAGTCTCTAAAGAGTCAATTGACAAGTTCCAACTTCAACACCTTTCCGATGAAAGACGATTCCGATTATTCGAAAAAGGTAAGATCATCAATGAAACCAATCTGCAAGTGCGTGAAGGTAGGCATGAGATGAAATCTTTAGCAATTGTGTCGCAAAAATTCAACTTGAATGTTGTTGATAAAATTGCTAATGATTTCATTTTCAAAAGATCTCCTCACTTTAAATTAGTTAATTGTCATTCTCTGGTTGTTGTTAGTAATTTCGTTTTAAGTAATGGCATGAAAAAATTTTCTTATGATAAGTTTTTTGTTGGTAATTCTGTTGATAAAGTTAAATCAAATTGTCATATACAAAACTTGATCATATGTGATAACGAGTTTTCGTGTAAGATGTTTAATCTGTTTGCTTGTGATGCTAATATGAAATCTTCACATTTCTGTGCGAAATCTTCATGTATTTGCATGCCTATCGAATGAGAGTTGAGAGGTTTAATTGTTCAAATGTCTGTATGCCTAAATCTCATTTGCTTCACATGTGTGAGTTCTTGGTGAAAATGAAATTTTTGTTGTGTAGTGGAACAAGAGATAAAAACCATGTTTTTAAGCCTGGATCATGTTTTCATAAGTTGATGTTAAGCAAAGGTGAGCAACATAAATTCTATGTGAATAAATGTGAGAACAATCTTTGCTTATTTGATGTTTTATCATTATGTTCAAAAATAGAGTATGTGAATTTTGCTGCCATGCAAAGTCAAAATCAACTTTTTGATTCCAGAGGTTATTCTATGCTATGGTTTAAAGGATTCAAACATGTTTTGCATGCTTATGACTTTAGTCTTCTTCGTGTTCCTATCATGATGCCAGCCAAGAAATTTTTAAGTCAAAGTGAAATGGTAAGCAAAAACCTTGTCTTTGATCCCGGTGAACATTATTCTATATCATCATTCAAGGGATTTGAACCGTGGAATTTTGATTTCTGAGACTATAACCTTCGCATAATTTGTGGATCCGGTTCGTTTCTATCGAAGAAAAAGGTAAGATCGATTTCTAGTTTTGATCCTGGCATTAGTTTATTTGTTCAAGTTGTGAATAAAATTTCGGAAAGTTCTTTTGTGTTTAACCTTCATCGTGTCACTAATTTGTTTAATTCTTTTGTAGGTGACGATGTGAAATGGTACCCTCTTAAAGAAGGAGGAGGGCATGCGAATGACATACTTTCTTTCCGAGCCATTTGTGGTTCTCAAGTTTTTTGAAACGAATCTGTTAGGTTCATGAGCAAAAGGATTCGTGACCTTGAAAGATTTTTTCAAGCAAATGGCCCGATTTGAGGATAAATTGTCTTCAAGAGGGAGGGTATGATGTGGACCTGGTAGCATCATGTTATGACTCAACTCAACACCACCGAGAACGGCCTAAGCTCGAGGGGCCCAAGTGCAAAATGAAACTTAATTTCAGCTCAACGAGCTCAATCTTGGTTTTATTCATCTCAATGGATCTCACTTCGGCCTGATGCTAGCTCATTGAGCTTGATTCTAATTTATTTAATTTCATGCATTTTAAGCTACTGGAATAAATTTATCTATTTAATTTAGTTAGTTAATTTAGTTAAAGTTCAGCTCAAATAACTAAATTGCGTTTTAATGTGTCTAAATTCTGAACATTTTAATTTAGCTTAATTGTGTCCTAGTTAATGCATTTTTTTTAATGTGTCAAGTTTAGGACAAATTTAATTCTTGTTGCTAAATTGTCCAACCAAATGTGGCTCATTTAAGTTTTCATAGTTGCTGCCGATTTAATATGTCTTAAGCTGATTAATTTGTTGAATTTAATGTGCAGCTACATGCATGGAACGACATTAAAGGAGCTAATGATTACTCTTTTCATGTGGCTATTCGTGAAGCTCAATAGACCCTGAGTTGAATTAAACTTCTAGATGATGCTCTCTTTTCCCCAAGCTGACCTTCCAGCTCTCCAACCAGCTATGAAAGCTTTCACTTTTGCTGGAAGATTCCATTCACACTTGTGCCCATTCGGTTATGTGTTTTCACACACAATGGACTTCTCAAATTCAGTTTCACACTTCTTCCATGTCCATTGAAGTGATCTAAGCTGCTCATTAAGTTCAATGGCTCTTCCAATAACCAAGGCAGCTCAATTAACACTTATTAAATCACCTAGGCCGAATCTGTCCAGCAAATTCAGCTCATTTCAGCTCTTTATCTAATGACCACACTTCAGCTGATTCAAACCCCCAAGTGGCTGCCTAAGGAGGAATTAAGGGCTGCTCATAATGTCTTTAGCTGATCAAACATGGAACAAACTCATTTCAGCTCATTAGTGCCAATTGTTAGCTAAATTTGAAGACTAAACAACCTGCCCATTAGCGTCACCTCTGCAGAGAAGCTTCCAAATGACTTTTTGGTTATTTCAATAGCCATTTGAGTTCAATTAAGTGTGATTAAGTTGATTGCTTTGAGTCCATTCAGCTTGAACATATTCAGCCTATAAGTTGTTGTTTTTGTAATCATTTGAAGGTTACTCAATTTTAGACTTTTGATCAATTATGAACTTTAGTTCATTGGTGAGTGTTTCAGCTCCCTTTGTTCTCTCTTGACTCCACTGACTTATCAAGACTTTCTTGTGGCGTCAATCCTGTCAATTTCAAACTTATCACTTTACCAAAGTGTGGCATTCAATCTTATATCATTGGTTCCTATCTTTCATATATAGTGGGTCAGGATTAACTATCTTCTTCATTTTGAGCTAACATAAGATTTGGGTCAATATTGCATATTATATTAGTTCTTTCTTCAGCCTTGAAAACAAACCTACCCTTTCCATCATTTAAACACTTCAATCTTTTCTTGTTTCCAGCCAACTTGTTCTTTTACAACCCAACTTGAAAACATAACTCATACTTCTTAATTTTACGATCAGGTAAATTAATGACTCGAATCATTCCCGAGGCGAGATCATATCAAAAGTGATGGTTGGATAGTGTAACGTAGCCTCCGACGATCCCCAAATCGGAGCTAGCTTTGAAATTATTATAAAACACAGAGATATACACAAAGTAAGCTTTATAACTTAGTAAGCTTGTATGAAATAAACTCAACTAGTCATAAATACACAAGTCATCAATTTGAACATATTAACATGTAATTCATGATAACTAAAAAACCTTTTACATGCTTAATCATATGCTTATATGCAGACTTCATAATTTCTTTGATTTAAAGCTCATACGACTTATGTACATACCTGTACCAATCCGTAACGAACTCATACCTATTTGAAATAATGTTGAATACTCGAAATCTCTCACACTAAGTGCCAATACATAGCCGAAGCTATTTCAATCTCGCACACTAAGTGCCGGCATATATAGCTGAAGTTATCTCGATCTCATACACTAAGTGCCACACATAGCCGAAGCTATCTCGATCTCGCACACTAAGTGCAACACATAGCCGAATCGTCGTCGAACACGACTGTAGTCTCATATACACAATTTATGCAATACCAAAGCATGTAAACGTAATTATAACAATGATTATTACGTACAAACTTACCTCGGATGTAAAAACGATGAAATAAGTCAATTAGTCGAGAACTTTGTTTTTCCCTCGATCTAGATCCAAGTTTCGCTTTTCTTGATCTATATGTAATCAAAATTAACTTATTTAATCATCTCTCTATTCAATTTAGTCCCAAATTCACTTTAAGGCATTTTTACACAATTGCCCCTAATATTTTACATCTTGTACAATTTAGTCCTTATTTCATAAAATCACAAATTCATGAAATTCAATACTAACCCATGCTATCCGAATTACCATTATGCCCCAAGCAGCCCTTATTTTTCATTTATTTCACATTTTAACCACAAAATTTAGACATTTCACAATTTAGCCCTTGATTTGCATTTTCACTAAAAATCACTTAACAAAACTTGCATGTCTATCAACAAGAATTCATAATCTATCATGAAACTTCAAAACTCATGCTTATTCATCAATGGAAATATTCAAAATCTTTAACAGTTTTGAAAAATAGTCCTTGTGTAATAGCTCGTTTTTAGTCAAATCAGAATAGTGGTTTCGGGACCACAAATTCGAGGTTGAAAAAATTATTTTAATATTATTTCAAGTGTTTACAGTATGATAGTATGTATGTGTGAAAGTTTCGTGAAGAAATTTTATCGTTTAAATAGTTAATTTGATAAAAAAAAGGACTAAATCGCGTAAAGCGTAAAACTTGAGTTCTAACAGCTAAAGGTTTCTAATAGCTATAGAACCTTAAAGTTAAGGTCCTTAAATGGTAATTAGACCATTTTAATTATTAGTGGACATTTATGGACATAAAACATGTGAATTTAATGTTTTAAACCAAGGTTAATTTAGTAATTTATGAAATAAAGTTAATTAATTAAAACAAAAACCAAATTAAAGCTTCATTGTCATCTTCTTGGCCAAATATTAAAGAAAAAGAAAACCATTTTATGTTTTTAGGGTTCGGTCACTTTGGAGCTTAATTGGTAAGTCATTTTGACTCAATTTTTAATAATTTCTATGTTTTTTTAATCGTTGCAACTAGTATTAGCTAGCCCAGGGACTAATTTGCAAAACTATTAAAGATTTTGAAAGTTTCCATTGATGAATATGTATGAGTTTTGATGTTTAATGATACATTATGAATATTTGATGTTAGTTAAACAAGTTTTGTTAAGTGATTTTTGGTGAAACTGCAAATTAGGGGCTAAATTGTGAAATGTGAAAAATGTGTGGTTAAAATGTGAAATAAATGAAAAATATGGGCTACTAGGGGTATAATGGTAATTCGGCTAGGCATGGGTGTTTTGAAATTTGTATGAATTTGTGATTTTATGAATAAGGACTAAATTGTAAAAATGTGAAAGTTTGAGGGCTAATGTGTAAAATAGCTCAAATGTATATTTTGGATTGAATTGAATAAATACAATAATATATAAGTTGATTTTTATTACTTTTAGATCAAGAAAACAGGAATTCAAACTTAGACCGGGAAAAAAGCAAAGTAATTGAATAGTCGGTCCGTTTCGTCATTTCCATATAGAGGTAAGTTCGTATAATTGAACTTGAATGTGTATTTATTCAATTGATGGATGGTATTGAGATTTTATTTATCCTATAGTTAAATGTGTTGAATTTGATTTAAATGTACGGTTTAAGTCGATGAGATGCTGAATAAGACCATAGCTGGGCTATGGCAATCGGATGATAAGACCATTATCGGGTTATGGCATGTGAATATAGGACCACGGCAGGGCCTTGGCAATGTATGTGTAAGACCATAGTGGACTAGGCAATGTATGTGTAAGACCATAGTTGGACTATGGCATTGGAAAAATCGATGAATTTGTATCGTAAGCATTTATAAGCCAGAGTGGTTTGATAAGAGAATTGTTGAGAAATAGATAAGTATTAGTACAAGTATGTACGAAAAACTGCTCAAGTAACGTGTTAAAAGAAGTTGAGAACTTATGAGTTACGATGTGGTTAAACTATATGTTAACTCATTGATTAATGCTCTAAATCTTAATTATGTTATTCATTTTCAAATGCTATTAAATGTTGAGATTATCTCATATTTACTTACGAACTTACTAAGCTTTATAGCTTACTTTGTTTATTTTCTTCTATGTTTTATAGTATATCGAAGCTAGCTCGGAACCAGGGATCGTCAGAGACTTCATCGCATATTGGACATCTATTTTGGTACTTTTGAGTTGTGTATATATAGTATATGGCTTGTATAGGCTTTGGTCATTTTGGTGTGTTTAATGGAAATGTATTTTTAGCCATAAGAGGTAGCTTATGAAAGTTATGTGGTTTGTTGTGTATATTGTCATGTGATATAGTTGATGTTAAATTATGATATTCAAATGTTTATTAAGGTATGAGGTATTTATTTGGTTGAGATATGTTTGATGTGGATTGGTTTTGGATGATGAATTAGATGTATTATGTTTAGTAAAGTAAGTTGAATTGATAGGTATTTGAATAGGTAAATGGAATTGAATTGAGTATTGAAATGGTGGATATAGGTATAATATGAATTGTGTATTGATTGATGACTTTTGGCTGGATATTTGTGTCTTAAAATGGTACCATTTGAGCTTGTGTAGGTATGTGCAAAATGAGTGGCAAAATGGCTTGGTAAATAGCCTATTTTTGTCCACACGGGCAGAGAGAAGGTCGTGTGTCTCAACCGTGTGTGACACACGGTCATGTTACATGGATGTGTGTCCCCTGGTATTGAAATTGAAATGAAGTCAGTATACCCCCTAATTGGCACATGGCCTGGCACACAGGCGTATGACTTGGTCGTGTTGCATAAGTCAGTATACCCTACAGGTTTGACACAGCCTAATACATGGTCTGGCACACGAGTGTGTGTGGCCACTTCGAAGGGCACACGGGCTAGACACACAGGCATGTGGTTGGCCGTGTGACTCAAGTCAGTATATACCCCCTGTTTTCACATGACCTGTGACAAGGGCATGTTTAGTATCCGTGTGAGACACACGGCCTTGCCACACGGGCGTGTGACCCCTGATTTGAAGAAAACTTTCCTAAGTGTTGAAAATTTCCAGAGTTATTGGTTTAGTCCCGAACCATTTCCAAAGCATGTTTAATGCCTCGTAGGTTCTTAATAGGGACAAATTTATTGTGATTGAATGATGAATGATTGAATTGAACAATTGTATGTTAAATAGTTGTTTAATTGTTTTGTAAGTCCGGGTAATGCTCCGTAACCCTATTCCGGCATTGAATACGAGTGAGGGGTGTTACACCCTGGGCAATCTAAACCAAGTTGCAACGATCTGAAAAACCTAAAAATCATTAAATACAGGGTCAAAATGACTTACATTCAAGCAAGAACAATGGGCAAAAGTTTCAAGCTATTTCCATGGCTTTTTCTTCTTCCCATTTTCGGCTAGATGAAAGATGGACACTATAACAGTTCGGTTTATACCCTAGTCGGAACAGTGATTTCGGGACCACAAATCCGAGTTTGTATAATATTTTAATACTATTTTCTATGTCGTTGGTATGTGACTAAGCATGTGTTAAATTTCCGTAAGCTAATTTTTCCGTCTGTGTGTTTAATTTGACAAAAGGATGAAATTGCATTGAATGTGAAAGTTGCTTGCTATTCATTAAAGTATCAAAGTGTTGTGACTTTTAAAATTTGTGGCTTTAAGTGACAATATAGCCATTATTATAGTAAGTGGGTGGCAAAGGTCATAAATGACCTTGTAATTATGTATAATATATGTATTATTATGAAAGGTTATAATGGTAACTTAGTTTATATCATAAAAATTAGTAATCAAAAGCTTAAAATAAGCTTAAATTTTATGTTCTTCCACCGAATGCATGAAAGAAAAGAAATGAGAATGGCTTTTTACATTTGGCTAGATTGAGGCACAAATTCAAGGTATGTTTTAGTCAGTTTATGATAATTTCTACGTTTTTATAATCGTTGCTTTGAGATCTACAAAACCCATGTCTCAATTTTGTGAATTGATGTTGTTCATTAGAAATGCCATTGATGTTATGTTGAGCTTTGTGATGATTTATAGTGTTAAATGAAAGTTTTAAGCTAGATGAACATACTTTGTTCTTGAAGTTTTGATGAATTTAGCTAAATAGGGCTAAATAGTGAAAATAGCAAATTGAGGGACTAAATTGCTAATTTGATGGAAAATATGGGCTTGTATGATATATATATGTGCATTCGGCTAAGTATGTGTATATGTTGATTTTGTGAATTTGATATTTTTAGAAAAATGGACTAAATTGATAAATTGTGCAAATATGAGGGTTAATTTGCAAATAGCCTTAAATATGTGTGTACGGATTGAATTGAATGAATTAGTGAATAAAGAGGTCAATTCTGAATATGTTTAGATTAAGAACCGAGGAAAACGGACTTAGATCGCGGGAAAGCGAAAGTAAACGAGTAGCCGTTTCCATTTTCGTAAAATCGAATCCGAGGTAAGTCACTATGCAAATAAACGTACTTGTATGAAATAATAATTGTTCCTATCATTAATGTTGATGATGGATGCTTATGAGAGGTTATGCATATGAATTCCGAGATATGTTCAATATAGTGACTAAGTCCGAGAAGTCCCGTACGAACCTAGGAATAAATAGGATTAGCTATGTCATGACATAGGTATCTGTTCTATTTTATCATGTAAGACCACGTCTGGGACGTTGGCATCGATATGACCTTTTCGTGTAAGACCACATCTAAGATGTTGGCATCGATATGAGCTTTATGTGTAAGACCATGTCTGGGACATCAGCATCGTATTGCTTTGTGTAAGACCCTGTCCGGGACAGTGGCATCAATGTCTGAGTGCATGTAAGACCTCGTTTGGGACGTTAGCATTGTACGATTATTCCAAGCTTTCTGAGCATCCTACTAGATTCCTATTGGTTCAACGGGCAAGTCTGTGATATGAATTGCAAATTCGAGCTATGATCAATTAAGTGAACGAATGTCTGATTCAGGTACGTTTGGTAAATACACAAGTGTGTGTAAAAATGTAAGTACCTATATGACTTCGATTTGAAGTGAAGTAAGATTGGATACGAGAATGTGAATAAGATGCAAGAATGACTATGAAAGAGCTATGTATACAAATGATTCTTGAATTGATGAATGTGGCAAATATGGTTAAACATATGTTTCAAAGTATATATGTGCTTGTTTGTCAAGTTTATCTGTATATTGACTTACTAAGCTTTTGGAAAGCTTACTCTGTGTGTGTTTTCTCTGTTTTATAGGTCGTCAAAGCTACTAAAGGCTCGGGATCGTCAAGGATCGTCATCACACTACTAAACTCTTTTTGGTACACTTTGAAAATGTATATAGCTAGATATGGCATGTATAGGCTAATATTGGTATAAGTTGTTATATGAACTTAGCCATGTGATTTGGTTAGTTATAAGTTGAAAAAATTATTTTGAATGAATGTGATATGTGATGCAAATTTTGACATGGTTAGTTGATACATGAAATGGTTAGGTTTTGAGTAAGTAAATGAATGAATTATGCTTGTGATGATATGAGTTTTAGTCTTTTAAATTGTCATGGTTGGAATTGGTATTGAATGCATGGTTTGAATGGTTACATTTGGTATGTCTTTGGTGGTCATATGTGTATGAAATGTGCTGATAATTGTTGCTTGTAGGTGAGACCCAAATGGGTGGTATTTTAGTCTTGTAAAATGACCTATAATGCCACACGGCCATGGCACACGGGCGTGCCTAATGACCGTGTGAGCAAGTCAGTATATGGCCTAGTAGTTCACGGCCTTAGCACGGGGGTGCTGGATAACCGTGTTGGTTTTGGCAGGATCGGCCACGGTCAGGGTACACGGGCGTGCTTTGTGACCGTGGGGGCCAAGTCAGGATAGTCCACGGCCAAGGCACACGGGCGTGCTTGGTGGCCGTGGGAGTATAGTCAGGATAGACTACAGGAAGGACACACAGGTGTGTCTATTAGCCGTGGAAGGCACACGGCCTGCTCGCACGAGCGTGTAAGCCTTGTAACTTAGAAAAGTTTTAATTTTCCATGAAATTTTGTATGTGTTTCGGTTTAGTCCCAACCTGATTTGTAAGCATGCTTATGGTCTCGAGGACTCATTTAAGGGACATTATGCTTGAGAATGATGAATGAACGTATGAATTTCTATAAATGCTTTTTGATCTATTCGGTAACGCTCTTAACCCTAATCCGGCGACGGACTCGGGATAGGGGTGTTACATTTGGTTGGTGTCAGAGCTACTGTTTAGTCGATTCTTGGACTAACATAGTGTGTCAGAGTCTAGCTATACATACCATATATCTGAATTGTGATAGGGTGATGAATCCTGACGTATAAAATATGATTTTCATATAGTAATGGATCCCGAAAGAGCCGTAGCTGACGATGTAGAAAGTAATGCGTCTGCTCCCGCGCAAGGGACAGCGCCCTCTGATTTGAGACTGACTACGAGCGATCAAGAGGGAGAAGCTAAACAAGCTTTCTTCCAGATGATGAGTGAGTGGTTCACTTAGTTTGTAAAGAATAACCCGACTGTTTCGCAACCTTTGCCCCCGGTTAATCCCCTTCAGACATCCGATATACCTCCGACTGCAAATCTGGATCCATGGAATAAACCTCCGGTTGACAAGATTCGTAAGTATGGGGCTGAAGAGTTCCAGGCTACTAATGATGATGATGCTGAGAAGGCAGAGTTCTGGATTGAAAACACGATCCGGAAGAATGCATAAAGTCTGTTGTATCTTTGCTTCGAGATGCGGCTTATTAATGGTGGAAAACCTTAATTTCTGTTGTTCCAGAGAACGGCTTACATGGGACTTCTTTCAGATCGAGTTTCGGAAGAAATATATCAATGAGAGATCCGTCAATCAGAAACGAAAGGAATTTCTGGAATTGAAACAAGGTCGAATGATTATTTCGGAATATGAACGAGAGTTCGTGAGACTGAGTCAGTATGCTCGAGAATGTGCATCATCTGAAGCTATAATGTGCAAAAGATTCGAAGAAGGCCTTAATGAAGATATTTTTTTGCTATGTTGGGATTTTGGAAATAAAAGAGTTTGTTGTACTCGTTGACCAAGATTGCAAAGCTGAGGCACTTGGAAAAGATAAAAGAAAAGCTGAGTCTGACGCTCGAGATATGAGAAAGATATTTCAGAGTAAATCATTTCAGTCTGCTCCGGAAAGATTCAGAGATGATCAAAGTCATTCCAGAGATAATGTGGGACATTTGAACAGAAATCGAGCTAGATCGAAAATGAGTTCCAAAACTCTAGCAACTTCAGTGGCCAGTGTTGATAATGTTCGATCTGAGAGACCTGGATGTAAGCATTGTGGAAAGAGGCATCCGAGAAGCTATAGATTAAATGATAGAGCTTGTTTCAGATGTGGATCGCTTAACCATTTTATCCATAATTGCCCTGAGTCCATCGAGCCTGGGACTGTTCAGAATCTGAGATCCGGTAATGCACCTGTGAGAGGTAGACCTTCAAAGAACGTAATAAATGTCAGTGGTAGTCAAAGAACTACGAGAGAAAATGTTGCCAAGTCTGAAGCTAGAGCACCTGCCAGAGCGTATGCTATCCGAGCTTGAGAGGAAGCTTCATCACCAGATGTTATAACGGGTACATTTACTCTTTATTATACTTCTGTGATTGCATTGATAGACCCTGGTTCTACGCATTCGTATATATGCATGAATTTAGTATTCAGCAAGACTTTGTCTATAAAGTCTACTGAGTTTGCTATTAAAGTATCAAACCCCATAGGTAAAAGTGTCTTGGTTGATAAAGTATGCAAGAACTGTCCGTTAATGTTTCGAGATAACTGTTTCCCTACTGACCTGATGTTTTTGCCATTTGATGAATTTGATATCATTCTTGGTATGGATTGGTTGTTTATGCATGATGCTGTTGTGAACTGCAAAAGAAAGACTATAAATTTGAGATGTCCGAATGATGAGATTGTACGGATTGAGTCTAATGATTTGAATGGATCGACTGCTGTGATATCTGTTTTGAAAGCTCAAAGTTATGTGAAAAAGGGATATGAAGCATATTTTGCTTATGTGATTGATTCGAAAGCATCTGAAAATAAAATTGAGTCTGTACCTATTGTTTGCGAGTTTTCTGATGTGTTCCCTGAAGAGTTACTGGGTTTACCTCCGATTCGTGAAGTTGAGTTTGGTATTGAATTGATGCATGGTACAACACCTATTTCGATAGCTCCGTATAGAATGGCACCAACAAAATTGAAAGAGTTAAAGTTACAATTGCAAAAGTTGACCAAAAGAGGATTCACTAGACCGAGTTTCTCGCCTTGGGGTGCTCCTGTTCTATGTGTGAAAAAGAAAGATGGCACGATGATGATGTGTATCGATTATCGTCAGTTGAATAAAGTGACATTAAGAATAAATATTCGTTACCCCGAATAGACAATTTATTTGATCAGTTAAAAGGAGCTACTGTATTCTCTAAGATTGACTTGAGATCGGGATACTATCAATTGAGAGTTAAAGATTCAGACATTCCAAAGACTGCTTTCAGAATAAGGTACGGGCATTATGAATTTTTAGTTATGCCATTTGGACTAACTAATGCTCCTGCTGTTTTTATGGATCTAATGAACAGAATTTTCAGACTGTACCTAGATCGATTTGTTGTGGTGTTCATAAATGACATTTTGATTTATTCACGTGATGAAAATGAGCATGCTGAACATTTGAGAATTGTATTGCAAACTTTGAGAGAAAAGCAATTGTATGCGAAATTCAGCAAATGTGAATTCTGGTTACATGAGGTTGGTTTTCTGGGACATATTGTGCCAGCTTCTGGAATCCGAGTGGATCCGAGTAAGATTTCTGCTATTGTGGATTGGAAACCTCCGAAGAACGTGTTTGAAGTTCGCAGTTTTCTGGGTTTGGCTGGTTATTACCGTAGATTTGTAAAGGGGTTTTCAGTGATAGCTATTCCGTTGACTAGATTACTTCAGAAAGATGTTAGATTTGAATGGTCGGATAAATGCCAAAAAAGTTTCAATCAGTTGAAAACTCTGTTAACAGAAGCTCTAGTATTAGTACAGCCAGAATCGGGTAAAGAATTTGTTATATACAGTGATGCTTCGTTAAATGGTCTGGGATGTGTTTTGATGCAAGAAGGCAAAGTTGTAGCTTATGCCTCGAGACAATTGAAGCCTCATGAAAAGAATTATCCGACACACGACCTTGAACTTGCTGCGATCGTGATTGCACTTAAGATTTGGCGCCATTATTTTTACGGTGAGAAATGTCACGTGTTTTCAGATTATAAAGGTTTGAAATATATGATGACTCAGAAAGATTTGAACCTGCATCAGAGAAGATAGCTTGAGTTGTTGAAAGATTACGAGCTTGTGATAGATTATCATCCGGGTAAAGCGAACGTTGTTGCAGATGCACTGAGTCGAAAATCATTATTTTCACTAGATGCTCTGAATGCCCAGTTAGATTTGACTGATGACAGTTCTGTGATAGCTGAATTAAAAGCAAAACCGTTGTTCTTACAACCGATATGTGATGCTCAGAAATCTGATAATGAATTGCTAGCGAAATGAGCTCAGTGTAAAGTGAATTCCGAATTTAAATTTCAAATTGTTGATGATTGTTTGAGATTTCGAGATCGTATCTGTGTTTCGAGAAATCCAGAGTTGATTCAGTTGATTTTGCTTGAAGCTCATAATAGTAGTCTATCTGTTCATCCGGGAAGCACTAAAATGTATCATGATTTGAAACGACACTACTGGTGGTCTGGTATGAAACGGGGCATTTCTGACTTTATTTTGAAATGTTTAGTTTGTCAGCAAGTAAAAGCTGAACATCAAGTTCCGTCCGGTTTGCTACAACCAATTCTGATTCCAGAATGGAAATGGGATAGAATGGCGATGGATTTTGTTTCTGGTTTGCCTTTAACTCCGAGAAAGAAATATGCGATATGGGTCGTGGTTGATAGATTAACAAAAACTGCCCATTTTATTCTGGTAAGATCGGATTATTCACTTGACAGATTAGTTGAGCTTTATATTTCTGAAATTGTGAGATTGCACGGGGTGCCACTATCTATTGTGTCAGGTAGAGATCTGAGATTCACATCGCGATTCTGGAAGAAGTTGCAAGAAGCTTTGGGTACGAAATTACACTTCAATACAGCTTTTCATCCGTAGACAGATGGTCAGTTAGAACGAATTATTCATATTCTTGAAGACATGTTAAGATGCTGTATACTCGAGTTTAATGGTTCATGGGAACAATATCTGCCATTGATTGAATTTGCGTATAATAATAGTTTTCAATCAAGCATCAAAATGGCACCTTATGAAGCTTTGTACGGACGTAAATGTCGTACACCTCTGTATTGGACCGAGCTTAGTGAAAATAAGCTGCATGGGGTAGATTTGCTAAAAGATTCAGAACAGAAAGTGAAACTGATCCGAGATTGTTTGAAAGCAGCTGACCATCAGAAGTCTTATGCAGACTTAAAACGAAAAGATATAGAATTTGGGATCGGTGACAAAGTATTTCTGAAAGTGTTTCTGTGGAAGAAAGTGCTTCGATTCGGACGTAAAGGCAAATTGAGTCCGAGATTCATCGAACCGTATGAGATCATTGAACGTGTCGGGCCTGTTGCGTATAGATTAAAGTTGCCGTCTGAGTTAGAAAAGATTCATAATGTATTTCATGTTTCAATGCTCTGGATCCGATCCGTCACATGTGATTGCCCCATCCAAAATTGAAATCCGATCTGACATGACATATGAAGAAGAACCGCTCCGTATCTTAGCTCGTGAAGTAAAAGAGTTAAGAAATAAGAAAATTCCGTTAGTAAAAGTATTATGGAATCGACACGGAATTGAAGAGGCAACGTGGGAGCCGGAAGATTCAATGAGACAGCAATATCCGAATCTGTTTAACTGTAAGATTTTTTGTGTCATTGATATGTGACTAAGCATATGTTAAATTTCCGTAAGCTAATTTGTCCGTCTATGTGTTTAATTTGACAAAAGGATGAAATTGCATGGAATGTGAAAGTTGCTTGCTATTCATTAAAGTATCAAAGTGTTGTGACTTTTAAAAGTTATGGCTTTAAGTGGCAATATAGCCATTATTATAGTAAGTGGGCGGTAAAGGTCATAAATGACCTTATAACTATGTATAATATATGTATTATTATGAAAGGTTATAATGGTAACTTAGTTTATATCATAAAAATTAGTAATCAAAAGCTTAAAATAAGCTTAAATTTTATGTTCTTCCACCGAATGCATGAAAGAAAAGAAATGAGAATGGCTTTTTACATTCGGCTAGATTGAGGCACAAATTCAAGGTATGTTTTAGTCGGTTTTTGATAATTTCTACATTTTTATAATCGTTGCTTTGAGAGCTACAAAACCCATGTCTCAATTTTGTGAATTGATGTTGTTCATTAGAAATGCCATTGATGTTATGTTGAGCTTTGTGATGATTTATGGTGTTAAATGAAAGTTTTAAGCTAGATGAACATATTTTGTTCTTGAAGTTTTGATGAATTTAGCTAAATAGGGCTAAATGGTGAAAATAGCAAATTGAGGGACTAAATTGCTAATTTGGTGGAAAATATGGGCTTGTATGATATATATGTGCATTCGGCTAAGTATGTGTATATGTTGATTTTGTGAATTTGATATTTTTAGAAAAATGGACTAAATTGATAAATTGTGCAAATATGAGGGTTAATTTGCAAATAGCCTTAAATATGTGTGTACGGATTGAATTGAATGAATTAGTGAATAAAGAGGTTAATTCTGAATATGTTTAGATCAAGAATCGAGGAAAACGGACTTAGATCGCGGGAAAGCGAAAGTAAACGAGTAGCCGTTTCCATTTCCGTAAAATCAAATCCGAGGTAAGTCACTATGCAAATAAACGTACTTGTATGAAATAATAATTGTTCCTATCATTAATGTTGATGATGGATGCTAATGAGAGGTTATGCATATGAATTCCGAGATATGTTCAATATAGTGACTAAGTCCGAGAAGTCCCGTATGAACCTAGGAATAAATAGGATTAGCTATGTCATGACATAGGTATCTGTTCTTTTTTATCATGTAAGACCACGTCTGGGACGTTGGCGTTGATTTGAGATTTCATGTAAGACCACGTCTGGGACATTGGCATCGATATGACCTTTTCGTGTAAGACCACGTCTGGGACGTTGGCATCGGTATGAGCTTTACGTGTAAGACCATGTCTGGGACATTGGCATCGTATTGCTTTGTGTAAGACCCTGTCCGGGACAGTGGCATCAATGTCTGAGTGCATGTAAGACCTCGTCTGGGACGTTGGCATTGTACGATTATTCCGATATTTCCGAGCATCCTACTAGATTCCTGTTGGTTCAATGGGCAAGTCTGTGATATGAATTGCAAATTCGAGCTATGATCGATTAAGTGAACGAATGTCTGATTCAGTACGTTTGGTAAATACACAAGTGTGTGTAAAAAGGTAAGTACCTATATGACTTCGATTTGAAGTGAAGTAAGATTAGATATGAGAATGTGAATGAGATGCAAGAATGATTATTAAAGAGCTATGTATATAAATGATTCTTGAATCGATGAATGTGGCAAATATGGTTAAACATATGTTTCAAAGTATATATGTGCTTGTTTGTTAAGTTTATCTGTATATTGACTTACTAAGCTTTTGGAAAGCTTACTTTGAGTGTGTTTTCTCTGTTTTATAGGTCGTCAAAGCTACTGGAGGCTCGGGACCTTCAAGGATCGTCATCACACTACTAAACTCTTTTTGGTACACTTTGAAAATGTATATAGCTATTGCAAACTTATGTGCCATTTAGCTTAATCCAATCACAAACATTTTTAAGTAAAAACCATCCACAAACTTACCAATTCATGGTGTCATCTTTTCATCAATAATATACTAGCTATGCAATCATCAAACTTATCACAAACTTGACCATCTCAATAGTCCAATTATTAACCATCATACCTTACCAAATTATGCAACATATAGCATGAATTACTCATTCATATCATATTCATTATCTAGCCATATCACATGGCTATATTATACAACTCAAAACATAACCAAGACTCACTCGACTATACATGCCATACTTTAATATATACACTTTCAAAAGATACCAAAATAAGGTTTGATAGTGTGGTGATGATCCTCAACGATCCCCCGAGCCTTACGTAGCTTTAACGATCTATAAAACAAAGCAGACACACACACACAGAGTACGCTTTCAAAAGCTTAGTAAGCCATACACAAATAAACTTAACATATAACATACATAATCATATCAAATACAAGATCATTAATGTTTCTCAGTCGCAAATTCATAAATCTTCTTTGGCTCATTTGTTTAGCCATTTGCTCACCAGCAAACACATCTCCATGTACATCATTAGATCATAGCTTATTCATACATATATCACAACTTGTCTCAACAGATGTATACCCATATCTCACAATTGCAAGTTCACATGTACCTACCTTTCATCATCAAATATAATGTACTTTTTAAACGTACTTGGATCGATTACACATTTCACATAATCTTTCATTTCTCGAAATTGCCTGTGGAACCATTCGGAATCAAATAGAATACTCGGATAACTCGAAATACTCGTACAACGCCAACGTCCTAGACGTGGTCTTACATGTAATTAAATGTCGATGCCACTGTCCCAGATAGGGTCTTACATGAATCAAATACGATGTCAATGTCCCAAACATGGTCTTACACGTAAATCTCAAATCGATGCCAACGTCCCGGATGTGGTCTTACACGATATCACATATCGGAACCTTATGTCATAACATATGAATCCTATCTATTCTTAAGGTTCGTACGGGACTTTTCGGACATTAACTCATTGTCAATAATTCCTCGGATTTCATATTTGTATCTCCCAAATTCATTCATCACAATTCAATTTCATATGAACATAAATAAATCAATTCAAATACATTTATTTGTATATAGACTTACCTCGTATTCGGATATAAACAGACGGATCCGACTACTCGATCACTTTCGACTTTCCGCGGTCTAAATCCGTTTTCTTCGGTTCTTGAACTATACATATTCAAATTTAATCCATTTATTCACCAAATTATTCAATTCAATCCAAAAACACACATTTAGGGTAATTTAAAAATTAGTCCTCATATTTTCACATTTTGACATTTAAGTCCTTATTTCACAAAATCACAAAATACACATAATTTCATATAACCCATGCTTAGCTGAATTCTCTATAGGTCCCTAGCAACCCATATTTTTTCATTTATTTCACATTTTAGTCCTTCGAAATATTATTTTCACAATTTAGTCCAAAATACTCGAATTCACCAAAAATCCAAAGATAAA
Organism: Gossypium australe; assembly: GCA_005393395.2. Classification (NCBI taxonomy): domain Eukaryota; kingdom Viridiplantae; phylum Streptophyta; class Magnoliopsida; order Malvales; family Malvaceae; genus Gossypium; species Gossypium australe. Next base: position 57,585,401 of record CM016615.1, read on the forward strand.
ACATGTTAATCTAACACATATATTTCATATTTCATCAACTAACATCACAAAACTCAAGTATTCATCAATGGCATATTTCAAAATCATCATCAAATTCCAAAATTAAAGCATGGGTCTTATAGTACTCGAAGCAACGATTACAAAAACATAGAAATTATCAAAAACCGAAACCAAAACATACCTTAATTTTACTTGAATATAGCCAAAACCTAGCTTGTTCTTTTTTTTTTATTTCCTTATGATTTTTGGTAATGGATGATAAGAAAATGGCCATTATTCATGCTTTTGTTTAATTAAATTAAGCTTAATTAACATTTTACCATTTTACCTTTAATGATATATTAATGAATAACATTTAATCTATAGACATAATTGTCCACTAACTTAAAAATGGCATAATAACATCATAAGGACTTCATATTAATAAAGACATAGCACATAGATACTTTTAACACATGGCATGCTAATTTTGCATTTAATGCAATTAAATCCTTTTCTCAAATTAAGCACACAAACAATAAAATTAATTCACGAAACTTTTACACATCCTTAATCATATACTGTAAACACAGAAAATAATATTAAAATATTTTTCTGACTCAGATTTATGGTCTCGAAACTACTATTCTGACTAGGGTCTAAACCAGACTATTACACGATGCAGAGAGTTGAGTTTGAGTCGTTGTCGATAGTCTGCTTTGCTTGTGGTAGATTTGGTCATTTGCAAAATGCTTGCCCTGTAATCGGTCATGCAACGGTTGGCGATGTAGATAAATCGTCAACGCCAGTGGTCATACTATTGGATCACTAATACACCCCATGGCGCAGCAAAAAATTAAATCCAGTGATCACATCTAGGGCTCCATGTGCAAGGAACGAATCAAGGTGAAAAGGGTATGAACGATTACCTTTAATCGTCTTAAAAATCGAAGAAGTAGATTACACAATTGTATGTCAATTCCAAGCCACTACGAAAATCTTTCGACCTCTATGTAATCCACCCGGTGTGACAACGAACGGTAAGCACTCTCTAAAACTTTTTCAGAGAGAAAAATTACTTAACAACTACTAGACCTCACATATCTCTTATTTCAGGTATATTAGATTTTTCTCAAAACCCTTATATTTCCTGATTCAGGAATCATTAATATTTTGATATGAATCAAATCATAATAATTAACCAAATATTGTAATTACCATAATTATAATAATGTTTGACCAAAAAAATTTACAATTACAGTAATTATAATAATATTCAATCTTAAATTATAATTACAATAATTATAACAAGGATTTCTGTAAATTATTATTTTTTAGTTAAATTTTATACGAATCAAATTCATATATTAATTTAACCATATTTTTCATTATGTGTACAACATACTTGTACATATAATTCGAATGATATATAACTGCCCAATTAAATTAATTCTATAATCAATTTAATTCATGTTGACAGCTAAACACAATATCAACTATGTTTGGATTCCGTTCATTTCAACCATGGGGTGTGACCCTATAGGTTCTTGTAACGTTAACAGTAATACTAGAACGATTCTAATATTACGAACAATGAGTGGCATCTAGCAATGCATTATTGCTACCTAAGTTACATGAAGTCATGATTCGACATGACCTCTCTGTGATTAACCCCTTAATGTATTAAATCCTTTTGTCATTTATATCTAGAAAGGACACAAGTCATGGAATAGTCACACTTGTATAGTCCATCTAATGTTTATTGATATCCTGAGTAGACCATGAAAAACAAATAAGTATGATATCTCATATCAACTTATTCGAACATGGCCATGCATTTCTAGTGTCACTCAATCAAGTGGCCTAGGATATTGCTCCCACTATTTAGGAGGGACAAATTCTATATTGATCAACCATATCCCACTACATAAATTGTGGTATATCCAACATCAGCCTTTATAGAACAACCAGTTATGGTTGACATTTAACTGTATCAAAATATATGACTCACGATGTTGGGATAATGATGATCTCAAGTCTGAAGATCGTATACATAGTAATCACTATGAGTAATGTTATGACTATTAAATAATAATCCAAGAAACATACTCATAGCGGGTCAGTCCAATATGTTGTTCTCTAACACACATACTCATGTGTTGATTTTGACATCTCATGTCAATGACAACATTTTGTCATCAATCAAGTACGCATTAGTCTTAATGCATTATTGTTGTCCAAGCCCACAATAATACTAAACTAAAAACTTTTTAAGAATAATCATATTATTCTCAGGACATTTTTACAAAATAGTTTATTTATATACATAGAAAATAAATTGAAATAATAATGGCTATGCCTTATATTAATAAACTAGGTAAAATAAGTATGTTATTACAATCATCTCATGATTGGTCTTTAGGCATACTTTAACACATAGTAGAGAAAGTGAATGAGGTTAAACCAGCAGAACCTTTCATTCCATGGATGCTAGTCGAGAGGAAATCAAGGTGTAATACCAAGGTGAATCAGAATCAAAACTCGAAAAAGTTGGCTTTAGATGGGGTAGGTTAAAAGTTTAGGGCTTTAATATCATTAGGGGACAAAGAATTTGAGAATGATGTAACAACGGTTGAAATTTCAGGGATAAGGTTTCAAAATGGGGAGTTTTTGAAGAAAAGAGATCAAGTAAATCCTTTGAGGGGTAATAAGCAGAACCATGGGTCTTCAGGGAAAGGCCCGCATAACTTAAGTGAAATGGGCCAGGATAATGTGGTTGGGGCTGAGGTTTTCGATGGATCCAAAATTGGGGAAAGCATTGGGCCTGGTCTGGGGGAGAACAGCATATCGCATGAGATTTTGATGGAAAAATAGGCTTTAGAATTTGAGGCATCTAATTTGGACAAAGTCGAATACGTCGGGCTTGCTCCAAGTGCTGAATTAATGGATATGTGTAAACTCAAAATTATATAGGGTTTTTCTATATGTTTTTATCACCTTTTTACTTAATTATTATTGAAATAAGTGAATTTTACTTAATTAGTAATTTAGACATGAATTTGGAAAGTATGTGAAATTATGCTCAATTACATAATTTTCATGCATATTTTGTATTAATTCATGTTAATTTATTAATGTATGTACTTTTCACTATGTTGAAGGTCCATTGGAAACATGATTTAAATAAATAAAAGATGGCCACACACAAATTATCTATGTGGACGGCAAGACCATGCAATTTTGGGTATGGGGTTGACTACTTGACCCAGTAAAGAAGGTGATAAAAGGTGGACATGTCTGCTAAGTTATTGGACTGAAAAAACTTTCAAACAAGGGGAATTAAAAGCATAATTTCGGCACTTGATGTTGGCTGCCCAAAATGTGTTTTGGGATATTTAATTGAAGATCCTTGTAGTTGGAAAATAATCAGAATTCAGCCCAACAACTTCCCTGTTGAAACCGTCCATTCTATAGCTATTTTTAGCTTGAAATTCAAATTCAAATTGAGAAGACTTGGTCATCCCTTTTCCTTAAAGCATGGATGGCCACATGAGAGAGGGAAGGAAGGGAATTTAAACCTATTTTCACTAAACTCAAACCCTTACCTTTACCTATAAATACCTTGCCATTCCTCACTTTTCCATCATCATTTATTTCTTAACATTCCTTTCTCACTCACTCTTGTTTTCTCTCAATTCTTTTTCCCTTTTTCCCTTGCATAGCCATCCACCCCCTCTCCCTTCTTTAGCTTTAAAAGCTTTGTCAAAAGCACTCTTTAGTCGGCTACCTTCTAAACCCTTAGCAAAAGAAGCTTCAATTAGAACACAGGGGCACTTTAGTCAGAATCGATCCGAAAGACTGTTGAACTGAGCAGAGTTGAGTACGTCAGTCAGAATAGATCCGAAAGGCTGCTGAACTGAGTTTACTCTTTCCTCTTGATTATCTATTTTAACATGTTTTCTTTGAGTTTTATGGTTTTGACATCAACTATGAAGTTTTAAATCCTATTTGCTAGGATAATTATATTAAGTTAATGAGATTTATTTAATTCATGTTAACATGTTTTGTGCCTCATTCGATTATGTTTTCAATTAATATCATGATGCATTTCATTCATACGTGATTGGGTGCACTTAGATTAGTTGAGCGATCCTAACCAGATGACGACTAGTAGACGCATAATTGAAAAGTGCAATGCTTAATTTAGGTCATTAAAACTGACTAAGTTAAGGTTCATAATATATTTAGTTAGCTCTATTATCTTGCATGGTTTTTAGATTTATGTAATTAAACTGTTGCAAACATAAATGCCCCTGTGACCTTGCATAAATGCTAAGAAACCCTTAGTCTAATATGATCAGTAACATGCATATTTAACTAAGTAAAAGATCTGAGAGGACTTAATTTGGTTTCCAAACCCATAAGAGATTGAGTTGCCACGGAAATAATTCCCAACATGTTAGCATGATGAATGTAAGTTGATTTGATTAATATAATTATCCTATCCCATGTGATGTTGATTGTTTTTGTTGCTAAAGCCTTCATTTATACATTTAGGTAAATTGCATTTAGATTAGAAATTACATTAAGGATCACTCTTGCATTTAATTAATCTAATCATTACAAGCCAAATTTATTGAGGTTTTTTTTACATCAATTTGTTAACTATAATTTTGAAATTAATTATTTAAGCTTATACAGTCCCTGTAGAGATGATAACTCATTTTTACTTACTTATTACTTGAACGACTACATACACTTGCGTAAACACGTTACAATCTGTTACAATATGGCCCAAAAAAACGCAGCCAAATGGAGGTACAGGTGGCTAATAAAGATATTAGCGGGTTTGATAATTCTAATGCGCTGTTGGTTGATAAGGAGAGTGGGACTCCTTCGGGTATAAACTCCCATTTTAATCATACTTTGAAGGAGCAATGGAACTAATGGTGAATCTCGTTAATGATATTCTTAATCCTAAGAAACATTCGGTTATGATTTTTAAAGAGAATCAGGGGCCGAAACGCAGCCTCCAAGAAATGGTGCTTCGGTAGGCTTGATAAAGGACTTTCGGCCCTTAAAGGGTGAGGTATGGGGGGAAGGGTGGTGTTATCCAAAATGGTAGAGTTATAAGTAAGATTGTCAATGATTGTGGTGGTTGGTTTAAAATTCCTGGTAATGTAAATGTCCCTTTGTCAGAAATCATGAATTTTATTGCCAAACTCATTAGCTCTCAATTCGAGAATGAGGCTGAGAAGGAGAAACTAGACTGAAACACCCCAAACCCGGCCCACGAGCCTCGACCAGATTTGGTATGTTCCTCGAGTAAAAACGGTTCAAAACTGGTTTGTATCTTTTGAAAATCTTTGAGTGATTTTGGGAGAAAACTCGAATTGGGTTGGGCTCAAGTTGGAACTAGTTTATTTTTGAAATATAAGTTTTTATAAAAATTCCATTGCTTAAGTTTCAAAAACTTTAAGTTAAAAGATATGCCGAAATTGTTTTAGGTTTTACCTTTAAGTTAGAAATCATTTTCTTTTAGGTGTCAAAACGTTTAGAATTCATTCTTAAATAAAATTTACTTAGTCTTTAATTTGATAAAAATCTCGTATCATAGGAGAATAGTTAACAAGCATGCATAAAATAGTTCATACTATGGCCTTATTACATCAAAACGAACCCAAAATAAATTTGAAGTACTTAAATAAAATAAAATGTCCAAATAAAATAAATTTCCTTGCTGAGCATGGCCACCACTAAGCTCCTGCCGACCCGGTCCATCACTGATCGTCACCTAAAAAATGTTCCCACAACGAGGTGAGTCAAACAGACTCAATGTGTACATCCAACACTAAGTCCTAATGATTCAAGCATATCAAGTCATACACGTACATATCACAATTTACAATTAATGATGCATTCCCGAACCCAAGCCTAGTTACCATCTGCTACACATCACCCGTACCAACCTGCACACCGGGGGGACTACTAAGTCAACCCTCCATCCGCTACACACCATCAAAGGCAGTCGCTGCAATCGACGTGCTCATTGCCCTTATAATTTTGTGGCTTAGCCACCAGATAACATTTTGTGTCATGAGACACCACATTCAGATAATGTGACCGAAGTCACCACATTCAGATATCGTGACATAAGTCACCACATTCAGATATCGTGACATAAGTCACCACATTCACTTCCCCTTTCATAATCACCCATATGCCCCATGTCATACATATCATGCAATATCATGCCTTATTTCACATTCTTATCATGTTCACATACGTGACATATTCCACATATTCATAGCTTATATTAACTTAAAGTTAACGTTACGTACCTGAGTACTTTGTACCATTGTATGGTACCTTGGCCGCATTCACAATATTATAGACACATATATTAAAATGTTGCCATACATCTATTAAGAGTTAGTGTGGGTACACACCTGATTTACTTAGCAAGTTCACTCCAAATCCCGAAAAGCCCGATCTAATGCCTTAGATCTTTAATCCCTACATTTGGCCAATACCAAGTGTTTAGCAAAAAGTCTATTCGGCTATAAAACCAAATCCCGAAGGATCTATCGCAACCAAAGTCTTACCTTGCCGCCGATTTGATTACTAATCAAATCCCGAAACATTGTAATCCTTCTTCCTGGTAATCGGCTAACACTAGATCAATTGATTTGGTTAGTTTCGGCTTTTGAATAAGTAAAATATAGATCTACTCATTGTTTATAGCCTTGGCCGAATATCAGATTCACTTACCTTGTGAATCTTAAATCCCGAAAACACCCACTTGATTAGGGAGTTGTCGAAATACCCTACAGACATATGTCAGATCCAACCTAACATTTAATCACAATAAAATGGCCTATGGCCGAATATCATCCATAGCTTACCTTAAATCTTAAAAGTCCCGAAAGCTTCCTCCCTTGTAGTTGACAATAGCAGACAAATCCCGAAAGGTCTTCCAAAGGTTCGGCCAAGAATACTAATGTGATTAGAGCCTTAATTTCGATAGTCAGAGAAAGAGAATAAATAACAAATCGACGTAGGAGGGGTTCCTTACCACATAAGAGAGAGTCCAAAACGCAAATGGCCAACTATCCTTGCGAAGTTGACAAGAATACTTGTAGAAGAAGTCGATTCCAAGAGTGATAAGGAAGTGAACTTTCGGCTTTAGGACCCTCTGAACAATCGGCTAGAACCACCTTGAATATTCGGCTTTGATGAGTACCAGAGAGTTTCGGTTTTTACAAGGAAAGAGAAGAGAGAGTATGAACCTTAGATAGAATTGGCAAGGGCTCAGGAGGATCTTATTTTCGGCTTTTGATGCTATGAAGAAATCGATTTGGGGAATTGAAAAGAAGAAAGGAATGGTTACAGAGAGAATTCGGCAGAGGCTTCAAAAGAGAAAAGAATAATGGCCTTAACTCCTCCTTTGGCTGAAAATACTACCAAGAGAGTCCCTTGGCCGGCCAACACATGCTCCTTTATCAATTCCTCATTTTTCTCCTCTTCTCACCTCATCTAAAATTAATAAAAAAAATAATCCATTATTTATCCCTTATTTAGCCAAATTTTAAAAGAATAATCCTCATCTTAATGGAGTCCCCATGCCGTCCACTGTTGCCTATTCATGCAGCAAAATAAAATTCTTTTATTTGTTTCCCATGCAGCTCGAACTCAAGACTTGCACCAAGCTTGTGGCGTCATTCCCAGAGGCCTTAAGTGGCGCCCCCAAGCCACTTAACCAAGCCCATTTGTGTGTCATATCTCCCCTATTTATTTTCTTAAGGCCTATCAGACTTAGCTCCCTCTTTTAAACTTAAAATTTAATAATTTCTAAGGCACTCTCCTATTTTCTAAAGTTCACAAAATTCATAATACACATTCACAATGTTCATAAGCATGCTTTCACATTCAATTAAGCAATTATGCATAAGCCATAATCCAGGATATTACAGTTCTACCCCCTTAAAATAATTTCATCCTCGAAATTACCTGGCTGAAATAAGTGAGGGTATTGCTGTCGCATTGCTTCTTCTGGTTCCCACGAAGCTTCTTCCGATCCATGATTGCGCCATAACACTTTGACTAAAGGCACTGATTTCCGTCGTAACACTTTCACATCTCGTTCCAAGATCTGAATCGGCTTTTCCTCGTAAGACAAATCTGGCCTTAGCTCCACCCTTTCAAGCGGAACTACATGAGATGGATCCGATCGATAACGATGTAGCATGGACACATGGAATACGTCGTGCATCTGCTTCAACTCTGGTGGCAACTCCAACTGATATGCCACTGGTCCAACTCGCTTCAATACTCGATAAGGTCCTATAAACCTTGGACTTAACTTCCCTTTGCGACCAAATCTCATCACCTTCTTCCAAGGCGAAACTTTAAGAAACACTTGATCTCCCACATCAAATTCTATTTCTTTCCGTTTGAGATCTGCGTACGACTTCTGCCTATCAGATGCTTCCTTCAACCGTGCCTGAATTATCTCAACCTTTTCCTCAGATTCTGCCACAATCTCTGGACCCAAAACCCGACGTTCCCCTAATTCCGTCCAACACGTAGGAGTTCGACACTTCCGTCCATACAATGCTTCATACGGTGCCATCCGAATACTGGCTTGATAACTGTTGTTGTATGCAAATTCCGCTAAAGGCAAATATTCTTCCCAACTCCCTCTGAAGTCTATCACACAGCCCCTTAACATATCCTCCAACACTTGTATTACTCGTTCAGACTGCCCGTCAGACTGTGGATGAAATGTCGTAGTGAAATCCAATTTAATACCTAAAGCTTGATGTAGCGCTCTCCAAAATTGAGAAGTAAACCTTGGGTCCCTATCAGAGATAATCGATACCGGAACTCCATGTAACCTCACAATTTTCGCCACATACAACTTCGCCAACTTCTGCAAGGAATAATTCACTCGCACTGGAATAAAATGCACTGACTTTGTCAACCGATCTACTATCACCCATACCGAGTCCTTCTTAGTAGGCGTAAGGGGAAACCCACTAACGAAGTCCATGGTGATTCTCTCCCACTTCCACTGCGGAATCTTTATTGGCTGAAGCAATCCCGACGGAACTTGGTGTTCAGCCTTAACTTGCTGACACATCAAGCACTTGCCGACAAATTCTGTAACTTCCCTCTTAAGACCAGGCCACCAAAACTGCTCCCTTAGGTCTCTGTACAGCTTACTACCTCCAGGATCCATAGCATAAGGGCTACTATGCGATTCCTAAAGAACCCTCTGCCTTAACTCCTTATTCCTCGGCATACAGACCTTACCCTTGAAACACAATACTCCCTCGTCATTAATACCATAATCCTCCAACTCTCCATTCTGCACTTGCTGTAACTTAGCACTTAAATCCTCATCCACCAACTGACCTTCTTTCACTTCATTCAACCAAGTCGGCTTTACTTGTAACTCTGCCAGCAGACTTCCATCATCATACAAGCTCAGATGTGCAAACATTGCCCTCAGATTCGACACAACCTTCCGACTTAGGGCATCAGCCACTACATTTGCCTTGCCCAGATGATACTCTATCGAACAATCATAGTCCTTTAGTAATTCCACCCACCTTCGCTGTCTCAGGTTCAACTCCTTCTGAGTCAACAAATACTTAAGACTCTTGTGGTCTGTGTAGATTACTGACTTTTCTCCATAGAGATAGTGCCTCCACACCTTAAGAGCAAAGACCACTGCTGCCAATTCCAAATCATGAGTTGGGTAGTTAACCTCATGTGGCCTCAGTTGTCGAGACGCATAAGTGACTGCTTTCCCGTCTTGCATCAGTACGCATCCCAATCCTGTATGAGAAGCGTCACAATACACCACGAAATCCTTTCCTGCCTCCGGCTGAATCAAAACCGGAGCTTCAGTCAAGACCCTCTTAAGCTTGTCAAAGCTCCCCTGTTGCTTATCCGTCCACACGAAAGGTACTTCTTTCCTCAATAACTTTGTCAAAGGCGCGGCTATCGATGAGAACCCTTCTACAAACCTCCTGTAGTAGCCTACCAATCCCAAGAAACTGCGAACCTCAGCCACAGACTTAGGTGGTTTCCAATCTAACACCGCCTCAATCTTCCTAGGATCCACCCTTATTCCTTCTGCAGACACTACATGTCCTAAGAACACAACTTCCTTAAGCCAAAATTCACACTTGCTGAATTTGGCATAGAGCTTCTTCTCTCTCAACACTTGCAACCCAATTCGGAGATGCTCATCATGTTCCTCCTCAGACTTGGAGTACACAAGGATGTCGTCGATGAACACCACAACGAACCGATCCAAATAGGGTTGAAAAACCCGGTTCATCATATCCATGAACGCAACTGGGGCGTTCGTCAAACCAAACGGCATTACCACGAACTCAAAATGCCCATACCTTGTCCGAAAAGCTGTCTTATGGATATCCACTTCCTTCACCTTAAGCTGATGATATCCAGACCTTAGATCTATCTTCGAGAAAACCGCTGCCCCCTTAAGCTGATCGAACAAGTCATCAATCCTCGGCGAAGGGTACTTGTTCTTGATAGTCAGCTTATTCAACTGACGGTAATCTATGCACATACGCACAGTTCCGTCCTTCTTCTTCACGAACAAGACCGGTGCTCCCCATGGAGACACACTGGGTCGAATAAACCCACGATCTAGCAACTCTTGGATCTGAGCCTTGAGCTTAACTAACTCCTTTGGCGCCATTCTGTATGGGGCAATTGACACAGGAGCTGTTCCCGGCAGCAGATCAATTCCAAACTCCACCTCCCTATCTGGGGGTATTCCAGGTAATTCCTCCGGAAAGACATCCACAAAATCCATTACTGTTCTAACTCCACTAACTCCCCCTTCTTTCGTATCTAATGCACTTACGAAGGCCAAAAATGCCTTGCACCCTTTTCGAACCATCTTATCAGCTTTCAGCGCTGAAACTACATTAGATAAGTAGTTTCTTCTTTCTCCTATCATAACTACTTCCTTACCCTCTGGGGTCCTTAACTCCATTCGCTTAGCTGCACAATCCAAAATAGCTCGATGCTCTACTAGCCAGTCCATGCCAAGCATGAGATCGAATTCTCCGAAAGGTAGTTCCATTAAGTCGGCAGAGAATATCACGCCCTGAATCTCTAAAGGCACTTTCCGAAACATCTTATTCACCACTACAGTTTGACCTAGTGGGCTTACTACAGTCATCTCCCTATCAGAAAGTTCAAAGGCTATGTCTAGAGTTTCAACTACTCTACATGCAACATAAGAATGGGTCGAGCCCACATCAATCAAAGCAAAATAAGGCTTGCCAGCTATAAGGAACGTACCGGTTATGACGTCCGACGCGTCTCCATCCTCCCTCCGGCGAACCGCATAAACCAAACCCGGCTATCTTGCCTCTGTATTACCAGCACTTCTGCCAGGTGTTCCACGTCCTCTTCCAGCACCGTTACCTCGGCCATCCGGACCACGGCCTCGCTAAGGCTGCTGTCCACCTCTACCTGCCTGATTAACATTCTGAGCTACTGGTCGATTCCCATCTGGTTTCATAGGACAGTCCTTAATCATATGGTCCTTTGACCCACACTTAAAGCATCCTCCTGTTTTCTTCCAACACTCTCCTAAATGCTTCTTTCCACACTGATCACAAGTACGATACTGCCCTCCAGTACCAGCTTGCTGACCTCGCGGCCCATCAACTCTAGGCCTCTTCTGAACATTCCCAGACGATCCTGACGGCCCAATCCCTCTTTTCTGCTTATTCCGATCCGTGTTCTGCCTCACAGAGTCCTTAATCCCTTCAGCTACCTTAGCTTTCACCACTAATGCAGAAAACTCCCGCTCCTGATGTGGAGCGATTAACAACCTCAGGTCATCCCTTAGTCCGTCCTCAAACCGGACACATTGCTCATGTTCCGTAGCCACTACTCCTCGAGCATACCGGCTCAACCTCAGGAATTCAGCTTCGTACTCCGCTACGGACTTGTTCCCTTGAACCAGCCCCAGAAATGCCTTCCTCTGCGCATCAGTGTAACGCGTACCGACATACTTCTTCTGATATGCCGCCTTAACATATTCCCCAGTAAGATCCTCAGCTGTAGCACCATCCCGAACTGTGAGCCACCATTGATACGCTTCATCACGTAGTAGCGCCACCATTCCTTTCAGTTTCTCCTCAGGGGTCAGATCCAACTCATCCATAATTCGTTCCGTTGCCTCCAACCAATACTCAGCCGTACTGGGTGCCACACCAGATACTCCACGAAACACTTCAGCCCCATTGGCTCAAAGTCGCTCGGGTACAGATTTTCGAGCTCCCATATTTCCACCTACTCCAGCCACCATCTCCAGAACTCGCAGCACAGCCTGTGACACAGCATCATCCCCCGTCTGATCTTGCTGCTCAACACCAACAGCTGGTGGTGGTGGTGGCGGTGGCACCTCATTCTTAGATCCTTGACCCGATCTAACGAGTTCCGACACAGTCATTCTGCCTCTACCGTGTCCTCGTACGTTACGACCACGTCCCCCAGAGCTCATTTCTATGATCGCGCTTTAATCTGATTAAGAAAGTTTTATGAATTAGCCTTTATTCCACTGATTATCCGCGAAGAAATTTTATGTAAAGAGTTCAGTAGTAGTTCTTTCGATCAATCAAAGTTTCAAGTCTTCTATCCTAATTCAAAGAAAACACATCCATTCCATAATATCTCCCATACACATTCACTCTTCGTACATTTTTTGTCTATTCCTACCCCAGGGGTATTTTCGTCATTCGTCCTACAAGGGTATTTTTGGTAATAATCCGGGGTCAATTTGAAAATTCTCAAAGGTATTTCAAAATTTAAGAAACTTAAGGTTCTTTTTGCGAATTTGTTTTCCAAACCGGTGTTGTTGCAGGAATTTTGGAAATCGAGGGTCATTTTGGTAATTTTGTAAAGCAGGGGTAATTTCGTAAATTTTTCAAATCAAGGTACCTTAGTATTTTGTAACGATAAAGTTTTTAGATATTTTTGCAAGATCATAAAATGTTATTGAAATCGGGGGTAGTATGGTAATTTTGGAAACCAAGGGCATTTTAGAAATTTTACCTCTAGTGGTGTTTAGGTAATTTTATAAATCGGGAACATTTCGGAAAAATTTTGTAAAACAGTTTTTACAAATTAAAAGGGTAATTTTAAGAGTTTTAAAACTAGGGTTTTTATAAAAATACAGCTAGTCCCTTTCGGGTTTTAGTTATTAGGTTTAGCCCGTGAATAAGTCCTCTTGGTTAGGGTGAACCGTAGCTACGCACCAGGTAGGATTCGAGTGGAGAGGAGGTGCGTCACGCGGACTGCTTAAATACCAAGCTCCCATCGAAACCAATCCTAGACATGCGCACAATGGTTGCCACACCCTAACTCGGCGACTTAGTCACAGGTTTGTTTAATTAGGCATTTAAGTTTTATGAAATTGTTGGGGTAACTAGTCCTATGGTTCAAGTACTTATCATACTAATCTACGTTCCATTTCTACCCTTCTACAAATCATTCAATAATTCACACAATGGATAGGGGTACTTACCTGGTGGACTTCGGGTCGGAGACTTAGGTGCCATGCCAGAAAAACCTGCTTATTTCACAAAATTCTTTTGGGCTTAACTTTTGAAAACGTTTTGGGCCTTAAACCCAAGGCCGAGAGTTTAAAAACTGGGCTCTGATACCAAGCTGAAACACCCCAAACCCGGCCCACGAGCCTCGACCAGATTTAGTATGTTCATCGAGTAAAAACGATTCAAAACTGGTTTGTATCTTTTGAAAATCTTTGAGTGATTTTGGGAGAAAACTCGAATTGGGTTGGGCTCAAGTTGGAACTAGTTTATTTTTGAAATATAAGTTTTTATAAAAATTCCATTGCTTAAGTTTCAAAAACTTTAAGTTAAAAGATATGCCAAAATTGTTTTAGGTTTTACCTTTAAGTTAGAAATCATTTTCTTTTAGGTGTCAAAATGTTTAGAATTCATTCTTAAATAAAATTTACTTAGTCTTTAATTTGATAAAAATCTCGTATCATAGGAGAATAGTTAACAAGCATGCATAAAATAGTTCATACTATGGCCTTATTACATCAAAACGAACCCAAAATAAATTTGAAGTACTTAAATAAAATAAAATGTCCAAATAAAATAAATTTCCTTACTGAGCATGGCCACCACTAAGCTCCTGCCGACCCGGTCCATCACTGATCGTCACCTGAAAAATGTTCCCACAACGGGGTGAGTCAAACAGACTCAATGTGTACATCCAACACTAAGTCCTAATGATTCAGGCATATCAAGTCATACACGTACATATCACAATTTACAATTAATGATGCATTCCCGAACCCAAGCCTAGTTACCATCCGCTACGCATCACCCGTACCAACCTGCACACCGGGGGGACTATTAAGTCAACCCTCCATCCGCTACACACCATCGAAGGCAGTCGCTGCAGTCGACGTGCTCATCGCCCTTATAATTTTGTGGCTTAGCCATCAGATAACATTTTGTGTCATGAGGCACCACATTCAGATAATGTGACCGAAGTCACCACATTCAGATATCGTGACATAAGTCAACACATTCACTTCCCCTTTCATAATCACCCATATGCCCCATGTCATACATATCATGCAATATCATGCCTTAATTCACATTCTTATCATGTTCACATACGTGACATATTCCACATATTCATAGCTTATATAAACTTAAAGTTAACGTTACGTACCTGAGTACTTTGTACCATTGTATGGTACCTTGGCCACATTCACAATATTATAGACACATATATTAAAATGTTGCCATACATCTATTAAGAGTTAGTGTGGGTACACACCTAATTTACTTAGCAAGTTCACTCCAAATCCCGAAAAGCCCGATCTAATGCCTTAGATCTTTAATCCCTACATTCGGCCAATACCAAGTGTTTAGCAAAAAGTCTATTCGGCTATAAAACCAAATCCCGAAGGATCTATCGCAACCAAAGTCTTACCTTGCTGCCGATTTGATTACTAATCAAATCCTGAAATGTTGTAATCCTTCTTCCTGGTAATCGGCTAACACTAGATCAATGATTTGGTTAGTTTCGGCTTTTGAATAAGTAAAATATAGATCTACTCATTGTTTATAGCCTTGGCCGAATATCAAATTCACTTACCTTGTGAATCTTAAATCCCGAAAACACCCACTTGATTAGGGAGTTGTCGAAATACCCTACAGACATATGTCAGATCCAACCTAACATTTAATCACAATAAAATGGCCTATGGCCGAATATCATCCATAGCTTACCTTAAATCTTAAAAGTCCCAAAAGCTTCCTCCCTTGTAGTCGACAATAGCAGACAAATCCCGAAAGGTCTTCCAAAGGTTCGGCTAAGAATACTAATGTGATTAGAGCCTCAATTTCGATAGTCAGAGAAAGAGAATAAATAACAAATCGACGTAGGAGGGGTTCCTTACCAAATAAGAGAGAGTCCAAAACGCAAATGGCCAACTATCCTTGCGAAGTTGACAAGAATACTTGTAGAAGAAGTCGATTCCAAGAGTGATAAAGAAGTGAACTTTCGGCTTTAGGACCCTCTGAACAATTGGCTTGAACCACCTTGAATATTCGGCTTTGATGAGTACCAGAGAGTTTCAGTTTTCACAAGCAAAGAGAAGAGAGAGTATGAACCTTAGATAGAATCGGCAAGGGCTCAGGAGGATCTTATTTTCGGCTTTTGATGCTATGAAGAAATCGATTTGGGGAATTGAAAAGAAGAAGGGAATGGTTGCAGAGAGAATTCGGTAGAGGCTTCAAAAGAGAAAAGAATAATGGCCTTAACTCCTCCTTTGGCCGAAAATACTACCAAGAGAGTCCCTTGGCTGGCCAACACATGCTCCTTTATCAATTCCTCATTTTTCTCCTCTTATCACCTCATCTAAAATTAATAAAAAAAATAATCAATTATTTATCCCTTATTTAGCCGAATTTTAAAAGAATAATCCTCATCTTAGTGGAGTCCCCATGCCGTCCACTGTTGCCTATTCATGCAGCAAAATAAAATTCTTTTATTTGCTTCCCATGTAGCTCGAACTCAAGACCTGCACCAAGCTTGTGGCGTCATTCCCAGAGGCCTTAAGTGGCGCCTCCAAGCCACTTAACCAAGCCCATTTGTGTGTCATATCTCCCCTATTTATTTTCTTAAGGCCTATCAGACTTAGCTCCCTCTTTTAAACTTAAAATTTAATAATTTCTAAGGCACTCTCCTATTTTCTAAAGTTCACAAAATTCATAATACATATTCACAATGTTCATAAGCATGCTTTCACATTCAATTAAGAAATTATGCATAAGCCATAATCCAGGATATTACATAGACCGCAATAAGGAGTGTTACAGAGGAAGCTGTTAATCTAGCATTACGATTAGTCCCTCTTTTTTCCTTTTAATTTTATGAATTTGTCTATATTTTCATTGAATTGCCAGGGTTGTGCTACTATCCAGTTTCCACAGATTTTTCATGAATACAATCAAGAATACAAGCATGACATTCTAGGCCTTTTAGAGACTAGAGTTAGTAATGGTAAAGCTAAAGATATTATTGCCAATCTTGGCTTCCAGTGCTCTCATCTGGTGGAGGCAGTTGATTTTTCTAGTGGTATTTGGGTTGGGTGGAAGGAATCGGTTCATTTTTAGATTATTCAGAGCCATTCCCAATTTGTTTTAATCCAAGATTCTGTGAGCTCTCTTACGAGACCTATTTTTGTTACCTTTGTTTATGGTAGTCCTGATAGCCATAAATGGAGGTATCGATGGAATGCTTTAAAGTTGACAGTTTCGGATAATGGGTGTCCTTGGTTAGCTATAGGGGATTTTAACGCTATTCTTTCTACCAATGACAAGAAAGGATGGCGTGCTAAGGGGAAAATATACTCTTTTTTTAGGGACTTTATGGACTTGACTAACTTACATGATTTGGGGTTTAAAGGATCTTCATATACTTGGCATAGAAGAAAAGTTTTAGAGCGTTTTGACAGAGCAATCGAAAATGATAAATAGATTTCTTCTTTTCTGAATTGTTCCATGACCCATCTTCCAAGGCTCAAATCTGATCCCAGGCCTCTTCTGTTGTCTCTTACGCCTTTTATTCACACAACTAAAGGATGACCTTTTTGTTTTTTGGTAGGGTGGGTTGAGCATCCAAATTTTGGTAATTTTGTAAAGGAAAAGTGGAATTTTAATGGTGCTATGTCCTCATCACTTTCTAATTTTACAAGTCATTTTAAATATTGGAATAAGAAGGTTTATGGACATTGAGACTCATAAAAAATTATTGGTTCAGAAGCTTACACGTATTCAGAAGGGTCTTGATTATGCTCATTCAGATTTCTTATTCCAGAGGAAACTAGAGGTTAAGGAGAAGTTGGAAAATGCCCTCTATTATGAAGAAATTCTTTGGAGGTAAAAGGCTTTAAAAAATATAGATTGGCTCTTCTTGGGGGACTGAAATACTAAATTCTCTCACTGTCACACATTCCAAAGGAGGAAGCAGAACTAGATCACGGCTTTAAAAAATGAGGCAGGGGAATGGACTTTTGATGAAGATGAATTGTGTCATGAGGCGACTAGGTTTTCTCAAAAACTGTACGGTGAGGATTTAGGGCCAATGAAGGGTCTCCCTTCAAATTCGTTTTCACAACTTAAAGATGATGAATTACAGTTTTTGAGTAAATCGATCTCTGAGGAAGACGTATAGAATGATATGTTTGATATAGGCCCTTTAAAAGCCCTCGGTAGTGATTGATTCCATGCCCTTTTCTTTTAAAGTCAATGGGACCGAGTTGGAATATCGATATGTGATTGAGTTAAAAAGACCTTTGCAGGGGAGGTAATTGAACTGGAGTTGAATAATTCTCTAATTGTACTTATTCTTAAGGTTCAAAATCCTAAGAACTTTTCACAGTTTCGGCTTATTAACTTGGGTTCAGTTCTCTATAAGTTGGTTATAAAGATTATTGCCAATCGATTTAAAGTGGCTTTTCAAAGAATTATTGGACAAGAATAGACTGGGTTTATTGTAGGACGGAATACTACGGAAAACATTATTATTACACAAGAAGTGATTCACTCCATGAGAATTAAGCAGAAGAATAGAAATTGGTTGGCTATTAAAATAGACCTTAAAAAGGCTTATGATTAAGTGTGATGGGATTTCATTGATGCATCCCTCCAAGCTGCAGGTATTCCAAACTTTCTTCGTAATATTATCATTTCTACTATTACTAACTCTAGCACGCAGATTCGTGGAATGGAACTCCGACACAGAAATTTCATCCCACAAGGGGTGTTCGTTAGGGGTGTTCATTTATTCCCTACCTTTTCATCTTATGCATGGAATGGCTTGGACATAGTATCCATTTGGCAATCAAATCTAGGCAATGGGTTCCAATTCATTTGTCTCGTTCTGGTCCATCCCTTTCTCACATTTTCTTTGCAGATGATTTTATTCTTTTTGGATAAGCAGAGGAGAGCCAAGTTAGGGTGTTAAAAAGAGTGTTGGATAACTTTTGTGATTATCCTGGCCACAAAATCAATGCTCATAGAACTAATATTTTCTTCTCTAAAGGAGTAAATGATGTCTTAAGGGGGAGCACTTGCAACATTTTGGGCTTTCATATAGTTCAGAACCTTGGGAGCTACCTAGGAGTACAACTTTTTCATGACAGAGTTACAAATAGCACCTTGTGGTTTGTAGCGGAGAAGATTTAGAGTAAATTGCAGAGTTGAGATGTTAAGTCATTGTCTTTAATTGGTAGGGCGACCCTTAGCTCAATTGGTCTTGTTGATGATCCTTACTTATTTCATGTAATCAATAATGATTCGTAAAGGGCCTTGTGAGGAAATTGATCAAATGGTTAGACAGTTTGTTTTGGGGTCTTCTAACAGTGGAAAAAAGGTGGCCTTGGTCAGTTGGGATAAGATTTGTTAGCCGCGGGAACATGGCAGTCTTGGTTTTCGAAATTTGAAGGATCACAATACGTCATTTATGATGAAGCTGAGTTTTAATATTGTGACAGATTCTAAGGTTTTGTAGGTCTAGGTACTTCGAGCCAAGTATAGGGTCACTAGAGGTTTGCTAGAGACAATTTCTCATGATAGATGCTCTTTTCTGAAGAGAACCCTTGCGGAGGCTTCGCTACTTGTCTGGGAGAACCTATGTAACACCCCTATCCCGTGTCTGTCACCGGATTAGGGTTAGAAGTATTACCAGATAGATCAGAAAGCATTTACAGAAATTCATACATTCATTCATCATTCTCGAACATAGTGTCCCTTAATACGGTCAACGTGACCTTAAATATCCTTATAAACCGAGTCAGGACTAAATCAAAACACATACAAAATTTCATGAACAATCAAAACTTTTCAAAGTTTCAGGGCTTACACGCCCGTGTGGGCAGGCCGTGTGCCTCCCACGGCTATTAGACACACCTGTGTGTCCTCCCCGTGGTCTATTCTGACTATACTTCCACGGCCACCAAGCACGCCCATGTACCTTGGTCCTTGGTCCCCACAGTCACTAGGCACGCCCATGCGCCACAACCGTGTGACATTATAGGCCATTTTCAAGGCCAAAATGCCACCCACTTGGGTCTTTCCTACAAGCAACCTTTACCAACACTTCTCATGCATATTTCACACCAATAACATACCAAAACAACCATTCTATCAATACATTCAATACCAATTTCAACTATGCCAAATCACAAGACTAAAACTTAGATAATACAAGCGTAATTCATCCAAATACTTACTCAAAGTTTTACCACTTTTAATATCATCTAATCAAACCAAAACATATACCACATATCATATTCATAATGGCAAAATATCATCTTATAACTAGCCAATTCTCATGGCTAGGTTCACATCTCATAACCATCCAAATATCTAGCCTATACATGCCATATTTAGCTATTCACATTTCTAAAATGTACCAAAAAGAGTTTAGTAGTGTGATGACGATCCTTGACGATCCCGAGCCTTCAGTACTTAGACGACCTATAAAATAAAGAAAACACACATACAGAGTAAGCTTTCCAAAAGCTTAGTAAGTCATAAACAAATAAACTAAACATGAAAGACGTATATGAGCACATAGGTACATTGGTCCAACTAAATTTCTTATCAAACTATCACATAATGCTTAATTCATGTACTTGGCCACATTTGCCACATTCATCAACTCAAAAGTCTTTCAAACACCAAGCTCTTCCATGCTTATTTTCACATATCATATTATTATCTCAATATACATACTCATCATAGTAAAATCATGTGGAAACTTACCTTATATACACACTTGGTGTATAAATCAACGTACCTGAAACGGATTCTCTATTTACATAGCCTTACGGATTACAGACTTGCCCGTTGAACCGTACGGAATCTAGTAAGATACTCAAGATGCTCAGAATAGTCGTACAATGCCAATGTCCCAGACGAGGTCTTACATGTACTCGGATATCGATTCCACTGTCCCGGATAGGGTCTTACACTAATCAATACGATGCCGATGTCCCAGACATGGTCTTACACGTAAAGCTCATATCGATGCCAACGTCCCAGACGTGGTCTTACACGTAAAGCTCATATCGATGCCAACATCCCAGACGTGGTCTTACACGAAATCTCAAATCAACGCCAACATCCCAGACGAGGACTTACATGTTCAAACAGAACAGATACCTATGTCATGACATAGCTAATCCTACCTATTCCTAGGTTCGTAAGGGACTTCTCGAACATTGTCACCATATCGATCTTATCTCAAAATTCATATACAGATCATATCGTAATCATTCATCTATAGCAATAGTCATAGGGATACACATAATTCATTACTAATACGTTTATTTGCATAATGACTTACCTTGGATTCGGTTTAACAAAAACGAAAACGGCTACTCGGTTACTTTCGCTTTCCCGTGATCTAAGTCTGTTTTCCTCAGTTCTTGATCTAAACATATTCAGAATTAACCCTTTTATTCACTAATTCATTCAATTCAATCCATACACATATATTTAGGGCTATTTGCAAATTAACTCTCACAATTGCACAATTTATTAATTTAGTCCATTTTTCTCAAAACATCAAATTCACAAAATCAACCCATACTCATGCTTAGCCGAATGTTCCTACATCTCATACAAGCCCATATTTTTCATCAAATTTGTAATTTAGTCCCTCAAATTACTACTTTCTCAATTTAGCCCTAATTAGCTAAATTCATCAAAAATTCAAGAACAAAGTATGTTCACCTAGCTCAAATCTTTCATTTAACACCATAAATCAACACAAAGCTCAACATATCATCAATGTCATATCTCACAACATTATCAATACACAAAATTAATACATGGGTTTTGTAGCTCTCAAAGCAACGATTGCAAAAATGTAGAAATTATCGAAAACCGACTAAAAACTTACCTTGAATTTTGCATGTAAGTAGCTGAATATGTTAGGCTTCAAAGCTTTCTTTTTTGTCTTTGTGTTTTTCGGTCAAAAGAAGAGAAATAAAAGATGAACACTCATCTTTTTGTTTCATTAATCTAATGTTAATAATTCAATTACCAAAATAGCCTTCATTCATATAATTAAAACAATTATACAATATGGACATTTAAGACTTTTATCCATCCACTATCTATAAGTTGGCTAATTTGCCATATAAAGCCTCCACTTTTTGTAATATCCTAGAATTAAGGGTTCTGCATTTTATGCTATTCTATGTGTTTGGCTTGTTTAGCATGTTATTTTGGTGTGTTTGGGGGTCTTGGGAAGGCTCGGGTTCGAGCAGAACGTTAGAAAAAATCGCTTTTTGGGCACTTTAGGGGGGAGAGCTAGTAGAGGCAGGCTTTAAGTTTATTTGTATGTGCTTGTTGACACAAAGAAGCTTGTGCCCAAGTGGAGGTGGCATCACTTGTAGGAGCAAAAGGGGAGGAGTTCGAATCCCATATGCCACATTATGGAGCTTTATTTTTTGCGCCAAGATGGAGAGGAGATGGCATTCGACTGGGACTCTTCTAAGAGGAGTTTGAATGAGTCAACAAGTTCAAATTGGATGGTGGAGAGGTGCTCTAGGAGTTTGAATTAGTCAACCAATTCAAATGGGTGATGGAGAGTGAAACAAGGAGTAAATCGTGGGAGTGGGGAGTAAGGTGATAATTGGCCGAAAATGGGAACTTGGAAGAGGGGGTGAAATTCGGCTAGGGGGTGTTTTAGGAGGCATTCGGCCATATGTGGGGGGTGCTGAATTTGAGAGAGAGCTCTTTTGATTTCCATTTTTGGGTTTGCCTATTTCTTTTAAGTGCCGAAAAGTCTATAAGTGCATCTTAGTTCTTTTACTTCTTTTTACATTTTATTCTTAAGTGCTTTCGGGTTTTCTTTTGGTCATTTTTTTTCCTCATCCCTTTCTTCAATTCTTCACAAGCCGAATTATCTTGAAGCCACTCCTTGCTGAACCACCCTCTTACCATTCTCTTTCGATTATCACCATAACCGAACCTTACCTCACTGATATCATCTCCCTTTTTATTTCTATTCTCTTCCTCTTCTACACTTTTTTCTTCTCATAGCCGAAACCTTGAAGGAGCTTCATTGTCATCCTTTTATTCTCCTCTTAAGACGAATAATCCCTTTGTCCCAAGCGAATCGAGTTCACCTCGTTTATTTGATTGTTGAGGTAATGTTCTTCTTTTCTCTCTTTTCATAAAAACTGAATCTTCTTCTCCTTCTATTTCTTTCGGCTTCTTTCTCTTTTCTTCTCTACTCCTCTATCTTTTTCTTCACTAATCGAATCTCTGTTTCTTTTTCATCTCGAATCGATGCTGCTCGTATAGCCTAAGGTGTGAAGGGCTATTTTTCTCTGCCAAATCTATTTTGGCTTTTCACCACCATTATCAACGCAAGGTAACTTTGTGCAATACCTTTTCCTTCTCTAGGTTTCTTTTAAGCCGATTACTCAAGGGCAACCTTTGACTGCTAGGCCGAACCTCTGCTTCTCTCACGACTCATCTCGGATTCGAGAACGAATCAGTTGTTGTGTGATTCATCACTCATCAAGGTAAGGAGTCATTTCTTTTCGGGTTTCCGCTATTATTTCCTTTGCGTTGCAGTCTGCCTTAACCAAATTTCCTTATTAGCCAATCAGCGTTTCTTTTTGAGTACTGATCAAGGCTCTCTTCAAATGCGAATGGCAGTCAATCTAAAGAGGGGAGTGGACCCGTAGTCTCTACTCCTAAGTTTAAGCGACGTGCTATGTCGGCGGTTCGAGACTTTCCGCCAGGCTGTGGTAGGGAGCCGACATCTGCCTAGGATAGACAAATCGCGGTTGTTTCTTCTAGTGAGAGTGTCGTCGATCAAGAGTGTATAGTTTTACGCGTAATTAGGTGTGTAATGCTCACACTTTTCTTTATTATTTTGCGATTAATAACTGTGTTGGCTGAAAGCTGAAATGACTATACAGACAGTCGAGATACCCTAATGGGTAAGGTTGGAGATACCAGGTAAGTACCGATATGATTGCCTTTCGTATAACATGATTATGTATGATTTGATTATCTGTTGTATATTGTTAATATGTTTGCATGGGCTTTGGGATATGATTGAAAGGGGAAGTGTGATTCAGTGACTATTGTCACAGTGGTCTGGGACCACAGTGGTTTGGAACCACGTAAGCATATGTTTATCAGTGATTGTCACAGTGGTTTGGTACCACAGTGGGTTGGCCCCACATATACTTATCAGTGATTGTTAAGTGGTTTGGTACCACAGTGGGTTAGCCCCACGTATATTTATCAGTGACTATTGTCACAGTGGTCTGGGACCACAGTGGTTTGGAGCCACAGTGGCTTGATGCCACGGGTGTTTAGTTGATTCAGGTGACGTAGAGGTTGGAAAACTAGGTTGGGCTGGGTTGCATTGCATACACTCTTTGACATGCCATGTTGATAGGGCTTAGGCCCAAATTGCTTTCGTAAGGGGAATTACACACTGAGTCTCGGTGACTCACCCCTTGCTTAATTTTGCAGGTAACTCCTAGTTGCGGATCTGGAGCCGAGGTGGACTACGAGGTGGCCATGCATTACTTCTTACGTAAATCCATTTCCTTTATTTAAACTTATTTTAATTTGGGTTTTTGTTATGTAATAAGGCCTCCGTAACTTTGATTTGGGTTTTGACTTTAAGCTGTTATTACATATTTTATGAGATGTCAAATGTGGAGCTTTTCTAAAATAAAAATATAAACAAACATTTTCTTTTCAAAGTGTTAACAAAGGATGACAAGCGAATAACTATTTAATTTGGAAATTTTCTTAAAACCGCAAATATTGTTTTCAAATGTCACGTTTATGAAATTCCCTAATTTCGGTTTTCGTGATACAAACTTGTTTTCGATTGTTAAGATTACTCATAAAAAATTTTACAAGGAAGCCTTAAAGCTGAATTTGAATTTCAAATGCTAACACATCGCGAAATTTCTCCTATTTCAAAAGACCTTAAAACAACCTTTCTATGTGACATACCAGATCCCGTCGTACCGTTTAGGCTGGGTTTGGGGTGTTACACTTTTACAAAGCCACAACTCATTGATACTTCAACAAATAGCAAGCAACTTTCACATTCAATGCAATTTCATCCTTTTGTCAAATTAAACACACAAACGGACAAATTAACTTACGGAAATTTAGTACATGCTTAGTCACATATCAACGGCACAGAAAATAATATTAAAATATTATACTGGCTCGGATTTGTGGTACCAAAACCACTATTCTGACTAGGGTATAAACTAGACTGTTACAATTCTCCCCCTAGGGATTTTCATCCCCGGAAATCTTACCGTTAAATAGAGTCGGATATTGTTGTCTCATTGAATCTTCCGATTCCCATGTTGCCTCTTCAATTCCGTGCCGATTCCATAATACTTTCACTAATGAAATTTTCTTATTTCTCAACTCTTTCACTTCACGAGCTAAGATACGGATCAGTTCCTCTTCGTATGTCATATCAGATCGGATTTCAATTTCAGATGGGGCAATCAGATGTGACGGATCGGATCGATATCTACGGAGCATTGAAACATGAAATACATTATGAATCTTTTCTAACTCAGACGGCAACTTTAATCTTTACGCAACAGGCCTGACACGTTCAATTATCTCATACGATCCAATGAATCTCGGACTCAATTTGCCTTTACGTCCGAATCGAAGCACTTTTTTCCACGGAGACACTTTCAGAAATACTTTGTCGCTGATTTCAAATTCTATATCTTTCTGTTTCAAGTTTGCATAAGACTTCTGACGATCAGATGCTGCTTTCAAGCAATCCGAGATCAGTTTCACTTTCTATTCTGAATCTTTTATCAAATCAACCCCATGTAGCTTATTTTCACTAAGCTCGATCCAATACAGAGGTGTACGACATTTACGTCTGTACAAAGCTTTATAAGGTGCCATTTTGATACTTGACTGAAAACTATTGTTGTATGCAAATTCAATCAAAGGCAGGTACTATTCCCACGTACTGATAAACTCAAGTATACAACATCTTAACATATCTTCGAGAATCTGAATGATCCGTTCAGACTGGCCATCTGTTTGCTGATGAAAAGATGTACTGAAGTGTAATTTCGTGCCCAAAGCTTCTTGCAATTTCTTCCAAAATCGTGATGTGAAACTCAGATCCCTATCTGACACAGTAGATAATGGCACCCCGTGCAATCTAACAAACTTGGAAATATAAAGCTCAGCTAATATATCAAGTGAATAGTCAGATCTTACCGGAATGAAATGGGTAGATTTCGTCAATCGGTCAACTATGACCCAAATCACATCTTTCTTTTTCGGAGTCTAAGGCAAACCAGAAACAAAATCCATTGTCACTCTATCCCATTTCCACTCAGGAATTAGAATCGATTGTAGCAACCCAGACAGAACTTGATGTTCAGCTTTCACTTGTTGACAGATTTAGCATTTCGAAACAAAGTTAGAAATGTCTCGTTTCATACCAGACCACCAGTAGTGTCGTTTCAAATCATGATACATTTTAGTACTTCCCAGATGAACAGATAAACTACTATTATGAGCTTCACTCAAAATCAACTGAATCAACTCTGAATTCTCGGAACACAGATACGATCCCGGAATCTCAAAAATCATCAACAATTTGAAATTCAGATTCGGAATTCACTTTACACTGAGCTCGTTTCGCTAGAAATTCATTATCAGATTTCTGAGCATCACATATCTGCTGTATAAACAACGGTTTTGTTTTTAATTCAGCTATCACAAAACTGTCATCAGTCAAATCTAACTGGGCATTCAGTGCATATAGTGCAAACAATGATTTTCGACTCAGTGCATCTGCAACAACATTTGCTTTACCCAGATGATAATCTATCACAAGCTCGTAATCTTTCAAGAACTCAAGCCATCTTCTCTGACGCAGGTTCAAATCTTTCTGAGTCATCAGATATTTCAAACCTTTATGATCTGAAAGCACATGACATTTCTCGCCATACAGATAATGGCACCAAATCTTAAGTGCAAACACAATTTCAGCGAGCTCAAGGTCGTGTGTCGGACAATTCTTTTCATGAGGCTTCAATTGTCTCGAGGCATAAGCTACAACTTTGCCTTCCAGCATCAAAACACATCCCAGACCATTTAACGAAGCATCACTGTATACAACAAATTATTTACCTGACTCTGGCTGTACTAACACTGGAGCTTCTGTTAACAGAGTTTTCAACTGATTAAAACTTTTCTGGCATTTATCCGACCATTCAAATCTAGCATCTTTCTGAAGTAATCTAGTCAACGGAGTAGCTATTGTTGAAAAACCTTTTACAAATCTACGGTAATAACCAGCTAGTCCCAGAAAACTACGGACTTCAGATACATTCCTCCGAGGTTTCCAATCCAGAATAGCAGAAATCTTACTCGGATCCACTCGGATTCTAGAAGCTGACACAATATGCCCCAGGAAACTAACCTCGTGTAACCAGAATTCACATTTGCTAAATTTTGCATACAATTGCTTTTCTCTCAGAGTTTGCAACACAATTCTCAAATGTTCAGCATGCTCATTTTCATCACGTGAATAAATCAAAATGTCATCTATGAACACTACCACAAATCGATCTAGGTACGGTCTAAAAATTCTATTCATCAGATCCATAAAAATAGCAGGAGCATTGGTTAGTCCAAATGGCATAACTAAAAATTCATAATGGCCGTACCTTGTTCTGAAAGCAGTCTTCGGAATATCTGAATCTTTTACTCTCAATTGGTAGTATCCTGATCTCAGATCAATCTTGGAAAATACAGTAGCCCCTTTCAACTGATCAAATAAGTCATCAATTCTGGGCAACGGATATTTATTCTTTATTGTCACCTTATTCAACTGACGATAATCGATACACATTCTCATCATGCCATCTTTCTTTTTCACAAACAGAACAGGAGCACCCCAAGGCGAAAAACTTGGTCTAGCAAATTCTCTATCGATCAACTCTTGCAACTGTGACTTTAACTCTTTCAATTCTGTTGGTGCCATTCTATACGGAGCTATCAAAATAGGTGTAGTACCAGGCAATAATTCAATACCAAACTCGACTTCATGAATCGGAGGTAAACCCGGTAACTCTTCAGGAAACACATCAGAAAACTCACAGACAATAGGTAATAATTCAACTTTCTTTTCGGACACTTTCGAATCAATTACATAAGCAAAATATGCCTCATAACCCTTTTTCACATAACTTTGAGCTTTCAAAACAGATATCACAGCATGCAACCCATTCAAATTATCAAACTCAACTCGTACAATCTCATTATTCGGACATCTTAAGTTAATAGTCTTTCTTTTACAATTCACAACAGCATCATGCAAAAAAAAACAGTCCATACCCAAAATGATATCGAACTCATCAAATGGCAAAAGCATCAGATCAGTAGGAAAACAGATATCTCGAAACATTAACGGATAGTTATTGCATACTTTGTCAACAAGGACACTTTTACCTAAGGGGTTCGATATTTTTATAACAAACTCAGTAGACTCTACAGACAAAGCCTTATTGAATACTAAATTCATGCATATATATGAATGCATAGAACCAGGGTCTATCAATGCAATCACAGAAGTATCATAAAGTGTAAAAGTACCAGTTATCACATCAGGTGATGTAGCTTCCTCGTGAGCTCGAATAGCATACGCTCTGGCAGGTGTTCTAGCTTCGGATCTGACAATATTGTCTCTCGTAGTTCTCTGACTACCACTGACATTTCTCGCATTCTTCAAAGGTTTACCTCTCACATGTGCATTATCAAATCTCAAATTCTGAACAGTCTCTAGCTCAACAGACTCAAGACAATCACGGATAAAATGGTCAAGTGACCCACATCTGAAACAAGCTCTATCATTAAGTTTACAACTTCCCAGATGCCTTTTTTCACAATGTTTTCATTCAGGTCTCTCAGGTCGAACATTACCAACACTGGCCACTGAAGTTGCTGGAGTTTTGGAAACCATTTGCGATCTAGCTCGATTCCTGTTCAAATGTCCCACATTATCTCTAGAACGACTTTGATCATCTCTGAATCTTTTCGGAGCAGTCTGAAATGATTTACTCTGAAATCTCTTTCTTATATCTCGAGCTTCAGACTCAGCTTTTCTTATATCTTTCCCGAGTGCCTCAACTTTACATGCGCAATCGACGAGTACAACAAACTCTTTTATTTCCAATATCCCGACTAGCAAACGGATATCTTCATTAAGACCGTCTTCAAATCTTTTGCACATTATAGCTTCAGATGATATACACTCTCGGGCATATTGACTTAGTCTGGTGAGCTATCATTCATACCCAGAAACAGTCATTCGGCCCTGTTTAAGTTCCAGAAATTCCTTTCATTTTTGATCGATGAATCTTTCGCTGATATATTTCTTTCAGAACTCAATCTGAAAGAAGTCTCATGTAACTCGTTCTTTCGGAATAACAGAAATTAAAGTTTTCCACCATTGATAAGTTGCATCTCGAAGCAACGATACAACACACTTTATGCATTCTTCCAGAGTCAGAGATATCTCATCGAATACCCGGATAGTATTTTCAATCCAGAACTCAACCTTTTCAGCATCATCATCATTAGTAGCCCAGAATTCTTCGACCCTATACTTACGAATCTTGTCAACCGGAGGCTTATTCCACAAATTCAGATTTGCAGTCGGAGGTATATCAGATGTCTGAGGGGGATTAACCGGGGGCGGGGGTTACGAAACAGTCAGGTTATTTCTTACGAATTGAGTGAACCACTCACCCATCATCTAGAAGAAAGCTTGTTTAGCTTCTCCCTCTTGACCGCTCGTAGCCGATCTCGAATCAGAAGGTGCTGTCCCTTGTGCGGAAGCAGGCGCATTACTTTCTACGTCGTCAACTACAGCTCTTTCGGGATCCATTACTATACGAAAACCACATTTTTTTACACGTCAAGATTCATCACACTATTACAGTTAAAATATATGGCATGTATAGCTAGACTCTGACATGCTACGTTAGTCCGAGAATCGACTAAACCGTAGCTCTGATACCAAACAAATGTAACACCCCTATCCCGTGTCCGTCGCCGGATTAAGGTTAGAAGCGTTACCAGACAAATCAGAAAGCATTTACAGAAATTCATATATTCATTCATCATTCTCGAACATAATGTCCCTTAATACGGTCAACGTAACCTTAAATATGCTTATAAACCGAGTCGGGACTAAATCGAAACACATAAAATTTCATGGAAAATTAAAACTTTTCTAAGTTTCAGGGCTTACACGCCCGTATGGGCAGGCCATGTGCCTCCCACGGCTATTAGACACACCCGTATGTACTCCCCATGCTCTATTCTGACTATACTTCCACGGCCACCAAGCACGCCCGTGTACCCTGGCAGTGGACTATACTGACTTGGTCCCCACGGTCACTAGGCACACCCGTGTGCCACAACCGTGTTCTCATATTCTAGCTATAGACTTTACCCCACAGTCACTAGGCACGCCCGTGCGCCACAACCGTGTGACATTATAGGCCATTTTCAAGGCCAAAATGCCACCCACTTGGGTCTTTCCTACAAGCAACCTTTACCAACACTTCTCATGCATATTTCACACCAATAACATACCAAAACAGCCATTCTATCAATACATTCAATACCAATTTCAACTATGCCAAATCACAAGATTAAAACTTAGATAATACAAGCGTAATTCATCCAAATACTTACTCAAAGTTTTACCACTTTTAATATCATCTAATCAAGCCAAAATATATACCACATATCATATTCATAATGGCAAAATATCATCTTATAACTAGCCAATTCTCATGGCTAGGTTCACATCTCATAACCATCCAAATATCTAGTCTATACATGCCATATTTAGCTATTCACATTTCTAAAATGTACCAAAAAGAGTTTAGTAGTGTCATGACGATCCTTGACTATCCCGAGCCTTCAGTACTTAAACGACTTATAAAATAGGGAAAACACACACACAGAGTAAGCTTTCCAAAAGCTTTGTAAGTCATATACAAATAAACTAAACATGAAAGACGTATATGAGCACATAGGTACATTGGTCCAACTAAATTTCTTATCAAACTATCACATAATGCTTGATTCATGTACTTGGCCATATTTGCCACATTCATCAACTCAAAAGTCTTTCAAACACCAAGCTCTTCCATGCTTATTTTCACATATCATATGTAACACCCCTAACCCGTATCCGTCGTCGAATTAGGGTCACAAGGTGTTACTTAATAAAACTTAAATACTTTGCTTTAAAAATTGTATATACCGATGTATGAATTAATAATCGCAAGCAACCACTGTATTTTCAAATCCTTATTACAATCGATCACATTATAGCAGTCACAAAATTTTATGCATTTTAAAAAAAAATATTTCGAGTTAACCATTAATACATCACATATATACTCTTAGTCATATGTTTCATATCCAATTCGGCTAGCAAATGAAATACCACACAAATTTCTCTTTATAACCATGTTTTACTCAACTACTAGCAACTATCCATGAACAAAAATATATATAATTACTCATGCCATATTTATACAATCAGTCAAATCATACCTACACATTGATCAAGTACCTATGCAACCTTAATACCCTTACTCTATGGACGAACTTAACATTAATGCAACATAGTCGAATATACCATATGCTTACCATTACCACATTTCCAAATCATATATCAATATCACATCATATATATATATATATATATATTTATATACTTCGTAACAAGCTTTCTAACTCATACTATTTCATAGTACATATCATATTTTCCAAATAGCTAAATCAAACCACAACCGATATATATATATATATATATCTCAACCAGGTTTACTTGGTTTGAACTGCATCAACAATGCAAAATCTACCAATGTTAAGCTTAAACCAAGCACATCATATATATATATATACTATATGATCACCTTCCATGTATGATTTAAAGCATGACCAAAATCACATATCTAATAGTAATATAATGCAAGCTATTATATCAAAATGTAGAACCTAAACTTAACCAAAAGAAATAAGCCTTTTTCGCAAGGCTAAGTTATGCTTATAAACAAAACCAAAGTTCATTAACTTAACAACTTAGTCTAACCTATACATGCCTTTTTGATTCAAAACCAAATACATATAAATACCAAAAGGTGTTGATAGTGTGGATGACTTCTCCGAAGATCCTCTGAGCTCGTAGCAGACCCAGAATCTATATAACAACACATTAAAACACACAAAGTAAGCTTGCTAGCTTAGTAA
Organism: Gossypium australe; assembly: GCA_005393395.2. Taxonomy (NCBI): domain Eukaryota; kingdom Viridiplantae; phylum Streptophyta; class Magnoliopsida; order Malvales; family Malvaceae; genus Gossypium; species Gossypium australe. Next base: position 57,617,326 of record CM016615.1, read on the forward strand.
GTCTCAAGCAAGTATCAATGCATAAACGAACATTTAAACATATTAATCTCTATACTTTCAGCATTGAATTTAATCATTCCAACATGTAAATTTTTGCTTAACCGAATACTAGCAATACTTTGACTTAAATATTAGCACCTGTTTACCCTAAACGCATATACCAACAACTCATTGAGTATTATGCTTATTCATAAGTTTCGAGTCAAACAAATTCAATTACAAATACTTTCAAACACTTTTATCATTCATCTTTTCAATAACAATTTAATCTTACATGTGTTATATATATATATATATATATATATATATATATATCTTAACCTCACACATATTAAGCGTTTATACCTGTTAACGATAAGATCATCATCACTAAGTAAAATACTTAATGAATCATTAATTTCATCACATCATACTCAAATATAATGGTAGTGAACTGAGCTACTTCATTTCTTACTAATACAATAAGTTAATTCTTATCCGAGCTTCTAACACATATCATTTAATATGCCATACCTCATTTCATTCTCGACTTCTTCATTTATAGCGAGTCACCGGCATTTAGCCTGCTAGGCATTCAAGCCCGAATTTTCCACCGGCATTAAGCCTGCTAGACCAAAGGTCCGAAATATAAACACCGGCATTAAGCCTGCTAGGCTGTAAGCCCGAAATAAGTCACTGGCACAAGGCCTGCTAGGCTTGAAGCCTGAAATATCAACATAACAAATCGTTCAATGTACATTTCTCAACATTAGCATCTCAAACAATCTATGTAATGCTTATCACTCTCACATAACAACCAAGCATATCTATTACACATTACTTTCAACAAATAAAATTCAATCCAATTTCATACCCCTACATTCGGCCATTTGATATAATTATGCTAAAAATATTTAAATTTCATCATTCATTATATTCACAAATAAGTCTTTAACTTATATTTGCTTAAAGACTTACCTCGGAAGTCGAATACTTTGAATTTCCCGGTTACTCGAGTACTTTAGCTTTTCCCCGATCTAGCTCCTTTTCTTTTTGTTCCCGATCTAATAATATCAAGTAGAGCTCATTCTCATTTATTCTATTTATCTAAGTTCAAAGCTCAAAATTATAAAATTTGCCACTTTAAACCCCAAAGCATTACACTCAAAAGTACACATAATTTAAATTAAAATCTTAAGAACCGAATTTTCTCCTTCATCTATTACATCTATACAAACCGTCAAATTTCATTTTTAATACAACAATTATTTACCTTTCACTAATAAGTCCGTAAGACTCCAAACACCAATTATTAAAATTTTCCACAACATCAAGCCAAAGCCGAATGTTCATAATACATATATCATCACAATTTTTTTTCATTAATCAAGCTACTTAATTCATCCATGAGTTTCTCCTCTCACAAATTTTTTTCATTGAGTAAATCTCCATTAGAGATTGTAAAGAAAACTTAATAGTCTAACATACATATAGCATATTTAACTTAAATCACTCAAACACAAACAAAAATCATATTCATGGCAACTTTCGAAAGGCATTTCTATAGCAAAAATTCGGTCATGGGTTAGCTAACTTGCAAGATGATTACCTCAACTCATAAAAATTATCAAGAAATAAACTTGACCGCTCACCTAATTGGGACATGGAATGGTCGAAAATGGTGAAAATCCTTCTCCTTCTCCTTCTACAAAATTTCGGCAATAACAAGAGTAAAAGATGAACACTTCCTTCCCACTAATGTTTTGTTTTTATTATTATAATCATCTCATATAAATTTTATTATAAATTTCCATTTTATAAAATAAAACATCCACTTAGTACTATTTTATTACACTAGCCGTCCACTATACAATCAAAGTGGCTAATTTATCACTTTAATACCTACTTCAAAGAAGACAATTCAATTTGGCCACCAATTTCATAAAAGCTATTATTCTTCCACTTGTTCAATTTAATCCTTTCACTTAAAATAAACACTCAAACGATAAAAATTTTATACGAAACTTTCACACACATTAAAGCACATATAATAAGCTCAAAATATAACATTTAAATAATTCTCGGACTCGGATTCGTGGTCCCGAAACCACCGTTTTGATTAGGGTCAAATTCGGTCTGTTACATCATATTATTATCTCAATATACATACTCATCATAGTAAAATCATGTGGAAACTTACCTTATATACACACTTGGTGTATAAATCAACGTACCTGAAACGGATTCTCTATTTACATAGCCTTACGGATTATAGACTTGCCCGTTGAATCGTAAGGAATCTAGTAGGATACTCAAGATGCTCAGAATAGTCGTACAATGCCAACGTCCCAGACGAGGTCTTACATGTACTCGGATATCGATGCCACTGTCCTAGACAGGGTCTTACACGAATCAATACGATGCCGATGTCCCAGACATGGTCTTACACGTAAAGCTCATATCGATGCCAACGTCCTAGACGTAGTCTTACACGAAATCTCAAATCAATGCCAACGTCCCAGACGAGGTCTTACATGATCAAACAGAACAGATACCTATGTCATGACATAGCTAATCCTACCTATTCCTAGGTTCGTACGGGACTTCTCGAACATTGTCACCATATCGATCTTATCTCGGAATTCATATACAGATCATATCGTAATCATTCATCTATAGCAATAGTCATAGGAATACACATAATTCATTACTAATACGTTTATTTGCATAATGACTTACCTTGGATTTGGTTTAACAGAAACGGAAACGGCTACTCGGTTACTTTCGCTTTCTCGTGATCGAAGTCTGTTTTCCTCGGTTCTTGATCTAAACATATTCAGAATTAACCCTTTTATTCACTAATTCATTCAATTCAATCCATACACATATATTTAGGGCTATTTGCAAATTAACCCTCACAATTGCATAATTTATCAATTTAGTCCATTTTTCTCAAAACATCAAATTCACAAAATCAACCTATACTCATGCTTAGCCGAATGTTCCTACATCTCATACAAGCCCATATTTTTCATCAAATTTGTAATTTAGTCCCTCAAATTACTACTTTCTCAATTTAGCCTTAATTAGCTAAATTCATCAAAAATTCAATAACAAAGTATGTTCACCTAGCTCAAATCTTTCATTTAACACCATAAATCAACACAAAGCTCAACATATCATCAATGACATATCTCACAACATCATCAATACACAAAATTAATACATGGGTTTTGTAGCTCTTAAAGCAACGATTGCAAAAACGTAGAAATTATCGAAAACCGACTAAAAACTTACCTTGAATTTTGCTTGTAAGTAGTCGGATATGCTAGGCTTCAAAGCTTTCTTTTTTGTCTTTGTGTTTTTCGGTCAAAAGAAGAGAAATAAAAGATGAACGCTCATCTTTTTGTTTCATTAATCTAATGTTAATAATTCAATTACCAAAATAACCTTCATTCATATAATTAAAACAATTATACAATATGGACATTTAAGACTTTTATCCATCCACTATCTATAAGTTGGCTAATTTTACATATAAAGCCTCCACTTTTACAAAGCCACTACACATTGATACTTCAACAAATAGCAAGCAACTTTCACATTCAATGCAATTTCATCCTTTTGTCAAATTAAGCACACAAACGGGCAAATTAACTTACAGAAATTTAGTACATGCTTAGTCACATATCAACGGCATAGAAAATAATATTAAAACATTATACTGGCTCAGATTTGTGGTCCCAAAACCACTGTTCCGACTAGGGTATAAACCGGACTGTTACAACCTGCTTTGGTCAGTGGGGGATGGGAGGACTATCAGGTGTTGGCGTGATCCTTGGGTGCCAAATATATGTCCTTTAGTCAACTGTATTCTCGAGCATTATTGTCTTGATTTAGACTGTTTTGCTTAGTGATATAGTTATAGATGTTGGCGATTGGAATCTTGATCTTTTTTACTTTAGCTACTAGAGAAGGTGATTAGAAGGATAGTAGGGATTCCCCCACCCTACGAGATAGCAGGGGTTGATAAAGTTATTTAGGGTGGTACTTCGACAAGTTCTTTTTCTGTCAAGAGTGAATATCAAAAACTGCAAGAAAGTTCTTGGTGCCTGAAGGAGACGATATGGCGAATTCCATGGAAATATCAAGGACCTCAAGGAGTTGGTTTCTTTATTTGGCTTGCTTTCAAACAACGATTGCTCATTAATACGGAGAGAGTTCGTCAGGGTCTTGGACATAATATGGCTTGTGGGTTTTGTGGACATATTTCAGAGGATGTAATTCATGCCATTAAAGATTTCCATGCAGTGCAAAAATATTTGGAATCAATTACTTCCTGTTGGAAAGCACGATATGTTTTATTGTGGGAATTGCAAGAATGACTTAATGCCAACTTACAAAATATTCAATTTAATTCCTTAGGGGATGTAGATTGGTAGTGCTTCTTTAGGATTATTATATGGTGTATTTGGAAGAACCAAAACCTATTCATTTTTCAAGGTACATCCTGAAGTAGCAGTGAGATCATTAAGGCTTCCTACAGTTGGGCTAAGCAGTATATATCAGCAGGTAAAGGACATGTGATTGAGCCATGCAAAAGAACACCTTATCCAATTTTGATGAGGAATTGGGTTTGTTTGAATATTGATGGTGTTAGACATGAAGCTGGCTTTGCTGCAGCAGGAGGAATTCTGTGAGATCACAATGGGAAGTGGTTATTTGGGTTTAATAGGTACTTGGGAAGTTGTTCAGTATTTGACATTGAATTGTGGGGTATTTTGGATGAGTTGACCTTTCTAATTGATCTGGGTATGATAATGTATTAATATAGTCTAATAGTCTTGAGGCAGTCAAAGACATTCAGGAGAGTTCTATGGAGGGTTCCAACTCTGCTCTGGTCAAGAGAATTCATCAACTGTTGTTACGATTTGGTTGTTGGAGTATTTGTCACATAAAGAAGACAATCAGGATGTTGATAGTTTGGTAAATATGGTCAAGGTTCCTCGTTTGGGATAAGGTCTTAAGTCCATATAGCAGTTTTTATTATACTTCTCACCAAAAAAAAAAAAAAAATGGACCGAATCCATCAATCAAACCAAAAATCAATTTATATATTAATTTAAAATTTTAATTATTTTTTAAAAGAATATTTAAAATTGATAAAAATAAAAAATAGAAAATAAAACAAGTAATTGAAATAATTTTGTTTATGGGTAAACTACCAATATTGTCACTTTTGTTTTCCTTAGGTTACATTTTAGTCACTTATGTTTGAAATGTTACGTTTTAGTCACTTACGTTATAATTTTGTTACACTTTGGTCACTGAGTTATTATTTGTTAATGGTCTAATGATAATCTAACATGGCCCGTTATTTCATCCTATCAAACTAAAAATATAGGTCAAATTGCACCACTAGCCCCTGCACTATTATTTTTTTGAACAAATTTTTTTCTTTATTTTCCTTCTCTTTTTCTTCCCCTTTATTTTTCTCTCTTCTCATCTTCTTCATTGCAGAAGCATAATTTTTGTCCACCAAATAAAGCAAGTCCTTGTTTCTTTCACAATATTCCTAAATTGATTTTCACTTAAAACTAAATACCAATCATTATTATTCAAATCTCGATTTGAATATAAGCTAATTTTGAAATTAAAACTAGATCTAACTAATCAATATAAAAAACTATATCCTTAATCAAATCTAAACATTAATTGAATTCTTTATATTCAAAACAAATTTTTTCCTTTTTCAAATTTTGACAGAATCGTGTAGATTATTCCTTTCCTTTTATTTTATTTTTTGACAACGATAAATTTGATCTAAACCTTCTTGGATATTCCCAAGCAAGCTTGATTGGAAGCCGAGCATGGTTGAACTGAAGAGAGAAAAGGAGAATGGAACCAAACTAGTTTGGGTAAAGTTGAGGGTAACTTTCATATGGTGGTCATTGTAGTCACTGAGAGTGTCGAGCTCATTTGAAGACTCTGTGAAACAACTAGTTTCGTGAAGGCGAGAATGTTGTAGGTAAGGTAGATAAGGTGGTCATGGGAGTTGGTTAGGAAGTTAAGGGAATGGGTTCGAGAAACTTTGTTGAGGGTGGATTGCTATAAGTCACGATTGGCGAGGCCTTCGAGTGAGTCGAACTTGTGGACTAGATCATTGAAAGATTCAAATTGGTTCATCAAAGCGACATTGGATGATAAGGGTTTGTAACTAGTTTCTCCTTTTCTTGTTTCAAAAACATAAAAAAGTTATGTTAAAAGAAATGGAAAATATAGGGAAAAAAAACTACGTTAAAAGAAATGGAGAAGGGAGGAAAACAGAGGGGGAAACAAGTAAGAATGGAAAATAAAGAAAAAAAGGAAAATTAAAAAAACATAAAAGAAAAAATTAAATCGCTCAAAACAAAAAAAATATATAGGGACCAATTATATAATTTAACCTACTTTTTTTGAAATGAAGATTTAACATGCCACATCAGCTTACCGTTATATCGTTAACAATAATTAATGGCTCAATAACCAAAATGTAACAAAACGATAACCTAAGTGACTAAAACATAACATTTTAAATATAAACGACCAAAATATAATTTGAGGCAAATAAAAGTGACTATTTTAATAGTTTACCCTTTTTAATTTATTTTTTTTAATAACTGATTATCTCTTCGGTTTCACCTCCTATCTAATTTTTAAAATATTGCTTAACACAGTATTTCGTAAAAACAAAGTGCTAAAAATAAAAAAAGAAATTTTATTTTAGGAGCAGTCTCTCTCGAAAGAAATTCAAGGGTCTTCTTTTCTCATCAACTTTCTCTCCTAATACAAAAAAGTTTTCCCTCTTTTTTTTTTTTTTTTGCCCCTCTCACTCTAAACAGCCACTAGTTCTACAGTCCACTCCAAGTACTTGAAGAATTTGCCTCACATTTTCTATTACTTTTCAAATGTAAGTCTTTTTTTTTTTTGGGGGGGGGGGAGGGGTTCTGTTGTCGTTTCTAATATCTGATTCTGATTTTTTTTTCTTTAATGATTTTCGAAGAATCTTGCATTTTGTTTTTGTGGGTATCACTTAATTTTTTTCTCCAAACCTTCCATTTTCCAGTCTGGGTTTACTTCATTTCTTTGTCATATGGTTTTCTAGTTATATAGTATATATTGTTTATTCAATGGTTAAATCATAAATGGTTCTTGTGTGTCCGTGTGTTTATGGGTTTTTTTTTTGGTATCTGCTTTTGGGTTGATTCAGTTTGGATTTTATGGTTTCTGTGTAGTATGAGGGTTTGTTTGGTTCTTGAGAAAATGGGAAAGTGGACAAGAATTAGGGTGCCTGTTTAATATTGTATTCTAGTTGCTGAGGATAAATCAAATCAGCTAGCTGCTATTTTGTTTTGTTTTATTCCTTTTTTTGGTGACAATGGATGACTGCATGTTAAGGCCAGAATAGATTTTGCTCTTCATTTGCATCTTTTATTCAACTACTAAGAGTTATACCTGTTACGTGTGTGCTTTCCTTTGGTATTTTTGGGTTCAAACCTCTTGGAATTTTAACTTGATTTCTTGTTAATTTGGTTGGTTGCAATGATTTTGTGTCAATTTTTTACCATGAAATGCGATCCCTTGTTATGTTATTATTGAATTTTCTATGATTTCAGCCATTATATTTTGGTTGACATGTTTAGATGCCTTGACACTGTAATCCTAATAAATTTATTTAGTAATGGCTTTACTTCTGATCTTTTGAATTATGTTGCAGGCTTTAAACTTTGAATTATTAGCTTCTGCAAACATTGGGGTTTTACTTGAGTTTGGCTGCTAGGAACTGTTTGATGGTGGGTGGTTCTTGCTTCTGGTTTAAAACTGGCTGTGCTGACTGCTGGGTCAAGAAGATCTTTCGGTGATTGTTGCTATAATGGTAGGTCTCTGGCGTGAGTTGTTTTGACTTTAGGATTTAGTTTGAGTGTTGTTGGACATATTTGATTAAAGTTGTTTGGTTGAATTGGTGCAGGTTGAAGATTTTGGATGATAGTGAACAACTGATAAATAGGATAAGAGATCTGAGTGTTTAATCTTGAAATACTGTCAACCATGGAGTGTAACAAAGAGGAGGCTATCAGAGCTAAGGGAATTGCTGAACAGAAGATGCAAAATGGCGATATTGAGGGTGCAAAGAAGTTTGCATTGAAGGCCCAGAAATTGTTCCCTGAGCTTGAGAACATAACACAATTGTTAGCTGTATGTAATGTTCATTATTGTGCAAAACACAACCTGTATGGGTCAGAAAAGGATTGGTATGGGATTCTTCAGATTGAACAGTCAGCTGATGAGAGTTTAATAAAGAAGCAGTTCAGAAAACTCGCATTATTGCTTCATCCGGACAAGAATAAATTTCATGGTGCTGAGGCTGCTTTTAAGTTGATTGGGGAAGCAAACAGGGTACTTACAGACCAAACGTCACGTTCTCAATATGATTTGAAGTGTAGAGTCTCAGCAAAAACTGTACCAAAGCCAACTTCTCACCCAACAAGTAGGGCCTCCTCTGTCAATAGTCAGTCCGAGTTTGCAAGCAATTACAGAAATGGTTCTTCAAAGTTCACAGCTTCGAATTCCTTTCAGCAGGCACAGCATCTAACATTTTGGACTCTCTGCAGTGCTTGTGGTTTCAAATTCCTGTGTAACAAAGATTTTCTGAACAGAATTTTACATTGTCTTTCATGTCGGTCTTCCTTCATTGCTCATGACTTGGGTCCTCAAGGATACTCTTGGAGCCACTTCTCCAATCTGAAAGAGGTTCGAAACGAGGGTCCTTGTAAAGCATCTTCGCAACACAATAGTGGCAAGCCTTTTGGTGTCCACTTTCCGCATAAATTTGGAGGGTCTGCTCCTAGTCCAAAGGCAGGAAGCTCTCAGGCTGGTGATTCTAAGAAACAAGAGAAAGTAGGTGTTAGCGTGCAGCAGACTAAGGAGGGTTTTACAGCTCAGAAAGCAGATGAGTTTTCAAATGCGAGGGACAGAAAGAGAGGTATTAAAATTCCTAAGCCTAATTTGCCAAAGCCCAAGAAATCAGGAACTTCAAGAAATGCCAAGAAGAGAACAAGGAAATCAGCAGTGGAGTCTGATGAAAGTTGTGAGACTGCAAGTGGAATTAAAGTTGAAAATGTGGTCAGTCAGGAAGATTGCAGTAATAATACTGGGGTGAATTCAAATGTGAATGGAGGCCATCCTTCTAGGAGATCTTCAAGGCAAAAACAACCTGTTTCTTATGAGGAGAAGTTGGCAGATGATGATGATGATCTTGAAAGCCCCTATAAAAAATCTAAGGTAATGGCAGCACCCAATGCTAATGCAGAAAAGGTGATTAATGAGGTAATGAAAAAGGAAAAATCTGGTGGCTGTACTGCCCCTGCAGATGTATGTAAGAAAGAAGTCAAACAGAAAGCAAGTGCCCCTTCTGAACACACTGTCTCCAACAAGAAAAGAAAAGCTGGAGAGTCTAAGGGAAAGGAAGAGGAAACTGTTGTACTTGATAGCAATAATATGGTGCACCAGTTTGATAGTGGTTTTGAGTCAAGTAGAGAAGTGAATCCATCTCCTCAGGTTCTTGAATACCCTGATCCAGAGTTCAGTGATTTTGAGAAGCACAAGGCAGAGAACTGTTTTGCTGTTAATCAAGTATGGGCTATATACGATACATTGGATGGCATGCCAAGATTTTATGCACGGGTGAAGAAGGTGTTTGATCCTGGCTTCAAGCTACGAATTACTTGGCTAGAGCCTGACCCAGAGGAGGCAAATGAGCAGAACTGGGTGGATCTGGATCTACCTGTTTCTTGTGGCAAGTACTGCTATGGGTCTTCAGAAGTATGCATAGATCGTCTAATGTTCTCTCATCGAATTGACCCTATAAAATGTTTTGGTAAATGCTTTTTCTTTGTCTATCCTCAAAAAGCGGAAACTTGGGCTCTCTTCAAAGACTGGGATATTAAATGGGTTTCAGAGCCAGAAAAGCATAAACCACCATACCGGTATGATTTTGTAGAGGTTCTAACTGATTTTGACGAGGAACTTGGCATTGGGGTTGCACATTTGGGTAAAGTGAAAGGATTTGTCAGTATTTTCCAACAAATTGAACGTGATGGGGTTATCTCGTTTCAGGTCTCATCACGGGAGCTATATAGGTTTTCGCATCGAGTTCCCTCATTCAGAATGAGTGGCAAGGAAAGAGAAGGTATTCCTGTGGGATCTTTTGAGTTGGATCCTGCTTGTCTTCCTAGCTACCTTTTTGAGTTAGTTGATTCTGCTGATATGAAGCTGGGTGATCACAACCTAGATAATGCAGAAAATTGTTCTAGCCCTGATCGTCCTCATAATCAAGCAAAAGCTACAATAAATTCAGAGAGGATTCTCACTCCTGTACGTATTCAGAAGAGTGACGTTGAAAAAGAAGCCTCTGCATTCAGAAAGCCTTTGAGGGGATCAAGTCGTACACTTAAGGATCATGGTCAACTTGATGCAGTTCATTATAAGAACGAGGATGATAGTGTCGAAGTTATACCTGATTGCAACTTGAGCCAGCTTAAAGGAAGTTCTATTTTAGGTGATGCTGTTGAGAATATGAGCACCTCAAAAAAGCGTGAGAAAAGTGATCTCAATACAGATTGCTTAAAACCTCAGAGTTCCCCGAGATATTTGAGGAGAAAAGGCAGTCAAGTAAGTGCAAGTCAACATGACACCCAGGAAGATGGCAAGAACTATTCAGTTTCCAATAAATATGAAACGCGTGGCAGTTTTGGTACTACAAAAGGAAGGGATTCCTTAAGTCCACCTATCGGTAACATGCATTTCCATGAGAGGGATGGTAGTGCAGTTGATGTTACTAAAAGCTCCAGTGTCTCTACACTGTTGTCTCCAGCTCGCAAAACTTCAAATTTAGAGTGCCATGACTTCAAAAGGGAGAAATCTGAGGACAAATTTGAGGTTGATCAAATATGGGCACTATATAGTAGGGATGGAATGCCGAAGGACTATGCTCAAGTTAAGAAGATCGAATCTACCCCTGATTTTAGATTGCATGTGGCACTGCTGTCGGTGTGCTCAAGACCCAAAGACTTGAAGCTTCCTCTTTGTTGTGGGATATTTAAAGTTAAATCTGGTCAAACCAAGGTTGTCTCCTGTAATGATGTCTCTCATCAATTAAAAGCTGAGCCCATTGGGAAGAACAGATACAAAATTTACCCTAGAAAGGGGGAGGTTTGGGCAATTCATAAGAGCTGGAACACCACAGATTCAGAATCTGGCAAGGGTGAATGTGACATTGTGGAAGTGTTGGAAGATAATGAGAACAGCAAAAAAGTTATGGTTCTGTCATGTTTAAAAAAACCTAAATCACTTTATAGGGCTCCAAGAAGTCAAAGATCTACAACTAGTGTTGTTGAAATTCCTGAGACCGAATTTGCTAGATTTTCTCATCAGATACCTGCTTTTCAGCACACTGGAGATGATAGTCGCTGGAGAGGATATTGGGAGCTCGATCCCTTGGCCTTTCCTGGTATTTCCTCATCGCAGTGTAACCCAGAGTATGCTCCATATGAGAAAATGGAATGAACTGACAGGAAACTCCCCCCTTTGGAAATGATGCGTGGCCTTAACTGTTAATCATTTTGTTCTGACCAAAATTGATGTTCAGGTCTTTTGGAAAGTGAACTAATTCAAGTATTTAAGTTTTAGTTGCCAACTTGCAGTGATGATGAATTGAATTTTTATATTATCTGCATCAGGGCTTATCTTGAAGCTTTCTATTTGGGTAAAATGAACTGGTTTTTCATGTTATTTGGATATGCAACTGTTTTTTCTGATATGGGAGGGATCTGTTTTTATTCTATTTGGCATTTTTAGTGGTCTTTAGTTGGAATTTGATGCTGTTTTTACTGTTTTTTATTGACTATTTTTGAGTTATCTAGGCTCCATAATCTAAAATGTTGAAAATTCTTCAGAAATTAGGAGTTTCATAGAATGTGCTGTTTGCCTCGTCTTTTACCTCATTATTGCGTTGCAAATTTTAGTATACAAATGTGGTTCATACCATAAATGACATTGTCGGCACCTGCAAAAGTGGAGATAGATGTAGAGCCAAAGCTTTTCTCTTGCGAAAATGCCCCAATTACCATCTCGTGCATTTATCCATTAGTAATTACAATGGAGAATGCTCAACTGTTTTCAAAGTACAATGTTGATGAATTTAAGAATCCAAATGAACTTTTTCAAAGATTCCCATAATGTCCAGGCCTAAATTAGGGCCATTAGAAGCAGAAGATCGAGGAGGGTCATGATGTGCAATGAGTGCTGCAACTAGACCAGCATTGCCTGCTATGCTCGGTTCTGTGAACCATTTCTTCTCCCTTTCATCAGAGAAGTCATCAAATTGATCTGGTCCAGCTACCATTGCTCCCAAAAGTATATTCGGATTTCGATCTTGAGAGTGTAGCCATCTATCACCTTCAGCACAAGAGTGATATTGACCATCCCATGGAATCGATGCACTCCGATGGTGAACATGTGTTGGATAGTGATCTCCGAAGCCAACCATGTAGCTCATCTTTCTCGGATTATCTCCTAGAATGTAATTAATCTGTATAAACGAGGAAACAATAAAAACTGCTGTTAAAGACTTGCAGACTTATGGACAGATTATAGGCTTACCTGAGAAGTAGAGAAGCTTTGTAACATTTCCAAAGAAAACCCATCATTGGTGCAATTCCAACTAGATCTTCGAAAAAGAGTAAGGTAATCATTATATAATTTACTCAAGAAAGATGCCGTCGCTGCAAACTGGAGTGGTCCGCCAGTACCAGGGCTTAAAAGGATCAATCCACCTACAGAAAATCATAGTGATGAAGTGGCTTTAGAAAGCACGCATCCATGTTATGTGCCTAATTGCAGGAATGAGACTTGAATCCTATGTTGAAAGTATGATATTATCTTATGAGGTTCATTTGTTCTCCTCCGTATCAATTCATTTGCTTTAAAAAAACATACATGAAATGGTAATCCACTGAAAATGCTTTACCGGGTGTTCTATTGAAGTTTTGCTTTGAAAGATATGAACACATGAGCTGATTAGTCATGTTGGTGGATAATCCCAGTGCTTTTTCATAAGGAAATCCAAGATCACGAAAGAAACGAAGTCTAGTAAACAAAACCTACAAAAGCAAATATAACAGGAAATTTTTTTAACTCCATGTCTGCACCAAATGTAGGAATTGAACATTATAAAAACCACATGAAACATATTCACTAAGCTTACCGCATTGGCGGCAAGCTTGTTATTCCAATAGAAGATCCCTTTGTCAGTCGTTGTTTCATCATCAGCTGCTGCAGCAAAGTTTGTGGTGGCATAATCAAGAAAAGTATGGTTCCCTGTAGCAAAGAACAACCAAGTTGCTGCCCAGACCAACTCATCTTTGTACCCGGATGATCCGTAAAACTTTCTTGCTTCACCTCCACAAGCATCAATGGTGGTGTAAGTTATGGCTCTGTGAATCAGGTCTTCTTTTGCAGTTATCTCATATATTTGCTCTGCTTTTTTAATCAATCTTTGTGAATATTCATTCTCTTGTTTGAATACTATTGAAGCTGCTGATAATGCTGCAACAATTTCCCCTGCTAAATCAGAAGCTGTCTCATTACAAACTGAAACAGGCCTCTTGTACCTCATGTCTTCAGGCCTTTGCCAACAATTTATATCGTTAGGGACCGGATTTTTGGTGTCATTACCTGCACTTCCAACCTAAAGGCACGTCAACAAACAATCTCAAATGTCAGTATGTCACTGATATCCCATTTTGCCACTTCGAGGCACATAATAGATACAAGGCTTGCCTGTGAATACAATAAGCTAGGATCAGATTTTGCAGTTGGAGGAACGAAGACCTTGAGCAAGTAGTCACTGCCCCATTTGATGACATCTTTTATGTGCTCTAGCTCACCAATATCTGCATATTTTCGATGGTATTCAACCACCGACCAACTCAACAGGGTGATGGTATAAGCTGCAGGGAAAGTAAACTTGATGTTGTTGCCAGAATCATAAAATCCACCAACAAGATCAGCATGGATATTGCTTGAATTTCCATCCTGCAAACCCGAACTTCCTCGGAAACTTATGGGACTGTTACTTGGATAACTCCCAGCTGCAGAAAAAAAAGTGTGGTAAGTTTCCGTGGACGTCAGTGAATATTAATCTACAACAAATTCACAAAGGAAAATTTTTACACTTTTGTGCATCAAAGAATGTTATAGCTTGGTTAAGTGCAAGAGTGAGATTCTTGGAATGCCCATGGTGACGATTGTTTTGAGGCAGAAAATGCAGCAGCAGACCAAGTGCTAGGACAACAAAAGCTAGAGTCAACGAAATATAAAGAAACCGTCTGTAATGTGTTTTATCAGCGATTACAAGCTCAAAAAGATAAGATTTAGAGTAGGGCGAAGGGAGAGAAACATCCAAATCAATTTTTTTGGAGTTGCATTTGGTTGCTGAAGGAAGAAGCCTTCCTGTCTCAGAGCTTGTATGAATAGAACTTACAGGTGATGAGTTACTTGAGCCTGACATGGTTGATGAAGAAAGCTAGTTTGCAGGGAAAAGGAGAAAGAAAATAATAAATGGAAAAGTTAATTGATTGAGAGATTTATGTGTTTTAACGGCATTTCCGATGCAAGGTTTCAGCATATACATGGCATTTAGTTTAACAGTGAAACCAGAGATATGGACAAGCCTCTGCCGGCTGCCTATTCTCATAACATCTTAACTTTTCCTTCAACTTCATGTATTCCGGATATGTATACCACACAGATGTGAAAATCCAAATAAATACAAAAATAAGAATTGCGGATTGCTGAGTTCAAATAATATTGTTGAGATCACTAGCACCTTACTTGCATCTTTCTGTTTTCATGGAAGATCATTTTTGCTTTATAGATATGGTGAATGTTCCATCATGGTTATTACTCCAATATCAAACTTAAGGATCCATTCTGATGAGATTGAAGAGAAAGATGACATTGGATACAGGTGAATTTAAAATGTTTTGTGATCTGTTTGAATTTATACGTAGTAATTGTGCTGAAATCATAAAAGAATAGAAAATCACTATTAATTATATTCAGTTAAAATATGTTTATATAATATTAATAAATTAGTTTTTTGTGCTGTATGTTTTAATTTTTAAAGATAATATATTTGTAATATTTCAAATATAATTTTGAATAATATTTGTTACATTGTTAGGGTAGTTTTTATACTTTACAAGTTACGGGGTTGACGATAATATTATAGGAACATTATAGTAAAATATTAAAAAAGAATTTAAAAAAATACATAATAATTTTTTAAAATTACTTGTAGAATAAAAAATAAAGTATGTATATTAAATATTAACCCATATAATTTATAGTTTAATTATGAGGAAGAAAATTTGAATCATAAAATTGTTATAATATGTAAACATATAATTAATTATTCAAAATCTTTGTATATATATGTGATACAAGTAGGTATGCAAAATTATTTATGAATTAGTTAAAGAAATATTTAGAAATTTGAAAGTATTTTAAAGCATATTATTTAGATTAGATTTTTAAAAACTGAAGAAACGGAGAAAAGGGTTTCAATTTTTTCTGAGAATGAGCAAAACACTTGTACGACTAAAGCATATTAGTTAGTATAATGTATATAATTATAAATATTTGATTTAAGGTTTAAGGGAATAAAAAGACTTCAAATTTTTTTTAAAAAAGAAGCAATTAAGTATTTCCTTTTTTTTTTCTGTACTCAATTGAGCAATTTAACTTTCAAAATGTATCAAAGGCCTAAAATTTTAAAAAAAAAATTAAGCCCCTATTTTTTTTCACTCAATTAGGTATTTGAACTTTCAAAATGTATAAAAAAGACTCAAATTTTTTCAAAAAAACAATTAAGCCCATATTCTTATTAAAAACCAGAAAAAATAAAAACTTTTAGAAAAATTATTAAATTTTAATAAAATATAAAAAATTTAAAATTTATTAAAATTTAGAAATTTTTTAAAAATTGTAAAAAAAATAAAATATTGTAAATTTTATAAAATCATAAAAAATTAACAACCCCTAGTTTTTTTTTCCAATTAAAGTCATCACGTGTCGCAACACAACGTGACATGTGGCGAAAAATGATAAAAAAATAAAAATCAATAAAAATTATCGAAAAATATAAAATGCTCTTTTAATATGATAGTTTTATAGTTTTTTTTTTTATGAATTTATTTTTTTACATTTTGTATAGTTTTCTTACTACTTTATAAAATTTTATAATTTTTTTATTTCTATATATTTTATAATTTTTTACGTTTTTTATAAAATTTTACAATTTTTTTATTTTTTTACGATTTTATAATATTTTTTCTAATTTTAAATAAAATAGGGGCTTAATTACTTTTTTTTTGAAAATGTTTGATGGTCTTTTTGATGCATTTTGAAAGTTTAAGTACCCAATTGAGTGCTAAAAAATAGAGGCTTAATTGTTTTTTTTTTGAAAAGATTTGAGGGTTTTTTCGATGTATTTTGAAAATTAAACTACCCAAATGAGTGTAAAAAAAAAACAGTAGCTTAATTATTATTTTTAAAAAGTTTAAGATTTTTTTGCACCATTAAACCTTTATTTAATTATATGTGTAATTTTTTATATAAAAAATTATATGTGTCATTATATAGAAGCGTAAAATAAAATAATTTGTAAATAAATTTTAATTGTATCAATTTTTTTTTACTGTGTAAATAATGTGTAACCATAAATTTTAATAATAAGTGAGTAAATTATAATTTTATGTAAAGATTAAATGATTAATTATATACACAAATAACATTTATTTTTTGTAAATACATTTGGCCTATATTTGAAAGAAATAAACACTATTTGAAGTTAAAGATATCGTATATATTTATTGACAGTAAGTATCTAATTTAGTTAATGTTGCGATTAAATGATATTATAAAAATGTAATGAAGGGGGATAGTTGTTGTATAAAATTTGATTATAAAATAATTTTACATAATAAAAATAATTTTTTTATCGGAATTCTTAAAACTAAAATTTAAATTTCTTAAAAAAATTAAATTATTCTTAAACAAATAAGTTTAAATTATTCTTAAACAAACAAATTTAAATTATTTAAACAAACAAATTTAAATTTTAAAAAGAATTTTAACTTTTTTAAGGAATAGAGTTTTTTTTTTTTAAGAATTTAGGGAATAAAAGTTTTAAATCATATAAAGCAGTAACTTTGATTTATTAAAAATATGAATGTACGGAATGATTTTTACTACAATGCCAAACCATTATACATGTATAATTGTAAAAAAATGAGAACAAATGTAGCGAATTTGAGTTATCTTATAATTTTTAATTTTAGAAATTAAATTTTAAGTAATTTTATTGGTAAAAAGTATAGTTTTAACTATTGTAAAAATAAATTTGCCTTATGAAAAAAGAATTTACGAATTTTTGTTTGTAATATGGAAATAAATGAAACATGGTAAATTAAAATAGAAATAGGAAAAAGCATTAAAAAGTAAAAGATGTAAAATACTAACATAAATAATTTAAATATAAAATTAAATATTTAATATATTCATATAATTCGATAAAAGATTATAATTCCATTACGTCAAACATTTAATATCCAAAGGATCTCCTTCAAATATTTTTTAAGCTCTTCCTTGTAGTTATTAGACTTGGTAATGGGTTGGGCCACTCGGCCCAGGCTCGAAGGCCAGCCGGAAAAATGGGAGGATTCGGGTAAAAATATATACCCGAAAAATGAGTTTGGACAAAAAAAATGAGGCCCGTTAAAAAAAAAGGGCCAGGCCCTGGGTAAGATTTTTTTGGCTCAAGCCCGGGCTCGAATTATATACTAAATATTTTAATTTATTTTTAATCATTTTTAATTTTTAACTTTACTTTTTTAGTTTCACTCTCACTTTCGTGCCTTCCTCCCCCCATATTCCCAATTCCAGAATCAAAATCCCTAACTCACCACCACCTCCATCGATCCAACAGTGCTATCCGTCGGCGCTACTCACCAGTCACCACATTCATCTCCACCTCCCACCTGCTTCCTCTGTCATCGGCGCTCACCTGGTTTCCTCAACTGACTCAAGTAAGAAATATCATTTTCAATTTCTTTTTGTTTGGTCACCGAGAAAATGAAGGAAAGTTTTGATTCTGTTTTAGTATGTTTGTTTCATCTCTTCCAAAAGTTCATAAGCATTATCTATTAGGCCAACGATACAACAGTAGTTTATCAGAACTCTTTTTGGTTGTAACTTTATCAGAACTCTCTCTCTCTCTCTCTCTCTCTCTCTCTCTCTCTCTTTGTTTCTTTTATGTTCCCCTGCTTTATTCACTCTATTTTTGTGTGGGATTGCTTTGTATGCGGTTCATGGATGGCAAATCATGACAGATAGGGTTTGCGGCACTTACTAGAAATCTAGCCAAGTAAAACACAAGGCAGAGGATATATAAATTCTAGAGAATTTAGAGATAATTTAAGAACACCAAAAATAACATTAAAATATTATATCGACCTCAGATTTGTGGTCTCGAAACCACTATTCCGACTAGGGTCTAATTTGTGTTGTTACATGTCTTTTCTAACTTGTGTTCAATAGTTTCACCGTCTCATTAATGTTTCTGGTTTTTCTCTTCTTTTAATTGCTGGAAGCTACAACCAGCACTGTAAAAAAATCATGTTATACCATTATTTTATGTTGAAAATATGCAAAAGTACAAATGTTTTTGCCATTTTTCCTACTCTGAAACTTACTTAAATTTTGTATCTTCCTTTTTTTTTAGGAATAATTTGGGCTAACATTTTATTATAGTAAATAATAATATGGAATAATTCATATATTATATACAATTGTTGAACAATTATATAATCTTTTGGTTTATTTGGATTTTAGGACTTGAGTTTTTATTACTATGGCTAGTTCGAAGACTCCTATACCTATGGACGATGGGTTTAATGAGTATGAAAGTGCTCTCAAACGTCAAAAGTCTACCATTTCAAAGGTGTGGGATGAAATGACAAAGCTTGAATGCGAGAAAAAAAAATGAATTGAAGGCACAATGTAATCACTGTATTTCTTTGCTAAATCTTCTAGTGGAACCTCTCATTTAAGAGGTCATCTAAATAACTGATTGAAAAAAAAATAATAATGACATCACTCAATACGCCATGGCCACTCAACCATCATTAGGAGGTGGTCTATCTATAAAAAACTACAAGTTTGATGTTGATGAGTGTCGTCGAACTGTTTCTACTTTTCTGTCGTCGAACTGTTTCTACTTTTCTTGTGTGTGGCAAGCATTCATTTAGGACAGTTGAAGAATTGGGATTTAGATACATGATGAGAATTGCTAGTCCTAAATTTAAGAATATAAGTAGGCATACAACTGCTAGGGATGTCCTAATGTATTATGCAAAAGAGAGAGATCATGTGTAACATCCTGAAATTGGGCCTAGTAGGATTGGGCCTTGGGCTTAGGAGTGTTTAAAATCTTCAAGAATATAAGAATGGTGTTTTTTTTGCAAATTGGATTTATTAAGTGGATTTGGAAGGTTACGAGGTTTCTATGAATTCTCGGGTTTAATTGGGCTTTAGGAAAAATTTGAGTATCATCTTGTTGCTTGTGTTAGTTCGGGTATGATTTTTATTGTGTGCCTAATATAGTCTTGTGAAGGCTTGGAATTAATTGGTTTAGAATAATTTTTAGTATGAAGAATTTAGTGAAGTGGATCAAGTGATTATGATGCTTAAGTTAATTTAAGTGCTTAATGTTAACATAAGTGAGCAAGTAGTAAAGTGGTGTTGGCGCATGAGTAATTGTATGAGGGAAGAGGTTCGAATCCCATGGATGGCAATAAGGTGACTTTTATTTTTGCATGTGTATGGCATGTGTCGGTCAACTCTATTTAAGATAAGGTTAGACTTTATCATTTATGGATAGTAGACTAAGGGAATAAGGCAAGTTATTAGTTAAGGTATGGAATCAAGGTGTTATGGAAGGATAAGGGGACATAAGGCTTGATGTATGGGTGATGTTTTGGAAATATTTTTATGGTCATTTTGACCATGTATGTGGACGCATAGATGGCTAGGGGGGTTGGCCGAATATTGTATGGGATTAGGGGGAAGATAGTTGGCCAAATTCTTGGTATTTTGTGCATCTTTTTCCCTCTTCTCCAAAATTATTCTCCTTAGCCGAATGTGTCATTGGCTTTAGGTGAAAACTTTGTTTTTGTTTTGGCTATCATTTTTGACCATATTGGTATTCCTTTTCTCTTCTTTTCCTCTCAAACTCTTCTTTTCTTTTTGGTACCGAAATATCACTACCTTTGAAAGGGGACATTTCTCTTTCATTCTTTTCTTATTTGACCGAATGTGCATCAATATTAAAAACTTTTTCTTTGTTCAATTTCTTCCATAGCCGAAACCATATAGCCTTTTGATCATTTCTCTTCTTCTTTTTCTTTTCCTTTCTCTTTTTTTCTTTCTATTTTGTTAAAGCCGAATCTTTAACCCTTGCTATTCTTTTCCTAAAGCCGAAAGTTCACTTCATTGCCACCCCTTTGAATCAATTTCTCCTGCAAGCTCTTTTGCTGATTTCTTGAAGTAGTGATTAATTGCATCTTAGTCATCTTATTGGTAAGGAGACTTTCGGGATTTGAAGTATTCAAGGTAAGCAACTATAATATTCGGCCAAGGGCCATTCTATGAGTTTAAGTGTTGACCAATTTCGAATTTTGGTTCTTAGGAGCAAATCGACAGGAATAAGGAGAGTTTCGGGGTTGAGTAGACTATGCCAAAAAGGTGTGTAGTTATCGCACTGTTCTACTGTTATTTGTGTTTGTTGTTATATATATAAATATGTATATGATGTGAATAGTAGCCGACAATAATGGCTAAGATGGTGGATACCCATGATGGGTAATCGAGTAACCAGGTCAGTATTTCATGGCGTTAATTTACATATGGGATATGTATGAAATTGTGATGGCATGTGATGTTTATTTGTTCTAGTGATATGTTGTCATGATACATTTATGTGCATGGGGCTTGGGATATAATTGAAGAAGGACAGGGTGTACATATTTATGTACGTGGTCTAATGTTAGCCTCGTGCTACATTGGCGCTTGATGTTAGCTATGTGCTTCATCAAGGTGAGGTGTTGGCTAGGTGCCACATCTTGGCGGATGATAGCTGTGTGCATCACCGTGGACTGAGGATGACCTCGAGTCACCTCGTGGATATTGATATGTAGGGTCACTTAGGTGATCGGTGGCTAAGCCACGACCTTGAGCAGCAGGTCTGCCAGGTAGATGTGTAGCGGTTGGAGGGCGATTTAGTAATCCCCTGGTGTGTGCGGCAGGTACGGGGGTGTGTAACGGATGGATTCTAGGTTGGGTTGGGATGCATTTTTGCATGACTGATTATGTGGATCAATGTGGATATGGGCCAAGCCCAATATGTGAAATTATGTGGATGAATTGCCTTACCATCTGATTTGTGATTGATGTGTGGATGTGGGCCAAGCCCATGTGTGGAGGCATGTGAAATAACAACACACTGAGTCTGTTTGACTCACCCAGTTTTTACCAACATCGCAGGTGATGCATAAAGCTTGGACCGGGTTGGAGTGGATACGAGGTGGCCCATGCAGAAGAGGATTTTCTTTATACAATATTTTAAGTATTTATTTATTGTAATAAGGGCCTACTAAAGTATTTAAGGATTTTTATTATGTTTTAAGTTGGATTGTTGATTATATTAATATCTGAAAATGTTTTATTTTAGCAACTTTCCTTTTAAAATATATGATAAAGTTTTTAACCGAAGAATTTGTAACAACGTAATTCATTTCGGAATTTTAAATACCCAATGTTTATTAAAGGCAATAAATTTTTATGTTTTACTTTAAGTCAAAATATTTTTCAAACGTTTTCTGCAGTGGCATTCTGAATTCGGCCGTGGCTCGTGGGCCGGGTTTGGGGATGTTACATCATGTTAAAGAAGAGTTGGCTAAAGCACCTGGTTTAATTTTTCTAATTTCCGATAATTGGAACTCAGAGTATACTAATGATGAATATAGTTGCATTACTGCTCATTGGATTGATAAAGATTGGAAGCTACAAAAGAGAATCATAAGGTTTAGAGCTTTATTTCCTTCGTATGATGGTTTGAATATAGCGGATGAACTTGTTTTATGTTTATCTCAATGGGACAAGAAAATTTTTAGCATCACTTTGGATAATGCTTCTTATAATGATGATATGGTTTCTTGTCTTAAAAATTATTTTCGTGCGAACCGAGCTATTTTGTGTGATGGTGCTTTTTTTCAAGTTAGATGTTGTGCACATATATTGAATCTTATAGTTAAAGCTGGTTTGGAACTTGCTGATGATGTTGTTGGTACGATTCGAAATGGAACTAACTACATAAAAAAGTCGAGAATTCATAGGAAAAGATTTTATGATGTGGCTGACAAAAGTTTTCATTTGAATGTGACCAAAAATTTGTGTAAGATGTGTGTGTGTGTGATGGAATCCTACTTATTTGATGCTTGAATATTCTCTTTACTATAAAGATGTGCTAGATTATTGGGGCCAACGGGATAAATATTATCAAATATTTGCACTTTCTAACGAGGAGTGGAGAAATGTTGCTATTCTTTACAAATTTTTGAAAGTCTTTTATGATGTGACTTGTGTTTTTTTTGGTTCTAATTATCCAACGACTAATCTTTATTTTAGAGCAGTTTGAAAGGTTCACAAGGTCTTGCTTGATACAGTTAAGTGTCCTTATTTTTTTTTAACTCCAATGGTTAAGTAAATGAAAGAGAAATTTAATAAATATTGGACTGAGTATTCGTTGATATTGTCGTGTGCTGCAATTTTAGATCCTCGTTACAAGCTAAACTTTGTGCAGCATTGCTTTATTACAATCTATGGTATTCATGCTTCAAATTTTGTTGAAACCATTCTTAGTAATCTTAGACTCTTGTTTGACGAGTATGTTAAGAAATCCAAATCCACGTCTTCCTCTTTGGGTGGGAGTTCTAATGTTTCGAATAAAGATCCTATTGATTCTATTTGCATCAACACTGATGCATGCTTGTATTCATGAATTCAATTACAAGACACTGAATTTCTTGATCGTCTAATTTCAGTATCATTTCTAGTTGAAATTCAAAATGAAATTGTGAGTAATGGAAAATATGTTGAATGAAAACAACAAATAAGGTTTCGGAAGGATGACATGTGCGAATTAAACACTTAGAATAGAACCAATGATATAAATGATCGTGACCCAATTCCTATATAGTGAAATAACAAACAAGTCTTTGGAGAAGAAGTAAACCGTGACCTGCTATTTAGCAAAATAGGAACCAACAGAATGTTAGAATGCCATACTTCAGAACAAAGAAAGAAATGATGGAAGTGATAAGTTCAAAAAAGAAAGGGTTTGACGACACAAGGAGAACCTTGATAAGTCCAAGTAAGCTAGACCAAGAAAAAAGAGATAGAATTCTCACACAAAACTAAGAAAAATTCAATTAGCTATCAAAGTTCTGTTTATAGGAAATTTATAGGCACTTTTGTGATTGTTCAAATGCCTATGTGAGACTTTTCATATTCAACCATTAACTAGTATTATTACAAGTAATAACTTCATTTTTAACTCTTGTAAGAAAGCCAATGAGTCATGTCTATTCATTGGAATATGAAGTAGTTGAAAAGGCATGTCAATTCTCCTTAATGAAGACTTAAAGTATCCTTAATGTGTTTGATTGATGTCCCTTCAGCTCCCTTATAACCACATGATAAAAGCTTGTGTAACATCCTCTTAAATGGCACCATGATGAAGACTTAAGACTCCAAAAACGTTCAGACTTGAAGAGTCTCTTTTGGTCCATTAAGCAACCTCCTTAATGTTCTTTTAAAAGCTTTGAAACTGTCCAACTATGAAGAGTCTTTAATCATATGAAATGTCACCTACAAAATAGATATTTAAGATTAAATAATAACTTAAAACACTAATAAAAACAACATATTTAATAACTCTCATGCACACAAATTAAATGAACATGCAACTTAAACCATACTTGAAGTAAATTAACAAATGAGATTATTTGATGCATGACTTATTAAATATGAAAAACACATAATGCAAGTATTAAATGATGCTAATGTATTAATGTAAAGCATTAACTAAAGACACATTCAATAAACATGAAACATAATGCACATTTTTAAAAGATGTAGATGTATTAATGCAAAACATTAAATAAGACACATAATGAAGAAAATCATTGAATAAAGATGCATTTAACAAACAAAACATATAATTAAAATTTGAAAAGTTTGTTCAAACTAATCAAACTGTCACATGCAACACATTCATGAAATTGGATCGTTATCTTGAGTCCAATAAAAATTGGACTTCTCATGCTTGGCCCAAACTTGCTAAATCAACCCTAACATCGCCTCTTTGGGCTTCTTGGATCTAGCCCGAGTCATAAACCCAACGAGAATTTCAATTGGATTTCTTCTTGAATTCTCCTCATCTTTCAACCCAATTGGTATTGACATAGACGGCTTTAATTTTGTTCCAATTGATTCTTCATCAGACGCTCCCATGCATGTATCATCCCCTCCCTCTTCAAAACGATTTGTCCTCAAATCGTCACCTGCATCATAAGAAGATAAATCAGATACATTAAAGCTAGCACTAATGTTGAACTCCTCTGGTAGGTCTAACTTATAGGAGTTGTCATTAATCCTCTCTATATCTTAGAAAGGCCTGTCTCCTCTTGGAAAGAGTTTTGACTGTCGTTGGGCTGGAAATCTTTTTTTACGCATGTGCACCCAGACCCAATCTCCGGGTTCAAACAAAATGTTCTTGCGGCCCTTGTTTCCCTTTGCCTCGTATTACCTAGTTCTTCTCTCGATATTGTCTTTCACCTTTTGATGCAATTCCTTAATAAATTCTGTTTTCTTTTTACCATCTAAATTAACAATCTCATTAGAAGGTAAACGCATTAAATCTAAAGGTGTAAGAGGATTAAAACCATATACAAACTCAAATGGTGAAAACTTCGTAGCAGAATGAACAGTGCAGTTATAAGTAAACTCAACATAGGCTAGACAATCTTCCCACATCTTCAAGTTCCTTTGTATGATTGCTCTCAATAATGTAGACAAAGTTCGATTAACTACTTCAGTTTGTCCATTCGTTTATGGATGACAAGTAGTTGATACTTTGTGCCTAACTTACTCCACAAGGTCTTTCAGAAGTCACTCAAAAACTTATCATCTCGATCTAGAACTATACTTTTCGGAATTCCATGCAATTGAACTTCCTCTGTGAAAAACAAATTTGCTATTTGCATAGCATCATCAATTGTTTGGCAAGGTATGAAGTGTGCCATTTTAGAAAATCCATCAACCACTACAAAAATAGAATCTCTACCATTTTTTGATCTAGGCAATCCTAACATAAAGTCCATCGATAAATCAACCCAAGGTTCTATAAGTATGGGTAAGAGTGCATATAGACCATGAGCTTTAAGTCTAGACTTAGCCTTTTTGCACGTGATACACCTTTCACAAATTCTTTCAACATCTCGTCTCATATGTGGCCAAAAGAAATGTTCTTGCAACACATATAAAGTTTTGATCACACCAAAATGACCCATAAGTCATCCTCCATGTGCTTCATTCACAAACAGCTCATGAATGGATCCCTGTGGAACACAAAGCTTGTTTTCTCTAAAAAGAAAATCGTTATGTCTGAAATTTTTTCCAAAAGCTCCTTTTTCACAAATATACATTTCCAAAATCAACATCAGAATCATATAAGTCTTTAATATACTCAAATCCAAGAAATTTTGTATTTAGAGTTGATAACAGAGTATACCTACATGACAACGCAACAGAAATAATGTTTTCTTTACCTTGTTTGTACTTGATGACATATTTCAAGAAACTCTACCTATTTCGCATATCGTTTGTTCAACTTATGCTGCCCCTTTAAATACTTGAATGACTCATGATTAGTGTGAATAACGAATTCTTTTGGCCAAAGGTAATGTTGCCATGTTTCCAATGCTCGTACTAAGGCATACATTTCTTTGTCATAAGTCGGGTAATTCAAAATAGCACCATTCAACTTCTCACTAAAGTACACCACAAGACGTCCTTCTTGCATCAACACAGCTCCAATGCCTAAACCTGAAACATCACACTCAACTTCAAAGGTTTTAGTAAAATCAGGTAAAGCTAATAATAGAGCATTGATGAGTCGTTCTTTTATCAAATTAAAGGAATTTTCTTGCTCATCTCCCCACTGGAAGATCGAATTCTTTTTAATGATTCTAGTTAAAGGTACGGCCAAAGTACTAAAATTCTTAACAAACCTTCGATAGAAGCTAGCTAGTCCATGAAAGCTTCTAACTTGACTTACATTTTTCGGTCTTGTGATGTGATCCGGCTCGGGTTAGTTGAGTTATTTCACGTAGTTGCCCCGATCATCGACGAGGAGAATGTTCATTGCCTTGAAATTGTAAATTTTAGTTAAGATATGCGGAAGCTAACAAGTAGTTTTGAAAATGAATGGTAGGTTTAGAAAGATGTAGTAGGCTCGGTTTAACAAGAATTAAAGATAAGTAAATTGGTGGTGGTGATGGAAATGGAAAAGGGAACTTAATGAAAGAAAGATTCAACACTATATCGTAGTGTCACCCCGTTTCTTATGTCGTTAAGGTGGTTGGATGAAAAATGGAATAGAAGAACGCCACACCAAAAAGATTGGTGATAAGTTCAAACAAGTCGGGAAGGCACCACTAGCAGAGCCAGATAAGTCAACGAGACTTGTACGAAATTTGAGAGGAGATAAACTCACTCAAGAACACAATGTTCATTTAACAAATTGGAAAATGTCCCTTTTACAAACAAAATGAACAACTATTTATAGTCAATCTAGCTAGCTAGCCGAATGGACACACTACAAACTTAAGGTAACAGCCCGATTTAGGGGCTAGTCGGAACAGTGATCTCGAGATCACTAATCCGAGGTTAGAGAAAATTATTTTAATATTATTTTATGAGTTAGAGTATGATGGTATAAGTGCATGAAAATTTTGGTGCTTTAATTTTAGCGATTTCATGCTTAATCGCGAAAAAGGACTAAATCGCATTAAGTGCGAAAGTTCTATTTTATAAGATGAAGGTGTTTAATAGCTAAAGAAAATTAATTGGAGGTCTTTGAAGTGTAATTAGACCACTAAGTATAGGGTGGCCGGCCATAGGAGACAAGAATTGTCAAAATTGGTCAAAGGTTGTGTAGTAGGTGGATTAAATTGATGAAATTGAATAAAATAAAGAAAAGATGATATCCATATTTTTACTCATCTTCCTCCACCAAAAATAGCAAGAAAAATAGGGGTTTTGAAAGCTCAAAATTTTAGCAAACTCTTCTCTCTAAAAGTAAGTGATTTTAATGGTTTTTCTTGATGATAGTTGTACTTTTGGGACCCCTAAAGGTTAAGCTTTCTAAAGAGAGGACTATCTTGCAATATGCTGAAAAGTTTAGGGATTTGCCATGTGAGCTTTTAAGTTGTTTGCTACATTTTTATGGAAGAAAATGAGTCTTAGTTGTTAGATAAACAACTTTTGTGAAAGGTGTTACTATGAAAACACCTAAATGAACCTTGTTGTAAAGGTTATAAAGTTTGAAGTAAATGTGTGAAATGTTGGGTTTTGATGATAGCCATAAGAGAAATAAATGTTCACTAGGCTTGTTGAAGGTAAAGATTTGATTAGAATTAATTTCTGAGCCTAGGGGTAAAATGGTCATTTTGCCAAAGTCTAAGGGCAAAATAGTAATTTTACCAAAGCATGATTATTGAAATGCTATTATTAATGTGATGATTAAAATGAGATAATTTGCTATTATAGAGCAAGAAGAGCCAAGAATAAACCTCGAACGGGGAAAGAACAAAATATCGGACTAGACCGACAATCTAGCTTATTTTGAAAACGAGGTAAGTTTGTATGTGATAAATTCAACATTTATGCTAGCATGTTTGAGAATGGTTGATATTATAATGATACATGATATTCTATGAAATTGAATATTGGTGTTGAATGAGAAAGATGATGAAAGTTGAGATGTTGAAGTCCTAGTTGGACTATAATAAGTGTGAGAATACTATCTTCAAGACATGAGATGGATAAGGTCCCGTGTAAGACCATGTCCGGGACATGGTCTCGGCACCGAATTGAGATCCCGTATAAGACCATATTCAGGATATGGCTTTGGTATTGAGTATGAGAATCGTATAAGACCATATCCAGGATATGGCATCGGCACTCAAAGGTAACCCCATGTAAGACCATATCCGGGATGTGGCATTGGTTTCATGTTTATGCTAATAATTATGAATATGCATCTTTGAGCATCCCTATGATTTATCGGGATGAATAGATTAATTCAGAAATAGAAACGAGATTTTATTAAAGCTATGTGATTGAGTTAACATAGGCACTCGTGAGTAATTCACGAAGATGCATTTACGATATGTGGCATGGTATGTGCTAAATGAGGGCAAGTATGAGTAAGTATGGCAAGAATCTTATAACTTTGTGTATGGTTAATTAGTGCCATGGATGGATTTTATCATGAGCTTATTATTGCTATTTATTCCCATACAAACTTACTAAGCTTTATGCTTACCCCTTTCATTGCCGTTTTTCTTGTAGTATTGCAAAGTTACCTTGAGAATTCGTGGACGTTAGAGTTGGAGATCACACTACCGATCACTTTTTGGGTATAGCCAAATTAGACTTATTTGGAGTATGGCATGTATAGGACTTGAATGTTTTGGTTATGTCACGTTTGCAAGCCAAATGTGTTGGCTACTATGGTTGTTTTAATTCATTTTGTAAATGGTCATTAAAGTTGGGCCAATACTTGACTAGTTCTTATATATATATATTCACTGATGATGAATCATGAATTTTATGCTTGTGTGGATGCTTTATTTGAGTTAGGATAAGTATAATTGCTATGTAGGGTGGCATTTGGCTTGTAATATAGCCTTTTTAATGTCTACGCGGGTAAACACACGGGTGTGTGTCTAGGCCGTGTGTGATACATGGTTAGCCCCATGAGCGTGTTGATCGACTGTGTGCCCCCTTGTGAGTTAGGTTTACAAGTCAGTATGCTCAGTAGTAAACACACGGGTAGAGACACGGCCGTATATCTCAGCTGTGTAGGAGGCACGACCCTACACATGGGCGTGTGCCCAGGCCGTATGAAGTCTGCACTTGAAGTTAGGAATTTAAATCGACACACGGCCTAAGGACACGGGCGTGTGCCTTGGTCGTGTGACCTTAGTGAGGTGATGATGTAACACCCCAAACCCGGACAAGACACCACGTCCGAATCTGGTATGTTACGGGGAAAAACGTACTTGAGAGGTTTAGATTTTTCATTTAAAAGCGGGGTGAAAACATAGTGAACTTGAAGAAAATTAGAGTAGACTTGGTTGACTAAATTTTTGAAAACTTACCCGGAGTATATAGTTAAAACGAGTTGATTTCAGTTAGTAATTCCAATAGTTTCTTAGTGTTACTTAAAACATTTTTGACTTAGTAGAAAATTGAGTTTGATTTGGAAATCATTTGAATTTGCTTAGTATAAAAACATAGTGTGATACCCGATGGTATAATTTAAAACACGTTGCGTTATAGTTTTGAAATCATTGTCTTTCCAAATTTTTAGTAAAGTTTCATACCAAGTTATTTTGTTAAGCATGTTAAGAATCTAATTAAAACATAACCATCATAAAACATAAATTAAAGGCCTTTTACAAATCCAAATTAAAACCCAAATAAAAATAATTAAGCTAAGGTACCCAAATTGAATAGTTTGAGCAAAACTTTTATTTAGCATGGCATGAGCACCCCGAGTCCATCCCGGCTCCATGTCCGCGTCTACGAGTCACCTGAAATGTCAAAGGAGAGGGTGAGTCGAGTGACTCAGTGCATAAATCCCGCTCCCAATAAAACAACATGCTAACACACATCATACATAGCAACATAATTAATGCAACCCGATCCTAACCATCCGTATCGCCTTTTCTACCCCGTGTGGTACCAAACCACTGGTGGTGCCAAACCACTGGTGACATATAGTCACAATGTGTTACCAAAACACTGGTGTCCCAAAGACACAATATCCGTCATTGTGGTGCCAAACCACTGGTGTCCCAAAGACACGTTTGTGCTACCAAAGCACTGGTGACCGAAGTCACAAATCCAATGATGGGGCCAACCCATCGTGTGATACCCAATCACTAGCAGACGATCCCATATCTCATGTGGGGCCAACCCACGGTGGTGTCAAACCACAGGGACAAGTCGCAATGAGGTGCCCAACCTCTGGTGTCCCAAAGACACAAATGTGCTACCAAAGCACTGGTGACCGTAGTCACAATAATCGGGTGATGGGGCCAACCCATCGTGTGATACCAAATCACTAGCAGACGATCCCATATCTCAAGTGGGGCCAACCCACGGTGGTGTCAAACCACAGGGACAAGTCGCAATGAGGTGCCAAACCTCTGGTGACCCAAAGTCACAAAGTTGTGTTACCAAAACACTGGTGCTCGTCAGCACAAAATATCACTGCTCCCTCCACTCATATCACCCATCAACATACCATACTCATGTGATCATGCATATCATACAAGTCATGCCTATCATGCTAATATGCTTGACTCATACCCCATATCACATACATACATAGTCATGATACCATATAGATCATCAGTAAACTTGTAACAATACTGACTTACCCGAGTCCAAGATCATACCCAAAAGGGTATCCTATCAATCCATCAAACTGCCATGATTTTAATAGGCAAACAGGTTTAATAATAATATCACTAAGTATGGGTGTGTTAGTTACACACCTGGTATACACGAGTCTAAAAATCCCAACGAAAACGAATGCTAAGTCCCTCGATTACTAGCTCCTTCACTTCTTAACTTGGTTTCCAACCAACCCCGAACCACAATGGTCCTTCTAAGACAATCGGCCACCACCCCTTACTAGACAATTGACAGAAGGAAACGGCTCCTCTTGCTTACTTCCACAATCCAATGACCCTATAACGAAGAGATTAGAATCCTTCCAAAATGACCGCATTCGGCCCTTAACTAAACCAAAAATCGATTGAGAAAAGAAAGAAAATAAATGACCATTCGGCCATGGACTTACCCACCTCCAAACGGTTGAAGCAAGAAACCCAACACTCCACTGATATTCGGCCAAGGAAGACTACTAGAAGAGAGGATACTTTGGCAACACAGGGGAGAGATTCGGCTAGTCTCTTAAAGATGAAGAAAACAATAGAATTTTGGTTCAAAGAAGAAGAGAGTTAGACAACACTTGAAGAAAGATTCGGCTCAAGAGGGCAATGAAAGAAGATGAAAATAGGTAGAGTTTCGGCTAGAAGGTTTTTGAGAAAGAAAAGAATTGAGGGTTTGAGAGAACAGGATAATATGGTTTCGGCACAAGTGGAGAAGGTGAGTGAAGAATTTGGTTTAGGATCCAGTGGTATGTTTCGGCAATTAGGAAAGATTTTAAGAAAAAGAAAACAAAATGAGAAGAAGAGAATAGCTAACTCGGCTTAACACAAAATGAACAAAAGAGCAGAAAAAGGAGATGAACATTCGGCCACACACCCAAGATCAAAAGAAACAAGGGAATTTTCGATAGCCTTAAGGAGGTTTTGATTTTCGGTTTACAAAGAAAGAAAAACGAAAAAGAACATACTAGGGAATTCGGCTACCACTGTCAAAATGAGAAGACACTAGCTTACTAACCCTTGACCGAAACAACCAAAATTCCAAAATGAATTTCGGCACAACCCCTCCTCACTTCCCAAAACCGGCCACCTTCTCCCCCAACTCCCCAACATTCGGCCAAATCCCCCTATTCACTCCCAACCACAATTTCAAATAAGTTTGAACAAGTCATCCTCCACCAATTTCTCTCCACCATCCAAGTCACCCCTTGACCAAGTCCATGGTAGAATTCAAGTTGCTCTCAACCTCTTCCTCCATGCCGTCCAAAATGAGTGACAAAATAGGGGATCCTGCAGCTTGAACTCAGGACCTCCCCCTTGTCAAAGGAGTCACACCCAAGCTCCATGTGGCGTCACTCCTCTTGCCACTTTGCCAGCTCTTCATTTGTGCAATAAAACACCAAAGAAAACTCTTATACCCCAACTCCAACAGCTCCCCTGACTTAACACCCAAAAACCAAAATTTTCCCATTCACTCAGGCATACTCCTAGACTTCAATCAAACCCCTAAAACACCGAAATAGCAACACAGCACACTAAACTCATGCAATAACATGCAACAACAAAACAGCCCCTAACCCGGGATATTACAGTTCTACCCCCTTAAAATAATTTCGGCCTCGAAATTACCTGATCAAAAGAGTTGCGGGTATTGCTGTCTCATCATATCCTCGGGTTCCCACGTAGCTTCCTCCACGCCATGATTCCGCCAAAGTACCTTAACCAAAGGCACAGACTTCTTACGCAGAACCTTCACATCCCGATCTAGAATCTGCACAGGTTCTTCTTCCATAGTCAAGTCTGGATTCACCTCGATCTCTTCCACTGCTACCACATGTGACGGATCTGAACGATAACGCCGAAGCATCGAAACGTGAAAGACGTCATGAATCTGACTAAGCTCTGCTGGCAACTCAAGCTGATACGCTACTGGTCCCACTCGTCTCAGTACCTTATACGGCCCAATAAACCTCGGACTTAGCTTGCCCTTCTTCCCGAACCTCAACACCTTCTTCCAAGGCGAGACCTTCAGAAACACTCGATCCCCCACAGCAAACTCTATATCTCTTCGCTTAAGATCGGCATAAGACTTCTGCCGGTCCGAAGCTTCCTTTAATCGAGCCTGAATCAACTTAACCTTGTCTTCTGTCTCAGCAACCAACTCGGGTCCCAACAACTGACGTTCACCCAACTCCGTCCAACACGTAGGTGAGCGACACTTCCTACCATACAACCCCTCATACGGTGCCATCTTGATGCTCGCTTGATAACTGTTGTTGTAGGCAAACTCAGCTAATGGTAGAAACTCCTCCCAACTACCCCTGAAATCCAGGACACAACCTCTCAGCATATCTTCCAAGATCTGAATGACCCTTTCTGATTGACCGTCAGACTGCGGGTGAAAAGCTGTGCTGAAATCCAAACGAGTACCCAGAGCTTGGTGCAATGCTTTCCAAAACCTTGACGTAAACCTGGGATCCCTATCCGAGATTATCGAAACTGGCACACCGTGCAACCTCACTATCTCTGACACATACAGCTTCGCTAGCTTCTGAAGTGAGTAGTCAACCCTCACCGGAATAAAGTGAGCTGGTTTAGTCAGACGATCCACCACTACCCAAACTGAATCCTTCTTGCTTGGCGTAAGCGGTAACCCACTGACGAAATCCATGGTTATCCTTTCCCACTTCCACTGAGGAATCTTCACAGGCTGAAGCAAACCCGACGGCAATTGGTGTTCAGCCTTGACCTGCTGACATGTTAGACACTTCCCAACAAACTCTGTCACCTCTTTCTTCAGACCAGGCTACCAAAACTGCTCTCTAAGATCCTTATACATCTTACTACCTCCAGGGTGCATAGCATAAGGACTGCTATGTGCGTCCTGAAGAATCTTCTGCCTCAGCTCAACATCTTTAGGCATGCAAGCCTTACCTTGGAAACACAGAACCTCATCACCAGACAAGCTGTAACCTTCCAAACCACCATTCTGCACTTGTAACCTTCGCGCACTCAGAACCTCATCCTCTAGCTGTTTCTCTCTGATCTGCTCAACCCAAGTAGGCTTAACCTGCAGTTCTGCCAGAATACTCCCGTCGTCATACAAGCTCAAGTGGGCAAACAATGCTCTTAAATCCGAAACAACCTTACGGCTCAACGCGTCTGCCACCACGTTAGCCTTGCCCGGATGATACTCGATCGAACAGTCATAATCTTTTAGCAACTCAACCCATCTGCGCTGCCTCAAATTCAAATCCTTCTGAGTCAGTAGATACTTCAGACTCTTGTGATCTGTGTAGACTATCGATCTTTCTCCATACAGGTAGTCCTCCAAATCTTTAAGGCGAAGACTACAGCCGCTAATTCCAAATCGTGCGTCGGATAGTTGATCTCATGCGGCCTCAGCTGTCGAGAAGCGTAAGCCACAACCTTACCTTCTTGCATCAGCACACAACCCAAGCCCGTATGTGATGCATCACAATAGACTGTGAATTCCTTACCAGCCTCAGGTTGAATCAAAACCGGAGCCTCAGTCAAAATCTTCTTAAGCTTGTCAAAGCTTTCCTGCTGTTCCTCAGTCCATACAAATGGAACTTCTTTCCTCAGTAACTTGGTCATCGGCGCTGCTATCAACGAAAAACCCTCAACAAACCTTCGGTAGTATCCGGCCAAACCCAGAAAACTCCGAATCTCAGCCACTGACCTAGGTGGCTTCCAATCCAAAACTGCCTCAATCTTACGAGGATCTACTCGAATCCCCTCAGCCGACACTACATGACCCAAGAAAGTCACTTCTCTAAGCCAGAACTCGCACTTACTGAACTTAGCATAGAGTTGCTTCTCCCTCAGAATCTGCAGCACCACTCTCAAATGCTTATCATGCTCTTCCTCTGTTCTTGAATACACTAAGATGTCGTCTATGAAAACCACCACGAACTGATCCAGATACTGCTGAAACACCCTATTCATCATATCCATAAACGCTGCCGGTGCGTTAGTCAACCCGAACGGCATTACCAGAAATTCGTAGTGCCCATACCGAGTCCGAAACGCTGTTTTATGGATATCAGCCTCCTTAACCTTCAACTGATGATACCCAGACCTCAAGTCGATCTTCGAGAATACCGCAGCACCCTTCAGCTGATCAAACAAGTCATCTATCCGTGGCAACGGATACTTGTTTTTAACCGTCAGCTTGTTCAACTGGCGGTAGTCTATACACATCCGCATTGTGCCATCTTTCTTCTTAACGAATAGTACCGGCGCACCCCACGGCGAAACACTTGGCCTGATAAAACCTCGATCTAATAACTCCTGGATCTGAGCCTTAAGCTCTACCAATTCCTTTGGCGCCATTCTATACGGAGCAATAGACACTGGCGCAGTCCCGGGTAACAGGTCTATCCCAAACTCCACCTCTCGATCTGGCGGCAAACCCGGAAGCTCCTCAGGAAACACATCAGCAAATTCCTTAACAGTACGAACCTTCTCAACAGCAGACTCTTTAGCCTCCAAGGTATACACATGAACTACATACGCTTCACAGCCCTTCCTGACCATCTTCCCTGCTTTCAAAGCAGATACCACATTTGATAAGTAATCTCTCCTATTACCTATCATAGCCACTTCGTCACCATCAACCGTCTTAAGAACCATGCGCTTGGCCGCGCAATCCAACCTCGCCTGGTACTTGACCAACCAATCCATCCCAAGAATCAGATCGAACTCCCCAAACGGCAGTTCCATCAGATCAGCAGCAAACACTACCCCTTGGAGTTCTAGGGGTACCTCTCTAAACAGTTTATCTACTACTACAGAGTGACCTAGAGGGCTAATCACAGTCATCTGCCTAGAAGATATCTCAGAGTCTAAGTCCATGGTCTCTACTATACTACTGGCAACATAAGAGTGCGTCGAACCCACATCAATCAAAGCAGTATAAGGAGAACCAAAAATCAAAAACTACCGGTTATGACGTCCGGTGCGTCGCCCTCCTCTCGGCGCCTCGCAGCATACACTAACCCAGGCTGTCTGGCATCAGAACTACCCGCACCTCTGCCCGGTGCTCCACGGCCCCGACCAGAACCATTACCACCTCTGCCATTACCACGGCCCCTCTGCGGTGGCGGTCCATTACCTCTGAACTGATTACGACCCTGACTCTCAGACTGAATCCTGGCCAACCTACGCGGACAATCCCTCACACGGTGCTCCAGAGAACCACACTCAAAGCACCCTTTACCTCCAGTCCAGCAACCACCCCAATGAGATTTCCCACACTGATTACACTGCGGCGGTCCCTGCCTAGCAGCAACAATCCTAGCAGATTGATTCGGCCCACTCGGTCTAGCCCTCTTCTGCGGATTACCCGACGATCCAGAAGACCCAAAGCTCCTCTTATGTCTATTTCTGTCCATACCCTGCCTCACTGACTCCTTAACACCCTCAGCTACCTTAGCCTTCTCCACTAAGACAGCAAACTCGCGCTCCTGCTGTGGAGCAATCAGCAGTCTCAACTCGTCTCGCAGCCCATCCTCAAAACGAACACACCTCTCATGCTTAGTGGCCACAATGCCCCTGGCATACCTACTCAGCTTCAGGAACTCGGCCTCATACTCAGCAACAGATTTACTCCCCTGAACAAGCCTCAGAAATGCCTTTCGCTGAGAGTCAATATAACTAGCTCTGATGTACTTCTTTTGATATGCAGCCCTGAAATAATCCCATGTCAAATCCTCTGCTGCCACACTGTCCCGAACCGTGAGCCACCACTGATATGACTCATCTCGGAGAAGCGATACGATGCCCTTCAGCTTCTCTTCAGCTGTCAAATCCAGATCATCCATGATCCGCTCAGTTGCCTCCAGCCAGTATTCAGCAGTGCTGGGAGCAACACCAGATACACCTCGAAAGAATTCGGCCCCGTTTGCCCGGAGTCGCTCAGGAACAGATTTCCTAACTCCTGCACCTCCCCTTACACCAGCTACCCTTTCCAACACTCGCAGCATCGCCTGTGACACTGCGTCGTCCCCAGTCTGATCTTGGAACTCACCACCTCCAGCTGGTGGCGGAACCGGTATCTCATTTTCTGAACCCTGACCCGATCCTACGGGCTCAAAAACTGTCATCCTACCCCTACCTCTACTATGAGTATTACGACCACGTCCGCTTCGAGTGCTCATGACTACTCTTTCTACGTATCTGATTAAAGAGTTTTATGCATCAGTATTTATTCCACTGTTTAAGAGCAAGTCTTATGAATATTCAAGGAGATTTGTTCTCACAAGTTCACAGAATCCTATCAGTTTCAATCTCTAGAGTAGTGTACTATTGCTATTCATCAGATCATATCACATCCAATCAAATCACAAGCAATAGTTCGGGGTACTTACCTGGGCGAACTGGTGCCAGAGACTCGGTGCCATGCCTTTCAAACCGTATATTCAAACCCAAAACACTTAAAACAAACTTTTGAAACCATTTTGGGCCTCAGGCCCACAGCCGAGCCTTTGAACTTGGCTCTGATACCACAATTGTAACACCCCAAACCCGGACAAGACACCACGTCCGAATCTGGTATGTTACGGGGAAAAACGTACTTGAGAGGTTTAGATTTTTCATTTAAAAGCGGGGTGAAAACATAGTGAACTTGAAGAAAATTAGAGTAGACTTGGTTGACTAAATTTTTGAAAACTTACCCGGAGTATATAGTTAAAACGAGTTGATTTCAGTTAGTAATTCCAATAGTTTCTTAGTGTTACTTAAAACATTTTTGACTTAGTAGAAAATTGAGTTTGATTTGGAAATCATTTGAATTTGCTTAGTATAAAAACATAGTGTGATACCCGATGGTATAATTTAAAACACGTTGCGTTATAGTTTTGAAATCATTGTCTTTCCAAATTTTTAGTAAAGTTTCATACCAAGTTATTTTGTTAAGCATGTTAAGAATCTAATTAAAACATAACCATCATAAAACATAAATTAAAGGCCTTTTACAAATCCAAATTAAAACCCAAATAAAAATAATTAAGCTAAGGTACCCAAATTGAATAGTCTGAGCAAAACTTTTATTTAGCATGGCATGAGCACCCCGAGTCCATCCCGGCTCCATGTCCGCGTCTACGAGTCACCTGAAATGTCAAAGGAGAGGGTGAGTCGAGTGACTCAGTGCATAAATCCCGCTCCCAATAAAACAACATGCTAACACACATCATACATAGCAACATAATTAATGCAACCCGATCCTAACCATCCGTATCGCCTTTTCTACCCCGTGTGGTACCAAACCACTGGTGGTGCCAAACCACTGGTGACATATAGTCATAATGTGTTACCAAAACACTGGTGTCCCAAAGACACAATATCCGTCATTGTGGTGCCAAACCACTGGTGTCCCAAAGACACGTTTGTGCTACCAAAGCACTGGTGACCGAAGTCACAAATCCAATGATGGGGCCAACCCATCGTGTGATACCCAATCACTAGCAGACGATCCCATATCTCATGTGGGGCCAACCCACGGTGGTGTCAAACCACAGGGACAAGTCGCAATGAGGTGCCCAACCTCTGGTGTCCCAAAGACACAAATGTGCTACCAAAGCACTGGTGACCGTAGTCACAATAATCGGGTGATGGGGCCAACCCATCGTGTGATACCAAATCACTAGCAGACGATCCCATATCTCAAGTGGGGCCAACCCACGGTGGTGTCAAACCACAGGGACAAGTCGCAATGAGGTGCTAAACCTCTGGTGACCCAAAGTCACAAAGTTGTGTTACCAAAACACTGGTGCTCGTCAGCACAAAATATCACTGCTCCCTCCACTCATATCACCCATCAACATACCATACTCATGTGATCATGCATATCATACAAGTCATGCCTATCATGCTAATATGCTTGACTCATACCCCATATCACATACATACATAGTCATGATACCATATAGATCATCAGTAAACTTGTAACAATACTGACTTACCCGAGTCCAAGATCATACCCAAAAGGGTATCCTATCAATCCATCAAACTGCCATGATTTTAATAGGCAAACAGGTTTAATAATAATATCACTAAGTATGGGTGTGTTAGTTACACACCTGGTATACACGAGTCTAAAAATCCCAACGAAAACGAATGCTAAGTCCCTCGATTACTAGCTCCTTCACTTCTTAACTTGGTTTCCAACCAACCCCGAACCACAATGGTCCTTCTAAGACAATCGACCACCACCCCTTACTAGACAATTGACAGAAGGAAACGGCTCCTCTTGCTTGCTTCCACAATCCAATGACCCTATAACGAAGAGATTAGAATCCTTCCAAAATGACCGCATTCGGCCCTTAACTAAACCAAAAATCGATTGAGAAAAGAAAGAAAATAAATGACCATTCGGCCATGGACTTACCCACCTCCAAACGGTTGAAGCAAGAAACCCAACACTCCACTGATATTCGGCCAAGGAAGACTACTAGAAGAGAGGATACTTTGGCAACACAGGGGAGAGATTCGGCTAGTCTCTTAAAGATGAAGAAAACAATAGAATTTTGGTTCAAAGAAGAAGAGAGTTAGACAACACTTGAAGAAAGATTCGGCTCAAGAGGGCAATGAAAGAAGATGAAAATAGGTAGAGTTTCGGCTAGAAGGTTTTTGAGAAGAAAAGAATTGAGGGTTTGAGAGAACAGGATAATATGGTTTCGGCACAAGTGGAGAAGGTGAGTGAAGAATTTGGTTTAGGATCCAGTGGTATGTTTCGGCAATTAGGAAAGATTTTAAGAAAAAGAAAACAAAATGAGAAGAAGAGAATAGCTAACTCGGCGTAACACAAAATGAACAAAAGAGTAGAAAAAGGAGATGAACATTCGGCCACACACCCAAGATCAAAAGAAACAAGGGAATTTTCGATAGCCTTAAGGAGGTTTTGATTTTCGGTTTACAAAGAAAGAAAAATGAAAAAGAACATACTAGGGAATTCGGCTACCACTGTCAAAATGAGAAGACACTAGCTTACTAACCCTTGACCGAAACAACCAAAATTCCAAAATGAATTTCGGCACAACCCCTCCCCACTTCCCAAAACCGGCCACCTTCTCCCCCAACTCCCCAACATTCGGCCAAATCCCCCTATTCACGCCCAACCACAATTTCAAATAAGTTTGAACAAGTCATCCTCCACCAATTTCTCTCCACCATCCAAGTCACCCCTTGACCAAGTCCATGGTAGAATTCAAGTTGCTCTCAACCTCTTCCTCCATGCCGTCCAAAATGAGTGACAAAATAGGGGATCCTGCAGCTTGAACTCAGGACCTCCCCCTTGTCAAAGGCGTCACACCCAAGCTCCATGTGGCGTCACTCCTCTTGCCACTTTGCCAGCTCTTCATTTGTGCAATAAAACACCAAAGAAAACTCTTATACCCCAACTCCAACAGCTCCCCTGACTTAACACCCAAAAACCAAAATTTTCCCATTCACTCAGGCATACTCCTAGACTTCAATCAAACCCCTAAAACACCGAAATAGCAACACAGCACACTAAACTCATGCAATAACATGCAACAACAAAACAGCCCCTAACCCGGGATATTACAGATGATGTCATAAACAGAATGCCAAGGTTTTGGCACACGGGCCAGGGACACGGGCGTGTGTCCGTCCGTGCAAAATAAGTCAGTGTCGACCACGGGTGAAGAACACAGGCATGTTTCAAGGGCACACGGGCGTGTCCATTGAACAACACGTGTATGTGGCTCCTGTTTGGACAAAAATTTTCTAAGCGCATAAAAGTTCTCGGTTTAATTCCGAAACCTCTCGGAAGTATGTTTAAGGCCTCTTAGGCCCAGAATGAGCAGGTTATGAGTTTAAATGGAAAGTCTCTAAGCTGCAGCGAAAATTTTATAGCCCGATCCGTTATGTTTAAGCAAGTTAAGTTAGGTAATGCCTCATATCTGGTTCCGATTTCGAACACGGGTAAAGGGTGTTACACTTAATAGATAAGAAAATTAAACTAGAAGGAGTTAAAAAATTCTGGAATAAATTCATTAAAGTGTTGTAGCTAAATTCGGCTGAATGGAGCTCAATGGATGGCTTCTAGAAAGGGACTGATCAGCTTGCATGAATGTGGAGCCTTTATGGATGCATTGCACTAGCTAGGTTCGACCAATTAGCTTAAATAAGCTCATTCATTGTGCAACCTTTGGCTGAATAGTTACCAGCATTTAAGTTGAATTTGAATAGCCTAAAATGTGTGAACATGGAGCTTGAAGAATCTTTTAAATGTGAACAAAGTCAGCTGATTGGACTCATGGTGTGAACAAGTGAGAATGGAATGTTGCTGCCTTAGGGAGCTAATCAGCCAAGCTTGGGCTTTAAATTGCTGGACACCTTTTGGCTGAATAGGTGCCTTGGAGAACCAAATGGATCAGCCACCATTCGTTGTAAGAGGCCTTCCATGCATCGTCCCATACATTGAACCTACCATGCATGAACCTTGTTTAAATGCTCTCCAAATTCGATTGCACCTTGGGGAGTTTAATTTGCTGGTGATGTTTGGCCGAATAGACACTTTGGGAAGCCAACAATCAGCACTAATTTCATTGAACATAGCCATGCATGCATTGCCCCATGCATTAAACCAAGCCCATGCATGTACCTTGATTAATTGCACCTTCATGCATTCGGTCAACCTATGAACCAACTTAAATTAATTCACATTCAGCTGGACATAATTAAAACACAATTTGGACATTCTATTAAACTTGACAAATATAATAAAGTCTTAAATAAGACATATTAAATTCGGCTATGACATATTAAAAACATACAACAAGATAAGACATATTTATGAGCTGTAATAATTTAAACTAAATTAAATGAAACACTTATTCCAGCAATTAAAATTAACGAGCTAAAAGAGCTAAAAACGAGCTCAATAAGCTGAATTGAGCTCGTGCGAGCTGACTTGAGCTCAAGAGAGCTGAACCAAGCTGAAATCAACTTGCACTAAGGTGTAAGGTTTCTCTAAGACGTTGACCCAAGCTTTTCCATCTTTATCGAGCTAAATTTCGGTCAAAAATTGAATCAATAAAGATGAAACAGCTTCTTGGAGTTGCTTAGCTCGGGCTCGAGTTATGGGGCCTTTAGGGAGTTCGAGAGGATCGAAAATTGCATTCGCTGGACTCCCGAGTGTGCTCACATCATCTTGGCCAGTCTCGGATAGCACTCATCTTTTCTTGATCAACTTCGAGGCCTTTGGAAGTCACTACAAAACCTGAGAAAACAAGTTTTTCAGTACAAAATGAGCATTTCTTAAGATTAGCAAATAACTTCTCCTTGCGTAAAACCTCTAAAATTGAACCTAAGTGCTGCACATGACCATTTAAATTCTTACTAAAAATCAAAATATCGTCAAAATAAACAACACAAAATTTACCAATAAAGTGCCGCAACACATGATTCATCAACCTCATGAAAGTGCTTTGTACGTTAGTTAGGCCAAATGGCATGACTAACCACTCATACAAACCATATTTCTTTTTGAAGTGTAATAGTCCGGTTTATATCCTAGTCGGAACAATGGTTTTGGGATCACGAATTTGAGCCTGAATAATATTTTAATATTATTTTCTGTGCCATTAATATGCAACTAAGCATCTGGTAAATTTTTGTAAGTTAATTTGACTGTCTGTGTGTTTAATTTGACAAAGGACTGAATTGCATTAAATGTGAAAGTTGCTTACTATTTGTTAGAGTGCTTAAGTGATGTGGCTTTTAAGTGTTAAGGACCTATGTGGCAAATTATCCACTATTTTGGTTAGTGGACGGCAATGGTCATTAATGACCTTATATATATGTTTTGTTTTATGTTATAAAAGGTTAATTATGTCATTTTTGTATTAAAATGTTTTTTGATAAAAACAAAGTATGAAAAAAAAAGACATTATTTCATTCATCTTTTGACTGAATATTAGAGAAAGCAGAAAGGCTTTAGTTCTTTTGATTTTTCGGCACTTACAAGCTTAAATCCAAGGTTAGTTTTTGATCCGTTTTCGATAATTTCTACGTTTTTGTAATCGTTGTTTTGGGAGCTATCAAACCCATGTCTCAATTTGATAAATTGATAATGTTTGTGTGAGATGCCATTGATGATATGTTAAGCTTTTTGAGGATTTTTGGTGTTAAATGAAAGGTATAAGTTAGATGAACATACTTTGTTCTTGAAGTTTTGATGAATTTAGCTAAAAAGGCCTAAATTGTGAAAATAGCAAATTGAAGGACTAAATTGCTAATTTGATGAAAAATGTGGGCTTGTATATGATGTATATAAATTCGGCTAAGCATGTGTATGTGTGGATTTTTTGAATTTGATGTTTTGGGAAAAATGGACTAAATTGATAAAGTGTGCAAATATGAGGGTTGATTTGCAAATAGCTCTAAATGTGTGTCTTTGGATTGAATTGAATGAATTAGTGAATAAAGGGGTTAATTCTGAACATGCTTTGATCAAGAACCGAGGAAAACGGACTTAGATCGCGGGAAAGCGAAAATAACCGAGTAGCTGTTTTCATTCCGACATATCGAATTCGAGGTAAGTCACTATGCAAATAAATGTATATGTATGCAATTGAAATTGTTCATATGATTAATGATGATATTGAATGCTTATGAGAGATTATGCATTTGAATTCCGAGATAAGTTCGATATAGTGATTAAGTCCGAGAAGTCCTGTACGAACCTCGGAATAGATAGGATTGA
This sequence comes from Gossypium australe, assembly GCA_005393395.2. Lineage (NCBI taxonomy): Eukaryota > Viridiplantae > Streptophyta > Magnoliopsida > Malvales > Malvaceae > Gossypium > Gossypium australe. The sequence goes on from CM016615.1 coordinate 57,661,027, forward strand.
ATAAGTCACTACATAGACATCTGTTTGTTGTTATCATGTAAGACCACGTCTGGGACATTGGCATTGATTTAAGACTCGTGTAAGACCCTGTATGGGACAGTGGCATCGATATCTGATTATGTGTAAGACCATGTCTGGGACATTGGCATCAATATGAGTTATACGTATAAGACCACGTCTAGGACGTTGGCATCGCTGTAATCCTTACGTGTAAGACCATGTTTGGGACATCGACATTGTACTGATTCATGTAAGACCCTGTCCGGGACAGTGGCATCGATATCTGAGTATATATAAGACCTCGTCTAGGGCGATGGCATTGTACGATTATTCCGAGCTTCTGAGTATTCTATTGGATTTCTTATGGTTCAACGGGTAAGTTTGAGATACGAATGACAAATCTGAGCTTTGATAGATTAAGAAAATGAATGTCCGATTCAGGTATGTTGATTATACACCAAATGTGTATATAAGGTAAGTGACTAGGTGATCTACTATGATGGTTTATATATGGTTTAGAAATATGTTACATGAGAAGCATACATGAAAAAGCCATGTGTATATGATTCTTAAATTGATAAATGTGGCAAATTTGGCCAAGGATATGAATCAAAGTATAAATATGAGAAAATTGTTTTGTCGAAGAAATGTGCCAATGTGGTTATATGTTTACATGCTTTACATATTAAGTTTGTTTGTATATTGACTTACTAAGCTTTTGGAAAGCTTACTCCGTGTGTGTTTACTCTGTTTTATAGGTCGTTAAAGCTACTGAAGGCTCGGGACCGTCACGGATCGTCATCACACTACTAAACTTATTTTGGTACACTTTGGAATTGTATAAAGCTAGATATGGCATGTATAGGCTAGTATTTTGGTATAATTTGTTTTTTGAACTTAGCCATGTGATTTGGCTATTTATGAGTTGTGACTTTGCTTAAATGAAAGTGTTATATGATGCATATCTTAGTATGGTTGAAGTATTTGAAATGGCCAAGTTTGGAGTGAGCAAATGAATGAATTTTGCTTGTGATGATATGAGTTTTAGTCTTTGAAGTTGTCATGGTTGGAATTGGTATTGAATGCATGGTTTGAATGACTATTTTGGTATGTTTTTGGTGGTTATATGTGCATGAGATGTCTTGGTAAATATGGCTTGTAGGTTTGACCCGTATGGGTGGCATTTTGGCCTTGCAAATAGCCTATAATGTCACACAGTCGTGGCACACGGGCGTGCCTAAAGACCATGGGTGAATAGTAGAATGTAGCTTGGTAGCACACGGCCTCGGCACGGGGGTGTCAACTAGCCGTGGTGTACAAGTCAGTAGCTAGCTAAGAGCACACGGCCATGGCACATGGGCGTGCCTAGTGACCGTGTTGGTATAGTCAGTATATAGACACGGATGGACACACGGGGGTGTCTAGAAGTCGTGGAGGGCACACGGTCTCCTCCCACGGGCGTGTCTCCCCTGTATTTTAGAAAAGTTTTGAATTTTTCATGAAATTTTGTATGTGTTTCGGTTTAGTCCCGACCCGATTTATAAGCATGCTATTGGTATTAAGGACTCATTTAAGGGACATTATGTTTGGGAATGATGATGGAATGTGTAAAATTTATGTAAATGCTTTCTAAATTGTCTGGTAACGCTCCTAACCCTAATCCGGCGAAGGACATGGGATATGGGTGTTACATGAAGGTTGTCTTCCACTCATTGCCTTCTCGCATTCAAATTTGGTGGTAACTGCTATTCAAATCAATCTTTGAAAAAATGTGCGAACCACTCAACTCGTCCAACATGTCATTGAGCTGGGGTATCGGATGCCTATATTGAATAGTTATCTTATTGATAGCTCAACAATCGACACACATATGCCACATACCAACTTCCTTTGGAGCCAGCAACACTGGTAGGAAACAAGGACTTAGACTCTCACGAACGTAACCTTTCTCCATTAATGCTTCAACTTGTCTTTGCAACTCCTTAGTTTCTTCAGGATTGCTTTGATATGCCGGTCAATTTGGTATAATGACATCAGGAATAAAGTCAATTTGGTGCACAATTCCTCGAAGAGGTGGTAACCCATTCGGCACATCATCAGGAAAGACATCTTGGAATTCCTATAATAATGAAACAATAGAAGATGGCAAAGTCTCATTGAGTTCGTTAGTATTAAACAAGGCTTCCTTGTACACAAGTACAAGCAGTGGATGTCTAAGAATTAAAGTTCTCCTAATCTCTCTATCATTGACATAAAAACTCACTTTTTCAGTTTCTTTCTCCTCTTTTTTCTTGATTTCTTTTGATTTTACCTCAAACTCTTTTTTCTTTTTGTTGCTCTTTTTTTTCACTCTCATCATTCTTTTCTTTTTCTTTTGATTTTATTTTTTCACTCTCTTCTTTCAAACGAATCTAATCTTCGTAGACTTGCTTTGGTGTCATTGGAGCTAAGGTAGCAGCTTGCTTATTGTGCTTAACTGAACTGCGGTTGGTGTAGCCATCATGCACCACTCGTCGGTCGTATTGCCAAGGCCTCCCTAGCAAAAGATGTCCAGGATGCATGGAAACAACATCACAAAGCACTTCATCGCTATTCTTGTCAATGGAAAAAAGGAACTATAACTTGCTTGGTTACCTTGATCTCCCCACCATCGTTCAACCATTGAACTTTTATGGCTGAGGAAGTTTAAGTGTTGGGAATCCAAGTTTTTCCACCATTGCATTACTTGTGACATTAGTGCAACTCCCACCATCAATGATTACGCTACATACATTTCCTTGAACATGGCATCAAGTATGAAAGATGTTTTCCCGTTGCTGTTCATCTTTTAAGGCATGAATATTCGAACTTCTTTTTACCACAAGAAGTTTACCACAAACATCATATTCCATTTCATTTGCATCATCTTGTAAAAGCTCGGTTTAGACCCTAGTCAGAACAGTGGTTTCGGGACCACAAATTCGGGGTCAAAGAAATAATTTAATATTATTTTTGGTGTTTATGGCATGTGATAAAGTATGTGTGAAAGTTCTGTATAAAAATTTTATTGTTTGTGTATCAATTTGTGAAAAAGAACCTAATTGCGTAAAATGCAAAAGCTATGTGCTAGTAGTTAAAAGTGCTTAAATGTTATGTCTTATTAAATGAGAGGTCCTTATGTTGTTATTAGACCATTGATAGTAGGAATGGTCATAAATGGGCATTTATTAAGATGTTTAAATGGTTTAATATTAAGGTTAAATTTGTAAATTGGTTATTAAGGTATAATAAACCAAAACCAAAATTAGATGTTATCATCATTCTCATAACCGAATATTAAGAGAAAAAGAAGAGGAGAATGTGGTTTTAGGGTTCGACCATTGTTGTTATTGATTAAGGTATGTTTTGAGCTCAGTTTTTGATGATTTTTATATTTTTGCGATCGTTGCTTAGTGTTCTCTTAAGCCTATGGCTTAATTTATGAAATTGATAATGATTTTGAGATGTGCCATTGATGAATATATGAGCTTTGTATTGATAGTTGGTGAAATAAGAAAGCTTGATGTATGATAAATATGTTTTGTATTTGGAAATTTTGATGAAATTGATTATTATGGGCTAATTTGTGAAAATGAAACTTTGAAGGGTTAAAATGTGAAATAAATGAAAGATATGGGCTGCTAGGGACAAGTATGAAATTCAGCCAAGCTTGGGTGTGAGTAAATTATGTGTATTTTGTGTAATTGTAATAGGGATTAAAATGTTAAAATGTGAAATTATAAGGGCTAAAGTGTAAAATGCCCTAACTATGTGTTTATGAATTGTTTTGGATAAAGATGAGATTGAATGAGTTGAATTTGATATTATATAGATCAAGAAAAGAGAAATTTGGACCTAGATCGAGGCAAGAATAAAGTGCTCGATTGATCGACTAGTATCGTTGTTTCTACGTCCGAGGTAAGTTCGTGTATAATACATATTGTTTAAACAATGTTCAGATGTGATGAAATGAATGGAAATGTTATTGTGGAGTTTTGTACTGCGAAATGTGAGTTTCGGGATTACAAGGTAGAAGGATTTCAACGTTTCGGGATTTGATTAGTAGTGAAATCGGCACCAAGGTAAGAATTTGATTACAATAATCATTCGGGATTTGGTTTTATAGCCAAATGGCTTTTTAATAACATGATTGGGGTTGGCCGAATATAGGAGCTAAAGGATCTAAGGCATTAGATCGGGCTTTTTCGGGATTTAAGTGAACCGCTAAGTGAATCAGGTGTGTACCCCACACTATCTCTTTATAGATTTATGGTACCTATGTAATATGCATGTGTTAATATGAATGTGGAAAATATGGCTAAGTACCATGCAATGGTACAAAGTACTCAGGTACGTTTCCAACTCCTACTGTGAGTATGATTTATGGCACATAAGTAAATGTGATATGAATGTGAACTAAGGCTTAAGGCATGATATTGCATGATATGTATGACATGGGGCATTTGGGTGATTATGAAAAGGGGAAGTGAATGTGGTGACTATTGTCACGATATATGAATGTGGTGACTTCGGTCACATTATCTGAATGTGGTGTCACATGACACAAAATATTATCTGGTGGCTATGCCACGACTTTTATAAGGGCGATGAGCACGTCGACTGCAGCGACTGCCTTCGATGGTGTGTAGCGGATGGAGGGTTGACTTAGTAGTCCCCACGGTGTGCAGGTTGGTACGAGTGATGTGTAGCGGATGGTAACTAGGCTTGGGTTCGGGAATGCATCATTAATTGTAAATTATGATATGTATGTGTATGATTTGTTATGCCTGAATCTGTTTGGACTTAGTGTTTGTGTACACATTGAGTCTGTTTGACTCACCCCGTTGTGGGAACATTTTTCAGGTGACGATCAGTAATGGACCGGGCCGGTAGGAGCTTAGTGGTGGCCATGCTCAGCAAGGAATTTTATTATCTGAATATTTTATTTTATTTTAAGTACATTAAATTTATTTTGGGTTTGTTTATTTGATGTAATAAGGCCATAGTACGAACTATTTTATGCATGCATGTTATTTATTTTCTTATCATACGAAACTTTTATCAAATTAAAGACTAAGTAAATTTTATATAAGAATGAATGCTAAACGTTTTGACACTTAAAGAAAATGATTTTTAATCTAAAGATGAAACCTAAAAAAATGGAATTTTTATAAAAGCTTATGTTTCAAAAATAAACTGGTTTCCAACTTGAGCCCAATCCAATTCGAGTTTTTCTCCCAAAATCACTTAAAGTTTCCAATGAACAAATGAATTTGAATCGATTTTTCTTAAGGAACATACCAAATCTGGTCGAGGCTCGTGGGCCGGGTTTGGGGTGTTTCAATGTGAAAATGGTGTATGTGATGTGTATATATGGTCTTGTGTGAAAGGCCATTATGGTATACTTTGGTGAAATAGAAATGGTATGTTTCATACTTGATTTGGTATTTGAGATGGTGAATGGTTTGTATGTTATTTGATGTTGAAATTGAACATGTAGGGATGACCCAAATTGGGTGGCAATTTGGCCTTGTAAATGGCCTATAATTGCCCACACGGGTGAGCACATGGGCGTGTATCTCGACTGTGTCATTCACTGTCCTTATTCAAGCACACAGGCTAGGCACATGAGCATGTATCAGGCCGTGTGACCCAAGTCAGTGTTGTAAACGAGCCAGACACACGGGCGTGTGACAGGCCGTGTGACCATAGTCAGAGTTGTACACGGGGTAAGACATGGTCTAAGGCATGGCCGTGTGAGGCACACGGCCTAGCCATACGGGCGTATGCCCTGTTTTGAAAGAAAAATTTTCTAAGTTCTGCAAAGTTTCCGTATGAGATTGGTTTAGTCCCGAACCTTCTCTAAAGCATATTTAAGGCATCGTAGACCTTCTAAAAGGACTTTGTGTTATTGATTAACTATGATATGCTGATATGTGAGTCACGGTGATTTTAATGTTATGATTTGACGGGTAATACCTTTTAACCCTAGTGATGTGATTCGGCCTGGGTTAATCGAGTCGTCTCACGTAGTTTGCCCGATCGTCGACGAGGATTAATTTGAGTTGTCGAAAAGAGTAGTTTAGTTAAGAGGTGCGGAAGCTAAGAAAGAGGTTTAGAATGATGTAGGTTCGGTTTAAGAATAAAAGAAATAAATGATAGATAGGTCAGATAAATGGTGGTTATGGAAAAACAAACTTAAGCGGCAAGATCGATTTGATACTATATCGAGTATCGCCCGGGACTTATATGGCTTAAGGTGGAAAATGGAAAAAATAGGAAAATGGGGAATGGAAAGTGAACTTAACTCAAGAACGATTCAACACTATACGAAAGTGTCACCCCGATTCTTATATGGTTAAGGTGGTTTGGTGGATTGGTAGATTGGTGAACGCCACACCGGGTTACGGTGATAAGTTCAAAACCAAGTCGGGAAGACGCTACTAGCATGCTAGATAAGTCAACAAGACTTGTACTAAATATGAGGGGAGATAAACTCACTCAAGAACACAATGTTCATTAACAAATTTGGCAAAAGTCCTTTACAACTGAAATCAGCTAACTATTTATACTACTTAGCTAGGGTAGCCGAATGGACTAGATGCAAGCTTAATAGCTAAGCAAATCTCAGCTAGAATGAGCTAGAATTATCTAGAATACACTATTAAAGTGCTGGAGAAAAATTTGGCTGAATGGAGTCTTAGGGGCAGCTTCTAGATTAAGCAAATGAACTTGGAGAACTTGCATGGTGCATGGCAGCAGCTAGGTTCGACCAAGGAGCTTAAATGAGCTCAATAAATTGCCATATTTAGCTGAAAAGTTACCATCATTTAAGATGGATTTGAGCTGCGATTTAGAGTGTGAATGGTCGGCCTTGAAGGGTCTCTTCCATGTGAACATCAAGCTGAATAGTCATTAGGTGTGAACGCATGGCGTGAAAAGAATTGTGCTGCTTTGGGGAGAGGATCGACCAAGCTTTGGGGAGCTTAATGGCTGGTGACTCTTGGCCGAATGGGTGTCGCCTCCATGCATTGAAGATGACCGAACATGCACCTTTCCATGCATTGAATCTGCATGCACGAACCTTGTTAATGGTTCTCCAAAATTCGGTTGCACCTCATAAACACATGAACCAAATTAATTTAACTAATTTTCAGCTGGAATAATTAAAAATAGAATTTAGACATATTAAATAGACACTAGAAAAATTAAATAAAGACTAAATAAGACACATAAATAATCGACTATGACCTGGACATAATAAAAACATGTAGTAAACTAAGACAAATTTAATTAAGTTAAGACACAATTAATTCGGCTAAGACAAAGCATATTAAAAGCATGTAATAACATAAACATATTTATAAGCTGTATGAAATAATTAATTTATTCAAATAGTAAAGTAATGGGTTGATAACATGATCATTTTGCATGGTTTCTTGTGTTTAACTCGGTTTATTTCTAAATCAATCCCTGCTAAATTAGTATTTTTATGATTTAATTCTTGTCAGGGATGCAATTGATCAAAAGGAAGCTGAAAAGGGCCTAATTGAAAGAAAATCATGGAAATGGGGCCAAATCAAAAAGATGGAGGAAGCCAAAGACACATCAAATAATTTGACTTTGTAAAAAGCCAAAAATAGAAAATCCTATTTTAAGTTTATTTTAATTTTATTATTATTTTAGATTTTATATTAATTAATTTAGTCTATTTTTAGTAAACCCCATGTATATAAATAGGGGCCTTTTGTTATTTGAAGATCATCAATCAAATACTTCTTTTCCTATTCCTATTCCTATTTAGAGTTTTATTCTTCTTTTCCTATTTCAATTTAGAATAGGATTTCTTCTTTTTCCTTCAAGTTTGACGTCAACATTCTACCAATTTCAATCCAATTTTTGTTTCTTTTCCAAAATTGGTTCAATTGCCTTCCAAGTCCCCTTTCCTTTCCGAAATTCCATTATAATGTACAAAAGTCAAATCATATTCCACAACCTTCAAGCATGATTAAAATCATGCCACACTAAACCCCTTTCAGCTTTAAGCCGGTGTTAACCCCGTCAAAGACCCGTGAGTTACGAACCCGAGCTATTTAACCCCTATTTTCCAATATTTATTATTTCTCCGGATTAAGAGTATGACTTCGTCAACTCACAAAGTCAAGTCAATGCTAAGTCAAAAAAGACGTCGTTTGAGTTAGTGTGGCTAGACGTACAGTTGGAATTCCGAAAGGATCGATTGTTTAATTGGTTTTCCATGAACACATTGGCGTGCCAAGTGGGGATTGCTATTTGGTTCCGTCAAGGGAAATAGTAACCAAATTTAAATGTCCCAACGTTTGAGGGCATTGGTTCAAGCTAGGCTCTTCTAAAATGCAAAGCTGTTGGAGTTTTAAATCACTAACGTTTCATAGGTTGTTCGATCGGTAAGGGTTAGTTATAGGATGTTCCATAACTAATTTACACAAGGAAGAGTTGGTGTCCGAGGCGTCCTTGGTAGCTATAACTAGCTTACTGGAAAAGAGAAGTTCATCTAATTTCGAGGATCGGGTCAAGACGAAAAAACCCGCGCTTAAGGCTGAGCTAAGTTTAATTGATTTTTCTTCAGATTACTTTATTTTTTTATTTCACCTTTTACTTTTTACATTTTTTTCTGTTTACTTCAGGTTACATATTTTGTTTCCCCCAACTTCGCGGGCACGACAACTGCCCAGAGATAAATCTGGTCGAGATAGAAACAATTATCAGTAAACCCAGTCTCTGTGGGATTTACCCTACTCCTTATACTGCTTAAATTTGCAAATTAGGTGTAGGTTTATATTGGTGGAATCGACAGCCATCAGTTTTGGCACCGTTGCCGGGAATTGGCAACACTTACAATTGTTTAATCTTCTTCATGACCAGATCTTCACTAGGAGATCTCGAATACGACCCAAAGATTGAGAAATCACCGTAAGCATGATGAAAAGAGACAGAAGCTCTTAAACGTGCAAGTAAAGAAGGAGTTGAGCTAGGACAAGGGATCCTAGAATCCAACGTTGAAAAGTTGAGCGAAGTAATTCGTGCAGAGGTAATTCGACGCGGGAAACAAGTCGAAGTGGTTGGACCTGAGACTGAACCACTTCTTGAAACAAAAGAAGCGAAAGGCAACCTGGTGAACCAGAAAGGATGGCAAACTGAACCATTCATCAACTAGCCGCTGCTCCCAATGAGCAAACACCGTTATACATCAACTATCCAACTGCAGGAACCCCGTTCGAATTGAAATCGGGCTTGATTCACCTTTTGCCCACTTTTCGAGGCTTGAAGAATGAAAATCCACACACCCACTTGAGAGAATTCCACATGGTCTGCTCAAGCATGAAACCACAGGGAGTACCCGAAGATGAAATCAAACTTCGGGCCTTTCCTTTTTCTTTAGTTGATACAGCAAAAGAATGGCTATTTTACTTACCCCCCGGTTCTATCACAACATGGGATGACTTATCTCATGTATTTCTTGATAGATTCTTCCCAACGTCATGAGCAGCTGAACTTAGGAGGGATATAGTGGGAATTCGCCAAATGGAGAGTGAATCACTCTACGACTATTGGGAGCGGTACAAAAAACTATGTGCAAGTTGTCCTCAACACGGGTTGACCTAACAATCACTTCTTCAATATTTCTACGAGGGTTTGCTCCCTATGGAAATGAAGATGATTGACACTGCTAGTGGAGGGGCGCTTGTCAATATGACTCCTTAAAGGGCAAGAGAATTGATATCCACCATAGAGGCAAATTCTCAACAGTATCGGCCAAATTCGGAACCCACAAGACGGGTTAATGGGATAAACGTTTCATCTTTAGAAGATAAATTGGATAAGCTTACGAATATTGTTCAATCTTTGCTTACAAAAAAGAAGAGTCTGACCCAAATGTGTAGAATTTGTACGTCTGAACATCCGACGGATTTGTGCCCAATCCTTAACGACAATTCAACGGCACATGTTGATGCTGTCGGAGGTTTTTCGTGACCTCCGCAAAGATGCTATGATCCTTTCTCCAACACCTACAATCCTGGGTTGAAGGTTCATCCCAACCTAAATTACTGAGCTAATCCCCGATATAATCCATCATACCAACCGAGACCTCTGTAACCACCACAACAATAACACAAGCCGAGCACATCTTTAGAAGCTGTTGTGGAAAGACTTGCCGCCGACGCTGCAAAATATCAACAGAGGACAGATACATCAATACAAGAGTTAAATAATCAAGTTAGTAAACTCTCGATGGCAGTTAATCGTTTGGAGTCTCAAGGTAAATTACCTTCTCAGACAGAGCCGAACCCTCGGCAGAATACAAGTATAATAACTCTTCGTAGCGGAAGGATTCTGGAAATAGTTCCAGAAAAAAGTCATGGGCAAGACAAGGAATGGGAAAAGCAGACCTCTGATCCAACAATCAAACTGGAATCAGAAATTCAGAAACCAGTTGCGATGCCACCTCCTTTTCTAGGGAGGCTTGCAAAGGATAAGAAAGAGAAGGAGGAAAAAGAAATCTTCGATACATTCAGGAAGGTGGAGGTAAATATCCCTTTACTCGACGCTATCAAACAAATTCCTCGTTATGCGAAATTCCTCAAGGAATTGGGTACTAGAAAGAGGAGGTTAATAGGTAACGAAAGAGTAAATGTAGGAGAAAATGTCTCTGCAGTACTGCAAAAGAAAGTTCTGCCCAAATACAAGGACCAAGGTATGTTTGCTATTTCCTGTGAGATAGGTAATGTAGGCATTAAGAAAGCCATGTGTGATTTGGGGGCTTCCATTAATGTTATACCTTATTCTATTTATAAGCTGATTAACGCGGGTCCTTTAAAAGAGACATGAGTAATAATCCAGTTGGCAGACAGGTCAGTCGTCTATCCCGAAAGGCTGCTTGAAGACGTCCTTGTTAAAGTTAACGAATTAGTTTTCCCAGCATATTTCTACATTATTAATATGGAGGATGATGATTCAACTAATTCCTCTGACATTTTGCTTGGAAGGTCGTTCCTAAGTACCACAAGCGCAAAAATAGATGTTCGGAGCGGGACGCTGACCATAGAGTTTGATGGCAAAATCGTGGAATTCAATGTCTACGAGGCCATGGGTCATCTTAGCTCACTATTAAATATTTCTAGCATCGATATTTTAGATTGTTTAACTTAATCTTATTCCGAATATCATGACTTTGATGAGTTGGAAACTGTCCTTTATAGAAGCTACGGGCGTGCTTGGTGGCTGTGGGAGTATAGTCAGGATAGATCACCGAGTAGGACACACGGGTGTGTCTATTAGCCGTGGAAGGCACACGGCCTGCCCACACGGGCGTGTAAGCCTGTAACTTAGAAAAGTTTTAATTTTCCTTGAAATTTTGGTATGGGTTTCGGTTTAGTCCCGACCCCTCTTTAGCAGGTGGTAAGGGCCTTATAGACTTTGATAAGGGACAACATGATTGTAAATGAATGTGATTGAAGATGTTTGACTTTGTGTCGTAAATATTAGATGTTAAATGTTCTGGTTGGTCGATAATACCTCTTAACCCTATTCTGACAATGGTTTCAGGTTAGGGGTGTTACATTTTTATTGGTATCAGAGCTACGGTTTAGTCGAATCTCAGACTAACGTAGCGCGTGTGAGTCTAGCTATACATGCCATAGTATGAAATTGCGATAGTGTGATGAATTCTGACAGTTGAAAATTGTGTTTTTGTATAGTAATAGATCCCGATCGAGCAGTTGCTGACGATGTAGAAAGCAATGTGCCTGCTCTCGCTCAAGGGACAGCGCCGACCACATCTAGGCCGAATGATAGTGGTAAGAGAGGAGAGGCTAAGCAAGCCTTCTTTTGAATGATGAGTGAGTGGTTTACGGAGTTCGTTCGAACGAATCTGGCTGCTCCACAACCTCCACCCCCACAAGTACCTATTGTGCCTCAAGTTGTAGATCCGAGTAAATTGAATAAACCACCTGTAGACAAGATTAGAAAATACGGGGCAGAAGAATTTAGGGCCACATCTAATGACGATGCCGAACGAGCCGAGTTTTGGCTTGAGAATACAATCAGTATTTGATGAGATGTCGTTGAATTCTGATGAGTGCATTAAGTGTACAGTTTCCTTGTTGAGAGACACGACTTATTAATTGGTGGAAAACATTGATATCTGTGGTTCTCAGAGAGAGAATCACCTGGGACTTCTTTCAAGCTGAGTTCAGAAAGAAGTATATCAGTCAACGCTTCATTGATCAGAAACGTAAAGAGTTTTTAGAGTTGAAACAGGGCCATTTTTCCGTTACTGAGTACGAGCGGGAATTTGTAAGATTGAGTCAATACGCTAGAGAATGTGTTTCGACCGAAGCTACCATGTGCAAACGCTTCATAGAGGGATTGGATGAAGACAATAAATTTTTGGTTGAGATACTGGATAAAATGAATTTGTTGTGTTAGTTGAAAGAGCATGCAAGGCTGAGGAACTCAGTAAATGAAAGAAGAAAGCCGATTCTGAGGCTCGTGATGAAAGAAAGAGATCGATGAATAAGTTCTCTCAACCTTCAGCGAAGAGATATAGAGATGCAAATAATCGTTCAAATGTTTCATTTGGACATCCAAGTAGAGATCGTTCGAGACAAAGTATTGGTCCACGAATTCAAGCTCCGAATGAATCAAGTGTTGCCAGTGTTAAGAGTAACAAGCCTGAGTATAGAGAATGTAGGAGACGACATGTGGGAGAGTGCTGGGGCAAGTACAACAATAGAGTTTGTTATAAATGTGGATCCCGAGATCATTTTATTCGAGATTGCCCGAAGATGGTGGAAGAGGAAAATGTTCAGAATGAAAGACCAAGTAATATGACGGCTAGAGGTAGACAACCCAGAAACACTAGAAATGTGAGCGAAAGCCAGAGAGGGACAACCGATACAGTTGTGAGGTTAGAAGCGAGAGCTCCTGCTCGAGCCTATGCTATACGTGCACGAGAGGAAGCATCATCTCCAGACGTCATCACCGGTACTTTCACTTTATTTGATACTGAAGTCATTGCATTGATAGATCCAGGATCAACTCATTCCTATGTGTGTATGAATTTAGTATTGAATAAGACTCTACCTGTTGAGTCTACTAAATTCGTGATTAGAGTATCGAACCCCTTAGACAAATGTGTTTTGGTGGATAAGGTGTACAAGAATTGCCCATTGATGTTTCGTGTTATATGTTTTCCGGTCAATTTGATGTTGCTACCATTTGATGAATTTGACATAATTCTGGGTATGGATTGGCTTACTTTGCATAATGCCATCATGAATTGTAAGAGAAAGAGTATTGAGTTGAAGAGTCAAAATGGTGAGTTAGTTTGAATTGAGTCCAGTGATATGAAAGGACCACCAGCTGTTGTATCTGCGATGAAAGTTATGAATTATGTGAGAAAAGGGTGTGAAGCTTATTTGGCGTATGTGATTGATACAAAAGTGTCGGAAAAGAAAGTTGAATCCGTTCCTGTAGTATGTGAGTTTCCAGATCTGTTTCCTGAAGAGCTGCCGGGATTACCTCCGATTCAAAAAGTTGAATTTGGTATTAAATTAGTGCCGGGGACCACTCCCATTTTGATCGCTTCGTAGAGAATAGCGCCTACAGAATTGAAAGAGTTAAAATCGCAGTTGCAAGAATTAACTGATAGAGGATTTGCATGATGGAGTTTCTCACATTGGGGGGCTCCTCTGTTATTTGTGAAAAAGAAAGATGGAACTATGAGAATGAGTATCGATTATCGACAGTTAAACAAAGTGACGATAAAGAATAAATATCCGTTGCCTCGTATTTGATGATTTGTTTGATCAGTTGAAGGGAGCTACAGTGTTTTCAAAGATAGACTTGAGGTCTAGTTACTATCAGTTAAGAGTTAAAGAATCTGATGTGCCAAAGACCGCTTTTAGAACGAGGTATGGACATTACGAATTCTTAGTGATGCCTTTCGGATTAACAAATGCTCCTGCAGTGTTTATGGATCTAATGAATCGAATATTCAGACCGTATTTGGATCGCTTCGTGGTGGTGTTCATTGATGATATTTTGATTTATTCGTGTGATGAGACAAGGCATGTTGAGCATTTGAGAACCGTGCTACAAACTCTACGTGAGAAATAATTATATGAAAAGTTTAGCAAATGCGAATTTTGGTTACGTGAGGTTGGTTTTCTCGGACATGTTGTATCAACTACTGGAATACGAGTTGACCCGAGTAAAATCTCTGCTATTTTAGAGTGGAAGCCTCCGAGAAATGTGTCTGAAGTCTGTAGTTTTTTGGGACTAGTGGGATATTATAGACGATTTGTGAAAGGCTTCTCGATGATTGCGATTCCATTGACGAAGTTGTTACAAAAAGATGTAAGATTCGAGTGTTCAGAAAAGTGCCAGCAAAGTTTTGAACAATTGAAAGTTTTGTTGACGGAAGCACCAGTGTTGGTTCAACCCGAATCAGGTAAAGAGTTCATAGTTTACAGTGATGCATTGTTGAATGCTTTGGGCTGTGTGCTGATGCAAGAAGGGAAAGTCATTGCTTACGTTTAGAGACAGTTAAAACCGCATGAAAAGAAATACCGAACACACGATCTTGAATTGGCTGTGATTGTGTTCGCATTGAAGATTTGGCATAATTATCTGTTTGGGGAAAGATGTCACATTTATACTAATCATAAGGGTTTAAAGTACCTGATGCCTCAGAAAGACTTGAATTTGCGACAGAGAAGATGGTTAGAATTATTGAAAGACTACAAACTTGTAATAGATTACCACCCAGGAAAAGCTAATGTTGTAGGTGATGCCTTGAGTCGAAAATCGTTATATGCTTTGTGAGCTATGAGTAGTCAGATAGATCTGATGATGATAGTGCGTTGATGGCTGAATTGAAAGTTAAGCCGATGTTTGTACAGCAGATCTGTGATGCCCAGAAAAGTGATGTTGGAATGATGGCTAAACGAATTCTGTATGAACCAAATGCTGAATCAGAATTTCGAGTTGATAGTGATGATTGTTTGAGATTTAGAGATCGGATTTGTGTTCCGAGAAATTCAAAGTTGATTTCGATGATTTTGAATGAAGCTCACAATAGTCATTTAACTGTGCATCCGGGGAGTACAAAGATGTATAATGATTTGAAATAGTTCTATTGGTGGCATGGCATGAAAAGAGACATTTCTAACTTTGTGTCAAAATGTTTAGTTTGTCAGCAAGTCAAAGCTGAACATCAAGTTTTGTCTAGTTTGTTACAACCGATTATAATTCCTGAGTGGAAATGGGAGAGAATTATGATGGACTTTGTGTTGGGTTTGCCCTTATCTCTGAGTAAGAAGGATGCAATCTGGGTGATAGTGGACAGATTGATGAAATCAGCCCATTTCGTTCCGATGAGAACCGATTATTCTTTAGATAAGTTGGCTGAATTGTATATTGCCGAGATAGTGAGATTGCACGGAGTACCATTATCTATAGTGTCTGACAGAGATCCGAGGTTTACCTCACGATTTTGGAAGAAATTGCAAGATGCTTTAGGCACGAAATTGCATTTCAGTATAGCTTTTCATCCGTAAACGGATGGTCAATTTGAGTGAATCATTCAGATTCTCGAAGACATGCTGAGATGTTGCATACTTAAATTTCAAAGTACCTGGGAAAAACATTTATCATTGATTGAGTTTGCGTACAACAATAGTTATCAATCTAGTATTAAAATGGCACCGTCTAAGGCTCTTTATGGTCGAAAGTGTCGAACTCCATTGTATTGGACTGAGCTGAGTGAGAATAAGATTCACGGGGTTGATTTAATAAAAGAGACTGAACAGAAAGTGAAAGTAATTCGTGACAATTGAAAGCAGCCTTAGATCGTCAGAAGTCTTAAGTAGATTTGAAACGAAAGGATATTGAATTCAGAATTGGTTGTAACATCCTGAAAAGGGCCTATGCATTTTTGGTTTAATTGTACGAAATGACATGTCTTATGTGTTATGAATGTGTTTTGAATATTTTTTTGGAAACCTGGAAATGTATGGAAATGTTAAGTTTAAAAGAGGAAAGTGAACATTTTTGGAAACTAAGAAAGGTAAGGAAATGATTTGGAAATGATTCAAAAGAGGAAAGTGAACATTTCTGGAAACTTGGAAATGTAAGGAAATGTTAAGTTTGAAGGAGGCAAACGGAAATTTTTGGAAACTTGGAAATGTAGGGAAATGTCAAGTTTTAGAGTTTAAAAAGAGGAAACTACGGCAAGGTGGCCTTAAGAAAATTAATAGGAGGAATTTGACACACAAACAGACTTGTCAAAGTGGCTTGAAGGCACCACTTAAAAGCCCAGCAAAGTGACGCCACAAGCTTGTGTATTTGGGCCAGGGTTCGAGTCACTTGGGGAGCAAATAAAGGAGTTTTATTTTGCTACAAGGAGCAGAGAGATGGACGGCTACAAGGCTTTTAAAAGAGGAGTTTTATTCTCTTTAAATTTCGGCTAAATAGGAGATAAATAATAGATTTACTTTAGATTATTTTCAAGAGATAAATAAGGGATTATTCTTTTAATAAAGTGATAATTCAAAGGATTAAGTTATCAAAATAGAAGAGTGGTGGCCAAGTAAGGGATTCTGAGTAGCAATTTCGGCTATAAGAGGAAAAAAATAGGGCTATTCATCAATTTTTCTTCCTCCCTTCTCTCTGCCGAATTTCTTAGTCCCCTCCTCTCTTTTCTTCTCTTTTATTTTGTCAAACCGAATATACCAATAATCTCTAGTGAAATCGATTTCTTTTAAGCCTCAAAAGCAGAATCTTTGTGACTCCAAGCAAGGGTGCAGTTGACTGTGGTATTAAGGTAAGAACAATGGATTTTGTTGTTCAATTTCTTTTATCGAGATCTAGGAACTGATCCTCTTGTTGTCTCTTGGCCGAATATTAAAGGAGGAACTCCGGGATTTTTGATAGTTGTCGACTTCAAGAGAAGGGATCAATTTCGGGATTTAAGATTTGGAAGGTAAGCACATAGGTATATTCGGCCAAGGCCTATTTTGGATATCTAGATCTATTTCTTACTTTGTTTAAAAGCCGAAACTAACCTACGATGTGATTTAATGTTTGGCCGAATACAAGAAGGAGTACAACAAGGTTTTCGGGATTTGAATAATAGGGAAATCGGCAGCAAGGTAGGTTTTAATACAAATCCTACTAGAATTGGGTTTTATAGCCGAATAGGCTTTATGCTAACCTATTAAGGTTACCAAATGTAGGAATTGAGATCTAAAGCAATAGATCAGTTTTTCGGGATTTCAAGGAATTCGTTAAGCAAATCAGGTGTGTACCCTACACTATCTTTAATACGTTATATGGAAATATTTAATATAAGTATGTATAAGAATGTGAATATGGCTAAGGTACCCTAATGTGGTACAAAGTACTTAGGTACGTTTCCTACTCCTACTAGGATTACGAAATATGTTATATTTTAACATGTGAAAAGTGACATGAATGTGAATTTAAGTATGATATGCATGATATGAATAATATGGGGCATTCGGGTTATATGAGAAAGGGGAAGTGAATGTGGTGACTTCGGTCTCACTATCTGAATGTGGTGACTTCGGTCACATTATCTGAATGTGGTAACTTCGGTTACATTATCTGAACGTGGTGTCTCATGACACAATTATTTAATCTGGTGGCTATGCCACGAATTTTATATGGGCGATGAGCACGTCGACTGCAGCGACTGTCTTCGATGGAGTGTAGCGAAAGGTGGGTTGACTTAGTAGTCCCCACGGTGTGCAGGTTGGTACGGGGATGTGTAGCGGATGGCATCTAGGTTTGGGTTCAGGTTTGCATCATTATCTTGAATTATTATGTGAACATGATATGAATGGTATGCCTAAATCTATTAAACTTTAGTGTTGGTTACACATTGAGTCTGTTGACTCACCCCGTTGTGGGAATATTTTTCAGGTGATGAGCAGTAATGGACTGGGTCGGCAGGAGCTCAAAGGTGGCCATGCACAGCAAGCAAATTATTTAATCTGGACATTTTATTTTATTTAAGTACTCTACAATTTTATTTTGGGTTTTGTTTTATGTAATAAGGCCATACTGAACTATTTTATTTCTGTCTTATTGTTTAATTATGTTTACAATTTTTTATTAAGTTAAAGATTAAGTAATTTAATTTTTGAATATACTCTATATGTTTTATCACTTAAAATTAAAAAGGGTTTTCAATATAAAATCGAATTCGTTTTCAACTCAAGCCCAACCCAAAACAATATTTTTTTTAAAAATCGCACAAGTTTTTCCTAAGAAGCAAAAGAATTTGAACCGGTTTTTCTTGAGGAACATACCAGATCTGGACCAGGCTCGTGGGCCGGGTATGGGGTGTTTCATTGGTGATAAAGTGTTTTTGGAAGTGTCTCCGTGGAAGAAACTACTTCGATTTGGCTGAAAGGGAAAGCTGAGTTCAAGTTTCATCAGACCGTATGACATTATTGAACGAGTTGGGTCGGTTGCTTATAGATTGAAATTGCCATCTGAGTTAGAAAATATTCATAATATGTTTCATGTTTCAATGCTTCGAAGGTATAGATCAGACCCGTCTCATGTGATTGCTCCTACTAAGATTGAGATTCAGTCAGATTTTTCGTATAGTGAGGAACCAATCTGAATTTTGGCATGAGAGACCAAAGAGTTGAGAAATAAAAAAATTTCTTTAGTAAAAGTATTATGACACAAAAACGGAATTGAAGAGGCTACGTGGGAGCCTGGGAACGTTATGAGAGAGCAACATCCACAATTGTTCACTGGTAAGATTTTCGGGGACAAAAATCCCTAAGGGGGGAGAGTTGTAACACCCAGTTTAGACCCTAGTCGGAATAGTGGTTTCGAGACCACAAATACGAGGTCGTAAAAATATTTTAATGATATTTTCTGTGTGAATAGTATGTGATATAGTCTGTGTGAAAATTCTGTGTGATAATTTGATCGTTTATGTGTCGATTTAAGAGAAAGGATTTAATTGCATAGTGAGTAAAAGCTATCTGCTGATTTATAAGTACCTAAGTGTTGATGTCTTTATATTGTAGAGGCCTTATGAGGCAAATATGCCAATATTTAGATAGTGGGTGAATATGGTCAAGAATAACCTTGAATGATATGTTTTATGTATTTTATGTTAAAGGTTAATTTTGTAATTTAATAATTATGTTTGATTAATATACTAAAAACATGGAATAGTCATCATCTTCTTCCTTGTTTCATCGAAAATTTGAAAGAAAGAATAGGGTTAGAAACTTTGAAGCATTCAGCTAGCTTGAAGCACAGATTAAGTTATGATTTTGACTTGATTTTTGATAATTTTTACGGTTTTGTAATCATTGCTTAGTACTCTACAAAACCCATGCTTAAATTTTGTGAATTGATGATGTTTATGAAATGTGCCATTGATGAAAGGGTGAGTTTTGTGATGAGTGTTGGTGTTAAATGAAAGATATGTGTTTAATGAACATGTGTTGTTCTTGAATTTTTGATGAATTTAGCTAATTAGGGCTAAATTGTGAAAATAAGAAATTGGAGGACTAAAATGTGAAATAAATGAAATGTGTGAGCTTGTATTAGCATGGTAAGAATTCGGCTAAGCACATGTGTATTGAAATTTTGTGTATTTGATGATTTTGTGGAATAGGGACTAAAGTTTCGAAATGTGAAAATGAAAGGGCTATTTTGTAAAATGCCCTAAATGTGTGTGTTTGGACTAAAATGAATGATTTGGTGATTGAATGGATTTAACTTAAATGTGTATAGACCAAGAAAGAAGAAGTTCGGATCGAGATCGAGGCAAAGATAAAGTGCTCGATTAATTGACCGTTTCGATAGTTCGACGTCCGAGGTAAGTTCGGATATAATACATGTTATTAAGATATGGTTTAGTATTATGAAATGAATGGTGAGGTGAAATTCAAAGTGAAGAAACATGAAAGTGCTTTAAAGTAAATGGTCAACGACTAAAACCCTTTTTCAAGAATTTTCAAACACGCACACAGTTGAAGAGATTGTTCTCAATGAGCCCAAATTTGAATAACAGGTCGTCGAGCTAACGACGTTAAACAAATGGGATTTTTGGGAGGTGACCCAAATTTCTTCTCATTTATTTAATAAATCTAGGGTGTAAATAAATAAATTTTTACTTAGTTCAATTAATTTGATGTTTTTAGGAAAATAATGGAGAGCATGAATTTTTCCCGAAAAACAGATAACAGTGGTGGCGCAGGCACGACATGTTTACATGGTGACAAATATTTACCAAAATAAAAAAAAACCCCAACATAATTAACCCAATAATTTAACCCAACACCCACCAATCCAATTAACCGACCCACAAACCCAAACCCAAAACCCAATACCCAATACCCATCCATTTAACCCACCAACATATACCCAAATACCAACTCAACCCAATACTTAACCCATTTACCCATCACCCATTTAACCCACACAAACTTACCTAACAAAACCCAACAACACAAACCCAATACACCTAACCAAAAATCAAACAACAAAATAAACCAACACCATGGCCCAATCATCCAAAGAAAAAAAGAAGAAAAATTTGAGCCCAACCGTCCAAATAGAAGAAAAAAATGAGAAAAAAATAATAAAATTTTAAACACCCAATTCCCAAAATCCCCAAACCTTTTTCCATCTTCCTCTTCTTCAACACAAATCCCTCACCCCGAAGACAAACCCACGTCGCCGTTACCATTTCCGTCACCATCTCCGTCATCATCGTCGCGCCTCGCCGTTGCCATTACTCCCTTTCTTCGCCGCGGCCGTCGTTACTCGCTTTCTTCAACGCCGCTAACAGCCTCCACCATAACTCCCTCCATTTTTCTTTCCTCTACTCCCTTCAAACATCGTTCGCCAGCCTTTTCCACCGTCGCTCCACCCTTTAAATGCTTTCAACTCCTCCACTGCCACAAGTTAACCAGTCAGAACCCAAACCCCCAACACCACCACCCTTTCCTTATTTTCTTTTCTTTATTTTCTCTCCACCACAAAACCACCCCCTAATTCGCCTTAACCATAGCCATAAACGACACCCCCACCGTTATCTCTTCAAAAAATCGCCCAAAATCGCGTCGTTGCATTTTATCGCCGTCGACAGCTGCCGACCGTTGTGCGCCACCGCCGTCTCCATTGCAACAGAGCCGAATCTTCGTGGTATTCTCACGGAAGCAATGGTCTGAACTCGGAACCAAACGGCCGACAATGTTCTGATTTCGCTCAATCGAAATAAGCACCATTTTTCAGCGCCTCCCGTCGTTGATTTAGCCGCCGACGACTCTCCTCCACCTCCTCCATGACAAACAGCTGGCTCATCAAGAGCCCGCCGGCAGCGAATTCTGACCCCGGTCGAGTCAGACACTTCGGTTAGTCTAGATAAAGTTGGAACTTCTAACAATCATGTCGAAGCTACACCCATCGTCAATGAACGAGTCTCTCAACGCCAAACCCGAAGTCATCGACAATTGACACGTGAGCCATCGACACCCCCGAACAGCAGTACTGACGCTGCTGAAGAAGAAAACCCACCCGACTCACCTAACGAGCACGTTCGACCACCCCGAGACAGTCAACGCAACAGACATAGTCGTGCTAATAAAATTCCTACTGAAAGTTGTCTACGTGGATTTCTAAACTTTTCGACATCGGAGCATCAAATACGATACAACGTGTAACATCCTAAAAATTTGAGTATCATCTTGTTGCTTGTGTTAGCTCGGGTATGATTTTATTGTGTGCCTAATATAGTCTTGTGAAGGCTTGGAATTATTCGGATCTAGAATAATTTTTAGTAGTGAGTATTTTAGTGAAGTGGATCAAGTGACCCTGATACTTAAGTTAATTTAAGTGTCTAAAATTAGCATAAGATGAGCAATTGGCAAGGTGGTGTTGGCGCATGAGTAGTTGCATGAGGAAAGAGGTTCGAATCCCTTGGCTAGCAATTAGATGACTTTTATTTTTTTTATGCACTTGTATGTCAAACTTTAATTAAGGTAAGGATGGACTTTTTCATTTATGGATAGTAGACTAAGGGAAAAAGGCAAGTGATTAACTTAAGGTAAGGAATCAAAAGGTTTTGGTAAGTTAGGGGGACATAAGGCATGAATCAAGGGCTTTGTTTTGGAAGCTTTGAATGGTCAATTTGTCCATGAACATGGACGGTTTTGTGGTCTAAGGGGAGATGGCTGAATATTTTGGTAGCATAGGTAAGGATGGTAGTATGTTTGGTCATTTTTTGGGGTTTCTTTTCACAAAACTTTCTTCTCATTTTCTCTCCCTAAACCGAATGCAATTGGTGCATTGTGAGCATTCTTGTTTTCTTCTTTTGGTCATTGTTTTTGACCATTTGGCCTCAATTTTTGCCTAATCCCTCAAGCTCTTCCTCTCTAGTGCCGAAATCACCATAGCACTAAGGCCATTTTTCATCCCTTTCTTTTCTTCTCCTCTCTTCTCATTTACCTTGTCAAGGCCGAAATCTCCCTCTCCTTATTTCACCATTGCCGTAACCCCTAAAGCCTCATACTCTTTCTCTTCATTCTCTTGTTGAAGCCGAATCTCCCTATTGTCACCAAGCCAAATCGCATCAAGTCTCAACCTTCTCTCTTTTTCTTTTCACGATTTATCAAAAACCGAAACACATTTTCTCTTTTCTACTTTTCTCCATGGCCGAATGTTGCTAGCATCATTTCCATCAAAATTGTTTTCTTAGCCGAACCATCTTCTCACATATTTTCTCTTCATAATCATTCTTTCAAGCCAAGTGGTAAGAACCCTTTTCATTTCTTTATTTTCTAGCCGAATATGCATACTGTTTAGAGGGTCTTTTGATTGAAAATAGTACTGCTTATTCTTTCTTTAAACAATCCTATTCATCTTTATAGTGTCAAAGAAGGCCGAACCCGAGGTATTCATAATCTTCGTGACTCGTTAGAAAATTGAATCGAAGTGTTAAGGTAAGGATTTCTATATTACTTGTTATATCATTTTAGATGGACTATTAATTGATTTCGTTTTAGGGGACTCTATTGCTCGATCATTATTTTTTCCGTGAACGTAAGATTTTAGGGCAAACAAAATAGGTTCGAAAATAGCGGTAAATAGTGTTTGGAAGAGGGGTGGTTTTGCTATACCCTCAAATTTCAAACGAAGAGCTGTGTTGGGAATCCGAGACTTTCCATTGGGTTGTGGACCCTCTGCCGGTGGAAATCGATTATTTGAAGTCGTACGTACCCCTGAGCCATTATTTGTTCGTGGTTCTTCATCGGGTTATGAACCATCAATCGGAGAGAAATCGCATATAGTTGTTGTTCGAGATTCCGAGGGTAAGGATTTAGATTACTTATCATTTGTATAGTTTTATAAGTATTAGTGTTCTAATCAAGCGTGATAAATATTTAGGTATCGACGAACGAGAAAGTATAGTTCTCACTGTTATCAGGTGTGTAGCCCTACACTAAATTTCTGATAGATTGATAGTATTAATGTTAGCATGTGTTAATAAGAAATATGTATCATAATGGTTGCGGGTACCATTCAGTGGTACATGATATTCAGGTACGTTAAACCCCTAATACTTCGTTAATAATGCTATAAGCATGGATATGAAATGTGTATAATTCCGTTATGATTTTGGGGGTATATGGCATGATATCGAAATATTATGTTTATTGCATGGGCATATGGGTGATATTGATATAGGGGAAGTGTTCTGGTGGTTTTTACAACATTATCCGGTGACTATGTCACATATTCTGTATTCGGTGACTTCTGTCACATATTATGTATCCGGTGACCTCAGTCACATATTATGATTCCGGTGACTTTGTCACAATTATCTGGTGGCCATGCCACAATTTATAAGGGCGATGTGTAGTTGACTGCAGCGACTACCTTCGATGGTGTGTAGTGGATGGAGGGTCGATTTAGTAATCCCCACGGTGTGATTGGTAGGTACGGGTGGTGTGAAGCGGATGGATATCTAGGTGGGCTCGGGATTGCATTTCATTTTATATGTACATGTGATTATCTGATTTGCTATATTATGGGCTTATGGCTAAATGTGATTTAAATGGGCTTTATTGCTTTGATCGATTGGGTTTTTAGTGTACTGTTGCACATTGAGTCTGTTGACTCACCCCTCGTGGGATATCTTTTTCAGGTGACACTTAGCGTGATGGACCGGGTCAGCGAGAACTACGTGGTGGCCATTGCTCAACTCAGTATATGGGTTTTCTTTTAATTAAACTTACTATGTTTTCTTTTATTATTTCGGGATTTATTTTGGGTTATGTTTTTGTAATAAGGCCGCCATAAACTGTTTTATTTATACGTTTTAAATTTTTATTCTGCTACGCTCAACTTCAACTAAATAATAATATATTTTTGACGAACACCTTAAATTGTTTTGACACCTAAATACCTATGGTTTTCAACTTAATAATAAGTTTTAAATTCGGTTCTTCTTTTGATATATAAATTTTCTAAAAACATAAAGTTAACGATTTAATAAGAAACAAACTTAAATCACAACCCGGTTTTGAACAAGATCGTACTTCAAATCTATTCTCTTACCACAAAATCACATGTTTTCCAAAACGACAAAATGAGTTTTTCTCAAGAAGCATACCAGATCCGGTCGGGGCTTGTAGGCTGGGTTTGGGGTGTTTCAACTTGGTATCAGAGCCCAGTTTTAAACACTCGGCCTTGGGTTTTGAAGTCCACAATGTTTTCAAAATTAATCCCAAATGAGTTTTTGTGAAAAGTTTTGGTTAAACTGGTTTTTATGGAAGCATGGCACCCTAGTTCTCGGCCCAGGTCCGCCAGGTAAGTTCTTTTGTTGATAAATTGATGTGAGTATGTTAATGTATGATACTTTAGTTGATAAGCCTAAGGAAACTATACTTCAGAGACATGGACCCTAGGTATATCTGTACTTCTACGGAAAAAAACCACTGATTAAAACTCTGTTGCATAAAATTTTCTTTAAACAAGAAAGTGAAAAGACTCTAATGCATAAAATTTTCGTAAAAACAGATAAGACGCGAAGTAGACATGAGTTCTAGGGGACGTGGTCGTCGTGGACGCGGTAGAGGCAGAATGGCTGTGTCGGAACCAATTAGGTCTGGTCAGGGTTCCAAAAATGAAGCTCCGCCACTGGCTGTTGGGGCAAAATTTCAAGAGCAAACTGGAGGAGATGACGCAGTATCGTAGGCTATGCTGCGAGTTCTAGAGAGAGTAGCGGGAGCTAGTATGGGTAATGGAGCTCGAAAGTTAGTAGCTGAGAGACTTAGATCCAATGGAGCTGAGATTTTTAGGAGAGTATCTGGGGTAGCTCCGAATGTAACGGAGTACTGGCTAGAGGCAGTCGAGAGGATCATGGACGATTTGGACTGCACTGCTGAGGAAAAGCTGAAAGGTGCTGTTTCGCTGCTTCGAGATGAGGCCTATCAGTAGTGGCTCACTGTCAAGGAGAGTATCCCTGCGGATCAAGTGGATTGGGGGAATTTTAAGGTTAAGTTTGAAGGGAAATATGTTGGAGCTAGCTACATCGACTCTCAGAGAAAGGCATTTCTGAATTTAGTACAAGGAAATAAGTCGGTAGCTGCGTATGAAGCGAAGTTTCTGCGGTTAAGTCGGTATGCTAGAGGGATTGTAGCTACTGATTATCAGCGGTGTGTTAGATTTGAGGATGGGTTGCGAGATGAGCTGCGAGTGTTGATTGCTCCGCATTGAAGAGGGACTTTGCAGTCTTAGTGGATAGGGCACGGATAGCTGAAGAAGTTAAGCGGACCGAGAGACAGAACCGGGACAGAGGTCATAATAAGAATAAGAGGAGCTATGGGTCTTCAGGCTCATCCGGGAATTTTCAAAAGAAACCTAGAGTTGATGGGCCGCGAGGTCAGTAGGTTGCTACGGGAGGACGGTACCGTACTTGTGCTCAGTGTGGAAAGATGCACTCGGGTGAATGTTGGAAAAAGACAGGGGGATGTTTTAAGTGCGGGTCCAAGGACCATATGATTAAGGATTGTACGATGGATACGGATAGGAACCGTCCAGCAGGTCAGGGTTTTAATCAGGCTGGCAGAGGTGGACAGCAGCTGTTAAGGGGTCGTGGTTCGAATGGCAGAGGTAATGGTTCTGGTAGAGGTCGCGGAACTCCGGGCAGAGGTGGTGGTAACTCTGAGGCTAGACAGCCAGGTCTGGTATATACGGTTCGTCGCAGGGAGGATAGCGATGGACCTGATGTCATAACGGGTACGTTCCTTATTTCTGGGTTACCCTTTATTGCTTTGATAGATATAGGGTCAACTCATTCATACATCGCTAGTGAAGTATCTGGAACTCTGCTTGTGAACTCTGAAACTGTACCTAGGAATATGACTGTACTTAGTCCTTTAGGACAGACTGTAGTAGTAGATAAGCTCTTTAAGGAAGTGCCTTTAGAAGTTCAAGGGACGCAGTTTCCGGCTGACTTAATGGAGTTGCCATTCGGGGAATTTGATCTAATCTTAGGCATGGACTGGCTAGTGAAGTACCGTGCAAATGTGGACTGTGCTGCTAAGCGCATGTCATTGAGAACCTTTGACGATAAGGAAGTTGTGGTGATGGGCGAAAGATGGAATTACTTGTCAAATGTAGTATCTGCCCTTAAGGCAGAAAAGATGGTTAGGAAGGGTTGTTTGGCTTTTCTTATGTTGGTCAGTGCCTTGGAGGCTAAGGAGGCAACTGTTGAAGGGGTCAGAATTGTAAGAGAATTTGTGGATGTCTTTCCAGAAGAACTTCCAGGATTGCCTCCGGATCGGGAGGTGGAATTTGGGATTGACTTGTTTACAGCGCCAGTATCTATCGCTCCGTACAGAATGGCACCGAAGGAGTTGGTTGAGCTTAAGGCTCAAATCCAGGAGTTACTTGATCGTGGGTTTATCTGACCCAGTGTGTCTCCATGGGGAGCACCGATCTTGTTCGTGAAGAAGAAGGACGGGACTATGCGTATGTGCATAGACTATCGGCAATTGAATAAGCTGACCATTAAGAACAAGTACCCTTTGCCAAGGATAGATGACTTGTTCGATCAGCTTAAGGGAGCGGCAGTATTCTCAAAGATAGATCTACGGTCGGGATATCATCAGCTGAAGGTGAAGGAAGCGGATATCCATAAGACAGCTTTCCGGACAAGATACGGGCATTATGAGTTCTTAGTATGCCGTTCGGATTGATGAACGCCCCAGCTGCGTTCATGGATTTGATGAATCGGGTTTTCCAACCCTACTTGGATCAGTTTGTCGTTGTGTTTATAGACGACATTCTAGTGTATTCCAAGTCCGAGGTAGAGCTTGAGGAGCATCTTCAGATAGTGTTGCAAGTGTTAAGGGAGAAGAATCTCTATGCCAAATTCAGCAAGTGTGAATTTTGGCTGAAGGAAGTTACGTTCTTAGGGCATGTGGTGTCTGCGGAAGGGATAAGGGTGGATCCTCGGAAGATTGAGGCAGTGTTGGATTGAAAACCACCTAAGTCTGTAGCTGAGGTTCGCAGTTTCTTGGGATTCGCAGGCTACTACAGAAGGTTTGTAGAGGGGTTTTCATCAATAGTTGCACCTTTAACAAAGTTGTTGAGAAAAGAGGTACCTTTCGTATTGGCAGATAAGTAGCAAGAGAGCTTTGAGAAGCTTAAGAAGGTTTTGACTGAAGCTCTGGTTTTGATTCAGCCTGAGGCAGGGAAGGATTTTCTGGTGTATTGTGATGCTTCACACACAGGATTACGATGTGTTCTGATGCAAGACGGGAAAGTAGTCGCTTATGCGTCTCGGCAATTAAGGCCACACGAGGTTAACTATCCGACGCATGACTTAGAGTTGGCAGCGATAGTCTTTGCTCTTAAGGTATGGAGGCATTATCTGTATGGAGAAAAGTCAGTAATCTATACGGACCACAGGAGTCTGAAGTATCTGCTGACTCAGAAGGAGCTGAATCTGAGACAGCGAAGGTGGGTGGAGTTGTTGAAAGACTACGATTGTTCTATAGAGTATCACCCGGGCAAGGCGAATGTGGTGGCAGATGCCCTAAGTCGAAAAGTAGTGTCGAATCTGAGGGCGATGTTTGCACATCTTAGCCTTTATGACGACGGAAGTTTGTTGGCAGAGTTGCAAGTAAAGCCGACATGGTTGAGTCAGGTGAAAGAGAGGCAATTGGTAGATGATGATTTAAGTACTAGACTACGGCAAGTGCAGAATGGGGAATTGGAAGATTATGGTGTTAATAGCGATGGAGTGTTGTGTTTCAAGGGTAAGGTCTGTATGCCAAAGGATGAGGAGCTGAGGTGAAGGATTCTTCAGAATCGCATAGTAGCCCTTATGCTATGCATCCTGGAGGAAGTAAGTTATACAGAGATCTACAGGATCAGTTTTGGTGGCCTGGTTTTAAGCGGGAAGTTACAGAATTTGTACGGAAATGTTTAACGTGTCAGCAAGTTAAGGCTGAACACCAAGTTCCGTCAGGGTTGCTTCAGCCGATAAAGATTCCGCAGTGGAAGTGGGAGCGAATCACCATGGATTTTGTTAGTGGGCTTCTCCTTACGCCTACTAAGAAAGACTTGGTATGGGTGATAGTGGATCGATTGATGAAGTCTGCACATTTCATACCAGTGTGGGTTGATTACTCTTTACAGAAGTTGGAGAAGTTGTATGTGGCAGAGATTGTGAGGTTGCATGGAGTGCCGGTGTCAATTATTTCGGATAGGGATCCGAGGTTTACGTCTCGATTTTGGAAAGTATTACATCAGGCTTTGGGCACCAGGTTAGACTTCAGTACGGCATTTCATCCACAGTCAGACGGCCAGTCTGAGCGAGTAATCCAAGTGTTAGAGGATATGTTAAGGGGTTGTGTGATAGACTTCAGAGGAAGCTGGGAAGAGTTTTTGCCTTTAGCAGAGTTTGCATACAATAACAGTTATCAAGCCAGTATTCGGATGGCACCGTATGAAGCGCTATATGGACGGAAGTGTCGCACTCCTACGTGTTGGATAGAATTGGGGGAATGTCAAATTTTGGGTCCAGAGATTGTGGCGGAATCCGAAGAAAAGGCTAAGGTAATTCGGGCTCGGTTAAAGGAGGCATCTGACAGGCAAAAGTCGTACGCAGATCTTAAGCGGAAGGAAATAGAGTTTGTTGTGGGAGATCAAGTATTTCTTAAAGTGTCGCCATGGAAGAAGGTGATGAGATTTGGTCGCAAGGGAAAGTTAAGTCCCAGGTTTATAGGACCTTATCGGGTTTTGGAAAGGGTTGGACCAGTGGCATATCAGTTAGAGTTGCCTTCGGAGTTGAAGCAAATGCATGATGTGTTCCATGTTTCGATGCTACATCGTTACCGGTCGGATCCATCTCATGTAGTGCCAGTTGAGAAAGTGGAGCTAAGACCAGACTTGTCCTACGAGGAAGAGTCGATTCAGATTTTGGAACGGGATGTGAAGGTGTTACGGAGGAAATCAGTTCCTCTCGTCAAAGTGTTATGGCGTAACCATGGATCGGAAGAGGCTTCGTGGGAGCCTGAGGATGCAATTCGGCAACAATACCCTCACCTCTTTTAATCAGGTAAATTTCGAGGACGAAATTTTCTTTAAGGGGATAGAATTGTAACAACCTAAAAATTTGAGAATCATCTTGTTGCTTGTGTTAGCTCGGGTATGATTTTATTGTGTGCCTAATATAGTCTTGTGAAGACTTGGAATTATTCGGATCTAGAATAATTTTTAGTAGTGAGTATTTTAGTGAAGTGGATCAAGTGACCCTGATACTTAATTTAATTTAAGTGTCTAAAATTAACATAAGATGAGCAATTGGCAAGGTGGTGTTGGCGCATGAGTAGTTGCATGAGGAAAGAGGTTCGAATCCCTTGGCTAGTAATTAGATGACTTTTATTTTTTTTATGCACTTGTATGACATGTGTCAGTCAAACTTTAATTAAGGTAAGGATGGACTTTTTCATTTATGGATAGTAGACTAAGGGAAAAAGGCAAGTGATTAACTTAAGGTGAGGAATCAAAAGGTTTTAGTAAGTTAGGGGGACATAAGGCATGAATCAAGGGCTTTGTTTTGGAAGCTTTGAATGGTCAATTTGTCCATGAACATGGACGGTTTTGTGGTCTAAGGGGGGATGGCCTAATATTTTGGTAGCATAGGTAAGGATGGTAGTATGTTTGGTCATTTTTTGGGGTTTCTTTTCACAAAACTTTCTTCTCATTTTCTCTCCCTAAACCGAATGCAATTGGTGCATTGTGAGCATTCTTGTTTTCTTCTTTTGGTCATTGTTTTTGACCATTTGGCCTCAATTTTTGCCTAATCCCTCAAGCTCTTCCTCTCTAGTGCCGAAATCACCATAGCACTAAGGCCATTTTTCATCCCTTTCTTTTCTTCTCTTCTCTTCTCGTTTACCTTGTCAAGGCCGAAATCTCCCTCTCCTTATTTCACCATTGCCGTAACCCCTAAATCCTCATACTCTTTCTCTTCATTCTCTTGTTGAAGCCGAATCTCCCTATTGTTACCAAGCCAAATCGCATCAAGTCTCAACCTTCTTTCTTCTTCTTTTCACGATTTATCAAAAACTGAAACACATTTTCTCTTTTCTACTTTTCTCCATGGCCGAATGTTGCTAGCATCATTTCCATCAAAATTGTTTTCTTAGCCGAACCATCTTCTCACATATTTTCTCTTCATAATCATTCTTTCAAGCCAAGTGGTAAGAACCCTTTTCATTTCTTTATTTTCTAGCCGAATATGCATACTATTTAGAGGGTCTTTTGATCGAAAATAGTACTGCTTATTCTTTCTTTAAACAATCCTATTCATCTTTATAGTGTCAAAGAAGGCCGAACTCGGGGCATTCATAATCTTCGTGACTCGTTAGAAAATTGAATCGAAGTGTTAAGGTAAGGATTTCTATATTACTTGTTATATCGTTTTAGATGGACTATTAATCAATTTCGTTTTGGGGGACTCTATCGCTCGATCATTATTTTTTCCGTGAACGTAAGATTTTAGGGCAAACAAAATAGGTTCGAAAAGAGCGGTAAATAGTGTTTGGAAGAGGGGTGGTTCTGCTATACCCTCAAATTTCAAACGAAGGGCTGTGTCGGGAATTCGAGACTTTCCATCGGGTTGTGGACCCTCTGCCGGCGAAAATCGATTATTTGAAGTCGTACGTACCCCCGAGCCATTGTTTGTTCGTGGTTCTTCATCGGGTTATGAACCATCAATCAGACAGAAATCGCATTTAGTTGTTGTTAGAGATTCCGAAGGTAAGGATTTAGATTACTTATCATTTGTATAGTTTTATAAGTATTAGTGTTCTAATCAAGCGTGATAAATATTTAGGTATCGACGAGCGGGAAAGTATAGTTCTCACTGTTATTAGGTGTGTAGCCCTACACTAAATTTCCGATAGATTGATAGTATTAATGTTAGCATGTGTTAATAAGAAATATGTATCATAATGGTTGCGGGTACCATTCAGTGGTACATGATATTCAGGTACGTTAAACCCCTAATACTTCGTTAATAATGCTATAAGCATGGATATGAAATGTGTATGATTCCGTTATGATTTTGGGGGTATATGGCATGATATCGAAATAATATGTTTATTGCATGGGCATATGGGTGATATTGATAAAGGGGAAGTGTTCTGGTGGTTTTTACCACATTATCTGGTGACTATGTCACATATTCTGTATTCGGTGACTTCTGTCACATATTATGTATCCGGTGACCTCGGTCACATATTATGATTCTAGTGACTTTGTCACAATTATCTGGTGGCCATGCCACAATTTATAAGGGTGATGTGCAGTTGACTGCAGCGACTGCCTTCGATGGTGTGTAGAGGATAGAGGGTCGATTTAATAATCCCCACAGTGTGATTGGCAGGTACGGGTGGTGTGTAGCGGATGGATATCTAGGTGGGCTCGGGATTGCATTTCATTTTATATGTACATGTGATTATCTGATTTGCTATATTATGGGTTTATGGCTAAATGTGATTTAAATGGGCTTTATTGCTATGATCGATTGGGTTTTTAGTGTACTGTTGCACATTGAGTCTGTTGACTCACCCCTCGTGGGATATCTTTTTCAGGTGACACTTAGGATGATGGACCGGGTCAGCGAGAACTACATGGTGGCCATTGCTCAACTCAGTATATGGGTTTTCTTTTAATTAAACTTACTATGTTTTCTTTTATTCCGGGATTTATTTTGGGTTATGTTTTTGTAATAAGGCCGCCATTAACTGTTTTATTTATACGTTTTAAATTTTTATTCTGCTACGCTCAACTTCAACTAAATAATTATATATTTTTGACGAACACCTTAAATTGTTTTGACACCTAAATACCTATGGTTTTCAACTTAATAATAAGTTTTAAATTCGGTTCTTCTTTTGATATATAAATTTTCTAAAAACATAAAGTTAACGATTTAATAAGAAACAAACTTAAATCACAACCCAGTTTTCAACAAGATCGTACTTCAAATCTATTCTCTTACCACAAAATCACATGTTTTCCAAAACGACAAAACGAGTTTTTCTCAAGAAGCATACCAGATCCGGTTGGGGCTTGTGGGCCGGGTTTGGGGTGTTTCATGACGCCATCCGACAACGCTCGCTCCCGGTCAGTAAGCAAATCGATTTTCCCACTCTTGAACTTTTAGATATTCATGATGCTATGCTTCATTACTTTGATGCTATTGGCTGGAATTTATTTGCTAATATCACTTGCAATGCATATTATGAATTAGTATATGAATTCTACACCACATTTAGCTTCGATATAAATGCATTGCGAACTACTGAAACGCAAAATATTGTATGCTTTCGCTTGCTTGGGAGGGACTTTCGGATGTCAATTTTAGAATTTAACATTGCCATGGGTTTCATTGACCCTGATGATATTCAATCCGATTCCTATCATTCTGCTCTGTTAGATGTTCCGAGCAACTTTGATGTTCAGCATGTTTATCGTGTTTTAACTAATTCTGATCATCTGTATAATCTGAAGACCACAAAAGACTTATTGGTGCATGAACCTGCTTTGAGATATATACACCGATTTTTGGCATTTAGCTTTTCAGGTAGAAATGACGCATCATCTGCTTTGACTAAAATTGAACTGTTCTTTTTGTGGTGCATGCATTCGGGTTTTAAAGTTAATTTAGGATATTGGTTTGCATGAAATTTTCATGCCGTTTTGCGTTACAACCGTCCACTTATACTTGGATCATTTATTTCAAATTTAGCCTCTCGACTTTTTCAATCTGAAATTGATTTCTCAACCTTGACATGTGCATATAGTATGGATAGTCTCGATAAATATTGTTTGGATTCTATGGGATTGCTTGCCGGCACCCCTACTTCGTGTTATTTTGTTCCTCCAGGTACGCGGACTTCTCGCAAAAATATGGTTTTTCGCCAACTTCGACACATCAATATTAGAGAGCAAGAGGAACAACCGCTATCTGTGGAGGCACGTTTAAACCGAATCGAGGAAAGACTTGGAACAATGGAAACTCAAGTCTCCACAATCCTTGATATCTTGCAAAGACAGTATCCCCAACATCGACAAAATTAACAAAATCATTGAGGACACATGGGAAGTACTCTGAACTTTTTACTTGTTATTTAAGCTGCTGTTTTTCTTTTCTATTATATGACACATGCTTGAGGACAAGCATAGATTAAGTAGGGGGGATGAATATAGTAAGTATGCATGGATGGTAGATTGGTTTTTGCTGCATATCCCTCTTTTCATATGTTCAGTCTTGCATTGAATTCATTCAACAGTTTATTTGACATTGAGCCTTTAATCTCATACTTATTCAACTTGGACAATTGGGCAAATTTTTTTTTGAATTTAAATGCTCAAGTATATAGATTAATCGACACTTGTATTTTAAGGTTGATATATGTAGCTAGATTTTCAGGAATTGATTGTTTGAAAAAATATATTTGCTTGTGCATGAATAAATGAAAAAAATGAATGAAAAAATGAAAAATAAATAAATAAAGGCTCAAGTTATGAGTGAAAGTTTCGAAAACGTGACCGGATTGAGTAATCGGGATGAGGTGCTTGGGTTGTCATCTCATCTCGCGTAAAAAGGTTCGAGTGACAAGTCGATAACTTAATAACATTTCGCTAACAGAGCCCAATAATGAAGACTGTTTGAACTGAGTAACCGGGATAGGGTGCTTGGGTTGTCATCCTAGTTCGCGTAAAAAAGTTTGACCATGTCTGATTTATTTTTCTAAAAGTATAGTTTGTTAATAATGCCTTGCAATTTATTGGATTCAAACTCAATTTAATGAAATTATCTAGCTCGCATATTTCAAATTTTATGACACTTGTCTTGTTGATTAAACTATATGTTTAGAGCATTTATTTAATTATTTTTGCCTATGTTGTTTACATTGAGTATGGATGCAGAAAAGAGGCTCGATTTTTAATAAATTGTAGAATTAATTCTAATGTTTGAAAGAACAACATGCTTGAGGGCAAGTATGAGCTAAGTAGGGGGATTTGATAACATGATTATTTTGCATGGTTTCCTGTGTTTAATTCGGTTTATTTCTGAATCAATCCCTGCTAAAATAGTATTTTTGTGATTTAATTCTTGTCAGGGATGCAATTGATCAAAAGGAAGCTGAAAATGGCCTAATTGAAAGAAAATCATGGAAATGGGGCCAAATAAAAAAGATGGAGGAAGCCAAGGACACATCAAATAATTTGACTTTGTAAAAAGCCAAAAATAGAAAATCCTATTTTAAGTTTATTTATTTTTAATTTTATTATTATTTTAGATTAGTTTATTTTTAGTAAACCCCATGTATATAAATAGGGGCCTTTTGTTATTTGAAGATCATCAATCAAATACTTCTTTTCCTATTCCTATTTGGAGTTTTATTCTTCTCTTCCTATTTCAATTTAGAATAGGATTTCTTCTTTTTCCTTCAAGTTTGATGTAATATCCTAGATTTAGGGGTTATGCGGGCTTAGTGTGTGTTGGGATGTGGTTGAGGGGTTCCTAAAACCCTAGGGTGTAGGTGAGTGCCTTAGGGAAAATTGGATTTTTTTAAGCTTAGAAAAGGGAGCTAGGTGAAGGAGGTCTTAAGACAAATTGTGTGGGAGTTATGACACAACAAGTGATGTGGTAAATTGGCTTGGACGCTACCTTAGGGGCTTGGAAGGTTGCGTCAGTAAGGGGGTTCCAAGGGAGGAGGTTCGAATCACGTTGGCAGTATGGGAGTGTGTTTTTATTTTGCTTTTGGCGTCAAGACAAGGGGGAAGGGGTGGATGGCATTTGGGACTTTGGAAGATGAAGATAAGCCTTAGATTTCTTTTTAAATTTAAGCCAAGATTAGAAGATAATTATGGATTTATTTTATTTATTTTGAATGGGTGTTAAAGAGATAAAGGAGGAGAAGAAAGTGGGATATGATAGGAGGAAGGTTGGTGGCCGAATGTGGGATTCTTTGGGGGTGCCTAATCGGTTTTGGGGCATAGATAGGAAGAGTGTGCCGAAATTCATAGTTGATAACTTTGTTTCCTCTACTTTTTCTCTTCAAGTTCGGCCATTTGGTGCACTAGGTGAGTTGCCGAAATTTTTCTGCTTTCTCTTCTTATTCTTTTTCTTTCCTTCAACCTTTATTCTACACCTATTTCTTTGTGGCCGAATATCCCTTTGTTCTTTTGAACCTTAGCCGAATTTAGTAGCCTTTTTCTTCTTTTTCTTTTCCTGAAATCTTTATAGCCGAAACCTTCTTCTTTGGAGAGCCATAGCCGAACCCTATAAGCCCTTATTTTCTTTTCTTCTTCATCACCATTTTGAGCCATAGCCGAATGAGCAACTACCAT
The DNA here is from genome assembly GCA_005393395.2 of Gossypium australe. NCBI lineage: Eukaryota > Viridiplantae > Streptophyta > Magnoliopsida > Malvales > Malvaceae > Gossypium > Gossypium australe. The sequence continues at coordinate 57,697,033 of CM016615.1, forward strand.
TTGAAAGGCTTAGCCGAATCTTGTTGTGAGTTTTAGAAGTCGAAACCTTTTTCTCTTTGAGTCTCTTCAAGCAACGTGGTGACGAAGGAAGGAAACACTAAGGAGCCTTTCGGGATTTGAAGTGTTCAAGGTAAGCAACTATAATATTCGGCCAAAGGCCATTCTTCATAAGATTATGCTTAAGGCCGATTCTAATATGGTTTCACTCAGGGATTTCGACAACTTCATAGACCAGTGGTGATTCGGGATTTAGTTAAGCAAGGTAGGTGATTTGTAGTATTCGGCCATAGGCCATTTTATAAGTTTAAGTGATGACCGATTTCTGATTTTGGTTCTTGGGAACAAATCGACAGGAATAAAGGAGTTTCGGGATTGAGTAGACTGTGCCAAAAAGGTGTGTAGTTATCGCACTGTTCTCCCATTATTTATGTATGTTGTTATATATATGTATATGATGTGAATAGTAGCTGCCAATAATGGCTAAGATGGTGGATACCCATGATGGGTAATTGAGTCACCAGGTCAGTATTTTATGACGTTAATTTACATATGGTATATGCATGAAATTGTGATGGCATGTGATGTATATTTGTTCCAGTGATATGTTGTCATGATACATATATATGCATGGGGCCTGGGATATGATCAAAGAAGGACAGGGTGTACATATTTATGTACATGGTCTAATGTTAGCCTTGTGCTACATTAGCGCTTGATGTTGGCTGTGTGCTTCATCAAGGTGGGATGTTGGCTGTGTGCCACATCGTGGGTGGATGATAGCTGTGTGCATCACCGTGGATCGAGGATGGCCTCGAGTCACCTCGTGGATATTGATATGTGGGGTCACTTAGGTGATCGGTGGCTTAGCCACGGCTTTGAGCAACATGACTGCCAAAGAGATGTGTAGCGGTTGGAGGGCGATTTAGTAATCCCCTGGTGTGTGCGGCAGGTACGGGGGTGTGTAGCGGATGGACTCTAGGTTGGGTTGGGATGCATTTTTGCATGACTGATTATGTGGATCAATGTGGATATGGGCCAAGCCCAATATGTGAAATTATGTGGATGAATTGCCTTACCATCTGATTTGTGATTGATGTGTGTATGTGGGCTGAGCCCATGTGTGGAGGCATGTGAAATAATTACACACTGAGTCTGTTGACTCACCCAAATTTTTTTTTACCAACATCGCAGGTGATTCGTGATGCTTGGACCGGGTTGGAGTGGATACGAGGTGGCCCATGCAAAAGAAGTTTCTACTTATTTTAATAAAATTTATATTCTCAGTATTTGAAGTATTTATTTATTGTAATAAGGCCACTTTAAGTATTTGAGGTTTATTATTATGTTTTAAGGTGGATTGACGATTAAGTTAATATTCGGGAATGTTTCTTTTAAAGAGTAAATTTATACTTTGATAAATTACTTTAAAGTTTTAAATCTAACAACTTAATTTTATTTTGGAATTTAAATTATACAAATTTTTAGTAAAGAAAACAAATTTTTATGTTTTTATCTATAAGTGAAATCGGTTTTCAAATGTTTTCCGCAGTGGCATTCTAAATTCGGCCGTGGCTCGTGGGCCGGGTTTGGGGTGTTACATTTGACGTCAACATTCTGCCAATTTCAATCCAATTTTTGTTTCTTTTCCAAAATTGGTTCAATTGCCTTCCAAGTCCCCTTTCCTTTCCCAAATTCCATCATCCTTTACAAAAGCCAAATCATATTCCACAACCTTCAAGCATGATTAAAATCATGCCACACTAAACCCCTTTTAACTTTAAGTCGGTGTTAACCCCGTCAAAGACCCGTGAGTTACGAACCTGAGCTATTTAACCCCTATTTTCCTGTAACAGTTCGAATTCGACCCTAAACGGAATGGTGGTTTCGGGACCACGAATCCGAATGAATAGGAATTTTTTTAAAAATCTTATTATCATTTTCCATGTTTAATATATATGCTAGTGTTACGTAATTTTAATTTTTCAGTTAAGGTGAATTTGAAGTGAAAAGGGCTAAATTGAACAAGTGGAAAAACCATAGTTTTTATGAAATTGGTGACCAAATTAAATTGTCTTCTTTTGAGTAGGTATTGAAGTGATAAATTAGCCTTTTTGGATGTATAATGGACGGCAAGAGTAATAAAAAAATACTAAGTGGTTGTTTTATATTATAAAGTGGAAATAATATTATTAAAGATATGAAATGAATATTATAATAAAAACAAAACATTAGTGGGAGGGAGGTGTTCATCTTTTTACTCTTGTTATTATCGAATCCTTGAGGAAGAAGAAGGAGAAGGATTTTCACCATTTTCGGCCATTGCATGATCCAATTAGGTGAGTTATCAAGTTTATTTCTTGATAATTTTAACTATTTGAAGTAGTCACCTTGTAAGTAAGCTAACCCATGACCGAATTTTTGCTATAGAAATGTCTTTCGAAAGTTGCCATGAACATGATTTTGTGTTTGAGTGATTTAAGTTAAAATATGCTATATGTAATATCCCGGGTTAGGGGCTATTCTGTTGTTGCACGATATTGCATGTATTTAGTGTGCTGTGTTGTTATTTCAGTGTTTTAGGGGCTTTAGTGTAGGCTAGAAGTATGCCTGAGTGAATGGGAAAATGTTGGTTTTTGGGTGTTAAGTCAGGGGAGCTGAGGAAGCTGGGGTTTAAGAATTTTAATTGTGGTTTCATTGCACAAGTAAGGAGCTAGCTTAGTGGCAAAGCATGCGCTACAAGGGGGAGCTTGGTGTGGCGTCATTTGCATGTGGTGGAGGTCCAGTGTTCGAGCTGCAGAGTCCCCCCTTTTTGACTTCTTTTTGGGACGGCTTGGAGGAAGAGGTTGAGAGCAATTTGGATTCTACTTGGACCAAGTCTTCACATTCAAACGTGTGGTGGAGAGGAACTTTAGGAGAAAGACTTGGTCTTGATGTTTGAATGTGAGGATGTGAGTAATTGGGGGGATTTGGCCGATTTGTGAGTGTTGGAGTGGGAGTGTGGACGGTTTGGTATGGGGTTTGGGTAGTGCCGAATGTGTCTTGGCATTTTTGGGTGTTTTTCGGCATTGAAACAATTGGTAAGGCCACACTTTCGTTTTTCCCTTTTTGTCAAAACAAGCCGAAATTCTAAGGAGTTTCTCTCATTTTCTCTTTGAAGCCAAAAGTGCAAACACCTAGTTGTCGAAATTGATTTGTTCCTCTCAACTTTCTTGGTAGCCGATTGTGCCTTGTTTTCTTTCTTTCTCTCTTCACTTGAGCAAACCGAAACAAGCTCTCTCCTCCTCTCATCATTTCTTTTTTTTTTCTCTCCTTTCTTGAAACACTTGAGCCGAATATTCCTTCCATCATTGACCGAATTCTTGCTTCTCTTAAACCACATCTATTTCTCTTACTATTTTCTTTTCTAGTTTGTAGCCGAATTCAAGGGTGTTAAACACCTAAAGCCAATTTTCCTTTTCTTCTTTTAAAGTCTTGGCCGAATATCAACCTCTCCTTTTCTTCATTTTTCTTGCGTTCTCTTTTGTGAGCAAGGCCGAATCCCTATTTCCTCCTAGTGTGGTGTTGGCCGAATCTTCGTTGGTGTTGGGGTAAGGGTTTGGCCGAATGGTCATGTCCACCTTCTTTAGTTCTATATTGAATTTGGGTTGGATTAAAAGCTTATGATTGGTTGTGGATTGGAAGGATATTAACCTGTGTTAATCATCTTGTGTTAGGGTCTCTGGATATTGAAAAGTAGCCAAGAGGAGTCTTCAACCCTTTGAACCGATTGGTAGGTAGTGGTTGTGGTGTTGGCCGATTATCAGAAGAACCACTGTTGGGTTCGGGATTTGGTAGGAAACCAAATCAGGAGTAAGGTAAGGGTTCAACATTAACCCCTTGAGTGTATATGTCTTTGGCCGAATGGTCTTAGTGCCTAATTCTATGTTGGCCGAATGTTACAGGAGTTAGTAATCGAGGGACTTAGATCGTTTTCGTTGGGATTCTAGACTCGTATTTATCAGGTGTGTATACTAACACACTTATATTTAGTAATATGATTGATAATCTGAGAGATGATTAATGAAATAGTGATGATTGATATGATACCCAAATGGGTATGATTCTGGACTCGGGTAAGTCAGTATTATTATTATGAGTTTAATGATGATCTATATGATACCATGGCTGTGGATATATGTGACATGGGATATGAGATTAGACATGTTAGCATGATATGCATGATTGTATGATATGTATGATTACATGAGTATGGTATGTTGATGGGTGATACGAGTGGAGGGAGCAGTGATATTTTGTGCTGACGAGCACCAGTGTTTTGGTAACACACTTTGTGACTTTGGGTCACCAGAGGTTTGGCACCTCCAGAGGTTTGGCACCTCCAGAGGTTTGGTACCTCAGCGTCTCGTCCCTGTGGTTAACACCACCGTGGGTTGGCCCCACTTGTGAGATACGGGATTGACGCCAGTGATTTGGTATCACACGATGGGTTGGCCCCATCACCAGATTTGTGACTACGGTCACCAGTGCTTTGGTAGCACATTGTGTCTTTGGGACACCAGAGGTTTGGCACCTCATTGCGACTTGTCCCTGTGGTTTGACCACCGTGGGTTGGCCCCACTTGAGATATGGGATCGTCTGCTAGTGATTTGGTATCACACGATGGGTTGGCCCCATCATCATTGGATTTGTGACTTCGGTCACCAGTGCTTTGGTAGCACAATTGTGTCTTTGGGACAATAGTGGTTTGGTACCACATTGACGGATATTGTGTCTTTGGGACACCAGTGTTTTGGTAACACATTGTGACTATAAGTCACCAGTGGTTTGGCACCACCAGTGGTTTGGTACCACACGGGGTAGAAAAGGCGATATGGATGGTTAGGATCGGGTTGCATTAATTATGTTGCTATGTATGATGTGTGTTAGCATGTTGTTTCTTCGGGAGCGGGATTTACACACTGAGTCACTCGACTCACCCTCTCCTTTGACATTTCAGGTGACTCATAGACGCGGACATGGAGTCGGGATGGACTCGGGGTGCACATGCCATGCTTTAATAAAAGTTTTGCTCGGACTATAGAATTTGGGTACTTTAGCTTATTTACTTTCATTTGGGTTTTAAATTGGGTTTGTAAAAGGCCTTTAATTTATGTTTTATGATGTTTGATGTTTTAATTAGATTTTAATATGCCTTAACAAAATAAGTTGGTATGAATTTTACTAAAACTTGGAAAGATAATAATTTCAAAATCATAACGCAATGTGTTTTTAAACCATACCATCGGGTATTACACTAAGTCTGTATGTTAAACAAATACAAATGGTTTTCAATTCAAACTTGTATTTCTCCTAAGTCTAAAAATGTTTTAAGTAACATTAAGAAACTGTTGAGGTTTTAAATGGTTTAAACTCGTTTTAACTACACATTTTGGTTAAGTTTTCAAAATTTCCGAGTTTCAAATACACCATTTGATTTCAACACAAGCCTACTCAAATTTTCTTCAAATACACTATGTTTTCACCCAGCTTTTAAACGAAAAATCTAACCTCTCAAAACGTTTTTCCCCGTAACATACCAAATTCGGACGTGGTGTCTTGTCCGGGTTTGGGGTGTTACAATTGTGGTATCAGAGCCAAGTTCAAAGGCTTGGCTGTGGGCCTGAGGCCCAAAATGTTTTCAAAAGATGTCTCAAGTGTTTTTGGTTTAAATATATGGTTTGGAAGGCATGGCACCGAGTCTCCGGCACCAGTTCGCCCAAGTAAGTACCCCGTACTATTACTTGTGATTTGATTGGATATGATATGATTTGATGACTAGCAATAGTATACTACTTTAGAGATTGAAACTGATAGGATTCTGTGAACTCGCGAGAACAAATCCTCTTTAAATATTCATAAGACTTGCTTTTAAAACAGTGGAATAAATACTGATGCATAAAATTCCTTAATCAGATACGTAGAAAGATTAGTCATGAGCACTCGTGGTGGACGTGGTCGTAATACTCGTGGTACAGGTAGGGGTAGAATGACAGTTTCTGAGCCCGTAGGATCGGGTCAAGGTTCAGAAAATGAGATACCGGTTTCGCCACCAGCTGGAGGTGGTGAGTTCCAAGATCAGACTGGGGATGATGCAGTGTCACAGGCGATGCTGCGAGTGTTGGAAAGGGTAGCTGGTGTAGGTGGTGGTGCAGGAGTCAGGAAATCTGTTCCTGAGCGACTCCGGGCTAATGGGGCCGAATTCTTCCGAGGTGTTTCTGGTGTTGCTCCTAGCACTGCTGAATATTGGCTGGAGGCAACTGAGCGTATCATGGATGATCTGGACTTGACGGCTGAAGAGAAGCTGAAGGGTATCGTATCGCTTCTCCGGGATGAGTCATATCAGTGGTGGCTCACGGTTCGGGATAGTGTGGCCGCAGAGGATTTGACATGGGATTATTTCAGGGCTGCTTATCAAAAGAAGTACATCGGGGCTAGTTATATCGACTCCCAGCGAAAGGCATTTCTGAGGCTTGTTCAGGGGAGTAAATCTGTTTCTGAGTACGAGGCTGAGTTCCTGAAGCTGAGTAGGTATGCCAGGGGCATTGTAGCCACTGAGCATGAGAGGTGTGTTCGTTTCGAGGATGGTCTGCGAGACGAGTTGAGGCTGCTGATTGCTCCACAGCAGGAGCGCGAGTTTGCTGTCTTAGTTGAGAAGGCTAAGGTAGCCGAGGGTATTAAAGAGTCGGTAAGACAGAGCATGGACAGGAGTAGGCTTAAGAGGAGTTTTGGGTCTTCTGGATCGTCGGGTAATCCGCAGAAGAGGGCTAGACCGAGTGGGCAGAATCAGTCTGCTAGGTTTGTTGCTGCCAGACAGGGACCGCCGCAGTGTAATCAGTGTGGGAAATCTCATTGGGGTGGTTGTTGGACTGGTGGAAAAGGTTGCTTCGAGTGTGGTTCTCTGGAGCATCGCATTAGGGACTGTCCGCGTAGGATGGCCAGGATTCAGTCTGAGAGTCAGGGCCGTAATCAGTTCAGAGGTAATGGACCGCCACCGCAGAGGGGCCGTGGTAATGGCAGAGGTGGTAATGGTTCTGGTCGGGGCCGTGGAGCACCGGGCAGAGGTGCGGGTAGTTCCGATGCCAGACAGCCTGGATTGGTATATGCTGCGAGGCGCCGAGAGGAGGGCGAGGCACCGGACGTCATAACCGGTACGTTCTTGATTTTTGGTACTCCTTATACTGCTTTAATTGATGTGGGTTCGACGCACTCTTATGTTGCCAGTAGTATAGTAGAGACCATGGACTTAGACTCTGAGATATCTTCTAGGCAGATGACTGTGATTAGTCCTCTAGGTCACTCTGTAGTAGTAGATAAACTGTTTAGAGAGGTACCCCTAGAACTCCAAGGGGTAGTGTTTGCTGCTGATCTGATGGAACTGCCGTTTGGGGAGTTCGATCTGATTCTTGGGATGGATTGGTTGGTCAAGTATCAGGCGAGGTTGGATTGCGCGGCCAAGCGCATGGTTCTTAAGACGGTTGATGGTGATGAGGTGGCTATGATAGGTAATAGGAGAGATTACTTATCAAATGTGGTATCTGCTTTGAAAGCGGAGAAGATGGTCAGGAAGGGCTGTGAAGCGTATGTGGTTCATGTGTATGTCTTGGAGGCTAAAGAGTCTGCTGTTGAGAAGGTTCGTACTGTTAAGGAATTTGCTGATGTGTTTCCTGAGGAGCTTCCGGGTTTGCCGCCAGATCGAGAGGTAGAGTTCGGGATTGATCTGTTACCCGGGACTGCGCCAGTGTCTATTGCTCCGTATAGGATGGCACCAAAGGAATTGGTGGAGCTTAAGGCTCAGATCCAGGAGTAGTTGGATCGAGGTTTTATCAGGCCAAGTGTTTCACCGTGGGGTGCGCCGGTTCTTTTTGTCAAGAAGAAAGATGGTACAATGCGGATGTGTATAGACTACCGCCAGTTGAACAAGCTGACGATTAAAAACAAGTATCCATTGCCACGGATAGATGATTTGTTTGATCAGCTGAAGGGTGCAGCAGTATTCTCTAAGATTGATCTGAGGTCTGGGTATCACCAGTTAAAGGTTAAGGAGGCGGATATCCATAAAACAGCGTTTCGGACTCGGTATGGGCACTACGAATTCCTGGTAATGCCATTCGGGTTGACTAACGCACCGGCAGCGTTTATGGATATGATGAATAGGGTGTTTCAGCAGTATCTGGATCAGTTCGTGGTGGTTTTCATAGACGACATCTTGGTGTACTCAAGGACAGAGGAAGAGCATGATGCGCATTTGAGAGTGGTGCTGCAGATTCTGAGGGAAAAGCAACTCTATGCTAAGTTTAGTAAATGCGAGTTCTGGCTTAGAGAAGTGACGTTCTTGGGTCATGTAGTGTCGGCTGAGGGGATTCGTGTAGATCCTCGTAAGATTGAGGCAGTTTTGGATTGGAAGCCGCCTAGGTCAGTGGCGGAGATTCGTAGTTTTCTGGGTTTGGCCGGATACTACCGAAGGTTTGTTGAGGTTTCTCGCTAATAGCAGCGCCGATGACCAAGTTGTTAAGGAAAGAAGTTCCGTTTGTATGGACTGAGAAACAGCAGGAAAGCTTCGATAAGTTAAAGAAGATCTTAACTGAGGCTCCGGTTTTAATTCAACCTGAGGCTGGTAAGGAATACACGGTCTACTGCGATGCATCATATACGGGTCTAGGTTGTGTGCTGATGCAAGAAGGTAAGGTTGTGGCTTACGCTTCTCGACAGCTGAGGCCACACGAGGTCAACTATCCGACGCACGATTTGGAGCTAGCGGCTGTAGTTTTCGCCTTAAAGATTTGGAGGCACTACTTATATGGAGAGAGATCGATAGTCTACACAGATTATAAGAGTCTGAAGTATCTTCTGACTCAGAAGGATTTGAATTTGAGGCAGCGCAGATGGGTCGAGTTGCTGAAAGATTACGACTGCTCGATTGAGTATCATCCGGGCAAGGCTAACGTGGTGGCAGACGCGTTGAGCCGTAAGGTTGTTGCGGACTTAAGAGCTATGTTTGCCCATTTGAGCTTGTACGACGACGGAAGTATTTTGGCAGAGCTGCAGGTTAAGCCTACTTGGGTTGAGCAGATCAAAGAGAAATAGTTGTTGGATGAGGTTCTGAGTACGCGAAGGTTGCAGGTACAGAATGGTGGTTTGGAGGGTTACAGCTTGTCTAGTGATGAGGTGTTGTGTTTTCAGGGTAAGGCTTGTATGCCTAAGGATGTTGAGCTAAGGCAGAAGATTCTTCAGGACGCACATAGCAGTCCTCATGCTATGCATCCTGGAGGTAGCAAGATGTATAAGGATCTCAGGGAGCAGTTTTGGTGGCCTGGTTTGAAGAAAGAGGTGACAGAGTTTGTTGGGAGGTGTCTGACTTGTCAGCAGGTCAAGGCTGAACATCAGTTGCCGTCGGGTTTGCTTCAGCCTGTAAAGATTCCTCAGTGGAAGTGGGAGAGGATAACCATGGATTTTGTCAGTGGGTTACCGCTTACGCCAAGCAAGAAGGATTCAGTTTGGGTAGTGGTGGATCGTCTGACTAAATCAGCTCACTTTATTCCGGTGAGGGTTGACTACTCACTTCAGAAGTTAGCGAAGCTGTATGTTTCAGAGATAGTGAGGTTGCACGGTGTGCCAGTTTCGATAATCTCGGATAGGGATCCCAGGTTTACGTCAAGGTTCTGGAAAGCATTGCATCAAGCATTGGGTACTCGTTTGGATTTCAGCACGGCTTTTCACCCGCAGTCTAACGGGCAATCAGAAAGGGTTATTCAGATCTTAGAAGAAATGCTGAGAGGTTGTGTTCTGGATTTCAGAGGTAGTTGGGAGGAGTTTCTACCATTAGCTGAGTTTGCCTACAACAACAGTTACCAAGCGAGCATCCAGATGGCACCGTACGAGGCGTTGTATGGTAGGAAGTGTCGCTCACCTACGTGTTGGACGGAGTTGGGGGAACGCCAGTTGTTGGGACCCGAGTTGGTAGCTGAGACTGAGGACAAGGTTAAGTTGATTCAGGCTCGATTAAAGGAAGCTTCGGACCGGCAAAAGTCTTATGCCGATCTTAAGCGAAGAGATATAGAGTTTGCTGTTGGGGATCGAGTTTTTCTGAAGGTCTCGCCTTGGAAGAAGGTCCTGAGGTTCAGGAAGAAAGGCAAGCTAAGTCCGAGGTTCATTGGGCCATATAAGGTACTGAGGCGAGTTGGACCAGTAGCGTATCAGCTTGAGTTGCCAGCAGAGCTAAGTCAGATTCACGACGTTTTTCACGTTTCGATGCTTCGGAGGTATCGTTCAGATCCGTCGCATGTGGTAGCAGTGGAAGAGATCGAGGTAAATCCAGACTTGACTATGGAAGAGGAACCTGTGCAGATTCTTGATCGGGATGTGAAGGTTCTGCGTAGGAAGTCTGTACCTTTGGTTAAGGTACTTTGGCGGAATCATGGCGTAGAAGAAGCTACGTGGGAACCCGAGGATATGATGAGACAGCAATACCCGCAACTCTTTTGACCAGGTAATTTCGAGGCCGAAATTATTTTTAAGGGGGGTAGAACTGTAATATCCCGGGTTAGGGGCTATTCTGTTGTTGCACGATATTGCATGTATTTAGTGTGCTGTGTTGTTATTTCGGTGTTTTAGGGGCTTTAATGTAGGCTAGAAGTATGCCTGAGTGAATGGGAAAATGTTGGTTTTTGGGTGTTAAGTCAGGGGAGCTGAGGAAGCTGGGGTTTAAGAATTTTAATTGTGGTTTCATTGCACAAGTAAGGAGCTAGCTTAGTGGCAAAGCATGCGCTACAAGGGGGAGCTTGGTGTGGCGTCATTTGCATGTGGTGGAGGTCCAGTGTTCGAGCTGCAGAGTCCCCCCTTTTTGACTTCTTTTTGGGACGGCTTGGAGGAAGAGGTTGAGAGCAATTTGGATTCTACTTGGACCAAGTCTTCACATTCAAACGTGTGGTGGAGAGGAACTTTAGGAGAAAGACTTGGTCTTGATGTTTGAATGTGAGGATGTGAGTAATTGGGGGGATTTGGCCGATTTGTGAGTGTTGGAGTGGGAGTGTGGACGGTTTGGTATGGGGTTTGGGTAGTGCCGAATGTGTCTTGGCATTTTTGGGTGTTTTTCGGCATTGAAACAATTGGTAAGGCCACACTTTCGTTTTTCCCTTTTTGTCAAAACAAGCCGAAATTCTAAGGAGTTTCTCTCATTTTCTCTTTGAAGCCAAAAGTGCAAACACCTAGTTGTCGAAATTGATTTGTTCCTCTCAACTTTCTTGGTAGCCGATTGTGCCTTGTTTTCTTTCTTTCTCTCTTCACTTGAGCAAACCGAAACAAGCTCTTTCCTCCTCTCATCATTTCTTTTTTTTTCTCTCCTTTCTTGAAACACTTGAGCCGAATATTCCTTCCATCATTGACCGAATTCTTGCTTCTCTTAAACCACATCTATTTCTCTTACTATTTTCTTTTCTAGTTTGTAGCCGAATTCAAGGGTGTTAAACACCTAAAGCCGATTTTCCTTTTCTTCTTTTAAAGTCTTGGCCGAATATCAACCTCTCCTTTTCTTCATTTTTCTTGCGTTCTCTTTTGTGAGCAAGGCCGAATCCCTATTTCCTCCTAGTGTGGTGTTGGCCGAATCTTCGTTGGTGTTGGGGTAAGGGTTTGGCCGAATGGTCATGTCCACCTTCTTTAGTTCTATATTGAATTTGGGTTGGATTAAAAGCTTATGATTGGTTGTGGATTGGAAGGATATTAACCTGTGTTAATCATCTTGTGTTAGGGTCTCTGGATATTGAAAAGTAGCCAAGAGGAGTCTTCAACCCTTTGAACTGATTGGTAGGCAGTGGTTGTGGTGTTGGCCGATTATCAGAAGAACCACTGTTGGGTTCGGGATTTGGTAGGAAACCAAATCAGGAGTAAGGTAAGGGTTCAACATTAACCCCTTGAGTGTATATGTCTTTGGCCGAATGGTCTTAGTGCCTAATTCTATGTTGGCCGAATGTTACAGGAGTTAGTAATCGAGGGACTTAGATCGTTTTCGTTGGGATTCTAGACTCGTATTTATCAGGTGTGTATACTAACACACTTATATTTAGTAATATGATTGATAATCTGGGAGATGATTAATGAAATAGTGATGATTGATATGATACCCAAATGGGTATGATTCTAGACTTGGGTAAGTCAGTATTATTATTATGAGTTTAATGATGATCTATATGATACCATGGCTGTGGATATATGTGACATGGGATATGAGATTAGACATGTTAGCATGATATGCATGATTGTATGATATGCATGATTACATGAGTATGGTATGTTGATGGGTGATACGAGTGGAGGGAGCAGTGATATTTTGTGCTGACGAGCACCAGTGTTTTGGTAACACACTTTGTGACTTTGGGTCACCAGAGGTTTGGCACCTCCAGAGGTTTGGCACCTCCAGAGGTTTGGTACCTCAGCGTCTCGTCCCTGTGGTTAACACCACCGTGGGTTGGCCCCACTTGTGAGATACGGGATTGACGCCAGTGATTTGGTATCACACGATGGGTTGGCCCCATCACCAGATTTGTGACTACGGTCACCAGTGCTTTGGTAGCACATTGTGTCTTTGGGACACCAGAGGTTTGGCACCTCATTGCGACTTGTCCCTGTGGTTTGACCACCGTGGGTTGGCCCCACTTGAGATATGGGATCGTCTGCTAGTGATTTGGTATCACACGATGGGTTGGCCCCATCATCATTGGATTTGTGACTTCGGTCACCAGTGCTTTGGTAGCACAATTGTGTCTTTGGGACACCAGTGGTTTGGTACCACATTGACGGATATTGTGTCTTTGGGACACCAGTGTTTTGGTAACACATTGTGACTATAAGTCACCAGTGGTTTGGCACCACCAGTGGTTTGGTACCACACGGGGTAGAAAAGGCGATATGGATGGTTAGGATCGGGTTGCATTAATTATGTTGCTATGTATGATGTGTGTTAGCATGTTGTTTCTTCGGGAGCGGGATTTACACACTGAGTCACTCGACTCACCCTCTCCTTTGACATTTCAGGTGACTCATAGACGCGGACATGGAGTCGGGATGGACTCGGGGTGCACATGCCATGCTTTAATAAAAGTTTTGCTCGGACTATAGAATTTGGGTACTTTAGCTTATTTACTTTCATTTGGGTTTTAAATTGGGTTTGTAAAAGGCCTTTAATTTATGTTTTATGATGTTTGATGTTTTAATTAGATTTTAATATGCCTTAACAAAATAAGTTGGTATGAATTTTACTAAAACTTGGAAAGATAATAATTTCAAAATCATAACGCAATGTGTTTTTAAACCATACCATCGGGTATTACACTAAGTCTGTATGTTAAACAAATACAAATGGTTTTCAATTCAAACTTGTATTTCTCCTAAGTCTAAAAATGTTTTAAGTAACATTAAGAAACTGTTGAGGTTTTAAATGGTTTAAACTCGTTTTAACTACACATTTTGGTTAAGTTTTCAAAATTTCCGAGTTTCAAATACACCATTTGATTTCAACACAAGCCTACTCAAATTTTCTTCAAATACACTATGTTTTCACCCAGCTTTTAAACGAAAAATCTAACCTCTCAAAACGTTTTTCCCCGTAACATACCAGATTCGGACGTGGTGTCTTGTCCGGGTTTGGGGTGTTACACTATACGTATGTTAGACTATCAAGCTCTCTTTACAAAGTCTAATGGGGGTTAGCTCAATGAAAAATTCGTGAGAAGAGAAACTCAAGGATGAATTAGGTAGCTTGAATAATGAAAGAAATGTGATGATATATGCATTATGAACATTCGGCTTTGGCTTGATGTTGTGGAAAATTTTGATAATTGATGTTTAGATTCTTAAAGACTTATTTGTAAATGATAAATAATTGTTGAATTAAAAATACAAATTGACGGTTTGTATAGATGTATTATAAGAAGGAGAAAATTCGGCCCTTAAGAATGTAGTTTAAATTTTGTGTATTTTTGAGTGTTATGCTTTGAGGACTAAATGATAAGAATTCAAAATTCTGGGGGTAAAGTGACAAAATTTATAATTTTGAGCTTTGAGCTAAAATGAATAGAAATGTATGTGAATGAACTTTACTTGATATTTCTTAGATCGGGAACAAAAAGAAAAGGAGCTAGATTAAGGAAAAGCTAAAATACACGAGTAACCGGGAAATTCAAAGTATTCGACTATCGAGGTAAGCTTATAAGCAAATTGGATTCACATGATATGCACTAAATTGAATTATGCATTTCATATTGAATTTTGAGATATTTTAATCCTAAAGTGCCGAATACAACTTGGTTATGTGGTGGCTTATGCCATTCTTGATTTATTCAAATATATAATTGTATATATATGTGTAATTAGTGACGAGTGAATGTTGAATGTGGATTTGATCATGCATACAAGTAAAGTTTTAAGGTTAAATGAATGGATGTGATTCGAATATGAATCAAGGTGGACGTTGAGGTAAGGTATGATAGTAATGAAATGATCCATTATGTGCATATATGGGGCTTGGTCGATTGGGAGAAATGGACCTCGGAAAAAGGTTTAATATATATATATTTGCATGAAAGCATGGTATGTTTATGAAATTTAAGATTAAATGTATTTGATGTGTGAATGTGGAAGAAAGCAAATAAAAAGGGGCACTATGTGTGCGAATTTTATTCACCGAGCACTATGTGTGCGATATCGGTCGAATGGTACTTTATGTGTGTGTTTCATTTACCGAGCACTATGTGTGCGAAATGAGTTAAATTGCACGAAGTGTGCGGAAAACAATTCGTAACGGCACTAAGTGTGTGATACGTTACGAGATTGGTACTATGTGTACAAGGCATTGAATTAATGTAAATGATGGGGATTTTAATAGAGGTAAATTTTTATGACAGGTATGTATGTTTAGTTATCGCTCATTATTTTGATGTACATGAGTAAGTCATCATAGGGTGGAAAGTTTAATATGGATATTCGATTTCTAATTAGGGACTAAGAAAATAAGGTGTTGTTGTTGATGAATGATTATGCGCATGTATATATGTATAGCCTTATAAGTGATTATGTAATGGAGTTGATTGGAAGTTATTACGAATGCTTGAATGTATGTCATTATTCTTTGCTTATAACTTACTAAGCCTTGAGTAGCTTATCGTTTGTATTTTTGTTTGATTATGGTAGTGACCATTGGAGTTGAGGCTCGTATTCGGGATCCCTGTCAAAGTCAAGCACATTATTACCTACGCTTGGTATTACTTTTAGCTTGAACTTTAGAAATTATGGCATGTATAAGTTTGAGTGTGTCATGATCTCTTTTGGGTGGGCATGTATATAAAGGCCATGTGAAAATGGCTAGTTAAGCTATTTCAAACTTGCACAAATTTGATCAAGGTTAATGCTTATAATGAGTTATCTATCTTCATGATGGATGTTATCAAATGGCTTTTGCAATATGAATCATATATATAGGTAAGGACATTGTTCGATAATGGATATATGCGGCATGTGGTGGTAGTATGGTTATGTAACTATGATTTCTGTTAAGGGTCGTATGTGTTATATATAGGATTGCCATCAATGAAACATGTTCAACTTGTGTACTGAGAATAAAAAGGGGAAATGAAATTAGGAAATGAAGAGTAAAAGAAAAATTTGGACGCTTGAAAGGTTTGAACACCCACATGCATGCGAACAAGGCCGAATAGGTAGTAAAGTGTTACAAATGATCTTGTTGTTTTTGTTTAGTAACATAGTAAATAGTAAATAGTAAATGGTAAAATGTATGGCTGAATTTTGTTGAAATGGAAATCATTGATAAGCAAATACATTTGTTATAATCGGACTTGCATCTTATAAGACATGTTCGACGTTGAAATCGTAACCTTGACTGCAATAATAATGTGACGAGGTATGTGTTGGATATTCTCGACCACTGGTTAGGGAAATGTGTTATGTCATAGATTCATATTATCATGTGCAACTTGGTTATGATAATGGAGTGTTTGGTCAATTTCATAGTAAGTTAGTTTTAGATGAAATGAGATAGTGACAATAATTACCTTGCGTCACATGTTTGAAGTGGCTGTAATATGCATGATTCGTGTTTTGTTCCCTTATGATGATTTGATCATGTTCCCGTATAAAGTGTATTAATCTATAAGATTCGGCCCTAGCCTACTCAATTGGATATGGATTTCTTTTTATGCTTCATTGATATTACGAGAGCATGGTATATGTATATAGATGTATATCCAGGGTTGGGTTTAATTTAGTAATGCCTTATGACCCTAGTTCGGCGACGGATAGGGGTTAGGGGTGTTACATTTCCAATATTTATTATTTCTCTAGATTAAGAATATGACTTCGTCAACTCACAAAGTCAAGTCAATGCTAAGTAAAAGAAGACGTCGTTTGAGGTAGTGTGGCTAGACGTACAGTTGGAATTTTGAAAGGATCGATTGTCTAATTGGTTTTCCGTGAACACATTGGCGTGCCAAGTGGGGATTACTGTTTGGTTCTGTCAAGGGAAGTAGTAACCGGATTTAAATGTCCTAACGTTTGAGGGCATTGGTTTGAGCTAGGCTCTTCTAGAATGCAAAGCTGCCGGAGTTCTAAATCACGAACGTTTCGTAGGTTGTTCGATCGGTAAGGGTTAGTTATAGGACGTTCCATAACTAATTTACACAAGGAAGAGTTGGTGTCCGAGGCGTCCTTGGTAGCTATAACTAGCTTATTGAAAAAGAGGAGTTCATCTAATTTCGAGGATCGGGTCAAGACGGAAAAACCCGCGCTTAAGGCTGAGCTAAGTTTAATTGATTTTTCTTCAGATTACTTTATTGTTTTTTTCTATTTCACCTTTTACTTTTTACATTTTTTTATTTCAGGTTACATATTTTATTCCTCCCCAACTTCGCGGACACAACAACTGCCCAGACACAAATCTGGTCGAGATAGAAACAATTATCAGTAAACCCAGTCTCTGTGGGATCGACCCTACTCCCTATACTGCTTAAATTTGCAAATTAAGTGTAGGTTTATATTGGTGGAATCGACAACCATCATGGGCTGCAAGTAATTAAATGAGCTCAATGAGATGAAATGAGCTCATGTGAGCTAAACTGAGCTAAATTCAGCTTGCACCAAGGTGCACGGATTGCTCACAGTTCGAGCCTGAGCTTGTCCTTCGTCTTCGGGTTGAAATTCACTCCAAAATTGACTTGTTAGAGCCGTAACAACCTCTTGCATTCTCTTAGCTTGAGCTCGAGTCATGGGGCCTTTAGGAAGATCGAGAGGATTGGAAATCGAATTTGAGGTCACCCTGGGTGTTCTCACATCACCTAGTTCGGCGATGGATATGGGTTAAGGGTTTTACACATCTAGTGGCGGTAAAGACTCATCATCAGATTCATCTTTAATCTCGATTTCTCCATTGTCTCTATTGATACAGGCACGCCCGGGGCACCCACCGAATTTTCAAGTCGACGAAGCTCGACGCCAAATTTTAATTTTTATTGCTTTAAATAAATCGAGTCTTTGAATTTGTCGAAAATTAAATTGCTGAATTTTAATTAAATGAATTAAACATCTTAATTCGTTTAATTGATTTTCTACAGCAAACTAATTTGTCAAAATATTTTATTATGCCTAAGTTAATTTTGGTTTCCTTAGATTAATTTAATTTGTCCATTTAGTTACTTGTGATAATTATTGCATGTGTTTAATTATGTTTTTTTTTAAAGTTATTACATTATTTTAATATGTTTCAGCCGAATTGAATGTAACTTGATGACAAATTTATGAAATATTTTTTTTTGGATTTAATTGTGCAGGTGACGGCACAACCATGGATGTAAACAAATTGAAAATTTCAAATTCAAGGTAATGGGAGCTTATTTGGACGGCACACCTTGGTGGAAATAAACATGTAATTAAATAAATAATTGAGGGGTTGAATTATGGTGCCTTGAAATTTTTAATTGAGTGGGATATAAGGGAAGGGAAGCCACGACTACAATGGAGAGGCCATAAACAAATAAAAATAAGCACATGAAAAAAAAACTATAGAATAAATAATTAAATGTGCATGTGTGCTTAGTGATGGACGACAATGGGCAAGATGTTGGGGGATGATTATTTATTCAATTGTTGGAGCATGATAGAGCATGTGGCAATTTAAAAAAAATCCTAGGGAGTGGAACACTTGATGGACGGCAAGCTCTTTTAAGTGGGGATATTTTAATCAACCATGTGGATAATTAAAAGGAGCAATTGTGGAGCAAATTAAATTACCTTGGACGGCACACTGGAGGGTTGAATTTTTAAAGCAAAATGGAAGTATAATGGATGAGTGGTGGACGGCATTTATTTTGAATGAAGCATGAAAGAATAAAAGTTGAACTTTGAGTGACTTGGGGAGTCAACATTGAGACGGCACATGAATTGAATAATTAGTAGGAGCTATAAACAAATAAGCATGTGAAGTGAGTGGAGACCATTAAGCCATGTGCATAAAATAATAAACCAAGGAAGCATAGTGGACGATTAGGATAATTTTATGGCAAATGAAAGTGGCAACAATCTTTGGTGAAATTAGGTTGAACGGCCAAGTGCCTATTTTTTTTAATTCAAGTGGCTACTTTCATATTCCATAATCTTTTTGTCATTATTGTGACCAGCTTGGCTGAATGCTCACAAGGTGCTACACCAAGTCAACCACTCGTGCGCACAAATAGGAATTAAAGCCCTCAAGTTTTATTCCTCCCTATCCGGTTATCATTGGAAAGGCTATAAATATTTTGCAATCTCATTTTGTAAAAAGCACAACTTTGAATTTTAATGAAAAGAAGAATTTCTTTTGGTGAGTATTCACTCTCCTTATTCTCGAGGTTTGAATTAACTTATCTAGTTTTCTAGTGGCGTCGTTCTTTCCTTATTTTGAACTTATCATCTTTACGGGTGTGGCGTTCATCTACCTATACCGTTGGTTCCTATCTCGCTAGATAGTGGGTCTCGGTTTTATTTCACAACTCATTCCATCAATTTGAAACTTATAAGATTCGGGTCTTTAATTTTTATTAAAGGTTCTTTCTTGTTTCAAATACGTCTCCATTCAACCTATCACCTATCTTTACTTTTTCGAAGATATTATTTTTCCAACAAAATTATCCTTTGTTAGTTAAACGAGAAACTGTCTAATTTATGATCGGGCAACATTTACGATTCGCCTCCTAACCCGAGACGGACCGTTATCATCTGGTATCAGAGCCAATCAAATTAGGCACGTTTTGTTCGTCTTGAGTATTTCCGAGTAAGTTTTTTTTTAAAAAAATTCGAATTAAAAAAAAAAGAACCCTTTTCCTACCTTGGTCTGTTTAGATTGTCAAGTTCTTCTCTAAGAAGACGAACGACATTTGCTTGCTTATATTCCCAGTGTTTTACAAAGTATACTAACTGAGACGAGCCCTTGTCTGTATAGTTAGTTAGCTCTATAAGATGTTGGGAATCAACTATAGTTGACTTCCCTGCAATTGTTACCTCCTCCAACATATCTTGGTCATCTCTTGGCTTTTCTACATTAAACTGCTTCCCAGCTTCATGCTCAATTAGCTTGATTCGCACCTTTCTATCCTTTCTAAGCCTACCCATTTCCGAAACCAATCTTACCTTCTTAACTCTTGAAACGACCTCCGAGTTACTAGTAAGTCGAAGACAACCTTCTAGAATCTAGAAGAGTGAATTCGAATGGTAAAAGGCACGAGTGTATTCATCAAAAAAAAAAACCTTTTACGAGTGAAACACGAGTGTGAGTGATTTTTCTTTGAGAGTGACTTGTGAGTTTTGTGACAAAGTATTTTAATTTTTTTTATTCATTTATTATTATTATTATAATTTTTTTAATATATTTCTTTCAGCAACGATAGCATGCCTCTAAATTTCGAAAGAAGAAGTGTTGTAGATAGAGATTGGCTCGATCCATCATACAACCAAGGCGAAAGGCGACGCGATCAAAGAAACCGAGGCTTTAGAGATCAAGGATGTTTTAATGACGTCAAGAAGAATAACAAAAACATTCCACCGTTTCAAGGTAAAGCCGATCCGGATGCATACCTTGAATGGGAAATGCGAGTAGAAGAGGTTTTTGGGTACCACGATTATTTGGAAAGCAAGAAAGTAAGGCTGGCGGAAAATAGTTTCACCGATTATGCCATGACTTGGTGGGACCAATTTACCAAGAGTCGAAAACGAAATGGAGAGTATCCAATATTAACGTGGTCTGAAATGAAAGACGTGATGCGCAAACGGTACCTCCCATCTTCCTATCATCGAGGGCGAACTTCTTCAACTCAAAGGACAGAGTTAAGAGCAGCACGGCAATACCCGACCAAGGACTACTCTAGAAGATATTATTACCAAGACTCTTACTCAACGCGGTCTTCGAAACAGAGTGAAGAAAGTTACAAACTTGATTCTCTTCAAGACGACGGACAAGAAAGCACGAGTTATTCGACGTATGATTCAAAGAAATCCTACACGGAGTATTCTTCCCGAAGAAATGTTCGTGAATCCACCGTAAATAATTTTTCTTCTTTTAGAAATTCTTATTATTGTGATTCTTTTGTAACTTCAGGTAATAAAAACAAAGAAAAAGAAAAAGAAAATGAAATAAAAAGAAAAGAGGCAAGAAAAAGAGACGATGAGCAAATTTTGAGAAGGCTTGAAAAGGACATTGAGAAGATCGCTAAAAAAGAGCGAGAAAAAGAGAGAGAAAATAAAAAAGTGCGTGAAAAAGAAACGAGAAAATGAGATGAGCAAGTAGAAGAGAATGTTGATTTAACTAACTCATTTGGAGTATGTTCTTCTTTTGCTTCTTCATTTCAGGTTCCTGACGTATCGCACAAGAGCCTACCACTTCAACTCCTCCCGAAAGAGCGACGTATTTCTTTGATTGAAAGAGGTAAAGTTGAAGGTGAAGTTGAACCTCCTGAGTCGAAAGGTAAGGAAGGTAAGCGTTTTGAAGCATCAAATTCTTTGTATAAATATGATTTTTCTTCTAACCCCAATTTGTTTAATTGTAGATATTACGAGATTAATTCATTATCTAACATAAAATCATTGAGTATTTATAAATACATTTTGAAATATGTTAAGAGTTTTGACCGCTTTATCTTGAACATGCATAATTCTTATTGGTCTAACGTGATTTATTTATCGAAACCAGGAATTTATTTAGATTTGTTTTCTGGAAAAAGCAAGTATCACCAAATATGTGTGAAAAATTCCTATTATGTTGATACTTGGTTTTTGAATAAGATAACAAATTTTGTCAACATTGTTTTCAAGTTTTATTCGTTTCTTAAGCAAATTTTATATTTATATATGCAATTCGTGTACATGGATTTCCCATTTTGTTTGAAAAATGTTGATTCGCGCATAAAACATCGGCTATATTACATGCCCGAGGAGAGAAAGTTCGTCTTGATCAAGCAAGATAAATTCGAACTTCTAGTTTCAGCTTGTGAAGACAAGCAAGGTGAGAATGAGTTTTGTCATACCGCACGTAGAGATAAGGTCGAATTCCTTCTTTCAACACCCAAAGGTAAGACACTTGAGACCTATGAACCCATTTTGTGTTCTTCGGATGTTGACAAGAATTACTTTGCTGAATCCATTCTTGTACAATCTTTAAAACGTGATGTTCTTCATTGTTCTATCTTGTCTGATAATGAACTATCTGTTTTGGTTCTTGTCAAAAGGATAATTGTTTTCGATAAGTGTCAAGAAGCATTTGTTGAAGCATTTTTGTTCATTTTAGATGTTCAAAAAGCTAATAATGATGATTGCCATTTTGTAAAACATTTAGATCATGAATTATTTGAATGCCCTGTTTTGATTCTTTATGATCTATTTATTTTACAAGAAGACAAAAAGAATTTTGTGTTTGATAATTTTTATTCATGTGCGAATACAAAGCAAGGTTTAAATGTTCAATTTCAAGTGCCATATACCTTTTCTTCATTACTTGCTTTTGACGATTATATCTATCAATTGATGAGTTATTCGCATGATTATTTTGTCTTGTGGAATCTAATTAGATTGTATGCATGCTTTGAAGCTTTTCTGCTTTTGTTCCAAAATTTTGACAAGGCATTGATCCTTTTGTATGATAAAGTGCTTATGCCTGACCGCCTGCGATTTATTTTTTTGGTATTGATTTCATACGGGTTGCAAGTATGTTTAAAACATTGCTTGCTAATCCTTGAGTTTTCTTTTCAGGTATTGCTATTATCATCCTTCCCATTTGATCAAGGAAAGACGAACAAGGAGTTTTTGTTCGAATAACCCATGGGTCGATTCGAGGACGGATCGTCTTGAAGAGGGAGGGGATGATACGGGCACGCCCGGGGCACCCACCGAATTTTCAAGTCGACGAAGCTCGACGCCAAATTTTAATTTTTATTGCTTTAAATAAATCGAGTCTTTGAATTTTTAAAGCAAAATGGAAGTATAATGGATGAGTGGTGGACGGCATTTATTTTGAATGAAGCATGAAAGAATAAAAGTTGAACTTTGAGTGACTTGGGGAGTCAACATTGAGACGGCACATGAATTGAATAATTAGTAGGAGCTATAAACAAATAAGCATGTGAAGTGAGTGGAGACCATTAAGCCATGTGCATAAAATAATAAACCAAGGAAGCATAGTGGACGATTAGGATAATTTTATGGCAAATGAAAGTGGCAACAATCTTTGGTGAAATTAGGTTGAACGGCCAAGTGCCTATTTTTTTTAATTCAAGTGGCTACTTTCATATTCCATAATCTTTTTGTCATTATTGTGACCAGCTTGGCTGAATGCTCACAAGGTGCTACACCAAGTCAACCACTCGTGCGCACAAATAGGAATTAAAGCCCTCAAGTTTTATTCCTCCCTATCCGGTTATCATTGGAAAGGCTATAAATATTTTGCAATCTCATTTTGTAAAAAGCACAACTTTGAATTTTAATGAAAAGAAGAATTTCTTTTGGTGAGTATTCACTCTCCTTATTCTCGAGGTTTGAATTAACTTATCTAGTTTTCTAGTGGCGTCGTTCTTTCCTTATTTTGAACTTATCATCTTTACGGGTGTGGCGTTCATCTACCTATACCGTTGGTTCCTATCTCGCTAGATAGTGGGTCTCGGTTTTATTTCACAACTCATTCCATCAATTTGAAACTTATAAGATTCGGGTCTTTAATTTTTATTAAAGGTTCTTTCTTGTTTCAAATACGTCTCCATTCAACCTATCACCTATCTTTACTTTTTCGAAGATATTATTTTTCCAACAAAATTATCCTTTGTTAGTTAAACGAGAAACTGTCTAATTTATGATCGGGCAACATTTATGATTCGCCTCCTAACCCGAGACGGACCGTTATCATCTGGTATCAGAGCCAATCAAATTAGGCACGTTTTGTTCGTCTTGAGTATTTCCGAGTAAGTTTTTTTTTAAAAAAATTCGAATTAAAAAAAAAAGAACCCTTTTCCTACCTTGGTCTGTTTAGATTGTCAAGTTCTTCTCTAAGAAGACGAACGACATTTGCTTGCTTATATTCCCAGTGTTTTACAAAGTATACTAACTGAGACGAGCCCTTGTCTGTATAGTTAGTTAGCTCTATAAGATGTTGGGAATCAACTATAGTTGACTTCCCTGCAATTGTTACCTCCTCCAACATATCTTGGTCATCTCTTGGCTTTTCTACATTAAACTGCTTCCCAGCTTCATGCTCAATTAGCTTGATTCGCACCTTTCTATCCTTTCTAAGCCTACCCATTTCCGAAACCAATCTTACCTTCTTAACTCTTGAAACGACCTCCGAGTTACTAGTAAGTCGAAGACAACCTTCTAGAATCTAGAAGAGTGAATTCGAATGGTAAAAGGCACGAGTGTATTCATCAAAAAAAAAAAAACCTTTTACGAGTGAAACACGAGTGTGAGTGATTTTTCTTTGAGAGTGACTTGTGAGTTTTGTGACAAAGTATTTTAATTTTTTTTATTCATTTATTATTATTATAATTTTTTTAATATATTTCTTTCAGCAACGATAGCATGCCTCTAAATTTCGAAAGAAGAAGTGTTGTAGATAGTGATTGGCTCGATCCATCATACAACCAAGGCGAAAGGCGACGCGATCAAAGAAACCGAGGCTTTAGAGATCAAGGATGTTTTAATGACGTCAAGAAGAATAACAAAAACATTCCACCGTTTCAAGGTAAAGCCGATCCGGATGCATACCTTGAATGGGAAATGCGAGTAGAAGAGGTTTTTGGGTACCACGATTATTTGGAAAGCAAGAAAGTAAGGCTGGCGGAAAATAGTTTCACCGATTATGCCATGACTTGGTGGGACCAATTTACCAAGAGTCGAAAACGAAATGGAGAGTATCCAATATTAACGTGGTCTGAAATGAAAGACGTGATGCGCAAACGGTACCTCCCATCTTCCTATCATCGAGGGCGAACTTCTTCAACTCAAAGGACAGAGTTAAGAGCAGCACGGCAATACCCGACCAAGGACTACTCTAGAAGATATTATTACCAAGACTCTTACTCAACGCGGTCTTCGAAACAGAGTGAAGAAAGTTACAAACTTGATTCTCTTCAAGACGACGGACAAGAAAGCACGAGTTATTCGACGTATGATTCAAAGAAATCCTACACGGAGTATTCTTCCCGAAGAAATGTTCGTGAATCCACCGTAAATAATTTTTCTTCTTTTAGAAATTCTTATTATTGTGATTCTTTTGTAACTTCAGGTAATAAAAACAAAGAAAAAGAAAAAGAAAATGAAATAAAAAGAAAAGAGGCAAGAAAAAGAGACGATGAGCAAATTTTGAGAAGGCTTGAAAAGGACATTGAGAAGATCGCTAAAAAAGAGCGAGAAAAAGAGAGAGAAAATAAAAAAGTGCGTGAAAAAGAAACGAGAAAATGAGATGAGCAAGTAGAAGAGAATGTTGATTTAACTAACTCATTTGGAGTATGTTCTTCTTTTGCTTCTTCATTTCAGGTTCCTGACGTATCGCACAAGAGCCTACCACTTCAACTCCTCCCGAAAGAGCGACGTATTTCTTTGATTGAAAGAGGTAAAGTTGAAGGTGAAGTTGAACCTCCTGAGTCGAAAGGTAAGGAAGGTAAGCGTTTTGAAGCATCAAATTCTTTGTATAAATATGATTTTTCTTCTAACCCCAATTTGTTTAATTGTAGGTATTACGAGATTAATTCATTATCTAACATAAAATCATTGAGTATTTATAAATACATTTTGAAATATGTTAAGAGTTTTGACCGCTTTATCTTGAACATGCATAATTCTTATTGGTCTAACGTGATTTATTTATCGAAACCAGGAATTTATTTAGATTTGTTTTCTGGAAAAAGCAAGTATCACCAAATATGTGTGAAAAATTCCTATTATGTTGATACTTGGTTTTTGAATAAGATAACAAATTTTGTCAACATTGTTTTCAAGTTTTATTCGTTTCTTAAGCAAATTTTATATTTATATATGCAATTCGTGTACATGGATTTCCCATTTTGTTTGAAAAATGTTGATTCGCGCATAAAACATCGGCTATATTACATGCCCGAGGAGAGAAAGTTCGTCTTGATCAAGCAAGATAAATTCGAACTTCTAGTTTCAGCTTGTGAAGACAAGCAAGGTGAGAATGAGTTTTGTCATACCGCACGTAGAGATAAGGTCGAATTCCTTCTTTCAACACCCAAAGGTAAGACACTTGAGACCTATGAACCCATTTTGTGTTCTTCGGATGTTGACAAGAATTACTTTGCTGAATCCATTCTTGTACAATCTTTAAAACGCGATGTTCTTCATTGTTCTATCTTGTCTGATAATGAACTATCTGATTTGGTTCTTGTCAAAAGGATAATTGTTTTCGATAAGTGTCAAGAAGCATTTGTTGAAGCATTTTTGTTCATTTTAGATGTTCAAAAAGCTAATAATGATGATTGCCATTTTGTAAAACATTTAGATCATGAATTATTTGAATGCCCTGTTTTGATTCTTTATGATCTATTTATTTTACAAGAAGACAAAAAGAATTTTGTGTTTGATAATTTTTATTCATGTGCGAATACAAAGCAAGGTTTAAATGTTCAATTTCAAGTGCCATATACCTTTTCTTCATTACTTGCTTTTGACGATTATATCTATCAATTGATGAGTTATTCGCATGATTATTTTGTCTTGTGGAATCTAATTAGATTGTATGCATGCTTTGAAGCTTTTCTGCTTTTGTTCCAAAATTTTGACAAGGCATTGATCCTTTTGTATGATAAAGTGCTTATGCCTGACCGCCTGCGATTTATTTTTTTGGTATTGATTTCATACGGGTTGCAAGTATGTTTAAAACATTGCTTGCTAATCCTTGAGTTTTCTTTTCAGGTATTGCTATTATCATCCTTCCCATTTGATCAAGGAAAGACGAACAAGGAGTTTTTGTTCGAATAACCCATGGGTCGATTCGAGGACGGATCGTCTTGAAGAGGGAGGGGATGATACGGGCACGCCCGGGGCACCCACCGAATTTTCAAGTCGACGAAGCTCGACGCCAAATTTTAATTTTTATTGCTTTAAATAAATCGAGTCTTTGAATTTTTAAAGCAAAATGGAAGTATAATGGATGAGTGGTGGACGGCATTTATTTTGAATGAAGCATGAAAGAATAAAAGTTGAACTTTGAGTGACTTGGGGAGTCAACATTGAGACGGCACATGAATTGAATAATTAGTAGGAGCTATAAACAAATAAGCATGTGAAGTGAGTGGAGACCATTAAGCCATGTGCATAAAATAATAAACCAAGGAAGCATAGTGGACGATTAGGATAATTTTATGGCAAATGAAAGTGGCAACAATCTTTGGTGAAATTAGGTTGAACGGCCAAGTGCCTATTTTTTTTAATTCAAGTGGCTACTTTCATATTCCATAATCTTTTTGTCATTATTGTGACCAGCTTGGCTGAATGCTCACAAGGTGCTACACCAAGTCAACCACTCGTGCGCACAAATAGGAATTAAAGCCCTCAAGTTTTATTCCTCCCTATCCGGTTATCATTGGAAAGGCTATAAATATTTTGCAATCTCATTTTGTAAAAAGCACAACTTTGAATTTTAATGAAAAGAAGAATTTCTTTTGGTGAGTATTCACTCTCCTTATTCTCGAGGTTTGAATTAACTTATCTAGTTTTCTAGTGGCGTCGTTCTTTCCTTATTTTGAACTTATCATCTTTACGGGTGTGGCGTTCATCTACCTATACCGTTGGTTCCTATCTCGCTAGATAGTGGGTCTCGGTTTTATTTCACAACTCATTCCATCAATTTGAAACTTATAAGATTCGGGTCTTTAATTTTTATTAAAGGTTCTTTCTTGTTTCAAATACGTCTCCATTCAACCTATCACCTATCTTTACTTTTTCGAAGATATTATTTTTCCAACAAAATTATCCTTTGTTAGTTAAACGAGAAACTGTCTAATTTATGATCGGGCAACATTTATGATTCGCCTCCTAACCCGAGACGGACCGTTATCATCTGGTATCAGAGCCAATCAAATTAGGCACGTTTTGTTCGTCTTGAGTATTTCCGAGTAAGTTTTTTTTTAAAAAAATTCGAATTAAAAAAAAAAGAACCCTTTTCCTACCTTGGTCTGTTTAGATTGTCAAGTTCTTCTCTAAGAAGACGAACGACATTTGCTTGCTTATATTCCCAGTGTTTTACAAAGTATACTAACTGAGACGAGCCCTTGTCTGTATAGTTAGTTAGCTCTATAAGATGTTGGGAATCAACTATAGTTGACTTCCCTGCAATTGTTACCTCCTCCAACATATCTTGGTCATCTCTTGGCTTTTCTACATTAAACTGCTTCCCAGCTTCATGCTCAATTAGCTTGATTCGCACCTTTCTATCCTTTCTAAGCCTACCCATTTCCGAAACCAATCTTACCTTCTTAACTCTTGAAACGACCTCCGAGTTACTAGTAAGTCGAAGACAACCTTCTAGAATCTAGAAGAGTGAATTCGAATGGTAAAAGGCACGAGTGTATTCATCAAAAAAAAAAAACCTTTTACGAGTGAAACACGAGTGTGAGTGATTTTTCTTTGAGAGTGACTTGTGAGTTTTGTGACAAAGTATTTTAATTTTTTTTATTCATTTATTATTATTATTATAATTTTTTTAATATATTTCTTTCAGCAACGATAGCATGCCTCTAAATTTCGAAAGAAGAAGTGTTGTAGATAGTGATTGGCTCGATCCATCATACAACCAAGGCGAAAGGCGACGCGATCAAAGAAACCGAGGCTTTAGAGATCAAGGATGTTTTAATGACGTCAAGAAGAATAACAAAAACATTCCACCGTTTCAAGGTAAAGCCGATCCGGATGCATACCTTGAATGGGAAATGCGAGTAGAAGAGGTTTTTGGGTACCACGATTATTTGGAAAGCAAGAAAGTAAGGCTGGCGGAAAATAGTTTCACCGATTATGCCATGACTTGGTGGGACCAATTTACCAAGAGTCGAAAACGAAATGGAGAGTATCCAATATTAACGTGGTCTGAAATGAAAGACGTGATGCGCAAACGGTACCTCCCATCTTCCTATCATCGAGGGCGAACTTCTTCAACTCAAAGGACAGAGTTAAGAGCAGCACGGCAATACCCGACCAAGGACTACTCTAGAAGATATTATTACCAAGACTCTTACTCAACGCGGTCTTCGAAACAGAGTGAAGAAAGTTACAAACTTGATTCTCTTCAAGACGACGGACAAGAAAGCACGAGTTATTCGACGTATGATTCAAAGAAATCCTACACGGAGTATTCTTCCCGAAGAAATGTTCGTGAATCCACCGTAAATAATTTTTCTTCTTTTAGAAATTCTTATTATTGTGATTCTTTTGTAACTTCAGGTAATAAAAACAAAGAAAAAGAAAAAGAAAATGAAATAAAAAGAAAAGAGGCAAGAAAAAGAGACGATGAGCAAATTTTGAGAAGGCTTGAAAAGGACATTGAGAAGATCGCTAAAAAAGAGCGAGAAAAAGAGAGAGAAAATAAAAAAGTGCGTGAAAAAGAAACGAGAAAATGAGATGAGCAAGTAGAAGAGAATGTTGATTTAACTAACTCATTTGGAGTATGTTCTTCTTTTGCTTCTTCATTTCAGGTTCCTGACGTATCGCACAAGAGCCTACCACTTCAACTCCTCCCGAAAGAGCGACGTATTTCTTTGATTGAAAGAGGTAAAGTTGAAGGTGAAGTTGAACCTCCTGAGTCGAAAGGTAAGGAAGGTAAGCGTTTTGAAGCATCAAATTCTTTGTATAAATATGATTTTTCTTCTAACCCCAATTTGTTTAATTGTAGATATTACGAGATTAATTCATTATCTAACATAAAATCATTGAGTATTTATAAATACATTTTGAAATATGTTAAGAGTTTTGATCGCTTTATCTTGAACATGCATAATTCTTATTGGTCTAACGTGATTTATTTATCGAAACCAGGAATTTATTTAGATTTGTTTTCTGGAAAAAGCAAGTATCACCAAATATGTGTGAAAAATTCCTATTATGTTGATACTTGGTTTTTGAATAAGATAACAAATTTTGTCAACATTGTTTTCAAGTTTTATTCGTTTCTTAAGCAAATTTTATATTTATATATGCAATTCGTGTACATGGATTTCCCATTTTGTTTGAAAAATGTTGATTCGCGCATAAAACATCGGCTATATTACATGCCCGAGGAGAGAAAGTTCGTCTTGATCAAGCAAGATAAATTCGAACTTCTAGTTTCAGCTTGTGAAGACAAGCAAGGTGAGAATGAGTTTTGTCATACCGCACGTAGAGATAAGGTCGAATTCCTTCTTTCAACACCCAAAGGTAAGACACTTGAGACCTATGAACCCATTTTGTGTTCTTCGGATGTTGACAAGAATTACTTTGCTGAATCCATTCTTGTACAATCTTTAAAACGTGATGTTCTTCATTGTTCTATCTTGTCTGATAATGAACTATCTGTTTTGGTTCTTGTCAAAAGGATAATTGTTTTCGATAAGTGTCAAGAAGCATTTGTTGAAGCATTTTTGTTCATTTTAGATGTTCAAAAAGCTAATAATGATGATTGCCATTTTGTAAAACATTTAGATCATGAATTATTTGAATGCCCTGTTTTGATTCTTTATGATCTATTTATTTTACAAGAAGACAAAAAGAATTTTGTGTTTGATAATTTTTATTCATGTGCGAATACAAAGCAAGGTTTAAATGTTCAATTTCAAGTGCCATATACCTTTTCTTCATTACTTGCTTTTGACGATTATATCTATCAATTGATGAGTTATTCGCATGATTATTTTGTCTTGTGGAATCTAATTAGATTGTATGCATGCTTTGAAGCTTTTCTGCTTTTGTTCCAAAATTTTGACAAGGCATTGATCCTTTTGTATGATAAAGTGCTTATGCCTGACCGCCTGCGATTTATTTTTTTGGTATTGATTTCATACGGGTTGCAAGTATGTTTAAAACATTGCTTGCTAATCCTTGAGTTTTCTTTTCAGGTATTGCTATTATCATCCTTCCCATTTGATCAAGGAAAGACGAACAAGGAGTTTTTGTTCGAATAACCCATGGGTCGATTCGAGGACGGATCGTCTTGAAGAGGGAGGGGATGATACGGGCACGCCCGGGGCACCCACCGAATTTTCAAGTCGACGAAGCTCGACGCCAAATTTTAATTTTTATTGCTTTAAATAAATCGAGTCTTTGAATTTTTAAAGCAAAATGGAAGTATAATGGATGAGTGGTGGACGGCATTTATTTTGAATGAAGCATGAAAGAATAAAAGTTGAACTTTGAGTGACTTGGGGAGTCAACATTGAGACGGCACATGAATTGAATAATTAGTAGGAGCTATAAACAAATAAGCATGTGAAGTGAGTGGAGACCATTAAGCCATGTGCATAAAATAAAAACCAAGGAAGCATAGTGGACGATTAGGATAATTTTATGGCAAATGAAAGTGGCAACAATCTTTGGTGAAATTAGGTTGAACGGCCAAGTGCCTATTTTTTTTAATTCAAGTGGCTACTTTCATATTCCATAATCTTTTTGTCATTATTGTGACCAGCTTGGCTGAATGCTCACAAGGTGCTACACCAAGTCAACCACTCGTGCGCACAAATAGGAATTAAAGCCCTCAAGTTTTATTCCTCCCTATCCGGTTATCATTGGAAAGGCTATAAATATTTTGCAATCTCATTTTGTAAAAAGCACAACTTTGAATTTTAATGAAAAGAAGAATTTCTTTTGGTGAGTATTCACTCTCCTTATTCTCGAGGTTTGAATTAACTTATCTAGTTTTCTAGTGGCGTCGTTCTTTCCTTATTTTGAACTTATCATCTTTACGGGTGTGGCGTTCATCTACCTATACCGTTGGTTCCTATCTCGCTAGATAGTGGGTCTCGGTTTTATTTCACAACTCATTCCATCAATTTGAAACTTATAAGATTCGGGTCTTTAATTTTTATTAAAGGTTCTTTCTTGTTTCAAATACGTCTCCATTCAACCTATCACCTATCTTTACTTTTTCGAAGATATTATTTTTCCAACAAAATTATCCTTTGTTAGTTAAACGAGAAACTGTCTAATTTATGATCGGGCAACATTTACGATTCGCCTCCTAACCCGAGACGGACCGTTATCATCTGGTATCAGAGCCAATCAAATTAGGCACGTTTTGTTCGTCTTGAGTATTTCCGAGTAAGTTTTTTTTTAAAAAAATTCGAATTAAAAAAAAAAAGAACCCTTTTCCTACCTTGGTCTGTTTAGATTGTCAAGTTCTTCTCTAAGAAGACGAACGACATTTGCTTGCTTATATTCCCAGTGTTTTACAAAGTATACTAACTGAGACGAGCCCTTGTCTGTATAGTTAGTTAGCTCTATAAGATGTTGGGAATCAACTATAGTTGACTTCCCTGCAATTGTTACCTCCTCCAACATATCTTGGTCATCTCTTGGCTTTTCTACATTAAACTGCTTCCCAGCTTCATGCTCAATTAGCTTGATTCGCACCTTTCTATCCTTTCTAAGCCTACCCATTTCCGAAACCAATCTTACCTTCTTAACTCTTGAAACGACCTCCGAGTTACTAGTAAGTCGAAGACAACCTTCTAGAATCTAGAAGAGTGAATTCGAATGGTAAAAGGCACGAGTGTATTCATCAAAAAAAAAAAACCTTTTACGAGTGAAACACGAGTGTGAGTGATTTTTCTTTGAGAGTGACTTGTGAGTTTTGTGACAAAGTATTTTAATTTTTTATTCATTTATTATTATTATTATAATTTTTTTAATATATTTCTTTCAGCAACGATAGCATGCCTCTAAATTTCGAAAGAAGAAGTGTTGTAGATAGTGATTGGCTCGATCCATCATACAACCAAGGCGAAAGGCGACGCGATCAAAGAAACCGAGGCTTTAGAGATCAAGGATGTTTTAATGACGTCAAGAAGAATAACAAAAACATTCCACCGTTTCAAGGTAAAGCCGATCCGGATGCATACCTTGAATGGGAAATGCGAGTAGAAGAGGTTTTTGGGTACCACGATTATTTGGAAAGCAAGAAAGTAAGGCTGGCGGAAAATAGTTTCACCGATTATGCCATGACTTGGTGGGACCAATTTACCAAGAGTCGAAAACGAAATGGAGAGTATCCAATATTAACGTGGTCTGAAATGAAAGACGTGATGCGCAAACGGTACCTCCCATCTTCCTATCATCGAGGGCGAACTTCTTCAACTCAAAGGACAGAGTTAAGAGCAGCACGGCAATACCCGACCAAGGACTACTCTAGAAGATATTATTACCAAGACTCTTACTCAACGCGGTCTTCGAAACAGAGTGAAGAAAGTTACAAACTTGATTCTCTTCAAGACGACGGACAAGAAAGCACGAGTTATTCGACGTATGATTCAAAGAAATCCTACACGGAGTATTCTTCCCGAAGAAATGTTCGTGAATCCACCGTAAATAATTTTTCTTCTTTTAGAAATTCTTATTATTGTGATTCTTTTGTAACTTCAGGTAATAAAAACAAAGAAAAAGAAAAAGAAAATGAAATAAAAAGAAAAGAGGCAAGAAAAAGAGACGATGAGCAAATTTTGAGAAGGCTTGAAAAGGACATTGAGAAGATCGCTAAAAAAGAGCGAGAAAAAGAGAGAGAAAATAAAAAAGTGCGTGAAAAAGAAACGAGAAAATGAGATGAGCAAGTAGAAGAGAATGTTGATTTAACTAACTCATTTGGAGTATGTTCTTCTTTTGCTTCTTCATTTCAGGTTCCTGACGTATCGCACAAGAGCCTACCACTTCAACTCCTCCCGAAAGAGCGACGTATTTCTTTGATTGAAAGAGGTAAAGTTGAAGGTGAAGTTGAACCTCCTGAGTCGAAAGGTAAGGAAGGTAAGCGTTTTGAAGCATCAAATTCTTTGTATAAATATGATTTTTCTTCTAACCCCAATTTGTTTAATTGTAGATATTACGAGATTAATTCATTATCTAACATAAAATCATTGAGTATTTATAAATACATTTTGAAATATGTTAAGAGTTTTGACCGCTTTATCTTGAACATGCATAATTCTTATTGGTCTAACGTGATTTATTTATCGAAACCAGGAATTTATTTAGATTTGTTTTCTGGAAAAAGCAAGTATCACCAAATATGTGTGAAAAATTCCTATTATGTTGATACTTGGTTTTTGAATAAGATAACAAATTTTGTCAACATTGTTTTCAAGTTTTATTCGTTTCTTAAGCAAATTTTATATTTATATATGCAATTCGTGTACATGGATTTCCCATTTTGTTTGAAAAATGTTGATTCGCGCATAAAACATCGGCTATATTACATGCCCGAGGAGAGAAAGTTCGTCTTGATCAAGCAAGATAAATTCGAACTTCTAGTTTCAGCTTGTGAAGACAAGCAAGGTGAGAATGAGTTTTGTCATACCGCACGTAGAGATAAGGTCGAATTCCTTCTTTCAACACCCAAAGGTAAGACACTTGAGACCTATGAACCCATTTTGTGTTCTTCGGATGTTGACAAGAATTACTTTGCTGAATCCATTCTTGTACAATCTTTAAAACGTGATGTTCTTCATTGTTCTATCTTGTCTGATAATGAACTATCTGTTTTGGTTCTTGTCAAAAGGATAATTGTTTTCGATAAGTGTCAAGAAGCATTTGTTGAAGCATTTTTGTTCATTTTAGATGTTCAAAAAGCTAATAATGATGATTGCCATTTTGTAAAACATTTAGATCATGAATTATTTGAATGCCCTGTTTTGATTCTTTATGATCTATTTATTTTACAAGAAGACAAAAAGAATTTTGTGTTTGATAATTTTTATTCATGTGCGAATACAAAGCAAGGTTTAAATGTTCAATTTCAAGTGCCATATACCTTTTCTTCATTACTTGCTTTTGACGATTATATCTATCAATTGATGAGTTATTCGCATGATTATTTTGTCTTGTGGAATCTAATTAGATTGTATGCATGCTTTGAAGCTTTTCTGCTTTTGTTCCAAAATTTTGACAAGGCATTGATCCTTTTGTATGATAAAGTGCTTATGCCTGACCGCCTGCGATTTATTTTTTTGGTATTGATTTCATACGGGTTGCAAGTATGTTTAAAACATTGCTTGCTAATCCTTGAGTTTTCTTTTCAGGTATTGCTATTATCATCCTTCCCATTTGATCAAGGAAAGACGAACAAGGAGTTTTTGTTCGAATAACCCATGGGTCAATTCGAGGACGGATCGTCTTGAAGAGGGAGGGGATGATACGGGCACGCCCGGGGCACCCACCGAATTTTCAAGTCGACGAAGCTCGACGCCAAATTTTAATTTTTATTGCTTTAAATAAATCGAGTCTTTGAATTTTTAAAGCAAAATGGAAGTATAATGGATGAGTGGTGGACGGCATTTATTTTGAATGAAGCATGAAAGAATAAAAGTTGAACTTTGAGTGACTTGGGGAGTCAACATTGAGACGGCACATGAATTGAATAATTAGTAGGAGCTATAAACAAATAAGCATGTGAAGTGAGTGGAGACCATTAAGCCATGTGCATAAAATAATAAACCAAGGAAGCATAGTGGACGATTAGGATAATTTTATGGCAAATGAAAGTGGCAACAATCTTTGGTGAAATTAGGTTGAACGGCCAAGTGCCTATTTTTTTTTAATTCAAGTGGCTACTTTCATATTCCATAATCTTTTTGTCATTATTGTGACCAGCTTGGCTGAATGCTCACAAGGTGCTACACCAAGTCAACCACTCGTGCGCACAAATAGGAATTAAAGCCCTCAAGTTTTATTCCTCCCTATCCGGTTATCATTGGAAAGGCTATAAATATTTTGCAATCTCATTTTGTAAAAAGCACAACTTTGAATTTTAATGAAAAGAAGAATTTCTTTTGGTGAGTATTCACTCTCCTTATTCTCGAGGTTTGAATTAACTTATCTAGTTTTCTAGTGGCGTCGTTCTTTCCTTATTTTGAACTTATCATCTTTACGGGTGTGGCGTTCATCTACCTATACCGTTGGTTCCTATCTCGCTAGATAGTGGGTCTCGGTTTTATTTCACAACTCATTCCATCAATTTGAAACTTATAAGATTCGGGTCTTTAATTTTTATTAAAGGTTCTTTCTTGTTTCAAATATGTCTCCATTCAACCTATCACCTATCTTTACTTTTTCGAAGATATTATTTTTCCAACAAAATTATCCCTTTGTTAGTTAAACGAAAAATTGTCTAATTTATAATCGGGCAACATTTACGATTCGCCTCCTAACCCGAGATGGACCGTTATCATCTATGGACCAACGTACTTCGATTGGGGCAATGGCTAGCAATATGCCCTCGGCCTAGACACTTGAAGCAGTTGACATCTCACAAACGATTTTGCTACATTTATGCCTTTCCTTTATATGCAATGTCACTTGGGTTTTGGAATTCGGGTGGTTTAGATTTGTCTTTTGCTGGTATGGTTACATCCTTTTTTAAAAGATGTTTGGCTCCATTTTGAAGCAGAACCAGTGTTGGATGCCATTCGAAACACTCCTTTTTTCTTGAGTTGCCGCTCAATTGTTATGGCCATATGAACCATATCAGCCAATTCAACATAATGTTGTAGTTCAACAACATCTGCTGTTTCTCGATTTAAGCTAGACAAAAACCTTACCATGGTAGCCTCTCGGCCTTCATCAACATTGGATCAGATCATAGCTATCTCCATCTCCTTGAAATAGTCTTCCACACTTCGATCTCCTTGTGAAAGATTTTGGAATATGTAGAAAAAGTCCCGCTGGTAATGACTAGGAACAAATCTTTTTCGCATGAGTGCCTTCATTTCAGCCCATGTTTCCACAAGTCGTTCTCCATTTCGTCTCCTATTTATGGTTAGTTGATCCCACCATATAATAGCATAATCTGAAAATTTGATGGCTGCGATTTTTACCTTTTTTAGTTCTGAGTAATTATGGCACTCAAGTACCGACCCTATCTTTTTTTTCCCATTCCAAATAAGCTTCAGGATCGGTTCTTCCTTGGAATGAAGGAATCTGCACCTTAATATTTTCAAGATTGCTATCAACTTGCTCTTGCCTTCTTGGCTCTTGATTTCTACAATCATTTTGTCTCACACTTCGTTCTGACACTTGATCATTTTCCACTTCACTATTGCCATAGTAGTCATCTCAATAATTTTTTACAGGTGCTTGTTGCCGTTGAGCATTAGGAAATGAGGTGATCGGTCTCGAGGTGGAGGTGAACGAACTCGTTGTGGAGGTAAGTGCCCTTATTGTGGTTGTAAATGGGCTCATTGTGGAGGTGAACTGTAGCAACCAAATTTCGGTGAAATCGAAACAATGGTTTCGGGACAACAAATTCGAGCCAAAAATAAAATTTATTTTTATTTTATTATATGGTCCGTAATATTATAGAAATGTCATGTGAAAATTTTGAAAATAAAATTTTGTCGATTATGTGCTTAATTACGAGAAGGACCAAATCGCATAAAATGCAAAAGTTGAATTCTAGTAGCTATAAGGATTAAATAGCTATGGAATTCAAAACTTGAGGTCCTTATATAGTAATTAGACCATTAACAAAAAGTTAGTAGATATTTTTGGATGATTCATCCATGTAAATTTAGAAAAAGGGCAAGGACTAAATTGGAAAGTGAAAATATTTAATTAATTAAAAAATGATAAAAGAGATATAATCTTACTTTCTTATCTTCTTGATAATACTCTAGAATGACATATTTTATATATTAGTTACATGTTTATTTTGAGTATGATTCTGTAACACCCCTTACCCGTATTCGACGCCGGAAAAGGGTACGAACTTATCGGACTTATATACAAGCAATCATACAAAATTGAGACATGACTTTCCCACTCAAATTTAAAACTTTTCATAAACATTCAGATCACCCCTTAAACGAGCCTACGAGGGCCAAAACATACATAAGGAGTAGTTCGAGACTAAACCAAAAACTTTAAAAACTTCTAGGAAAACTTAGAAAATTTTTATCAAAAAGGTCTACATGCCCGTGTGGGTGAAGGGACACGCCCGTGCGGCATATCACTTGCCCGTGCTTCAGGCCGTGTAAAAAATATGGGACAATCTGTTTATGATGTCATCAACCAAATGAGCCCACAAGGCCAAGACACACGTCCGTGTCCTTAGGCTGTATGGCAAATTAAATTCCTAAAATCAAGTGTAGACTTCACACAGCCTAGACACATGCCCATGTCCTATGGCCATGTCTCTCACACAGTTGAGACACACGGCCGTGTCTCGTGCCTGTGCGTTTACTACTGGGCATTTTGTTTTGCATTAATTAGGGTGCAAGGGACACACGACCATACACACGCCTATAGGGCAAGCTGTGTGTCACACACGGCTTAGACACATGCCCGTGTGTCTACCCATGTGGACAAAATAAGGCTATTTGCCAAGCCTTTTTGCCACCCATACTTGCACCAACCTACACAACATCAAAACCACACCAATCCAAATATATATATATATATAAATTTAAGCCACTTAATATAGCATAACTAAGTGCTTCACCATCATCAAACATCCATAATCACATACAACATATCATCACTCAACCATCAATAACCATAGGACATATCATAATGGCATTGGCACATACATGCATATATGAATAGGTTTACATCCAACTAATCATTATAAGCCACATCTCATGGCCTAATACAAAATGACTCAAATATCATCATAAGCCAACACATTTGGCTAACCCAATATGACATATAACTAAAAAGACCAAGTTCTTATACATGCCATAATTCAATGTAAATCCCAATATATCAAAATGTGTGGATAGTGTGGGTGATCCTCCGACGGTCTCCGTATCCCAGGCTGACCTTTTGACACTATAAAATAAGGGAAAAGAGAAGGGAGTAAGCTTTAAGCTTAGTAAGTCTATATGTAAACAATGAACATTATACCACATACTTATACATCAAGAACATTATATACAAATCAAGAACAATTTAGAACCTTGTACTTGTACTTACACTCATTTCAAATCTTACCACATTCCAAATACATATCATAAACATTGCTCACATGTACATGCACTTATACCCTGCACTTGTCATCACATAGTCACACGTAATTTCACTTAGTCAAAGTTTCTCGATGAACATTTCGGAATAATACCGGATACACGGCGGTTTCGCACACATCCCACCATTAATAAATATCAAGGTGGTATCGCACACAGACCACCAATAATAATAAATACGATGGTATCACAATCAGCCCACCAATAATCACTTATTCACGATGTTTATCCGTATCATTTTCCTATTCTGAAGGTTCATCCGAGAATTTCCTCACTTTCTATCATTTTAATAGATATCAATAATATTCATTCACATTTCACATAATACATTAATATGTAAGAACATAAGTAAAAACAATGTATCATTTACATATAAACTTACATCGATACAAAATATGTCAATTTGCAAATTAGTCCGAAACCTTGCCTTTTCCTCGGTCAAGGTTGATTCCACGTTCTTCTTGATCTATAATGACATATTTAGCTTATTAAATAGCCACATTAATTAAATCACTCAAAAAATTCCTATTTTGGAAAAATTATAGTTTTGCCCCTAGACTTTTAGAAAAATTAAGATTTTGCCCCTAGGCTCGTAAAATGAAATGTGCTCATTTTTCTCACAACCAAGCCTGGCTGATTCATATTCTCTTTTATAGCAACTCACAATTCAAATTATTTCACACATTTACTATCCATTTTATAACTTTTACAAAATAGTCCTATTAGGTGTTTTCATGAAAAATCCTTTCACAAAAGTTGTTTATGAAAAAACCAAGATTCATTATCTTCTATAAAATTTTAGCAAACACATGAATACCAACATGGAAAAACCCTAGACTCTCAACCATTTTGCAAAATAGTCCCCTCATTAGCTAGATTATGCTACAAGGGTCCCCAAAGTACAAAAATTATCAAGAAAGACTACCAAAATCACTTACTTGCAAGGAATATAAGTTGCTGAAAATTTCAAGCTTCCAAACCCCTATTCTTGTTGATATTTTCGGTGGAAGAAGAAGAAGAAGATGGAAAAGATGATAGCTTTTCTTTGTTTTTATTTTATTTTATTCATTTAGTCACCTAATTCCACCAAACCTTGACCAAATCCATTTATTTGCCCCTATGGACGACCATCACCCTAATAAAGGCCTATTTGCACATTAAGGACCTTAAATTTTAAGGTTCTCTAGCTATATGACACTTCAAATTAGTAGAACACGAATTTCACCTTTTATACAGTTTAGTCTTTTTTTTTTTCAAAATTAAACATGTAATCACTACAATTAATTCACCAAAATTTTCATCACATTTTAAGCATTCTTCGGGCGTGCAAGAAAGTTCATCAAATACCCGCATAGAATTCTCAAGCCAAAACTCTGCCTTCTCAGGATCATCATCTATGTTGGCTCTAAATTTCTCGGCCCCTTGTTTTTGAATCTTATCAACTAGGGATTTAGACAATCTTACTAAATCAATACCTTGAGGACCTACGAGGACCGATTGAGGTATAGGAGGGGGTGGAGGAGGTTGAGCATTGGGTTTTGCTCGAACAAATTCAGTATACCAATTACTCATCATATGGAGAAAGGCTTCCCGAGGCTCCTCTCCTTGACCCAAGGTCTCAGGTCTACTCTCTACTGGCCCGGTCCCTTGTGCGGGAGCCGGTGCATTACTTGCAACATTAAAGCAGCAGCTCGGTCGGGATCCATTT
The DNA here is from genome assembly GCA_005393395.2 of Gossypium australe. NCBI lineage: Eukaryota > Viridiplantae > Streptophyta > Magnoliopsida > Malvales > Malvaceae > Gossypium > Gossypium australe. The sequence continues at coordinate 57,737,494 of CM016615.1, forward strand.
ACTATATGAAAATATAGTTTGAAATTGTTAGGAGTCACCAAACTATCATAATATATTTATGGCAAGTATAGATAGCCTCTCACACACGCCACGGTAGTCCAAGAACAGACTAAACCATAGCTCTGATACCATTAAATGTAACACTTTTTACCCGTATTCGATGCCACGCTACGGCAGTCCAAGAACAGACTAAACCATAGCTTTGATACCACTAAATGTAACACCCCTTACCCATATTCGACGTCGGAACAGGGTACGAGGCATTACCAGAATTATATACAATGAATCATACAAAACCGAGACATAACTTTCCTCCTCAAATTTAAAAATTTTCATAAACATTTATATCACCCCTTAAACGAGCCTACGAGGCCCAAAACATACATAAGGAGTAGTTTGGGACTAAACCGAGAACTTTAAAAACTTCTAGGAAAACTTAGAAAATTTTCATAAAAAAGGTCTACATGCCCGTGTGGGTGAAGGGACACGCTCGTGTGGCATATCACATGCCTGTGCTTCAGGCTGTGTAAAAAATAGGGGACATTCTGTTTATAACGTCATCGACCAAATAAGCCCATACGGCCAAGACACACGTCCGTGTCCTTAGGCCGTGTGGCGAATTAAATTCCTAAAATCAAGTGCAGACTTCACACGGCCTAGGCACATATCCATGTCCTATGGCCGTGTCTCTCACATGGCCGAGACACAAGGTGATAACGGCCCGTCTCGGGTTAGGAGGCGAATCGTAAATGTTGCCCGATCGTAAATTAGGTCGTTTCTCTTTCAATTAACAAAAGGGATAATTTATTTAAAAAATAATAATAATATCTTCGAAAAAGTAAAGATAGGTGATAGGTTGAATGGGTACATATTTGAAACAAGAAAGAACCTTTAATAAAAATTAAAGACCCGAATCTTATAGGTTTCAAATTGATGGAATGAATTGTGAAATAAAACCGAGACCCACTATCTAGCGAGATAGGAACCAACGGTATAGGTAGATGAACGCCACACCCGTTAGGATGATAAGTTCGAAAACAAGGAAAGAACGATGCCACTAGAAAACTAGATAAGTCAATTGAACCTTGAAAATCAGGAGAGTGAATACTCACCAAAAGAAAATTTTCTTTCATTCAAATTCAAGTTCTCTTACAAAATGAAACTGACAAGCTATTTATAGGCCTAAGGTAGTTTGTTGTGACTGAAACATAATCATAAGAATTTAAAATCAAATCCTAGCACAAATGCTTCTTAATTGCCGTGGAAGCTTAGTTGACCAACTATGGAAAAAAAAATAATTCCCAAGTGGTTACGATATGGCATATTTAATTTCCCTCACATTTGTTGCCGTTCAAGCTTTGGGAGAGGAACATTCGGTCAAGCCTTGGGTAGCTAAGTGGACATATTGTCACCATCAGCTTTGCCGTCCAAACATGGATTTGTGGTTGGAAACATATGGACATGAGTGTAGGGGGTTTATTTGATTATTCTCACGCATGCTTCTCTCCACCATGTATCAAATAATCCCACATGTTCATTTATTTATTCCAAGCCGCCCATGCACTTCAACATTCTCACGCATGCTTCCCATTCAATTGAATTTGCAATTTGTTTATTTTCAACATGGTTGTGCCATCCAATTCAAGCTCCATTTGCTCCAATTCCATGCTTTGTTTTGCTCCATGCATGCTCCAATAATTGAATAAATAATTATCCCCCAACAACATTTTGCCCATTGCCGTCTAACAAAAACACTAGCCCTTCATGTTTTATTTCTTTAATATTCCACTTATTTCATCCCACTTAGCTAAGTCTTCAATTAAAATTCTTCAATTAACTAACTTCACCATGGTGTGCCGTATCATGCCTTGAGATTTTAATTTAAATAAAATCCCATTTGTTTGTCTTTAGCTACCATCTTCCAAGATATTTTATTCAACACCACAAACATGCTTTATTCTATTTCGACAAAGACTAACTAAAAACTTGTACCATCTAAAATATGAAATACGAAAAATGAAGTCACTTCTGAAAATTAAAATTAAAACATGCGTAAATGAAAGTGTTAAATAAACTAGTAGTCGGGCTAGCTAGTATATTCAACTTCAAATAAGTTGTATGAGTTAAGCATGTTTTTGGGCTCTCTTTTATGGTCATCCCAAATTTGTGCCACCAAGACCATTGAGGCACTTTGAATTGTTTGGCACGTGAATGTGTAATTGGCCCATTAGGTAACTTCATCGGGTCATGTTTGACGTCCGTCACAGGCTTCACAGTTGAGCTCGCATCACACGGCCATGTCTCGTGCCCATGCGTTTACTATTGGGCATTCTGTTTTGCATTAATTAGGGTGCAGGGGACACACGACCATAACACATGCTTATAGGGCAAGCCGTGCGTCACACACGGCTTAGACACACCCCCGTGTGTCTACTCGTGTGCACAAAATAAAACTATTTACCAAGCCTTTTTGCCACCCATACTTGTACCAACCTACACAACGTCAAAACCACACCAATCAATATATATATATAAATTCAAGCCACTTAATATAGCATAACTAAGTGTTTCACCATCATCAAACATCCATAATCATATGCAACATATCATCATTCAACTATCAATAACCATAGGCCATATCATAATGGCATTGGCACATACATGCATATATGAATAGGTTTACATCTAAATAATCATTATGAGCTACATCTTATTGCCTTATACAAAATGAATCAAATATCATCATAAGCTAACACATTTGGCTAACCCAATATGACATATAACCAAAAAGACCAAGTTCCTATACATGCCATAATTCAATGTAAATCCCAATATACCAAAATGTGTGGATAGTGTGGGTGATCCTCCGACGGTCTCCGTATCCCAAGCTGACTTTTTGACACTATAAAATAAGGGAAAAGAAAAGGGAGTAAGCTTTAAGCTTAGTAAGTTTATATGTAAACAATGAACATTATACCACATACTTATACATCAAGAACATTATATACAAATCAAGAACAATTTAGAACCTTGTACTTGTACTTACACTCATTTCAAATCTTACCACATTCCAAATACATATCATAAACATTGCTCACATGTACATGCACTTATACCCTGCACATTTCATCACATAGTCACACGTAATTTCACTTAGTCAAAGTTTCTCGATGAACATTTCGGACTAATAACATGAATACCAACATGGAAAAACCCTAGACTCTCAACCATTTTGCAAAATAGTCCCCTCGTTAGCTAGATTATGCTACAAGGGTCCCAAAAGTACAAAAATTATCAAGAAAGACTACCAAAATCACTTACTTGCAAGGAGTATAAGTTGCTAAAAATTTCAAGCTTCCAAACCCCTATTCTTATTGATATTTTCGGTGGAAAAAGAAGAAGAAGATGGAAAAGATGATAGCTTTTCTTTGTTTTTATTTTATTTTATTCATTTAGTCACCTAATTCCACCAAACCCTGACCAAATCCATTTATTTGCCCCTATGGACGACCATCACCCTAATAAAGGCCTATTTGCACATTAAGGACCTCAAATTTTAAGGTTCTCTAGCTATATGACACTTCAAATTAGTAGAACACGAATTTCACCTTTTATACAATTTAGTCTTTTTTTTTTTCAAAATTAAACTTGTAATCACTACAATTAATTCACCAAAATTTTCATCACATTTTAAGCATTCTTCGGGCGTGCAAGAAAGTTCATCAAATACCCGCATAGAATTCTCAAGCCAAAACTCTGCCTTCTCAGGATCATCATCTATGTTGGCTCTAAATTTCTCGGCCCCTTGTTTTCGAATCTTATCAACCGGGGATTTAGACAATCTTACTAAATCAATACCTTGAGGACCTACGAGGACCGATTGAGGTATAGGAGGGGGTGGAGAAGGTTGATCATTGGGTTTTGCTCGAACAAATTCAGTATACCAATTACTCATCATATGGAGAAAGGCTTCCCGAGGCTCCTCTCCTTGATCCAAGGTATCAGGTCTACTCTCTACTGGCCCGGTCCCTTGTGCGGGAGCCGGTGCATTACTTGCAACATTAAAGCAGCAGCTCGGTCGGGATCCATTTACTATATGAAAATATAGTTTGAAATTGTTAGGAGTCACCAAACTATCATAATATATTTATGGCAAGTATAGATAGCCTCTCACACACGCCACGGTAGTCCAAGAACAGACTAAACCATAGCTCTGATACCATTAAATGTAACACTCTTTACCCGTATTCGATGCCACGCTACGGCAGTCCAAGAACAGACTAAACCATAGCTTTGATACCACTAAATGTAACACCCCTTACCCATATTCGACATCGGAACAGGGTACGAGGCCTTACCGGAATTATATACAATGAATCATACAAAACCGAGACATAACTTTCCTCCTCAAATTTAAAAATTTTCACAAACATTTATATCACCTCTTAAACGAGCCTACGAGGCCCAAAACATACATAAGGAGTAGTTAGGGACTAAACCGAGAACTTTAAAAACTTCTAGGAAAACTTAGAAAATTTTCATAAAAAAGGTCTACATGCCCGTGTGGGTGAAGGGACACGCTCGTGTGGCATATCACATGCCTGTGCTTCAGGCTGTGTCAAAAATAGGGGACATTCTGTTCATGACGTCATCAACCAAATAAGCCCATACGGCCAAGACACACGTCCGTGTCCTTAGGCCGTGTGGCGAATTAAATTCCTAAAATCAAGTGCAGACTTCACACGGCCTAGGCACATATCCATGTCCTATGGCCGTGTCTCTCACATGGCCGAGACACACGGCCATGTCTCGTGCCCATGTGTTTACTATTGGGCATTCTGTTTTCCATTAATTAGGGTGCAAGGGACACATGACCATAACACACGCCTATAGGGCAAGCCGTGCGTCACACACGGTGTAGACACACCCCCGTGTGTCTACTCGTGTGCACAAAATAAAACTATTTACCAAGCCTTTTTGCCACCCATACTTGTACCAACCTACACAACATCAAAACCACACCAATCAATATATATATATAAATTCAAGCCACTTAATATAGCATAACTAAGTGTTTCACCATCATCAACCATCCATAATCATATGCAACATATCATCATTCAACTATCAATAACCATAGGCCATATCATAATGGCATTGGCACATACATGCATATATGAATAGGTTTACATCTAAATAATCATTATGAGCTACATCTTATGGCCTTATACAAAATGAATCAAATATCATCATAAGCTAACACATTTGGCTAACCCAATATGACATATAACCAAAAAGACCAAGTTCCTATACATGCCATAATTCAATGTAAATCTCAATATACCAAAATGTGTGGATATTGTGTGTGATCCTCCAACGGTCTCCGTATCCCAAGCTGACTTTTGACACTATAAAATAAGGGAAAAGAAAAAGGAGTAAGCTTTAAGCTTAGTAAGTTTATATGTAAACAATGAACATTATACCACATACTTATACATCAAGAACATTATATACAAATCAAGAACAATTTAGAACCTTGTACTTGTACTTACACTCATTTCAAATCTTACCACATTCCAAATACATATCATAAACATTGCTCACATGTACATGCACTTATACCCTGCATATTTCATCACATAGTCACACGTAATTTCACTTAGTCAAAGTTTCTCGATGAACATTTCAGACTAATACCGGATACACGGTGGTTTCGCACACATCCCACCATTAATAAATAGCATGGTGGTACCGCACACAGCCCACCAATAATAATAAATACGACGGTATCACAATCAGCCCACCAATAATCACTTATTCACGATGTTTATCCGTATCATTTTCCTATTCTGAAGGTTCATTCGAGAATTTCCTCACTTTCTATCAGTTTAATAGATATCAATAATATTCATTCACATTTCACATAATACATTAATATGTAAGAACATAAGTAAAAACAATGTATCATTTACGTATAAACTTACCTCGATACAAAATATGTCAATTTGCAAATTAGTCCGAAACCTTGCCTTTTCCTCGGTCAAGGTTGATTCCATGTTCTTCTTGATCTATAATGACATATTTAGCTTATTAAATAGCCACATTAATTAAATCACTCAAAAATTCCTATTTTGGAAAAATTACAGTTTTGCCCCTAGACTTTTAGAAAAATTAAGATTTTGCCCCTACGCTCGTAAAATGAAATGTGCTCATTTTTCTCACAACCAAGCCTGGCCGATTCAAGAAAGACTACCAAAATCACTTACTTGCAAGGAGTATAAGTTGCTGAAAATTTCAAGCTTCCAAACCCCTATTCTTGTTGATATTTTCGGTAGAAGAAGAAGTAGAAGATGGAAAAGATGATAGCTTTTCTTTGTTTTTATTTTATTTTATTCATTTAGTCACCTAATTCCACCAAACCTTGACCAAATCCATTTATTTGCCCCTATGGACGACCATCACCCTAATAAAGGCCTATTTGCACATTAAGGACCTCAAATTTTAAGGTTCTCTAGCTATATGACACTTCAAATTAGTAGAACACAAATTTCACCTTTTATACAATTTAGTCTTTTTTTTTCAAAATTAAACATGTAATCACTACAATTAATTCACCAAAATTTTCATCACATTTTAAGCATTCTTCGGGCGTGCAAGAAAGTTCATCAAATACCCGCATAGAATTCTCAAGCCAAAACTCTGCCTTCTCAGGATCATCATCTATGTTGGCTCTAAATTTCTCGGCCCCTTGTTTTCGAATCTTATCAATCGGGGATTTAGACAATCTTACTAAATCAATACCTTGAGGACCTACGAGGACCGATTGAGGTATAGGAGGGGGTGGAGGAGGTTGAGCATTGGGTTTTGCTCGAACAAATTTAGTATACCAATTACTCATCATATGGAGAAAGGCTTCCCGAGGCTCCTCTCCTTGATCCAAGGTCTCAGGTCTACTCTCTACTGGCCCGGTCCCTTGTGCGGGAGCCGGTGCATTACTTGCAACATTAAAGCAGCAGCTCGGTCGGGATCCATTCTATATGAAAATATAGTTTGAAATTGCTAGGAGTCACCAAACTATCATAATATATTTATGGCAAGTATAGATAGCCTCTCACACACGCCACGGTAGTCCAAGAACAGACTAAACCATAGCTCTGATACCATTAAATGTAACACTCTTTACCCGTATTCGACGCCACGCTACGGCAGTCCAAGAATAGACTAAACCATAGCTTTGATACCACTAAATGTAACACCCCTTACCCATATTCGACGTCGGAACAGGGTACGAGGCATTACCGAAATTATATACAATGAATCATACAAAACCGAGACATAACTTTCCTCCTCAAATTTAAAAATTTTCATAAACATTTATATCACCCCTTAAACGAGCCTACGAGGCCCAAAACATACGTAAGGAGTAGTTCGGGACTAAATCGAGAACTTTAAAAACTTCTAGGAAAACTTAGAAAATTTTCATAAAAAAGGTCTACATGCCCGTGTGGGTGAAGGGACACGCTCGTGTGGCATATCACATGCCTGTGCTTCAGGCTGTGTCAAAAATAGGGGACATTCTGTTCATGACATCATCAACCAAATAAGCCCATACGGCCAAGACACACGTCCGTGTCCTTAGGCCGTGTGGCGTATTAAATTCCTAAAATCAAGTGCAGACTTCACACGGCCTAGGCACATATCCATGTCCTATGGCCGTGTCTCTCACATGGCCGAGACACACGGCCATGTCTCGTGCCCATGCGTTTACTACTGGGCATTCTGTTTTGCATTAATTAGGGTGCAGGGGACACACGACCATAACACACGCCTATAGGGCAAGCCGTGCGTCACACACGGCTTAGACTCACCCCCGTGTGTCTACTCGTGTGCACAAAATAAAACTATTTACCAAGCCTTTTTGCCACCCATACTTGTACCAACCTACACAACATCAAAACCACACCAATCAATATATATATATAAATTCAAGCCACTTAATATAGCATAACTAAGTGTTTCACCATCATCAACCATCCATAATCATATGCAACATATCATCATTCAACTATCAATAACCATAGGCCATATCATAATGGCATTGGCACATACATGCATATATGAATAGGTTTACATCTAAATAATCATTATGAGCTACATCTTATGGCCTTATACAAAATGAATCAAATATCATCATAAGCTAACACATTTGGCTAACCCAATATGACATATAACCAAAAAGACCAAGTTCCTATACATGCCATAATTCAATGTAAATCTCAATATACCAAAATGTGTGGATATTGTGTGTGAACCTCCAACGGTCTCCGTATCCCAAGCTGACTTTTTGACACTATAAAATAAGGGAAAAGAAAAAGGAGTAAGCTTTAAGCTTAGTAAGTTTATATGTAAACAATGAACATTATACCACATACTTATACATCAAGAACATTATATACAAATCAAGAACAATTTAGAACCTTGTACTTGTACTTACACTCATTTCAAATCTTACCACATTCCAAATACATATCATAAACATTGCTCACATGTACATGCACTTATACCCTGCATATTTCATCACATAGTCACACGTAATTTCACTTAGTCAAAGTTTCTCGATGAACATTTCAGACTAATACCGGATACACGGTGGTTTCGCACACATCCCACCATTAATAAATAGCATGGTGGTACCGCACACAGCCCACCAATAATAATAAATACGACGGTATCACAATCAGCCCACCAATAATCACTTATTCACGATGTTTATCCGTATCATTTTCCTATTCTGAAGGTTCATTCGAGAATTTCCTCACTTTCTATCAGTTTAATAGATATCAATAATATTCATTCACATTTCACATAATACATTAATATGTAAGAACATAAGTAAAAACAATGTATCATTTACGTATAAACTTACCTCGATACAAAATATGTCAATTTGCAAATTAGTCCGAAACCTTGCCTTTTCCTCGGTCAAGGTTGATTCCATGTTCTTCTTGATCTATAATGACATATTTAGCTTATTAAATAGCCACATTAATTAAATCACTCAAAAAATTCCTATTTTGGAAAAATTACAGTTTTGCCCCTAGACTTTTAGAAAAATTAAGATTTTGCCCCTACGCTCGTAAAATGAAATGTGCTCATTTTTCTCACAACCAAGCCTGGCCGATTCAAGAAAGACTACCAAAATCACTTACTTGCAAGGAGTATAAGTTGCTGAAAATTTCAAGCTTCCAAACCCCTATTCTTGTTGATATTTTCGGTAGAAGAAGAAGTAGAAGATGGAAAAGATGATAGCTTTTCTTTGTTTTTATTTTATTTTATTCATTTAGTCACCTAATTCCACCAAACCTTGACCAAATCCATTTATTTGCCCCTATGGACGACCATCACCCTAATAAAGGCCTATTTGCACATTAAGGACCTCAAATTTTAAGGTTCTCTAGCTATATGACACTTCAAATTAGTAGAACACAAATTTCACCTTTTATACAATTTAGTCTTTTTTTTTCAAAATTAAACATGTAATCACTACAATTAATTCACCAAAATTTTCATCACATTTTAAGCATTCTTCGGGCGTGCAAGAAAGTTCATCAAATACCCGCATAGAATTCTCAAGCCAAAACTCTGCCTTCTCAGGATCATCATCTATGTTGGCTCTAAATTTCTCGGCCCCTTGTTTTCGAATCTTATCAATCGGGGATTTAGACAATCTTACTAAATCAATACCTTGAGGACCTACGAGGACCGATTGAGGTATAGGAGGGGGTGGAGGAGGTTGAGCATTGGGTTTTGCTCGAACAAATTTAGTATACCAATTACTCATCATATGGAGAAAGGCTTCCCGAGGCTCCTCTCCTTGATCCAAGGTCTCAGGTCTACTCTCTACTGGCCCGGTCCCTTGTGCGGGAGCCGGTGCATTACTTGCAACATTAAAGCAGCAGCTCGGTCGGGATCCATTTACTATATGAAAATATAGTTTGAAATTGCTAGGAGTCACCAAACTATCATAATATATTTATGGCAAGTATAGATAGCCTCTCACACACGCCACGGTAGTCCAAGAACAGACTAAACCATAGCTCTGATACCATTAAATGTAACACTCTTTACCCGTATTCGACGCCACGCTACGGCAGTCCAAGAATAGACTAAACCATAGCTTTGATACCACTAAATGTAACACCCCTTACCCATATTCGACGTCGGAACAGGGTACGAGGCATTACCGAAATTATATACAATGAATCATACAAAACCGAGACATAACTTTCCTCCTCAAATTTAAAAATTTTCATAAACATTTATATCACCCCTTAAACGAGCCTACGAGGCCCAAAACATACGTAAGGAGTAGTTCGGGACTAAATCGAGAACTTTAAAAACTTCTAGGAAAACTTAGAAAATTTTCATAAAAAAGGTCTACATGCCCGTGTGGGTGAAGGGACACGCTCGTGTGGCATATCACATGCCTGTGCTTCAGGCTGTGTCAAAAATAGGGGACATTCTGTTCATGACATCATCAACCAAATAAGCCCATACGGCCAAGACACACGTCCGTGTCCTTAGGCCGTGTGGCGTATTAAATTCCTAAAATCAAGTGCAGACTTCACACGGCCTAGGCACATATCCATGTCCTATGGCCGTGTCTCTCACATGGCCGAGACACACGGCCATGTCTCGTGCCCATGCGTTTACTACTGGGCATTCTGTTTTGCATTAATTAGGGTGCAGGGGACACACGACCATAACACACGCCTATAGGGCAAGCCGTGCGTCACACACGGCTTAGACTCACCCCCGTGTGTCTACTCGTGTGCACAAAATAAAACTATTTACCAAGCCTTTTTGCCACCCATACTTGTACCAACCTACACAGCGTCAAAACCACACCAATCAATATATATATATATATATAAATTCAAGTCACTTAATATAGCATAACTAAGTGTTTCACCATCATCAAACATCCATAATCATATGCAACATATCATCATTCAACTATCAATAACCATAGGCCATATCATAATGGCATTGGCACATACATGCATATATGAATAGGTTTACATCTAAATAATCATTATGAGCTACATCTTATTGCCTTATACAAAATGAATCAAATATCATCATAAGCTAACACATTTGGCTAACCCAATATGACATATAACTAAAAAGACCAAGTTCCTATACATGCCATAATTCAATGTAAATCTCAATATACCAAAATATGTGGATAGTGTGGGTGATCCTCCGACGGTCTCCGTATCCCAAGCTGACTTTTTGACACTATAAAATAAGGGAAAAGAAAAGGGAGTAAGCTTTAAGCTTAGTAAGTTTATATGTAAACAATGAACATTATACCACATACTTATACATCAAGAACATTATATACAAATCAAGAACAATTTAGAACCTTGTACTTGTACTTACACTCATTTCAAATCTTACCACATTCCAAATACATATCATAAACATTGCTCACATGTACATGCACTTATACCCTGCACTTTTCATCACATAGTCACACGTAATTTCACTTAGTCAAAGTTTCTCGATGAACATTTCGGACTAATACCGGATACACGGTGGTTTCGCGCACATCCCACCATTAATAAATAGCATGGTGGTACCGCACACAGCCCACCAATAATAATAAATACGATGGTGTCACAATCAGCCCACCAATAATCACTTCTTCACGATGTTTATCCTTATCATTTTCCTATTCTAAAGGTTCATCCGAGAATTTCCTCACTTTCTATCATTTTAATAGATATCAATAATATTCATTCACATTTCACATAATACATTAATATGTACGAACATAAGTAAAAACAATGTATCATTTACATATAAACTTACCTCGATACAAAATATGTCAATTTGCAAATTAGTCCGAAACCTTGCCTTTTCCTCGGTCAAGGTTGATTCCACGTTCTTCTTGATCTATAATGACATATTTAGCTTATTAAATAGCCACATTAATTAAATCACTCAAAAAATTCCTATTTTGGAAAAATTACAGTTTTGCCCCTAGACTTTTAGAAAAATTAAGATTTTGCCCCTACGCTCGTAAAATGAAATGTGCTCATTTTTCTCACAACCAAGCCTGGCCGATTCATATTCTCTTTTATAGCAACTCACAATTCAAATTATTTCACACATTTACTATCCATTTTATAACTTTTACAAAATAGTCCTATTAGGTGTTTTCATGAAAAATCCTTTCACAAAAAATGTTTATTAAAAAACCAAGATTCATTTTCTTCCATAAAATTTTAGCAAACACATCAATACCAACATGGAAAAATCCTAGACTCTCAACCATTTTACAAAATAGTCCCCTCATTAGTTAGATTATGCTACAAGGGTCCCAAAAGTACAAAAATTATCAAGAAAGACTACCAAAATCACTTACTTGCAAGGAGTATAAGTTGCTGAAAATTTCAAGCTTCCAAACCCCTATTCTTGTTGATATTTTTGGTGGAAGAAGAAGAAGAAGATGGAAAAGATGATAGCTTCTCTTTGATTTTATTTTATTTTATTCTTTTAGTCACCTAATTCCACCAAACCTTGACCAAATCCATTTATTTGCCCCTATGGATGACCATCACCCTAATAAAGGCCTATTTTCACATTAAGGACCTCAAATTTTAAGGTTCTCTAGCTATATGACACTTCAAATTAGTAGAACACAAATTTCACCTTTTATACAATTTAGTCTTTTTTTTCAAAATTAAACATGTAATCACTACAATTAATTCACCAAAATTTTCATGCACTCATATAATCATGATATAACATATAAAATAATATTAGAAATTATTTCTCCGACCTAAGATTGGTGGTTACGAAACCACTGTTCTGACTAGCTCCAAAATCAGGTTGTTACAACTTTCCCTCTTTTAGGGATTTTCGTCCCCGAAAATCTTACCGATAAAGAGGTTTGGGTACTGTTTTCTCATGGCTTCTTCTGGTTCCCACATAGCAGACTACACCATTTTTTTGCACAACACTTTCACTAAGGTTATACTTTTATTCCTCAACTGTTTAACCTCTCGAGCCAAAATCTTAATTGATTCCTCATCATAGGTCCTATCCGGTCGTATCTCAATTTCTGTAGAAGGAATTACTTGTGAAGGATCGGAACGATATCGTCGCAACATCGACACATGGAACACATTGTATATTCTCTCCAACTCCGTCGGCAAAGCTAACCGATAAGCTACTGGTCCAATCCTTTCATTAATCTCATACGGCCTAATGAAATGCGGACTCAATTTGCCCTTTCGACCAAATCTCAATATTTTCTTCCACGGGGATACTTTCAGAAACACTTTATCACCCACCTGAAACTCAATTTCTTTTCTTTTCAAATCCGCGTGTGACTTTTGTCGGTCTGAAGCAGCTTTCAGACTATCACAGATCATTTTCACTTTCTCTTTGATTTCTCTAACTAAATCTACCCCGTGAATTTGCTTCTCACTAAGCTCAGTCCAATAAAAAGGAGTTCGACACTTGCGACCATATAATGCTTCGTATGGTGCCATTCGTATACTCGACTGATAACTGTTGTTGTAGGCAAATTCGACCAAAGGTAGATATTTTTCCCAACTACCTTCGAACTCTAAAACACATCATCGGAGCATGTCCTCGAGAATTTGAATTACTCTTTCGGATTGACCATCAGTTTGCGGATGGAACGTGGTACTAAAATTCTATTTCGTACCCAAGGCTTCTTGCAACTTTTTCCAAAACCTCGAAGTAAACCTCGGATCTCTATCCAAAATAATGGACATAGGCACCCCATGTAATCTCACAATTTTGGTAATATGCAGCTCAGCCAACTTGTCAAGTGAGTAATCAGTATGTACTGGTATAAACTGAGCCGATTTCATTAATCTATCAATGATAACCCACACGACATCTTTCTTTTTCGGAGTTATAGGTAACCCTATTACAAAATCCATCGTGATTCGATCCCATTTCTACTCGGGAAGCATCACTGGCTGAAGTAAACCTGAAGGTAGCTGATGCTTGACTTTCACTTGTTGGCAGATCAAACACTTTGTCACAAACTCAGAGATGTCTCTTTTCATACTCGGCCACCAATACAGCTTCTTCAAATCATTATACATTTTTGTACTGCCCGGATGTACTGACAAACAACTATTGTGTGCCTCATGTAAAATTTTTTGAATCAAATCATCATCTTTCGGTACACATACCCTATCCTGGAACATCAAGCAATCATTTGGTCCAATTCAAAAATCTGAATTACTACCCGATTCACATTGAACTCTTTAACTTGCAATTCCTTGTCTTTCTTTTGAACTTCGCAAATTTGCTGATGAAATAACGGTTTAGCCCTTAACTCGGCCAAAATCAAACCGTCGTCAGACAAAGCCAAACTCGTGCTCATAAATCTTAAAGCATATAAGGGATTTCTGCTCAAGGCGTCTATGACTACATTCGCTTTCCCCGGATGATAATCTATCACTAGCTCATAATCTTTCAATAATTTGAGCCACCTCCGTTGTCGCAAATTCAAGTCCTTTTGGTTCATCAGGTACTTCAAACTTTTGTTATCGATAAAGATTCGACATTTCTCACTATACAAATAATGACGCCAAATCTTCAAAGCAAAGACGATGGCGACCAATTCCAAATCGTGCGTCGGATAATTCTTTTCTTGTGGTTTTAGTTGTCTCGAGGCATAAGCTACTACTTTGCCCTCTTGCATCAATACACAACCAAGATCGTTCAATGACGTGTCACTATAGATCACAAACTCCTTTCCTGACTCAGGTTGTACCAAAACTGATGCTTCAGTTAATCGTGCTTTCAACTTTTCAAAACATTGTTGACATCTATCAGTCCATTCAAACTTAACATTCTTTTGCAACAGCTTAGTCATAAGAGAAGTAGTCATCGAAAATCCCTCGACAAAACGTCAATAATACCCAGCTAAGCCAAAAAAGTTTCTAACCTCGGATATATTATTCGGCAGTTTCCAATCAAGAATTGCCGAAATTTTTCTCGGATCAACCCTAATACCATCACCTGAAACTATATGTCCCAAAAATCCGACTTCACGAAGCCAAAAATCACTTTTACTGAACTTAGCAAACAATTTCTCCTATCGTAGAATCTACAATATTGTTCTTAAGTGTTCGGCATGCTCGGACTCATCTCGGGAATAAATCAATATATCATCTATGAACACTACCACAAACTTATCCAAATATAGCCAAAAAATTCAGTTAATTAAATTCATAAACATAGCCAGTGCATTAGTTAAACCGAAAGGCATCACAAGAAATTCATAGTGTCCATACCTCGTTCTCAAAGCAGTTTTCGACACATCAGATTCTTTGACTCTCAACTAATAGTAGTCGGATCTTAAATCTATTTTCGAGAACACGGTTGCTCCCTTCAGTTGATCGAACAAATCATCAATTCTTGGCGATGGATACTTGTTCTTTATAGTTACCTTGTTAAGTTGACGGTAGTCAATACAAAGCCTCATTGTTTCGTCTTTCTTCTTTACAAATAATACGGGAGCACCCCAAGGAGAAAACCTCAGTCTAACAAACCCCTTATCAGTCAACTCTTGCAGCTGAGCCTTTAACTTTTTCAATTTAGTCAGAGCCATTCTATACGGAGCAATGAAAATCGGTGCAGTCCCAGGTATCAAATCGATAGCAAACTCAATTTCTCTAACCAGAGGCAACCCAGGTAATTCTTCCGGAAATACATCTGGAAATTCACAAACTACTGGCACAGATTCAAGCTTCAATTCAGACATCTTAGTATTCAACACATTTGCAAGGTATGATTCAAACCCTTTTCTCATACACTTCTGAGGAGACATGTACGAAATCACCACAGGCATCTTACTTGAGTCATGTGTTTCAACCTAAAGAATCTCACCATTTTCACATTTCAACTCAAGGGTCTTCTGTCTACAATTTACCTTAGCATCATGTAATGCCAACCAATCCATGCCCAAAATAACATCAAAATCATTAAATGACAACAACATCAAATTAGCTAGAAAGCAGTGACCTCGAATCGTCAAAGGACAATTCTTGCAAACCTTATCTATTAACACATACTTGCCTAAAGGGTTTGACACCTTAACCACAAGTTTAGTCAATTCAACAGATAATTTCTTACTATTTACCAAATTCACACTAACATAAGAATGAGTGGATCCGGGGTCAATTAATGCAACAACATTAGTATCATAAAGAGAGAATATAGCCGTAATCACATTGGAGGATGATGCATCCTCACGAGCTCGTATGGCATAAGCTCCAGCAGGTGCACTCGTTTCTGACCTCGCAACTGAATCCTTTATTATACTTTTACTACTAGCTCCACTTCTAGCATTTCGCAGTGGCGTACCTCTACTAGTAGTGTTACTCGGTCTAGCACTCTGAAGTTTCTCTCATTCAACATTCTCAGGACAGTCTCTGATAAAATGTTCTCGAGAACCACACTTGTAGCAAGCTCAGTTATTTCCCCAACACTATCCAATATGTTGTCTACCACAATTCTGACACTCGAGTTTATTAGACTTCACATTACCCACACTTGCCAACGAACTCTAGAGCTCGAATGTGTTTTACCACGATCTCTATGTGAATACCCAGCTGAAACAGTCATCTGAGTATTCGTTTCTTTGGACCTCTTTGACTGGGATTGGAATGAATTACTCATTGGTCTCTTCCTTGCATCTCGGGCCTCAATCATAGCTTTTCTCCTTTCTTTATTCAGCTCTTCAGCCTTGCAAGCTCTATTGACCAATACCACGAATTCTTTCAACTATAAGACCCTGACTAACAATCTAATATCCTCGTTCAGCCTATTTTTGAATCTCCTACACATAATAGCGTCGGTAGACACACACTCTTGAGCATACTTACTGAGTCTGACAATTCACATTCATACTCTGCCACAGACATTTTGCCTTGCTTCAATTGGAGGAACTCTTTCCGTTTCTAATTGATGAACCGATGACTTATATATTTCTTTCGGAACTCCTCTAAGAAGAAATCCCATGTCACTCTCTCTTTCGGAACTACAGATGTCAGTGTTTTTCACCAGCGGTATGCCGAGTCCTTCAGTAATGATACATCACATTTTAAGCATTCTTCGGGCGTGCAAGAAAGTTCATCAAATACCCGCATAGAATTCTCAAGCCAAAACTCTGCCTTCTCAGGATCATCATCTATGTTGGCTCTAAATTTCTCGGCCCCTTGTTTTCGAATCTTATCAACCGGGGATTTAGACAATCTTACTAAATCAATACCTTGAGGACCTACGAGGACCGATTGAGGTATAGGAGGGGGTGGAGGAGGTTGAGCATTGGGTTTTGCTCGAACAAATTCAGTATACCAATTACTCATCATATGGAGAAAGGCTTCCCGAGGCTCCTCTCCTTGATCCAAGGTCTCAGGTCTACTCTCTACTGGCCTAGTCCCTTGTACGGGAGCCGATGCATTACTTGCAACATTAAAGTAGCAGCTCGGTCGGGATCCATTTACTATATGAAAATATAGTTTGAAATTGTTAGGAGTCACCAAACTATCATAATATATTTATGGCAAGTATAGATAGCCTCTCACACACGCCACGGTAGTCCAAGAACAGACTAAACCATAGCTCTGATACCATTAAATATAACACTCTTTACCCGTATTCGACGCCACGCTACGGCAGTCCAAGAATAGACTAAACCATAGCTTTGATACCACTAAATGTAACACCCCTTACCCATATTCGACGTCAGAACAGGGTACGAGGCATTACCAGAATTATATACAATGAATCATACAAAACCGAGACATAACTTTCCTCCTCAAATTTAAAAATTTTCATAAACATTTATATCACCCCTTAAACGAGCCTACGAGGCCCAAAATATACATAAGGAGTAGTTTGGGACTAAACCGAGAACTTTAAAAACTTCTAGGAAAACTTAGAAAATTTTCATAAAAAAGGTCTACATGCCCGTGTGGGTGAAGGGACACGCTCGTGTGGCATATCACATGCCTGTGCTTCAGGCTGTGTCAAAAATAGGGGACATTCTGTTTATGACGTCATCAACCGAATAAGCCCATACGGCCAAGACACACGTCCGTGTCCTTAGGCCGTGTGGCGAATTAAATTCCTAAAATCAAGTGCAGACTTCACACGGCCTAGGCACATATCCATGTCCTATGGCCGTGTCTCTCACATGGCCGAGACACACGGCCATGTCTCGTGCCCATGCGTTTACTTCTAGGCATTCTGTTTTGCATTAATTAGGGTGCAAGGGACACACGACCATAACACATGCCTATAGGGCAAGCCGTGCTTCACACACGGCTTAGACACACACCCCGTATGTCTACTCGTGTGCACAAAATAAAACTATTTACCAAGCCTTTTTTCCACCCATACTTGTACCAACCTACACAACGTCAAAACCACACCAATCAATATATATATATATATATATATATAAATTCAAGCCACTTAATATAGCATAACTAAGTGTTTCACCATCATCAAACATCCATAATCATATGCAACATATCATCATTCAACTATCAATAACCATAGGCCATATCATAATGGCATTGGCACATACATGCATATATGAATAGGTTTACATCTAAATAATCATTATGAGCTACATCTTATGGCCTTATACAAAATGAATCAAATATCATCATAAGCTAACACATTTGGCTAACCCAATATGACATATAACCAAAAAGACCAAGTTCTTATACATGCCATAATTCAATGTAAATCTCTATATACCAAAATGTGTGGATAGTGTGGGTGATCCTCCGACGGTCTCCGTATCCCAAGCTGACTTTTTGACACTATAAAATAAGGGAAAAGAAAAGGGAGTAAGCTTTAAGCTTAGTAAGTTTATATGTAAACAATGAACATTATACCACATACTTATACATCAAGAACATTATATACAAATCAAGAACAATTTAGAACCTTGTACTTGTACTTACACTCGTTTCAAATCTTACCACATTCCAAATACATATCATAAACATTGCTCACATGTACATGCACTTATACCCCGCACTTTTCATCACATAGTCACACGTAATTTCACTTAGTCAAAGTTTCTCGATGAACATTTCAGACTAATACCGGATACACGGTGGTTTCGCACACATCCCACCATTAATAAATAGCATGGTGGTACCGCACACAGCCCACCAATAATAGTAAATACGATGGTATCACAATCAGCCCACCAATAATCACTTATTCACGATGTTTATCCGTATCATTTTTCTATTCTGAAGGTTCATCCGAGAATTTCCTCACTTTCTATCATTTTAATAGATATCAATAATATTCATTCACATTTCACATAATACATTAATATGTACGAACATAAGTAAAAACAATGTATCATTTAAATATAAACTTACCTCGATACAAAATATGTCAATTTGCAAATTAGTCCGAAACTTTGGCTTTTCCTCGGTCAAGGTTGATTCCACGTTCTTCTTGATCTATAATGACATATTTAGCTTATTAAATAGCCACATTAATTAAATCACTCAAAAAATTCCTATTTTGGAAAAATTACAGTTTTGCCCCTAGACTTTTAGAAAAATTAAGATTTTGCCCCTAGGCTCGTAAAATGAAATGTGCTCATTTTTCTCACAACCAAGCCTGGCCGATTCATATTCTCTTTTATAGCAACTCATAATTCAAATTATTTCACACATTTACTATCCATTTTATATCTTTTACAAAATAGTCCTATTAGGTGTTTTCATCAAAAATCCTTTCACAAGACTTGTTTATTAAACAATCAAAATTCATTTTCTTCCATAAAATTTTAGCAAACACATGAATACACACATGGCAAAACCCTAGACTCTTAACCATTTTGCAAAATAGTCCCCTCGTTAGCTAGATTATGCTACAAGGGTCCCAAAAGTATAAAAATTATCAAGAATGACTACAAAAATCACTTACTTGCAAGGAGTATGTGTTGCAGAAAATTTCAAGCTTCCAAACCCCTATTCTTGTTGATATTTTCGATGGAAGAAGAAGAAGAAGATGGAAAAGATGATAGCTTTACTTTGTTTTTATTTTATTTTATTTTATTCATTTAGTCACCTAATGCCACCAAACCTTGACCAAATTCATTTCTTTGTCCCTATGGCCGTCCATCACCCTAATAATGGCCTATTTGCACATTAAGGACCTCAAATTTTAAGGTTCTCTAGCTATATGACACTTCGAATTAGTAGAACACAAATTTCACCTTTTATGCGATTTAATCTTTTTTTTTCGAAATTAAGCAAGTAATCACTACAATTAATTCACCAAAAATTTCATGTACTCATATAATCATGATATAACACATAAAATAATATTAAAAATAATTTCTCTCACCTCATATTAGTGGTTATGAAACCACTGTTCTGACTAGCCCCAAAATCAGGCTGTTACAGATCCTACTAATTTCAGCTATTTATGGTTTTTTATCTTGTAGGGACTAAATTGAAGGAAAAAGGAAATTTGGGGGTAAAAAGAATTAATTTAATGATAAATTGGGCCAGCATGCGAAGTAGGAGAGAAGTGGTGCTGAAAATGAATAGTGTGGAAGATTTTGAGAGCAAAATGCAAAAGAAGAGATTTTATAGCACAAGACTCTATTTAATTTTTAATTATATTAGGATAATTATTTAAATTTAATTTTAGCATTTATCTCTAATTATCTTTAATTGTCTTAATTATCTTAATTTACTTGTATTTATATTTTAGAATTTAATTAGGAATAGTCTAGGTTTCTTAGTACTATAAATAGGGGATGGAGTGACACAAATTCACTTATCTTTTCTGTAAACACTCTCTCCCCCATAAAGTTTAGCCTTTTGTTCTTTCCATAATTGTCAATAAAAATTCTATTTCCATTACATTTATTTCCTTTTCCCCAAAAATCATGAGCACTAAACTTATTTAGCCGAAAGATGTCAAATTTCCCCAAAAAGGGTTAATGAGGCTTAGAATCTATACTTAGCCTTCTCAACGAGTATTCATCCTTTCTTCGCATTACGGGGCTGACACTTCTGTCCATGTCCTTTAAAAGGTGATCTTTTCAACATGTCAAGGAACGACTGCTTTGTATATTTTGGGAAGGTTGTAGAGTGGATTCGTTAGCTTACTACGTTAGAGGTTGGCAAGCCCAAGAGACAAAAAGGCGTGGCATTCGCCATTGAGAAATGATGATCTAGCATAAGGTGGTCCCACAGAAGCGATTGTTGGCTAGAGTCAGGTTCCTTTAAAATCGTAAGTCTAAATTCTTGGAGCTGGTGGTTGTAGGCGTCCTCTTCCACTGTAACTGGCTTATTCTGTTTGAGAAGGATCACTTAAAAGCTGAGAATTGAACCCAAGGCATATTGAGACTACCGGAGGCTGGAATCTCTCTATAAGAAACTTTTTCTCAACTCTATTTATCTCTACTTGTAACACCCCAAACCCGGCCCAAACGTCACAACCGGATCTGGTATGTCACATGGAAAGGTTGTTTTAAAAAAAACATTGAAATTTTAAAAACTTCGTATTTTGTTCTCCTTTTGGAATCCATATTCAATTCTAAGGTTTTCTTGCAAACTTTTATTACCAATGCTAACAGTCGAAAGCAGGTATGTAATACGAAAAATCGAAACTTGCGGTATTCAGAACGTGACGTTTTGAAAACAGTGTTTATAGCTCTAAGAAAAGTTTCAAATTTAGTTATTTATTCTGCATGCTTTTCGCTTGTTAATATTTTGAAAAAAAAATGATTGTTTATATTTTTAGGAAAAACTCAATGTTTAATATTTCGTAATATAATAATGACAGCATTAAATCAAAACCCAAATTAAATTCCCGGAGGCCTTATTACATAACAAAATCCCAAATTTAAATAAGTTTAAATAGAGAAAACGAGTTTACAAAAGAAGTAACGTATGGCCACCGCTGAGTCCACCTCGGCTCCAAAGCCTCAAACTAGGGGTTACCTGCAAAATTAAGCAGAGGGGTGAGTCACGAGGACTCAGTGTGCAATTCCCTTTACGAACAAAATCTGGGCCTAAACCCACAGAAACATATTGGGCCTTAGCCCTCACAGTAATGATTTTGGTCGAAGCCCATACGCATCAAACTGGGCCGTAGCCCTACCAACAAGGCATATTAAATTGTGTATGCAACGCAACCTACCCCAACCTAATATTCCATCCTCTACACACCACCCGTACCAGCCAAACAGACCTGTGGGGATTTCTACAATCAACCCTCCATCCACTACACTCCTCATATGTGGCACCAAGCCACTGAATGTGGTGCCAAACCACTGAAATAATGTGACAGAGTCACCGATATGTGTGGTACCAAACCACTGAATTAATGTGACAGAGTCACTGATATATGTGGTACCAAACCACTGAAATACACTTCCCCTTGCAATCAATATCATAACCCCACCCCATGCAACATGTAATCATAATATAATGAATGCAACATATGTCAACATAAATGGAATCATCAGAGCATCTATGTATATATTCGTGTTAAAGTATTTACAAAACACCACCAAAGGTAACTAACCTGGTATCTCCGATTTTACTCCCAAGTTTTGGCTATTAAACAATTCACATACTCATTATTAATCAAATAAAAGATTGTGTGAGTATTACACACAATCACGCTAAAACTACCTTTAAGGGTATAACGGTAATTTCAGTCATCTAACGGCCTCTCCAGAGGCCTACTGTCGCTTCGAGCGACACGGTTACCCTTTTTGATCGAAACGGTGCAATTGGGCCAAAACCTAATTTTCGACCCAAGTGGGCCCACAAGCTCGTGCGGCCCATTCAGCCCAAATCTAGCCACAGATATGAGATTCACCTAAACCAGTTCAATATCTACCACACAATCATACAATCTATACATATGGGCCCACTTCGGCCCATCATGGCCCAAGCAGCCCCAACCCACAAGAATACTATTGATGGCCTCAACTATCGTGTCGAAGCCCCCACACGTGCGCTTGCACGCTCGTGTGGCTACTATTGTCGTGTAATCAGCATTTTGGCAATTTGCCGCTCTACAACTAGAGTAGAGAAGTACACACCTGATAGGAATCTGGTGCTAACCCGCGCTCCGACCACTCCTGTGCCCAAACGCCCTCCAAGGTATGCTTCCTCCCATCATAGATAGCTCTATATATAGCTAGCTTCTCACCTTCCCTCTTTGTATCTTTCCAATGTGGGATCCCTCCGTTAGCAGAATTTAAATCCAACTCAAACTCTGGTCGTTCAATCCGTAAAATAAATACTCCCTTGCTTGTCATGAGATTCAAACCCTTGCTCCCAAAGTGGCGTCACTTTGCCACCACACCACACTCATTTTTGTGTCATCTTTCTCTACATTTTATTCTTAAAGCCTACCTACTAACTCCTAGGGTTTTATTCACCTAAAACCAAAATTTTCCTAAAGCCAAAGTTTGATCCCGGGACTTCATAGAAGCCCTCTAACCTTCCAAAATCACTCACCTAATAGGTTCAACTTGCATTAAAGTCGTTCTCTTGTTCTCAAAAAATTTAAACGCTACTACGCCCAAGGCCCAATGGGCCCAATCCTACTAGGCCTAAATTCGGGATGTTACACTACTATTCCAATTTTAATTTTTATAGTTCCAATTAAATCAAAACTTTTAATTCTATTTTTTTATTTTTTCCAGGTACGCGAGTTTTCTTGGGCATGATTCTATCCAAGATTTTGAGGAGCAAGCAATTGTGCAAATCCGGTCCCTGAGGATTTGACTCTACTTCCATTATACTATTATTTTTATTATTTTCAATATTTTATAAGGATAGGATATTTTTGGTGCTCTCAACGACCGCATCACTTCTTCCCCAAAATAATAAATGGAAACCCTAGGAGAGAGAGAAGAAACTTTCATGGCCAAATTGGGTAAGTTTCCTTGGCCTGTTTTTAGTAATTTTGATATTTTTAAAACTAGGATAGCTTAATCTATCTATTTGGTGGATCAATTTATAAAGTTATCAAAGTATGGAAAATGGGTCATGGATGTATGATAAACCGTAATTATAACATATTTTAATCCCACATTTAACATTTTTTTGGATGATTTATCCTTCGATTTATATAAAAAGGTGCTTGTAATCCTTTCTTTTCATGTTTTATACCCAGGAAAGCATCCGAGATGAAAAGAACACAAAACGGGCCCAAAACGGAGTAAATGGGCCTTAGCACGAAATTGACACGGCCTGGCCGAAATCACACACGGCCGTGCCTCACCGATCACCTAGAGCACGGCCTCAACCCCGCCTCACACGGCCGTGCCTCAAGTTAGAAATCAGAACACGGTCTAAAGTCGATCCACATGGGCGTGTGCCATGGCCGTGCCTCTGTCGCTGGAAAGAGCAATTTCAGTCGGAAAAGGATACTTAGGGAGAAAGAATCGCATTCCAAGAGCCTATATATATCCTCTGTTTTATCTTTTCTCTTGAGATGTTTTCTTTATTTGTCATGAACTAAACCCTTCAGATACCTGAAGGGGATGAAACCTAGATGAATCTTGTTATTTGATTTCTGAATTATATGATAATTACTTAGTTTGTTCTTAATTATGTTGCTTAATCCAAATCTGATGTGCTTAGGTGGAGGAGGAATAGACCCTGCCTAAGAGTAGATCTAGCATAATTAAGCGGAGTTGATCGAACGCCTAGAGATAGGGTTACGAGATTTTGCCGGATTAGGGTGAAACCTAATATGGGAGTCCATTGATCGATTTATTGCTATTCTACGAGGTTATTATAAGCGAACGAGAGTTCCACTAATTAACCTAGGGTTAGACGTTATTCGCCTCGAGAGAGGGTTTAATATAGGTTAAGGAGTCCTACGGAACAGGCTAAGTAAAGAAAGCAAATGGTTCAGCGTTAGGTAACAAGTGAAGTCTAGGTGGATTCTTCCTGAGGGTATCGTCGTAATCAACTGAGTTTTTCTTCAAGTTATTTTCCCATTCGTTCTTTTTGTCTTGTGTCTTTAGCTTAGTAGTCATTAATTTAGATTAAAGAAACTTCATTATATCTTTAAGGCTAAATAATAAGAAGAAAGTTAGTATTAGTGCTTTTAGTTCCTTTGGGTTCGACAATCCGATCTTGCCTAAGCTATACTACTGTTCGATAGGTACACTTACCTTTAATCGTTGTCAGAGTTAGTTTCCAGGCTTGATCATTCGTTTTATAAATTTTAAAGCTCTGATTTCAGCGATCAATGTATATGCTGAAAATTAGAAATTTGTGGTAGAAAATGAAAGGTTGTTGATAGATAAACGACTTTTACAAAGTGATTTTTGATGAAAACATGATTTAGGGACTAAAATGTAAAGTTGTGAAATTAAAGAAAAATGATGAATTTTTATGAATACATGTGCTGTAAATTTTGTAATGGGATTTTGGTTAGGCTTGGAATAGGGGGTAAATTGCACAAATTTTATTTTTCGAGCTTAGGGACGAAATGGGAATTTATGGAAAAGTTAGGGTCAAAATGGTAATTTTGCCTAGAATGTAAATTGAGTCCAAATGAGTATGAAATATGAGAAATTGATGTAAAATTTACTCGTATAGATCCGGATAGACCAAATTTGGAGCTAGAAAGAGGAAAGAGGAAAATGTCAGATTAGTAGATTTTATGTACACGAACATTGTCGAGGTAAGTTCGTGTAACTAGATTGTGTATATTTACATGCTTGCATTGATTGTGTTTATGTAAAATGTATAAATGTTAGAAATATGTGAAATGATTACATATCTGATCAAGCCCGATAAATAAAAATTATTAAATTAAATGATAAGGCCCGATAGATGATAAAGGATAATCGATGAGCATATTACTTATATGCTTGAAATGAATGTGGAATATGTTTATTTGAATTGTACGAATGTTGTTGATGTATGAAATAATCACATGCCCGATAATGATTGAAAAAAATGTTTATATCCTGGTTAAATAAAATGGAAAATCGATGGATATGTGATTTCCCAAAATGAATGAGGTCTTGCATTTGTTGCTGACGGATTTTGCTTGGACGAGTAATCCTATTGACCTCATTACAGAAAGGATTTAGCCTGGACGGGTAATCCTGATATAAGTCCTCTCGAGTATATGTTATAGATTGGATTTAGCCCGGATGGGTAATCCAAATCAAGCTCCTTAGAGCATATGCCATTCAAAGGATTTAGCCTAGACTTGTAACCCTATTGTTTATATATATGTGGCTCGAGAGTGTACTCTCTGAAATAGTACCATATGGGTACCATTGAATATGAATTGACGAATCCTGATTTGTACACCACGATTGTACTACTTGTGTATCCATTGATATTTCAGATAAATTCAATGGGTAAAAGCTCTTGATATGAGAATATATGAGTAAAAAATGAGTTATTACAGACGTCAACCTGAAATTCATGAAAAATGATATATGAAAACACGGGATGATGATATTTGTACATGGACTTTATTTTATGAATATATGTTCATTCTTGATTATAGACTTGTACACCTTGAGTGTATTAATTGTGACCTTGATATTTTGAGTAATATGAGTAAAGTTCTGATATGAAATGATCTGAACTCGAAATGAACTTGTAACACTCCTTACCCGTATACTACGCCGGAATCGGGTACGAGGCATTACCAGACTTAACAATACATTCTACCAAATCCCGAGCCACAAAATTTCACTTATAATTTAAACTTTAACAAACACAAGCATTATAACTCCATGATCAATATGAGACACAACTCGTGGCTAAATACAAAATAATCCTTATTACCGTTATGAAGCAATACATTTGATCAAATTAATTAACACATATACAAAATGACTTAGTCAAGCCCCTATACATGCCATAAATTAAATCATTTATAAATAAAGATACTCATAGATAGCTTGATAGTGTGAAGCGATCATCTACGACCTTCAGCCCGAGCTTGTTTAATAGGACTCTGAAACATGGGAAAGAAAAGGGGGTAAGCTTATAAAGCTTAGTAAGTTCACATGTAAAAATAATAAGCATTAGCAATGAATTTAGCTTACTACTAAGCTGTCATAACTTGCATAAATAATGCTAAGTTCTTACTTTCTCAACTTACTCATTTTTAGCCTTACCAAAGCCTCAACGAGACAAATCCTCACAACAAGTTCTCAAATTGATAAAATCATTAAATCACATGCTTATACCTTATTACTCATGTTCACATTAATCTGTCTACTTGAATCGCTGTCACTAAATTATTTATTTCTTGAACTACAGAGCTCTGAATTACAAACTGCTAATTTTCCTTGAAACTAGGCTCACATATCTTCATACCATTAAATTTCTAGAATTTTTGGTCTTGCCAATTAGTACAGTTTATTCATTAAAATTTCCCCTGTTTCACTGTTCGTCTTTCTGACCTCTCTTCACTACAAATCAATTTTCTCCTTGTACAGAATTCAGATGACCTTCTTGTTTAGTTCATTTGAAACTAGACTCGTGATTTAAGGCATATAAATTATATCCCTTAATTATTTTTTTACAATTTTTAATGATTTTATAAAGTCAGAATAGGGGATTCCAACATCATTCTAACCCTATCAGACAAAAATTCAAATATCACAGAATATGAAATTCTTTTGTTTACACCGTTTATTTTATGTGAAAATAGACTCATTTAGATTTAATTTCATATCTTATTCAACCTCTAATTCATTTTCCACCATTTTTGGTGATTTTTCAAAGTCACACAACTACTGCTATCCAAAACTGTTTTATTGCTAAATTTACTCTTTCATAATTTCACTTATTAGATCTCATCTTACCGAAGGTTCGATCAAATATCGAGTACATTGTTCATAAATTTTCACACTTGTACCTAAATTTATTCATCACATAATCATATTCAATTACACTTAGTCATTACACGATCACATGTATTTTCACTTAGTAAATTTCCCATTGAACTTATTGGTAACCTTACCAAAGGCTCAAAATTCAAAAGGCACCTACTTAATAGCTTGCTTACGTACTTGCAACATCTCACTTAACACATGAGTACTATTCCTTAATATAGGCATATTGCCAATCATGTTATAAAGTGTCACAAGCATAACTGAAAACTCATCACTTACTTAATACTTGATAATCTCAATTACTTACAATCTCAATATTAAATAAGTCTTAAATGCATACCTGTACTCTTTCTTCATGTTCTCACCATGTCATTTCTTTGACTTACTCTTTGGATTACTCGGGAACCTTTTCCTTTTTGAACTTACCATTGTCATGTCTTGACATGGTCTTACGTGGTATCCTTGCCTTATGAACTCACCAATGCCATGCCTTGGCATGGTCTTACATGGGACCTTTTCCTTATAGTAACTAATCAATGCCATGTCTTGACATGGTCTTACATGGTTTCCTTGCCTTATAGAACTTATCAATACCATGACTTGGCATGGTTTTACATGATATCCTTATCTTACCAAATGCCATGTTCCAAACATGGTCTTACATGGTATCCTTATCTTACCAAATGCCATGTTCCAAACATGGTCTTGCATGGTATCCTTGTCTTACCAAATGCCATGTTCCAAATATGGTCTTACATGGTATCGTCTTAGTGCCAATTCCACATCTTGATGTGGTCTTACATGGAGTCCTTAATCAATGCCGATGCCATGTCTTGACATGGTCTTACACGGGATCCTTGCCTTACCAATGCCATGTCTTGACATGGTCTTACATGGTATCCTTAACCGTCAATTCCTCCTTAAATGCCATGTTATGAACATGGACTTTTCCATCAATTCTTCCTTAATTTCCATGGTATAGCCGTGGATTTGGAGATACCAATGCCTTGTGAAGTCATAGCTGAAACATACTTGCTCAAGTTCTCAAGGTTAGTCTCATAACTCAATAATAACATTACAAATAACAATAATTGCATAATAATAAAATGCTACTCAACTTACATACTTACATTCTCAATCTCATCATATAATCAACTTAACTTATTCTCATCAAACTATGCTAGTCAATACTTTCTTGTTATCATACAAAGCCATAATACAAAATATGGTCTGACATATAAATTATACAAGTTCTCTTTCCAATATCGAATTATTATCGAACATTAATCATTATATCTGAAACTCAATACTATAGTATTTATGGTGAAAATATCAATTTATCATTCAAATATGCATAATTAAATGCTTCTTAAACATATGAACTTACTTCGATACCAAAACGGTCATTGTACCAACTTTCCCGATTTTTGATTTTCCTCCCGTTCTAGGTCCAAATCTCATTTTTTCAGGGTCTAGACATCACATTTCACTTATTTAATTAGTGTACTACTCAAAATAGTCACTAACTCAAACTTTAGCAAAATTACAATTTTGCCCCTAAACTTTTGCATAATTATGATTTTTCCCCTAGGCTCGAAAATTAAACTTCATCCCTTATTCTTATGTTTTATAACATGCTAATCATTTTTCTCTTCTATGGCAACATCAAATTCTTACTCTAACATGCACTTATGTACATTAGGTATTTTTGCCGATTATGTCGTTTTACTCGTCTTCATTTAAAATCGCTTAGTAAAAGTTGTTTAACATAATTATAAGATTCATATTCTACCATAAAACATCAAAATAAATACATTTCACCTATGGGTATTTTTCCAAATATGAACCCTAGGTTAAATTATTGCTAGAATAAGCTAAATCAAGTTACCGGGACTCCAAAAACGTATATAACATGAAAAACGGGGCTAGAAGCTTGGAAAGCTTGAAAACCCCATCCATGGCTTCCCACATGTTAAAT
This sequence comes from Gossypium australe, assembly GCA_005393395.2. Lineage (NCBI taxonomy): Eukaryota > Viridiplantae > Streptophyta > Magnoliopsida > Malvales > Malvaceae > Gossypium > Gossypium australe. The sequence goes on from CM016615.1 coordinate 57,767,436, forward strand.
TCGGCCTAAGCTTGAAGATGGACAAATTTTGCATTTAAATTTTGTTTTTAATTCATTTAATTCACTAAATTACCAAAATGCCCCTTAAAAAATCTTTTGAAACATACCCATCCATGTCCATTTTTGTCCACCAACTTAACCAATGGCCTAATTATCATTTAAGGACCTCCAATTTAAAATTTCATTACAATTGGACACCTCTAACATGTAGAACTCAACTTTTGCACTTTTTACAATTTAGTCCTTTTGACTAAATTGATTGCCCAAACATCAAAATTTTCGAATGAGATTTTCACGAAATCATTCCGTGAAATTGTAGACCATAAAAATATAAATAAAATAAATTTCTAAACATCAAATTTGTGGTCCTGAAACCACTGTTCCGACTAAGCCCAAAATCGGGCTGTTACAACTCTCCCCCCTTTAGGGATTTTCGTCCCCGAAAATCTTACCAGTTAATGGATTTAGGTCTAATTTCACAAGTCACTTTGAGCTTCTCTTATAGTCTCGACATATTCAACATCTTACTTCTTAAATAAACAGATAATTATCACTGTGCTAGACATCATAACATTCTATCTTTAACTAGCTGATATATGTATCAAGATCATTTGAAAATGAAAACCAATACACAGGTCTAAGTTGAACTTCCTATCATTCACACTTTGCCAACTTCAATTTCTGCTCAAATCTAGAGGAAGATTAAACTTATAATAGAATTTACTTCAACTGTTACTCGTCGAAACACTTAACTATACTGATGCCACAATACTCATACAGCTTAAAAATCATAGTACCATAACAAGACTAACTTTTCAATTACTTTAGTAGATAATGTCCCGGTTAAAAACAAAACATCTCGATCATCCGAGAAATTTAAACACAAATTTCCATAACAACCAATACAAAAGCACAATCTTTATACCTCTGGTAACTGTATCAAAGTACTCTCGCCATCAAGTCAAAACTTGTAATCATCATAAGCATTTTAATAATAAAAAGAAACCATTTTCATCAATGGAACATTTCTTACTGATATCTCATGGCTGTTACTTTGAACAATAATTTATTAAGGAAACAGAAATAACAAAATCTCAAAACATAGAGCTACACAGAAAATATCATAAGTACTGAAAATAATCTTAATAAAAGCCACACAATCTTCCTTTATTTTTATTGAGTAATAGCTAGTAAAACTGGACGCTAACATCATACGGACCTTACTGTCAACTTTTTATCTATGCATGATGCAAAAAACCAGAAAAGATAGAGCAATTTCGATCATAGCTCAAACAAACTACAATGCTTTCATCTACCTGTAAATTTAGCTGACATTCTTATACTATAGGAAATTCATTCGAAACCTTGCAGATATATATACCTCTGAGGGTAAATGGAAACATATAATAGTCGGAAGAGATTGCTATAATTTCTCAACCATAGACACTGCATTCAGTCATTAATACATCTCGATCATGATTTCACTATCTAATTCTGTCATTACTAATATGATATTATTCCAATTGCAAACAGGAATAAATTCAGAATAAATTCCAGCAATTACATACTTTAGGCCTCATACCTGGATGACTTAATTAGCTGAGTCTGACCTTTCTTTAGCTATAACATTTTGGAATCTGAATGATTTTCATATTAATCTGACATCTTTTCTGCAACTGTGTTCATTTACTAAACCATTCTCAACTCTGATCACGTTGTCAATTAATCTACAATTCAATTCTTTAGTCTTCCACTTGTAAACCGATTCGGTCTAAATTTCATGAAATTTCTTTATAACATACCTTATTGGAAGGGGGTGAGGTTGTAACGCCTCGCACTTGCCTCTTATATACTCATGCATATAACTTAACACTCATCAATATATATATTTTGTTTCAAGTAACTTAACATGCATACTCATTTTGTAACATCTTGGATTTATGGGCTTGTGCATTTTGTGTAATGTGTGCTTAAATTATTAATTTAAGGATTTGAGGTGCAAATAGGGCTCAGGTTTGGGCTGAGGCTTTGAATAAATATTTTATTTAGACACTCTAGGGGCTTAAATTAAAGTTTTAGTAGTTTAAGTGACATATTGGGCTTGCGGCCCAACAACTAGGAGCACAGTAAAGGGGAGCTATACGTGGCGTCACAAGTGCATGAGGAGGGCCCAAATTTTGGCAGCTTGAAGCCCAAGTTATAGGGCTAAAATTTGGCACTTAAAAGAGTAAGGGGGGACGGCACAAGGCTATTATTTAGGGATTTATTTTATGTGGATAATAAGTAGATAAAGGCTATTTTTGAGGGGATAACAGATTAAGATAAGGGAAAAGGGATAGGAGCTATCAGGTGTGGCAGTGTTGGCCAAAAATCAAACTCTGTTAAGCTGAGGAATCAGTTTTCTATATGCAGAGGGGGTGCCAAAATTTGTTGCAAAAGCTCTCATCTTTTCACTTTTTCTCTGCCGAAATTTCTACTCTATTCTCCCTCTCCTTTCTTTTTCTTCAGTTGGCCGAATCCTCTCTTTCTAAATCTCTTTGAGACACCCTAGCCGAATCATCAAGCCTCTCTTTACTCTCTTCTCACTTTCCCTTGTTAGCCAAAACATACCACCCAGATCTTCTAAAAGAAAAAGCCAAAAACGCAATAGTTTATCTTTTTCAGGATTTTTCATAAAAGCTGAAATCGTGAGATCTAGTCTTCTGTGTGTGCTGAAATCACTCTAGGGTGCCTACTTGTGCCGAAATCTGAAGGAAACTTTAGGTAAGTGTTGATTTGAGAAAACCAAATCTTTTTTTTGGATTTTCAAAGTCCCTAGCCAAATGGCTATTTAGAAACTAATCTCTTATTTCTCTCTTATTTTCGGCATTCCGGGATATGAAGTGGAGTCCATCGCGTAGATCTCTAAGTCATAGCTCAGTAACACTTGAAATCATGTTACTTTAGAGATTTCAAGGTAAGGAGATCTATTGATTTTTAGTGTGTAAAATCAGGTAGAACACTAACCATGGCCGACTATAGGAGAGGCCCTATTTTCACATCTTTCCGGCTTTTTGAGCAAAGTTGTAGATCGGTTTAGCAAGGGTCTCGACATTAATCAGGTGTGTAACTTCTCACACCATTAGACTGATTACTTATATATAAATATGTAATAAATCTGCTATATTCTGTTAAATGCTGAAATCCCGGTATAACGTTTGGAAACCCAAGAAGGGTAAAGGCTAAATATCAGGTTAGTGAATTCTGCCATTCATCAGTGAATGATTCTATTAAAACGATATGTGATATATGTCGATTGTTTTATAAATGCTTGGGGTTGGGTGATTGATGAAAGGGGAAGTGATCTGTTTTGGTGGCTTATGCCATTTCAGCCTGGTGACTCTGTCACAACACTGTTTTTGGTGGCTTCTGCCATTTCAGCTTGGTGACTCTGTCACAACTTTGACGATGAGCAGCTAACTGCAGCATGACTGCCATCGATAGTGTGTAGCGGTGTGGGTCGATTGTAGAAATCCCCAATGGTGTGATTGGCAGGTAAGGGTGGTGTGTAGCGGATGGAAACTAGGATTGGGTTGGGTTTTATGTATGTTTTCTTCTATATAATGTTCTATATTCTAATCGGTGGGCTAAGGCCCAATCTGATGGTGCACGAGGGTTGCATACTGAGTTTTGCGACTCACCCTATTATTCTAACAATTTCAGGTGACACTTAGCGAATTGGACCGGGCTGGAGAGGAGAGCAAGGTGGCCATGCAATAGAGAACCAAGGACTTCCGCAAAAGACTTTACTTTTTTTTTTTATTTTTAAGAAATTTATTTTAAGTGGGTTTTAAATATGGTTGTAATAAGGCCACGGGCCACTAGACTATTATACTTTGTTTTGGTTTTGTTTTGGGCTTTTATTATTGTTAGACACTTGAATTTTAATTAAGCTAAGGCATGTATTAAGATTTCGATTTTAATTCATAAAACAACAAAAGAAATTTCTATCATATTTAATCCTATCAAGTTATTAAGTTTTCCCGAACAAAAGATTAAATACAAGAAAAATATTTCCCGAAACTGCGACATCTTTTACAAAATCTTTTTAGTGACATGCTAGATCCGGCTGTAGTGCTTGGGCCGGGTTTGGGGTGTTACAAATTGGTAGCAGAGCCCGGTTCAAAACTCGACTCTGGGGGTTTTTGGGCTCAAAACGTTTTCTAAAAATGGGCTTTTGAAACATGCATGTTTTTAAATGATAACAGGTTTGTTAGCTCGGCGTGGCACCTACGTCTCCAGCCCAAGTTTGCCAGGTAAGTATTCTAAACCATTGTGTGAAATATATGTGGGCTTGATGGGCTTTATGGGACGTAGAGTAGTTAGATTGGAACTTTATGGACTCTAGGCCTAGTTTAAACAACTTCCTAAAACTCATAAGACTTAATTTCATTAAACAAACCCGTAAATTAGTCGCAAGGCTTGGGTGTGGCAACAGGCATACGCATGCCTAGGATTGGATCCGGAAGAGCCTGGTATTTAAGCAGTCCTAGGCTCGAAAATTAAACTTCATCCCTTATTCTTATGTTTTATAACATGCTAATCATTTTTCTCTTCTATGGCAACATCAAAATCTTACTCTAACATGCACTTATGTATATTAGGTATTTTTGCCGATTATGTCGTTTTACTCGTTTTCAATTAAAATTGCTTAGTAAAAGTTGTGTAAAATTAGGTAGAACACTAACCATGGCCGACTATAGGAGAGGCCCTATTTTCACATCTTTCTGGCTTTTTGAGCAAAGTTGTAGATCAGTTTAGCAAGGGTATCGACATTAATCAGGTGTGTAACTTCTCACACCATTAGACTGATTGCTTATTTATATATATGTAATAAATCTGCTATATTCTATTAAATGCCGAAATCCCAGCATAACATTTGGTGACTCTGTCACAACTTTGACGATGAGCAGCTAACTGCAGCATGACTGCCATCGATGGTGTGTAGCGGTGTGGGTCAATTGTAGAAATCCCCAATGGTGTGATTGGCAGGTAAGGGTGGTGTGTAGCGGATGGAAACTAGGATTGGGTTGGGTTTTATGTATGTTTTCTTCTATATTATGTTCTATATTCTAATCGGTGGGCTAAGGCCCAATCTGATGGTGCACGAGGGTTGCACACTGAGTTTCGCGACTCACCCTATTATTCTAACAATTTCAGGTGACATTTAGCGCATTGGACCGGGCTGGAGAGGAGAGCAAGGTGGCCATGCGATAGAGAACCAAGGACTTCCGCAAAAGACTTTACTTTATTTATTTATTTTTAAGAAATTTATTTTAAGTGGGTTTTAAATATGGTTGTAATAAGGCCACGGGCCACTAGACTATTATACTTTGTTTTGGTTTTGTTTTGGGCTTTTATTATTGTTAGACACTTGAATTTTAATTAAGCTAAGGCATGTATTAAGATTTCGGTTTTAACTCATAAAACAACAAAAGAAATTTCTATCTTATTTAAACCTATCAAGTTATTATGTTTTCCCGAACAAAAGATTAAATACAAGAAAAATATTTCCCGAAACTACGACATCTTTTACAAAATCTTTTTAGTGACATGCCAGATCCGGCTGTAGTGCTTGGGCCGGGTTTGGGGTGTTACAAATTGGTATCAGAGCCTGGTTCAAAACTCGGCTCTGGGGGTTTTTGGGCTCAAAACGTTTTCTAAAAATGGGCTTTTGAAACATGCATGTTTTTAAATGATAACAGGTTTGTTAGCTCGGCATGGCACCTGCGTCTCCAGCCCAAGTCCGCCAGGTAAGTATCCTAAACCATTGTGTGAAATATGTAACATCCCGAAATTGGGCCTAATAGGATTGGGCTGATTGGGCCTTGGGCTTTAGGAAAATTTGAGTATCATCTTGTTGCTTGTGTTAATTTAGGTATGATTTTATTGTGGGCTTAATATAGTCTTGTGAAGGCTTGAAATTAATTGGTTTAGAATAATTTTTAGTATGGAGAATTTAATGAAGTGGATCAAGTGATTATGATGCTTAAGTTAATTTAAGTGTTTAATGTTAACATAAGTGAGCAAGTAGTAAAGTGGAGCTGGCGCATGAGTTATTGCATGAGGGAAGAGGTTCGAATCCCATGGATGGCATTAAGGTGACTTTTAATTTTTGTATGGCATGTGTTGGTCAAATTTTACTTATGGTAAGGATGGACTTTGTTATTTATGGATAGTAGACTAAGGAATAAGGCAAGTTTTTAGTTAAGGTATGGTATCAATGAAAAATGGTATGATGAGGGGACAAAAGGCATGGATTATGGAGTGTTGTTTTGGAAACTCTTCTATGGCATTTTGTCCATGAACATGGATGGTTTCATGGACTAGGGGGGAGTTGGCCGAATTTTTGGAAGGAATAGGATTAGGAGGAAATAAAGAGGAAATTGTGGGATTTGTGATGAATATGTGAGTTGGATGGCCAAGGGGGATTTCTTTGATGACCATTTCGGTTTTTTGAGTAGAGGGGAGTAGCCGAATTTCTCTTAAGGAGTTTAGGTGTTTTCTTTTCGGGTTTATTCTTCTTTCTCTAGTGTGGTGCCGAAATCCTAATGCCATCAAAGTGCCGTTTTTGTGCATAAGCCATTTAGTTTCGGTTTCCCTTCTCTTTGTTTTGTGTTCGAAACTTCAAAGACCATTAAGGTCACTAGCGTTTTCTTCTTCTCTCTATTTGCTAGTTTGGCCGAATCTATCTCCTTTCCCAAACTCCTTCTTTTCCTTTTGATAGCCGAGTTTGTCATCACTTTTGGTAAGGCTTGGCCGAACCCTATAGCCTCTTTGTCTCTTGTCTTTGCTTGAAACTTTAAGGAAACCCCATAGCCGAATCTTGTAGCCTTCTTTGTGTACCCTTTTCTCTTGGTTTGAAGCCTTCAAGAAACACCATCGCCAAATCCTCTAAGCATTCTACTCCCTCCACTTTGGCGTAATCCCTTTTCATCAGTAAAGTGCCGAAACACCATCTCAACCTCGTTTCTATACCTATCTTTGTGTTAGCCGAATATCCCATTACCATTGGGAAGGTTTAGCCAAAACCTTTTTCTCTTATTTGGTCTCTTCAAGCATCGAGGTGGTAAGTAATTTCTATCCTAGCAATCGGTGTAGGTTCTCTTTCTTTTAAGTGTGCCGAATCAAGGATTAAGCCTTGGTTTAGGAATGGCCGATTATGCTTGTACCATGATATGTGTTTCTTGTGAAGGTAGCCAACATTAGGAGCATTAAGGAAAAGCCTTCGGGATTTGAAGGGATCAAGGAATTTCGACAGAGTTCATAATCAAGTGGCGTTTTCAGGATTTAATCGACTGTGCCAAATAGGTGCGTAGTTATCGCACTGTCTCTTGATTGTGTGTATGTGTTATATTTATGTATATGTGATATGATGTTAATGGTAGCCGAATTAAGGGCTAAGATTGTGAATACCCGTGGAGGGTGATCGAATACTCAGGTCAGTGATTTACGATATTAAATGATTATTGATGAATGTATGAAAATGTAATGGCATGTAATGTATATTTGTTTCAAGTGATATGTTGCCATGATACACATATATGCATGGGACTTTGGATGTGACTATCGAAGGAAAGGGTGTACATTATGTACGTGGTCTGATGTTATCCTTGTGCTACATTGGCGCTTGATGGTGGCTATGTGCTTCATCAAGGGAGGTGTTGGCTAGGTGCCCATCTCAGCGGATGATAGCTGTGTGCATCACCCTAGATTGAGGATGACCTCGAGTCACCTCGTGGATACAGATATGTGGTTCACTATGTGATCGGTGGCTTAGCCACGGCCTTGGACAGCAAGTCTGCCAAGGTAAGATATGTGGATCACTATGTGATCGGTGGCTTAGCCACGGCCTTGGGCAGCAAGTCTGCCAAGGTAAGATATGTGGATCATTATTTGATTGGTGGATTAGCCACGGCCTTGGGCAGGGAGTCTGCTAAGGTAGGAGTAACGGATGGACTCTAGGTTGGGTTGGGCTTCATGTTACATATTTATGCATTTTGCATGACTAATTATGTGGATCAATGTGGATATGGGCCAAGCCCAACATGTGGAATTATGTGGATATAATGCCCTATCATCTGATATGTGATTGATGTGTGGATATGGGCCAAGCCCATACGTGGAGACATGTGAAATAACTATGCACTGAGTCTGTTTGACTCACCCAATTTTTCTCAAACCTTTCAGGTGATGCATAAAGCTTGGACCGGGTTGGAGTGGATACGAGGTGGCCCATGCAAAAGATAAATTTATTTGTTTTACACATTTTTCTTATGAAAGGTTATTTATTGTAATAAGGGCCATTTAAAGTATTTAAGGACTTTTATTATGTTTTAAGTTGGATTGTCGATTATATTATTATTTGAAAATGTTTTATTTTAAACAACTTAATTTTATTTGGAACTTTAATTACACAATGTTTTAGTAAAGACAACAAATTTTTATGTTTTTAACTCTAAGTCAAAAGTTTTTCAAACGTTTTCCGTAGTGGCATTTCAAAGTCAGTCATAGCAAATGGGCCGGGTTTGGGGTGTTACAAAATATATGTGGGCTTGATGGGCTTTATGGGACGTAGGTTAGTTAGATTGGAACTTGATGGACTCTAGGCCTAGTTTAAACAACTTCCTAAAACTCATAAGACTTAATTTCATTAAACAAACCCGTAAATGAGTCGCAAGGCTTGGGTGTGGCAAAAGGCATACGCATGCCTAGGATTGGATCCGGAAGAGCCTGGTATTTAAGCAGTCCTAGTGACTCACCTCCTCTTTGCTGGAATCTTACCTGGTGAGTAGTGACTGTTCACCTTAGCCGAGTTAGGGTGTGGCAACAGGCATACGCATGTCTAGGAGTGGATTCAGGGAGAGCTTGGTATTTAAGCAGTCCTAGCGACTCACCTCCTCTTCGCTGGAATCTTACCTGGGGCGTAGTGATCGTTCACCCTGATCATGAGGACTTGTTGATAGGCTAAACCTTATAGTTAAAACCCGAAAGGGACCAGCCACCTTATTTTTTTCAAAAAATTGCTAAAATACCCTTATTTTGAAAAAAAATATACCAAGATACCCATGATTTGCAAATATAACCCTATTTACGAGGTCAACGAAATTTTTCCTAAAAAAAAAACCTCACCCCACACACGACAACACCCAAAAACTCATAAACACCTGAACACTACTATTTCCTTTTGAAATCAAATTCTCCAAGATACCCCCTTAGTTTTGTAAAATTTTAGAAATACCCTTGATTTGTGAAAACAACTAAAACATACCTGATTTGTAAAAATTACTAAATTGCCCCTGATTTGCAAAATGACCAAAGTACCCCTGATTTCAAAATTTCCAAAATACCCCCGGATTGGGAAATTACCGAAATACCCCAAGATTGAAAAATTACCAAAATACCCCCGGATTGCAAAATTACCGAAATACCCCCGAATTTCAAAATTACCTAAATACCCTTATTTCATGAAATCAACAAGGAACACTATTTTTGAAAATTACAAAAATACCCCTGTAGGATAAAATTACGAAAATACCATTGGGTAGTAAAATAACGGAAATACCTCTATGTATTGAATGTGGATGTATGGATGTTGTCTGTATGTTGATTGTGGAAGGTATGTAGTTTCTAGAACTAGGGGATGTGAACTTGAGACAGGATTGTAGATTCGAAAGAACTACTCCTAAAATTACTATTCATAAGATTGTTCGTGGTTAATCAGTGGAAAGAATTAATGATTCATAAAATTCTTAGTCAGATAAACGCCAATCGGAAGAATGAGTATAAGGGGTCGATGACGTCCGCCGCGTGGACGCGGTAGGGGTAGGATGACTTTGTCTAAGCCAGTAGGGTCTGGCCACGGGTCAGGGAACGAAATGCCGGATCCTCCAGCTGTGGAGGGAGAATTACAGGATCAGGCGACCGGAGATGATGCTGTATCCTAGATGATGTTGAGGGTTTTAGAGAGAGTTGCTGGAGTGGGCATAGGCACAGGAGCCCGGAAATCTGTACCGGAACGGCTTAGGGCCAATGGGGCAGAAGTGTTTAGGGGAGTTTCTGGCGTAGCCCCTAACACAGTAGAGTATTGGATGGAGGGAACTGAGCGCATAATGGATGACTTAGATTTCACGGTGGAGGAGAAGTTGAAAGGGGTCGTGTCTCTTCTTCAAGACGAGGCTTATCAGTGGTGGCTCACGATGAAGGAGGGTACTGCCGCAGATCAGATTGACTGGGACTTCTTTAAGGAGTCATTCCAGGGAAAGTATGTTGGGGCCAGCTATGGGGATGCACAGAGGAAGGCATTTCTGAATCTAGTGCAGGGAAGTAAATCTGTGGCTGAATATGAGGCGGAGTTTCTGCGCTTGAGCCGTTACGCTCGAGGAATGGTAGCAACTGAATATAAACGTTGTGTTCAGTTCGAGGATGGATTACGGAATGAGTTAAAGGTTTTGATAGCACCGTAGAGAGAGAGAGATTTTGCTGTTTTGGTGGAGAAGGTTAAGATAGCTGAGGAGGTAAAATGGACCGAAAGATAGGAAAGAGATAAGGAGTGGGGAAGGAATAAGACAAATTTTGGGCTGGCAGGAGCATCTGGGAATTCACAGAAAAGGCCTAGGTCTGATGGGCTAGCTCGTGCTCCGACACCTGCTGCGGGGAATCAGAATCGATTATGTAAGTAGTGCGGGAAAGCACATTTTGGGGAGTGTAGAAGAAGAACGGCTGGATGTTTCAGGTGTGGATCCACGGAGCATCTGATTAAGGACTGTCCACAAGTGGATTAGGTACAGGCAATGGGCCGAGGTTCTGACTAGACTAGGAGAGGTGACCAGCCTGGACCGAGGGGTCGTGGTTCAGGTAGAGGTGGTAATGGGGCTGGTCGCAGACGTGGAACACCTGGTAGAGGTGCAGGTAATGTAGAAGCAAGGCAATCGGGTCTAGTTTATGCAGTTCGTCGATAGAAGGATGGTGACGCACCGGATGTCATAACCGGTACATTTCTTATTGCTGATAACCCTTTACTTGCCTTGATTGATATTGGGTCAACCCACTCCTATGTTGCATGTTCGATATCTGAGACCCTAAGTATAGACTCTGAAACAACTACTAGGAAGATGACCGTGGTTAGTCCCTTAGGACAATCTAGGGTAGTGGACAAGCTATTTAAGGATGTACCGTTAGAGACTCAAGGGGTAGTGTTCCCGGCAGACTTAATGGAGTTGCCATTTGAAGAGTTTGATCTTATCCTAGGAATGAATTGGTTGACTAAGCATCATGCTAAGTTGGATTGTGAGACCAAGCGTGTGGTGTTGAGTACCCCGGAAGGCAGGGAGGTGGTTGTGTTAGGGGAAAGAAGGAACTATTTGTCCAATGTAGTATCGGCATTGAAGGCTGTTAAGATGATTCAGAAAGGATACAACGCATTCCTAGCTTTTATTAGTGCTCTGGATGCTAAGGAGGTGACTGTCGATGAGGTTCGAACAGTCAAGGATTTCGCGGATGTCTTTCCGGAGGAGTTGCCAGGATTACCCCAGGATCGCGAGGTGGAGTTTAGAATAGAGCTACTTCTGGGTACGGCTCCGGTATCCATTGCTTCTTATCGAATGGCACCTCTAGTGGAACTCAAAGCTCAGATCCAGGAGCTTTTGGATCGAGGATTTATTTGACCGAGTGTGTCTCCATGGGGAGTGCCGGTCCTATTTGTGAAAAAGAAGGACGGATCCATGCGGATGTGCGTGGACTATCGTCAACTGAATAAGTTGATGCTTAAGAACAAGTACCCATTGCCAAGAATCGACGACCTGTTCGATCAGCTTAAAGGAACTTCAGTCTTTTTGAAGATTGACCTAAGGTCGGGTTATCATCAGTTAAAGGTGAAGGAAGGGGACATTCATAAGACGACGTTTCAAACACGCTACGGTCATTATGAGTTCTTGGTAATGCCATTCGGTTTGACGAACGCACCAGCTGCATTTATGGATATGATGAACGGGGTGTTTCAACCATACCTTGATTGATTCGAGGTAGTGTTTATCGATGATATTTTGGTTTACTCCAAGTCTGAGGAGGAGCATGATGCACATCTTCGTGTAGTGTTGCAAATTTTGAGGGAGAAGCAGCTGTACGCAAAGTTCAGTAAGTGTGAGTTCTGGCTGAATGAAGTGACTTTCTTAGGGCTTGTAGTTTCCGCAGAGGGAATTAGGGTAGACCCTCGGAAGATAGAAGCTGTATTAGATTGGAAGCTGCCGAAGTCTGTGGCGGAAATCTGAAGTTTCTTGGGATTGGCAGGGTATTACCGGAGATTTGTTGAGGGGTTCTCTTCAATAGTGGCACCTTTAACTAAGTTGTTAAGGAAGGGCGTATCGTTTGTATGGACTGACAAACAGCAGGAGAGCTTTGAGAAGCTGTAGAGAATCTTGACGGAAGTGCCAGTGTTAATTCAGCCAGAGGCGGGAAAAGAATTTACCGTCTTCAAAGAAAGATCAGATCTTCCAATCGCTTATGTCAGAGCAGCGTCCTCTTCCTTCTTCCTATGGTCAAGCGCTTGTACTCCCGGTATGTCTTGTACTTGGGCTTTCCTTTTGAGTGCAGGAAGAAGTAATCTCGTGCTAGGCCTCTCAATACCAACTAATTCCTCACTGTCTCTGTTCCTTCTCCCTTTAGAGCGACTACCCCACTTCTTCCCCTTATCCTTATCCTCCTGAATCCTCGTTGGTCCTTTTGCACTGAAAAGCTTTCTTTTCGATCACTTTTGAAATCAAATTCTCCAAGATACCCCCTTAGTTTTGTAAAATTTTGAAAATACCCTTGATTTGTGAAAACAACTAAAACATCCCTGATTTGTAAAAATTACTAAATTTCCCCTGATTTGCAAAATGACCAAAGTACCCCCGATTTCAAAATTTCCAAAATACCCCCGGATTGGGAAATTACTAAAATATCCCCGGATTAAAAAATTACCGACATACCCTCAGATTGCAAAATTACCGAAATACCCCTGGATTTCAAAATTACCTAAATACCTTTATTTCATGAAATCAACAAGGAACACTATTTTTGAAAATTACGAAAATACCCCTGTAGGATAAAATTACGAAAATACCCATGTGTAGTGGAATAACGGAAATACCTCTATGTATTGAATATGGATGTATGGATGTTGTCTGTATGTTGATTGTGGAAGGTATGTAGTTTCTAGAACTAGGGGATCTGAACTTGAGACTGGATTGTAGATTCGAAAGAACTACTCCTAAAATTACTATTCATAAGACTGTCCGTGGTTAATCAGTGGAAAGAATTAATGATTCATAAAATTCTTAATCAGATAAACGCCAATCGGAGGAATGAGTACAAGGGGTCGAGGACGTCTACCGCGTGGACGCGGTAAGGGTAGGATGACTTTGTCTGAGCCAGTAGGGTCTGGCCATGGGTCAGGGAACGAAATGCTGAATCCTCCAGCTGTGGAGGGAGAATTATGGGATCAGGCGACCAGAGATGATGTTGTATCCCAGGCGATGTTGAGGGTTTTAGAGAGAGTTGCTGGAGTGCGCATGGGCACAGGGGCCCAGAAATCTGTACCGAAATGGCTTAGGGCCAATGGGGCAGAAGTGTTTAGGGGAGTTTCTGGCGTAGCCCCTAACACAGCAGAGTATTGGATGGAGGCGACTGAGTGCATAATGGATGACTTAGATTTCACGGTGGAGGAGAAGTTAAAAGGGGTCGTGTCTCTTGTTCGAGACGAGGCTTATCAGTGGTGGCTCACGATGAAGGAGGGTACTGTCGCAGATCAGATTGACTGGACTTCTTTGAGGAGTCATTCCAGGGAAAGTATGTTGAGGCCAGCTATGTGGATGCACAGAGGAAGGCATTTCTGAATCTAGTGCAGGGAAGTAAATCTGTGGCTGAATATGAGGATGGATTGCGAAATGAGTTAAGGGTTTTGATAGCACCGCAGAGAGAGAGAGAGAGATTTTACTGTTTTGGTGGAGAAGTTTAAGATAGCTGAGGAGGTAAAACAGACCGAAAGACAGGAAAGAGATAAGGAGAGGGGAAGGAATAAGAGAAATTTTGGGCTGGCAGGAGCATCTGGGAATTCGCAAAAAAGGCCTAGGTCTGATGGGCCAGCTCGTGCTCCGACACCTGCTACGGGGAATCAGAATCGATTACGTAATTGGTGCGGGAAAGCACATTTTGGGGAGTGTAGAAGAAGAACGGGCGGATGTTTCCGGTCTAGATCCACGGAGCATCTGATTAAGGACTGTCCGCAAGTGGATCAGGTACAGCCAACGGGCCGAGGTTCTGACCAGACTAGGAGAGGTGACCAGCCTGGACCGAGGGGTCGTGATTCAGGTAGAGGTGGTAATGGGGCTGGTCGCGGACGTGGATCACCTGGTAGAGGTGCAGGTAATGTAGAAGCAAGGCTGCCGAGTCTAGTTTATGCAGTTCGTCGACAGGAGGATGGTGACGCACCGGATGTCATAACCGGTACGTTTCTTATTGCTGATAACCCTTTACTTGCCTTGATTGATATTGGGTCAACCCGCTTCTATGTTGCATGTTCGATATCTGAGACCCTAAGTATAGACTCTGAAACAACTACTAGGAAGATGACGTGGTTAGTCCCTTAGGACAATCTAGGGTAGTGGACAAGCTATTTAAGGATGTACCGTTAGAGACTCAAGGGGTAGTGTTCCCGGCAGACTTAATGGAGTTGCCATTTGGAGAGTTTGATCTTATCCTAGGAATGGATTGGTTGACTAAGCATCGTGCTAAGTTGGATTGTGAGACGAAGCGTGTGGTGTTGAGTACCCCGGAAGGCGGGGAGGTGGTTGTGTTAGGGGAAAGAAGGAACTATTTGTCCAATGTAGTATCGGCATTGAAGGCTGTTAAGATGATTCGGAAAGGATGCAACGCATTCCTAGCTTTTATAAGTGCTTTGGATGCTAAGGAGGTGACTGTCGATGAGGTTCGAACAGTCAAGGATTTCGCGGATGTCTTTCCGGAAGAGTTGCCAGGGTTACCCCCGGATCGCGAGGTGGAGTTTAGAATAGAGCTACTTCTGGGTACGGCTCCGGTATCCATTGCTCCTTATTGAATGGCACCGAAGGAGCTAGTTGAACTCAAAGCTCAAATCCAAGAGCTTTTGGATCGAGGATTTATTCGACCGAGTGTGTCTCCATGGGGAGCGCCGGTCCTATTTCTGAAAAAGAAGGACGGATCCATGCGCATGTGCCTGGACTATCGTCAATTGAATAAGTTGACGATTAAGAACAAGTACCCATTGCCAAGAATCAACGACCTGTTCGATTAGCTTAAAGGAGCTTCGGTCTTTTCAAAGATTGATCTAAGGTCGGGTTATCATCAGTTAAAGGTGAAGGAAGGGGACATTCATAAGACGGTGTTTCGAACATGCTACGATCATTATGAGTTCTTGGTAATGCCGTTCGGTTTGACGAACGCGCTAGTAGCATTCATGGATATGATGAATCGGGTGTTTCAACCATACCTTGATCTATTCGTGGTAGTGTTTATCGATGATATTTTGGTTTACTCCAAGTCTGAGGAAGAGCATGATGCACATCTTCGTGAGGAGTTGCAAATTTTAAGGGAGAAGCAGCTGTACGCAAAGTTCAGTAAGTGTGAGTTTTGGTTGAAGGAAGTCACTTTCTTAGGGCATGTAGTTTTCGCAGAGAGAATTAGGGTAGACCCTCGGAAGATAGAAGCTGTATTAGATTGGAAGCCGCTGAAGTCTGTGGCGGAAATCCAAAGTTTCTTGGGATTGGTAGGGTATTACCGGAGATTTGTTGAGGGGTTCTCTTTAATAGCGGCACCTTTAACTATGTTGCTAAGGATGGGAGTATCATTTGTATGGACTAACAAACAACAGGAGAGCTTTGAGAAGCTGAAGAGAATCTTGACGGAAGCGCCAGTGTTAATTTAGCCAGAGGCGGGAAAAGAATTTACCGTCTATTGTGATGCTTCACATACAGGTTTAGGGTGTGTGTTAATGCAAGATGGAAAAGTTGTTGCATATGCGTCTCGACAGTTACGACCGCATGAATTGAACTACCCTACGCACGATTTAGAATTGGTGGCGGTAGTGTTTGCTCTGATGATTTGTAGGCGTTACTTGTATAGGGAGAAGTCGGTTATCTACACGGACCATAAGAGTCTGAAGTATATCCTTACCCAGAAGGAGTTGAATCTGAGGCAACGTAGGTGGGTTGAACTCTTGAAGGACTATGACTGTTTGATCGAGTATCACCCAGGTAAGGCTAACATGGTGGCAGATGCGTTGAGTAGGAAGGCAAAAACGGATTTGAGGGAGATGTTCGCTCATCTTAGCCTGTATGAAGATGGCAGTTTGGTAGCCGAACTTCAAGTAAGACCTATGTGGACAAGACAGATCAAGGAGAAGCAACTTTTGGATGATGTTTTGAGTACTCGAATCCGACAAGTGCAGAATGGTGAAGGAGAGGACTATAGTTGGAATGGTGATGGAGTTTTGTGTTTCCGTGGGAAGATTTGTATGCCAAAAGATGTGGAGCTAAGGCAAATGATTCTTCGGGAATTGCATAGTAGCCCTTTATGCTATGCATCCTAGAGGAGTTAAGATGTAAAGGGATTTGCGAGAGCAATTCTGGTGGCCAGGTTTGAAGCGAGAAGTTACGGAATATGTGGAGAAGTGTTTGACGTGACAGTAGGTGAAAGCTGAACATCAAGTGCCTTCGGGATTGTTACAGCCGGTGAAGATTCCCCAATGGAAATGGGAAAGAATCACGATGGATTTTGTTAGTGGGTTACCTCTTACGCCCACCAAGAAGGATTCGATTTGGGTAATCGTGGATCGGTTGACGAAGTCTGCTCACTTCATACCGGTTCGAGTGGACTTTTCTCTGCAAAAGTTGGCTAAGTTGTACGTAGCTGAGGTTGTAAGACTACATGGTGTACCGGTGTCGATCATATCGGATAGGGACCCTAGGTTCACGTCACGATTTTGGAAGGCTCTTCATCAAGCGATGGGGACAAGGTTAGACTTTAGTACCGCTTTTCACCCACAGACTGATGGTCAGTCTGAGAGGGTAATTCAGATCCTGGAGGATATGCTAAGGGGCTGCATCATCGATTTTAGGGGTAGTTGGGAGGAGTATTTACCTTTAGCAGAATTCGCGTATAATAATAGCTATCAAGCTAGTATTTAGATGGCGCCCTACGAAGCATTATATGGAAGGAAATGTCGTACCCCTACTTGTTGGACGGAGTTGGGTGAACGTCAGGTGTTGGGTCCAGAGCTAGTCTCGAAAACGGTGGAGAAAGTTAAGTTAATACGGGCTCGGTTGAAGGAAGTGTCTGATCGGCAGAAGTCTTATGCAGATCTAAAGCGAAAGGAGATGGAATTTGTAGTAGGAGACCAAGTCTTCTTGAAGGTATCTCCGTGGAAGAAGGTAATGAGGTTTGGATGAAAGGGTAAGCTAAGTCCTCGGTTTATTGGGCCTTATCGAGTATTGGAACGCGTGGGGCCAGTGGCTTATCGTTTGGAGTTGCCTTCGGAGTTGGAGCAGATACATGACGTGTTTCATGTGTCGATGCTAAGACGTTATCATTCTGATCCATCGCATGTGGTGTCGGTGGAAGAGATTGAAGTAAGGCCAGATTTATCCTTTGAGGAGGAACCGTTGCAAATCTTGGATCGAGACGTAAAAATGTTGAGAAGGAAGTCCGTCCCTTTGGTCAAAATTTTGTGGCGAAATCACGGCGCAGAAGAGGCGACGTGGGAGCCAGGGGATGTTATGCAACAATAGTACCCCCATCTCTTTTGATCAGGTAAATTTTGAGGCCAAAATTTATTTTAATGGGGGTAGAACTGTAACATCCTGAATTTATGGGCTTGTGCATTTTGTGTAATGTGTGCTTAAATTATTAATTTAAGGATTTGAGGTGTAAATGGGGCTCAGGTTTGGGCCGAGGCTTTGAATAAATATTTTATTTAGACACTCTAGGGGCTTAAATTAAAGTTTTAGTAGTTTAAGTGACATATTGGGCTTGTGGCCCAGCAACTAGGGGCACAGTAAAGGGGAGCTATAAGTGGCGTCACAAGTGCATGAGGAGGGCCCAAATTTTGGCAGCTTGAAGCCCAAGTTATAGGGCTAAAATTCGGCACTTAAAAGAGTAAGGGGGGACAGCACAAGGCTATTATTTAGGGATTTATTTTATGTGGATAATAAGCAGATAAAGGCTTTTTTGAGGGGATAACAGATTAAGATAAGGGAATAGGGATAGGAACTATCAGGTGTGGCAGTGTTGGCCGAAAATCAATCTCTGTTAAGGGGAGGAATCGGTTTTCTATATGTAGAGGGGGGTGCCGAAATTTGTTGCAAAAGCTTTCATCCTTTCTCTTTTTCTCTACCGAAATTTCTACTCTATTCTCCCTCTCCTTTCTTTTTCTTTAGTTGGCCGAATCCTCTCTTTCTCATCTCTTTGAGACACCTTAGCTGAATCATCAAGCCTCTCTTTACTCTCTTCTCACTTTCCCTTGTTAGCCAAAACATACCACCCAGATCTTCTAAAAGAAAAAGCCGAAAACGCAATAGTTTATCTTTTTCGAGATTTTTCATAAAAGCCGAAATCGTGAGATCTAGTCTTCTGTGTGTGCCGAAATCACTCTGTGGTGCCTACTTGTGCCGAAATTTGAAGGAAACTTTAGGTAAAGAAAACCAAATCTTTTTTTTGGCTTTTCAAAGTCCCTAGCCGAATGGCTATTTAGAAACTAATCTCTTATTTCTCTCTTATTTTCGGCATTCCGGGATCTGAAGTGGAGTCCATCGCATAGATCTCTAAGTCATAGCTCAATAACACTTGAAATTGTGTTACTTTCGGGATTTCAACGTAAGGAGATCTATTGATTTTAGTGTGTAAAATCGGGTAGAACACTAACCATGGCCGACTATAGGAGAGGCCCTATTTTCACATCTTTCCGGCTTTTTGAGCAAAGTTGTAGATTGGTTTAGCAAGGGTATCGAAATTAATCAGGTGTGTAACTTCTCACACCATTAGACTGATTGCTTATATATATATGTAATAAATCTTCTATATTCTGTTAAATGCCGAAATCCCGGCATAACGTTTGGAAACCCAAGAAGGGTAAAGGCTAAATATCAGGTTAGTGAATTCTGCCATTCATCAGTGAATGATTCTGTTAAAACGATATGTGATATATTTCGATTGTTTTATATATGCTTGGGGTTGGGTGATTGATGAAAGGGGAAGTGATCTGTTTTGGTGGCTTATGCCATTTCAGCCTGGTGACTCTGTCACAACTCTTTTTCTGGTGGCTTCTGCCATTTCAGGCTGGTGACTCTGTCACAACTTTAACGATGAGCAGCTAACTCTAGCATGACTGCCATCGATGGTGTGTAGCGGTGTGGGTCGATTGTAGAAATCCCCAATGGTGTGATTGGCAGGTAAGGGTGGTGTGTAGTGGATGGAAACTAGGATTGGGTTGGGTTTTATGCATGTTTTCTTCTATATTATGTTCTATATTCTGATCTGTGGGCTAAGGCCTAATCTGATGGTGCACGAGGGTTGCACACTGAGTTTCGCGACTCACCCTATTATTCTAACAATTTCAGGTGACACTTAGCGCATCGGACCGGGCTGGAGAGGAGAGCAAAGTGGCCATACGATAGAGAACCAAGGACTTCCGCAAAAGACTTTACTTTATTTATTTATTTTTAAGAAATTTATTTTAAGTGGGTTTTAAATATGGTTATAATAAGGCCACGGGCCACTAGACTATTATACTTTGTTTTGGTTTTGTTTTGGGCTTTTATTATTGTTAGACACTTGAATTTTAATTAAGCTAAGGCATGTATTAAGATTTCGGTTTTAATTCATAAAACAACAAAAGAAATTTCTATCTTATTTAAACTTATCAAGTTATTAAGTTTTCCCGAACAAAAGATTAAATACAAGAAAAATATTTCCCGAAACTGCGACATCTTTTACAAAATCTTTTTAGTGACATGCCAGATCCGACTGTAGTGCTTGGGCCGGGTTTGGGGTGTTACAAATTGGTATCAGAGCCCGGTTCAAAACTCGGCTCTGGGGGTTTTTGGGCTCAAAACGTTTCTAAAAATGGGCTTTTGAAACATGCATGTTTTTAAATGATAACAGGTTTGTTAGCTCGACGTGGCACCTGCGTCTCCAGCCCAAGTCCGCCAGGTACGTATTCCAAACCATTGTGTGAAATATATGTGGGCTTGATGGGCTTTATGGGACGTAGATTAGTTAGATTGGAACTTGATGGACTCTAGGCCTAGTTTAAACAACTTCCTAAAACTCATAAGACTTAATTTCATTAAACAAACCCGTAAATGAGTCCCAAGGCTTGGGTGTGGCAACAGGCATACGCACGTCTAGGATTGGATCCGGAATAGCCTGGTGTTGAAGCAGTCCTAGTGACTCACCTCCTCTTCGCTGGAATCTTACCTGGTGCGTAGTGACTGTTCACCTTAGCCGAGTTAGGGTGTGGCAACGGGTATACGCATGTCTAGGAGTGGATTTAGGGAGAGCTTGGTATTTAAGCAGTCCTAGCGACTCACCTCCTCTTCGCTGGAATCTTACCTGGTGCGTAGTGACCGTTCACCCTGATCACGAGGACTTGTTGACAGGCTAAACCTTATAGTTAAAACCCGAAAGGGACCAACCACCTCATTCTTTTCAAAAAATTGCTAAAATACCCTTATTTTGAAAAATATATACCAAGATACCCATGATTTGCAAACATATCCCGATTTACGAGGTCATTAAAATTTTTCCTAAAAAAAAAACCTCACCCCACACACGACAACAACCAAAAACTCATAAACACCTGAGCACTACTATTTCCTTTTGAAATCAAATTCTCCAAGATACCCCCTTAGTTTTTGTAAAATTTTGAAAATACCCTTGATTTGTGAAAACAACTAAAACATCCCTGATTTGTAAAAATTACTAAATTGCCCCTGATTTGCAAAATGACCAAAGTACCCCTGATTTCAAAATTTCGAAAATACCCCCGAATTGCAAAATTACTGAAGTACCCCAGGATTTCAAAATTACCAAAAACCCTTATTTCATGAAATCAACAAGGAACACTATTTTTGAAAATTACGAAAATACCCCTGTAGGATAAAATTACGAAAATACCCCTGTGTAGTGGAATAACGGAAATACCTCTATGTATTGAATGTGGATGTATGGATGTTGTCTGTATGTTGATTGTGGAAGGTATGTAGTTTCTAGAACTAGGGGATGTGAACTTGAGACTGGATTGTAGATTCGAAAGAACTACTCCTAAAATTACTATTCATAAGATTGTTCGTGGTTAATCAGTGGAAAGAATTAATGATTCATAAAATTCTTAATCAGATAAACGCCAATCGGAAGAATAAGTACAAGGGGTTGAGGACGTCCGCCGCGTGGACGCGGTCGGGGTACGATGACTTTGTCTGAGCCAGTAGGGTCTGGCCACGGGTCAGGTAACAAAATGCCGTGTCCTCTAGCTGTGGAGGGAGAATTACGGGATCAGGCGACCGGAGATGATGCTGTATCCCAGGCGATGTTGAGGGTTTTAGAGAGAGTTGCTGGAGTGGGCATGGGCACAGGGGAAGTGATCTGTTTTGGTGGCTTATGCCATTTCAGCCTAGTGACTCTGTCACAACTCTGTTTCTGATGGCTTCTACCATTTCAGCCTGGTGACTCTGTCACAACTTTGACAATGAGCAGCTAACTGCAGCATGACTGCCATCGATGGTGTGTAGCGGTGTGGGTCGATTGTAGAAATCCCCAATGGTGTGATTGGCAGGTAATGGTGGTATGTAACGGATGGAAACTAGGATTGGGTTGGGTTTTATGTATGTTTTCTTCTATATTATGTTCTATATTATGATTTGTGGGCTAAGGCCCAATCTGATGGTGCACGAGGGTTGCACACTGAGTTTCGCGACTCACCCTATTATTCTAACAATTTTAGGTGACACTTAGCGCATCGGACCGGGCTGGAGAGGGGAGCAAAGTGGCCATGCGATAGAGAACCAAGGACTTCCGCAAAAGACTTTACTTTATTTATTTATTTTTAAGAAATTTATTTTAAGTGGATTTTAAATATGGTTGTAATAAGGCCACGGGCCACTAGACTATTATACTTTGTTTTGGTTTTGTTTTGGGCTTTTATTATTGTTAGACACTTGAATTTTAATTAAGCTAAGGCATGTATTAAGATTTCGATTTTAATTCATAAAATAAAAAAAGAAATTTCTAACCTATCAAGTTATTAAGTTTTCCTGAACAAAAGATTAAATACAAGAAAAATATTTCCCGAAACTGCGACATCTTTTACAAAATCTTTTTAGTGACATGCCAGATCCGGTTGTAGTGCTTGGGCCGGGTTTGGGGTGTTACACATTTGACACAACCTTCCTATCATCTTATACAAACAAGTGCACTTATACTTTCATTCATAAATCTCGAGTAAAATTACTCATAACATTCACTTAACTTCACAAGTTATACTCATAGCATCATACAAATGCCAATCAAACATGAACGCTTATCATAGTATAAACTTTCCTTTCATTTCATCTTTCATATTTCAAGAGAAATTCCCATCCACAATTTATTCAACATCACATAAACATCATAAACACACTGTTTGCACTATCAAATTTAGCTCGGTTGAAGTGCGCATTTGTCTAATAAAACAATTTACATCAGGGTCGGGAGTCGTCACACCATCACAGTTCAATATGGCATGTACAGCTAGACTCTCACACTCACTATGGTAGTCCGAGAACCGACTAAACCATAGCTCTGATACCACTAAATGTAACACCCCTTACCCGTATACTATGCCGAAATCGGGTACGAGGCATTACCAGACTTAACAATACATTCTACCAAATCCCGAGCCACAAAATTTCACTTATAATTTAAACTTTAACAAACACATGCATACACAAGAATTATAACTCCATGACCAATATGAGCCACAACTCATTGCTAAATACAGAATAATCCTTATTACCATTATGAAGCAATACATTTAACCAAATTAATTAACACATATACAAAATGACTTAGTCAAGCCCCTATACATGCCATAACTTAAATCATTTATAAATAAAGATACCCATAGATAGCGTGATAGTGTGAAGGGATCTCTGATGACCTTCAGCCCGAGCTTGTTTAATAGGACTTTGAAACATGGGAAAGAAAAGGGGGTAAGCTTATAAAGTTTTGTAAGTTCACGTGTAAAAATAATAAGCATCAGTAATGAATTTAGCTTATTACTAAGCTGTCATAACTTGCATAAATAAAGCTAAGTTCTTACTTTCTCAACTTACTCATTTGTAGCCTTACCAAAGCCTCAACGAGACAAATCCTATTAAATCATTAAATCACATGCTTATACCTTATTACTCATGTTCACATTAATCTGTCTACTTGAATCAGCGTCACTAAATTATTTATTTCTTGAACTACAGAGCTCCAAATTACAAACCGCTAATTTTTCCTGAAACTAGACTCACATATCTTCATACCATTAAATTTCTAGAATTTTTGGTCTTTCCAATTACTACAGTTTATTAATTAAAATTTTCCCTATTTCACTAGTCGACTATTTTGACCTCTCTTCACTATGAATCAATTATCTCCTCGTACAGAATTCAGATGACCTTATTGTTTACTATATTTGAAACTAGACTCATCCAGAATTTCAGGAATATAAACTATATCACATAATTATTTTTTTAATATTTTTAATGATTTTTCCAAGACAGAATAGGGGATCATGTAGTCATTCTGAACAAGTCTCACAAAAATTTAAATATCTCAAATTATACAAATCCTTTATTTTCTCTGTTTCTTTTATATGAACATAGACTCAATAAGAATTAAATAAATATCTCATCCAACTTATAATTCAATTTCTACTATATTTGGTGATTTTTCAAAGTCACGTAACTGCTGCTGTCCAAAACAGTTTTATTTGTAAATTTTTGCTCTCACTCACTTTAGTTGTATTCATTACTTACCTATAACAATCTTTCCAATTTCCGATTACATATCAAGCATATTGCTCATACGTTACACATGCATATACCTACACTTATCACTACAAGCCACACATAATTTCACTTAATCAATTTTCCCAGTGAACTCATCGGCAACCTTACCAAAGGCTCAGAATACAAAGGGCACCTTACTTAATAGGTTGCTTACATACCTGCAACATTCTCACTTAACACATGAGTACTCTTTCATAATATAGGCATATTGCCAATCATGTCATAAAGTGTCACAAGCATAACTGAAAACTCATCACTTACTTAATACTTGATAATCTCAATTACTTACAATCTCAATATTAAATAAGCCTTAAATGCATACCTGTACTCATACCTGTACTCTTTCTTCAAGTTCTCACCTTGTCATTTCTTTGACTTACTCTTTGGACTACATGGGAACCTTTTCCTTTTTGAACTTACCATTGCCATGTCTTGACATGGTCTTACGTGATATCCTTGCCTTATGAACTCACCAATGCCATGCCTTGGCATGGTCTTACATGGGACCTTTGCCTTATAGTAACTCATCAATGCCATGTCTTGACAT
This sequence comes from Gossypium australe, assembly GCA_005393395.2. Classification (NCBI taxonomy): domain Eukaryota; kingdom Viridiplantae; phylum Streptophyta; class Magnoliopsida; order Malvales; family Malvaceae; genus Gossypium; species Gossypium australe. The sequence continues at coordinate 57,792,129 of CM016615.1, forward strand.
GGTCTTACATGATTTCCTTGCCTTATAGAACTTATCAATGCCATGCCTTGGCATGGTCTTACATGATATCCTTATCTTACCAAATGCCATGTTCCAAACATGGTCTTACATGGTATCCTTGTCTTAGTGCCAATGCCACATCTTGATGTGGTCTTACATGGAGTCCTTAATCAATGCCGATGCCATGTCTTGACATGGTCTTACACGGGATCCTTGCCTTACCAATGCCATGTTTTGACATGGTCTTACATGGTATCCTTAATCGTCAATTCCTCCTTAAATGCCATGTTATGAACATGGACTTTTTCGTCAATTCTTCCTTAATTTCCATGGTATAGCCATGGACTTTGAGATATCAATGCCTTGTCAAGTTATAGCTGAAACATACTTGCTCAAATTCTCAAGGTTAGTCGCATAACTCAATAATAACATTACTAATAACAATAATTGCATAATAATAAAATGCTACTCAACTTACATACTTACATTCTAAATCTCATCACATCATCAACTTAACTTATTCTCATCAAACTATGCTAGTCAATACTTTCTTGTTATCATACAAAGCCATAATACAAAATATGGTCTAACATATAAATTATACAAGTTCTCTTTCCAATATCGATTTATTATCGAACATTAATCATTATATCTAAAACTCAATACTAAAGTATTTATGGCCAAAATATCAATTTATCATTCAAATATGCATAATTAAATGCTTATTAAACATATGAACTTACCTCGATACCAAAACGGTCATTTTACCAACTTTCTCGATATTCGATTTTCCTCCCGTTCTAGGTCCAAATCTCATTTTTTCAGGGTCTAAGACATCACATTTCACTTATTTAATTAGTGTACTACTCAAAACAGTCCCTAACTCAAACTTTGACAAAATTACAATTTTGCCCCTAAACTTTTGCATAATTATGATTTTTCCCCTAGGCTCGAAAATTAAACTTCATCCCTTATTCTTATGTTTTATAACATGCTAATCATTTTTCTCTTCTATGGCAACATCAAATTCTTACTCTAACATGCACTTATGTACAATAGGTATTTTTGCTGATTATGTTGTTTTACTCGTTTTCATTTAAAATCGCTTAGTAAAAGTTGTTTAACATAATTATAAGCTTCATATTCTACCATAAAACATCAAAATAAATACATTTCACCTATGGGTATTTTTCCAAATATGAACCCTAGGTTAAATTATTGCTAGAATAAGCTAAATCAAGTTACCAGGACTCCAAAAACGTAAATAACATGAAAAACGGGGCTAGAAGCCTGGAAAGCTTGAAAACCCTATCCATGGATTCCGACATGTTAAATTCGGCCTAAGCTTGAAGATGGACAAATTTGGCATTTCAATTTTGTTTTTAATTCATTTAATTCACTAAATTACCAAAATGCCCCTTAAAAAAATCTTTTGAAACATACCCATCCATGTCCATTTTTGTCCACCAACTTAACCAATGGCCTAATTATCATTTAAGGACCTCCAATTTAAAATTTCATTACAATTGGACACCTCTAACATGTAGAACTCAACTTTTGCACTTTTTACAATTTAGCCCTTTTGACTAACCCAAACATCAAAATTTTCGAATGAGATTTTCACGAAATCATTTCGTGAAATTGTAGACCATAAAAATGTAAATAAAATAAATTTCTCAACATCAAATTTGTGGTCCCGAAACCACTATTCCGACTAAGCCCAAAATCGGGCTGTTACAACTCTCCCCCCTTTAGGGATTTTCGTCCCCGAAAATCTTACCAGTTAATGGATTTAGGTCTAATTTCACAAGTCACTTTGAGCTTCTCATATAGTCTCGACATCTTCAACATCTTACTTCTTAAATAAATAGATAATTATCACTGTGCTAGACATCATAACATTCTATCTTTAACTCGTTGATATATGTATCAAGATCATTTGAAAATGAAAACCAATACACAGGTCTAAGTTGAACTTCCTATCATTCACACTTTGCCAACTTCAATTTCTTCTCAAATCTAGAGAAAGATTAAATTTATAATAGAATTTACTTCAACTGTTACTCGTCGAAACACTTAACTATACTGATGCCACAATACTCATACAGCTTAAAAATCATAGTACCATAACAAGACCAACTTCCCAATTACTTTAGTAGATAATGTCCCGGCTAAAAACAAAACATCTCGATCATCGGAGAAATTTAAACACAAATTTCCATAACAACCAATACAAAAGCACAATCTTTATACCTCTGGTAACTGTATCAAAGTACTCTCGCCATCAAGTCAAAACTTGTAATCATCATAAGCATTTTAATAAGAAGAAGAAACCATTTTCATCAATGGAACATTTCTTACTGATATCTCATGGCTGTTTCCTTGAACAATAATTTATTAAGGAAACAGAAATAACAAAATCTCAAAACATAGAGCTACACAGAAAATACTCATATGCACTGAAAATAATCTTAACAAAAGCCACATAATCTTCCTTTATTTTTATTGAGTAATAGCTAGTAAAACTGGACGCTAACATCATAGGGACCTTACCGTCAACTTTTTATCTATCCATGATGCAGAAAACCAGAAAAGATAGAGCAATTTCGATCGTAGCTCAAATAGACTACAATGCTTTCATCTACCTGTAAATTTAACTGACATTCTTATACTATAGGAAATTCATTCGAAACCTTGCAGATATATATACCTCTGAGAGTAAATGGAAACATATAATAGTCGGAAGAGATTGCTATAATTTCTCAACAATAGACACTGCATTCAGTCATTAATACATCTCGATCATGATTTCACTATCTAATTCTGTCATTACTAATATGATATTATTCCAATTGCAAACAGGAATAAATTCAGAATAAATTCCAGCAATTACATACTTTAGGCTCATACCTGGATGAGTTAATTAGCTGAGTCTGACATTTCTTTAACTATAACATTTTGGAATTCGAATGATTTTCATATTAATCTGACATCTTTTCTGCAACTGTGTTCATTTACTAAACCATTCTCAACTCTGATCACATTGTCAATTAATCTACAATTCAGGTAAAGCTAACGTGGTGGCAGATGCATTGAGTCGGAAGGTAATATCCGATTTGAGGGTGATGTTTGCCCATCTCAGCCTGTATGATGATGGGAGTTTGTTAGCTGAACTTCAGGTGAAGTCGACGTGGATAAGTCAGATTAAAGAGAAGTAGTTGTTGGACGATGTCTTGAAGGCTCGACTTCTGCAGGTACAGAATGGTGGGGTAGAGGATTATAGTCTGAACAGTGATGGGGTTTTGCGTTTCAGTGAGAGGGTTTGCATGCCGAAGGATGTGGAGTTGAGGCAGTTGATTCTTTAGGAGGTGCATAGCAGCCCATACGTTATGCATCCTGGTGGAAGTAAGATGTATCGAGATCTGCGTGACCAGTTTTGGTGGCCTGGTTTGAAGCGAAAGATCACCGAGTTTGTCGGTAAATGTTGGACGTGCCAGCAGGTGAAAGCGGAACATCAGTTGCCTTTGGGGCTATTGCTGCCGGTGAAGATTCCACTGTGGAAATTGGAAAGGATCACGATGGACTTTGTTAGTGGGCTACCTCTTACGCCTACTAAAAAAGATTCGGTGTGGGTGATTGTGGATCGGTTGACGAAGTCTGCCCACTTCATACTTGTTCGTGTTGACTATTCTCTGCAGAAGCTGGCTAAAAAGTATGTGGCAGAGATTATGAGGTTGCATGGGGAACCAGTGTCCATCATATCGGACAAAGACCCTAGGTTTACGTCGCGGTTTTGGAAGGCACAGCATCAGGTATTGGGTACAAGATTAGACTTCAGCACAACTTTTCATCCACAGACTGATGGTCAGTCTGAGAGGGTAATTCAGATCTTGGAAGATATGTTGAGAGGTTGTGTCATTGACTTCAGGGGTAGTTGGGAAGAGTTTCTATCGTTGGCAGAATTCACATACAATAACAGTTACCAGTCTAGTATTCAGATGGCACCCTATGAAGCGTTGTATGGAAGGAGGTGTCGTACTCGTACTTGCTAGACAGAATTGGGTAAGCGTCAGATTTTGGGTCCAGAATTAGTTTCAGAGACAGAGGAGAAAATTAACTTCATTCGGACTCGGTTAAAGGAAGCCTCCGACAGGCAGAAGTCGTATGCAGATCTGAAACGAAAGGAAATAGAATTTACAGTGGATAATCAAGTTTTCCTGAAGGTTTCTCCGTGGAAGAAGGTGATGAGGTTTGGACGGAAGGGCAAGCTAAGTCCCAGGTTTATCAGGCCTTATCGGGTATTGAAACGTGTGGGACCAGTAGCGTATTAGCTTGAGTTTCCTTCAGAATTAAAGCAGATACATATGTGTTCCATGTCTCGATGTTGAGGCGCTATCGTTCGGATCCGTCTCACATTGTGCCAGTGGAGGAGATTGAGGTAAGACCAGACCTGTCCTTTGAAGAGGAACCAGTGCAGATCTTAGATCGAGACGTTAAGGTGCTGAGAAGGAAATTAGTATCTTTGGTCAAATTTTTGTGGCGGAACCAAGGTTCAGAGGAGGCCGTGTGGGAGCCAGAGGATGTTATGCATCAACAATACCCCCATCTCTTTTGACCAGGTAATTTCGAGGCCGAAATATCTTTAAGGGGGTAGCACTGTAACATCTGGGAATTTGGGGTTTTGCATTTAGTATGTTTCAGTGTGTTGGTATGCTCTATCTATTTATTTTCTTATGTTTGGGGTCCCCGGGAAGGCTCGGGGTTAAGCCGAAGCCTTGGCGAAAATTTCAATTTTAGGCACTTTGGGGGAGAGCTAGTTAGGCCAAGCTTTGAGGATCATTGTTTGTGTTTGTTGACACAAGAATTGTAGTGGTAAAGTGGAAAGAGGACGCCACTTAGGGTGCAGGTAAGTGGCGTCACAAGGGGGCATAGGGGAAGGGTTCGAGTCGCATGGATTGCATTTTTTAGTTTATTTTTGCGTGGGGATGAAGAGGAGGTGGGTTCGGTTTGGACTCTGAGGAGTGGGTGTTGTACAAGTCAAATTATTTGAATATGTGCCCATGAGAGAAATATGGAGTTGGAATCATTCAAACTGATTTCAAATGTGGGATGGAGAGAAAAGGGTGGAGAAAATTGTGGGATATGGAGAGAGGGAGAGTGGTGGTCGAATTGAGGAAAGGTGGGGTAGGCATGTGCGGTTTAAGCTTGGAGCTAGGGGCCGAACCTTCTTTTGTTTGGTCGATAGGTTTTGCATTTTTGGTCAATTGGAGGAAGTGCCGAATTTTGTTTTCCAAATAGGTGCCTGGGGTTTTCTTTTCTTATTTTGGGTTTTAGATCGTTCTCTTTAATTTTTGGGGTCATTGCCGAATCACCTAGCCAATTCTTCTTCCTCCATATCGTTTCTTTTGTGCCAATCAAGGTTTCTTCCATTTCCCTTCTCTTGACCGAAATCACCCAATGGGAATCTCACCTTTTCGGCATTCATTCATTCTTCTTTCCACTAAAAGCCGAAACCTTAACCCTCTTTCTTTCTTTTGTTCATCTTATATCTCATATTCCCTTAACCGAACCTTCCTATCACCCTCTCCATTTCATCATTTTTCCTCATTTGTTTCTTCTTAGCCGAATCCTCATCTCATACCATGGGGGTTCATCTTTTGTTTTCTCATCTACTCATAGCCGAAACTTGCTCCTCTTCCTTCTCTCTGAGTGTGATCTTATTTTTCTCGTTAGTCGAATCTCTCTGGTGTGTTTATACCTCTTCATTCATTCTTGTCTCAGTGGATTGTCGTTACTCATTCTCCTAATTCTCTCAATTCGGTTTCTTCTTAGTTGGTGGTAAGCGTCTTCTTCTTTATTCGATTCTTTCTTGTTCTCTTGCTGGTTGTTAAACCAAAAGCATTAATCTTGTACTGTGGTGCATTGGCCGAATGTAGGGGGCCTTGTTTTCATATTCTTTCTACATCTGGCCAGCGTTTGGAAGGTCTTTGGGGGACAATCGGATTCGATCAATCAAGGTAAGGGGGTTCATACCATTCGTTTGGCCGAAAGGCCACTCCTTCTAATCTATACCTTTAGGCCGATTTTTAATGTGTAGATTGTGTAGGGACTCAGCCGATTTCTTAATCCAAGCTTGAAGCTTTTGGCTTCTGTCGATCTAGGTAAGAAACCTCTTCATTTTGAGCGTATATTCTTATTTCATCAGCTTCAATGCCTTAACCCGGTCTTCTGACCAAGATCTCTTTCATGGAGTCGAATACTAGCCAAGCAAAGGAGGGGGTTGGACTCGTAGTCCCTACCCCTAAGTTCAAAAAATGTGCGGTGTCAGCCGTTCAAGACTTTCCACCGGGTTGTGGGCTGGCTTCGGAACGGGATAGGCAGATCGCTGTGATCCCTGCGAGTGAGGGTGTTAGCGAGATCGATAGCTTAGTTCTTCGTGTTTACAGGTGTGTAATTACCACACTTTTCTTTATTTGTGTAAAACGTTTATGTGGTATGTTTGGAAGCTGAAATCTCGGTAATGGCTATTGGGTTACCCATGAAGGGTAAAATCATAACACTAGGTTAGTTGTTCTTTGATTAAGCCTTATATTTATTGTCGATAGCATGATTGTGTGCTCTAAAAAATGGTTGTATGATATTATATGATATGTTTGTTATACTATGTTTGCATGTGCATGGGATCTGGGAAATGATAATGATATGAAGGGGAAGTGTATGTCGGTGACACTGTCACATTAATTTGATGGCTCAGTGCCTCATTACATATCAGTGACTTGATCACATAATTATCGGTGGCTAGTCCACATTATATCGGCTTTGAGCAGCATGACTGTCAGCATGACTGTCAAAGAAGAGTGTAGAGGATGGAGGGTTGATTGTAGAAATCCCCACAGGAGTGTTGAGGATGGACATATGGAGCGGAGTGTTGAGGATGGAACATTAGGATGGGTTGGGTTATCACATTGATTACTTTGATATGCTATAATGATTGGGCTTTAGGCCGATTGTGGTATAGAGCTTAGGCCCATTTGGGGTTTATGTGGACTAATTGCACACTGAGTCTTGTGACTCACTCTATTTGTATAAACATTTGCAGGTGATTCTTAGTTCAGTGGATTGGGTCGGAATGAACTCGAGGTGGCCATGCACGAATTTTGTTTAATTAAAACTTTGCTTTATTTATCGTTTTCTGCTTTTGGGGACTTTTGATTTGTAATAAGGCCACTGTTAACTTGATTTAAATTTTCAGCTTTAAATTTTGGAAGTTATAAAAATGGATTAATTGACAAGACACATTACTTTCAAAAGCGAACAAAAGTTTTCTTACAACCTAATTTACGCTTTCATAAATGGACTATGGCGACAAATTACTACTTTAAACTGATATATATATATATATATATGTATGTATCAATATGTGATTATATCAATATGCGATTTCATATGCCACCTAAACACAATTCTGGTAAAAATGAGTTTCTTTTTTTTAAAAAAAGAACTACTAATATGGAGTTTCAAAAGCATATCAATAACGTAAAGTTTTTCGAAAGTTCGAGAAGTTCTAAAAAATCTTTTTCGTGGCATGCCAGATCCGGTCGTGGTGTTTGGGTCGGGTTTGGGGTGTTACAAATTTGCACAACCATTTAATTTGCCTACAATCTATTTAATTTGTCTTAACTCAAACAACCCTTTAAAGTGTATTAGACTTAGAGAACTTAATTGAGCTAGTTAATGTGTCCTTACCAAATTTTAATTGATGCTTTTAGGTGACCATTCAGCTGAATTCAGCTAGTGCATGGATGGCATTAATAGGGACATGAATTTGGCTTAAGCATTAAGCTGAATTTAATGTTCAGCAGCTGTTTACTCTTCTCCAAGGGGTTGTTCATGGAGTTCAATATCCAAGATGTTGTTCACATTAGTCCATTCAGATCACAAAACGTTTTCACACCATGGAAGCTATTCATCTTCTTCCATTCACACTTGGAGGCTGTTGGAGATCAAGTGTTCACACCAATTAGGCTGTTCATGCTCCACATTCACATTAATTTTGCTGATGATCATTCGCTACCCAAGGAAGGATTAAAAGCTGATCATAATCATCTTGGTTGCTCAATCATTGAATCCTTTTAGCTTAAGTATTTCGCTCATTAAATTAGCTAAATTGAAATACTAAGCAACCTGATGGTTGGCGTCACCTAGGCTTAGAGGTCTTCAAAAGTTTTGTACTTATTAATTAAGCTTAGTTCAGCACATTAATAGTGTAATTAAGTTGATTGCTTGTGATTATTTGGGTAGGCATAGCTTAGGACTATAAATACCTTGTATTTAGCTGGTTGTATAGACTTTTGCCATTTTTAATGAACTTTGAGTTATTTGTGAGCATTTTCGACTCTCAAATTTCGTATAAGACTCAGCTTGACTTATCTGCAAGTCAGTGGCGTCAACCTATTTCTTTTATCAGAACTTATCACTCTTGTAGTGTGGCGTTCACCAAAACTATACCTTTGGTTGTTACCTTCCTAGGTAACGAGTCAAGGTCCTATCCTACCTCCCAAATCACCTTAAGAGTCCTATAAGTCTCGGGTCAACACTCGTATATAGTGTTGGTTCATTCTTGACCCTTAAGCCAATTTCATTCCATTACCACAAACAATTTCATTTCTTTTGTTTCCCTTGTTAGTCGGACCTATATCATCCTACACTTAGCCATTTTGAACCTATTTTTGTCACCAAACTCCATGCTTTCCCAAATTCGACATTATTTAAAAATTGGAACGGTACTTGTTCGTTAGATGATCGGTCACATAAACAACTCAGACAACACAACCAGGTCGTGGTCATATCAGCGAGGATATGAGCGCTTTTCAGAGGAGCCTCGCCAGTAATGAGGCTATTGAACAGTATCCGAGGTTGCGCATTGGTCACGTGCTGGCTTGGAAGAGGTTCTAACTACCAGGAATGTCTTTAGATTCTGTTTGGAGGATCTTAGCCCGAATGGTTAGAGGGCTGGTGACAACCAAGAGGTCATGCGGTCAATTGGTGCACTACTAGCGAGGGACATTTAGCCCCATGATGCCTCTAACCAATTGGCGATGATATTGATGGGGCGCTTGAGGGAGCTTGCTAACTTCTTCTACCAGTATTGCGGGATAGCACTTTATCCCTTTACCCTACCAAAATTTGATCGAGAGAAGAGGGTTGGAGGAAGTACTCACTTGTCACTTACTTCTACTGATACTGGGGTTCTCGGTGGTGCAGGGGGTAATCAGGGTAGCGAAGGTAGTTCAAGCGACATTGATAGTGAAAACATCTCACATGAGCTCAATGAAGCCATGGACATTGATGCTTTAATAAGTAGTGGTCGCAAGAGGCGTAGGAATTCGACTGGGGCCACATGTTGTCAACCCCTTTAGCGAGAAGGAAGAGGCTGATCCTCAATTAGAGCACCACCAGAAGAGGAGGGTTGATAGTAGAGGCCCTACTGCTACAGTTACCTCCATCCGTTCTTCACCTCTGGAGAACTTGCCAACCGTTACCCAGGGGAGCTAGCCGATTACAATCATGGAGTATACTCCCCCTCCCCCTGCTCGCAAAGACGTTCGGTGGCTCCTGTAGCTGAAACGGTGCACGTTAAGGTTGTGGAGGACTTCCCCTCATCTTTACACCACATATTGTCTAAGGTTGGTACTTTCGGCCTAAGGTACGCAAAGGCCGGTGATAAGGAGCTCGCTAATACTTGGGCTAAGCTAGACATGGTATGCAAGCTATACACCAAGGTGAGGGAAGAAAATGAAATAATAAATGAGCAACTGGGAGTCCTCACTAATTGTCCGGCAATGATGGAAATGAAGGCGAATGAGAGTTGAGCTGAACTCGCCATTGAAAAGGAGAGGTGCATAATCACAGAGGTGGAACTAAGAAGGTCACTGTGAAGTACTGCATGGAAGTGGAAAGGATCATTAGAGAGTTTCAAGAGTATGTGGATACTACCCTTCAAAAGAAGCGAGAGGCGCTGGCAGCTTTCAAGCAGCAAACTTCCCAAAATATATCGGGCTCCCTTCAAAGGTTCAAGGAAAACCTGCTCCTGCATACCCAGGTCGCCTTTGGCCCCTTTGATGTCTGCAAGGTGGACTTCGATGTGCTTCCAGATGTGGATGTGAGCTGTAACATCCCTAACCTGTATCCGTCATCGAAGTAGGGCTACGAAGCATTACTGTAGAAACATAGCTTTAAAACATACATTTGCAAACTTTAATATAAACATATCATAATCAATTCATATACATGCATATTGTCCCTTAATCGAGCCCTCACGGACTTAGAAACACTTTAGAAATGATTCAGGACTTAATCAGAAACATTTGGAACATTTAAGAAAAAGTTAGAAAAATTGAGCTGCAGGGGTCACACGGCCGTGTGGCCAGACGGTGTGACTCACACAATTGAGACACACACCCGTGTCTCAGGCCATGTTACAATCAAAATAGGGACACACGACCATGTCCTAGCCAGTGTCTGTGCTCGTGTAACTCTCTGAGTTGGGTCACACGGCCAAGCCACAAGCCCGTGTTCCAGGCCGTGTAACTACCTGACTTGTAACCTTTAAAAACTACAGGGGACTCATGGCTGTGTCACATAGCTGTGTGTCACACACAACTGAGACACATGCCTGTGTCTTAGGCCGTGTGGACATGAAATTGGCCAAAATCAAGCCATTTCCATCACCTATTTCAAACATGTACCTACAAGAAACTGACACCTATGATCAAGGCACCAAACCATGCATAATATGACAAATTCAAATGACCAAATTCCATTCAACCAATATGCCATATAGGCACCTCAATCACAATCAAACAAATATACCTAAACTTATGCATAATTGGCCATATTTCAATCATACACATCTAACTCAATTCCATAACAAAATATACCATACTTGACCACATTGCATCTACTCCATCACATACCAAATTGGGTATTGAAACATGCATCAACTTAACCATAAACATCAACAAGATGCCATAAGTACCAAAAGTGTACTAACCATAATAGCACATATACATGCCAAACTTATCAACTAACATAAACCACAAGTCCACCTATACATGCCATTATAACTTTGGTCAAAACATAAAAAACTACCGATATAATCACTAGATAGTGTGATAGGTCTTCGGCGAACTTCCAAACTGACTGAGCTTCTGATAATCAATAAAACATAGGAAAGAAAACTACGTAAGCATATAATGCTTAGTAAGTTCATAAATCATGAATATAACTTACCATTTCAGTGCATAACCTTATAATTTAAAGATGATTTAATCCAACATAAGCTTGATACAAGCATAAGCATCATTAACAACACATGTTAGTGCTTTAACACATAACTCAATTGAATTATCACATGGTAAGGTAGTTTTGCATGAACATAATACTATTGAATTCATACTTTCCACAAACATATATATACATTTATTGATCATTATCATTTCATACCTTTCCATAGGTTCATAACATAGTCAATTGGAACAGTTACTGTTCCTTCCCTTTCTATGCCCGTTGAACCATTCAGAATAACATCGAACATGCAGGAAAGCTCACACAAAGTGTGCTAAACATATAACCTTTCCTTTCCTTTTCTTTTACATTGTTGCTCACTCGAGCTGTAAAATGGGTCTACTCACACAAGCTGACGGTCAAAATGTAAGCTACATGATGCTACTCACACAAGCTTATGAGTATCCGCAAGAAATATCGGACCTCAGCCAGTGGTTGGACATTCAGAACCAGCACCCAAAACATGTTAACCCTAGTGGCATGTCATTTGTATATTATATATTCCTAAGGTTCAAACGGGGTTCGATAATCATCGTAACATCGTTGGATTTCCATCATTTCTTTACATGATAAATAAGATAATAACATTAAAACATTATTTAAACATACAAACTTACCTCGATAACAAAGATCTCGAAACAGGATGAACTAATCCGAGGCTTTAGCTTTTTCTCGATCTAGATCTGTACGAGGTTTATCTTGATCTAAATAAGCAAAATCAATCCATTTAATACTTATACTATTCAATTTAGTCCAAAAATTCATATTTTTCTAAAATTACACTTTTGCCCCTAATATTTTAGCTTTTTTACAATTTAGTCCTTAAATTCGTAATTGAAATTAATGCAATTTCATCCAAATTTCATATACAACCTCATAAAAGTCAACATCTCACAAATTTATCATGGTATTTTTCTATTTTTACAAATAAGTTCCTAATTGACAATTTTATCAAAAATCCCTCTACAAAACTTGTTTATTTATCAACAAAGACTCATAATCCTTCATTAAACTTCAAAAACCATACAAACATGTTCATAGAAAAACCCTAAACCTTTCACAATTTTGCAAATTAGTCCATGGGCTAGCTAGATTAAGCTACAAGAATCCCGGCAACATAAAAAATCATTAAAAATGGGACAGAATCACACTTAAATGCTAGCAATGAAAGAACCCTAATATGGCTTTCTAACCTTCAATTTTCGGTGGAAGAAGAAGATGAATGAAAATGAAATTTATTTTGTTAAATTTTAACCTTAATTACCTAATTACCAAAATAACCTTTAAAAACTTTAATAATTTCAATAAAACCAATCAATGAATGTGAGGAGAGTTGCTGGGAGCTATTTCGTACTTGGAATTTTTCAAATTTGTTTTTATATACGAACCATATTTCTCTTCCTAGCTGTGTTGTAAGTCGCAACTCTTCACCTGCGAACCTTGGTTTTACAGCTGGGAGCTTTTGTAACACCTTTCAACCATATTCAACGCCGGAATAGGGTTACGGAGCATTACCAAACATATCACACATTTAAACATACATTTCTCATACAATTAGTCAATTCAAATACTATTCATTCACAACCAATCATATTGTCCCTAATACGAGCCTATGAGGCCCAAAACATACATTCGGGGTGGTTCGGGACTAAACCAATAACTTTAGAAACATATAGATAACTTAGAAAATTTTCCCAAAAATAGGGGACACACGCCCGTGTGGCCCGGCCGTGTGTCTCACACGGCCAAAGACATGCCCGAATCCGAGCTAGCTTTGAAATCACTATAAAACACGATAAAATAAATAAAGTAAGCTTTATAGCTTTGTAAGTTCATATGAGATAAACTCAATCTATTCACAAATGCACAAATCAACAAATTAATTACATCAACATGTAACTCATATTAACTAATAAACCGTTCATATATTCAATCATAGGATTAAACGTGTCTTTCACAAGTTTCTTCAATTTAAAGCTTATACGGTTAATGTACATACCTGTACCATCTTGTATCAATCTCATATTCAACCACATCTTTCATTTACCCATTGAACCATTTGGAATATTATCATATACACGGGAAACTCGCACTGTAACATCCTAAAAATTTGAGTATCATCTTGTTGCTTGTGTTAGCTCGGGTATGATTTTATTGTGTGCCTAATATAGTCTTGTGAAGGCTTGAAATTATTCGGATCTAGAATAATTTTTAGTAGTGAGTATTTTAGTGAAGTGGATCAAGTGACCCTGATACTTAAGTTAATTTAAGTGTCTAAAATTAGCATAAGATGAGCAATTGGCAAGGTGGTGTTGGCGCATGAGTAGTTGCATGAGGAAAGAGGTTCGAATCCATTGGCTAGCAATTAGATGACTTTTATTTTTTTTTATTCACTTGTATGACATGTGTTAGTCAAACTTTAATTAAGGTAAGGATTTCTATATTACTTGTTATATCGTTTTAGATGGACTATTAATCGATTTTATTTTAGGGGACTCTATCGCTCGATCATTATTTTTTCCGTGAACGTAAGATTTTGGGGCAAACAAAATAGGTTCAAAAAGAGCGGTAAATAGTGTTTGGAAGAGGGGTGGTTCTACTATACCCTCAAATTTCAAACGAAGGGATGTGTCGGGAATCCGACACTTTCCATCGGGTTGTGGACCCTCTGCCGGCGAAAATCGATTATTTAAAGTCGTACGTACCCCCGAGCCATTGTTTGTTCGTGGTTCTTCATCGGGTTATGAACCATCAATCGGAGAGAAATCGCATATAGTTGTTGTTCGAGATTCCAAGGGTAAGGATTTAGATTACTTATCATTTGTATAGTTTTATAAGTATTAGTGTTCTAATCAAGCGTGATAAATATTTAGGTATCGACGGGTGGGAAAGTATAGTTCTCACTGTTATCAGGTGTGTAGCCCTACACTAAATTTCCGATAGATTGATAGTATTAATGTTAGCATGTGTTAATAAGAAATATGTATGATAATGGTTGCGGGTACCATTTAGTGGTACATGATATTCAGGTACGTTAAACCCCTAATACTTCGTTAATAATGCTATAAGCATGGATATGAAATGTGTATGATTCTGTTATGATTTTGGGGGTATATGGCATGATATCGAAATAATATGTTTATTGCATGGGTATATGGGTGATATTGATAAAGGGGAAGTGTTCCGGTGGTTTTTACCACATTATCCGGTGACTATGCCACATATTCTGTATTCGGTGACTTCTGTCACATATTATGTATCTGGTGACCTCGGTCACATATTATGATTCCGGTGACTTTGTCACAATTATCTGGTGGCCATGCCACAATTTATAAGGGCGATGTGCAGTTGACTGCAGCGACTGCCTTCGATGGTGTGTAGCGGATGGAGGGTCGATTTAGTAATCCCCACGGTGTGATTGGCAGGTACGGGTAGTGTGTAGCGGATGGATATCTAGGTGGGCTCGGGATTGCATTTCATTTTATATGTACATGTGATTATCTGATTTGCTATATTATGGGCTTATGGCTAAATGTGATTTAAATGGGCTTTATTGCTATGATCGATTGGGTTTTTAGTGTACTGTTGCACATTGAGTCTGTTGACTCACCCCTCGTGGGATATCTTTTTCAGGTGACACTTAGCGTGATGGACCGGGTCAGTGAGAACTACGTGGTGGCCATTGCTCAACTCAGTATATGGGTTTTCTTTTAATTAAACTTACTATGTTTTCTTTTATTATTTCGGGATTTATTTTGGGTTATGTTTTTGTAATAAGGCCATCATAAACTGTTTTATTTATACGTTTTAAATTTTTATTCTGCTACACTCAACTTCAACTAAATAATTATATATTTTTGACGAACACCTTAAATTGTTTTGACACCTAAATACCTATGGTTTTCAACTTAATAATAAGTTTTAAATTCAGTTCTTCTTTTGATATATAAATTTTCTAAAAACATAAAGTTAACGATTTAATAAGAAACAAACTTAAATCACAACCCGGTTTTCAACAAGATCGTACTTCAAATCTATTCTCTTACCACAAAATCACATGTTTTCCAAAATGACAAAACGAGTTTTTCTCAAGAAGCATACCAGATCTGATCGAGGCTTGTGGGCTGGGTTTGGGGTGTTTAAACTTGGTATCAGAGCCCAGTTTTAAACACTCGGCCTTGGGTTTTGAAGTCCACAACATTTTCAAAATTAAGCCCAAATGAGTTTTTGTGAAAAGTTTTGGTTAAACTGGTTTTTATGGAAGCATGGCACCCTAGTTCTCGGCCCAAGTCCGCCAAGTAAGTTCTTTTGTTGATAAATTGATGTGAGTATGTTAATGTATGATACTTTAGTTGATAAGCCTAAGGAAACTATACTTTAGAGACATGGACCCTAGGTATATATGTACTTTTACGGAAAAACCATTGATTAAAACTCTGTTGCATAAAATTTTCTTTAAACAAGAAAGTGAAAAGACTCTAATGCATAAAATTTTCGTAAAAAGAGATAAGACACGAAGTAGACATGAGTTCTAGGGGACGTGGTCGTCGTGGACGTGGTAGAGGCAGAATGGTTGTGTCGGAACCAGTTAGGTCTGGTCAAGGTTCCAAAAATGAAGCTTCGCCACCGGCTGTTGGGGCGGAATTTCAAGAGCAAACTGGAGGAGATGACGCAGTATCACAGGCTATGCTGCGAGTTCTAGAGAGAGTAGCGGGAGCTAGTATGGGTAATGGAGCTCGAAAGTTAGTAGCTGAGAGACTTAGATCCAATGGAGATGAGATTTTTAGGGGAGTATCTGGGGTAGCTCCGAATGTAGCGGAGTACTGGTTAGAGGCAGTCGAGAGGATCATGGACGATTTGGACTGCACTGCTGAGGAAAAGCTGAAAGGTGCTGTTTCGCTGCTTCGAGATGAGGCCTATCAGTGGTGGCTCACTGTCAAGAAGAGTATCCCTACGGATCGTGTGGATTGGGGGTATTTTAAGGTTAAGTTTGAAGGGAAATACGTTGGAGATAGCTACATCAGATCTCAGAGAAAGGCGTTTTTGAATTTAGTACAAGGAAATAAGTCGGTAGCTGCGTATGAATCGGAGTTTCTGCGGTTAAGTCGGTATGCTAGAGGGATTGTAGCTACTGATTATGAGCGGTGTGTTAGATTTGAGGATGGGTTGTGAGATGAGCTGCGAGTGTTGATTGCTCCGAATCGAGAGAGGGACTTTGCAGTCTTAGTGGATAGGGCGCGGATAGCTGAAGAAGTTAAGCGGACCGAGAGACAGAACCGGACAGAGGTCAGGATAAGAATAAGAGGAGCTATGGGTCTTCAGGGTCCTCCGGGAATTTTCAAAAGAGACCTAGAGTTGATGGGCCGCGAGGTCAGCAGGTTGCTACGGGAGGACAGTACCGTACTTGTGCTCAGTGTGGAAAGATGCACTCGGGTGAATGTTGGAAAAAGATAGGGGGATGTTTTAAGTGCGGGTCCAAGGACCATATGATTAAGGATTGTCCGATGGATACGGATAGGAACCGTCCAACAGGTCAGGGTTTTAATCAGGCTGGCAGAGGTGGACAGCAGCTGTTAAGGGGTCGTGGTTTGAATGGCAGAGGCAATGGTTCTGGTAGAGGTCGCGGAACTCCGGGCAGAGGTGGTGGTAACTCTAAGGCTAGACAGCCAGGTCTGGTATATGCGGTTCGTCGCAGGGAGGATAGCGATGCACCTGATGTCATAACAGGTATGTTCCTTATTTCTGGGTTACCCTTTATTGCTTTGATAGATATAGGGTCAACTCATTCATACATCGCTAGTGAAGTATCTGGAACTCTGCTTGTGAACTCTGAAACCGTACCTAGGAAGATGACTGTACTTAGTCCTTTAGGACAGACTGTAGTAGTAGATAAGCTCTTTAAGGAAGTGCCTTTAGAAGTTCAAGGGACGCAGTTTCCGGCTGACTTAATGGAGTTGCCATTCGGGGAATTTGATCTAATCTTAGGCATGGACTGGCTAGTGAAGTACCGTGCAAATGTGGACTGTGCTGCTAAGCGCATGTCATTGAGAACCTTTCACGATAAGGAAGTTATGGTGATGGGCGAGAGACGGAATTACTTGTCAAATGTAGTATCTGCCCTTAAGGTAGAAAAGATGGTTAGGAAAGGTTGTTTGGCTTTTCTTATGTTGGTCAGTGCCTTGGAGGCTAAGGAGGCAACTGTTGAAGGGGTCAGAACTGTAAGAGAATTTGTGGATGTCTTTCCGGAAGAACTTCCAGGATTGCCTCTAGATCAGGAGGTGGAATTTGGGATTGACTTGTTGCCTGGTACGGCGCCAGTATCTATCGCTCCGTACAGAATGGCACCGAAGAAGTTGCTTGAGCTAAGGCTCAAATCCAGGAGTTACTTGATCGTGGGTTTATCCGACCCAGTGTGTCTCCATGGGGAGCACCGGTCTTGTTCGTGAAGAAGACGGATGGGACTATGCGTATGTGCATAGACTATCGGCAGTTGAATAAGCTGACCATCAAGAATAAGTACCCTTTGCCAAGGATAGACGACTTGTTCGATCAGCTTAAGGGAGCGGCGGTATTCTCAAAGATAGATCTACGGTCAGGATATCATCAGCTGAAGGTGAAGGAAGCGAATATCCATAAGACAGCTTTCCGGACGAGATACGGGCATTATGAGTTCTTAGTAATGCCGTTCGGATTGACGAACGCCCCAGCTGCGTTCATGGAATTGATGAATCGGGTTTTCCAACCCTACTTGGATCTGTTTGTCATTGTGTTTATAGACGACATTCTAGTGTATTCCAAGTCCGAGGTAGAACATGAGGAGCATCTTCGGATAGTGTTGCAAGTGTTAAGGGAGAAGAAGCTCTATGCCACATTCAGCAAGTGTGAATTTTGGCTGAAGGAAGTTGCGTTCTTAGGGCATGTGGTGTCTGCAAAAGGGATAATGGTGGATCCTCGGAAGATTGAGGCAGTGTTGGATTGGAAACCACCTAAGTCTGTAGCTGAGGTTCGAAGTTTCTTGGGATTAGCAGGCTACTACAGAAGGTTTGTAGAGGGGTTTTCATCAATAGCTGCACCTTTAACAAAGTTGTTGAGAAAGGAGGTACCTTTCGTATGGGCAGATAAGCAGTAAAAGAGCTTTGAGAAGCTTAAGAAGGTTTTGACTGAAGCTCCGGTTTTGATTCAGCTTGAGGCAGGGAAGGATTTTGTGGTGTATTGTGATGCTTCACATACAGGATTAGGATGTGTTCTGATGCAAGACGGGAAAGTAGTCGCTTATGCATCTCGGCAATTAAGGCCACACGAGGTTAACTATCTGACGCATGACTTAGAGTTGGCAGCGGTAGTCTTTGCTCTTAAGGTATGGAGGCATTATCTGTATGGAGAAAAGTCAGTAATCTATACGGACCACAAGAGTCTGAAGTATCTGCTGACTCAGAAAGAGCTGAATCTGAGACAGCAAAGGTGGGTGGAGTTGTTGAAAGACTACGATTGTTCTATAGAGTATCACCCGGGCAAGGCGAATGTGGTGGCAGAGGCCCTAAGTCGGAAAGTATGTCAGATCTGAGGGCGATGTTTGCACATCTTAGCCTTTATGACGACAGAAGTTTGTTAGCAGAGTTGCAGGTAAAACTGACATGGTTGAGTCAGGTGAAAGAGAGGCAATTGGTAGATGATGATTTAAGTGCTAGACTACGGCAAGTACAGAATGGGGAATTGGAAGATTATGGTGTTAATAGCGATGGAGTGTTGTGTTTCAAGGGTAAGGTCTGTATGCCAAAGGATGAGGAGCTGAGGCGAAGGATTCTTCAGGAATCGCATAGTAGCCCTTATGCTATGCATCCTGGAGGAAGTAAGTTATATAGAGATCTACGGGATCAGTTTTGGTGGCCTGGTCTTAAGCGGGAAGTTACAGAATTTGTAGGGAAATGTTTAACGTGTCAGCAAGTTAAGGCTGAACACCAAGTTCCGTCAAGGTTGCTTTAGCCGATAAAGATTCCGCAGTGGAAGTGGGAGCGAATCACCATGGATTTTGTTAGTGGGCTTCCCCTTATGCCTACTAAGAAAGACTCGGTATGGGTGATAGTGGATCGATTGACGAAGTCTGCACATTTCATACCAGTGTGGGTTGATTACTCTTTACAGAAGTTGGCGAAGTTGTATGTGGTAGAGATTGTGAGGTTGCATGGAGTGCCCGTGTCGATTATTTCGGATAGGGATCCGAGGTTTACGTCTCGATTTTGGAAAGTATTACATCAGGCTTTGGGCACCAGGTTAGACTTCAGTACGGCATTTCATCCACAGTCAGACGGCCAGTCTGAGCGAGTAATCCAAGTGTTAGAGGATATGTTAAGGGGTTGTGTGATAGACTTCAGAGGAAGCTGGGAAGAGTTTTTGCCTTCAGCAGAGTTTGCATACAATAACAGTTATCAAGCCAGTATTCGGATGGCACCGTATGAAGCGCTATATGGACGGAAGTGTCGCACTCCTACGTGTTGGATAGAATTGAGGGAACGTCAAGTTTTGGGTCCAGAGATTGTGGCGGAATCTGAAGAAAAGGTTAAGGTAATTCGGGCTCGGTTAAAGGAGGCATCTGACAGGCAAAAGTCGTACGCAGATCTTAAGCGGAAGGAAATAGAGTTTGTTGTGGGAGATCAAGTATTTCTTAAAGTGTCGCCATGGAAGAAGGTGATGAGATTTGGTCGCAAGGGAAAGTTAAGTCCCAGGTTTATAGGACCTTATCGGGTTTTGAAAAGGGTTGGACCAGTGGCATATCAGTTAGAGTTGCCTTCGGAGTTGAAGCAAATGCACGATGTGTTCCATGTTTCGATGCTACGTCATTACCGATCGGATCCATCTCATGTAGTGCCAGTTGAAGAAGTGGAGCTAAGACCAGATTTGTCCTACGAGGAAGAGCCAATTCAGATTTTGGAACGGGATGTGAAGGTGTTACAGAGGAAATCAGTTCCTCTCGTCAAAGTGTTATGGCGTAACCATGGATTGGAAGAGGCTTCGTGGGAGCCTGAGGATGCAATTCGGCAACAATACCCTCACCTCTTTTAATCAGGTAAATTTCGAGGACGAAATTTTCTTTAAGGGGGTAGAATTGTAACATCCTAAAAATTTGAGTATCATCTTGTTGCTTGTGTTAGCTCGGGTATGATTTTATTGTGTTCCTAATATAGTCTTGTGAAGGCTTGGAATTATTCGGATCTAGAATAATTTTTAGTAGTGAGTATTTTAGTGAAGTGGATCAAGTGACCCTGATACTTAAGTTAATTTAAGTGTCTAAAATTAGCATAAGATGAGCAATTGGCAAGGTGGTGTTGGCGCATGAGTAGTTGCATGAGGAAAGAGGTTCGGATCCCTTGGCTAGCAATTAGATGACTTTTATTTTTTTTTATGCACTTGTATGACATGTGTCAGTCAAACTTTAATTAAGGTAAGGATTTCTATATTACTTGTTATATCGTTTTAGATGGACTATTAATCGATTTCGTTTTAGGGGACTCTATCTCTCGATCATTATTTTTTCCGTGAACGTAAGATTTTGGTGCAAACAAAATAGGTTCGAAAAGAGCGGTAAATAGTGTTTGGAAGAGGGGTGGTTCTGCTATACCCTCAAATTTCAAACGAAGGGCTGTGTCAGGAATCCGAGACTTTCCATCGGGTTGTGGACCCTCTGCCGGCGAAAATCGATTATTTGAAGTCGTACGTACCCCCGAGCCATTGTTTGTTCGTGGTTCTTCATCGGGTTATGAACCATCAATCGGAGAGAAATCGCATATAGTTGTTGTTCGCGATTCCGAGGGTAAGGATTTAGATTACCTATCATTTGTATAGTTTTATAAGTATTAGTGTTCTAATCAAGCGTGATAAATATTTAGGTATCGACGAGCGGGAAAGTATAGTTCTCACTGTTATCAGGTGTGTAGCCCTACACTAAATTTCCGATAGATTGATAGTATTAATGTTAGCATGTGTTAATAAGAAATATGTATGATAATGGTTGTGGGTACCATTCAGTGGTACATGATATTCAGGTACGTTAAACCCCTAATACTTCGTTAATAATGCTATAAGCATGGATATGAAATGTGTATGATTCTGTTATGATTTTAGGGGTATATGGCATGATATCGAAATAATATGTTTATTGCATGGGCATATGGGTGATATTGATAAAGGGGAAGTGTTCCGGTGGTTTTTACCACATTATCCGGTGACTATGTCACATATTCTGTATTCGGTGACTTCTGTCACATATTCTGTATTTCAGTCTCTAGGGTATCTACTATCACTAGTTATTCAAAGCTTATCACAATCATAATCTTACACAACCATCGGTTAGGGGTACTTACCTGGGCGGATTGGTGCCGGAGACTCGGTGCCATGCCTTTCAATCCATATAATTTCAAACAAAAACATTTAAAACCATATTTTAAAATATTTTGGGCCTCGGGCCCATAGCCGAGCCTTTGAACTTAGCTCTGATACCACAATTGTAACACCCCAAACCCGGTCAACACACCACGACCGAATCTGGCATGTCACAGAGGAAAACGTTTTGAAGAAAAAACAAGTTGCCTGTTAAATTTTAGCCAAAACTCTTTATATGTTTCATGTTTGTATAAATCAGGTGCATGATTAGTTGAAATTTCCATGTTACTTTGAAATCCCGAGAAAAGTTATTAAAAACTCATTTGTCGTTCCATACAATAGAAAACGTCCATGTTTGTTGAAACCCGAATGTATTAATCTTAGTTATTTAAAAACCGTGTGAATTTGAAATTGAGAAAAACTTTGAGTTTTGAGAAATCAATTAAATTATCTTTGTTATCAATCATGAATGCTGTTACCCGATGGTAATGATTAGAAAACTCGAAGCAAGGTAAATTTTGAAAACCTTGGTTATCAGGTTGTTAAAACAAAACAAGTAATTTACTTTGTCATAGTTGAAATCAAACCTAAAGCATATAAAATAATCCAAAATCATAATTTAAAGGCCTTATACAAACCCCAAATAAAAACCGAAATTTAAAATAAATACCCAAATCAAGTCCATCTAAAACCGAATGTATCTAACGCATGGCCACCTCGAGTCCACCCGGCTCCTCGTCTGCGATCTATGTTTCACCTGAAAAGATAAGGAAGAAGGTAAGTCACAAAGACTCAGTGCATAATTCCCCTCCCGGTTAATGCAGTATGCTTACACCAATCATAACCAAGCAAATATATCATGCCCCCAAACCTAGCCATCCATAACTCCGTTTCTACCCCGTGTGGTACCAAACCACTAGTGGTGCCAAACCACTGGTGACCCAAAGTCACTGATATCCAACAATAATGTGGTGCCAAACCACTGGTGACCTAAAGACACGAATAATCCATCTGTGGGGCCAACCCACGTTGTGATACCAAATCACTGGCGACAATCCCGTTATATCAAATGTGGGGCCAACCCACTGTGGTACTAAGCCACTGGGACGAGTCGCTATGAGGTGCCAAACCTCTGGTGACCCAAAGTCACAAATATCAATAATCCAAGTGTGGGGCCAACCCACGTTGTGATACCAACTCACTGGCGACAATCCCGTTATATCAACTGTGGGGCCAACCCACTGTGGTACTAAGCCACTGGGATGAGTCGCTATGAGGTGCCAAACCTCTGGTGACCCAAAGTCACGAAATCAACTGTGGAACCAAACCACTAGTGGTGCCAAACCACTGGTGACCCAAAGTCACGGATATCGATCTTCCCCCTCCTCTCATATCACCCATAGTAATGCAATACATGTATAAATCATGCCAACATACGTTAATATTAAAAATATCTTAAGCATAACATAAATCACAGTATCAAGCACCATATAACATAATCTTATTGAAACAGACTTACCCGAAATCCTTGCTCATACCCATAAAGGTATCATATCAAGATCTACACAGTTTTCGGCTTTTAACAAATTTAGGTTATTAACATATTTACTAAGCTATGAAGTGTGTAAGTTACAAACCTGTTACTAACGCAATCACTGAATCCCGAAGACCCAATCTACTGCACTAGATCCCCTTTTCCTACATTCGGCCAACACTTAGTTTATTAGCAAAAGCCATTCGGCTACACTAGCAAATCCCGAAGGGTGAGATAACGCATAACTAACACAATCCTCACCTTCCTGCCTTTCGAATGCTAACCACAACACAAGATATGCAAGACTGATCTTCCCCCTACAATCGGCCAACATCAAAACTTAATCTCAATAGCCTTCGGCTTTTCAAACAACTAAAAGAATGATTGAACCAACATGGATCTTACCACAGACTTGATGAAATCGATTGACAGAGAATAATAACCCCGCTCTACTGCTTCCAAAATCCCGAAGAACCTAGGAGATGATTAGAAACCTTGTTAACAAATGCTGAAATTCGGCTTTTGCTCCCATGAGAGTCGACAGAGAGAAGAGAAAAGAAATAAAAGAAATTCGGCCATGATTACTTACCCTCTTCAAAATCGATTAGAAAAGAACCCAAAGAAGACCTATGCCAGATTGCTATTCGGCCAAGATAAAACAAAAAGAAAGTAAGGGAAATTCGGCAAATGTTGAAAGAAGAGAACAAATGGGATTCGGCTAAAGAATGGAAAAAGAGAATGGGAGAAAGATAGATGATATTCGGCTTAGGCTTAAAGAAAAGGGATTAAGGGGTTTCGACAAAAAGCAAGAAAAGAAGAAGATGAAGTTTTGAGCAGTTATGAGAGAAAGAAAAGAGAAATGGGAGAGAAGAAGTTTCGGCCAAGCACCCTAATTGCGGAAAAGGAGAAAAGCAAGAAGATGTCAAGTGGGTTTCGGTTTCAAAGGAGAAAAAAAGTGTTTCCCAAATGGTTCTTGCGTGGATTCGGTTAAATGTTTTAGAGGGGAAAACGACAGGAACCTATGGTGGTGTCGGCTTTGCTTCAATATGGTGCACTAGGGAGAAATCAACAATTGCAAAAAGAAGGGTTTTGGTTTGCTTCTCAACCGATTGCACTTGTGCATTTGCTAGCTGAAAAATGCACCTCTAGGCACCTAAGGTAAATTCGGCACCCTCCCTTACTCAGCTTCCAAACTGAACACTCCTCCCCAACAGGAGTTCAAATTTCGGCAACTACCTCAAGCTCCTTCGGGCCACTAATTCAAAAGAGTTTGAATTCTCCAAGCTCCTAAATTTTCTCCTTGCCACCAATTCAAATTAATTTGACTCAATCAATGCTTATCTGACAGAGTTTGTGCTGAGCACAACTCTTTCCCCCTTGGCGTCAAAATAGTAAGCAGAAAATGGGGTTTCTGCTGCTCAAACCTGAGCTCTCCCTTCCCTGCATGTGGCGTCAATCTCAAGGCCCTAAGTGGCGCCTCCTTGCCACCTTACCAAGCCAATTCTTGTGCTTAAGTTCCCCACGAGTTACACTTAACCCCTAGCTCCTTCAGCTCCCTTTAACTAAAACTTAAAAATAAAAATTTTCCTACAGCTCGGGCCTACCCTTAGCTTATACCTAGATCTTAGAACACCCTAATTATTAACCCAACAATCCACACTCACGCAAAACAATTCAATCACAACAACCCCTATTTCAGGATGTTACATAAGACCACGTCTAGGACATTGGCATTGTATGAGCTTTCTGAGCTATCCGAGGATCCTGTTTGATTCCGAACGGTTCAACAGGCATTCCGAGAAATGAATGATTATATGAATGTGCATTCGAATTCCAGTACGTATGTATGTATATGAAATTTGGTAATGAAAGGTATGTATGTACATGATCATTTGATATGTGAGCTATATTACGGGATATATGATTATGAGCAAGTGAACATGATCAATTGAATTATAAAAGATATATGACTATTGATTGTGTTATACCATGAACCATATGTATGAAATGGTTTATAATTGCTTTATGTGATAAGTTTATTTGTATATGGCTTACTAAGCTTTTGAAAGGTTACTTTGTGTGTGTTTGCTTTGCTTTATAGTTTATTGAAGCTACTGAGAGCTCAAGGATCGTCGAGGATCATCACCATACTATCAAACTATATTTTGGTACCTTTTGAAAATGTACATATTGAAGTATGGCATGTATAGGCTAGAAATGTTAAGATATGTTTTAGGATATGTATATATATGTAGCCATGTGATATGGTTTGATAATGAATGTGATTATGGGTGAATATAGTTCATGTTATTTGATGTAAAAGTTGGTATGTTTGGATGTGCTCTTGAATGGCCAAAAGAGGTGGTCAATTTTGGCATGTTTTAGCTGATTTGAGTCAATATTTGATGCTTGTTTAATGCTTGTAGGAATGACCCAATATGGGTGGCAATTTGGCCTTGCAAATGGCCTATAATTGCCCACACGGTTGAACACACGGACGTGTGCCTTGATTGTGTCTTGCACTGTTTCAATTTGTAGTAAGTCAGACTTGCACACGGGCCAGACACACGGGCGTGTGACAGGCCGTGTGACCCAAGTCAGTACTGTACACGGGCCAGACACACGGGCTTGTGAAAGGCTGTGTGATTCAGGTCAATTTTGCACACGGATTGAGACAGGTCCAAGGCCCGGCCGTGTGAGGCACATGGCCTAGCCACACGGGCGTGTGCCCTATTTTGAAAGAAAAATTTCTAAGTTCCGTAAAGTTTCTGTATGAGGTCAGTTTAGTCAGAACCTTCTCTGAAGCATGTTCAAGAACTCGTAGACCTTCTAAAGGGACTATGTAGGTATGAATCATTATGAAATGATGTTGTATGATTGATGTTATGATATGAGTGTAAAATGTTTCGATATGTCCGGTAATGCCTCTTAACCTTGGTCCGGCGACGGATACGGGTTAGGGGTGTTACAAGTGTCATAAAGAGAGAATGTACTGGTGATAACATCGGGTGACGATGCATCTTCGTGAGCTTGAATAATGTAAGCTCTAGCAGGCGCTCTGGCCTCGAATCCCACAGCAGAGCCCCTTGTCGCTCCTTTACTACTTGTCACATTTTCCGTGTTTCGAGGTGGTCTTTCTCTAGCAGCTGTATTGCTTGATCTTGCACTCTTTCTCCGATAACTCAGGACAATCCCGAATAAAATGATCTGGCAAACCACATTTGAAACAAGCCCGGTCAATAATTCTACATTCACCAGGATGTCATCTTCTGCATCATTGACATTCAAGTCTATAGTTTCTCACACTGCCAACACTCGATATTGATGTAGCTTGAGCTTTAGGACTTGAGTATTGTTTTCCACGATCTCTATTTGAATATCCCATTGAAGCATTTGTGCGACTATACAAATCTCGTGATTTCTTTAACGAAGATTGATACGGTTTACTCATCGATCTTTTTCTTGAATCTCTAGCTTCGAAATCCGCCTTTCTCTTTTCTTTGCCAAGTTCTTCGGCTTTACAGGCTCTGTCAAAAAGTACAACAAATTCTTTCAACTTTAGAATACTGACTAGCAATCTGATATCCTCATTTAACCGATCATTAAACCTTTTACACATAATTTCTTCGGTTGAAACACATTCCTGAGCATATTTACTAAGTCTCAAGAATTCCTGTTCATATTCTGTCATAGACATACGACCCTGTTTCAACTCTAGAAACCCTTTTCATTTTTTATCAATGAACCATTGACTGATGTACTTCTTCTTGAACTCAGCTTGAAAGAATTCCCAGGTAACTCTTTCTCTCGGCATGACAGACACCAAAGTATTCCACCATTGATACGCAATGTCCCTCTAAAGTGATACGGCATATTTTAAACACTTTGCCAGCTTGCATGAAAGTTCATCAAACACCTGAATTGTATTTTCAAGCCAAAATTTAGCTCTCTTAGGATCGTCGTCAACATTAGCTCTAAACTCTTCGGCTTCATGTTTTCTAATCTTATCAACTGGCGATTTATTCAATCGTAAAAACTTTACACCTTGAGAGGTTACGAGAATCAGTTGGGGAATAGGTGGGGTGGAGGTTGTTAAGCAGCCGGATTTGCTCGAACAAATTTTGTACACCACTCCTTCATCATCTTAAAGAAGGCTTCTTTAGCCTCTCTTCCCTGGCTACCCGTTACGGGTCTCGATTCAGATTGTGCTACTGCATGAACGGAGGCAGCCATATTTCTTTCTACATCATCAGCTATAGCTCGATTGGGATCCATTTACTATACGAAAACACATTTTAAATTGTCAGGAGTCATCGTACTATCACAGTTTATATATATAGCATGTATAGCTAGACTCTTACATACGCTATATTAGTCCAAGAATCGACTAAATCGTAGCTCTGATACTACTAAATGTAACACCCCTCGCTGATATTCAATGCCGAAATAGGGTTACGGAGCATTACCAAACATATCACACATTTAAGCATACATTTTTCATACAATTAGTCAATTCAAATACAATTCATTCACAACCAATCATATTGTCCCAAATACGAGCCTACGAGGCCCAAAACATACATTCGGGGTGGTTCGGGACTAAATCGATAACTTTAGAAACTATTAGATCACTTAGAAAGTTTTCCCAAAAATAGGGGACACACGCCTGTGTGGCCCGGCCGTGTGTCTCACACGGCCAAAGACACGCCCGTGTCGCAGACCGTGTGGACATTGGAAATGGGAGCACATGTCGTGTCCCAGCCCATGTCCGACCCCATGTAACTCTCTGACTTGGGTGACACAGCTAACACACACGCCCGTGTGCCCTAAAAATGACCATACATGCCCGTGTACTAGGCCATGTGCTAGGCCGTGCCAAACTTGTAGGGTGTACTAACTTATGCCACATGGCCAAGTCAAATGCCCCTGTGTGAGGCCGTGTGAAGCATACTGACTTGGTTTCTAATTCAACACCAGGGGACACATGGCTGTGTACATGACCGTGTGTCACACATGGCTGAGGCATACGCCCGTGTGGACAAAAATAGGCTATTTACCAAGCCATTTTGCCAACAAAACTTGTGCACACCTACATCAACCCAATTGGCACCAAAACATAGCATAATCTAGCATTTAAATCAACCAATTCAAGTCTAATTCATGCATATTCTATACCACCTTTCTCAATACACACAAGTCACAAAATAGACAATACCATTTATACCAAAATCACATATACAATTCAACTAATTTTACACTTCCAAATAAGCATGTGTGCTCAATTTCATAAACATATATGTTCTCTAATTTCAACCATTTAGTATCCACCATATCTATATCCACAAGCTTCATAATATAAGCCATGCACACACGTATATATACATGATTCAAACATACCAAATAAGCCAACTCCTATGGCAATATACAAAACTAAACATTTAACATGTAAAAGCCATTTCAAATGACCAAAATCATTATCAACTCATAACCAAAATAGCCTTAATCCTATACATGTCATATAACCCAAACATAAACTCAAAAGTACCAAAGTGATAGTAGGATAGTGTGACGAAGTCTCCGACGATCTCCGAATCCGAGCTAGCTTTGAAATCACTATAAAACACGGTAAAATAAACAAAGTAAGCTCGTATGAAATAAACACAATCTATTCACAAATGCACAATTCAACAAATTGATTATATCAACATGTAACTCATATTAACTAACAAACCATTCATATATTCAATCATAAGATTAAACGTGTCTTTCACAAGTTTCTTCGATTTAAAGCTTACACGGTTCATGTACATACCTGTACCATCTTGTATAAATATCATATTCAACCACATCTTTCATTTACGCGTTGAACCATTCAGAATATTATCAGATACATGGGAAACTCACACCCTAAGTGCCACATATATAGTTAAAGCTATCTCAATCTCCTATCACATATATTGCTCACACTAGAGCTATCAATGGGCCTTCTCACACAAGCTGTCAGTCAAGACGTAGCTACACGGTGCTCCTCACACAAGCTGTCAAGTAATCGCAACACATGCCGGTATACTCAGCCACCGGTAGGACGTACAGGACCAGCACTCGGATCACATAATCACAATAACCCCTAATGGCATGTCATTTGTATCCGGTAGGACGTACAGGACCAGCACTCGGATCACATAATCACAATAACCCCTAATGGCATGTCATTTGTATCCTAATCTATTCCTAAGGTTCAATCGGGATTTTCACGTTTGTCGAATCATCGTCGAACATGTCCGTAGTCTCATATTCACAATTTATGCAATATCAATACATTTAAAATACATTTATAATGAAACTTATTACGTACGAACTTACCTCAGATGCAAAAAGGGCAAAACGAGTCGACTAATCCAAAATCTTGTTCTTTCCCCGATCTAAGCCAGTATTTCACTTTTCTTGATCTATATAATATCAAATTTAGCTTATTCAATCATCAATCTATTCAATTTAGTCCAAATAGACTTTAAATTCACTTTACACTTTTGCCCCTAATATTTCACATTTTTACAATTTAGTCCTTATCTCACAAAAACACAAATGCATGCAATTTAATACCAATCCATGCTAGCCAAATTTTCCTAGAACACATATCAGCCCATATTTTTCATTTACTTCATATTTTAATCATAAAGTTTCCACATTTCATAATATAATCCCTAATTTGCATTTTCACTAAAAATCACTTAACAAAACTTGTATAACTATCACCAAGCATTCATAATCCATCATTAAACATCAAAATACACACATATTCATCAATTGAAAAACCCTAAACCTTTAACAGTTTTGCAAATCAATCCCTGGGCTAGCTAGATCAACGACTCTGAAAACATAGAAATCATTAAAAACCGAGCAATAAAACACTTACATGCATGGATAGCTATGGTCGAATGCTTCAATCCCTTTCAATGGAGTTTTCAAGGTTAATTTTCAGTGGTTGAACACTTAGGAAGATGACCATTTGTTTCTTTATTATTTTACTAACATATATTTACCAATTTACTATATTAACCTTGGATATTAACCTTTAAAATTAATCTAACCATGCACATAAATGTCAACTCAATTAAAAAATGGCCTATTTACCACATAAGGACCTTCACTTTAATAAACCATAGAAATTAGATACCTTTAGCTAATAGAACACAAGTTTTACACTTTACGCTATTTAGTCCTTTTTATCAAATTAAGCACTTGAACGATAAAATTTCTTAATGAAAATTTCACACAAACATACTGTCGTGCTGTAAACATTAAAATAATAATAAAAATATTATTTTGGATTCAAATTTATGGTCTCGAAACCATTGTTCCTATTTAACAAAAAACAGGCTGTTACAACTTTGCTCTCGTTAACTGTTTTGGAGGTTGCGGCTCTTCACCATCGAACTTTAAGTTTACAGCTGGGTGCTTTGCCCGCACTAACTGTTCTGGAGGTCACAGCTGTTTGCCTGCAAATCTTAATTTTAAAGTTGGGAGCTTTGCTCTCGCTAACTGTTCTGGAGGTCGTGGCTCTTTTGCTTGCAAACCTTTAATTTTACAATTCATTAAACCTATCAAAACATCTGTATATTTATCCATTCATCAACCACTCACACCTAACCTATTTCCATACCAAACTTACCATATTTGACTACATTTATATCATTACCAATAGTTCATGACTACCTCAAAGCATAATCCATCTTGGCCACATTATAAACATACCAAATATGGTCATTCTAAACATGCATCAATTTAAACATATTAACAACCACCAACAAAGCATCAAAATACTATAAGTACCACAAATCCAAAGCAACATTACATGCCATAAACATCAACAACATTAGACATAAGTCCACCTATGCATGCCATTGTAACCATGACCAAAACATCAAAATCTACCGATATAATCGCTGGATAGTGTGATAGATCTCCAATTAGCTTCCAACCCGATTGAGCTTCTGGTAATTTGTAAAGTAAGAGAAAGATAACCACATAAGCAATGAATGCTTAGTAAGCTCGTAAAAACTTTAATCATAATATTCCATTTTAAATATGAACTTATAAGTCATAAATAAACCTATACCAATGCCTCAAGATTTATCAAACTATATAACTATCAACTTACAAATGAATAGGTTCATTAACATCCCAATTACTTTCCATTTATAGCATAATAAGGTCTTATAAGTTGAATTACATAATCATCAATATTTTCTTAAAACGATGAATCATTTCATTTACTTACTTACCATTCCATTTACTTAGCATAAGCTTAATTACATTATTAATTCATGAATTAGTGTATTTATTCGTGACATAAGTAAACTCACATATATCATAAGTAAATTCCTTTCTTACAAGTAAGTTCTTTAACTCAACAATCCTTTTTATTTCAACATATTTTGTCTCATCTATGAACTTATCATTTCAATATCTATTCTCACACATTTCATTTGCATAACACAAGACAAAAGCATAAACATCAACCATAACCACAAGCTAGTGCATTTAAACATAACTCTTTCACAACTTAACTAATAATCATTCTGTAATTCATCATTCATCTCAAACTTTCCTATAAACATATTATTCTGGAATCACTTACTTTCACTAAACAAGATTAAAGCTAAATGAATAAATTAATCATACCTGTTGTACGTTTACGAAGCACTTATAAGCTTAGTATTGGAATGATTCACCATATGCTTCTTGTACTATAATAATTCAATCCAAACTCATTCATATATGTATATATACATATATCTTTAACCGAATAATCATTAATATAAAGATACTCACATATGATTAAGTAATTCATTAAACATTTAACATTTACTTAACTATACGTTAACCTTTAACATTAAAATAATTTGTAAATTCCATTCACAGTTAGCCTGATGAACTAGTAACTTGATTCGGATACTCGGGTAACTACACTACACCAAAGGCATCGTAGATACATAATAGGGGCACTGAAGTGCTAACAGGGGCACCGAAGTGCAAATCTTGTACAAGCTCACATTCTAACCCTATTGACATGCCAATTGTATCCTAGTAGTTACTACATTCAATCGGACATTTCATATAATCCATTACCTTTATACATATTTATTAATCAAGGGCACTTCATTGTTCCCGTACACATAATATAATATCAATACATATATTCACTTGTCAATGTGCCATCACAAAGATTGTCATCATCCATTATTCACTTTCATACTTCTCAATACACATACTGTAACAATTCAAAATCATTCCAAAATCACATATATCATATTTCATAAATATTCAATATTTTTCTAATAAATCCTTTCTCACCTTATATTTAGTTTTAATATTTCAAGTTCTAACTCACAATTTAAACATCATATATAAGTATATTCATTCATAAATTAGTAACAACATTATATATATAGGTATGTACAATTCTATATCTACGAACTTACCTGGCTAAATTAAAGAAATAACTAAGTACAGGGGCTATTTGGTAATTTTCTTTTCTTCTCGATTTTCCACTCGTCCTTGATCTAAATTAAGAATTTCATTTAATTTATTAATTTAGATAGTAAAACAATTTATTTTTTACAATTTAGTCATTTTTACATTTTTACTAAATTGCCCCTAACATTATACTTTTATTCAATTTAGCCCATGAACCTAAAATATGCAAATTAACCATTTTTATTGCAAACCCATGCCAACTGAGTATTGATAGCATCCATTTCAGCCCATTTTTGCAACAATTTTGGACTTAAACTATTGCTATTTCAATAATTTAGTTCCTAATCGGTAAATTCATCAAAATTCATTTAACAAAATACATTTAAATACTAACTAACACATAAAATTCATCATTTAACATATAAATTCACAAAGATTCATCAATGGAAACATTCAAAATCTTTAATAGTTTCAAAAACAAAGACACAAGTTAGCTGGACCTAGTTGCAACGATCTTAAAAACATAAAAATTATTAGAAACGGGTGAAAAATGACTTACCATGCATGCATTAAAGCATGGCCCAACCTTGGTTCTTCTTACCGTGGTGTTTCAGTGTTGAACAACATAAATGAAGGAGAAAACTCTTGTTTTCTTATTCAATTAACTTTTGTTTCTTTCATTTATCTTTATCTTTTAATAATAATATTATATCATATAAATCACATATAAAATTAAAAGAAAATAAAAATTTAACTGTCCACCAACTTAAGAATGAGTAATTTACCCATTAAGACCATAATCAATTAACACCTTTAAACTAACAGCGATTGAGATTTTCAGCTTTTATGATTTAGTCCTTTTTGCTTAATTAATTATCCAAACATTAAAGTTTCTTAATGAAACTTTAATACAACCTTAATAACACTCCATAATATTTATAAAAGTATTTACTGCTCAGTTTATAAAAATGAGGTACCGATACCTCATTTTTTAAAACCACTTAACTTTAGGGTCTTACCACTTGAACTTAATTAATCGTTTATATAACATAAATTACCAAATAAAAAACCTTTTTAAAACCATAATTGACTCGTAAATATTAAATAATAATATTTATGAACTTACGTGTTGGATTTGTGGCCCCGAAACCACTATTTTTTATCTGTACAAAATTTCATGAACTTCACTTGGAATCGTGTGCCGTTGTCTGTGATAACAGTGCGAGGTATCCCAAACTTATAGAATATCGTCTTTCACATAAATGACTCTAGTTGACTCTCTATTATGGTTGCCAAAGCCTCTGCCTCGATCCATTTGGTAAAGTAGTCAATAACCAGTATAATGAACTTTATATACGTCGTGGCTATGGGGAATGGTCCGAGGATGTCGACCCCTCATGTCACAAAAGTCAAGGCCCTATCATGATTTGAAGAGGTTCTGTTGGTTATCACTGTATTCTGACATTTCTTTGGGTTACATTTGAGGACCATGCGTTAATCATCTTTATAGATAGTAGGCCAATAATATCATTGTCTAAGTATTTTCTGTGCTAGCAACCTACCTCCTAGGTGGCCACTGCAAATGCCCTCATGCATTTCTCTAATGATATACTCAGTTTTCGATAGAGAAAGACATCGCAGCAGTGGGTGTGAAAACCCTTTTCTGTATAGCACACCTCTAGGAGTGTGTATCGTGCTGCCTTGCATTTCTGTTTTGCTAGCTCTTTTTAGCTTTGGCTTCTCTCTTTACCCTGCAACATGTATCCACGTTTCTTCCTGGGTTGTGGAGAGCAATTAGGGAACATCATAGCTCGACGCTTCCTTATGTTTGAGCAGGATTTTTCCTTTCTGCTCAATGGTGGTGGAGGATGCTAACTTTGACAGAGCATCCATGAACATGTTGTCGTTCCTTGGGAGCTATCTGATTTCAGCCTTGTCAAATCCCTTCTGTAATTATATTGCTATTGTATGATATCATTTTAGTGTGGGTTCTTTGACCTCATCCTCATCGTGTATTTGCTATTCCACGAGCTATGAACTACCTTGTATGGTCAAGTTCCCAACACAAGCTTCGCCTGTGGGAGTACATTTAACCTGTGCACTATTACCCGTGGATCCAAGCCTAGCATATCCATTGTTGACCATGCAAAGACGTTTGAATTCCCCCTCAGGCACTCGACCAGTAAAATCTTTTCTTCTCCGTTTAGCACTAATGAAATTGTAGCTATTCTTTCTTTATTGTCACAGAATATAGGTAGGGTCTCCGTGTACTCCACTACTTTGAGTTTTGTATCCCGATGTTCTTCCCTTACATCTAGGTCATCCAAGTTAATGGCTTTTCTTGGCAAGCTTTGCCTCTCGGTCGAAGGCTGCCTTGCATGTCTCACAGATAGTATGTGACATCGCTTTGCTATGCATTGGTCCGATCACAAGAATCTGATACCAATACTTGTTGGGAACTTGATCTTCTTACAATAGGTTACCATCACCATTTTTCTATTCGTATGATTGGTCTACCACAAATGGTGTTATATGCCATCGGATGATCGACCACATAGAACTAGACATATTATGTAGTTGTGTGTTCACCATCGCCCGAAGTGATCGACAATGTGATAGTGCCCCATACTTCGACAGGATGGTTCGTGAAGCTGTACAAAGGGTTGGTTGTAGATAAAGATTGCTTTTTTAAGCCCATTTTCTTGTATGCTCTACAAGATAGGCCTTCTATTGTGCTGCTATTATCGACAAGTATCCTCTTGACTTTGAACCACCATTAGGTCATTCCCATCTTCATTGCGGATTAACTCATCGTCATCACTTCTGAACTCCACATTCCACTGTTCTTCATGTCGTGGTTTCTCCACGGTATTATGCGACATCACACCGCCCATGTGAGCTCACCTCTTTGTGCTTGACTGCATCCAGTTGTCGCTTGTGCCTACTATTACATTAATGGTTCCTCACACCATTTGCTTTCCCTTGGGGTTCGATCCCTGTGAGCTCTAGCACAGTTGTGGACCTCCTTTTTTTTATGAACTCAACAAGTTCTCCATTCTAGGTAGCATCTTCTATGGCATCCTTTAACATGAAACAGTCTTCAATCTTATGTCCCATATCATCATGGAAGGCACACCAGTCTTTGGAATTCATCCTTCTGTCGGTACTTCACATCGGGGGTAGTCTTTAGTCTTCTGACCCGCAAGGGCTAGTTGCTAGGGGATTGCGTAGCACGTTGTCCTTCTCTGTTCTTCGATTATCTCACCTCCCTTTGGAAACTAACTCGTGAAGCCCTCTTGATCTCCTCCACCTCCACAAAATTATGAGCCCATTTGTATAGGTTAGCTAGGCTGTGCGGCCTGTTGTCCATGAACGAGTATTGTACGTTCTGCACCCCCATGATGAAGGCATCTATTGCCCACTGGTCTTCTAAGTTCTTTGTGTTAAGTGTAGCTACGGGGAACCTCTTTATATAGTCCTGGAGGGACTCACCCTCTCATTGTTTCACTGATATCAGCCCCATGGGTGTATTTATGATTGCTCGGTAGGCCCGGAATCTTCCCAAAGGCATTTACCCTAGCTGTGAGAAGTTGTGAACTGAGCCTTGTGGAAGGAAAAGATACCAGTCCTTGGCGCTTGCTTTTAATGTCATAGAAAAGGCTTTGCATTTGGCAGCGTCTGATGCTCCCAGCATGTTCATGTAGTAGTTAGGGCTCGTGGATCTCTTCTTCCTTCAAAATGTCCTTAGGTAATTTCAAGTCACAAGGCAGGCATACTTTCACGATTTCGGGGGGTAGTGGGTTGTTAGAACAGAACAACTAGTCCATGTCCTACAACTCTAGATGCAGGGCCCACACGTTGCAATGAATCTCATCCATCTCATTTAGCCACTCCTTCACCTGAGTGCTCGGGGCTTTATCTTGGGTGGTAGCATTTCCTTGTGATCCTGAGTTATCAGCACGTGCCTTTCGATGTAGTTCCTCATTCTGCCTTAGCAACTCCTGTTGAAAGGCTTGTTGTTCTACAAACTGCGCTTCTTATGCTGCCATCTACACCATCATTAACTCCATCTGCTCATAGAGGGCCTAGAGTTGTGGTGGGGGTGGTTCTTGGTCGAGGGAAGGGATTCCCTGACCAGAGGAGGCATTAAGGTCCAGGGAAAGAGAAGGCCCCCGATAGATCGCATTTCAAGGTTTTTGAGCCTGTCAGTGAACCAAGCGGCAAACAAGTTTGTTTCATCATGTCGGGGGTCAGGACCTGATGTTTCTACTTGAATGGAGAAGGGGATGAAGGGAGAGGTCTCGTCAGGGTGAGTCATTTTTTATTTAGGTTGAAGAGAACTGAATCAAACTTAGACAAAATCTGAATGTTCCACGCTCATCACACCAGTTGTTGAGTAATATACTCATGTATCTTATTAAGGGGAACACATAGGGTATTTATATACATTCCTACTATTCCTACTACTACTATTACAACTCACAATAGGGCCAACTATTTTTTCTTGGCCTTTAGGCAAAGGGCACTAACATTCCCTGTCCCTGGTGTTGACATTCTTTAGGCCTCCTTTGGTTTATTGGACGCTTGCCCGTAGGGCACGTTGTAACAGCTCGTTTTTAATCAAATCAGAACAGTGGCTTCGGGACCACAAATCCAAGCTTGAAATATTTAATTTATTATTAGTTTGAGTTTTATAGCACGATAGTATGATTGTATGAAATTTTTGTTAAGAAATTTTATCGTTTGAATACTTAATTCGATAAAAAGGACTAAATCGCGTAAAGTGTAAAAGTTGTGTTTTAATAGCTGAAGGAGTCCAATAGTTATAGAACTTAAAAGTGGAAGTCCTTATGTGGTAATTAGACCATTAGTGTGCTAGTGGACATTTATGAGTTTAGTTTTATGGAAATTATTAAGATTTTTAAAGGGTATAAAGGTAAATTAGTAATTAATGACAAAAAATAACTACAATCAAAAGTACCATCTTCTTCATTTCACCAAAGTTCAGCTCAAATTCACCATAGGAAGAGAGCTTAGGTTCGGTCAAGACATTTTCATGCATGTAAGTGCAATTTTGCTCAGTTTTTAATGATTTCTATGTTTTTGGAATCGTTGTAGCTTAATCTAGCTAGCCCAGGGACTAATTTGCAAAACTGTTAAAAGTGTAGGGTTTTACCATTGATGAACGTGTATGTGTTTTGATGTTTGAGGATAGAAAATGAATGGTTGTTATTAGATAAACAAGTTTTGTAAACTGATTTTGGTTGAAAATGTTAAATAGGGATTTCTTTGTAAAGTGTTAAAATTATGTGGCGAAATGTGTGAAATAATGAAATGTATGGGCTGCTAAGGGTCTATATAAAATTTGGCTAGCATGGGTGTGGGCTAAATTGCATGAATTTTTGCATTTTTATGAGCTAAGGACTAAATTGTAAAGAAGTTAAAATATTAGGGGAAAATAGTAATTTTACCATAATATGTATTTTGAGCTAAATTGAATAGAATGAAATCTAAATGGATTGAATTGGATTATTTAGATCAAGTTAAGCCTCGTACGGAACTAGATCGAGGGAAAGATAAAGTTTTGGACTAGTTAATCCTATTATGTCGTTTTTGTGATCGAGGTAAGTTTGTATGTTTAATAAGCATTAACTTATACGTATTTGAATGCTTAATTGTTATAATTGATATGATATGACACTACAGAAATTCTTGACAAGTTATTGGCAATGTATAAATCCCGATTGAACATTAGGAATAGATAGGATACAAATGACATGTCATTAGGGGTTACCGTATTTTTGGTGTTGGTCCATACGTTTTACCAGTGGCTGAGTTTTTCGGCATGTGTTGCGGTTACTCGTCAGCCTATGTGAGCAGCACCGTGTAGCTACATCTTGACCGTCAGCTTGTGTGAGCAGATCCAGTGATAGCTCTAGATGAGCATTTACATATGAGATATGAGATTGAGATGGTTTCGACCATGTATTGGCACTTAGGGTGTGAGATTCTTGAGTATCCAATATTATTCCAAATGGTTCAACGGGTAAGTTGATGATATGGAATGGTAAGTGATTGATACGTGTATCAGTGCTGGTATGTACGTAAATCATATAAGTATTGAATCCTGAGTTTCATGCTTAACTATGTGAATGAATATATGTTAGCCTTGTGATTAAATGGAGTTGTTGTATATTATGTTATATTACTTAAATTGTGGATGAATGGTAAATTATACTTATTAGTCATATGAGCTTACTAAGCTTAATAGCTTACTCTGTTTACTTTTCCTTGTTTTATAGTGATTTTGAAGCTTGCTCTGATTGGGAGTTGTCGAAGATCTTATCACACTATCTAGCAGTTGTTTTGGTACTTTTGAACTTGTGTTCTTGGTGATGTGAGCATGGCCAGGAGCTTGTCCAAGTTGAGCAAGGTCTACGTGAGGCTGTTCAATATTTTTACGAATTGAGCTCAAGCTAAACAGCTTGAAGAAGCCAATTCCGCTTTGATCATTCAACTTTGGAGTAAAAACCGGCTCGATGATGATGGAAAACTTCAGGCCAGCACTTTAAACAATCCTTGCACCTTAGTGCAAGCTGACTTTAGCTCAACTTCAGCTCCGCAAGCTCCGTCCAGCTCGAATTAGCTCACTTGAGCTTATTTAAGCTCGTTTGAGCTCAACAAAGTTTATTTTCATCTCGTATTTTTAATCATTCAAATAAATTAAATACTTGAGTTATTTTAATTAATTTGCTACAGCTTATAGCCGAATTCCCTAGCTCAATCAGTTCATTAATTGTTGTCACTTAGTTTGAGCTAGCCGAATTCAATTTGTTAGCTAAGTTACCATTAATTATGTCTTAATTTAATTAGTATGCTTATTAATATGTCTTGATCTTAGTTTAGCCAAATATACATTTAAATTTAATGAGTTCATTGTGTTTGTAGGTTGGCCAAATTCATGAAGCACCAATTAATACAAGTTCATGAATGGTTCAATGCACCGAATGGGAACATGCATGTATGGCTGGGTTCATGGATGGTGGCTCAACCATTGGTTTCCTCAAGGTGTTTATTCGGCCAAGAGACACCTACCTTTTTTAATTTCCCAAGCTGACCGATTGTCTCCCAATGCTTCATCAAGCCATTCACACCAATGTGTTCACACCTAGTGTCCATTCGGCTAGAGTGTTCACATGCAAGAGGCTTTTCAAGGCTGGCTTTTCACACCTTAATTGGTTGTTCAAGACCTCTCTTTAAGGCTCATACCCATTCGGCCAGACAACACCAAATTAATGCTCCAATTAAGCTCATGGCCAAACCTAGACAAGTGCATTGCACTCTTCAAGCTTCCAAGTACATCCAAGCTGATTTGTTTAATCAAGAAGCTATCCATTGGTGCTCCATTCAGCTGAACCTAGACTTAGCATTTTAATAGTTTATTCTAGATTATTCTAGTAAATTCATAGTCAAATTTCTTAGCGTTTAAGTTTGTAATTTTGTCCATTCGGCTATCCTAAGTTAGGCAATAAATACATAGACTTTTTCCATTTTTATTATATAAACATTGTGTTCTTAAGTGAGGTTTCTTTCTCTCAAATTTC
Source organism: Gossypium australe (assembly GCA_005393395.2). Taxonomy (NCBI): domain Eukaryota; kingdom Viridiplantae; phylum Streptophyta; class Magnoliopsida; order Malvales; family Malvaceae; genus Gossypium; species Gossypium australe. The sequence goes on from CM016615.1 coordinate 57,832,470, forward strand.
ATACTGTGACTTATCTAGCTTGCTAGTGGCATCTATCGAACTTGTTTCTTGAACTTATCACCTTCATTGGTGTGGCGTTCACCTATCCATCTACCAATCCATCCGACTACCTTAACAATATAAGAATCGGGGTGACACTGTTCTATAGTGTTGAATTATTCTTGACGTTAAGTTTGTTTTTCCATTCCACCCAACATTTCGAATTTCACCTATCTTTAATTTATTGCTAAACCGAACCTATTTCATTCATAACCTATCCTTATCTTTTTGTTAAACTTCTGTTTTACCTTAGCCAAAATTAACCCTTTTCAATGTTACAAACAATCTTCTCGTCGATGATCTAGCACTTAAGTGAATCGATTCTTCAACACCGAGCCAGATCACATCATTTGGTATCAAAGCTTGTAAAACGAGGAGCGCCGGTGTTCTTATTCATCCCGGAATAGTTTGTAAAAACAAAGTTTGAATTAAAAAAATAAGTTGTGTTCAAGTTTCTTATATTCAACATATTGTTGTAATAAAAAAAAATTCGAGTAAAAAAAGTGAAGTGTTGAAAGTCTTTTGTATTCATCCTTTTCTACTCCCGATCGAGAAAAGTGTTGTTTTTCTATCTACTTTGTAACATCCGGGAATTTGGGGTTTTGCATTTAGTATGTTTCTATGTGTTGGTATGCTCTATCTATTAATTTCGTATGTTTGGGGTCCCTGGGAAGGCTCGGGGTTAAGCCGAAGCTGGCGAAAATTTCAATTTTAGGTACTTTGGGGGAAAGCTAGCTGCGTCAAGCTTCAAGAATCATTGTTTGTATTTGTTGACACAAGAATTGTAGTGGTAAAGTGGCAAGAGGACGCCACTTAGGGTGTAGGTAAGTGGCGTCACAAAGGGGCATAGGGGAAGGGGTTCGAGTCGCATGGATTGCTTTTTGGAGTTTTTTTTTTTTTGTGGGGATGAAAAGGAGGTGGGTTCGGTTTGGACTCTGACGAGTGGGTGTTGAACAAGTCAAATTATTTGAATATAAGGCCATGAGAGAAAGATGGAGTTGGAATCATTCAAACTGATTTCAAATATGGGATGGAGAGAAAACGGGGGAGAAAATTGTGGGATATGGAGAGAGGGAGAGTGGTGGCCGAATTGAGAAAAGGTGGGGTAGGCATGTGCGGTTTAAGGTTGGAGCTAGGGGGCCGAACCTTCTTTTGTTTGGTCAATAGGTTTTGCACTTTCGGTAAATTGGAGGAAGTGCCAAATTTTGTTTTCCAAATAGGTGCCTGGGGTTTTCTTTTCTTATTTTGGTTTTTAGATCGTTCTCTTTCATTTTTGGGGTCATTGCCGAATCACCTAGCCAATTCTTCTTCCTCCATATCGTTTCTTTTATGCCAATCAAGGTTTCTTCCATTTCCCTTCTCTTGACCGAAATCACCCTTTGGGACTCTCACCTTTTCGGCGTTCATTCATTCTTCTTTCCACTAAAATCTGAAACCTTAACCCTCTCTCTTTCTTTTGTTCATCTTATATGTCATATTCCCTTGACCGAACCTTCCTATCACCCTTTCCATTTCATCATTTTTCCTCATTTGTTTCTTCTTAGCTGAATCCTCATCTCATACCCTCGGGATTCATCTTTTGTTTTATCATCTACTCAAAGCCGAAACTCGCTCCTCTTCCTTCTCTCTGAGTGTTATCTTATTTTTCTTGTTAGCCGAATCTCTCTGGTGTGTTTATACCTCTTCATTCGTTCTTGTCTCAGTGGATTGCCGTTACTCATTCCCCTAATTCTCTCAATTCGGTTTCTTCTTGGTTGGTGGTAAGCGTCTTCTTCTTTTTCGATTCTTTCTTGTTCTCTTGCTGGTTGTTAAACCGAAAGCATTAATCTTGTACTGTGGTGCATTGGCCAAATGTAGGGGGCCTTGTTTTCATATTCTTTCTCCATCTGGCCAGTGTTTGGAAGGTCTTTGGGGGATAATCGGATTCGATCGATCAAGGTAAGGGGGTTCATACCATTCGTTTGGCCGAAAGGCCACTCCTTCTAATATATACCTTTGAGGGCCGATTTTTAATGTGGAGATTGTGTAGGGACTCAGCCGATTTCTTGATCCAAGCCTGAAGCTTTCGGCTTCTGTCGATTTAGGTAGGAAACCTCTTCATTTTGAGCGTATATTCTTATTTCATCGGCTTCAATGCCTTAACTCGGTCTTCCGACCAAGATCTTTTTCATGGAATCGAATACCGGCCAAGCAAAGGAGGGGGTTGGACTCGTAGTCCCTACACCTAAGTTCAAAAAATGTGCGGTGTCAGCAATTCGAGACTTTCCACCGGGTTGTGGGCCGGCTTCGGAACGGGATAGGCAGATCGCTGTGATCTCTGCGAGTGAGGGTGTCAGCGAAATCGATAGCTTAGTTCTTCGTGTTTACAGGTGTGTAATTACCACACTTTTCTTTATTTGTGTAAAACGTTTGTGGTATGTTTGGAAGCCAAAATCTCGGTAATGGCTATTGGGTTACCCATGAAGAGTAAAATCATAACCCCAGGTTAGTTGTTCTTCGATTAAGCCTTATATTCATTGTCGATAGCATGATTTGTGCTCTAAATAATGGTTGTATGATATTATATGATATGTTTGTTATACTATGTTAGCATGTGCATGGGATCTGGGAAATGATAATGATGTGAAGGGGAAGTGTATATCGGTGACACTGTCACATAATTTGATAGCTCAGTGCCTCATTACATATCGGTGACTTGGTCACATAACTATCGGTGGCTAGTCCACATTATATCGGTTTTGAGCAGCATGACTGTTAGCATGACTGCCAAAGAGGAGTGTAGAGGATGGAGGGTTGATTGTAGAAATCCCCACAGGAGTGTTGAGGATAGATATATGGAGCGGAGTGTAGAGGATGGAACATTAGGATGGGTTGGGTTATCACATTGATTACTTTGATATGCTATAATGATTGGGCTTTCGGCCGATTATGATATGGGGCTTAGGCCCATTTGAGGTTTATTTGGACTAATTGCAGAATGAGTCTTGTGACTCACTCTATTTGTATAAACATTTGCAGGTGATTCTTAGTTCAGTGGATTGGGTCGGAATGGACTCGAGGTAGCCATGCACGGGTTTTGTTTAATTAAAACTTTGCTTTATTTATCGTTTTCTACTTTTGGGGACTATTGATTTGTAGTAAGGCCACTATTAACTTGATTTAAATTTTCAGCTTTAAATTTTGGAAGTTATAAAAATGGATTAATTGATAAGACACATTACTTTCAAAAGCAAACAAAAGTTTTCTTACAACCTAATTTACGATTTCATAAATGGACTATGGCGACAAATTACTACTTTAAACTGATATATATATATATATATATATATATATATGTATGTATCAATATGTGATTATATCAATATGCAATTTCATATGCCACCTAAACACAATTCTGGTAAAAATGAGTTTTTTTTTTAAACGAACTACTAATATGGAGTTTCAAAAGCATGTCAATAACGTAAAGTTTTTCGGAAGTTCGAGAAGTTTTATAAAAACTTTTTACTGGCATGCCAGATCCGATCGTGGTGTTTGGGCCGGGTTTGGGGTGTTACAATTTGGTATCAGAGCCAGGTTTTTAAAGCTCGGCCTTGGGTTCGGGTTCAAAACATTTTCGAAATTTTGGGTTTAAGATGGTTTAGAAAAAAATACATATGTACATATTTTTCGAAAGTATGACACCCGAGTCTCCGGCACCAAGTCCATACTGTAAGTATTTCTGACTGCATTGGGTGAACTGCATGAAATAGATGTAATATCATAAAACTAGGTATACATGTGATATGCGGAAAACAACTTAAAATTCTAATATCATAAAACTACTCTTTAGTAAACAGTAAGAAGAAATGCTAATACATAAAATTTGTAAAACAAATTAAGACGAAACGATAGTCATAAGTGCTAGAGGATGTGGACGTGTTGCATGCGGCCATGGTAGAGGTCGGGGTGCTGAGGCTGAGTTCTCAGAAGCAAGCATGAGCCTGAGGGTGAAGCGCCGGCATCACCTGTGGCTGAAGCAGGATCTCAAGATAGAACTGGTGGGGAAGATGCCCTGTCGCAAGCAATGCTGCGTGTGTTGGAGCGAGTTACGGGGGCAAGCACTGGGACAGTATCTCGAAAGTCCATTCCTGAGCGACTTCGAGCAAACAGAGCTTAGATGTTTAGGGGTATCTCTGGTGTGGCCCCAAATGGGGTTGAATATTGGCTAGAGGCAGTCGAGAGAATTATGGATGATCTAGACTGCGTGGTAGAGGAAAAACTGAAAGGAGCGGTGTCTCTTCTTCGGGACGAGGCATATCAATGGTGGCTCACAACTAGAGAGGGTACTTCCTCGGATCGTATTGACTGGGATTTCTTTAAAACTGCATTTCAAAGGAAATATGTTGGGGCAAGCTATGTGGATGCTCAGAGGAAAGCATTTATGAATCTGGTGCAATGGGGTAAATATGTGGCTGAGTACGAAGCGGAATTTCTGCGGTTGAGTTGTTACGCCCAAGGGATAGTTGCAACTGATTATGAACGTTACGTGTGGTTCGAAGATGGGCTGCGAAACAAGTTGGGAGTGTTGATAGCTCCGCAGCGGAAGAGGGATTTTGTTATCCTGGTGGAAAAGGCTAAAATAGCCGAGGAGGTAAAGCGGACTGAGAGGAAAAATAGGGACACGGATAGAGGTAAAAATAAGAGGAGTTATGGATCGTCAGGGTCATCTGTGGGGTTTCAGGAGAGGCCTAGGTTTGATGGGCCAGCTTGAGTTCCGGCGCCTATCATGGTGGGTCAGTTTCGTCCATGTGCTCAGTGTGGGAGATCACATGTAGGAGAGTGATGGGGAAGAGATAGGGGATGTTTCAAGTATGGGTCAAAGAATCATCTAATAAGGAATTGTCCGCAAGAAATGACCAGGGCACGGACGGTGGGTCAAGGTTATGTGCAGCCAGAAAGGGGTGGACAGCAGATGCTGAGGGGTCGTGGTCTGATCAGAGAAGGGAATGGTTCAGGACGGGGTCGTGGAGCATCGGGCAGGGGTGCCAGTGATACATATGCAAGACAGTCGGGTTTAGTCTATGCAGCACAGCGGCAGGAGGATGGCGACACACCGGACGTCATAACTGGTACATTTCTTATAGCTGATAAGCCATTTCTTGCTTTGATTGATATTGGATCAACCCACTCTTATGTTCCTAGCACTGTATCTAAAACTTTAAGTATAGAATCTGAAATAGCTGTTAGAGAGATGACTGTGGTTATCCCTTTAGGACAATCCATGGTAGTGAACAAATTGTTTAGGGACGTGCCTTTAGAAATTCAAGGAGTTTTGTTTCTGGCTGACTTGATGGAATTACCATTCAGGGAGTTTGATCTCATCTTAGGCATGGATTGGTTGGTTAAACATCGGGCTAAGTTGGATTGCGCGACTAAGCGAATGGTGTTGAGTACTCCAGAGGGCGAAGAGGTGGTTGTGATAGGAGAAAGAAGGAATTATTTGGCTAACGTGATTTCCGCATTAAGAGCCGTTAAGATGGTTCGAAAAGGGTGCAAGGCATTCCTAGCTTTTATCAGTGCATTGGATGCAAAGGAGGAGACTGTTAGTGATGTTAGAACAGTAAAGGAGTTCGTGGATGTTTTTCTTGAGGAACTTCGAGGGTTGCCTCCGGATCGTGAAGTGGAGTTTGGAATTGAGCTAATTCTGGGTACAGCTCATGTGTCCATCACCCCTTATAGGATGGCATCGAAGGAGCTGGTAGAAGTTAAAGCTCAGATCCAGGAGTTGCTGGATTGTGGTTTTATTCGACCAAGTGTATCTCCGTGGGGTGTGCCGGTGCTATTCGTGAAGAAAAAGGACGGGTCGATGCGTATGTGCATTGACTACCGTCAGTTGAATAAGTTGATGATCAAGACCAAATACCTGCTGTCGAGGATTGACGATTTTTTCGATCAACTTAAGGGGGCTTCAGTCTTCTCGAAGATAGATTTGAGGTCAGGATATCATCAGCTTAAGGTCAAGGAAGCGGATATTCATAAGACGTCGTTTCGAACTCACTATGGTCACTACGAGTTTTTAGTGATGCCGTTTGGGTTGACGAATACACCAGCTGCGTTTATGGATATGATGAACCGGGTATTCCAATCATATCTGGATCGGTTTGTTGTAGTGTTCACAGATGACATCTTGGTATATTCCAAGACGGAAGAGGAGCATGATTCGCATCTTCGAGTTGTTCTGCAGATTCTGAGGGAGAAACAGCTGTACGCCAAATTCAGTAAGTGTGAATTTTGGTTGAAAGAAGTTACCTTTTTGGGTCATGTTGTATCTGCAGAGGGGATCAGAGTTGATCCCCGGAAAATTGAAGCTATGTTGGATTAGAAACCGCCTAAGTCTGTGGCGGAGATTCGAAGTTTCTTGGGTTTGGCAGGATACTACAGAAGGTTTGTTGAGGGATTCTCCTTGATTGCGGCACCCTAAACTAAGTTGTTGTGGAAAGGGGTATCTTTCGTTTGGACTGAGAAGCAGCAGGAAAGCTTTGAGAAGCTGAAGAGGATCTTAATGGAGGCTCCGGTATTGATTCAGCCTGAGGTTGGGAAAGTGTTTGTAGTTTATTGTGATGCTTCACACATGGGATTAGGGTGTGTGTTAATGCAAGATGGGAAGGTTGTTGCGTATGCGTCTCGGCAGTTAAGACCGCATGAGATGAACTATCCTACGCATGATCTGGAGTTGGTTGCGGTGGTATTCGCTCTAAAGATCTGGAGACATTATCTGTATGGGGAGAAGTCCATCATCTACACCGACCACAAGAGTTTTTAATACCTTCTTACTCAGAAGGAGTTGAATTTAAGACTGCGGAGATGGATTGAGCTATTGAAGGACTATGACTGCTCGATCGAATACCATCCGGGTAAAGCTAACGTGGTGGCAGATGCGTTGAGTCGGAAGGTAATATCAGATTTGAGGGTGATGTTTGCCCATCTCAGCCTGTATGATGATGGGAGTTTGTTAGCTGAACTTCAGGTGAAGCCGACATGGATAAGTCAGATTAAAGAGAAGCAGTTGTTGGACGATGTCTTGAAGGCTCGACTTCTGTAGGTACAGAATGGTGGGGTAGAGGATTATAGTCTGAACAGTGATGGGGTTTTGTGTTTTTGTGAGAGGGTTTGCATGCCGAAGGATGTGGAGTTGAGGCAGTTGATTCTTCAGGAGGCGCGTAGCAGCCCATACGCTATGCATCCTGGTGAAAGTAAGATGTATCGAGATCTGCGTGACCAGTTTTGGTGGCCTGGTTTGAAGCGAGAGATCACCGAGTTTGTGGGTAAATGTTTGATGTGTCAGTAGGTGAAAGCGGAACATCAGTTGCCTTCGGGGCTACTGCAGCCGATGAAGATTCCACAGTGGAAATGGGAGAGAATCACGATGGACTTTGTTAGTGGGCTACCTCTTACGCCTACTAAGAAAGATTCAGTGTGGGTGATTGTGGATCGGTTGACGAAGTCCGCCCACTTTATACATGTTCATATTGACTATTCTCTGTGGAAGCTAGCTAAGGTGTATGTGGCAGAGATTGTGAGGTTGCATGGGGTACCAGTGTCCATCATATCGGACAGAGACCCTAAGTTTACGTCGCGGTTTTGGAAGGCACTGCATCAGGCGTTGGGTACAAGATTAGACTTCAGCACAGCTTTTCATCCAGAGACTGATGGTCAGTTTGAGAGGGTAATTCAGATCTTGGAAGATATGTTGAGAGGCTGTGTCATTGACTTCAGGGGTAGTTGGGAAGAGTTTCTACCATTGGCAGAATTCGCATACAACAACAGCTACCAGTCTAGTATTCAGATGGCGCCCTATGAAACGTTGTATGGACGGAGGTGTCGTACTCCTACTTGCTGGACAGAATTGGGTGAGCATTAGATCTTGGGTCCAGAATTGGTTTCAGAGACAGAGGAGAAAATTAAGTTAATTTGGACTCTGTTAAAGGAAGCCTCCGACAGGCAAAAGTTGTATGCAGATCTGAAACAAAAAGAAATAGATTTTGCAGTGGGTGATCAAGTTTTCCTGAAGGTTTCTCAGTGGAAGAAGGTGATGAGGTTTGGATGGAAGGGCAAGCTAAGGCCCAGGTTTATCAGGCCTTATCGGGTATTGAAATGTGTGGGACCAGTAGCGTACCAGCTTGAGTTGCCTTCAGAATTGAAGTAGATACACGATGTGTTCCATGTCTCGATGTTGAGGCGCTATCGTTCGGATCCGTCTCACATTGTGCCAGTGGAGGGGATTAAGGTAAGACCAGACCTGTCCTTTGAAGTGGAACCAGTGCAGATCTTAGATCGAGACGTTAAGGTGTTGAGAAGGAAATCAGTCCCTTTGGTCAAAGTTTTGTGGTGGAACCACGGTTCAGAGGAGGCCACGTTGAAGCCAGAGGATGTTATGCGTCAGCAATACGCCCATCTCTTTTGACCAGGTAATTTCGAGGCCGAAATTTTTTTAAGGGGGTAGAACTGTAACATCCAAGAATTTGGGGTTTTGCATTTAGTATGTTTCTGTGTGTTGGTATGCTCTATCTATTAATTTGTTATGTTTGGGGTCCCAGGGAAGGCTCGGGGATAAGCCGAAGCCTTGGCGAAAATTACAATTTTAGGCACTTTGGGGGAGAGCTAGCTGGGTCAAGCTTTAAGCATTATTGTTTGTGTTTGTTGACACAAGAATTGTAGTGGTAAAGTGGCAAGAGGACGCCACTTAGGGTGTAGGTAAGTGGCGTCACAAGCGGGCATAAGGGAAGGGGTTCGAGTCGCATGAATTGCTTTTTGGAGTTTATTTTTGCGTGGGGATGAAGAGGAGGTGGGTTCGGTTTGGACTCTGAGGAGTGGGTGTTGAACAAGTCAAATTATTTGAATATGTGGCCATGAGAGAAAGATGGAGTTGGAATCATTCAAACTGATTTCAAATGTGGGATGGAGAGAAAAGGGTGGAGAAAATTGTGGGATATAGAGAGAGGGAGAGTGGTGGCCAATTGAGAAAAGGTGGGGTAGGCATGTGCGGTTTAAGCTTGGAGCTAGGGGGCCGAACCTTCTTTTGTTTGGTCGATAGGTTTTGCATTTTTGGTCAATTGGAGGAAGTGCCAAATTTTGTTTTCCAAATAGGTGCCTGGGGTTTTGTTTTCTTATTTTGGTTTTTAGATCGTTCTCTTTAATTGTTGGGGTCATTGCTGAATCACCTAGCCAATTCTTCTTCCTCCATATCGTTTCTTTTGTGCAAATCAAGGTTTCTTCCATTTCCCTTCTCTTGACCAAAATCACCCTTTGGGACTTTCACCTTTTCGGCATTCATTCATTCTTCTTTTGTTTCTTCCTATCACCTTCTCCATTTCATCATTTTTCCTCATTTGTCTCTTCTTAGCCGAATCCTCATCTTATACCCTGGGGATTCATCTTTTGTTTTCTCATCTACTCAAAGCCGAAACTTGCTCTTCTTCCTTCTCTCTGAGTGTGATCTTATTTTTCTTATTAGCCGAATTTCTCTGGTGTGTTTATACCTCTTCATTCGTTCTTGTCTTAGTGGATTGCCGTTACTCATTCCCCTAATTCTCTCAATTCGGTTTCTTCTTGGTTGGTGGTAAGCATCTTCTTCTTTTCGATTCTTTCTTATTCTCTTACTGGTTGTTAAACCAAAAGCATTAATCTTGTACTGTGGTGCATTGGCCGAATGCAGGGGACCTTGTTTTCATATTCTTTCTGCATCTGACCAGCGTTTGGAAGGTCTTTGGGGGACAATCGGATTCGATCGATCAAGGTAAGGGGGTTCATACCATTCGTTTGGCTGAAAGGCCACTCCTTCTAATCTATACCTTTGATGGCCGATTTTTAATGTGGGGATTGTGTAGGGACTCAGCCGATTTCTTAATCCAAGCCTGAAGCTTTCGGCTTCTGTCGATCTAGGTAAGAAACCTCTTCATTTTGAGCGTATATTCTTATTTCATCAGCTTCAATGCCTTAACCCTGTCTTCTGACCAAGATCTATTTCATGAAATCGAATACCAGCCAAGCAAAGGAGGGGGTTGGACTCATAGTCCCTACCCCTAAGTTCAAAAAACGTTGGTGTCAGCCGTTCGAGACTTTCCACCAGGTTGTGGGCCGGCTTCGAAACGGGATAGGCAGATTGCTGTGATCCTTGCGAGTGAGGGTGTCAGTGAGATCGATAGCTTAGTTCTCCGTGTTTACAGGTGTGTAATTACCACACTTTTCTTTATTTGTGTAAAACGTTTATGTGGTATGTTTGGAAGCTAAAATCTCGGTAATGGCTATTGGGTTACCCATGAAGGGTAAAATCATAACACCAGGTTAGTTGTTCTTTGATTAAGCCTTATATTTATTGTCGATAGCATGATTGTGTGCTCTAAATAATGGTTGTATGATATTATACGATATGTTTGTTATACTATGTTTGCATGTGCATGGAATCTGGGAAATGATAATGATATGAAGGGGAAGTGTATATCGGTGACACTGTCACATTAATTTGATGGCTCAGTGCCTCATTACATATCGGTGACTTGGTCACATAATTATCGGTGGCTAGTCCACATTATATCGGTTTTGAGTAGCATGACTTTTAGCATGACTGTCAAAGAGGAGTGTAGAGGATGGAGGGTTGATTGTAGAAATCCCCACAGGAGTGTTGAGGATGGATATATAGAGCGGAGTGTAGAGGATGGAACATTAGGATGGGTTGGGTTATCACATTGATTACTTTGATATGCTATAATGATTGGGCTTTGGGTCGATTGTGATATGGGGCTTAGGCCCATTTGGGGTTTATGTGGACTAATTGCACACTGAGTCTTGTGACTCACTCTATTTGTATAAACATTTGCAGATGATTCTTAGTTCAGTGGATTGGGTTAGAATGGACTCGAGGTGGCCATGCACGGGTTTTGTTTAATTAAAACTTTGCTTTATTTATCGTTTTCTGCTTTTGGGGACTTTTGATTTGTAATAAGGCCACTGTTAACTTGATTTAAATTTTCAGCTTTAAATTTTGGAAGTTATAAAAATGGATTAATTGATAAGACACATTACTTTCAAAAGCGAACAAAAGTTTTCTTACAACCTAATTTACGATTTCATAAATGGACTATGGCGACAAATTACTACTTTAAACTGATATATATATATATATATATATATATATATATATATGTATGTATCAATATGTGATTAAATCAATATGCGATTCATATGCCACCTAAACACAATTCTGGTAAAAATGAGTTTTTTTTTTAAACGAACTACTAATATGGAGTTTCAAAAGCATATCAATAACGTAAAGTTTTTTGGAAGTTCGAGAAGTTTTATAAAATCTTTTTAGTGGCATGCCAGATCCGGCCATGGTGTTTGGGCCGGGTTTGGGGTGTTACATAGTTTTTCCCCAACGCCACACTCAAACCAAAATGTTCTTTGTTTCAGCCTACCTACACCGAAAATGAAATATCCCTTGAAACCTCTTTGAAACTGACCCCAAAGCAGCAAATAGGTCTAATCGAGACAAAATACAAAATTATGAGGTCGAGTGGTAAAAGGCAAAGAATGAGTGAGTGCAATAGAGTATAGAAAACAAAAGCCTAAAAGAGTGAAACACGAGTGTGAGTGAAATTTTTATTTGCTTTCCGAGTGAATTTTGAGGCGTGTGGTGAGGATTATACATTCTCTTTGACAAAAGGCATGCAGCAAAGTATGTGTGGGAATGAGGCCGAAACAATATACCACGAGGAGGAGGAATCAATGCCCATTCGTGCTTGCAAGCTACTCCTTATTAAACGGAGTTTAAGTATTCAAAGTCTGGAAAACGAGCAGCAATGGGAAAACATCTTCCATTCCCGGTGTCAAGTGCAAGGAAAGATTTGTAGCTTGATTATCGATGCTGGAACTTGTACCAACATGGCAAGTACCCTTATGGTGGAACTTGGCCTACCAACTACCCAACATCCGGGCCCTTACAAGCTCCAATGGCTCAACGACGGTGGTAAAATCAAGGTAACTAAAAAAGTTCTCATGACTTTTTCAATTGGCAAGTACGAGGACGAAGTGCTTTGTGACGTAGCACCCATGCACGTGGGGCACTTGTTGCTTGAAAGGCCGTGGAAATACGATCGAAGAGTCATCCATGACGGGTATACCAATAGGTACACGCTCTCAAGTATTTGGGGAAATATTTCACTTTAGCCCCGTTGACACTGAAACAAGTTTATGAAGATCAAATGAGAATGAAAGCATCTGTAAAACAATTGAAAGAAAAAAGAAATTGAAAAAGAAAAAGAAATTGAAAAAGAATGTGAGAACGAAAAAAAAATTGAAAAAAAGGGAGAGATTGAAGAAAGAAAAGAAAGTATGAAAAAAATGAGTGTTGTCAATCAAAAAGAAATGAAAGAAAAAGATGATAGTAAGAGAGAACAAGTAAGGAATGTTTCCACTAACCAACATGTGAGTTTTCCTCGTGTTGTTTCTTTTCAGGTTTCTGAAGATTTGAATAATAAGTTTCATCTCAATTACGTTCCCGATGAGAGGCAATTTTGATTGATCGAGAAAGGTAAGAATGAAAATGACCCTAGTCCACCAGCACTTAAAGGTAAGCATGGTAAGGATTCTTTGTTAGTCGATTCTCAACAATCTCACATGCATGTTAATGGTAAGATTGCCAAAAACTTAGTTAGCAAAAGAACTTCTCATGTTGATTTGTCTAAGTATGAATTTCTGATTGATGATGACTTTGATTGGGATGATGGTTTGAAAAGCTTTTCTCCTGATTCGTATGGTGTTGGCAAGTTCGATTATGAAGCACGATTAAAACAGCCCAAACAAAATTTGGACTTGTGTGATAAAAAGTTGACATCTAACTGTTTGTTTGTGTTGACCATGCAAATTCTTTAATTCTTGGTGCGAAACCTTCGTGTAATTGCATGCCTATTCGAACGAGACTTGAGAGATTTGACTATTTGAAAGTTTGCGTGTCTAAGTCTTGTTTGCTTGGCATTTGTGATTTACTTGTGAAAATGAAATTTTTGTTACGTGCTGGAATGAGTAATCAAACTCGTGTGTTCAAACCTAGAATTTGTTATTTTGGTTCGATATGTGGGAGAATCAAGCATCCTAAATTTTGTGCAAATAATTTATGTTTGTTTGATGCTTGGTCTTTGATTAAGGGAACAAAATTTGCCAATTTTGATTACAATTTAAGATCGTTCCTTGATCATTTTAAGTGGATGTACATGAAATTCATGTTTTATCTCGAAAAGGTAAGATGAACTCATGTTTTTGAACCTGGCATTGATTCATATGTTCAAATTGTGAATCACGTTTCAACATGTCCCTTTGAGTCCATCGTGCAACACCCCAAACCCGGCCTAGAAGTTAGGCCCGAATCCGGCGTGTCACATTGAAGTGTTTTTGCCAAAACCTTGTTTTCATTGAAAACCCTTCTAGAGAAAAGTTAAGTAAAATCCAGTTTGCTTTTAAAATGTGGTGTATCCAAAAAAACCATTTCCTTGTTACTATGTAAAAAAAAATTTCCTTTGACAGCGGAAGCTCGTTCTTAAAACACAATTATTTTCAAATACTTGAAATATGCTTAAAGGAAATAAATCCAGGTTCTGTTTCAAAATTTCAATGCATAGTGGAAGTAATGGAATAATAACTAGAGGGAAAAACTTATTACAATCGGAAATAAAATAACTTAGAATAAATACCTTAAAATCCCAGAATTTAGATATTAAGAAAAACAAGTCTAATCGTCTTGCTAGTTGCCCACCTCTGGGACCCTCCATTCGTTGAACCGCCTACTGAGGATCACCTGAGAAAAATAATAGAGGGAGTGAGTTTTCAAAAACTCAGTGTGTATGACCCTCGTCAAACAAATAGCATACATATCATATTATTAACATAATAACATCATACATGCAATGCAATGCAAAATCCTCTCCAAAATAATCCATCTGGTACACTTCGTCTCCGTCCAACCGAAACACTTCTGTGGGGATTTCTAAATCAACCCACCCATCCGATACACTTCAAGGGTAGCTCGGTTGCAATACTACCAAACATTGCAGCAAAGCTGCTTATCATGTAATATGCTTAAAAAGCCATCGGTGGATCTACAGTTGTCAAGCAACCATGCGATCCTCATATACTTCATCCGTTCCATAATTCCCACCCATATGCACCCTAAACAGAATATCATATGAATGCAGCAAATGTACATGTAACATCCATAAATCTTACAATCAACACATAGGGGTATTTTAGTCATCTCACCAATCAAGGGTATTTCGTTAATTCTACCTTACAAGGGTATTTCAATAATTCTTAACAGTATGGGTCTTATTTACGAACCTTGGCCCGTCAACAAGTCCTCACGGCTAAAGTGAATAGACACTACGCACCAGGTAGGATTCCAGAGAAGAGGAGGTGGGTAAGTATCGAGCTCTCCCTAGATCCAATCCTAGACATGCATATGTCCATTGCCACACTCTACCCTAGCGACTTGTCCACAGACATGTTTGATTATTAAATTAAGTTTCATGCTGTTCAAGAATTCATCAGAACTAAGCCTAGAGTCCATTAAAACCTTAGCATGCATTTCTAAAATCCCAAATGGCCCACTAAGCCCAATCATGTCCATATAGCCCATTAAGCCCAATCATGTATATGTAGCCCATTAGGCCCGATCATAATCAAATCATACAACCATCTGTATCAATCCGTCATTCAATTTCACATATCAACTCTTGTCGATTTGGGCCCACGAGCTCGGCAGGCCCATTTAGCCCCTTTGGCCCGGTTGGCCAAACAGTTGCCCGAGACCATGAGATTGCTCTCTTGGTCCTGGTAGTCGTATTGGTGTTCCAACATGAATGTTCGTACACTTGTGCAGCTGCCGGCGCCAACCTTTCAGCTTTTCGGCATTCTGGTTTTTCAAGATTTCGGCTTTTGCCGATTTGTCGTGTGTGAAGTGTATGTACACACCTGGTAAATGAGATGTGCTACACTATCCTTAGCCTTGAACCTACAACCAATACCAACCTCCAATCAATCACACACTTAACCACAATATTTACCAAAAATCGAAGCCTTACCATAACCTTACTGTGTGCCACCAGTCCTAATAGCCCTTCCTTAGTTGCTACTCACGAATATGCCCTAGATCTGCATCAATCTTAACAGTTAAAGACAAAATAATAGGTGACTTGTATCCACTTAAGTCACCATTTCCCTTACTATAGACTATTCGTCCAACTTATCCCAAAATCAAGAACACTTACCCAATAACCGAAATGTATGGATAGCTTTTCGGCAGAGACTTGTAGATCCAAGCTTGATTCTGATTTTTTCCAAGATCCAATCCACCAAAAATCAAAGGAATGATGACAGCACGACAAAGATTTGGTCACTAGAGTATTCGACGCAAGGTTTGGGGCGATGAAGAAATAGGTTCCAAGAGCAAAGGTTTTCGGCTTTTGAAGTCACGAATATTCGGTCCCCAACAATTGAGATGAGGGTGGGACGACACAAGCAATGCAGAAAGAAGAGAATGATATTCGATTTAAGGCTTTAGAAGAAAAGAAAACACATAAGGAAGAGGTGAGGTTTAGAACAGAAAAAGTGAAGAAGAATTCGGCAGAGCACTATAGTTGCCGAAATAGCACAAAGGGAATTCCAAATGCTGAAATAACACAGAGGGAATTCGGCACCCCCTATTTATACACAAAATCGAAACTCTGCCTACCCCCCAAAGTTCCAATTGGCTCCAACTCTTCCCCATCTCATCTCCTCATTTTTCTCCCTGATAACTCCCCAATCATTTTCCTAAATTTTCTCTTCTGATCACTCTCCTTAGAGTCCATCATCACACCACTTCCAACCTTCTAGAAGGCCAAAATTAAACTCCTAAAAAAATACTAAGCTGGGATTCGAACCTAGGATCTCCTTGCTAGCCCATAATGCCACCTTCCTATAGCCTAAGTGGCGTCACTTAGTGTAACACCCCAAACCCGGTCAGTACGCCACGACCGAATCTGGTGCGTCACTGAGGAAAATATTTTGAAGAGAATCGATTAATGATTAATATTTTGTGAAAAACCCTTTGAAATTCTATATTTGTAGAAATCAGGTGTATAATAAGTTAAAACTAATAATTTACTTTGAAAGTACGTAAAACTTTAAAATAAGTGAATAAATCATAGGTTAGAAAACATTTATATCATTTTAAGAAAACTCGAATTATTACTTTGAAAACCATTTGCATTTGAATGTAGAAACTTAACATTTGAAAATCATTTAAATTATCGAAAACACTTAAGTTGTTGAATTTGTTAATTAATTTATGTTCCCGATGGTAACGTTTTAAAAACCATCGCGTTGTGTAGTTTAAAAAAAACTTTGGGCTCAATTATTAAATTAACCAAGTAATTTATAAGCCATATTTTAAATCAAATCCAAAGCATAAATATAATCCAAAATTATAATATAAGAGGCCTTATTACAAACCCATAAAAATATAAAACCAAATTTAAATAAAGTAAAGTTCTCAAACCAAAGTTCACGTAGAACCCAAATTTATTGCATGGCCTCCTCGAGTTCATCCGGCTCCATATCCGCGATCTCACGAATCACCTGAAATGATAAGGGAGAAGGTGAGTCACCAAGACTCAGTGTATATTCCCTCTCCCGGGTAATACTACATGCTTACACAATTTATAACAAAGCAACATATATGTATAATGCACCCAACCTAGCCATCCAAACCACTGGTGGTGCCAAACCACTGGTGTCCAAAGACACAATTGTGTTACCAAAACACTAGTGACCGAGGTCACAAATCAAGTGATGGGGCCAACCCATCGTGTGATACCAAATCACTGGCAGACGATCCCATATCTCAAAGTGGGGCCAACCCACGGTGGAATTAACCACAGGGACAAGTCGCTATGAGGTGCAAAACCTCTGGTGTCCGAAGACACGAATGTGATACCAAATCACTGGTGGTTCCAAACCACTGGTGTCCGAAGACACGAATCATCAAGTTGTGGGGCTAACCCACATGTGATACCAAATCACTGGCGTCGATCCCATATCTCAAAAGTGGGGCCAACCCACGGTGGTATTAACCACAGGGACGAGACGCTATGAGGTGCCAAACCTCTGGTGTCCGAAGACACGAATGTGATACCAAATCACTGGAGATACCAAATCTCTGGTGTCTGAAGACACAATGTGATACCAAATCACTGGTGACCGAAGTCACAATCTTCCCCCTCCTCTCATATTGCCCATACCAATGCAATAGATAAACAAATCATGTCAATATACTATGATATGAATCATATAATAAATATATCACAAATCGTAGATCATGATTTCAATCCACATGTATTAACAACATATCGAAACAGACTTACCCGAATCCTCATTCATACCATCATGGTATCAAATCAAAATCTCATCGTTTTTCCCACTTTCATAATATGATTAGTAATAACACACATAAACATACAAATATAAACCAAGTTATAAAGTGTGTAAGATACACACCTTTCACCAAAGCAAAAACTATCTTCCGAAGATCCGATCTAACGCACTAGATCACTTTGTCCTACAATCGGCCATATCACAATATCCAATCAATCTTAGGCTTCCTCAACCAACTTTAAAAGTATAGAATCCTTACCACTTAACTTACCAACTCCGATTCGCTAAAGGAATGACTTAAATCGATTGCTTCCGAAATCCCAAAGAGCCTAAGAGAATAATCGAATCCTAAATGGTTAGAACCTTGCAAAACAATGCCCAAAGGTTCGGCCTTTGTCCATAAGAAAACATCATAGAAACGAGAAAGAAAAGAAAGGAAAACGTCCATGAACACTTACCCCTTTTTATCCAAAATCGATAGAAGAAAACCAAGGAGAGTCTACCCTTGAATATTCGGCCAAAATGATACTAAAAGGAAGTAGAAGATTCAGCTATGGTGAAGTGAAAAAGAAAAGAAGAAATAGAATGGAAGTAGATGTTTTATCTTTGAACAAATGAAAAAGAAATGGTATTAGAGATGGAGAGATATTCGGCCAAGAGAGTGAAAAAGAAAATGTTTATGAACCAATGTCAAAAGAAAAGAAAAGAGAGATGAGGGAGAGAGAGGTTCGGCCAAACACTTAATTTGCCAAAGAAGAAAAGTGCTCAAAATTGCACCAAAAGATCAAAGTGCATTCGGCTAAAGAGAATAACTTTGAAGATGAAAGAAATAAAAATACCAAATGGTGCACAAAAGAGAAGAATTGGTAAAGTTCAAAGGAGTTTCGGTTTTGACGCAAAACAAAAGTTGAATGTCTACCTAGCTAGTCGAAAATGCCTACTAACGAAAGAGAAAATTGGCACTAACTAGCTACCAACCAACCAAAAATTCAGCCACCCCCTAGCCATACATACCGTCCACATACATGCACTA
This sequence comes from Gossypium australe, assembly GCA_005393395.2. Taxonomy (NCBI): domain Eukaryota; kingdom Viridiplantae; phylum Streptophyta; class Magnoliopsida; order Malvales; family Malvaceae; genus Gossypium; species Gossypium australe. Next base: position 57,850,984 of record CM016615.1, read on the forward strand.
AAGCCTTGACAAAGTTTCCAAAACATTCTCCTAAAGCCAAGCCTTTTGTCCCCCCATCTTTCCAAAAGCTTAAGAATCTTATCCCAAATTTCATGCTTTCCTTAATCACATATTCAACTTACCAAAAGAAATAGTCCAACCTATCATAAATAAGTTTGACCGTCCATTAATGCAAGGATTCAAAAATAAACCTTCAAAATGCTAAACATGCTACTCGAACCTCTAACCTCAAGCCACCTTCCAAACTCCTTAACCAACTTGCCACTTACTCCTCTTATGCTTTAAATGAACACTTAAATTAACTTAAGTGCTAAGCCCACTTAATCCACTTCATTAAATAAACCATACTAAAAATTATTCTAGCTTCCTAATATTTCCAAGCCTTCACACAAATATACTAAGCACACAAACAATACTACCCGAGCTAACACAAGTAACTAGATGACACACAAATTTTTCCTAAAGCCCATGGCCCAATCGGCCCAATCCTACTAGGCCCAAATTCGGGATGTTACACTTAGCCACTCCACCACAAGGCTCATTGATGCCATTTTTCCCTATTTTTATTTAAAATCCCAACTACTCACCTCCCTGGTTCCTTTAATAATTAATTAAAAATTCCTTCTCCTTAAAATTCGAACCCAGCACTTCTCCAACACCCCTAGACACTCCAAGTTTATTAAACCCTTAAAGCCAACATGTCATTTGTATTTTCTTGCTTAAAAAGAAATTATGAGACCCAAAGCCCAAAGCCCAAAGCCCAATTCATCTAGGCCCAAAATTCGGGGCGTTACACATCGTTCATGGTGACATTAACCTATTTCATTATTGTGCACGCAACACTTCGAAAAGCGCAAGTTGTCTTTGTGCTTCATCATCATTTCAGGTTAATTCTACCAAGGAGCTTCGATTACACTACAATTTCGAGGAGAAAAGGTTTGTGTTGATTGAAAAAGGTAAAATCGATCCTTTCCTTCCTACTCTTAAAGGTCAACGAGGTATGATTCCTGAAATTTTTAAAGCATCTTTGTTCTATTTGGATAAGAACAAATATCTTGTTGATATTTTGGCTTTGAAAATTTGCTTGAATCTTGATATGGTTAATCGTTCTACTTTGCATGATAATAATATATTTGTTATGGTTAATGATAAAAAGATTCTTGCTTTTGATAATTGTGGTGTTAATGAATGCGTGGACAAAAATATGGCCAAATGGCAATTGTAAGGTTAAAGTATGCAAAACCATGAATCATGTGAATCTTTTCATTTACCTGTTTTTGATTACTACGTACACCTTTGGACTCATTACTCACATTCCATTTATCTAAATCATGACTTGTGGAAGCCATTTGAGATGTTTGAATGCCTTGAAACATACTCATTGTTGTTTCGAACAATTGACGAGCCATTGGCGAGTAAAATGGTTTGTTTGCATGATTTTAAAAATGGTGTTTTGAATCTGTCCATTTGATACGAACTGGCCTTGGGGATGATTCAAGTCGTTTGTTGCCCAATCGTTAAAATGGAGAAGTATCGTTCTTGAACAGAATAATGGTTGAATTTGGCTAAGTAAGGCTTTAAACAATGGGGTATGTGATAGTTTAAGATAATTAAGGGATATTGTTCGATTTAACAAAGGAACTTGGGTGTTTGAAAAATTGTAATGGGAATGGTTCGTAAAGCTTTAAGGTCAATAAAGAACTAGTACTAAAATAGAGTACTAACCCAAATCTTTTAGGACACTTAAAGGTGGATAGACAGATAGCTAGATCGTGACCTATTATCTATATGGAGATAGGAACCAATCGGTATAAGGGTGAATGCCACACTTGGTTTAGGAGTGATAAGTTCGAAAAGAAATAAGGTAGTCGCCACCAGCTTTTGCTAGATAAGTCAACTTGAGCCTTAAAAAGAGATAGGAGAGTTGGAAAATGTTATAAACATTCAAAAGCTAGCAAAAAGTCCATTACAATAAGTTGATTACAAGTATTTATAGTTCTGGATAAGGCCTATCCGAAAAGTCACAATTGTTCAACTTAAATGAGCTAATAATAGGCTGAAATAAAACTTAATCACTAAGCACAAACTCTTAAAATTCTAGGCCTAAGTAACAACAACTATCAGTACGATTTAATGTTCTAATTCAATTGATTTAATAAGCTTGAATGCTTAGGTTTCATTATTGAACAGCCAAAGAGTTCAGAATAAGCCTTAAATTCTCCCTTGGTCAGCTGAATAGACACCAGCGATATTGATAATATTTTTGGGCACACAAACAGACCATGGAGTTTTCTTTAAGAGACATTCGGTTATGGAATGTGTAATCACTCCTTTGTCCATTGCTATTCCTGGACAACTCCTTATAGAAGATGGAGAGGCTGCCTAATTTTACTGATGCACATTATTCTCCTTTAAATGTTGTAACAACCCTTGTATGTAACGAATTCAGCTGAATAGTTGCATTTATCACTATAACATCCCCTTGTACAATACTGATTCCAATTGAATAGTCTCCTACAAACATTTATTAACAAACACATTAACAAACACATTAAAACACATCAAAACACACTAAACTTAATAAGCTTAATTAATAAACTGTAAATAAACACATTTAACACTTAACTTAATTTAAAAACTGTAAATAAAATCATTTAACAATATGTTATTCCAACAATTAAGTTAACTAAGATAAGTATTTATTCGAGCAATTAATTAACTAAAATGAGTTTAATAAAAATAAAGTCTAGCAACTCAATTATTAACTAAGATGAGTTTAAGAAAATTAAAGTTCAGTTTGTAATAAATTGCAAATGACGCCTATTGAGCTGAATGAGCTTGTAATGAAGCTTCATTTTGCACTTAGGCCCCTCGACCTTAGGCCAATCACGATGGCATCGAGTGGCGTCGTAACATGATGCGACTGGGTTCGCATCATACCCTCCCTCTTGAAAACGATTTGTCCTCAAATCGGGCCATTTGCTCATGAAAAATTTTTCATCGTCACAAACCTGGAAAATGCACAAGACTCGAAAAGGAAGTAGATTAGTTGCTTGCATTCCCTTACGAAAATGAAAGTGGTTAGTGACACCATGGATGATAAACTCGAAGGAACATGCTAAAACGTTATTCACAAATTGAACAAATAAATTGATGCGAGGATCAAAAATGGAAATCGGTCATACTTTTTTCTTCGATGGAAACAAACCAAAACCACATAACATTCGGAAGTCATAATCTTGAAAGATAAAATTCCATGGCTTAAATCCCTTGGACAATGATTTGGAACAACATTCACTGGGATCAAAGACAAAGTTTTTGTTCACATATTTAGTCACACAAAATTGCGGATGCTTACTTTCTCTCAAAGACATTTCAAAATAGCAAACTCCATGTTTGAACACACGATTTTGGTCACTTGTTCTAGCTTGCAACAAGAATTTTTTTATCTCCAATGATCCACACATGTTAATCAAAGAAGGTGTGAACTTACAAACATTCAAACAATCATATATATTAAGTCTCATTTGAACAGACTTACTCAAACATGTGGGATTTACACAATAAATTAGAAAGTTCAAATCATCATTACTCACAAGCAGATTAGGCATTTTGCATATCAACTTTTTATCACAATAGACCTAATTTTGTGCGGGCTAATCTAGTCTTACTTTATTAACAATTTCGCCAAGGTCATATTCATTAGCAGAAAAACACTTCATATCAATATGTAAAAAGAAATCATCAATCGGATTATGAATATCAACCGGATCAAGATGAAGAGCTCTTTCACAAACTAGGTTTTTGGCTTTTTCATCAGTCAAAAGAAATTGTTGAGACTCAAATAACATGAAACCCTTACCTTGCTTACCTTTAGACGCTTGTGGACTAAGGTCATCTATGTTCTTACCTTTTTCGAGCAATCGAAATTGCCTCTCATCAGATAGTTAATGAAGCTGAAATTTATCAATGGGATTTCAAGAAACCTGAAAACAAGAAACATTACAAGGAGGATTCATAGGATGGTTAGAAAAAACACTCATCGCTTTTTCTTATTTGCTTTCTTCTTTTTCTTTCGTTTCTTTTTCATCAACACTCGTTTCTTGTATACTCTCTTTTTTCTTTTCAATCTCAATCTCTTTTTCAACTTCATTTTCTTTCTCACATTCTTTTTCACTCTCAATCTCTTTTTACTCTCTTTCGTTCTCTTTTTCTTTTTGCTATTTTTCATTCTTTTTTCTTTTTTTTTTCTTTTTCACATCCTTTTTCGATTTCATTACAAAAAGAAGAAAACGAGAAGGAATCAAAATGAGAAGTCTTTCGTCGAGAATAAGAGGAGGGATCTTCATACAAAAGTCGATCATCTCTTCGAGATTGAATCTTCATGGATGATTATCTTGGTGTATACAATGAGTTGCTTGAATCTTCTCGTTTGTCACCATAATAGGCTTCAAACTTGAAGCTTGAGTTATTTTGGTTTGAATTCCTCGTTGAGTAGGAATCTCGATAGGAGTCTTTTCTCAAATAGTCGTTGGACGTTAAACTCTTTGAAGATCTCGTTTTCATCCTTTGGCTTGAAAAAATTCGCTCCCGATGGTAGGACGATGGAAGGAAACGCTTGCGCATCACATATTTCATTTAGGACCAGGTTGATATTGGGCACTCTCCATTTCGTCTTCGACTCGTGGTGAATTGATCCCACCAAGCAATGGCATAATCAGAGAAACCGTTCACCGCAAGCATTACTTTCTTACTTTCCGAGTAGTCATGGTACTCAAAAACCAATTCTACCTTCTTTTCCTATTCAAGGTATACCTCTTGGTTGGATCCACCTTGAAACGGTGGAATGGATAACTTGTGGTTCTTCAAATCACCATCAACAAGTTCATGATCTCTAAAGCCTTGGTTTCTATGAACATGCCGCCTTTCGCTTAGATTGGATGCTTGGTATGATGGACCGAACCAGCCACCAATAGTAGCAAATTTTCTTTCGAAACTTAGAGATATTTTATTTGAACCTCACTTCAAAAATCACTATTCACTGGCAAAGAGAAATAATATGGCACTCCACTCGTGTTTGCACTCTTCTACAGCTTTTTTTACACTCGAATGCTCTCACTAACTCTTGTGCCTCTTACCACTCATTTAACCTCTCGAAGTTCGTAGAAGACTTGATTAGACTTATAAGCAAGCCTAGGGGTCGGCTTCAAAAAGGTTACGATGGTTGATGATGTTGGTTTTTGGTAGGCTGCAAGAAAATAAAAAAAAGGTGCTAAGTGTGGCGTTTGGGTTTGAATTTGATGGCGAAGTAGCTTTGAAGATCGAGTAAAAGAAAAATATGAACACTTTCAATCCCATTTTTTTTTTAATAATTTTGAATTTCTTCTCTTTTTTTTTTCAATTGCAAAATACTAATTACAGTGATTTTTTTGAATTCACGATTTTTTTTTAAATACTTACTCTAGCACTTCACGAACGTTTGTACTCCTTGATTTTAGCTAGTTATAAATCCAAATGATACGAACTCGCCTCGATGATGATTCGAGTCGTTTGTTGCCCGATCGTTAAAATGGAGAAGTATCATTCTTGAACAAAATAATGGTTGAATTTGGCTAAGTAAGGCTTTAAACAATGGGGTATGTGATAGTGTAAGATAGTAAGGGATACGGTTCGATTTAACAAAGGAACTTGGGTGTTTTAAAAATGGTAATGGGAATGGTTCGAATAGCTTTAAGGTCAAGAAAGAACTAGTACTAAAATAGAGTACTAACCCAAATCTTATAGGACACTTAAAGGTGGATAGAAGGATTGCTAAACCGTGACCCACTATCTATATGGAGATAGGCACCAATCGGTATAAGGGTCAACGCCACACTCGGTTTAGGAGTGATAAGTTCGAAAAGAATTAAGGTAGACGCCACTAGCTTTTGCTAGATAAGTCAGCTAGAAGAGTTGGAAAACTCACAAAATGCTACAAACATTCAAAAGGTAGCAAAAAGTCCATTACAATAAGTTGATTACAAGTATTGATAGTGGTAGAAAAGGCCTATCCGAAAAGTCACAATTGTTCAGCTTAAATGAGCTAATAATGAGCTGAAATAAAAACTTAATCACTAAGCACAAACTCTTGAAATTTTAGGCCCAAGTAACAACAACTATCAATATAATTTAATATTCTAATTAAGCTGATTTAATAAGCTTGAATGCTTAGGTTTCATTCTTGAGCAGCCAAAGAGTTTAGAATAAGCCTTAAATTCTCCCTTGGTCAGCTGAATAGACACCAACAACATTGATGATATTTTTGGGCACACAAACAAACCATGGAGTTTTCTTTAAGATACATACAGTTATGGAATGTGCAATCACTCCTTTGTCCGTTGCTATTCCTGAACAACTCCTTAGAGAAGATGGAAAGGCTGGTTAATTTTAATGATGCACATTACTCTCCTTCAAATGTTGTAACAGCCCTTGTATGTAACCAATTCAGCTGAATAGTTGCATTTATCACTTTGTAACAACTCCTTGTACATAACTGATTCCAATTGAATAGTCACCTACAAGTATTTATTAACAAACACATTAAAATACACTAAACTTAATAACCTTAATGTAACAGTCTGGTTTCGACCCTAATCGGAACAGTGGTTTTGAGACCATAAATTCGAGTTAGAAAAATAATTAAATATTATTTTCTGTGTTTATAATGTGTGAATTGATATCTGCAAAATTTTCATGATTTAATTTTATCGTCTGAGTGTCCGATTTAGTAAAAGGACTTAATCGTGTGAATGGTAAAAGTTGCTAACTATTTGTTAAAGTACTAAATTGCTTTGTTCTTTTAATGGGAGGTTTTTATGTTTCAAATTTACCATGAAACATAGTGATGGACGGTTATATACATAATATATAGGATATTTATATTGAATAATAAAGGTTAATAAGTTAAATAAGTAATTAAGGTATTATAATAAAACATAAGTTAAGTTAGTGCTTTATGTTCATATTTTTAAAGCCAAAAATAGCTAAGGAAAAGAAAAAGAAAAAGCAAGCTACATTTGACCATATTTAAGCTTGATTAAGGTATGTAACTAGCTCAGTTTTTTTATAATTTTTACGTTTTTGGGACCGTTGCTATGAAATTTACAAAGCCCATGCTTTAATTTTTGATTTTGATGAATATTTTAAGTTAAGATATTGATGATTTTATGAGCTTTGTGATGTTAGATGATGGATTATGAAAGATATGTTTTGGATTAATATGTTTTATATTGGAAATTTTGATGAATTTAAGTAATTAGGGCTAAATTGTAAAAATAATAAATTGAGGGACTAAAATGTGAAATCAATGAAATGTATGGATTTGTATGGACATGGGGTAAATTCGGCCTAAGCATGAAACATTGAAATTTTGCATATTTTGTGTTTTATGCAATAGGGACTAATTGAAAAAAGTGTAAAATGTCAGGGGCAAAATGGTAATTTGCCCATTTATGTGTTTTTAGACTAAATTGATAAAATTGTGTTTGAATAAGTTTAATTTGAATATGTTTAGATCAATAACCAAAGAAATCGGACTTGGATCGGGGGAAAACAAAAATAACTGAATAACCGTTTTATTCCGTCCATCGATATCCGAGGTAAGTTTTTAAGCAAATAAATGTTGTTAATTTTGAATATAATTGAACTTTATATGCTGGATTGAATTTTATGAATGTATATAAGTGATGGCCGAATGTATATATGCTTGGGAGCAATATTTACGAGATCGATTCGATCGAGTTACGATGTCCGAAAGTCCGGTACAAACCTTAGGAATAGCTTTGATACATATGTCATGACATAGGATGTAACACCTGATCGCTGAAATCAAAGCTTTAAAATTTATAAAACGAATGATCAAACCTGGAAGCTAACTCTGACAATGATTAAAGGCAAGTGTACCTATCGAACAGTAGTATAGCTTAGGCAAGACAGGATTGCCGAACCCAAAGGAACTAAAAGTACTAATACTAACTTTCTTTTTATTATTTAGCCTTAAAAATATAGTGAAGTTGCTTTAATCTAAATTAACGATTACTAAATTAAAGACACAAGACAAAAAGAACGAATTGGAAAATAACTTGAAGGAAAACTCAGTTGATCACGACGATACACTCAGGAAGAATCCACCTAGACTTCTCTTGTTACCTATCACTGAATCATATGATTTCTCTACTTAGCCTGAGACTCCCTAACCTATATTAAACCCTTTCTCGAGGCGAATAACATCTAACCCTAGGTTAATTAGCGGAACTCTCATTCGCTTATAATAACCCCCTAGAATAGGAGTAAATCGATCTATGGACTCCCATATTAGGTTTCACCCTAATCCGGCAAAATATCGTAACCTTATCTCTAGGCGTTCGATCAACTCCGCTTAATTATGCTAGATCTACTCTTAAGCAGGGTCTATTCCTCCTCCACCTAAGCACATCAGATTTGGATTAAGCATGCATAATTAAGAACAAACTAAGTAATTATCATATAATTCAGAAATCAAATAACAAAATTCATCTAGGTTTCATCCCCTTCAGGTATCTGAGGGGTTTAGTTCATGACAAATAAAGAAAACATCTCAAGAGAAAAGATAAAACAAAACATAAGAAATCCCTAAAACCCCCTGAAGGAATTGAAGGAGAAATCTGTCGTCTTGAGTATAACATCAGCTTCTTGGGATGGATCGACTGGCTAACTTCGAGTGATTCCCTCAACTCTGACCTTCTCGGCTTGGCTCTTTGGCCTAGCTTTGACGCCTTGGACAAAAGCCCTGGCAGAAGACTTCTACCGAACTCCCATTCAAGTTGCCCCCTTGGGTGTTTATATAGACTTTGTGATGCCTTGCTTGGCCCCTAAGTATCCTAATTTAAGTAGAATTCCTGCAAGGGTGTTTGAATAGGCTTCGGAATGTGTTTCTTTGCCTCAAAGTATCCTTTCCCGAATGAAATTACTCTTTCCAGCGACAGGGACGTGGCCATGGCACACGCCCATGTGGATCAACTTCAGGCCGTGTTCGGGTCTGTTTATGGAGGCACGGCCGTGTGAATCATGGTCAGGCCGTGTTCTTGCTGATCCATGAGGCACGACCGTGTGGCTGGAAGTCCAGGCTGTGTCGATTTCGTGAATTGGCCCATTTGGCCCGTTTTAAGCCCGTTTCTCATTCTTTTTCATCCTCGGGTGCTTTCTTGGGTATAAAACATGAAAAGAAAGGATTAAGAGCACCTTTTTACATAAATTGGGGGATAAGTCATCCAAAAACAAGTTAAATGTGGGATTAAAATATGTTATAGTTACGGTTTATCAAATACCCCCGCAGTTAAGCTTTTGCTTGTCCTCAAGCAAAATTCTCAACTCATAATTAAAACAAACTTTCTCGATTCAAAATTTTCATCAATAATATTTCATCATAATTTAGAAATAATTCATACATGCATAATTCAACTCAAAGAGTCCTAAAGATTCAAACAATCAAAGTCTTACATTTATAGCCCTGAAAACGTTAGGTGTTTCCCCTCATGTAACACCCCAAACCCGGCCAAGAAGTTAGACCCGAATCCGGAATGTCACATTAAAGGCACAATTCAAAACGGTTTTTCTAATTAAAAGTTTAAGGCCCAAAAGCCCAAAATCTTTGAGTCTTATTAATTAAAGATAAAAACCCATTTTATTGTTTTAAGTAATTCGGAAACCAAGTTTAAACATAAGAGCTTACTTAGGTTTAATAATTAAAATAAACAATTAATCTCAAAACCCAAAATAAATCTGAAGTCAAAACGGAGTACAAGGCCTTATTACATCCACCGAAAATTAAGTAAATAAAAACATGTATTTTGATACAAATAAATGAAAATTCAAGCCTCTTGTAGTGTGGCCATCTTCGAGTCCTCTCCCACGTCGAGTCGTCTATTCGGGATTACCTGAAACATTAAATTAAAGGGGTGTGAGTTTCGAAACTCAGTGTGCACAACCCTTGGCAATCAAATCACTTACAAATATTCACATTGGGCCTAAGCCCTATAAAAAATGGTGGTCTTGGGCTTTAGCCCACAATGACCTCATATCATATCATATTGTATCATTTATAAACAAATAATGCAAAGCCCATCCCAAATGTCCATCCGCTACACACACCATTTCCCTTTCCAACCTTATGACTTCTGTGAGAGTTCTAGCTTGACCCACCCCTTCGCTACACACCAAGGGTAGCCCAGTTGCGGTACTACCGAACGTTGCAGCAAAGCTGCTTAATCACATATATTGGGCTTAAAGCCTTCTGTGGATCCATACCATATGGCCATGCGATCCTCAAATCTTCCTCCGTACCATAATTCCCACCCATATGCATCCTAAGTAGAATATCACATGAATGCATCAAACATACGAGTAACATCCATAAACTCATAGTCGTCACATAGGGGTATTTTCGTCATTTCACTACCTAGGGGTATTTCGATAATTTTACAAATCAAGTGTATTTCGATAATTTTGCAAACTAGGGGTGTTTCGGTAATTTCACAAACCAGGGGTATTTCGATAATTTCACAAATTAAGGGTATTTCAGTAATTTCGTAAACCAGGGGTATTTCGATAATTTCGCAAACCAAGGGTATTTCTGTAATTTCGCAAACTAGGGGTATTTCGGTAATTTTGCAAACCAGGGGTATTTTAGTAATTTTGTAAATCAAGGGTATTTCGGTAATTTCGTAAACCAAGGGTATTTCGATAATTTCACAAACCAGGGGTATTTCGATAATTTCATAAACCAGGGGTATTTTGGTAATTTTGCAAACTAGGGGTATTTCAGTAATTTTGCAAATCAAAGGTATTTCGGTAATTTCGTAAACCAGGGGTATTTCAGTAATTTCGTAAACCAGGGGTATTTCGGTAATTTTGCAAATCGAGGGTATTTCAATAATTTCTCAAACTAGGGGTATTTTGCTACTTTACAAATTTAGGGGTATTTTAGTAAATTTTACAAATATAAGGGTATTTGGTCCCTTTCGGGTTTTAACTATGAACTTTGGCCCATCAACAAGTCCTCGCGGCTAAAGTGAACAGACACTACGCACTAGGTAGGATTCCAGAAAAGAGGTGGTGGGGCCACTAGGGCTGTTTAAGTACCAAGCTCTTCCTAGATCCAATCCTAGACATGCGTACGCCCGTTGTCACACTCCAACCCAGCGACTTGTTCACAGACATGTTTAATTAGATTAAGTCTTATGGAATTTAAGAGTTGTTCAAACTAGGCCTAAGGTTCATAAACCCTAACACACATGTCTATGTCCCCATAAGCCCATCAAGCCCAAATCACACCCTTACGGCCCATTGGGCCCAAATCTCATCATATGGCCTATTAGGCCCAAAAAAAATCCAATTCATGTATCATGCATGACTAATTCAATTCGTATAACCAACCAAACCATTTCATCAATTCTTAGCCTTAGGGCCCACCAGGCCCATTTAGCCACTCTCAGCTTTTTGGCTTTTCGGCATTGCCGACATCGTGTATGTAGTGTTTGTACACACCAGGTAACCACGCGCGCTGCAAATCCCTTAGTCACGACCCTACAATCGACATTACTAGCGATTAACCAAGATTTAACGCATACTTATCAAAAATCGAAACCTCATCGTACCCTTACCGTGTAATTCATGTTCTAGTAGCCCTTCCTTTGCTGCTATTGGCGATTACCCTCTAGATCTGATAGGAATTGAAAGCTGCTAATCCACGCTCCGAGCACTCCTATGCCCAACGCCCACCAAGGTATATTAACTCTCCTCATAGAATGCTCTATATATAGCTAGCTTCCCACCTTCCTTTTTTGTATCTTTTCGATGTGAGATCCTTCCATCAGCAGAGTTTAAATCCAACTCAAGCTCTTGCCGTCCAGTTCGCAAAATAAATACTCCTTTGCTTCTCATGAGATTCGAACCCAGGGCCCCCTGTAGCATAATCCATGCCGTTAACCACTTGGCCACAAGCTCCTCTTGTGTCTAAAAAATGCCCAACTAAAGCTAAGTCTATGGCCAATGTCTAAATCCACTTAAAAAAATAATCTAAAAGAAATGCAAGTGCTACAACTTGAACCTTGGACCTCCTTCCTTCCCTGTGGTGTCACCCTTTGTCTCTTATGTGGTTTCACTTTGCCACTACACCACACACTCCACTTGTGTCATTTTTCTCCATATTTTATTCTTAAAGCCTACCTACTAACTCCTAAGGTTTTATTCACCTAAAACCAAAACTTTTCCTAAGCCCAAGTTTGATCCCGGGACTTCATAGAAGCCCCCCAGCCTTCCAAAATCACTTACTTAGTAGCCAACTTGCATTAGAGCTGTTCTCTTGTTCCCAAAAATATTTAAAAATTTCCTACGCTCGGGGCCCAAAAGGCCCAATTGCGGGATGTTACACCTCACCTAAATAATTACCTCTGGTTCGAAACTGACAAGAATTGACATCCTCACTAAAGTTTCACTGAAATCACTCAAAATATTTAAGGTTCAAAATTAAGCACTCAAAAGTCGAACATGAAGAGTTAATCCCATAGGCTTGCCTGAAAATCAAATCTCCACCACTGTAAAATGAGATGATACACAAATCAAAAGGTCTTTAACAAGGTTGTAATGGGGCTTAGGTTAAGGTTGTGGATAAAGGCTGAATTAGAAGGTTAGAATCGAGATCGAATTTGACAATTTACCTAACTTGAAAAATGAACTAATCTTAAATAATTACATCAATTGAACTTATTAATACGAGCTTTTTCTTCAAGACTTGAAATTTACATGCATAAGCTCATCTATCATAGAACTAATAATGAATATACTTCGTTTTTTTAAGAACAAACTATTATAATAATAAGAAAGAGCTTTTACAACTGAAATATAGAACATAGTTAGGAAACTGTTCAAAATGAAATCTCGACAAAAAGGGTAGTTAAAAAGGAATGGTGATAACAAATACAAAGGGTTTTGGGTTAATATTGGTGGGTGAGTCAAAAAAGGGTTGTTAGGATCAAAGGGGACTAGGGGTTAATTATGAAGGTAGGCTTTTTAGTGGAGTGAGTGGGTTAGATCCTAAGTGCCTTTATCATCTCTGTATATCAAATCAAAGGTGTGGTCTTAACATGTATAATCGAGGCAAGTTCTAGAATAACAAATCAATGTTGACACACTCATAATAAAAAGCGAGCATGAAAGGATGTATGCTCTAAAAGGCTCAAAATCTCACAAAAATTATGGGTATTTTGATGTCAACCTCGTAAATTTCAAACTTCAAAGTAACATTCAGATTCAGGTAGACAACCAATTTTTTGTTTTTTGAAAAATAGACTTTATGATGCTTGATTCTCTAGTATCCTTCAAATTTAATCATCAATGCATAATTATCAATGATTTACTCCAAAACATATCAACAAAGATCATAAATCATAGGAAATTTCATTCTAATCATAATATGAGAGACTTTACTTTTGAACAAGGTATAATTCAGGGATTTTCAAATAATACTATAGTACTATAGTTAACCCCCCACACACTTAAGATGTACATTGCCCTCAATGTACAAAGATAGAAAATAGCAAAATAATCATAAAAATCATAAGATGGGGAGAGAAGTGAAACTTACTAAAATTTGGATGAAGTCAACGAAAAGAAATCGGATAGGATTGGAGGTGAACGTGGGGAAGTGTCTCAAACCATTTGAAATTGAATCCTCGAAGCAGCCGATTTGATTTTATTGTATCCTAAGCTAAATCTAAATATCATAAAGAATAAGAAGAAGAAAATAAAATAAAATAAACTAAAAAATAATGAAATGAAAATAAAATAAAAATAAAAATAAAAATAAATAATGGAAAATGAAAGACAACTAGAAAAAGGGAGAATGAGGTTTAAATAGAGATGTAGCCCGTATTTTGGGATTTTGAATTTTGGGCGCGTTCAGGGTGTTCGGGCACGGTCGTGGGTGTAGTCGCACGCCCGTGTCTTTCTTCACACAGTCATTTAATATAGGGCATGTTCCTCCCGTGTTCGATAAGTCAGAATGTTGGAATGGTTGGAAGGCACGGCCGTTTTTAGCCCGTGCTTAACAAGTCAGTAACCTCGCATGGGAGTCGGCACGGGCATGGACTATTATCGCCACCCGTGTTGGGAAAAGAGATTTTTCTATCTCGTGCACGGCTACTGGCACGCCCATGGTTCATCCCCTGGCTTCCTCACGGCCACGAGCACGCCCGTGTGTAGGGCCGTGTGACCTAGAAATCTACTCTTTTGTTAGTTTATGGTTAGGTGCTAAAAGGAAAAAGGAAAGAAAAAAATGGGGTTAGTGCTTGGGTTGCCTCCCGAGAAGCGCTCGTTTATAGTCTTAAGCTAGACTTTACCTCTCATTTGTATGGTCATGGTGGTTTGAGGAGGTGAAAATCCTTTCTCATGCGATCACTTCGATTATGGATATATAGTTTAAGTCGAGTAATGTTTACCTCAAAAGTGTCGAATTTAGGATTGCTTACCTCGATTGTGCTGTATAGGAAGACATTAAGTACCTCAAAAGTGATTTCTTCGTTTGTCTTGAGGTCTGAATTGGTGATTTGAGGGTCTTCCTTATTCAACAATACCTGATCTCCTACTTTGAAGTGATTCATTATTCCTATCAACTCGTCTAGGGGCTCCTTCGGTTTCACTTCGTGTGGTTCCGGTTCTTCTTTAAGTTGTGTTTTCCACTCTTCTAATTTGTCGACCCTAAGGCTTCGTTCCTCATACAATTCTTCTTTGTCGGCACGAGGTCTAAAATCTAGCTTAGCTATGTGATTTCGTGATGCTTCCTGTAAAGAAGGTTGAACCAAATAGTTATCAATAGAATTAACGTTCGTACCTTTATTATTCGATGTCCTAGCTGAGTCAAGAGCTTGAAGAGTTATTGTTTCGTCGTCTACACGATGTGTAAGTTCACTGAATTCTTCCTCTGTGTGATCTTTCTTTACTGCATCGGGATATAGCACATGAGCTTGGTACTCTATATTTACCGGGTTTGGTAAATCATGGCTTACCTCAACCTTACCTTCACTTACCACAGGTTCTTGCCTTGGGTCAGATTCCACTAACAATTCACTGTTATGAGCTTGTACGGCTTAGGGCCCATGATTCGGCTCAGGTTTGTAGCCTTGTGGTGTTTCCTGTGGTGAAAGTTGAACAATTTAATTATCAACTGAATTTACTTTCTCACCTTCATCACTTGATGTCTTGGCCGAGCCAAAAGCTTATAGACTGATTGATTCGTCACCTACACGAAGAATGAGTTCTCCTATACCAACATCAATTTTAGTCCTGGTAGTTGCTAGAAAGGGTTTTCCTAAAATTAAAGGAATCGAATTGTCCTCATTCATCTCTAAGACAAAACAATCTACTGGGAATATGAATTTATCAATTTTAATTAGAACATTTTCTATATACCCCTAGGAATTCTGATAGTGTTATCAGTTAACTGAATGGTCATCCTAGTTTGTCTGGGTTTCCCTAGACCTAGTTGTTTAAACATTTTATAAGGCATAACATTGATGCTTCCCCCTAAATCAACTAAAGCATTATCAATAGGTAAACTACCAATTAAACATGGAATTGTAAAACTCCCTGGATATTTTAATTTCCGTGGCAGTTTATTTTGTAGAATTGCTGAGCACATTGCGTTTAGCTCCACATGCGATGCCTCGTCTAGTTTCTGTTTGTTTGTCAATAGCTCTTTTAAAAATTTTCTATAATCGGGTATCTACGAAAGAGCTTCGATAAATGGTAAGTTAATATGTAATTTCTTTAAAAGTTTAAGAAACTTACCGGACTGTTCCTCTGTATCGTCTCTCTTCATCGCTTCGGAATAAGGTATGCGGGGTTGGTACTCTTTGATTACTGGATTTGGCTTTTCTTGTGTTACCTCAACTTTACCTTTGTCTACCTTGTTTTCTTGTATTGAATTGGGTTCATCTAACCCTATACTCTTCTGAGCTGTTATGGCTTGGATTTGCTCCTTTGGGTTAATCTCTGTGTTGCTTGGTAGACGCCTTTGCGGTCGTTCAGACATTAATTTTGCAAGTTGTGCGACTGCCTTAGTGACTTCCCCTACTGACTTAGTAAGGTCCTCGACTCGGTTCTTGGTCTCTTCAATTGATGTTTGTTGGGTTGTTTCAGTGTCTTGGAGACGGTTTTCTGTGGCTACCATGAATTTTGTCAGCATCTCTTCAAGGTTCGACACCTCTTCTTGTTGGTGAGGTGGTTGTTGGAAATCTGGAGGAAGTTCCGGTCTTTGGCTACTTTGATCATCCCACGAGAAATTGGGATGGTACCTCCAACCTACATTTTAAGTGTCACTATTTAAATTATTTTGGGGTCTAGAATAGTTACCCATATAGTGGACTTGTTCGTTCTCCATGCCATATCTGTAGGGTGGGTACTTAGGATTCGCCACGCCTCTTAGATTCGAGTCATATTGCATTACTGGGTGTACCTGCGAGAGACTACACAAACCGTCAATCTTTTTATTCATCATCTCTAGCTGGTTAGATAACCTGGTGACCACTTCGAGGTTGAAAACACTGGCTGCTTTAGTAGGAATTATCCTCATGTCTTGCCACTGATAATTATTCAGTGCCATCTTCTCTTTAAAATTATCTTCCAAAAGCAAAATAGAGGAAAAATTAGCGAAGTAGAAAAGAAAAAAAAATAAAAATAAATTACAGAATTAGTTGCAGAAAAAAATGGCTAAAATAATAAAAATAGCGCTTTCTTAATATTTTAGTTCCCCGGCAACGGCGCCAAAAACTTGAACGCCGAAATCAGAGCTTTAAAATTTATAAAACGAATAATCAAACCTGGAAAACTAACTCTAACAACGATTAAAGGCAAGTGTACTTATCGAACAGTAGTATAGCTTAGGCAATACCGGATTGTTGAACCCAAAGGAACTAAAAGTACTAATACTAACTTTCTTTTTATTATTTAGCCTTAAAAATATAGTGAAGTTGCTTTAATCTAAATTAACAATTACTAGACTAAAGACACAAGACAAAAAGAACGAATTAGAAAATAACTTGAAGGAAAACTCAGTTGATCACGACGATACCCTCAAGAAGAATCCACCTAGACTTCTCTTGTTACCTATCACTGAATCATATGATTTCTCTACTTAGCCTGATTCGTAAGACTCCCTAACCTATATTAAACCCTCTCTCGAGGCGAATAACATCTAACCCTAGGTTAATAAGTGGAACTCTCGTTCGCTTATAATAACCCCCTAGAATAGCAGTAGATTGATCTATGAAATCCCATATTAGGTTTCACCCTAATCTGGCAAAATCTCGTAACCCTATCTCTAGGCGTTCGATCAACTCCGCTTAATTATGCTAGATCTACTCTTAAGCAGGGTCTATTCCTCCTCCACCTAAGCACATCTGATTTGGATTAAGCATGCATCATTAAGAACAAACTAAGTAATTATCATATAATTCAGAAATCAAATAACAAAATTCATCTAGGTTTCATCCCCTTCAGGTATCTGAAGGGTTTAGTTCATGACAAATAAAGAAAACATCTCAAGAGAAAAGATAAAACAAAACATAAGAAATCCCTAAAACCCCCTGAAGGAATTGAAGGAGAAATCCGCCGTCTTGAGTATAACTTCGGCTTCTTGGGATGGATCAACTGGCTAACTTCGAGTGATTCCCACAACTCTGACATTCTCGGCTTGGCTCTTTGGCCTAGCTTTGATGCCCTGGACAAAAGCCTTCGCAGAAGACTTCTGCCGAACTTCCCCTTCAAGTTGCCCCCTTGGGTGTTTATATAGACTTTGTGATGCCTTACTTGGCCCGTAAGTATCCTAATTTAAGTAGAATTCCTACTAGGGTGTTTGAATAGGCTTCGAAATGTGTTTCATTGCCTCCAAGTATCCTTTCCCGAATGAAATTGCTCTTTTCAGCGACAGGGACACGGCCATGGCACATGCCCGTGTGGATCGACTTCAGGCCTTGTTCGGGTCTGTTTATGGAGGCACAGCCGTGTGAATCGTGGTCAGGCCGTGTTCTAGCTGATCCATGAGGCACGGCCGTGTGGCTGGAAGTCCAGGCCGTGTCGATTTCGTGAATTGGCCCATTTGGCCCATTTTAAGCCTGTTTCCTATTCTTTTTCATCCTCGGGTGCTTTCCTGGGATAAAACATGAAAAGAAAGGATTAAGGGCACCTTTTTACATAAATTGGGGGATAAGTCATCCAAAAACAAGCTAAATGTGGGATTAAAATATGTTATAATTACGGTTTATCAACACCCTTAACCTATATCCGTCGCCGGATTAGGGTTATAGAGCACTACCAAACATAGTACGTCATAATAAAAATTTACTGCTCATATAGTCAAAACCGATTGTGTTGTAAGTAAATGCATTATCAAAGTTTACATAACCCATCTCAAGCATATATTAGAACCATTAGCCAAATTTCATATAAACATTTTTCATCAAATACAAAGGTTTCAATTCAAGTGGTCTATAAAGGTTCAATATTCGCACATGCACATACTCATTAAAAAAAACTACTAAAGCAAGTCGTCAAATATTAAAACAAAACATACACATATATTTATATATAGACTTTATTAAACCATGAACAAGATATACCAATTGTTCATATATCCACGTAAAAACATAGATCAAAACATCTAAATGAACATAATTGCACCCAAAAATACCAAAATTGCCCCTCATAATCCGAAACACATAAATTTGTATTTTATACTCATACACACTTATAATTTATGTTCGATTAAGACAATCCAAACACTCAACCTAAAATCTCAAGATATAGTCGATTATACACTCTTCAATATTAAAAAATATTCCAAGTTGATTTGTGTTTCAAATTATGTAACTCGCTAGTAAACATTTATCAATCCATAGTCCAATCAAACTCAAATGCGCATATATCAACTTCCCAAATGCAACCCCTATTGTTTTTTTAAAAAAAAAAAACATAAATATGACCAACTACTAACCATGCACAATCAACCACATTCAACACTATCCCGCAAAGTTTGTAGCACAAGTCTCAGATGCTCAGCATGCTCGGTTTCATCTCTGAAGTAGATCAGAATATCATCTATAAACACTACCACAAACCGATCCAAATACTGTCTGAAAATCCGATTCATCAGATCCATAAAAATAGCAAGTACATTAGTAAGTCCAAAAGGCATAACCAAAAACTCATAGTGTCCGTACCTCGTCCGGAAAGCAGTATTTGGCACATTTGAATCTCTGACTCACAATTGATAATAACCCGACCTCAAATCTATCTTCGAAAACACTGAAGCCGCTTTGAGCTGATCAAACAAGTCATCAACCCGTGGCAAAGGGTATTTATTCTTTATAGTCACCTTATTTAACTATCGGTAATTAATGCACATTCGCATAGTTCCATCTTTCTTTTTCACGAATAAAACTAGCGCACCCCAGGGAGAAAAACTCGGTCCTGCAAAACCCCTATCTGTTAACTCTTGCAACTGTGCTTTCAACTCTTTTAATTTTGTAGGTGTCATCAGATACGGAGCTATCAAAATCGGAGTCGTCCCTGGTACTAACTCAATACCAAACTCTACCTCTCGAACAGGTGGCAAACCTGGTAATTCTTCAGGAAACACATCCGCATACTCGCACACCACTGGTACAGATTCAATCCTCTTTTCAGTCACTTTACTATCAAGCACATAGGCAAAATAAGCTTCATAACCCTTGCTCAAGTATTTCAGAGCTAACATCGAAGATATTACTGCTGGTAACCCATTTAGATTATTAGATTCAATCCGAATAATTTCACGGTTCTGACATCTCAAATCAATGGTCTTTCTTTTGTAATTAACAACAGCATCGTGCAAAGTCAACCAATCCATTCCTAGAATTATATCGAATTCATCAAAAGGCAACAACATCAAATTGGCTGGGAAACATGAATCCTGAATCATCAACGGGCAACTTTTACACACTTTATCAACCAGAACGCATCAACCCAAGAGGTTTGATGCACGAATCAAAAACTCAGTAGACTCAATAGGTAGAGCCTTACTGGATACTAATGTTTCACACACATAAGAATGAGTCGAACCAAGATCAATCAACGCAATAACACTAGTATCATAAAGAATGAGTCGAACCAGGATCAATCAACGTAATAACACTAGTATCATAAAGAGTGAAAGTACCGGTAATAACATCTGGAGAAGAAGCATCCTCACGAGCGCATATAGCATATGCTCTAGCAGGTGCACGAGCCTCTGATCGAACCGCTGTATCTTTTGTTCCTCTTTGACTGCTACTTACATTACCCGAATGTCTGGGTGGTCTGCCTCGTGCTGACACATTACTCGATCTCGCGTTCTAAACAGTGTTTTGCTCAGCTAACATCGGGCACTCCTGAATAAAATGACCCATCAATCCACATTTAAAACAGGACCGATCATGCTTGCACTCAACCCGGCTCTGCTGAACATTACCAGCGCAGCAATCAAAGTAGCTCGGGAACTAGTAGAAGGTCGGTCCCGATCTCGTCTAGAAAAGTCTGAAGTAGCTTTATGTCGACTAGATTCATCTCTGAACTTCTTTGATGCTGTATGAAAGGTCTTACTCAATGATATTTTACGGATGTCTCTAGCTTCAAATTCAGCTTTTCTTTTCTCTTTTCCAAGCTCTTTGGCATTACAGGCTCGTTCAACAAGGACCACGAACTCTTTAATCTCAATTATGCCGACCAGTAACTTAATGTCTTCATTCAAACTGTCTTCAAATCTTTTACACATGATAGCCTCGGTTGAAACACATTCACGAGCATATCGAATTAATCTCACAAATTTCCGTTCATACTCTGTCACTGTCATTCGACCCTGTTTCAATTCTAGAAATTCTTTATGTTTTTGGTCGATGAATCTCTGACTGATATATTTCTTACGAAACTCAGTTTGGAAAAATTCCCAGGTCACTTTCTCTTTTAGGACCACCTATACTAGTGTGTTCCACTAGTGATATGCAGTGTCCCGTAATAAGGATATAGCACATTTTAAGCATTCGTCCGGACTACATGATAGCTGATTGAACACACGAATAGTATTATCAAGCCACAGCTCAGCTCGTTCTGCATCATCATCATCATTTGCTTTAAACTCTTCGGCCCCGTGTTTCCTGATTTTAGCTACAAGAGGCCTGCTAGATCTCATCGGATCAACATAGGAGGTACCATAGGTATCGGAGATGAATTATTCAGGGGTGGAGGTTGTTGCACAGCCGGATTAGTCCGGATATATTGAGTGAACCATTCGTTCATCATCTGGTAGAAGGCTTGCTTAGCCTCCCCCTCATGGCTACTCGAGGTAGGTCGAGATTCTACCCGTGCTGTCCCCTTGCGCAGAATTAGGTGCTACGCTCTCGACATCATCAGCTACTGCTCTATTGGGATCCATTTAGTATAAAAAAACACAATTCAGATGTCAGAAGTCATCACACCATCGCATTATAATGTAAGATATGTATAGCTAGACTCACACGCTCTACGGTAGTCCTAGAATCGACTAAATCGTAAGCTCTAATACCAATCAAATGTAACACCCTTAACCCATATCCATCACCGGATTAGGGTTATAGAGCATTACCAAACATAGTACAAGTCATAATAAAAATTTACTGCTCATATAGTCAAAACCGATTGTGTTGTAAGTAAATGCATTATCAAAGTTTACATAACCCATCTCAAGCATATATTAGAAACATTGGCCAATTTTCATATAAACATTTTTCATCAAATACAAAGGTTTCAATTCAAGTGGTCTATAAAGGTTCAATATTCGCACATGCACATACTCACTAAAAAAAAAAAACAAAAACTACTAAAGCAAGTCGTCAAATATTAAAACATAACATACTCATATATTTATATATAGACTTTCTTAAACCATGACCAAGATATACCAGTTGTTCATATATCCACGTAAAAACATAGATCAAAAATCTAAATGAACATAATCGCACCCAAAAATACCAAATATGCCCCTCATAATCCGAAACACATAAATTTGTATTTTATACTCATACACACTTATAATTTATGTTCGATTAAGACAATTCAAACACTCAACCTAAAATCTCATGATATAGCCGAATATACACTCTTCAATATTAAGCAATATTCCAAGTTGATTTGTGTTTCAAATTATGTACCTCGCTAGTAAACATTTATCAATCCATAGTTCAGTCAAATTCAAATGCGCATATATCAACTTCCCAAAAGCAACCCCTATTGTTTTAAAAAAAAAAAACATAAATATGACCAACTACTAACCATGCACAATCAACCACATTCGACAACTATCTTAACCTTTAGGTCAAGTCATAGGAATATCCATCACAAATAATGTACTATAAGATATACTTCTAAAATGAGCTAATTAGTAAATCAAATGCAGGACACAAATGACATGATAATCAACCAAACTACGAACACATACATACTTACATTATTGATTGTACTTTTAAATAAACAAGTATCATGGCTGAATACATTTAAAACCACAGTACCGTAATTTAGCCATTTTCGCATGGCTATTTATATATACAAAGACAAAATTTCATTGATTCAAAATCTAGTCTAGCCTATACATACCTTAAGTTCAAAATCCATGTTTAAAGGTACCAAAATAAGTCGATAGTGTGGATGACTTCGTTGATGATCCCCTGAGCTTGTAGCTTGACCAAAATCTATAAACAGAATAACAGCCACACAGAGTAAGCTAACTTAGCTTAGTAAATCTTTAGCAATTAAAACAAATCAATTGAACACTCAAGCATTTTAAAACAATTACTTAATATCATTTAATTTATAACTTAACACATATGGTCTATTATTGCCGAAAGCCAATACCTCATTTAACATAACATTTATCACTATCTTGCCTTTAACAAACAAATTACCATTTCGACATAAGGTTCAAATATAAAATATCAACTCTTAACCATCTATTCATATTACATATGCATATAATTCAATAAGATCACATATATGTATCCAAATAAGTAAATGCTCTGTACATATTAATTTCACATAAATAAATGTATATACACATGTCTATTTAACATCACATATATTCAAGTATCTAATATCAATGAAATAACAATATGTCCACATAACCAAAAGGCCAAATATACATGCACATTAGTCTCATTCTTGCTCGATAAACTTCACATATATGCTTACCTATTTGATCGAACATGAAAATTCAATTAAATAATTCATATGCACATACCTGTATGGCCGAATATAAACAAACTCGTATTATCAACTTACTTGCTCAAATAACACATAACTAGGTAGACTCATACCCATAAGTTGATATTACATCACCGGTATAAAACCTGCTAGGCATAAGCCTGAATTTCACACCGACACTAAGCCTGCTAGACCCAAGGTCTGATATCCATTCACCGGCAATAAGCCTGCTAGGCATAAAGCCCGAAAAGTTCACTAGCCCAAGGCTTGCTAGGCTCTAAGCCTGAATAGTAATGCTTTAGATTATCTCACATGAATCATTTCATATATCAAACCTACTCATTTCGAACTCATTGTATGATCAATCGAATAGCATATAACAATCAAATAGCTTAACCAACTCAAATATTACACATAGTCAAATTCGGCTTTTGCATAATATAATTACAATGTTTCCATATTTCAGCATATAATAGGTTACATATATAATTTACGGTGTATATTTGCTTAGAGACTTACCTCGAATATCTACGGACGACGAAAACTGGCTATTCGATTATTTTTGTTTTTCCCCGATCCAAGTCCATTTTATTTTGTTATTGATCTAAACATGTTCAAATTAAGCTCATTCAAACACATTTCTATTCAATTTAGTCCTAAAACACATAAATGGGAAAATTACCATTTTGCCCCTAATATTTCACACTTTTACAATTTAGTCCTATTGCACAAAACACAGAATACACAAAATTTCACTAAACACCCTAAGGGTCAAATATTCCTATACTTCATACAAGTCCATGCATTTCATTTATTTCACATTTTAATCCCTCAAAAAATTTATTTTTACAATTTAGTCCCAATTACTCAAATTCATCAAAAATCCAAAGATAAAACATATTAATCTAACACATATATTTCATAATTCATCTTTAAACAACATAAATAACCAACTATCATCAACGGTTTAACTCAAAATATTCATCAAACTAAAAAATTAAAGCATGGGTCTTGAAGATTTCTAAGTAATGATCTCAAAAAACGTAAAAATTACCAAAAACCGAATTAAAACTAACCTTGAATTTCACTTCAACAGTGACCGAACCTAGGCTTTCTCCATTCTTTTTTTCCTTTGTTTACATTCGGCCAAGAGAAATAAAAAGATGATAATGGCCTTGTTTTGTTTTATTATTACATATATTATGATTATTATTATTTTACCAATTTAACCTTTGTTATAAAATAACCATTCATTATAACATAAGGTTACTTATGTCCATGGCCGGCCACTAACCTAGAAAATGGGCGTTTTTCCCTTTAAGGACTCCATATTAAAAAGCCAATATCAATTAAGTACTTTTCACTATAGTTTGTAACTTTTACGATTTACGCGATTAAGTCCTTTTGTTTAATTAAGCATACAAACAATCAAATTTTTACACGAAACTTTCACACATACTAATTCACATATAATTAACATAGAAAATAATATTTAAAAATTTTTTGGACTCAGATTCGTGGTCCTGAAACCACCGTTCTGATTAGGGTCAAATTTGGACAGTTACGTAGGATCCTGTTATGTGTTATCGTGTAAGACCACGTCTGGGACGTTGACATTGACTTGTGACTTACATGTAAGACCTTGTCTGGGACAGTGGCATCGATATGTGATTACATGTAAGACCACGTCTGGGACGTTGGCATTGTACGAAATGTTCGACTATCCGAGATTTTAATTCTGAATGGTTCAACGGGCAATGATAAATTAAGATCAAGTGTAATATCGAGTTAAAAGGCTCAGGTATGTATTCAAACAAAGTTATGAAAATGTGGTAAGTTGAATGTTTGAATTGATGATATAAATGTTATATGTTAATGTGAACTATGAGTATGTATATGTGAATGTATATATTCGGTCAAATAATGTATTTGTGTTGTAGAAAGTAAAGGTTAAATATACTAATGTTCAAATAAGTATTCGGCCAAAGGAAAATTTATGCAAAATTTATATGTTTTGATATATGAAATTATAAGTTGGAAATGTATATGAATTTATGGTGGTTTATTTTGGTTTAGCTAGATTAAATTATGTATATGATTAAATGTTTCATTTGCTTATGATTTACTAAGATGTGAAAGCTTACTGTGTGTGTTTGCTCTTTGTTTTATAAATTTTGGAAGTTGGTTACGAGCTCGAGGATCGTTAGAGAAGTCTATCACACTATCGACAGTCTTCGATACTTTATTAAGTTTGAATTCAAACATACGACATGTATAGACTAGTTAATATGTTTGATTTTCAGGTATGTAAATATGAGCCATGCGAAAATGGCTTATTTATTTTGTAAATTTTGGTTTTTATGCTTTTATTCAAATGATATAAATGTTTGGTTTTGGTGATTTGATTATGGTATATATATATAAGTGAATCAAGTTTGATTGTTTTGTTAATGATATGTTATGTGTTTCGGTATAAGGTGAGTTTAGTTAAAGCATATAGATGAAGTGAGTTTGGTATATTATGTTAATCTTTGAACTTGATCATGGTTTAAGTCATTTGGGAAGTAATATCATGTATATATGTATAATGTGATATATGGTTATGTATTTCGGCAATAAGCTAAGTAATGAATATTAGTTAAGGTTTGTTATGTGTTAGTTAGGTAATAGGCATGTTATATATGCATGTGATGTACTTGATAAATGTTTGATTCGCACATTTGAGTGATATTGATTTGGCTTAGTAATTGTAAAGTGATATGATTTGTATGGATTTTTGGAAATGGCTCAATTGGGTACACATATGCGCAAGGTTGTAATAGGAAAATATGTATGTTTTTGGTCTTTTAAAATGATATATAGTTGTCTTTTAAATAGGCTTTAAGTTAGTAAACAATATACACATAAATTCGGTTAATGTTGGTTATATGAGTAGTGCATGTTTTGGGTTTAGCTTTTAATAGATAAATTTGATTAGTCAAATTGAGGACAAGATGATTGGCAATGTGTTTATATATTTTAAGTTTAATTGGTTCAAATTTGATGTGGAAAAATGCTCATATCAATTGGTTTAATTGTTTATATCACATATGATTTTGGAAATTAAGCTTTGTGATGTGATTTGTTTGGTCTATTAAGTGCAAGTATATTATTAAGTAATAAGCTGTTTAATAATTATAAAGTATTTGAATATCATTGTAATGATGTGATTATTACATAATTTATGCATATATTTTCAAGCATATTTTGTATTATAAATATGATTATATGCAAGAGAATTGTCTTTTGTTTTATGATTAATAATGTATGTTTAATTTTTAATCAGCCATTTGTTTTACTTACGTGAATATGACATGTGTGCATATGTACTTGTTTGAAAGTTGCGTCTTGTTCGATAATGCCTCGTAACCCTAATCCGGCGATGGATACGGGTTAGGGGTGTTACACTTAATTAATAAACTGTAAATAAACACATTTTACGTGTAACTTAATTTAACAAACTGTAAATAAACTCATTTAAGAATAAGTTATTCCAGCAATTAAATTAACTAAGATAAGCATTTATTCCAGCAATTAATTAACTAAAATGAGTTTAATAAAAATAAAGTCCATCAACTCAACTTTTAACTAAGATGAGTTTAATAAAGTCCAGCAACTAAATTATTAACTAAGATGAGTTTAATAAAATTAAAGTTCAGCTGGCAATTAATTGCAAAGGACGCCTATTGAGCTGAATGAGCTTGTAATGAAGCTTCATTTTGCACTTAGGCCCCTCGAGCTTAGGCCAATCTCGATGGTGTCGAGTTGCGTCGTAACATGATGCGACCGGGTTTGCAACACCATTCACATGAATTATAGTTGTCTTGATATGATTATGCTTGGACTACAAGTTTGGTTGGATCACTTTATGCTAACTCATTGCTGTAAATTTCAGTTGGATTATTTGCCATCTTTACTGTCGAATTTGGCAAGTGAAATTGAAAAGGTTTACGTGAGACCATTAACCCAAATTGTCCAAAGGAAGCCATGTACGAGGAACTATGTTCGAGTGAACCAACAGCTCGAATTGAGGACAAGTCATTTTGAAGAAGGGGGAATGATATGAGCACGACCGAGAGCTTGTCCAACTTGAGCAAGGATTACGCGAGGCTGCTCAATATTTCTACGAATCAAGCTCGAGCTAAGTGACTTCAAGAAGCCATTTCCGCTTTGGTCATTCAACTTTGGAGTAAAAATCGGCTCGATGATGATGGAAAAGCTCGAACCAGCACTTTAAACAATCTTTGCACCTTAGTGCAAGCTGATTTTAGCTCAACTTTAGCTCCCCGAGCTCCGTCCAGCTCGAATCAGCTCACTTGAGCTCATTTCAGCTCGTTTGAGCTCAACAAAGTCTATTTTCAGCTCGTATTTTTAATCATTCAAATAAATTAAATACTTGTGTTATTTTAATTAATTTGATACAGCTCATAGCCGATTTCCCTAGCTCAATCAGTTCATTAATTGTTGTCATTTAGGTTGAGCTAGCCAAATTTAATGTGTTAGCTAAGTTACCATTAATTATGTCTTAATTTAATTAGTATGCTTATTAATATGTCTTGATCTTAGTTCAGCCGAATATACATTTGAATTTAATGAGTTCATTGTGTTTGTAGGTTGGCCAAATTCATAAAGCACCAATTAATACAAGTTCATGAATGGTTCAATGCACCGAATGGGAACATGCATGTATGGACGGATTCATGGATGGTGGCTCAACCATTGGTTTCCTCAAGGTGTTTATTCGGTCAAGAGACACCTACCTCTTTTAATTTCCCAAGCTGGCCGACTGTCTCCCAATGCTCCATTAAGCCGTTCACACCAATGTGTTCACACCTAGTGTCCATTTGGCTAGACTATTCACATGCAAGAGGCTTTTCAAGGCTGGATTTTCACACCTTAATTGGCTATTCAAGACCCCTCTTTAAGGCTCCTACCCATTCAGCCAAACAACACCAAATTAATGCTTCAATTAAGATCATGGCTGAACCTAGACAAGTGCATTGCACTCTTCAAGCTTCCAAGTACATCCAAGCTGATTTGCTTAATGAAGAAGCTATCCATTGGTGCTCCATTCAGCCGAACCTAGACTTAGCATTTTATTAGTTTATTCTAGATTATTCTAGTACATTCATAGCCGAATTTCTTAGCCTTTAAGTTTGTAATTTTGTCCATTCGGCTATCCTAAGTTAGGCTATAAATACTTAGCCTTTTCAATTGTATTAGACTTTTGCCATTTTTATTATATGAACATTGTGTCCTTAAGTGAGGTTTCTTCCTCTCAAATTTTGTACGAGTCTCGTGTGACTTATCTAGCTTGTTAGTGGCGTCTATCGAACTTGTTTCTTGAACTTATCACCTTCATTGGTGTGGGGTTCACCTATCCATCTCCCAATCTATCTGACCACCTTAACAATATAAGAATCAGGGTGACACTGTTCTATAGTGTTGAACCATTCTTGACGTTAAGTTCGTTTTTCCATTCCACCCAACATTCTGAATTTCACCTATCTTTATTTTATTGCTAAACCAAACCTATTTCATTCATAACCTATCCTTATCTTTTTGTTAAACTTCTGCTTTACCTTAGCCAAAATTAACCCTTTTCAACATTACAAACAATCTTCTCGTCAATGATCAGGCACTTGGTTATATGACATGTATAGGTGTTGTGGTTAATATGGCCTATATGTTTGTAATGTATATCCCCAATTGATTTGGCTGGTAAATGATGTATGTGTTGGTTATGTGTATAGCCATGTGATTTGACTTATTTTGGTATACTTGGCTATGTATATATATGTGTAAATGGCCTTTGATATTTGGTTTATAATTGCTATGTGAATGCCTTATTTTGAATTGGTATTTTGAGTACAAAATGATTGAATTTGAGAATGTGTTATGCATGTTGATTTAGGCACAAAATATAATAGGTGATTTTGATCATTTAAGTGATTTTTGCATGTGAAATCGATATGAATTTGAATGGCCAATTGTGATGTTTATGAGTAATGTTGTTGTTGGTAGTGAAATTGCATGAATTGGACTTGGTTTAGATTGGTTTGAATGCCTATTGAAGATATGGTCATATGCTTTTTGGTATGCCTAGGTTGACAACACTTTGGGTGAGAAAGATGGTTTGGAAAATAGCCAATTTTTGTCCACACGAGCAGAGACACGTGTGTGTGTCTCAAATGTGTGTGACACACGGCTAGGTGACAATGCCATGTGTCGCCTGGTACTTATGTAGAAACCAAGTCAGTAGCTCCACACGGCCCAGCACACGGGCGTGTGACTTGGCCGTGTGGCATAAGTCAGTATACCCTCAAGTTTCACACAGTCTAACACACGGCCTAGCACACAGGCATGTAAGGCCATTTCTAAGGGTATACGGGCTAGTCACACGGGTGTGTGGTTGGCCGTGTGACCCAAGTCAGTGAGTTACACAGGGGAGGAGGACATGGGCTGGGACATGGCCATGTGATCCCATTTCGAATGTCCACACAACCTGTGACACGAGCGTGTCTTTGGCTATGTGAAACATAAGGCCGGGCCGCACAGGCATTCCAAAATTTTCCTAAGTTCTCGGTTTAGTCCCAAACAACTTCTAATGCTTATTTTAGGCCTCGAGGACTCGTATTAGGATTGTAACAGTCCTAGTCGAAATAGTGGTTTTGGGACCACAAATCCGAGTTCGAATAATATTTTTAATATTATTTTCTATGACGTTGGTATGTGATTAAGCATGTGGTAAAGTTTCGTAAGTTAATTGTTTGTCTGTGGGTTTAATTTGACAAAAGGATGAAATTGCATTAAATGTGAAAGTTGCTTGCTATTTGTTAAAGTACCAATGTGTTGTGGCTTTATAAATGTGAGGACTTATGTGGCAATTAAGCCAATTTTATGGTTAGTGGACGGCATGCAGTGATGAAATGCTTATATTACAAGTTTTATATGTTATTTTATAAGTTAAAGTTATAATATATATTATATAGATATATTATAAGAAAAGAAACATGATAGTGGATTTCATTCATCCATATACCACCGAAAAACAAGAAAAAGAAAAGAAAGAAAATTTAGCCAAGGTATTCGGTCATTTGAAGGCTTAATTTAAGGTATGATTTTGAGTCGGTTTTTGATAATTTCTACATTTTTGTAATCATTGTTTTGAGAGCTACAAAACCCATGTATTAATTTCGTGAATTGATGATGTTTGTGTGAGATGCCACTGTTGATATGTTGAGTTTTGAGATGAGTTTAGTTGTTAAATGAAAGATTTGAGCTAGATAAACATGTTTTGTTCTTGAAGTTTTGATGAATTTAGCTAAATACGGCTAAATTGCGAAAATAGCAAATTGAGGGACTAAATTGCTAATTTGATGGAAAATATAGGCTTGTATGATATGTATATGCATTCGACTAAGCATGAGTATAGGTTGATTTTGTGAATTTGATTTTTGAGAAAAATGGACTAAATTGATAAATTGTGCAAATATGAGGGTTAATTAGCAAATAGCCCTAAATGTAAGTGTATGGATTGAGTTGAATGAATTAGTGAATAAAAGAGTTAATTCTGAATATGTTTAGATCAAGAACCGAGGAAAACAGACTTAGATCGCGGGAAAGCGAAAGTAACCGAGTAGCCGTTTTCATTCCGTTAAACCGAATCCAAGGTAAGTCACTATGCAAATAAACATATATGTATGCAATTGTAATTGTTCATATGACTAATGTTGATAATGAATGCTTATGAGAGTTTATGCATATGAATTCCGAGATAAGTTCGATATAGTGACTAAGTCCGAGAAGCCCCTTACGAACCTAGGAATAGATAGGATTGGCTATGTCTTGACATAGGTATCTGTTCTACTTTATCATCTAAGACCACGTCTGGGACTTTGGCGTTGATTTGAGATTTTGTCTAAAACCACTTCTGAGGAGTTGGCATCAATATGAGCTTTACGTGTAAGACCACGTCTGGACGTTGGCATCGATATGAGCTTTACGCGTAAGACCACGTCTGGAACGTTGGCATCGTTATGATCCTTGCGTGTAAGACATGTCTGGGATAACGGCATCGTATTGATTCGTGTAAGACCTTGTCTGGGACAGTGGCATCGATATCTGAGTGCATGTAAGACCTTTTTTGGGACGTTGGCATTGTACGATTATTCCTAGCTTTCTGAGTGTCCTATTAGATTCCCTACGTTTCAACGGGCAAGTCTGAGATACGAATGGCAAATCCGAGCTTTGATTGATTAAGTAAATGAATGTTCGATTCAGGTACGTTGATTATACACTAATTGTGTATACAAGGTAAGTATCTATGTGATCTTACTAGAATGTTATGTATATGGAATTGATAATACAATATGTAAAGTTTGACTAGATGAACTATGTGCTTATATGGTATGTGAATTGGAATATGGTAAGTGATGGTTAAGCAAACGAGCTTAAGAAAGAATGAGATGATTTGTATCATGAGAATCAAATTGGTCATTTTATTGATTTGGTTATGTGCAATTCATGCCAAGTTTGTTTGTATATTGACTTACTAAGCTTTTGGAAAGCTTACTTCGTGTGTGTTTTCTCTGTTTTATAGGTCGTCAAAGCTACTGAGAGCTCGGGACCGTCACAGATCGTCATTACACTAATAAACTCATTTTGGTACACTTTGGAAATGTATAAAGCTAGATATGGCATGTATAGACTAGTATTTTGGTATAAGTTGAGACATGAATTTAGCCATGGGATTTGGCTAGAGATAAGTTCAGATTATACATTATGATCATGATAATTGAAGTATGTTTTGGCATGTTAGATGACTTATGAAATGGTCAAGTTTTGAGTAAGCAAAAGAATGAATTATGTTGTGATAGGATGTATTTTTAGTCTTGAAATTTGTCATTATTGAAATTGTTGTTGAATGCATAGATTGAATGGTCAACTTAGTATGTTTTTGGTTGCCATACATGCATGATATGTGCTGGTAATTGTTGCTTGTAGGTGAGACCCAAATGGGTGGTATTTTAGTCTTGTAAAATGACCTATAATGCCATACGACCATGGCACACGGGCGTGCCTAGTGACTGTGTGAGCAAGTCAGTATATGGCCTAGTAGTACACGGCCTTAGCACGGGGGTGCTGGATAATCGTATTGGTTTTGGCAGGATCGCCCACGGTCAGGGCACATGGGCGTGCTTTGTGACCGTGGGGGCCAAGTCAGTATAGTCCACGGCTAAGGCACACAGGCGTGCTTGGTGGCCGTGGGAGTATAGTCAGGATAGACCACGGGGAGGACACACGGGTGTGTCTAATACCCATGGAAGGCACACGGCCTTCCCACACGGGAGTGTTAGCCCTGTAATTTAGAAAAGTTTTAATTTTGCATGAAATTTTGTATGTGTTTCGGTTTAGTCCCGACTCGATTTATAATCATGCTTAAGGTCGTGTTGACCTATTTAAGGGACATTGTGTGTATGATATATGAATGAAATTTATGAAATGATTTGAATCTTTCTGATCTGTTCGGTAACGCTCCTAACCCTAATCCAGCGACGGTTATGGGATAGGGGTGTTACATTTGGTTGGTATCAGAGCTACGATTTAGTGGATTCTCGTACTAACATAGCATGTCAGAGTCTAGCTATACATGCCATATATCTGAACTGTGATAGTGTGATGAATCCTGACGTGTAAAAATGTGATTTTCATATAGTAATGGATCCCAAAAGAGCCGTAGCTAACGACGTAGAAAGTAATGCGCCTGCTCTCGCGCAAGGGACAGCGCCCTCTGATTCGAGGCCGGCTACGAGCGGTCAAGAGGGAGAAGCTAAACAAGCTTTCTTCCAGATGATGAGTGAGTGGTTCACTCAGTTTGTAAAGAATAACCCGATTGTTTCGCAACCTCCGCCCCCGGTTAATCCCCTTCAGACATCCGATATACCTCTGACTGCAAATCTAAATCTGTGGAATAAGCCTCCGGTTGACAAGATTCGTAAGTATGGGGCTGAAGAATTCCGGGCTACTAATGATGATGATGCTGAAAAGGCCGAGTTCTGGATTGAAAACATGATCTAGGTATTTGATGAGATGTCTCTGACTCCGAAAGAATGCATAAAGTGTGTTGTATTTTTGCTTCAAGATGCGGCTTATCAATGGTGGAAAACCTTAATTTTAGTTGTTCCAAGAGAACGAATTACATGGGACTTCTTTCAGATCAAGTTCCGGAAGAAATA
The DNA here is from genome assembly GCA_005393395.2 of Gossypium australe. NCBI lineage: Eukaryota > Viridiplantae > Streptophyta > Magnoliopsida > Malvales > Malvaceae > Gossypium > Gossypium australe. The sequence continues at coordinate 57,884,577 of CM016615.1, forward strand.
TATCAGTGAGAGATTCGTTAATCAGAAACGGAAGGAATTTCTGGAACTTAAACAGGGCCGAATTACTATTTCGGAATATGAACTAGAGTTCGTGAGACTAAGTCAGTATGCTCGAGAATGTGTATCGTCTGAAGCTATAATGTGAAAAAGATTCGAAGATGGCCTTAATGAAGATATTCGTTTGCTAGTTGGGATTTTAGAAATAAAAGAGTTTTTTGTACTTGTTGACCGAGCTTGTAAAGCTGAGGTACTCGGGAAAGAGAAAAGAAAGGCTGAGTCTGAAGCTCGCGATATGAGGAAGAGATTTCAGAGTAAATTATTTCAGTCTACTTCGAAAAGATTCAGAAATGATCAAAGTCGTTCCAGAGAGAATGTGGGACATTCGAATAGAAATCAATCTAGATCACAATTGAGTTCTAAAACTCCAGCAACTTCAGTGGCTAGCGTTGGAAATGTTCGATCTGAGAGACCTGAATGTAAACATTGAGGAAAAAGGCATCCGGGAAGCTGTAGATTAAACGACAGAGCTTGCTTCAAATGTAGATCACTTGATCATTTTATCTATGATTGTCCTGAGTCTACCGAGCCAGAGATTGCTCAAAATCTGAGATCTGCTAATGTATCTATGAGAGGTAGACCTGCGAAGAATGTAAGAAATGTTAGTGGTAGTTAGAGAACTACGAGAGGCAATGTTGTCAGATCTGAAGCTAGAGCGTCTGCCAGAGCGTATGCTATCCGAGCTCGAGAGGAAGCTTCATCACCAGATGTTATAACGGGTACTTTTACTCTTTATGATACTTCTGTGATTACATTGATAGACCCTGGTTCTACGCATTCGTATATATGCATGAATTTAGTATTCAGCAAGACTTTGCCTATAGAGTCTACTGAGTTTGCCATAAAAGTATCGAACCCCTTAGGTAAAATTGTTTTGGTTGATAAAGTATGCAAGAACTGTCCGTTAATGTTTCGTGATATCTGTTTCCCTGCTGATCTAATGCTTCTGCCATTTGATGAGTTTGATATTATTCTGGGTATGGATTGGTTATTTATTCATGATGCTGTTGTGAACTACAAAAGAAAAACTATTGATTTGAGATGTCTGAATGATGAGATTGTACGGATTGAGTCTGATGATTTGAATGGATTGCCTGCTGTGATATCGGTATTGAAAGCTCAAAGTTATGTGAAAAAGGGATACGAGTCATATTTTGCTTATGTAATTGATTCGAAAATGTTTGAAAGGAAAATTGAGTCAGTACCTATTGTCTGTGAGTTTTCTGATGTGCTCCCTGAAGTGTTACTGGGTTTACCTCCGATTCGTGAAGTTGAGTTTGGTATTGAATTGATGCATGGTACGACACCTATTTTGATAGCTCCATATAGAATGGCACCAATAGAATTTAAAGAGTTAAAGTCACAGTTGCAAGAGTTGACTGATATAGGGTTCGCTAGATCGAGTTTCTCGCCTTGGGGTGCTCCTGTTCTATTTGTGAAAAAGAAAGATGGCACGATGAGAATGTGCATTGATTATCGTCAGTTAAATAAGGTGACCATAAAGAATAAATATCCGTTGCCTAGAATTGATGATTTATTTGATCAATTAAAAGGAGCTAATGTATTCTCTAAGATTGACTTGAGATCGGGATACTATCAGTTGAGAGTTAAAGATTCAGACATTCCAAAGACTGCTTTCAGAACAAGGTACAGGCATTATGAGTTTTTAGTTATGCCATTTGGACTAACCAATGCTCCTACTGTTTGTATAAATCTGATGAACAGAATTTTCAGACCGTACCTAGATCGATTTGTTGTGGTGTTCATAGATGACATCTTGATTTATTCATGTGATGAAAATGAGCATGCTGAACATTTGAGAATTGTATTGCAAACTTTGAGAGAAGAGCAATTGTATGCGAAATTCAGCAAATGTGAATTCTGGTTACACGAGGTTAGTTTTTTTGGACATATTGTGTCAACTTCTGGAATCTGAGTGGATCCGAGTAAGATTTCTGCTATTCTGAATTGGAAACCTCCGAGAAATGTATTTGAAGTCCGTAGTTTTCTTGTGCTAGCCGGTTACCGTCGATTTGTAAAAGGCTTTTCGACAATAGCTACTCCGTTGACTAGATTACTTAAAAAGATGTTAGATTTGAATGGTCGGATAAATGCCAGAAAAGTTTCGATCAGTTGAAAACTCTGTTAACAGAAGCTCCAGTGTTAGTACAGCCAGAATCGGGTAAAGAATTTGTTGTGTACAGTGATGCTTCAGTAAACGGTCTGGGATGTGTTTTGATGCAGGAAGACAAAGTTGTAGCTTATGCCTCAAGACAATTGAAGCCTCATGAAAAGAACTATCCGACGCACGACCTTGAGTTAGCTGCGATTGTGTTTGCACTAAAGATTTGGCGTCGTTATCTATACGGTGGGAAATGTCACGTATTTTTAGATCATAAAAGTTTGAAATATCTGATGACTCAAAAAGATTTGAACCTACGTCAGAGAATATGGCTTGAGTTGTTGAAAGATTATGAGCTTGTGATAGATTATCATCTGGGTAAAGCAAATGTTGTTGCAGATGCACTGAGCCGGAAACCATTGCTTGCACTACATGCTCTGAATACCAAGTTAGATTTGACTGATGATAGTTTTATGATAGCTGAATTAAAAGCAAAACTGTTATTCTTACAACAGATATGTGATGCTCAGAAATCTGATAATGAATTACTAGCGAAACAAGCTCTGTGTAAAGTGAATTCCAAATCTGAATTTCAAATTGTTGATGATTGTTTGAGATTCCGGGATCGTATCTGTGTTCTGAGAAATCTAGAGTTGATTCAGTTGATTTTGCGTGAAGCTCATAATAGTAGTCTATCTGTTCATCCGGGAAGCACTAAAATGTATCATGATTTGAAACGACACTACTGGTGGTCTGGTATGAAACGGGACATTTCTGACTTTGCTTCGAAATGTTTAGTTTATCAGCAAGTAAAAGCTGAACATCAAGTTCCGTCCGGTTTGTTACAACCAAGTATGATTCCCGAATGGAAATGGGATAGAGTGACGATGGATTTTGTTTCTGGTTTGCCTTTAACTCCGAGAAAGGAAGATAGGATATGGGTCGTGGTTAATAGATTAGCGAAAACTGCCCATTTTATTCTGGTAAGATTTGACTATTCACTTGACAGATTAGCCGAGCTTTATATTTCTGAAATTGTGAGATTGCACGGGGTGCCACTACCCATTGTGTTAGATAGAGATCCGAGATTCACATCGCGATTCTGGAAGAAGTTGCAAGAAGCTTTGGGTACGAAATTACACCTCAGTATAGCTTTTCATCCGTAGACAGATGGCCAGTCAGAATGAATTATTTAGATTCTTGAAGACATGTTAAGATGTTGTATACTTGAGTTTAATGGTTCGTGGGAACAGTATCTGCCACTGATTGAATTTGCATATAATAATAGTTTTCAAACGAGCATCAAAATGGCACCATATGAAGCTTTGTAGGGACGTAAATGTCGTACACCTCTGTATTGGATCGAGCTTAGCAAAATTAAGCTACATGGGGTCGATTTGATAAAAGACTCAGAACAGAAAGTGAAACTGATCCGAGATTGTTTGAAAGCAGCATCTGATCGTCAGAAGTCTTATGCGGACTTGAAACGAAAAGATATAGAATTTGAAATTGGGGACAAAGTATTTCTGAAAGTGTCTCCGTGGAAGAAAGTGCTTCGATTCGGACGTAAAGGCAAATTGAGTCCGAGATTCATCGGACCGTATGAGATCATTGAACGAGTTGGGCATGTTGCATATAGATTAAAGTTGCCCTTTGAGCCAGAAAAGATACACAACGTATTTCATGTTTCGATGCTTCGTAGATATCGATCCAATCCGTCACATGTAATTGCCCCATCTGAAATTGAAATCCGATCTGATATGACATATGAAGAGGAACCGATTCGTATCTTAGCTCGTGTAGTGAAAGAGTTAAGAAACAATAAAATTTCATTAGTAAAAGTACTGTGGAATCGACATGGGATTGAAGAGGCTACCTGAGAGCCTGAAGATTCAGTGAGACAACAATATCCGACTCTGTTTAACTGTAAGATTTTCGGGGATGAAAATCCCTAAGGGGGGAGAATTGTAACAGTCCGATTGATACCCTAGTCGGAACAGTGGTTTCGGGACCACGAATCCGAGTCTGAATAATATTTTTAATATTATTTTCTGTGCCGTTGGTATGTGATTAAGCATGTGGTAAAGTTTCGTAAGTTAATTGTTTGTCTGTGTATTTAATTTGACAAAAGGATGAAATTACATTAAATGTGAAAGTTGGTTGCTATTTGTTAAAGTACCAATGTGTTGTGGCTTTATAATGTGAGGACTTATGTGGCAATTAAGCCAATTTTATGGTTAATGGACGGCATGGAGTGATGGAATGCTTATATTACAAGTTTTATATGTTATTTTATAAGTTAAAGTTATAATATATATTATATAAATATATTATAATAAAAGAAACATGATACTGCATTTCATACATCCATATACCACCGAAAAACAAGAAAAAGAAAAGAAAGAAAATCTAGCCAAGGTATTCGGTCATTTGAAGGCTTAATTTAAGGTATGATTTTGAGTCGATTTTTGATAATTTCTACGTTTTTGTAATCGTTGCTTTGAGAGCTACAAAACCCATGTATTAATTTCATGAATTGATGATGTTTGTGTGAGATGACATTGTTGATATGTTGAGTTTTGAGATGAGTTTAGCTGTTAAATGAAAGATTTGAGCTAGATAAACATGTTTTGTTCTTGAAGTTTTGATGAATTTAGCTAAATAGGGTTAAATTGTGAAAATAGCAAATTGAGGGACTAAATTGCTAATTTGATGGAAAATATGGGCTTGTATGATATGTATATGCATTCGGCTAAGCATGAGTATAGGTTGATTTTTTGAATTTGATTTTTGGGAAAAATGGACTAAATTGATAAATTGTGCAAATATGAGGGTTAATTTGTAAATAGCCCTAAATGTATGTGTATAGATTGAGTTGAATGAATTAGTGAATAAAATAGTTAATTCTGAATATGTTTAGATCAAGAACCGAGGAAAACAGACTTAGATCGCGGGAAAGCGAAAGTAACCGAGTAGCCGTTTTTATTCCGTTAAACTGAATCCAAGGTAAGTCACTATGCAAAGAAACGTATATGTATGCAATTGTAATTGTTCATATGACTAATGTTGATAATGAATGCTTATAAGAGTTTATGCATATGAATTCCTAGATAAGTTTGTTATAGTGACTAAGTCCGAGAAGCCCCTTACGAACCTAGGAATAGATAGGATTGGCTATGTCTTGACATAGGTATCTGTTCTGTTTAATCATGTTTGACCACGTCTGGGACGTTGGCGTTGATTTGAGATTTCGTGTAAGACCACGTCTGGGACGTTGGCATCGATATGAGCTTTACGTGTAAGACCACGTTTGGGACGTTGGCATCAATATGAGCTTTACATGTAAGGCCACGTCTGGGACGCTGGCATCGTTATGATCCTTGAGTGTAAGACATGTCTGGGACATCGACATCGTATTGATTCGTGTAAGACCCTGTCTGGGACAGTGGCATCGATATCTGAGTGCATGTAAGACCTTTTTTGGGACGTTGGCATTGTACGAATATTCCGAGCTTTCTGAGTGTCCTATTAGATTCGTTACGGTTCAACGGGCAAGTCTGAGATATGAATGGAAAATCTGAGCTTTGATAGATTAAGTAAATGAATGTTCGATTCAGGTACGTTGATTATACACTAATTGTGTATACAAGGTAAGTATCTATGTGATCTTACTAGAATGTTATGTATATGGAATTGATAATACAATATGTAAAGTTTGGCTAGATGAACTATGTGTTTATATGGTATGTGAATTGGAATATGGTAAGTGATGGTTAAGCAAACGAGCTTAAGAAAGAATGAGATGATTTGTATCATGAGAATCAAATTTGTTATTTTTTTGATTTGGTTATGTGCAATTCATGCCAAGTTTGTTTGTATATTGACTTACTAAGCTTTTGGAAAGCTTACTTCGTGTGTGTTTTCTCTGTTTTATAGGTCGTCAAAGCTACTGAGGGCTCGGGACCGTCACGGATCGTCATCACACTAATAAACTCATTTTGGTACACTTTGGAAATGTATAAAGCTAGATATGGCATGTATAGACTAGTATTTTGGTATAAGTTGATATATGAATTTAGCCATGGGACTTGGCTAGAGATAAGTTGAGATTATGCATTATGATCATGATAATTGAATTATGTTTTGGCATGTTAGATGACTTATGAACTGGTCAAGTTTTGAGTAAGCAAAAGAATGAATTATGTTGTGATAGGATGTATTTTTAGTCTTGAAATTTGTCATTATTGAAATGGTTGTTGAATGCATGGATTGAATGGTCAATTTAGTATGTTTTTGGTTTCCATACTTGCATGATATGTGCTGGTAATTGTTACTGGTAGGTGAGACCCAAATAGGTGGTATTTTAGTCTTGTAAAATGACCTATAATGCCACACGGCCATGGCACATGGGCGTGCCTAGTGACCGTGTGAACAAGTCAGTATATGGCCTAGTAGTACACGGGCTTAGCACGGGGGTGCTGGATAACCGTGTTGGTTTTGGCAGGATCGACCATGGTCAAGGCACACAGGCATGCTTTGTGACCGTGGGGGCCAAGTCAGTATAGTCCACGGCCAAGGCACACAGGCGTGCTTGGTGACCGTGGGAGTATAGTCAGGATAGACCACGGGGAGGACACACGGGTGTGTCTAATAACCATGGAAGGCACACGGCCTGCCCACACGGGCGTGTAAGCCCTATAATTTAAAAAAGTTTTAATTTTCCATGAAATTTTGTATGTGTTTCGGTTTAGTCCCGACTCGATTTATAAGCATGCTTAAGGTCGTGTTGACCTATTTAAGGGACATTGTGTGTATGGTTGATGAATGAAATGTATGAAATGATTTGAATGTTTTCGATCTGTTCGGTAACGCTCCTAACCTTAATCCGGCGACGGTTACGGGATAGGGGTGTTATAAGGACTATTTGATTGTATTTGAATAACTTATGTTTGGATTTGATAAACCTATACGAATTGTATGATTGATTAATTGATAAGTTTGGTAATACTTCGAAACCCTATTCTGGAGACAGATATGGGTTAGGGGTGTTGCGTTTATTGGTATCAAAGCTACGGTTTAGTCGATTCTCAGACTAACGTAGCGTGTGTGAGTGTAGCTATACATGTCGTATTTAACCTGTGATAGTGTGATATCTCCTGGTAGTTTTAAATCATGTTTCCATATAGTAATGGTTCCAAAACGAGCAGTTGCTAATGATGTAGAAAGTAATGCGCCAGCCTTCGTTCGCGTAGTAGCACCTTTGAATCGAGACCTGTATCTGAGAGTCAAGGAGGAGAGGCTAAGGAAGCCATCTTCCAAATGATGAATGAATGGTTTTTCTGAGTTTGTCTGAACGAACCCAACTGCTCAACAGCCTCCACCCCCACCTATTCCCCAACCAGTTCCCGTAGCTTCTCAAGGTTTGGAACCTTTGCGTATGAGTAAGGCACCTGTGGAAAAAATTTGAAAGTACAGGGCTAAAGAGTTTAGAGCTACAATTGATGATGATCTTGAGAGAGCCGAGTTTTGGCTTGAGAATACGATCGGGGTATTTGATGAACTGTCTTGTACGCCAGCAAAATGTGTTAAATGTGCTGTATCACTTCTGAGAGATACTGCGTATCAATGGTGGAACACTTTGATATCTGTGGTGCAGAGAGAATGAGTTACGTGGGAATTCTTTCAAACTGAGTTTAGAAAGAAATACATAAGCCAACGGTTTCTTGATCAAAATCGTAAAGAATTTCTGGAGTTGATACAGGGTCGTATGATTGTGACCGAGTATGAAAAAGAATTTGTAAGATTAAGTAAGTATGCTTGAGAGTGTGTTTCTACTGAAGAAATTACGTGTAAGCGGTTTGAAGACAGGTTGAATAAAGACATTAAACTTCTAGTCAGAATTCTAGAATTGAAAGAATTTTTTGTTGTAGTCGGTAGAGCTTACAAAGTCGAGGAGCTTAGCAAAGAAAAGCGAAAAGCTAATTTTGAGGCTAGAGATTCGAGAAAGAGGTCAATGAGTAAACCCTATCATTCTTCTTCAAAGAAATCAATGGATTCGTATAACCGTTCGACCGCTTCAATGGGGTATCCTAACAGAGATCGTGGGAAGCAACACAAGAGTCCAAAAGCTCAAGCTACTTCAGTATCGAGTGTTGGTAGTATCAAAACCAACAAACCTCAGTGTCAACAGTATGGAAGACAACATTTTGGAGACTGTTGGATGAATACTAAAGCCTGTTTTAGACGTGGCTCGCAAGATCGTTTTATTCGGGATTGTCCTGAGTTACCTGAGAAAGATAAATTTCTGAACACAAGGTTGAGTAATACAGCTGCCAGAGGGAGACCACCTCGAAATACTGGAAATGTGACAAGTAGTAAAGGTGCGGCAAAGGACTCTACTGTGAGATTTGAGGCTCGAGCGCCAGCCATAGCCTAAGCTATTCACGCTCGCGAAGATGCGTCGTCACCAGATGTTATAACCGGTACATTTTCTCTTTATGACATTGATGTAACTGCTTTGATTGATCCTCGATCGACTCATTCATATGTTTGTATGAAATTAGTGTCTAGTAAGAGTTTACCTGTTGAGTCAACTGAATTTGTGATTAAAGTATCAAACCCCTTAGGTTAGTATGTTCTAGTTGATAAAGTTTGCAAGAATTTTCCTTCGATGACTCGAGGTTACTGCTTTCTGGCTGATTTGATACTTTTATTGTTTGATGAATTCGATGCGACCTTGGGTATGGATTGGTTGACTATGCATGATGCTATTGTAAACTGTAGATGAAAGACTATTGAGTTGAAATGTCATAATAGTGAATTTCTTCGTATTGAAACCGATGATTTGAGTGGGTTGCCTCTTGTGATATCGATGATGCTAGCTGAGAAATATGTGAGAAGCGGTTGCAATGCTTTCCTTGCGTATGTACTTGATACAAAAGTGTCTGAATCAAAGATTGAATCTGTGCCAGTGATTTGTGAATATCCAGATGTGTTTCCAGAAGAGTTACCTGGGTTGCCACCGATCAGATAAGTCAAGTTTGCAAGAGTTAACAGATAGTGGTTTTGTACAATCTAGTTTTTCGCCCTGGGTGCACCAGTACTGTTTGTAAAGAAGAAAGATGGATCGATAAGACTATTTATTGACTATCATCAGCTTAACAAGGTTATGATTAAGAATAAGTATCCTTTACCTAGAATTGATGATTTGTTTGATCAGTTGAAAGGAGCAACAGTATTTTCAAAGACTGGATTGCGATCTGGCTATTATCAATTACGAAATAAAATTTGGATGTCCCAAAAACTGCGTTCAGAACCAGGTACGAACATTATGGATTTCTTGTTATGCCATTCGGATTAACTAATGCTCCTGCAGTATTTATGGATTTGATGAATCGAATCTTTAGACTGTATTTGGACAGATTTGTAGTTGTATTCATTGATGACATTCTGATCTATTCTCGAGATGAATTTGAGCATGTCGATCATTTTAGGATTGTCTTACAAACATTGAGAGATAAATAACTATTTGCTAAATTCAACAAATGCGAGTTTTGGCTCTAAGGGATTGGATTTTTGGGACATTGTTTCAGCGGAAGGCATTCGAGTTGATCCGAATACGATTTCAATAGTTGTTGACTGCAAACCACTAAGAAACGCATCCGAAGTCAGAAGTTTTCTGGGACTAGCTGGCTACTATCAGCATTTTGTAAAAGGGTTTTCGATGATTGCTATACTGATGGCTTGATTGTTACAGAAAGATGTGAAGTTTGAGTGGTCTGAGAAATGCCAATAGAGTTTTGAACAGTTGAAAGTATTGTTAACTGAAGCACCAGTTTTAGTTTAGCCCGAGTCAGGTAAAGAGTTTATGATTTTCAGTGATGCATCATTGAACGGTTTGGGATGTGTTTTAATGCAAGAAGGCAAGGTGATAGCTTATGCTTCCAGGCAGTTAAAATCGTATGAAAAGAATTATCTAACACATGATTTAGAGTTAGCTGCTATTGTTTTCGCATTGAAAATTTGGCGACATCATTTATTCAATGAGAAGTGCCACATATGTACCAATCACAAGATCTTGAAGTATCTAATGTCTAAGAAAGATTTGAATTTACGACAACGAAGATGGCTCGAATTATTGAAAGACTATGAGTTAGTGATTGATTATCATTTAGGGAAAACGAATGTAGTCGTGGATGCTTTAAGTAGGAAATTTTTCTTTGCCTTGTAGGCAATGAACACACAGCTGACCTTATCTGATGAAGGTTCAATTTTAGTTGAGTTAAAAGTTAAACTGGTGTTTCATCAGCAAATCTGTGAAGCTCAGAAATGTGACAATGAGTTGCAATCTAAAATAGTACAATGCGAATCAACTACTGATACAGAGTATCAGATTGGATCCGATGATTGTCTACTATTCTGAGGTAGAATTTATGTACCGAGAAATTTCGAACTTATTCAAAAAATTCTACACGAAGCACACAATGGCTGTTTATCTGTTCATTCGGGGAGTACTAAGATGTACAATGCTTCGAAACAGTTGTACTGGTGGTCGGGCATGAAACGAGACATTTAAGAATTTGTTTCGGGATGCTTGGTTTGTCAAGTAGTCAAAGCCGAACATTAAGTGCCTCCGGGACTGTTATAGCTAGTGATGATACCAAAATGGAAATGGGATAAAGTTGCGATGGATTTCGTATCGGGATTACCCCTATCTCCGGAAAAGAAAAATTCTATTTGGGTTGTTGTTGATCGACTGACGAAATCTACAGATTTTATTCCGGTACGTACAGACTTTACACTTGATAGATTAGCTGAATTGTACATCTCTGAGATTGTTAGATTGCACGGGGTGCAAGTCTCCATTATTTCGAATAGAGATTCGCGGTACATCACGATTTTGGAAGAAATTTCACTAAGCTTTGGGTACGCGGTTACATTTTAGTATTGCATTTCATTCTCAAACCGATGGTCAGCCCGAGAGAGTGATTCAGATTCTCGAAGATATGCTTCGTTGCTGTGTTTTAGAGTTTGAAGGCAACTGGGAAAAATATTTACCATTGGTTGAATTTGCATATAATAATAGTTTTCAATCGGGCATAAAAATGGCACCGTATGAAGCTTTATATGGTCGTAAATGCAGAACTCTGTTGTATTGGGCCGAGCTTAGTGAGAAAAAGATTCACGGGGTTGATTTGATCAGAGAGACTGAAAAGAAAGTGAAAGTAATTCGTGACAGTTTGAAAGCAACTTCAGACCGAGAAAAATCATATGCGGATTTGAAACGTAAAGGTATTAAATTTCAAATCGGCCACAGAGTGTTTTTGAAAGTATCACCGTGGAAGAAGATTCTTTGATTTGGTCACAAAGGAAAATTGAGTCCGCAATTTATCGGGCCATATGAGATTATCAAGAGAATAGGGCCAGTGGCATATCGGCTAGCTTTATCGTCAGAATTAGAAAAGATCCATAATGTGTTTCATGTATCGATGTTACGCCGATATAGATCAGATGTGTCGCACATGATTTCTCCAACAAAAGTTGAAATTTAGCCTGACATGTCATATTGAAAAGAACCAATCAGAATTTTAGCTCGAGAGATCAAAGGGTTGAGAAATAAAAGTATAGCTTTAGGAAAGGTTCTTTGGCAAGGTCACAGTGTTGAAGAGGCTACGTAGGAACTTGAGGAAGCTTTGAGAAAATAGTACCCTAACCTATTTTTTGGTTACATTTTTGGGGACTAAAATTTCTAAAGGGGGAGAGTTGTCACAGCTCGTTTTTAATCAAATCAGAACAGTGGTTTTGGGACCACAAATTTGAGGTCAAAAATTTAATTTATTATTATTTTGAGGTTTACAACACGATAGTATGATTGTATGAATTTTTTTTTAAGAAATTTTATCATTTGAATGCTTAATTTGATAAAAAGGACTAAATCGCATAAATTGTAAAAGTTGTGTTTAATAGCTAAAGGTGTCTAATAGCTATAGAACTTTAAAGTGGAACTCCTTATGTGGTAATTAGACCATTATTGTGTTAGCGGACATTTATGAGTTTGTTTTTATGGAAATTATTAAGATTTTTAAAGGTTATAAAAGTAAATTAGTAATTAATGATAAAAATTAACTAAAATCAAAGTACCATCTTCTTCATTTCACCAAAGTTCAGCTGAAATTCACCGTAGGAGGAGAGCTTAGGTTCGATCAAGCCATTTTCATGCATGTAAGTGCAATTTTTCTCATTTTTAATGATTTCTATGTATTTGGAATCGTTGTAACTTAATCTAGCTAGCCTAGGGACTAATTTGTAAACCTGTTAAAAGTCTAGGGTTTTACCATTGATGAATGTGTATGTGTTTTGATGTTTAAGGATAGAAAATGAATGGTTGTTATTAGATAAACAAGTTTTGTAAAGTGATTTTGGTTGAAAATGTCAAATAGGGATTTATTTGTAAAATGTGAAAATTATGAGATGAAATGTGTGAAATAATGAAATGTGTGGGCTGCTAAGGGTCTATATAAAATTCGACTAGCATGGGTGTGGGTTAAATTGCATGATTTTTTTATTTTTATGAGCTAGGGACTAAATTGTAAATAAGTTGAAATATTAGGGGCAAAATAGTAATTTTGCCATAATATGTATTTTGAGCTAAATTGAATAGAATGAAATCTAAATGGATTGAATTTGATTAGATCAAGTTAAGCCTCGTACGGAACTAGATCGAGGGAAAGATAAAGTTATGGTCTAGTCGATCCTATTGCGTCAGTTTTGTTATCGAGGTAGGTTCGTATGTTTAATAAGCATTAACTTATACATATTTGAATGCTTAATTGTTATAATTGAGATAATATAACATTACAAAAAATTTTAGCAAGTTATCGGCAATGTATAAATCCCGGTTAAACATTAGGAATAGATAGGATACAAATGACATGTCATTAGGGGATACCGTGTTTTGGGTGTTGGTCTGTACGTTTTACCGGTGGCTGAGTTTTTTGGCATGTGTTGTTGTTACTCGTCAGCTTGGGTGAGCAGCACCATGTAGCTACGTCTTGACCGTCAGCTTGTGTGAGCAGACCTGGTGATAGCTCGAGATGAGCATTTATATATGAGATATGAGATTGAGATGGTTTTGACCATGTATTGGCACTTAAGGTGCGAGATTCCCGAGTATCTGATATTATTCCAAATGGTTCAACGGGTAAATTGATGATATGGAAGGGTAAGAGATTGATACGTATCAGTGCAGGTATGTACGTAAATCATATAAGTATGGAATCCATGAAATTCGTGAGTTTCATGATTAACTATGTGAATGAATATATGTTAGCCTTGTAGTTAAATGGAGTTGTTGTATATTATGTTATATTACTTAAATTGTGAATGAATGGTAAGTTATACTTATTATTCATACGAGCTTACTAAATTTAATAGCTTACTCTGTTTACTTTTCTGTGTTTTATAGTGATTTCGAAACTTGTTCCGATTGGGAGTTGTTGGAGATCTCATCACACTATCCAGCTGTTGTTTTGGTACTTTTGATGTAACATCCCCAAACCCGGCCCACACGTCCTGACCGGATCTGGTTATGTCACTGCGGAAACCGTTGCAAAATCCTTAACTTTAGAATAAAACTTGAAAATTTTGTTAACTTTGAATAATATAAGTTTGTTTAAAATTTATGGAATAAAATATTATTATAAGTATAATATGAATCTTTTAAGAAAATATTTCTGAATATAATGTAAACTTCAACAAAATTAAATAAAGTACTTTAAATAAAAAGGGCCCTTATTACATCAAATAAAATTCCAAAATACTGGTAATATAAAATACTTAAATAAAGTAAAACATCTTCTGCATGAAAATCCCCTTCTGCATGGGCCACCTAGTATCCACTCCAACCCGGCCCGATCATCCTTTCACCTGCGATGTTGGATAAGAGATTGGGTGAGTCACAATGACTCAGTGTGTAACCAAACCATCGAAATCCACCCACATGCTAACCACATAACATCCCAATTATCAAATGCAACATGCAAGTATAATTATTTAGACATTACCACAATCTGGGCTGGGCCCACCTTCAAATTATAACAAATACTGGGCTAGGCCCTTTCCTCAATAAACCACATATCAACTGGGCTTGGCCCATTTTCATATTATTTCATAAACGAAATAATGCAATCATGAAACCCAACCCAAGCCTAGGGTCCATCCGCTACACACCCCCTGATCCAGCCTACCACACACCAGGGGACTATCGAGTCACCCTCTCCTTTTCCCTCCAAAAAGGCAACCAATGCCATCCACGATGTAGCATATAGCTAACATCAAACCACGATGGAGCACATAGCAATCCATCAAGCCACGATATGGCATAAGCCGATATCAATCAAGGTAACCACGCGAACTAAATCGCAAAGATCCACAACGCGACCTCAGTCAGCGCCAATCCACGATGTAGCACAAAGCTGACATCAACCACGTACTCGAAGTACACCCGTACCTTCTTTTCATAACCCGCCCATGCACATGTAACATAAAATGATGATAAGGTGGTGCATGTACATATTAAACACAATCATAGGCATACTCACATAATAAAATCAGTGATCACGTATTTACAAACTTTGCTACTAACCTGATCATCTTCATACCCCTTAAGGGTACCATTTTCACATTTAACTGCACCTATTAGCATCATACAACATAAACAGATATACTCAAACCCCGGAAACAATGGTTTAACTACACACCTTATAACCTGGAGCTCTAAACCCTCGATCCCGACGCTATCGACTAGCGAGACTACCGCTATCTGCCTATAGCTATCTCCTGCCGCTGGCCCACACCCCGGTGGCCAATCCCGAACTGCTGAAACCGCTCTTTTCTTGAACTTCGGGATAGGGACCTTCTCTTGCCCACTCTGACTGGTTGTGGCCTCCATCAAAAAGCTTAATCAGGTAAACAGGTTAACCCCCAAAACACCACTTAAGCATTTAACTTAACTAAATATCTCTTACCAACTCAACTTGAATCCCGAACGCTACTCTATGCCACTGCAACTGCTGACTAAACGACCTTGCTAACCACTCCCTATTGCTCCAGCTAGAAACGACCACCACCAAGGAAGTAAGGTTCGGCTCAGGGACTTGTAACCAAAGTGAAGAGAAATGTGAGAATGGGTGATTCGGCAAGGCTCTTAAATAGTGTTTGAGATATTCAGCAATGGTAGTTTTCTATGGATGGTTACGGGTTAAGCAAGATTTAAAAAAAATGAGAAGGGAGAGGGATATAGGTTCGTAAAAGGTTAAGCCCTCTGCTACTTTCGGCTACAAGGAAATAGGATGGAAAAGGGGTTTGCTTGGACTAACTTTCGGCAATGGAGAAGGGAAGAATAAATAAAAATAAAGGGAAGAACTTTTTGCTAAGGGAGAAAGCAAATGGTGAATGAAAAAAAATGAGCACCACCCCCTCCCTTTATATAGCACTCGGCCAAGCCCCAAGCTCCCAAAAAAAATCCTAAAATCACTCCTAAACCACCTCCCTTCCATCCATTTTAAAAGTTTGAAAAAGTCAAACCTATCTAGCCAAATTCAAAAAAAATGACCAAGTCTTTGTCCATCTTTTAAGCCTCCCAAAACCGTCCAACACTCTACCTAGATGACGCAAAAACAAAGCCCCCTGCTACCCTTGCGAATCGAACACTGGCCCCCTTCCCTTGCACCTGAGACGTCACCTCCCCAAGCTCTTAGTGGCGTCTCCCTTGCCACTCCACCAGCCCATCTTTTGTGACATAAACTCCCAAATAATTCTCTTAAGACACCCCTCGCCAAGCTCCCCTTCTTAACCCCTAAAACTAAAAATTTTCTAAGGCAACCTACCACCCCCCTAGGGTTCTCAGGACCCCTAAAACTTACCCAACCACACACTGAAGTGTGCCAACACTTGAGCTAAGCACCAAAAAATCTAGCCCCTAAAACCAGGGTGTTACAATTCTACCCTCCTTAAAATAATTTCGTCCTCGAAATTACTTGTCTAAACTAACAGTCCAATTCCTCCCGCTACGCTATGGCTGCGCACTCTGATCTTAAAGAGTTAACATACTTCCCAATCATAGTCTCTAAGTTCGCACTCAAAATTCAAAGCAACTCAGAAAAGAGCTATTCCCACGAGCAAGCAAAGCAATTAAAGCATGCACCAAAGCAGAGGAGCTTACCCGATATCACCTCCTTGGTTGATTCTGACTGGAACCATTCCCTCCATGGCTTGAACCATGACCCCTCGTTGATCGAGGACAGTTCTTAACCAGATGTGCCTTAGATCCGCACCGGAAGCATGTTTTACTATTCCCCCAACACTTTCCTGTGTGAGGTCTTCCACATCGAGCACAAAGACAATTCCGATTCTCAGCAACTGGCACGGGTGTATGTACCGTATTCCCAACTCTTGGTCTTTTCTGAGCATCTCCAAACGATGCTGACCATCCAACACTTCTCTTATTCTCGTTCCTATTCTTTCCTCGGTTTTCCCTTACCGTCCTCTTAACTTCTTCGGCTATACGAGCTTTCTCCACTAGCACCGCGAAATCTCTTTCCCTCTGCGGAGCGATCAGCACTCGAAGTTCATCTCGCAATCCGTCTTCAAACCAGACGCACCTCTCATAGTCAGTGGCCACAATTCCCTTAGCATACTGACTTAGCCGTACAAATTCTGCTTCGTATTCCGCTATCGACTTATTTCCTTGCACCAGATTTAGAAACGCCTTCCTTTGCGCATCTAAGTAGCTTGCTCCAACGTATTTTCCTTCAAACTTTTCCTTGAAGTAATCCCAATCCAATCGATCTGTTGGTACACCTTGTTTGACAGTGAGCCACCATCGATAAGCCTCGTCCCGAAGTAGCGAAACAGCACCTTTCAATTTTTCCTCTGGGGCACAATCCAAGTCGTCCATAATTCTCTCGACTCCTTCTAGCCAATACTCCGCTACGTTCGGAGCCGTTCCCGACACTCCTCTAAAAACTTCAGCCCCGTTCGACCTAAGTCTCTCGGACACTAACTTCCGAGCTCCATTTCCCCTACTAGCTCTTGCCACTTGCTGAAGCACGCGTAACATAGCCTGCGACACTGCGTCCTCTTCACTTATCGGATCTTGTTCCTCTACATCCACTGCTGGCGGCACTTCGCTTTCTGACCCATAGCCAGACCCTACTGGTTCCGAAGCTGTCATTCTACCTCTACCGCGTCCCCTAGAACTCATCCCTAGCGCTTCGATTTAATCTGTTTAGAAAGTTTTATGGATTAGAAATTATTGTTTCACTGTTTTATCCACGAGCAATTTTATGCAATGAAGGTTCCGAGAGTAGTTCTTTCGAGCAATCAAGTTTCCTTTTCCTACCCAGGGGTAATTTCGTCATTTTCCTAAAGAGATATTTCGGCAATAACTCAGGGTCAATTTTGAAAATAGTTTTTCCAACTTAGAGATTTTTCAAAATTTGCAAATCTCAAGAGTCATCTTGAAAATTTTGTTTCTCAAACAAAGTGTGTTGCAAAAATTTCAGAAAGTAGGGTCATTTTCGTAATTTTGGAAATCATGGGCATTTTCGTAAATTCTCAAAATCGAGATATCACAACATTTTACAAAATAGAATTTTCTGATATTTAGTAAAGTAAGAATATTTCAGTAGAAGTTGAGAGAAATTTGAAAATTTAGAAACCAAGGGCATTTCGGTAATTTTGTCAACCAGGGGTATTTTCGTAAATTCCCACAAATCAGAGTATCCTAATATTTTGAAAACTTGGATTTTAGTATTTTGCAAGGTAAAGAACATTTTATCAAAATTTGAGTGTAGTACAGTAATTTTGCAATACAGGGGCGTTTTGGTAATTTTGCCACTAAGGGCATTTTGGTAATTTTGTAAATCAAAAGAAAAACGTCCTTCAAAATCAGATTTAAGGTTTCTCAAACCAGAGGGGTAAATTTGAAAATTTAAAAACAGGGAATTTTAGAAAACAGCAAGGCTAATTCCCTTTCGGGTTTTAATAACCGGTTTAGCCTATGAACAAGTCCTCTTGGTTAAGGTGAACCGTAGCTACGCACCAGGTAGGATTCGAGTAAAGAGGAGGTGAGTCGCTAGGACTGCTTAAATACCAAGCTCTTACTGAATGCCACTCCTAGACATGCGTACAGTGGTTACCACACCTTAACTCGGCGACTTACTTCACAGGTTTGTTTAAGAGCTTTAAGTCTTATGCCATTGTTTGAGTAGTCTAATCCTAGGGTCCACAGATCCTATTTTTCTATTCTACGAGCCCAAACTAAGCCCAAATTAATTCATACAAACAAAACAAAACAATTTAAAAGTCCAAAGCACTTACCTGGTGGACTTCGGGTTGGAGGTACAGGTGCCATGCCAGAATAACCTGAAAACCCTTTTTTATAAAAGCCCATATTCCAAAAACCCATTTTGAAAACTGTTTCGGGCCCAAAACCCTCAAAGCCGAGTTTTGAACCGGGCTCTGATACCAAACTGTAACATCCCCAAACCCGGCCCACACGTCCTGACCGGATCTGGTTATGTCACTGCGGAAACCGTTGCAAAATCCTTAACTTTAGAATAAAACTTGAAAATTTTGTTAACTTTGAATAATATAAGTTTGTTTAAAATTTATGGAATAAAATATTATTATAAGTATAATATGATTCTTTTAAGAAAATATTTCTGAATATAATGTAAACTTCAACAAAATTAAATAAAGTACTTTAAATAAAAAGGGCCCTTATTACATCAAATAAAATTCCAAAATACTGGTAATATAAAATACTTAAATAAAGTAAAACATCTTCTGCATGAAAATCCCCTTCTGCATGGGCCACCTAGTATCCACTCCAACCCGGCCCGATCATCCTTTCACCTGCGATGTTGGATAAGAGATTGGGTGAGTCACAATGACTCAGTGTGTAACCAAACCATCGAAATCCACCCACATGCTAACCACATAACATCCCAATTATCAAATGCAACATGCAAGTATAATTATTTAGACATTACCACAATCTGGGCTGGGCCCACCTTCAAATTATAACAAATACTGGGCTAGGCCCTTTCCTCAATAAACCACATATCAACTGGGCTTGGCCCATTTTCATATTATTTCATAAACGAAATAATGCAATCATGAAACCCAACCCAAGCCTAGGGTCCATCCGCTACACACCCCCTGATCCAGCCTACCACACACCAGGGGACTATCGAGTCACCCTCTCCTTTTCCCTCCAAAAAGGCAACCAATGCCATCCACGATGTAGCATATAGCTAACATCAAACCACGATGGAGCACATAGCAATCCATCAAGCCACGATATGGCATAAGCCGATATCAATCAAAGTAACCACGCGAACTAAATCGCAAAGATCCACAACGCGACCTCAGTCAGCGCCAATCCACGATGTAGCACAAAGCTGACATCAACCACGTACTCGAAGTACACCCGTACCTTCTTTTCATAACCCGCCCATGCACATGTAACATAAAATGATGATAAGGTGGTGCATGTACATATTAAACACAATCATAGGCATACTCACATAATAAAATCAGTGATCACGTATTTACAAACTTTGCTACTAACCTGATCATCTTCATACCCCTTAAGGGTACCATTTTCACATTTAACTGCACCTATTAGCATCATACAACATAAACAGATATACTCAAACCCCGGAAACAATGGTTTAACTACACACCTTATAACCTGGAGCTCTAAACCCTCGATCCCGACGCTATCGACTAGCGAGACTACCGCTATCTGCCTATAGCTATCTCCTGCCGCTGGCCCACACCCCGGTGGCCAATCCCGAACTGCTGAAACCGCTCTTTTCTTGAACTTCGGGATAGGGACCTTCTCTTGCCCACTCTGACTGGTTGTGGCCTCCATCAAAAAGCTTAATCAGGTAAACAGGTTAACCCCCAAAACACCACTTAAGCATTTAACTTAACTAAATATCTCTTACCAACTCAACTTGAATCCCGAACGCTACTCTATGCCACTGCAACTGCTGACTAAACGACCTTGCTAACCACTCCCTATTGCTCCAGCTAGAAACGACCACCACCAAGGAAGTAAGGTTCGGCTCAGGGACTTGTAACCAAAGTGAAGAGAAATGTGAGAATGGGTGATTCGGCAAGGCTCTTAAATAGTGTTTGGGATATTCAGCAATGGTAGTTTTCTATGGATGGTTACGGGTTAAGCAAGATTTAAAAAAAAATGAGAAGGGAGAGGGATATAGGTTCGTAAAAGGTTAAGCCCTCTGCTACTTTCGGCTACAAGGAAATAGGATGGAAAAGGGGTTTGCTTGGACTAACTTTCGGCAATGGAGAAGGGAAGAATAAATAAAAATAAAGGGAAGAACTTTTTGCTAAGGGAGAAAGCAAATGGTGAATGAAAAAAAATGAGCACCACCCCCTCCCTTTATATAGCACTCGGCCAAGCCCCAAGCTCCCAAAAAAAATCCTAAAATCACTCCTAAACCACCTCCCTTCCATCCATTTTAAAAGTTTGAAAAAGTCAAACCTATCTAGCCAAATTCAAAAAAAAATGACCAAGTCTTTGTCCATCTTTTAAGCCTCCCAAAACCGTCCAACACTCTACCTAGATGACGCAAAAACAAAGCCCCCTGCTACCCTTGCGAATCGAACACTGGCCCTCTTCCCTTGCACCTGAGACGTCACCTCCCCAAGCTCTTAGTGGCGTCTCCCTTGCCACTCCACCAGCCCATCTTTTGTGACATAAACTCCCAAATAATTCTCTTAAGACACCCCTCGCCAAGCTCCCCTTCTTAACCCCTAAAACTAAAAATTTTCTAAGGCAACCTACCACCCCCCTAGGGTTCTCAGGACCCCTAAAACTTACCCAACCACACACTGAAGTGTGCCAACACTTGAGCTAAGCACCAAAAAAATCTAGCCCCTAAAACCAGGGTGTTACATTTGAACTTGTGTTATTCGATATATAGCATGTATAGGTGTTGTGGTTAATATGGCCTATATGTTCGTAATGTATATAGCCAATTGATTTGGCTTGTAAGTGATGTATGTTTTGGTTATGTGTATAGCCATGTGATTTGGCTTATTTTGGTATACTTGGTTATGTATATATGTATGTAAATGACCTTTGATATTTGGTTTATAATTGTTATGTGAATGCCTTGCTGTGAATTGGTATTTTAAGTACAAAATGATTGAATTTGGGAATGTGGTATGCATGCTGATTTAGGCACAAAGTCTAATAGGTGAGTTTGATCATTTAGGTGATTTTTGGATGTGAAATTGGTATGAATTTGAATAGCCAATTGTGGTGTTTATGAGTAATGTTGTTGTTGGTAGTGAAATTGCATGAATTGGACTTAGTTTAGATTGGTTTGAATGCCTATTGAAGATATGGTCATATGCTTTTTGGTATGCCTAGGTTGACAACACTTTGGGTGAGAAAGATGTCTTGGAAAATAGCCTACTTTTGTCAATACAGCAGAGACACAGGCGTGTGTCTCAACCGTGTGTGACACACGGCTAGGTGTGTAACATCCCGAAATAAGGCCTAAACGGAACAGTGGTTTCGGGACCACAAATCCGATGTTGAGAAATTTATTTTATTTATATTTTTATGGTCTACAATTTCACGGAATGATTTCGTGAAAATCTCATTCGAAAATTTTGACGTTTGGGCACTCAATTTAGTCAAAAGGACTAAATTGTAAAAAGTGCAAAAGTTGAGTTCTACATGTTAGAGGTGTCCAATTGTTATGAAATTTTAAATTGGAGGTCCTTAAATGACAATTAGACCATTGGTTAAGTTGGTGGACAAAAATGGACATGGATGGGTATGTTTCAAAAGAATTTTTTAAAGGGCATTTTGGTAATTTAGTGAATTAAATGACTTAAAAACAAAATTTAAATGCCAAATATGTCCATCTTCTTCATATGGACGAAATTTACCAAGAGAAGACATGGCTAGGGTTTTCTCAACTTTCCAAGCTCATGGTAAGTCCGTTCTAGCCCCGTTTTTCAAGTTATTTACGATTTTGGAGTCCCGGTAGCTCGATTTAGCTTATGC
The DNA here is from genome assembly GCA_005393395.2 of Gossypium australe. NCBI lineage: Eukaryota > Viridiplantae > Streptophyta > Magnoliopsida > Malvales > Malvaceae > Gossypium > Gossypium australe. The sequence goes on from CM016615.1 coordinate 57,906,872, forward strand.
TACCAATAATTCATGCTAGGGTTTCATGCTAGGGTTCATCTTTGGAAAATTACCCATAGGTGAAAAGTGTGTATTTTGATGTTTTATGATAGAATATGAAGGCTGAAATTATGTTAAACAACTTTTACTAAGCGGTTTTACGTGAAAACGAGTAAAACGTCACAATCGGTAAAAATACCTAATGTTCATAACTACATGTTAGAGTGAGAATTTGTTGTTGCCATAGAAGAGAAAAATGATCAGCATGTTATAAAACATAAGAATAAGGGCTGAAGTTTAATTTTCGAGTATTGGGGAAAAAGTGTAAATATGTAAAAGTTTAGGGGCAAATTTGTAATTTTACAAAAGTTGTGTTAAGGACTGTTTTGAATAGTACATTAATCAAATAAGTGAAATGTGATGTTTTCGACCCCGAAAAAAGAGATTTGGACCTAGAATTGGAGGAAAATCAAAAATCGGGAAAGTTGGTAAAATGGTCGTTTCGGCATTCGAGGTAAGTTGGTGTGTTAATAATAATGCAATAATGTCGTAATGTATATTTGAAACCTAAATTGTGGTATTAAATTGATTTTTCTGAATTACATGTTTAGTATATTATGTTGGTGAATTGATTTAATAATATGTTTATGATAAAATGCGACATAGGTGACATGGAAATTGGGTTGAAATGTTGTGCTTAAAGGTGTTTTCTATGGCTATGGTTATTATGTAAAATGGAAAGTTTATATGTAAATAATGCATTTATTTTACTTGTTAAATAATTATTTTGCTAGATATTATGGAAATCATTGGGTGATAACTACAATATGAAAATGTATGGAATGCGAAATTCTCGATTGAACCTTCGGAAAACTGAAAGATACGGACAATATGTAGCTAGGTCACACGAGTGATAAGGGAACTTCATCGTGTGCACAAGAAAGCTACGAGATGGCAAAATTTGATATGTAGCTAGGCCACATGGATGATAAGGGATTTTCACCATGTGTGCAAGAAAGCTACGGGATAATAATTTCATATGTAACTAGGTCACATGTGTAATACTGTGTGTATACCATGTGTACAAGAATGTTACGGGTTATGAGTAGCTAGGTCACATGAGTGGTTCCTAGCGTTGGACACCACGTAGACAAGAGAGCTACGAGATGGAATGGCCAGGTCACATGGGTGATAAGGGACCTTCACCATGTGTACAAGAAAGCCGAATTATGTGTGAGTGGAGCTATGTGCTGAGACCACCGAGTATCGGGCCTTTTTCGAAGGGGTTCAACGAGATAATTTACTAATGATGATTGGCGTGATCATGTTATGAATAAGTGCAAGTGTGAATGTGACCAATTGAGAAATGTGGCAAATGTACATATGAACAATATGCTCGATATGTAATCGGAAATTGGAAAGATTAGTATAGGCAAGTGATGAACACAACTAAAGTGAGAGAAAGCAAAATTTTACAATAAAACTGTTTTGGACAGCAGCAGTGAGGTGAATTTGAAAAATCACCAAAAATCATATAATTTGAATTATACGTTTTATGAGACATATATTTAAATCTTATTGAGTCTATTCTTATATAAAAGAAACAGAGAAAGTAAAGGATTGGTATATTTTGGGATATTTAGATTTTTGTGAGACTGGTTCAGAGTGATTTCGAGATCCCCTGTTCTGACTTGGAAAAATCATTGCAAATTGTACAAACATAATATTGGGACATAATTTATATTATTAGATTCCTTATTAAGTCTATTTTTAGAAGAAGCAAACTAGAACATAATTTGTTTTCTGTACAAAAAGATAATTAAATTTTAGCAAAGAATGGTTGGAATTGTCGGACAGCAGAATAGGGGAGACTTTGAAGAATAAACTGTACTAATTGGATAAACCAAAAATTATGAAACTTTTATGGCAAAACGATATGTGAGTCTAGTTTCATGGAAAATTTACGGATCTTAAATTGGTGTTCGGTAACTCCATATATAAATAATTTAATTACTGTGACTCAAAAAAACAGCTTAACTGGAATTTGAATAAATAGGAAGAATATGAAAATAACATGTTATCACATTGCTTATTATTTTCATGCAAGCTTACTAAGCGTAAAGCTTACTCCCTCCTTTCCATTTCTTTTAGTTTTGTCGGGTTAGCTCAGCGTTGGAGATCGTCAGAGGCAGTATCACACTATCGGGTCATTATCCTTGGAGTATTGGTATGTGTATGTTAAATGTTTTCAAGTGAGTGGCATGTATAGGGACTTAGTTTTTCTATGATGGATGTTGTTGTGATTAGCCAAATGTATTGGCATATAGTGATTTGTTGATTATGGCCATGAGATGTGGCTTATAATGATTTTGGCTTATAAGCCTATTTGTCCATGGTATGTGTTAATGTCTTGTTATGTGGTATAAGTGATTAAATAGATGACAATGTCAAATGCATGTCTTTGAAAAGTTTTAAATTGTGGGTGAAATTTGGTAACTTGGTTTTGTATGATTGTGAATGTTGAAGTACGGTAACGCCTCGAACCCTGTTCTGGAGTTGGACACGGGTGAGGGGTGTTACATTTAGTGTATCAGAGCTATGGTTTAGTCGGTTCTCGGACTAACATAGCAAGTGTGAGAGTCTAGCTATACATGCCACCAATATGTGATAGTGTGATGCCTTCCAACGTGATTGAGGATAATCTTATTAAAAGAGAAGTACTCTCCAACCGAGCTATATCCGACCATTTAATAGTGATATTGAAGTATTTGAACAAAGTGTAGCAATGATGAGTTAAACTCAGAAAAGTATGAATAAGAATTCGTAATGTGTATATGTGATAATGTGTGAAATGAAAGTTTATACAGTAATATGCTTATTCATATTTTTTCTGACCTTCACATACTGTAGCATGCTTGACAAAAATTGATTAGTGAATGTGCTAAGTAAGTTATTCAAATTTTGTAGAATGTATGAATGAGTGCACTTGTTTGAATGAGATAATTGAAAATTTTATGTCAGGCAAATATGAATGATAAATTGTTCGAAGTGGGTCGTATAGTTATAATGACATATGTTGATAATGAAATATGTGTCATATGTATATATATGTGTGTGAGAATCGAGTTAGAGGCTGTACGACCTCATCCCCTTACCGATGAGGTGTTTATAACGGAAATTCATGAGAATCATGTTGATTAAGTTCCTAAGTGTCGAATCAAAGAGTTCAGTTATAGAATAACTATAGATCTGATCAAAGACTGAGGATGGTTGAAAAATGAAGGACAGGATTAGAGAAATATCATATTGACTCAAGAATTATTTGGTTTATACAATATCATAATTAGTGAAAAATTTAACTTTGATAAATCGACTTATTCAAATAAGATACTGAAAGGAAGTATTAACTGAAATTTTTCTGAACTAATTTTCTTTAGTGAAAGAAATAATGTGGAAATTAGTGAGGGCAGAATTAGTCAGAAGAATGATGTTTGACATGTGAAGATGTTTAAATATGACAGTCATAGTTGAGCAGTTTATGACTATCTCTTCTGGGCATTTTATGTTTTCGTATCTTTTCAGAGACAATTATGATTGCTTGTTTTCTGAGTAAAGAATCGTCTGTTTGATTGATCTATGATTGGTATTCCACTATCTTTTATTGAAATTTAATTACATTACGTCTGAGATAAGAGTGACAGTGAACTTATATGAAATGATTCTACTGTTTCTTTTGGCTATTGTTCTGTTTATATTTGTATAGAATATGTTTTATCTCTGTTATAATCGACTTTGGAACACAATGGAATTATAAATTTTCAGTGACGCACCAATGAACGGATTTGAATGTGTATATTTTCTAAAATGTAAAGTAATGATTCATGTTTTCAGACAGTTAATATTATATTAAAAAGATCTGTTCGATTAGTAATTTAGATATGGTTATTATTGTGTCTGTATTGAAAAATTTGATGACACTGTTTGTTTAATGAGGATTGTCATATGTTTCTTGGTTTCGAGAGTCTAATATATCTGATGGCATAGCAAAATTTGAGTTTAAGACAGTGGTGATGAATTAAGCTATTGAAAGATTGTGAGTAATCATCGATTGATCTGTGGGGAGCCAAGAGAAATGCGAGTGGGTTGTTTTCGAACGTTTGATGGAATTAGCATAATAATTTCAATATGTATCGATTCTTTGTTTGACAGAATTCACTGAGTTCTATTAGGATTCAGATCGATGACAGAGTGTTTCTGAAAATATCGTCTTGAAAAAGATTATTTAGTGATGTTAGAAATCATGAGAAGTATCTTAAACCTCATTCTGTTAAGATTTTCGGGGATGAAAATCCCTAAGGGGGAGAAATGTAACATCCCGAAATAAGGCCTAAATGGAACAGTGGTTTCGAGACCACAAATTCGATGTTGAGAAATTTATTTTATTTATATTTTTATGGTCTACAATTTCACGGAATGATTTCGTGAAAATCTCATTCGAAACTTTTGACGTTTGGGCACTCAATTTAGTCAAAAGGACTAAATTGTAAAAAGTGCAAAAGTTGAGTTCTACATGTTAGAGGTGTCCAATTGTTATGAAATTTTGAATTGGAGGTCCTTAAATGATAATTAGACCATTGGTTAGTGGACAAAAATGGACATGGATGGGTATGTTTCAAAAGAATTTTTTTAAGGGGCATTTTGGTAATTTAGTGAATTAAATGAATTAAAAACAAAATTTAAATGCCAAATATGTCCATCTTCTTCATATGTATGAAATTTACCAAGAGAAGACATGGCTAGGGTTTTCTCAACTTTCCAAGCTCATGGTAAGTCCGTTCTAGCCCCATTTTTCAAGTTGTTTACGGTTTTGGAGTCCCGGTAGCTCGATTTAGCTTATGCTACCAATAATTCATACTAGGGTTCATCTTTGGAAAATTACCCATAGGTAAAAAGTGTGTATTTTGATGTTTTATGATAGAATATGAAGGCTGAAATTATGTTAAACAACTTTTACTAAGCGGTTTTACGTGAAAACGAGTAAAACGTCGTAATCAGTAAAAATACCTAATGTTCATAAGTACATGATAGAGTGAGAATTTGATGTTGCCATAGAAGAGAAAAATGATCAGCATGTTATGAAACATAAGAATAAGGGCTGAAGTTTAATTTTCGAGTATTGGGGAAAAGTGTAAATATGTAAAAGTTTAGGGGGCAAATTTGTAATTTTGCAAAAGTTGTGTTAAGGACTGTTTTGAATAGTACATTAATCAAATAAGTGAAATGTGATGTTTTAGATCCCAAAAAAAGAGATTTGGACCTAGAATTGGAGGAAAATTGAAAATCGGGAAAGTTGGTAAAATGGTCGTTTCGACATTCGAGGTAAGTTGGTGTGTTAATAATAATGCAATAATGTCGTAATGTATATTTGAAACCTAACTTGTGGTATTAAATTGATTTTTCTGAATTACATGTTTAGTATATTATGTTGGTGAATTGATTTAATAATATGTTTATGATAAAAGGTGACATAGGTGACATGGAAAATGGGTTGAAATGTTGTACTTAAAGGTGTTTTCTATGACTATGGTTATTATGTGAAATGGAAAGTTTATATGTAAATATTGCATTTATTTTACTTGTTCAATAATTATTTTGCTAGATATTATGGAAATCATTGGGTGATAACTACAATATGAAAATGTATGCAATGTGAAATTCTCGATTGAACCTTCGGAAAACAGAGAGATACGAACAATATGTAGCTAGGTCACACGAGTGATAAGGGAACTTCACTGTGTGCACAAGAAAGCTACGATATGGCAATATTTGATATGTAGCTAGGCCACATGGATTACAAGGGGTTTTCACCATGTGTGCAAGAAAGCTACGGGATAATAATTTCATATGTAACTAGGTCACATGTGTAATACTGTGTGTATACCATGTGTACAAGAAAGTTACGGGTTATGAGTAGCTAGGTCACATGAGTGGTTCCTAGTGTTGGACACCATGTAGACAAGAAAGCTACAAGATGGAATGGCTAGGTCACATGGGTGATAAGGGACCTTCACCATGTGTACAAGAAAGCCGAATTATGTGTGGGTGGAGCTATGTGCTGAGACCACCGAGTATAGGGCGTTTTCCGAAGGGGTTCAACGAGATAATTTACTAATGATGAGGCGCGATCATGTTATGAATAAGTGCAAGTGTGAATGTGACCAATTGAGAAATGTGGCAAATGTACGTATGAACAATATGCTCGATATGTAATCGGAAATTGGATAGATTGGTATAGGCAAGTGATGAACACATCTAAAGTGAGAGAAAGCAAAATTTTACAATAAAACTGTTTTGGACAGCAGCAGTGAGGTGAATTTGAAAAATCACCAAAAATGGTATAAATTGAATTATAAGTTTTATGAGACATTTATTTAAAGCTTATTGAGTCTATTTTTATATAAAAGAAACAGAGAAAGCAAAGGATTGGTATATTTTGAGATATTTAGAATTTTGTGAGACTGGTTCAGAGTGATTTTGAGATCCCCTGTTCTGACTTGGAAAAATCATTACAAATTGTACTAAAATAATATTGGAACATAATTTATATTATTAGATTCCTTATTGAGTTATTTTTAGAAGAAGCAAACTAGAACATCATTTGAATTCTGTACAAAACGATAATTAAATTTTAGCAAAGAATGGTCGGAATTATCGAACAGCAGAACAGGGGAGATTTTGAAGAATAAACTGTACTAATTGGCTGAACCAAAAATTCTGAAAATTTTATGGCAAAACGATATGTGAGTCTAGTTTCATGGAAAATTTACGGATCTTAATTTGGAGTTCCATAACTCCAGATATAAATAATTTAATTACTGTGACTCAAGAAAACAGCTTAACTAGAATTTGAATAAATAGGAAGAATATGAAAATAACATGTTATCACATTGCTTATTATTTTCATGCGAGCTTACTAAGCATAAATCTTACTCCCTCCTTTCCATTTCTTTTAGTTTTGTCAGGTCAGCTCAGCGTAGGAGATCGTCGAAGGCAGTATCACACTATCAGGTCATTATCCTTGGAGTATTGGTATGTGTATGTTAAATGTTTTCAAGTGAGTGGCATGTATAGGGACTTAGTTTTTCTATGATGGATGTTGTGATTAGCCAAATGTATTGGCATATAGTGATTTGTTGATTATGGCCATGAGATGTGGCTTATAATGATTTTGGCTTATAAGCCTATTTGTCCATGGTATGTGTTAATGTCTTGTTATGTGGTATAAGTGATTAAATAGATGAAAATGTCAAATGCATGTCTTTGAAAAGTTTTAAAATTTTGGCGAAATTTGGTAACCTAGTTTTGTATGATTGTGAATGTGAAGTACAGTAAAGCCTCGAACCCTGTTCTGGAGTTGGACACGGGTGAGGGGTGTTACAAGGTGACACAGCCGTGTGTCCCCTGGTACTTATTTAGAAATCGATTCAGTAGTTCCACACGGCCTAGCACACAGGCATGTGACATGGCCGTGTGGCATAAGTCAGTATACCCTCTAGTTTTCACACGGTCTAGCACACGGCCTGCCACACGGGCTTGTGAGGCCATTTTAAATGGTACACGGGCTAGTCACTCGGGCATGTGGTTGGCTATGTGACCTAAGTCAGTGAGTTACACGGGGGAGGACGTGGGATGGGACACGGCCATATGATCCCATTTCGAATGTCCACACGGCCTGTGACACAGGCATGTCTTTGGCCGTGTGAGACACACGGTCGGGCCACACGGGCGAGTGTTCCCTGTACTTTGAAAATTTTCTATGTTTTTCCAAAATTTTCCTGAGTTCTCGGTTTAGTCCCGAACCACTTCTAATGCTTATTTAGGCCTTGAGGGCTCGTATTAGGGACTATATGATTGTATTTGAATGACTTATGTTTGGATTTGATAAACGTGTACGAATTGTATGATTATTTAATTGATAAGTTCGGTAATGCTCCGAAATCCTATTCTGGAGACGGATATGGGTTAGGGGTGTTACACACGCGATCCTTTCTGATCTTGGGACTAACTCTCCCAATGAACCTTGCACCTGCAAGTCATGAGCGGGGGTTCTCTTCGCAGACATGGCTCACGGCCTCGTCCCTGTGAGGTTTACGTGTGCAGTCCTCTTGCGATCTCATTTGTGTGAGGCTTACGCGGGCTCCCCAGCGTAAGCTCTTTCTATGAACATTTTGCTTTTCCGTGAGGTCCTCAACTAACTGTGCCTGTAGGCGAACATTCTTTTTCCGGGTCGGGATCATCCGAGCCGGAGGTCTGGATCCTATTGTTCATTTAGACTATCGATTTCCAAATCCTAACAAATTTAAATATTCCAAGGCTTTTTAGTCCAAAGCAAATTGATGCAAGATTCCTTTAAACAGATAAATTTCAATAGAAAACACTTAAATGCACAAATTTTAAAAATCATATTAGTCTTTTTTAAGCTTAATTAAGGAAATTTTTCAATGTGATATGAATAATGAATAAATCATATAGATTTCATTGCCAAACAATAGTGCATAAAATCTTAAAGATATGTTCTTTTGGAAAGGTTAAATTTAGTGCGAGTGAAGAATTTAAGTTAATTGTTATTTGCAAATATTTTTGCAAATCAAATTAACATAAAATTAACTAATTCAAAATTTTAAACAATTAATTGTAAATTTCAAATAATTTATTTCATACATGATTATTAAGAGTGTTGTTTAAAAGTTACTACACATTTATCAATTTTGAAGTTAATTAATATGTACACGTGGTGAGCAATGAAGAATGTTAAGTAAGCAAAATTTCTATATTTAAAGCAAAATATTACTATATAGAACATGTTAGCTTTTTATCCTTTATGATGTGGGGGTTAAGTTGTATGTATCGATTTTAATATTTTATATTATGTCTTTTAGGTATAAAAATTTATTTGACACCCCAACTTTTTTTAAAAAAAATATTTGTTATTTATTTAAATTTTGTTGTCTTTTTAGTCATTAAATTTGCGTTATTTGTCAAATCACCAAAAATGGGTTGCAAAATTAACATTTGTTAACTTTGTTGATGTTGCATACACGTTGTTGATTGCCATGTGGATGTCATGTAAGCAATTAATTATTATTTAATTTAAAAATTCAACAAAATATCTGTAAAAAATTTTAATTTAAAAAAATAATTGCTAATGTGGCATACACATTAGTAAAGTTAACATTCCATTTTGGGGTGATTTGACAAATACAAGTTTAAGGGCTAAAAGAGGTGAAGAATTAAATGAAGGGCTAAAATATTTTTTGTAAAGTTAGAGGGACAAAAAAGTCATTATACATTTTATACTTATTTGTTAAAAAATGTTTCAAAACTTGTAACATTCAATAAAGCTATTATTGAGAAAATTGAGAAAACAAAAACAAAATAATATAAACGTACTTATAATATAAAATTACTTTTTGTGTAACACCCCTAACCAGTAACTGTCGCCGGTCTAGGGTTAAAGGCATTACCGGACAAAACAAAACCTTAAACAGATATTTCATAATTTAATTCAACAAATCCAATCCAAGTGTCCCTAGAATAGGTCTACTAGACCTTAAACATGCTTTAGAATAAGGCCGGGACTAAACCAAACACATACAAAAATTCTCAAAAATTTAAAAAACTTTTCAAAGTTACAGAGGTCACACGCCCGTGTGGGCAGGCCGTGTGCCTCCCATGGCCGTGGACACGCCCGTGTGCCTCACCTGTGGTCACTACTGACTTGCACCACACGGCCAGTCACACCCCCGTGTGTCCAGCCTGTGGCTGAGTCTGACTTGTTTTTGAAACAACACGGTCGAGCCGCACGCCCGTGTGCTCAACCGTGTGTGCAATTATAGGCCATTTACAAGGCCAAAATGCCACCCACACTTGAGGTCATCCCTACAAGCACATACATGCATCATTCAAGCACTTATAGCAACCAAAAACATCTTATATGCCAATTTGCCCAACTAAATCACAAGTATATCAAAGCATGATTCATCCACAACTTACCACAATAATAAAACATCTTCTCATCAATGATGTACCAACTTTGCATCAATAAACTTACCATTACTTTGACCATTTCTCTAGCCATTAATCCATACCAAAACTAAGCATCATAAAACATGACCACTCATTCATATCATATTCATTATATAGCCATATCACATGGCTAACTATACACCCTTTTAAAACATAACCATATCAACTAGACTATACATGCCATACATAACATATACATATTCAAAGGGTACCAAAATGTGATTTGAGTAGTGTGATGACGATCCTCAACGATCCTCGAGCCCTTAGTAGCTTTGACAATCTATAAAACAAAGCAAACACACACAAAGTAAGCTTTCAAAATCTTAGTAAGCCATATGCAAATAAACTTAACATATAAGCATTCATTATTCATATCAAATATGAGATTACTAATAACTCAATTGCATATTCATATCTCTTCTTGGCTCATTTGTTTAGCCATTTACTTACCAACATGCATATCACCATGTTCTTCATTAGATCATAGCTTATTCATTCATATATCACATATTACTTCATCAAATCCATACACATATCTCATCTAGGTAAGTTCATATATATACTTACCTTCCATACACATACATAGTGTACATTTCAAACATACCTGAAATGATTATACATTTCACATCGTCCTTAGTTTCTCAGAATTGCCCGTTGAACCATTTGGAACCAAATAGGATACTCAGACTACTCGGAATAGTCGTAAAATGCCAATGTCCCAGACGTGGTCTTACATGTAACCAAATATCGATGCCACTATCCCAGACAGGGTTTTACACGAATCAAATACGATGTCAATGTCCCAGACATGGTCTTACATGTAAATCTCAATCGACGTCAACGTCCCAGACATGGTCTTACACAATATCACATATCGGAAACCTATGTCATGACATATGTAATCCTATCTATTCCTAGGTTCGTACGAGACTTCTCGGACATTGATACATTGTCGATACTTCCTCGGAATTCATATATTTATCCTCTCATAAAAATTCAACACACTGAGATTTCATATAAACATACATAAATAAATTCAAGTACATTTATTTGTATATAGACTTACCTCGGATTCAGATAAACGTACGGACTCGACTATTCGATCACTTTCGACTTTCCGCGATCTAAATTCGTCTTCTTTGGTTCTTGATCTATACATATTCAAATTTAACTCTTTTATTCACCAATTCATTTAATTCAATCCAAGAACACACATTTAGGGTAATTTACAAATTAGCCCTCATATTTTCACATTTTGACATTTTAGTCCCTATGTCACAAAATCACAAAATACACAAAATCTCTATATACCCATGCTTAGCTGAATGTTCATGTGCTTCATACAAGTCCATACATTTCATTTATTTCACATTTTAGTCCTTAAAAATATTATTTTCTCAATTTAGACTAAATTACTGAAATTCATCAAAAAATCCAAAGACAAAACATGTTAATCTATCACATATCTTTCATAATTCATCTTCAAACATCACAGAACTCATGTGTTCATCAATGGCACATTTCAAAATCATCATCAATCCACAAAATTGAAGCATGGGTTTTGGTATACTAAACAACAATTACAAAAACATAGAATTTATCAAAACCCAAAACTGAAACATACCTTAATTGAGATGAACAAGAGCCAAATACCTAACAAGCTTTTTCTTTCTATTTTCTTTGTATTTTCGGCACAAACAATATGATAATGGCCATCTTTTATGTTTTATTTTATTTAACTTAACATAATTTCTAATTTACAAATTTAACCTTTAATAATAATATAATATAACACATAATAGTTGGTTATAAATGTCCATTAACCATGCTAATGGTTTAATTACAACATAAGGCCACCACATTTATAAAGACATAACACATAGGTGCTTTTAACATATGGCATGCTAATTTTGCATCTTTCACAATCAGATCCTTTTATCAAATTAAGCACCCAAATAGATAAATTTGATCACGAAACTTTCACCCATGCTTAATCTCATATTGCAAGCACAGAAAATAATATTAATTTTTTTTAACTCAGATTTGTGGTCTTGAAACCACTATTTTGAGTAGGGTCTAAACTGGACTGTTATAATTCTCCCTTTTAGGGATTTTCGTCCCCAAATCTTACCATTAAACAGATTTAGATATTGTTGTCTCATAGTATCTTCGGGCTCCCACGTAGCCTCTTCTAATCCGTGTCGATGCCACAGTACTTTTGCCAATGAAATCTTTTTATTTCTCAATTCTTTAATCTCACGAGCCAAGATACAAATTGGTTCTTCTTCATAAGTCATATCAGATCAGATTTCAATCTCAGACGGAGAAATCACATGAGAGGTATCGGATCTGTATCGTCTAAGCATCGATACATGAAAAACATTATGAATATTTTCTAGTTCCGGTGGCAACATCAATCTATATGCAACAGGTCCAATGCGCTCGATAATCTCATACGGCCTGATGAACCTCGGACTTAATTTGCCTTTACGTCCAAATTTGAGTACTTTCTTCCACGGAGATACTTTCAAGAACACTTTATCACCAATCTCAAACTCGATATCTTTCTGTTTCAAATCTGCATAAGATTTCTAACGATCAGACGGCACTTTCTGACTGTCGCGGATTACTTTCACTTTTTGTTCAGTGTCTTTTATCAAATCGACCCCGTGTATCTTACTTTCACTGAGCTCAATCCAATACAGAGGTGTCTGACATTTGTGTCCATATAAAGCTTCATAAGGTGCCATTTTGATACTCGATTGAAAACTATTATTGTATGCAAATTCAATCAGTGGTAGATATTGTTCCCACATACCATTAAACTCAAGAATACAACATCTCAACATATCCTCGAGTATCTGAATGATTCACTCAAATTGACCATTCGTCTGTGGATGATAAGTTGTACTAAAATGCAATCTAGTACCCAAGGCTTCTTGTAATTTCTTCTAGAATCTTGAAGAAGATCTCGGAGCTCTATCAGACACAATAGACAATGGCACCCTGTGCAATCTCACAATATTTGAAATATACAACTCAACTAATCTATCATGTAACACCCCTAGACCCGGCCCAGACGTTATGGCCGAATCCGGTGAAGTCACGTCAAAGGAATAATTCAAAACGACTTTGCTAAGTTAAAACATAAGTTTAAGGCTTAGAAACACAAAAAAAAAAATCTAAACAACTTGTGAAGTAATGATAAAAGCCCATGTTTTAAGAAAATGCCCATATGTCATAGGTATTTCAAAACCCATGTTTGAACTTAAGAAATTTATTCAAGTTTAACAATTACGCAGTTGAAAACTTAAGGAAACCCAAATGTAAAGTCAAATTGGAGATACAAGGCCTTATTACAAATGAAATAATTAACAATAAGTCATTCGAAAACAAATAAAAAAAACTTCTAAGCAACTTGTAGTGTGGCCATCTCCGAGTCCTCTCCCAAGTCGAGCCGTCTACTGAGGAGCAAAAACTCAGCCTCATTGAAACACCCTAAACCCGACCCACGAGCCTCGACCGAATCTAGCATGTTCCTTGAGTAAAACATTTCAAAAACTTGTTTGTCAATTTGGAAAATTTGGGTGGTTTTAAAGAAAAATCGATTTGTGTTGTGATCAAATTAAAAACGGTGTTATTTTTGAAGTCTAGATGTTATTAAAACTTTATATTTTTTTTACATATATATATACTTCAAAGCTATAAGTTAAGGGAAAATCCCGAGTTTTCAGAGTTTACCATTAAATTGAAAATCGTTAGTGTTTAGGTGTCAAAATGTTTGAAATTTATTTTAAAGAAAAGTAATTTAACGTTTGATTTGACAATAATCGTATCATATTAAAAACAAAGAAAATGTAGGCATAAAACAGTTTAATAGTAATGGCCTTATTACAACAAAGTAAAACCCGAAATAAATCCAAAACTTAAATATAAAACTCAAAATAAAATAACACTGAGCTGAGCATGGCCAGCACTAAGTTCCTGCCGACCCGGTCCAATTACTGAGTGTCACCTGCAAAATGTTAGCCCACGAAGGGTGAGTCAAACAGACTCAGTGTGTAACAACCAACACAAACTCCCAAAAGATTTAGGCATATCAAATCATATATATAACGATTATAAGCAATGATGCAATCCCAAACCCAAACCTAAATAACCATCCTCTACACATCACCCGTACCTGCCAATCACACCGTGGGGATTACTAAATCGACCCTCCATCCGCTACACACCATCAAAGGCAGCCGCTGCAGTCAACTGCACATCGCCCTTATAAACGTGGCATAGCCACCAGATAATGTGACAGAGTCACCAGATAATAATATGTGACATTAGTCACCAGATTCAGATTATGTGACATGTGTCACCAGATAATGTGGTAAAAACCACCAAATCACTTCCCCTTTTCATATCACCCTTATGCCCATGCGTCATACAAAACATGCAAAAATCATGCAATATACCTTATTCCATATTCATAATAGATTCGCACATGTGTCACATTCAAATGTTCATAAACATAGTAGTAACGGTTAACGTACCTGAATACTCTGTACCAATGAATGGTACCCTTAGCCACATTTTTCATATTCCCATTAACACATGTATTAAGTCAATACCGTAAATCTATCAAGAATTAGTGTAGGGCTACACACCTGGTACTAACGCTTTCACTGAATCCCGAAAATCTACCGAAACAGGTTGTATTCCTTCCTATAGACCATAGTTAAAAATCGGTCAACTTTTAACAGACAAAAAGACCTTTGGCCGAATATCAAAACTTCCTTACCTTGATTATCTAGATCCCGAAATTAACCCTTGTTCTTGGTGATGTCGAAATTCCTATAGACACATGTTAGATCCGATTCTAACATTTAATGAACTCAATAAATGGCCTTCGGCCTAAGATTACATTCGCTTACCTTAGATCTTAAAATCCCGAAAGATCCCCCTCTTGAAGTCGGCTACAATAGGAATCCCGAAACCTCCTTCAAAGTTTCGGCCAAAGAACATTAATGGGATTAGAGTCTTGATTTTCGATGGATAGAGAAAGAAAAGAACAACAGATCAATCAAGAGAGATCCTTACCGAATGGAGTGATCAAAACGCAATTGTTCACCAACTTAAAATGTCGACAAGAAGAAGAAAATGTTGGGTTTCCGGCTTTTAGTGCTATGATCAAATCGGCTATGGAGAGTAATAGCTAAAGAGTATGGAATTTGACTTTTGATGGATTGTGAAAAGAAGAAGAGAATGAAGTTTGGTAAGATTCGGCTTATGAAAGTGAATAGCAAAAAGGAAGAAAAGAAAAAAAACACACAAGTTGAATTCTTTGGGATTTTCGACACAAATGAGAGAAGTGAGAAGAGAACAAATTTTCGACACACCTATCCTACTAACACCAAAACCGAAAATGCCATCAAGGAAGTCCCTAGGCCGGCCAACTCTCTTCCCTCTTATCAGCTTCCTTCTTTTTCTCCTATTTCTTCTCTTATTTACCTATTCAAAATAATTTGAATAAATCAACAATTATCTTCCTACCTTAGCCGAATTTTAAAAGAATCTGATCACATCTAATGCTCATCTCCTTAGTGTTTTAGTGCCGTCCAACTCCTCTCTAGCCTGACGCAAAAACAACTCCAAAAGTGCTCCCCTTGCTGCTCAAACCTAGGCCCTTCTTGCACTGCCTGTGGCGTCACTTCCTAAGGCTTTAAGTGGCGCCTCCTTGCCACTTTACCAAGCCAATTCTTGTGTCCAATTTCCCCTACAAATTTTCTTAAGGCCTCAATCGCCTAACTCCACTCTTAAGACTTAAAACCCAGAATTTTTCTAAGGCATTCTCCTACATTCTAAAGTTCTCAAAATCTATAAAACACATTCAAACCACACATACACATGCTTTCACATATATTTAAGCAATAATGCACAACCCCTAAATCCCGGATATTACACTCATACTCTGCTACCGACTTATCTTTTTGAGTCAGACTCAAAACTCCTTCCTTCGGGCGTCCACATAGCCCATTCCAATGTACTTCCCATGGAATGTCGATTTGAAGAACTCCCAGGTGATCTGCTCCGGTTGGTTAACTTCCTTTACGGTCAACCACCACTAATAAGCTTCCTCCCTAAATAAGGATATCGCCCCTTTCAACTTTTGTTTCACCTTGCAATCCAGGTCATCCATTATTCTTTCCGTAGCTTCGAACCAGTACTCCGCCACATTCAAGGCCACCCCAGCTATTCCTTTGAAAATATTTAACATGGCCTGCGATACTGCATCTTCTGTAGTGGCAGCCCGTTCATATGGTCCCGTTTCAGCTACTGGTGAGGCCAGAGCCTCCTCTACTCAAACGTTGGGCATATGGCCCGACACCGCCGCCGACGACCCAGCCCTAACACTTCCACGGCCTCTGCCACGGCCTCTTGCACCTCTTCTAGCGCTCATCGTTGCATGCATATTTCTGGATTAGAATTTTTTATGAAATTAGTTCATAGTTCCACTGTTTAAAGCACATGTCTTATGCAAGTAACAATTTTAAAAGTTGTTTCGCAGACGTAAACCCACTACAGGCTTAAGTTTCCTACGGGCTTTTGTCTCTAAGACCCTATTATTTACAGTAGCCTAATATCTAAATAAAATTCTATAATTTAAACAAGTGTAATAACAGAAAAACTTACTTGGCTAGACTTCAAGGGCTCGGTGAACCACACTTCAAGAATCCTGCAAAAACTTTTTAATCTACTTGTTTTAAAAACCCAAAATCTAAGGCCCATTTCACAGCCTGAACATTACAATCGGGCTCTGATATCACTAAATGTAACACCGCCAGACCCAGCGCAGACATTATGGCCGAATCTGGTGAAGTCACATCAAATGAATGATTCAAAACGACTTTACTTAGTTAAAACTTACGTTTAAGGCTTAGAAACCCCAAAAAAATTAAGCAACTTGTTAAGTAATGATAAAAGTCCATGTTTTAAGAAAACGCCCATATGTCATAGGTATTTCAAAACCCGTGTATAAACTTAAGAAATTTATTCAATTTTAACAATTACGCAGTTGAAAACATAAGGAAACCCAAATGTAAAGTCAAATTGGAGATACAAGGCCTTATTACAAATGAAATAATTAACAATAAGGCATTCAAAAACAAATAAACAAAAACTTCTAAGCAACTTGTAGTGTGGCCATCTACAAGTCCTCTCCCAAGTCAAGCAGTCTACTGAGGGTCACCTGAAACAATTAATAAAAGGGTGTGAGTTTCGAAACTCAGTGTGTACAACCATTTGTAATCCAATCAACATGCAACTATCACATTGGGCGTAAGCCCTATCAAAAACGGTGGTCTTTGGTCTTAGCCCACAATGACCGCATATCACATCAGTATCACATGAATGCAATGCTCCCATCCCAAATCCATCCCTACACTCCATTTCCCTTCCAACCCTACACTCCTGTGAGAATATAAATATCAACCCACCCATCCCTACACTCCAAAGGTAGCACCAACAACGACACTCCTCAAACGTTGCAGCAAGGCTGCTAAGCATATAATGGGCTTAAAGCCACCGGTGGATCCACGATCGTCAAGTGACTATGTGATCCTCACATATCTTCCTCCGTATCATCAAACCCACCCAAGTGCAACATATATCTCACGAATGCAACATACACATTTTCACACATTAAGCACCTAGGGGTATTTTAGTCATTTCACTACCCAAGGGTATTTTTGTAAATCTACCCTATAGGGGTATTTTGGTAATTTTACAAATCAATGGTATTTTGGTAGTTTTACAATCCGGGGATATTTCGATAATTTTGCAAATCATGGGTTTTAGTTATGAACTTTGGCCCATTAACAAGTCCTTGCGGCTAAAGTGAACAGACACTATGCACCAGGTAGGATCCCAGGGAAGAGGAGGCGGGTCACTAGGACCGCTTAAGTACCAAGCTCTCCCTAGATCCAATCCTAGACATGCATATGTCCATTGCCACACTCTAACCTAGCGACTTGTCCACAGACATGTTTGATTATTAAATTAAGTCTTATGTTATTTAAGAATTTATCGAAACTAGGCCTAGAGTCCATTAAGACCCTAGTATGCATTTCTAAAATCCCATAAGGCCTACTAAGCCTAATCAAGTCCATATAGCCCATTAAGCCCAATCAAGTTTATGTAACCCATTAGGCCCGATAACAGTCAAATCATACAACCATCCATTATTTAGTTACACATATCAACTCTTGCTGACTTGGGTCTACGAGCTCGGTAGGCCCATTTAGCACCGTCTGGCCCGGTTGGCCAAATAGTGGCCCGAGACCATGAGATCACTCTCTTGGCCCTGGTAATCGTATCGGTGTTACCACATGAATGTTTGCATGCTCGTGTGGCTGCCGGTGCCAACCTTTTGGCTTTTCGGCTTTTCGGTATTTCGGCATTTCAGGTTTTTCGGTATTTTAGCTTTTGTCGATTTGTCGTGTGTGAAGTGTATGTACACACCTGGTTACTGCGACATGTTACAATATCCTCATCCTTGAACCTACAACCAAATCCAATCTCCAATCAATACACACTTAACTACAATATTTACCTAAAAACTGAAGCCTTACCATAACCTTACTGTGTGCCACCAGTTCTAGTAGCCCTTCCTTAGCTACTATTCTCGTAGATCTGCACCCACATATATACTGTCAACAATCAAGTGACTCATATTCCACACAAGTCACCTCTATAAGCCATACTTACATTCGGCCATTCACTAATCCACAACTGAGACGAGTACACTTACCACTTGCTAACGATCCTTACCACGCTTGCGATCTTTGAACCCTACCCTTGTTACTACAAGGTTAACGACAAGAAGAAGTTAGATAGCCTTTCGGCTTTTAACAAAACACACTAAGGAGGTTGATTGAGTACTTATCAAATCCCACCCTTGATCCTGCTGCCTAGATAGCTACTGAACGAGATTCGGCTTTTAACACTTGATCAACAGATTTGTGATGGAGGAAAACAACAAAGAAACGACACAAGTAGGGATTTCAGCAAAAAGGGATGATGGTAATTCGTTAATGAAAGAAAAAAAATGAGGGGAAGAAAAGAAAAAAATAATGAAAGCCCAAAGAACCCTTCAAAGGAATTCGACACCCCCCTTTTATAGCCAAAGCTGAAACTACCTTCCCCCCAGAGTCCAATTCAGCACCAATACATCCACACCTCAATCCCCTATCTTTTCTCTCTTATCTTTACCTTAAATTTCTCTCCTAAACACTCCATTCTAGAGTCCACTCCAGCGCCAGTACCTTTCTTCCATGTGCAAAAATAAAACCACTCAATTTATCACTCTTAAGCCTCGAACCTTGGACCTCTTCACCTGATAATAACGCCACCTTGTAGCTCCCCAAGTGACGCCACCCTGTCACTGGACCACAGACCCAATTGTGTCTTATTTTCCCCTTAATCTATTTAAGAGGCCTAATACCTGAGACTAGGGTCCACTAAGGAAAAAATTAAAATTTTCCCTCTTCCCTATCCCTAAGGCTTCAAATAACCCTTGTAAAACCTTAAAATTAATATTCTATGTGCTACTTGTACATACCAACTTCAGTGCACAGAAATTTAGAGTTTCGGGATTTAGGGGCGTTACATATCAAGTGAGTAATCAGATCGTACTAGAATAAAATGGGCTGATTTCGTAAATCTGTCAACTATGTCCCAAATTGCATCTTTCTTTCTCGGAGTCAAAGGTAATCCTGAAACAAAGTCCATCGTTGCTCTATCCCATTTCCACTCGGAAATCAGAATCTGTTGTAACAAACTAGATGGAACCTGATGTTTAGCTTTAACTTGCTGACAGACTAAACATTTCGAAACAAAATTAGAGATATATCTTTTCATACCAGACCACCAATAGTGTTGCTTCAAATCACCGTACATCTTTGTACTTCCCAGATGAATTGATAGGCGACTATTATGTGCTTCATTCAATATCAACTAGATCAACTCTGGATTCCTCGGAATACAGATTCAATCTCGAAATCTCAAGCAATCATTATCATCAACTCAAAATTCAGAATTGGAGTTCGAATCACACTAAGCTCGTTTCACTAGCATTTCATTATCAACTTTCTGAGCATCACAAATTTGTTGTAAGAACAAGGGTTTCGCTTTCAACTCAGCCAAAACTGAACCATCATTAGACAAATCTAAATGAGCATTCATTGCACGTAATGCAAATAGCGATTTTTGACTTAATGCATCAGCAACAACATTTGCTTTACCCGGATGATAATCTATCACAAGCTCGTAGTCTTTCAAAAGTTTAACCATCTTCTCTGTCGCAGATTCAAATCTTTCTGAGTCATCAGGTACTTCAAACTTTCATGGTCTGAAAACACGTGGCATTTCTCACCGAAGAGATAATGACACCAAATCTTTAATGCAAACACAATCGCAGCTAGCTAAAGATCGTGTGTCGGATAGTTCTTTTCATGAGGTTTTAATTGTCTCGAGGCATAAGCTATAACTTTGCCTTCCTACATCAAAACACATCCCTTCTTTTTGAGTCATCAGGTACTTAAACTATTATGATCTGAAAACATGTGGCATTTCTGACCGAAGAGATAATGACGCGAAATCTTTAATGCAAAGACAATTGCAGCTAGCTCAAGATCGTGTGTCAGATGGTTCTTTTTATGCGGTTTCAACTGTCTCGAGGCATAAGCTATAACTTTACCTTCCTGCATCAAAACACATCCCAGACCATTCAATGAAGCATCACTATAAATCACGAATTCTATACCCAACTCTTGTTGTTCTAAAACTGGAGCTTCAGTCAAAAGGGCTTTGATGAAGCTTTTCGGACATTTATCGGACCATTCAAATCTCACATCTTTCTAAAGAATTCTAGTCAATGGAGTAGCTATCATCGAAAAAAACCTTTTAGAAACTGTCGATAATAACCAGCGAGTGTAACACCCCTTACCCGTATACTACGCCCGAACCGGATACGAGGCATTACCAGACTTAACAATACATTCTACCAAATCCCGAGCCACAAAACTTCACTTATAATTTAAACTTTAACAAACACATGCATACACAAGCATTATAACTCCATGACCAATATGAGCCACAACTCGTGGCTAAATACAGAATAGTCCTTATTACCGATATGAAGCAATACATTTAATCAAATTAATTAACACATATACAAAATGACTTAGTCAAGCCCCTATACATGCCATAACTTAAATCATTTATAAGTAAAGATACCCATAGATAGCTTGATAGTGTGAAGCGATCTCCGACGACCTTCAGCCCGAGCTTGTTTAATAGGACTCTGAAACATGGGAAAGAAAAGGGGGTAAGCTTATAAAGCTTAGTAAGTTCAGATGTAAAAATAATAAGCATTAGCAATGAATTTAGCTTACTACTAAGCTGTCATAACTTGCATAAATAATGCTAAGTTCTTACTTTCTGAACTTACTCATTTGTAGCCTTACCAAAGCCTCAACGAGACAAATCCTCACAACAAGTTCTCTAATTGATACAATCATTAAATCACATGCTTATACCTTATTACTCATGTTCACATTAATCTGTCTACTTGAATCGTTGTCACTAAATTATTTATTTCTTGAACTACAGAGCTCCAAATTACAAACCGCTAACTTTTCCTAAAACTAGACTCACATATCTTCATACTATGAAATTTCTAGAATTTTTGGTCTTCCCAATTAGTACAGTTTATTCATTAAAATTTCCCATGTTTCACTGGTCGACTATTCTGACCTCTCTTCACTACGAATCAATTATCTCCTCGTACAAAATTCAGATGACCTTATTGTGTAGTTTATTTGAAACTAGACTCATCTAGAATTTTAGGAATATAAACTATATCACATAATTATTTTTTACAATTTTTAATGAGCTTTCCAAGACATAACAGGGGATCACGTAGTCATTCTGAACCAGTCTCACAAATATTTAAATATCTCAAATTATACAAATCCTTTGTTTGCTCTGTTTCTTTTATCTGAAAATAGACTCAATAAGCTTTAAATAAATACCTCATCCAACTTATAATTCAATTTCTACTATATTTAGTGATTTTTCAAAATCACGTAACTGGTGCTGTCCAAAACAGTTTTATTTGTAAATTTTTGCTCTCACTCACTTTAGTTGTATTCATTACTTACCTATAACAATCTTTCCAATTTCTGATTACATATCGAGCATATTGCTCATACGTTACACATGCATATACCTACACTTATCACTACAAGCCACACATAATTTCACTTAATCGATTTTCCTGGTGAACTCATCGGTAACCTTACCAAAGGCTCAGAATACAAAGGGCACCTTACTTAATAGCTTGCTTACATACCTGCAACATTCTCACTTAACACATGAGTACTCTTTCATAATATAGGCATATTGCCAATCATGTTATAAAGTGTCACAAGCATAACTGAAAACTCATCACTTACTTAATACTTGATAATCTCAATTACTTACAATCTCAATATTAAATAAGCCTTAAATGCATACCTGTACTCATACCTATACTCTTTCTTCATGTTCTCACCTTGTCATTTCTTTGACTTACTCTTTGGACTACTCGGGAACCTTTTCCTTTTTGAA
Source organism: Gossypium australe (assembly GCA_005393395.2). Lineage (NCBI taxonomy): Eukaryota > Viridiplantae > Streptophyta > Magnoliopsida > Malvales > Malvaceae > Gossypium > Gossypium australe. The sequence continues at coordinate 57,929,597 of CM016615.1, forward strand.
CTTACCATTGTCATGTCTTGACATGGTCTTACGTGGTATCCTTGCCTTATGTACTCACCAATGCCATGCCTTGGCATGGTCTTACATGGGACCTTTGCCTTATAGTAACTCATCAATGCCATGTCTTGACATGGTCTTACATGATTTCCTTGCCTTATAGAACTTATCACCGCCATGCCTTGGCATGGTCTTACATAATATCCTTATCTTACCAAATGCCATGTTCCAAACATGGTCTTACATGGTATCCTTATCTTACCAAATGCCATGTTCCAAACATGGTCTTACATGGTATCCTTGTCTTAGTGCCAATGCCACATCTTGATGTGGTCTTACATGGAGTCCTTAATCAATGCCGATACCATGTCTTGACATGGTCTTACACGGGATCCTTGCCTTACCAATGTCATGTCTTGACATGGTCTTACATGGTATCCTTAACCGTCAATTCCTCCTTAAATGGCATGTTATGAACATGGACTTTTCCGTCAATTCTTCCTTAATTGCCATGGTATAGCCATGGACTTTGAGATATCAATGCCTTGTCAAGTCATAGCTGAAACATACTTGCTCAAATTTTCAAGGTTAGTCGCATAACTCAATAATAATATTACTAATAACAATAATTGCATAATAATAAAATGCTACTCAACTTACATACTTACATTCTAAATCTCATCATATCATCAACTTAACTTATTCTCATCAAACTATGCTAGTCAATACTTTCTTGTTATCATACAAAGCCATAATACAAAATATGGTCTAACATATAAATTATACAAGTTCTCTTTCCAATATCGAATTATTATCGAACATTAATCATTATATCTAAAACTCAATACTATAGTATTTATGGCCAAAATATCAATATATGATTCAAATATGCATAATTAAATGCTTATTAAACATATGAACTTACCTCGATACCAAAACGGTCATTTTACCAACTTTCTCGATTTTTTATTTTCCTCCTATTCTAGGTCCAAATCTTGTTTTTCGGGGTCTAAGACATCACATTTCACTTATTTAATTAATGCAATACTCAAAACAGTCCCTAACTCAAACTTTGGTAGAATTACAATTTTGCCCCTAAACTTTTGCATAATTATGATTTTGCCCCTAGGCTTGAAAATTAAACTTCATCCCTTATTCTTATGTATTATAACATTCTAATCATTTTTCCCTTCTATGGCAACATCAAATTCTTGCTCTAACATGCACTTATGTACATTACGCATTTTGCCGATAATGTCATTTTACTCGTTTTCACTTAAAATCGCTTAGTAAAAGTTGTTTAACATAATTCTAAGCTTCATATTCTGCCATAAAACATCAAAATAAATTACTATATTAATGGATGTTATTTATATGTGAACACTTTATTAGGTATGTTGCATTTTCATTTTTTGTATGGGATGGGAAAAATGTATGAAGAGCAGTGTAGGCTTGTGGCATTGCCAAAAAATGTTCATTATTATGCTTACTTATGATTTCGGTGGCATGGCCACAATAAAAATATATGATAGCAGCTTGACTGCAAATTTTGGTGTGAGCGGCGGGTTGGGTTGACTTGATCCCCACAGGTGTGATTGGCTGGTCGGGGGTGTGATGGATGGATGGGTTGGGTTGCATACATGGCATATTTATATATACTGTTATGTAAGTGGGCTTAGGCCCAAGTTATTGCTATATGGGTTTAGGCCCAGTGGAAGACGGTAAGGGGATTGCACAATGAGTTCTTGTAACTCACCCCTCATTCTTAATCCTTGCAGGTAATGCTCATTGATGAGGACTTGGGCCATGGATGACTCAGTGGAGGCCATACTTCAGAAATGGTATTTTTGAACTTTAAATCTCATCTCTGTTTATTTTATTACTTTTACTGTTTGGGTTTTAAAGTTGTAATAAGGCCTCTGGAATATGTTTTATTTTGCTTTATGTTTAGACATACTTAATATTCTTCTGGAATTATTTTAAATGGGGATTTTCTAAAATCATAAATAAAGGTTTCCAAAATAAAACAACAAATGGATTTCAGAACAAACTTTTCCAAATAATTTAACTCGGAAATTCTCTTTCGAATTATCAACGATATTTTCAAAAATCACGATTATAGACAATTGAATAAGTTGATAATCAAGAACAAGTATCCGTTACCAAGGATCGACGATCTATTCGATCAGCTGCGATGAGCTTCAGTTTTCTTAAAGATAGACTTGAGATCGGGATATCACCAGTTAAAGGTCAATGAGGTGAATATTCATAAGACTGCGTTCCGAACTCATTATGGGCATTACGAGTTCTTGGTTATGCCGTTTGGGTTGACAAATGCACCAACTAAATTTATGGACATGATGAACGGAGTCTTCCAACCCTATCTAGACCGGTTTGTGATTGTGTTCATAGATGACATCTTGGTGTACTCAAAGACTGAAGAGGAGGATGATTCGCATTTACGGGTCGTATTGCAGATATTAAGGGAGAAGCAACTATATGCCAAATTCAGTAAGTGTGAATTTTGGCTGAGGGAAGTGACCTTTTTGGGGCATGTTCTGTCTGCCGAAGGAATTAGAGTTGATCCCCGAAAAGTCGAGGCTGTGTTGGACTGGCAGCCACCGAAGTCAGTGGCAGAAATCTGAAGTTTTCTAGGTTTGGCTGGATATTATAGACGTTTCATTGAGGGGTTTTCATTGATTGTTGCTCCCCTAACTAAGCTACTGCAGAAGGGAGTACCATTTTTATGGTCAGATAAGCAGCAAGAGAGCTTTGAGAAATTGAAGAAGATTCAACCTGAGGCTAGTAAGGAGTTTATTGTTTATTGTGATGCGTCACACACGGGCTTGGGATGTGTGTTGATGCAAGGGGGAAAAGTGGTGGCTTATGCATCACGTCAATTAAGGCCGCATGAGGTGAACTATCCCACACATGATTTAGAGTTAGCTGCAGTGGTGTTTGCTCTGAAGATTTGGAGACACTATCTGTAAGGTCTATACGGATCATAAGAGTCTAAAGTACCTCCTTACCCAGAAGGAGTTGAACTTAAGACAGTGGAGGTAGATAGAACTGTTGAAAGATTATGACTTCTCAATCGAGTATCATCCAGGAAAAGCTAACGTAGTGGCAGATGCGTTGAGTCGTAAGGTGATATCGAATTTGAGAGCCATTTTTGCTCATCTCAGCCTTTATGAAGATGGTAGCCTGTTAGCTAAACTTCAAATGAAGCCAACATGGGTAAATCAGATTAAGGAAAAGCAGTTGTTAGATGAAAGGTTGGGTTCTCAGCTTCAGCAATTGGAAGGTGGTGAGATAGGGATTTTGGATTTAATAGTGATGGAGTATTGTGTTTCCGCGGAAGAGTTTGTATGCCCAGGGATTCGGAATTGAGGCAAATGATTCTGTGTGAGGCGCATAGTAGCCCATATGCTATGCATCCCGGGGGAAACAAAATGTATCGAGACCTCCGAGAGCAGTATTGGTGGCCAGGGTTGAAACGGGAGGTTACTAATTTCGTGAGTAAGTGCTTGACATGTCAGTAGGTGAAGGCAGAACATCAACTGCTGTCAGGGTTGCTACAACCGGTGAAAATTCCATTATGGAAATGGGAAAGGATAACGGTGGACTTTTTTAGTGGGTTACCCTTAATGCCCACTAAGAAAGATTTCGTATGGGTGATAGTGGATCGGTTAATGAAGACTGCTCATTTCCTACCAGTTCGTACGGGTTATTCATTGCAGAAGTTGGCCAAGTTGCATATAGTAAAAGTCGTGAGGTTGCACGGGGTACCAGTTTCGATTATATCGGACAGGGATCCTAGGTTTACATCACGATTTTGAAAGGCTTTACATGAAGCTTTGGGAACAAGACTAAATTTCAGCACGGCGTTTCATCCATAGACAGATGGTCAGTCGGAGAGAGTAATCCAGATTCTAGAAGATATGTTAAGAGGCTGTGTGATCGACTTCAGGGGTAGTTGGGAGGATTTCCTACCATTGGCAAAGTTTACATACAACAACAGCTATCAATCCATCATCCAGATGGCACCGTACGAGGCGTTGTATGGTCGCAGGTGTTGTACTCCTACTTGCTGGACTGAGCTGGAGGAACAACAATTATTGGGTCCTGAGTTGATATCGGAGACGGAGGAAAAAGTTAAGGTAATTCAGGCTCGATTAAAAGAAGCTTCAGACATACAGAAATCATACGCGGATCTGAAGCGTAAGGATATAGAGTTTGCAGTGGGAGATCAGGTCTTTTTGAAGGTCTCACGTTGGAAGAAGATCTTTAGATTTGGGCGGAAAGGCAAGTTGAGCCCTAGGTTCATCGGACCATACCGTGTACTGAAGTGTGTTGGACCAGTGGCTTATCAGCTGGAGTTACCTCCAGAGTTAAGTCAGATACATAGTGTATTCCATGTCTCTATGTTAAGGCGTTATCGTTCGGATCTGTCTAATGTTTTGAAGAGGAGCCAGTGCAGATTTTAGATCGGGATGTTAAGGTGCTAAGAAGGAAGTCGGTTCTGTTAGTCAAAGTATTATGGCGTAATCACTGGTCAGAGGAAGCTACGTGGGAGCCAGAGGACACGATTCATCAACAGTATCCTCATCTCTTTTAACCAGGTAAATTTCGAGGCCGAAATTTTCTTTAAGGGGGTAGAATTGTAACACCCTGAAATTCAGAATTTTATGTTTTGAAGTATATCATGCGATAGGCTAGTTAAAAATGTTAATTGTGTATGTTTAGGGGTCCTAATAAGGCTTGGGGTTGAGTTGGGCCTTAGTATAATTTTTGTGTTTAAGCACTTTAAGGAGAGAGAGTAAGTGATATCAATGCTTAAGGAAATAAGTGTGTACTTTGCTAGCATATATGAGCATATAGCAAGGAGGTTGTGGCGTCAAGTGGAGAGCATGGAGGGAAGGGGTTCAAATCCCATCTTTTGCAAATTTTGGATTTATTTTTGTAATTCTCTTCCATGTGTCGGCCATGGGACTAAATAAGTTAAGGAAGACTTTTTATTAATGGAAAGAAGAATAAGAAAATATGGTAAGCTGGAAAGTAAGGAAAGAAGTAAAAGAAAGGAGTAAGAAGAGGGATATGTTGGCCGAATATTTGGAAGGTGCTTGGGATAGAATTTTGGTCAACACTTTGGGAGGGGGTCTTGGTAGCCGAATTTTGCAATAGTCATTTGGCAAATTTTGGTGCTTGTAAGGCTTATTTTTCTTTTAGCATTTTGGTGTTTTCTTTTCCAACTCTTTTCCTTTTTGCATGCCATAATTCTAAAGCCATTGTTCACCTCATTTTCTCTTGTTCTGGCCGAAACTCTCATTTCATTTTTGCTTATTTTCCCTTGTGTTAGCCGAAACTATCTAGTACTCTCCTCCCTCTCTTCTTTTCTTTTTGCCATTTCTTCAACTTTCTTTTTTTTCTCTTAAAACAACATTTCTCTCCATAGCCGAATCTTCTTGCTCATTTCTCTCCATAGCCAAACTTCTTAACCCTTCATCGTTTCTTTATTATTTCTTTCTCGTTCGTGTCGGCACTCACTTCTTTGATCGAATAGGTAAATGGTCTTAATCTACTCTTTTCATTTTCTTTTTCTCTAGCCGAATGTGTGTCTATTAACATTCGGATGTTTCACTTTGTTCTAAATCAAAATACCTTTCACTCCTAATTCCTCATATCTTGATCATCTTCTTGTTGTAGTATCATAGTGGAAAATTGAATCTCATACCTTTGTCTCATCCATAGCCATAAATCAATCGGTGGAAATCAGATTCATCATCGTTAAGGTAAGGAGTTTCTTCTTGGATTTTTCGTTATATCTCTACTCGGCTATGTTGAAAATCAAATCGAAGTTTCGAATAATCGATTATTTTTTTAGGTATCTGCAGTTTGGGATTTTCCACCGGGTTGTGGACCATCATCTGGTGAGAATAGACAAATCGTGGTTGTTCACGATACCAAGGGTAAGTATTTTATTAGACCGTTAGATTTAGATATTTGGATTAAGAAAAACCTCATTTGTTGGTTAATCGAGTGTAATGGTGTTTTAGGTGCCGAAGATCAAGAAGGTTTAATCCTTACCGTAATCAGGTGTGTAATCTCACACCGAAATCCCGTAATTTTGTGAGTTATCATCATGTTAGAAAAAAATCATTCGATGTTGCTTAAGAACTTAATATCAGTAAAATGATATGAATTGAGTGATTTGCTTAAACATCGTTAATACTAAGATTTGTCAAAATCGGAGTTAATTTGTAAAATTACGAAAATGCCCTTATGGGCCGAATTACGAAAATACCTTTAATGGGCCGTTTTTATCAAAATGCCTTAACGGGCCTTATTGCTTAAATACCTTTAATAGTGTTGAATTACAAAAATGCCCCTATGGGTCGAATTACGAAAATGCCCCTATGGGCCGAATTATGAAAATGCCCCTAATGGGCCGATTTGCTAGAATACCTTAGTGGGCTGAATTAGTATTGCTTTAATGGGCCGAATATCCAAAATAAATTACTATATTAATGGCTGTTTTTTATATGTGAACACTTTATTAGGTATGTTGCATTTTCATATTTTGCATGGGATGGCAAAAATGTATGAAGAGCAGTGTAGCCTGGTGGCATTGCCACAAAATGTTCATTATTATGCTTACTTATGATTTCGGTGGCATGGCCACAATAAAAATATATGATAGCAGCTTGACTGCAAATTTTGGTGTGAGCGGCGGGTTGGGTTGACTTGATCCCCACAGGTGTGATTGGCTGGTCGGGGGTGTGATGGATGGATGGGTTGGGTTGCATACATGGCATATTTATATATACTGTTTTGTAAGTGGGCTTAGGCCCAAGTTATTGCTATATGGGTTTAGGCCCAGTGGAAGACGGTAAGGGGATTGCACAATGAGTTCTTGTAACTCACCCCTCATTCTTAATCCTTGCAGGTAATGCTCATTGATGAGGACTTGGGCCATGGATGACTCAGTGGAGGCCATACTTCAGAAATGGTATTTTTGAACTTTAAATCTCATCTCTGTTTATTTTATTACTTTTACTGTTTGGGTTTTAAAGTTGTAATAAGGCCTCTGGAATATGTTTTATTTTGCTTTATGTTTAGACATACTTAATATTCTTCTGGAATTATTTTAAATGGGGATTTTCTAAAATCATAAATAAAGGTTTCCAAAATAAAACAACAAATGGATTTCAGAACAAACTTTTCCAAATAATTTAACTCGGAAATTCTCTTTCGAATTATCAACGATATTTTCAAAAATCACGATTTTAAAGTTCGCTATTTCAATTTTTGATTCATCAATCTACTCTATCGAAATTACTAGTATTTTATCGAATATTTATAAACTAAACTTGTTTTCTTATCTATAACCAAATAACGCCTACTTTAGTAAGAATCATTTGTTATTTATATGTTTTTCCTCATGTGACATTTCAGATCCGGTCATACCACATGGGCCGGGTTTGGGGTGTTACAGGGCTTGAAAAGCTTGCTAACATTTAACGTGACAGAGGCTCTAAATAGGTATATATATATAAAATACATATTTATGCATCTCGATAAATATGTAATATATGTGTGGTCTTGTTATATATCTAAAATATATACATGTAACACCCTTAACCTGTATCCGTCTTCGGAATAGGGTTACGGAGTATTACTAGATTATTTCATAAATAAACATAAATCTTTCACACATTTATCCATTCCAAAAATAAATCATCCAAAAACATTCATGTCGTCTCTAATACAAGCCTACGAGGCCCAAATCATGCATTAGAATTGGTTCGGGACTAAACTTATAACTCAGGAAAATTTTGGAAATCATAAAAAAAGTTTCAAAATACAGGGGACACACGCCCGTATGGCTCGGCCATGTGTCTCACACGGCCAAAGACACGCCCGTGTCACTGGCCGTGTGGACGTTCGAAATGGGATCACATGGTCGTGTCCCAGCCCATGTCTGACCCCATGTAACTCTCTAACTTGGGTCGCATGGCCAACGCACACGCTCGTGTGCCCAACCCGTGTAGCACCCCTAACCCGTAACTGTCACTGGTCTAGGGTTAAGAAGCATTACCGATCAATCCGGAACATTTACAACTACTTTACAACACAAAGTCTATCATCGTCCAAACATAACAAAAAATATATATACATATAGTCCCTTAATGAGGTCCACTAGATCTTAAACACGTGTTAGAAAGGGGTCAAGACTAAACCGAACTCATACAAAATTTTCTAAAAGTTAAACATTTTTCCAAAGCTACAGAAGTTACACACCCGTGTGGGTAGGCCGTGTGCCTCACACGGCCTCGGACACGCCCGTGTGTCCAAGCCGTGGCAAAACAGGACATACATCCTGACTTGTCCACAGGGCCTGAGAAATGCCCGTGTGTCTAGCCCGTGTACGAAACTGACATATTTTTAAAACACAACCACAAAGGACATGGTCGAGCCACACGCCCGTGTGCTCAACCATGTGGGAAATTATTGGCCATTTGCAAGGCCAAACTTGCCACCCACACTTAGGATCACCTACAAGCATCAAACCATATGCATTTGTACCTCAAATGGCCTCCAAAACATACCAATATATGTACCAATTAATCAACTGTAATATCCCGGGTTAGGGGCTATTCTGTTGTTGCACGATATTGCATGTATTTAGTGTGCTGTGTTGTTATTTCGGTGTTTTAGGGGCTTTAGTGTAGGCTAGAAGTATGCCTGAGTGAATGGGAAAATGTTGGTTTTTGGGTGTTAAGTCAGGGGAGCTGAGGAAGCTAGGGTTTAAGAATTTTAATTGTGGTTTCATTGCACAAGTAAGGAGCTAGCTTAGTGGCAAAGCATGCGCTACAAGGGGGAGCTTGGTGTGGCGTCATTTGCATGTGGTGGAGGTCCAGTGTTCGAGCTGCAGAGTCCCCCCTTTTTGACTTCTTTTTGGGACGACTTGGAGGAAGAGGTTGAGAGCAATTTGGATTCTACTTGGACCAAGTCTTCACATTCAAACGTGTGGTGGAGAGGAACTTTAGGAGAAAGACTTGGTCTTGATGTTTGAATGTGAGGATGTGAGTAATTGGGGGGGGATTTGGCCGATTTGTGAGTGTTGGAGTGGGAGTGTGGACGATTTGGTATGGGGTTTGGGTAGTGCCGAATGTGTCTTGGCATTTTTGGGTGTTTTTCGGCATTGAAACAATTGGTAAGGCCACACTTTCGTTTTTCCCTTTTTGTCAAAACAAGCCGAAATTCTAAGGAGTTTCTCTCATTTTCTCTTTGAAGCCAAAAGTGCAAACACCTAGTTGTCGAAATTGATTTGTTCCTCTCAACTTTCTTGGTAGCCGATTGTGCCTTGTTTTCTTTCTTTCTCTCTTCACTTGAGCAAACCGAAACAAGCTCTCTCCTCCTCTCATCATTTCTTTTTTTTTCTCTCCTTTCTTGAAACACTTGAGCCGAATATTCCTTCCATCATTGACCGAATTCTTGCTTCTCTTAAACCACATCTATTTCTCTTACTATTTTCTTTTCTAGTTTGTAGCCGAATTCAAGGGTGTTAAACACCTAAAGCCGATTTTCCTTTTCTTCTTTTAAAGTCTTGGCCGAATATCAACCTCTCCTTTTCTTCATTTTTCTTGCATTCTCTTTTGTGAGCAAGGCCGAATCCCTATTTCCTCCTAGTGTGGTGTTGGCCGAATCTTCGTTGGTGTTGGGGTAAGGGTTTGGCTGAATGGTCATGTCCACCTTCTTTAGTTCTATATTGAATTTGGGTTGGATTAAAAGCTTATGATTGGTTGTGGATTGGAAGGATATTAACCTGTGTTAATCATCTTGTGTTAGGGTCTCTGGATATTGAAAAGTAGCCAAGAGGAGTCTTCAACCCTTTGAAACGATTGGTAGGCAGTGGTTGTGGTGTTGGCCGATTATCAGAAGAACCACTGTTGGGTTCGGGATTTGGTAGGAAACCAAATCAGGAGTAAGGTAAGGGTTCAACATTAACCCCTTGAGTGTATATGTCTTTGGCCGAATGGTCTTAGTGCCTAATTCTATGTTGGCCGAATGTTACAGGAGTTAGTAATCGAGGGACTTAGATCGTTTTCGTTGGGATTCTAGACTCGTATTTATCAGGTGTGTATACTAACACACTTATATTTAGTAATATGATTGATAATCTGGGAGATGATTAATGAAATAGTGATGATTGATATGATACCCAAATGGGTATGATTCTGGACTCGGGTAAGTCAGTATTATTATTATGAGTTTAATGATGATCTATATGATACCATGGCTGTGGATATATGTGACATGGGATATGAGATTAGACATGTTAGCATGATATGCATGATTGTATGATATGCATGATTACATGAGTATGGTATGTTGATGGGTGATACGAGTGGAGGGAGCAGTGATATTTTGTGCTGACGAGCACCAGTGTTTTGGTAACACACTTTGTGACTTTGGGTCACCAGAGGTTTGGCACCTCCAGAGGTTTGGTACCTCAGCGTCTCGTCCCTGTGGTTAACACCACCGTGGGTTGGCCCCACTTGTGAGATACGGGATTGACGCCAGTGATTTGGTATCACACGATGGGTTGGCCCCATCACCAGATTTGTGACTTCGGTCACCAGTGCTTTGGTAGCACAATTGTGTCTTTGGGACACCAGTGGTTTGGTACCACATTGACGGATATTGTGTCTTTGGGACACCAGTGTTTTGGTAACACATTGTGACTATAAGTCACCAGTGGTTTGGCACCACCAGTGGTTTGGTACCACACGGGGTAGAAAAGGCGATATGGATGGTTAGGATCGGGTTGCATTAATTATGTTGCTATGTATGATGTGTGTTAGCATGTTGTTTCTTCGGGAGCGGGATTTACACATTGTGTCACTCGACTCACCCTCTCCTTTGACATTTCAGGTGACTCGTAGACGCGGACATGGAGTCGGGATGGACTCGGGGTGCACATGCCATGCTTTAATAAAAGTTTTGCTCGGACTATAGAATTTGGGTACTTTAGCTTATTTACTTTCATTTGGGTTTTAAATTGGGTTTGTAAAAGGCCTTTAATTTATGTTGTATGATGTTTGATGTTTTAATTAGATTTTAATATGCCTTAACAAAATAAGTTGGTATGAATTTTACTAAAACTTGGAAAGATAATAATTTCAAAATCATAACGCAATGTGTTTTTAAACCATACCATCGGGTATTACACTAAGTCTGTATGTTAAACAAATACAAATGGTTTTCAATTCAAACTTGTATTTCTCCTAAGTCTAAAAATGTTTTAAGTAACATTAAGAAACTGTTGAGGTTTTAAATGGTTTAAACTCGTTTTAACTACACATTTTGGTTAAGTTTTCAAAATTTCCGAGTTTCAAATACACCATTTGATTTCAACACAAGCCTACTCAAATTTTCTTCAAATACACTATGTTTTCACCCAGCTTTTAAACGAAAAATCTAACCTCTCAAAACGTTTTTCCCCGTAACATACCAGATTCGGACGTGGTGTCTTGTCCGGGTTTGGGGTGTTACAATTGTGGTATCAGAGCCAAGTTCAAAGGCTCGGCTGTGGGCCTGAGGCCCAAAATGTTTTCAAAAGATGTCTCAAGTGTTTTTGGTTTAAATATATGGTTTGGAAGGCATGGCACCGAGTCTCCGGCACCAGTTCGCCCAGGTAAGTACCCCGTACTATTACTTGTGATTTGATTGGATATGATATGATTTGATGACTAGCAATAGTATACTACTTTAGAGATTGAAAGTGATAGGATTCTGTGAACTCGCGAGAACAAATCCTCTTTAAATATTCATAAGACTTGCTTTTAAAACAGTGGAATAAATACTGATGCATAAAATTCTTTAATCAGATACGTAGAAAGATTAGTCATGAGCACTCGTGGTGGACGTGGTCGTAATACTCGTGGTAGAGGTAGGGGTAGAATGACAGTTTTTGAGCCCGTAGGATCGGGTCAGGGTTCAGAAAATGAGATACCGGTTCCGCCACCAGCTGGAGGTGGTGAGTTCCAAGATCAGACCGGGGATGATGCAGTGTCACAGGCGATGCTGCGAGTGTTGGAAAGGGTAGCTGGTGTAGGTGGTGGTGCAGGAGTCAGGAAATCTGTTCCTGAGCGACTCCGGGCTAATGGGGCCGAATTCTTCTGAGGTGTTTCTGGTGTTGCTCCTAGCACTGCTGAATATTGGCTGGAGGCAACTGAGCGGATCATGGATGATCTGGACTTGACGGCTGAAGAGAAGCTGAAGGGTATCGTATCGCTTCTCCGGGATGAGTCATATCAGTGGTGGCTCACGGTTCGGGATAGTGTGGCCGCAGAGGATTTGACATGGGATTATTTCAGGGCTGCTTATCAAAAGAAGTACATCGGGGCTAGTTATATCGACTCCCAGCGAAAGGCATTTCTGAGGCTTGTTCAGGGGAGTAAATCTGTTTCTGAGTACGAGGCTGAGTTCCTGAAGCTGAGTAGGTATGCCAGGGGCATTGTAGCCACTGAGCATGAGAGGTGTGTTCGTTTCGAGGATGGTCTGCGAGACGAGTTGAGGCTGCTGATTGCTCCACAGCAGGAGCGCGAGTTTGCTGTCTTAGTTGAGAAGGCTAAGGTAGCCGAGGGTATTAAAGAGTCGGTAAGACAGAGCATGGACATGAGTAGGCTTAAGAGGAGTTTTGGGTCTTCTGGATCGTCGGGTAATCCGCAGAAGAGGGCTAGACCGAGTGGGCAGAATCAGTCTGCTAGGTTTGTTGCTGCTAGACAGGGACCGCCGTAGTGTAATCAGTGTGGGAAATCTCATTGGGGTGGTTGTTGGACTGGTGGAAAAGGTTGCTTCGAGTGTGGTTCTCTGGAGCATCGCATTAGGGACTGTCCGCGTAGGATGGCCAGGATTCAGTCTGAGAGTCAGGGCTGTAATCAGTTCAGAGGTAATGGACCGCCACCGCAGAGGGGCCGAGGTAATGGCAGAGGTGGTAATGGTTCTGGTCGGGGCCGTGGAGCACCGGGCAGGGGTGCGGGTAGTTCCGATGCCAGACAGCCTGGATTGGTATATGCTGCGAGGCGCCGAGAGGAGGGCGAGGCACCGGACGTCATAACCGGTACGTTCTTGATTTTTGGTACTCCTTATACTGCTTTAATTGATGTGGGTTCGACGCACTCTTATGTTGCCAGTAGTATAGTAGAGACCATGGACTTAGACTCTGAGATATCTTCTAGGCAGATGACTGTGATTAGTCCTCTAGGTCACTCTGTAGTAGTAGATAAACTGTTTAGAGAGGTACCCCTAGAACTCCAAGGGGTAGTGTTTGCTGCTGATCTGATGGAACTGCCGTTTGGGGAGTTCGATCTGATTCTTGGGATGGATTGGTTGGTCAAGTATCAGGCGAGGTTGGATTGCGCGGCCAAGCGCATGGTTCTTAAGACGGTTGATGGTGATGAGGTGGCTATGATAGGTAATAGGAGAGATTACTTATCAAATGTGGTATCTGCTTTGAAAGCGGAGAAGATGGTCAGGAAGGGCTGTGAAGCGTATGTGGTTCATGTGTATGTCTTGGAGGCTAAAGAGTCTGCTGTTGAGAAGGTTCGTACTGTTAAGGAATTTGCTGATGTGTTTCCTGAGGAGCTTCCGGGTTTGCCGCCAGATCGAGAGGTAGAGTTCGGGATTGATCTGTTACCCGGGACTGCGCCAGTGTCTATTGCTCCGTATAGGATGGCACCAAAGGAATTGGTGGAGCTTAAGGCTCAGATCCAGGAGTTGTTGGATCGAGGTTTTATCAGGCCAAGTGTTTCACCGTGGGGTGCGCCGGTTCTTTTTGTCAAGAAGAAAGATGGTACAATGCGGATGTGTATAGACTACCGCCAGTTGAACAAGCTGACGATTAAAAACAAGTATCCGTTGCCACGGATAGATGATTTGTTTGATCAGCTGAAGGGTGCAGCGGTATTCTCTAAGATTGATCTGAGGTCTGGGTATCACCAGTTAAAGGTTAAGGAGGCGGATATCCATAAAACAGCGTTTCGGACTCGGTATGGGCACTACGAATTCCTGGTAATGCCATTCGGGTTGACTAACGCACCGGCAGCATTTATGGATATGATGAATAGGGTGTTTCAGCAGTATCTGGATCAGTTCGTGATGGTTTTCATAGACGACATCTTGGTGTACTCAAGGACAGAGGAAGAGCATGATGCGCATTTGAGAGTGGTGCTGCAAATTCTGAGGGAAAAGCAACTCTATGCTAAGTTTAGTAAATGCGAGTTCTGGCTTAGAGAAGTGACGTTCTTGGGTCATGTAGTGTCGGCTGAGGGGATTCGTGTAGATCCTCGTAAGATTGAGGCAGTTTTGGATTGGAAGCCGCCTAGGTCAGTGGCGGAGATTCGTAGTTTTCTGGGTTTGGCCGGATACTACCGAAGGTTTGTTGAGGGTTTCTCGCTAATAGCAGCGCCGATGACCAAGTTGTTAAGGAAAGAAGTTCCGTTTGTATGGACTGAGAAACAGCAGGAAAGCTTCGATAAGTTAAAGAAGATCTTGACTGAGGCTCCGGTTTTAATTCAACCTGAGGCTGGTAAGGAATACACGGTCTACTGCGATGCATCACATACGGGTCTGGGTTGTGTGCTGATGCAAGAAGGTAAGGTTGTGGCTTACGCTTCTCGACAGCTGAGGCCACACGAGGTCAACTATCCGACGCACGATTTGGAGCTAGCGGCTGTAGTTTTCGCCTTAAAGATTTGGAGGTACTACTTATATGGAGAGAGATCGATAGTCTACACAGATCATAAGAGTCTGAAGTATCTTCTAACTCAGAAGGATTTGAATTTGAGGCAGCGCAGATGGGTCGAGTTGCTGAAAGATTACGACTGCTCGATTGAGTATCATCCGGGCAAGGCTAACGTGGTGGCAGACGCGTTGAGCCGTAAGGTTGTTGCGGACTTAAGAGCTATGTTTGCCCATTTGAGCTTGTACGACGACGGAAGTATTTTGGCAGAGCTGCAGGTTAAGCCTACTTGGGTTGATCAGATCAAAGAGAAACAGTTGTTGGATGAGGTTCTGAGTACGCGAAGGTTGCAGGTACAGAATGGTGGTTTGGAGGGTTACAGCTTGTCTAGTGATGAGGTGTTGTGTTTTCAGGGTAAGGCTTGTATGCCTAAGGATGTTGAGCTAAGGCAGAAGATTCTTCAGGACGCACATAGCAGTCCTCATGCTATGCATCCTGGAGGTAGCAAGATGTATAAGGATCTCAGGGAGCAGTTTTGGTGGCCTGGTTTGAAGAAAGAGGTGACAGAGTTTGTTGGGAGGTGTCTGACTTGTCAGCAGGTCAAGGCTGAACATCAGTTGCCGTCGGGTTTGCTTCAGCCTGTAAAGATTCCTCAGTGGAAGTGGGAGAGGATAACCATGGATTTTGTCAGTGGGTTACCGCTTACGCCAAGCAAGAAGGATTCAGTTTGGGTAGTGGTGCATCGTCTGACTAAATCAGCTCACTTTATTCCGGTGAGGGTTGACTACTCACTTCAGAAGTTAGCGAAGCTGTATGTTTCAGAGATAGTGAGGTTGCACGGTGTGCCAGTTTCGATAATCTCGGATAGGGATCCCAGGTTTACGTCAAGGTTCTGGAAAGCATTGCATCAAGCATTGGGTACTCGTTTGGATTTCAGCACGGCTTTTCACCCGCAGTCTGACGGGCAATCAGAAAGGGTTATTCAGATCTTAGAAGACATGCTGAGAGGTTGTGTTCTGGATTTCAGAGGTAGTTGGGAGGAGTTTCTACCATTAGCTGAGTTTGCCTACAACAACAGTTACCAAGCGAGCATCCAGATGGCACCGTACGAGGCGTTGTATGGTAGGAAGTGTCGCTCACCTACGTGTTGGACGGAGTTGGGGGAACGCCAGTTGTTGGGACCCGAGTTGGTAGCTGAGACTGAGGACAAGGTTAAGTTGATTCAGGCTCGATTAAAGGAAGCTTCGGACCGGCAAAAGTCTTATGCCGATCTTAAGCGAAGAGATATAGAGTTTGCTGTTGGGGATCGAGTTTTTCTGAAGGTCTCGCCTTGGAAGAAGGTCCTGAGGTTCGGGAAGAAAGGCAAGCTAAGTCTGAGGTTCATTGGGCCATGTAAGGTACTGAGGCGAGTTGGACCAGTAGCGTATCAGCTTGAGTTGCCAGTAGAGCTAAGTCAGATTCACGACGTTTTTCACGTTTTGATGCTTCGGAGGTATCGTTCAGATCCGTCACATGTGGTAGTAGTGGAAGAGATCGAGGTAAATCTAGACTTGACTATGGAAGAGGAACCTGTGCAGATTCTTGATCGGGATGTGAAGGTTCTGCATAGGAAGTCTGTACCTTTGGTTAAGGTACTTTGGCGGAATCATGGCGTAGAAGAAGCTACGTGGGAACCCGAGGATATGATGAGACAGCAATACCCGCAACTCTTTTGACCAGGTAATTTCGAGGCCGAAATTATTTTTAAGGGGGGTAGAACTGTAATATCCCGGGTTAGGGGCTATTCTGTTGTTGCACGATATTGCATGTATTTAGTGTGCTGTGTTGTTATTTCGGTGTTTTAGGGGCTTTAGTGTAGGCTAGAAGTATGCCTGAGTGAATGGGAAAATGTTGGTTTTTGGGTGTTAAGTCAGGGGAGCTGAGGAAGCTGGGGTTTAAGAATTTTAATTGTGGTTTCATTGCACAAGTAAGGAGCTAGCTTAGTGGCAAAGCATGCGCTACAAGGGGGAGCTTGGTGTGGCGTCATTTGCATGTGGTGGAGGTCCAGTGTTCGAGGTGCAGAGTCCCCCCTTTTTGACTTCTTTTTGGGACGGCTTGGAGGAAGAGGTTGAGAGCAATTTGGATTCTACTTGGACCAAGTCTTCACATTCAAACGTGTGGTGGAGAGGAACTTTAGGAGAAAGACTTGGTCTTGATGTTTGAATGTGAGGATGTGAGTAATTGGGGGGATTTGGCCGATTTGTGAGTGTTGGAGTGGGAGTGTGGACGGTTTGGTATGGGGTTTGGGTAGTGCCGAATGTGTCTTGGCATTTTTGGGTGTTTTTCGGCATTGAAACAATTGGTAAGGCCACACTTTCGTTTTTCCCTTTTTGTCAAAACAAGCCGAAATTCTAAGGAGTTTCTCTCATTTTCTCTTTGAAGCCAAAAGTGCAAACACTTAGTTGTCGAAATTGATTTGTTCCTCTCAACTTTCTTGGTAGCCGATTGTGCCTTGTTTTCTTTCTTTCTCTCTTCACTTGAGCAAACCGAAACAAGCTCTCTCCTCCTCTCATCATTTCTTTTTTTTTCTCTCCTTTCTTGAAACACTTGAGCCGAATATTCCTTCCATCATTGACCGAATTCTTGCTTCTCTTAAACCACATCTATTTCTCTTACTATTTTCTTTTCTAGTTTGTAGCCGAATTCAAGGGTGTTAAACACCTAAAGCCGATTTTCCTTTTCTTCTTTTAAAGTCTTGGCCGAATATCAACCTCTCCTTTTCTTCATTTTTCTTGCGTTCTCTTTTATGAGCAAGGCCGAATCCCTATTTCCTCCTAGTGTGGTGTTGGCCGAATCTTCGTTGGTGTTGGGGTAAGGGTTTGGCCGAATGGTCATGTCCACCTTCTTTAGTTCTATATTGAATTTGGGTTGGATTAAAAGCTTATGATTGGTTGTGGATTGGAAGGATATTAACCTGTGTTAATCATCTTGTGTTAGGGTCTCTGGATATTGAAAAGTAGCCAAGAGGAGTCTTCAACCCTTTGAACCGATTGGTAGGCAGTGGTTGTGGTGTTGGCCGATTATCAGAAGAACCACTGTTGGGTTCGGGATTTGGTAGTAAACCAAATCAGGAGTAAGGTAAGGGTTCAACATTAACCCCTTGAGTGTATATGTCTTTGGCCGAATGGTCTTAGTGCCTAATTCTATGTTGGCCGAATGTTACAGGAGTTAGTAATCGAGGGACTTAGATCGTTTTCGTTGGGATTCTAGACTCGTATTTATCAGGTGTGTATACTAACACACTTATATTTAGTAATATGATTGATAATCTGGGAGATGATTAATGAAATAGTGATGATTGATATGATACCCAAATGGGTATCATTCTGGACTCGGGTAAGTCAATATTATTATTATGAGTTTAATGATGATCTATATGATACCATGGCTGTGGATATATGTGACATGGGATATGAGATTAGACATGTTAGCATGATATGCATGATTGTATGATATGCATGATTACATGAGTATGGTATGTTGATGGGTGATACGAGTGGAGGGAGCAGTGATATTTTGTGCTGACGAGCACCAGTGTTTTGGTAACACACTTTGTGACTTTGGGTCACCAGAGGTTTGGCACCTCCAGAGGTTTGGTACCTCTGCGTCTCGTCCCTGTGGTTAACACCACCGTGGGTTGGCCCCACTTGTGAGATACGGGATTGACGCCAGTGATTTGGCATCACACGATGGGTTGGCCCCATCACCAGATTTGTGACTTCGGTCACCAGTGCTTTGGTAGCACAATTGTGTCTTTGGGACACCAGTGGTTTGGTACCACATTGACGGATATTGTGTCTTTGGGACACCAGTGTTTTGGTAACACATTGTGACTATAAGTCACCAGTGGTTTGGCACCACCAGTGGTTTGGTACCACACGGGGTAGAAAAGGTGATATGGATGGTTAGGATCGGGTTGCATTAATTATGTTGCTATGTATGATGTGTGTTAGCATGTTGTTTCTTCGGGAGCGGGATTTACACACTGAGTCACTCGACTCACCCTCTCCTTTGACATTTCAGGTGACTCGTAGACGCGGACATGGAGTCGGGATGGACTCGGGGTGCACATGCCATGCTTTAATAAAAGTTTTGCTCGGACTATAGAATTTGGGTACTTTAGCTTATTTACTTTCATTTGGGTTTTAAATTGGGTTTGTAAAAGGCCTTTAATTTATGTTTTATGATGTTTGATGTTTTAATTAGATTTTAATATGCCTTAACAAAATAAGTTGGTATGAATTTTACTAAAACTTGGAAAGATAATAATTTCAAAATCATAACGCAATGTGTTTTTAAACCATACCATCGGGTATTACACTAAGTCTGTATGTTAAACAAATACAAATGGTTTTCAATTCAAACTTGTATTTCTCCTAAGTCTAAAAATGTTTTAAGTAACATTAAGAAACTGTTGAGGTTTTAAATGGTTTAAACTCGTTTTAACTACACATTTTGGTTAAGTTTTCAAAAATTTCCGAGTTTCAAATACACCATTTGATTTCAACACAAGCCTACTCAAATTTTCTTCAAATACACTATGTTTTCACCCAGCTTTTAAACGAAAAATCTAACCTCTCAAAACGTTTTTCCCCGTAACATACCAGATTCGGACGTGGTGTCTTGTCCGGGTTTGGGGTGTTACATCAACATCCACACCATCTATTTCCATACTCAATTTCAATTCAAATAAGTCCATCTAAAATACAAATTTCACATCCCAAATCATACAAGTCAAGCATCATGCAATTCATATCACAATTTCACATTTTAACCACATTTCTCATCAACCAATTTAAGCATGAAACATACATATCCATTTTTACTAACTCATACCATATTTATAACCCACACATATGAACCAACACCATTCAACTTCCAAGCCATATCACATGGCAAAGCTCATACACTTCAAAACATACCATATCTACTAGCCTATACATGCCATATTCAAATATATACATCTTTCCAAAAATACCAAAATAGATAGCCGATAGTGTGATTGAGTCGCTGACGATCCCCAGATCCGAGCTAGCTTTTAAGACACTGTAAAATAGAGAAAACTTCACACAGTAAGCATTAAAGCTTAGTAAGTTCGTTATATAATACATTTAACTCAATAATTCATTTACAATATACAAATTTAAACCATCACATAGATCAATTTACAAATATACACCATATCATTCATAGCTATTATGCTCACTCAATAAACCATATATCCATATACAAAATTATCAACTACATAGGTTTCGTACATACCTTAGCAAACACTTAGTTATTGATCATTCTTGCTATTCAATGCTCAATACCACATTTTAATCAACCTTCATTATTCATTCGATCTAATCGCACACTTAGTGCCGATTTCTTAGCCAAAGCTTAATTATCATCGCACACATAGTGCATTTATTTTGGACCGAGTTTAACTCGGTATCGCACATACAGTGCAAATCGATATAGCCGAGGCTTCCTTTACTTCGCACACACAGTGCTATTCACCTCTTTTTCAATTCTAATTACGCATACTTAGTGCCACATTTCTCAATTCCACATATAGCATTTCTAATTCAATAACCATACATTCATTCATTTCATAACACATAGATATGAATTTAAATGATTCGTATTATACACGAACTTACCTCGGACGTCGAAATAACAGAACAAGTCGATTAATCGAGCACTTTATCTTTGCCTCGACATCGATCCAAGTCCCTCTTTTCTTGATCTATGCATATTCAAATTCAACTAATTCAATGTAGTCCAAACACACAAATTTAGGTCATTTTACAAAATAGCCCTCATATTTTCACATTTCGACACTTTAGTCCCTATTTTTGAAAATCATCAAATTCACATAATTTCACGTCACACATGCCTATCTGAATTTTCCTTATACTCATACAAGCCCATATATTTCATTTATTTCATATTTTAGTCCTCCATTTTCTCATTTTCACAATTTAGTCAAAAATAACCAATTTCATCAAAAATCCAAATACAAACTATGTTAATCCAACATTAAGCTTTCATATTCCACCAACTAACAACACAAAAATCTCATATTCATCAATGGCACATCTCAAAATCTTCATCAAACTCTAAAATTAAAGCATGGGTTTTGTAGTACTCGAAGAAACGGTTACAAAATCGTAGAAAGTATCAAAAATCAAACAAAAACTAACCTTTAATCAAACTAGATGTTGGCCGATTATACTAAAGCTTCAAACCTTCTCTTTCTTTTCTAATTTTCGGTGCACAAAGATGAGAATGGCCACTAAAATGTTTTTATTTTATTTATTATACCTTATTACACTATTTACCTTTTTACCCTTAATATATAACATTTAAAATTCTATTAACTTAGCCCATTTTTTCCATCCAAGCCATTAATGGTCCATTTACAACATAAGGACCTCTCATTTATAAAGCCATACCAAATAAGCACTTTAACAATCAGCACACAGCTTTTGCATTTTATGCGATTAAGTCCTTTTCAAAATACGGCACACAAACGATAAAATTTTCACACAGAATTTTCACACATGCTCAATCATATATTGTAAACACAAAAAATAATATTAAAAATATTTTTTCGACCTCGAATTTGTGGTCTAAAAACCACTATTTTGACTAGGGTCTAAATCGGGTTGTTACAGCTCGTGTGCCCATCAAAATGGCCTCACACGCCTGTGTGCCAAGCCGTGTGCTAGACCGTGCTAAAACTGTAGGGTATACTGACTTATGCCACATGACCTAGTAATGCGCCTGTGTGCTGGGCCTGTGGAGCATACTAACTTGGTTTCTAATTAAACATCAGGGGATACACGGCCGTGTCACTTGACCGTGTGTCACACACGGCTGAGACACATGCTCGTGTCTCTGCCTAGTGTGGACAAAAATAGGCTATTTTCCAAGCCATCTTTCTCTCCGAAACTTGCAATTACCTACACCAAACCAAATGACTTATAACATGGCATAAATAGGCATTCAAACCAATATCAACCAAGCCTAATTCATGCTAATTTCATACCATCAACCACAAGACACACAATTATCACAATAAGTCATTCAATTCATACCAATTTCACATTCTCAAATCACCTAATTAATCACTTTCAAATATACACTATTTTGCCTAAAACCACAAGCATACTAATCTCAAATTACAACCATTTGGTACTCCAAATAACAATTCTCAACAAGCATTTATATAGAAATTATACACATCGTATCAAATGGCCATTTGCACATATATATACATCACCAAGCATGCCAAAATAAGCCAAGTTACATGGCTATACACATAACCAAGCATTCATACTTTACAAGCCAAATCAAATGGCTAAATCCATTACCAAACTATAGACCAATTTCACCACAATTCCTATAAATGCCGTATAACTAAAACCATAAGTTCAAAAGTACCAAAGTGATAGCTTGGTAGTGTGGTGAGATCTCCGACGACTCCCAAATCTGGGCAAGCTTTGATATTCACTATAAAACACAAAAAAGTAAACAGTGTAAGCTATAAAGCTTAGTAAGCTATATAGTTAACAAGTAAAACTTACCATTCATTCATCATTCAAGTGATATAAACATAATGTACTACAAAACCATTTAATCACAAAGTTAACATGTATTCATCCACATAATGATCATGAACTTACAATTTCATAGATTCAATGCTTATATGATTTCCGTACATACCTGTACTGATACATATTTATCTCACACCATTTCATATCTTCGATATACCCGTTGAACCATTTGGAATAATATCAGATACTTGGGAATCTCGCAACCTAAGTGCCAATACATATCTGAAGCTATCACAATCTCATATCTCATATAATGCTTACTCTCGAGCTATCAACGGGTCTGCTCACACAAGCTGACGGTCATGATGTAGCTACACGGTGCTGCTCACACAAGCTAATGAGAATCTGCAACATATACCAGATAACTCAGCCACTGGTAGGACGTACGGACCAACACCCAAAACACATAACCCCTAATGACATGTCATTTGTATCCTAATCTAGTCCTAAGGTTCAACCGGGATTTCACATTGTTGAATCTTCATCGAACATATCCGTAAGGTCGTATTCACAATTAAATTCAACAATAAAACATTTAAAACAAAATTATAGTAATGCTTATTAACATATGTGTAACACCCCTAACCCGTATTCGTCGTCGGATTAGGACTAAAGGCGTTACCAGACAGATCGAAGACTTTTATAGACATTTCATATTACAATTTGTTCAATGCAGTCAAAGCGTCCCTTAATTGGGTCAACGAGACCTTAATCATGCTTTAGAATAGGGTCGGGACTAAATCGAACACATACTAAAATTTTAGAAAATTTAAAACTTTTTTAAGTTTCAGAGGTAAAACGCTCGTGTGGGCAGGCCGTGTGCCTCCCACGGCTACCAGACACACTCATGTGTCCTGACCATGCCAAAACAGAGCATGTATACTGACTTATCCACACAGCCACCAGACATGCCCGTGTGCCATGGCCGTGTAAAATTAGGCTAGCTACTGACTTGTTCACACGACCACTAGGCACGTCCGTGTGCCACAGCCGTGTAACCTGTCCAGACACACTTCAAAGTGGCCCTTGAGCCACAAGGTAGAGACACAGGCCCGTGTCCTTTAGCCATGTATGCAAAATAGGTCATTTACAAGGTCAAAATGCCACCAACATTTGGGTCATACCTACAAGCATTATACCAATTCATTCCATGCACAATTGACAACTAAAAACATGTCAAATATTCAACAAATCTTCACCTTCAATTTCATTTCCAATCATTCCAATTTGCACAACTAAAACACATATATATTCAAGCATAATTCATCCACATTTACCTTTCGTATTACCATCTCTTTGATCAAACATACATACTCAAATTTCATCCATATGCTTACCTTAAACTTGACCATTTCATAGTCATGGAATCATACCAAAAACCAACATCATATACCATATTCACAAATTCATATCACCAACATATATCTAGTCACATCTTATGACTATTTATACACATTTCAAATATAATCCAAAATGATTAGCCTATACATGCCATATTTAGCTATAGACACATTTCAAAGGTACCAAAATGAGTTTGTGTAGTGTGATGACGATCCTCGATGATCCTCGAGCCTTCAGTAGCTTTAACGATCTATAAAACAGAGTAAACACACACACAGAGTAAGCTTTTCAAAAGCTTAGTAAGCCATATACAAATAAACTTAGCACATGTACATAACCATATTAACATAGTGACATTAATAATTCTCATTGCAAACTCATCATATATTCTTAGGCTCATTAGCTTTGCCATATCTTGCCACATTCTTTGATTCATATATCAGATATACACATAGCTCATTCAAACATATATTCACTTATTATCTAATCATTTCATTTCACCTATTCATCTTAGTAAGTTCATATAGACACTTACCTTTTATACACACAAAGTGTATTTTTCAAACGTACCTGAAACAGATATACAGATCACATAGTTGTTCTTTTCTCGGACTTGCCCGTTGAACCGTTCAGAACTAAATAGGATACTTAGAGTGCTCGGAATAGTCGTACAATGCCAACGTCCCAGACATGGTCTTACATGTAATCAGATATCGATGCCACTGTCCCAGGCAGGGTCATACACGAATCAATATGATACCAATGTCCCAGACATGGTCTTACACGTAAATCTCATATGGATGCCAACGTCCCAGACATGGTCTTACATAATTTCATACAACAGACAGCTATGTCATGACATAGTTAATCCTATCTATTCCTAGGTTCGTACGGGGCTTCTCGGAGATTTATAACTTGTCGATATATCCTCGAAACTCCTGTACACAATATCTCATATACATTCATCATTATAAATAGTCATATGAACACACATAATTCAATACCAAATACATTTACTTGTATATAGACTTACCTCTAGCTCGGTTTATCAGAAACGGATACGGCTATTCGATTACTTTCGCTTTCCTACGATCTAATTCTGTTTTCTTCGGTTCTTGATCTATACATATCCAAATTTAACCCTTTTATTTACCAACACATTCAATTCAATCCAAAAACACACATTTAGGGCTATTTACAACTTAGCCCTCATATTTGCACATTTTATCAATTTAGTCCATTTTTCTTAAAACATCAAATATACAAAATTTGTTCACACCCATGCATAGCCGAAATTCCCTAGGGACTATACAAGTCCATATTTTTCATCAAATTCACAATTTAGTCCCTTAAATAATCATTTTCTCAATTACAACCAAATTATTCAAAATCAGATAAAATATGCTAATCAAACACATATATTCCATATTTCATCATCAAATGTTCTAAAACTCATAGGTTCATCAAAAACACATTTCAAAATCATCATCAATTCTCAAAATTAATACATGGGATTGTAGTTCTCGAAGAAACGATTGCAAAAACGTAGAAATTATCAAAAATCGATCAAAAACATACCTTGAATTAAGCTCTCAAATGGCTGAATAGAAGAAAGCTTTACAACCCTTATTTCTTTTCTACATTTCGATGATGGATGAGTACAAAAAGATGAAACAAATGTTTTATTTGCTATAAACATATTATTAATCTAATTACCTTATGAGCTTTTTACTAAACATAAAAAACTTATATTCATTAAGGGCATTAATGTCCTTTATCCATCCACTAACTTGTAAAGTGGTTTAATTGCCTGTAACACCCCAAACCCGGTCAACACGTCACGACCGAATCTGGCATGTTACAGAGGAAAACGTTTTGAAGAAAAGCTAATTACCGATTAAATTTTAGAAGGCAGGTGCATGATTAGTTTAAAAACCGGTGGTTTACCTTGAAATCCCGTAAATAAATTTTTCATATTTAGTTGTTGATCAATAGGTTAGAAAACATTTATGTCATTTTAAGAAAAACCCGAATGATTACTTAGAAAACCATTTCTATTTAAGTGTGAAAAGTTTAAATTTGGAAACCATTTAAGTTGTCGAAAACATTTGTTATCAAGAGATTTGTATTACCCGATGGTAAGATTTTGAAAACCTTTGCGTTTTATAGTTTAGAAATCCTTGGGCTCAATTATTAAATCAACCATGATATTTATTTAGCCATGTTTAAAACAAATCTAAAGCATATAAATAATCCAAAAACAAAATTTAAAAAGGCCTTATTACAAATCCAAATAAAGCTGAAAACCGAATTAAAATAGAGTATAGTACCCAAACCAAAGTCCATGTAAAACCCAATTTTTATTGCATGGCCACCACGAGTTCATCCGGCTCCGCATCCGCAATCTATGTATCACCTGAAAAGATAAGGGAGAGGGTGAGTCACCAAGACTCAGTGCATAATCCTTCCCCCGATTAATGCAACATACTTACACAATTCATAACCGAGTAATGTAAATAATGCACCCAACCTAGCCATCCATAACTCCTTTTCTACCCCGTGTGGTACCAAACCACTGGTGGTGCCAAACCACTGGTGACCCAAAGTCACGATATCCAATAATGTGGTGCCAAACCACTGGTGACCCAAAGTCACAAATAATCCATCTGTGGGGCCAACCCACGTGTGATACCAAATCACTGGCGACGATCCCGTAATATCAAATGTGGGGCCAACCCACTGTGGTGCTAAGCCACTGGGACAAGTCACTATGAGGTGCCAAACCTCTGGTGTCCCAAAGACACAAAATAACTGTGGTACCAAACCACTGGAGGTGCCAAACCTCTGGTGTCCCAAAGACACGGATATCAAATCCTTCCCCCTCCTCTCATATCACCCAAACCAATGTATTACGAGTGTAAATCATGCCAACATGCTTGATATGAACATATAACAAATATATATATTTATATATATATCGTAGATCATGATATTAAACAACATATAGCAACATCGTATCGAAACGGACTTACCCGAATCCTTGCTCATACTCTACAAGGTATCATATCAAGATCTCACAATTTTCGGCCTTAGTAACATGATTAGTTTATTTATATATATAAACATTACCGAGTTATAAGTGTGTAAGATACACACCTGTTACTAGCGAAATCACTAAATCCTGAAGACCCGATCTACCGCACTAGATCTCCTTGTCCTACATTCGGCCAATATTTAGATTAATAACATAAACCATACGGCCATACCACTAAATCCCGAAGGGTGAAATAACATATAACTAACACAAGCCTTACCATTGACTTACCAAAATCGATTGTCAGAGAATTGAGGCTTAGATCGATTGCTTCCAAAGTCCCGTAGAGCCTAGAAGAAATTCGGTTCCAATGAATAGTTAGAACCTTTCTAACAAATGCCCAAAAATTTGGCCTTTGCCCTCATTAAAAAAATGACAGAGAAAAGAGAAAAGAAATAAGGAAATTCGGCCAAGACACTTACCTATCTTCAAAACCGATTAGAGAAGAACCCAAAGAGAATCTATCCTTGTTGATATTCGGCCAAGACAAATCAAAAAGGGAATGGAAAGTTTCGGCTATGGTTGTTTAGAGACAACACTTAGGATTCGGTTAGAGTGGAGAAAGAGAAAAGAAAAGAAAAGTGAAAATAGGAGAGGGAGAATTTAGCAATAGAAGAAAGAAGAGAAAGGAGAGAAGATAGAATAGGATAGGGATGCTTTCGGCTTTGAGCAAAAATGGAAGAAAGAAAAGAGAGTTGGGGAGGAGGAAGATTCGGCCAACCACTAGAGAAGAAGAAAAGATGAAGGGGAGAGGGTTAATTTTCGGCTACCAAAGAGAATAAAAGATGAGAAAGGCTCAAATGAAGATTTAGCCAAATGCCTAAGAGAAAATTCGGCAAACA
Organism: Gossypium australe; assembly: GCA_005393395.2. Lineage (NCBI taxonomy): Eukaryota > Viridiplantae > Streptophyta > Magnoliopsida > Malvales > Malvaceae > Gossypium > Gossypium australe. The sequence goes on from CM016615.1 coordinate 57,957,263, forward strand.
ACTATGGACATTCGGCTTTGTTTACTTTGGTGCACTAGGGAGAAATTTGCAAAACTCAAAGGGTTTTCGGTTATGACACAAAACAAAGGATGAAGGCCAAAACTAAAACAAAAATTCATCTTATTGCCAAGAACACATTTGGCTAGAGAGAGTGTTTTTGGAGAGAAAAGAAAATGATGCTCAAATGCTAAGGAAATTTTTACCAACTAGCTACCAACCTACCAAACCTTCAACAAAATCGGTCACTTCCCGCCTAGGCCCCAAAACCGTCCAAATACATGGACTAATGGCCATAGAAGAGTTTCCAAAACAACACTCTATATTTCAAGCCTTTTGTCCCCTTATCCTTCCTTAATCCATATGATTCTTATCCCAAAATACAAGCTTTCCTAATCTATTATTCAACTTGCCATAAAATTTAAAGTCCAACTTACCAAATGTAAAGCTTGGCCGACACTTAATGTAAGGATGCATAAAAATAAAGTCTTCAAAATGCATTCCATGCTACTCGAACCACTTCCCTCAAGCAACCCTTCATGCGCCATAACCATCATGCCACTAACTCCTCACGTGCTAGAATTTAACACTTAAATTAGCTTAAGTGTCAGGATCACCTAATCCACTTCACTAAATTTTCAATACTAAGAATTATTCTAGCTTCGCTAATAATTCCAAGCCTTCACAAAACTATACTAAGCACACAATAAAATCATATCCGAGCTAACACAAGTAACAAGATGATACTCAAATTTTAGGATGTTACATTGCCTCTTAAGGCCACTACTTTTAAAAGCCACATCACATAGGTGTTTTAACAAATAGCTTGCAAATTTTGCATTTAATGCTATTTAACCCTTTTCTCAATTTAAACACACAAATTATAAAATTAACTTACGGAACTTTAACACATGCTTAACCGCATAACAAGGGCACAGAAAATACTATTAAAATATTTTTCTGACTTAGATTAGTGGTTCCGAAACCACTATTCTGACTAGGGTCTAACTGGACTGTTACAATATGAACTTACCTCGATCGCGAAAACGATGAAATGGATCGACTAGTCCAAAACTTTGTTTTTCCCCCGATCTAAATCCAAACCTCGTTTTTCTTGATCTATATAATATCAAATTTAACTTATTTAATTATCAATCTATTTAATTTAGACCAAAAATCACATATGGAAAAATTACACTTTTGCCCCTAATATCTCAACATCTTTACAATTTAGTCCTTAGCTCACAAAAATACAAATTCATTTAATTAGGTCCCTACTCAATCTTTTCGAATTTCCTTTATTAACATAGAAGCCCATATTCTTTATTCATTTCACATTTCTACCACAAAATTTTCATATTTCACAAATAAATCCCTTATTGACAATTTTACCAAAAATCACTTAACAAATGTTGTTTATCTAACAACAACCATTCATTTTCTATCATCAAACATCAAAATACACACATATTCATCAATGAAAAAACCCTAAACCTTTAACAGTTTTCCAAATTTGGTACGAACTCATACTCGTTGATGGATTCGAGTCCCGAATATTCCCGATCGTAAAATGGAGAAGTATCATTCTACTTGGAGTTAAGGCTGAAATTTGCTAAGTATAAGTTTAAAACAAAGGATTTCTAGTATTTTAAATATAGTAAAGTCTAAGGTTCGGCTAATAACAAAGATAGGGATATTTTGAAATTGGTAATTCGGATGGAATAGTTTAGGCTTAAGGTTGAAGAGTGAACCAATACTATATGACAGTATTGACCCGAAACTTATAACAACACCTAAGGTGGATAGAAAGATAGGTAAACCGTGACTGTAACAGTCTGGTTTAGACCCTAGTCAGAATAGTAGTTTCGGGACCACAAATACGAGTCAGAAAAATTTTTAATATTATTTTTGGTGCTTGCAATATTTGAATAAACATGTGTGAAAGTTTCGTGAATTAATTTGATTGATTGTGTGCTTAATTTGATAAAAGGATCTAATTGCATTAAATGCAAAACTAGCATGCCATATGAAAAAGTATCTATTTGTTATGGCTTTTATTATATGAAGTCCTTATGATGTTATTATGCCATTATTATGTTAGTGGACAATTATGTCCATAGTTTAAATGTTTAACCATTAATATTCATTAAGGGCAAAAATGAAAATGAAAATGAAAATGTTTATAATTAAAAAAATATGGAAAATGATGAGATTATGCTCATCTTTGTGTCGAATTTGAAGAAAAAGAACAGAAAATAAACCAAGCTGGGTTTCGGCACTTGCTCATCTTGATTAAGGTGTGGATTTTGTTCGGTTTTTGATAATTTCTATGTTTTTGTAATTGTTGCTTCGAGTACTATAAAACCCATGTCTTAATTTTGGAATTTGATGAAGATTTTGAAATGTGCCATTGATGAATGCTTAAGCTTTGTGATGTTAGTTGATGAAATGAAATATATGTGTTAGATTAATATGTTTTGTCTTTGGATTTTTGGTGAATTTGAGTAATTTGGACTAAATTGTGAAAATAATATTTTGAGGGACCAAAATGTGAAATAAATGAAATGTATGGACTTGTACGATCATGTTGAAAATTCGACTAAGCATGGGTACAAAGAAATTATGTGTATTTTCTGATTTTCTGAAATAAGGAGTTAAACTTCAAAATGTGAAAATATGAGGGCTAATTTGTAAAATTCCCTAAATGTGTGTTTTTGGATTGAATTGAATGATTTGGTGAATAAATGAGTTAAATTTGAATATGAATAGATCAAGAACCAAAGAAAATGAATTTAGATCGAGGAAAGTCAAAAGTGATCAAATAGTCGAATCCGTCCGCCTATATCCGAATGAGGTAAGTCTATATACAAATAAATGTATTTAAAATGATTTATTCATGTTCATTTGATAATGAATTGAGATGAATGGCTTGGAAGATATACATGTGAAAACCAAGAAAGTATCGACAATGTGATAATGTCCAAAAAGTCCCGTACAAACCTTAGGAATAAATAGGATTTATATGTCATGACATAGGATTACGATATGTGATATCGTGTAAGACCACGTCTGGGACATTGGCATTGTACGAGTATTCTGAGTTATCTGAGTATCCTATTTTATTTTGAATGGTTCAACGGGAAATTCTGAGAAATGAAAGATTATGTGAAATATGTAATCGATTCAGGTACGTTTGTTATGTGTACTATGATTGTGTATGAAAGGTAAGTATATGTGAATGTGCACAAGTGAGATATGTGCATAGATTCAATGAGACAAAATGTGGTTTATGTATGAATGTGCTATGTTGAAAAGAGATACTTTGAGGTATGAATTGTTAGTAAGTAATGGCTAATTAAATGAGCCAAAGAAGAATTATGAATTTGCAATTGAGAAATATTAATGATCTTGTATTTGATATGATAATGTATGTTACATGTTAAGTTTATTTGTGTATGGCTTACTAAGCTTTTGAAAGCTTACTTTGTGCGTGTTTGCTTCGTTTTATAGATCGTTAAAACTACAGAAGGCTCGGGGATCGTTGAGGATTGTCACCACACTATCAAATCATATTTTGGTACCTTTTGAAAGTGTATATATTAAGTATGGCATGTATAGTCTAGTTGTAATGGTTATGTTTTGAAAGGTGTATGAAATAGCCATGTGATATGGCTAAATAGTGTATATATTTATTTTGGGAATGAGTAGTTCATGCTATATGTTGCATAATTGTGATGGGAATGACATAAATGTTGCATAATTGGTAGGTTTGTTATGCTATTATATGGTTTGATAAGATGATCAATTTGGTATGTTTTGGTTGCATTTGATGCTTAGAAAGATGCTTATTTGTGCTTGTAGGTATAATTCAAAGTGTGGGTGGCAAATTGGCTTTGTAAATGGCCTATATTTGCCCACACGGTTGAGCACACGGGCATGTGGCTTGACCGTGTCCTTTGTGGTTGTATTTCAAAACAAGTCAGTTTCGACCACGGGATGAACACATAGGCGTGTGACTAGCTGTGTGGTGCAAGTCAGTGTCGACCATGGGTGAGGCACACGGTCGTGACTCAAGCCATGTAGACAAGTTAGTATGTATGCCCTGTTTTGCGACAGCTTAGATACACGGGCATGTCTGAGGGAGTGTGAGGCACACGGCCTGCCGACACAGCCCCCAAAAATTTAGGTGTAGAACCACGCACTCGAGACCATTGCCGAAGTTGAGCACGAGGCGTTATTTAACTTATCTTACTACTTTGAGTATAAAAAAATAATTTATTTCATCATTCACAATAAATCTGTCCATCTGCGCAACAATCATCAATTTAATTATAACTCGAGTTATGAAACTCAAAATTTAGATTCGTAAATTTTCCCTGAAACTAGACTCATATATCTTCTCACCATAAAGTTTTCAGAATTTTTGGTTTGGCCAATTAGTACAGTTTATTCATTAAAGTCTCCCATGTTTCACAGTCCAACGGTTCTGACCACTCTTCACTAAAAAATAATTTTCTCATTGTACAATTTTTATATGTTGTTCCTACTTATTTATACTGAAAGTAGACTCACTAAGAAATCTATAAATATAAATTATAACTCATAATTATTTTTGTAAAATTTTAAATGATTTTCTAAAGTCTAAATAGGGGACTTCAAATACCATTCTGACCCTGTCTCACTAAAATTCAAATATCACAGAATATAGAATTTCTTTGCTTACATTGTTTCGTTCATATGAAAGTAGACACAATAAGCTTTAATTCTATATCTTATTCACTTTTTATCCTATTTTTGGTGATTTTTCAAAGCCACGTTACTGCTGTTGTCCAAAAACTGTTTCATTGCAAATTTTTACTTTTTCATACTTTCTTTGTAGTAAACATTACTTAGGTATCCATACAAAATAATTCGATCCCTATACATGCCATAACTTAAAACATTTCAAAAGCATTTATATACCAAAGTAAAGGCTTGATAGTGTGATACGAGGCTCCGACAATCTCCAATCCAAGTAAGTTGTACGCACTATAAAACAAAGGAAAGGAAAAGAACAAGTAAGCTACTAATAGCTTAGTAAGTTACATGTAAACAATAAGCACTCAATCAATAATTAACATTTTCACATACAATTAATTCATATCCTTAATTAACATTTTCACATACAATTAATTCATATCCTTCTTAGCAAAATTAATCACTTACACATGTACAATCTTACCAGTTCACTTGCACATACATTTAAGTACTTAATCATTATCACGTATGCTCATTCTTTCAATTATCCCTGCATACACACTTCATTTCATATTCACTTTAATTTATTATTAATCCTGTTGAACACTTGGAATATACACGGATACGTAGAGAATTAGCACAGACATGCCACACTGATATGTAGCTGAAGCTACCACTGATATGTAGCCGAAGCTACCATTGATATGTAGCAGAAGCTACCACTGTAATGTAGCCAAAGCTACCACTGTAATGTAGCCAAAGCTACCACTGTAATGTAGTCGAAGCTACCACTGATCAATAACACTGGAAATGTCCACGGGCCTGCTCACACAAGCTGCCAGGTGTCTGCAACACATGCTAGATCACCCAGCACCCGAGACTCACTGTAACACTATAACACTGGTCTCTAGTGATATATTACTTGTATCCACTTCTATTCCCAAGTTCAACCGGGAATTTACTTTTAACACTTATTTTAAACACTTTATCACTTGAATAATTCATGAACAATTTTCCTTCCACATTCAATATTAATTCACATATCAAATATAATTCACAATTTATAAAAATATATTGCTATTATTTACACATAACTTACCTCAATGCAAAACGACTATTTTCGTGAATTAGTCAATAACCATCTCTTTTCCCCGATCACCTTCACTATTCCTTCTTTCTTGATTATGGAGCTTGGAAGCTTGAAACAAACCCTAGCAATGGAGAACCCTTGAAATTTCGTCCTAATGAAGAAGAAGGACATATTTTGCCATCTTTTTCCCTTTTAATTTCTTTTTTATACCAAATGACTAAAATGCCCTTCATTAAAACTTTAGTTATTTTTATCTATGTATGTCCATTTTTGTCCATGGAAATATAATGGTCTAATTACCATTTAAGGGCTCCTACTTCAAACCCCATTACAATCAAGTACTTTATGAATTAGAACCTCTATTTAGCAACTTTTGCAAACAAGTCCTAATAGGCAATTTAAGCATGCAATCAATAAAATTTCTTATCGATACTCTAACACATGTATTTAATCACTTGGTAAATCATAATAATTAATTGTAATAAACTTTTGTATCTCAGATTCGTGGTTTCGTAACCACTGTTTCGATTAGGCCCTATTTCAGGCTATCACATTAGGGTCTGTAATTTTGCATGTTCTGACACAAGTTGCTTGTTTGCCTTAATGGCTAAGTGATTTGGGTGTGTATGGGAGTGTTTGAGAAGCTTGGGTTCAAGTCTTGACTTTTGCAGAATTTTTAGTTTTTCTCTTAAATGAACCTGGACACTACACTTAGGCCTTATTAGTAATAATGCTTGTTTTATGACACAAGAAGAGCTTGTGGTCTAGTGGAAAGGTGGTGTGTGGTATAACTGAGAGGTATGAGGTTCAAGTCCTGGGTTACGCAATGGAGTGTTTATTTTGCTGCTTGTGCCTATAGGTGAAAGAGTTGGACTGAAACACTATTGAGAGGAGTTTGAACTGGTCATGGAGGGATTTGTGGAGCAAGTCAAGGATGAGATTGGGGAGAAAATCAAGGAATTTTGAAAATGGGAGGTTGGTAGGGTGTTGTGGCCGATTGGGACTCTAAAGCTTTAGTGGAATTCGGCTAGGGGGAAAATAGGGAGCATTTTTGGCACTAGGCATTTCTTCGTTCAGTTTTGTGAGGTTTTGGAAGGAGAGTGCTGAATTTTCTTTGGGATTTTTACCATCTTTCAGGTTTTTCGTTTTAGCTATTAAGGTGACCAAAATTTCTACTACTTTCTCCCTTCCTACATTTGCCGAATAGGTAACTTTCTTTTTGGGGTCTCTTTTTTCTTTCTTTGCCAAATTCCCTTTCTCTCTCACTTTTGGTTCTGCTTCTTCTTTTCCTCCTTAATCCTTATCCTCTTGGCCTCCCTTCTAAACCGAACCTACTCTCCATCTTCTTCTTCTCTGCTTCCTACTCACTCCCAATCATATCTGAATTCTTCATAAGGCCTTTTGTGTACTTTCAGTTTATCATCATTCCCTATTGTGCTTGGCCAAATATACCTAAACTATTCCAACCGATTTCATCATCATTAACATTGTGTTCCTAAGCCACGCTTATGTTGTTCTTAGGGTTCTAAAATCTCTAGAAGAGAAAGGAGGAGTCTCTAGGGTACAGAGGCGTTCCAAATCTTTCCCTTCACCAACTGATTGATCATTGGGGTAGGTTTGGTAAGGTAGGCCAATTAGGCTGTGATGTTGGTGTTGGGTTTGTTTTTAAATCACATTCTAGTGAACAGATCTGTTTAATAAGAATCGTCGCTTAAATAGATAATCATTAGGAGCGTGGAACCGTGGCTTGGCCAACAATCTTACAAGAGTCGTAACACCCCTAACCTGTATCCGTCGCCGGATTAGGATTAAAGGCGTTACCCGATAGATCGGAAACTTTTACGGACATTTCATAATATAATTCATCCAACAATCATAGTGTCCCTTATATAGGTCAATGAGACCTTAGGCATGCTCTACAATAAGGCCGAGACTAAACCGAACACATACGGAAACTCTCAGAAATTTAAAAATTTTTCTAAGTTACAGAGGTCACATGCCCGTGTGGGCAGGCCATATGCCTCCCACGGCCTCAGACACGTCCATGTGTCTAAGCCGTGTCAAAACAGGGCATACATACGGACTTGTCCACATGGCCGTGGGCACGCCCGTGTGCCTCTCCCGTGCTCGCTACTGACTTCACCACACGGCCAGTCAAACGTCCATGTGTCTAGCCCGTGGTCGATCCTGACTTGTTTTGAATTTCAACCACGAGGGACACGGTCGAGCCACACGCCCGTGTGCTTTACCGTGTGGGCAAATATAGGCCATTTTCATGGCCAAATTGCCACCCACACATTGGGATATCCCTACAAGCAATAAACCAATTCATTTCTTACACAATTGGCAACCAAAATCATGTTAAACAATAAACAAATCTTCACATTCAATCTCTTTTCTAAACATGCCAATTTACACAATTCTATTCACATATAAATCGAAGCATAATTCATCCACAACCTCACTAAATCACTATGGCATCAATCCATCAATAAGCTTACCATACATACGGCCATGTCATTGCCATCAAGCCATATCAAAACATGCATCATATTCCATATTCACTCATGCATATAACCAACATTTAACTAGCCAAATCACATGGCTATTTACATCTCAAACATATACCAAAATGTCTAACCTATACATGCCATATTTAGCTATATACACATTTTCAAAGTACCAAAATGATTTTAGGTAGTGTGATGATGATCCTTGATGATCCCTGAGCCTCACGTAGCTTTAACGATCTATAGAACAGAACAAACACATACAGAGTAAGCTTTTCAAAGCTTAGTAAGCCATATACAAATAAACTTAGCATAAAATGCACATAACCAAATTAATACAATGATATTAATGTTTCTCATTGCAAATCCATCATATATTATTTGGCTCATTTGCTTAGCCATAACTTGCCACATTCGTCACCTCAAATATCACATATACACATAGTTCATTCAAGCATATACTCATATATTATCTCATCATTTCAATACACATATTCACCTTAGTAAGTTCATATAGACACTTACCTTTCATACACACATAGTGTACTTTTCAAACATACCTGAAACGGATATACAACTCACAAAGTTGTTCATTTCTTGGACTTGCCCATTGAACCTTTCAGAATCTAATAGGATACTCAGAATGCTCAGAATAGTCGTACAATGCCAACATCCCGAACATGGTCTTACATGTAATCAAATATCGATGCCACTGCCCCAGACAAGGTCTTACACGAAGCAAATATGATGTCAATGTCCCAGACATGGTCTTACACGTAAATCTCATATCGATGCAACGTCCCAAACGTGGTCTTACATGAAATCTCGAATCAATGCCAACATCCCAGACGTGGTCTTACATGATATCACATATCGAACACCTATGTCATGACATATGTAATCCTATCTATTCCTAGGTTCGTACGGGACTTTTCAGACGTTAACACTATGTCGATTCTATCTCAAAATTCATTTACACAACATCTCATATACATTCATTATTATAAATGGTCATATGAGCATACATAATTCAATACAAATACATTTATTTGTATATTAACTTACCTCGTACAGGAGAAACGGAAATGAACGGCTATTCAATGATTTTTGACTTTCCTCGATCTAAATCTGTTTTCTTTAGTTCTTGATCTATACATATTCAGATTTAACCAATTCATTCATCAAATCATTCAAATCAATCCAAAAACTCATATTTAGGGAAATTTACAAATTAGCCCTCACCTTTCCACATTTGGACAATTTAGTCCTTATTTCACAAAATCACAATACACAAAATTACCATATACCCATGCTTAGTCGAATATTCATGTATCCCATACAAGTCCATACATTTAATTTATTTCACAAATTAGTCCTTCAAAATTTCAATTTCTAAATTTAATCCAAAATACTCAAATTCAACAAAACTCCAAATACAAACTATGTTAATCAAACATATATCTTTCATTTTTCACCATCAAACATCACAAAACACATGGGTTCATCAAAGGCTCATTTCAAAAACATCATCAATTCTCAAAATTAAAACATGGGTTTTGTAGAGTACGAAGCAACGATTACAGAAACGTAGAAATTATCAAAAATCGAAGTCAAAACTTACCTTAATTTATGCTTCAAGCTAGCCGAATGTTGAAGAGTTCAGACCCTTTCTTTTTCTTTTTGATTTTCAGTTATGAAACATAAAAGATGATAGCATTTCAGCTTTGGTTTTGTTTAATAATCTTTTATTTATCAAATTACTTATTTAGCCCTTTCAATAAACATATTATAACATATAATTCAAGGCCATTATTGACTATTAACCAACCACTATCTTATAAATGGCTTAATTACCTCATAAGGCCTCCCCATTTAAAAGCCACATCAATTTGGCTATCAACCAAATAGAAAGCTACTTTTACGATTTACGCGATTTAGTCCTTTGCTCCAATTAAGCACACAAACAGACAAATTAATTCACAGAAATTTCACACATGCTAATTCATATACTGCAGACACGGAAAATAATATTAAAGTATTATTCTAACTCGGATTTGTGGTTTCGAAACCACTATTTCGACTAGGGCCTAAACTGGACTATTACAACAGTGGGCCATATTTCATTCAATCGTGGTAGGTGATGATTGTTTAAGTGTGGTTAAGTACTTGAAAATATCCATTATCGAAGGGCTGATCGAATATTCAAATCAATGTAGGTTGGTGCCAAGAGGTGTTTCGCTAGCTTTCATGAAAAAGGTGTGTAATCACACTATCTCCTCTGCGAATCGGCAAAAGCTGAAATGCTGAAACCTCGGCATATAAGGCCTTACGAGCGTGCAATTGCTCGTGTGGTAAACCGAGCCCACAATCATGGGCGATAGTCTATAGAGGCCACCACGAGCGTTCTCGTGCTCTTGGGTCGTTATGGGCCTCGTTTGGCTAAAATAGGTCGTGTAGGCCCAATGGGCTTGTGGGCCCCACACGGGATAAATCCACGATAAGTGGAAAATAATGGGCTGGGCTATATCGTTTGCAGAGCTGTGACTGAATTTGGTCTAAATGGGCCACACGAGTGTGTGGGCCCACTTGGGCCCAATATTGGACCTTGAGCCCATTTACATCATTTTGATCATATATGTTATCTGTGTTGCTCGAGGCGACTGTGGACCTTTGGAAAGGTCGTTATCTGCACTGGAACCCTAAAATAGGTAAAATGACCAAAATACCCCTAAAGGGTAAAATTACTATTTTACCCCTAATAGATGGAAATTTCCATTTTACCCCTAGAGGTAAGTCGGTTGATGAATTCATATTATTGTATGATTGTAATGAGTAGGACATACTGCATGTGTAACACCCCTAACCCGTGTCCGTCTCTTGATTAGAGTTAAAGGCATTATCGGATAGATCGAAAACTTTTACAGACATTTAGTATTACAATTCGTTAATCACAATCTAAGTGTCCCTTATATACATCAACGAGACCTTAATCAAACTTTGGAATAGAGTGGGAACTAAACCGAACACATGTTAAAATTCTAGAAAATTTAAAACTTTTCTAAGTCACAGAGGTCACAAGCCAGTGTGGGTAGGCTGTGTGCCTCCCACGGCTACTAGACACACCCATGTGTCCTGGTCATGCCAAATCAGAGCATGTATACTGACTTATCCTCACGGCCACCAGGCACGCCCCTGTGCCATGATCGTGTAACATTAGGCTAGCTACTGACATAACCACAAGGTTACCAGGCACGCCTGTGTACCATGGCCGTGTAAAGCTAGGCTAGCTACTGACTTATATACATGGCCACCAGACACACCTGTGTGCCGTAGCCGTGTAGGCAAAACAAGCCATTTGCAAGGCCATAATGCCACCCACAAGGGTCATACCAATATACCAATTCATATCATATATAATTAACAATCAAAGACATGCCAAAATCAACAAGTCTCCACATTCTATTTCATTAACTATCTATCCATATCAAAACATGCATCATTTTGCATATATGCCCAAACATATTACCAATACTTATCTAGCCACATCTCATGGCTATTATACACATTTCAAACTTAACCAAAATGACTAGCCTATACATGCCATATCTAGCTATATACATATTTAAAAAGTACCAAAATGAGCTAAGAAGTGTGATGACGATCATCGATGGTCCCGAGCCTTCAGTAGCTTTGACTATCTATAAAACAAAATAAACACACACAAGTAAGCTTTCAAAAGCTTAGTAAGCCATATGCAAATAAACTTAACATAAAATGCACATATCTATATTGATATAATGACTATAATGGTTAACATAGCAAATTCATCACATTTATTCCTTGGCTCATTAGCTTAGTCATAACTTAACACATTCTTCAACTTGAATATCATATATACACATAGCTTATTTGAGCATTTATTCACATATTATTCCATCAATTCATTGCACAAATTTATCTTAGTAAGTTCATATGGATACTTACCTTCCATACACACTTAGTGTACAAACCAAACGTACCTGACACGGATATACAAATCACGTAATCATTCGTATTCTCTAATTTTCCCGTTGAACCATTCAGAATCTAATAGGATACTTAGAAAGCTCAAAAAAGTTGTACAATGCCAACGTCCCAGACGTGGTCTTATATGTAATCAGATATCGATGCCACTGTCCTAGACAGGGTCTTACAGGAATCAATACGATGCAAATGTCCCGGACATGGTCTTACACATAAATCTCATATCGATGCCAACATCCCATACGTGGTCTTAAACTAAATCTCGAATCAATGCCAACGTCCCAAATGTGGCCTTACATGATATCACACAGCAGACTCCTATGTCATGACATAGTTAATCCCATCTATTCCTAGGTTCGTACGAGACTTCTCGGATGTTAGCAATATTTTGATCTTATCTCGGAACTCATATATACAACACTTCATGAGCATTCATCATTATGATCAATATATGAACATTCATAATTCAATACAAATACATTTATTTGTATATAGACTTACCTCGAGTTTTGTTTAACGGAAACATGTAGCTATTCAATGATTTTCGACTTCCCCCGATCTAAATTCGTTTTCTTCAGTTCTTTATCTATACATATTCAAATTTAACTCTTTTATTGACTAACTCATCCAATTCAATCCAAATACTCATATTTAGGGTTATTTGCAACTTAACCCTCACTTTGCACATTTTATCAATTTAGTCCATTTTTCTCAAAACATCAAATAAACAAAATCACCATATATTCATGCTTAGCCAAATGCTCATGCATCTCATACAAGTCCAAACATTTCATTTATTTCACAAATTAGCCCTTCAAAATACTATTTTCACAATTTAGCCCCAATTAGCTAAATTCGTCAAAATTTCAAGAATAAAGCATGTTCATTTAACACATATCTTTCATTTAACACTTAAACTCATCACAAAGCTCACCATTTCATCAATGGCACATCTCATGAACATCATCAATTCTTCAAATTACAACATGGGTTTTATAGTATACGAAGCAACAATTACGAAAACGTAGAAATTATCAAAAATCGATTAAAAACATACCTTAATTTTGACCACAAGCTAGCCGAATATTAGAAACATTCAAACCCTTTCTTTCCTTCTTTGATTTTTGGTCAAGATGATAATAATGTGGCTATTTTTTCACGTTTAATTACATTAATAATCTTTTATTAATCAAATTACTTATTTAGCCCTTTTAATAATCATATAATAACATATACTACAAGGCCATTATTGTCCATTACACAACCACTATCTTATAATTGGCCTAATTGCCACATAAGGTCTCCCATTTAAAAGCCATCTCAAATTGGTGTCTTTTCATAAAGCATGCAAATTTTGCATTCAATGCAATTTAATCCTTTTATCAAATTAGGCACACAGACAGACAAATTAACTTACGGAACTTTAGCACATGCTTAATCACATATCATAGGCACAGAAAATAATATTAAAATATTTTTATAACTCAGACTTGTGGTTCCGAAACCACTATTCCGACTAGGGTCTAAACCGGACTGTTACAATTCTCCCCCTTAGGGATATTCGTCACCAAAAATCTTACCGCTAAACATATTCGGATATTGCTGTCTCATTGAATCTTCAGGCTCCCACGTAGCCTCTTTTACTCCATGCCGTTGCCACAATACTTTTACTAACGGAATTTTCTTATTTCTCAACTCTTTCATTTCACAAGCTAAGATACGGATGGGTTCTTCCCCGCAGGTCATATCAGATCAGATTTCAATCTCAGATGGAGAGATCATATGTGAAGGATAAGATCTATATCAACGGAGCATTGACACGTGAAATACATTATGTATCTTTTCTAGTTCGGAAGGTAATAACAATCGATACGCAAGTGGTCCAACACGTTCGATAATCTCATATGGCCCGATGAATCTCGGACTCGATTTGCCTTTACGTCTGAATCGGAGCACTTTCTTCCACGGAGACACTTTTAAAAACACTTTATCACCAATTTCAAATTTAATCTCTTTTCGTTTCAAGTCTGCATAAGATTTTTGACAATCAGATGCTGCTTTCAAACTATCTCGGATCACATTTACTTTTTGTTCTGTATCTTTTATCAAATCAACCCCATGTAACTTACTTTCACCGAGCTCAGTCCAGTACAAAGGTGTTCGACATTTACGTCTGTACAAAGCTTCATATGGTGCCATTTTGATACTCAACTGAAAACTATTATTATACGCAAATTCAGTTAGTGGCAAGTACTGTTCCCACGCACCATTAAACTCAAGAATGCAGCACTCAACATATCCTCAAGAATCTGAATAATCCATTCAGACTGACCATCTATTTACGGATGAAAAGCGATACTGAAATGCAATTTCGTGCCTAAAGCTTCTTGCAGTTTCTTTCAGAATCATGATGTGAAACTCGGATCTCTGTCAGACACAATAGACAATGGCACTTCGTACAATCTCACAATATCAGAAATGTAAAGCTCAGCTAACTTATCAAGTGAATAATTAGATTCCACCGAAATAAAATGGGTGGATTTCGTCAATCGATCAACTACAACCCAAATCGCATCTTTCTTTCTCAGAGTCAGAGGCAATCCCGAAACAAAATCCATCATCACTCTATCCCACTTCCACTAAGGAATCAGAATTGGTTGTAATAAACTAGATGGAACCTGATGTCCAGCTTTAACTTGCTGACAGACTAAACATTTCGAAACAAAGTCAGAAATGTCCCGTTTTATACCAGACCACCAATAGTGTTGCTTCAAATCATGACATCTTTGTACTTCTAGGATGAACAGATAAGTGACTATTATGAGCTTCATTCAATATCAATTGAACCAACTCTGGATTTCTCGGAACACATAATCAATCTTGGAATCTCAAGCAATCATCATCATCAACTCGAAATTCAAAATCAGAATTTGAATCACACTGAGCTCGTTTTGGTAACATTTCATTATCAACTTTTTGAGTATCAACTATTTGTTGCAAAAACAACGATTTTGCTTTCAATTCAGCTAACACTGAACCTTTATCAGACAGATTTAAATGAGCATTCACAATACACAATGCAAACAGTGATTTCTGACTTAATGCATCAGCAACGACATTTGCTTTACCTAGATGATAATCTATCACAAGCTCATAGTCCTTCAAAAGTTCTAACCATATTCTCTGTCGTATATTCAAATCTTTCTGAATCATCAGATATTTCAGACTTTTATGAACCGAAAATATATGACAGTTTTTACCGAAAAGTAGTGAAGCCAAATCTTTAATGCGAATACAATCGCAGCTAACTCAAGGTCATGTGTCGATAATTTTTTTCATACGGCTTTAGTTGTTTCGAGGCATAAGCTATAACTTTGCGTTCTTACATCAATATGCATCCCAAACCATTCAATGAAGCATCACTGTAAATTACAAAATCTTTGCCTGACTCTGGCTGTACCAAATTGGAGCTTCAGTCAAAAGGGCTTTCAACTGATCAAAACTTTTCTGACATTTATTGGACCATTCAAATGTAACATCTTTCTGAAGCAATTTAGTTAATAGAGTAGCTATCAATGAGGATCCTTTTACAAATTGACGATAATAACCAGCGAGTCCCAAGAAGCTACGAATTTTAGACACATTTTTCGCAGGTTTCCATTTAAGAATAGCAGAAATTTTACTCGGGTCGACTTGTATTCCAGAACAGATACAATATGTCCCAGAAAACTGACTTCACGCAACTAGAATTCACATTTACTAATTTTGCATACAATTGCTGATCTCGTAGAGTTTGCAACACAATTCTTAGATGTTCAGCATGTTCAATTTCATCCCGTGAATAAATCAAAATGTCATCAATGAAAACAACAACAAATTGATCTAAGTACGTCTGAAAATTTTGTTCATTAGATCCATAAAAACAGTAGGAGCATTTGTTAGTCCAAAAGGCATAACTAAAAACTCATAATGCCCGTACCTTGTTCTGAAAGCTATTTTCGAAATGTCTAAATCTTTCACAATGGCTCCGTTTAGCTGATTAAACAAATCGTCAATCCTGGGCAACGGATATTTGTTCTTTATAGTCAATTTGTTCAACTGAAGATAATCAATGCACGTTATCATCGTGCCATCGTTTTTTTTCACAAATAGAACAGGAGCACCCCAAGGCGAGAAACTCGGTCTTGCAAACCCTCTATCAGTCAATTCTTGCAACTGTGACTTTAACTCTTTCATTTTCGTTGATGTCATTCTATACAGAGCTACCGAAATAGGTGTCGTACCAGGCAATAAATCAATACCAAATTCAACTTCACGTATCGGAGGCAATCTTGACAATTCTTCAAGAAATACATCAGAAAACTCATAAACAACTAGCACTAATTCAACTTTATTTTCAGACACTTTCAAATCAATCACATAAGCAAAATATGCCTCGTATCCCTTTTTCACATATTTTGGTGCTTTCAATACAGATATCACAGTAGGCAATCCTTTCAAATCATTAGACTCAACCCGAATTATTTCATCATTTAGACATCTCAAATCAATAGTCTTTCTTTTACAGTTCACAACAACATCATGCAATTTCAACCAGTCCATTCCCAGAATTATATCAAACTCATTAAACGGTAATAGCATCAGATCAGCAAGAAAACAGATATCTCGAAACATTAACGGACAGTTCTTGTATACTTTGTCAACCAGGACACTTTTACCTAAGGGGTTCGATACTTTTGTAACACCCCAGATTCGGCCTAGAAGTTAGGCTCGAATTCGGAGTGTCACATCAAAGGCATATTTCAAAGCGATTTTGCTAAGTTAAATTTTAGGGCCCGAAAGCCCAAAACCCATGAGTCTTGTTAAGCAATGACAAAAGCCCATTTTATAGCTTTAAGTATTTCGGAAACCAAGTTTAAGCATAAGAAATTTACTTAAGTTTAATCATTAAGTAAATATTTAAAACATCAAAACCCAAAATTTAAAATCAAATCAAACTACAAGGCCTTATTACATCCAATGAAAGTAAAGCAACTAAAACCATGTCCTTTGAAACAAATAAATAAAAATAAAAATTTAAACATCTTGTAGTGTGGCCATCTCCAAGTCCTCTCCCACGTCGAGCCGTTTACTGAGGATTTGAAGCACCCCAAACCCAACCCACGAGCCTCGACCAGATTTGGTATGTTCCTCGAGTAAAAACGGTTCAAAACTGGTTTGTATCTTTTGAAAATCTTTGAGTGATTTTGGGAGAAAACTCGAATTTGGTTGGGCTCAAGTTGGAACTAGTTTATTTTTGAAATATAAGTTTTTATAAAAATTCCATTGCTTAAGTTTCAAAAACTTTAAGTTAAAAGATATGCCGAAATTGTTTTAGGTTTTACCTTTAAGTTAGAAATCATTTTCTTTTAGGTGTCAAAACGTTTAGAATTCATTCTTAAATAAAATTTACTTAGTCTTTAATTTGATAAAAATCACGTATCATAGGAGAATAGTTAACAAGCATGCATAAAATAGTTCATACTATGGCCTTATTACATCAAAACGAACCCAAAATAAATTTAAAGTACTTAAATAAAATAAAATGTCCAAATAAAATAAATTTCCTTGCTGAGCATGGCCACCACTAAGCTCCTGCATACCCGGTCCATCACTGATCGTCACCTGAAAAATGTTCCCACAACGGGGTGAGTCAAACAGACTCAATGTGTACATCCAACACTAAGTCCTAATGATTCAGGCATATCAAGTCATACACGTACATATCACAATTTACAATTAATGATGCATTCCGAAACCCAAGCCTAGTTACCATCCGCTACACATCACCCGTACCAACCTGCACACCGGGGGGACTACTAAGTCAACCCTCCATCCGCTACACACCATCGAAGGCAGTCGCTGCAGTCGACGTGCTCATCGCCCTTATAATTTTGTGGCTTAGCCACCAGATAACATTTTGTGTCATGAGACACCACATTCAGATAATGTGACCGAAGTCACCACATTCAGATATCGTGACATAAGTCACCACATTCACTTCCCTTTTCATAATCACCCATATGCCCCATGTCATACATATCATGCAATATCATGCCTTATTTCACATTCTTATCATATTCACATACATGGCACATTCCATATATTCATATCTTATATTAGCTTAAAGTTGAAGTTACGTACCTGAGTACTTTGTACCATAGCATGGTACCTTTGGCCACATTCACGTTATTATAAACACATATATTAAAATGTTGCCATACATCTATTAAGAGTTAGTGTGGGTACACACCTGATTTACTTAGCAAGTTCACTCCAAATCCCGAAAAGCCCGATCTAATGCCTTAGATCTTTAATCCCTACATTCGGCCAATATCAAGTGTTTAGCAAAAAGTCTATTCGGCTATAAAACCAAATCCCGAAGGATCTATCGCAACCAAAGTCTTACCTTGCCGCCGATTTAATTACTAATCAAATCCCGAAACGTTGTAATCCTTCTTCCTGGTAATCGGCTAACACTAGATCAATTGATTTGGTTAGTTTCGGCTTTTGAATAAGTAAAATATAGATCTACTCATTGTTTATAGCCTTGGCCGAATATCAGATTCACTTACCTTGTGAATCTTAAATCCCGAAAACACCCACTTGATTAGGGAGTTGTCGAAATACCCTACAGACATATGTCAGATCCAACCTAACATTTAATCACAATAAAATGGCCTATGGCCGAATATCATCCATAGCTTACCTTAAATCTTAAAAGTCCCGAAAGCTTCCTCCCTTGTAGTCGACAATAGCAGACAAATCCCAAAAGGTCTTCCAAAGGTTCGGCCAAGAATACTAATGTGATTAGAGCCTTAATTTCGATAGTCAGAGAAAGAGAATAAATAACAAATCGACGTAGGAAGGGTTCCTTACCAAATAAGAGAGAGTCCAAAACGCAAATGGCCAACTATCCTTGCGTAGTTGACAAGAATACTTGTAGAAGAAGTCGATTCCAAGAGTGATAAGGAAGTGAACTTTCGGCTTTAGGACCCTCTGAACAATCGGCTAGAACCACCTTGAATATTCGGCTTTGATGAGTACCAGAGAGTTTCGGTTTTCACAAGGAAAGAGAAGAGAGAGTATGAACCTTAGATAGAATTGGCAAGGGCTCAGGAGGATCTTATTTTAGGCTTTTAATGCTATGAAGAAATCGATTTGGGGAATTGAAAAGAAGAAGGGAATGGTTGCAGAGAGAATTCGGCAGAGGCTTCAAAAGAGAAAAGAATAATGGCCTTAACTCCTCCTTTGGCCAAAAATACTACCAAGAGAGTCCCTTGGCCGGCCAACACATGCTCCTTTATCAATTCCTCATTTTTCTCCTCTTATCACCTCATCTAAAATTAATAAAAATAATCCATTATTTATCCCTTATTTAGCCGATTTTTAAAAGAATAATCCTCATCTTAATGGAGTCCCCATGCCGTCCACTGTTGCCTATTCATGCAGCAAAATAAAATTCTTTTATTTGCTTCCCATGCAGCTCGAACTCAAGACCTGCACCAAGCTTGTGGCGTCATTCCCAGAGGCCTTAAGTGGCGCCTCCAAGCCACTTAACCAAGCCCATTTGTGTGTCATATCTCCCCTATTTATTTTCTTAAGGCCTATCAGGCTTAGCTCCCTCTTTTAAACTTAAAATTTAATAATTTCTAAGGCACTCTCCTATTTTCTAAAGTTCACAAAATTCATAATACACATTCACAATGTTCATAAGCATGCTTTCACATTCAATTAAGCAATTATGCATAAGCCATAGTCCAGGATATTACAGGATTACCTGAAACATTAAATAAATGGTCTGAGTTTCGAAACTCAGTGTGTACAACCCTTGGCAATCAAATCAACATACAAATATTCACATTGGGCCTAAGCCCTATCGAAATCGGTGGTCTTGGGCATTAGCCGACAGTGACCTCATATCACATCAAATCATATCATATCATATCATATGTAAGACAAGGTAATGCAAAACCCTCCAAAAAATCCATCCGCTACACACACCGTTTCCCTTCCAACCCTACACACCTGTAGGGATTTCTAAATCGACTCACCCATCCTCTACACACCAAAGGTAGCACTCACAGCGGCACTATCCAACATTACAGCAAAGCTGCTAATCATATAATGGGCTTAAAGCCACCGGTGGATCCACAGTCGTCAAGCGACTATGCGATCCTCAAATCTTCCTCCGTACCATAATTCCCACCCATATGCATCCTAAGTAGAATATCATATGAATGCATCAAACACATAATTAACATCCATAAACTTATACTCATCACATAGAGGTATTTTCATTATTTCACGACCCAAGGGTATTTCCGCAAATCTACTCTACAGAGGTATCTAGGTAATTTTACAAATCAGAGGTACTTTGGAAATTTTGTAAATCAGGGATGTTTTGGTAATTCTGCAAATTAAGGGTATCTTGGTAATTTCACAAATCAGGGCTATCTTATTGATTTTTCAAACCAATGGTATTTTTGGTAATTTCAAATTAGGGGTATTTTAGTAATTTTATAAATCTAGGGTATTTGGTCCCTCTCGGGTTTTAGTTATGAACATTGGCCCATTAACAAGTCCTTACGGCTAAAGTGAATAGGCACTATGCACCAGGTAGGATTCCAGAGAAGAGGAGGTGGGTCGCTAGGCCCGCTTAAGTACCAAGCTCTCCCTAGATCCAATCCTAGACATGCATATGCTCGTTACCACACTGTAACCTAGCAAATTGTCCACGGACATGCTTAATTATTAGAAAGTCTTATGCGGTTTAAGAGTTGTTTAGTACTAAGCCTAAAGTCCATAAAACCCTAGCATACTAGTCTACGTCCCCATAAAGCCCATCAAACCCATTTCACGTTCATATAACCCATAATGGCCATGTCACATCTTTATGGTCCACTAGGCCCGAATCTCAGTCATATGGCCCATTAGGCCCAAAACAATTTCAGATCATGTAACATGCTTGCTTAACCCAATTCATATAATTAAATCAAACCATTTTATCAAACTTAGCCTCAGGGCCCACCAGGCCCATTTAGCCACTTTCGGCTTTTCAGATTTCCAGCATTGCCGAAATCATGTGTGTGTGTAGTGTTTGTACAAACCTGGATACTGCGACGTGCTATTCTATCCTTAGCCTTGATCCGTAACCTTACCGTGTGCCACCAAGTTCTAATGGCCTTTCCTTCGTTACTAATCACAAGTGTTCCCTAGATCTGCACTCACACATACACCATCAAAATTCAGGTGACTCGTAATCCACACAAGTCATCAACACATTCGGCCATTCACTTCAACCATAATCGAGTTGAGTATCCTTACCCATGCTAATGATCCTACCACACCTGCGATCTTCGATCCTTACCCTTGTTAATACAAGATCACCGATAATGAAAAATCAGATCGCCCTTTGGCTTTTAACAAAACATTCTAAGGGGAGTTAACATAATACTTACCGAATCCAACCTTAGATCCTGCAGCCTAGATACTACTTAACGAGATTCGGCTTTTAGCCTTGACTAAGAGTAGCTACCAACTGATTTGTGATAGAGAAAAACAACAAAGATTCAGCACTAATGGGGATTTCGGCAAGGAAGGATGATGGTAATTTGGCAAAGAAGAGAATTTGGCTATAGGGGAATTTGGCTTTCAGAGAAAGAAGAAGAACACAACTCTAATAGGAATTTCAGAAAAAAGAATGATGGGTTTTCTTTTTGGCAAATGAAAGAATTCGGCTGAGGGGGAGAGAATGAAGAAATAATAGAACCTAAGGAACCCTTCAATGAATTCAGCACCCCCTTTTTATAGCCAAAGCCGACTCCTACCTTCCCCCCACAGTCCCATTCGGCACCAACTCCTCCCTCTCCTCATCTCCTGACTTTTCTCCCTGATAGCACCTTAATCTTATCTGAAATTTCCTCCACATCCAACACACCTGTTTACTTCAAACTCTCCACGGCAAGAGTTTAAAACCAACACAACTCTGGCCGTCCATACAGTAAAATAAACACTCCACAAAATACCACTCCTAAGCCTCGAACCTTGGACCTCTTCAGCTTACAACACGCCACCTTATAGCTCCCAAGTGACGCTACTTACCACTGGACCACAAGGCCATTTGTGTCCTATTTCTTCTTCATCTATTAAAAAGGCCTACTAACTGAAGTCACTATTCCTTAAGGCTAACACCAAAATTTTTCCTTTACCCTTACTTGATCCCAGGACATCTCGAACACCCCTAGACACTCCAAAATCATTAATCCTCAAAGCCC
Source organism: Gossypium australe (assembly GCA_005393395.2). Classification (NCBI taxonomy): domain Eukaryota; kingdom Viridiplantae; phylum Streptophyta; class Magnoliopsida; order Malvales; family Malvaceae; genus Gossypium; species Gossypium australe. The sequence continues at coordinate 57,979,936 of CM016615.1, forward strand.
ACTTGCCAATTGTCATTTTTCTCGCTCACTTAAAAAAATTTTCTAAAATCCAAAGCCCAAAGCCCAATAGGCCCAATTCTTCTAGGACTAAATTCAGGGCATTACAACTTTTATAACAAACTCAGTAGACTCTACAAGCAAAGTCTTACTAGTTACCAATTTCATGCATATATACAAATGAGTAGAACTATTGTCTATCAATGCAATCACAAAAGTATTATAAAGAGTAAATGTACCAATTATAACATCTAGAGATGAAGCTTCCTCTCGAGCTCGGATAGCATACGCTCTAGCTGGCACTCTAGCTTCAGATCTCGCAACAGTATCTCTCATAGATCTCTGACTACCACTAACATTTCTCACATTTCGAGAAGGTCTACCTCTCACTGGAGCATTATCGGATCTCAGATTCTGGACAGTCTTTGGGCAATCACGAATAAAATGATCTATCGATCCACATCTGAAACAAGCTCGATCATTCAATCTACATCTTCCCGAATGTCTTTTACCACAGTGCTTACATTCGGGTTGTTCAAATTTGACATTTCCAACACTCGCCATTGAAGTTGCCAGAGCTTTAGAACTCGAATGTGATCTAACTTGATCTCTACTAGAATGTCCCACATTAGCTCTAGAATGACTTTGTTCATCCCTGAATTTCTTTGAAGTAGACTGAAATGGTTTACCCGGAAATCTCTTTCTCACATCTCTAAATTCAGACTCAGCTTTTCTTTTATCTTTCTCGAGTGCCTCAGCTTTGCATGCTCGGTCAACAAGCACAATGAACTTTTTTACGTCGAGAATCCCAACTAGCAAGATCTTTATTAAGGCCATCTTCGAACCTATTGCACATTATTGCTTCAAATGATACACATTCTCTAGCATACTGACTTAGTCTCACAAACTCTCTTTCGTATTCAGTGACAAACATACGGCCTTGTTTCAATTCCAAAAATTCCTTTCGTTTCTGATCTATAAATCTCTGACTGATATATTTCTTTCGGAATTTAGATTGAAAGAAATCCCAAGTGACTCGCTCTTTCGGAACAACAGAAATCAAAGTCTCCCACCACTGGTAAGCTGCATCTCGTTGCAGTGGAACAACACATTTTATGCATTCTTCTGGACTCAACGACATCTCATCAAATACCCGAATGGTGTTCTCTAGCCAAAACTAGGCTCTTTCAGTATCATCATCACTGATGGCCCTGAACTCTTCAGCCCCATACTTACGGATTTTGTCTACCGGAGGCTAGCTCAACAGATTCGGATATATTACCGGTGGTACAACTAAAGTCTGAGGGGATTAACCGGGGGCAGAGGTTGTGAAACAGTCGGCTTATTTCTGACAAACTGAGTGAACCACTCACTCATCATTTGGAAGAAAGCTTGTTTAGCCTCTCCCTCTTGATTGCTCGTAGTAGATCTCGAATCAGATGGCGCTGTCCCTTGCGCGAGAGCAGGCGCATTACTTTCTACATCGTCAACTACGACTCTTTTGGGATTCATTACTATACGAAATTTACATTTTACACGTCAGGATTTATCACACTATCACAGTTCAGATATATGGCATGTATAGCTAGACCTGGCACGCTACGTTAGTTTGAGAATAGGCTAAACCGTAGCATTGATACCAATTAAATGTAACACCCCTAACCCGTGTCTGTCGCCATATTATTGTTAAAGGCATTACCAGACAGATCGAAAACTTTTACAGATATTTAGTGTTACAATTTGTTAATCACAATCAAAGTGTCCCGTTTATAGGTCAATGAGACCTTAATCATACTTTGGAATAGAGTCGGGACTAAACCGAACACATGTTACTTTTCTAAGTCACAGAGGTCACACGCCTGTGTGGGCAGGCTATGTGCCTCCCACGGCTACTAGACACACCCATGTGTCCTGGCCATGCCAAATTAGAGCATGTATACTGACTTATCCACACGGCCACCAGGCACGCCCGTGTGCCACGGCCGTGTAACATTAGGCTAGCTACTGACTTAACCACACGATTATTAGGCACGCCCGTGTACCATGGCCGTGTAAAGTTAGGCTAGCTACTGACTTATTTACACAGCCACCAGACACACCCGTGTGCCGTAGCCGTGTAGGCAAAACAGGCCATTCGCAAGGCCATAATACCAGCTACAAGGGTCATACCTACAAACAATATACCAATTCATATCATATACAATTGACAATCAAACACATGCCAAAATCAGCAAGTCTCCACATTCTATTTCATTAGCTATCTATCCATACCAAAACATGCATCATTTTGCATATATGCCCAAACATATTACCAAACTTATCTAGCCACATCTCATGGCTATTATACACATTTCAAAAATAACCAAAATGACTAGCCTATACATGCCATATCCAGCTATATACATATTTCAAAAGTACCAAAATGACCTAGGTTGTATGATGACGATCCTCGACGATCCTGAGCCTTCAGTAGCTTTGACGATCTATAAAACAGAATAAACACACACAAAGTAAGCTTTCAAAAGCTTAGTAAGCCATATACAAATAAACTTAACATAAAATGCATATATCCATATTGATATAATGACCATAATGGTTAACATAGCAAATTCATCACATTCATTCCTTGGCTCATTAGCTTAGTCATAACTTAACACATTCTTCAACTTAAATATCATATATACACATAGCTTATTTGAGCATATATTCACATATCATTCCATCAATTCATTCCACATATTCATCTTAGTAAGTTCATATAGATACTTACCATCCAAACACACTTAGTGTACAAACCAAACGTACTTGACACGGATATACAAATCACGGAATCATTCGTATTCTCGGATTTTCCCGTTGAACTGTTCAAAGTCTAATAGGATACTCAGAGTGCTTGGAAAAGTTGTACAATGCTAACGTCCCAGATGTGATCTTATATGTAATCAGATATCGATGCCACTGTCCTAGACAGGGTCTTACACGAATCAATACGATGCCAATGTCCCGGACATGATCTTACACATAAATCTCATATCAATGCCAATGTCCCAGACGTGGTCTTAAACTAAATCTTGAATCAATGCCAACATTCCAGACGTGGTCTTACATGATATCACGTAACAGACTCCTATGTCATGACATAGTTAATCCCATCTATTCCTGGGTTCGTATGGGACTTCTCGGATGTTAGCAATATTTTGATCTTATCTCGAAACTCATATATACAACATTTCATGAGCATTCATCATTATCATTAATCATATGGACATTCATAATTTAATACAAATACATTTATTTGTATATAGACTACCTCGAGTTTGGTTTAACGGAAACGTGCAGCTATTCAATAATTTTCGACTTCCTCCGATCTAAATTCGTTTTTTTCAGTTCTTAATCTGTACATATTCAAATTTAAATCTTTTATGCACTAACTCATCCAATTCAATCCAAATACTCAAATTTAGGGTTATTTGCAACTTAACCCTCACATTTGCACATTTTATCAATTTAGTCCATTTTTCTCAAAACATCAAATATACAAAATCACCATATATTCATGCTTAGCCGAATGCTCATGCATCTCATACAAGTCCAAACATTTTATTTATTTCACAAATTAGCCCTTCAAAATACTATTTTCACAATTTAGCCCCAATTAGCTAAATTCATCAAAATTTCAAGAACGAAACAAGTTCATTTAACACATATCTTTCATTTAACACTTAAACTCATCACAAAGCTCACCATTTTATCAATGGCACATCTCATGAACATCATTAATTATTCAAATTGCAACATGGGTTTTATAGTATACAAAGCAACGATTACAAAAACGTAGAAATGATCAAAAACTGATTTAAAACATACCTTAATTTTGACCACAAGCTAGCCGAATATTAGAAACATTCAAACCCTTTCTTTTCTTCTTTGATTTTCAGTCAAGATGATAAGAATGTGGCTATTTTTTCATGTTTAATTACATTAATAATCTTTTATTAATCAAATTACCTATTTAGCCATTTTATTAATCAAATTATTCAAATTGCAACATTAATTGCCACATAAGGCCTCCTCATTTAAAAGCCATCTCAAATAAGTGTCTTTTCATAAAGCATGAAAATTTTGCATTCAATGCAATTTAATCCTTTTATCAAATTAGGCATGTAGACAGACAAATTAACTTACGGAACTTTAACACATGCTTAATCACATATCGTAGGCACAAAAAATATTATTAAAATATTTTTATAACTCGAATTTGTGGTCCCAAAACCACTGTTTCGACTAGGGTCTAAACCGGACTGTTACAGCATGGGGTTGGGATACTGTTATGGAGGAAGTGTACTGTTACAGGTGGCTTTGCCACAAATACTGTTACTGGCAGCTTTGCTGCGATACTGATATTGGCAGCTTTGCTGCAATACTGTTACCGATGGCTTTGCCACATATACTGTTACTGGCAGCTCTACTGCATTATTATTACGGCAGCTATGCTGCAATATTGGTGTGTTGGCTGGGTGGGTCGATTTTCTCCCCATATAATGTGTTGGTTGGTACAGGTGGTGTGTTGGTTGGATTGGGGTGGGTTGCATATGTGCACCATACTGATACTATAATGGGCTAAGGCCCACACAACACTGTTACTAATAGGGCTCAGGCTCAGACTGTTATTGCATGTAGGGGATTACACACTGAGTTCTCGTAACTCACCCTTTTCTTTTAATTGTACATGTAATCCCCAACCTTAGATGATTTGGAGCTGCGAAGGACTCGGAGATGGCCGCACGTTCGCTAATATTTTATTTCAGACCTAGTTATTTAAATTTTTATACTGGGTTGGTATTTATGTAATAAGGCCTCTAGTGTTTTTAATTTATTTTAATTGGGTTTTAATTTCTTATTTTAAAACTGCTAAACTGATACAAACAAGTTTTCAAAAATAATAACTGCTTTAAACGACAAACACACACTTTCAAACTTCAAGATGACATTATTTAGAGTAGCTTCCGCGAGTTTTTAACCAACTAAGAAACCAACAGTAACAAACATGGCAATCATTTAAGAACGGTTTTCTCTCAACAAGCCAGATTTCGAAAAACACTTTGATGTGACATGTCAAATTCGGTCGTAATGTCTAGGCCAGGTTTTAGGTGTTACATGCAACCCCTAAAGTTTTGTGTGAAATCCTATTGTATAAGCAGGCCTATTCGGATGAAATGTGACAGGTTTGATTATTTGAATGTTTGTATGCTCACATCTTCCTTGTTTAGCTTATTTGGCAAAGAGCTTTCGCGTAAGACATCTAATATGTCTGATTATGTTGTTCACAAGAAATCTCTAAACCCTTGTGCAAAAAACTCATGCATCTACATGTCAGTTCGAAAGAGATTTAAAAGGTTTGGCTATTTGATTTTTTTTGCCAACATCTTCTTTCTTTGGCATGTGTGACTTCTTGTTGAAAACGAAACTTTGGTTGTGTTATGGAATGGGTGATTAAAATGACTTATTAAAACCCGGGGCATGTTTTCTTGAATATTGCCAAGTAAAGGTGAGCATCGTAATTGTACCTTGAATAAATATGTTGACCTTTTCAGTGTGCTCCAAATTCTATCTTTATTCTTGCAAATGAAAGATGTGAATTCTGTGGATCTACAAGGTCAAAATCAAATTTTTTTATTCTAGAGGTTGTTCTACATTGTGGTATACGAGATTCGAACACATTTTACGGGATGGTGATTGTTCATGTAAACAATTCAATTATTTTGATTGTGGTATTGATGTGCATTCTTTGATCTATTTTGGAAAAACCACATGCTTAAACAAGGTTGTGCAAATAAAACTTGTGATGTATGATTGCTCGAACACATGCAAGCCTAAACTTCCCTTGTTTAGCCTATGAGATAACATCTTGACATGTGAAATGCTTAGTTCATTTGATTGTGAGCGTGAGATATGTTTAATTGATGTTTGGCATTCTGATTACAATTCAAATTGATTCATATTTTTTTGATATTGCCAAACATAAGGATCCATTTTGACAAAGTAAGACCTATTTATATTCTTGAATTTAGCAATGGCTTATTTGTTCAAGTTTGGTTTGAGGATTTAGTGCGAGTCTATAAGTTCATAATCTGATATGACCCTAATCCTTTTCTTTATTTTGTTGTTAATACTTTGAAACGACTCATTTGTAAAAAGGGAGGGTCTGTGACTAATACTTTGTCTTTCCAAGTTGTGTGTTTGAATCAGGTCTTTGTGAGCCACTCTATACCATTCAGCCACCAAGGGTCTTATAACGATGAATGCTTTGATGTGAACAAATGGCTCGACTTGAGGACAAGTTGCTTTGAAGAAGGGGGGAATGATGTAAGCATGCCCGGGAGCTCCACAACTTCTACTTTCGATTCCATCGAGCTCCCAAAAGGACCAATGACTCAAGCTCGAGCTAAGCTCTTCCAAGAAGTTGTTTTAGCATTATTCACTCAACTTTGGGACGAAACAAAGCTCCAAGCTATTGACGAAGCTTGGACCAACTTCATAAAGATCCCTTTCACTCTTGTGCAAAACCGACTTTAGTTTATCTTCAGCTCCCCGAGCACCATTCAACTCAAATCAGTTCACTTAAGCTTATTTCAGCTCGTTTGAGTTCAATTTAAGCTACTTTTCAACTCGTTTCCTTTATCTTTAAAACAAACTAATTATTTGCTTGATTTAATTTAATATGTTTCAGCTCATAAATATGTTCAAATTTGATATTTATTAATTTGAGTTAAGTGTGTTTAAATTTTAATACATTGTAACACCCTTAACCCGTAACCATCACCGGTCTAGGGTTCAGAAGCATTATCGAACAAATCATAACATTTAAACATCCATAATCCATACTTCACCAATTCATAACTATCATTGACACCAAGTCCCTTATGAAGGTCTACTAGACCTTAAACATGCATTAGGAAGGGGTCGGTACTAAACCGGGCACATACAATTTTTTTTCAAAACCTTAACATTTTTCAAAGTTTCAGAGGTCACACGCCCCTATGGTCAGGCCGAGAGCCTCACACGGCATAAGGCACACCTGTGTGTCCAAGCCGTGGCAAAACATGGCATACATACTGACTTGTCCTGACGGCCGAAGACACGCCCGTGTGCTTGACCCGTAGGACAACTGCCTTAATTCACACGGCCTATCACACGCCTGTGTGTTTGGCCCATGTGCGAGTCTGACTTATTTTGAATTACAACCTTAAGAGACGCGGTCGAGCCACACGCCCGTGTGCTCAACCGTGTGGGCAAATATATGCCATTTGCATGGCCAATTTGCCACCCAAATTTTGGGTCACCTACATGCTCAATTACCATATCACAAAACATACATTTAAACCACCATTCCATCAACCAATTCAAGCATAAAACTTACCATTTCCATTCTCACCAATTCATACCACAATCATTATTCACATAAACTGTATATATACATGATAAAACCATCATTTTCACATATCCAAAACATATACTAAAAGCATTCAACTATCAAGCCATATCACATGGCAAGATCTAAACATCTTAAAATATTCAATATTCACTAGCCTATACATGTCATATACCAAATATACAACATCCAAAAGTACCAAAATAGATGGCCGATAGTGTGATTGAGTCGCTGACAATTCCCGGATCCAAGCTAGCTTTAATGACACTGTAAAATAGAGAAAAACTTCACACAGTAAGCTTAAAATCTTAGTAAGTTTGTAATATAACACATTTAGCTTAACAATTCAAATTCAATAAACAAAATTACTAACACTTAGTTCAATTCATATCATTACTCAATCTCAACCACAACTACTACTCACTTACATACCATAACTATCACATGGATCAATTCATATTAATACTCACTTAATCATCCATTTGTTCCATGTACAAAATCATCAACCACTCAGGTTCTGTACATACCTGTACCATCACATAATTATCAATCACATTTACCATTCAATGCTCAATTTCGTAATTCGTTCAGTTCCCTTTCAACATTCGATGAATTCGCACACTCAGTGCCATTTAATTAGCCGAAGCCATAATATTATCGCACACTTAGTGCCATCACATTAAATAAAAGATGTCTCAATATCGCACACATAGTGCCAACTAATATAGTGGATGCTTTCTTTATCTCGCACACTTAGTGCCAGTTATCATTGTATCGATTCTGTTTTCGCACACTTAGTGCCATATAACTTTAAAATCACAACTCACATTTTTGAATTCCAAACTCACATTTCCATTATTTCAACACATAAGAACATCATTTAAAGAACATGTATTATACACAAACTTACCTCAGATGTAGAAACACGATACAACTCGATCAATCGAGCACTTTGTTCTTGCCTCGATCTAAGTCCGAATTTCTCATTTCTTGATCTATACACATTCAAATTTAGCTCATTCATTCACCAAATCATTCAATTCAATCCAAATACACATATTTTGAGCATTTTACAAAATAGCCCTCGCATTTGCACATTTTGACATTTTAGTCCCTATTTCATAAAATCACAAAATGTACACACTTTCATCATATACATGCTTAGCCGAATTTTCCCCTAGCTCATACAAGGCCACATATTTCATTTATTTCACATTTCAGTCCTTCAATTTCTCATTTTCAAAATTTAGCCCATAATACTCAAGCTCATCAAAAATCACTTTATAAAACTTGTCTATCAATCACCAAACTTGCATAATTTATCATCAAACATCACAAAGCTCAAACATTCATCAATGGCACATCTCAAAATCATCATCGAATTCTAAAATTAAAGCATGGGCTTGATAGTATGCTAAGCAACAATCACAAAAACGTAGAATTCACTAAAAATCAAGCTCAAAACATACCATGATTGAGCTTATCAATGGCCGAACCCTAGCTTTATTTTTTCTTTTTCTTTTTCCTTCTATTTTTCGGCTAAAGAAGATGATAATGCCTTCCTTTTTCTTATTTATTTTATTTATTATTTACTTATTTCATGTTTTACCATTTTACCCTTAATGAAAACATTATATATTCATTCATTTAATGGACATTTATGTCAAAATCCACTACCAATGGTCTATTATCAACATAGAGACCTTTCATGTAATAAGACATGACAATTAAGCACTTTTAACAACTAGCACACAACTTTTGCATTTTATACGATTAAGTCGTTTTTCACAATTCTGCACAAAATCGAAAAATTTTCACACAGAACTTTCACACATACTTTATCACATACTGTAAACATAGAAAATAATATTAAAATATATTTTTGACCTCTGATTTGTGGTCTCAAAACCACTATTCTGACTAGGGTCTAAACCGAGCTGTTACATACATGTTTTTAATATGTCTAGCTACAACATTTTAATGTGTCTTAAGCTGAACATTTTAAGTGCAGGTTTTAAATATGTCTTAGTTTACTTGTGTTTAATATGTCTTCGTTATTAATAGCTTTAATGTGTCCTAGCTGAATGCATCATTTTGATGTGTTTTTTGTTGTTGAATTAATCTGTCTAAAAGAGAATTAATTTGCTAAATTTATTTAGTGCAGGTACATGTACAAGGGACGACATAAGTGCATGAATGAAGATTAATGAAAATTGTGCTGATGATTGGCTTCTCCCAAGTGACCATTTAGCCAAATTCGGTTAGTGCATGGGCGGTATTAATGAGCACATGTATTTGGAGCTGGAGCAATTAAGCTGAATTGATAGTCAGCAGCAGTTTTTAGCTTCTCCAAGTGGCTGTTCGTGGAGTCCAATAGCCAAGAAGCTATTCACCTTGAACCCCTTCAGCTAGCAACGTTTTTTACACCTTGGTGGCTACTCAAATCACCCTTTTCACACCTCAACGCTAATGGAATTCTAGTGTTCACACAAGGGACTGTTTGTGCGCCTAAGCATCCTTTATTATGGCTGATGCTTGTTCAGATGCCCCTGATCATAACTCTTTGGCTGATCAAATGCACCTCCATTCAGCTTATTCTTCACTTCAAGTAATCAAGCTACTCTAGGAAGCACTAAAGGACGTTTTTAAACATGAGTTAAGAAGTTCCAGCCCATTAATCGACTTAATTAAACTCCAGCTGAATGTAGGCTTCTAGATGCTGTCCATTGGTGTCTCCCATGCTAGGAAACTTCAAGGAAGCTTCCAAGGACGTTCAAGAAACTTTAAGGAAATTTCCATCCTCTTTTAGCTTTAACTTGTTGTCCATTCAGCACCCTTGTAACACCCCTATCCTGTGTCCGTCGCCGGATTAAGGTTAGGAGTGTTACCAAACAGATAGGAAACATTCACAGACAAAATCATACATTCAATCATCATTCTCAGACATAATGTCCCTTAAATGGGTCCTCGAGACCTTAATCATGCTTACAAATCGAGTTGGGATCAAACTGGAACATATACAAAATTCACAGAAAATTTAAAGCTTTTCTAATATACGAAGAAGACACGCCCCCTCCATGGCTTCTAGACACCCCTGTGTGTCCATCCGTGTCTATATTCTAACTTAATCCCCACGGCCACCAGACACGCCCGTGTATCCTGACCGTGGTCCTATACTGACTTCCCCACCACGGCCACCAAGCACGCCCGTGTGCCTTGGCCGTGTACTCTTAGCTAGCTACTGACTTGCATACCACAGCCAGATGACACGCCCATGTCGAGGACGTGTGATACCAAACTGCATCTTACAATTCACCCACGATCGTTAGGCACGCCCGTGTGCCACAACCGTGTGACATTATAGGCTATTTACAAGGCCAATATGCCACCCATAAGGGTCAAACCTACAAGCCATATTTAACAAGATATCTCATGCACATTTAACCATCAAAACATACCAAAGTAATCAACCAATTCATGCATATTTGCCCACTAAGGTAATCACACTATAATCTATTCAAACCAATTCCAAACATACCAATTTGTATGACTAAATCTCAATTATACCCAAGCTCCTTTCATCAATATATACTTACCACCTCATAACCATTTCATATATCAATAAATCATACCAAAACAACTTCACATATCACAATCATTAAAGCATATTACCAAAACATAACTAACCAAATCACATGGCTAAGTTCACTTTACAACATATACCAAAACTAGCCTATACGTGCCATATTGAGCTATATACATTTTCAAACTGTACCAAAACGAGTTTAGAAGTGTGATGATGATCCTTGACAGTCCCGAGCTTACAGTAGCTATGACGACCTATAAAACAGTGAATACACACACACACAAAGTAAGCTTTCCAATAGCTTAGTAAGTCATAATACCAATAAACTTAGCATATAAACACTCAAAACATAAAATCAATCTAAATTCACTAATGGCTCAATTTGACCATCATAATTCTTCTTAGTACATTCACTTAGGTTTTTCATTCTTCAAAATTGCATATTAGTACGCACTTTATTAGTTCATAACTTTTCTATACATATAACATACTTACAATCCCATATTCAAATACATAATTTATCTAGGCAAGTTTAAGTAATTACTTACCTTCTTATACAGACAAGGTGTACTTATCAAATTTACCTGACACAAATATATAATTTACATATTCCTTGTTTCTCGAACTTGACAATTGAATCGTTTGTAATCTAATAGAATAGGTAGAGTGCTCGGAATAGTTATACAATGCCAACGTCCCAGACGTGGTCTTAATTGTAATCAAATATCGATGCCACTGTCCTAGACAGGGTCTTATACGAATAAATACGATGCTGATGTCCCAGATAAGATCTTACACATAATCAGATATCGATACCACTGTCCCCGACAGGGTCTTATTCGTATTCAGATATTGATGCCACTGTCCCCGACAGGGTCTTACTCGTATTCAGATATTGATGCCACTATCCCCGACAGGGTCTTACTCGTATTCAGATATCGATGCCACTGTCCGCGACAGGGTCTTACTCATATTCAGATATCGATGCCACTGTCCTGGACATGGTCTTACACGAAAAGCTCATATCGTTGCCAACGTCCCAGACGTGGTCTTACATATAATCAGATAACGATGCCTACGTCCCAGACGAGGTCTTACATATAATCAGATAACGATGCCTACGTCCCAGAGGAGGTCTTACATATAATCAGATAACGATGCCTACGTCCCAGACGAGGTCTTACATATAATCAGATAACGATGCCTACGTCCCAGACGAGGTCTTACATATAATCAGATAACGATGCCTACGTCCCAGACGAGGTCTTACATATAATCAGATAACGATGCCCACGTCTTAGACGAGGTCTTACATATAATCAGATAATGATGCCTACGTCTCAGACGAGGTCTTACATATAATCCGATAATGATGCCTACGTCCCAGATGAGGTCTTACATATAATCAGATAACGATGCCTACGTCCCAGACGAGGTCTTACATAATAAAACAGAACAGATACATTTGTATTCCTAAGTTCATATAAACCTTCTTCGACTTATCACTATGTCGATCTTATCTCAGAATTCATATATATATCGTTATTATTGATAGTCATGTAAATAAACTCAATTCAATACAATTACATTTATTAGCAATATGACTTACCTTGGATTCGGCTTATCGGAATAAGAAGGACTACTCGGTTACTTTTGCTTTCCCACGATCTAAGACCGTTTCCTTCGGTTCTTGGTCTAAACATATTCAGAATTAATCCTTTTATTCATTAATTCATTCAATTCAATCCATACACACATATTTTGGGCTATTTACAAATTAACCCTCATATTTGCACATTTTATCAATTTAGTCCATTTTTCTCAAAACATCAAATTCAAAAATTCCATACATACACATGCTTAGCCGAATGGATATACATCTCACACAAGTCCATATTTTCCATCAAATTCATAACTTAGTCCTCCAAAATAATATTTTCACAATTTAGCCCTATTTAGCTAAATTTATCAAAACTTCAAGAACAAAGTATGTTCATCTAACTCCTATCTTTCATTTAACACCAAAAATCATTAAAAAGCTTGACATATCATCAATGGCATCTCACACAAACATCATCAATTCATGAAATTAAAACATGGGTTTTGTAGCTATCAAAGCAATGATTGCAAAAACGTAAAAATTATCGAAAACGGATAAATACTAACCTTGGATTTATGCTTGTAATAACCAAAAATTTGAAAGCTTTTCTTCTTTCTTTTCTTTCCCAAATTCGGTGGAAAGATGGATGAGAATATGTCTATTTCCCTGCTTTATTTCATTAAAAATATCTTAATAACATAATTCCTATTCTATCCTTTTAAAACAAAAAATTTTATAACATAATTAACAAGGTCATTTTTGACCAAAACCACCCACTAACTAAATAGTGGTTCAATTGCCACTTAAGGCCATAACTTCAAAAAGCCACAACACATAGGTACTTTAATAAATAGCAAGCAACTTTCACATTTAATGCAATTTAATCCTTTTGTCAAATTAAACACACAGACAGTCAAATTAGCTTACGAAAATTTAGCACATGCTAATTCACATATCAACGGCACAGAAAATAATATTAAAATATTATTCAGACTCGAATTCATGGTCTTGAAACCACTATTCCGACTAGGGTACAATCCGGACTGTTACAATTCTCCCCCTTAGGGATTTTCGTCCCCGAAAATCTTACCGTCAAACAGAGTCAGATATTATTGTTTCATTGAATCTTCAGGCTCCCATGTACCCTCTTCAATTCTGTGCCGATTCCATAATACTTTTACTAATAGAATTTTCTTATTTCTCAACTTTTTCACTTCACGAGTTAAGATACGGATCGATTCCTCTTCATATGTCATATCAGATCGGATTTCAATTTCAGATGGGGTAATCACATGTGACGAATTGGATCAGTATCTACGGAGCATTGAGACATGGAATACATTGTATATCTTTTCTAACTCGGACGGTAACTTTAATCTATATGTAACAGGCCCGACATGGTCAATAATCTCATACGGTCCGATGAATCTCGAACTTAACTTGCCTTTACCTCCGAATCAAAACACTTTCTTCCATGGTGATCCCTTCAGAAATACTTTGTCGTTGATCTCAAATTCTATATCTTTTCGTTTCAAGTCCGCGTAAGACTTCTGACGATCATATGCTACTTTCAAACAATCTCGGATAAGTTTCACTTTCTGTTCAGTATCCTTTATCATATCCACCCCGTCTAATTTATTCTCATTAAGTTTAGTCTGGTACAGAAGTGTACGACATTTACGTCCATAAAAAGCTTAATATGGTGCCATTTTGATGCTTGACTGAAAACTATTGTTGTATGCAAATTCAATCAAAGATAGGTACTGTTCCTAAATACCGTTAAATTCAAGAACTCAACATCTTAACATATCTTCTAGAATCTGAATGATCCACCCAGACTGACCATCTGTTTGCGGATGAAAAGCTATATTAAAATGTAATTTCGTGCCTAAAGCTTCTTACAATTTCTTCCAGAATCTCGATGTAAATCTCGAATCCCTATCTGACACAATGAATAGTGGCACCCCGTGCAATCTCACAATCTCAGAAATATAAAGCTCGGCTAGTCTGTCAAGTGAATCATCAGATCTTACCGGAATAAAATATGAAAATTTCATCAATCGGTCAACTACTGCCCAAATTACGTTTTTCTTACTCGGAGTCAGGGGTAAACCCGAAACAAAATCCATAATCACTCTATCCCATTTCCATTTGGGAATAAGAATTGGCTATAACAAACCAGACGGATCTTGATATTCAGATTTCACTTGTTGACAAACTAAACATTTAGTAACAAAGTCAGAAATATCCTGTTCCATACCAAACCACCCATAGTGTCATTTCAGATCATGATACATCTTTGTACTACACATATGAACAGATAAACAACTATTATATACTTCATTCATAATCAATTGGATTAACTCATGGTTTCTTAGAACACAGATATGATCTCAAAATCTCAAGTAATCATCAACAACTCAAAGCTCGAACTTAGAGTTTGAATCACATTGAACTCGTTTTGCTAACATTTCATTATCAACTTTCTGAGCATCCCACATTTATTGTAAAAACAACAGTTTTGCTTTCAATTCAACTAACACTAAATTATCATTGAACAAATTTTACACCCCAAGGTGAAAAACTCGGCTTACAAACCCTCTGTTGGTTAATTCTTGCAACAATGAATTTAACTCTATCAATTCCATTGGTATCAATCTATACGAATCTATCGAAATAAGGAACGAACCAAGCGACAGATCTATACTAAATTCAACTTTGCAAAGCAAAGACAATCCTGACAGTTCTTCAGGGAAAACATCAGAGAACTCACAGACTACTGGCACCGATTCAACTTTCTTTTCATATACTTTCAAATCAATCACATAAATAAAATATGCCTCATAACCCTTTTTTAATATAATTCTGAGCTTTCAACATAGATATCACAGCAGACAATCCATTTAAATCATTCAACTCAATACAACTATTTCACCATTCCGACGACTCAAATCAATAGTTTTTCTTTTATAGTTCACAACAATATCATGCATAAACAACCAATCCATACCTAGAATTATATCCAATTCATCAAATAGAAAAAGCATCAGATCAGCAGAGAAACAGATATCTCGAAACATTAACGGACAGTTCTTGCAAACTTTATCAACCAAAACACTTTTACCTAAGGGGTTTGATACTTTTATAACAAACTCAGTAAACTTTACAGGCAAAGTCTTACTGAATACTAAGTTCATACAAATATAGAAATAAGTAGAACCAGGGCCTATCATAGCGATCACAGAAGTATCATGAAGTGTAAAAGTACCCGTTATAACATTTGGAGATGAAGCTTCTTTCCGAGCTCGAATAACATGCGCTCTGGCTTCGGATCTCACAACAATATCTTTAGCAGTTCTCTGACTACCACTGACGTTTCTTAAAATTTTAGGAGATTTACCTCTTGCTGAAACATTCTCAGATCTCGGGTTCTGAACAATCTCTTGTTCAACATACTCTAAGCAGTCTCGGATGAAATGATCTAATGATCCACATCTAAAACAAGCTTGGTTATTTAATCTGCAAAATTCCTGAATGCCTTTTTCCACAATGTTTACATTCAGGTCGTTTGAATCTGACATTTCCAATACTGGCCACTGAAGTTGCTGGAGCTTTAGAGCTCAACTGTGATCTAGCTCGATCTCTACTCGAATACCTCACATTAGCTTTTGAACTGCTATGTTCATCTCAAAATTTCTTCGAGGCAGACTGAAATGATTTGCTCATAAATCTCTTTTTCATATCTCTAGCTTCAGACTCATCTTTGTATGCTCGGGCAACTAGCACTACGAACTCTTGTATCTCCAGAGTACCAACTAGCAATTGGATATCTTCATTTAGGCCATCTTCGAATCTTTTACACATTATCGCTTCAGTTCAAACGTATTCCCGAGCATACTGACTTAATCTTACAAACTTTTGTTTGTATTCAATGACAGACATGTGACCTTGCTTCAATTCTAAAAATTCTTTTTTTTTTCTGTTCAATGAATCTCTGAATAATGTATTTCTTTCCGAATTCAGACTGAAAGAAATCCCATGTGATCCATTCTTTAGGAACAACCAAAGTCAAAGTTTTCCACCACCGATAGGATGCATCTCGTAACAAAGAAACAACACACTTTATACATTCTTCAGGAGTCAGTGACATCTCATCAAACACTCGGATAGTGTTTTCTAACCAAAACTCGGCTTTCTCAGCATCATCATCATTAGTAGCTCAGAACTCTTCAGCCCCATACTTACGGATCTTGTCAACCGGAGCTTATTCCACGAATTTAGATTTGTAATCAGAGTTATATCGAATGTCTGAGGGGGATAAAACGTGGGTGAAGGTTGCGAAATAGTCGGGTTATTCTTTACAAATTGAGTGAACCACTCACTCATCATTTCGAAGAAAGCTTGTTTAGCTTCTCCCTCTTGACCGCTCGTAACCGGTCTCGAATCAGAGGGCATTGTCCCTTGCACGGGAGCAGGTGCATTACTTTCTACGTCGTCAGCTACGACTCTTTTGGAATCCATACTATACGAAAAATCACATTTTACATGCCAGGTTTCATCACACTATCACAGTTTAGATATATGGCATGTATAGCTAGATTTTGACACACTACGTTAGTCTGAGAATCGCTAAACCGTAGCTCTGATACCAATCAAATGTGTAACATCCCGAAATTGGGCCTAGTAGGATTGGGCCAATTGGACCTTGGGCTTTAGAAAAAAAAATTTGAGTATCATCTTGTTATTTGTGTTAGTTTAAGTATGATTTTTATTGTGAGTTAGTATAGTCTAGTGAAGGCTTGGAATTATTAGCTGAGCTAGAATAATTTTTAGTTTGAAGAAATTAGTGAAGTGGATTAGGTGATCCTGACACTTAAGTTAATTTAAGTGTTAAATTCTAGCACATGTGGAGTTAGTGGCAAGGTGGTTAGGATGCATGAAGGGTAACTTGAGGATAGAGGTTCGAGTAGCATGATTAGCATTTTGAAGACTTTAATTTTTTTA
Organism: Gossypium australe; assembly: GCA_005393395.2. NCBI lineage: Eukaryota > Viridiplantae > Streptophyta > Magnoliopsida > Malvales > Malvaceae > Gossypium > Gossypium australe. The sequence continues at coordinate 57,997,555 of CM016615.1, forward strand.
TGTATCCTAGTATTAATGGACGGTCAAGCTTTACATATGGTAGGTTGGACTTTCAAATTTTCTTTTTGGCAAGTTGAATATTAGTTTAGGAAAGCATGTAATTGGGGATAAGAATCTTAAGATTTATGGTAGATGGGGGGACAAAAGGCTTGGATGGTGGGGAGTGTTTTGGAAACTAATTTTAGGCCATTAGTCCATGAATATGGACGGCATGTGTGGCTAGGGGGTGGCCAAATGTTGATAGGAAGTTTGGGGGGGAATTGGTTGGTCATTTTAGCATTTTTGTGCACCTTTTTGCATTTTCTTTTCCTCTCCAAAGCTATTCTCCTAAGCCGAATGTACCTTGATCTTTAGGTGTAATTTTGTTATGTTTTAGCTCTTATTTGGTTGGAACCAAATCCTATTTTTTCTTTCTTTCATTTATCCTCTTGAAACCGAAACTACATTTGAACTTTGTGCATTTTTGTGCACTTTTCTTCTTTGGTAAATTAGGTGTTGGCCGAACCTCTTACTCCCATTTTCTTTCTTTTCTTTCTTTGATATTGTTCAATATCACAACATTTCTTTTACTTTCTTCTTGGCTGAATCTCTTTCTATCCCATTCCTCTTGATTTTTCTTTCATTGGTTGTTAAAGCCGAATCATCCTTCTTCCCTTTTCATTTTTCTTTGCCATACTAATTCTTCATTTCTTTCGAGCCGAATATCAATTGTTTTCTTCATTCAAAAACCATAGCCGAAACTTCTCATATCCTTTTGATTTGTTTTGGCCGAATATCATCAAGGGTAGGACTTCATTTTGGTTTTCTTCAATCGGTTTTGGAAGATAGGTATGTGTTCATGGCCATATTTTCCTTTGTTTCTTTTCTCTTTTTATGTCATTTCTCTTGAGGTCAAAGGCCAAATTTTTGGGCACTTGTTAGAAAGGTTCTAATCATTCTTAGAAACCGATTTCTTTTAGGCTCCTCTGGACATTGGAAGCGATCAATCTAAACCTCATTTCTGTGTCAATCGTTTTGGGTAAGCATATAGGTAAGATTGGTATTTCGAAGGATAACTCATTTGGATTAAGGTGTTATTGGCCGAATGGTCTTGCTTAAGGTTTTGTGATTTGGCCGACTATAGGACAAGTTGATCTAGTGCGGTAGATCGAGTCTTCGGATTTTAGTACTTGCGGTAGTGACAGGTGTGTATCTTACACACTTTATAATTCGGTTATATACATATATATATTGTCTAATCATTTTATTAAAGTGGGAATCTATGAGATTTTGATAAGATACCTTGATGGGTATGTGCAAGGATTTGGGTAAGTCCGTTTCAATATGATGTTAATATATGATTGATTGATATCATGATCTACGATTTAAATATGTTATATTATCATATCAAAGTATGATGGCATGATTTATACTATTAATACATTGGATTGGGAACATGAGTGGAGGGGGAAGGATTTGATATCCGTGTCTTTAGACACCAGAGGTTTGGCACCTCCAGTGATTTGGTATCACATTTGTGTCTTTGGGACACCAGAGGTTTGGCACCTCATAGCGACTCGTCCCTGTGGTTTAACACCACCATGGGTTGGCCCCACTTTTGAGATATGGGATTGTCGCCAGTGATTTAGTATCACACGTAGGTTGGCCCCACAACTTGATTATTCGTGACTTTGGTCACCAGTGATTTGGTATCACATTTGTGTCTTTGGGACACCAGAGGTTTGGCACCTCATAGTGACTCGTCCCTGTGGTCTAGAACCACCGTGGGTTGGCCCCACTTTTGAGATATGGGATTGTCCCCAGTGATTTGGTATCACACGTGGGTTGGCCCCACAACTTGATTATTCGTGACTTTGGTCACCAGTGATTTGGTATCACATTTTGGATATCGTGACTTTGGGTCACCAGTGGTTTGGCACCACTAGTGGTTTGGTACCACACGGGGTAGGAAAGGAGTTATGGATGGCTAGGTTGGGTGCATTATATGTATGTTGCTTGATTATAAATTGTGTAAGAATGTTGCATTAACCGGGAGAGGGATTATGCACTGAGTATTGGTGACTCACCTTCTCCCTTATCATTTCATGTGATTCGTGAGATCGCGGATTGAGGAGCCGGATGAACTCGAGGAGGCCATGCAATAAAATTTGATTTTACGTGAACTTCGATTTGGGGTACTTTAAATTATTTTAATTTGGTTTTTGTTTTATTTTGGGTTTGTAATATGGCCTCTTTAATTATGTTTTGGATTATTTATATACTTTGAATATGTTTTAAATATGGCTTATAAATTATTTGGTTAATTTAATAATTGAGCCTAAAGTTTTCTAAAAGTATTAAAAAAACGCAATGGTTTCAAAATCTTACCATCGGGTAATAAAAATAGTTTGATAGTAAAATGCAAATTTAGTGTTTTCTACAATTTAAATGATTTCCAAATATTAAGTGTCCACATTCAAATGCAAATGTTTTCATAGTAATAATTCAAGTTTTTCTTAAATGATACAAATGTTTTCTAACCTATGAATTATCAACTAAGCTTTAAAGTTTTATTTATGAAATTTCAAAGTAAATTATCAGTTTAAACTTATTATACATCTGTTTTCTACAAATATAGAATTTTAAAAGAGTTTTTCACCAAAGTTTAATTCTTAATTCGATTCTTTTCAAAACTTTTTCCTTAGTGACATACCAGATTCGGTCGTGGCGTATTGACCGGGTTTGGGGTGTTACAAAATGAAACACCTCTATCCTGTGTCCCTCCCGGATTAAGGTTAGAAGCGTTACCAGACAGATAGGAAACATTCATAGACAAAATCATACATTCAATCATCATTCTCAGACATAATGTCCCTTAAACGGGTCCTCGAGACCTTAATCATGCTTACAAACCGAGTCGGGACCAAACCGGAACATATACAAAATTCACGAAAAATTTAAAACTTTTCTAATATACGGAGGAGACACTCCCGTGGGAGGAGACCGTGTGCCCTCCACGGCTTCTAGACACCCCCGTGTGTCCATCTGTGTCTATATACTGACTTAATCCCCACGGCCACCAGACACGCCCGTGTATCCTGACCGTGGTCCTATACTGACTTCCCCACCACGGCCACCAAGCACGCCCGTTTGCCTTGGCCGTGTACTCTTAGCTAGTTACTGACTTGCACAGCCATATGACATGCCCGTGTTGAGGCCGTGTGATACCAAACTGCATCTTACAATTCACCCACGGTCGATACGCACACCCGTGTGCCACAACCGGGTGACATTATAGGCCATTTACAAGGCCAATATGCCACCCATAAGGGTCAAACCTACAAGCCATATTTAACAAGATATCTCATGCACATTTAACCATCAAAACATACCAAAATAATCAACCAATTCATGCATATTTGCCCACTAAGGTAATCACACTACAATCCATTCAAACCAATTCCAAACATACCAATTTGCATGACTAAATCTCAATTATACCCAAGCTCCTTTCATTAATATATACTTACCACCTCATAACCATTTCATATATCAATAAATTATACCAAAACAACTTTATATATCACAATCATTAAAGCATATTACCAAAACATAACTAGCCAAATCACATGGCTAAGTTCACTTTACAACATATACCAAAACTAGCCTATACATGCCATATTGAGCTATATACATTTTCAAATTGTACCAAAATGAGTTTAGAAGTGTGATGATGATCCTTGACGGTCCCGAGCTTACAGTAGCTATGACGACCTATAAAACAGAGAAAACACGCACACAAAGTAAGCTTTCCAATAGCTTAATAAGTCATAAAACCAATAAACTTAGCATATAAACACTTAAAACATAAAATCAATCTAAATTCACTAATGGCTCAATTTCACCATCATAATTCTTCTTAGTACATTCACTTAGGTTTTTCATTCTTCAAAATTGCATATTAGTACACACTTTATTAGTTCATAGCTTTTCTATACATATAACATACTTACAATCCCATATTCAGATACATAATTCATCTAGGCAAGTTTAAAGAATTACTTACCTTCTTATACACACAAGGTGTACTTATCAAATTTTCCTGACTCAAATATATAATTTACATATTCCTTGTTTCTCGACCTTGATGATTGAATCGTTTGTAATCTAATAGAATAGGTAGAGTGCTCGGAATATTTATACAATGCCAACGTCCTAGAAGGTCTTAATTGTAATCAAATATCGATGCCACTGTCCTAGACAGGGTCTTATACAAATAAATACGACGCTGATGTCCAAGATAAGGTCTTACGCGTAATCAGATATCGATGCCACTGTCCCCGACAGGGTCTTATTCGTATTCAGATATTAATGCCATTGTTCTCGACAGGGTCTTACTCGTATTCAGATATTGATGCCACCATCCCCGAGAAGGTCTTACTCGTATTCAGATATCGATGCCACTGTCCTAGACATGGTCTTACACGAAAAGCTCATATCATTGCCAACGTCCCAGACGTAGTCTTACATATAATCAGATAACGATGCCTACGTCCCAGACGAGGTCTTACATATAATCAGATAACGATGCCTACGTTCCAGACGAGGTCTTACATATAAGCAGATAACGATGCCTACGTCCCAGACGAGGTCTGACATATAAGCAGATAACAATGCCTACGTCCCAGACGAGGTTTTACATATAATCAGATAACGATGCCCACGTCTCAGACGAGGTCTTACATATAATCAGATCACGATGCCTACGCCTCAAACGAGGTCTTAAATATAATCAAATAACGATGCCTATGTCCCAGACGAGGTCTTACATATAATCAGATAACGATGTCTACGTCCCAGACGAGGTCTTACATAATAAAACAGAACAGATACATTTGTATTCCTAAGTTCATATAAAACTTCTTCGACTTATCACTATGTCGATCTTATCTCAGAATTCATATACATATCATCACAAATGCAGTCGTTATTATAGTCATGTAAATAAACTCAATTCAATACAATTACATTTATTAGCAATATGACTTACCTTGGATTCGGCTTATCGGTATAAGAACGGCTACTCGATTACTTTCGCTTTCCCACGATCTAAGTCTGTTTCCTTTGGTTCTTGATTTAAACATATTCAGAATTAATCCTTTTATTCATTAATTCATTCAACTCAATCCATACACACATATTTTGCGCTATTTACAAATTAACCCTCATATTTACACATTTTACCATCAAACAGAGTCAGATATTATTGTTTCATTGAATCTTCAGGCTCCCATGTACCCTCTTCAATTCTGTGCCGATTCCATAATACTTTTACTAATGGAATTTTCTTATTTCTCAACTTTTTCACTTCACGAGTTAAGATACGGATCAATTCCTCTTTATATGTCATATCAGATCGAATTTCAATTTCAGATGGGGTAATTACAGTGACGGATCGGATTTATATCTACGGAGCATTGAGACATGGAATACATTGTATATCTTTTCTAACTCGGACGGTAACTTTAATCTATATGTAACAGACCTGACACAGTCAATAATCTCATACGGTCCGATTATTCTCGAACTTAACTTGCCTTTACGTCTAAATCAAAACGCTTTCTTCCATGGTGATCCCTTCAGAAATACTTTGTCGTTGATCTCAAATTCTATATCTTTTCGTTTCAAGTCCCCATAAAACTTCTGACGATCATATGCTGTTTTCAAACAATCTCTGATAAGTTTCACTTTCTGTTCAGTATCCTTTATCATATCCACCCCGTCTAATTTATTCTCATTGAGTTTAGTCTGGTACAGAAGTGTACGACATTTACGTCCATACAAAGCATAATATGGTGCCATTTAGATGCTTGACTGAAAACTATTGTTGTATGCAAATTCAATCAAAGACAGGTACTGTTCCTAAGTACCGTTAAATTCAAGAACTCAACATCTTAACATATCTTCTAGAATTTGAATGATCCACCCAGACTAACCATCTGTTTACGGATGAAAAGCTATACTGAAATGTAATTTCGTGCCTAAAGCTTTTTACAATTCCTTCCAGAATCTCGAATCCCTATCTGACACAATGAATAGTGGCACCCCGTGCAATCTCACAATCTCAGAAATATAAAGCTCAGCTAGTCTGTCAAGTGAATAATCAGATCTTACCGGAATAAAATAGGCAAATTTTTCTTTCTCGGAGTCAGGGGTAAACCCGAAACAAAATCCATTGTCACTCTATCCCATTTCCATTTGGGAATCAGAATTGGCTATAACAAACTAGACGGAACATGATATTCAGATTTCACTTCTTGACAAACTAAACATTTCGTAACAAAGTCAGAAATATCCTGTTTCATACCAGACCACCCATAGTGTCATTTCAGATCATGATACATCTTTGTACTACACATATGAACAGATAAACAACTATTATATACTTCATTCATAATCAACTGGATTAACTCAAGGTTTCTTAGAACGCAGATATGATCTCAAAATCTCAAGCAATCATCAACAACTCAAAGCTCGAACTTAGAATTTGAATCACACTGAACTCGTTTCGCTAACATTTCATTATCAACTTTCTGAGCATCCCACATCTGTTGTAAAAACAACAATTTTGCTTTCAATTCAACAAACACTAAATTATCATTGAACAAATTTAACACCTCCAAGGTGAAAAACTCGGCCTTGCGAACCCTCTATTGGTTAATTCTTGCAACAGTGACTTTAACTCTATCAATTCCATTGGTATCAATCTATACGAATCTATCGAAATAAGGAACGTACCAAGCAACAGATCTATACCAATTTCAACTTTGCAAATCGAAGACAATCCCGGCAGTTCTTCAGGGAAAACATCAGAGAACTCACAGACTACTGGCACCGATTCAACTTTCTTTTCATATACTTTCAAATCAATCACATAAATGAAATATGCCTCATAACCCTTTTTAATATAATTCTGAGCTTTGAACACAGATATCACAGCAGACAATCCATTTAAATCATTCAACTCAGTACAACTTTTTCACCATTCCGACGACTCAAATCAATAGTTTTTCTTTCATAGTTCACAACAATATCATACATAAACAACCAATCCATACCTAGAATTATATCCAATTCATCAAATAGAAAAAGCATCAGATCAGCAGAGAAACAGATATCTCGAAACATTAACGGACAGTTCTTGCAAACTTTATCAACCAAAACACTTTTACCTAAGGGGTTCGATACTTTTATAACAAACTCAGTAAACTTTACAGGCAAAGTCTTACTGTATACTAAGTTCATACAAATATAGAAATAAGTAGAACCAGTGCCTATCATAGCGATCACAGAAGTATCATGAAGTGTAAAAGTACCCGTTATAACATTTGGAGATGAAGCTTCCTTCTGAGCTCGAATAACATGCGCTCTGGCTTCGGATCGCACAACAATATCTTTAGCAGTTCTCTGACTACCACTGACGTTTCTTACAATTTGAGGAGATTTACCTCTCGCTGAAACATTCTCAAATCTCGGGTTTTGAACAATCTCTTGTTCAACAGACTCTAACAAGTCTTGGATGAAATGATCTAATGATCCACATCTGAAACAAGCTTGGTTATTTAATCTGCAAAATTCCTGAATGCCTTTTTCCACAATGTTTACATTCAGGTCGTTTGAATTTGACATTTCCAATACTGGCCACTGAAGTTGCTGGAGCTTTAGAGCTCAGTAGTGATCTAGCTCGATCTCTACTCGAATACCTCACATTAGCTTTTGAATGGCTATGTTCATCTCGAAATTTCTTCGAGGTAGACTGAAATGATTTGCTCATAAATCTCTGTTTCATATCCCTAGCTTCAGACTCATCTTTGCATGCTCGGGCAACTAGCACTATGAACTCTTGTATCTCCAGAGTACCAACTAGCAATTGGATATCTTCATTTAGGCCATCTTCGAATCTTTTACACACTATCGCTTCAGTTCAAACGTATTCCCGAGCATACTGACTTAATCTTACAAACTCTTGTTTGTATTCAATGACAGACATGTGACCTTGTTTCAATTCCAAAAATTCTTTTTGTTTCTGTTCAATGAATCTCTGACTAATGTATTTCTTTCCGAATTCAGACTGAAAGAAATCCCATGTGATCCATTCTTTAGGAACAACCAAAGTCAAATTTTTCCACCACCGATAGGATGCATCTTGTAACGAAGAAACAACACACTTTATACATTCTTCAGGAGTCAGTGACATCTCATCAAACACTCGGATAGTGTTTTCTAACCAGAACTCGGCTTTCTCAGCATCATCATCATTAGTAGCTCAGAACTCTTCAGCCCCATACTTATGGATCTTGTCAACCGGAGGCGTATTCCACGAATTTAGATTTGTAATCAGAGGTATATCGGATGTTTGAAGGGGATAAATCGGGGGTGAAGGTTACGAAACAGTCGGCTATTCTTTACAAATTGAGTGAACCACTCACCCATCATTTCGAAGAAAGCTTGTTTAGCTTCTCCCTCTTGACCGCTCATAGCCGGTCTCGAATCAGAGGGCACTGTCCATTGCACGGGACCAGGCGCATTACTGTCTATGTCTATGTCTTTTGTAATCCATATTATACGAAAAATCACATTTTACACGTCAAGATTCATCACACTATCACAGTTTAGATATATGGCATGTATAGCTAGACTTTGACACACTACGTTAGTCCGAGAATCGGCTAAACCGCAACTCTGATACCAATCAAATGTAACACCCCTATCCAGTGTCTGTCGCCGGATTAAGGTTAGAAGCGTTACCAGACAGATAGAAAACACTCACAGACAAAATCATACATTCAATCATCATTCTCAGACATAATGTCCCTTAAACGGGTCCTCGAGACCTTAATCATGCTTACAAACCGAGTCGGGACCAAACCGGAACATATACAAAATTCACGAAAAATTTAAAACTTTTCTAATATACGGAGGAGACACGCCCGTGGGAGGAGACTGTGTGCCCTCCACAGTTTCTAGACACCCCCGTGTGTCCATCCGTGTCTATATACTGACTTAATCCCTACGGCCACTAGACACGCCCGTGTATCCTGACCGTGGTCCTATACTGACTTCCCCACCAGGCCACCAAGCACGCCCGTGTGCTTTGGCCGTGTACTCTTAGCTAGCTACTGACTTGCACACCACGGCCAGATGACATGCCCGTGTTGAGGCCGTGTGATACCAAACTGCATCTTACAATTCACCCACGGTCGTTAGGCACGCCCGTGTGCCACAACCGTGTGACATTATAGGCCATTTACAAGGCCAATATGCCACCCATAAGGGTCAAACCTACAAGCCATATTTAACAAGATATCTCATGCACATTTAACCATCAAAACATACCAAAATAATCAACCAATTCATGCATATTTGCCCACTAAGGTAATCACACTACAATCCATTCAAACCAATTCCAAACATACCAATTTGCATGGCTAAATCTCAATTATACCCAAGCTCCTTTCACCAATATATACTTACCACCTCATAACCATTTCATATATAAATAAATCATACCAAAACAACTTCACATATCACAATCATTAAAGCATATTACCAAAACATAACTAGCCAAATCACATGGCTAAGTTCACTTTACAACATATACCAAAACTAGCCTATACATGCCATATTGAGCTATATACATTTTCAAAGTGTACCAAAACGAGTTTAGAAGTGTGATGATGATCCTTGACGATCCCGAGCTTACAGTAGCTATAACGACATATAAAACAGAGAAAACACACACAAAGTAAGCTTTCCAATAGCTTACTAAGTCATAATACCAACAAACTTAGCATATAAACACTCAAAACATAAAATCAATCTAAATTCACTAATGGCTCAATTTCACCATCATAATTCTTCTTAGTACATTCACTTAGGTTTTTCATTCTTCAAAATTGCATATTAGTACACACTTTATTAGTTCATAGCTTTTCTATACATATAACATACTTACAATCCCATATTCAAATACATAATTCATCTAGGCAAGTTTAAGGAATTACTTACCTTCTTATACACACAAGGTGTACTTATCATATTTACCTGACACAAATATATAATTTACATATTCCTTGTTTCTCGAACTTGACGATTGAATCATTTGTAATCTAAAAGAATAGGTAGAGTGCTCGAAATAGTTATACAATGCCAACGTCCTAGACATGGTCTTAATTGTAATCAAATATAGATGCCACTGTCCTAGACAGGGTCTTATACGAATAAATACGACGCTGATGTCCCACATAAGGTCTTACATGTAATCAGATATCGATGCCACTATCCCCGTCAGGGTCTTATTCGTATTCAGATATTGATGCCACTGTCCCCGACAGGGTCTTACTCGTATTCAGATATTGATGCCACAATCCCCGACAGGGTCTTACTCGTATTCAGATATCGATGCCACTATCCCCGACAGGGTTTTACTCGTATTCAGATATCGATGCCACTGTCCTAGACATGGTCTTACACGAAAAGTTCATATCGTTGCCAACGTCCCAGACGAGGTCTTACATAAAATCAGATAACAATGCCCACGTCTCAGACGAGGTCTTACATATAATCAGATAACGATGCCTAGTCCCAGACAAGGTCTTACATATAATCAGATAACGATGCCTACGTCCCAGACGAGGTCTTACATATAATCAGATAACGATGCGTACGTCCCAGACGAGGTCCTACATAATAAAACAGAACAGATACATTTGTATTCCTAAGTTCATATAAAACTTATTCGACTTATCACTATGTCGATCTTATATCAGAATTCATATACATATCATCACAAATGCAGTCGTTATTATTGATAGTCATGTAAATAAACTCAATTCAATACAATTACATTTATTAGCAATATGACTTACCTTGGATTCGGCTTATCGGAATAAAAACGGCTACTCGGTTACTTTCGCTTTCCCACGATCTAAGTCTGTTTCCTTCGATTCTTGATCTAAACATATTCAGAATTAATCCTTTTATTCACTAATTCATTCAATTCAATCCATACACACATATTTTGGGCTATTTACAAATTAACCCTCATATTTACAAATTTTATCAATTTAGTCCATTTTTTTCAAAACATCAAATTCATAAAATCCATACATACACATGCTTAGCCGAATGGATATACATCTCACACAAGTCCATATTTTCCATCAAATTCATAACTTAGTCCTCCAAAATAATATTTTCACAATTTAGCCCTATTTAGCTAAATTTATCAAAACTTCAAGAACAAAGTATGTTCATCTAACTCCTATCTTTCATTTAACACCAAAAATCATTAAAAAGCTTGACATATCATCAATGGCATCTCACACAAACTTCATCAATTCATGAAATTAAAACATGGGTTTTGTAGCTTTCAAAGCAACGATTGCAAAAATGTAAAAATTATCGAAAACGGATCAAAACTAACCTTGGATTTAAGCTTGTAATAACCAAAAATTTGAAAGCTTTTGTTCTTTCTTTTCTTTCCCAAATTCGGTGGAAAGATGGATGAGAATATGTCTATTTCCATGCTTTATTTCATTAAAAATATCTTAATAACATAATTCCTATTCTAGCCTTTTAAAACAAAAAATTTATAACATAATTAACAAGGTCATTTTTGACCAAAACCACCCACTAACTAAATAGTGGTTCAATTGCCACTTTAGGCCAGAACTTCAAAAAGCCACAACACATAGGTACTTTAATAAATAGCAAGCAACTTTCACATTTAATGCAATTTAATCCTTTTGTCAAATTAAACACACAGACAGTCAAATTAGCTTACAGAAATTTATCACATGCTAATTCACATATCAACGGCACAGAAAATAGTATTAAAATATTATTCAGACTCAGATTTGTGGTCTCAAAATCACTGTTCCGACTAGGGTATAAACCGGACTGTTACAACCCTTAATTGCCTATTCGGCTATCCAATGTAAAGGCTATAAATATGTAGCTCAATTCACTTTGAAAGGACTTTTTGCCTTTTTTATTGAATGAAACTCGTTTTATGTAAGGTTAACTTCCTCTCTATTTTAGTACGAGTCTCGAGTGATGTATCTGGCATGCTAGTGGCGTCAACCCGAACTTGTTTCTGAACTTATCACCAACCTTTGTTGTGGCGTTCATCTATCCTTCTACCGAACCATCTTTCCACCTTAAACAATATAAGAACAGGTGTGACACTCGTTATAGTGTTGAACCGCTCTTGACGTTTAAGTTCACTTTTCCATTCCATCCTATCTATCAACTATTTACCTTACTTCTTTGTTAAACCGAACCTACCAATAATCATCCCTAGCTTATCATTCAAACCACTTTGTCAATTTCCGCCCAAACTTAGCCTAATCCCCTCTTTCCTTAAGTCGAACGATACTTCCTCGACGACGATCGGGCAACTTAGGTGACTCAAATCAACATCACTGAGCCGATTCATATCACCAAATGGTCACACTAAGCTCCCATCTTGCCAAACGTCTATGAATATGAATGTTGCATTGAATTTGGTCAATAACAAACACATGTACCATTGAATCTGCCCCTTTGTATTTGAATGATCAGCAGCCAATGTGAACAACCTGTAAAAACACATTTAAATTCTTGCTTAAACACAATTTAATTTGTCTGAACTAAAGACAAGTATTAAAGACGTCTAAACTAGGACATATTTAAAACATATATTAAAGATGTCCTAAACTATGGCATAATTAAAAACCCTTATTAAAGATGTTCAGATTGTGACATAATTAATGACTTCAACTAATTTTAACTAAGTAACTAAAATGGATAAAAATCATTATTTTCCAGCAGCCAAATTAGCAAACTGAAATTAAAAGCTTCATTTTGCACTTGGGCCCCTCGTGTTTGGGCCAATTCCGATGTCGTCGAATTGTATCATGACATGATGCGGCCGGGATCGCATCATACCCTCCCTCTTGAAAATGATTTGTCCTCAAATCAGGCCATTTGCTCGCGAAAAACTTTTCTAGATCACAACCCCTTTATTCATAAACCTGACAAATTCGTTTCCAAAATTGTGAGAATCACTAATGGTTCGAGAAGAAAGTATGTTAATCGCATGGCCTCCCTCTTTAGGAGGGAACCATTGCAAAGTGTCACCTATACAAGAATGAAATAAATTAGTGACACTTTGAATTATAAACAGAAAATAACTGTTCAGAATCTTATTCAAAAATTGAACATATGTACTAATGCCAGGATCAAAAATAGAAGTTGATTTTACCTTTTCGCAATGAATTAAAAATTTAGCACGTAATCCAGTGCCAGAATCAAAAACATGAGTTGGCCTTACCGTTTCAAAATGAATGAAAAGTTTTTTCGATGGTAATGTACCAGAATCATGAAACATTCGTGAATTATAATTTTGGACAACAAAAGTCCATGACTCAAATCCTTTGAACAACGATGTAGAAACAAAGCTTTGACTTAGCATTTGCAACTTATCATAGTTCAACAACTTTGTTTTTAGATTTAACTCAAAACATCAAGAAAACACAAATGGTTCACACATATATTCACACGAAATTCAAAGTATAGGATTTCTCCCATTAATAATTCAGAATAACATAGCTTTCGATGGTCATACTCCCGGCAATAAAAATCCCTTGGGTCAAATCCCTTGATCAATAATAAAGAACAATAATCATTGGGATCAAATACAAGGTTTTTGCTTACCATTTCAATTAGACTTGAAAGTTTCTTCACCAGCAACATGGTTGGAACCCGAAGCAAACTGAAGTTATAATCATGCAAGACATGTTCGAATTCCTTAAACCATAATATAGGGCAATTTCTATAATCAAAAATTTGATTTCAACTTTGCAAGTCAACACAATTCACATCTTTTGTTTTTGAACAAAATGATAAAACATCAAACAAGCAAAGATTGTTCAAATTTTTATTCACATAGGATTTACGATGCTCACCTTCGATTAACATCAACTTATGAAAACATGCTTCGAATTTGAACACATGATTTTGATCAGTCTTTTCACAATGCAACAGAAACTTTGTTTTCACCAAGAAATCACACATGCCAAACAGAGAATATTTAGGCATACAAATATTCGAACAATCAAACCTTTCACATTTCATCCGAAAAGGCTTGCTCAAACTTGTGGTTTTTGCATAACATATTAAAGAATTCACATTATCAACACAAACAAACAGTTTAGGCATTTTAGGTGTCAACTCTTTACCACACGAAATCAAATTTTATTTGTGCTAATTCATTCTTACTATATCAACAAAACTTGTCAACGCAATACTCATCAATAGTAATACTCTTCAAGCCACTATCTAAAACAAGGTCATCAACAATCAGAAAATGATGCTTAGACAAATTAAGGTGAGGAGTTCTTTCAATTACTAAGTCTTCGGCAACCTTATCAATAACATTCAAGTGGGATTGTTGAAACTCAAATGTTAGGTAACCCTTACCTTGCTTACCTTTAAGCAATTGTGGACCAAGGTCATCTACGATCTTACCTTTGCTGAACAATTTGAACCGCCTCTCTTCAGGAACATAATAAAGTTGAAACTTGTCAAACGAATCTTTAGAAACCTGAAAAGAGGAAACAACACGGGGAAAACTCACATGTTGGTTAGTAAAGACATTTCTCACTTTTTCTTACTCTCTCTCGTCTTTTTCACTTGTTTCTTTTTCCAACTCATTTTCAAATTCTCTCTCTTTTACCTCAGTCTCTTTTATTGAGAAATCGATGATACTCATTTCTTTCACAATTTCTTTTCTTTCTTCAGTCTCACTTTCTTTTTCAAATTGTCTTTCTTGCTCACACTCTTTTTCAATCTCAATCTCTTTTTCTCTTTCTCTTATTCTCTTTTTCCTTTTCAATTTCTTTTTCATTCATCTATCTTTTTATTCCTTCAATTTCGTTTAAGATCCGTTCATTTTCTCGTATTAACATTTCTTGCCTCTCTGTTCTTTTTATTTCTTTTTGTCTCTTCTTTTCATTACAAGATTGAGATGATACAAATGAATCAGAATGACAAGCTTTTCTTTCAAAGGAAGGGAAAGCATCTACATATGGGTCACGATCAACTCTTCGTGAATAATCCTCTGTGGATGAGTACTTTGATGCTCTTAAAGAGATATATCCACCTTCTTGTTTGTCATCTTGAAAGACCTCAGACTCGAAGCTTTCTTTCTTTCTACTCGAATGCCTCGATAAGTAGGAATCACGGTATGGATCTCTTCGCGAATAGTCATTGGATGTTTGTCTCTATGATGATCTTGTTCCTGTCCTTTGACTTGGTGAAATTTGCTCCCTTTGGTCTCGTTCTATCCATCGGTCCAATCGCTCTCGTATTAGTTTTAGATGTCTTTGGAACATTCGACCCACCTCGTGAATAAGTGCTTGATATGTTGGGTCAGACAAAACATCACCATCATCGACAATCTTTCGGAACTTCGAGACATAGTATTTTTTTTAAAATCCTCACTACAAACCTCACCAATCCGCTCAAACAGAAAGAAGAAAATAAATGAACACTCCACTCGTATTTCACTTAAACTCTTGGCTTTTTTTTCTTCACTCTATTGCTCTCACCAATCTCTTGCCTTTTGTAATAGTCCAGTTGTAACACCCCAAACCCGGTCAATACGCCACGACCGAATCTGGTATGTCACTGAGGAAAATATTTTGAAGAAAAACGAGTTAACGATTAAATTTTTGTGAAAAACCCTTTGAAATTCTATATTTGTAGAAATCAGGTATATAATAAGTTAAAACTAATAATTTACTTTGAAATTACGTAAAACTTTAAAATAATTGAATAAGTCATAGCTTAGAAAACATTTAAATCATTTTAAGAAAACTCAAATTATTACTTTGAAAACCATTTACATTTGATAGTAGTAACTAAATATTTGTAAATCATTTAGATTATCGAAAACACTTAAGTTGTTGAATTTGTTAATTAATTTATGTTACCCGATGATAACGTTTTAAAAACCATCGCGTTGTGTAGTTTAGAAAACTTTGGGCTCAATTATTAAATCAAACATGTAATTTATAAGCCATATTTTAAAGCAAATCCAAAGCATAAATATAATCCAAAATCATAATATAAGAGGCCTTATTACAAACCCATAAAAATATAAAACCAAACTTAAATAAAGTAAAGTTCTCAAACCAAAGTTCACGTAGAACCCAAATTTATTGCATGGCCTCCTCGAGTTCATCCGGCTCCATATCCGCGATCTCACGAATCACCTGAAATGATAAGGGAGAAGGTGAGTCACCAAGACTCAGTGTATATTCCCTCTCCCGGGTAATACCACATGCTTACACAATTTATAACAAAGCAACATATATGTATAATGCACCCAACCTAGCCATCCATAACTCCTTTTCTACCCCGTGTGGTACCAAACCACTGGTGGTGCCAAACCACTGGTGTCCAAAGACACAATTGTGTTACCAAAATACTGGTGACCGAGGTCACCAATCAAGTGATGGGGCCAACCCATCGTGTGACACCAAATCACTGGCAGACGATCCCATATCTCAAAGTGGGGTCAACCCACTGTGGATTTAACCACAGGGACAAGTCGCTATGAGGTGCCAAACCTCTGGTGTCCGAAGACACGAATGTGATACCAAATCACAGGAGATACCAAATCTCTGGTGTCCGAAGACACAAATGTGATACCAAATCACTGGTGACCGAAGTCACAATATCAATCTTCCCCCTCCTCTCATGTTGCCCATACCAATGCAATAAACAAATCATGTCAATATACTTTGATATGAATCACATAACAAAAATATTATAAATCGTAGATCATGATTTCAATCCTCATGTATTAACAACATATCGAAACGGACTTACCCGAATCCTCATTCATACCATCATGGTATCATACCAAAATCTCATCATTTCGGCTTTAACAACATGAAAAGTTATTTAACACATATATATATACCAATATGAACTAAGTTATAAAGTGTGTAAGATACACACCTTTCACCAAAGCAAAAACTATCTTCCAAAGATCCGATCTAACGCACTAGATCACTTTGTCCTACAATCGGCCATATCACAATATCCAATCAATCTTAGGCTTCCTCAACCAACTTTAAAAGTATAGAATCCTTACCACTTGACTTACCAACTCCGATTCGCTAAAGGAATGACTTAAATCGATTGCTTCCGAAATCCCAAAGAGCCTAAGAGAATAATCGAATCCTAAATGGTTAGAACCTTGCAAAACAATGCCCAAAGGTTCGGCCTTTGTCCATAAGAAAACATCATAGAAATGAGAAAGAAAAGAAAGGAAAACGTCCATGAACACTTACCCCTTTTTATCCAAAAACGATAGAAGAAAACTAAGGAGAGTCTACCCTTGAATATTCGGCCAAAATGATACTAAAAGGAAGTAGAAGATTCGGCTATGGTGAAGTGAAAAAGAAAAGAAGAAATAGAATGGAAGTAGATGTTTTATCTTTGAACAAATGAAAAAGAAATGGTATTTGAGATGGAGAGATATTCGGCCAAGAGAGTGAAAAAGAAAATGTTTATGAACCAATGTCAAAAGAAAAGAAAAGAGAGATGAGGGAGAGAGAGGTTCAGCCAAACACTTAATTTGCCAAAGGAGAAAAGTGCTCAAAATTGCACCAAAAGATCAAAGTGCATTCGGCTAAAGAGAATAAATTTGAAGATGAAAGAAATAAAATACCAAATGGTGCACAAAAGAGAAGAATTGGTAAAGTTCAAAGGAGTTTCGGTTTTGACACAAAACAAAAGTTGAATGTCTACCTAACTAGCCGAAAATGCCTACTAACCAAAGAGAAAATTGGCACTAACTAGCTACCAACCAACCAAAAATTCGGCCACCCCCTAGCCATTCATACTGTCCACATACATGCACTAAAGCCTTGACAAAGTTTCCAAAACATTCTCCTAAAGCCAAGCCTTTTGTCCCCCCATCTTTCCAAAAGCTTAAGAATCTAATCCCAAATTTCATGCTTTCCTTAATCACATATTCAACTTACCAAAAGAAATAGTCCAACCTATCATAAATAAGTTTGACCGTCGATTAATGCAAGGATTCAAAAATAAACCTTCAAAATGCTAAACATGCTACTCGAACCTCTAACCTCAAGCCACCTTCCAAACTCCTTAACCAACTTTCCACTTACTCCTCTTATGCTTTAAATGAACACTTAAATTAACTTAAGTGCTAAGCTCACTTAATCCACTTCATTAAATAAGCCAAACTAAAATTTATTCTAGCTTCCTAATATTTCCAAGCCTTCACACAAATATACAAAACACACAAACAATACTACCCGAGCTAACACAAGTAACTAGATGACACACAAATTTTTCCTAAAGCCCATGGCCCAATCGGCCCAATCCTACTAGGCCCAAATTCTGGATGTTACAATTCTACCCTCCTTAAAGAAAATTTCGTCCTCGAAATTTCCAACTAACTAACAGTCGTACATCCTATCTCACCACACTACGCTCTTGCTGCGCACTCTGATATTAATAAAACTACTATACTACTAACAACATTTGAATACGTCGAACCCACATCAATCAAAGCGATATATGGAAATCCAATGATCAAGAGCATACTGGTGATGATGTCTGGTGCGTCGCCCTCCTCTCGAAGTCTCGCTGCATACACCAACCCAGGCTGTCTCGTATTGGTGTTGCCAACACCTCTGCCAGATGCTCCACGACCTCCACCAGAACCATTACCTCCTCTACCATTATCACGACTCTCTGCAGTGACGGTCCCTCCTTTCTGAACTGAGCACGATCTTGACCTTCAAATTGATTCCTGGCTAGCTTACGTGGATAGTCCCTCACACGATGATCCAGCGAGCCACACTCGAAACATCCTTTTCCTCCGGTCCAACATTCGCCCCAATGAAACTTCCCACATCGATTACACTGTGCTGGTCTCTGATTAGCAGTACCTGGCCTCCCAAACTGATTAGGCCCACTCTGCCTAACCCTTTTTTGAGAATCTTCGCCCGACCCAGATGATCCATATCCTCTCTTATGCTTATTCTGATCGTAACTCTGCCTTCCAGATTCCTGTATCCCTTCGGCTATCTTAGCCTTTTCAACCAAAGCAGCAAACTCTCGCTCCTGATGTGGAGCAATCAACAGTCTCAGCTCGTCCTTCAAACCATCCTCGAATCGGACACATCGCTCGTGCTCCGAAGCCACAATACCTCCAGCATACCGGCTCAATCTTAAGAACTCAGCCTCATACTCTGATACGGATTTACTCCCTTAGACCAAATTCAGGAATGCCTTGCGCTGCGCATCAATGTAACTAGACCCGATATATTTCTTCTGATACGCTGCCTTAAAGAAGTCCCAAGTGAGATCCTCCGCTGCAACACTATTCCGAACCGTGAGCCACCACTGATATGACTCGTCACGAAGAAGCGATACAATCCCTTTCAGCTTTTCCTCGGCATTCAAATCCAAGTCCTCCATGATTCGCTCCGTCGCCTCTAACCAATATTCAGCTGAGCTGGGAGCTACACCCGAAACACCTCGAAATACCTCGGCTCTGTTGGCTCGGAGTCGCTCTGGAATAGATTTCTGAGCTCCCGCACCTCTACTTACTCCAACTACCCTCTCAAGAACTAGCAGCATCGCCTGAGACACTGCGTCATCCCCCGTTTGATCCTGATGCTCAACTCCGACCGCTGGTGGTGGAACCGGTGGTACCTCGTTCTCGGATCCTTGACCCGACCTCACTGGCTGAGACACAGCCATCCTACCTCCACGTCCACGCATAACACGACCTCGTCCTCGAGTACTCATGTCTAACGTCTCGTTTAATCTAAGTTAAAAGTTTTATGCATTAGTCATTATTCCACTTTCTTTAAAGCACAGTTTTATGAAAAGTTCAATAAGAAGTTGTTTCGCGAGCACACCAAACCTATAGTCTTGGGTCTCTAAAGTAGTTCCTACTACTACACAGTCATGCCAACATCATCATATCAAATCATCAAAATCAACAGTTTTGATGTACTTACCAGGGCAGATTGATGCCGGAGACTTGGGGCCATGCCTTTCCAAACATTAAATTTTCAATAATGACATTTTAAAACCATACTTTAAAACATTTTGGGCCTCGGACCCACAGCCGAGCTTTTGAACTTAGCTCTGATACCAATTTGTAACACCCCAAACCCGGTCAATACGCCACGACCGAATCTGGTATGTCACTGAGGAAAATGTTTTGAAGAAAAACGAGTTAACGATTAAATTTTTGTGAAAAACCCTTTGAAATTCTATATTTGTAGAAATCAGGTATGTAATAAGTTAAAACTAATAATTTACTTTGAAATTACGTAAAACTTTAAAATAATTGAATAAGTCATAGGTTAGAAAACATTTAAATCATTTTAAGAAAACTCAAATTATTACTTTGAAAACCATTTACATTTGATAGTAGTAACTAAATATTTGTAAATCATTTAGATTATCGAAAACACTTAAGTTGTTGAATTTGTTAATTAATTTATGTTACCCGATGATAACGTTTTAAAAACCATCGCTTTGTGTAGTTTAGAAAACTTTGGGCTCAATTATTAAATCAAACATGTAATTTATAAGCCATATTTTAAAGCAAATCCAAAGCATAAATATAATCCAAAATCATAATATAAGAGGCCTTATTACAAACCCATAAAAATATAAAACCAAATTTAAATAAAGTAAAGTACTCAAACCAAAGTTCACGTAGAACCCAAATTTATTGCATGGCCTCCTCGAGTTCATCCGGCTCCATATCCGCGATCTCACGAATCACCTGAAATGATAAGGGAGAAGGTGAGTCACCAAGACTCAGTGTATATTCCCTCTCCCGGGTAATACCACATGCTTACACAATTTATAACAAAGCAACATAAATGTATAATGCACCCAACCTAGCCATCCATAACTCCTTTTCTACCCCGTGTGGTACCAAACCACTGGTGGTGCCAAACCACTGGTGTCCAAAGACACAATTGTGTTACCAAAACACTGGTGACCGAGGTCACCAATCAAGTGATGGGGCCAACCCATCCTGTGATACCAAATCACTGGCAGACGATCCCATATCTCAAAGTGGGGTCAACCCACGGTGGAATTAACCACAGGGACAAGTCGCTATGAGGTGCCAAACCTCTGGTGTCCGAAGACACGAATGTGATACCAAATCACAGGAGATACCAAATCTCTGGTGTCCGAAGACACAAATGTGATATGAATCACATAACAAAAATATTATAAATCGTAGATCATGATTTCAATCCTCATGCATTAACAACATATCGAAACGGACTTACCCGAATCCTCATTCATACCATCATGTTATCATACCAAAATCTCATCATTTCGGCTTTAACAACATGAAAAGTTATTTAACACATATATATACCAATATGAACTAAGTTATAAAGTGTGTAAGATACACACCTTTCACCAAATCAAAAACTATCTTCCGAAGATCCGATCTAACGCACTAGATCACTTTGTCCTACAATCGGCCATATCACAATATCCAATCAATCTTAGGCTTCCTCAACCAACTTTAAAAGTATAGAATCCTTACCACTTGACTTACCAACTCCGATTCGCTAAAGGAGTGACTTAAATCGATTGCTTCCTAAATCCCAAAGAGCCTAAGAGAATAATCGAATCCTAAATGGTTAGAACCTTGCAAAACAATGCCCAAAGGTTCGGCCTTTGTCCATAAGAAAACATCATAGAAACGAGAAAGAAAAGAAAGGAAAACGTCCATGAACACTTACCCCTTTTTATCCAAAATCGATAGAAGAAAATCAAGGAGAGTCTACCCTTGAATATTCGGCCAAAATGATACTAAAAGGAAGTAGAAGATTCGGCTATGGTGAAGTGAAAAAGAAAAGAAGAAATAGAATGGAAGTAGATGTTTTATCTTTGAACAAATGAAAAAGAAATGGTATTTGAGATGGAGAGATATTCGGCCAAGAGAGTGAAAAAGAAAATGTTTATGAACCAATGTCAAAAGAAAAGAAAAGAGAGATGAGGGAGAGAGAGGTTCGGCCAAACACTTAATTTGCCAAAGAAGAAAAGTGCTCAAAATTGCACCAAAAGATCAAAGTGCATTCGGCTAAAGAGAATAACTTTGAAGATGAAAGAAATAAAATACCAAATGGTGCACAAAAGAGAAGAAATGGTAAAGTTCAAAGGATTTTCGGTTTTGACACAAAACAAAAGTTGAATGTCTACCTAACTAGCCGAAAATGCCTACTAACCAAAGAGAAAATTGGCACGAACTAGCTACCAACCAACCAAAAATTCGGCCAACCCCTAGCCATACATACCGTCCACATACATGCACTAAAGCCTTGACAAAGTTTCCGAAACATTCTCCTAAAGCCAAGCCTTTTGTCCCCCCATCTTTCCAAAAGCTTAAGAATCTTATCCCAAATTTCATGCTTTCCTTAATCACATATTCAACTTACCAAAAGAAATAGTCCAACCTATCATAAATAAGTTTGACCGTCCATTAATGCAAGGATTCAAAAATAAACCTTCAAAATGGTAAACATGCTACTCGAACCTCTAACCTCAAGCCACCTTCCAAACTCCTTAACCAACTTGCCACTTACTCCTCTTATGCTTTAAATGAACACTTAAATTAACTTAAGTGCTAAGCTCACTTAATCCACTTCATTAAATAAGCCAAACTAAAATTTATTCTAGCTTCCTAATATTTCCAAGCCTTCACACAAATATACTAAACACACAAACAATACTACCCGAGCTAACACAAGTAACTAGATGACACACAAATTTTTCCTAAAGCCCATGGCCCAATCGACCCAATCCTACTAGGCCCGAATTCGGGATGTTACAATTCTACCCTCCTTAAAGAAAATTTCGTCCTCGAAATTTCCAACTAACTAACAGTCGTACATCCTATCTCACCACGCTACGATCTTGCTGCGCACTCTGATATTAATAAAACTACTATACTACTAACAACATTTGAATACGTCGAACCCACATCAATCAAAGCGATATATGGAAATCCAATGATGAAGTACATACTGGTGATGACGTCCGGTGCGTCGCCCTCCTCTCGACGTCTCGCTGCATACACCAACCCAGGCTGTCTCGCATCAGTGGTGCCAACACCTCTGCCAGATGCTCCACGACCTCGACCAGAACCATTACCTCCTCTACCATTATCACGACCTCTCTGCAGTGACGGTCCTTCCTTTCTGAACTGAGCACGATCTTGACCTTCAAATTGATTCCTGGCTAGCTTACGTGGACAGTCCCTCACACGATGATCCAGCGAGCCACACTCGAAACATCCTTTTCCTCCGGTCCAACATTCGCCCCAATGAAACTTCCCAAATCGATTACACTGTGCTGGTCTCTGATTAGCAGTAACAGGCCTCCCAGACTGATTAGGCCCACTCTGCCTAACCCTTTTTTGAGACTCTTCGTCCGACCCAGATGATCCATATCCTCTCTTATGCTTATTCCGATCGTAACTCTACCTTCCAGATTCCTTTATCCCTTCGGCTATCTTAGCCTTTTCAACCAAAGCAGCAAACTCTCGCTCCTGATGTGGAGCAATCAACAGTCTCAGCTCGTCCTTCAAACCATCCTCGAATCGGACACATCGCTCGTGCTCCGAAGCCACAATACCTCCAGCATACCGGCTCAGTCTTAAGAACTCAGCCTCATACTCTGATACGGATTTACTCCCTTGGACCAAATTCAGGAATGCCTTGCGCTGCGCATCAACGTAACTAGACCCGATATATTTCTTCTGATACGCTGCCTTAAAGAAGTCCCAAGTGAGATCCTCCGCTGCAGCACCATTCCGAACCGTGAGCCACCACTGATATGACTCGTCAC
Source organism: Gossypium australe (assembly GCA_005393395.2). Classification (NCBI taxonomy): domain Eukaryota; kingdom Viridiplantae; phylum Streptophyta; class Magnoliopsida; order Malvales; family Malvaceae; genus Gossypium; species Gossypium australe. Next base: position 58,021,522 of record CM016615.1, read on the forward strand.
GAAGAAGCGATACAATCCCTTTCAGCTTTTCCTCGGCATTCAAATCCAAGTCCTCCATGATTCGCTCCGTCGCCTCTAACCAATATTCAGCTGAGCTGGGAGCTACACCCGAAACACCTCGAAATACCTCGGCTCCGTTGGCTCGGAGTCGCTCTAGAACAGATTTTCGAGCTCCCGCACCTCCACTTACTCCAACTACCCTCTCAAGAACTCACAGCATCGCCTGAGACACTGCTCATCCCCCGTTTGATCCTGATGCTCAACTCCAACCGCTGGTGGTGGAACTGGTGGTACCTCGTTCTCGGATCCTTGACCCGTCCTCATTGGCTCAGACACAGCCATCCTACCTCGACCACGTCCACGCATAACTAAGTTAAAAGTTTTATGCATTAGTCATTATTCCACTTTCTTTAAAGCACAGTTTTATGAAAAGTTCAATAAGAAGTTGTTTCGCGAGCACACCAAACCTATTGTCTTGGGTCTCTAAAGTAGTTCCTACTACTACACAGTCATGCCAACATCATCATATCAAATCATCAAAATCAACAGTTTTGATGTACTTACCAGGGCGGATTGATGCCGGAGACTTGGGGCCATGCCTTTCCAAACATTAAATTTTCAATAATGACATTTTAAAACCATACTTTAAAACATTTTGGGCCTCGAACCCACAGCCGAGCTTTTGAACTTAGCTCTGATAACAATTTGTAACACCCCAAACCCGGTCAATACGCCACGACCGAATCTGGTATGTCACTGAGGAAAATATTTTGAAGAAAAACGTGTTAACGATTAAATTTTTGTGAAAAACCCTTTGAAATTCTATATTTGTAGAAATCAGGTATATAATAAGTTAAAACTAATAATTTACTTTGAAATTACGTAAAACTTTAAAATAATTGAATAAGTCATAGGTCAGAAAACATTTAAATCATTTTAAGAAAACTCAAATTATTACTTTGAAAACCATTTACATTTTAAATCGAACATGTAATTTATAAGCCATATTTTAAAGCACATCCAAAGCATAAATATAATCCAAAATCATAATATAAGAGGCCTTATTACAAACCCATAAAAATATAAAACCAAATTTAAATAAAGTAAAGTTCTCAAACCAAAGTTCACGTCGAACCCAAATTTATTGCATGGCCTCCTCGAGTTTATCCGGCTCCATATCCGCGATCTCACGAATCACCTGAAATGATAAGGGAGAAGGTGAGTCACCAAGACTCAGTGTATATTCCCTCTCCCGGGTAATACCACATGCTTACACAATTTATAACAAAGCAACATATATGTATAATGCACCCAACCTAGCCATCCATAACTCCTTTTCTACCCCGTGTGGTACCAAACCACTGGTGGTGCCAAACCACTGGTGTCCAAAGACACAATTGTGTTACCAAAACACTGGTGACCGAGGTCACAAATCAAGTGATGGGGCCAACCCATCCTGTGATACCAAATCACTGGCAGACGATCCCATATCTCAAAGTGGGGTCAACCCACGGTGGAATTAACCACAGGGACAAGTCACTATGAGGTGCCAAACCTCTGGTGTCCGAAGACACGAATGTGATACCAAATCACTGGAGATACCAAATCTCTGGTGTCCGAAGACACAAATGTGATACCAAATCACTGGTGACCGAAGTCACAATATCAATCTTCCCCCTCCTCTCATGTTGCCCATACCAATGCAATAAACAAATCATGTCAATATACTTTGATATGAATCACATAACAAAAATATTATAAATCGTAGATCATGATTTCAATCCTCATGTATTAACAACATATCGAAACGGACTTACCCGAATCCTCATTCATACCATCATGGTATCATACCAAAATCTCATCATTTCGGCTTTAACAACATGAAAAGTTATTTAACACATATATATACCAATATGAACTAAGTTATAAAGTGTGTAAGATACACACCTTTCACCAAAGCAAAAACTATCTTCCGAAGATCCGATCTAACGCACTAGATCACTTTGTCCTACAATCGGCCATATCACAATATCCAATCAATCTTAGGCTTCCTCAACCAACTTTAAAAGTATAGAATCCTTACCACTTGACTTACCAACTCTGATTCGCTAAAGGAATGACTTAAATCGATTGCTTCCGAAATCCCAAAGAGCCTAAGAGAATAATCGAATCCTAAATGGTTAGAACCTTGCAAAATAATGCCCAAAGGTTCGGCCTTTGTCCATAAGAAAACATCATAGAAACGAGAAAGAAAAGAAAGGAAAACGTCCATGAACACTTACCCTTTTTTATCCAAAATCGATAGAAGAAAACCAAGGAGAGTCTACCCTTGAATATTCGGCCAAAATGATACTAAAAGGAAGTAGAAGATTCGGCTATGGTGAAGTGAAAAAGAAAAGAAGAAATAGAATGGAAGTAGATGTTTTATCTTTGAACAAATGAAAAAGAAATGGTATTTGAGATGGAGAGATATTCGGCCAAGAGAGTGAAAAAGAAAATGTTTATGAACCAATGTCAAAAGAAAAGAAAAGAGAGATGAGGGAGAGAGAGGTTCGGCCAAACACTTAATTTGTCAAAGAAGAAAAGTGCTCAAAATTGCACCAAAAGATCAAAGTGCATTCGGCTAAAGAGAATAACTTTGAAGATGAAAGAAATAAAATACCAAATGGTGCACAAAAGAGAAGAATTGGTAAAGTTCAAAGGAGTTTCGATTTTGACACAAAACAAAAGTTGAATGTCTACCTAACTAGCCGAAAATGCCTACTAACCAAAGAGAAAATTGGCACTAACTAGCTACCAACCAACCAAAAATTCGGCCACCCCCTAGCCATACATACCGTCCACATACATGCACTAAAGCCTTGACAAAGTTTCCAAAACATTCTCCTAAAGCCAAGCCTTTTGTCCCCCTATCTTTCCAAAAGCTTAAGAATCTTATCCCAAATTTCATGCTTTCCTTAATCACATATTCAACTTACCAAAAGAAATAGTCCAACCTATCATAAATAAGTTTGACCGTCCATTAATGCAAGGATTCAAAAATAAACCTTCAAAATGCAAAACATGCTACTCGAACCTCTAACCTCAAGCCACCTTCCAAACTCCTTAACCAACTTTCCACTTACTCCTCTTATGCTTTAAATGAATACTTAAATTAACTTAAGTGCTAAGCTCACTTAATCCACTTCATTAAATAAGCCAAACTAAAATTTATTCTAGCTTCCTAATATTTCCAAGCCTTCACACAAATATACTAAACACACAAACAATACTACCCGAGCTAACACAAGTAACTAGATGACACACAAATTTTTCCTAAAGCCCATGGCCCAATCGGCCCAATCCTACTAGGCCCAAATTCGGGATGTTACACCAGTTTAGACCCTAGCCAGAACAGTGGTTTTGGGACCACAAATCCGAGTTAATAAAATATTTTAATATTATTTTCTGTGCCTTTGATATGTGATTAAGTATGTGCTTAATTTGATAAAAGGACTAAATCACATAAAAGGTAAAAGTGACCTTCTATTTGAATAACTGCTGAATTGTTAGTGTTCTTATTATGTGAAGTCCTTAAAGAGGTAATAACCCATTATTAAAGATAATGGATGGCTATGGACGGTTATGCCCTTAATGTATATTTGTTTCAAATATTAATTGAAAGGTTAATAAGGTAAATATATTAATAATATGTTATAACAAATAAAAACATCAAAAAATGGCCATTTTACTCATCTTCTTGACCGAAAATAAGACGAAGAAGAAAGGGTTTAGTTCTTTTGATTTTCGACACTTGCAAGCTTTGATTAAGGTAAGTTTTGACTTCAGTTTTTTGATAATTTCTACATTTTTGCAATCGTTGCTTCGTATACTATTAAAACCGTGTCTTAATTTTGAGAATTGATGATGTTTTTGAGATGAGCCTTTGATGAAATCATGTGTTTTATGATGTTTGATGTTGAATTATGAAAGATATATAATTGATTAACATGTTTTGCATTTGAAGTCTTGTTGATTTTGAGCATTTTAGACTTAATTGAGAAACTAGTGTTTTGAGGGACTAAATTGTGAAATAAATGAAATGTATGGATTGATATAAGCATAGTGTGTATTCGGCCAAGCATGGGTAAAAGCAAATTTGGTGTATTTTGTGATTTTGTGAAAAAGGGACTAAAATGTCTAAATGTGTAAATGTGAGGGCTAATTTATAAATTGCCCTAAATATGTGTATTTGGATTGAATTGAATGTTTTGGTGAATGAAAGGGTTACGTTTGAATATGTATAGATCAAGAACAAAAGAAAACGGACTTAGATCGTGGGAAATCGAAAGTAATCGAGTAGCTGTATCCGTTTTTATTAAATCGAACTCGAGGTAAGTCGATATACAAATAAATGTAGTTGAATTGAACTATTTGAGCATATATGATATTTGAATTGCTATGAATATCCATTGAGATGGAATGTATGTGAAATCAGAGTTTGCGAATAAGTCGACAAGCTGTTAAAGTCTGAGAAGTCACGTTTGAACCTAGGAATAGATAGGATAATATATGTCATGACATAGGTGCCCGTTATGTGATATCATGTAAGACCACGTCTGGGACGTTGGCATCGACATGAAATTTACGTGTAAGACCATGTCTGAGACACTGGCAATCATTTTGATTCGTGTAAGACCCTATCTGGGACAGTGGCATTGATATTTGGTTACATGTAAGACCACGTCTGGGACGTTGGCATTGTACAACTATTTCGAGCACTCCGAGTATCCTATTTGATTTCGAACGGTTCAATGGGTAAGTCTGAGAAACGATTGAATATGTGAATTGTACATTTGTTACAGGTACGTTGATATATGTATGCTTTGTATAAGCATGGAAGGTGAGTATGCATATACATTAATGCAAATGAACATTTGAGATATATGTATGTTTGAGAAATAAGCAAATAAGATATTTGAGCTGTGATGAATTGGTAAGAAATGGCAAACCAAATGAGCCAAAGAGTTTATTTATGTGTTTGAATTGAAGATATATTAATGAATTCAAATAGCTATGCTTATGAATGATTTATGTTAAATTTATTTGTATATGGCTTACTAAGCTTTGAAAAGCTTACTTTGTGTGTGTTTGTTCTATTTTATAGATCGTTAAAGCTACGAGAGGCTCAGGGACCGTCGAGGATTATCACCACACTATCTAACTCAACTTTGGTACTTTTAAATATGTATATAGCTAAATATGGCATGTATAGGCTACTCATTTTGGATAATGTTTGAAATATGTATCAATAGCCATGAGATGTGGCTAGATAAATGTTGGTAATATGTAAGAGTGAATATGGTATATGATGCATGTTTTGGTATGGCTTGATAGCAAATGAAATGATTATATGAAAGGTAAAATGTGGTTGTATCATGCTTGGATGTACATGTGTTTTACTTGCGCAAATTGGTATGCAAATTAACATGTTTAGAAATGAGATTGAATGTGAAGATTTGTTTATTATTAGACATGTCTTTGGTTGTCAATTGTGCATGAAATGAATTGGTATATTGCTTGTAGGGATGACCATTGTGTGAGTGGCAATTTGGCCTTGAAAATGGTCTATATTTGCCCACACGGTTGAGCACACGGGCGTGTGGCTCGACCGTGTCCCTCGTGGTTGAAATTTAAAACAAGTCAGGATTGACCACGGGCTGAACACACGGGCGTGTGACTGGCCGTGTGGTGAAGTAAGTAGAGACCATGGGTGAGGCACACGGGCGTGTCCATGGCCATGTGGACAATTCAGTATGTATGCCCTGTTTTGACATGGCTTATACACACGGGTGTGTTGAGGCCGTGGGAGGCACACGGCCTGCCCATACGGGCATGTGACCTTTGTAACTTAGAATTTTTTTTTAATTTTTGAGAAGTTTCATATGTGTTCGGTTTAGTCCCGATCCTATTCTAAAGCATGATTATGGTCTCGTTGACCTATAAAAGGGACACTTTGATTGCGTTTCATGAATTGTATTATTAAATGTCTGTGAAAGTTTCTGATTTATCTGGTAATGCCTCATAACCCTAATCCGACGACAGATATGGGTTAGGGGTGTTACATTTGATTGGTGTCAGAGCTACGGTTTAGCTGATTCCCGGACTAACGTAGCGTGTGAGATCTAGCTATACATGCCATATATCTGAATTGTGATAGTATGATGAATCCTGATGTGTAAAATGTGTTTTACGTATAGTAATGGATCTCGAAAGAGCCGTAGTTGACGATGTAGAAAGTAATGCGCCTGCTCCCACTCAAGGGACAACGCCATCTGATTCGAGACCGGCTATGAGCAGTCAAGAGGGAGAAGCTAAACAAGCTTTCTTCCAAATGATGAGTGAGTGGTTCACTCAATTTGTGAGAAATAATTCGGCTATTTCACAACCTCCGCCCCTATCTAATCTCCCTCAGACTCCAGTTGTACCTCTGGTAATAGGTATAAATCGTTGAATAAGCCTCCGATTGACAAAATTCGTAAGTATGGAGTTGAATAGTTCAGGGCCACCAGTGATGATGATGCTGAAAAGGCCGAGTTTTGATTAGAAAACACTATCCGAGTATTTGATGAGATGTCTTTGACTCCGGAAGAAAGTATTAAATGTGTTGTATCTTTGTTACGAGACGCGTCCTATCAGTGGTGGAAAACTTTGATTTATGTTGTTCCGAAAGAGCGGGTCACATGGGATTTCTTTCAGTTTAATTTTAGAAGAAATTTATCAATCAGAGATTCATTGATCAGAAACGAAAAGAATTTCTAAAATTGAAACAAGGTCGCATGTCTGTAACGGAATACGAACGAGAATTCGTGAGATTGAGTTATTATGCCCAGGAATGTGTATCGTTTGAAGCAATAATGTGGAATAGATTTGAAGATGGCCATAATGAAGATATCCTCTTGTTAGTTGGGATTTTGGAGATAAAACAGTTTGTTGTGCTTGTTGACCGAGCGTGCAAAGTTGAGGCACTCGGGAAAGATAAAAGAAAAGCTGAGTCTGAAGCTAGAGATGTGAGAAAGAGATTTCCAGGCAAATCATTTCAGTCTGCTTCAAAGAAATTCAGAGATGAACAAAGCCGTTCGAGAGTTAATGTGGGATATTCTAGTAGAGATCGAGCTAGATCACAACTAAGCTGTAAAGCTCCGACAACTTCAATGGCAAGTGTTGGAAATGTTCGATCCGAGCGACCTAAATGTAAACATTGCAGTAAAAGGCATCGGGAAATTGTAGATTGAATGGCCAAACTTGTTTTAGATGTGGATCATTAGACCATTTCATCCGTGATTGCCCAGAGTCTATTGAGCAAGAGGTTGTTCAGAATCCGAGGTCTGGTAATTTTCCAACGAGAGGTAGACCTTCCCAAAATGCAAGAAATGTCAATGCTAGTCAGAGGTCGACGAGGGATACTGTTGCGAGATCTGAAGCTAGAGCGCCTGCCAGAGCGTATGCTATCTGAGCTCGTGAGGAAGCTTAATCTCTGGATGTTATAACGGGTACATTTACTCTTTATGATACTTCTGTGATTGCATTGATAGACCCTGGTTCTACTCATTCGTGTATATGCATGAATTTGGTATCCAGTAAGACTTTGCCTGTGGAGTCTACTGAATTTGTTATAAAAGGATCGAACCCCTTAGGTAAAAGTGTCCTGGTTGACAAAGTATGCAAGAACTGCCCGTTAATGTTTTGAGATATCTATTTTACTACTGATTTGATGCTACTCCCTTTTGATGAATTTGATATAATTTTGGGTATGGACTGGTTGACATTGCATGATGCTGTGCTGAACTGCAAAAGAAAGATCATTGATTTGAAAGTTCAGAATGAAGAAATAGTTCAGATTGAGTCTAGTGAATTGAACGGATTGTCTGCTATGATATCTATGTTGAAAGCTCAGACTTATGTGAAAAAGGGTTACGAAGCTTATTTTGCTTACATAATTGATTCGAAAGTGTCTGAAAAGAAAGTTGAATCAGGGCCAGTTGTTTGTGAGTTTCTCACCTTGAGGTGCTCCTGTTCTGTTTGTAAAAAAGAAAGATGGTACGATGAGAATGTGTATTGATTATCGTCAGTTGAACAAGGTAACTATAAAGAATAAATATTCGTTGCCTAGGATTGATGATTTGTTTGACCAGCTAAAAGGAGCCACCATATTTTCAAAGATAGATCTGAGATCGGGATACTACCAGTTGAGAGTGAAAGATTCAGACATTCCGAAAACTGCTTTCAGAACGAGGTACGGGCATTATGAGTTTTTAGTGATGCCTTTTGGACTAAGGAATGCTCTTGCTGTCTTTATGGATCTGATGAACAAAATTTTCAGATCGTACCTTGATCGATTTGTGGTTGTATTCATTGACGACATTTTGATTTATTCACGGGATGAAACTGAACATGCTGAACATCTAAGAATTGTGTTGCAAACTCTATGAGAAAAGCTAGCATATATGAATTTTGGTTGCGTGAAGTCAGTTTTCAAGGACATGTTGTATCAGCCTCTCGAATACGAGTTGATCCGAGCAAGATTTCTGCTATTCTGGAATGGAAACCTCCAGAGAATGTATCTAAAGTTCGTAGCTTTCTGGGACTTTTTGGTTATAATCGTCGGTTTGTAAAAGGCTCCTCGATGATAGATACTCCGTTGACTAGATTACTTCTGAAAGATGTGAGATATGAATGGTCCGATAAATGTCAGAAAAGCTTTGATCAGTTGAAAACTCTATTGACTGAAGCTCCAGTTTTGGTACAACCAGAATCTGGTAAAGAATTTGTGATATACAGTGATGCTTCGTTGAATGGTCTGGGATGTGTACTGATGCAAGAAGGCAAAGTTATAGCTTATGCCTTGAGACAACTAAAGCCACATGAAAAAGAATTATCCGACACACGACCTTGAGCTAGCTGCGATTGTATTCACATTAAAGATTTGGCGTCATTATCTTTTTGGTGAGAAATGTCATGTGTTTGTAGATCATAAAAGTTTGAAGTATATGATGACTCAGAAAGATTTGAATCTACGATAGAGAAGATGGTTAGAGTTATTAAAAGATTACGAGCTTATGATAGATTATCACCTGGGTAAAGCAAATGTCGTTGTCGATGCACTGAGTCGGAAATCACTATTTGCATTACATGCAATGAATGCTCAATTAGATCTGTCTGATGATAGTTCAGGGATAGCTGAATTGGAAGCAAAGGCATTGTTCATACAACAAATAAATGAAGCTCAGAAAGTTGATAATGAAATATTAAAGAAACGAACTCAGTGTGGTATGAATTCTGATTTCAAAATTTGAGTGGATGATAATGATTGCTTGAGATTCCGAGACCAAATTTGTGTTTCGAGAAACTCAGAATTGATTCAGTTGATTTTGAATGAAGCTCATTACAACCATTTATCTATTCATCCGGGAAGTAAAAAGATGTATCAGGATTTGAAGCAACATTATTGGTGGTCTGGTATGAAACAAGTCATATCTGACTTTGTTTCAAAATGTTTAGTTTGCCAACAAGTAAAAGCCGAACATCAGGTTCCATTTGGTTTGTTACAACTGATTCAGATTCCTAAGTGAAAATGGGATAGAGTGACGATATATTTTGTTTCTGGGTTGCTTCTAACTCTGAAAAAGAAAGATACGATTTGGGTCGTAGTTGATCGGTTGACGAAACCTGCCCATTTTATTCCGGTACAATCTGATTTTTCACTTGATAGATTAGCTGAGCTTTATGTTTCTGAGATTGTGAGATTGCATGGGGTGCCACTATACATTGTATCAGACAGAGATCCGAGGTTTACATCAAGCTTCTGGAAGAAATTGCAAGAAGCTTGAGGCAGGAAATTTCATTTCAGTACCGCTTTTCATCCGCAAACGGATGGTCAGTCTAAATGGATTATCAAATTCTTGAGGATATGCTGAGATGTCGCAAACTTGAATTTAACGGTACGTGGGAATCGTACTTGCCATTGATTGAATTTGCATATAACAACAGTTTTTAGTCGAGTATTAAAATGGCACCTTATGAGGATTTGTACGGACACAAATGTCGAACACCTCTGTATTGGATTGACTCAGTGAAAATAAGATACACGGGGTCGATTTGATAAAAGACACTAAATAGAAAGTGAAAGTAATCCGTGATAGTCTGAAAATAGCTTCTGATCATCAGAAGTCCTATGCGGACTTGAAACAAAAAGAGATTGAATTTGAAATCGGTGACAAAGTGTTTTTGAAAGTGTCTCCATCGAAGAAAGTACTCCGATTTGGACGTAAAGGCAAATTGTGTCCAAGGTTCATCGAGCCATATGAAATTATCGAGCGTGTTGGACCAGTTGCGTATAGATTGTTGTTGCCACCTGAGCTAGAAAAGATCCATTATGTATTCCATGTTTCGATGCTCCGTAGATACCGATCCGATCCGTTACATGTGATTACTCCATCTGAAATTGAAATCCGATCAGATATGACTTATGAGGAAGAACCGATCCGTATCCTAGATCGTGAAGTGAAAGAATTGAGAAATAAGAAAATTTCGTTAGTGAAAGTATTGTGGCATCGACACGGAGTGGAAGAGGCTACGTGGGAGCCTAAAGATTCAATAAAACAGGAATATCCAAATCTGTTTAACGGTAAGATTTTCGAGGACGAAAATCCCTAAGGGGGAATAATTGTAACAGTCCGATTTAGACCCTAGTCGAAACAGTAGTTTCGGGACCACAAATCTGAGTCAGTTAATTATTTTAATATTATTTTCCGTGCCTTTGATATGTGACTAAGCTTGTGTTAAAGTTTCGTAAATTAATTTGTCTGTTTGTGTGTTTAATTTGATAAAAGGACTAAATCGCATAAAAGGTAAAAATGACCTTCTATTTGAATAAGTGTTGAATTGTTAATGTTCTTCTTATGTGAAGTCCTTAAAGAGGTAATAAGCCATTATTAAAGATAATGGATGGCTATGGACGGTTATGCCCTTAATGTATATTTGTTTCAAATATTAATTGAAAGGTTAATAAGGTAAATAGATTAATAATATGTTATAATAAATAAAACATCAAAAAATGGCCATTTTACTCATCTTCTTGATCGAAAATAAGAGGAAGAAGAAAGGGTTTAGTTCTTTTGATTTTCGGCACTTGCAAGCTTTGATTAAGGTAAGTTTTGACTTCGGTTTTTGATAATTTCTACGTTTTTGCAATCGTTGCTTCGTATACTATAAATCCCATGTCTCAATTTTGAGAATTGATGATGTTTTTGAGATGAGCCTTTGATGAACTCATGTGTTTTATGATGTTTGATGGTGCATTATGAAAGATATATAATTGATTAACATGTTTTGCATTTGAAGTCTTGTTGATTTCGAGAATTTTGGACTTAATTGAGAAAATAATATTTTGAGGGACTTAATTGAGAAAATAGTATTTTGAGGGACTAAATTGTGAAATAAATGAAATGTATGGATTGATATGAGCATAGTGTGTATTCAGCCAAGCATGGATAAAAGCAAATTTGGTGTATTTTGTGATTTTGTGAAAAAGGGACTAAAATGTCCAAATGTGTAAATGTGAGGGCTAATTTGTAAATTGCCCTAAATATGTATATTTGGATTGAATTGAATGTTTTGGTGAATGAAAGGCTTAAATTTGAATATGTATAGATCAAGAACCAATGAAAATAGACTTAGATCGCGGGAAATCGAAAGTAATCAAGTAGCCGTATCCGTTTCTATTAAATCGAACTCGAGGTAAGTTGATATACAAATAAATGTAGTTGAATTGAACTATTTTAGTATATATGATATTCGAATTGATGTGAATATCCATTGAGATGGAATGTATGTGAAATCCGAGTTTGCGAATAAGTCGACAAGCTGTTAAAGTCCGAGAAGTCCCGTTTGAACCTAGGAATAGATAGGATAATATATGTCATGTCATAGGTGTCTGTTATGTGATATCATGTAAGACACATCTGGGACGTTGGCATTGATTCGAGATTTCGTATAAGACCACGACTGGGATGTTGGCATCGACATGAAATTTACGTGTAAGACCATCTCTGGGACACTGGCATCATATTGATTCGTGTAAGACCTTGTCTGGGACAGTGGCATCGATATTTGGTTACATGTAAGACCACGTCTGGGACGTTGGCATTGTACAACCATTTTGAGCACTCTGAGTATCCCATTTGATTCCAAATGGTTCAACGGGCAAGTTCGAGAAATGATTGGATATGTGAATTGTACATTTGTTACAGGTACGTTGATATATGTATGCTTTGTATAAACATGAAAGGTGAGTATGCATATGCATTACTGCAAATGAACATTTGAGATATATGTATGTTTGAGAAATGAGAAAATAAGATATTTGAGGTGTGATAAATTGGTAAGCAATGGCAAACCAAGTGAGCCAAAGACTTTATTTATGTTTTTGAATTGAAGATATATTAATGAATTCAAATAGCTATGCTTATGAATGATTTATGTTAAATTTATTTGTATATGGCTTACTAAGCTTTGAAAAGCTTATTTTGTGTGTGTTTGTTTTGTTTTATAGATCGTTAAAGCTACAAGAGGCTCGGGACCGTCGAGGATTATCACCACACTATCAAACTCAACTTTGGTACTTTTGAATATATATATAGCTAAATATGACATGTATAGGCTAATCATTTTGGATAATGTTTGAAATATGTATAAATAGCCATACGATGTTGCTAGATAAATGTTGGTAATATGCAAGAGTGAATATGGTATATGATGCATGTTTCGGTATGCCTTGATAGCAAATGAAATGATTATATGAAAGGTAAAATGTGGTTGTATCATGCTTGGATGTACATGTGTTTTAGTTGTGAAAATTGGTATGCAAATTAACATGTTTGGAAATGAGATTGAATTTGAAGATTTGTTGATTATTGGACATGTCTTTGGTTGCATGAAATGAATTGGTATATTGCTTGTAGGGGTGACCTTTTTGTGGGTGGCAATTTGGCCTTGAAAATGGCCTATATTTGCCCACACGGTTGAGCACACGGGCGTGTGGCTCGACTGTGTCCCTCCTGATTGAAATTCGAAACAAGTCAGGATTGACCATGGGCTAGGCACATGGGTGTGTGACTGGCCGTGTGGTGAAGTCAGTAGCGACCACGGGTGAGGCATACGAGCGTGTCCATGGCTGTGTGGACAAGTCAATATGTATGCCCTGTTTTGACACAGCCTAGACACACGGGTATGTTGAGGCCGTGGGAGGCACACGGCCTGCCCACATGGGCTTGTAACCTCTGTAACTTAGAGTTTTTTTTTAAATTACCGAGAAATTTCATATGTGTTTGATTTAGTCCCTATCCTATTCTAAGGCATGATTAAGGTCTTGTTGACATATAAATGGAACACTTTGATTGCGTTTTATGAATTGTATTATGAAATGTCCGTGAAAGTTTTTTATTTATCTGGTAATGCTTCGTAACCCTAATCTGGCGATGGATATGGATTAGGGATGTTACACCTTTTACCACTCGAATTTGCCTCTCTATGTTCTCAAGTGACTACTTAAACTTACAACAAATCTTGTGGGGTCGGCTGTAAAAGGGGTTACAAAGAATTGGAAACAATATTGTGTAGGGTGGGCTAAAAGAAAAGAAAAGTTGTTGGAGTGTGGTAAACAAAATGGGTTGTGGATGAAACTTCTCAAGAATTTGGGAAAAATATTAACTTTCACAACTAACCACTCTTTTTTTTTTTATAATATCGGAATTCCCTTTTTTTTTACATATATATTCAGTACACTATTTGTATTTGCACTTTTTTATATGATTTTTTTCTGTTTTTTTAATTTTTTTATCAAAAACATACTTTGGGGATGCTCGAACGTCCGTACTCCTCGATTTTGATTAGCTCTGATACCAAATGATATGAACTCGTACTTGTTGATGGATTTGAGTCGTGAATGTTCCCGATCGTAAAATGGAGATGTATCATTCTACTTGGAGTTAAGGCTGAAATTGGCTAAGTATAAGTTTAAAACAAATGATTTCTAGTATTTTAAATATAGTAAAGGCTAAGGTTCGGCTAATAACAAAGATAGGGATATTTTGAAGTTGGAATTCGAATGGAATAGTTTAGGCTTAAGGTTGAAGAGTGAACAAATACTATAGGACAATATTGACCCGAAACTTATAACAACACTTAAGGTGGATAGAAAGATAGGTAAACCATGACCCACTATCTATATGGAGATAGGAACCAATCTGTATAAGGGTGAACACCACACATGTTAGAGTGATAAGTTCAAATGAATCAGATTGACGCCACAAGAATAACTTGATAAATCAATTGAGTCACAAAAGAACAAAAGGAGTTGAAAACTCACAATTGGTATAATGTTCATGAAAAGAGTCAAAAGTTGTAACCTTCAAATGTTTACAAAAACAACTATTTATAGGCTCTAAAATGCCTATTGAAATTTAGCATCTAATGGTGTTCATAGACACTATAATCAGGTTCACACTTGACATTCAGATGTTCACACATGAGGATTAATTACATTCATGAACTCTCTTTGTAACACCCCTTACCCATATTCTACTCCGGAACCAAGTACGACGCATTACCGGACTTAAGTTGCTTGAACAATATAACTTGAGCCATTAAATTTCTTTATCAACTTAGAACTTCTCATCCACATTCATATTATCCTTGTTATGGGCCTATGAGGGCCTAAACATGCATACGGAGGATTTCAGAATTTAACCGGAAACTTTTGCGCACTTAGAAAAATTTTACCTAACCAGAGCCATACACCCGTGTGAAATAGGACACGCCCGTGTGGGCAGCTCGTGTGGTCACACACGCCCATGTCCCCAGCTCGTGTAGAATTTATTTTTCATTTCGAACTACAGGAGTTTTCACATGACCGGACACACGCCCATGTGCTAGCCCGTGTGACGAATTCAATTCTCGCAAATTTGATGCAGGGGACACACGGCCTATCAACACCCCCATGGGGCTGATCGTGTGTCGCACACGGCCTAGACACATGCCCGTGTGTCTACATGTATGGACAATTAGAAGGCTATTTTCCAAGCCAATTGCCACCCTGAAACATAAACACACATTTACCAACACAAGCAACACATAACATGGCAATAATACACTATGAAGAACTACTAATCATCATTCATACGCTTCGTAATTTACTTCATCATTTGCATGAACTTTCACTTCATAAAACTCATCACCATTAAAATATGAAACTTGACAAATATCGGCCAATTCCTAATGGCCATTTACAAGATGAGTGTATGACATTAGTAGTCAACACTTTGGCTTTCAAATATGACATAACACAAAATGACCAAGTTTCTATACATGCCATACTCAAAATAAGTTAACTTTACTATACCAAAAGAATGATTGATAGTGTGATCTGAGCTCAGACGTTCTACGATCTCCGAGCTAGCTTGGCGATACTACAAGGAAGAGGTTAAAGAGAAGGGTAAGCATATAGCTTAGTAAGTTTGCATGAATTAATATAGCAACATAAGTACTCATGGTAAAATCCATTCATCTCATAGAACAATAGCAACACAAGTTATTAAGTGCTTAGGCATACTTACTCATACTCATTCTTACCATCACACCACACATTATGGTTTCATAACTTGTATTTTACTCAAGATACCTGTATCACTTAGTCACATTATTTAGGACTTACATTATCTTGAACATAAACTTAAATCATCATCATCCTTAACATAAATGGAACTCATTATCATCCTTGTATAATTTAGCTCTATATCATCTTTTGCATACTTAGCTCTTTTGCCCGTTGAACTACTCGGAACATTGGAGGATATTGAACCTCATCATACACGTATCTCATGCCAATGCCATATCCCAGATATGGTATTACGTGGGATCACCTCTTGATGCCGATGCCATATCCCGATATGGTCTTACACGAAATCTCATCTCACGATGTCGATGCCATGTCCCAGACGTGGTCTTCCACGAGATCGTACATAGATGTCGATGCCATGTCCCAGACATGGTCTTACACGAGACCTTCCTTTGGTGCCGATGCCATGTCCCAGACATGGTCTTATACGGGACCTTCCTTATTCAATGCCGATGCCATGTCCCAGACATGGTCTTATATGGGACCGTCCTTATCTCATGTCGTGACATAGGGATTCTCGTTATTCTGAAAATTCAACCGGGACTTCACTTAGCATAATCTTACCATTTTTCTGATTAAGTCTTCTTCAGTGAATTTAATGGAAATGATATGTATTTCTCAAAATAATAAGTAATTTAAACATAATAACATATGTAACATTAATTTCACACAAACTTACCTTGGTACTCAAAATGTGTGTGGATGTTTGATTTAGTCCAACACTTTGTCCTTGCCTCGGTTTCGGTCCGGGCTTCGTGTTTCTTGATCTATAATAACAATTTTACCTGTTTAATACTCACACTAAGTAAATTGACTCATAATTCATACTTTGGAAAAATTACGATTTTACCACTAAATTTTCACATAATTACACTTTTACCCCTATGCCTGTAAATTGATTTTCACTCAACTTTCTTGTATTTCAAGCCTAGCCGAATCATTTTATTAACTACAACAACCCCTAATTTCCACTATTTCACTCAAGTATGCCCAATTTAATAACTTTTGCAATTTGGTCATTTTATGCATTTTTCATGAAAATCACTTAGAAAAAGATGTTTATCATGCATCAAACTTTCATATTCTTCCATAAATCATCAAAATACATGCATGTCATACATGGGTAAATTTCTTAATATAAACCCTAGCTCAAAATATGGCTAGAAACATTTGAATCGAGCTACGAGGATTTTAAAAATACGAAGAACATTAAAAACGGGGCTAGGAGGTACTTACAATCAAGCTTGAAAGATGAAAAAAACCCTAGCTATGGTGAGCTTGAGAATTTCGGCTATGGCTTGAAGAAGATGGACACAATTTTGACTTATTTTCCCTTTTTAATTCATTAATTAACCAAATGACTAAAATGCCCTTAAGGCCCTTTCTTGAGATTTTTCCTTCCCATGTCCATTTTTTTGTCCATCTTAACATATAATGGTTTAATTGCTAAATAAGAACCTCTAATAATTTTTGTAATTCTATTTCATACGTAAATTTTCTAGAATCTCATATTTTCTAACCTTTGCAATTTAGTCCTAATGGACAACTTGATCACTAATTAACAAAATTTCTTTATGAAATTTTCACACAATCATGCAAGCACATCATAAGCCTCATAAAAATCATAAAACACATATTTCTACTTTGGATTTGTGGTCTCGTAACCACTATTCTGACTAGGCCCTAAATCAGGCTGTTACACCCTTAAATACATATAAATGGTTGTTCCCTCCCTTTTGATGGTTCACGGACGTTCATTCCTTGTATTGGCATGTATTTGGATGTTCATGCACCTCATTGAATGATATTCATTCATGAACTTTATCTTGAAGAGTCACATTCTTCCTCCCTTTGTTGTGCATGAATTCTTAGCATAGAAGAAAGCTTCAAGCGCCTTGTATGATCTCCAAAAGTCTCATTCATCTCCTTGGTTCGTTCATGCACTTGCATGGAACATGCATTCTCATAAATAGGCACTTTAATGGCATGTAGGTTCATGAACTAGTTACATGCATCTTGAAGATTCATCCTCCATGATGTGCATCCATGTTACCATTCATTGTGCCACATTAATTTCTAAATTCTTTCCCCTTAGACGTTCATGCATATAGCTCATACATGAACATAAACCAAATGGTCACATTAAGCTCCCATCTTGCCAAACGTCCATGAATACGAATGTTGCATTGAATTTGGTCAATAACAAATACATGCACCATTGAATCTGCCTCTTTGTATTTGAGTGATTAGCAGCCAATCTCAACAACCTGTAAAAACACATTTAAACTCGGCTTAAACACAATTTAATTTGTCTAAACTAAAGACAAGTATTAAAGATGTCTAAACTAGAACATATTTAAAACATATATTAAAGATGTCCTAAACTATGACATAATTAAAAACCCTCATTAAAGATGTTCAGATTATGGCATAATTAAATACTTAAACTAATTTTAACTAAATAACTAAAATGGATAAAAATACTTATTTTTTAACATCCAAATTAACAAACTGAAATTAAAAGCTTCATTTTGCACTTGGGCCCCTCGTGCTTGGGCCAATTTCGATGACGTCGCATTGTATCATGACATGATGTAGTCGGGATCGTATCAAAATTAGTTCATGGGCTAGCTAGATTAAGTTACAACGACTCCAAAAACATAGAAATCATTAAAAACGAGACAAAAATGAACTTACATGCATCAAGAATAGTTGACCAAATGTTAAGCTTCTCCAATACCTATTTTTGCCCTAAAAATCGGTTGAAGAAGATGAATGGAAAAGAAAATTTGTTTTGTTTTATTTAATTTAAGTTTTAATTACTAAATTACTTGATTGACCTTATTATGAAATCATTTAAAACATCCATTTGATGTCCATAAATGTCCACCCAATATATCAATGGTCTATTTACTACATAAGGACCTCCACTTTAAAGTTCTATAGCTATTAGACACCTTTATCTAATAGAACTCAAGTTTTACATTTTACGTGATTTAGAGCTCCTTCGATTTAGCCTTTAACGTCAGTGTGGTGCAGTTGGGGTAGGTAATTACTACCAATCTCACTAATATGCTGTTTGGCTTAGCATCACAGTTCAGTCAAAATTAATTTTAAACACACTGATCTGCTGAAAATTGGCTGGAGGTTTCAACAGCAATTAAACCCAGTTCAGCAGAAGGTATTTTTAACAGACAAAAATACCCTTACTTTTATTTATTATTTTACCATTTTATCCTTGAAAGTTAAACTAATTTCTTTCCCAACCTTATTTGTTTTCATATTTGGGAACAAAACAGTCGTTTCTCCCCTCTTTTTTTGCTTTGTTATTGGTTGTGGCTGTTACATTTTATCCTTATGTTAGCGTCTGCTTTTTGAAGGTATTTTTCATTAATTTCTTGTCATAGACTTCTACATAGAACATGCAAAATGCACTTACCAAATTCCTTTCATTTTCTTATATATTCCGTCGTCAAGATTGTTGTTGGTCCTGTAATAGTCATCGAGATTGTTGTTGGTCCTGCAGTAGTCAATCAATCTGTCTGGCAGATAAAATCAAATAGTTTGGAGGGGCCTTGTTCATAGGGTATGATTCTTACTAATTTCTTTTTGTATACCAAGTTTGCTTTTTAGAAAAAAAAGTTGTTTTGGTTGGTCTTTTTGCTTATATTTCTGACAAAATGCATAGGATTTTAAATTTGTTAATTCTAGATTCTCAAAGTGTATACACCACAGAATAAGATCTTAGTTTAGTTGAAATGGTTTGAGAGCTTTTATAGCTTTTTAAAATTGTTTGACCCTCATAGACATAAAAGCTTTTTAAGTTAGATCCTTAAATTAAAAGCCAGTTGCTTCCAGCTCTGTCAATGGTGGTTTACTTATAGTAATCAGTTTTATGTTGAGCCCGGTTTATTTTTGGATAGCAAGGATATTAATAATCTAATGGTTGGCTTTTCATGTAGAACCTTAGTGTAAAAAAGAAGTTTAGGGAGAACAAAAGTAAAAATTTTGCTTAAAAAAAGACTTAAATTAAGTACTTGACAAAACTGATATTGTTTTATTTCGTGCATAATCTTATTGTGTGTAGTGCTTAATCTGCCATAAATAATATAGTAGAGAAATATTAACATATTCATTTTCCTTTCCAATAATTCATTGCAACTCAACTACATCACTGAAACAATAAACTTTCTTGGAGTCCATTACAATTGGGGTATAAAAACAATTAGAAATTTTACTTTTTTATTTGCTTTAAATTTGATTCCTCATATGTGCTGCAATTTTTGCAGAACATACATATAGCATGAAATGCATATTATAAACAAACTTGGTTTTTGAAAATACATTTTATAAGCAAACTTGGGTGGTGTTTGTTGAACATTGAGAAGCTCTTTCTAATAGTTTAACATGGTGGCAAATCCTTGGGTGGAGGCAGAATTGATTGATCAGCTTCTTTTCCATCTTCAACCATAAATGCCATTTTCAATCCCCACCCAGTATGTAGCTCCTAATGACAATGCATAAACCAAACACCTAAACCAGCAAAATCCAATGAATTTTGAACATATATTACTTGAACTCGAGCAATTCAATAATGAAAACAAATTGAGTTCGTGATGGTACCTGGATTGTCTGCTCTAAACCGAATGGCGGTCCAACCTCCAGTCGGAACACCAACTGTGTTCCTTTCAACAGGATCGACCAAGTTGTACTTTACCGGATCTTTGACAGCATTAGTGGATTTGCCACCATGTTAAACTATTAGAAAGAGCTTCTCAATGTTCAACAAACTCCACCCAAGTTTGCTTATAAAATGTATTTTCAAAAACCAAGTTTGTTTATAATATGTATTTCATGCTATATGTATGTTTTGTAAAAATTGCAGCACATATGAGGAATCAAATTTAAAGAAAAGAAAAAAGTAAAATTTCTAATTGTTTTTATATCCCAATTGTAATGGACTCCAAGAAAGTTTATTGTTTCAGTGATGTAGTTGAGTTGTAATGAATTATTGGAAAGGAAAATAAATATGTTAATATTTCTCTACTATATTATTTATGGCAGATTAAGCACTACACACAATAAGATTATGCACGAAATAAAACAATATCAGTTTTATCAAGTACTTAATTTAAGTATTTTCCTGATAAAAGCCTGGTTTAAAAGGAAGTTTAACCTTTTACTTAAGAATCTATCAGCCTAGCAGGTTATATATACTGTAGCAAGCTTGACACTGTTAATACATAATACTTCGGCTTTCCCATCCCATTAGCCCCCTCTTTCATTGTTTTTTTTTTTCTTTTTAAAGTTTTTGCCTTTTAGGGTCTTTTTTCAAAAACCAGAGCAAGCTTCAGAGTCCAAGCAGGCCTTGGATTTCTGACCAGTAATGAAACAGGAAAGTGATCATGCATATCTAAGAATGATAAAACACGTAAATTTTTATAACGTCTTTAATAGTTTATTTAACAGTAACTTACAATTATGTATTTGATAAGACATATACTCTATTGTTGAGTTTTTTTATAACAGCTTTAATAATTATTTTTTTAGTGTTCATCTTATGGGTTCATCCTTTCATGATGTATTATTCTTATTTTTTATGAAACTATATTATTATATCTAATTATATATTTATGGTTTTATGTCGTTTGACATTTAAAATCAAAATAATAATAGATGGTAAAGACACAAAATTTTGTGGAGGGAGATAGTACTTTAGCAACAAAAGTTGTTTGGGCTGATGAGCTGACGTTGATATTTTGTGAACTTTGCATGAATGAAGTCAATGCTGGTAATAGACCGACAACTCATTTAAACTCAATAGGATGGAAAAATGTCATTGCTCTTTTCCAAGCAAAAACATAAAAAAATTATGGAAAACCTCAATTGAAAACTAAGTGGGATACATTAAAAAAGGAATGAAGGTTATGGAGGGAGTTGCTTATGTAATCTACAGGTATTGGATGGTGTCCATCTAAAAAGACGGTCGATGCTACCGAAGAATGGTGGGCTGAAAAAATACAGGTTAGTGTTAACTTTATCATTATTTTAATGCATAAAGTTTATTGAAATTAACAATTTACAATTATAAAAATCTTAGTATAACTTTTAACATTTAACATGTTATGCAGGAAAATCCTGGTTTTAAAGGATTTAAGAAGAAAGGAATTGAACCACGATTGAATGAGTTAATGTGCAAAATTTTTGGTGGCATTGTAGCCGCTGGAGAGAATGCATGGGCACCTTCGTTTGGTGTTCTTCCAAGTGGGGTTCCTATGGGAGATGATATGTAACAGTCCGGTTTAGATCGTAGTCAAAACAGTGGTTTTGGGACCACATATCCGAGTCAGTGAAATATTTTAATATTATTTTCTATGCCATTTAAATGTAATTAAGCATGTTTTAAAGTTCCGTAAGTTAATTTGTCTATTTGTATGCTTAATTTGAGAAAAGGGCTAAATTGCATTAAATGCAAAATGTGTAGGCTATTTGTTAAAGCACCTATTTGTGATGGATTTTAAATAAGGAGGCATTATGAGGCAATTATGCCAATATTTAGATAGTGGTTGTTTAAAAGTCATTAGTGACCTTATGTTTATATGTTACTAAATGTTTATTAAAAGGTTAATATTGTAAAATGTATATCAATATGTTACTTATAAAACAAGTGAAAAAGCTAGTGGATGTGTTCATCCATTCTAGCCGAAAATACCAAAGAAAAAGAAGAAATAAATTAAGCTAGGGCATTCAATCATTGTGAGTTTGATTAAGGTAAGTTTTGACTTCGGTTTTTGATAATTTTTTACATTTTTGCAATCATTGCTTTGTCTACAATCAAACCCATGTTGTAATTTGAAGAATTGATGATGTTTATGAGATGTGCCATTGATGAAATGGTGAGCTTTTTTATGAGTATTGGTGTTAAATGGAATATATGTGTTTAATGAACATGTTCTATTCTTGAATTTTTGGTGAATATAGCTAATTAGGGCTTAATTGAGGAAATAACATTTTGAGGGACTAGATTGCAAAATAAATGAAATGTTTGGACTTGTATGAGATACATGAGCATTCGGCTAAGCATGGGTATATGGTGATTTTGTATATTTGATGTTTTGAGAAATATTGACAAAATTGATAAAATGTGCAAATATGAGGGCCAAGTTGCAAATAGCCCTAAATGTATGTTTTTGGATTGAATTGAATAAGTTGATGATTGAAAGGGTTAAATTTGAAAATGTATAGATCAAGAACCGAAGAAAACAAACTTAGATCAGGGGAAGTCGAAAATCATTGAATAGCCGCACATTTCTATTAAACCGAACTCGAGGTAAGTCAATATACAAATAAATGTATTTGCATTGAATTATTTGAGCATATATGATATTTGAATTACTATGATTATCCATTGAGATGGTATGTACGTGAATGTCCGAGTTGGTTAATAATTCAACAAGCTTTTCAAATCCGAGAAGTCCCGTTTAAACCTAGGAATAGATAGTATAGTATATGTCATGACATAGGTGTCTGTTACGTGATATCATGTAAGACCACGTCTGGGATGATGGCATTGATTTGAGATTTCGTGTAAGACCACGTCCAGGATGTTGGCATCGAGATGAGATTTACGTGTAAGACCATGTCTGGGACATTGGCATCGTATTGATTCGTGTAAGACGCTATTTGGGATAGCGGCACAATATTTGGCTACATGTAGGACCACGTCTGGGATGTTGGCATTGTACGACTATTCTGAGTACTCTGAGTATCCTATTAGATTCTGAACGGTTCAACGGGCAAATTCGAGATACGAACGACTATGTAATTCGTATATCTATTTCAGGTACATTTGATATGTGCACTAAGTGTGTATAAAAGGTAAGTGCTTATATGTATTTAATAAGATAAATATGTGCAATGAAATGATGGAATGAGATGTGAAGATATTCTTAAATGAGCTATATGTTTATGTGATATTTGAATTGAGAAATGTGGTAAGATATGGCTAAGTAAATGAGCCAAATACTATATGTGATGTATATGCTATGAGAACCATTATTGTCATTGTATTAATATGACTATGTGCATTTTATGTTAAGTTTTTTTGTATATGGCTTACTAAGCTTTTGAAAGCTTACTCTCTGTGTGTGTTGCTCTGTTTTATAGATCGTCAAAGCTACTGAAGGCTCGAGGACCGTCGAGGATCGCCATCACACAACTCAAACTTATTTTGGTACCTTTGAAATATGTATAGCTAAATATGGTATGTATAGTGTAACACCCCCAGACCCGGCCTAAAAGTTAAGCCCAAGTACGGAATGTCACATTAAAAGCACACTTCAAAACGATTTTACCATTTAACAATTTAAGGCCCAAAAGCCCAAAACCCTTGTATCTTGTTAAGTTACGTTGAAAAGCCCATATTTTAGAAAACATTCATAGTTTAAGTCATTTTGAAAACCATGTTAACCTTAGAAATTTTATGAAATTTATTAAGCGGATAGTTGAAACAATAATAATAAGACCCAAAATCTAAAGTCAATTAGGAGTTACATGGCCTTATTGCAAACCAATGAAAGAAAAAAAAACAAAGTATTTTAAACAAATTCATTTGAACAAAATAAATCATTTGATCAGCTTGTAGCATGGCCATCTCCGAGTCCTCTCCCACGCCGAGCCGTCTATTCAGGATCACCTGAAACATTAAATAAAAGGGTGTGAGTTTCGAAACTCAGTGTGTACAACCCTTGGCAATCAAATCACATACAAATATTCACATTGGGCTTAAGCCCTATCAAAATCTGTGGTCTTGGGCTTTAGCCCACAATGACCTCATATCATATCATATCATATCGTATCATATACAAACAAGATAATGCAAAACCGTCCCCAAAAATCCGTCCGCTACACGCACCATTTCCCTTCCAACCATATCACACCTGTGGGGATTTCTAAATCAAACCACCCATCCTCTACACACCAAAGGTAGCCTGGTTGCGGTACTACCTAACGTTGCTGCAAAGCTACTAATCATATAATGGGCTTAAAGCCTCCGGTGGATCCATGGTCGTCAAGCGACTATGCGATCCTCAAATCTTCCTCCGTACCATAATTCCCACCCATATGCATCCTAAGCAGAATATCATATGAATGCATCATACACGAGAGTAATATCCACAAACTCATATTCGTCACATAGGGGTATTTTCGCAATTTCACTACCCAGGGGTATTTTCGTAATTCCACCCTACAGGGGTATTTTGGTAATTTGGCAAGATAGAGGTATCTTGGTAATTTTACAAAGCAGGGGTGTTTTGGTAATTTGTAAAATAGGGGTATTCTGGTACTTTTGCAAAACAGGGGTATTTTAGTAATTTTACAAATCTAAGGGTATTTTAGTAATTTTAGAAATCTAGGGGTACTTTAGTAATTTTAGAAATCTAAGGGTATTTGGTCCCTCTCAGGTTTTAGTTATGAACTTTGGCCCATCAACAAGTCATCGCTGCTAAAGTGAATAGACACTACGCATCAGGTAGGATTCCAGAGAAGAGGAGGTCGGCCACTAGGACCGCTTAAGTACCAAGCGCTCCCTAGATCCAATCCTAGACATGCGTATCTCCGTTGCCACACTCTATAACCCATCGACTGGTTCACGAACATGTTTAATTAGATTAAGTCTTATGAAATTTCAGAGTTGTTCAAACTAGGCCTAAAGTCTATTAACCCTAACATACTTGTCGACGTCCCCATAAAGTCCATCAAACCCAAATTACATCTTTACAGCCCATTAGGCCCAAATCACATCCTTATGGCCCGTTAGGCCCAAAACAATTACAGATCAAGCATTATGCTTGACAGACTCAATTCATACACCAAAGCAAACAACTCATTAAACCTAGCCTTAAGGCCCACCGGGCCCATTTAGCCACTTTCGGCTTTTCAGCATTACCGATATCGTTTGTGTAGTGTTTGTACATAGCTGGTATCCACGCGCGCTGTAAACCCCTTAGTCATGAATCTACAATCGACATTACTAACGATTAACCAAGGCTTTAACACATACTTATCAAAAACCGAAACCTCACCGTACCCTTATCGTGTACCTCACGTTCCAGTAGCCCTTCCTTTGTTACTATTTGCGATTATCCTCTAGATCTGCACTCTAACACCTCTATCGTCAGCACCAAGTGACCCATATTGTACATAAGTCACCCCTACGAGCCATATTAGATTCGGCCATTTACTAAACCATGATTGAGTCGAGAACACTTACCCCCATGTTAGCAATCCTTACCTACCACGCTTGCGATTGTTGAGCCTTACCCTTGTTAATACAGGTTAACGACTAGGATTGGGTTAGATAGCCCTTTGGCTTTTAACAAAACACCTAAAAAAATTCAACTAAGCACTTACCGAAATTCTTCGTTGATCCAGTGGCTTAAATCCGGCTTTTGAGACTAGTAAGGTGACAGGGACAATTCGGCAACACTAGGGAGAATAAGAAAAGAGGTGATACGGCTAAAACTAAGTGGTGAACCAAAAAGGGAATTTGAGAAGGGAGGGTATATAACACTTAAAGAGAAAAAGGGTGTTTGGGCATCTCACAAGTGAAGAAATTTGGCCAGAGGGAATACAAAATTTCGGCATTACTCTAGGAACTTAATTCGGAACCCATATATATACTAAAATAAATAAATAAATAAAATAAACCTACACTCCCTAGTCGACTCAAACTTATCACTGATTAAATTCCTTTACTTTCTCCAAATGTTATCTTCATCCCCATCCAAAAATTCCTTTATTTTGCCAAAAATACATTCAAATTGCTTTCCCCGAACAACAGCCATCCTTTGGTGCTTCGGTCCACTCCAAACATCTTCCCCACGCCAGCAACAAAATAGCAAGTTATTGCGCACAAGGCAACTCGAAACCAAGACCTCTAGGCACCATCACACGCTATCAGCCACTGCACCACAACTCTTCTTGTGATATATTCCATTCCCAACTTTTTTAAGGCCTATTTCCTAGCGACCGAATCATCCAAAGAAATCTAAAAATATTCCCCAACACCCAGCTTCGAACCTCCAACCTCTTCACTGTGATACACACCCCTTGCCACTGCCCCGCCCGCTTTATTTGAGTCATAATTCCTCCCAATTAATTATAAACCTTTCTGCCGCGCTACATGTTTACTTAAAAAAAAACCAACATGTAGCACATGCCGCGACTAGAACCCTGCTCCCCCTCCTGCTCCTAATGACTCTGTCACTGGGCCAGGCATCTTTTTGTGTCATGAATCAGACCCAACTAATTATACGGCCTAAACCCTGGCCTTCATATTAACATATGCGCAATAAATTTTTTTTTGCCAAGTCTAGGACTTCAACCTTTGACCCCTAGCTCGTTCAAAACGCCCCAGGCCACCAGAACACCTACTCCTTGTGCTATCTTCTAACCCAAAAATATTTTAAAAGCCTTCTGACTAACACCAACCACACTTAAGGGTAAAAACAAAATTTTGCTAAATCCCTAGATCGAGCCAGGACTTTTCCAACACTACCAAACCTTACTAAATCACCTAAAAATTAAACTAAACATACAATCATAATTTTTTAACACCCTTAATTCATTAACCCTTTTTTTTCCGATCGACAAAATCCATTCTCTCGACACACGAAACCCATTTATTCTAGGCCCAAATTCGGGGCATTACAATTCTACCCTCCTTAAAGAAATTTCGTCCTCGAAATTTCCAACTAACTACTAAACGCACTACTCAAGTCACACCACTATGCTTTCGCTGTGCACTCTGATTTAATAACATATAAACATTGCACGCATATAGTTTCTATACCCAAAACTATAGCATCCACACAAAACATACCCGACTTAATGGTGAGTGAACAATCTCGAGCCTTATGCTCCTCATACCCGCATCTTAAACACGTTCCTGACTTCCTCCAACATTCATCCAGATTACGCCTTCTGTAATATTCGCAAGCCAAAAAGTTGGGATGTACCTTAACATGCTTCACAGAACGAGACTGCAACCCTAGAAAACTGCGATCTCCTTTTTTCTTACTGTCCACGCACCTAACCCGAAGTGTTTCACTAATTTCTTTAACCTCCTCCAGTACCTCCCAAACTAGCTGAGTCAGCAAATCACCCCTAACACTTCCACGGCCTCAGCCACGACCTATTGTACCTCTTCTAGTGCTCATCATTGCATATTTCTGAATTAAAAATTTTATGAAATTAGTACATAGTTCCACTTGTTTAGGGCACATGTCTTATGCGAGTAACATTTTTTTAAAGTTTATTACGCGGTCGAGAATCCACTACAGGCTTAAGTTGCCCACGGGCTTCAGTCTCTAAAAGCCTATTTTAAGTATCCCAATATCTAAGTATAGTTCAGTAATGTCGTATAGAAAACTTACTTGGCTCGACGTCGAGGCTTGGTGAACCACACTTCAAGAATCCTATAAAAACTTTTTAAAACCCAAAATCTAAGGCCCATTTCACAGCCCAAGCTTTGCAACTGGGCTCTGATACCACTAAATGCAACACCCCCAGACCCGGCCCAGAAGTTAGGCCCAAGTTTGGAATGTCACATTAAAGGCACACTTCAAAACGATTTTACCAACAATTTAAGGCCCAAAAGCCCAAAACCCTTGTATCTTGTTCAGTTATGTTGAAAAGCCCATATTATAGAAAACATTCATAGGTTAAGTCATTTCGAAAACCATGTTAACCATAGAAATTTTATGAAATTTATTAAGCGGATAGTTGAAACAATATTAATAAAACCCAAAATCTAAAGTCAATTAGAAGTTACATGGACTTATTACAAACCAATGAAAGAAAAAAACAAAACAAAGTATTTAAAACAAATTCATTTGAACAAAATAAAACATTTGATCAGCTTGTAGTGTGGCCATCTCCGAGTCCTCTCCCACGTCGAGCCATCTATTCAGGATCACCTAAAACATTAAATAAAAGAGTGTGAGTTCCAAAACTCAGTGTGTACAACCCTTGGCAATCAAATCACTTACAAATATTCACATTGGGCCTAAGCCCTATCAAAATCAGTGGTCTTGGGCCTTAACCCACAATGACCTCATATCATATTGTATCATATACAACAAGATAATGCAAAACCCTCCCCAAAAATCCATCCGCTACACACACCATTTCTCTTCCAACCATATCACACCTGTGGGGATTTCTAAATCAACCCACCCATCCTCTACACTCCAAAGGTAGCCCGGTTACGATACTACCTAACATTGCAGCAAAGCTGCTAATCGAATAATGGGCTTAAAGCCTTCGGTCGATCCATGCTTGTCAAGTGACTATGCGATCCTCAAATCTTCCTCCGTACCATAATTCCCACCCATATGCATCCTAAGCAGAATATCATATGAATGCATCACACACAAGAGTAATATCCACAAACTCATATTCGTCACATAGGGGTATTTTCGTCATTTCACTACCCAGGGGCATTTTCATAATTTTACCCTACAGGGGTATTTTGGTAATTTGGCAAGATAGGGGTATCTTGGTAATTTTGTAAAACAGGGGTGTTTTGGTAATTTGCAAAATAGGGGTATTCTGGTACTTTTGCAAAATAGGGGTATTTTAGTAATTTTACAAATCTAAGGGTATTTTAGTAATTTTACAAATCTAGGGGTATTTTAGTAATTTTACAAATCTAGGGGTATTTGGTCCCTCTCGGGTTTTAGTTATGAACTTTGGCCTATCAACAAGTCATCGAGGCTAAAGTGAACAAACACTACGCACCAGGTAGGATTTCAGAAAAGAGGAGGTGGGCCACTAGGACCGCTTAAGTACCAAGCTCTCCCTAGATCCAATCCTAGACATGCGTATGTCCATCGCCACACTCTAACCCAGCGACTGGTTCACGGACATGTTTAATTAGATTAAGTCTTATGAAATTTCAGAGTTTTTCAAACTAGGCCTAAAGTCCATTAACCCTAACATACTTGTCTACGCCCCCATAAAGTCCATCAAACCCAAATTACATCTTTACGGCCCATTAGACCCAAATCACATCCTTTTGGCCCCGTTAGGCCCAAAACATTTCTAGATCAAGTATTATGCTTGACAGACTCAATTCATACACCAAACCAAACAACTCATCAAACCTAGCCTTAGGGCTTACCGGGCCCATTTAGCCACTTTCGGCTTTTCAGCATTACCGATATCGTTTGTGTAGTGTTTGTACACAGTTGGTATCCACGCATGCTGCAAACCCCTTAGTCACGAACCTACAATAGACATTACTAATGATTAACCAAGGCTTTAACACATACTTATCAAAAATTGAAACCTCACCGTACCTTTACCGTGTACCTCACGTTTTAATAGCCCTTCCTTTGCTACTATTTGCGATTATCCTCTAGATCTGCACTCAAACACCTATATCGTCAAAACCAAGTGACCCATATTGTACATAAGTCACCCCTACGAGCCACATTAGATTCGGCCATTTACTAAACCATGACTGAGTCGAGAACACTTACTCCCTTGTTAGCAATCCTTACCTTCCACGCTTGCGATTGCTGAGCCTTACCCTTGTTAATACAGGTTAACAACAAGGATTGGGTTAGATAGCCCTTCAGCTTTTAACAAAACACACTAAATAAATTCAACTAAGCACTTACCGAAATTCTCCTTTGATCCAGCGGCTTAAATTCGGCTTTTGAGACTAGTAAGGTGACAGGGACAATTCAGCAACACTAGGGAAAATAAGAAAAGAGGTGATACAGCTAGAACCAAGTGGTGAATCAAAAAGGGAATTTGAGAAGGGAGATTATAGAGGATTCGACTTCTAAACACTTAGAGAGAAAAAGGGTGTTTGGGCAGCTCACAAGTGAAGAAATTTGGCCAGAGGGAAAACAAAATTTCGGCATTACTCTAGGAACTTAATTCAACACCCATATATATACTAAAATAAATAAATAAATAAATAAAATAAACCTACACTTCCTAGTCTACTCAAACTTATCACCAATTAAATTCCTTTATTTTCACCAAATTTTATCTTCATCCCCATCCAAAAATTCCTTTATTTTGCCAAAAATCCAATTTGAATTACATTCAAATTGCTTTTTTCGAATAGCAGCCATCCTTTGGTGTTTCGGTCCACTTCAAACACCTTCCCCACGCCAGTGGCAAAATAGCAGGTTATTGCGCACAAGGCAACTCAAAACCAAGACCTCTAGGCACCACCACCCGCTACCAGCCACTGCACCACAACTCTTCTTATGATATATTCCATTCCCAACTTCTTTTAAGGCCTAATTCCCAGTGTCTGAATCATCCAAAGAAATCTAAAAATAATCGCCAACATCCAGCTTCGAACCTCCAACCTCTTCACTATGATACACGCCCCTTGCCACTACACTGCCCGCTTTATTTGAGTCATAATTCCTCCCCAAATAATTATAAACCTTTCTGCCGCGCTCCAGCTTCACTTAAAAAAACCAACATTTAGCGCACACTGCAACTAAAACCCTGCTCCCTGATCGCTGGAATCAGAGTCTTAAAATTTATAAAGAGAATGATCGAACCTACAAACTAACTTTGACAATGATTAAAGTCAAGTGTACCTATCAAACAGTAGTATAGCTTAGGCAAGACCTGATTGTCGAACCCAAAGGAACTAAAAGTACTAATACTAGCCTTCTTTTTATTATCTAGCTAAAATAAGTGAAGTTGCTTAGATCTAACTACTACTAAGCTAAAGACGTAAAGACAAAAAGAATGAATTAGGAAATAACTTGAGGGAAGACTCAGTTGATTTAAGACGATACCCTCAGGAAGAATCCACCTAGACTCCACTTGTTATTTAACCCTGAACCATATGATTTATTCACTTGACTTGATCCGTAGGATTCCCAAATTTATATTAAACCCTCTCTCGAGGCAAATAACGTCTAACCCTAGGTTAATTAACGAAAATCTCTTTCTCACTTAATAACCCCCTAGAATAGCAGTAAATCGATCTATGGACTCCCATATTTGGTTTCACCCTAATCCAGCAAAATCTCATCACCCTATCTATAGGCGTGTGAATGACTCCACTTTAATTATGCTAGATCTATTCTTAAGCAGGGACTTTTTCTCCTCCACCTAAGAACATCTGACTTGATCAATATCCCGGAAATATCAACACAAGAATTAAGCACACATAATGAAGAACAAATCAAGTATTTATCTTATAGTTCAGAAAACAATAACAAGATTCATCTAGGTTTCATCCCCTTCAGGTATCTAAAGGGTTTAGTTCATAATAAATAAAGAAAACATCTCAGAAGAAAAGATAAAACAAAACATAAGAAATCCCTAAAACTCCCTGAAGAAATTGAAGGAGAGATTCACCGTTTTGAGTAGAATTCTGGCTTTCTAGAGATGGATCAACTGGCTATCTTCGACTGATTCCCACAACTTTGATCTTTTCGACTTGGCTCCTTGGCCTAGCTAACCGCCCCTCTTTCAGGTAACACTTATGGAATGTGTTTCGTTGTCCCAAAGTATCCAAATCCGAATGAAATTACTCTTTGCCACGATAGGGACACGGCCATGTCACACGCCCGTGTGACTAGTCTTCAAGCCGTGTTCAGACTTCTTTAATGAGGCACGGCCGTGTGACTCGGGGGTAAGGCCATGTTCTAGATGATCAACGAGGCACAGCCGTGTGGGCTTAAGTCCAGGCCGTGTAGATTTCATGATATGGCCCATTTACTCCATTTTAGGCCCGTTTTATGTTCTTTTCATCCTCGGGTGCTTTCCTGGGTATAAGACATGAAAAGAAAGGATTAAGAGCACATTTTTACATAAAGCGAGGCTTAAATCAACCAAAAGCATATAAATGTGGGATTAAAATATGTTACTTTTACTGTTTATGAAATACCTCCATACTTAAGCTTTTGCTTGTCCTCAAGCAAAATTCTCAACTTACAATTAAGACAAACTTTTCATGATTCATAATTTCTATCAATAATGTCTCATCATAATTCATAGATAATTTATACATGGATGATCTAACTTGAAGAGTCCTAAAGATTCAAACAGTCAAAGTCATACATTTGTAGCATAAAAACGTAGGTGTCTCCCCTTATCTAAATAATTACCTTTGATTCAAAATTGACAAGGATTGAAATCCTCACTAAAGATTCACTCAAATCACTCGAGGTGCTTAAGGTTCAAAATTAAGCTCTCATAAGTCGAACCTGAAAAGTTAATCCCATAGGCTTGCCTGAAAATCAAATCTCCACCACTGTAATATGAGATGATACACAAATCAAAAGGTCTTTAACAGGGTTGTAACGGGGCTAGGGTTTAAGGTGTGGATAAAGGCTGAATTAGAAGGTTAGAATCGAGATTGAATTGACAAGTTACCTAACTTAGAAAATACTGAGATAATATTTACATTAAATGAAAAGTAATAATCCTGCTAACACGAGCTTTTCTTTCGAAAAATAGACTTTAACTGTATACGCTCACCACTAACACTGAGTATACTTGTAATTTAAATTTTTTTTTTTAAGAACAAATCAAATAATAAAAGATGAATTCAACTACTGAAATAGTATAATTAGATAACTAATAAAATTATATCTCGATATAAAGGTAGTCAAAAGGAATGGTGATAATAAATACAAAGGGGTTTTGGGTTAATATTAGCTGGTGAGGCAATAAAAAGGGTTGTTAGGATCAATGGGGTTCACTAAGGGTTAAATGTTGATGAAATGCATTAGTGATTGATATATGGTCTTTGATTTGGTATGGCTTGATAGTTAATGAAATGGCCGAGACTTTGGTAAGCATATGAAAGCATTAAGAGTATGTATGTTTGAGCAAAGGAATGTTTATATGAAAGGTAAGTGTTGATGAATCATGTTTGAATGTATATGTGTTTTAGTTGTGTAAATTGGCATGAATAAAAATGAGATTGAATGTGAGATCTTGTTAATTTTTTTTGCCATGTTCAGGATAGAAAGTGTGCATGAAATGATTTGGTGATTTGCTTGTAGGGTTGACCCTTGTGTGAGTTCCATTTGGCCGTGCAAGTGGCCTGTTTTGCTTACACGACCATGGTACACGGGCGTGCCTGGTAGCCGTGTGGTTAAGTCAGTAGCTAGTCTAATGCTACACAGCCATGGCACACGGGCGTGCCTGGTGGCCGTGTGGTTAAGTCAGTAGCTAGTCTAATGCTACACGGCCATGGCACACGGGCGTGCCTTGCGGCCGTGTGGATAAGTCAGTATACATGCTCTAATTTGGCACGGCCAGGACACATGGGTGTGTCTAGTAGCCGTTGGTTTCGAAATGTTTAGTCTATCAACAAGTTAAAGCTGAACATTAGGTTCCATCTTGTTTATTACAACCAATTCTGATTCCCGAGTGGAAGTGGGATAGGGTGACAATGGATTTTGTTTCAGGATTGCCTCTGACTCCGAAAAAGAAAGATGCGATTTGGGTTGTAGTTGATCGATTGACGAAATCCACCCATTTTATTCCAGTGAAATCTGATTATTCACTTGATAAGTTAGCTGAGCTTTACGTTTCTGATATTGTGAGATTGCACGGAGAACCATTGTCTATTGTGTCTAACAGAGATCCGAGGTTCACAACATGATTCTGGAAGAAACTGCAAGAAGCTTTAGGCACGAAATTGCATTTCAGTACCACTTTTCATCCATAAACAGATGGTCATTCTGAATGGATTATTCAGATTCTTGAGGATATGTTGAGATGTTGAATTCTTAAGTTTAATGGTACCTGGGAACAATACTTGCCACTGATTGAATTTGAGTATAATAATAGTTTTCAGTCAAGTATCAAAATGGCACCATATGAAGCTTTGTACGGACGTAAATGTCGAACACCTTTGTACTGGACTAAGCTCAGTGAAAATAAGTTACACGGGGTCGATTAGATAAAAGACACTGAATAGAAAATGAAAGTAATCCATGACAGTCTGAAGGCAGCATCTGATCGTCAGAAGTCTTATGCACACATGAAAAGAAAAGATATTGAATTTGAAATCGGTGACAAAGTTTTCATAAAAGTGTCTCCATGGAAGAAAGTACTCCGATTTGGATGCAAAGGCAAATTGAGTCCGAGGTTCATCGGGCCGTATGAAGTCATTGAGTGTGTTGGGCCAGTTGCGTACAGATTGTTGTTGCCCTCTGAACTAGAAAAGATTCATAATGCATTCCGTGTTTCGATGCTCCGTAGATATCGATCTGATTCGTCATGTAACACCCCAAACCCGGCCCAAACACCACGATCGGATCTGGCATGTCACTTGGAAAAGATCTAAACAACTTCGCGACTTCTAGAAAATTTTCAAGTTCTTTTGTTTAAAAACTCCAAGTTTATTAGTTTGTTGAAAATTTAATACTTATTTAAGAAAACCTTTATTTAGCCCATTATTTGAGATTAGGTGACGTTAGAAGCACATGTTTGTTACCTTAGGCTAATCCCAAACGTTTGTCGAGAAAGTTCGTTTATAGAATCGTTACTAAGTTGTGAGAAATCCTTTTTTTGTACTTTTGCAAAACATCTTGTCGATTATTGTATAGTCAAAACGCCAAAAGTTTAAACCAAATTTAAACGAAAACGTTAGTGGCCTTATTACAATGAAAATCAAAATTAGTCATTACTAAAAAGAAAATTAAGTCCTTTACTAAAACCGAATGGAACCTATGCATGGCCACCTTGCGCCCCTCTGCTGCCCGGTCCGTTGCACTACGTGCTACCTGGAAAGATGTTAAATCAACAGGGTGAGTCGCAAGACACAATGTGCAACACTCAAGCACCAACAAATCGGGCTTTAGCCGTACAGAACAGAGTATCAGCATGTTGCATGTACAGAAAATAATGCAAAACCCATCCCAACCTAGATTTCCATCCGCTACACACCTCCCGTACCTACCAATCTCCATTGGGGATTTCTACAATCAACCCTCACCGCTACACACCATGGATGGCAGTCATGCTGCTCATCGTCAAAATCGTGACAGAGTCACCAGAACAGATCGTGGCAAAGCCACTACAACATATCATGGCAGAGCCACTACAACAGATCATGGTAGAGCCACTACAACAGATCATTGCAGAGCCACTACATCACTTCCCCTTTCATCACATATTCCCAAATCCCATGCACATAGAATACAAATGTATAGATGCAACAGATTTCAACAACCATATACGGATTACTCATAGCATGGATCGATATAATATACCATAACCACTTTACTTTATCAGAACAGAAATCACTGACCTGATGTTTTCGCACACACCAGCCATACCGAGATTTCGGCATTTAACAGAATATACATAAACACATACGTATTAACGGTACGATATAAAACAGAACCATATCAATGATGTGAGAGGCTACACACATGATAACACATAATATCACACCCTCTATGTCGACATTATTGCTAATCAACACTACCGCTATTTGCCTACGATCTTGCTCAGAAGGTGGCCCACACCTAGGTGGCCAATCACAAACAGCAGACACAGTCCTCTTCTTGAATTTAGGGGTCGAACCCGAAGGTTTACTTCCCTTACCAAACTGCGAATTGCTTGCATCCATCAAAAGCGTCGGTCAATAAATCACAACGAGAGATATGATTTGAATGTCCACCCAACTCGGTTAAGATAACAGTTGAGAAAATGAATCGATTAACAAACCACTAAAAGAAATCTTCTTACCTAACTCGATTGGATCCCGGAGTTTACAGTCTTGGCTAAAATGTGGATTGAACCCCTACACCACAACCAAATGAGATTCAGCTAATGGAGAATGGATTAAAAAGAAGTGGCCTTTTGGCCAAACAGGGGACATAAGTCCGCCCTCCACTAAACGGCCACACAAAAACTCTATCTCCTTACCTTCAGTTTCCTTCAAGATTCGGCACAAGCAGACACCACAGAGGGGGATTCGGCTTCAACCTTGAGATGATGATTCGACTAAGGTGAAACTTTGGGGAATGAGGCTGAACTTTGGAGGTTTCGGCTATGTGAGGATATAAGAGTGTGGTTTCGGCTTTTGTGAAAAGAAAAGAGAAGGACAATCGCAATTCAATGTAGAAGATACGGTTAGAGAGGGTTTCAAGAAAGAAAATGAAAACTTAAGTAAAAAGGGAGGAAGATGTGATATTTTCGGCTTTTGAAAGTGAGAAGAAAGGATGAACAAAAGTGACCCTAATGGTCTTCTAGGTTTCAGCTATGAGTCAAAAGGGAGAAAATAGTTGAAATGCTAAGATGATTTTTGGCACAAGAGAGGATGAGAGCAAAATTAAAACAAAGTGTGAAGCACACACCAAATGCCAAAAAAAAAAATAACCACTATACACTAGCACCCTGAGCACCAAATTTCGGCACCCTCACCTAATACCCAAAACCGAATGCTCCCCTCCTCTCAACCCCTCAAAAATTCGGCTAACACTCACCTAGCCATCACCCCCCACGATTTTCTCCTTCACTCCCTCTACATCACCCATTCAAATGAGTTTAATAATTCAAACTCCACAAATAGCTCTCCACCATTTGTTTGAATACTCTGACCAAGTCCTACCTCTCTCCTCCAGAGTTTGATTGTCATCCAATCACCTCCCTTGCCTGAGCCGAAAATAATACTCCCTTGTTGCTAGAGTGATTCAAACCTCCACTCTCCCCACTCCTTGTGACGCCATCACCCTACATGCTGAGTGGCGTCACCTTGCCACTCTTCCACTGCACCTTTTTGTGTCACCAGAAGCGAACTAAAAACCCTTAAGTCCTTCCCTTATTCGGCTATCCCCTCTTAGGTGCCCAAAATTAAAATTTACCAAGGCCTCGGCTTAACCCCAAGACTTCTCGAGACCCCCAAACACAACCAAACAACAAGCAAAACAGTTCGACATGCAAAAAACATAAAAACACAAAGCCCCTAATTCCCCAATGTTACAGTTCTACCCCCTTAAAATAATTTTGGCGTCGAAATTACCTGATCAAAGGAGATGGGGATACTGCTGCCGTATAACATCCTCCGGTTCCCACGTCTCTTCCTCTGAACCATGATTTCGCCACAGAACCTTTACCAAAGGAACTGATTTCCTACGCAACACTTTGACGTCCCTATCCAAGATCTGCACTGGTTCCTCCTCAAAAGATAAGTCTGGACTTACCTCAATTTCTTCTACTGGCACAACATGCGACGGATCCGAACGATAACGTCTAAGCATAGATACGTGAAATACGTCATGGATCTGACTCAGCTCTAAAGGCAACTCGAGCTAATAGGCTACAGAACCCACACGTTTCCACACTCGATAAGGCCCAAAAAACCTAGGGCTCAGCTTGCCCTTCCAACCAAATCTTAGCACTTTCTTCCACGGTGACACCTTTAAGAAAACTTTGTCTCCTACTGCAAATTCTATATCTTTCCGCTTCAAATCAGCATAGGACTTGTGCCTGTCCAAAGCTTCCTTCAATCGAGCTCGAATCAACTTGACCTTGTCCTTCGCTTCAGCCACCAACTCTGGACCCATCAACTGACGTTCTCTCAACTCTGTCCAACATGTAGGTGTACGACATTTTCCACCATACAATGCTTCATATGGCGCCATCTGAATACTCGACTGATAGCTGTTATTATACGCGAACTCCGCCAACGGTAGAAATTCCTCCTAACTACCCCTGAAATCTAAGACACAACCCCTCAACATGTCCTCCAAAATCTGAATTACCCTCTCCGACTGTCCATCAGATTGTGGATGATACGCCGTACTAAAATCCAACTTCGTACCCAAAGCTTGATGCAACGCCTTCCAGAACCTTGGCATGAATCTAGGGTTCCTGTCTGAAATAATCGACACTGGTACCCCATGCAACCTTACAATCTCTGCTATGTATAACTTAGCCAACTTTTGCAGAGAGTAATAGAACCGAACCGGTACAAAATGAGCAGACTTCGTTAAACGGTCGACTATCACCCAAACAGAATCCTTCCTAGTAGGCGTAAGAGGTAACCCACTAACGAAATCCATCGTGATCCTTTCCTACTTCCACTACGGAATCTTTACCGGTTGTAACAATCCTGAAGGCAACTGATGTTCTGCCTTTACCTGCTGGCACGTCAAACACTTGCTCACAAACTCAGTTACCTCTCACTTTAAACCCAGCCACCAAAACTGTTCCCGTAAATCCCGGTACATCTTGCTACCTCCAGGATGCATAGCGTATGGACTGCTGTGCGCTTCCTGAAGTATCATCTGCCTCAACTCCACATCTTTCGGCATACAGACCTTCCCGTGGAAACACAAAACTCCATCGTTGTTCACACTGTAATCCTCTAAGCCACCATCTTGTACCTGTAGAAGTCGAGCGCTCAGAACATCATCTACCAACTGCTTCTCTT
Source organism: Gossypium australe (assembly GCA_005393395.2). NCBI lineage: Eukaryota > Viridiplantae > Streptophyta > Magnoliopsida > Malvales > Malvaceae > Gossypium > Gossypium australe. The sequence goes on from CM016615.1 coordinate 58,060,689, forward strand.
TAACCTGATTCACCCATGTCGGCTTTACTTGCAGTTCTGCTAATAAACTTCCGTCATCATACAAACTAAGGTGGGCAAAAATTGCTCTTAAGTCCGATATTACTTTACGGCTCAACGCGTCTGCCACCACGTTAGCCTTACCCGGATGGTACTCAATCGAGCAATCGTAATCCTTCAACAACTCGATCCACCTCCTCTGCCTTAGGTTTAACTCCTTCTGGGTGAGGAGGTATTTCAGACTCTTATGATCTGTGTAAACTATAGACTTCTCTCCATACAGGTAATGTCTCCAGATCTTCAGGGCAAAAACCACTGCAGCTAACTCCAAATCATGCGTCGGATTATTCACTTCGTGCATACACCCTAGCCCAGTATGCGACGCATCACAATAAACAGTAAACCCCTTCCCTGCCTCCGGTTGAAGCAAGACCGAAGCTTCTGTCAGAATTCTCTTTAACTTCTCAAAACTTTCTTGTTGTTTGCCAGACCACACAAACGGAACCCCCTTCCTTAACAACTTGGTTAACGGTGCCGCAATCAAAGAGAACCCTTCCACAAACCTTCTATAATACCCCGCTAGACCAAGAAAACTCTGAATCTCTGCCACAGACTTAGGTGGTTTCCAATTCAACACAGCTTCAACCTTCCGAGGGTCCACCTTGATCCCCTCAGCTGACACTACATGACCCAAGAAAGTAACCTCCCTTAGCCAGAACTCGCACTTACTAAACTTAGCGAACAACTGCTTCTCCCTCAAAATTTACAGAACCACCCGAAGATGTGAACCATGCTCCACTTTGAACTTTGAGTACACCAGAATACCGTCAATAAACACCATAACGAACCGGTCCAGATATGATTGAAAAACCCGATTCATCATATCCATAAACGCTGCTGGCACGTTGGTCAAACCAAACGGCATCACCAAAAATTCGTAGTGACCGTAACAACTACGAAATGCCGTCTTATGAATGTTCGCCTCCTTGACCTTAAGCTGGTGATACCCCGACCTCAAGTCGATCTTGGAGAAAACCGAAGCCCCTCTGAGCTGATCAAACAGGTCGTCTATCCTTGGCAGCGGGTACTTGTTCTTGATTGTCAGCTTATTCAACTGACAATAATCAATACACATCCGCATTGATCCATCCTTCTTCTTTACGAAAAGCACAGGTGCTCCCCAAGGCGAAACACTTGGCCAGATAAAACCTCGGTCCAACAACTCCTGAATCTACGCTTTCAGCTCCACTAACTTCTTCGGCGCCATTCTATACAGAGCAATAGATGCTGGCATTGTTCCCTGTAGAAGGTCAATACCAAACTCCACCTCGCGATCTGGAGGCAATCCCGGAAGCTCTTCTAGAAACACATCAGTAAATTCTTTCACCGTTCGAACATCCCCCACAACTGATTCCTTAGCCTCCAAAGCACACACATGAACCATGGATGCATTACATCCCTTTCTCACCATTCTCTCAACCTTGAACACTGATACCACATTGGATAGGTAGTCCCTTCTCTCGCCTAACACCACCACCTCTAAACCCTCTACGGTTCTCAACACCATACGCTTGGCTACACAGTCCAGATTTGCTTGATACTTCACTAATAAATCCATTCCTAAGATCAAAACGAACTCCCCAAACGGCAGTTCCATCAAATCAGTCCAAAAAACTACCTCTTGAACTTCCAGGGGTACATCCTTATACAGTTTATCCTAGAGGGCTCACTACAGTCATCTCCCTAGAAGAAGTTTCATAGTCTAAGTTCAAAGTCCCAACTATAGCACTAGCGACATAAGAGTGCGTCGAACAATATCAATCAAGGCAGTATAAGGCAAACCATAAATTAGGAACGTACCGGTTATGACGTCCGGTGCGTCGCCCTCCTCTTGTCGCCTAGCTGCATAGACCAATCCAGGCTGTCTTACATCAGTGGTACTAGCACCCCTACCAGGTGCTCCACGGCCCCGACCGAAACCATTACCTCCTCTGGCTGGGCCACGACCCCTCCGCAATGGCTGACCACCTCTCATGACCTGATCATAACCTCGCCCAGCTGGCTGCTCTAATCCACCTATGGGCAGTCTTTAATCATATGATCCGTAGAACCGCACGTAAAACATCCTCCAGTTCTCCTCCTGCATTCCCCAAAATGTACCTTCCCACACAAAGCACATGATCGATACTGACCCCCTGCAACAGCTGTCAGAGCACGAGCTGGCCCACTAGACCTCAGCCTCTTTTGAAAATCCCCAGATGAACTTGATGACCCAAAACTTCTCTTATTTCTACCCCGATCCTTATCCCTATCCTGTCTTTTGGTCCACTTCACCTCCTCCGCGATCTTGACTTTCTCAACCAGAACCGCAAAGTCCTTCTCCCGCTCGGCGCTATCAACACCCTTAACTCATTCCGCAGCCCATCCTCGAACCGTACGCAACGTTCATAATTAGTCGCTACCATTCCTCAAGCGTAACAGCTCAAGTGCAGAAACTTCGCCTCATATTCGGGCACAGTTTTGCTCCCTTGAACCAGATTCAAAAATGCCTTCCTCTAGGCATCCACATAGCTGGCCCCGACGTACTTTCCCTGAAATGACACCTTAAAGAAGTCCCAGTCGATCCGATCTACTGGACTACCCTCTTTCACCGTGAGCCAGCACTGATAGGCCTCATCTCAGAGAAGAGACACCACCCTTTTCAACTTCTCCTCTGCCGTGAAGTCGAGATCATCCATTATGCGCTCACTTACTTTTAACCAATACTCAGCTGTATTAGGAGCTACACCAGAAACGCCCCTGAACATTTCCGCTCCGTTGGCCCGAAATCGTTCAGACACCGATTTCTGAGCCCCAGCACCCAAACCTACTCCACCAACTCTCTCCAAAACCAGTAGCATTGCTTGAGACACCGCATCGTCTCCACCCGCTTGGTCCTGAAACTCTTCTTCCACAGCCGGCGGTGGCGGCACCTCATTTTCTGATGCATGACCAGACCCTACCGGTTCTGATACAATAATTCTACCCCTTCCACGACCACGTACATTACGTCCACATCCTCTACTACTCATCTCTATCGTATCATCTTAATCTGATTTAGGAATTTTATGCGTTAGCAATTCTTTTCACTTGTTTATTAAAGAGAAATTTTATGGAATATAATTACGAGTAGTTTCCACGATTCACACACAAAACCTAAAAGTTTCCATTTCTAAAGTATAGTTCCTTAGTTCTAACATCCATGATAATATATCCACATGGCACATGCAATTCAAACTTAAACAGAACTTACCTGGCGGACTTGGGCCAGAGACGCAGGAGCCATGCAGAAAAAATCATGTATTTCATTTTACTACGTTTTAAAACCATTTTTAGAAAATGTTTTGAACCCAAAACCCAAAGCCAAGCATTTGAACCAGGCTCTGATACTAAATTGTAACACCCCAAACCCGGCCCAAACACCACGACCGGATCTGGCATGTCACTTGGAAAAGATCTAAACAACTTCGCGACTTCTAGAAAATTTTCAAGTTCTTTTGTTTAAAAACTCCAAGTTTACTAGTTTGTTGAAAATTTAATACTTATTTAAGAAAACCTTTATTTAGCCCATTATTTGAGATTAGGTGACGTTGGAAGCACATGTTTGTTACCTTAGGCTAATCCCAAACGTTTGTCGAGAAAGTCCTTTTATAGAATCGTTACTAAGTTGTGAGAAATTCTTTTTTTTTTTGTACTTTTGCAAAACATCTTGTCGATTATTGTATAGTCAAAATGCCAAAAGTTTAAACCAAATTTAAATGAAAACGTTAGTGGCCTTATTACAATGAAAACCAAAATCAGTCATTACTAAAAAGAAAATTAAGTCCTTTACAGAAACCGAATGGAACCTATGCATGGCCACCTTGCGCCCCTCTGCTGCCCGGTCCGTTGCACTACGTGCTACCTGAAAAGATCTTAAATCAACAGGGTGAGTTGGAAGACTCAGTGTGCAACACTCAAGCACCAACAGATCGGGCCTTAGCCCTACAGAACAGAATATCAGCATGTTGCATGTACAGAAAATGATGCAAAACCCATCCCAACCTAGATTTCCATCCGCTACACACCTCCCGTACCAACCAATCTCCATTGGGGATTTCTACAATCAACCCTCATCGCTACACACCATGGATGGCAGTCATGTTGCTCATCGTTAGAATCGTGACAAAGTCACCAGAACAGATCGTGGCAGAGCCACTACAACAGATCATGGCAGAGCCACTACAGCACTTCTCCTTTCATCACATATTCTCGAATCCCATGCACATAGAATACAAATGTATAGATGCAACATATTTCAACAAGCATATACGTATTACTCATAGCACGGATCAATATAATATACCATAACCACTTTACTTTATCAGAACAGAAATCACTAACCTGATGTTTTCGCACAAACCAGCCATATCGAGATTCTGGCATTTAACAGAATATACATAAACACATATGTATTAATGGTACGATATAAAATAAAACCATATCAATGATGTGAGAGGTTACACACCTGATAACACGTAATATCACGCCTTCTATGTTGACACTATCGCTAATCAACACTACCGCTATTTGCCTACAATCCTGCTCAGAAGCTGGCCCACACCCAGGTGGCCAATCACAAATAGCAGACACAGTCCTCTTCTTGAATTTAGGGGTCGAACCCGAAGGTTTACTTCCCTTGCCAAACTGCGAAATGCTTGCATCCATCAAAAGCGTCGATCAATAAATCACTACGAGAGATATGCTTTGAATGTCCACCCAACTCGGTTAAGATAATAGTTGAGAAAATGAATCGATTAACAAGCCATTAAAAGAAATTTTCTTACCTAACTCGATTGGATCCCAGAGTTTATAGTCTTGGCTAAAACATGGATTGAACCCCTACACCACAACCAAATGAGATTCGGCTAATGGAGAATGGATTAAGAAGAAGTGGCCTTTTGGCCAAACAGGGGACATAAGTCCACCCTCCACTAAACGGCCACGCAAAAAAGTCTATCTCCTTACCTTCAGTTTCCTTCAAGTTTCGGCACAAGCAGACACCACAGAGGGGGATTCGGCTTCAACCCTGAGATGATGATTCGGCTAAGGTGAAACTTCGAGAAATGAGGCTGAACTTTAAAGGTTTCGGCTATGTGAGGATATAAGAGTGTGGTTTTAACTTTTGTGAAAAGAAAAGAGAAGAATAATCCCAATTCAATGTAGAAGATACGGTTAGAGAGGGTTTCAAGAAATAAAATGAAAACTTAAGTGAAAAGGGAGGAAGATGTGATATTTTCGGCTTTTGAAAGTGAGAAGAAAAGATGAACAAAAGTGACCCTAATGGTCTTCTAGGTTTCGGCTATGAGTCAAAAGGGAGAAAATAGTTGAAATGCTAAGATGATTTTCAGCACAAGAGAGGATGAGAGCAAAATTAAGACAAAGTGTGAGGCACACACCAAATGCCAAAAAAAAAAAATAATAACTACTATACACTAGCACCCTGAGCACCAAATTTCGGCACCCTCACCTAATGCCCAAAACCGAATGCTCCCCTCCTCTCAACCCCTCAAAAATTTGGCTACCACTCACCTAGCCATCACCCCCACGATTTTCTCCTTAACTCCCTCTACATCACCCATTCAAATGAGTTTGAATCATTCAAACTCCACAAATAGCTCTCCACCATTTGTTTGAATACTTTGACCAAGTCCTACCTCTCTCCTCCAGATTTTGATTGTCATCCAATCACCTCCCTTGCCTGAGCCAAAAATAATACTCCCTTGTTGCTAGAGTGATTTGAACCTCCACTCTCCCCACTCCTTGTGACGCCATCACCCTACATGCTGAGTGGCGTCACCTTGCCACTCTTCCACTGCACCTTTTGTGTCACCAGAAGCAAAATAAAAACCCTTAAGTCCTTTCCCTATTCGGCTATCCCCTCTTAGGTGCCCAAAATTAAAATTTACCAAGGCCTCAGCTTAACCCTAAGACTTCCCGAGACCCCCAAACACAACCAAACAACAAGCAAAATAGTTCGACATGCAGAAAACATAAAAACACAAAGCCCCTAAATCCCGGATGTTACACGTCACATGTGATTACTCCGTCTGAGATTGAAATCCGATCTGATATGACATACGAAGAAGAAGCGATTCGTATCTTAGCACGTGAAGTGAAAGAGTTGAGAAACAAGAAAATTCTGTTTGTAAAAGTGTTGTGGCATCGACATGGAATAAAAGAGGCAACGTGAGAGCCCGAAGATTCAATGAAACATCAATATTTGAATCTGTTTAACGGTAAGATTTTTGGGGACGAAAATCCCTAAGGGGGAGAATTATAAAGTCCGGTTTAGACCGTAGTCGGAACAGTGGCTTCGGGACCACAAATCTGAGTCAGTAAAATATTTTAATATTATTTTTTGTGACATTGATATGTAATTAAGCACGTGCTAAAGTTTCGTAAGTTAATTTGTCTGTTTGTATGCTTAATCTGAGAAAAGGGCTAAATTGCATTAGATGCAAAATTTGTAGGCTATTTGTTAAAGCACCTATTTGAGATGGCTTTCAAATAAGGAGGCCTTATGAGGCAATTATGCCAATACTTAGATAGTGGTTGATTAAAAGACATTAGTGAACTTATGTTTATATGTTACTAAATGTTTATTAAAAGGTTAATATGGTAAAATGTATATCAATATGTTAATAATAAAACAAGTGAAAAAGCTTGTGGAAGTGTTCATCCATTCTAGCCAAAAATACCAGATAAAAAGAAGAAAGAAATTAAGCTAGGGAATTCAGTCATCGTGAGCTTGATTAAGGTAAGTTTTGACTTTGGTTTTTCATAATTTTTATGTTTTTGCAATCGTTGCTTTGTCTACTATCAAAACCATGTTGTAATTTGATGAATTGATGATGTTTATGAGATGTGCCATTGATGAAATGGTGATCTTTTTGATGAGTATTGGTGTTAAATGGAAGATATGTGTTTAATGAATATGTTTTGTTCTTGAATTTTTTGTGAATATAGCTAATTAGGGTTTAATTGAGGAAATAGCATTTTGAGGGACTAGATTGTGAAATAAATGAAATGTTTGGACTTGTATGAGATACATCAGCATTCAGCTAAGAACGAGTAAATGTTGATTTTGTATATTTGACGTTTTGAGAAAATTGGACTAAATTGATAAAATGTGCAAATGTGAGGGCTAAGTTGCAAATAGACCTAAATGTATGTTTTTGGATTGAATTGAATAAGTTGATGATTGAAAGGATTAAATTTGAATATGTATAGATCAAGAACCGAAGAAAATAGACTTAGATTGAGGGGAGTCGAAAATCATTGAATAGCCGCACATTTCTGTTAAACCGAACTCGAGGTAAGTCCATATATAAATAAACGTATTTGCATTGAATTATTTGAGCATATATGATATTTGAATTACTATGATTATCCATTGAGATGGAATGTACGTGAATGTCCGAGTTGGTTAATAATTCAACAAGCTTTAAGATCCGAGAAGTCCCATTTGAACCTAGGAATAGATAGGATAGTATATGTCATGACATAGGTGTCTGTTACGTGATATCATGTAAGACCACGTCTGGGACGATGACATTAATTCGAGATTTCGTGTAAGACCACGTCCGACACGTTGGCATCGAGACGAGATTTATGTGTAAGACCATGTTTGGAACATTGGCATCGTATTGATTCTTGTAAGACCCTGTCTGGGACAGTGGCATCAATATCTGGCTACATGTAGGACCACGTATGGGATGTTGGCATTGTACGACTATTCCGATTACTCAGAGTATCCTATTAGATTCTAAATGGTTCAACAGGCAAATCCAAGATAAGAACAACTGTGTAATTCGTATATCTATTTCAGGTACATTTGATATGTGCACTAAGTGTGTATAAAAGGTAAGTACTTATATGTACTTAATAAGATAAATATGTGCAATGAAATGACGGAATGAGATGTGAAGATATGCTTAAATGAGCTATATGTTTATGTGATATTTGAATTGAGAAATGTGGTAAGATATGGCTAAGTAAATGAGCGAAATACTATATGTGATGTATATGCTATGAGAACCATTATTGTCATTGTATTAATATGACTATATGCATTTTATGTTAAGTTTATTTGTATATGGCTTACTAAGCTTTTGAAAGCTTACTCTGTGTGTGTTGGCTCTGTTTTATAGATCGTCAAAGCTACTGAAGGCTCAGGGACCGTCGAGGATCGTCATCACACTACTCAAACTTATTTTGGTACCTATGAAATATATATATAGCTAAATATGGCATGTATAGGCTAGTCATTTTGGGTTATGCTTGAAATGTGTATAAATAGCCATGAGATGTCGCTATATAAATGTTGAAGATATGCATGAGTGATTATGATATATGGTGTTTGATTTGGTATAGCTTGATAGTTAATGAAATGGCCAAGACTTTGGTAAGCATATGAAAGCATTAAGAGTATGTATGTTTGAGCAAAGGAATGTTTATATGAAAGGTAAATGTTGATGAATCGTGCTTGAATGCATATGTGTTTTAGTTGTGTAAATTGGCATGAATAGAAATGAAATTGAATGTGAGATCTTGTTGATTTATTTGCCATGTTTAGGATATAAAGTGTGCATGAAATGATTTGGTAATTTGCTTATAGGGTTGACCCTTGTGTGAGTGCCATTTGGCCTTGCAAGTGGCATGCTTTGCTTACACGGGTGTGCCTGGTAGTCGTGTGGTTAAGTCAGTAGCTAGTCTAATGCTACACGGCCATGGCACATGGGCGTGCCTGGTGGCTGTGTGGATAAGTCAGTATACATGCTCTGATTTAGCACGACCAGGGCACATGGGTGTGTCTAGTAGCCGTGGGAGGCACACGGCCTGCCTACATGGGCGTGTGACCTCTGTAACTTTGAAAAGTTTTAAATTTTTGAGAACTTTAGTGTGTATTCGATTTAGTCCCGATCCTATTTTAATTGATGATTGAGGTCTCGTTGACCTATAAAAGGGACGTTCTCATCTGATTGATTATATTGTATTATTGAGATGTCAGAAAAAGTTTTCGATATGTCCGGTAACTCCTTTAACCCTATACCGACATCGGTTACGGGTTAAGGGTGTTACATGATACCCCTAATAAGGGATTTGGTGATTCAGATGAACATAGTAATGAGAATGAAGGTATTTCTCCTAATGAGGTACCATCAAACCCTTCTCATGAAACTCCTAATCGAAGAAAGCAAACACTTGGGGTCGTACACGGTAAAGGAAAAAAATCAAGTTCAAGTAGAAAATCATCAAGAAATACATTAACTACTCAAATTGAGAAATTGTGTGATATGGCTAGTCCAAGGAAGTCAGTGAATGAAATTATTTTTCCTCACTCTCAATAAACTATTTCAAATGCAATGGATGCTTTGCGTGCTATGGGAGATGAAATTCCAAAAAAAAGATGAGTTGTACTATTTTGCCATCAAAATGTTCCAAATACTGGTGAAACGAGAAGTGTTTTTGAACTTAGATCCAGATGTTAGGGTTTGGTGACTTCGACGAGAGTATGCTGAACAAAATCAATTGCATCATTTTCATCCTTGGTAGCAACATCCTTATTTCCCTTCCAGCCATACCATCAACCACCTCCACCATAAGCTCCTTAGAATTATTATTGTAATATAGCTATACTACTTTTTTATATGTAAAACTAATGTATGATATTTTTTATGTTTGGTATTTTTATACTATGCTTCTATTCAAGTTTCTATGTTGTATAGAATGTCACGAAATATTAATTTTTCTTCATTTGATTACTTTTTCAGGTTATGGATGAATTTAACAATATGTATAATAGTTTTGATATGAATTATGATACCCCTGAATTAAGTGAAGAAGCTCAACGAAGAATAGCCACAATTGTTACCCAAGTTGAGCACAACAGTTATCATGAAGAGGAAGAATATGTGTTAAGCAATGTATTGCTACACCATGAAACTTATTTCACTATGCAAACGCATATGGATTCAAATTATACAGGTAAAATGTGGGTGGACAAAGTATTAAATGGGCATGATGATCGTTGCATGAATAGTTTTAGGATGCCAAAAAATATATTTCACAGCTTGTTGCATGATTTGCAAACAATTTATGGCTTAAAGAATGGGAAAGTATTGGCGATGGAGAAGTTAGCATTATCATTGTATATTCTTGGAAATAGAGAATCAAATTCAAATGCAACAGAGCGATTTCAATGATCTGGGGAAACTGTTAGTTAAATTTTTACTGATATGTTACATATATTTGCTCGAATGGGAATAGACACGATTAAACCCACTGAAGGTCAATTCGAGAAGTACCAAACCATATTCGACATGGTACAAGATATTGGCCTCACTTTAAGGTAAAATTTACACAATCTTTATATTTTTAAAATATAAATTATTTCTAACTTTTATCTCATTACTTGTATTTATTTTAAAGGATTGTATTGGGGCCAGAGATGGAACACACATAAAAGCATGCATTTTGCCTTCTTGTCAGATACCTTATATCGAACGGAAAAGTGAACCAACTCAAAATATTATGGTAGTTTGTGACTTCAACATTTGCTTTATTTTTGCATTTCCTGGTTGGGAAGGAACAGCACATGATAGTAGAATTTTTTTGCAAGCACTTAGAAAACAAGAGTTAAAGTTTCCACACCCTCCACCAGGTTGAACTTTAATTTTTTAATTAATATTTACATAATAAAAAATATTAAAACTTTTAATTTATTTTCAAACTTGATATTATGTTTTACTTTTTTGTAGGAAAATATTATCTTGTGGGTTCAGGATATCCACAAATTGCAGGTTTTCTAGGTCCATACATGTAATATCCAGGATTTAGGGGTTATGAAATTTTGCGCTTGAATGTGTGCATTGTTTTGTTATGTGCTCTTTGTATGAGTTTTAGGGACTTTGAGAATTTTAGAATGTAAGGGATTGCCTTAGAAAAATATTAGATTTTAATCTTAGAAGGGGAGCTAAGCAAGTTTGGCCTTAAGAGAATTAATTTGAGGTTTTGATCATAAGTTGAGCTATTGGTAAAGTGGTGAAGGCGCATGGGTGAATGCATGAGGTGAGAGGTTCGAATCCTTTAGCTAGCAATTGGGAGGAATTTTTATTTTGTTTTCTTTCCTATAGTGTCGGTCAAACCTTATCTTGAATGGATAGACTTTTCTTTTATTTTTGGTTAGTAGACAAAAGGGAAAAGGCATGTTAGGAGTTATGGTAAGGAATCAAGTTGATAAGGAAGGTTTAGGGGACAAGAGGCTTGAAGAGTGGGTGTTGTTTTGGAAGCTTTTCCATGGTCATTTGACCATGAACCTAGACGGCATAAGGGGCTAAGGGAGTGGTTTAATTATGTTGGAAATTATGGGGTTGATAGGGAAGAATTAAGGAGGAAAAAGGGGGATTGTAGGCTATTGTGTTGGCCGAATTTTGGTATGGGATTAGGGAGGTTTTAGTTGACCAAAAAGTTGTCAATTTGTGCATTTTTTTCTTTTGTCCAATATTTTTTTTCTCTTAGCCGAATTTGTCTATTGGCATTTGGTAAAAAGTTTGCTTTGTTTTGGCCTTTGCATTTTTAACCAAATAGGTACATTTATTTCTACTTTTCCTCTCAAAGTTTATCTTCTTTTGATACCAAAATATTGTCACTTTTGAGGACACTTATCATTCCTTTTCTTCCTCTCTACTGCCGAATTCATCTTTTCACCAAAAGCATTCTCTCTCATTTTCATTTTCTTTTTCATTCTATTTCTCTCTTCTCTTTCCCTCTCATAGCCGAAACTATCCTATATCTTTTCATCATTTTTCTTTCTTTTCTTTCTTTTGTTAAAGCCAAAATCATCATTCTTTTTCTTTTAAGTTGTTAAGGCTGAATTTTCTATCAATGGTTTCTTCTTTATTTTCTTTGGATTAATCGATTTTAGGAATCTAATTCGCTTATTTCTCCGTGGCTAAACCTTTGAAGGAAGATTTTCGGGGTTTTCTCGTAGACAACGTTAGGGAGAGATCGTTCGAGTTTGAATAATCCAAGGTAAGGGATAATGATATTCGGCCAAAGGCCATATCTTTTTAGTGAAAACCGATTTCTCACATAGTGATATGTAGGTTCTGTCGACGTGTAGGCAAGAGTCGGAAATCCTAAAGTTCTATCGCTCTTTGTGTTTGCAAGGTGTGTAACTTATACTAAACTTCTAATAGATTAATAGCTTTATTGATAAAAATGTGTTTACAAATGATTATGGTTTCAGGTACCATTCAATGGTACGGTGAATTGAGGTACGTTATTCCTTCATACTATGTATGATTTTAATATGAAACATATTCGATATTTGATTATGATTTTTGGGATAATGTACAAGGCATGATATTTGCATCGTTAATAATGCTATATGCATAATATGAAATGTGTCCGATTCCGATATGATTATGGGGTATATGGCATAATAATGAAATAATATGTTATTGTATGGGCATATGGGTAATATTGAAAGGGGAAGTGTTCCGGTGGTTTTACCACATTATCCGGTGACTTCGGTCACGATATTATGAATCCGGTGACTTCGGTCACGATACTATGAATCCGGTGACTCTGTCACAATTATCCGGTGGCTATGCCACGATTATAAGGGCGATGTGCATGTTGACTGCAGCAACTGCCTTCGATGGTGTGTAGCGGATGGAGGGTCGATTTAGTAATCCCCACGGTGTGATTGGTAGGTACGGGTGGTGTGTAGCGGATGGATATCTAAGTTGGTTCGGGATTGCATTTCATTTTATATATATATATGATTTAATCAATTATTATGTACTATGATCGATTGGACTTTTTAGTGTATTGTTACACATTGAGTCTATGGACTCACCCTTTTATGGGATATCATTTCAGGTGACACACAATGATTTGGACCGGGTCAGTGTGGACTACGTGGTGGCCATTGCTCAATTTAATTGGGTTTTCCTTATTATTAAATTTATTACGTTTCCTATATATTTTGAGATTTAACTTTGGGATATGTTTTTGTAATAAGGCCGCCATTAGCTATGTTTCTTTTATATTTTAATTTATATTCTGCTACGATCAACTTTAATTAATTAGTTAAATATTTTTGATAATTGTATTTTAAAATTTAAGTTACAAAAATGATTTTTAACGAGTACATATTTCAAATATATTCTCTTACTCTAATAAAATTAAATGTTTTACCAAAACGACAAAACGAGTTTTATCGAGGAGCATACCAGATCCGGTCGGGGCTTGTGGTCCGGGTTTGGGGTGTTTCAACTTGGTATCAGAGCCCAGTTTTAAACACTCGACCTTGGGTTTTGAAGTCCACAACGTTTTCAAAATTTGGCCCAAATGAATGACTTTGAAATTTTTTGGTTAAAAATGGTTTTATGGAAGCATGGGACCCGAGTTTTTGACCCGAAGCCCACCAGGTAAGTACCTCTAATTGTTGAGTGAATTATTATATGATTGGTATATGGGCATACTTGGGCTCGTAGATTAGTGAACTAGGATCTATTGAACCCTAGGGCTAGTACACTCAAACACATGCATAAGACTTAAAAACAACCGAACAAACCTGTGAAGTAAGTCGCCGAGTTACAGTGTGGCAACCAATGTGCGCATGTCGAGGAGTGGATTCGGAAAGAGCTTGGTATTTAAGCAGTCCTAGTGACTCACCTCCTCTTTACTCGAATCCTACCTGGTGCATAGCTACGGTTCACCATAACCAAGAGGACTTATTCACGGGCTAAACTCAATAATTAAAACCCGAAAGGGACTAGCCATACTGTTTTATAAAAACCTTAATTTTTTTTTAAAATCACTACATTACCCCTTTTGATTTGAAGCAAAAAAAATAATTTATTTTGAAATTTTTCAAAAATGATTTCGATTTACAAAATTACCTAAATACCCCTAGAGGTAAAATTACTAAAATGCCCCTGGTTTCTAAAAGTTTTAACACTACCCTTGATTTTAATAAAATTTTCTTACTTTGTAGAAGTATCTAAAAACTTTATTTTGGCAAAATACTAAAATGTCTTGATTTGGAAAATTTACGAAATTGCCCCTGACTTCTAAAATTACCAAAATAACCCTGGTTTCTGAAATTTCTGCAATACCATTGATTTGGTAGAATTTTCAAAATAACCTCAAGATTTGTATATTTTGGAATGTCCTTGATTTGTAAAGATTTTCAAATTGACCCCGATTTATTACTAAAATACCCCTATAGGACAAATGACGAAATTACCCTTGGGTGGGGAATGGACAAAGATGCCCATAATAGTGTGTTGAATGTTGTGGATGAATGAATGCGTTTCTATTAATGAATGAATGTGTCTCTATCGAGATAAATGATGGGACTCTCTGAATTAGAGTAGTGAACTTTAACTGAACCTTTGAGTGATCGAAAGAACTACTTCTAAATACTTTATTTCATAAAAATTGTTTGCGGTTAATAAGTGGAACAAAATTTTGATGCATAAAATTTTCGTAAAAAAACAGATAAGACGCTAAGTAGACATGAGTTCTAGGGGACGTGGTCGTCGTGGGCATGGTAGAGGCAGAATGGCTGTATCGGAACCATTTAGGTCTGGTCAAGGTTCCGAAAATGTAGCTCCGCCATCAGCTGTTGGAGCAGAATTTCAAGAGCAAACTGGAGGAGATGACGCTGTATCGCAAGATATGTTGTGAGTCCTAGAGCGAGTAGCGGGAGCTAGTATGGGTAATGGAGCACGAAAGTCGGTGGCTGAGAGACTTAGATCTAATGGAGCCGAGGTTTTTAGGGGAGTATCTGGGGTAGCTCCGAATGTAGCGGAGTACTGGTTAGAAGCAGTCGAGAGGATCATGGATGACTTGCACTGCACTGCCGAGGAGAAACTGAAAGGCGCTGTTTCGTTGCTTCGTGACGAGGCGTACCAGTGGTGGCTCACTGTCAAAGAGAGTATTCCTGCGGATCGTGTGGATTGGGGGTATTTTAAGATTAAGTTTGAAGGGAAATATGTCGGAGCTAGCTACATTGACTCTCAGAGAAAGGCGTTCCTGAATCTGGTACAAGGAAATAAGTCGATAGCCGAATATGAAGCGGAGTTTCTGCGATTAAGCCGTAATGCCAGAGGGATTGTAGCTACTGATTATGAGCAGTGTGTCAGATTTGAGGATGGATTGTGAGATGAGCTGCGAGTATTGATTGCACCGTATCGAGAGAGAGATTTTGCAGTTTTAGTGGATAGAGCTCGGATAGCTGAAGAAGTCAAGCGGACCGAGAGACAGAACAGAGATCGAGGTCAGAATAAGAATAAGAGGAGCTTTGGATCTTCAAGGTCATCCGGGAATTTCCAAAAGAAACCTAGAGTTGATGGACCGTGAGTTCAACAAGTTGCTACGGGAGGACAGTACCGTACATGTGCTCAGTGTGGAAAGATGCACCCGGGAGAATGTTGGAAGAAGACGGGGGGATGGGAAGAAGACGGGGGGATGTTTTAAGTGCGGATCCAAGGATCATATGATTAGGGATTGTCCATTGGATACTGAGAGGAATCGTCCAGTAGGTCAAGGTTTTAATCAGGCTGGCAGAGGTGGACAGCAACCGATGAGGGGTCGTGGTTCGAGTGGCAGAGGTAATGGTTCCGGTAGAGGTCGCGGGACTTCAGGCAGAGGCAGTGGTAGCACTGAGGCTAGACAGCCAGGTTTGGTGTATGCGGTTCGTCGGAAGGAAGATAGTGACGCACCTGATGTTATCACGGGTACGTTTCTTATTTCTGGGTTGCCCTTTATTGCTTTGATAGATATAGGGTCAACTCATTCTTACATCGCTAGTGAGGTATTTGGAACTCTGCATGTGAACTCTGAGACTGTACCTAGGAAGATGACTGTACTTAGTCCTTTAGGACAGAATGTAGTAGTTGATAAACTCTTTAAGGATGTGCCCTTAGAAGTTCAAGGGACGCAGTTTCCGGCTAACTTAATGGAGTTGCCATTTGGAGAATTTGATTTGATCCTAGGCATGGATTGGCTAGTGAAGTATCATGCGAATGTGGATTGTACTGCTAAGCGGATGTCACTAAGATCTTTGGACGATAAGGAAGTTGTGGTGATGGGCGAGAGACGGAACTACTTATCGAATGTAGTATCTGCTCTTAAAGCTGATAAGATGGTTAGGAAAGGTTGTTTGGCTTTTCTTATGTTGGTTAGTGCCTTGGAGGCTAAGGAGGCAACTGTTGAAGAGGTCAGGACTCTGAGAGAATTCGTGGATGTCTTTCCGGAAGAACTTCCAGGATTGCCTCCGGATCCTGAAGTGGAATTTGGGATCGACTTGTTGCCTGGAACGGCGCCAGTATCTATCGCTCCGTATAGAATGGCACCAAAGAAGTTGGTTGAGCTTAAGGCTCAAATTCAAGAGTTGCTTGATCGTGGGTTTATCCGACCTAGTGTGTCTCCATAGGGAGTACCGGTCTTGTTTGTGAAGAAGAAGGACGGGACTATGCGGATGTGCATAGATTACCGACAGTTGAATAAGCTGACCATCAAGAACAAGTACCCTTTGCCAAGGATAGATGATTTGTTCGATCAGTTTAAGGGAGCTGTGGTATTCTCAAAGATAGATCTAAGGTCGGGGTATCATCAGCTTAAGGTGAAGGAAGCGGATATCCATAAGATAGCTTTCCGAACAAGATATGGGCATTATGAATTTTTGGTAATGCCGTTCGGATTGACGAACGCCCCAGCTGCGTTCATGGATATGATGAATTGGGTTTTTCAACCCTACTTGGATCAGTTTGTTGTTGTTTTCATAGACGACATTCTTGTGTATTCCAAGTCTGAGTTGCAGCATGATGAGCATCTTCGGATAGTGTTGCAAGTGCTAAGGGAGAAGAAGCTTTATGCCAAATTCAGCAAGTGCGAATTTTGGATGAAAGAAGTTGCGTTTTTAGGTCATGTGGTGTCTGCGGAAGGGATAAGGGTGGATCCTCGGAAGATTGAGGCGGTGTTAGATTGGAAACCACCTAAGTCTGTAGCGGAGGTTCGCAGTTTCTTGGGATTAGCGGGTTACTACAGAAGGTTCGTCGAAGGATTCTCCTCGATAGCGGCACCTTTGACGAAGTTGTTGAGAAAAGAGATACCTTTTGTGTGGGCAGATAAGCAGCAAGAGAGCTTTGACAAGCTTAAGAGGGTTTTAACTGAAGCTCCGGTGTTGATTCATCCTGAGGCAGGGAAGGACTTTGTGGTGTATTGTGTTGCGTCTCACATTGGATTGGGATGTGTTCTGATGCAAGACGGGAAGGTGGTTGCGTATGCGTCTCGGCAGTTGAGGTCTCACGAGGTTAATTATCCGACGCATGACTTGGAGTTAGCAGCAGTAGTCTTTGCTCTTAAGGTGTGGAGGCATTATTTGTATGGAGAAAAGTCAGTAATCTACACGGATCATAAGAGTCTTAAGTATCTGCTGACTTAGAAGGAGCTGAATTTGAGACAGCGTAGATGGGTGGAGTTGTTGAAAGACTATGATTGCTCTATAGAGTATCACCCGGGCAAGGCGAATGTAGTGGTAGATGCCTTAAGTAGGAAAGTGGTGTCGATCTAAGAGCGATGTTCGCACATCTTAGTCTTTATGACGACGGAAGCTTGTTGGCGGAATTACAGGTAAAGTCGATGTGGTTGAGTCAGGTGAAAGAAAGACAGTTGGTAGATGATGATTTAAGTGTTAAGCTACGGCAAGTGCAGAATGAGGAGTTGGAAGATTATAGTGTTAACAGCGATGGAGTTTTATGTTTCAAAGGTAAGGTCTGTATGCCGAAGGATGAAGAGCTTAGGCGGAAAATTCTTCAGGAATCGCATGGTGGTCCTTATGCGATGCATCCGGGAGGTAGTAAAATGTACAGGGATCTCCGGGATTAATTTTGGTGGCCTAGTCTTAAGCGGGAAGTTACAGAGTTTGTGGGGAAGTGCTTAACGTGTCAGCAAGTTAAGGCTGAACACCAAGTTCCATCGGGATTGCTTCAGCCGATAAAGATTCCGCAATGGAAGTGGGAGCGTATCACCATGGATTTTATTAGTGGGCTTCCTCTGACGCCTACTAAAAAGGATTCGGTATGGGTGATAGTGGATCAATTAACGAAGTCTGCACATTTCATACCTGTGCGAGTTGATTACTCTTTGCAGAAATTGGCGAAGTTGTATGTGGCAGAGATTGTAAGATTGCATGGAGTGCCGGTGTCGATTATTTCGGATAGGGATCCAAGGTTTACGTCTCGGTTTTGGAAAGCATTACATCAGGCTTTGGGCACCAGGTTAGACTTTAGTACGGCATTTCATCCTCAGTCTGATGGCCAGTCTGAGCAAGTAATCCAAGTATTAGAGGACATGTTAAGGGGATGTGTGATAGATTTCAGAGGAAGTTGGGAAGAGTTTTTGCCTTTAGCTGAATTTGCATACAACAACAGTTACCAAGCCAGTATTCGGATGGCACCGTATGAAGCGCTATATGGACGAAAGTGTCGCACTCCTACGTGTTGGACAGAATTAGGAGAACTTCAGGTTTTGGGTCAAGAGATTATGGCTGAATCCGAAGAAAAGGTTAAAGTAATTCGGGCTCGGTTGAAGGAGGCATCTGATAGGCAAAAGTCGTATGCAGATTTGAAGCGAAAGGAAATAGAATTTGTTGTGGGAGACCAAGTGTTTCTAAAGGTTTCACCTTGGAAGAAGGTGATGAGATTTGGTCGCAAAGGAAAGTTAAGCCCCAGGTTTATAGGACCTTATCGAGTTTTGAAGCGGGTTGGACCAGTGGCATATCAGTTAGAGTTAGCTTCGGAGTTGAAGCAAATGTACGATGTGTTTCATGTTTCGATGTTACGACGATACCGGTCGAATCCATCTCATGTAGTGCCAGTGGAAGAGGTGGAATTACAACCAGATTTGTGTTATGAGGAGGAGCCGATTCAGATTCTAGATCGGGATGTGAAGGTGTTACAGAGGAAATCAGTTCCTCTCGTCAAAGTGTTATGGCGTAATCATGGATCGGAAGAAGCTTCGTGGGAGCCGGAGGAAGCTATGCGACAGCAATACCCTCACTTATTCTTGTCAGGTAATTTCGAGGTCGAAATTTTTTTTAAGGAGGGTAGAACTGTAATATCCAGGATTTAGGGGTTATGAAATTTTGCGCTTGAATGTGTGCATTGTTTTGTTATGTGCTCTTTGTATGAGTTTTAGGGACTTTGAGAAATTTTAGAATGTAAGGGATTGCCTTAGAAAAATATTAGATTTTAATCTTAGAAGGGGAGCTAAGCAAGTTTGGCCTTAAGAGAATTAATTTGAGGTTTTGATCATAAGTTGAGCTATTGGTAAAGTGGTGAAGGCGCATGGGTGAATGCATGAGGTGAGAGGTTCGAATCCTTTAGCTAGCAATTGGGAGGAATTTTTATTTTGTTTTCTTTCCTATAGTGTCGGTCAAACCTTATCTTGAATGGATAGACTTTTCTTTTATTTTTGGTTAGTAGACAAAAGGGAAAAGGCAAGTTAGGAGTTATGGTAAGGAATCAAGTTGATAAGGAAGGTTTAGGGGACAAGAGGCTTGAAGAGTGGGTGTTGTTTTGGAAGCTTTTCCATGGTCATTTGACCATGAACCTAGACGGCATAAGGGGCTAGGGGAGTGGTTTAATTATGTTGGAAATTATGGGGTTGATAGGGAAGAATTAAGGAGGAAAAAGGGGGACTGTGTAGGCTATTGTGTTGGCCGAATTTTGGTATGGGATTAGGGAGGTTTTAGTTGACCAAAAAGTTGTCAATTTGTGCATTTTTTTCCTTTGTCCAATATTTTTTTTCTCTTAGCCGAATTTGTCTATTGGCATTTGGTAAAAAGTTTGCTTTGTTTTGGCCTTTGCATTTTTGACCAAATAGGTACTTTTATTTCTTCTTTTCCTCTCAAAGTTTATCTTCTTTTGATACCAAAATATTGTCACTTTTGAGGACACTTATCATTCTTTTTCTTCCTCTCTAGTGCCGAATTCATCTTTTCACCAAAAGCATTCTCTCTCATTTTCATTTTCTTTTTCATTCTATTTCTCTCTTCTCTTTCCCTCTCATAGCCGAAACTATCCTATATCTTTTCATCATTTTTCTTTCTTTTCTTTCTTTTGTTAAAGCCGAAATCATCATTCTTTTTCTTTTAAGTTGTTAAGGCCGAATTTCTTTATAGTTCAAAGAAGAGTTAATCAATCATCGTGTTCGGGTAAGGCTTTTCTATCAATGGTTTCTTCTTTATTTTCTTTGGATTAATCGATTTTAGGAATCTAATTCGCTTATTTCTCCGTGGCTAAACCTTTGAAGGAAGATTTTTGGGGTTTTCTCGTAGACAACGTTAGGGAGAGATCGTTCGAGTTTGAATAATCCAAGGTAAGGGATAATGATATTCGGCCAAAGGCCATATCTTTTTAGTGAAAACCGATTTCTCACATAGTGATATGTAGGTTCTGTCGACGTGTAGGCAAGAGTCGGAAATCCTAAAGTTCTATCGCTCTTTGTGTTTGCAAGGTGTGTAACTTATACTAAACTTCTAATAGATTAATAGCTTTATTGATAAAATTGTGTTTATAAATGATTATGGTTTCGAGTACCATTCAATGGTACGGTGAATTGAGGTACGTTATTCCTTCATACTATGTATGATTTTAATATGAAACATATTCGATATTTGATTATGATTTTTGGGATAATGTACAAGGCATGATATTTGCATCGTTAATAATGCTATATGCATAATATGAAATGTGTCCGATTCCGATATGATTATGGGGTATATGGCATAATAATGAAATAATATGTTACTGCATTGGCATATGGGTAATATTGAAAGGGGAAGTGTTCCGGTGGTTTTACCACATTATCCGGTGACTTCGGTCACGAAATTATGAATCCGGTGACTTCGGTCACGATACTATGAATCCGGTGACTCTGTCACAATTATCCGGTGGCTATGCCACGATTATAAGGGCGATGTGCATGTTGACTGCAGCAACTGCCTTCGATGGTGTGTAGCGGATGGAGGGTCGATTTAGTAATCCCCACGGTGTGATTGGTAGGTACGGGTGGTGTGTAGCGGATGGATATCTAAGTTGGTTCGGGATTGCATTTCATTTTATATATATATGTGATTTAATCAATTATTATGTACTATGATCGATTGGACTTTTTAGTGTATTGTTACACATTGAGTCTATGGACTCACCCTTTTATGGGATATCATTTCAGGTGACACACAATGATTTGGACCGGGTCAGCGTGGACTACGTGGTGGCCATTGCTCAATTTAATTGGGTTTTCCTTATTATTAAATTTATTACGTTTCCTATATATTTTGAGATTTAACTTTGGGATATGTTTTTGTAATAAGGCCGCCATTAGCTATGTGTCTTTTATATTTTAATTTATATTCTGCTACGATCAACTTTAATTAATTAGTTAAATATTTTCGATAATCGTATTTTAAAATTTAAGTTACAAAAATGATTTTTAACGAGTACATATTTCAAATATATTCTCTTACTCTAATAAAATTACATGTTTTACCAAAACGACAAAACGAGTTTTATCGAGGAGCATACCAGATCCGGTCGGGGCTTGTGGGCCGGGTTTGGGGTGTTTCGTTGAGGTAATCATCAAGTATCTAGAAAAAAAGAAATCTTTAATCATGCCCATTCTTCGTTACGCTCTGTGATTGAACGAACATTTGGAGTGTGGAAAAAAAATGGCCAATGTTAAGAGATATTCCAAGTTATTCATTCAACAAGCAAGTTTTAATAGTTATTGCAATAGTCGTTTTGCATAATTGCATTCAAAGACATGCATGGTCAAATGATGAGGATTTTCGACAATTTGAGAATATACCCGACATGCCAGTCTCTTCAGGCCATTTTGATAGAGGTGAATCGAGTTCTTCTAACAGTGAAAGTGACCTTGAAATTGCGATGTTAAGGGAAACCATTGCAACTAGTTTAATGAATCCATATTTGTAAAAACATTTTGTATCATAACCTAATTTCTAGTAATAATGAAACTTGTTATGTCTTATGTTACTATAATTTTTTTATTAAAAATCATCCATTTAGATACTTCAAAATTTGATCCAAGTTTAATGTTACTATTTGTGTAAATAATATTTATCATTGTTATAAAAGAATATTTAACTATAAAAAATTAAAAATAATTATCATTTTATCTAATAAATAATTTAAATTGATTATATAGTTCATTAAAATATATAATAAAATATTGGAAGATACATTTTAATATTTTATTAAATTAATTTATAAATTCACATATTTTAATAATTTTTAGAAAGTAAAATAATTTAAAAAAAGTTATTATATATCAATTCTAATCTGATGTCCTTAATAGTCATTTTATATTCTCACCTCACCGCTACAGCTGCGTTTGAATCCAAACACACACTCCACCATTGTTTCTAATCTCACTACTACAGTATCCAATCTCACGGCTACAGTAACTAATCTCACCGCCGCCACTGTTTTTAACCTCACCGGACGTAAACACACCGCCCATCCAAACTAAGCCTTAGTCCTTTTTATCAAATTAAGCACTCAAACGATAAAATTACTTAACGAAATTTTCACACAATCATACTATCATACTGTAGACATTAAAATAATAATAAAATAAAATAATTATTTTGATCTCGGATTTTTGGTCTCGAAACCACTGTTCTGATTCGACTAAAAATGGGTTGTTACAATACATACGTTTATGGTCCTGATATATATAATATACATGCCTCTACGGTTCTGTTATCTATATACTTATATATATTTGTCTAGGGATTTATAATATATATGCTTTTAATGTATGCTAAAAATTTGATGTGACAAAGGTCACTAAATAAATATGTATATATGTAATATATATATTCATATAAGGTTTTGTAATATTTGTGAACGGAAATAAAATATATATAATGTGGGCTTTTATAACGTGTGAATTTTATTGATAATGCACATCTATGCATGAATGAACTCGTAAGTGAATTATGAGTTTTATGATATTGTGAATTTTGATTAGTGCAAAATTGTATTATTGTGAAATGTTAAGTATGAGCTCAATACTAACACGAGCCAGCTATATTGTGTAAAAAAATGTGATTAACTAGATATGTTGATAATGTGAACACTTGAATCCTTTAGATATCATTGGCATTCCATAGGATTGTGAGTAGTCACCCCTTTTATTATGTGTTAGGCATTATGACCCGAGATATTGTTGGAGAGATAAGGGAAGGCCGAATATAACTCCATTCACCGTAGATAGTGTGATGTGTTTGGAGAATGTGAGCATAAGTGCTACACTTACATGGAGATAGCGTATGACTTTATGAGTCATGTGTGTTTCGGAGATCTGTTTATCTAATGAGTATATAATTTGACTATGCTTCATATTCACGAATTGCCAATATATCACTGTGTTGAGTATGAAAATTGTATTATATGTGAACTATTTAAGTATGTTTAAATCCTAACATGTTTGGTATGTTTACTTGTGTTGTACGCATGTGTACTCACTAAGCTTTGCTAAGATCACACTCCTTACTTTACCTTGTAGATGTATAGTTCACGGGTTAACGACGAGGGTGGTAAACCAGTGATTCATTACATGACATTGTTTTTAGAGTATGTATGTTAAGCTTTTAAACTCTGAATTGAAGGCAATGTGGGTTGTCCCAAGGGTTTAGTACTAGAATTAGACTTATACTCCTTAAATAAATTTTTCAACGGGTTGTAAATTGACATTACAAACTGTATTATTTGTTTTTTTGGATTTTTGAACATTATAATTACTTACTTGACTACTAATCTGGATGGTTTAATTACTTGTTTAATGTGGTGATAATTAAATGAACTAACAGTTTTTGCAACTTAAGGAGACTGTCGAGTATTAAGGTACACTTATACCTTTTGATCTGTGAAATAAATGATTAATTTAGAAAAGCATGCACTTAGGTCTAATTTCTTATATGAATTATTCTGAAATTGTATGGTGTGTATGGTTGGTTGATGTGGTTTGTAAATTTTTAAATTAATAGTCACCTCGGTGGATAATGTGATGTTTGAAATTTGGGTTAGATCGTCCCAACCAGGTTTGGGGCATCACAACCTTCTTGACAAAGAATAAAGGATATGCCTTTATGGTAGGTTTCGAAGGAACATCCTCTTTGGCGAATTCCTTATAGAAAGTTTTCGCGAATCACAGAATGGGATACGCTTGTTGTAACATCCTGAAATTGGGCCTAGTAGAATTGGGCCCAATGGGCCTTTGGAGTAGTAGCGTTAAAATTTTTGAGAACAAGAGAATGGCACTAAGGCAAGTTGGACCTATTAGGTGAGTGATTTTGGAAGGTTAGGGGGCTTCTATGAAGTTCTGAGATCAAACTTGGGCTTTAGGGAAATTTTGGTTTTAGGTGAATAAAACCCTGGGACTTGGTAGGTAGGTTTTAAGAATAAAATATGGAGAAAAATGACACAAGTGGAGTGTGTGGTGTAATGGCAAAGTGACGCCGCATAAGAGACAAGGGGGTAACGCCACAAGGAAAGAAGTGTAAGAGTATGCCCAAAGATCAATCATGAGATGGTTGTAATAACATACTTGATTTACCATGTTTATTAATATAAAGCGTTGTCATTATTATTTCAGTTTTTCCTTCTGTGTGTACAAATAAACTGTTTTATAGTAATGTCCTGAGAATAATATGATTATTCTTAAAAGATCCTTAGTCAAGTATTATTGTTGACTAGGACAACAATAATGCATTAAGACTACCATGTAGTTGATTGATGATAAAGAGTTGTCATTGATATGGAGTGTCAAAATCAATGCATGAATATGTGTGTTAGAGAACAATATTGGACTGACCCGCTATGAGCATGTTTCTTGGATTATTATGTAATTGTCACAACATTACTCATAGTGATTAATATGTATATGATCCTCAGACTTGAGATAATCATTATCCCAACATCGTGAGTCATATATTTTGATACAGTCAAACGTACACCGTAACTGGTTGTTCTATAAAGACTGATGTTGGATATACCACAATCTATGTAGAGGGATATTGTTGATCAATATAGGATAAGTCCCTCCCACATAATGGGAGTAATATCTTAGGCCACTTGATTGAGTGAGACTAGAAATGCATGGCCATGCTCAAATAAGTTGACATGAGATGTCATACTAATTTGTATATCATAGTCTACTCAAGATATCAAGAAACATGGGATGGACTATACAAGTGTGACTATTCCATGACTTGTATCCATTCCAGAGATAAAGGACTTAAGGATTAATGCATCAAAGGTTAATCACAAAAAGTTATGTCGAATCATGACTTCTTGTAACTTAGGTAGCAATGATGCATTGCTAGATGCCACTCATTGTTTGTGACATTAGAATCATTCTAGTATTACTGCTAACGTTACAAGAACCTACAGGGTCACACCCTATGGTTGAAATGAACGAAATAACACATAGTTGGTATTGTGTTTGATTGTCACATGAATTAAATTAATTAAAGAATTAATTGGGCAATCAAATATTGAATATATTATATGTACAAGGATGTTGTACACATAATGAGAATTAATATATGAATTTAGTTCGTATATAAATTTAAATAAATATAGTTTATCGAAATCCATGTTATAATTAATGTAATTATAACTTTGTGGGTATAATTAATGTAATTATAATTTTCGGTTAAAACATTATTATATTTATTTAATTTTATAATTCATTAAAGAGATACCGATTATAAAAGGTAATAAGTGATACAAAACTGATTAAGAAAAAACCTTAAGAATTTGCTTGAAAAGTCTAGTGGCCGTCAAGCAAATAAAAAACCTCTAAAACAATTTTAGAGATTTCTGCCGTTCATAGTCAAACCGGGTGGATTACGTAGAGGCCGACATCGTAAAGGTTGCGGCTTGGTTCTACAGTAGATCAGAACTCTTGTTGCCGAGGCGTCGCTGTCTACTCAGATTGAAATTTTGGTAACTTCGAAACCTTTATTTCACGCCGATTCGTTCCTCACACATGGATTCATGGTTTGGATTGCCGGATTAATTTTATTTTGCTGCGCCATGGGGGTGCCGGCGTTCCAACAAGAAGGAGGTCCAAGGTTCAAGTCTTGGCTCTTGCATTTTAGTTTTCTTTTAGATGGACTTTAGAATTTGGCTATAGATTTAAATTTAGTTGTGCATGGTTTAAGACACAAGAGGAGCTTGTGGCCAAGTGGTTGGCGGCGTGGATTATATTGCAAGGGAGCCTGGGTTCGAATCTCATGGCAAGCAATGGAGTATTTATTTTGCGGATTAGACGGGAAGAGTTTGAGTTGAATTTAAACTCTACTGACGAAGGGATCCCACATCGGAAAGATACAAAGAAGGAAGGTGAAAAGCTAGCTATATATAGAGCATTCTATGATAGGAGGAAGGATACCTTGGAGGGCGTTTGGGCACAGGAGTGGTCGGAGCGCGGATTAGCACCAGATTCCTATCATGTGTGCAACTCTCTCTACTCTAGTTGTAGAGCGGCAAATGCCGAAGTGCTGGTTATGGCAATAGTAGCCACACGAGCGTGCGAGCGCACGTGTGGGGTCTTCGACGCGATAGTTGAGGCCATCAGTAGTATTCTTGTGGGTTGAGGCTGCTTGGGCCACGATGGGTCGAAGTGGGCCCAATAGGCCCGTGGGCCCAATTGAATAAAATGTATGATGGTGTAGTATATAGTGAACTAGACTAGGTGAATCTCATATACGTGGCTAGATTTGTGTTAGGTGGCCCACACGAGCGTGTGGGCCCAAATGAGCCGTAATCGGGTTTTAGGCCCAATAGTCCGGTACGACCGGAAATGGTAGTTGAGTTGCTCGATGCGACATGAGGCCTTTGGAAAGGCTATCGCAGGTGCAAAATTACTGAAATACCCTCGATGGGTAAAATGACCGATATGCCCTTGAAGGGTAAAATGACGAAAATGCCCATACATGTTATATGATTATTCTTGTATGTGATTTATGATTGTTATCGTATGATTATTATTTTATGTTGCATTCATGTGTTATTATGTTGCATGGGGATGGGATTATTAATACGGAGGAAGTGCTAATAGGATCGCATGGTGGCTTGACGACTGTGGATCCACCGAAGGCTTTTTAGCCACCGAGCAGCCATGCTGCACCGATAAGTTAGTGCTGCAATCGGTGCTACATAAGGAGTGTAGGGATGGATGGGTCGATTAAATCCCCACAGGAGTGCAGGGTTGGACAGGAGACGGAGTGCAAGGTTGGTATGGGCATTAATGCATTACATATGTGGTTTTTAACATTGAGATGGGCTTAGGCCCAGATAAATACGATTTGTGACATTTATGGGTTAAGGCCCAACTAAGGCTTTTATGGGCTAAGGCCCAATTGCCACCGTTACTGAAATGGGCTCCGGCCCGAACTGTTGTGATTCATGTTCTTACTAATGAGGGTTGTGCACACTGAGTTTTCGTAAACTCACCCCCTCTTTTTAATATTTTTCTCAGGAAATCTTTAGTAGGTGGTTCGACGTGCTGGAGGACTCGGCGGTGGCCACACTACGAGCAGTTTTGGACTCTAGTATTTTACTTTTTTTTAACTTGGGTTAATATTTTGTAATAAGGCCTCTCTTAAATTCTGGTTTTAGTTTTGGATTTTTAGTTTATTATGTTTTAAATCTACTAAACTTTGAATCACGGTTTTCCAAAATAATATCTGCTTTCAAAATACTACGTTTTCGCAAATAGGTCGTAAACATCACGTTTTCATAAGTCAGTCATTTTAATTATGCTTCCGCAACAAACAAAGTTTATTTTTTTAAAGGTAATAACTTCTTAATAAATGTCAATTAATAATGAACAAATGCAAACTGGGACTTTAGTTTTTAATGTCAAGAAAGGTTTTCAATTGGAACCATGGCTTCTCAAAAAGCACCCCAATGTGACACGCCAGATTCGGGTCTAACTTCTAGGTCGGGTTTGGGGTGTTACACTTGTGATGTAACACCTCTAACCCGTAACCATTGCCGGTCTAGGGTTAAAGGCATTACCGGACAAAACGGAACCTTTTACGGGCATTTCATATATTATTCAACAAATCAAATCTAAGTGTCCCTGGAATAGGTCAACGAGACCTTAAACATGCTTTAGAAAGGGGTCGGGACTAAACCGAACAGATACAGAAATTTTTGGAAATTTAAAAAATTTTCAAACATAGAGATGTCACACGACCGTATGGGCAGGCCATGTGCTTCCCACGGCCTCAGACACACCTGTCTGTCTAAGCCGTGTCAAAATAGGGCATACATACTGACTTGTCCACACGGCCGTGGATACACCCGTGTGCCTCACCCGTGGTTGCTACAGACTTGCACCACACGTCCTGTCACACGCTCGTGTGTCTAGCCTGTGGTCGAGTCTGACTTGTTTTGAAATACAACCATGAGTGACACAGTCAAGCCACACGCCCGTGTGCTCAACCGTGTGGGCAATTATAGGCCACTTGCAAGGCCAGAATGCCACCCACACTTTGGGTCATCCCTACAAGCACAATTAAGCATCAATCCAAGCATCAAAGACAACCAATACATACCAAAATGTTCATTATTTCTAACCACTTATGAGCTCAACAATCACACCAACTTATAAGCCATATAACTCAATCCAATCACGACATTTCTAGATAATATCTATCCACACACTTACCATTTCATTATAATAACCATTCATCAACTATATGCTTGCTTTGCACCAATAAACTTACCATTATTTTGACCTTTCACTAGCCATTAACCATACAAAACAAAGCATCATAAGACATAACTATTTATTCATATAATGTCATTATCTAGCCATATCACATGGCTAACTATACACCCTTTCAAAACATAACCATATCAACTAGACTATGCATGCCA
Organism: Gossypium australe; assembly: GCA_005393395.2. NCBI lineage: Eukaryota > Viridiplantae > Streptophyta > Magnoliopsida > Malvales > Malvaceae > Gossypium > Gossypium australe. Next base: position 58,089,773 of record CM016615.1, read on the forward strand.
TACTTAACATATACATATTCAAAAGGTACCAAAATATGATTTGAGTAGTGTGATGACAATCCTCGACTATCCCCGAGCCCTCAGTAGCTTTGACGATTTATAAAACAAAGCAAACACACACAAAGTAAGCTTTCAAAATCTTAGTAAGCCATATACAAATAAAATTAACATATAAACATTTAATACCATATTAAACACAAGATCATTCATATATGAGAATTGCAAATTCTTAATACCATCTTGGCTCATTTGTTTAGCCATATTTTACTAGCCAACTCATCTCCGTATTCAACATAGATCATAACTTTTCCATACATATATCACATTTTGTATCCACAATCTATGCCAATATCTCAATTAGGAAAGTTTGCATTTATACTTACCTTCCATACACATACATATTTTACATTTCAAACGTACCTGATTCGTTTATACATTTCACATATCCTTTCGTTTTTCTCAAAATTGCCCGTTGAACCATTCAGAATCAAATAGGATACTAAGAATACTCGGAATAATTATATAATGCCAAAGTCCCAGACGGGGTCTTACATGTAACCAATGATCGATGCCACTTTCCCAGACAGGGTCTTACACGAATCAAATACGATGCCAATGTCCCAGACATGGTCTTACACGTATATCTCAAATTGATGCCAACATCCCAGACGTGGCCTTATATGATATCGCATATCGGAAACCTATGTCATGACATATGTAATCCTATCTATTCCTAGGTTCGTACGGGACTTCTCTGACATTGATACATTGTCGATACTTCCTCGAATTTCATATATTTATCATCTAGTACACATTCATCAAAATGAAATTTCATATGAACATACATAATTCAATACAAATACATTTATTTGTATATAGACTTACCTCAGATTCGGATAAACGTACGGACTCGACTATTCGATCATTTTTTACTTTCCGCGATCTAAATCTGTTTTCCTTGGTTCTTGATCTATACATATTCAAATTTATTCCATTTATTCATTAAATCATTCAATTCAATCCAAAACCACATATTTATGGTAATTTACAAATTAGCCCTTACATTTTCACATTTTGACATTTTAGTCCTTATTTCACAAAATCACAAAATACACAAAATCTCTATATACCCGTGCTTAGCCGAATGTTCACTATGATCATACAAGTCCATACATTTCATTTATTTCATAGTTTCGTCCCTCAAAATATTATATTCTCAATTAAGTCCAATTTACTCAAATTCATCAAAAATCTAAAGACAAATTGTGTTAATCTAACACGTATATTTCATATTTCATCACCAAACTTCACAAAGCTCATGAATTCATCCATGGAACATTTCAAATTCATCACCAATTCACAAAATTTAAGCATTGTTTTGTAGAGCACGAAGCAACGATTACAAAAACGTAGAAATTATCAAAAACCAGAGCAAAACATACCTTGCATCAAGATAAAAGAGTACCGAAACCTAGCTTCATCTTCTTCTTTTCTTTTCCTATGATATTCAGCCAAAGATTATAGAAAAATGGCTAGTTCTTTATGCTTTTGTTTTGTTAACTATCATTTTTATTATTCATTTCCCATTTTACCCTTAATAAAGCTTTATAACACATTTAAAATACATGTCCACTACCGTCCATCTTAAAGTCTAATAGCCAATTTACAATATAAGGCCTCATATATAGAAAGACACATCTATTAAGCACTTAATCAAATAGAAGGCTACTTTTATATTTTATGCGATATAGTTCTTTTCTTTAATTAAGCACACAAACAAACAAATTAATTCACGGAAATTTAACACATGCTAATTCATATACTATAAGAACAGAAAATAATATTTAAATATTTTTCTGACTCGAATTTGTGGTCCTAAAACCACTATTCCGACTCGGGTCTAAATCGAACTATTACATGTGACATGTTCTAGAAAGGCTCTGAAGAATGGACCATGGAGGACGCTCTTGGTGGAAAACTTTGTACTAAGTGAAAGGCATATTCTTATTACTCCTAAATACAAATAGTGAGAACAATAAGTACAAAATGTATCTATGGATATTATAGTAAAGTATTTGATATGGTTAAGAATTGTTCAGAGATGGAAATTCTAAGAGATATAGAGAGATAATAAGAATGTATTCTAAAAATGAACGTAAACATGACATGCTCGAAAAGAAGTATCAATTGCCGCACTAAGTTCTCTCAAACTTATTTCTTTGTGTTATGTTTTAGGTATGTCATATCCCATAATTTTTAAAATTGTAGTGCAAAAACAAAAACAAGGAAAGGTGTAGTCTAGTGGTGCCAAGCCCTTAAGCTATCTAGGAGGTTTCCAGTTTGAATCGCCTTGCTCCCTTATTTTTATTAAATTTTTGCACACTTTTCCCATGTGCATTAAAGCATTACAATCCAACCCCCATTGTTGCCTTAATTGGTTTGATTCCTTTCCCCTTTTATGGGTCAAACTTGCTATAAGTTGTGACCAAGACTCATCAATCATATAATTCTTGTAGATCGTTAAACCTCTCCGCTCCTTCATTAAGGTTCATTATCGATTTCGTTGTGTTGCCGGGTAGTGTAAGTACATGAGAATTATTGAGAATATTCTTTTCTTTATACTTTCCCTCATAGCCGAATGATATTAAGATACTTTCATTCTTCATATGTTGACATCTTGTTCCTATGTTCTTTGAAGGACCAAACGACGCCAATCCAGAAAATCATTAGTGTGACAACGAGGGCAACGGATCCAAGTTTTACCCTAATCTAAGGGTAAGTAGTTTATGAGATCTATTTCAATAATCAACCTTTAAGTAATAAACCATACCCGATGGGTCTATACTAAAATACATATTTGGTGCATTAGATTCATCTATCGGGTTTAGATCCAAGCGAAATCTCTTCTAATAGGATTGTTGCAATCGGATCTATAGTATGAGATCTAAATTTTTAATTTGAGTATAATTTTCATTTTTAATAATATGTTATTAAAGAACTATTTGAGAGTACACAAAGTACTCTAAGAGAAGTTGAAGAGCTCATCAAAAGGAAATCCAAGTACGTGATCTTAATCCTTTAGTTTCATGAAAATCATTATTTGTGATGTGACGATGACATGTGTGCAAATCTTATCTCTATGTTATGTGATACATGGATTAATTGATATGTTGATGATTTAAATATGTGTTATATATATGTGTGTGATGAGATCTTGAAGTTAATATGAAAAATATATTAAAGCATGCTAAAGTGTATAAAAAACGAATAATATGTGATATAAGAAAATGTGAGCATGTTTAAATACATACATATAAAATGAGAAATATGTGTTATTTGAGATTATGAGCACTATCACGTGAAGAATGTGAAAAGTGAATTACATGTGTTAAATTTGACAAACAGCCATATCACATTCATGGGGTGGGTCTTGTGAAAGGTGGAACTTATGTGGTAGTTTATCTACGATTATGTGGCCATTATAGGCAATTATCTAGTGGCTTTTCCACAATGTGTTATGTGGCTGTTTTATCGGCATATATGTGGTGGCTTGTCCACAAATGGTGTATTATTAGATGGACAGGTTCTGGGGAAGTAAAAATTGGTGTGGAGCAAAGATGGGTAGGAAATTTTTCAAAATATGCATTGTTGCATAAGCATGTCACAATTTATTCATGTATGCGTATTAGTGATGATCTGAGATTTCTACGAATGGGTGTGTTTAATTGATGTGTTGATATGCATGATATAATATTTTGTTGATATCACACTGAGCTTGCAAGCTCACCCATCTTAGGTGTATGTTTTAGGTTGTAACGCCCCGAATTTTTGGCCTAGATCTTTTGAGGTTTGGTGGTTAGGGTCACAGAGAAGGGTGTGCTTTTGAGTGTAGTGGCGCGTTTTAGTGTCAGAATGGGCCTGCTGGTCTGGTCGTTGGCTGTGTGTTAGTTTGCCTCTAGGTTTTGAGTTTGAGTCCTTGTGTGCTCTTTTGAGTGAATTTTATTTTTAGTTTTATTTCGCTACTTATTTTATTATATTTAGTTTTAGTTATTATTATATTTTTATTATAATAATGATTATTTTAGTTTACTTTCTGTTATTTTATTATTTTTCTTTTCTTTTTTTTTTTGTCTTTTGCTGGGTTACGTTCCTCTCTTTCCCTCCATCTCCTTGTGTTCCTTTTGCTATTTTCTTTTATGTGAAAATGGTTTTGCTAGCTGATTTTGGGATTTTAGCTCCTCCGTCGTCGAGTTAGTGTCTGAGCATCTTCAATTGTGAATCAGGTTTCGAAACTCGACTATTCCTTTTTCTTTATTCTTGCTAATTCTTGATTCGGCGTTCTCAGGTATTCTTTAACTGTGGGCTTGGGTATTAGTTGTTAAAACAGTATGGGAAAATAGATTCTTGTTGATATACTTTTGTTTCGTAATGTTTAGGGGTTGTTTCGATGGTTAGATCGACAGTTTTGGCTTGTTCTGAACTGGTTCTGTGGCCACTGAGGTTTCCACACGGGCGTGTATCAAGCCACACGGCTGTGTCATTTTGGTAATTAGGGTTTTCGGGCTAATTTTGGATCCAAACGGCCCTGTGTCCGACTTGGGGATATTTTGTCAATATACACACGGTCGTGTCCTCTGGTCACACGGCCGTGTGCATTTGGGAATTAGGTATTCAGGGATTTGGTGTCACACGGCCTGGCCATACAACTGTGTGGTTGATTTGGGGATTTAGGGATCCTACACGGGCGTGTGTTGTGGACACGCGACCGTGTCTTGTGAGCACACAGGCATGTGAGACTACCCTGCACTTTATTTTAGCAAAATTAGATAGAAAATTACATGGCCATGTCCTTGTCTCACACGGGCGTGTGCCTATGACACACGGCCGTGTTCTACCTTTTACATGGGCATTTAGACCCCCACACGGCCTAGATTGTCCCACACGGCTGGGACACACGGATGTGTGGCCTTATCTCACCAGATATTGGTTTTTAGGTCAATTTATGTGTAATCGTGACTCTGTGTGTTCTAACCCTCGACTAAGCATTACTGAGGGCAAATATGACATTGATCTGGGTTTAATATATGTGTTACTTGTGATTGGTTGTGTGACCTGTCTGATATTGAATCTGAGTATATGAGTGTACACATTTCTGATTATGACTAATGGGATGTGAGTGATTGTCTTTGAATGATTGTCTAAAACCGGCATTCTAATTTTGTACATTGGTCTGCATACATATAACTGCATAAAAATATTTGGGCTTGGAATTGTGAATAGAAGGAAGATTGAAATTGAAATGGACTGGCAATTTATCTGCTTGCTTTTACTCCCAATACCTTGAGGGTTATAGACAATTATTTTACCGGTATAGCAGGTTACAGCATTGCACTGTACCGTATGTACGTCAGCTTTGCTGCGAATCATCACCATCTGATCTTCCAGTTTATACTGCATGTCTGTACTGCAGTTTACCACATCGCACTGTACAACTTACTGATAGCCCCTAATATCCAGAGGGTCGTGGGCAATCCCAATACCCTGAGGGTCATCAGCACCCACTAAAACAACACAATACCTCGATAGCACTTCAAGAATGGGGTGTCCTAGCAAAGAAAAAAAGAAGCCAAAATTTGGGAAGAAGATCAAATATGATTCGGGTAGGGAAAAGAGAGTAAGAAGAACGTTCAAAACTTTAGCAAGAACCAAAGTAATTTCGGCAGCAACAAATGGGAGATTAGAGGGGAAAACAATCAGTAAAAAATTCAAATAGGAATAATCGGTACAAATAACTAGGATTACCTGACAAAAACCAAAAGAGAGGAGAAAAGAAAGCCAAGGGGGAAATTCGGCAGAGAGTGAAACACCCCAAACCCGGCCCACGAGCCTCGACCTGATCTGGCATGCTCCTTGAGTAAAACATTTCAAAATCTTGATTGTCATTTGGGAAAAATTTTGGGTGGTTTTGTGGAAAATCGATTTGTTTTGTGATTAAATTGAAAACCGTGTTGTTATGGAAGTCTATGTTTTATTAAAACGTTATCTTTATACTCCAAAAATTGTATTTAAAAGAGTTGCCGAATTTTGAAAGCTTAACACTAAGTTGAAAATCAATGGTGTTTAAGTGTCAATACCTTTGAAGTTATTTTTAAGAAAAATCGTTTAACCTCTTTGTTTAATATTGATCGTATCATAATAAAAATTAAAACGCATGCATAAAACAGTTTAACAGTAATGGCCTTATTACAACAAAGCAAAACCCGAAATAAGTCAAAACTTAAAATGAAAACCCAAAGAAAACACTGAGCTGAGCATGGCCACCACTAAGTCCCTGCCGACCCAGTCCAATTGCTGAGTGTCACCTGCAAAATGTTAGCCCACGAAGGGTGAGTCACAGACTCAGTGTGTAACAACCAACACAGACTCCCAAACGATTTAGGCATATCAAATCACATATAACAAATATAGGCAATGATGCAATCCCAACCCCTCCTAAATAACCATCCTCTACACATCACCCGTACCTGCCAATCACACCGTGGGGATTACTAAATCGACCCTCCATCCGCTACACACCATCAAAGGCAGTCGCTCCAGTTAACTGCACATCACCCTTATAATCGTGGCATAGCCACCAGATAATGTGACAGAGTCACCAGATAACAATTTGTGACATTAGTCACCAGATTCATATTATGTGACATGAGTCACCAGATAATGTGGTAAAAACCACCAGAACACTTCCCCTTTATCATTATCACCCATATTCCCATGCGTCATACAAAATATGCAGAACTCATGCAATATACCTTACCCAAATTCATAACGAATTCACACATGTGCCATATCAAATGTTAAACAACATTATTAATCAGAGTATTAAGGGTTAACGTACCTAAGTACACTGTACCATTGAATGGTACCCTTAGCCAAATTTTCATATTTCCATTAACACATGTATAATATTATTACCATTAATCTATTGGAATTAGTGTAGGGCTACACACCTGATAACCGTGAGTACAATACTATTGATATCGACATTCTCGCTAGCAGGGATAGCAGTAATCTGCTTATCCCTTTCCGACGTTGGCCCATACCCCGGTGGCCAATCCCGAACAGCAGACTTCGTCAATCGATCCACTATTACCCATACCGAGTCCTTCTTAGTAGGCGTAAGGGGAAACCCACTAACGAAGTCCATGGTGATTCTCTCCCACTTCCACTGCAGAATCTTTATCGGCTGAAGCAATCCTGACGGAACTTGGTGTTCAGCCTGAAATTGTTGACACGTTAAGCACTTCCCTACAAATTCTGTAACTTTCCGCTTAAGACCAGGCCACCAAAATTGTTCCCGTAGATCTCTGTATAGCTTGCTACTTCCAGAATGCATAGCATAAGGGCTACTATGCGATTCCTGAAGAATTCTCTGCCTTAACTCCTTATCCTTAGGCATACAGACCTTGCCATGAAAACACAGCACTCCCTCACTGTTAACACCATAGTCTTCCAATTTCCCATTTTTCACCTGCCGTAGCTTAGCACTTAGATCATTATCTACCAACTGTCTTTCTTTCACCTGACTCAACCATGTCGGCTTTACTTGTAACTCTGCTAACAAAATTCCGTCGTCATACAAGCTAAGATGTGTAAACATCGCCCTCAGATCCGACACCACTTTCCGACTTAGTGCATCTGCCACCACATTCGCCTTGCCTGGGTGATACTCTATTGAGCAGTCATAGTCCTTCAACAATTCCACCCACCTCCGCTATCTCAAGTTCAGCTCCTTCTGAGTCAGCAGATACTTAAGACTCTTATGGTCCGTGTAGATCACTGATTTTTCTCCATATAAATAATGCTTCCATACCTTCAGAGCGAAGACCACCGCTGCCAATTCCAAGTCATGCGTCGGGTAATTAACCTCATGTGGCCTTAATTGTCGAGACACATAAGCGACTACCTTCCCGTCTTGCATTAGCACACATCCCAATCCTGTGTGAGAAGCATCACAATACACCATAAAATCCTTCCCTGCGTCAGGCTGAATTAGAACCGGAGCTTCTGTCAAAACCTTCTTAAGCCTCCCGAAACTCTCCTGCTGCTTATCTGTCCATACAAAAGGTACCTCCTTCCTTAGCAATTTCGTCAAAGGTGCAGTTATTGATGAAAACCCTTCTACGAACCTTCTGTAGTAGCCTGCTAAACCCAAGAAACTGCGAACCTCAGCCACTGACTTAGGTGGTTTCCAATCTAGCACTGCCTCAATCTTCCTAGGATCCACCCTTATTCCTTCCGCAGACACCACATGCCCTAAGAATGCAACTTCCTTCAACCAGAATTCACACTTGCTGAATTTGGCATAAAGCTTCTTCTCCCTCAACACTTGCAGCACTATCCGGAGATGCTCATCATGTTCTTCCTCAGACTTGGTATACACTAGGATGTCGTCTATGAACACAACGACAAACTGATCCAAGTAGGGTTGGAAAACCCAGTTCATCATATCCATGAACGCAGCTGGGGCGTTCGTCAATCCGAACGGCATTACTAAGAACTCAAAATGCCCGTACCTTGTCCAGAAAGCTGTCTTATGGATATCCACTTCCTTCACCTTGAGCTGATGATATCCAGACCGTAGATCTATCTTCGAAAATACTGCGGCCCCCTTAAGCTGATCGAACAAGTCATCTATCCTCGGCAATGGATACTTGTTCTTGATGGTCAGCTTATTCAACTGCCGGTAATCTATACACATGCGCATAGTCCCGTCCTTCTTTTTCACGAATAGGACTGGTGCTCCCCATGGAGACACACTGGGTCGAATAAACCCATGATCAAGTAACTCCTGGACCTGAGCCTTGAGCTCAACCAATTCCTTTGGTGCCATTCTATACGGAGCAATTGACACAGGAGCCGTACCCGGCAGTAAGTCAATTCTGATCTCCACCTCCCTAGTCGGGGGTAACCCAGGTAGCGCTTCCGGAAAAACATCCACAAATTCCCTTACCGTTCTAACTCCACTAACTCCCTCTTCTTTTGCGTCCAAAGTACTAACGAAGGCCAAAAAATGCCTTGCACCCTTTCCGAACCATCTTATCAGCCTTTAACGCGGAGACTACGTTAGACAAATAGTTTCTTCTTTTTCCTATCATAATTATTTTCTCATCCTCCGGGGTCCTCAACTCCATTCGCTTAGCTGCGCAATCAAATTTAGCCCGATGTTCCACTAGCCAATCCATGCCAAGAATGAGATCAAATTCTCTGAAAGGTAGTTCCATCAAATTAGCAGGAAATACCACTCCCTGAATCTCTAGGGGTACCCTCCGAAATACCCTATTCACCATTACCATTTGACCTAACGGGCTCACTACACTCATCTTCCTATTAGACAGTTCAGATGCTACACCTAGCATTTCAACTACTCTACATGCAACATAAGAGTGGGTCGAGCCAACATCAATTAAAGCAAAGTAAGGCTTGTCAGCTATAAGGAACATACCGGTTATGACGTCCGGTGCGTCACCATCCTCCCTCCGGTGAACTGCATACACCAGACCCGGCTGTCTTGCCTTTGCATTACCAACACCTTTGCCCGGTGTTCCTCGTCCTATTCCAGAACCATTACCTCTGCCAATCGGACCACGACCCCGCGGTGGCTACTGTCCACCCCTTCCAGCCTGATTAAAACCCTGACTTGTTGGTCGACTCCCATCTGTTTTCATAGGACAGTCCCTAATCATGTGATCCTTGGACCCACACTTGAAACATCCCCCCGTCTTCTTCCAGCACTCTCCTAGGTGCATCTTTCCACACTGAACACAAGTACGGTATTGTCCTCCCGTAACAACCTGCTGACCTCGCGGCCCATCAACTCGATGTCTCTTTTGAACATTCCCGGATGACCCTGATAATCCAAAACCTCTCTTTTGCCTATTCCTATCCGTATTCTGTCTCACAGATTCCTTAACCCCTTAGGCTACCTTAGCCTTGTCTACCAACACGGCAAACTCCCGCTCTTGCTGTGGAGCTATCAACAACCTCAGGTCATCCCTCAGTCTGTCCTCAAACCGAACACATCGTTCATGCTCCATAGCCACGATACCTCGAGCATACCAGCTCAACCTTAAGAATTCCGCCTCGTACTCCGCTACAGACTTACTCCCCTGAACCAGCCTCAGAAATGCCTTCCTCCGCGCATCAATATAGCTAGTCCCAACATACTTCTTCTGATACGCCGCCTTGAAATACTCCCAAGTGAGATCCTCAGTTGTAGCACTATCCCGAACTGTGAGCCACCATTGGTATGACTCATCGCGAAGTAGCGACACCACTCCTTTCAATTTCTCCTCAGCAGTCAGATCCAGCTCGTCCATGATTCGCTCCGTCGCCTCCAACCAATACTCAGCCGTATTGGGCGCCACACCGGATACACCACGGAATACCTCAGCTCTATTGGCACGGAGTCGCTCGGGTATAGATTTCCGAGCTCCCATACCTCCACCTGCTCCAGCCACCCTCTCCAGAACCCGCAACATCGCCTGTGATACTGTATCATCCCCCGTCTGATCCTGATGCTCAACACCAGCAGCTAGTGGTGGTGGTGGTACCTCATTCTCGGACCCTTGACCAGACCTAACGGGTTCCGATATGGCCATTCTGCCTCTACCACGCCCTCGCACATTACGACCACGTCCCCTAGAACTCATGTCTACAATCGCGATCTACTCTGCTTTAAAAAGTTTTATGCATTAGTTCTTGTTCCACTGTTTACCCACGAACAAATTTTATGCAAGGAAGTTTAGTAGTAGTTCTTTCGATCATTTCAGGGTTTCCGCTTCAAGTCTTCTACCCTAATTCAGAGAAACACATTCATTCAATAGTATCTACTACACACATTCACCACTCGAACATTTTCGTCCGTTCCAACCCCAGGGATATTTTCGTAATTTGTCCTATAGGGGTATTTTGGTAATTTTCCAAATCAGGGTATCTTGATATTTTGCAAAATAGGGATTTTTGGTATTTTTGTAAAGTAAGAATATCTTGGTAAAAATCGAGGGTAGTATGGCAATTTTATAAACCAAGGGTATTTTAGTAATTTTACAAACCAGGGGTATTTGGGAAATGTTGTAAACCGGGAATATTTCAAAACCTGAAATAGTTTCTACAACTTAAAGGGGTAATTTGGTGATTTTAAAACAAGGTTCTTATAAAACAGTGTAGCTAGTCCCTTTCGGGTTTTAATTATTGGATTTAGCCCGTGAGCAAGTCCTCTTGGTTAGGGTGAACCGTCACTACGCACCAGGTAGGATTCGAGTGAAGAGGAGGTGAGTCACTAGGACTGCTTAAATACCAAGCTCCCACCGAATCCAATCCTAGACATGCGCACGATGGTTGCCACACCTTAACTCAGCGACCCACTCACAGGTTTGTTTGATTAGGCTTTAATTTTATGTAATTCGGTGTTGGAGTAAGCTAATCCTAGGGTTCATTAACTCCTAATATACTAAGCTACGATCCCGTAATGCCCACGTACAAATCGTACAACAATTAGGGGTACTTACCTGGTGGACTTCAGGTCAGAGACTTAGCTGCCATGCCAGAAAACCTGCTTAACTAAAAAAAAATAAAGCTTTGGCCCAAAAGCCCTCAAGGCCAAGTTTTGAACTGGGCTCTGATACCAAATTGAAACACCCCAAACCCGGCACACGAGCCTCCACCGGATCTGGCATGCTCCTTGAGTAAAACATTTCAAAAGCTTGATTGTCATTTGGGAAAAATTTTGGGTGGTTTTACGGAAAATCGATTTGTTTTGTGATTAAATTGAAAACCGTGTTGTTATGGAAGTTTATGTTTTATTAAAACGTTATCTTTATACTCCAAAAATTGTATTTAAAAGAGTTGCCGAATTTTGAAAGCTTAACACTAAGTTGAAAATCGATGGTGTTTAATTGTCAATACCTTTGAAGTTATTTTTAAGAAAAATCGTTTAACCTCTTTGTTTAATATTGATCGTATCATAATAAAACTTAAAACGCATGCATAAAACAGTTTAACAGTAATGGCCTTATTACAAAAAAGCAAAACCCGAAATAAGTCAAAACTTAAAATGAAAACCCAAAGAAAACACTGAGCTGAGCATGGCCACCACTAAGTCCCTGCCGACCCGGTCCAATTACTGAGTGTCACCTGCAAAATGTTAGCCCACGAAGGGTGAGCCACAGACTCAGTGTGTAACAACCAACACAGACTCCTAAACAATTTAGGCATATCAAATCACATATAACAAATATAGGCAATGATGCAATCCCAACCCCTCCTAAATAACCGTCCTCTACACATCACCCGTACCTGCCAATCACACCGTGGGGATTACTAAATCGACCATCCATCCGCTACACACCATCGAAGGCAGTCGCTGCAGTCAACTGCACATCGCCCTTATAATCGTGGCATAGCCACCAGATAATGTGACAGAGTCACCAGATAACAATTTGTGACATTAGTCACCAAATTCATATTATGTAACATGAGTCACCAGATAATGTGGTAAAAACCACCAGAACACTTCCCCTTTATCATAATCACCCATATTCCCATGCGTCATACAAAATATGCAGAACTAATGCAATATACCTTACCCAAATTCATAACGAATTCACACATGTGTCATATCAAATGTTAAACAACATTATTAATCAGAGTATTAAGGGTTAACGTACCTGAGTACACTGTACCATTGAATGGTACCCTTAGCCACATTTTCATATTTCCATTGACACATGTATAATGTTATTACCATTAATCTATTGGAATTAGTGTAGGGCTACACACCTGATAACCGTACGTACAATACTATTGATATCGACACTCTCGCTAGCAGGGATAGCAGTAATCTGCTTATCCCTTTCCAACGCTGGCCCACACCCCGGTGGCCAATCCCGAACAGTAGAAACTGAACGTTTCTTGAACTTAGGGGTAGGCACTACCCCTTTCTCCCTTCCACTGGTATTCGCATCCATCGAATCAACACTTAATCAGGAAACACGGTCAACTACATATGAGATCTTAAATGAATAAAATCTACAACTTAACACTCTTACCGGAATGGATCAGAATCCCGAAACTCCTTGTATACCACTGTCAAACTGCCCCTAAATGACCATAATCAGATTCGGCTAACATCAATAAACAATATGGCCTTCGGCCGAATATTAAGACCCCCTTAGCTTGATTGTCTAGATCCCGAAAAATGTCACTTGTCCCTGAAGATGTCGAAAACTTGTGGATATTCAAATCCCAAAATCCCCCCAATATTAGCACCGATTGAATGGCTTGTATCCAAGAAAATCAACAACACCCCCCTTAGATTACTGAGAGATTCGGCCACAGGAGAAAGGTTATTCGGCTTGTGTGTCAAGTGAACAATCGGCTGGGGATTTAACAATTGAGAGAGAGTTTCTTTGGCTCTTGATGATAAAAGAACCCGTGAGAAAGAGAAGAAAGAATGGTGGTGTGGTTCGGCTCTTACAAAAATATGGAGAGGGAGAGTGTGAGGCTTAGAAGTTTCGGTAATGGTGGAATAGGATGGATGAGAGGTTTCGGCCTTGTTGAAAAAGAGAGGGTAAGTTTCGGTTTTTAGTCAAGAGAGAAATTAACACACACTCACCCTATTTCCCCCACTTACATGACCGAAAATGACCACCAAAAGAATCCCTTGGCCGGCCAACACTCATCCCTCTATCATCCTCATACTTTTCCTCCTATTTTCTCTCTTCAACACTCATTCAAAAAGTTTGAATGAGTCCCCTTCTCATCCACACACTTAGCCGCCCATTCAAAAAGATTTTGACCAAGTCCACTGCTTATCCATCCAGTCTCCCTGTGCCGTCCAACTCCCTTCTTGCCTGACGCAAAAACACTCCCCAAAATGCTGCTTGTGCTGCTCGAACCTAGGCCCAGCACACTGCTTGTGGCGTCACTTCTGAAGGCTCTAAGTGGCGCCTCCTTGCCACTTTACCAAGCCAATTCTTATGTCCAAATTCCCCCACAAATTTTCTTAAGGCCTCATTTGCCTAGCTCCCCTTTAAGACTTAAAATCCAATATTTTCCTAAGGCATTCACCTACATTCTAAAGTTCCCGGAACTCCCAAAACACATTCAAAAAACACATAGGCATGCTTCCACAAATATTTAAGCAAAAATGCACAACCCCTAAATCCAGGATATTACAGAGAGAACCAAAAGCATAGAAGGGAAAATTGTTAGAAAACTGGAAGAATGAGGAAAGGTAGCTGAATTTGCCACTACCGATTTCGATTTTATCTAAACTCTTCCACCCATATTTTTCTCCCCAAACCACTCCAACACAATCCCCTCAACGACCGATTTCAAACCCCACTCAAACTCTTCAGAAGTTCGGTCAAACTACAACACCCACACGACACAAGCAGTAAAAATAAATTCCATGTTTGCGCAAGGACTCGAACCCCAAACCTCCTACTCCTTTGCTCTTCACTTAACCACCAGACCAGTAGGCCCATTCTGATATATTTTACCAATATTTATTTATAAGCCTACTGACTAGAGGTAGGGGTTTATTCAATTAAAACAAAAAAAATGCCAAAGGTAGGGCTTGAACTTGGGACTTCTCACACACACCTAGAATACTTAACCACTATAGCAGACATGTATTTATGTCACAAACATATGAAAATAAATATATAAGAGATTTTTGGGGCGTTACAAGACCCCTAAACCTTAAAACCTATTTTTTTTTCTCTTTTTCTCTTTATTTTACTACAATCTTCCCTCTCCTCTTTTTTTTTTTTTTCAAAGTTCAGGTTAAACAGTCCATATTCATAAAAGAGTTTTGAACAAACCTTCAAACATAGTAACAAGCTTTCAAGTTAAGGTTAAAAGTACCAACTTAGACTTTTATTGTTTTATTGCATTAGAAATATATTGCTTGATATCTAGTTAGTTCTTCTAAATAAAAAAAAATTATTGTAAATGCTTCCTAGAAAAGCCAAAAGAACTAGCGAACCCGAACCATCAATGGTGACAAACCCCTCAAGTTTTTCAAAGTGAAACATTTAGAAATTATTTTAGAACGTCAAGGAAAGTTGTTTATACAAGAATAGTATAACAACCCATTTTTCAGTGATGTCGGAAACAGTGGTTTCAGGACCACCAAATTCGATGAGTAAGTTCATCAATATTATATATGAATATTTATGAGTCAATTATGGTTTTTAAAATATTTTTGATACGGTAATTTATGTTATTTGAATGATTAATTAGCTCAAGTGGTAAGACCCTAAAGTTAAGTGATTTTAGAAAATGAGGTACCGGGACCTCGTTTCTATAAACCGAGCCATAAATATTTTTATAAATATTTATAGAGTTTCATTAAGGTTGTATTAAAGTTTAATTAAGAAATTTTAACGTTTTGATAGTTAATTAAGTAAAAAGGACTAAATCATAAAAGTTGAAAAAGTCAATCACTACTAGTTTAAAGGTGTAAATTGATTAAAGAATTATAGTTGGATGGCCTTAATGGGTAATTTTCCCATACCTAAGATGGTGGGATGGTTTTAAGCTTTAGAATATTTTAATTTTATATGTTTTATAAGTTAATTTATTATAATAAAGTAAAAGGTTAATAAAGTAATAAAAATACAAAAGTGGCCATCTTCAATTCAACCGAAATCCATAGATATGGAGAAGTTAGGTTCGACCATGTTTCATTTTAGGAATGTAAGTCTGTAACACCCCAAACCCGGTCAACACACCACGACCGAATCGGGTATGTTACGGAGTGAAAACATTTTGAAATTCATAAGTTTGTCGGATAATTTACCTAAAAACCTTTTTATTTAAAGTTTGAAAATCCTTGTTTAAGATGAAATTGAAATCGTGTGTTGTTTATTTAAAACTCATGCTTGATAATCCACTTGTTGTTACAAATTTTAGGAAAGAACGATACTTGTTAAAAACTGGGTGCAATGCGTATGATCGAATTAAAAACCATTTGCTTCTAAAGTTGCTTGAAATTTAGAGTTGTAAAAACATCCCGGTTACCTTATTACTATGTGAACTTTGTTACCCGATGGTAATGTTTGAAAACGCGAAGAGGTATGGTTTAGAAAACATTGCTTTCTACCGGTTAATTTTCTTTCAAGATCATGAATCCAAAATATATGGATAAAACGGTCAAATAAAAGCAGGTAATTAAAACCCAAAATAAACTTAGCGGCCTTATTACAACCCCAAAACCATATTAAAAGAAAACTAATAAAAACGAGATAGTAGTTTAGAGTCCGAAACCAAACTAAGATGCATGGCCACCTCGAGTCCTCCCCGGCTCCATATCCGCGATCTATGCCTCATCTGCAAAATATAAGGGAAGGGGTGAGTCACCAAGACTCAGTGTATAAATTCCCAACCCGATAATTCATCCACTCACACAGATCATTAGCAAAACATGCAAATCATGCAACCCCATAACCTAACCATCCAATCTTCTTTAGCTACCCCGTGTGGTCAAAACCACTGGTGGTCAAAACCACTGGTGACCGAAGTCACAAATATATCGGTGTGGTCAAAACCACTGGTGACCGTAGTCACAAATATCAAGTGATGGGGCCAACCCATTGTGTGGTCAAAACCACTGATGACAATCCCGTAATATATCATGTGGGGCCAACCCACGGTGGTACCAAACCACTGGGACGAGTCACAATAATCCATGTGTGGTCAAAACCACTGGTGGTCAAAACCACTGGGACTTAGTCACAAATCATATCAATAGTGTGGTCAAAACCACTGGTGACCGTAGTCACAAATATCAAGTGATGGGGCCAACCCATCGTGTGGTCAAAACCACTGGTGACAGTCCAAATAATCATCCCCCTCCTCTCATCAATCCCATCAACATCATGCTCATATCATACGTGTCATAATATCAGGTATCATGAAATAAGGCATAACATTGCATTTAACAAAACATAAGGATGTATATCGTAAATCACCTAACAGGGGACTTACCCGGAATCCAAGCTCATGCCCTCAAGGCATAGTCACTAATGCCAATGGTTATAACAGTAACATAATAAGCATAATTATACTAATAAAGTGTGTAAGCGTTTACACACCTGACTAGATGTAGATCTAATGCGAAATCCCGAAACTACACACACTACGAAATCCCGAACGTTACTCCCTCCTTAATTGCCAATTCAGTCTCCTACCAATCCCGAAGCCACACAATTATACTCCTTGCAATCGGCCACCCACTAACACACATGGAAACAATTAGCTTTCGGCTTTGAAAGAATATGAACAGATCCCAAACGTTAAACCACTTACCCCAATTGACAACTAAATCCCAAAGATCCTCTGAATCCGCTACACTCCTCTCTACAATCGGCCAAGTACTATAATCTGCTATCACAAAACCCAAAAGAATACCTTACGAGTCAAAAGATATCGATCTCATGAATGTATGACCAAGTCAGCCAAAAGCCAGAAGTCAGCTTTTGCTTTACATGAGTCGATGAAGAGAGAATAGAGAAGACAAGGGGAGATTCGGCCATACCACTTACCTCCCTTAACGAAATTGATTCACCAACCCGAGGAGAAGAAAGATCTTCACTAGGCTAACATTCGGCCAACGTGTCAAACAAGAAGAAGAAAATAGGGAGTAAAGAGGTTTCGGCTATGGCTTATGAGTGTCAAAGAGAAGAAAGAAAAACAGTGAAAATGAGAAAGGAGGGTTCGGCTAAGGTGGATGAAAGGGTTTTCGGCACAAAGGAGATTGAAAGTAGAAAAGATAGGTTTAGAAAGAAAATGAAGAAGGAGGTGTGAGGGTAAGGTTTCGGCTTTGAGCAAAAAGAAGAAGAAGAAGTGAACAAAAGTGGGTTCGGCAAGGAGGCTAACCAAAAAGAACCCGAAAGAAAAGAGGAAGAATGGCCACTTGGGTTTCGGCTTTGGCACAAATGGTGAGAGAAAAGTCGGCTGGCACTTGTACAAAAAGAAAAAGAAAAAGAATCAAGAGGAAGGGTTCCAAAACACACCCCTAGCCAGCCGATTCAAGCCACCTCCTAAAGCACATTAGGCTACCACCAAAACCCCAAAACCGATTGGCCATATGCCCAAAACACCTTACCAAATTCGGCTGCACACTCTCCCACCTCAAACTCCCCCTTTTCTCCACGAAATCCTCCCTTCCATTTATTCAAACAAGTTTGAATGAGTCCAACACCTAAAATCTCTCCCCTTCATCCATTTCAAACAACTTGACTTCATCCAAACACATCGAACAGAGTCCTTCCTGAGTACTCCTCCTCTAGCTTGTGGCGTCAAAAAGAAATAGCAAGGAGTGCCATTCCTGCAGCTCGAACACAGGTACTCCCACCCTGCATGTGGCGTCATCTCCTTAGTGCTTAAGTGGCGCCTCCTAGCCACTTTCCCACCTGATTTCTTGTGACAAACTTCCCCAATAAAATCTCCTAACCCCTATCTCTCTTAGTTCCCTTCCCTTAAATGCCAAAAAAAAAAAAATTTAGCCCTAACTCAGGCCTAACCTAGGGTTATATCTAGACCCCATAACATGAAAATTGAACATAACAGACAATTCATCACACGCAACACAAGCAAAATGCAGAGCCCCGATTTAAGGATGTTACAAAGTCCATTTTGCATCAATTTTAATGATTTTTATGTTTATGAGATCGTTGCAACTAGGTCAGCTAGTTCGTATGTTCGATTTTGAAATTGTTAATGATTTTGAATGATGATATTGATAAATATTTGTGATTTTAGATGTTAAATGATTAATTTGAAATGTTAATTGATATTTAAAAGTATTTTGTTAAGTAATTTTGATGACTTTATCGATTAGGGACTAAATTGTTGAAATAGTAAAAATACAAGGATTTGATGTGAAATTGTTTTAATAATGGGTTGCATTGAATGTTGCTAACACGGTGCTACATTCAATGCCCTACTAATGAATGAGGCCTGACATTAGTTCCAGATATTCGATAGCTTGTGTGAGCAACATCATGTAGCTTACATTCCAACCGACAGCATGTGTGAGCATGCCTATTTTATAGCTTGTGTGAGCTATGACTATATGTTCAGCACACTTTGTGTGAGCTTTCCCACGTATCTGGTATTATTCTAAGTGGTTCAACGAGCATAAAAAGTGAAGGAATGGTAAGTATTCAAATGACTTATGTCATGAATTTATGAAAAGGAATGAAAAGGTAATGTTCAATGAATGTATGTTTACGCTCATGAAATTGAAGATTTCAAATGATGTTGTTTATGTATAAGACTTACCTTATGTTAATTAAATTGATTTATAAGTTTATGTTCTAACAGGAGTTGTGGATGATGCTTAGGCTTGTGCCAAGCTTATGATTAGATTATATCATGCTTAGTCTTAATGAAATACATTAAAACGGTAAGTGTTCAATTGGTAATATGCTTATGTACATGAAAAGGTGGTATAAATTAATGGTTTATCATGTAGTTGATTTCAAAACAACTATGTTAAATGCACTAGCTCGTAGTCATGGTTGATGTTATGCTTCTGTATTGTATTATGCAAAGGAAACGGGTATGAAAAAGTAATGAAATTGGTAACTTCATAGTTGAAATGAAATAGGATGAAATAAAAGGGAATGATGAGTTAAAAAATGTACTTGTATGTATGAAGTTTACGTATGTTATGGATGAATGTACCTAGCTCATGAACAAATATGCTAATTAATGAATTGATGTTGTTATTTAAGCTAAAGTAAATGGAAGGGTTCAAAGTCTTATG
Source organism: Gossypium australe (assembly GCA_005393395.2). NCBI lineage: Eukaryota > Viridiplantae > Streptophyta > Magnoliopsida > Malvales > Malvaceae > Gossypium > Gossypium australe. The sequence goes on from CM016615.1 coordinate 58,109,610, forward strand.
AAATCCTACTACGCTAGGAATGATAAGCATATATATGGTGTTGATAGGCTTCTTCCATTGTGAGTTGATGATTATGGTTTGATAAAAATTGAGGCATTGGTATAGGTTTATATTTAACCTATAGTGTTCATTATTGAAATGGAATCCTATGTTTAAGAGTATACGAGCTTACTACACATTCATTTCTTACGTAGTTATTTTTTCTTTAATTTACAAATTATCAGAAGCTCGATCGGGTTAGAAGCTAGTCGGTGATCCATCACACTATCCATCAATTTTATCAGTAGATTTTGATGCTTTGGTCGTGGTTATAATGGCATGTATAGGTGGACTTATGTCTAATGTTTAGTTAATGATATTGGCATGTAATTTTTCTTTGAATTTGTGAAACTTATGATATTTGATGCCTTGATGGTTGGTGTGTTTTTGGCATTTTGATACTTAATGGTTGGTGTTTATAAGAACAAATTGATGCATCGTGTATGGCCAAAGTGGTAAGTGTTGGCAGGGTTGCAAATTGATCGTTTAGGACATGTTTTGATATGGAATTTAATCAAGTATGTCTGGTTGAATTATGACTATTTGGACATAAATTTGGTATGTATATATGTTGGTTGTTGGAACCATTTGGAAATGGATAGATTGTAACATTTAAATGGTTTTGATGCATGTGAGAAGTGGTCCAAATGGTAAGGTTATTATGATATGTTTTGATATGGAAAAAAGTTAATGAACAATGGTTAATATGCATATGTTTAGGAATGTTTAATGTATAGGTGTTTTGTGCTTGTTGCAATAGCCATTATGTTTGGCTTGTAAATATGGTATTTTAGTTGATGGACTATTTGTCATGTTGGCATGTATATATGAGGCTTTATGGTTGATGACATGCTAGCATTTTGGTGCTTAAATGGTCGATGTTGAAATGGTTAAGTGATGATATGCTTTGATTGAAAAAAAATGTATATGTAGATGTGTTTGGCATATGGTTAATTATGCTATCGCTTGATATGAAAATAGGTAGTTGTGTATGGTTGGTGAATGGCTAGATTATCATAATGGTTAAACACATTTGGTTGTTTTGATTGAGGTGCCTTTTGGAGATATTGGTTTTATGGATAAATACCATATTGATCTAGCTTTATTTTGCATGTATTAGGTACATTTTGGATGCTTGAATATAGGTGCAAATGGCTTGTAAGGGTGTGCTTGAATTAGGTGAAAGAAATGGCGTGAATTTGTCCTATTTCATTTTCACACGTCCTAAGACACGGGCATGTGTGACACACAACCGTGTGTCCCTATTTTGAATGTTACACAGCCTGATACAAGGACGTGTGTCTCAGCCGCGTGAGTCACACGGCCTGGCCACACGGCCGTGTGACCCCTACAGTTTAAATTTTTTCTAACCTTTTTCATAATGTTTTAAATGTTTCGGATTTAGTCTTGAATAATTTCTAAAGTGTTTCTAAGGCCTCAAGGGCACAAATAAGGGACAGTGTGCTTGTGTTTGATTAAGCTATGATGTGTTTTATGAAATGATTGGAAATAAACGGTTTGAGTTATGTTTTCACGGTAATGCTATGTAACACTATTGTAGCAATGGTACGAGTTAAAGGTGTTACAGTTAGGCATTTGAACCATCAATGATTTTATGTAGGGAAATTTGGACCTTGGTTCAATACCATAAGTGGGAGCGCTTTTATGTAACCCTAAAGACTCTATTGTTGTCCAGTAGTATAAGAATTTTATGAACCTTTTAGGGATGAAGAGTCTAAGAGACTAGATGGTACTAGTTGGAAAACTATATCGGTACGAGAGAAAGAGGTTGTAACAACTCGATTTAGACCCTAGCCGGAACAGTGGTTTTGGGACCACAAATTCAAGGTTGGAGAAATAATTTAATATTATTTTTATGTTTGTGGCATGTGATAAAGTATGTGTGAAAGTTCTGTGTGAAAATTTTATTGTTTGTATGTCGATTTGTGAAAAAGGACTTAATCGCGAAAAATACAAAAGCTATGTGATTGTAGTTAAAAGTGCTTAATGGCCATGGTTTATTAAACAAAAGGTCCTTATGATGATACTATACCTTTAATAAGGTTAATGGTCATAAATAGGCTTGTATTAAATGGTTTTCATGTTAATTCATTAAGGATAAAATAGTAATTGCTGTTTTAATGTTAATTAAATTAAAACAAAACATGAATTAGTGGCCATTTTGTGTTCTTCTTGCCGGAAATACAAAGAAAGAAAAGAAAAGAAAGCTAGCTAGAGTTTGGCTAGAATTTTGCTTGATTCAGGTATGTGTTTTGATCCGTTTTCAATAATTTTTACGTTTTTGTAATCGTTGTTTTGTGTTCTATCAAGCCCATGGCTCAATTTCTAAATTTGATGAAGATTTTGAGTTATACTATTGATGAAATTGTGATATTTGTGATTTTAGTTGATGAAAAATGAAAGATATGTGTTGGGTTAACATCTTTTGTATTTGGATTTTTGTTCAATTTGAGTATTTTGGGCTAAATTATGAAAATGATAAATTGATGGGCTAAAATGTGAAATAAATGTGAAAAATGGGTTGCTAGGAACTAATATGAAATTCGGCCAAGCTTGGGTGTGAGTAAATTATTTGTATTTTGTGTAATAGTGAAATAGGGATTAAAATGTCAAAATGTGTAATTGTGAGGGCTAAAGTGTAAAATGCCCTAACTATATGTTTGTGGATTGTTTTGGATGAAGATGAGATTGAATGAGTTGAATTTGATATATTATATAGATCAAGAAAAGAGAAATTTGACCTAGATCGAGGCAAGAAGAAAGTGCTTAACTGATCGACTAGTATCGTTGTTTCTACATCAGAGGTAAGTTCGTGTATAATACGGATTGTTTAAACAATGTTCATATGTGATGAAATGAATGGAAATGTGATTGTGGAGTTTTGAAATGTGAAATGTGAGTTAAAAGATATATGGCACTAAGTGGGCGTAAATAGAATAGTTACAGTGAAGAATGGCACTAAGTGTGGGAGAATAAGAAAGCATCGACTATATTATTTGGCACTACGTGTGCAATATCGAGACAACTTCGGTTTAATATGATAGCACTAAGTGTGTGATATTATTATAGCCTCGACTAATTAATTGGCATTAAGTGTGCGAGTTCATCGAACGTTTAAAGAGGATCGAATGAAATATGACATCTAGCATTGAAGTGGTAAATGTGATAGATAAATATGTGATGGTATAGATATGTATAAAACCTATGTTTTTGATGATATTATGTATGAGATAGATGGAAGATTATGTGATTAAATGATGAAAAGGGTTGAATTGAGTAGCATTATAAATGTTTGTACATGAATCTATATATATGGTATGAGAGTGAGTAATAGCCATGGGTGAGATTAAGTAGTGATGTGAATTGAACTAAGTGTTAGTTAATTTTGCATATTGAATTTGAATTGTTGAGTTAATTGTGTTATATTACAAACTTACTAAGCTTTAAAGCTTACTGTGTGAAATCTTTCTCTATTTTATAGTGTTGTTGAAGCTAGCTTGGATCTAGGGATCGTCAGTGACTCAGTCACACTATCAGACACCTATTTTGGTACCTTTTTGATACGAACTCGTCTCGTCATTGATTTGAGTCTGTAACACCCCAAACCCGGTCAAGACACCACGACCGGATCTGGTATGTTACGAGGAAAACGTATTTAAGAGGTTAGGTCTTTCGTTTAAAAGTTCAATGAAAACTCTTAAAGAGGAAACAAAAATTCTGGGCTCTGTAGAAATCTTGGCAGGATTGTTGAAAATTTCATGTGTCATTTTGAAAATGCAGAAATTAAGAAGTAAAACAAGTTTATTCCATTTGGAAATTCAAGTTGTATCTCTTGTTACAAAAACATTTAGACTTAGTAGAAAAATCGAGTTTAGATTTTGAAAATCATTTGAGTTTCCTTAATATTAATTCATAGTGTGATACCCGATGGTATAGTTTAAAACACGTTGCGTTATAGTTTTGAAATCGTTGTCTTTCCAAGTTTTAGCATGTTTTAGCTCAAATCATTTGTTACGACATATTAAAAATCTACTTTAAACATAAACATAGAAAAACATAATTTAAAGGCCATTTACAATCCAAAATAAAACCAAATAGTAGTAAGTAGGCTAAAGTACCAAATTTTATAAAATCTGAGCAAGTCTTTTTTTTTAAGCATGGCATGAGCACCCCGAGTCCATCCCGGCTCCATGTCCGCGTCTAAGTGTCACCTGAAATGTCAAAGGAGAGGGTGAGTCGCTAGACTCAGTGCATAAATCCCGCTCCCGATAATACAACATGCTAACACACATCATAACATAGCAACATAATTAATGCAACCCATTCCTAACCATCCGTATCACCTTCCTACCCCGTGTGGTACCAAACCACTGGTGGTGCCAAACCACTGGTGACCCAAAGTCACGATATCCATAAGTGTGGTGCCAAACCACTGGTGACCCAAAGTCACGAATAATCCAATGATGGGACCAACCCATCGCGTGATACCAAATCACTAGCGACAATCCCATATCTCTCAAGTGGGGCCAACCCACGGTGGTATTAACCACAGGGACGAGTCGCAATGAGGTGCCAAACCTCTGGTGTCCCAAAGACACAATGTGGTACCAAACCACTGGTGACCGAAGTCACAAATCCGATGATGGGGCCAACCCATCGTGTGATACCAAATCACTGGCGTCAATCCCGTATAATCAACTGTGGGGCCAACCCACCGTGGTACTAAGCCACTGGGACGAGACGCTGAGGTGCCAAACCTCTGGTGACCCAAAGTCACAAAATATCATATGTGGTACCAAACCACTGGAGGTGCCAAACCACTGGAGACCCAAAGTCACAGTGTCCCAAAGACACGGATATCATACTCCTCCTCCTCCCATATCACCCACACATGTCATACTAATGCAAATGATATCCAACATGTAATCATGCTAACATGCTCATCATGGCATCACATAGTATTTACATCATAAACATGATATCACATATATCAACACAAGTCTCATAATGAAACGGACTTACCCGTATCCGTGCTTATACCCCATCGGGTACCAAATCCATCAATCATAAGGTTTTACTATAATAAGTACACAGGTTATTAATCACATTACTAAACAGTGTGTGTTAGTTTACACACCTGGTAAACGAAAGCCTTAAACCCCTCGAACTGATCTAAGCCCCCTTGATTACCTTGACAACCTTGATCCTATAATCGACCAACAAGGGATTAGTAACCAAGACCATTCAGCCAAAGCTAACAAACCGAATAGGTTAATGATTAAACCCTCACCTTTACTCTTGATTTGGTTTCCAACCAAACCCGAACCACAATGGTTCCTCCTATGATAATCGGCCACCACCCTAAAAAGAAGAACTGTTAATCCTTGGCCACCCTTGACTAAATCGAACTAAACAAATAAACCAAATAATAATAGAACCAATCACTTACCACTGCTTACCAAACGATCTCTCACAGGTAAAGGCCTCACTTGATTGCTTCGAAATCCCGAATGCCCTAACATGCAATCGGTTTTAACAAAGGAGAATAACACCCATCAGTGGTTGCCATATTCGGCTCTTAACAACACCAAAATTAATAGAGTACAAGGGAGAAAAGAGAAATGAACCTTCGGCTGGCTTACCTTGTCCTAAACCCGATTGTACACCACACAAAAGATGTCCACCACACACTGATATTCGGCCAAAAGAGCTACTAGGAGAGAGATGGGATTCGGCCTTAACCAAGAAAGAAATCACAAGAAAAAGATGAAGAAGGGAGGGGTGATATTCGGCCAAAAAGCTAGTAGGAATTTCGGCAATACAAGGGAGGATTCGGCTACAATCCACGAAAGAAAATAAAATAGACGTGGTTTGAGAGAAGAAAGAAATCGGCCAAGAGTTGAAGGGATAATCGGCTCAAGTGCTTCAAGAAATGAGAGAAAATATGGGAGGTAAAGAATGATAGCTTCGGTTTGCACAATGAACCAAAAGAGAAGGAAATGGGAAAGAAGGGAACTTGCGGCTACTAAGAGGTTGAAAAGGAACAAGCAAATTCGGCACTAGATGTTCAAACTTTCGGTTTCCACAAAGAAAAATGAAAGAAAAATCCTTTAGAATTTCGGCTTTGATTTGTCAAAAAGAAAGAATTTGGCTTGCCAAGATGTTGACCGAAACACCAAAATTGCCAAAAATGAAATTCGGCACTCCCATACCCCATACCAAACCGTCCACACACCCTCCCAAATCTCCTAAAATTCGGCCAAGATCCCCCAAAACACTCCCTACCAACATTTCAAATCGGCTTGACCAAGTCCACCTCCACAATTTGCTCTCCACCTTCCATTTGAATGCTTGACTTGGTCCATGGCAGAGTTTGAACTGCCACCAACACTCCTCCTCATGCCGTCAAAAAGAGAGCCAAAATGGGGAACTCTGCAGCTTGAACTCAGGATCTCTCCCCCTTGCAGATGACGCCACACTCAGCTCCAAGTGGCACATGCCTTGCCACTTTGCCAGCTCATCTTTTTGTGCTCAAAACATCCAAATAAAATATATAAAACCCAGCTCCTTAAGCTCCCCTCACCTAAGGCTTAAAAGCTAAAAATTTCTCCTTCACTCAGGCATACCCCTAGCATACAAATAAGCCCCTAAGACACAAAAACTGCAACAAAGCACAACAAACCCATGCAAAACATGCCATGACAAAAATAGCCCCTAACCCGGGATATTACAGAGTCATTCGTTATCCGATCGTGAATTTGAGTAAAAATGGATCGTTTCAAACAAACAAAAGGCTTATCAAAGAAAAGGCTTAAAGAAAGAAGAAGATGGCTTAGAAATTAGTAAGAAAAAGGTTTAATAAAAAAAGGATAAATTTACTAAGGTCGAAAATAAACCAACAATACTTGATTTATGACCCGAATCTCAAATGCCTCTTAGATGATTTCGGTTTTTAAGAAAAATAGCAATGAAAAGACCTCGGCCCACTATAAAGAATGATAGGAACCTTGGTATATGATGAACCTCGACCCACTATCAAGGATGATAGGAACCTTGGTATATGATGAACGCCACACTATGAAAGTAATAAGTTTAGAAACAAGGAATGCATAGACGCCACAAGCTAAGCTTGATAAGTCAAATCAATTCCGTAAGAACAAGGAGAATTGGATAACTCACAATTCAAAGATTTCATATATATTCAGCCAAAAGTTTCTTTTACAAAGGCTGATGTCATCTATTTATAGTGTTAGAATAGGCTAGCCGAATGGTCACAAACATTCAACTTAATGTGCCATTTAAAAGCTGAAATAAAACTCAAGTCTTTTCACATTCTAGAGCCAAATAACTCCATTCTTGAATTTACTTCAATTCAGCTGAATGAATGACTTTAATTGCTTGAAAAATGACTCTTGAGTTAACCCTTGGGCAACCGAATAGACACCAACTTATTAACCAGCTCCTTAATGGTATTTGAATGCTTGAATTAACCTTTGAAATGGCAAAAACGGGCTGGTAGTTGAAAAGGTTACTGTCGAAATTAAGTAGATGATATAATGCTCCTTAAAACCTCCTTTAATGATGTATAAACCTCCTTTGTAGTGGCCCCTTCACTTTGTAATCGAAAATGACTTGATCAGCCACTTTATTCAATTTGTAACAGCATTGAATTGTAACGGTTATGACTTGAAAAGACTCCTACAATAAACACATTAAAATGAGCTTATTAAACACATGTAAACACTTATTAAACATAACATACATTAATTAAATGAACTAAAACATATGCATCAATTATTCCAGCAACTAGTTAATTAAAGAAGCATAATTAAATGAACTTAACTCATGCATCAATAAATAATCTTAGGAACTAGATTATTCAAGAGCAACACTTATTAAATAAAGTTCAACAAGAACACTTATTAATTAAACTAAGATAAGTTGAATAAAGTCTAGCAACTCATTTATTAAAGTAAGATAAGTTTATTAAAAATTAAGTTCAACTTGCAATAAATTGCAAGTGGCGCCAATTGAGCCGTCCCATGCATGAATGTTTGATTTGGCCTCTTGCTCTCCCCAAGCTCGATCCATATAGCTTGCTAAGGCTTCTTGAAATTTCTTAGCTCGTGATCGAGTTATAGGCCCTCGTGGCAGCTCAATGGATTCAGAAGTGATCTCTCGAGCTATGGTAGCATCATTCCCCCCTCTTCGTGGTGATTTGTCCCCAAATCGTCACCTACATCAAAAAGGGATAAATCAGCAACATTAAAATTCGCACTAACTCCATACTTACCAGGTAAATCGAACTTATATGCGTTATCATTAATTCTTTCCAAGACTTGAAAAGGTCCACCTCCCTGTGGCAAAAGCTTGGATTGTCGTTGGACGGTAAATCTCTCTTTACGCATGTGAATCCAAACCCAATCACCGGGTTCAAATATCACTCGTTTATGACCTTTGTTGACTTGACGATGATAGTGCTCCATTCTTCGCATAATATTATCTCTAACTCGCTGATGTAATTGTTTAACAAAATCTGCCTTTTTCTTTCCATCTACATGCACCAACTTATCAGAAGGTAAAGGCAATAAATCCAAAGGAGTTAAAGGATTAAAGCCATACACTACCTCAAATGGTGAATACTTAGTAGCTGAGTGTACTGACCTATTGTAAGCAAATTCAATGTAAGGTAAACACTCCTCCCAAGTCTTCAGATTCTTTCGTATAATTACTCGAAGTAGCGTTGACAGAACTTGATTAACGACCTCCATTTGGCCGTCGGTTTAAGGATGACTAGTTGTTGAGAACAGCAACTTAGTTCCAAGTTTTTCCCATAAGGTTCTTCGAAAATGACTCAAAAACTTGGTGTCTCGATCGGAAACAATTGTGCTCAGAACACCATGTAAGTGCACGATCTCCCTAAAAAACAAATTAGCAACACTTAGAGCATCGTCAGTTTTGTTACATGCAATAAAATGTGCCATTTTTGAAAACCTATCAACTACAAGAAAAATTAAATCTTTTCCATTCTTTGTTCTAGGAAGGCCTAAAACAAAGTCCATCAAAATATCTATCCATAGTGCTTCCGAGAACGGTAGTGGTTTATAAAGCCCATGTGGCTGAAATCTTTATTTCGCTCTCTTGCAAGCAATACAGTGACTACATACTTTAGCCACATCTCGTTTCATCTTCGGCCAATAGAAATGTTATTGTAGAACAGCCAAAGTTTTGGTTATGCCAAAAAGACCCATTAAACCTCCACTATGTGCTTCGCGAACCAACACATTTCTTGTTGATCCTTGGAGTACGTATAACTTATTTTCTAAAATAGGAATCCATCTTGCTGATAGTACCTATCATACGCACCTTGTACACACCACTTATAAATTTCTCCAAAACCAGAACCATCAACATATAACTCTTTCAAATAAGCAAAACCAAGTAATTTAACATCCAAACAATTTAAAAGAGCATGCCTTCGCGAAAGAGCATCCAGAATGATATCTTCCTTACATTGTTTGTATTTAATAACGTATGGAAAGGATTCTAAGAACTCAAACCATTTTTCATGATGTTTGTTTAACTTGGTTTGTCCTCTCAAATGCTTCAAAGCCTCATGATCCGTATGTATTATAAACTCTTTAGGCCAAAGATAATGTTGCCATGTTTCTAATGCACTTATCAACACGTACATTTCCTTATCATATGTAGGATAGTTTAGAGTAGCTCCATTAAGCTTCTCGCTAAAATAAGCCACCGGTCTCCCATCTTGAGTTAAAACCGCACCTATACCTATTCCAAACGCATCACATTCCACCTCAAAAATTTTGTTATAATCAGGCAAACATAAAAGGGAGCATTAGTTAAACACTCTTTGATTTTAACAAAAGAAGATTCTTGTTCATCAGACCAAAGAACAGGTGTATTCTTTTTAATAATACCAGTCAATAGGGCAGGAAGTGTGCTAAAGTTTGGCACAAATCTCCTATAGAAACTTGCAAGGCCATGAAAAATTCTAACTTGACTGATGTTGGTCAAACGTGGCCACTCTTGTATTGCCTTGATCTTCTCTTGATCCACCTCAAGACCACCTTCGCTTACAACAAAACCTAGAAAAGTAACTTTGTTAGTACAAAAGTTACATTTCTTAAGGTTTGCAAGTAAAACTTCCATTCTTAAAACTTCCAAAACAGGTCGTAGATGTTCAATATGATCAGATAAAGATTTACTATAAACCAAAATATCGTCAAAATAAACTACGCAAAAATGACCAATGAAAGACCTCAAAACGTGGTTCATCAACCTCAAAACGTGGTTCATCAACCTCAAAACGTGGTTCATCAACCTCATAAAGGTACTCGGACCATTAGTAAGGCTGAATGGCATCACTAGCCACTCATACAAACCATATTTGGTTTTGAACGTGGTCTTCCACTCATCCCCCTCCTACATATGAATCTAATGATTCAAATCGATCTTAGAGAACAATTTTCCTCCACTAAGCTTGTCTAACATATCATCAAGTCTAGGGATTGGATGACGGTATTTTTTTGATAGCTCGACAATCTATGCACATTCTCCATGAACCACCTTTTTTAGGCACCAATATAACAGGCATCGCACATGGACTTAAACTCTCCCGTATGTATCCTTTTTTCATTAAATCAACAACTTGTCGTTGTAACTTCTTAGTTTCTTCAAGGTTGCTTCGGTAGGTTGGTCGATTAGGAATTGTAGCTCCCGGGGTGAAATCAATTTGATGTTCAATACCTAGGATTGGAGGCAACCTACTAGGAACTTCTTTCGAGAAAATGTCTTCAAATTCCTGTAACAAATAAACAACAGACAAAGGTAAAGAGTTATCAAGTTCGTTAGTATCAAACAAGCACACCTTGTACGTAAGTAAAAACACGGGCTGATGCATCAATAGAGACTTTCGAATTTCTTTTTCCCTCACAAATACACTCATTTTCCACTCTCGTTTTCTTTTTGACTCTCTTATTCCTCTCGTATTTTTTCCTCCTCTCTCTCACCTTTTCCTCTCTTTTTTTTCAATTTTTTTTGTCTTTCTCTTTTTCACTCTTTTTTTCTTGTACTTTTTCTTTCAACTTCAATTGATCTTAATACACTTGTCGTGGAGTCAACGGGGCTAAAGTAACGTTTTTGCCTCGATACTTGAACGTGTACCTATTTTTGTAACCATCATGGATCATGCGCCTATCAAACTGCCATGGACGTCCCAAAAGTAGATGTCCCGTGTACATAGGAACTATATCACACACCACTTCATCTTGGTATTTCCCGAAGGAAAATGTCACCAAAGCTTGCTTTGTGACTTTAAGCTCTCCTCCATCATTTAACCATTGCAACTTGTATGGAGTTGGATGTTTGATTGTGGCCAAACCGAGCTTTTCCACCAGCATGTTGCTAGCTACATTAGTACAACTTCCACCGTCAATAATTAAACTACATACCTTACCATGGATGTGGTATCGGGTGTGGAAAATGTTCTTGTAAACACCCCAAACCCGGCCTAAAAGTTAGGCCCGAATCTGTCGTGTCACATTGAGGTGTTTTTCGAAAACCACGTTTTCATTGAAAACACTTCTTGATATTTAAAAACTAAAGTCCTAGTTTGCAATTGTTATTAATAATTGACATTTATTAAAAAGTCATTACCTTCAAAACCTTGTTCGATGCGGAAGCTTAATTTAAAACAATTAACTTATGAAAACGTGATATTTACAACTCAGTTGCGAAATGGGCCTAGGGCCCATTCTCGACCCAAATGGACCCATATGCTCGTGTGGCCCATTTAGCCCAAATCTAGCCATAGATATGAGATTCACATAGACTAGTTCAATATCTACTACACAATCTTACAATTTATTCATATGGCCCACGGACCATTGGCCCCACATGGCCCATTTCAGCCCAAACAGCCTAAACCCACAAGAACACTCATGATGGCCTCAATTATCGCGTCGAAGCCCCCACACATGCACTCGCACGCTCGTGTGGCTACCATTTTCGTGTGACCGGTATTTCTGCATTGGCCGCTCTACAACTAGAGTAGTGCGAAATACACACCTGATAAGACTCTGAAGCTAATCCGCGCTCCGAATGCTCCTATGCCCAAACGCCCACCAAGGTATGCTTCCTCTCGTCATAGACAGCTCTCTATATATAGCCAGCTTCTCACCTTCTCTCTTGCTAGCTTTCCGATGTGGGATCCCTCCTTCAGTAGAGTTTAAATCCAACATAAACTCTGGCCGTCCAATCCGAAAAATAAATACTCTATTGCTTGACATGAGATTCGAACCCAAGCTCTCCCATCAGCCAATTCACGCCACTTGCAACTAAGCCACAAGCTCCTCTTATGTCTAAAATCATGCGCAACTAAATATAAATCTATGGGCCAAAGTCCAAGTTCACTTAAAAATAAATCAAAATGAAATGCAAGCGCCAAGGCTTGAACCTTGGACCCCTTTGCTTCCTTGTGGCGTCACTCCCTTGCTTCCTAACTGGCGTCACTTTGCCAGCACACCACACTCCTTTTTGTGTCATTTTTCTCCATATTTTATTTTTAAAGCCTACCTACTAACTCTCAGGGTTTTATTCACCTAAAACTAAAATTTTCCTAAAGCCTAAATTTGATCCCGGGACTTCATATAAGCCCCCTAACCTTCCAAAATCACTCACCTAATAGGTCCAACTTGCCTTAGTGCCATTCTCTTGTTCTCAAAAATAAAATTAAATGCTCCCATCCCCAAGGCCCAATGGGCCCAATCCTACTAGGCCCAAATTCGGGGTGTTACAGTTCTCTCTTTGTTGATCAGATTCAACACTTTGCACACTAAGGCTTCGCTTCACCACCAGAATTTCTCCTTCAACCGACATTTCTACTTCTTCTCCTTCATCATCAGATGGTACTTCGGATTGATTTTCTTTCTCCTCCTCAGGCTCAATTTCATCGTCGGCCCTTACCACCATAATTCGTCGCTTAGGACATTGGCTTGCTATGTGTCCTTAGCCTTGACACTTGAAACAGATAATGTCTCTCGTGCAATTTGGCATTTGTTCACTTTTGTTCTGATTTGACTCACCAATGGGCTAGTTGGATTTAGTTGCTACAATCGGCTCTCTTGTTCGACTAGGGGGTTTGTTCACTCCTTGGCTCCATTTGTTAGAAAAAGGATTGGCATAGGGTCTACTTACTCTTTTCTTCTTGAGTTGCTTTTCAACCTTTATCGCCATACGGACCATGTCCATCACTTCAACATAGTGTTATAGTTCAACTATGTTGGCAATGTCACGGTTTAAACCCGCAAGGAACCTCACCATTGTTGCTTCTCGATCCTTTTCAATATCAGATCGGACCATCCAATCTCCTTATAGTAATCTTCAACATGTAACACCCCTTACCAGAGACCGTCACTAAAGTCGAGTACGAGGCATTACCAAACTTAACTTACTAGTTCGGGGCATAAAAATTTGCTTTTAAAATTAATTCGTTCACATACATCCAATATGTTCCTAAAAAGAGCCTTCGAGGCCCTAAAACATGCAAGTGAAATGGTTCGGGACCAAACCAGAAACATTAAAAATTTTTATGATTTCATAAACAAATCAAAACAATTTATTTCCCTATTTATAATGAAACTGTCCATTTGCGTCATAGTCACTAAATTGACTATAACTCGAGTTACGAAACTCAAAATTTAGATCCGTAATTTTTCCTTAAAACTAGACTAATATATATTCTTACTATAATTTTTCCAGAATTTTTGGTGTGGCCAATAAGTACAGTTTATTAGTTAATGCCTCCCCTGTTAAACTGTCTAACGGTTCTGGGCCCTCTTAACTAAAAATCAATTATCTCATAATATACAATTCTTTTACCTACATCGTTTCTATCGTATAAAAATAGATTTAATAAGCTTTAATTCTATATCTTATTCACACCTAAATTCCATTTCTACTATACTTAGTGATATTTCAAAATCACGTCACTGCTGCTGTCTAAAAACTGTTCCATTGCAAATTTTACTCTTTCATAATTTCTTTGTAATAACTATCATTTAGGCATACATAGCACCCAAAACATGTTCTGTAACACCTCAAACCTGGTCAAAACGCTACGACCGAATCTGGTATGTCACAGGTTAAAACGTTTTTGGAAGACAAGTCTGTTGAGTCAATTTTCGAAGAAAACACTTAATCTTATGAAAACCAAAGTTGCGTTAAGTAGTTTATTAAAATCATCTCAAAGTTTGTTTTAAAGAGAATCGAGTTGACTTATCGTTGTTACAAGTTCACTTATTTACCCGATGGTAAAGTTTAGGAAAAATCTCGAAATTTATTAAGGTTGTGAAAACATTCATTTTATAATTTCTTTACTTGTTAGTCATGCTTTAATGTTTAACACAAATTCAAATAAATAATTAAACCCAAAGCAAAACATAGATGGCCTTATTACAGAACCAAAACCCCAAAATTTAAAACAAAGTAAAACCGAAATTTAACCGATTAAAATGAAGCCAACTATTGAGCATGGCCACCTCGAGTCCATCCCAGCTCCATATCCACGATCTAGGAATTATCTGCAAAATGTAAAGGAAGGGGTGAGTCACCGAGACTCAGTGTGCAATTCCCCATCCCGGAGGTAACAAGCCCTTACACAGTTCATAAACAAGTATGTATGTCATGCAACCCAAAAACCTAACCATCCCAAACTCCTGATTCTACCCCGTGTGGTACCAAACCACTGGTGGTGCCAAACCACTAGTGACCCAAAGCCACAAATAAACATATGTGGTACCAAACCACTGGTGGTGCCAAACCACTGGTGACCCAAAGTCACAAATAATCATATCTTCCCCCTCCTCTCATCATACCCATGCAATATGACATAATAATTCGTGTATGCAGTATGTCATGTATGCTTACATATATCAAATATGAGTATAACATGAATTACCATCATAATCAGATAGACATAAAACAACATAATCACGCTAATCAACCTCTAAGGGTATAACCGTAATTTTACCTACCAAGGGCATTTCGTAATTTACCCACCAAGGGCGTTTTCGTAATTTACCTTTTAGGGGTATTTTGGTACTTTACCCTTCCAAGGGTATATCAGTAATTTCGCACCTGCAATGGTCTTTCTAAAGGCCTAATGTCGCCCCGAGCGACTAAGCTACTATTTCTAGTCCTTACCGGACTATTGGGCTTAAAACCCGATTTCGGCCCATTCGAGCCCACACGCTCGTGTGGCCCACCTAGCACAAATCTAGCCACGTATATAAGTTCCACCTAGTCTAGTTCACTTTATACTACACTATCATACAATTTATTCAATTGGGCCCACGAGCCCATTAGCCCACTTCGGCCCATCGCGGCCCTGAGCAGCCTCAACCCACAAGAATACTACTGATGGCCTCAACTATCGCGTCGAAGCCCCACACGTGCGCTCGCACGCTCGTGTGGCTACTATTGCCGTAACCGGCACTTCGGCATTTGCCGCTCTACATCTAGAGTAGAGAGAGTTACACACCTGATAGGAATCTGAAGCTGCTAAACCGCGCTCTGTGCACTCCTTTGCCCAACGCCAACCAGGTATGTTAACTCTCCTCTTGGAATGCTCTTTATATAGCTAGCTCTTCACCCTTCTTCTTTGGATCTTTCTGATGTGGGATCCCTTCGTCAGTAGAGTTTAAATTCAACTGAAATCTTGCCGTCCAATCCGCAAAATAAATACTCCCTTGCTTCTCATGAGACTCGAACCCAGGCTCCATTGCAACACAATCCACGCCGCTAACCACTTGGCCACAAGCTCCTCTTGTGTTTTAAACCTTGCGCAACTAAATTCAAACCTATAGCCAAATTCTAAGGTCCACGTAAAAAGAAAACGAGAATGCAAAAGCCAAGACTTGAACCTTGGACCTCCTTCCTTCCTTGTGGCGTCACCCCCTTGTCTCTTATGTGGCGTCACTTTGCCACTACACCACACACTCCACTTGTGTCATTTTCCTTCACATTTTATTCTTAAGGCCTACCTGCCAACTTCCAGGGTTTTTTTCACCTAAAACCAAAATTTCCTCAAAGCCAAAGTTCGATCCCGGGACTTCATAGAAGCCCTCTAAGCTTCCAAAATCACTTATCTAATAAGTCCAACTTGTATTTAAGCCGATCTCTTATTCTCCAAAAATTTAAACGCTACTACGCTCAAGGCCCATTGGGCCCAATTCTTCTAGGCCCAATTTAAGGATGTTACAAATCTACTCTCCCTAAAGAAATTTCGTCCTTAAAATTTCCAACTAACCAACAGTCGTACATCCTCACTTACAACACTACGCCCACGCTGCGCAATCTGATTCTAATAACACTAATATACTTTTAACTAGAATTTAGAACTCCTACACATACTCAAAAACACCTAGCTACTAAAATAGACGAATATTTCATACGCAACCACCTCTATATCCGAACATCACATCCAAACCAAACACACAGAATAGATACCAGAAATACAACATATAACAAAGCAAAGTATCAGGAAACTTACAGTGCGGATTGGTGCCGGAGACTCGGGTGCCATACTTCCAGAAAACAGATATATATTTTTCTAAACCATTTTCCAAACCATCATTGGAAAACATTTTTGAACCCAAACCCACAGCCGAGTTTTTGGAACCTAGGCTCTGATACCATAATTGTAACACCCTGAACCCGGTCAAAACGCTACGACCGAATCTGGTATGTCACAGGGTAAAACGTTTTTGGAAGACAAGTCTGTTGAGTGAATTTTCGAAGAAAACACTTAATCTTATGAAAACCAAAGTTGCATTAAGTAGTTTATTAAAATCATCTCAAAGTTTGTTTTAAAGAGAATCGAGTTGACTTATCGTTGTTACAAGTTCACTTATTTACCCGATGGTAAAGTTTAGGAAAAATCTCGAAATTTATTAAGGTTGTGAAAACATTCATTTTATAATTTCTTTACTTGTTAGTCATGCTTTAATGTTTAACACAAATTCAAATAAATAATTAAACCCAAAGCAAAATATAGATGGCCTTATTACAGAACCAAAACCCCAAAATTTAAAACAAAGTAAAACCGAAATTTAACCGTTTAAAATGAAGCCAACAATTGAGCATGGCCACCTCGAGTCCATCCAGGCTCCATATCCACGATCTAGGAATTATCTACAAAATGTAAAGGAAGGGGTGAGTCACCGAGACTCAGTGTGCAATTCCCCATCCTAGAGATAACAAGCCCTTACACAGTTCATAAACAAGTATGTATGTCATGCAACCCAAAAACCTAACCATCCGAAACTCCTGATTCTACCCCGTGTGGTACCAAACCACTGGTGGTGCCAAACCACTGGTGACCCAAAGCCACAAATAATCATATGTGGTACCAAACCACTGGTGGTGCCAAACCACTGGTGACCTAAAGTCACAAATAATCATATCTTCCCCCTCCTCTCATCATACCCATGCAATATGACATAATAATTCATGTATGCAGTATGTCATGTATGCTGACATATATCAAATATAAGTATAACATGAATTACCATCATAATCAGATAGACATAAAACAACATAATCACGCTAATCAACCTCTAAGGGTATAACCGTAATTTTACCTACCAAGGGCATTTCGTAATTTACCCACCAAGGGCATTTTCGTAATTTACCTTTTAGGGGTATTTTGGTACTTTACCCTTCTAAGGGTATATCAGTAATTTCGCACCTGCAATGGCCTTTCTGAAGGCCTAATGTCGCCTCGAGCGACTCAGCTACCATTTCCGGTCCTTACCGGACTATTGGGCCTAAAACCCGATTTCGGCCCATTCGAGCCCACACGCTCGTGTGGCCCACCTAGCACAAATCTAGCCACGTATATAAGTTCCACCTAGTCTAGTTCACTTTAACTACACTATCATACAATTTATTCAATTGGGCCCACGAGCCCATTGCCCCACTTCGGCCCATCGCGGCCCTAAGCAGCCTCAACCCACAAGAATACTACTGATGGCCTCAACTATCGCATTGAAGCCCCACACGTGCGCTCGCACGCTCGTGTGGCTACTATTATCGTAACCGGCACTTCGGCATTTGCCGCTCTACAGCTAGAGTAGAGAGAGTTACACACCTGATAGGAATCTGAAGCTGCTAAACCGCGCTCTGAGCACTCCTTTGCCCAACGCCAACCAGGTTTGTTAACTCTCCTCCTGGAATGCTCTTTATATAGCTAGCTCTTCCCCCTTCTTCTTTGTATCTTTCCGATGTGGGATCCCTTCGTCAGTAGAGTTTAAATTCAACTGAAACTCTTGCCGTCCAATTCACAAAATAAATACTCCCTTACTTCTCATGAGATTCGAACCCAGGCTCTCTTGCAACATAATCCACGCCGCTAACCACTTGGCCACAAGCTCCTCTTGTGTCTTAAACCATGGGCAACTAAATTCAAACCTATAGCCAAATTCTAAGGTCCAAGTAAAAAGAAAACTAGAATACAAAAGCCAAGACTTGAACCTTGGACCTCCTTCCTTCCTTGTGGCGTCACCCCCTTGTCTCTTATGTGGTGTCACTTTGCCACTACATCACACACTCCACTTGTGTCATTTTCCTCCACATTTTATTCTTAAGGCCTACCTGCCAACTTCCAGGGTTTTTTTCACCTAAAACCAAAATTTCCCCAAAGCCAAAGTTCGATCCCGGGACTTCATAGAAGCCCTCTAAGCTTCCAAAATCACTTATCTAATAAGTCCAACTTGTATTTAAGCCGATCTCTTATTCTCCAAAAATTTAAACGCTACTACGCTCAAGGCCCATTGGGCCCAATTCTTCTAGGCCCAATTTTTAGCCATTTTAATGGCTAATCATTATCAAGTATTTACAAGCCATTCTTTAGCCATATCATAAAGAGATACACACAAAATGGCTAACTCCTTATACATGCCATAACTTAAAACGATTCGAGTCACAAAATACCGAAATAATCCTTTGATAGTGTGAAACGATCTCTGACATCCTTGCAATCCCCGAGTTGGCTTGCGATACTATAAAAAGAGAGAAATGAATGGGAGTAAGCATAATGCCTAGTAAGTTTGCATGTAAATGAATAACAACATTCTTAATGAATTATCGCATTCTTTTCTTATCAAGATCATTTAAGCCTTTAACTCAATATGCTTAAGTCTTGAATTATTACCTGTACCTTTTTAGCATGAACTTGTCCTACCTTTCCTTTGGTATACCCTTTCAATTTTCCGTTGAACCACTTGGAATACTAAGGATAGACGGGTACCTTTCCTTTTGAAGCTTACCATTGTCATGTCTTAACATGGTCTTACGTGGTATCCTTGCCTTATGAACTCACCAATGCCATGCCTTGGCATGGTCTTACATGGGATCTTTGACTTATAGAAACTTATCAGTGCCATGTCTTGACATGGTCTTACATGATTTCCTTAAACCCTAATGTCATGACATTTGTATCCTACACATTCCTAAGGTTCAACCGGGACTTTCTAAGATTGCTTCTCTGTCAATTCATGCTTGAGCCTTTAAATGATAAATTTAAAGAATAAATATGTAAATGCTGGAATTTAATAGGATTAAATGTAAAATAATAGAATATTGCGTTTATTTGCCGCAAACTTACCTCGGAACAAAATACGATCAACTATATTGATTTAGTCCACTATCTTTTTCGTTCCTCGGTCTAACTTCAGATTTCGTTCCTCTTGATCTATAATAGAAAATTTAGCTTATTTAATACTCATATTTATTAAAACAGTTCTTGACTCTAAATTTGGAAAAAATTATGATTTTTGCCCCTAAACTTTTACATATTTACACATTTTCCCCAAAGCTTGGAAATTAAACTTTATCCCTTATTCTTATGTTTAATGACATGCTGATCATTTTTCCCTTCTATGACAACATTAAATTCCCACTCTAACATGTGCTTATGAACATTAGGTATTTTTACCGATTAAGCCGTTTTACTCGTTTTCACTTAAAATCGCTTAGCAAAAGTTGTTTAACATAATTTTAGACTTCATATTTTATCGTAAAACATCAAAATAAACACATTTCACCTATGGGTATTTTTCCAAATATGAATCCTAGGTTAAATTATTGCTAGATTATGCTAAATCAAGTTACCGAGACTCCAAAAACGTAAAGAACATTAAAAACGGGGCTTAGATGCACTTACTATGAGGTTGAGAAGTTGAAGAAACCCTAGCTTGGTGTCCCCTTTGAAATTTTGGCCTAATGAAGAAGATGGACAACATTTTGCCATCTTTTTCCCTTTTAATTCCTTTCTAATTCCAAATGACTAAAATGCCCTTAATTAAAAATTTAGTTATTTTTATCTATGTATGTCCATTTTTGTCCATGGAAAATATAATGGTCTAATTACCGTTTAAGGACTCCTACTTCAAACCCCCATTTCGATCAAGTACTCTATGAATTAAAACCCATATTTAGCAACTTTTGCAAACAAGTCCTTATAGGCAATTTAAGCATGCAATCAATAAAATTTCTTATTGATACTCTAACACATGTATTTAATCACTCGGTAAATCATAATAATTAATCATAATAAACTTTTCTATCTCAGATTCGTGGTTTCGCAACCACTGTTCCGTTTAGGCCCTATTTTGGGATGTTACATTTCTCCCCATATAGGGATTTTCGTCCCCGAAAATCTTACCTGTGAAGAGATTTGGGTACTATTTTTGCATAGTCTCTTCGGGCTCCCATGTAGCCTCATCTACCCCATGCATATTCCATAATACTTTCACAAGTGCAATACTTTTGTTCCTTAATTGCTTAACCTCTCTAGCTAGAATTTTTACCGGTTCTTTACCGTAACTCATATCTGGCTGAATCTCAACCTTTGTCTGCGAAATCACACGCTACTGATTTGAACGATAACGACGTAGCATAGACACATGAAACACATCATGAATCTTCTCTAACTTAGTCGGCAAAGCTAACTGATATGGCAATGGCCCAACCCTCTCAATCACCTCAAACGGTCTAATAAAACGTAGACTTAGTTTGCCTTTTCTTGCCAAATCTGAGAACTTTCTTCCACGGGGATACTTTCACGAATACCCTATCCCCAACTTGAAACTCAGTCTCTTTTCTTTTCAAATCTGCATAGGATTTTTGTCTATCTGAAGCTGCTTTCAAGTAATCTCTAATGACTTTTACTTTCTCTTCTATTTCTTTGACTAGATCAACCCCGAAAATCTGATTTTCCTTAAGCTCTGTCCAATACAAAGGTGTGCGACATTTATGCCCATACAAAGCTTCATAAGATGCCATCTTCAAACTCGATTGATAACTATTATTATAGGCAAACTCTATTAACAACAAATATTTCTCCCAACTACCTTGAAATTCCAATACACAACATTTAAGCATATCTTCAAGTACCTGAATAACTCTCTCTGGCTGACCATCAGTCTGAGGATGGAAAGCTGAACTAAAACTCAACCTTGTACCTAAAGCTTCCTGCAATTTCTTCCAAAACGTGAAGTAAATCTCGGATCTCTAACTGAGATAATCGATAACGGTACTCCATGTAGTCTAACTATCTCTGAAATATACAACTTGGCCAACTTTTCAAGTGAATAATCCATACGAACTGGGATAAAATGAGCCGATTTCGTTAGCTTATCAATCACAACCCATACTGCATCTTTTTTACTCGGTGTCAAAGGCAATCCTGTCACAAAATCCATAGTAACTCGTTCTCATTTCCACTCGGGAACTAATACAGGCTGTAATAAACCTGAAGGTACCTGATGTTTGGCTTTTACCTGCTGACAGATCAAGCATCTAGAAAAAACTCTGAAATATCTCTTTTCATTCCCGCCCACCAATACATTTTATTCAAATCATTATACATCTCAGTACTACCTGGGTGAATGGACAAAGAACAGCTATGTGCTTCCTATAAGATCTTTCGAATAAGCTCATCATTCTTTGGTAGACATACCCTGTCTCTGAACATCAACCAACCGTTAGAATCAATCTGAAAATCAAACTCTACAACTGACTCGCACTGAACTCTTTTGGCTTGCAACTCACTGTCATCCTTCTAAGCTTCACAAATTTCTTCAAGAAACATCGGTTTAGCTCTCAACTCAGCTAAGATAGAACCATCATCTGACAAGGCCAAACTAGTATACAAAGCTCTTAATGCAAATAAAGATTTTCTACTCAAAGCATCAGCAACAACATTTGCCTTACCCGGGTGATAATCGATCACTAGCTCATAATCTTTAATCAACTCTAACCATATTCTTTGCTTCAAGTTCAGATCTTTCTGAGTCGTCAAGTATTTTAAACTTTTATGATCAGTGAGTATTCGACATTTCTCACCATACAAGTCATGTCTCCAAATTTTCAATGCAAATTCAATAGCAGCTAGCTGTAAATCATGTGTCAGATAATTTTTCTCATGTGGCTTTAACTGTCTAGAGGCATAAGCAATTACCCTTCCTTCCTACATAAGTACACATCCTAGATGCATCACTGTAAATCACAAACTCTTTACCTGGTTCTGGTTGTACTAAGATAGGAGCTTCAGTCAACAATGCCTTTAACTTGTCAAAACTCTGCTGACACTTCTCAGTCCATTCAAACTTGACGGCTTTCAGTAGCAAACTTGTCAATGGAGTAGTATCATGGAAAACCCCTCAACAAATCGTCTACAATTAATAATGGTCTTGCTCGGATCAACTCTAACACCTTCACCTGAGACAATATGTCCAAGAAAATAGACTTCTTGTAACCAGAACTCACTTTTGCTGAACTTGCAATAAAGCTGATTATCTCTCTAAGTCTGTAAAACTATTCTCAAATGCTCAGCATGCTCAGTCTCATCATGAGAATAAATCAAAATGTCATCAACGAACACAACTACAAACTTGTCCAAGTAAGGTCTGAAAATTTGGTCCATCAAATCCATGAAAATGGCGGGAGCATTAGTTAAGCCAAATGGCATCATAAGAAACTCATAGTGACCATACCTAGTTCAGAAAGCAGTCATTGGAACATTTGACTCTTTAACTCGCAACTGATAGTATCCGGATCTCAAATCTATCTTAGAGAACACAGTGGCTCCCTTCAATTGATCAAACAAATCATCTATTCTAGGCAGTGGATATTTTTTCTTGATGG
This sequence comes from Gossypium australe, assembly GCA_005393395.2. Taxonomy (NCBI): domain Eukaryota; kingdom Viridiplantae; phylum Streptophyta; class Magnoliopsida; order Malvales; family Malvaceae; genus Gossypium; species Gossypium australe. The sequence goes on from CM016615.1 coordinate 58,132,899, forward strand.
TTACCTTGTTAAGCTGCCGATAGTCTATGCACAATCTCATGGAACCATCCTTCTTTTTCACAAATAACACTGGTGCACCCCATGGTGAACAACTAGGCCTTGCAAAGCCTTTATTAGTTAATTCCTGCAGCTGAGCTTTCAATTCTTTCAATTTCATCGAAGCCATTCTATAAGGAGCAATAGAAATAGATGTGGTACCTGGAATCAATTCAATACCAAACTCAATTTCTTTAATAGGAGGCAAAGCTGGTAGTTCTTCCGGAAACACATCAGAAAACTCACGTACCACAGGTACTGATTCAATTTTCAATTCAGAATCTTTAGTACTCAACACAAAAGCAAGATAAGCTTCACATCCTTTCCTCAAGCATTTCTGAGCAAACATAACAGAAATCATGGTAATTGAACTATCTGACTCATCTGAATTAACCCGAAGAATTTCACCATATTCACATTTCAACTCAATGAATTTCTTTCCACAATTCACTATCACATTATGTGTAGTTAACCAATCCATACCAAGAATCCCATCAAACTCATCAAATGGGAATAGAATGAGATCCGCCAGAAAACAGTAACCTCTAATCATCAAAGGGCAATTTTTACATACTTTGTTTACTAACACATACTGACCTAATGGATTCGATACTTTAATCACTATTCCCGTAAACTCTATGGGCATGTTCATACTAGGCATCAATTTCATGCAAACACAGGAATGGGTTGAATCCGTATCAATCAAAGCAATAACATTAACATCATGAAGAGAAAATGTACCCGTAATTACGTCAGGAGAAGATGCCTCTTCACGAGTACGGATAGCATAAGTCCTTATGGGTGCTCTAACATCTGATCTCATTGCTGAATCTCTAAATGTACCTCTACCTGTCCCTATTCCTTGATTTCTCTGAGGTCTGCCTCTAATGGGGGCATTGCCTGATCTTACACTCGGTATTACTTCTCTTTTAACCATCTTAGGACACTCCTGAATGAAATGATCCGGTGCACCACATCAGAAACAACCAGTCTCAGTTGTTCGACATTGACCTGGATGGCGTCGACCATATTGAGGACACTCGGGTCTATCAGGCTGAATACTGCCAACACTCACAATTGAAGTGGTTTGAGCTTTCAGACCCATAAATCTTCTATCTCAGTTTTGGCTAGAATACCCGACTGAAAAATCAGGTCTCGTAGAGAACTATCTAGGCCTCTTGGATGTAGACTGAAATGACTTGCTCATCTGTCTTTTCTTCGTATCTTGTATCTCAATTTTAGCTTTACCCTTTCCTTTTCAACAGCTCCTCTGCCTTACAGGCTTGCTCAACTAAAACAACAAACTCTTTTATCTCTAGAATACCAATTGACAGTCGAATATCATCATTGAGCCCATCCTCAAATCTTTTGCACATGATAGCCTCTATAGACACACACTCTCGAGCATAATTGCTAAGTCTGACAAATTCATGTTCATATTCGGTCACAGTCATCTTACCCTGTTTTAACTCAAGGAACTCTTTTCTTTTCTGGTCAATGAACCTCTGACTGATGTATTTCTTATGAAACTCCTCTTGAAAGAAATCCCAGGTAACTCTTTCTTTCGGTACTACTGACACAAGTGTCTTCCACTACTGGTAGGATGAATCTCTAAGAAGTGACACCACACACTTAACACACTCTTCTGGTGTGCAGGATAACTCGTCAAAGACTTTGATAGTATTCTCGAGCCAAAATTTAGCTTTCTCTGCATCATCATCTTTGGTAGCTAGAAACTCTTCAGCCCCTTGTTTTCTAATCCTGTCAACGAATGGCTTCTCTCTTTTGACTATATCTGTGACTAGGGAAGCTACATGGGTGGTCTGAGGATCATGAGGGGGTAGAGGTCTAACGGTCGGATTCGTACGAACGAACTCGGAAAACCATTCATTCATAACTTGGAAGAAGGTTTCTTGAGCCCCTCCTCCCTGACTAACTATGATGGGCCTTTCACTACTATCTGGTGGCACCGTCCCTTCTACGGGAGCGGGCGCATTACTCTTTACATCATCTGCACCAGCTCATTCGAGATCCATAACTATAAAAGAAAAACATTTTTAAAATCGTCAAGAGTCGTCACACCATCAAAATATAAGTATGGCATGTATAGCTAGAATCTTACTCATACTGAATATTTTGAGAACCGACTAAACTCTCGCTTTGATACCAATAAATGTAACACCCTTACCCGAGACCGTCACCAGAGTCGAGTACGAGGGTTACCAGACTTAACTTACTAGTTCGGGGCATAAAAATTTGCTTTTAAAATTAATTCGTTCACATACAACCAATATGTTCCTAAAAAGGGCCTTCGAGGGCATAAAACATGTAATTGAAATGGTTTGGGACAAAACTAGAAACATTAAAAAATTTTCTGATTTCTTAAACAAATCAAAACAATCTATTTCCCTATTCATAACGAAGCTGTCCATTTGCGTCATAGTCACTAAATTGACTATAACTCTAGTTACGAAACTCAAAATTTAGATTCGTAAATTTTCCTTGAAACTAGACTCATATATATTCTTACTATAAGTTTTCCAAAATTTTTTGGTTGGCCAATTATTACAGTTTATTAGTTAAAGTCTCCCCTGTTACACTGTCTGACGGTTCTGACCCCTCTTCACTAAAAATCAATTATGTCATAATATACAATTTTTTTGCCTAAACTGTTTCTTTTATAAAAATAGACTCAATAAAATTTAATTATATACCTCATTCACACTCTAATTCCATTTCTACTATCCTTAGTGATTTTTCAAAATCATGTCACTACTACTATCCAAAAACTGTTCATTTGCAAAATTTACCCTTTCATAATTTCTTTGTAATAACTATCATTTAGGCATACATAACACCCAAAACATGTTCTTAATTAGCCATTTGAATGGCTAATCATTATCAAGCATTTACAAGTCATTCTTTTGCCATATCATAAGGACATACACACAAAATGGCTAAGTCCCTATACATGCCATAACTTAAAAATGTTTCGAGTCACAAAATACCGAAATAATCCTTTGATAGTGTGAAACGATCTTTGACATCCTTGCAATCCCCGAGTTGGCTTGCGATACTATAAAAAGAGAGGAAGGAATGGGAGTAAGCATAAAGCCTAGTAAGTTTGCATGTAAATGAATAACAACATTCTTAATGAATTATCTTATTCTTTTCTTATCAAGATCATTTAAGCCTTTAACTCAATATGCTTAAGTATTGAATTATTACCTGTATCTTTTTAGCATGAACTTGCCTAACCTTTACTTTGGTATACTCTTTGAATTTTCCGGGGAACCACTTGGAATACTAAGGATACACGGGTACCTTTCCTTTTGAAACTTACCATTGCCATGTTTGACATGGTCTTACGTGGTATCCTTGCCTTATGGACTCACCAATGCCATGCCGTGGCAAGGTCTTACATGGGATCTTTGCCTTATAGAAACTTATCAATGTCATGTCTTGACATGGTCTTACAAGATTTCCTTAAACCCTAATGTCATGACATTTGTATCCTACACATTCCTAAAGTTCAACCGGGACTTTCTGAGATTACTTCTCCGTGAATTCATTCTTGAGTCTTTAAATGATAAATTTACAGAATAAATATGTAAATGCTGGAATATAATAGTACTAAATGTAAAATAATAGAATATTGCATTTATTTACCGCAAACTTACCTCGGAACAAAATACAATCAACTATATTGATTTAGTCCACTATCTTATCTTTCCCTGGTCTAACTCCAGATTTCGTTCCTCTTGATCTATAATAGCAAATTTAGCTTATTTAATACTCACGTTTATTGAAACAGTCCTTGACTCTAACTTTGGAAAAAAATTATGATTTTTGCCCCTAAACTTTTACATATTTACACATTTGCCCCAAGGCTCAAAAATTAAACTTTATCTCTTATTCTTATGTTTCATGTCATTCTAATCAGTTTTCCCTTCTATGAACAGTACTTATGAACAGTAGGTATTTTTACCGATTAAGCTGTTTTACTCGTTTTCACTTAATATCGCTTAGCAAAAGTTGTTTAACATAATTTCAAACTTCATATTCTATCCTAAAACATCTAAATAAAAACATTTCACCTATGGGTATGTAACATCCTTAGAATGGGCCTATGCATTTTCGGTTTAATTGTACGAAATGACATGTCTTATGTGTTATGAATGTGTTTTGAACGTTTTTGGAAATCTGGAAATGTATGGAAATGTTAAGTTTAAAAGAGGAAAGTGAACATTTCGGGAAACTTGGAAATGTATCGAAATGTTAAGTTTAAAGGAGGCAAACGAAAATTTTTGGAAACTTGGAAATGTAAAGAAATGTCAAGTTTTAAAGGTTAAAAAGAGGAAACTAAGGCAGGGTGGCCTTAAGAAAATTAATAGGAGGAATTTGACACACCATCAGGCTTGGAAAAGTGGCCTGAAGATATCACTTAAGGCCCAGGTAGGTGACGCCACAAGCTTGTGTATTTGGGCCAGGGTTCGAGTCACTTGGGGAGCAAATAAAGGAGTTTTATTTTTGCTACAAAGAGCAGGGAAGTGGACGGCACTAAGGAACCCAAGGGAAGAGTTTAGATTCTCTTAAAATTTCGGCTAATAGATGGATAAATGATGATTTATCTTAAATTATTTTCAGGGAGATAATAAGGGATTATTCTTTTAATAAAGTGATAATTTAAAGAGATAAACTATCAAAATAGAAGAGTGGTGGCCAAGTAAAGGACTCTAGCTAGTAGTTTCGGCTATAAAAGGAAAAAAAAATAGGGCTACTCATCAATTTTCCTTCTTCCTCTTCTCTCTGCCGAATTTCTTAGTGCTCTCCTCTCTTCTCTTCTCTTTTTGCCAAGCCAAAATACTCCATGTTTTAGCCGAAACTTCTTCCAAAATTTAGTTAGTATCGATTCTTTCTAAGCCTCAAGACCGAATCTTTAAGGACTCAAGCAAGGGAGCCGTCGATTACAAGGTCAAGGGTAAGGTAAGTGGTTATCGATTTTTATTCTTTTACTTTTAGGTTTGTCGAAATCAAGGTATTAATCCCATTAGTGAATTTTGGCCGAAACTTGAAGGGTTCTCCGGGATCTCTGTCATTGTCGACATCTCCATAGCCAAGAGATTGTTTTCGGGATTTGAGAATTTCAAGGTAAGAGTACTCACATATTCGGCCAAGGCCCTATCTTAAGTATTTAGATCTATTTATTTTTAACCGAAAACTAACCGATTCAAGGGATCTAGTGATTAGCCGATTTCAAAGGGGGAGAATACAAGTTTCGGGGATTTGATTAATTATCAAATCGGCAACAAGGTAAGTTTTTGGTTGCAATAATCCTTCGGGATTTAGTCTTATGGCCAAATAGGCTTCTACTAAATAGTAAGTGCTTAATCAAATGTAGGAACTTGAGATCTAAGGCAGTAGATCAGATTTCGGAATTTTAGTGAAGTTGTTAAGCGAATCAGGTGTGTACCCCACACTATTTCTCAATAAGTTTTATGGCATGTTTAATAAACATATATATGTGATATTAAGAATATGAAAGTGTAAGAAAGTGGCTAAGGTACCATGTTATGGTACAAAGTACTCAGGTACGTTTCCTACTCCTACTAGGAATATGAAATTATGTTATATATGTAACATGTGAAAAGTGATAAGAATGTGAAATTATGTAATATGCATGATATGAATGATATGGGGCATATGGGATATTATATGAAAGGGGAAGTGAATGTGGTGACCTAAGACCACGATATCTGAATGTGGTGACCTAAGACCACGAAATCTGAATGTGGTGACCTAAGACCACGATATCTGAATGTGGTGACCTAAGACCACGAAATTTGAATGTGGTGACCTAAGACCACGAATTTTATAAGGGCGATGAGCACATCGACTGCAGCGACTGCCTTCGATGGAGTGTAGTGGAAAGAGGGTCGACTTAGTAGTCCCCACGGTGTACAGGTTGGTATGGGGAAGTGTAGCAGATGGCTAACTAGGTTTGGGTTTGGGTTGCATCATATCATTTAAATGATATATGTATGTGTATGACTTGAAATGATTGAACTTATTAAGACTTAGTGTTTGTGTACACATTGAGTCTGTTTGACTCACCCCGTTGGGGAATATTTTCTTCCAGGTGATGATCAGTAATGGACCGGGTCGGCAGGAGCTTAAAGGTGGCCATGCACAGCAAGGAAAATTTTATTATTTGGACTTTTATTCTATTTAAGCACTTTAATTTATTTTTAGGAATTATTTGATGTAATAAGGCCATAGTGAACTATTTTATTTTCTGTTTCATTTACTATGTTACGAAACTTTTAATTATTAAAGATTAAGTCAATTTAATTTAAAATAAACTCTAAATATTTTGTCACCTGAAATACATGGGTTTTCAATATAAAATAAACTCGTTTTCAACTCAAGCCCAACCCAAAACAATCTTTCTTTCAAAACACACAAGTTTTCCTAAGTAACAAAAGAATTTTGAACCGGTTTACTTCGAGGAACATACCAGATCCAGTCAAGGCTCGTGGGCCGGGTTTGGGGTGTTTCAGGGTATTTTTCCAAATATGAACCCTAGGTTAAACTATTGCTCGATTAAGCGAAATCAAGTTCCCGAGACTTTAAAAACGTAAAAAACATTAAAAACGGGGCTTAGATGCACTTACTATGAGGTTGAGAAGTTGAAGAAACCCTAGCTATGGTGTCCCCGTTGAAATTTTGGCCTAGTGAAGAAGATGAACAACATTTTGCCATATTTTTCCCTTTTAATATTCCTTTATAATTCCAAATGACTAAAATGCCCTTCATTGAAACTTTAGTTATATTTATCTATGTATGTACATTTTTGTCCATGAAAAATATATTGGTCTAATTACCATTTAAGGACTCCTTCTTCAAACCCCCATTTCAATCAAGTACTATATGAATTAGAACCCCTATTTAGAAACTTTTGCAAACAAGTCCTAATAGGCAATTTAAGCATGCAATCAATAAAATTTATTATCAATACTCTAACACATGTATTTAATCACTCAAAAAATCATAATAATTAATTGTAATAAACTTTTCTATCTAAGATTCGTGGTTTCGCAACCACTGTTCTGTTTAGGCCCTATTTCGGGATGTTACGCAACGCTTTTATTACCTTGAGTTAGGTTTTGGAGTCGTTGATATAAATCTCAATGGTAATAAGAAGGGATGAATCTTTTCCGCATGATCGATTTCATTTCAGACCAAGTAGAAATAGGCCTTCACCATTTCTCTTTCGACTCGTTACAAGCTGGTCCCACCACACTATTGCATAATCAGAAAACTCAATAGCTACAGTTTTACCCTTTTACCCTCTGAATAATTGTGGCATTCGAAGACAAGCTCAATCTTCTTTTCCCACTCCAAATAAGCTTCAAGATCATTCTTACCTTGGAATGGTGGAATTGTCATCTTGATATTTTTTAAATTATCATCTAGGCGGTCACGATCTCTAGGACCCCGATGTCATTGGCGACCTCATTGTCCTTCACTTCAAATTGATGAGTTACTTTCTTGCTCACTCTCTTCATTACGTCCTCGTCTTGCACCTTCTGGATTTGCTTCTCGTTGTTCACGTGTCCCCACTCGATATAACTGATCTTCAATGGGATCAAGTTTTCGATAAAACAATTGCTCCATCTCTCGCATTAGTTCTTGAAGAGTAAGATCTGGCACACCTCCTCCAGTGTTTCTTACTCATTTGGATTTCTTTTTGGACTTTGTGACATTTTTTTTATTAAAAGAGAACTCACACAAACTTGGCTTTTATACCTCTCGAATAGTCTCACTACCCTCTTGCCTTTTTCCACTCACTCTGCTTCTCTAAGTTCTTAAGAAATTACTTTAACTTCAAAGCTGTTGTTGTAGGTCAGCTTACAAACTTGATGTTTGGGTTACAAAGGATAATATTGTAGGAGAATGGGTAGGCTAGAAACAAAGAAATTAAAAAAATAATTAAGTGTGGCTGAATGGTAAGAAGATTGATTGGGCAATTCTGGGCAGCAAATGGAGAACACAAAACAAAGCACTTTGAACTTTTTTTTTTGTTTTTTTTTTTGAAGTAAATACTATACTGGGATGCCGAACACGTTGATTCTCACTCCAAATTCGCTAGCTCTGATACCAATTTGATACGAACTCGTCTCGTGATTGATTCGAGTCGTTTGTTGCTCGATCATGAATTTGAGTAAAAATGGATCGTTTCAAACAAACAAAGGGTTGTCAAAGAAAAGGCTTAAAGAAAGAAGAAGATGGCTTAGAAATTAGTAACAAAAAGGTTTAACAAAATAAAGGATAAATTTACTAAGGCCGAAAATAAACCAACAATACTTGATTGTTGACCCGAATCTCGAATGGCTCTTAGATGATTTTGATTTTTAAGAAAAACAGCAAAGAAAAGACCTCGACCCACTATCAAGAATGATAGGAACCTTGGTATATGATGAACCTCGACCCACTATCAAGGATGATAGGAACCTTGGTATATGATGAACGCCACACTATGAAAGTTATAAGTTCAGAAACAAAGAATGGATAGACGCCACAAGCTAAGCTTGATAAGTCAAATCAATTTCATAAGAACAAGCAGAATTGGATAACTCACAATTCAAAGATTTCATATATATTCAGCCAAAAGTTTCTTTTACAAAGGCCGATTTCATCTATTTATAGTGTTAGAATAGGCTAGCCAAATGGTCACAAACATTCAACTTAATGTGCCATTTAAAAGCTAAAATAAAACCCAAGTCTTTTCACATTCTTGAGCCAAATAACTCCATTCTTGAATTCACTTCAATTCAGCTGAATGAATGACTTTAATTGCTTGAAAAATGACTCTTGACTTAGCCCTTGGCCAGCCGAACAGACACCAACTTATTAACCAGCTCCTTAATGGCATTTGAATGCTTGAATTAACTTTGAAATGGAAAAAACAAGCTGGTAGTTGAAAAGGTTGCTGCCAAAATTAAATACATGATATAATGCTCCTTAAAACCTCCTTAAATGATGTATAAACCTCCTTTGTAACAGCCCCTTTACTTTGTTAGTAAAAAGGACTTGATTAGCCACTTTATTTAATTTGTAACAGCCTTGAATTGTAACGATTATGACTTGAAAAGACTCCTGCAATAAACATATTAAAATGAGCTTATTAAACACATGTACACACTTATTAAACATAACACACATTAAGTAAATAAACTAAAACATATGCATCAATTATTCCAGCAATTAGTTCATTAAATAAGCATAATTAAATGAACTTAACTCATGCATCAATAAATAATCCTAGGAACTAGATTATTCAAAAGCAACACTTATTGAATAAAGTTGAACAAAAACACTTATTAATTAAACTAAGATAAGTTGAATAAAGTCCAGCAACTCATTTATTAAAGTAAGATGAGTTTATTAAAATTAAGTTTAACTTGCAATAAATTGCAAGTGGCGCCAATTGAGCCATCCCATGCATGAATGTTGGATTCAGACTCTTGCTCTCCCCAAGCTCGATCCACATAGCTTGCTAAGGCTTCTTGAAATTTCTTAGCTCATGATCAAGTTATAGGCCCTCGTGGTAGCTCAATGGATTCGGAAGTAATCTCCCGGGCTATGGTCACATCACTTTTGGAAGTTGTATTTATGGTATATGGCTTGTGTAGGCTAGTGAGGTTGTGGAATGTTTTGAGATGTATAAATCTTGTCGTGTAATATGGTTTGATAATAGATTGATTTTGGTATATATTTTGCTATGTGAAAATGGTGTATGTGATGCGTATATATGGTCTTGTGTGAATGGCCATTATGGTTTGCTTTGGTGAAATAGAAATAGTATGTTTCATACTTGATTTGGTATTTGAGATGGTGAATGATTTGTATGTTATTTGATATTGGAATTGAACATGTAGGGATGACCCAAATTGGGTGGCAATTTGGCATTGTAAATGGCCTATAATTGTCCACACGGGTGGGCACACGGACGTATGTCTCGATCGTGTCCTTCACTGTCACAATTCGAAGCAAAGTAGTCTTGCACACGGGCCAGACAGATGGGTGTGTGATAGGCCGTGTGGTTTAAGTCAGTGTTGCACATAGGTCAGACACACGAGCGTGTGACAGGCCGTGTGACCACAGTCAGTTTGCACACAGGGTAAGACATGGTCTAAGGCATGGCTGTGTGAGGCACACGGCCTAAGCCTAGCCACATGAGTGTGTGCCTTATTTTGAAAGAAAAATTTTCTAAGTACTGCAAAGTTTCAGTATGAGATCGGTTTAGTCCCGAACCTTCTCTAAAGTATGTTTAAGGCCTCGTAGACCTTAAAAAGGGACTTTGTGTTATTGAATAATTATGATATGCTGGTGTGTAAGCCATTGTGGTTTAATTGTTATGGATCGACCGGTAATACCTCGTAACTCTAGTCCAACAATGGATACGGTTAAGTGTGTTACATTTTATTCGTATCAGAGCAATGGTTTAGTCGATTCTAGGACTAACACAGCGTGTGAGAGTCTAGCTATATATGCCATATATATATCTGCGATAGTGTGATGATTCCTGACAGTTAAAAATGTGTTTTCGTATAGCAAATGGATCCTGATCGAGCTGTAGCTGATGATGTTGAGAGTAATGCACCTCCTCCCGCTCAAGGGGCAGCTCCGACTGAATCTAGGTCGATTACTAGTAGTCACGAGGGACAGGCAAAGCAGGCCTTCTTCCAAATGATGAACGAGTGGCTCATGGAGTTTGTTCGAATGAATCCAACTACTCAACAACCTCTACCCCTACAAGTTCCTGTAGCTCCACAAGTTATAGACCAGATTCGATTGAGTAAACCTCCAGTTGATAAGATTTGAAAGTATGGAGCCAAAGAGTTCAGGGCCACAGTTGATGATGATGATGAGCGAGCTGAATTCTGGCTTGAGAGTAATATTAGAGTGTTGATGAATTATCATGTACTCTTGATGAATGCCTTTAGTGTATCGTTTCACTGTTGAGAGATACGGTGCATCATTGGTGGAAAACATTGATATTTGTGGTTCCAAGAGAACGAATCACCTGAGATTTCTTTCAAACTGAATTCTGGAAGAAATATATCAGTCAATAGTTTACAGATAAGAAACACAAAGAGTTCCTTGAGCTGAAATAGGGTCGTATGTCTGTTATAGAATACAAGTGAGAATTTGTGAGATTGAGCCAGTATGCACGAGAATGTGTTTCGACAGAAACTACTATGTGTAAAAGATTTATTGAAAGGAATGAAGATATTAAACTTTTGGTCAAAATTCTTGACTTGACTGAATTTGTGGTATTGGTTGAAAGAGCTTGTAAAGCCGAGGAGCCTAGTAAAGAAAAAAATAAAGTAGACTTGGAAGCTAGAGACGAGATAAAAAGGTCGATGAGTTAGCCGTATCACTCTTCATCAAAGAGATTTAGAGATGCAACCAGTCGCTCAAATGCTTCAATTGGACAGTTGAGTAGAGACCGTGTGAAACAATATACGAGTCCTAAAGCTCAAATTCCAATGGCATCAAGTGTTGGCAGTGTCAGAAACAATAAGCCTAAGTGTAAACAGTGTGGGAGACGTCATATTGGTGAATGTTGGGGCAAGTATAATAATAGAGTTTTTTATAAATATGGATCATGAGATCACTTCATTCGGGATTGCCCGGACTTGGCTGAAAAAGATAATGTTCAGAGTGCGAGGCCGAGTAACACTACAGCAAGGGGTAGACCACCCAGAAACACAGGAATTGTGAGTGGTAGTCAAAGAGGAACAACGGATACAGTTGTAAGATCTGAGGTTAGAGCACATGCCAGAGCCTACGCTATTCGCGCTCGTGAAGAAGCGTCATTCCCGAACGTCATCACTGGTACTTTCACTCATTATGATATTGATGTGATTGCATGGATAGACCCAGGATCAACCCATTCATAGGTGTGTGTGAACTTAGTATCTAGTAAGACTCTGCCTGTTGAGTCTACTGAATTCATAATTAGAGTATCGAACCCCTTAGGCAAGTGTGTTCTGGTTGACAAAGTGTGCAAAAATTATCCGTTGATGTTTCGAGATATCTATTTCCCAGCTAATCTGATGCTACTACCCTTTGATGAATTTGATATAGTTCTGGGTATGAATTGGCTAACTTTGCATAATGCTATTGTAAATTGCAAATGGAAGATTATTGATTTGAGAAGTCAGAATGGTGAGATATTTCAAATTGAATTCGGTGATTTGAATGGGCAACTAGCTATAATATCTTCTATGAAAACTCTGAATTATGTGACAAAAGGATGTGAAACTTATCTTGCATATGTGATTGATATGAAAGTGAAAGAAAAGAAAGTTGAATCTGTGCCTGTGGTTTGTGAGTTTCCTGATGTGTTTCCTGAAGAATTACTGGGATTACCTCCTATACGAGAAGTTGAGTTTGGTATTGAGTTAGTGCCGGGGACGACCCTTATCTCAATAGCTCCATATAGAATGGATTTAATGGAATTGAAAGAATTGAAGTCTCAGTTGCAAGAATTAGCAGATAGAGGTTTTGCACGACCGAGTTTTTCTTCTTGGGGCGCTCCTATTCTATTTGTAGAAAAGAAAGATGGTACAATGAGAACGTGCATTGATTATCGTCAGTTAAACAAAGTAACGATAAAGAATAAGTACCCTCTACCGCAAAGTGATGATTTTTTTGATCAGTTGAAAGAGGCTACAGTGTTTTCAAAAATAGACTTGAGATCAGGTTATCATCAGTTGAGAGTCAAAGAACCAGATGTGCCGAAAACTACTTGTAGGAAAAGGTACGGACAATATGAATTTTTAGTTATGCCTTTTGGACTAACAAATGCTCCAACTGTCTTTATGGATTTGATGAACCGGATATTCAGGCCGTATTTGGATCAATTTGTCGTTGTGTTTAATGACGATATTTTGATTTATTCTTGTGATGAGACGGAACATGCCAAGCATTTGAGAATTGTGTTACAAACTCTGCGTGATAAGCAATTGTATGCAAAGTTTAGTAAATGTGAGTTCTGGTTGTGCGATGTTGGGTTTCTGGGACATATAGTGTCAAGTGCAGGGATACGAGTTGATCTAAGTAAGATTTTAGCAAATTTAGAATGGAAACCTCTGAGAAATGTGTCTAAAGTCCGCAGCTTTCTGGGACTAGCATGATATTATAAACGGTTTGTGAATGGCTTCTCGATGATTGCAACTCTGTTGACGAAATTGCTACAGAAAGATGTTAAATTTTAGTGGTCAGAAAAGTGTCAGCAGAGTTTTGAATAGTTGAAAGCATTGTTGACAGAGGCACCAGTGTTAGTTCAACCAGAATCGGGTAAAGAATTCATAGTTTACAATGATGCATCGTTGAATGGTTTATGCTATGTGTTGATACAAGAAGGCAAAGTTATAGCCTATGATTCGAGACAGTTAAAACCACACGAAAAGAACTGCCCGACGCACGATCTTGAATTAACAGCTATTGTATTTACATTGAAGATTTGGCGTCACTATTTATTTGGTAAGAAGTGTCACATTTATACTGATCATAAGATCTTGAAATATCCGATGACTCAGAAAGAATTGAATTTGAGATAGCAGAGATGGTTAGAATTGCTAAAAGATTATGAATTAGTAATTGACTATCATCCGGGAAAAGCTAATGTTGTTGCTGACGCTTTGAGCCAAAAGTCTTTATTCGTTTTAAGAGCAATGAATACTCAGATAGATTTGTGTGATAATGGTTCGGTTTTAGCCAAATTGAAAGCAAGACTATTGTTTTTACAGCAGATTAGTTATGCTAAAAAATTTGACAACGAAATGCTAGCGAAACGAGCTCAATGTGGTTTGAATTCTAATTCAAAATTTTGAGTTGATAATGATGATTGTCTGCGATTCCGAGATCGGATTTGTGTTTCGAGAAGTTCAGAGTTGATTCAGTTGATTTTGAACGAAGCTCATATAAGTCGTTTATCGGTTCATCTGGGAAGTACAAAAATGTACAATGATTTGAAAAGTTTTATTGGTGGCCTGGTATGAAACAGGAAATCTTAGAGTTTGTTTTGAGATGTTTAGTCTATCAACAAGTCAAAGTTGAATATCAGGTACCTTCGGGCTTATTACAGCCGATCATGATTCCTGAGTGGAAATGGGAGAGAATCACGATGGACTTTGTTTCGGGATTACTCCTATATCTGAGAAAGAAATATGCAATCTGGGTGATAGTTGACAAATTAACGAAATCAGCTCATTTTATTCCGGTGAGAATAGATTATTCGTTTGATAAGTTAGCTGAATTGTATGTTTCTGAGGTTGTGCGATTGCACGGGGTACCATTATCTATTGTGTCTGACAGAGATCCAAGGTTTACTTCGCAGTTTTGGAAGAAACTACAAGAGGCTTTAGGTACGAAGTTGCATTTCAGTACTGCTTTTCATCGACAAACGGGTGGTCAATCTGAGAGGACCTGTAACACCCCGTGCCCGGTACCGTCGCCGGAGTTGAGCAAGAGGCATTACTAGACTTGACTACAAATTTAAAACATGAACATCCTAAAGCTGTCAAACTGCGTTGTGCCGACCAATTCGGCTATAACTCGAGTTATAGAGCTCGAAATTCAGTTCCGTAAATTTTCCTTGAAAGTAGACTCATATATCTATTTACCATAATTTTTCTAGAATTTTTCATGTGGCCATTTAGTACAGTTTATTCATCAAAGTTACCCTTATTACACTGCTGGACAGTTCTGACCTGTCCTTATAAAACTGCAGTTATCTCATTGCCCAATTTTTATATACTGTTCTAGTTTATACCAACGAAAAATAGACTCAATAAGGGTTCTACACATATATCCCATGCTTCCTAATTATTTTTGTACAATTTTGACAATTTTTCCAAACCAGAACAGTGACTCGCGAATGCATTCAGAGTAGGTCTCACTAAAACTGAATTATCTCATAATGTATAAGTCTCTTGCCTATTCTGTTTCTTTCATGTAAAAGTAGACACAATAAGGTTTAACTCCATGTCTCATTCGTCTTTTAATTCAATGTACCCTATTTTCGGTGATTTTTCTAACTCATATCACTGCTGTTACTACAAGATGTTTTGTCACAATTTATGAAGGACTAGCTTCTTACCAAACTTACCTACATTCCTAATTCAAGGATTCATTTCGCATATGTAAACATTTCCTTAACAAAATGACTAAACTTTGATTTAGAAAGCATAAACCTTACCATCGAGAACCAACATACACATTAACAACCCTACAACATACTTAATTAGAAATTTAGCCATATTCGCATGGCTATTCTTTTAAGGTTTACATGTGAACCGTAAAACTTCCTCAAACAATCCAAGCCTATCCTATACATGCCTTCGTTCAAAACCAACCCAAAATGAAGGAGTACCCCAAAAGATAGGTTGATAGTGTGAGCGACTTTCCGACGATTCCGGTGAGCTTGTGGCTTGATCCTAATCTATAAAACCGAGGAAACATCTCACACAAGTAAGCTTGCTAGCTTAGTAAGTCCCAACTCATGTAAATTAGAACATGTAATTAATTATGAAGATAAAACAATCCACATATGGCATTCTACATAAACAACTAAGTAAATAACTTACACAAGGCCAAATATTAATAAATCGATAACCTTCTTTCATAGCAGTTATACATGCAAAACAATTGTCCCATAATAGCATGGTCTAAGCTCGACTTTCGTCAAACCACATTCATCAATGACAATTTGGCACCAGTAACATTTAACATAACATACCTCACATACTTACCCGAACCATATTCTTGGCAATTTTAGTACTAAATTGCCTTGACGAGGATTAAGCCCCTCTTAGGTAAATTTCATCACCGGCATCAAGCCTGCTAGGCGTAACAGCCCGAAAAGTAACACCGGCGCAAGGCCTGCTAGGAGTAAAGCCCGATAGATAACACCGGCACGAGGCCTGCTAGGCATAAAAGCCCGATAGATAACACCGGCACGAGGCCTGCTAGGCATAAAAGCCCGATAGATAACACCGGCACGAGGCCTGCTAGGCATAAAAGCCCGAATGTCCAAATATCTTTACGAGCTTTTCACATTTTCCCAATACATATCGAATCATACCCTTTATTACCCTTACATTTAATCAATTTGAAATTCAATCAAATCTATCACTATCACAATCGACCAACTCAGGGTTTTATACCAAGCATTATACGATCTGCATCATTCACTAGATATGTAAAGGACCTTTAGATATAAGGTAGCTCAAGAACTTACTTATTCATCTTGCATTAGCCAAAAGAATTTCCATCACATTCTCAACTTAAATCATCCACCAATGGGTCAACATACATTCGGCCATGATGTATTTGGACTTTAGCATTCATAAATTTTTAATAGTCAAGATAACCATAATTAACTCTAGGACATGATTTAACTAAAGGACTTACCTTAGAAGTCGATAGGTTCGAGCTCTCCAACTATTCGTTTAGTTTAGCCTTTCCTCGCTCCAAATTCTTCTCCTTTTGTTCTTGATCTAATTCGGTTCAATTAAACCAATTTAACCACATTTTCATTCACTTTAAAAACAAAATCATATAGTATATAATTTATCGATTAATCCCCCAACCAATGTAACATTTAAAACATATTAATTCCATGCTTTCGGCATTGCAAATAGAACATTTCCAACATGTATATTATGCATGTCCGAATACGAGCAAAAATTTTGACTTATACATTTCAATCAATGTCATTCAAATTCGAACATTGCTCAAGTCCTATATCATTATCAACTCATGCACATACATCACATTTATTCAATCCAAAACATGAACATATGTATAATCGGCTATCACCCACTACCTTTCTCAAGTATGTCAAAAGAATATTATTAAACATATTGGTAATAATTTGTTTAATGTACTTTAATACAAAACTTACCTTCTTATCCATGGCTGTAATTAACTTTATATAATTACACATATATAATCAAACACATTAGCTCAAATTCATTTTCTATTGTGGCCGAATGTACTACTTCCATACCCTTGCATTTTTCTTCAACATTCAACCAAGAAACAAGCTAATAACCACATCTAATTCAAGCATTCAACTAATCCAATTTCCTATTGAACACCACAATAACAATTTCGAACCAATTAGGTTACCTCTACATGGCCGAATGGCCTTTAGGTGCTTAGGATTTTCTATAACTCTTCCATTCATCAAGTTTACCCCATAACTTAAACATCACATATAACAAATCTTATATGGTAACTTTATCATAAGGAGATGGCCGAACATCAAGATACAAGAAGTATTTATTTTTCATGAATGTCCAACCCAATATTCGGCCAAACATGAAGGTATCTTCAAGCCAAAAATCAACAAAGCTTTCTTACAAGTTCAAGCTATTTCTTCTCTTACCATGTAAGTTTATTTTCAGCTCAAATCATAAACCCCCCCCCCCATGGCCGAACTTCATCATGCATGGCATTTCAAATTTCTACTTGATTTTTCAATGTTGATCAAGGAAATCAACCTATTTCAAAGAAGGATTGTTAAACTAGAGTTTGAAATATCACCTTGCTCAACACATGCAATGGCCGATTGAAGAAGAGGAATTTCTTCTTCTCTTGATGATAGCTTCGGGTGGGTGAGGAGGAAGAAGAAAGATGAAAATGATTTTTATTTTTCTCTTTTTGTTTAAAACTATCTACACATTATTATTTATTTAGCATGCTTATGACAATCTAATATTTTAAAATAGAAAAATGCATAGAAAGCATCTTAGTCTTGCATGCTTGCCGTCCACCTTATAAATATGGGGGGATTTGACATGCAAATCCCCATGTTTTATGGGCAATTCACTTAGCTCCCTTTTTAGTAATGCCCAATACATTAATCCTTCTTGCAATTAAGCCTCCTTAGCAAATTAAGCACTTAGATAGCTGAAATTTTCTACGAAATTTTTACACTCACTAAAAACACACATAATAAACACAAAACATAATATTATAATATCCCACAGGCTCGGATTCGTGGTCCCGAAACCACCTTTCCGATTAGGGTCAAAATTGGTCTGTTACAACTCTCCCCCCCTTAAGGATTTTCGTCCCCGAAAATCTTACCGTTAAAAAGGTTCGGATATTGTTGCTTCATTGACTCTTCAGGCTCCCACGTAGCCTCTTCGACTCCGTGACGATTCCATAGAATCTTTACTAATGGAACTCTCTTATTTCTTAACTCTTTGGTTTCCCGAGCTAAGATACGGATCGGTTCCTCATCATAGGTCAAGTCAGATCGAATTTCAATCTCTGACGGGGTGATCACATGGGACGGATCTGATCTGTATTTGCGAAGCATCGAAACATGAAATACGTTGTGTATCTTTTCTAACTCGGAGGGCAACCTTAATCTGTAAGCAACCGGTCCAATACGTTCAATAACTTCGTACGGCCCGATAAACCTCGGGCTCAACTTGCCTTTCTGACCGAATCGGAGTATCTTCTTCCACGGAGAAACTTTCAGGAATACCCGATCTCCGACTTGAAATTCGATGTCCTTGCGTTTTAAATCGGCATAGGACTTTTGACGATCCGAAGCTGCTTTCAAATTGCTTTTAATCACAACCACTTTCTGTTCAGTTTCTTTGATCCAATCAACCCCGTGTATCTTATTCTCACCGAGCTCCGTCCAATACAACGGTGTGCGACATTTTCGACCATATAAGGCTTCATAAGGTGCCATTTTTATGCTAGACTGAAAGCTATTATTGTAAGCAAATTCAATCAGGGGTAGGTATCGTTCCCACGTGCCCTCGAACTCTAGAACGCAACACCTCAACATGTCCTCAAGTGTCAAGATAGTTCGCTCAGACTGACCGTCTGTTTGCGGATGGAAGGCTGTACTAAAATGAAGTTTAGTACCTAATGCCTCTTGCAACTTCTTCCAGAATCGCGAGGTAAATCTTGGGTCTCTATCTGAAACAATGGAACTCGGTACACCGTGCAATCTTACAATCTGCGATACATACAATTCGGCGAGCTTATCAAGTGAATAGTCGGTACGTACCGGCACAAAATGAGCTGACTTAGTCAATCTATCAACGATAACCCAAACGGCATCTTTCTTACTCGGTGTCATAGGGAGACCGGATACAAAATCCATAGTAATTCTATCCCATTTCCATTCGGGTATCATAATCGGCTGAAGTAATCCGGAAGGCACCTGGTGCTCAGCTTTCACTTGTTGACAGATTAAGCATTTGGAGACAAACTCAGATATGTCCCGTTTCATGCCAGGCCACCAATAAAACTGCTTCAAATCGTTATACATTTTTGTGCTTCCCGGGTGTATCGACATTCGGCCATTATGGGCTTCACTCAGAATCGCCTGTATCAAATCTGAGTTTGTTGGAACACACAATCGATTTTTATACTTCAAACAGTCATTTGCATCTATCTGGAAGTCTGATTCTGTAGAGTTCTCACACTGAACCCGAATAGCTACTAACTTTTCGTCAGCTTTCTGTGCCTCGTAAATTTGCTGAATAAACATCGGTCTTGTTTGTAGCTCGGCTATGATCGAACCATCCTCGGACATCGTCATCCGTGTGTTTAATGCACGCAGAGCAAATAATGATTTTCGACTCAACGCATCCGCTACCACATTAGCCTTCCCCGGATGGTAGTCAATCACTAATTCATAGTCTTTCAACAATTCTAACCATCGGCGTTGTCTCAAATTTAAATCTTTCTGAGTCATTAAATATTTCAGACTTTTGTGATCTGAATAAACATGACATTTTTCGCCGAATAAATAGTGACGCCAAATTTTTAATGCAAACACAATGGCTGCTAACTCCAGATCGTGAGTTGGATAATTCTTTTCATGTGGCTTCAATTGTCTTGAAGCGTAGGCTACCACCTTGCCCTCTTGCATCAGAACACAACCCAACCCACTTAAAGATGCATCACTAAAAATAGTAAATTCTTTACCCGATTCAGGCTGAGTCAACACTGGAGCCTCGGTTAAAAGGGCTTTCAATTGCTCGAAACTCCTCTGGCATTTTTCTGACCATTCATATTTGACATCCTTCTGTAGTAATCTCGTCAAAGGTGCAGCTATCACGGAAAAACCTTTTACAAATCGTCTATAATATCCCGCGAGGCCTAGGAAACTTCGGATCTCAGAAACATTCTTTGGTGGTTTCCACTCGAGTATGGCTGCTATTTTGTTTGGATCCACCCGAATTCCTGACACCGAAACCACATGACCCAAGAAGCTGACTTCGTTCAACCAAAACTCACACTTACTGAATTTTGCATATAAACGATGATCTCTCAAGGTTTGTAGTACTACTCTCAAGTGCTCAACGTGTTCCGCTTCGCTTTTGGAGTAGACCAATATATCATCGATAAACACTACTACAAACTGATCCAAAAACCGTCGGAAGACCCGGTTCATAAGATCCATAAAAACGGCAGGTGCATTGGTAAGCCCAAAAGGCATAACCAAAAACTCATAGTGCCCGTACCTCGTTCGAAATGCCGTCTTGGGCACATCGGAATCCCTGACTCGTAATTGGTAATAGCCCGATCTCAAATCTATTTTCGAAAACACTGAAGCTCCCTTCAACTGATCAAATAAATCATCAATCCGAGGTAACGGGTATTTATTCTTTATGGTCACCTTATTTAGTTGCCGGTAGTCGATACACATTCGCATTGTCCCATCTTTCTTTTTCACAAACAAGACTGGTGCTCCCCACGGAGAAAAACTCGGTCGTGCGAAACCCCTCTCGGTCAAGTCTTGCAACTGCGCTTTCAATTCTTTTAATTCAATAGGCGCCATTCGGTACGGAGCTATCGAAATTGGGGTCGCACCCGGCACTAATTCAATGCCGAACTCAATCTCTCGTACTGGGGGTAAGCCCGGTAGTTCTTCAGGAAACACATCGGGGTATTCACCTACAACTGGTACCGATTCCATTAGTTTCTCGGACAGTTTATTATCCAGTACATAAGCCAAATAGGCCTCACACCCCTTTCTCACATACTTTTGGGCTACCATCGAGGATATCACTGTAGGCAACTCATTTACATCACCGGATTTTATTCTAATTGTTTCACCGCTTCGGCATTTCAGATTAATAAGCTTCCTCTTGCAATCCACCACTGCCTCATGTGAAGTTAGCCAATCCATACCCAAGATTATATCAAATTCATCGAAGGGCAGCAACATTAAGTCTGCTGGAAAACAATAGTCTCGTACCATCAACGGGCAACCTCTACACACTTTATCTACAAGCACACATCTACCCAAAGGGTTGGACACACGAATTACGAACTCGGTAGACTCAACTAGCAGAGTCTTACCAAATTTTAAAGTTTCACACACATAAGAATGAGTCGAACCAGGATCAATTAGTGCAATCACAGTAGTATCAAAAAGAGTGAAAGTACCGGTAATGACGTCGGGGGAGGAAGCATCCTCTCTAGCTCGCGCAGCATATGCTCTCGCCGGAGCTCTAGCCTCGGATCGATCTGTAGTGTTCTTCGCTCCTTTCTGGCTACCACCTACACTGCCTGAATGTCTGGGTGGTCTACCTCGCATTGGCACGTTGCTCGGTGTAGTGTTCCGAACTGCATTCTGCTCAGCTAACTTCGGACACTCTCTGATAAAATGATCTGACGATCCACATTTATAGCAAGTCCGATCATGGAATCTACAACTCCCTGAGTGCCATTTCCCACAGTGTTTGCATTCAACTCTAGTTTGTGGATTGTTACCAACGCTGGCTATCGAGGTAGCTCGGGAGCTCATAGGAAGTCGATCCCGACTAGGCGGATCTGTAATAGTTCTCTGTCGGCTGTAATCACCTCTAGGCTTCTTGCTCGTGGAATGAAAGACTTTGCCCGAAGACCTCTTTCGGATATCTCTGGCTTCGGTATCAGCCTTTCTCTTCTCCTTCCCGAGCTCTTCAGCTTTGCAAGCTCTCTCGACTAAAGTTACAAATTCTTGGATTTCAAGAACGCCGACAAACATCTTTATGTCTTCATTTAAGCCGTCTTCGAATCTTTTACACATAATGGCTTCAGTAGAGACACACTCTCTAGCATAACGGCTGAGCCTGACAAATTTTCTTTCATACTCCGTTACAGTCATTCGTCCTTGTTTCAGCTCAAGGAACTCTTTTCGTTTTTGATCAATAAACCTTTGGCTAATATATTTCTTGCGGAATTCAGTTTGGAAGAAATCCCATGTCACTCTTTCTTTCGGAACCACTGATACTAGTGTGTTCCACCAGTGATATGCAGTGTCCCGTAGTAAGGATATAGTACATTTCAAGCATTCATCCGGAGTACAAGACAGCTCACCAAGTACCCGAATAGTGTTATCGAGCCACATTTCGGCTCTCTCAGCATCATCATCGTCATTGGCTTTAAATTCTTCGGCCCCATATTTTCGAATTTTGTCAACTGGAGGCCTACTAGATCTCATGGGATCTATTACTGGGGGAGCTAGAGGATCCGGAGCCGGATTATTCGGGGGTGGAGGTTGGGGCATATTCGGGTTATTCTGAATAAATTGGGCAAACCAATCATTCATCATTCGATAAAAGGCTTGCTTTGTCTCTCCTTCGTGGCTACCCGAAACAGGTCGAGAGTCTATCGGCGCTGATCCATGGGTACGGTCAGGCGCCACGCTCTCCACATCATCAGCCACAGCTCTTTCTGGTTCGGAATCCATTTACTATACAAACAAAAATTTAGGTTGTCAGAAGTCACCACACTATCAACATATAACCACAGGCATGTATAGCTAGACTCACACGCGCCACGGCAGTCCTAGAACCGACTAAACCGTAAGCTCTGATACCAATCAAATGTAACACCCCGTGCCCGGTACCGTCGCCGGAGTTGAGCAAGAGGCATTACTAGACTTGACTACAAATTTAAAACATGAACATCCTAAAGCTGTCAAACTGCGTTGTGCCGACCAATTCGGCTATAACTCGAGTTATAGAGCTCGAAATTCAGTTCCGTAAATTTTCCTTGAAAGTAGACTCATATATCTATTTACCATAATTTTTCTAGAATTTTTCATGTGGCCATTTAGTACAGTTTATTCATCAAAGTTACCCTTATTACACTGCTGGACAGTTCTGACCTGTCCTTATAAAACTGCAGTTATCTCATTGCCCAATTTTTATATACTGTTCTAGTTTATACCAACGAAAAATAGACTCAATAAGGGTTCTACACATATATCCCATGCTTCCTAATTATTTTTGTACAATTTTTGACAATTTTTCCAAACCAGAACAGTGACTCGCGAATGCATTCAGAGTAGGTCTCACTAAAACTGAATTATCTCATAATGTATAAGTCTCTTGCCTATTCTGTTTCTTTCATGTAAAAGTAGACACAATAAGGTTTAACTCCATGTCTCATTCGTCTTTTAATTCAATGTACCCTATTTTCGGTGATTTTTCTAACTCATATCACTGCTGTTACTACAAGATGTTTTGTCACAATTTATGAAGGACTAGCTTCTTACCAAACTTACCTACATTCCTAATTCAAGGATTCATTTCGCATATGTAAACATTTCCTTAACAAAATGACTAAACTTTGATTTAGAAAGCATAAACCTTACCATCGAGAACCAACATACACATTAACAACCCTACAACATACTTAATTAGAAATTTAGCCATATTCGCATGGCTATTCTTTTAAGGTTTACATGTGAACCGTAAAACTTCCTCAAACAATCCAAGCCTATCCTATACATGCCTTCGTTCAAAACCAACCCAAAATGAAGGAGTACCCCAAAAGATAGGTTGATAGTGTGAGCGACTTTCCGACGATTCCGGTGAGCTTGTGGCTTGATCCTAATCTATAAAACCGAGGAAACATCTCACACAAGTAAGCTTGCTAGCTTAGTAAGTCCCAACTCATGTAAATTAGAACATGTAATTAATTATGAAGATAAAACAATCCACATATGGCATTCTACATAAACAACTAAGTAAATAACTTACACAAGGCCAAATATTAATAAATCGATAACCTTCTTTCATAGCAGTTATACATGCAAAACAATTGTCCCATAATAGCATGGTCTAAGCTCGACTTTCGTCAAACCACATTCATCAATGACAATTTGGCACCAGTAACATTTAACATAACATACCTCACATACTTACCCGAACCATATTCTTGGCAATTTTAGTACTAAATTGCCTTGACGAGGATTAAGCCCCTCTTAGGTAAATTTCATCACCGGCATCAAGCCTGCTAGGCGTAACAGCCCGAAAAGTAACACCGGCGCAAGGCCTGCTAGGAGTAAAGCCCGATAGATAACACCGGCACGAGGCCTGCTAGGCATAAAAGCCCGATAGATAACACCGGCACGAGGCCTGCTAGGCATAAAAGCCCGATAGATAACACCGGCACGAGGCCTGCTAGGCATAAAAGCCCGAATGTCCAAATATCTTTACGAGCTTTTCACATTTTCCCAATACATATCGAATCATACCCTTTATTACCCTTACATTTAATCAATTTGAAATTCAATCAAATCTATCACTATCACAATCGACCAACTCAGGGTTTTATACCAAGCATTATACGATCTGCATCATTCACTAGATATGTAAAGGACCTTTAGATATAAGGTAGCTCAAGAACTTACTTATTCATCTTGCATTAGCCAAAAGAATTTCCATCACATTCTCAACTTAAATCATCCACCAATGGGTCAACATACATTCGGCCATGATGTATTTGGACTTTAGCATTCATAAATTTTTAATAGTCAAGATAACCATAATTAACTCTAGGACATGATTTAACTAAAGGACTTACCTTAGAAGTCGATAGGTTCGAGCTCTCCAACTATTCGTTTAGTTTAGCCTTTCCTCGCTCCAAATTCTTCTCCTTTTGTTCTTGATCTAATTCGGTTCAATTAAACCAATTTAACCACATTTTCATTCACTTTAAAAACAAAATCATATAGTATATAATTTATCGATTAATCCCCCAACCAATGTAACATTTAAAACATATTAATTCCATGCTTTCGGCATTGCAAATAGAACATTTCCAACATGTATATTATGCATGTCCGAATACGAGCAAAAATTTTGACTTATACATTTCAATCAATGTCATTCAAATTCGAACATTGCTCAAGTCCTATATCATTATCAACTCATGCACATACATCACATTTATTCAATCCAAAACATGAACATATGTATAATCGGCTATCACCCACTACCTTTCTCAAGTATGTCAAAAGAATATTATTAAACATATTGGTAATAATTTGTTTAATGTACTTTAATACAAAACTTACCTTCTTATCCATGGCTGTAATTAACTTTATATAATTACACATATATAATCAAACACATTAGCTCAAATTCATTTTCTATTGTGGCCGAATGTACTACTTCCATACCCTTGCATTTTTCTTCAACATTCAACCAAGAAACAAGCTAATAACCACATCTAATTCAAGCATTCAACTAATCCAATTTCCTATTGAACACCACAATAACAATTTCGAACCAATTAGGTTACCTCTACATGGCCGA
This sequence comes from Gossypium australe, assembly GCA_005393395.2. NCBI lineage: Eukaryota > Viridiplantae > Streptophyta > Magnoliopsida > Malvales > Malvaceae > Gossypium > Gossypium australe. The sequence goes on from CM016615.1 coordinate 58,158,587, forward strand.
ATGGCCTTTAGGTGCTTAGGATTTTCTATAACTCTTCCATTCATCAAGTTTACCCCATAACTTAAACATCACATATAACAAATCTTATATGGTAACTTTATCATAAGGAGATGGCCGAACATCAAGATACAAGAAGTATTTATTTTTCATGAATGTCCAACCCAATATTCGGCCAAACATGAAGGTATCTTCAAGCCAAAAATCAACAAAGCTTTCTTACAAGTTCAAGCTATTTCTTCTCTTACCATGTAAGTTTATTTTCAGCTCAAATCATAAACCCCCCCCCCCCATGGCCGAACTTCATCATGCATGGCATTTCAAATTTCTACTTGATTTTTCAATGTTGATCAAGGAAATCAACCTATTTCAAAGAAGGATTGTTAAACTAGAGTTTGAAATATCACCTTGCTCAACACATGCAATGGCCGATTGAAGAAGAGGAATTTCTTCTTCTCTTGATGATAGCTTCGGGTGGGTGAGGAGGAAGAAGAAAGATGAAAATGATTTTTATTTTTCTCTTTTTGTTTAAAACTATCTACACATTATTATTTATTTAGCATGCTTATGACAATCTAATATTTTAAAATAGAAAAATGCATAGAAAGCATCTTAGTCTTGCATGCTTGCCGTCCACCTTATAAATATGGGGGGATTTGACATGCAAATCCCCATGTTTTATGGGCAATTCACTTAGCTCCCTTTTTAGTAATGCCCAATACATTAATCCTTCTTGCAATTAAGCCTCCTTAGCAAATTAAGCACTTAGATAGCTGAAATTTTCTACGAAATTTTTACACTCACTAAAAACACACATAATAAACACAAAACATAATATTATAATATCCCACAGGCTCGGATTCGTGGTCCCGAAACCACCTTTCCGATTAGGGTCAAAATTGGTCTGTTACAGGACCGTTCAGATTCTCGATGATATGTTAAGATGTTGTATTCTTGAGTTTGAAGGTACGTGGGAAAAGTACCTGCCGTTGATTGAATTTGCGTATAATAATAGCTTTCAATCAAGCATTAAAATAGCACCATATGAGGCTCTTTACGGTCGTAAATGTAGAACTCCATTGTATTGGATTGAACTTAGTGAGAATAAGATTCATGGTGTAGATTTGATCAGAGAGACTGAGCAAAAAGTGAAAGTGATTCGAAACAGTTTGAAAGCAGCATCAGATCGTTAGAAGTCTTACGCCGATTTGAAACGAAAAGATATTGAATTTGAGATGGGTGATAAAGTGTTTTTGAAAGTATCTCCGTGGAAGAAAGTACTTCGTTTTGGCAGAAAAGGCAAGTTGAGTCCGAGATTCATCAAGCCGTATGAGAGTACCGAACATATTGGGTCGGTTGCTTATAGATTGTTGTTGCCACCTGAGCTAGAGAATTTTCATAACGTGTTTCACGTATTGATGCTTCGACGATACATATATGACCCATTGCATGTGATTGCCCCTACTGAAGTTGAGATTCAGTCTGATCTATCGTATAGTGAAGAACCAATTCAAATTCTGGCTCGTGAAATCAAAGAATTGAGAAATAAGAAAATTGCTTTAGTGAAAGTGTTGTGGCACAGACAAGGGGTTGAAGAGGCTACGTGGGAGCCTGAGGATGCTATGAGGGAACAATATCCAAATTTATTCACTGGTAAGATTTTCGAGGACGAAAATTCCTAAGGGGGAGAGTTGAAACAGCACTGTTTAGAGAAATAATTTAATATTATTTTTGATGTTTATGGCATGTGATAAAGTATGTGTGAAAGTTCTGTGTGAAAATTTTATCATTTGTGTGTCAATTTGTGAAAAAGCACTAAATCGCGAAAAATGAAAAAGTTGTGTGCTAGTAGTTAAAAGTGTTTAATGGCTATGTTTAGTAAACCAAAGGTCCTTATGATGATATTATACCTTTAATAAGGTTAATGGTCATAAATGGGCTTGTATTAAATGGTTTCCATGTTAATTCATTAAGGATAAAATAGTAATTGATGTTTTAATGTTAATTAAATTAAAACAAAACATGAATTAGTGGCCATTTTGTGTTCATCTTGTCGAAAATACAAAGAAAGAAAAGAAAAGAAAGCTAGCTAGGGTTTGACTAGAATTTTGCTTGATTAAAGTATGTGTTTTGATCCATTTTCAATAATTTTTACATTTTTGTGATCGTTGTTTTGTGTTCTATCAAGCCCATGCCTCAATTTCTGAATTTGATGAAGATCTTGAGTTATAATATTGATGAAATTGTGAGCTTTGTCATGTTAGTTGATGAAAAATGAAAGATATGTGTTGGTTTAACATGTTTTGTATTTGGATTTTTGTTGAATTTGAGTTTTATGGGCTAAATTATGAAAATGAAAAATTGAGGGGCTAAAATGTGAAATAAATGTGAAAAATGGGTTGCTAGGAACTAATATGAAATTCGGCCAAGCTTGGGTGTGAATAAATTATGTGTATTTTGTGTATTTGTGAAATAGGGATTAAAATGTCAAAATGTGTAATTGTGAGGGCGAAAGTGTAAAATGCCCTAACTATATGTTTGTGGATTATTTTGGCTGAAGATGAGATTGAATGAGTTGAATTTGATATATTATATAGATCAATAAATGAGAAATTCAGACCTAGATCGAGGCAAGAACAAAGTGCTCGATTAATCGACTAGTACCGTTGTTTCTACATTGGAGGTAAGTTCGTGCGTAATACGGATTGCTTAAACAATATTCATATGTCATGAAATGAATGGAAATGTGAAATGTGAGTTAGAAGATATATGGCACTAAGAGTGCGTAAATAGAATAGTTACAGTGATGAATGGCACTAAGTGTGCGAGAATAAGAAAACATCAGCTATATTATTTGGCACTACGTGTGCGATATCGAGACAACTTCGATTTAATGTGATGGCACTAAGTGTACGATATTATTATAGCTTCGGCTAATTAATTGGCACTAAGCATGCGGGTTCATCGAACGTTTAAAAAGGATCGAATGAAATATGACATCGAGCATTGAAGTGGTAAATGTGATAGATAAAGATGTGATGGTACAGGTATGTACAAAACCTATGTGGTTGATGATATTGTTTATGAGATAGATGGAAGATTATGTGATTAAATGATGAAAAGGGTTGAATTGGGTAGCATTATAAATGGTTGTACATGAATCTATAGATATGGTATGAGAGTGAGTAATAGCCATGGGTGAGACTGAGTAGTCATGTGAATTGAACTAAGTGTTAGTTAATTTTGCATATTGAATTTGAATTGTTGAGTTAATTGTGTTATATTACGAACTCACTAAGCTTTAAAGCTTACTGTGTGAAATCTTTCTCTATTTTACAGTGTTGTTAAATCTAGCTCGGATCTTGGTACCTTTTGGAAGTTGTATTTATTGTATATGGCATGTATAGGCTAGTGAGGTTGTGGAATGTTTTGAGATGTATAAATCTTGCCATGTGATATGGCTTGATAATGGATTGATTTTGGTATATATATTGCTTTGTGAAAATGGTGTATGTGATGTGTATATATGGTCTCGTGTGAATGGCCATTATGGTATGCTTTGGTGAAAGAGAAATGGTATGTTTCATACTTGATTTGGTATTTGAGATGGTAAATGATTTGTATGTTATTTGATATTGGAATTGAACATGTAGGGATGACCCAAATTGGGTGGCGATTTGGCGTTGTAAATGCCCTATAATTGTCCACAAGGTGAGCACACATGCATGTGTCTCAACCATGTCCTTCACTGTCCCAATTTGAAGCAAGTTAGTCTTGCATACGAGCCAGACACATGGGTGTGTGACAGGCCGTGTGATTTAAGTCAGTGTTGCACATCTGCCAGACACATGAGCGTGTGACAGGCTGTGTGACCATAGTCAGTATTGCACACGCGGTAAGACATGGTCTAAGGCATGGCCGTGTGAGGCACACGGCCTAAGCCTAGCCACACGGGCGTGTTCCCTATCTTGAAAGAAAAATTTTCTAAGTACTGCAAAGTTTCAGCATGAGATCGGTTTAGTCCCGAACCTTCTCTAAAGCATGTTTAAGGCCTCGTAAACCTTAAAAAGGGACTTTGTGTTATTGAATAATTATGATATGCTGGTGTGTGAGCCATGGTGGTTTAATTGTTATGAATCGACTGGTAATATCCCGTAACCCTAGTCCGGCGATGGATACGGTTAATGGTGTTACAGAGGTGCTCGTCCCCTCTAGAGTGATTTGTGAGTTTTATAAGGATCCATATTATGAATCAAAATTTTGTGGAAGAAAGCGATTTAGAATATGTTAAAGATATTAATATGGATAAATTTATCAAATATTTAATAGAGGGTAGGGGTGAATGGAAATGTTGCCCTGGTACTGATATCCTCACGTCCTTTAATGAAGCAATTACGTTTCTAATTGCAAAGATGTGACAATTTTTATGCACCTCAATTGCTTCTGCTTTAAATGTCTCTAATAACAATAGTTTTTTATCTATTTTGCTATATGTAGTTTCGTAGAAGAAACAGGTGTGCATCGAGACATGGATCCACCATAATATGAAGTGTTGCATTAATGGTTAGAAAGTTGAGGTTTTCTTCCCCCGCTTAGTGACAACCTTGTGCAAAGGAACAAGAATTCCAACGAAAACTGCTGAACAGTTCACGAAGCCAACCAAAAGTATCAGAGGGGATACACTACAAATACAATATATAGAGCTTCAATGAAAACAAATAAGGGACAAGAACAAACGCCGAAAAGAAAAAATGGATATCCCGACCTCCCTCAAATGAAAAGAAAAATTGGGATCTCAAAAAGAAATTGGCGAAAGTAGCATTCCACAAATAGAATGGATGATAAGATGGATGTAAGAAACAGGCCCAATACTTCAAGAATTTGTGCGGCAAAACAAAATGGGAGTACCAAATTATCTGTCAGACATGTTTGGTCCAATACATTCCCATAATGAAGCAAAATAGAAAGGAAGAGAGGAAAGGGAGGATAGCAAAGATGACAAAGGAAGAGATGGATTTCGGGGAAGAGGATGATTGAACGAAATCTTTATTTTTATTTTTGGATCATAGTTAATTTTGGAAAATTTTTCTTTTAAGGAATAGGTTAACAATAGATTTATATATATATATATATATATATATTTGTTTTCTTTGTTGTTTCAAGTTTTCTTTGTAGGAACCTCACATTAAAGAAGAACGTCATTTACAAGCTTGTAACGAACAAAGGAAGGAATCACCCACTATTATACTGCGTAATGTCACGATGAATCGGGTGTAATAACCCGTTTTCAGTGAAATTGGAATTGTAACAACCCAGTTTTAGCTAAGTCAGAACAGTGATTTCGAAACCACAAATCTGAGGTCAGAAAATTATTTTAATATTATTTTATGTGATTACAACATGATAGCATGTATTTGTGAAAATTTTGTGATTAAATTTTATCGATTGGATGTTTAATTTGATAATAGGACTAAATCGCATAAAATGCAAAAGTTGCATTCTATTTGTTAAAAGTGTTTAATTGCTATGATTCATTAAAACAAAGGTCCTTATGATGATATTAGACCATTGATAGTGGAAATTGACATAAAAGGGCATTAAATGGATGTTTTAAATGGTTTTTATTTAGGGTTAAGTATGTAATTTAGTAATTCAACATATAATAACTAAAACAAAAGCCATATCATCTTAATTTATTTATTTATAGGCGAATATTAAGGGAAAAAGAAAGCTTCCATGTCCATCTAGGGTTCGGCACATTCTTGGGTTAATTAAGGTACAGTTTTAGCTCGATTTTTGATGATTTCTATGTTTTTAAGATCGTTGTTCTGTATTTTAACTAGCCCATGCCTTAATTTTTGAAATTGTTAATGATTCCATGAAGTGCCTTTGATGAATGCCTGAGCTTTTGAATGTTTTATGATGGAAAATGAATATTTGTTAATAGTTACACACGTTTTGTTAAGTAATTTTTGACAAAAATGTCAAAAAGGGATTAATTTACGAAATGTGAAAATTGAGGGGCTTAAATATGAAAAAAATGGAAGTTTTGGGCTGCTAAGGACCCTATAGAAATTTGACACTCATGAATTTGGAAAGAAATTGTGATTTGTATAGTTGTGAAATGGGGACTAAATTGTAAAAATGTGGAACTTTAGGGGCTAAAATGCAAAAATGCCTAAATATGTGTTTTTGGACTAAATTGAATGATTTGATGAATAAATGAGTTAATTTTGAATGTATATAGATCAAGAACGAAAGAAATTAGATTTAGATCGAGGAAAATCAAAGGTTATCAAATAGTTGATCCAGTCCGTTTATCCCGAATACAAGGTAAGCTCATATGCAAATAAATGTCTTTAAATTGAATTATATGTGTTTAATTTTCATTGAACTGTTAGGAATGTTGAATGATTGAATACGAGCAAGAATCGACAGGGTTAAAATATTCAAAATTCCCATACGAACCTTAGGAATAGTATAGGATACAAATGTCATGACATTAGGATTAACGAGATGTGATTATGTGTAAGACCATGTCTGGGACATTGGCATCATTATGTGATTGCATGTAAGACCATGTTTGGGACATTGGCGTCGTTATTTGATTTTGTGTAAGACCATAGCTGGGCTATCGGTATTGATATGTGATAACTTGTAAGACCATATCTGGGATATGGCATTGTACGAGCTATATGTGATTTTCGAGTATCCTTAACAATTCCAAAAGGTTCAACGGGCAATGTCAAGTCAAGAAAGAATGTGTGAATGCGTTAAATGACTCAGGTATGTACGAGATTCATACAAGTATTGAAAACAGAAGTATTTGATGAATTCACTTGTGATATTGAATATGTATACATTGGGAAAGGTTTGTGAGCTTTTATGTGCTTATTCATAGTTTGCCTATTGAAGAAAATGATGTTGATTCATGTGGTAATTTTATTTGTATTTGGCTTACTAAGCTTTTAAATCTTTTACACATGATAGCCTCAATTGAAACACATTCACGAGCATATCTGCTTAGTCTCACAAATTTCCATTCATATTGGTTATGGTCATTCGACTCTCCTTCAATTCCAGAAATTCTTTGCGTTTCTGATCGATGAATCTCTAGCTGATGTATTTCTTACGGACCTCAGTCTGGAAGAATTCCCAGGTCACTTTCTCTTTCGGAACCACCGATACTAGTGTATTCCACCAGTGATATGCGGTGTCTCGTAATAAAGATATAGCACATTTTAGGCATTCATCCGGAGTACATGATAGCTCGTCGAACACACGGATAGTATTATCAAGCCACAGCTCAGCTCGTTCCGCATCATCATCATCATTAGCTTTTTAAACTCTTCGGCCCCGTGTTTCCTGATTTTATCTACAAGAGGCCTGCAAAATCTCATCGGAGGGACCATAGGTATTGGAGATGGATTATTTGGGGGTGGAGGTTGTTGAACAGCCGGGTTAGTCTGGATATATTGAGTAAACCAGTCGTTCATCATTTGATAGAAGGCTTGCTTAGCCTCCCCCTCATGGCTACTCGAGATAGGTCGAGATTCTACCGGCGCTGTCCCATGCGCGGGATTAGGCGCTACACTCTCGACATCATCAGCTACGGCTCTATCGGGATCCATTTGCTATATAAAAACACAATTCAGATGTCAGAAGTCATCACACTATCTCATTATAAATTAAGGCATGTATAGCCAGACTCACACGCGCTACGGTAGTCCTAGAATCGACTAAACTGTAAGCTCTAATACCAATCAAATGTAACACCCTTAACCCGTGTCCGTCACTGGATTAGGGTTATAAGGTATTACTGAACATGGCACAAGTCACAACTAATATATATAATGTTCATATGATCATTTCCGAATGCATTATGAGTAATTTCTTTTTTTTTATATATAGCATGCTTAAACAATACCATATATATCTTAAACCCATTAGCCAAAATTCACATATAAGCAAATTACAACAAATAACAAAGGATACTATTCATTTGGTCATTTAAGCCATATTAACCGAATATGCACATGTTCATAATTACTTCCTAAAACTAGATATCAATTACCAAAACTAACATACATATATGTGGTTGCATGATGCCTTGTTCAATCGAATTCAAAATAGACCAAATAAAAACATCCAAACAAAATATACATAAATTCATTTATAAGTTAAAATTCGAATCAACCTACACCAAGTATAACATCCATAAACCAAATCACTTATACATAAACATAAATCACATATACATTTATAAATCATGCCGAATATACCAACCCTAAGTACCAAACCTATAATTTCATCACTTGACCGAAAATGCAATTTACCATATAAGTGTTTTTCAAATTAAATTCAGGTTACAAATTATTTACCTCAAAAGTATGATATTATCAATCCATAACCCAAATATTTCAAATACCACAATTATCAGCTTATCAAAAGAACTATATATATATATATATATATATGACATGAATGGTTACTACTCACCAAAAACATGCATACACATATAAAAACCTATCATGAGCTTATATCACTGCCAAACTCATAACCAAATAGAACATACACACATTCTATGACTAAGATTACTTAAACATTAGGTCATTAACAATAAAACCAAGCCATTTTCGCATGGCTTATATTTACAACTTCAAAACATTGTCCAAGCATTAAGCTAGCCTATACATGCCTTAAGTTCAACATCCAAACTTTAAAAGTACCAAAATAAGTCGATAGTGTGGATGACTTTGAAGGGGATCCCCGAGCTCGTAGCTAAGAACCGAAATTTATAAAACAAAATAACAGAACACACAAAGTAAGCTATCTTAGCTTAGTAAGTCTTAAGCAAATATAATAAACCAATTGAGCATTCAAATAATTTAGTCGAATCACTTTATGACATTGATGTAATAACATCGCACAAATAGACAATTATAGCCGAATGCTAATATACTTGCTTGACATAACATTTATATCTTAACAACCTCAAAATATCACTATCTTGCCTTAAAAGAAATACAAAATTATTAATTACATATAATTTGATATGTTTCCGTATACAACCGATTAAGTACATATCAACCACTTATAACCGAATATCCATATATATTAATATCCATTAAACATCACAAGTATACAATTATATAATATCTATATAATATCATTTTATCCACATCTATAAAGCCGAATATACAAAAGCACCTTGTTAACTCACAAGTTAGTAGAATTCACATATGTATTTACCCGTTTGGCCGAATCTAAATGACACATCCATGCTCACATCTAAAATCAAATTTCAATATATCATACTCATCATTTATAAGGCCTAATACCCTTACTAGAAATTTTACCAATATACCTCAAATGTATCACATACCAGTAATATCAAATAGTAATATACTAACTTACCATATCTCATACAACCAATAGGCTTTTATGTGCTTGAACAATTAGCTCATTTAGTGCATTCAAAATTCTACATCGTTAATAATCCATTGAAACATATACTTATAAATAATCACTGGCATAAAGCCTGAAACACACACCCCGACGCTAAGCCTGTTAGACTCGAGGTCTGATATTCAATCACCTGCAATAAGCTTGCTAGGCACAAAGCCCGATTAATTTCACCAGCTCAAAGCTTGCTATGCTCAAAGACCGAATATCGCTATCACAAAAATCATTTCCTAAACATTTAGTACAACTTTCCGAGGTTTTTAACACAATCGAATAAAATTCAACCACATCATTTAAATGCTAAAATTCCATTCGGCTACCATGTTATATATCTACATAATTTGAATAATCATAGTAAACCATTTGATAAACGAATTTAATGGTACTCAATTGCTTAAAGACTTACCTCGGATATGGATAGACGACGAAAATCGACTATTCAACTATTTTCGCTTTTCCCCGATCCAAATCCGTTTTCTTTGGTTCTTGATCTAAACATGTTCAACTTAAGCTCATTCAAATATATTTACATTCAATTTAATCGAAGAACACATAAATGGGCAAATTACCATTTTGCCCCTAATATTTCACACTTTTTACAATTTAGTCCTATTTGCACAAAACACAAAATACACAAAATTTAAATAAACACCTTAAGGGCCGAATATCCATAGTACTCATACAAGTCCATCCATTTCATTTATTTCATGTTTTAGTCCCTCTAAAATTTATTTTTGCAAATTAGTCCAACATACTCAATTTCATCAAAAATTCAAAGACAAAACTTGTTAATCTAACACACATTTATCATAATTCATCCTCAAACAACATAAACAACAAGCTATCATTAATGGCTCAACTCAAAATATTCATCAAACTAAAAAATTAAAGCATGGGTCTTGTACATTTTATAGCAACGATCTCAAAAACGTAAAAATTATCAAAAACCGAGCTAAAACTCATCTTGAATCAAGTTGGAAAGTAGCCGAACCTTAAAACCCTTTTATTTCTTTTTCATTTCTTTTGTATACGGCAAGAACAAGATGAACACTCAAAACAGCTTTATTTTTTATGTTTTATGATAACACATATTATGATTTTTACTAAATTACCTAACCAACCTTTTAATTAAAATAATGTTAACATATTAACTAAGGGTATTAGTGACCTTTGCCGTCCACTACCTTTAAAAATGGGCTATTTGCCCTTTAAGGATTTCATATTAAAAAGCCACTATCAACTAAGCACTTTTCACTATAGTTTGTAACTTTTATATTTTACACGATTAAGTCCTTTTATTTAATTAAGCACACAAACAATCAAATTTTTATACGAAACTTTCACACATACTAATTCACATATAATTAACACAGAAAATAATATTTAAAAATTTTTGAGACTCGGATTCGTGGTCCTGAAACCACCGTTCTGATTAGGGCCTAAATCGGACTGTTACAATGTGATTATGATTAAATGGTGTTTCGAATGGATGCATAAATGTACGTTAAATGATATGTATTGATCGGTAATACTTTGTAATCCTCTTCTGATTGTGAATACGGGTGAGGGGTGTTACATTTATTGGTATGAGAGCTACGGTTTAGTCAATTCTAGGACTAACATAGCATGTGTGAGAGTCTAGCTATACATGGCATATATACTCTGTGATAGTGTGATGATTCCTGATAGCTTAAATTATGTTTTCGTATAGCAATGGATCCCAAAGAGTTGTAGCTGACGATGTAGAGGGTAACGTGCCCGCTCCTGCTCAAAGGGCAGCTCAATCCAACTCTAGGCCTGTATCTAGTATGATACGAACTTGCCTCAGTATTGATTTGAGTCATTTAGATAGCTTGATCGTAAAATTAAGTAAGACTTGAGTTGTTTCGGAATGGGCTGGAAAAGGTTGAAAGATACGCTAAAAAACAAAGGTTAAAGATAGTTGAAATGATCGATGGGTGAATTTGGCTAAGGCCAAGATTGAACCAACGATATAGAAATGGTTGACCCGAATCTTAAATAGCACGTAGGTGAAATCGGTTTGGAAAAGATAACGAACCTTGACCCACTATCTATGAAAGATAGGAAACAGAGGTATAGGTGAACGCCACAATTATGAAAGTGATAAGTTCGAAAGAAAGACGGGATTGACGCCACCTGAGTTGTCCTGATGAATCAATTCAGTCCAAGGAGAACAATGAGAGTTGAATACTCACAAAGTAATATAATTTCATAAAATGATCAAAAGGCCTTTACAACCAACTGAAAACAAAGTATTTATATGCCTAAATTAAGCATAGCCGAATGGTCACAAGTAAACAACTCAAATTAAGCTATTAGTGAGCTGATTTAATTCCTAAATTAATTAACAAGGCTTTTAGCAACTCCTAGACCTAGGTGACGCTAATAATAGCCAAGGCTTTTACATTCACAATCAGCTTAATTAACTTCACTTAATGAGCTGAGTTGAACCTTACTGATAATTGATATTCCAAAGAGTTATGAGCTCCTTTAATCATCCCTTGGAAAGCTGAATGTGCAGCAGCTTTTTAATTGAAGTGGTGGCGCATGAACAGCCCAAATGGTGTGAATACAAGAACTCAATCAGCCTCCAAGTGTGAACCAATGAATTTAAACAGCCTCTAATGTGTGAAATCAGCTGCAAGCTCAATGGACCAATACGAACAGCCATTGGCCTTTGATCTCCACGAAAAGACACATGGAGAAGCTCAAAATAGAAGCTTGGTTTTTAATTCAACTCCTTATCCATTGATCTCCACGAATAGGCACTTGGAGAAGAGTAATCAGCAACTTGGTGTGAACACACGAAATTGGATGGCCACATGGTGTGAACATGATTATTCAGCTAAAAGAACAAGTGTGAAAACACTTGATGCCTTGCTGAACCCGAAATGGCTCTTAGGAGGTTGTGTTTCATAATTGTGCCATGTGAACAGCAAAAGGAAGCTTCCTAGCAGCAGCCAATGTGAACACCTTAATGTCATCCATTCCTAATTCCTACAAGACACATTAATCACTTTAGACATATTTAATTGATTTGAAATAAAAACATGTATTAAAGATGTTTAAAACTAAGAAACATTAAAACACCTATTTAATATGTACTAAAATAAGACATATTTAAAACCTGCATTTAAAATGTTCAGATTATGACACATTTAATAACTTAAACTAAATAACTAAATTAACTAAAACAAATTAAATATTTTATTCTAGCAAAATTATGTGCAAGCTAGAATGAACTAAAACGAGCTCATTGAGCTAGGAATGAGTTGGATGAGCTCGGGGAAAGTTGCAAGGATCACTTGGATTGCTGGTCTGAGATCGTTCGATGAAACCCGCAACGGTTTCTAAAGGTTCCATGCCAGCTACCACATTAACAAGCTGAAATTAAAGCTTCATTTTGCACTTGGGCCCTTCGTGCTTGGACCAATTCCGATGGCGTCAAATTGTATCATGACATGATGCGACCGGGATCGCATCATTCCCTCCTCTTAAAAATAATTTGTCCTCAAATCAGTCTATTTGCTAGCGAAAAAGTTTTCAAGATCACGAATCTCTTTGTTCATGAACCTGACAAAATCGTTTCCAAAAATGTGAGAATCATAAAAGGTTCGAAAAAGAAGAATGTTTTTGCATGCCCTCCCTCTTCAGGAGAGTACCAATTCAAATTGTGACCTACACAATAATGAAACAAATTAGTGACATTATAAATTATAAGCATGGAATAACTTTTCGAAATCCAGTTCAAAAATGGAATGCATAAACCAATGCCAGAATGAAAATATAAGTTGGTATTACCTTTTCAAAATGAATCAAAAATTTCATCGATGCCAACATTCCAGAATCACAAAGCATTCGAAAGTTATAATCTTGGAAAATAAAGTTCCATGGCCAAAATAGTTTTCTTTTACCATTTTAATCTGACTCGAAAATTTCATGGCCGGCAACATAGAAGGAACATGAAGCAATTTGAAATCATAATCAAAGTTCACAAGTTTCGTTTTAGTTACAGGCAAAGCATTACATAAGCATAAATTGTTCACACATTTATTTTCACAAAGTTTAGGATGCTTGATTTCTCTCAATGACAAACCAGAATAATGAACTCCAGGATTGAACACACGAGTTTGATCACTCATTCCAAAATGCAACAAGAGCTTATTTATCTCCAATGATCCACACATACTAAACAAAGAAGATTTAAACACACATATTCAAACAATCAAACCTTTTAAATCTCATTCGAATAAACTTGCACAAACATGTACAACAATTTAGAAAATTCACATTACCATCACAAACAAACAGATTAGGTGTTTTACGTGACAACTCTTTATCACACAAGATCAAATTTTGTTTGTCCCGGTTTAATATTACTTCATCAAAAAACTTTCCAATGCAATACTCATTAGTAGAAAAACTCTTCATGCCACTATTTAAAATGAAATCATTAAAAATCAGAGAATGAAATTTAGCCAAATCAAGGTGCGGGACTCTTTCAAAAACTATATCTTCGGCAATCTTGTCAATAACATTCAAGTGGGGTTGTTGTGACTCAAATATTGTAGAACCCTTACCTTGCTTACCTTTAAGCATTTGTGGTCTAAGGTAATCTACGATCTTACCTTTGTTGATCAGCTTGAAGTGCCTCTCATCAGAATGGTATTGAAGTTGAAATTCGCCACATGAATCTTTAGAGGCCTGAAAAGAAGAAAATACAATATGTGGACAACTCGCATGTTGGTTAGTTATGACTTTCATCACTATTTCTTGCACACTTTCTTCTTTTCCACTCTTTTCTTTTTCACTCGTTTCTTTTTCTATTTCATCAAAACATTCATCTTTCATATGTTTTTTTTTCTTTCGCTCTTCTTTTCATTTTCATTTTCAACAACAACACTCGATTCTTGCTCACCATCTTTTCTTTCTTCAATTTCTCTCTTTTTTTTTTTTTTAACTTTCTTTTCTTTCTCACATGCTGTTTCAATCTCATTCTCATTTTGCTTTCTCTCACTCTCACTCTCTTTTTTCTTTTTCAATTTCTTTTTCTTTCACTTCATTTTTCCTTCTCTCAATTTCTTTCCATATTTGCTCATTTTCTCTTATTAGCATTTCTTGTCTCTCTTTTCGTTTAATTTCTTTTTGTCTCGTTCTTTCGTTACAATAAGAAGATAACAAATAAGAATCATAACGACAAGCTTTTCGTTGCAAAAAAAGTGGCAGAATATTCATATAAGTTACAATCAACTCTTCGTGAATAACCCTCCGTTGGCAAATACCTTGATGCATACGAAACTCGTTCACCTCTTCGTGATTGATCCTTCGTGGACGAGTATTTTGGTGCATACGAAGAATTACTTGTGCTTTCTCATTTGCTACCTTGAAAGGCTTCAAACTTGCGATTTTCTTTACTCCAATTTGAATAACATGAAGAATAGGAATCAAGTCATGGCTCCCTCCTAATTGAGTCTTTTCGCTCTTTTTGCACAAATGACTCCTTCGAGAATCTTTCTTCTACACGATCCAATCTTTTAAGCGTGGGTTCTAGTTTCCGTTTGAGCATTCGGTCCATCTCATGAATAAATGTATGATATGTTGGATCAGACAAAACACCGTCATCATCAACAATCCTTTCGGTACTTCTTGACATTTTGGTTTAATCACACAACAAATCTCACAACTTCTCTCACAAAGAAATTTTCACACACTTTGGCTTTTACTCGCTCGAATAGTCTCACAGCACTCTTGCCCTTTTCCACTCAAGTTCACCTTTCAAAATTCTCAATGGACTACTTAGACAAATCAGCAATCGTTGTGGAATTGGCTTCAAAATTTTATGTAAGGGTAGGGAAAGATTTTGGGACAAAAGGGTAGGTTAGAAACCAAATAAAAAGGTTTGAAGTGTGGTCGAATGGTATTATGGACAAAAGAGTAATTTCGGGCAGTAGTGACACTTTCAACTAGATTTTTTTTTTGTTTCTAAAAATCAAACAAACTTTTGTACTCCAAAAAAAAAAAATAATTTTCACGCTTTGAATTTTCAATTGATGCAGAAACCTTTTTTTTTTACACGAATTTTTTTTGGAATTTTTTTGAATTTTTTTTCAAAACTTACCCCGTGATGCTCGAACGTCCGTTGTAACATCCTAAAATCTTGGGGTCTGTAAATTTGTGCAATTTCATGTTATGCTAGTTCTGTCTGTTGTTTAAGGGTGTTTGGGGGCCCTAAGAAGGCCTGGGTTTGAGTCTGGGCCTTGGTAAAATTTTAGTGTTTAGGCACTTAAGGGGGAGAAGGTAGGTGGCGCCAAGACATAAGGGAAATGGTTGGTAAATTGCTAGCACAAGTTGGGCATGTTGCAAGGTGGTTGTGGCGTGAAAAGGGCAGAGAGGAGAGCTTGGGTTCGAATCCCACCTGCTGCAACTTATTTAATTTATTTTGTGCTAAGCAGGTAAGGGTAGTAGAGTTCAGCTTGGACTCTGCAGGAGGAGTTGAAGACTCAGTCAAATGAATTTGAATGAGTGTTGGAGAGGAGTTTGAGGAGAAAATTAAGGAGCAAGTTATGGGATTGAGGTGAGAGGGAGTAGTGGCTGATTTTGGGGAAGTACATGGGGGGAGAATTTCGGTCAAAAGGGGTCTTTTGGGTTAATAGTGCAATCGGTTTTGGTAGGGAAAGTAAGTGCCGAAATTTCAAAGTTTTTTTTTTTGTTGGATCTTTTATGCATTAAGATTTCCTTTCTTTTTGGCCATTTTGTGCATCCTTTCTTGCCAAAAACCGTGACCATTTAGGGACTTCTCCTCTTCACTTTTCTTCATCTCTTATTTGGTATTAGCCGAAACCTCCTAGCACCCTCTTTTCCTCTACTCACTTCCTTCGTTCCCGTACCATTTGCTTTCTTTCATATTTACCATAAGCCGAATCCCTTTTCTCCTCTCTACGTGATTGAGCACCTCTTCCTTGGCCGAATCTGGTAAGTAGGTTCCTTCCATTCCTCTCATCTTCTTTTCTCCATGGTCGAATGTTTGACCCTCATCATTTTGTTGTTTCGTTTCATCTCTAACTGAAACTCCATTCCCCTTATTCTTTTCCTTGGGACTTCATCTTGTAGTGGCTTAAGCGAAGATAGCCGAATCTCTCTCTCAGTCGACTTGTCTATAATCAAGGTAAGGTGATTCGTTCTTGTTTTTCTTTTTAATTCGTTCTTATGTCTTCCATAGCCGGAGTGGCTATCTCACTTTCTCTTCGATTCACCACTAATTCCTTCTCTGTTTTCTTTTCATGTCAAGTCGAATCTGTCTGTGCTCGATTCT
The DNA here is from genome assembly GCA_005393395.2 of Gossypium australe. Classification (NCBI taxonomy): domain Eukaryota; kingdom Viridiplantae; phylum Streptophyta; class Magnoliopsida; order Malvales; family Malvaceae; genus Gossypium; species Gossypium australe. Next base: position 58,175,382 of record CM016615.1, read on the forward strand.
CTTTTAATCAAGGCTGATTGTGTGTTGGAGTAAGCATTTCCCTTCTATGTTTTCTATTCGTTTGGACTTCAGGAAACAGTGGTAAGAGCTGAAACCCCTTGTGCCATTTTCACTGTAGGATTTTACTTATTGGGTTTTCCTCATGGGTGCAAGTGATAATCAATCGAAGGGGGTATCGCTAGGGGAACCTAAGGGGAGTGGTCTCGTAAAGCGTTGTCAATCTTTTGATTCAGATACAAAGTGACATATCCCTTTTGTTAGTTGATTGTGTGATATGTTGGTATAGGTGACGGCGATCAGGAGGGTTTAGTTCTCTACGTAATCAGGTGTGTAATCTCACACTGTAACCATGTATTTCGTAATAAGCTACAATGTTGGTAAAAACCGAACCACCGTTACCTCGTATGTTTAATAAACTAGAATATTGCATGGAATCGATTAACTCGCCTAAACAACTTCAGTTCTAAAATTCTCTAAAATTGGTGTTTGTCGGTCGATTTACCAAAATGCCCTTAACGAGCCAATGTACGGAAATGCCCTTAATGGGTCAATTTATCCAAATGCCTTTAACAGGCCGATTTACCAAAATGCCCTTGTTGGACTGATTTATCGAAATGCCCTTGTTGGGCTAATTTACTGAAATGCCCTTGTTGGGCCGATTTACCGAAATGCCCTTGTTTGGCTGATTTATCGAAATGCCCTTATAGGGCCGATTTACTAAAATACCCTTGTTGGGTTGAATGTATGCCTTACCTTTGATATCGTCTGGTAACACATGTATGATTACATTATGCTTTGATATATGTATATTGCGATGCATAATGCATTTTATCATGTAGCATGAGGCGGGAATCCGAATGAAAAGCAGTGTAGCCTGGTGGCATAGCCTCTGGTGGCTCAGCCACAAATATTCTATGACTAGCAGCTTGACTGCAATATTGGTGTGAGCGGCGGGGTGGGTTGACTTGATCCCCATAGGTGTGATTGGCTGGTCGAGGGTGTGTTGGATGGATGAGTTGGGCTGCATTACATTGTGCACTATCATGTCTATAGGGCTAAGGCCCAGTCTGCTTCTGTATGGGCTTCGACCCAGACTGCTACTGTATGGGCTCAGGCCCAGTTAATATCGGTAAGGGGTTACACACTGAGTTCCTGTAACTGACCCCCACTCTTTATCCTCGCAGGTAATGCTCAGCAGTAAGGACTTGGGGCCAGGGGTGACTCGGTGGAGGCCATACTTTAGGAACAACACTTGAGAACATTAGTAAATTTCTTTTCTGCTTATTTCCAAGATTATTTCTATTTTTATGTGAGTTAATATTTTGTAATAAGGCCTCTGGTTAAACTTTCTTTTAAGTTTTCGTTAATAACTATTGATTTCATAAACACGGGATTTTTTTAAAACATTAGCAAACGTTTTTCAGAACATAGTGTTTCTGCAAGTTTCCAAATTTGAATTTCATAATCAAAGTAGTTTTTAAAATAATAACAACTTCTTAGAGAATTGGACCTTAAACAAGTCGTATGGTTTTAAAATTAAATAATGAAACTCAGAAGTTTTCAAAAGAGGCGCAACATTTTCAACGAACTACTTTTCTAAACAATCGCTTAGCTTTTCCAACAGACATCTAAACTTAAGGTTTCCAACTTCTTAACAAACACGCAATTAAATTGTTTTTAAAAGACCTTTCTATGTGACGCGCCAGATCCGGTAGTAACGTCTAGGCCGGGTTTGGGGTGTTACATCTCTACTCCTCAATTTTAGTTAGCTCTAATACTAAATGATACGAACTCGCCTCGGTGTTGATTTGAGTCGTTTAGATTGCCCGATCATAAAATTAAGTAAGACTTGAGTTGTTTCAGAATGGGCTGGAAAAAGGTTGAAAAATACGCTTAAAAACAAAGGTTAAAGATAGTTGAAATGATAGATGGGTGAATTTGGCTAAGGCCAAGATTGAACCAACGATATAGAAAAGGTTGACCCGAATCTTAAATAGCACTTAGGTGAAATTGGTTTGGAAAAGATAACGAACCTTAACCCACAATCTATGAAAGATAAGAACTAGATGTATAGGTGAATGCCCCACTTATGAAAGTCATAAGTTTGAAAGGAAGACGGGATGGGCGCCACATGAATTGTCTTAATAAGCCCAAGGAGGACAATGAGAGTTGAATACTCACAAAGTAATATAATTTCATAAAATGTCAAAAGTCCTTTACAGCCAGCTGAAAACAAAGTATTTATAGGCCTAAATTAAGCCTAGCCAAATGGTCACATGTAATCAGCGTAAACTAAGCTATTAATGAGCTGATTTAATTCTTAAAATAATTAATAAGGCTTTTAGCAACTCCTAAACCAAGGTGACGCCACTAGCCAAGGCTTTTACATTCGCAATCAGCTTAATTTGGTTCACTTAATGAGCTGAGCTGAACCTTACTAATAGTTGATATTCCAAAGAGTTATGAGCTCATTTAATCCTTCCTTGGAAAGATGAATGCGCAGTAGCTTTTTAATTGAAGTTGTGGTGCATGAACATCCCAAATGGTGTGAATACAAGAACTCAATCAACCTCTAAGTGTGAACCAAAGAATTTAAACAACCCCTAAGGTGTGAAATCAACTGCAAGCTCAATGGACCAATATGAACAGCCATTGGCCTTTGATCTCCACGAAAAGACACATACAGAAGCTCAAAATAGAAACTTGGTTTTCAATTTAGCTCCTTGTCCATTGATCTCCATGAATAGGCACTTGGAGAAGAGTAATCAATAGCTTGGTGTGAACACATGAAATTGGATGGCCACAAGGTGTGAACATGATTATTCAGCTGAAAGAACAAGTGTGAAAACACTTGATGCCTTACTGAACCTGAAATGGCTCTTGGGAGGTTGTGTTCAGCTCATAATTGTGCCATATGAACAGCCAAAGGAAGCTTCCTAGTAGCAGCCAATGTGAACACCTTTATGTCGTCCATTTCTAATTCATACAAGACACATTCAACACACTTTAGACATATTTAATTTGTCTGAAATAAAAGCATGTACTAAAGATGTCTGAAACTAAGACACATTAAAACGTCTATTTAATATGTACTAAAATAAAACATATTTAAAACCTGTATTTAAAATGTTCAGATTATGACACATTTAATAACTTAAACTAAATAACTAAATTAACTAAAACAAGTTAAATATTTTATTTCTGCAAAATAATGTGAAAGCTAAAATGAACTAAAACAAGCTCATTATGCTAGGAACGAGCTAGATGAGCTTGGGGGAAAGTTGCAAGGATCGCTTGGATTACTAGCCCGAGATCGTTCGATGAAACCCGCAACGGTTTCCAAAGGTTCCATACTAGCAACTACATTAACAAGCTGAAATTAAAGCTTCATTTTGCACTTGGGCCCTTCGTGCTTGGGCCAATTTCGATGGCGTTGAATTGTATCATGACATGATGTGGCCGAAATCGCATCATAGTAGCATAAGGGAGAGACTAAACAAGCAGTTTTCCAGATGATGAGTTAGTGGTTTATAAAGTTCGTTCAAATGAATCCGGCTATTCAACAACCTTCACCCCCACGTGTTCCTCAACAAGTCCCTTTGTTTCCTCAAGGTATAGATCTGATACAATTAAAAAGGCCGCCAATAGATAAGATTCAGAAACATGGGACTGAAGAGTTTTGGGCTATTGTTGATGATGATGCAGAGAGAGTTGAGTTTTGGCTCGAAAATTCAATAAGAGTATTTGATGAACTGTCTTGTACTCTTGATGAGTGTATCAAATGTGTTGTACCCTTGTTGAGAGATAATGCATACCATTGGTGGAAAACGTTGATATCTCTGGTTCCTAGAGAACGGGTTACTTGGGTGTTTTTACAATTTGAATTCCAAAATAAGTACATTAGTCAAAGATTCCTTGATCAAAAGCATAAATAGTTTCTGGAGTTAAAACATGGTCAGATGACTATTACTGAGTATGAAAGAGAATTCGTAGATTAAGCAAGTATGCTCGGGAATATGTTTCCACTAAAGAAATCATGTGTAAAAGATTTGTAGATGGAATGAATGAAGATATAAAACTACTAGTCGGAATCCTAGAGTTGAAAGAATTTTTCGTTTTAGTTGAGAGGTCTTGTAAAGTTGAGGATCCTAGTAAAGAAAAGGGAACAGCATATTCAGAAGCTAAAGACTCAAGAAAAGGATCAATGAGTAAGCCGTATCAATCTTCATCGAAGAAATTGCGAGACTCGTTTAATCATTCTAATGCATCAGTGGGACATTCAAACAGAGATCGTGAAAGGCAACATTCGAGCTTTAAAGCTCTGGCTATCTCAATATCTAGTGTTGGGAGTACAAAATCAAATCGACCCAAATGTAGACATTGTGGAAAACAACATTTCGGTGATTGTAGATTGAATGATCGGGCGTTTTTAAAATGTTTATCATTTTATCAAAGATTGCTTAGATTTAGTTGAAAAAGATAATGCTCAAAGTACGAGACCGAGTAATACCGCAGTTAGGGGGAGACCGAGTAATACCCAGAAATGTTGGTAATGTGAGTGGTAGTAAGAGAGTGACAAAAGACTCTGCTATGAGGTCTGAGGACAGAGCACCTGCACGAGCCTATGCTATTTGTGCTCGCAAAGAAGCGTCATCTCCAGATGTTATCACCGATACTTTCACTCTCTATGATACTAATATGATTGCATTAATAGATTCAGGTTCAACTCATTCTTATAAATGTATGAAATTAGTATCTAATAAGACTTTTCCTATAGAGTCTACTGAATATGTGATTAGAGTATCAAACCCCTTAGGCAAATGTGTTCTGGTTGATAAAGTGTGCAAGAAATGCCCATTGATGATTAGGGATTTTTGTTTTCCTACTGATTTAATGGTGCTACAGTTTGATGAATTTGATATAATTCTTGGTATGGATTGGTTAATGATGCACAGTGCTATAGTGAGTTTTAGATGAAAGACAATTGAATTGAAATGTCAGAATAATGAGACTATTAGAATTGAATCTGATGATCTAAATAGTTTGCCACTTGTGATCTCGTCTATGTTAGCTCAGAAATTTATGAGAAAGGGGTGTGAAGATTATTTTCCTTATATACTTTATACGAAAGGGACAGAAACAAATATTGAATCAATAAAAATTGTGTGTGAGTATCAAGATGTATTTCTCGAAGAATTATCGGGTTTACCCCATAATAGAGAAGTTAAATTTGGTATTGAATTAGTACCGGGGACAACTCCGATATCGATAGCTCCATATAGAATGGCCCCGAAAGAGTTAAAAGAATTGAAAGCTCAGTTGCAAGAGTTGACAGATAAAGGTTTTGCTAGATCGAGTTTCTCTCCCTGGGGCGCACCGGTATTGTTTGTGAAAAAGAAAGATGGCACGATGAGAATGTGAATAGACTATCGACAGCTCAACAAAGTGACAATCAAGAATAAATACCCTCTACTACGGATTGATGATTTGTTTGATCAGTTGAAAGGGGCAACGGTGTTTTCAAAAATTGATTTGAGATCGGGTTATTACTAGTTGCGAGTAAAAGACTCGGGTGTTCCAAAGACTACATTTGGAACAAGGTACGGACACTACTAATCTCTTGTTATGCCTTTCAGTCTAACAAATGCACTTGCTATTTTTATGGACCGAAAGAATAGGATTTTCAGGCTGTATTTAGATCAATTTGTAGTTGTGTTCATTGGTGACATATTGATTTATTCTCATGATGAATCTGAGCATAGTGAGCATTTGATAATCGTACTACAAACTTTGAGACATAAACAGTTATTTTCAAAGTTTAGCAAATGTGAGTTTTGGCTACGAGAAGTTAGTTTTCTAGGACATATAGTTTTAGCCATAGGTATCCGAGTAAACCCGAGCAAAATTTCTGCGATTATAGATTGGAAGCCTCCGAGACATGTAACCGAAGTCCATAGTTTTTTGGTATTAGCAAGCTATTATAGATGATTTGTGAAAGGCTTTTCGATGATTGCGACTCCGATGACGCGATTGCTTCAAAAAGATGTTAGATTTTAGTGGTCAGAAAAGTGTCAGCAGAGCTTCAAACAGTTGAAATCATTATTGATAGAGGCACCAGTGTTAGTTCAGCCTGAGTCGGGTAAAGAATTTGTAGTCTACAGTGATGCATCATTAAATGGCCTGGTGTAACACCCCAAACCCGGTCTAAAAGTTAGGCACGAATTCGAAATGTCACATTAAAGGAACACTTCAAAACGATTTTACTAGTTAACCATTTAAGGCCCAAAAGCCTAAAACCCTTGTATCTTGTTAAGGTAAGATGAAAAGCCCATATTTTAGGAAAACATTCATATGTTTATTTCGCAAACCATGTTAAATTTAGAAATTTTATTTAAGTTTATCAACTAGATAGTTGAAACAATAATAATGAAACCCAAAATCTAAAGTCAATTAAGAGATAAGTGGCCTTATTAAAATTCAATGAAAAACAAAGTATTTAAAATAAATTCATTTGAACAAATTGAAAACATCTGATCAGCTTGTAGTGTGGCCATCTCCGAGTCCTCTCCCACGCCGAGCCGTCTATTCAGGATCATCTGAAACATTAAATAAAAGGGTGTGAGTTTCGAAACTCAGTGTGTACAGCCCTTGGCAATCAAATCACATACAAATATTCACATCGGGCCTAAGCCCTATCAAAATCAGCGGTCCTGGGCCTTAGCCCATAATGACCTCATCTCAAATTATATTGTATCATATACCAACAAGATAATGCAAAACCCTTCCCAAAAATCCATCTGCTACATAGACCATTTCCCTTCCAACCATTACACACCTGTGGGATTTCTAAATCAACCCACCAATCCTCTACACACCAAAGGTAGCACTCACAGCGGCACTACACAACGTTGCAGTAAAGCTACTAATCATATAATGGGCTTAAAGCCTCTGGTGGATCCATGGTTATCAAGCGACTATGCGATCCTCAAATCTTCCTCCGTACTATAATTCCCACCTATATGCATCCTAAGCAGAATATCATATGAATGCATCAAACACATGAGTAACATCTACAAACTCATATTCGTCACAAAGGGGTATTTTCGTCATTTCACTACCCAGGGGTATTTTCGTAATTCTACTCTACCGAGTATTTTGGTAATTTTGTAAGATAGGGGTATCTCAGTAATTTTGGTAAATAGGGGTGTTTTGGTTATTTGCAAAACATGGGTATTCTAGTACTTTTGCAAAACAGGGGTATTTTAGTAATTTTACAAATCTAAAGGTATTTTAGTACTTTTACAAACCTAGGGGTTTTTGGTCCCTCTCGGGTTTTAGTTATGAACTTTGGCCCATCAACAAGTCCTCGCGACTAAAGTGAACAGACACTACGCACTAGGTAAGATTCCAGAGAACAGGAGTTGAGCCACTAGGACCGCTTAAGTACCAAGCTCTCCCTAGGTCCAATCCTAGACATGCGTATGTCCGTTGCCACACTCTAACCCAGTGACTTGTTCATGGACATGTTTAATTAGATTAAGTCTCATGAAATTTCAGAGTTGTTCAAACTAAGCCTAAAGTCCATTAACCCTAGCATACTTGCCTACGTCCTCATAAAGCCCATTTCATGTCATATAGCCCATTGGGCTCAATTACGACTCAATCATACAATCATTCATGCCAATTCATTATTCATGCTCACATATCAACCATTGCTGTTTTGGGACCCAAAAGTTCGACAGGCCCATTTAGCCACTTTCGGTTTTTCGGCTTTTCGGTGTTGTCGATATCGTGTGTGTAGTGTTTGTACACACCTGGTAACCTCGCGTGCTGCAAACCCTTTTGTCATGAACCTACAATCGACATTAATAGCGATTAACCAAAGCTTTAACACATACTTATAAAAAACTAAAACCTCACCGTACCCTTACCGTGTGCCTCACGTTCTAGTAGCCCTTCCTTTGCTACTATTTAGGACATACGCTAGATCTGCACCCAAACACCTATATCGTCAAAACCAAGTGACCCATATTGCACATAAGTCACCCCTATTAGCCATAGTGGATTCGACCATTTACTAAACCATGACTGAGTCGAGAACACTTACCACCTTGTTAGCAATCCTTACCTACCACGATTGAGATTGTTGAGCCTTACCCTTGTTAATATAAGTTAACTACAAGGAGGGGTTAGATAGCCCTTCGGCTTTTAACAAAACATACTAAAAAGTTCAACTAAGCACTTACTGAAATTCTCCTTTGAGCCTACGACTTAGATATCTATTGAACAAGATTCGGCTTCCAACGTGACTAAGAGTAGATAACAATTGATTGAGGTGGAGGAACAACAAAAAAGGTTCGACAAGAATAGAGATTCGAAAAAAGAAGGATGATAGTAATTACGGCAATGAAGGGAATTCGCCTTAGCGAAAAATCGGCAAAAAGGCAGAAACCATTTGAGAGGGAGAATAAAAACTAGAGAATGCTCAAAGAACCTTTCAAGCATTCGGCCCCCTCTCCTTTGAAAGCCACAGGCCGAACACTCCCCTCCTTTAGAGTCCTATTCAGTACCATCACATCCTTGCTCCCCATCTCCTAACTTTTCTCTCCAATAATACCTTAATTTTATCCGAAAACTCCTCCACATCCATTAGTCTTGCTTACTTCAAACTCTCCACGACAAGAGTATAAAACCAACACAACTCTTGCCGTCCACCTATGCAAAATAAAACACCCAAAATGCACTTCTCCTGCTCGAACCTTGGACCTCTTCAGCTTTCACACACGCCACCCATAGCTCCCAAGTGACGCCACTTTCCACTGGACCACAAGCCCATTTGTGTCCTATTTTCTCTTAATCTACTTAAGAGGCCTCATGCCTGAGACTAGGGTCCACTAAGCAAGAAAAATAAATTTTCCCCATGGTCTCCCCTATCTCTAAGGCTTCAAATAATCCCGATAATACCTTAATATTATTATTCTAAACACTACACATACATACTAACTTCAGTGCACAGAAATTAAAGTTTTGGGATTTTTGGGGCATTACAACTCTACCCCTCTTAAAAAAATTTCGGCCTCGTAATTTACCTGATTGAAACAAGTCAGGGTATTGTCGATGCATTGCCTCCTTCGGTTCCAAAGTAGCCTCCCCGGCATTATGGTTACACCAAAGCACTTTGACTAATGGGACAGACTTCCTTCTTAATACCTTGACATCTTGATCAATTATCTAAACCGGCTCCTCTTCAAAAGTTAGATCTGGTCTAACCTCGATCTCCTCGACTGACACGATGTGAGAAGGGTCTGAGCGATAACGCCTTAGCATTGACACATGGAACACATCGTGTATTTGGCTCAATTCAGAAGGCAACTCCAGCTGATAGGCAACCGGCCTAATTCGCTTCAATACTCAATAAGGCCCAATGAACCTTGGGCTTAACTTGCCCTTTCAACCAAACCTTAACACCTTCTTCCAAGAGGAAATCTTGAGACAAACCATGTCCCCCACAGCATATTCAATCTCTCTTCGTTTGAGGTCAGCATACGACTTCTGCCTATCCGACGCCTCCTTTAATCAATCCCGAATCAATTTCACCTTATCTTCGGTGTTTGCTACCAACTCCAGACCCAAAACTCGTCGCTCACCCAACTCAGTCCAACAAGTCAGAGTACGACATCTTCGTCCATACAGTGCTTCATATGGTGCCATTCCAATACTTGCCTGATAACTATTGTTATACACAAATTCAGCTAATGGCAAGTAGTCCTCCCAACTACCTCGAAACTCAATTACACACCCTCTCAGCATATCCTCCAAAACTTGAATTACCCTTTCCGACTGACCATCAGTCTGAGGGTGAAATGTTGTACTGAAATCCAACCTCGTACCTAGCGCTTCATGTAGCTTCTTCCAAAAGTGACGTAAAACGAGGATCTCTATCCGATATGATCGATACCGGAACTCCATGCAACCTTACAATCTCCGCCACATACAACCTTACAAATTTCTGTAATGAGTAGTTGGTGCAGACCAATATAAAATGGGCAGACTTAGTTAACCAATCCACAATAACCCACACAGAGTCCTTCATAGCAGGCGTCAAGGGTGGCCCACTAACAAAATCCATAGTAACCCTCTCCCACTTCTATTGTGGGATCTTAATCGGCTGAAGTAACCCAGATGGCAACTGATGTTCCGCTTTCACTTGTTGACATACCAAACATTTGCCCACAAACTCCGTAACCTCGCATTTCAATCTAGGCCACCAACAAAGCTCTTGTAAATCTCAGTACATCTTGTTACCTCCGGGGTGCACAGCATAGGAACTACTATGCGCTTCTCGTAGTATAGACTTCCTTATCTCTTCATCCCTTGGCACACAAATTCTACCACAGAAACAAAATAACCCATCACCATTCATCCCAAAATCCGTCGTTTCCCTATTCTCAACTTGCTTGAATCTAGAACTCAGAGTTTCATCCAATTACTGTTTAGCTTTAATCTGCTCAACCCATAGTGGCTTCACTTGCAATTCAGCTAACAAACTCCCGTCGTCATACAAACTCAACTGAGCAAACATTGCCCTCAAATCCAACATAGCCCTACAGCTTAGCGCATCAGCCACCACATTCGCTTTGCCCGGGTGATATTCGATCGTGCAATCGTAATCCTTTAACAGCTTAATCCATCTACGCTGCCTCAAGTTCAACTCCGTCTGAGTCAAAAGGTATTTCAGACTCTTGTGACCTGTATAAATGGTACACTTCTCTCCATACAAGTGATGCCTCCAAATCTTAAGAGTAAAAACTACTGTTGCCAACTCCAAATCGTGGGTTCGGTAATTCCCCTCATGAGTCTGAAGCTGGCACGACACATAAGCAACCACCTTCCCCTCTTGCATCAATACAAAGCCTAAGCCCACGTGTGACGCATCGCTATAAATCATAAACTCCTTTCCGGGCTCTGGCTGAATCAACACAAGAGCCTCCATTAAGACCTTCTTAAGCTTCTCAAAGCTTTCTTGCTGTTTATCCGTCCACACAAATGACACCCCCTTCTGAAGCAGCTTGGTCAATGGTGCCGCGATTAGGGAAACCCTTCAACAAACCGTCTATAGTACCCTGCCAGGCCTAGAAAACTCCAAATTTCTGACACCGTCTTAGATCGTTTCCAATCCAACACCGCTTCCACCTTCTGAGGGTCAACTCTAATTCCCTCAACGGAGACCACATGTCCTAAGAAAGTGACTTCCCTTAGCCAGAATTCGCACTTGCTAAACTTAGCATAAAGTTGCTTCTCCCTTAGAACTTGCAACACAATCCGTAAGTGTGCATCGTGATCAACCTCCGTTCTCGAGTATACCAAGATGTCATCTATGAAGACTACTACGAACTGGTCTAGATACGGTTGAAAAACCCGGTTCATGAGATCCATAAAAGCGGCAGGTGCATTTGTTAACCCAAACGGCATTACCAAAAACTCAGAATGTCCATAACGAGTTCTGAAAGCTGTCTTATACACATCAGGTTCCTTAACCCTCAGTTGATGGTACCCTGAACGCAAATCAATCTTCGTTAAAACTGAGGCTCCCCTAGGTTGATCGAAAAGGTCATCTATCCTAGGCAGAGGGCACTTATTCTTAATGGTTAACTTGTTCAACTGCCTGCAATCGACGCACATCCTCATGGACCCATCCTTCTTCTTTACAAATAACACTGGTGCTCCCCATGGAGAGACACCTGGTCTAATGAATCTGCGATCCAATAACTCCTGAATTTGAGACTTCAACTCCACTAGTTCCTTCAGTGCCATCCTATAAGGTGCGATGGACACTGGAGCCGTACCCGGTAACAACTCTATTCCAAACTCCACCTCTCTATTAGGAGGTAATCCTGGCAACTCCCCCGGAAAAACATCAGGGAATTCTTTTACTGTTTTCAAATCCTTGACAGTAATACCTTCATATTCCAAATTACTGATATAAGCTACATAAGCTTCACAGCCTTTCCTCATCAATCTTTCTGCCTTTAAAGCTGAAATCATTTTTGACAAATAATCACGTTGTTCCCCGATCACTGCCACTTCACTACCTTCTACAGTTCTTAACACCATCCGCTTCATGGGACAATCTAGAGTTGCTTGGTGCCTCGTCAACCAATCCATGCCTAAGATGAGATCGAACTCACCAAACGGCAATTCCATCAAATCCGCTAGGAAAATAGCTCCCTAAACTACCAATGGTACATTCCTAAATAGTTTACTTTCATCGACTGCCCTAAAGGACTTAATACAGTCATTTCATTCTCAACTATTTCGAACTCAGCCCATACAATTTCAGTCCTATTACACGCAATGTACGAGTGTGTCGAGCCCACATCAATTAGCGCAATATAAGGTAGCTCAAAAATTAGGAACGTACCCGTTAACATCTGGTGCATCACCTTCCTCTCTGTGGCAAGCAGCATAAACCAACACTGGCTGTCTTGCCTCTACCTAACCTGCGCCTCTGCCTGGTGCTCCACGTCCTCGTCCAGCTCCATTGCCACCTCTAGCTTGACCACGGCCCCTTGGTGGTTGTTGACCACCCCTCTGAGGTTGAAAATTACCTCTACCATCGACTCGCTCCTCATCTAGCCTTCTCGGGCACTGCCTAACCCTATGCTCCATCGATCCACAGCCCAAACATGCTCCCATCCTCCTCCAACATTCATCCGGATGCCTTCTCCCACATTCAGCACAAAGTGGTATTCCGTTATTAACAGCAGCAACAGGGGCCACAACTCTAACCGGCCCATTCACTCTGGCCCTCCTCATTGGCCTTTGTCCGGCTCCCGTAAGTTCCATATTTTGCTTGTTCTTACCCTTCTCTTTCTCTCGATTGCGGCGCTTCGTGCTCTTTACCTCCTCTGTTATTTTTGCTTTCTCCACCAAAATCGTAAAATCTCACTCCCTCTGTGGAGCTATCAGTACCCTAAGGTTATCCCTTAGTCCATCCTCGAACCGTACGCATCTTTCATACTCTGTTGCTACTATCCCTTTGGCATATCGACTGAGGCGCAGAAACTTAGCCTCGTACTCTGCTACTGGCTTATCTCCCTGAGTTAGACTCAAAAACGTCTTCCTTCGTGCATCCACATAGGTCGCTCCAATGTATTTCCCTTGGAATGCCGATTTGAAGAACTCCCAAGTGATCTGCTCCAGTTGGTTGCCCTCCCAAGTTTATTAACTAGATAGTTGAAACAATAATAATGAAACCCAAAATCTAAAGTCAATTAGGAGATACATGGCCTTATCACAATTCAATGAAAAACAAAGTATTAAAAATAAATTCATTTGAACAGATTGAAAACATCTGATCAGCTTGTAGTGTGGCCATCTCCGAGTCCTCTCCCACACCGAGCCGTCTATTTAGGATCACCTGAAACATTAAAGAAAATGGTGTGAGTTTCGAAACTCAGTGTGTACAACCCTTGGCAATCAAATCACATACAAATATTCACATTGGGCCTAAGCCCTATCAAAATCAGTGGTCCTGGGCCTTAGCCCATAATGACCTCATATCATATCATATCGTATCATATACCAACAAGATAATGCAAAACCTTTCCCAAAAATCCATCCGCTACAGACACTATTTCCTTTCCAACCATTACACACATGTGGGGATTTCTCAATCAACCCACCCATCCTCTACACACCAAAGGTAGCACTCACAGCAGCACTACTCAATGTTGCAACAAAGCTGCTACTCATATAATGGGCTTAAAGCCTCCGGTGGATCCATGGTCGTCAAGCGACTATGCGATCCTCAAATCTTCCTCCGTACCATAATTCCCACCCATATGCATCCTAAGCAGAATATCATATGAATGCATCAAACACATGAGTAACATCCACAAACTCATATTGGTCACAAAGGGGTATTTTCGTCATTTCACGACTTAGGGGTATTTTCATAATTCTACCCTACCGGGTATTTTGGTAATTTGGCAAGATAGGGGTATCTCGATAATTTTTCAAAATAGTGGTGTTTCGGTTATATGCAAAATAGGGGTATTCTAGTACTTTTGCAAAATAGGGGTATTTTAGTAATTTTACAAATCTAAGGGTGTTTTACTAATTTTACAAATCTAGGGGCTTTTGGTCCCTCTCGGGTTTTAGTTATAAACTTTGGCCCATCAACAAGTCCTCACGGCTAAAATGAACAGACACTACGCACTAGGTAGGATTCTAGAAAAGAGGAGGTGGGCCACTAGGACCGTTTAAGTACCAAGCTCTCCTTAGATCCAATCCTAGACATGCGTATGTCCATTACCACACTCTAACCCAGTGTCTTGTTCATGGACATGTTTAATTAGATTAAGTCTTATGAAATTTCAGATTTGTTCAAACTAGGTCTAAAGTCCATTAACCCTAGCATACTTGCCTACATCCTCATAAAGCCCATTTCATGTCATATAGCCCATTGGGCTCAATTACGATCCAATCATACAATCATTCATGCCAATTCATTATTCATGCTCACATATCAGCCATTGCTGTTTTTGGCCCCAAAAGTTCGACAGGCCCATTTAGCCACTTTCGGTTTTTCGGCTTTTCGGTGTTGTCGATATCGTGTGTGTAGTGTTTGTACACACCTGGTAACCTCGCGTGCTGCAAACCCTTTTGTCATGAACCTACAATCGACATTACTAGCGATTAACCAAAGCTTTAACACATACTTATAAAAAACTAAAACCTCACTGTACCCTTACCGTGTGCCTCACGTTCTAGTAGCCCTTCCTTTGCTACTATTTAGGACATACGCTAGATCTGCACCCAAACACCTATATCGTCAAAACCAAGTGACCCATATTGCACATAAGTCACCCCTATTAGCCATATTGGATTCGACCATTTACTAAACCATGACTGAGTCGAGAACACTTACCACCTTGTTAGCAATCCTTACCTACCACGATTGAGATTGTTGAGCCTTACCCTTGTTAATACAAGTTAACTACAAGGAGGGGTTAGATAGCCCTTCGGCTTTTAACAAAACATACTAAAAAGTTCAACTAAGCACTTACTGAAATTCTCCTTTGAGCCTACGACTTAGATATCTATTGAACAAGATTCGGCTTCCAACGTGACTAAGAGTAGATAACAATCGATTGAGGTGGAGGAACAACAACAAGAGTTCGGCAAGAGGAGAGATTAAGCAAAAGAAGGATGATAGTAATTTCGGCAATAAAGGGAATTTGGCTTTGCGAAAATTTGGCAAAATGGGAGAAATCATTTGAGGGGGAGAATAAAAACTAGAGAATGCTCAAAGAACTTTTCAAGCATGCGGCCCCCTCTCTTTTTAAAGCCACAGGCCGAACACTCCCCTCCCTTAAAGTCCCATTCGACACCATTACATCCTTACTCCCCATCTCCTAACTTTTCTCTCCGATAATACCATAATCTTATCTGAAAACTCCTCTACATCCATCAGTGATGCTTACTTCAAACTATCCACGGCAAGAGTACAAAACCAACACAACTCTTGTCGTCCACCTATGCAAAATAAAACACTCCAAAATGCACTCCTTTGCTTGAACCTTGGACCTCTTCAGCTTTCACACACGCCACCTCATAGCTCCCAAGTGACGCCACTTTCCACTGGACCACAAGCCCATTTGTGTCCTATTTTCTCTTAATCTACTTAAGAGGCCTCATGCCTAAGACTAGGGTCCACTAAGCAAGAAAAATAAATTTTCCCCATGGTCTCCCCTATCTCTAAGGCTTCAAATAATCCCGATAATATCTTAATATTATTATTATAAACGCTACACATACATACTAACTTCAATGCACATAAATTAAAGTTTTAGGATTTTTGGGGCGTTACACCTGGGTTGTGTTTTGATGCAGGAAGGCAAAGCTAAAGCTTATGCCTCAAGACAGTTGAAACCACACGAAAAGAATTATCTGATGCGTGATCTTAAGTTAGTCGCGATAATGTTCGCATTGAAAATATGACGTTATTATTTATTTGGTGAGAAATGTCATATTTATACTATCAAAAAAGTTTAAAATATTTGATGACTCAGAAAGAATGGGATTTGTGACAACGAAGATGGTTAGAATTGCTAAAAGACTATGAATTGGTGATTGACTATCATCCGGGAAAAGCGAACATAGTTGCTGATGCTTTGAGCCGAAAGTCTTTATTCGCTTTATGAACTTTGAACACACAATTAGCTTTGTCTGATGATGTTTCATTAATAATTGAGATGAAAGCTAGACCATTATTTCTACAGCAGATCTATGAAGCTCAAAAATTTGATAATGAATTGCAAGCGAAACGAGCTCAGTGTGAGTCGACTACTGATTTTGAGTTTCGAATAGGATCTGATGACTGTTTGATGTTTCGTGACAGAATATGTGTACCAAAGAATACTGAGCTCATTCAAAAGATTCTAAACGAAGCACACAACAGTCGTTTATCAGTATATCTAGGAAGCATGAAAATGTATAACGACTTGAAACAGCTTTATTGGTGGCACGGCATGAAACGTGATATCTCAAATTTTTTTTCGAACTGTTTGATTTGTCAGCAAGTCAAAGCTGAGCATCAAGTGCTGTCAGGTTTATTACAGCTTATAATGATTCCTGGGTGGAAGTGGGATAGAGTAAAAATGGATTTTGTATCGGGTTTGCCATTATCTTTGAGAAAGAAAGATGCGATCTGGGTTGTTGTTGACAGATTGACGAAATCAGCTCATTTCATTCATGTGCGTACAAATTTCTCGCTTGTAAATTAGCTAAGTTGTATATCTCAGAGATTGTTCGATTACATGGAGTGCCACTTTCTATTGTTTCGGATAGAGATCCGAGGTTCACATCGTGATTTTGGAAGAAATTGCAAGAAGCTTTAGGTACAAAGCTGCATTTTAGCACTGCGTTTCACCCACAAATGGATGGTCAATCTGAGCGAGTTATTTAGATACTTGAAGATATGTTGAGATGTTGCATTCTTGAGTTTAAAGGTAGTTAGGAGAAATACCTACCATTGATTGAATTTGCTTACCATAATAGCTTTCAATCAAGTATAAAGATGGCACCATACGAAGCTCTATACGGCCGTAAATGTCAAACATTGTTGTACTGGAGTGAGCTCAGCGAAAATAAGATTCACAGGATTGACTTGATCAGAGAGACTGAAGAAAAAGTGAAAGTATTTCGCGATAGTCTAAAAATAGCTTCGGATCGACAGAAATTGTACACAGACTTGAAGCGAAAAGATATTGAGTTTCACATTAGGGATAGAGTGTTTCTGAAAGTGTCACCGTGGAAAAAGGTATTGCGGTTTGGTCGAAAAGGGAAATTGAGTCCGCAATTCATCGGATCGTATGGGATTATCGAGAGAGTTGGACCAGGGGCATATCGACTATCTTTACTGTCTGAGTTAGAGAAAATACATAATGTGTTTCATGTGTCGATGCTTCGACGATACCGATCCACCCTTCACATGTCATTTCCCCGACCAAGGTTAAAATTCAATTAGATATGTCGTATGATAAAGAACCGATTCGAATTTTAGCTCGTGAGATCAAAGAATTGAGAAATAAGAAAATCGCATTGGTGAAATTATTATGGCATCAACACAGGGTTGAAGAAGCTACGTGGGAACCCAAGGATGCTATGAGAAATCAATACCCAAACCTATTTACTGGTAAGATTTTTGGGGACGAAAATCCCTAAGGGGGAGAGTTGTAACAGCTCAATTTTAGCTATGTTGGAACAGTGGTTTCGGAACCACAAATCTGAGGTTGGAAAATTATTTTAATATCATTTTATGTGTTTACAGCATGATAGCATGTATGTGTGAAAGCTTTGTGATTTAATTTTATTGATTGGATGTCTAATTTGATTAAAGGACTAAATTGTGTAAAATGAAAAAGTTGCATTCTATTTGTTAAAAGTGTTTAATTGCTATGATTCATTAAACCAAAGTTCCTTATGATGATATTAGACCATTGATAGTGAAAATTGACATAAAAGGACATTAAATGGATGTTTTAAATGGTTTTTATTTAGGGTTAAATATACAATTTAGTAATTAAAGATATAATAACTAAAACAAAAGCCATATCATATTTATTTCTTCATCTATAGCCGAATATTAAGGGAAAAAGAAAACTTCCATGTCCATGTAGGGTTCGACACATTCTTGGGTTAATTAAGGTATGATTTTAGCTCGATGTTTTATGATTTCTATGTTATTGAGATCGTTGTTTTGTATTTTAGCTAGCCCATGCCTTAATTTTTGAATTTGTTAATAATTTCACTAATTGCCATTGATGAATGCTTGAGCTGTTGAATGTTTTATGATGGAAAATGAATATTTGTTAATAGTTACACAAGTTTTGTTAAGTAATTTTTGACAAAAATGTCAAAAAGGGATTCAATTATAAAATGTGCAATTTGAGGGCTTAAATGTGAAATAAATGGAAGTTTAGGGCTGGTAAGGACCCTATAGAAATTCAGCACTCATGAATTTGGAAAGAAATTGTGTAATTTGTGTATTTGTGAAATGGGGACTAAATTGTAAAAATGTGGAACTTTAGGGGCTAAAACGTAAAAATGCCCAAATATGTGTTTGTGGACTAAATTGAATGATTTGATGAATAAATAAGTTAATTTTGAATGTATATAGATCAAGAACGAAAGAAATCGGATTTAAATTGGGGAAAATCAAAGGTTATTGAATAGTCGATCCAGTCTATCCTGAATACAACGTAAGTTCATACGCAAATAAATGTCTTTAAATTGAATTATATATGTTTAATTGTCATTGAGCTCTTAGGAACGTTGAATGATTAAATACGAGCAAGAATCAACAGGGTTACAATATTCGGAAGTCCCGTACGAACCTTAGGAATAGTATAGGATACAAATGACATGACATTAGGACTAACGAGATGTGATTATGTGTAAGACCATGTCTGGGACATTGGCATCATTATATGATTATATGTAAGACCATGTATGGGACATTGGCATCATTACTTGATTTCGTGTAAGACCATAGCTGGGCTATCGACATCGATATGTGATAACATGTAAGACCATATCTGGGATATGGCATTGTACGAGCTATATGTGATTTTCGAGTATCCTTAACAATTCCAAAAGGTTCAACAGGCAAAGTCAAGTCAAGAAAGAATATGTGAATGAGTTAAGTGACTCAGGTACGTACAAGATTCATACAAGTATTGAAAAGGGAAGTATTTGATGAATTCACTTGTGTTATTGAATATGTATACATTGGGAAAGGTTTGTGAGCTTTTATGTGCTTATTCTAGTTTGCTTATTGAAGAAAATTATGTTGATTCATGTGGTAATTTTATTTGTATATGGCTTACTAAGCTTTTAAAGCATACTTTGTGTGTTCTTTCCCTGTTTTATAGATAATCGAAGCTAGCTCAGAACTCGAGGATCATTAGGACATCGTGACATTATCGATCAACTTGTTAGTACTTTTGATGTTATGTAAATATGGTATATAGGCTAATGATATGATGATGTGTTTTGAGATATGATATTAGCCATGAGATTTGGCTCATGAATGTTGTAAATGTTGGCATGTATTTGGCCATTTGGGTTGGCTTATTTTATGAATTTGGTAAGTGATATGTGATGTATATATATGGCCTTGTGTTTCAGCATGTTTGGTATAGTTGTTGTGATGGCTAAGTGGTTAATTGTTTTGATTAATTACCAATGATATATCATGGTTGATTTGGTATGATACAAGGATTTGAATAGGTAATTGATATAGAATTGTGGTTGAAATGGATATAATATGTATTGTGAATTTGGTTGATGATTTTGGGATGCCTATTGTATAATAAAATGGTACCATTTTGGTTATTTAGGTGAGCATGAGAAAGGGTGGCAAAATGGCCTTACAAATGGCTTATTATTGCCGACACGGGCGTGTGTCTCAGTCGTGTGCGACACACGGTCATGCTACATAGCCATGAATCCCCTGGTGTTGATATTAAATTGAAGTCAGTATACTCCAAATGGCCTCACACACGGGCGTGTGACCGGCCGTGTGGTACAAGGCAGTATACCCCCTAAATGGCACATGGCCTAGCACACGGGGATGTGACTTGGCTGTGTTGCATAAGTTAGTATACCTTACAGGATTGGCATGGCCTAGAACACGGCCTGGAAGACAGGCACGTGTGGCCATTTCGAAGGGCACAAGGGCTAGACACATGGGCATGTGGTCAACCGTGTGACCCAAGTCAGAATGTATGCCCTGTTTTCACACGGCCTGGGACACGAGCGTGTCTGGAGCTGTGTGAGGCACACGGCTTGTTCACACGGGCGTGTGACCCTTGTATGTCTGAAAAATTTCTAAGTTTTCGAGAATTTTCGTATGTTATCGATTTAGTCTTGAACCACTTGTAAAGCATGTTTAAGGCCTCATATGCCCTTATAAGGGACAATGTGATTATGATTGAATGGTGTTTGAGAATGGATGCAGAAATGTATGATAAATGATATTTATTGATCGGTAATACCTCGTAACGCTATTCTGACTGTGAATACGGGTTAGGGGTGTTACAGGAATAGTGACTTCGAGATCACAAATTTCAGGTCAAAATATTTATTTAATTATTATTTTAGTGTCTATAGCATGTTAATAAAGTCATGAAAATTTCATTAAGAATTTTTATCGTTTGCATGCTAAAATTGATAAAAAGGACTAAATCGCATAAAGTGTAAAAGTTGTGTTCTAATAGCTAAATGTGTCTAATAGCTATAGAACATTAAAGTGGAAGTCCTTATGTGGTAATTAGACCAATAGTGTGTTAGTGGACATTTATGAGTTTGGTTTATGGAAATTATTAAGATTTTTAAAGGTTATAAAGGTAAATTAGTAATTAATGATAAAAATTAACTAAAATGAAAGTACCATCTTCTTCATTTCACCAAACTTCAGTCAAAATTCACCATAGGAGGAGAGCTTAGGTTCGTTCAAGCCATTTTCATGCATGTAAGTGCAATTTTGCTCGGTTTTTAATGATTTATATGTTTTTGGAGTAGTTGTAGCTTAATCTAGCTAGCCTAGGGACTAATTTGTGAAACTGTTAACGTATTGGAATTTTACCTGTAACAACTTGTTTTTGGTCAAATCGAAACAGTGGTTTCGGAACCACAAATCTGAAGTAAAAATATTTATTTTATTTTTTTAATAAGGTTTACAACATGATAGAATTATTGTGTGAAAATTTCGTAAAGAAATTTTATTATTTGAATGGTTAATTCGATAAAAGGGATTAAATCGCGTAAAAGGTAAAATGTATGTCCTATTAATTAAAGGTGTTAAATAGGTTTGGTTTTTGAATATTGTGGCCTTAAATGGTAATTAAACCATTTGATTTGTGAGTGAACTTATACGGACACATTTTAGGTGTTTTAAATGAATTATAACAAAGGTTAATATAGTAATTTGTGAATAACTTAAGTTAAAATAATAAAGACATAATATCATCATTAAGCTTCATCGCCAGAAATTATGGCTAAAAAGAAGCCGTTTCTATACTCTTCATTCGGCTATGATATCTTTGCTAATTAAGGTACAGTTTTTGTCTCATTTTTAATGATTTCTATGTTTTTGAGAACGTTGCAGCTAGTACTAGCTAGCCCATGGACTAATTTGCAAAATGTTAAAGATTTTGAATGTTGCCATTGATGAATATGTATGATTTTTTATGTTTAATGATAGATTATGAACATTTGATGTTAGTTAAACAAGTTTTTGTTAAGTGATTTTTGGTGAAAATGCAAACTAGGGGTTAAATTGTGAAATGTGAGAAATGTGTGGTTAAAATGTGAAAGAAATTAGAAATATGGGCTAATATGGACACTAGTGAAATTTTGCTATCATGAAATTGGATTAAATTGTATGAATTTTTAATTTTATGGAACAAGGACTAAATTGTGAAAAGTGTGAAACTTTAGAGGTAAAAGGGTAAATATGTCTTAAAGTATGTTTTGGACTAAATTGAATGAATAGATGATTGAATAAGTTGATTTTGATTACATTTAGATCAAGAAAAGCGGAATTCAGATCTAGATCGGGGAAAAACAAAAGTGATAGACTAAATGACTCGATTTGCCATTTTAGCATTCGAGGTAAGTTCTTATACAATAAGCATTGTTATCATTATGCTTTTTAATGCTTTGATATTGCATTAATTGTACACACGGGACTACATTTATGTTCGACGACAAATCGGCTAAATATAACACTTAGTGTGTGATTTGAGATAGCTTCGGCTATGTAGGGCACTTAGTGTGCGATACATTGAGATTGGCACTTAATGTGTGAAACATCGAGTATGGCACTTAGTGTGTGAAACATCGAGTATGGCACTTAGTGTGCGAGACATCGAGTATGGCAATTCATGTGCAAGATATCGAGTATTCAACGGCATTCCGTGTAAGTATGAACTTGTTATGGATTAGTACAGGTATGTATATGTATATTATGAGATTAAAATTGTAGAAGTTACAAAGTTTGAATATAAGCTTATGAATAAGCATATGAAAGGTTTGTTTCTAATATTAAATTTCATGATAATATGTTTAGTTTGATGATTTGTGTTTTATGAATTGTTGAGTATATTTAGTACGAACTTACTAAGCTTTGTAGCTTACCTTGTTTGTTTTTCTCGTGTTTTATAGTGAATTTAAAGCTAGGTCAGATTCGGAAATCGTCAGAGACTACATCACACTATCCAACCATCTACTTGGTACTTTTGAGTTGTGTATATATAGTATATGGCATGTATAGGCTCGAGTCATCTTGGTATGTTTGATGAACATGTATTTTGAGCCATTTGAGTTGGTTTATGATAATGAATTTGATGATGTTTATAAATGTGTAAATCGTTATATTTTGTGTTTGGTAATTGACCTATCTTGTGTGGTTGAAGTTGAATCTATAATGCTAAATGATATTAGGTAATTTGGGAAGCTATGTGCTTGAGAATTGATGCTTGATAATGTATGTATGGAATGGTTTAGTTGATTGAATTGAATATGTGAATTTGGTTTGAAATTTGATGGCAAATTGTAGCATATTTGTAAATTATATTGATGGTAAAGAAATGCTAAGATTTGACGATTGGTTGAAGTTTTTGCATGCATATTAGTGCCTTGAATTGGTACCATTTGTGCTTGTGTATGTATGTGTAAATTGGGTGGCAAAATGGCTTGGTAAATAGCCTATTTTTGTCCACACAGGCAGAGACACGGGCATGTGTCTCAGCCGTGTGTGACACACTGTCAAATTATACGGTCGTGTGTCCCCCGGTGTTGAAATTAAATTGAAGTAAATATCCTCTACACAGTCTCACACACGGGCGCGTGACTGGCCGTATGGTACAAGTCAATATACCCCCTACTTGGCACACGGCCTAACACATGGGCGTGTGACTTGGCCATGTTGCAGAAGTCAGTATACCTTATAGTTTTGGCATGACCTGGTACACGGGCATGTGTGGCCGGTACATAGGCTAAACACACGGGCATGTGGTCAGCTGTGTGACCCAAGTCAGTATGTATGCCCTATTTTCACACGGCCTTAGACACGGGCGTGTCTACTAGCCGTGTGAGGCACACGGCCTATTCACACGGGCATGTGACCCTTGTTTACATGAAAAATTTCTATGTTTCTAGAATTTTCGTATGATATCAGTTTAGTCCTGAACCACTTCTAAAGCATGTTTAAGGCCTCGTAGGTCCTTATAAGGGACAATGTAGCACTATTAAATGATTTATGAGAATGAATACTTATTGTTGCAAAATGTGTGCTATATGTGTTATGAATTGATTGGTAATACCTCGTAACCCTATTCCGGCATTGAATACGGGTGAGGGGTGTTACATTACCATTAATGAATGTGTATGTGTTTTGATGTTTGAGGATAGAAAATGAATGGTTGTTATTAGATAAACATGTTTTGTAAAGTGATTTTGGTTGAAAAATGTCAAATAGGGATTTATTTGTAAAATGTGAAAATAAGAGGTGAAATGTGTGAAATAATAAAATGTATGGGCTGCTAAGGGTCTATATAAAATTTAGCTAGCATGGGTGTGGGTTAAATTGCATGAATTTTGCATTTTTATGAGCTAGGGACTAAATTGTAAAGAAGTCAAAATATCAGCGACAAACTAGTAATTTTGCCATAATATGTAGTTTGAGCTAAAATTAATAGAATGAAATCTAAATGGATTGAATTTGATTATTTAGATCAAGTTAAGCCTCATACGGAACTAGATCGAGGGAAAGATAAAGTTTTGGACTAGTCGATCTTATTGTATCGTTTTTGTGATCGAGGTAAGTTTGTATGTTTAATAAGCATTTAATTATACGTATTTAAATGCTTAATTGTTATAATTGAGATGATACGACACTACGAAAATTCTCGACAAGTTATCAACAATGTATAAATCCCAGTTGAACCTTAGGAATAGATAGGATACAAATGACATGTCATTAGGGGTTACCATATTTTGGGTGCTGGTCCGTACGTTCTACCATATTTTCAAAGCGAAAACAATGGCTGCTAGTTCCAAATCATGAGTCGGATAATTTCTTTCGTGAGGCTTCAATTGTCTCGAAGCGTAGGCTATGACTTTGCCTTCCTGCATCAAAACGCAACCCAGCCCATTCAAAGAAGCATCACTGAAAACAATAAATTCTTTACCCGATTCAGGCTGAGCTAACACTGGAGCTTCGGTTAAAAGGGCTTTCAACTGATCGAAACTTTCCTGACACTTTTTCGACCATTTGAACTTGACATCTTTCTGTAGTAGCTTTGTCAAAGGTGTAACTATCATGGAAAAACCTTTGACGAATCGTCTGTAGTATCCCGCAAGTCCCAGAAAGCTTCGAATTTCAAAAACATTCTTTGGTGGTTTCCAATTAAGTATAGTCGATATTTTGTTTGGATCAACCCGAATACCTGACGCTGAAACAACATGACCAGGAAGCTGACTTCGTTCATCCAGAACTCACACTTACTAAACTTTGCATACAACTGTCGATCTCGCAAAGTTTGTAGCACTAATCTCAAATGCTCGGTATGTTCAGTTTCGTCTTTGTAGTAGACCAGTATATCATCAATAAACACTACTACAAACCGATCCAAAAACTGTCTGAAAACCCGATTCATCAGATCCATAAAAATAGCAGGTGCATCAGTAAGTCCAAAAGGCATAACCAGAAACTCAAAATGTCCGTACCTCGACCCGGATAATCTCATCGTTCTGACATCTCAAATCAATGATCTTTCTTTTTCAATTCACCACTGCATCATGCCAAGTTAACCAATCCATTCCCAAAATTATATCAAACTTGTCGAAGGGCAACAACATTAAATCGGCTGGAAAGCAGAAATCCCGAATCATCAACGGGCAACCTTTACACACTTTATCAACGAGTACACATCTACCCAAAGGGTTGGACACACGGATCACAAACTCAGTAGACTCAACTGGCAGAGTCTTACTGGATACTAGAGTTTCACACACATATGAATGAGTCAAACGAGGATCAATCAATGCAATCACAGTAGTATCATAAAGTGTGAAAGTACTGGTAATAACATCTGGGGAAGAAGCATCCTCTCTGGCTCGTATAGCATAAGCTCTAGCTGAAGCTCTAGCCTCTGATTGAACTGCAGTGTCTTTCGTCCCTCTCTGACTGCCACCTACATAGCCTGAATGTCTGGGTGGTCTGCCCTGTGCTGGTGCGCTGCTCGGTTTAGTGTTCTGAGCCATATTTTGCTCGGCTAGCATCGGGCACTCTCGAATGAAATGGTCCAACGATCCACATTTAAAACAGGACCGATCACGGAATCTACAACTCCCAGAATGCCATTTCCCACAATGTTTGCACTCAGCCCGGTTCTGCGGAACATTACCAACACTAGCCATCGAAGTGGCTCGGGAACTCACTGGAGGTCTATCACGTCTAGGCAAGTCTGAAGTAGCTTTATGTCTGCTGAAGTCATCTCTGAACTTCTTAGGCACTGAATGGAAAGTCTTACTCGATGATCTTTTACGAGTGTCTCTAGCTTCTATTTCAGCCTTTCTCTTCTCTTTTCCGAGCTCTTCAGCTTTACAACCCCGCTCGAGTAGTACCATGAACTCTTTGATTTCAAGAATGCCAACAAGCAACTTTATGTCTTCATTCAGACCGTCTTCAAATCTTTTGCACATAATGGCTTCAGTTGATATACATTCTTGGGCATAACGGCTCAATCTAACAAACTTCCGCTCATATTCCGTCACAGTCATACGACCCTGTTTTAATTCCAGAAATTATTTTCATTTCTGATCGATGAATCTCTGACTGATATATTTCTTACGGAACTCGATCTAGAAGAAGTCCTAAGTCACTTTTTCTTGTGGAACCACTGATACTAGTGTGTTCCACCAGTGATAGACAGTGTCCCAAAGTAGAGATATAGCACACTTTAGGCATTCATCTAGAGTACAGGATAGCTCATCAAGTACCCGAATAGTGTTATCAAGCCACATCTCGGCTCGCTCTGCGTCATCATCATCATTAGCTTTGAATTCTTCGGCCCCATATTTCCTAATTTTATCAACTGGAGGCCTACTAGATCTCATCGGATCTATCATCGGGGGTGCTGAAGGTACCGGAGTTGGATTATTCAAGGGTGGGGGTGGTTGTACAGCCGGGTTATTCTGAACAAACTGGGTAAACCATTCATTCATCATCTGGTAGAAGGCTTGTTTAGCCTCCCCCTCATGGCTACCCGTGACTGGTCGAGAGTCTACTGGCACTGATCCGCGTGCACGATCAGGCGCTACACTCTCTACATCATCTGCTACAGCTCTGTCAGGATCGGAATCCATTTACTATATAAAACACAGTTGGAAATGTCAGAAATCACCACACTATCATATATACTATAAAGGCATGTATAGCTAGACTCTCACGCGCTACGGTAGTCCTAGAATCGACTCAACCGTAAGCTCTGATACCAATTAAATGTAACACCCCTAACCCGTATCCGTTGCCGAATTGGGGTCACAAGGTGTTACTTAACAAAATTTGAACACTTTGCTTTAAAAATTTGAGCATACAGATATATGAATTAACAACCACAAGCAATATTGCATTTTCAATCCACCATGTATAATTAAGCAAATTATAAACCACAAAAATTATATGCACTGTTAACTATTTCGAAATTAGCCATTCATTCACGACATGTATTCACTTAACCATGTGACTCATATCCTATTCGACTAGCAAGTACAATATCATACTATTTTCTGTCCAAACACATATGCAACTTTAATATCATCACCCTGTGGACAAACATAACATTTATGCAACATTTTTAATACGCATAATAAGCACAAAATGCAACCCTTATATACCCTATTCGCATGTTAATAACCAAGCATAAACCACATTCACAAACTGATTCATCTCTCTCACCCATTTCGGCTATTAAAATTAGGTTCAAGGGTAGCACAGAGAGCTTTACCATGCAACATTAAGCTAACCTTTGTCAGTACAATTTGTAATTATCCTTAGCCATCACAAGCCGAATCCAAGTATTCAATTTCTTATGATTATTACAATGGCATATGCACATATTTTACTAATAATTTGCCACTCATAAACATTAACATGGCATCTTTAATAATCCAAATAGACCAAATTAAGTCACAACCGAAAGTACATTCTCTCAACTATATCTACCTCATTCGAACCAAATCAAAACAAATGCAAAACATATCAATATATCATGCTTATCCCAAAAGCAACACATCTATATATAATAGGCATATTACTTATTTAATATACTACATGTTATAACTTGTCAAGCATCCGTCATTTTCTTCATTGTTAAAACACATGACCACACACCACATCATGTATATCATATTACCACTTTCCATACATGATTAAACCATGACCGAATTTCACATCCCTTAATATTATAATCAAGCCATTATATCATGAACATAGGAATTAAACTTGATCAAAAGAAATAGCCATTTTCGCAAGGCTATACATATATACAAGACCGAATGTCATTAGTCTAAACCTTAGTCTAACCTATACATGCCTTCGATTCAAAACTAAGATTAAGTACCAAAAAGGGGTGATAGTGTGGTTGACTTTTCTGACGATCCTCAGATGCCCGTAGCTTGATCGAAATCTATAAAACAAAATAAAGAGCACATACAGAATAAGCTCACTAGCTTCGTAAGTCTTAAGCAAATTTAAAGAGAATAATTCAATTTGTCACCTAAACTTTCCAAGTCAAATACTTGATATTACTTCAAACTTTAAGAAATCACACATATGGTATCACATTATCAAACTTCAATATCGTCTTTAACCTGACATTTCTCATTATCCTACCTTTAACAAATAGTTCATTAATTCAACTCAAAATTCAAATGATAAACATCCATTTCTTGACAAATACTCAATTTGTATGCCCATCATTTCAAATGGAATCATATACAAGATCATATATATATATATGCTTATTCACTTCACATCTTATCACTCTAAAGGTTCAATATGCACGAAATATCAATATGATTTGCTAAACAAACAACCGAATATACATACATAATCATATACCACATTTTTGTCCAACATCACATATATATATATATATATACACATTTATAATTGATCGAATATATAAACTCGATTAAACAACTCACAGGTACTTACCTGTACGGCTCTGTAATTTAATTCATACGAATAAGCTTAAGTTTGTCCTTTTGTCAACATAACTCCACCAGTTTATATGCATAAGCTCGTATTTAAAAATCACCGGCATTTAGCCTACTAGGCAATAAGCCTGAAACTCTTCACCGGCACGACGCCTGCTAGGCTCAAAGCCCGATACATTTCACCGGCACAAGGCCTGCTAGGCATTAAGCCCGATACATTCCACCGGCACAAGGCCTGCTAGGCATTTAGCCCGATACTTTCCACCGGCACAAGGCCTGCTAGGCATTTAGCTCGATACTTTCCACCGGTACAAGGCCTGCTAGGCATTTAGCCCGATACTTTCGATATAATTCAAATATAACATGTGCCATGCTTATTTTAAATCAATTGTACAAAATGAAATCACATAAGTTTAACTACCATTCATAATCAAATCTTTATGTCACATTCGGCTATGATTAAACTTCAATCCAACAGTTCAAAGTTTGACATGTAAACTATATTACGAACAATATTTACAGTAATAACTTGCTTAAGGACTTACCTCGACTACCGACGGACAACGTAGACCGACTACTCGATAATCTTTGTCTTTCCCCGATCCAAATCCATTTTTCTTTGTTCTTGATCTAAACACATTAAAATTTGGCTCATTCAAGTACAATTCATCTCAATTTAGTCCCAAAACACATAAACAGGCAAACTACCATTTTGCCCCTAATATTTCACATTTTTACAATTTAGTCCTATTTGCATAAAACACAAAATACACAAAATTTCACTAATCTACTCAAGGGCCGAATATTCATAGGGACCCTACAAGTCCATTTCTTTCATTTATTTAGCATTTTAGCCCCCTCAAAACATCATTTTTGCAATTTAGCCCAAAATACTCAAATTCACCAAAATTTCTAATACAAAATATACTAATCTTAAACATATCTTTAATTTAAAAACATCAAACATTAAAAACCACAAGAACATGTCAATGGCCGAACATCAAGCATGCTTAGTTTTAAAAATTCTAACATGGGTCAGCTACTGTTCGAAGCAACGACCTCAAAAATGTAAAAATTTACAAAAACCGACTAAGAATTTACCTTGAATTTGGCTTGAATGTTGCCGAAATTTCAAAGAACCTAGCTCCCCTTTATTTTCTCAATATTCGGCCAAGAGAGATGAGTGAACATATTCATTTTTTTATGTTTTAATTAACATATAATATGGTTTTAATCTATTTACTATTTTAACCTTATATCATAAAATTATATAATATAAAACTTAAGGTTAATCTTGTCATATACCACCCACTAACTTAGAAATGGGTTATTTACCCATTTAACACCTCATATTAAAAAGCCATCATCATTCTAGCACTTTACACTATAGCATACAACTTTTACACTTTACGCGATTTAGTCCTTTTTGTTAAATTGAACACACAAACGATTAAATTTTTCTATGAAACTTTCACACACATTAATTCACATATAATAAACACAAAATATAATATTTAAATATTTCTCAGACTCGGGTTCGTGGTCCCGAAACCACCATTCTGATTAGGGTCAAATTCGGTCTGTTACAGAACCGAGCAAGGAGTTGGGCAGCCCAAACCATCCATATGCTGGCCCAAAATTCCATTCAAACCCTTCCAAATTTAGTGGCTTTGTAGATTTGCCCCATGCTATATTTAGCAAAGTTGAAACCATCAACTTTGCCACATAGATGGCCGACCAAGGGAGGTCTCTTTGGCTGCTACTATTTGCTATTTTTAGCAGCCACAATCAGCTATAAATACCACCCCTTGTTGATCATTCAAACCATCCCTCAATCATCCCTCAATCCTTCATTTCTCATTCACCCTCTCATTCTCTATTCTCTCCATTTCTCTCCTTTTCTCCACCAAAACCAAGCCTTCTTGTGCCAATTCCCCCTCTTGGAAAAGAGGTGTTTTCTCAACCATTTGGAGCAGCAAGTGGAGTGTTCATAAGCCACCATGATCGTTGAGGACAACGGAGAACGAAGAACGGAGCAATCAGTCAAGCCACGGAGAAACACCGGATTTGCTTCTTGTTCCTTATCTTTTTAAATTTTGTTGTTGTTTTGACAAACATGTTTATGAATATTTATGCTATTGAAATGGTTATTTTAATCAGCTTAG
Organism: Gossypium australe; assembly: GCA_005393395.2. Lineage (NCBI taxonomy): Eukaryota > Viridiplantae > Streptophyta > Magnoliopsida > Malvales > Malvaceae > Gossypium > Gossypium australe. The sequence continues at coordinate 58,206,341 of CM016615.1, forward strand.
CTTAAATTTAATTCATGTTGGGTCGATTGCATTTCGTCCTTTTAAATTATTAAAATTGTGTTTATATTGTTACAGGCCTCGGTAAAATGTTTGATTAAGTAAAATCATGCTTAAGTTATTCTGGCATTTTAATTGTGTAGATAACTAAAGAGTTAATTATTTAAACGCATTGAAATTGTAATTAATGGACACATTACTTAATTTGTGCATGTTTAATTCTTCTAAGGTAGCTGAAAATTAAATTAGCATTGTATTTGGCAATACATATGCCTTGCATAACTTGCAAGATTTTTGTGATTAAATTGTTTCAAGGTAAGGATACTTTGTTACTTCAGATGATCTTTTATATGCTTATTATGTTGAATTAATCAGTTGAATCACATAGGAATATGCGAGAGATTGTTTAATTTAATAAGTATGTATGTGCAATAACATGTAAATATGTTCATAAGTTAACAAATTACTGAGTTGCCGTGATTTATTCGTAACAAGTATAAGCATAAGTTTAATAATTCTAAGGTAAGAAATGTAATTAATCCAACACAACTATATCATCTTGATTAAAATCAGCATTTGAAATTGTGCATTAGAACTTTGTTTTATTTTATTTTACTTTGTGTTTTTTTTTAGTTTTTAAATATTTCTTAAATCCAAATATTTTCCCTTCACCAAAGTGTTTAAAATCATTTCCATAAATAATTCTTTTATAGTCTCTGTGGCTACGATAACTCGGCATTTACTTGTCACTTTATTACTTGTTACGATTGTGTACACTTGTACATTTCCACCGTTCCAAGTTTTTGGCGCCGTTGCCGGGGACTGTTTTTTCAAAGCCATTATTTGTGAATCTGCTTTACATTTTGGTTTATGTCTTTTTCGTGTTGAGATCTTTAGTTAATTAATTTTTCTGTGAATATTTCAGGTGTTTATGAGTATTGACCAAATTATTGACTTACTCCCTGTGGACCCTAAAATAGAACAAACCTTTCGACAACGAAGAAGACAAGCAAACCAGAGAAGGACCGAAGAAATGAATTTCGAGAATATGAACCAAGGAAACGGAGCAACCCTGCTCAGAATCCTATCCTTATTGCTGATGATAGGGATAGAGCCTTAAGACAATATGCCGTGCCAGTATTTAACGATCTTAATTCGGGTATTAGGAGACCCGAAATCGAGGCGCAACAATTCGAGCTGAAGCCAGTCATGTTCCATATGCTTCAGACTGTGGGCCAATTCAGTGGAATGCCTACTGAAGATCCTCATCTTCACTTAAGACTATTTATAGAAGTGAGAGATTCTTTCAAGTTAGTTGGAGTTTCCGAAGATGTCTTACGATTGAAGTTGTTCCCATATTCGTTGAATTCATTGCCACCGAACTCCATTTCTACATGGCAAGAGTTAGCCAAGAGATTCCTCATGAAGTATTTTCCGCCAAGCAAGAATGCTAAGCTGAGGAACGAGATCACTGCTTTCCACCAAATGGATGACGAATCCTTGTATGAGGCATGGGAAAGATTTAAAGAACTATTACGAAAATGCCCTCATCATGGGATTCCTCATTGCATTCAACTTGAGACATTCTATAACGGTCTCAAAGCTCACACAAGGATGGTAGTGGATGCCTCTGCTAATGGCGCTCTCCTTTGTAAGTCTTATAACGAGGCTTATGAAATTATTGAAAGGATTTCCAGCAACAATTATCAATGGTCAACCAGTCATGCAGCGTCAGGAAGATGAGTCGCTGGAATTCATGAAGTAGACGCTCTTACTTCACTCGCATCTCAAGTATCATCAATATCCTCAATGCTTAAAAACCTTACTACTAATGGGTCTAATAGTTTTGCAGCACAGTCGCCTAATCAATTTGAGAATATAACTTCTGTTTGGGGAAGGGCATTTGTTCGAAGAATGTCCGTTGAACCCAGAATCCGTATACTATAATGGGTAATCAGAACCAAAATCGAGGAAGGCAAGGGCTGCAATCGAACTTTTATAACACATCATGGAGAAACCACCCGAATTTCTCCTAGAGTAACCAAGGGGCTGGAACCACTACCACTTACACCCAATCCAGACCAACCCAGCTGCCTAGTTTTCTACAACAAGTTCAGAAACCAGTTCAAGCTGAAGCATCCAATAGCTTGGAGAGTTTGCTAAAGACATACATGGTAAAGAATGATGCCTTAATCCAGAGCCAAGCAGCTTTATTGAAGAATTTGGAGAACCAAGTGGGCCAACTTGCTACTGAACTCAGGAACCGACCACAAGGTGTTTTACCCAGTGATACTAAAAACCCGAGAAATTTGGGGAAGGAATATTGCAAAGCATTGACATTGAGGAGCGGAAAGATCGTAGAGCCCAACACTGTTGAAGTTGAAAAATAGCAAGCTGATGCTCAAGATGCAGAAGAAGTTCAACTAAGTGTTGAAACCCCAGTTTCACCCGAACCGAAATATGCAAAACCCGACAAAATAAACCTAGGACCAGTCAATTCTGATCAACGATCAACTTCGTTAGAAGCAGAATTACGGCCAAAGGCGAATCAACCAGAATCAGTTCCAGTAATGCAACCTCCACCACCCTACCATCAAAGACTTCAGAAGCCGAAGCAAGAGATTCGATTCAAGAAGTTCTTGACGTACTCAAGCCACTTCACATCAACATCCCGTTGGTTGAAGCACTTGAGCAAATTTCAAACTACGTCAAGTTCATGAAAGATATTTTGTTAAAAAAACGAAGACTTGGAGAATTTGAGACGGTAACTCTGACGAAGGAATGCAGTGCATATCTTCAGGACAAACTACCCCCAAAATTGAAGGATCCTGGATGTTTTACTATACCCTGCAACATCGGAGCAACATATTGTGGTAAGGCATTATGTGACTTAGGTGCAAGTATCAACTTGATACCTATGTCAATATTTAGGAAGTTGAGGATAGGAGAGGTTAGACCAACTACGGTTACACTTCAACTAGCAGATCGATCCTTAGCGCATCCAGAAGGAAAAATCGAGGATGTATTGGTACGTGTAGATAAATTTATCTTTCCTGCTGACTTTGTAATTCTAGACTTTGAAATAGACAAAGAAGTGACGATTATCCTAGGAAGACCATTCTTAGCAACCGGAAGGACCCTGATTGATGTGCAAAAGGACGAGTTGACTATGCGTGTTCAGGATGATCAGGTAACATTTAATGTTTTTAACTCAATGCGATTTCCTGACACAATGGATGATTGTTCTGCAGTAGCCGATTTAGAGGAATTAATAGTAGAGAATGAACTTAATTGTGTTGAGGACCCACTAGAAAGAATTTTGACATCGGATCCGCCAAATGATGAAGAGGAGGATTAATACTTAGCTTTTCTAGAAGCTAATCAAAAGGGATTTAATCCGCTATTCGCCAGCCAAAAGCATCAATCGAGGAGCCACCTAAGTTAGAACTCAAGGTATTACCTTCACACTTAAAATATGTTTATTTAGGTAATGCCTCTACTCTGCCTGTGATTGTTTCAATAGAATTAACTACTGAATAAGAAGAGAAACTTATCATAGTTTTGAAACAATTCAAGAAGGCTATCGGATGGACCATAGCAGATATTCGCGGTATTAGCCCATCTGTATGCATGCACAAGATCATATTAGAAGATGGCGAGAGAGGAACGATTGATGGACAACGGAGACTGAACCCCATCATGAAAATGTAGTGAAAAAGGAAATTATCAAGTGGTTGGATACGGGTATAATTTACCCCATCTTAGATAGTTCATGGGTGAGTCCAGTCTAGTGCGTGCCGAAGAAAGGAAGTATCACAGTCATGGAGAATGAGAACAACAAGTTGATACCAATGAGAATAGTTACGGGATGCGGAATCTACATCGATTATTGTAAGCTGAACAAGGCGACTAGGAAAGATCACTTTCCTCTGCCGTTTTTGGACCAAATGCTGGATAGACTTGCAGGATGAGATTACTACTGTTTTCTCGACGGATACTCAGGGTATAATCAGATTACAGTAGCACAGGAAGATCAACACAAAACAACATTCACCTGTCCATACGGTACATTTGCATTCAGATGCATGCCATTTGGTTTATGTAATGCACCAGCTACATTTCAAAGATGTATGATGCCTATTTTCACTGACATGGTTGAGAAGTACTTGGAAGTTTTCATGGACGATTTCTCAGTATTCAGAGATACTTACGAGGACTGCTTAGCCAATCTAGCTAAGGTACTGATGCGATGCGCAGAAACGAATCTCGTACTCAACTGGGAAAAATGCCATTTTATGGTACGAGAAGGAATTGTTCTGGGGCATCAGATAACGAGACATGGATCGAGGTGGACAAAACAAAAGTAGATGTTATTGAGAAACTCCCACCTCCCACATCTGTAAAAGGTGTTAGGAGCTTTTTGGGTCACGCTGATTTTTATCGAAGATTTATCAAGGACTTCTCCAAAGTGGCTAAACCCTTATGCATGCTTTTGGAGAAAGACTCAGTATTCAAGTTTGATGAGGAATGCTTAAAATCCTTCGATGATCTAAAGAGTCGATTAGTCACGGCACCCATAATCGTCACACCAGACTGGGATTCACCATTCGTGTTGATGTGTGACGCAAGTGACTTCGCCATTGAAGCTGTCTTGGGCCAGCGAAGGAACAAAGTTTTTCATCCCATCTACTATGCAAGTAGAACTCTAACCGGAGCTCAACTGAACTATACAGTAATAGAAAAAGAGCTACTTGCTATTGTGTTTGCTTTCGACAAGTTTCTATCTTATCTTGTAGGTACCAAAGTGATTGTCTATACGGACCATTCCGCAATTAAGTACTTATTAGCCAAGAAAGAAGCTAAGCCGAGATTGATCCGGCGGGTGCTTCTACTTCAAGAGTTCAATCTAGAAATTCAAGATCGAAGGGGAGAAGAAAACCAAGTAGTAGATCACTTATCCAGATTGGAGTAGCAAGAGGGAAATTCTCCATTTGTACCGATCCAGGAGACATTTCCAGATGAACATATACTGAAGGTAAATCATGTCCATAATATTCCTTGGTTTGCTGATTTTGCTAACTATTTAGCTTGTGGTTTGATGCCGATTGATAAAACATATCAACAAAGAAAAAAGTTTCTTCACGATGTAAAGTACTATTTTTGGGAAGAGCCATATTTGTTTAAAAAGTGTGTAGATCAGATGATTAGGAGATGTGTGGCAGAAGATAAAATACCGAAGATTTTATACCACTGTCATTCAGCTCCGAGTGGGGGACACTTCGGAGGTACTCGTACAGCAGCCAAAGTATTGCAAGTCGGATTCTTTTGGCCAACAGTATTCAAGGATGCATATGCTTATGTAAAGAGTTGTGATCGATGCCAGAGGGTTGGAAACGCCACCAACAAAAATGAGATGCCTCTAACAAATATCATTGAAGTAGAATTGTTCGATGTTTGGGGTATTGACTTTCTTGGTCCTTTCCCTCCATCTTTTGGTTACAAGTACATATTGGTAGCAGTAGATTATGTGTCCAAGTGGGTCGAGGTTGAAGCTTATCTAACGAACGATGCCAAAGTTGTGATGAAGTTCTTGCAGAAACATGTGTTCACAAGGTTCGGAACCCCAAGAGCTATTATCAGCGATGAAGGGACCCATTTTGTGAACAAGTGGTTAAAATGGTTGCTAGATAAACATGGAGTGAAACATAAGGTTGCTACAACTTACCATCCGCAGACAAATGGGCAAGCTGAGCTAGCGAAAGGAGATCAAAGGCATACTTGAGAAGGTAGTTTGCCCGAACCGACGAGATTGGTCCAAGAGACTAGATGATGCTTTATGGGCTTACAGAACAACATACAAGACACCTTTAGGAATGTCAACCTATAGGTTGGTCTTTGGGAAAGCCTGTCATCTACCTCTGGAGTTAGAGCACAGAGCTTACTGGGCTCTTCGACAACTCAATTTGGATCTCAAGCTGGCTAAAGAGAAACGAATGCTCCAACTCAACGAGCTAGAGGAATTTCGAATGTTCTCATAAGAAAATGCCAAATTACTTAAAGAAAGACTCAAGAAATGGCATGACAAGCATATTCGAGTTCGAGAGTTTGAAGCAGGTCAGTAAGTCTTGTTATTTAATTCCAGATTGAAGTTCTTCCCAGGTAAGTTAAAATCACATTGGTCCGGTCCATTTACGATTCATCGCGTCTATCCATACGGGGTTGTTGAACTCCAAGGTAAGGGAGGTAATTTTCAAGTCAATGCTCAGCGTTTGAAACATTACTACGGAGAAAGACCTGAACAGGATCAAATCTTGTTCAATTTATCTGATCTTTAGATTTTTTGTTTTCAATAAATTATTTAGGGTATATTTTCGGGTTTATTATGTTTAAATAAATTCTGTCTAGGAGATTGGAACTTAAGTGGGACCGCTTTTGACCCCTCCAATCTTTCCTGGGAATTGATTTCTACATAATTTTCCAAGAAATTAGCCCCTAAATGACAAAATAAATTTTTGGTTTTTTCAAATAAAAAGGTCAATTTTGACCCAAGTCTTAAATTGCTACTCAATTTCAAATTTTCATTAAGTCTAGGACTAAATTGAATTATTTTTAAAATTTAGTTGCTATTTTCGTAAATAATAAAAATTAGGTGCCTCTTTTTGCAAAAATGTTTAAAAGGCATCTAGAATAAATGTTTTTACTTAATATCATACTTATAAATTTTTGATAAACTTTAATATATAATTATATTCATTATAATTTATATGTTAATTTTTATCAATTTAACTTAGCTTAGGATTAATTTTATTTTATGTTTAATCTTAATAATTTAATAGCAATTGATAATTTTATATGTGAATATTTAATTATTAATTGTTGTTAATCTTGTGTAAAATTAGAATTGGACTCTTATTTTTAATTCTTTAATTCTTCTAAGAGTTCTACTCTAATTCCTACTTCTCCCTCTATAAATTGCATTCTCCCCATTCATTCATCACCCAAAACCCCAAACACCAACCAATCAAAGTGCTGCAAGCCCCTGGCTACAACAAGCATTCGGCCAGCAGCTCCAGCGCACGCCGCACACGTCAGCTCCAGCAGCTGCCCAGGTTTTGGCCTTACGCCTGCTGCCTCCAGCTCACGTTGCTTGTGCACACCATCTCCTCGCACACCCGACCAGCCCGTCGCCTACCTGCCGCAAGGCCTTGCGCGCCACCTGCTTGCAGCCCCCTCGCGCGTTGCTACTCGCTCCAGCTCCATCAGCCGTGCGCCTTGCTGCCTTGTGTGTTTAGGCGGCCCTCTTCCTTCACCCAACCTAAGCCAAAAGCCTTCAACCTTTCTTTTTAATTTTCCATCTTTTGTTCATTAGTATATTTTATTTTAAGAGTTCTTAATTTTTACAAGAAAGATGGTAAGAACAATTTTATTTTCCTTAAGTTTTAATTTTTATTCAATTATTTAATTTTTCAATTTATTGAAATATTAGTAATTTCTACTAACTAAATTTCTGAGAAAATAATTTTTCTATCTTATGTTCAGGTTAATCATGCCTCGCAAGAGAACTCGCCCAAATTGACGAAGAACAAAACAAATTTCTCTGTGGAGAAGCCAAAGCAAGATACGAAAGTATCTTAAAAAATTAACAGATGCATCCAGAGAAAGGCTTCACATTGAAGGAAAGCAACTACAGAGACTTTATGGCACGTATTCGTCAGGTTGCTAAAGCACTTAATTGGGAATTGTTTTGTGAAAAGAGACCAAGTGTGGATGAGGAACTAGTTCGAGAATTCTACGCGAACTTAACCTCAAGCGAATTGACTGAAGTTTCAGTCCGCGGAATCAAGGTACCAATAAATTCAAATGCTATTAATGAATTCTTTGAATTACCTGATTTCGACAATGATGAATATTCTTCTCTGTTGAGCAACATTAAGTCTGAAAATTTGCAAGAGATTCTGGAGGAATATGCAGTTCTAGGTTCTAAGTGGACTGTGTCAAAGCAAGGAATCCACACGTGTCGAAGAGAGTATTTGACACCACTTGCGAATGTATGGTTCTATTTCATTCGTTTCAGCCTTATGCCTAGTTCGCACGGGACTACAATCTCATTAGAGCAAATGGTCTTATTATACTCGATTCTAACTGGAAAGACCATTGATGTGGGCAAAATCATCCTGAGAGAAATGTGAAATTGTGCCGTTAGACGTTCTGGCCCTGCCTATTTCCCTTTTACAATAACAATTCTATGCTTAAAAGCAAAACTCCTTGCGGACGTGAAGAGGATAGAGTATAGTCAAGGCACTATCACCGATTGGGACCTCTACCGAGTAGCCGGAGATTCTGTTCTACAGCAACGAGTTGAAGAGAGCGAGGATCCCGAAGAAGTAGAAGATGATCCTACCAGAGCAATCAACTGAAGTCCCTAACGAGGCAGAATCAATGGAACCAGAAGCTGAACCTGATATCGAAACCTTAATGTTTGGAGCTCCACCGCCTAGCCCAGATCTTCGTGATGAGCTGTTAAAGCTGATGGACTTAATGCAACACATGCAATGGCAGCAACAAGCCTACTGGAGATACTAAAAAATAAGAGATGACTCGATGAGGAGTGCCCTCAAGAAAATTTATAATGACCCATTTATTTTTGTGCCTGAGTTTCCAGATTTCATATTTGAACCATGGACGTCATCATCAAAGAAGGAACAAGGCGATTCGTGTAAAGGCAATACTAATGGAGCAAAACATGAGTCGAATTCGGAAAGATCGGCAAACAAATAAAAAAGGGGGAGGACTTCAACTTTAGTTTATTTTTATTCTTAATTTATTTTAGGATTAGGTTAATTAGGAATTTTTATTTTTGCACAATAAAACAAGAGATAGGAATCATGAATAAAATCTGAACAAGTCACAAAAGCTAAAGTGTGGCAATAGATATATACATGTCTAGGATTGGATTTTAGAGAGAGCTTGGTACTTAAGCAGTCAATTTGACTCACCTTCCCTTTTCTAAATATCCTACTTGGTGTATAGTATCTATTCACTTTAAACAATGAGGACATTGTTCACTTTAAGTAGGGGGACCGAAAATTTTAATTAATTCCACTCAGAATAAAATTTTCTTTTAATTATGATTAGGATATATTTTGTTCAATAATTTGAAATTTTGTTAAGTATGCTGAACTTCAGTATTAATAAAATTCTATTATTTCAATAAGTTATTATGTTAGCTTAATAATGATATGAATGTATTTTTAGTAAAACATGCAAATTCGTACCATAAAATTTTTAATTCCCTACGAAAAATTAGGCATGCATGAAAGTTTAAGTCTTTAGAATTGACTTAGTAATTTCTTGAGGCGAAATCCTAGGAAGCATGGAATATTGAAAATGATTTAGGCAACTATTGTTTGGACTGTTTGAGCCTTTCAAGCCAACCCTGATAAAATTATCCTTTGAAACCCAATTTTGAGACTATATGGCCTAATTTTATTTGGACCTATGCAATATGTAGCCATCAATTTCCTTTTCATTACTTTTAAAATTGTCCCAAACACTAGACTCAGTACAATTCAAAATATCGTTTGAAATTAAGTTTGGGGGAGTTGAAAAGAGGTATCAATTGCTCGAAAAATTATAGTACATGAAGCAAGTGCTCGAATTTGAGCTTGAATTTTAAAAAAAAACATGTACTCGAAATAAATGGTCGAAAGAGCAAAAGTTGGTGTATCAAGGGTGAGAATTCCGAAGGTTCGATTTTAAGCTGAGTCTAGGGTTTTTAACCAAAAAATTTGTCTATCTTTTACCTACCCCTAAGCCCACCCACGTTACAACCTTATTAAAGACCTATTGATTCAAAGTTCCAATGTTACCTACATTAGTGGAGAGAAATTGCTCTGTTCAACATATGAAGACATCGGTTAAGCTGGATGATTGCAGTTTAATTTTGAATAAGGAATTAAAATCAAATTGGTAGTGAGTAACATGTCTTATTTAAGAAACATTTAGTCTAATTTTGCTAGTATAATAATTGTTGGAGGTAATTTGAACGATATGTACACTTAAGTAGCATAATTATCAAATTTCTTATTTTTGAGCATAAGTATATTAAAGTCATAATTTTAAGAAGAAAGTTGTTCTGAAGGATTTTTTCAAAGGTGTTTCCAAGAAAATTCTTTTCAAATTTGTGCATTACTCGGGACGAGCAATGAATTAAGTTTGGGGGTGTGGAAACATGGAAATTTATACACTTTTTCATGCCCTTTTTAACTCAAATTTATGCAGTTTCAATTAAATTCTTGTCGGAAAATAGTTAAATATTATAAAATAATTAAATTGTGCTAAAAATATAAACATGATGAATTTTAATTAATTTTATAGGTAATTTTTATTTATTTTGACTATTTTTGACAGATTCGCACAAAGGGCGAAAATTGGCTCGGCAGACACTGCTCGAAGAATAAATCCAAGAAGCAATTTGAAATATCAAGGCAAATTTATTTCTAGCCCAAGACGGTCCAATTATGAATATTTATTTATAATTTAATTAATTTTAATTTATTCCCAATTTAATTTGGGCCAAATAAATTAATCTTAATTAATTATGAAAAAGGCCCAGTTGAACCGCATCAGTTGACTCAAACGGGTTGAACCGAACCGAGCAAGGAGTTGGGCAGCCCAAACCGTCCATATGCTGGTCCAAAATCAGCTTATTAGCTGATTAAATAATCTTGAAAAGAAGCCCTTAAAGACTTTTCAAAATTGCATTCAAACCCCTCCAAATTTAGTGGCTTTGTAGATTTGCCCCATGCTATATTTAGCACAGTTGAAACCATCAACTTTGACACATAGATGGCCGACAAAGGAAGGTCTCTGTGGATGCTACTATTTGCTATTTTTAGCAGCCACAATCAGCTATAAATACCACCCCTTGCTGATCATTCAAACCATCCTTCAATCATCCCTCAATCCTTCATTTCTCATTTACTCTCTCATTCTCTCTTCTCTCTATTTCTCTCCTTTTCTCCACCAAAACCAAGCCTTCTTGAGCCAATTCCCCCTCTTGGAAAAGAGGTGTTTTCTCAGCCATTTGGAGCAGCAAGTGTAGTGTTCATAAGCCACCTTGATCGCCGAGGACAACGGAGAATGAATATTTATGCTATTGAAATGGTTATTTTAATCAGCTTAGCTTGAATTTAATTCGTGTTGGGTTGATTGCATTTCGTCCTCTTAAATTATTAAAATTGTGTTTATGCTATTATAGGCCTCGGTAAAATGTTTGATTAAGTAAAATCATGCTTAAGTTATTCTAGCATTTTAATTGTTTAGATAACTAAAGAGTTAATTAATTAAATGCATTGAAATTGTAATTAATGAACACAATACTTAATCTGTGCATGTTTAATTCTTCTAAGGTAGCTGAAGATTAAATTAGCATTGTATTTGGCAATACATATACATTGCATAACTTGCAAGATTTTTGTGATTAAATTGTTTCAAGGTAAGGATACTTTGTTACTTCACATGATCTTTTATATTCTTATTAGGTTGAATTAATCGGTTGAATCACATAGGAATATGCGAGAGATTGTTTAATTTAATAAGTATGTATGTGCAATAACATGTAAATATGTTCATAAGTTAGCATATTACCGAGTTGCCGTGATTTATTCCTAACAAATATAAGCATAAGTTTAATAATTCTAAGGTTAGAAATGTAATTAATCCAACACAATTATATCATCTTGATTAAAATCAGCTTTTGAAATCGTGCATTAGAACTTTGTTTTATTTTATTTTACTTTGTTTTTTTTTTTAGTTTTTTAAGTATTTCTTAAATCCAAATATTTTCCCTTCACCAAAGTGTTTTAAATCATTTCCATAAATAATTCTTTTACAGTCCCTGTGGGTACGATAACTCGACATTTACTTGTCACTTTATTACTTGTTACGATTGTGTACACTTGCACAATTCCACCGTTCCACTATTTCATACACCTTTCAAAACATAACCAATACAACTAGACTATACATGCCATACTTAATATATACACTTTCAAAAGGTACCAAAATATGATTTGATAGTGTGGTGACGATCCTCGATGATCCCCGAGCCTTCTGTAGCTTTAATAATCTATAAAACAATGCAAACACGCACAGAGTAAGCTTTCAAAAGCTTAGTAAGCCATATACAAATAAACTTAACATATAAACATGCATAATCATGTCCAATACAAGATCATCAATATATATATCAATTGAAAATTTACAATTCTTCTTTGGCTCGTTATTTAGCTATTGCTTTCCAACAAATCATATCTCCAAGTATCTCTTTTGAACATAGCACATTCATACACATACCACATTTTGTCTCATTAAATCTATGCATATATCTCACTTGTGCACATTCACATATACTTACCTTTCATACACGATCATAGTACACATAACAAACGTACCTGAATCGGTTACATATTTCACATAACCTTTCATTTCTCGGAATTACCCGTTGAACCATTTGAAATCAAATAGGATACTCGGATAACTTAGAATACTCGTACAATGCCAACGTCCCAGATGTGGCCTTACATGTAATTAAATATCGATGCCACTATCCCAGACAGGGTCTTACACGAATCAAGTACGGTGCCAATGTCCCAGACATGGTCTTACACATAAATCTCAAATTGACACCAACGTCCCAGACGTGGTCTTACACGATATCACATATAGGAACCCTATGTCATGACATATAAATCCTATCTATTTCTAAGGTTTGTACGGAACTTTTCAGACATTATCACATTGTCGATACTTTCTCGGTTTTCATATGTATACCTTCCAAGCCATTCATCTCAATTCATTATCAAATGAACATGATTAGATCATTTTAAATACATTTATTTGTATATAGATTTACCTCATATTCGGACTAAACGAACTGATTCGACTACTCGATCACCTTCGACTTTCCTTGGTCTAAGTCCGTTTTGTTTGGTTCTTGATCTATACATATTCAAATTTAACTCTTTTATTCACCAGATCATTCAATTCAATCCAAAAACACACATTTAGGGCAATTTACAAATTAGCCTTCATATTTACACATTTTGACATTTAAGTCCTTATTTCACAAAAACACAAAATACACATAATTTCACTAATCCCATGTTTGGCCGAATATTCATATACTTCATACAAGTCCATATATTTCATTTATTTCATATTTTAGTCCCTCAAAATATTATTTTCAAAATTTAGTCCAAATTACTCAAATTCACCAATAATCCAAAGACAAAATATGTTAATCTAACACATATATTTCATATTTCATCAACTAACATGACAAAGCTCAAGTATTTATCAATGACACAACTCATAATATTCATCAAATTCCAAAACTAAGGCATGGGTTTTGTAGTACTCAAAGCTTTAAACTTTCTTTTTCTTTTCTAGTTTCGGTGGATGAACACCCATAATGACTTAATTTAAGCTTTTGTTTTTTTTAATTATCATATTTATTATTCATTTCCCATTTTACCCTTAATGAAACTTCATAACATACTTAAAATACATGTCCACTACCGTCCATGCCATATTACAATGGCCTAATTCCATTTTAAAGCCTTCCTATTAAAAGAACAAAGCAATTTAGCACTTTAACAAATAGTTAGCAACTTTTACCATTTACGCGGTTAAGTCCTTTTATCAAAATAAGCATACAATCGGATAAATTAAATCACAAAACTTTCACACATGCTTAATCACATAATGCAAGCACCGAAAATAATATTAAAATTTTTTTCTGACTCAGAATTGTGGTCCCAAAACCACTATTCCAACTAGGGTCTAAATCAAACTGTTACAATTCTCCCCCTTAGGTATTCTCGTCCCCGAAAATCTTACCGTTAAACAGATTAGGATATTGTTGTCTCATAATGTCTTCGAGCTCCCATGTAGCCTCTTCTACTCCATGTCGTTGCCATAAGGCTTTCACTAATGAGATTTTCTTATTTCTCAATTCTTTCACCTCGCGATCTAAAATTCGGATTGGTTCTTCCTCGTAAGTTATATCGGATCGGACTTCAATCTCAGACGGAGAAATCACATGTAATGGATCAGATCTGTATCATTGAAGCATTGAAACATGAAACACATTATGAATCTTTTCTAGTTCTGGTGGCAACAACAATCAGTATGCTACAGGTCCAATGCGCTTAATAATTTCATACAGCCCGATGAACCTCGGACTCAATTTGCCATTTCTGCCAAAATGAAGTATTTTCTTCCACGGAAGTACTTTGAAGAACACTTTATTACCTATCACTTTCACTTTCTATTCAGTTTCTTTGATCAAATCAACCCCATGTATCTTATTTTCACTTAGCTCAGTCCAATAAAAAGGTGTTCGACATTTGCATCCGTACAAAGCCTCATAATGTGTCATTTTAATGCTCGACTGAAAACTATTATTGTACGCAAACTCAATCAATGGAAAATATTGCTCCCACGAACCATCCAACTCAAGAATGCAACATCTCAACATATCCTCGATAATCTGAATAATCCGCTCGGATTGACCATCAGTCTGTGGGTGAAAGGTTGTACTAAAATGCAATTTAGTACCCAAAGCCTCTTGCAGTTTCTTCCAGTATCGTGAAGTAAAACTCGGATCTCTGTCGGACACAGTGGATAGTGGCACCCCGTGCAATCTCACAATATCGGGAATATAAAGCTCAGCTAATTTATGAAGTGAGTAATCAGTTCGTACTGGAATGAAATGGGCTGATTTCGTCAATCTGTCAACTACGACCCAAATTTCATCTTTCTTTTTCGGAGTCAAAGGTAACCCTGAAACAAAATCCATCGTCACTCTATTCCATTTCCACTCAGGAATTCTTGATGTTCAGCTTTAACTTGCTGACAAACTAAACATTCCGATACAAAATCTGAGATATCCCGCTTCATACCAGGCCACCAATAAAGTTGCTTCAAATCATGGTACATCTTTGTACTTCCTGGATGAACAGATGGATGACTGCTATGAGCTTCTTTCAATATCAACTGAATCAACTCTGAATCCCTCGGAACACAAATCCAATTTTAAAATCTTAAACAATCATCAACATCAACTAGAAATTCTGAATCAGAGTTCAAATCACACTGAGCTCGTTTTGCTAACATTTCTTTATCAACTTTCTGAGCATCACTATTTGCTATAAAAACAACAGTTTCACTTTCAATTCAGCCAAACTGAACTATCATCAGACAAGTATAATGAGCATTCATCGCATGTAATACAAATAGCGACTTTCGACTCAATGCATCAGCAACAACATTTGCTTTACCCAGATGATAATCGATCACAGGCTCATAGTCTTTCAAGAATTCTAACCATCTTCTCTGTCGCAGATTTAGGTCTTTTTGAGTCATCAAATATTTTAGACTTTTGTGATCCAAAAATACATGAAATTTTTCACCGAAGAGATAGTTGCGCCAAATTTTTAATGCAAACACAATTGCAACTAGTTCCAGATCGTGTCGAATAATTCTTTTCATGCAGTTTCAATTGTCTCGAGACATAAGCTATAACTTTGCCTTCCTGCATCAAAACACATCCCAGACCATTCGACGAAGCATCACTATAAATCACGAACTCTTTACGCGATTCTGGTTGTACCAAAACCAGAGCTGTAACACCCTAAACCCGGCCTAAATGGTACGACCGGATCTAGTATGTCACATGGAAAGGTTGTTTTAAGGTCTTTTGAAATAGGAGAAATTTCGCGATGTGTTAGCATTTGAAATTCAAATTCAGCTTTAAGGTTTCCTTGTAAAATTTTTTATGAGTAATCTTAACAATCGAAAACAGGTTTGTATCGCGAAAACCGAAATTAGGGAATTTCATAAACATGACATTTGAAAACAATGTTTGCGGTTTTAAGAAAATTTCTGAATTAAATAGTTATTCGCTTGTCATCCTTCGTTAACACTTTGAAAAGAAAATGTTTGTTTATATTTTTATTTTAGAAAAGCTCCACATTTGACATCTCGTAAAATATGTAATAACAGCTTAAAGTCAAAACCCAAATTAAAGTTACGAAGGCCTTATTACATAACAAAAACCCAAATTAAAATAAGTTCAAATAAAGGAAATGAATTTACATAAGAAGTAATGCATTGCCACCTCGAAGTCCACCTCGACTCCAGATCAGCAACTAGGAGTTACCTGCAAAATTAAGCAGAGGGGTGAGTCACCGAGACTTAGTGTGTAATTCCCCTTACGAAAGCAATTTGGGCCTAAGCCCTATCAACATGGCATGTCAAAGAGTGTATGCAATGCAACCCAGCCCAACCTAGTTTTCCATCCTCTACGTCACCTGAATCAGCCAAACACCCATGGCATCAAGCCACTGTGGTTCCAAACCACTGTGGTCCCAGACCACTGTGACAATAGTCACTGATAAATATACGTGAGGCCAACCCACTGTGGTACCAGACCACTGTGACAATCACTGATAAGTATATGTAGGGCCAACCCACTGTGGTACCAAACCACTGTGATAATCACTGATAAACATATGCTTACGTGGTTCCAAACCACTGTGGTCCCAGACCACTATGACAATAGTCACTGAATCACACTTCCCCTTTCAATCATATCCCAAAGCCCATGCAAACATATTAACAATATACAGCAGATAATCAAATCATACATAATCATGTTATATGAAAGGCAATCATAACGGTACTTACCTGGTATCTCCAACCTTACCCATTAGGGTATCTCGACTGTCTGTACAGTCGTTTCGGCTTTCAGCCAACACAATTATTAATCGTAAATTAATAAAGAAAAGTGTGAGCATTACACACCTGATTACGCGTAAAACTATACACTCTAGATCATCGACACTCTCACTAGAAGAAACAACCGTGATTTGTCTATCCCAGGCAGATGTCGGCTCTCTACCACATCCTGGCAGAAAGTCTCGAACCGCCAACACAGCACGTCGCTTAAACTTAGGAGCAGAGACTATGGGTCCATTCCCCTCCTTAGATTGATTGGCAATCACATCCATGAAGAGAGCCTTGATCAGTACTAAAAAAGAACGTTGATTGGCTAATAAGGAAATTTGGTTAAGGCAGACTGCAACACAAAGGAAATAATAGCAGAAACCCGAAAAGAAATGACTCCTTACCTTGATGAGTGATGAATCATACAACAATTGATTCGTTCCCGAATCAGAGATGAGTCGTGAGAGAAGCAAAAGTTCGGCCTAGTAGTCAAAGGTTACCCTTGAGTAATCTGCTTAAAAGAAACATAGAGAAGGAAAAGGTATTGCATGAAGTTACCTTGTGTTGATAATGGTGGTGAAAAGCCAGAATAGATTTGGCAGAGAAAAATAGCCCTTCACGCCTTAGACTATACGAGCAGCATCGATTCGAGATGAAAAAGAAACAGAGATTCGGTTAGTGAAGAAAGAGAAAGAGGAGTAGAGAAGAAAAGGGAAAGAAGCAGAAATAAATAGAAGGAGAGGAAGATTTGGTTTTTATGAAAAGAGAGAAAAGAAGAACATTACCTTCAACAATCAAATAAACGAGGTGAACTCGATTCGCTTGGGACAAAGGGATTATTCGGCTTAAGAGGAGAATAAAAGGATGATAATGAAGCTCCTTCAAGGTTTCAGCTATGAGAATAAAAATATGTAGAAGAGGAAGAGAATAGAAATAAAAAGGGAGATGATATCAGTGAGGTAAGGTTCGGTTATGGTGATAATCGAAAGAGAATGGTAAGAGGGTTGTTCGGCAAGGAGTGGCTTCAAGATAATTCGGTTTGTGAAGAATTGAAGAAAGGGATAAGGAAAAAAAATGACCAAAAGAAAACCCGAAAGCACTTAAGAATAAAATGTAAAAAGAAGTAAAAGAACTAAGATACACTTATGGACTTTTTGGCACTTACAAGGAATAGGCAAACCCAAAAATGGAAATCAAAAGAGCTCTCTCTCAAATTCGGCACCCCCTACATATGATCGAATGCCTCCTAAAACACCCCCTAGCCGAATTTCACCCCCTTCTTCCAAGTTCCCATTTTCGGCCAACTATCACCTCACTCCCCACTCCCACGATTTGCTCCTTGTTTCACTCTCCATCACCCATTTGAATTGGTTGACCAATTCAAACTCCTAGAGCACCTCTCCACCATCCAATTTGAACTTGTTGACTCATTCAAACTCCTCTTAGAAGAGTCCCAGCCGAATGCCATCTCCTCTCCATCCTAGCGCCAAAAATAAAGCTCCATAATGTGGCATATGGGATTCGAACTCCTCCCCTTTTGCTCCTACAAGTGATGCCACCTTCACTTGGACATAAGCTCCTTTGTGTCAACAAGCACACACAAATAAACTTAAAGCCTGCCTCTACTAGCTTTGCCCCCTAAAGTGCCCAAAAAGTGAATTTTTTCTAACACTCTGGCTCAAACCCGAGCCTCCCAAGGACCCCCAAACACACCAAAGTAACATGATAAACAAGCCAAACACATAGAATAGCATAAAATGCAGAACCCCTAATTCTAGGACGTTACAATTCTACCCCCTTAAAGAAATTTCGGCCTCAAAATTTACCTGCTCAAAAGAGGTGAGGGTATTGCTGTCGCATCATATCTTCTGGGTCCCACGTGGCTTCCTCTGAATCGTGATTTCGCCATAAAACTTTAACCAGCGGAACTAGCTTCCTTCTCAACACCTTAACATCTCTACCTAAGATCTGCACTGGTTCCTCTTCAAAAGATAGATCAGGTCTTACCTCAATTTCTTCCACCGGCACTATGTGAGATGGATCCAAACGATAATGCCTTAACATTGAAACATGAAATACATCATGTATCTGTCTCAATTCCGAAGATAGCTCAAGCTAATAAGCCACTGGTCCTGTAACATCCTTAAATCAGGGTCTCTGCATTTTGTATGTGGTTGCATGTATTGGTAGGCCTGCTGTGTTTATTTGATATGTTTTGGGGTCTAGGCATGACCTCGGGCTAGTCTTGGGTCATGGCTAAAAATTGTGTTTTAACACTTAAGTAGGTGGAGCAAGGAGAATTAGGGGTTAAAGGTAATTACTGAAGGAGTTAAGCACAAGAAATCAAGTGGTAAAATGGTCAAGGAGGCGCCACTAAGGTGTTAGGTAAGTGACGCCACATGCAGGGAAGGAGTGCCTGTGTTCGAGCAGCAGGAATTGCACTCCTGCTTATTCTTTTTGACGCCAAAGCTGATGAAGTGGAGTGCTCAGGTTGGACTCTCTTGGATAAGTGTTGAAGGAGTCAACACATTTGAAAGTTGTGGTTGGGAGGATTTTGAGGAGTTTGATGAATTCAAACTTATTTGAATTTGTGGCCAGGAGAATTTCTAGGAGGAAACAAAGGGATGGAGAAGGGGTGTGCTTAGTCGAATTTGGGAAAGTGTTTAGGGCAAAGGGGAAATCAGTTTTGGGGTTTTTGGTAGTGGCCGAATGTGCCTAGGTTGGTAGCTAAAATCGACAAAGCTTGGTAGGTCTTATTTTTTGTGTTTAGTGTCAAACCGAAACCCCAATTGCACCCCTCTCAATCTCTCTTTTCTCTTTTTGGCAATTTTTGGCACTTGGTCGATTGTTCACTTCTTCTCCTTCTTGTTGCTGAAAGCCGAAACTCTCTTTTGCCATTGGAAGCACCTAACTGAACCTTCATTTGAGCTCTCTCTGTTTTTCTCCTTTGAAACCGAAAGTCACAAGCACCTTAGACTCTTGCCAATTTCTTTCTTAGGCATTTGGGCGAATCTCCTTTGGGAGCCTCTCTCTCATCTTTTATTTTTCTTTGTAGCCGAAACGTAACCCTTTTCCCTTCATCTTTTTCTTCTTCTCAAGTGCTTGGCCGAACCTTCTTCTTCCCCATCTCTCTTTGTTTTTCTTCCATTTTTATTTTTGCTCAAGCCGAAACCTCATTCATCTCGTTTTATTTTACTTTGCCATTCTCTTCTTTCATTCGTTAGTCACATCTCATTTGTTGTTCTTCTTTCAAAACCTTAGCCGAATCATCTTGATCACTCAACCCTTTGCCGAAATCTCCTTCTTTCTTCTAGTTTTGCTTTGGCCGAATATCAACCAAGAGTGGATCTTCCTTGGTTTTTCTCCAATTGGTTTTGAGAAGGGTAAGTAGTCTTGGTCGAATTCTTTATTTCTTTTCTTTCCTCTCTTTCGACTCTTATGAGTGCAAAAGCCAAATTTCGGCATTTGTTGATAGTAAGGCTAACCATTTATAGGAACCGATCTCTTTAGGGACCTCCGGGATTGTGAAGCAGTGGATCTAAGCCATCTATTTACTGTCAACCGAATTCGTTAAGTCTGTGGTAAGGATCCATGTTTGTTCAATCATTCTTTAAGTTGTTTGAAAACCGAAGGCTATTGAGATAAGTCTTGTTGTTGGCCTATTGTAGGGGGAAGATCAGTCTCGCATATCTTGGTATTGTGGTTAGCATTCGTAAGGCAGAAAGTGACCGAAGGCGTTATGGACCCTGTTGTCAGCCAAACGTTGGGGGGTTGGATCGGAGACCCCAGCCCCTAAGTTCAAGAAGAGGGCAGTGTCGGCTGTTCGCAATTGGCCATCTGGGTGTGGGCCCGCATTGGAGCAAAGCAGTAGACAGATAGTGGTAGTGTCGATTAACGACAGTACCGACGTAGATAGCATAGTCTTGTGTGTAATCAGGTGTGTAAACTCTTACACACTTTATTAGTATAATGATGCTTATTATGTTACTGTATAACCATTGGTATTAGTGACTTGCCTTGTGGGCATGAGCTTGGATTCCGGGTAAGTCCTCTGTTATGTGATTTTTGCTATACATCATCATGACTTGTTAAATGCTATGCTATGCCTTAAATGCCTGATACATGATATTATGACACGTATGATATGAGCATGATGATGATGGGATTGATGAGATGAGGGGGATGATTTATTTGGTCTATCACCAGTGGTTTTGACCACAAGATGGGTTGGCCCCATCACTTGATTTGTGCCTACGGTCACCAGTGGTTTTGACCACACTATTAATTTGATTTGTGACTAAGTCTCAGTGGTTTTGACCACCAGTGGTTTTGACCACACGATTGATATTTGTGACTACGGTCACCAGTGGTTTTGACCACACATGGATATTGTGACTCGTCCCAGTGGTTTGGTACCACAGTGGGTTGGCCCCACATGATATATTACGGGATTGTCATCAGTGGTTTTGACCACACGATGGGTTGGCCCCACATGATATATTACGGGATTGTCATCAGTGGTTTTGACCACACGATGGGTTGGCCCCATCACTTGATTTGTGACTACGGTCACCAGTGGTTTTGACCACACCGATATATTTGTGACTTCGGTCAGCAGTGGTTTTGACCACCAGTGCACACGGGGTAGAAAAAGGAGATCGGATGGTTAGGTTATGGGTTGCATGATTTGCATGTTTTACTGATGATCTGTGTAAGTGCTTGAACTATCGGGTTGGGGATTTATACACTGAGTCTCGGTGACTCACCCCTTTCCTTTACATTTTGTAGATGAGGCATAGATCGCGGATATGGAGTCGGGGAGGACTCGAGGTGGCCATGCATCTTAGTTGGTTTTGATTTTAAACTGCTATTTCAATTTTAGTAATTTTCCTTAAATTTGGTTTTGGTTTTGTAATAAGGCCGCTAAGTTTATTTTAGGTTTTTGGTTATTACTTGCTTTCATTCTGCCTATATTTTACATATGTTGGATTTATGGACTTGATAAAATTAACCGGTAAAAAGCAATGCTTTCTAAACTATATCTCTTCGGGTTAACGTTACCATCGGGTAACAAAGTTCACAAAATAATAAGGTAACTTGGATGTTTTTATAACTCAAATTTTCAAATCTTTTTAAAGGCAAATGGTTCTAAACTTGATTTTACTTATCGCGTTCAGTTTTAATAAGTATCCAATGTTTTCTAAAATCAACAATCACAAATGGATTTTAATCCCGAGTTTTTCCCAGTGTTACAGCAACTACTAGAACAACTTCAGCATCAATTATTATTGGGTTTTCAAACCCTAAAACAAAGCAAGAGTCTTCTTTAAAGATTTTTCTGACAAACTTATGATTTTAAAAATGTTTTCACTCTGTAACCTACCAGATTCGGTCGTGGTGTGTTGACCGGGTTTGGGGTGTTACAATTGTGGTATCAGAGCCAGGTTCAACAGCTCGACTGTGGGCCCGAGGCCCAAAAATGTTTTAAAGTGATCACGAAAGGTTTTTAGGGGAAAAGTATAGTGATGGCACCGAGTCTCCTGCACCAATCCACCCAGGTAAGTACCCCAAACTGTTGCTTTCATTGATATGATTATATGATTATGATGAATGGCATGATTGAATAATAGTAGGAACTGCTATAGAGGCTGGAACTATAGGACGATGTGTACTTGCGAAAACAACCCCTTATTAAAAGATTGTGCTTTAAAAGATAGTGGAATAAAAGTCCAACGCATAAAACTTTTAATCAGCTCGATTCTTATCGGTAAACATGAGTGCACGTGGACGGGGGCGTAATTTACGTGGACGGGGTAGAGGTAGGATGGCTGTATCTGAGCCAGCTGGGTCTGGCCATGGGTCAGGGAATGAGGCACCGCCGCCGCCAGCACTAGGCGCGGAATATCAAGATCAGACAGGTGGTAATCACGCAGTGTCGCAGGCTTTACTGCGGGTACTGGAAAGGGTTGCAAGTGCAGGCGTTGGAACAGGAGCTCGGAAATCTGTGACCGAGCGACTCAAGGCCAATGGTGCAGAGGTATTTAGAGGTGTATCCGGCGTGGCACCTAGTACAGCAGAGTACTGGTTGGAGGCGTCGGAACGCATCATGGATGACCTGGATTTTTTTTTCAGCTGGGGGAAAAGCTGAAGGGCATAATATTTCTTCTGCGAGATGAGTCATACCAGTGGTGGCTCACGGTTAGGGGCAGAGCTATGGTGGACGATCTCACTTGGGAATTCTTTAGAATAGCCTATCAGAGGAAATACACAGGGGGGCTAGTTATGTTGATGCGCAGCGCGGAGCACTCTTGAATTTGGTCCAGAGTAATAAGACTGTAGCGGAATATGAAGCGGAATTCCTTCGGTTGAGTCGGTATGCATGGGGTAGTGTGGGCACAGAGCATGAGCGCTGTGTCAGATTTGGGGATGGGCTGAGAGACGAGCTACGGATGGTAATTGCCCCACAGCAGGAATGAGAGTTTGCCGTTCTAGTGGAGAAATCTAAGGTTGCTGAAGGGGTAAAACAGTCTGTAAGGCGGAATCAGGATAGGGGTTAGAACAAAAGGAGTTTTGGATCATCTGGGCTTTTTGGGAATCAGCAGAAAAGGGTTAGATATAGTAGGTCGAATCAAGCTGCTAGGCCTGCTACTGCGAATACTCAATGGCCGTCACGGTGTGCTCGGTGTGGAAAGTCTCACCCGGGAGAATGTTGGACTGGTAACAGAGGATGCTTTGAGTGTGGCTCGATGGGGCATGGAGTTAGGGGTTGTCCACAGAGATTAGCTAGGCTGCAGTCTGAGGATCAGAACCGTACACAGTTCAGGAGGGATAATCAGTAGCCACAGAGGGGCCGAGGTTCAGACAGGGGAGGTAATGTCTCTGGCAGAGGTCGTGGAGCACCGGGCAGAGGTGCAGGTGGTGCAGAAGCGAGACAGCCTGGGTTGGTCTACGCCGCAGGGTGTCGAGAGGAGGGCGACGCACCGGACGTCATAACCGGTACGTTCTTAATTTTTGGAGTACCTTATAATGCTTTAATTGATGTTAGATCGACGCACTCGTATGTTGCTAGTAGTATAGTGGAAACCATGAACTTAGACTCTGAGATTACTTCTAGGAAGATGACAGAGATAAGCCTTCTAGGTCACTCTGTAGAAGTAAGTAAACTATATAGGAATGTACCCCTAGATCTTTAAGGGGTCGTGTTCCTGGCTGACTTGATGGAACTGCCGTTTGGGGAGTTTGATCTGATTCTTGGGATGGATTGGCTAGTTAAGTGTCAAGCTAGCTTGGATTGCACAGCTAAACGCATGGTGTTGAAGACTATGGAAGGTGAGGAGGTGGTGATGATAGGTAATAGGGGAGATTATCTATCCAATGTTGTCTCTGCACTGAAGGCTGAGAAGATGGTTAGGAAGGGTTGTGAAGCATTTATGATGCATGTCTGTGCTTTGGAAGCTAAGGATGCAGCTGTGGAGAATGTCCGAACTGTGGAGGAAAAGTCGATAGTTTGTATAGATCACAAGAGTCTGAAGTACCTGTTGCCTCAGCAAGACCTAAATTTGAGGTAGCGAAGGTGGATTAAGTTGTTAAAGGACTACGACTGCTCGAGTGAGTACCATCCGGGTAAGGCTAGCGTAGTAGCGGATGCGCAGAGCCGAAAGGTGGTAGCGGACTTGCGGGCGATATTTGCTCACCTTAGTCTTTTGATGATGGGAGTCTTTTGGCGGAATTGCAAGTGAAGCCGTCTTGGATTGATCAGGTTAAGGAGGTACAGCTGACAGATGAGGTTTGAGTGCTCGGAGGTTTCAAGTGCAGAATGGCGAATCTGAGGGTTACAACTTGGGCAGTGATGGAGTACTATGTTTTCAGGGGAACGTATGTATGCCTAAGGATGTTGAATTGAGACAGCAGATTCTTCAGGAAGCTCATAGCAGTCCATACGCTACGCAGTCTGGAGGCAGTAAGATGTACCGTGATTTGAGGGAGCAGTTCTGGTGGCCAATGGCTGGCGGCGTGGATTATGTTACAAGAGGAGCTTGTAGCCAAGTTGTATGTGGCAGAGATAGTAAGGTTGCATGGAGTGCCTGTGTCAATTATTTCGGTTAGGGATCCCAGGTTCACGTCGAGGGTTGGAAAGCTTTGTATCAGGCTCTGGGTACAAGGTTGGACGTCAGCACAGCGTTTCACCCGCAGTCTGATGGACAGTCAGAAAGGGTAATCCAAATTCTGGAGGATATGTTAAGAGGCTGTGTTCTGGATTTCAGTGGTAGTTGGGAGGAGTATCTACCATTGGCAGAGTTCGCTTACAACAATAGTTATCAGGCAAGCATTAAGATGGCACCATATGAGGCGTTGTATGGTAGGAAGTGTCGCACACCTACATGCTGGACAAAACTGGGTGAGCGACAGATGTTGGGTCCAGAGTTGGTGGCAGAAATAGAAGATAAGGTTAAGGTGATTCGGGCTCGTCTTAAGGAAGCGTCGGACAGACAGAAATCATACGCCGATCTTAAGTGCAGGGATATTGAGTATGCAGTGGGTGATAAGGTCTTCCTGAAGGTATCGCCTTGGAAGAAAGTGTTGAGATTTAGTCGAAAAGGCAAGCTAAGCCCTAGGTTCATTGGGCCATATATAGTGTTGAAGCGAGTAGGACCGGTAGTTTATCAGCTTGAGTTGCCAGCAGAGTTAAGTCAGATTCATGACGTCTTCCATGTTTCCATGCTTAGGCGCTATCGATCAGTCCCGTCACATGTGGTGCCAGTTGAGGAGATAGAGGTGAGCTCTGATTTGTCTTTTGAGGAGGAACCGGTACGGATTCTGGATCGAGATGTTAAGGTTCTGCGTAGGAAGTCCATTCATTTGGTGAAAGTATTATGGCGGAACCATGGTACGGAGAAGGCCACGTAGGAACCAGAGGATGTGATGTGACAACAGTACCCTCAACTCTTTTGACAGGTAATTTCGAGGCCGAAATTATTTTTAAGGGGGGTAGAACTGTAACATCCTTAAATCGGGGTCTCTGCATTTTGTATGTGGTTGCATGTATTGGTAGGCCTGCTGTGTTTATTTGATATGTTTTGGGGTCTAGGCATGACCTCGGGCTAGTCCTGGGTCATGGCTAAAAATTGTGTTTTAGCACTTAAGTAGGGGGAGCAAGGAGAATTAGGGGTTAAAGGTAATTACTGGAGGAGTTAAGCACAAGAAATCAAGTGGTAAAGTGGTCAAGGAGGCGCCACTAAGGTGTTAGATAAGTGACGCCACATGCAGGGAAGGAGTGCCTGTGTTCGAGCAGCAGGAATTGTACTCCTGCTTATTCTTTTTGACGCCAAAGCTGATGAAGTGGAGTGCTCAGGTTGGACTCTCTTGGATAAGTGTTGAAGGAGTCAACACATTTGAAAGTTGTGGTTGGGAGGATTTTGAGGAGTTTGATGAATTCAAGCTTATTTGAATTGGTGGCCAGGAGAATTTCTAGGAGGAAACAAAGGGATGGAGAAGGGGTGTGCTTAGCCGAATTTGGGAAAGTGTTTGGGGCAAAGGGGAAATCGTTTTTCGGGTTTTTGGTAGTGGCCGAATGTGCCTAGGTTGGTAGCTAAAATCGTCAAAGCTTGGTAGGTCTTGTTTTTTGTGTTTAGTGTCAAACTGAAACCCCAATTGCACCCCTCTCAATCTCTCTTTTCTCTTTTTGGCAATTTTAGGCACTTGGCCGATTGTTCACTTCTTCTCCTTCTTGTTGCTGAAAGCCGAAACTTTCTTTTGCCATTGGAAGCACCTAGCCGAACCTTCATTTGAGCTCTTTCTCTTTTTCTCCTTTGAAACCGAAAGTCATAAGCACCTTAGACTCTTGCCGATTTCTTTCTTAGGCATTTGGCCGAATCTCCTTTGAGAGCCTCTCTCTCATCTTTTATTTTTCTTTGTAGCCGAAAAGTAACCCTCTTCCCTTCATCTTTTTCTTCTTCTCAAGTGCTTGGCCGAACCTTCTTCTTCCCTATCTCTCTTTGTTTTTCTTCCATTTTTATTTTTGCTCAAGCCGAAACCTCATTCATCTCGTTTTATTTTACTTTGCCATTCTCTTCTTTCATTCGTTAGTCGCATCTCATTTGTTGTTCTTCTTTCAAAACCTTAGTCAAATCATCTTGATCACTCAACCCTTTGCCGAAATCTCCTTCTTTCTTCTAGTTTTGCTTTGGCCGAATATCAACCAAGAGTGGATCTTCCTTGGTTTTTCTCCAATCGGTTTTGAGAAGGGTAAGTAGTCTTGGCCGAATTCTTTATTTCTTTTCTTTCCTTTCTGTCAACTCTTATGAGTGCAAAAGCCAAATTTCGGCATTTGTTGATAGTAAGGCTAACCATTTATAGGAACCAATCTCTTTAGGGACCTCCGGGGTTGTGAAGCAGTGGATCTAAGCCATCTATTTACTGTCAACTGAATTCGTTAAGTCTGTGGTAAGGATCCATGTTGGTTCAATCATTCTTTAAGTTGTTTGAAAATCGAAGGCTATTGAGACTAAGTCTTGTTGTTGGCCGATTGTAGGGCGAGGATCAGTCTCGCATATCTTGGTATTGTGGTTAGCATTCGTAAGGCAGAAAGTGACCGAAGGCGTTATGGACCCTGTTGTCAGCCGAACGTTAAGGGGGGTTGGATCGGAGACCCCAGCCCCTAAGTTCAAGAAGAGGGCAGTGTCGGCTGTTCGCGATTGGCCACCTTGGTGTGGGCCGGCATCGGAGCAAAGCAGTAGACAGATAGCGGTAGTGTCAATTAACGAAAGTACCGACGTAGAGAGCATAGTCTTGTGTGTAATCAGGTGTGTAAACTCTTACACACTTTATTAGTATAATGATGCTTATTATGTTACTGTATAACCATTGGTATTAGTGACTTGCCTTGTGGGCATGAGCTTGGATTCCGGGTAAGTCCCCTGTTATGTGATTTTTGCTATACATCATCATGACTTGTTAAATGCTATGCTATGCCTTAAATGTATGAGACATGATATTATGACACGTATGATATGAGCATGATGATGATGGGATTGATGAGAGGAGGGGGATGATTTATTTAGACTGTCACCAGTGGTTTTGACCACAAGATGGGCTGGCCCCATCACTTGATTTGTGACTACGGTCACCAGTGGTTTTGACCACACTATTAATATGATTTGTGACTAAGTCCCAGTGGTTTTGACCGCCAGTGGTTTTGACCACACGATTGATATTTGTTACTACGGTCACCAGTGGTTTTGACCACACATGGATATTGTGACTCGTCCCAGTGGTTTGGTACCACAGTGGGTTGGCCCCACATGATATATTACGCGATTGTCATCAGTGGTTTTGACCACACGATGGGTTGGCCCAATCACTTGATTTGTGACTACGGTCACTAGTGATTTTGACCTCACCGATATATTTGTGACTTCGGTTACCAGTGGTTTTGACCACACGGGTAGAAAAAGGAGATCGAATGGTTAGGTTATGGGTTGTATGATTTGCATGTTTTACTGATGATCTGTGTAAGTGCTTGAACTATCGGGTTGGGGATTTATACACTGAGTCTCGGTGACTGACCCCTTTCCTTTACATTTTGCAGATGAGGCATAGATCGCGGATATGGAGCCGGGGAGGACTCGAGGTGGCCATGCATCTTAGTTGGTTTTGATTTTAAACTGCTATTTCAATTTTAGTAATTTTCCTTAAATTTGGTTTTGGTTTTGTAATAAGGCCGCTAAGTTTATTTTGGGTTTTTGGTTATTACTTGCTTTCATTCTGCCTATATTTTACATATGTTGGATTTATGGACTTGATAAAATTAACCGGTAAAAAGCAATGCTTTCTAAACTATATCTCTTTGGGTTTTCAAACGTTACCATCAGGTAACAAAGTTCACAAAATAATAAGGTAACTTGGATGTTTTTATAACTCAAATTTTCAAATCTTTTGAAGGCAAATGGTTCTAAACTTGATTTTACTTATCGCGCTCAGTTTTAATAAGTATCCAATGTTTTCTAAAATCGGCAATCTCAAATGGGTTTTAATCCCGATTTTTTCCCAGTGTTACGACAATTACTAGAAGAACTTCTGCATCAATTATTGTTGAGTTTTCTAAACCCTAAAACAAAGCAAGAGCCTTCTTTAAAGATTTTTCTGACAAACTTATGATTTTAAAAATGTTTTCACTCCGTAACCTACCAGATTCGGTCGTGGTGTGTTGACCGGGTTTAGGGTGTTACAGGTCCCACACGTTTCACCACCCGATAAGGCCCGATGAACCTGGGGCTCAACTTCCCCTTTCGTCCGAACCTTAAAACCTTCTTCCAAGGTGAAACTTTCAGAAAAACCTGATCACCCTCTGCGAATTCTATATCCTTACGCTTCAGATCTGCATAAGATTTTTGCCTGTCGGAAGCTTCCTTCAACCGAGCCCGAATCAACTTAACCTTTTCTTCTGTCTCTGAAATTAATTCCTGACCCAACAACTGTCGCTCACCTAGCTCTGTCCAGCAGGTAGGAGTAGGACACTTACGACCGTGCAACGCTTCATAGGGTGCCATCTGAATACTGGACTGATAGCTATTGTTGTACGCAAACTCTGCCAACAGCAGAAAATCTTCCCAACTACCCCTGAAGTCAATTACACAGCCCCTTAGCATGTCTTCCAAAACCTAAATTACCCTCTCTGACTGACCATCAGTCTGTGGATGAAACGTCGTGTTGAAATCCAGTCTTGTACCCACCGCTTTGTGGAACGCCTTCCAGAATCGCGATGTAAGCCTAGGGTCTCGGTCTGATATGATAGACACTGGTACCCCGTGTAACCTCACAATCTCTGCCACATATAACTTGGCTAACTTCTGCAATGAGTAGTCAACACGAACGAGTATGAAGTGAGTGGACTTCGTCAACCGATCGACAATCACCCATACCAAATCCTTTCTAATAGGCATAGGAGGTAGCCCACTAACGAAATCCATCGGTATCCTCTCCCACTTCCATAGTGGAATCTTCACTGGTTGCAACAATCTCGAAGGCAACTGATGTTCCGCCTTCACCTACTGACACGTCAAGCACTTACGGTAACTTATTGCTTCAGACCTGGCCACCAAAACTGTTCACGCAAATCTCGATACATTTTACTTCCACCGGGATGCATAGCGTATGGGCTACTATGCACTTCCTGCAAAATTCTCCGTCTCAACTCAAAATCTTTCGGCATACAAGCTTTTCCACGAAAACACAATACCCCATCACTGTTCAGACCAAAATCCTCTGTCTCACCACCTTTCACTTGTTGAAGTCGAGAACTTAACAATTCATCTGACAACTGCTTCTCTTTAATCTGACTTATCCATGAAGGCTTCACCTGAAGCTTGGCTAACAAGCTTCCATCTTCATACAGTCTGAGATGAGCAAACATTGCCCTCAATTCCGATATCACCTTATGGCTCAATGCATCCGCCACTACGTTAGCTTTACCTGGGTGATATTCAAGTGAGCAGTCATAGTCTTTCAACAATTCAATCCACCTCCGCTGCCTTAAATTCAACTCCTTCTGGGTAAGGAGATATTTCAGGCTCTTATGATCGGTGTAGATAATAGACTTCTCCCCATACAGGTTGTGTCTCTAAGTCTTCAGAGCGAACACTGCCGTAGCTAACTCCAGATCATGAGTGGGATAGTTCACTTAATGTGGTCTTAATTGCCGAGACGCATACGCTACTACCTTCCCTTCTTGCATGAGCACACATCCTAACCCCGTGTGCGACGCATCGCAATAGACGACAAACTCCTTTCCAGCCTCACGCTGTATCAACACTGGTACCTCCATCAAAATCTTCTTCAATTTCTCAAAGCTTTCCTGCTGTTTATCTGTCCAAACAAAAGGTATCCCCTTCCGTAATAGCTTGGTTAAAGGTGCAGCGATCAACGAGAATCCCTCAACAAACCTTCTGTAGTACCCAGCTAACCCAAGGAAACTTTGAATTTCTGCAACTGACTTCAGTGGTTTCCAATCCAAAATAGCTTCAATCTTTCGGGGACCGACCCTAGTCCCCTCGGCAGACACAACATGCCCCAGAAAAGTAACTTCCCTCAACCAAAATTCACACTTGCTGAATTTGGCATACAGTTGATTCTCTCTCAAAATCTGTAGAACTATTCGAAGATGCAAATTGTGCTCCTCTTCCGTCCTTGAATATACTAAAATATTGTCTATGAACACCAAGAAAAATCGATCCAGATAGGGTTGGAATACCCGGTTCATCATATCCATAAACGCAGCTGGTGTATTCGTCAACGTAGTGACCATAACGAGTTTGAAAAGCAGTCTTATGAATATCCGCCTCATTGACCTTAAGCTGATGATACCCTAACCTCAAGTCTATCTTTGAGAAAACCGAAGCACCTCACAACTGATCGAACAGATCATCAATCCTTGGCAACGGGTACTTGTTCTTAATCGTCAACTTGTTCAATTGCCTGTAATCAATGCACATCGGCATCTACCTGTCCTTTTTCTTAACAAATAACATTGGCGCTCCCCACAGGGACACACTTGGTCAGATAAAACCACGATCCAATAGTTCTTGAATCTGAGCTTTAAGTTCCACCAGCTCCTTTGGCGCCATCCTATATGGGGCAATGGACACCGAAGCTGTTCCCTGAAGTAAATCAATGCCAAACTCCACTTCGCGATCTGGAGGTAACCGTGGAAGTTCTTCTGGAAAGATGTCCAAGAACTCCTTCATCGTTCTAACATCCATTACAAATAATTCTTTGGCCTCCAAAGCAATGATGAAAGCTAGAAATGCCTCACACCCTTTCCACACCATCCTCTCAGCCTTTAATGCAGACACCACATTAGACAGGTAATTCCTTCTCTCACCTATCAACAGTACCTCCTTATCCTCAGGAGTCTTCAATATCATGCGCTTAGCATCACAACCCAAGTTTGCTTGATACTTAACTAACCAGTCCATGCCTAGAATAAAGTCGAACTTGCCGAACGGCAACTCCATCAAGTCAGCCGGGAAAACAATCCCTTGCACTTCTAAAGGCACATTCCTAAAGAGTTTGTTCACCACTACAAATTGTCCTAAAGGGCTAATCACAGTCATCTCCCTAGAAGCAACCTCAGATTCTATATTTAAAGTCTCAGACACAGTACTAGCAACATATGAATGTGTAGACCCAATATCTATCAAAGCTGTAAAGGGTACACCAAAAATAAGGAACGTATCGGTTAAGACGTCTGGTGCATTGCTCTCCTCTCGTCGTCTAGCTACATAAACCAGTCCCGATTGTCTTGCATCTGTATTACCGGCACCCCTGCTCGGTGCTCCACGACCTCGACCAAAACCATTTCCTCCTCTGGCCGGACCACGACCTCTCAGTGGCTGCTGCCCACCTCGTCCTGACTGTGCATATCCCTGACCCACTACCCGTGCCCTGTTTGGCTCCTGTGGACAATCCCTTACTAGATGATCTACAGACCCACACCTGAAGCATCCTTTATTTCTTGCCCAACACTCCACTGAAAAAAAATTTCCACACCTAGCACACGGTTGAGACCGACCAATAGTAACAGGCTTCGCAACTCGACTCGGCCCATCAAACCTAGGCCTCTTTTGGAAAACCCCATCAGATCCCGACGACCTAAAGTTCCTCTTATTCCTACCCGTATCCTTATCCCGATTCTGCCTCTTAGACCGCTTTACCTCTTCAGCTATCTTTGCTTTCTCAACCAGGATAGCAAACTCTCTCTCCCGTTGAGGAGTTATCAGTGCCCGCAACTCATCTCTTAGGCCATCCTCAAACCGGACACAGCGCTCGTAATCAGTTGCGACGATACCCCGGGCATAACGACTTAAATGCAAGAACTTCACCTCATATTCAGCCACTAACTTATTCCCCTAGACCAAGTTTAAAAATGCCTTCCTCTGAGCGTCCACATAACTTGCCCCAACATACTTTCCCTATAACACTGTCTTAAAGAAGTCCTAGGTAATACGGTACGTTGATGTACCATCCCTCACCGTGAACCACCATTGGTATGCCTTATCTCGAAGGAGGGACACTACTCCTTTCAACTTTTCCTCCGCGGTAAAGATTGTCCATGATTCGCTCGACTACCTCCAGCCAATATTCTGCTATATTAGGAGCCACCCCAGAAATATCCCTAAATATCTCGGCCCTATTTGCTCGAAGTCGCTCAGGAATAGATTTCCGAGCTACTGATCCTGTGCTTGCTCCAGCAACCTGTTCTAGAACATGCAGCATAGCTTGAGACAAAGCATCGTCCCCTCCAGATCGATCCTAAGATCCTGCTTCCGTTATCGGTGATGCTGGCACTTCACCTTTCGACCCATGTCCTGATTCCGAGGGTCCAACCTCAATACCCCAGCCTCTACCACGGTCGCACATACCACGTCCACGTCCTCTAACGCTCATGACTACGGATTCGACTTAATCTAATTAAAAGTTTTATGAATTAGTATATCTTCTATTGTTTATTAACGGACAGCTTATGAAGATAGATTTAGAAGTAGTTTTTTTCGTAAAACATATATCTAAAGGTCTCAGTCTCTAAAATAAGAGAAATCTCCTATAACTAACAATCACCACACAATACAGTATAATCTTTTCATACAATTCAACCAATAGTCAGAAGACTTACCATACGGATTTGGTGCCGGAGACTCGAGTGCCATACTTCCAGAAAACATGTATTTTTTTCTAAACCATTTTCAAACAAATTTTGGAAAACGTTTTTTGAACCCCAAACCCACTACCGAATTTTGCAACTGGGCTCTGATACCACAATTGTAACGCCCCAAACCTGGCCTAAATGGTTGTGGAAAAATAAGGTTTTGCCAAGGAAAAGAAAAAGAATGGAAAATTCGGCATTACCTAGGACCCCAGATTTGGCACACACACATTTATATAACCTATAGCCGAAACTTAGCCACCCCAAAAGTCCAATTCGGCACCACTTCATCCACTACTCATCTCCTAATTTTTCTCCATGATATCTCCCTTATCTTTCTCCTAAATTCTCTCTACTGGTCACTTCTCCTTAGAGTCCCTCTACACGCCACTTCCAGCCTTCTAGAAGCCTAAAAGTAAACTCCAAAATAAAGCTAAGCTGGCTCTCAAACCTCAGACATTCGTGCATGCATATGTCAGCACCTCTCTACAACTTAGTGGCGTCACTTAGCCACTTCGCCACAAGCTTCTTTGTGCCATTCTTCACTTATTTTTATTTAAAAGCCCACTACTCACAACCTTCATTCCTTAATTAATAAATTAAGAATCCTCCACCACAAAACTTGAACCCAGAGCTTCTCCAAGACACCTAGACACTCCAAATTCATTAAACCTTTAGAGCTGTCATGTCATTTGTCATTTTCTTGCTCACTTAAAAATTTTATGAGACTCAAAACCCAATAGGCCCAATTCTTCTAGGCCCAAATTTGAGGCGTTACACTAATGAGCTCGAATGGTGTAAGCTCTGGCAGGTGCTCTAGCTTCAGATCTTGCAACTGCATCTTTTACAGCTCTCTGACTACCACTGACATTCCTTGTATTTCAAGAAGGTCTACCTCTAGCTAAAACATTATCTGACCTCGGCTTCTGTACAATCTCTTGTTCAACAGACTCGGGACTATCTCGAATGAAATGGTCTAATGATCCACATCTAAAACAAGCTCGATCATTCAATCTACAATTACCCGGATGTCTTTTACCTCAATGCCTACATTCAGGTCGCTCGGATCGAACATTTCCCACACTAGCTATTGAAGTTGCTGGAGCTTTCAAATTCGATAGCGATCTAGTTCGATCTCTGTTCGAATGTCCCACATTAACCTTTGAACGGCTATACTCATCTCTGAATTTCTTTGAAGAAGAATGAAATAATTTACTTGAAAATCTCTTTCTCACATCTCGAGCTTTAGACTCAGCTTTTCTTTTATCTTTCCCGAGTGCTTCAGCTTTACACGCTCGATCAACAAGCATAACAAATTCTTTTATTTCCAGAATTCCAACAAGCAATCGGATATATTCATTTAGGCCGTCTTCAAATTGTTTAAACATTATTTCTTCAGTCGAAACACATTCCCGAGCATATTGACCTAATCTCACGAATTCTCATTCATATTCTGTGACAGGCATGCGTCCCTGTTTCAATTCCAGAAATTCTTTTCGCTTTTGATCTATAAATATCTTGCTAATAAATTTCTTCCGAAATTTTGACTGAAAGAAATCCCATGTAACTCGTTCTTTTGGAACAACAGAAATCAAAGTCTTCCACCACTGATAAGCTACATCTCGTAACTAAGAAACAACACATTTCACACATTCCTCAGAAGTCAATGACATTTCATCAAACACTCGGACTGTGTTCTCGAGCCAAAACTCATCTCTCTCAGCATCATCATCACTAGTGGCCCTAAACTCTTCAGCTTCATATTTGTGGATTTTATCAACCGGAGGCCTATTAATCAGATTCAGATTCATAACCGGTGGCACAATAGAAGTCTGAAGATTAGGCGAGGGCAGAGGTTGTGAAACAGCCGGATTTGTTCTAACATATTGAGGGAACCACTCATTCATCATTTGGAAGAAGGCTTGTATAACCTCCCTTTCCTGACCGCTTGTAGCCGGTCTCAAATCAGATGGCGATGTCCCTTGAGCGAGAGCATGCGCATTACTTTCTAGGTCATCATCTACAGCTCTTTCGAGATTTATTTACTATATGAAAACACATTTTATACATCAGGATTCATCACACTATCATAGTTTGTATATATGGCATGTATAACTAGATTCCCATACACTATGTTAGTTCTAGAATCGACTAAACCGTAGCTCTGATACCAATCAAATGTAACACCCTAACAAGTTGATCATCTTATTAAACCAAACAAGAGCATAACAAATCTACCAAATTATGCAACATTTATCTCATTCTCATCACAAGTATTTCTAAGTATAAACCATTCAATAACTTGCCAATTCAATGTGACAACCATTCATTAATAATATGCCAATTATGTACCATAAGGCTTACCATAAATTTGACCATTTCACTATTTCAACCATTAGCCATCAAACCATACCATACAATGCAACATATAGCATGAACTACTCATTCCCAATATACATATATACTATTTAGCCATATCACATGGCTATTTCATACACCTTTAAAAACATAACCAATACAACTAGACTATACATGCCATACTTAATATATACACTTTCAAAAGGTGCCAAAATATGATTTGATAGTGTGGTGACGATGATCAACGATCCCCGAGCCTTCTGTAGCTTTCATAATCTATAAAACAATGCAAACACACATAGAGTAAGCTTTCAAAAGCTTAGTAAGCCATATACAAATAAACTTAATATATAAACATGCATAATCATGTCCAATACAAGATCATATATATATATCAATTGAAAATTGACAATTCTCATTATTTAGTTATTGCTTTCCAACAAATCATATCTCCAAGTATCTCTTTTGAACATAGCACATTCATACACATACCACATTTTGTCTCATTGAATCTATGCACATATCTCACTTGTGCACATTCACATATACTTACCTTTCATACACAATCATAGTACACATAACAAACATACCTGAATCGATTACATATTTCCATAGTCTTTCATTTCTCAGAATTGCCCGTTGAACCATTCAAAATCAAGTAGGATACTCGGATAGCTCAGAATACTCGTAGAATGCCAACGTCCCAGACGTGGTCTTACATGTAATCAAATATCAATGCCACTATCCTAGACAGGGTCTTACATGAATCAAGTACGATGTCAGTGTTCCAGACATGGTCTTACACGTAAATCTCAAATCGACGCCAACGTTCCAGACGTGGTCTTACATGATATCACATATCGGAACCCTATGTCATGACATATAAATCCTATCTATTCCTAAGGTTCGTACGGGACTTTTCGGACATTATCACATTATCGATACTTTCTCGATTTTCACATGTATATCTTCCAAGCCATTCATCTCAATTCATTATCAAATGAACATGAATAAATCATTTAAAATACATTTATTTGTATTCGTAGTCGGACTAAACGAACTGATTCGACTACTCGATCACCTTCGACTTTCCTCGGTCTAAGTCCGCTTTCTTTGGTTCTTGATCTATACATATTCAAATTTAACTCTTTTATTAACCAGATCATTCAATTCAATCCCAAAACACACATTTAGGGCAATTTACAAATTAGCCATCATATTTACACATTTTGACATTTAAGTCCTTATTTCACAAAAACAGAAAATACACATAATTTCACTAATCCCATGCTTGGCCGAATATTCATATACTTCATAGAAGTCCATATATTTCATTTATTTCACATTTTAGTCCCTCAAAATATTATTTTCACAATTTAGTCCAAATTACTCAAATTCACCAAAAATCTAAAGACAAAATATGTTAATCTAACACATATATTTCATATTTCATCAACTAACATGACAAAGCTCAAGTATTCATCAATGACACATCTCATAATATTTATCAAATTCCAAAATTAAGGCATGGGTTTTGTAGTACTCAAAGCAACGATTACAAAAACATAGAAATTATCAAAAACCGAACAACTAACATACCTTAATCAAGACTTATAATAGCCGAACACCACAAAGCTTCAAACTTTCTTTTTCTTTTCTAATTTCAGTGGATGAACACCCATAATGACTTAATTTGAGCTCTTGTTTTATTAATTATCATATTTATTATTCATTTCCAATTTTACCCTTAAAGAAACTTTATAACATACTTAAAATACATGTCCACTACCGTCTGTGCCATATTACAATTGCCTAATTCCATTTTAAGGCCTCCAATTAAAAGAACAAAGCATTTTAGCACTTTAACAAATAGTTGGCAACTTTTACCATTTACGCAATTAAGTCCTTTTATCAAATTAAGCATACAATCGGATAAATTAAATCACGAAACTTTCACACATTCTTAATTACATAATGCAAGCACCGAAAATAATATTAAAATATTTTTTGACTCAGATTTATGGTCCCGAAACCACTATTCCAACTAGGGTCTAAACCGGACTGTTACAAATCACCCATGTCTTTATTTGATTGAATTTAGAAATTAGTTTTCTGAAGTTTCGTTTATTTATGCAATTTTTAATTACTTATTTATAAAAACCTCAAAAATCTTTCCCTTATGTTTTATTGTAATATAATTTATTTAAACAGTAATTAATTCTATTTGTGTTTAGGTTAACTTTAATTTAATACTCGACTCCCTTGGGTATGATTCTCGGAGTACTTACCTACCTCGTTGTAAAACTATATTACAGCCTGACCCGTATACTTGCAGACACTGCCTCAAATCCATATCATTAGGTTGTAGTATTCAGACTCTAGACGTTAGTATGTCTGAAAGTGGTCATTACCCCAAGAGTGGGACGTGTGCTAGAATTAGTGGAAACTATCTTGGCCTATTTTTTTATATTTCCTACAAGAACTAAGTTCAGATGGTCATTGGGAAAATGACCTCTTTTTATGGAAAAAACCTCATAGAGTTCCTTCCACTTCGATGGCCTAGCCTCATAATGCAAATGATGATCTGGCACAAGTTTTTGTAGGGGGAATAATGAAACCTCCCTTCTTCTTCTACGACCCTTGTGGACTGCGTCCACACCACTGGAACATCATTTGTCACGGTAGTTCATCTGCTCATTCTTTTTGCAGAGCTATGTTATAGTATGCCCAAAGACCAATATAATAGCCCGTTTTTGATCAAATCAGAACAGTGGTTTCGAAACCACAAATCTGAAGTTGAAATAATTATTTTATTATTATTTTAATGTTTACAGTATGATAGAATAATTGTGTGAAAATTTTGTTAAGAAATTTTATCATTTGAATGTTTAATTTGATAAAAAGGACTAAATCACGTAAAGATGTTCTAATAATTAAAGGTATTAAATGGCTATGAAATTAAATAGTGGAGGTCCTTATGTGGTAAATATACCATTGTTAATATGAGTGGGCATTTATGGACTTATATTAAGTGATTTTAGTGAATATTAATAAAGGTTAAAATAGTATTTTACAAAATAACTTAAGCATAATAATAAAACAAAAGGCCATTTGATGCATCCATCTTCTCCTAGCAGAATATTAGGGGGAAAAGGCCATTAAAATAGCTTGAAGCATTCGATCACTTGCAAGCTCAATTGTAAGTTTGTTTTTGTCTCGTTTTTAATGAAATCTATGTTTTCGAGATCATTGCAACTAGGTCTAGCTAGCCTAGGGACACATATTGGACTGACTCGCTATGAGTAATTTTCTTAGATTATTATGTAGTAGTCACAATATTACTCATAGTGATAACTATGTATATGATCCTCAGACTTGAGATCATCTTTGCCCCAACATCGTGAGTTTTATATTTTCATATAGTCAAACGTCTACCGTAATAGGTTATACTATAAATATTGATGTTGGATATACCTCAATCCACGTAGTAGGACATAGTTGATCAAGATAAGATTTATCCTTCCTACATATGAGATATCACACTTATTTGTTTATTGTAATGTACTCATAAAATCAAGAAATATGAGATTGGACTATACAAGTATGACTATTCCATGACATGTGTCCAATCTAGATATTAAGGATAAAATGATATAATACATGAAAAGATTATCAAAGAAAGGTTATGTCGAATTACGACTTCTTGTAACTTAGGTAGCAATGATGCATTGCCCAATGCCACTCATTGCTTCTATTATTAGAAATGCTCTAGTATTACTACTAACGTTACAAGAACCTATAGAGTCACACCCTATGGTTTAAACAAACAAAATCGAAACACATTTGGTATTGTGTTTAGCTATCACATGAATTAAATTAATTATTGAATTAATTTAATTTGATAGTGAAATATTAAATGAATTAAATGTACTAGCTTATTGTACACAAAAAGAAAACATATTTAAAATTAATATATGAATTTGATTCATATAAAATTTTAACAGAATATAGTTTACTAAAATTATTATAATAAATTAATATTATTATGATTTTGGTCAAACAATGAAACATGGTTGTTGTAATTCTTTTTGGAAAGAATATAACGTGTATAACGCTTTCCATATGTTCTTTATAAGATTTGATTCTATTTTCAATATATCCATAGCAAAATCCTGAATTAGGGTAAGGGTGTTTTAAAATAAATTGAGAAAATAAGGGTGTTTTAAAAAAAATTGAGAAAAAGGGTCTAGTAGTCGTTTTGGGAGATTTGTCTAGAGTTTTGTCGTTTGTTTTAATATTGGGTGGACTACGTAGAGGCCAAAACATTTTTCATTGTGGATTGGAATTGACATTGAATCAGCAACATTCTCTCATCATTTTTTAGTTAAGAAGGTATATCTTCAACCTTATTCCAACTTGTTTTGGTCCTCGTACATGAATCCATGTCTATGGATCATCGAGATAATTTTTTTCCCCTGCGCCACAGGTCGTACTAGCGGTCCCGACTAGTTAACCCTTCTATTGCTACTACTGTAGTGTCTACTTTTTCTCAATCATCTAGTACACCCAAACCAATAGATAACATGGATGCTTTGGCTTTATTGGATGAATTCCGCGAAAATGAAGGGAACATTGCCACCCAAAAGAGAGCATTGACTGGCCGAGCGTAGAAAAGGCAAAAGGAGGAGGCAAGTACCAAAAGTTGTAGTCCCCATAATTAACTACTCAATGATGCAGGCTTAGGCAAGGACTTGATACTATAAGTAGCACTACACCACCTGCTCTTTCCCTTCTCCTTGTGCCTAAAAGATCAACTAGGTCAATCCACTCAGTAGGTTCCCCTTGTACACATCATGGTTCCTCTTATAGTTGAATTTACACTAGAGCTAGTGAGCCATAGTCAGCCAGGGGTTTCTTTTGGTTCTATACTTGACAATGCTCCATCTGGCAGACTAGTAATCTTTTCCCATGACTGAATATTTTCAGATAGGGACAGTACCCCTTCTTCCTTAACCCCTTCTAGTGGGAGTTGATCAACAATCTACCTCAGTAGATGACAAAGGCTTTCTTCTCTTCCTAGTCCTCGAATGCTCAACGGTCCTTGCTCTCTATGTTGGAAAGGTCCTTCAAAGTATTATCAGCTAAATATGGGCTAATGAGCTGGGCTCTTCAAGAAATCTTCAATCAGACCGACGTCAAGTTGGCGGGAGTAGAAAAGGTTGTATAACAGCCTGTTTTCAGTGAAATCAAAATAGTGGTTTTGGGACCACAAATTTGATGTGGAAATATTTATTTTGTTACTATTTTATTCTCTACAACAAGTTAGTAGTGTTGTATAAAAAAATTCGTTAAGAAAATTTACCATTTGCATGTTTAATTTGATAAAAAGGACTAAATCGTAAAAAGGTACAAAAGTAGAGTTCTAATAGCTAAAGGTATTAAATACCTATAGAATTAAAAAGTAAGATGACTTCAATGGTAAATAGACCATTATTAAAGATAGTGGACTTTTATGGACATTTTACATGTGTTTTAAATGATCAATTAGTAAGGTTAAACTTGTAACTTATTAAATAACTTAAAATAAAATATACGAAAAGATGGTATCATCTTCTAGTTTTGTTCTCCCACCGAATTATTGAAGGAAAAACACCATTTTTTGTGCTTGGAAGGTTTGGCTAGGTTACCTTGTGCATGAAAGTTTGTTTTCATCCCGTTTTTAATGATTTTTATTTTTTTGAAGTCGTTGTAGCTTAATCTAGCTAGCCCAAGGACTAATTTGTAAAATTGTTAAAAGATTTACATTTTTCCATGAAGGAATTCATGTTGTTTATGAAAGTTTGATGGTAGAAAATGAATCCTTGTTGTTGGACAAACAACTTTTGTTAAGTGATTTTTGATGAATTTGTCAATTAGGGATTAAATTGTAAAATGTGAAATACTCATGGTGTAATTCTGAAATAATGAAATGTGTCGGTTGTTAGGAGCTTGTATGAAATTTGGCTAGGCTTGGGTAGGGATGAAATTGCATGAATTTCATTTTACGAACTTAAGGACTAAGTTGTAAATAAATTAAAATATTTGGGGCAAAAGTGTAATTTTGCAAAATTTTGAATTTGGATTGAATTGAATAGAATAGTTACTAAATTGGTTGAATTTATTTATTTAAATCAAGATAAACATCAACCAGATTTAAATAGAGGGAAGGCGAAAGTCGTGGATTAGCCTGTCATACTCCTACGCATTAGTTATCAATGTAAGTTCATAGTATTAAATTGTATTATTAAATTCCATATGTATTTTTATTTTATAATTAAGCAGTTAAGTGTTATACTCTATTGTACTTTGGTACCCCTAAATGCACATGCATGCCCTTGTTGTACTTCAGTGCCCCTGACTGCACATACGTGCCCCTATTGTACTTCGGTACCCTTGAATGCACATATGTGCCCCTGTTGTACTCCGATACCCCTGAATGAACATAAGTGCCCCTGTTGTACTGCGGTACACCTGAATGCACATACGTGCCCCTATTGTACTTCGGTACTCCTAAATGCACATACGTGCCCTTAATTACATTTCAGTAACTTCAATCACGTATAATAAGTGGTGTATGCAAATGATGTTAAGTTAAATGATTTGTTATGTTCTAACTAAGCATCATAAGCTTATATGTGTTTGTGTGACGTTTTTGTAGATCACTTTTGCTAACATTAGACGGATGAAATCATGGGCTCACACTATCCATCGCTGTTGGTAGCTTTTGAACTCTTAGGGTTGTGGCATGTATATGTGGCTATATATGTATATATATGTATGTCTAGTTGTGTTTGGTATAATGATGAACTACTAATTTATGTGTTTAGATACTTTGTTTTCTAAGTTGTATATATATATATATATATATATATATATATATCTTTTGACTTGATAATGTTATTGAGACAAACACTTGTGAATGGTTTAATGTTTGATGAATTAAGATGGTATGCTAGCTTTTATATCTTTATTTTGTGTGTGGGTGATTAAAGATGGAAGGGTAGTTTAAAATGCATGTTATAAATGGTCTTGTGATATGTTTGAATGTGGTGATTTGGTACCTGTGTTATCAATGACATATATGGCTATTGCTGCTAATTGTGGAATGGTACATTTGGTACCTTTTTGGTGTAAATTGGTTAGGTAAATCAAATAGCATGTTTTTGGCATAAACTTAGTTATAAGTTAGTTGAACATTTTGGTCAAACTGACTATATGATTATACATGTTTAGGTGTTGAGATTGAGGTGCCTTTTAGGTATATTGGTTGTATGCTTATATACCATATTTGGATAGCTTGATTATGCATTGTCTTTGTGCAATTTGAATGCTTGTTTATATGTGCTAAACTGATAGTAAGAATATGCATAAATAGGTGAGAAAATGGCTTGGAAATGGCCTATTTTTAATCCACACGGGTAGAGACACGGGCGTGTGTCTCAGCCGTGTATGACACATGGCCAGGCAACATGGCCATATGTCCCCTCTAGATTACAAAGGGTTGCAAGTCAGTTAGTTACACGACCTAGCAGAAAGCCTGGCACAAGGGCGTGTGAAGTTATTTTTATGGGTACACGGCCTGGCACATGGGCGTGTGGCTTGGCTGTGTGACCCAAGTCTGAGAGTTACACAGGCACGGACACGGGCTAGGATACGGCCATGTGTCCCTACTCCAAATGCCCACACAGCCTAAGACATGGGCATGTGTGTAACACCCCTAAGCCATGTCCGTCGTCGAATTAGGGTTACAAGGCATTACTAATCATTTTCGATCATTTCAAATCATTTCACAACCAAAAATGACAATTCTCATTCAAATAGTCCCTTAAATAGGCCAACGAGACCTTAAACATGCTTTAGAATAGGGCCGAGACTAAACCGAACACATTCGAAAATTTTCAAAATTCAAACATTTTTTTTCTAAGTTACAAAGGTCACACGCCCGTGTGGGTCGGCCGTGTGCCTCACACGGCCACGGACACGCCTGTGTGTCCAAGCCATGGCAAAAGAGGGCATACATACTGACTTGTTCACACGGCTTGAGACACGCCCGTGTGCCACACCCGTGGTCGACACTGACTTGCACCACATGGCTAGTCACACACCCGTGTGTCTAGCTCGTGGTCGAGTCTGACTTGTTTTGAAACACAACCTCGAAGGACGCGGTCGAGCCACACGCCCGTGTGCTCGACCGTGTGGGCAATTATTGGCCATTTTCAAAACCAAATTGCCATCCACACTTTGAAATCACCTATAAACCAATATCAATTCATGCCTCAAATGTAATTAAAACAGACCAATACAAGTACCAACTAATCAACTACTACATCATTTAGTTTCATAATCAATCCTTACTCAGATAAATCCATCCAAAACATCATCTTCACAACTTAAATCATATAAACTAAACACCATCTAGTCCTACCACAAATTCACATTTAAAATATCAATCTCATCAACCAGTTCAAGCATGAATTACACCATTTCCAACCTCACTATTTCATACCACATTCATCATTTACATAGCTCACACATAATAACCAAAATCATCTAACTTCCAAGCCATGTCACATGGCAAGGTCCAACATCTCAAAATACACCATATTTACTAGCCTATACATGCCATATACCAAATATATACATCTTTCAAAAGTACCGAAATTGATAGCCGATAGTGTGATTGAGTCTCTGACGATCCCCGGTTCCGAGCTAGCCTTACTGACACTGTGATACAGAGAAACAATTCACACAGTAAGCTTAAGAGCTTAGTAAGTTCGTAATA
The DNA here is from genome assembly GCA_005393395.2 of Gossypium australe. Classification (NCBI taxonomy): domain Eukaryota; kingdom Viridiplantae; phylum Streptophyta; class Magnoliopsida; order Malvales; family Malvaceae; genus Gossypium; species Gossypium australe. Next base: position 58,251,007 of record CM016615.1, read on the forward strand.
TAATACATTCAACTTAATAAATCAAAAACAATATACAAAGTTAATTCATCACATAGATCAACTCTCAATTATTCACACAATTTCATTCAAAGCTAATATACTCACTCAACCATTCATAATTTATGCACCATATCATCAACCACAAAGGTTCAATACATACCTTAGCCAACACATAGTTATTCACCATCCATGCTACTCAATGCTCGATATCACATTTCAATCAACCTTTGTTATTCATTTTATTTAATCACACACTTAGTGCCAATTTCGTAGGCGAAGCATAATTGTCATCGCACACTTAGTGCATGTACTTTAAACCAAACTTATCTCGGTATCGCACACACAATGTCAAATCAATAAGCTGAAGCTTCTGTTATTTCGCACACACAGTGCTAATCATATCTGTCTCATTTCTAATATCGTACACTTAGTACCTCATTGATCAATTCATATATATAACATTGCTATTTCATTAACTATACAATTATTCATTTCTCATCGCATAGATATAAATTTAACAACTCGTATTATATCCGAACTTACCTCAGACGTCAAAATACCAAAACTAGTCGATCAATTGAGTACTTTGTCTTTGCCTCAATCTCGATCCGAATCTCTCCTTTCTTGGTCTATATATATTGAAACTTAACTCATTCAATCACCAACTCATTCAATTTAGTCCAAACACACATATTTAAGGCATTTTACAAAATAGCTCTCACATTTTCACATTTTGACACTTTAGTCCCTAATTCACAAAATCACAAAATACACAAAATTTTACTACACCATGCTTAGGCCTAATTTCCTTAGTCTCATACAAGCCCATATATTTCATTTATTTCATATTTTAGTCCCTTAAAATATTATTTTCAGAATTTAATCCAAATTACTCAATTTCACCAAAAATTCAAAGACAAAACATGTTAATCTTTCACATATCTTTCATATTTCATCATCAACTATCACAAAGCTCAAACATTCATCAATGGCATATCTCAAAATCACCATCAATTTCTAAAATTAAAGCATGGGCTAACTAGAACACTAAGCAACGATCACAAAAACGTAGAAATTATAAAAAACCGAACAAATATCGTACATCAATCAAGATCTCAAGTGGGCCAGAACCTAAAGCTCTCCCTTGTCTTTATTTTCTTTTGTTATTCTGTTGAGATGAAGAGAAATTAAAGATGATAATGCTTTTGTTTTATTTATTATACATTTATGCTTGTTTTACCATTTTACCCTTGATTAAAACATTATAAATTCACCTAATATATACCCATTTATGTCCATTCAAAAAATTAGTGGTCCATTTATAACATAAGGAGCTCTCATTTAAAAAGCCATGACAATTAAGCACTTTAACAATCAGCACATAGCTTTTGCATTATATGCGATTAAGTAATTTTTCTTAATTCAGCACACAATAAATAAAATTTTCACACATGCTCAATCACATATTATGAACACCAAAAATAATATTAAAATATTTTTTTGACCTCGAATTTGTGGTCCCAAAACCACTATTCTGACTAGGGTCTAAATTGGGCTGTTACAACTCTCCCCCTTAGGGATTTTTGTCCTCGAAAATCTTACCAGTGAATAGGTTTGGATATTGCTCTCTCATAACCTCTTCGGACTCCCACGTAGCCTTTTCAACTCCGTGTTTGTGCCACAACACTTTCACTAAAGAAATCTTCTTATTTCTCAACTCTTTGATCTCACGTGCCAATATTTGAATCGGTTCTTCACTATACGACAAATCTGATTGAATCTCAACCTCAGTAGGAACAATCACATGTGATAGATTAGATCTGTATTTCGTCGAAGCATCGATACATGAAGTACATCATGAATCTTTTCTAGTTCTGGTGGCAACAACAATCTATAAGCAACCGGTCTAATTCGTTCAATAATCTCATACGGCCCGATAAACCTCGAACTCAGCTTGCCTTTTTGGCTAAATCGAAGTATTTTCTTTCACGGAGACACTTTCAAAAACACTTTGTCACCAGCCTCAAATTTGATATCTTTTCGTTTTAAGCCTGCATAGGACTTCTGACGAAATAGATCAGAATGTCGTCAATGAATACAACAACAAATCTATCTAAATACGGTCTGAATATTCGTTTCATCAAGCCTATTAAAACTGCTAGAGCATTAGTTAATCCGAAAAGCATAACAAAAAATTCATAATGTCCATACCTCGTTCTGAATGTGATTTTCGTCACATCTGACCCTTTAACTCGCAATTGATAATAACCCGATCTCAAATCAATCTTTAAAAATACTATAGCGCCTTTCAACTGATCAAATAAATCATCAATCTATAGTGGAGGGTATTTGTTCTTTATAGTCACCTTATTCAACTGTCTGTAATCGATACACATTCTCATTGTGCCATCTTTCTTTTTCACAAACAATACCGGTGCACCCCAGGGCAAATAACTCAGCAGTGCAAGACCTCTATTTGTCAATTCTTGCAATTGAGCTTTCAATTTTTTTAATTTTGTTGGAGCCATTCTATATGGAGTTATCGATATCGGTGTTGTTCCTGGTACTAATTCAATACCAAATTCAACCTCTCTGATCGGTGGCAAACCCGGTAATTCTTCTGGAAATACATCTGAAAACTCACAAATAGTAGGTACAGATTCAATCTTTGATTTAGATACCTTAGTATCTAATACATATGCAATATATGCATTACGGCCCTTTTTTATATTTTTCTGACCTAACATAGACGATATCACAGTAGGTAATTCACTCAAATCATCCAACCCAATCTAAAGAATTTCATCGTTTTGCATTTCAATTCGATAATTTTTTCGTCTACAATTCACAACTGCATCATGCGTAGTCAGCCAGTCCATACCCAAAATCACATCAAACTCATCGAATGGTAGAAGCATCAAGAAAGCTTTAAAATAGTAACCTCGAGTTATCAAAGGACAATTTTACAAATTTTATCAAGTAACACAGATTTGCCTAAGGGGTTCTATACTTAAATTACAAACTCTGTAGACTCGACAAGTAAATTCTTTTTAAATACTAAATTCATACATATATATGAATTGGTTGATCCAGGATCTATCAACGCAACTATATCAGTATCAAAAAGAGCAATATACAAGAAATAACGTCTGGCGATGATGCCTCCTCCCGTGCACGGATAGCATAAGCTCGGGCAGGTGCTCGTGCCTCAGATCTCACAGGAGCATCCTCATAGCACCTCAGTTACCACTCAAATTTCCAGTGTTTCAAGGTGGTCTCCCTCTAGTAGCCGTATTACTCACTTTCGCTTGTTGATCTCTTTCAGCTATAGACTTTTCTAGACAGTCTCGAAGATAATGATCAAGAGATCCACATCTAAAAGAAGCTCACTATTCTGCATTCACTGTAATGTCGCTTGTTGCAATGCTTACATTCAGGTACAACATTTCTAACACTACCCACATTGGCAACAGATGTCATCTGAGGTTTAGAGCTAAAATTTTTTATATCTCTATCTCTGATCGAAATCCCCGCAGAAGTAGTAGAACGAGGATGATATTCATTAAATTTATTTGATGCTGACTGATGTGATTTGCCCGTAAATCTTTTTCTAAAGTCTCTAGCCTCGTAATCGGCTTTTCTTTTCTCTTTGCTAAGCTCTTCAACTTTGCAGGCTCTATCAAATAGAACAACAAACTCTTTCAACTCAAGAACCCCACTAATAGTCTGATTTCTTCATTTAACCCATCTCCAAACCTTTTACACATTATAGCCTCGGTAGAAACATATTCACGAGCATATCTGCTGAGTCGTACAAACTCTATTTCGTATTCTATTACCGACATATGGCCCTGTTTCAATTCAAGAAATTCCTTTCTTTTCTGATCAATGAACCTTTTGCTAATGTATTTCTTTCTAGATTCAACTCGAAAGAATTCCCAAGTAACTCTTTCTCGAGGAGCTACGTATATCAAAGTATTCCATTATTGATACGCAGTATCTCTCAATAATGATACAACATATTTTAAACATTCTTCAGGTGTGCAAGATAGTTCGTCAAATACCCAAATCATGTTCTCAAGCCAAAACTCGACACTCTCAGGATTATCGCTAACAGTAGCTCTGAAGTCTTCAGCCCCGTGTTTCTATATCTTATCAATAGGTGGCATATTCAATCGTAAAGGATCCATACCTTGAAGAACTACAAGGATAGGTTGGGGAATAGGTGGGCGTGGAGGTTGTTAAGCAGCCGGGTTTGTACGAATGTGTTGTGTGAACCATTCGTTCATCATTTTGAAGAATGCTTCTTTAGCCTCTCCTCCTTGGCTACTCATGACGAGTTTAGAGTCAGATGGCACTGTCCCTTGCATGGGAGCAGGTGCGTTACTCTCAACCTCATCAACTACGGCTCGATCACGATCCATTTACCATATAAAAACAATTTAAAAACATCAGGAGTCATCACACTATCACAGTTTATATATATGGCATGTTTAGCTAGACTCAAATACGCTACGTTAGTCCTAGAATCGACTAAACCGTAGCTCTGATACCAATAAATGTAACACCCCTAACCCGTATCTGTCACCAGAGTAGGGTTACGAGTATTACCAATCAATACACATCATTTAACATACAATATTCATACATCTATGCATTCATACTCAATTACCCTTCAACACAATCATATTGTCCCTTATAAGAGGCTACGAGGCCTTAAACATGCTTTAGAAGTGGTTCGGGACTAAACAGATAACAAATAATTTTTTTGGAAAACATAGAAATATTTCACCTATACATGGGTCAGACGCCCGTGTGAATAGGTCATGTGCCTCACACGACTCTAGAAACGCTCGTGTCTTAGGCCGTGTGGAAATAGGGCATACATACTGACTTGGGTTACACGGCCGACCACACGCCCGTGTGCCCTTCAAAATGGCAACACACACCTGTGTGCCAGTCCGTGTACTAGGCCATACCAAACCTACAGGGTATATTGACTTATACAACACAGCCAAGTCACATGCCCGTGTGATAGGCCGTGTGCTATTTAGGGGGTATACTAGCTTATGCAACACGGCCAAGTCACACTCCCGTATGCTAGGCCGTGTGCCATTTAGGGGGTATATTGACTTGTGCCACACGGCCAGTCACACACCCGTGTGTGAGACTATGTGGAGCATACTGATTTTAATTTAATTCCAACACTAGGGGACACACGGCCGTGCAACATGACCGTGTGTCGCACACGACTGAGACACGCCTGTGTCTCTGTCTATGTGGACAAAAATAGGCCATTTATTTAGCCATTTTGCCACCCTATTTTACATGCATACACAAGCACAAATTGCAACATTTCACAACTCAATTGGCAGCCAATACATAACATTTCATACACATATTAATTCCATTTCAACATCGAATTCAAATGCATAATAAATCACATACATTTTCCATTCATAAGCCTATCTTATAATAAGAATCATTTGCATATTTCCGTTCCATCTACTACTTGTCAAAACGTACCAAACATAATGTCAAGTTTAGCCAAATCACATGGCTTAGACTTATAACACAAAAGGTACCAAAATCTTAATTTCAAGTAACCATAACTATCACCATTAAAACTAGCTTATACATGCCATATTTACATATATTATAACAGCCCGATTTTGGGGCTAGTCGGAACTGTAACATCCAAGATTAGGGGTTATGCGTTCGTGCGTAATTCATGAGATAGTGGGCTCAGTGGGTGTGTTGGATGTGTTCTGAGGAGTTTTAGGAACCCTAAGATGTAAGGAAATGTCTTGTCCTGGAAATGTAGGGAAATGTCCTGGAAATGTAAAGAAATGACTTAGAAATGTTAAGTTTCAAAAGAGGAAAGTGAACATTTCTGGAAATTTGGAAATGTAAGAAATGTTAAGTTCAAAAGAGGAAAGTGAACATTTCTGGAAACTTGGAAATGTAAGAAATGTTAAGTTTAAAGGAGGCAAACGAACATTTTTGGAAACTTGGAAATGTAAGGAAATGTAAGGAAATGTAAGGAAATGTAAGGAAACGTTTTAGGAAAAGTTAAGTTCTGAAGTTAAGAGAGGGAAGTAAAGCAGGGTGGCCTTAAGAAAATTTATGGGTGAAATATGACATACAATTGGGCTTGTCTAAGTGGCTTGGAGGTGCCACTTAGGGCCTCTGGAGTTGACGCCACAAGCAGGTGCAATTGGGCCTGGGTTCGAGTCACTTGGGGAGCAAATAAAAGAATTTTATTTTGGTGCCAGGAACAAGAGAAGTGGACGGCATTAAGGCTCTATAGGGAGGTGTTTTATTGTTGTTAAAATTCGGCAAATAGATGGATAAATGATGGATTTTTATTGATATTTTATTAAGAGATAAGAGATAATTATTGGATTAAGTTTTAGGTGATAATTAAAGTGATAAAGCTATCAAAATAGAAGAGTGGTGGCCAAGTAAGGGATTCTAAGCTAGTAAATTCGGTTATAAAAGGAAAAGAGAGGCCATTCAGCATTATTTTCTCTTCCTTGATAACCTCTGCTGAATTTTCTCTGCAATCCCTTTTCTTTTCTCTTCAATTCTCTTAAGCCTTGCCGAATTTCCCTTCTCCTTATTTCACCATTGCCGAATTCTCTTAAGCAACTATTCTTTTCTTCTTCATTCTTCTCCTCTCAATATTCCAAAAGCCGAAACTAGGAAATCTAACCCTATTATTGTGTTAGTCGAAACTTGGAAAGAAGGCTCTTCGGGATTTTTGCCATTGTCGACAACTTCATAAGACAAGTCAACTATTTCGGGATTTAAGAATCTAAGGTAAGTCATATTTAACATTCGGCTAAGGGTTATTTGTTATGAATAAATGTTAGAAATTGATCTAACATGAAGTTATAGGGATTTCGACAGACATCTAAGGCAAGGAATACTTTCGGGATTTACTAAGTGTCGACTACAGGGAAGGAGAAGTTCTTTTCCCGACGGTACACTATAGGTCGCGTGTTCCCTAGTTATTCGGTGAGTTTCGAGATTTAAAATCCATAAGGTAAGTGTCTATAGCATTCGGCCAAGGCTTATTTTGATATCTAGATCTATTTCATAATTGTTTAAGAAGCCGAAACTAACCTGGGATGTGATTTAATGTTTGGCTGAATACAAGAAGGAATACAACAAAGTTTTGGGACTTGATTCTTAAGTCAATCGGCAACAAGGTAAGTTTTAGTGTACTAATCCTACTACGATTTGGATTTATGGCTGAATGGCTCTTTACTAAGTATTAAATGATTGATTAAATGTAGAGATCTAAGATCTAAGGCATTAGATCAAGCTTTTCGGGATTTGGATTGGAAACCTTAAGCGAATCAGGTGTGTACCTCACACTATTTCTTGATATATTTATGGCAATATTTAATATGTATGTGACTATAAGAATGTGTAAGAATATGGCTAAGGTACCATGTAATGGTACAAAAGTACTCAGGTACGTTTTCTACTCCTACTAGGATTATGAATATATGTTATATGTAACATGTGAAAAAGTGATAAGAATGTGAATTAAGGCATGATGTGCATGATATGTGTGATATGGGGCATTCGGGTTATATGAAAGGGGAAGTGAATGTGGTGACCTAAGACCACGATATCTGAATGTGGTGACCTAAGACCACGATATCTGAATGTGGTGACCTAAGACCACGATATCTGAATGTGGTGACCTAAGACCACGATATCTGAATGTGGTGACCTAAGACCACGAATTTTATAAGGGCGATGAGCACGTCGACTGTAGCGACTGCCTTCGATGGTGTGTAGCGGATGGAGGGTTGACTTAGTAGTCCCCGTGGTGTGCAGGTTGGTACGGGTGATGTGTAGCGGATGGCATATAGGTTTGGGTTCGGGTTGCATCATTATTTTATATTTGTTATATGAATAAGTATGTGATATGATATTGTATGCCTGAATTGTTAAGTTTTAGTGTTGGTTACACATTGAGTCTGTTTGACTCACCCCTTTGGGGAATATTTTCTTCCAGGTGATGATCAGTAATGGACCGGGTCGACAGGAGCTTAAAGGTGGCCATGCACAGCAAGGAAAATTTTATTATTTGGACTTTTATTCTATTTAAGCATTTTAATTTATTTTTGGGAATTATTTGATGTAATAAGGCCATAGTTGGATTACTTTAGTTTACTCTTATTTACTATGTACGAATTTTTATCAAGCAAAGTTTTAAGTAAATTTAATTTAAAATAAACTCTTATATTTTGTCACCTGAAATAAATGGGTTTTCAATATAAAATAAACTCGTTTTCAACTCAAGCCCAACCCAAAACAATCTTTCTTTCAAAACACACAAGTTTTCCTAAGTAACAAAAGAATTTTGAACCGGTTTACTTCGAGGAACATATCAGATCCGGTCAAGGCTCGTGGGCCGGGTTTGGGGTGTTTCAGGAACAGTGGTTACGAGACCACTAAACCGAGGTCGAGGAAAATTATTTTGATGTTCTTTTATGTGTTGTAGCATAATTATATGGACGCATGAAAATTTTGATGTTCTAATTTGAAAGATAGCGTGCTTAATTGCGAAAAAGGACTAAATCGCATAAAGTGCGAAAGTTCTATTTTATAAGGTAGAGGTACCTAATAGCTGTAGAATGTAATTTGGAGGATTTTAAAGTGCAAATAGGCCATTTATCTAGTGATGGCCGGCCATATAGGAGCTAGGGAGACAAAATTTTAATGTTGGTCAAATTTGGTGGGAATTAGGTGATAGAAATGAATAAAATAAGATGACTAAAGGAAGCTATTATCTTTCACTATTCATCTCCCCCCTACCACCGAAAATTTCAGCAAGTTTAAGGATTTGAATGTAACACCCCAAACCCGGCCTATACGTCACGACCGGATCTGGTATGTCACAGGGAAAGGTTGTTTAAAAGAACTTTTGGATTTTAAAGAGATATCACAGTTTTGAAAACTTTTTGTTTAGTTAAAAATATTGTTTGAGAATATCTTACCACTTCTTATTAAAACAACTAGGAGTTGAAAACAGGCTTATTTTGTAAAACCGAACCTAGAAAATTTCTATAAGGTGACAATTGAAACCAATGTTGAGGACGTGACCTTTGAAAATAATATTTGTAGTACTAAGAAAATCCCAAGTTTTAATTATTTACGGCTTATCATCCGTTTGTTGTAAATTTGAAAACTTCTTTTTATGCTTTTAAGAAAACCCCGTTTCCTTCAATAATTCATAGCATGTATAAACCAGCTTATAAACAAAACCCAAGATATAGTTAAAGCGGCTTTATTACAAATTAAAATCCCGAATTTAAATAAGTTCAAAAAAAAGTACGAAGTTTACGAAAGAAACAGTAATGCATGGCCACCTCGAGTCTGCCCCGGCTCCAACCCACGATCTAGTGATTACCTGCAAAATTTAGCAGAGGGGTGAGTCACCAAGACTCAGTGTGTAAATCCTCGAGAAACACAAACTGGGCTTTAGCCCATTTAGTACAACATATGTCATTTGTATGCAATGCAACCCATCCCGGTTTAGCTCTCCATCCAAAACACCTGTGGCATTATGCCACTGTGGTTCATGACCACCGTGGTCCTAGACCACTCGTGACCGTAGTCACTCGTGACAAAGTCACTATAATGTACTCGTGGGGCCAACCCACTGTGGTCTTAGACCACCATGACGATCTCTAATAAATAGCGTATACGTAGGGCCAACCCACTGTGGTACCTGACCACCGAGATAAGTCACTGATTAGAATATTCGTGGTTTCAACCACCGTGGTACTTAGACCACTCATGACCGTAGTCACTCGTGACAATAGTCACTGATTCTCCCTCCTCCTTTCATTTAATCCTGAGCCCATGCTCTTTACATCGTGCACCATGTGTATGCAACCAATATTACAGTGTATAACAGATCATGTCTCGAACATGCATAACATCAGAATATACATACATGCATATTATCAATAATATCAATATCAAAAAACTTACCTGGCGTCTCCAACCTTACCCATAAGGGTATTTTACTTATCACATTAGCCATTGCAGCATTCAGCCATTACAATTAATAACACAACATTGAAGAAGGCATGTGAGTAATACACACAATCATGCTAATCAACTCCTAAGGGCATAACAGTAATTTTACCCACCTTCGATAATTTACCCTTCCAAGGGTATTTTTCGTAATTTTGCATCTAATGACCTTTCAGAAGGTCTAATGTCACCCCGAGCGACTCGGCTACCATTTCTAGTCGTTACCAAACTATTGGGCCTAAAACCCGATTTCGGCCCATTCGGGCCCACACACTCGTGTGGCCCACCTAACACAAATCTGGCCACGTATATGAGATTCACCTAGTCTAATCCAATATATACTACACAATCACACAATTTACTCATATGGGACCATAGGCCCATTGGGCCCACTTCGGCCCATCGTGGCCCAAGCAGGCACAACCCTCAAGAATACTACTGATGGCCTCAACTATCGCGTCGAAGGCCCCACACGTGTGCTCGCATGCTCGTGTGGCTACCATTGTCGTGTGACCGGTATTTCGGCATTTGCCGCTCTACAGCTAGAGTAGAGAAAATATACAGCTGATAAGAATCTGGTGCTAACCCGCGCTCCGACCACTCCTGTGCCCAAACGCCCTCCAAGGTACCTTTCCTCCTATCATAGAATGCTCTATATATAGCTAGCTTCTCACCTTCCTTCTTTGTATCTTTCCGATGTGGGACCCCTCCGTCAGTAGAGTTTAAATCCAACCCAAACTCTTGCCATCCATTTTGCAAAATAAATACTCCCTTGCTTTTCATGAGATTCGAACCCAGGCTTCCCTGTAGCATAATCCACGCCGCTAACCACTTGGCCATAAGCTCCTCTTGTGTCTAAAACTATACACAACTAAATATAAATCTATAGCCAAATTATAAGGTCCATATAAAAAGAAAACCAAAATGCAAGAGCCAAGACTTGAACCTTGGACCTCCTTCCTTCCTTGTGGCGTCACCCCTTTGCTCCCTAAGTGGCGTCACTTTGCCACTACACCACACACTCCACTTGTGTCATTTTTCTCCACATTTTATTCTTAAAGCCTACCTACCAACTTCAAGAGTTTTTTTCACCTAAAACCAAAATTTCCCTAAAGCCAAAGTTTAATCCCGGGACTTCATAGAAGCCCTCTAACCTTCCAAAATCACTCACCTAATAAGTCCAACTTGCACTAAAGCCATTCTCTTGTTCTCCAAAAATTTTAAACGCTACTACTCCCAAGGCTAATTGGGCCCAATCCTACTAGGCCCATTTCGGGATGTTACATTGAAAGCTTAAAAATTTCAGCTACATCTTATCCTCTCAAGCAAGTACTTTTTGAGGCTTTTCTTGATGATTTTTGTACTTTTGGAGTCCCCAAAGCTTAAGCTAGCTAATGAGGGGACTATTTTGTGATATGGTTGAAAGTCTAGGGACTTACCATGAGAGAAATTATGTTATTACCTGAGTTTTTATGGAAGAAAATGAATGTTGGGAAGATGAGAAACAACTTTTGTGAAAGGTGTTAACATGAAAACACCTAAATAGGACCTAAATACAAAGAATGAATTTGTGTCATAAATGCATAAAATGGTGGGAATTGTGAGTAGTTGTAAGAGAAATAAATGTTTAGCTAGGCTTGTTTGTTAAGAAAATGTGATGGAAAATGAATTACGAGTCTAGGGGCAAAATCGTAATTTTGCCAAAATACAAGGGCAAAATGGTCAGTTTTGCCCAAGTGTAGATTTTAAAGCATTATAATCATAGAATGATCTAAACAAATTGAATTTCCTTGTTATAGACCAAGAAGAGCGTGGAATCAACCTTGACCGTGGAAAAGGCAAGGTGATAGATTAAGTCGTTGGTTAACACTTTTTGCACCGAGGTAAGTTTATGTGTGAGCAATGTATATTGTTGTAAACATTATGTTGCTAATTAGAGTATGGTATGATTGAGAACATATGTGGTACTAGGAGATTGAATGTGGTAGTCATTGAATAATTATCGTATGAATGGTGAAATAATCATGTAAATGTGTAATGACGACACTTAATGGAGGGTTGTGTGTGATACCACCGTAACTAATCTTTTAGTGGGCTGTGTGCGATACCACCGTAACTAATCTTTTGGTGGGTTGTGTGTGATACCACCGTAACTAATCTTTTGGTGGGCTGTTTGCGATACCACCGTAACTAATCTTTTGGTGGGCTATGTGCGATACCACCCTAATAAAGACTGATGGTGGGCTAAGTGCGAAACCACCGAGTAATTTGACTATGAGTATTGGATTTAAATATAGTGATGTGTTGTATTATGTGACCTTGTGATGCTAAGTGCAGGGGAACCATCAATGAATGTATGCATTATGCTTATGATGTGGTTGGAATGTGTGAATAGAGAAAATGAGTAAGCATGTTCATGAATGTAGATTGTTTCTTGCTTAGTATATAATGTTATGAAATTGTTTAATACATGTTAAAATGTTTATATTGTTTACATGTAAACTTACTAAGCTTAAAGCTTACTCCCCTTTCTTTCCCTTGTTTTATAGAGCTTAAGAGCCGAGTAGAAATATGCCGATAACCAGGAGACCACCCACACTATCAGTTCATCTCTGTATACCTAGACTTAATGATTTTGTAAATGGCATGTATAGGGGCTAGACTAGTTAGATTATTTTGTTATTTTGACCAAAGGTGTATTGGCTCTTGTTAAGACATTTATTTTGTAAATTGCCATGAATGATGGCTCACCTTACCATTTATGAAATTACAAAGGTATCTATGGGAGTTCATGTTGAAGTTAGGAGATGTTTATTAGTATGTTGAAGGGGTTCATGTAGTGTAAGCTATAGGGGTGCAAAGAGCTTGGCAAACAGCCTCGTTCATGTCCACATGGGTAGGCACACGGGCGTGTGTCTAGGCCGTGTGTGACATACGATCGAGCCATGGGCGTGTGTCCAGACCGTATGAAGTCTGCATCTTGAAATTGAAATTTGAACCATCACATGGTTGAAGCACACGGGCGTGTCCAGGCCGTGGGGAAATAGTCAGAGGCGACCACAGACCAGCCATATGTGCGTGTGTTTAGGTCGAGTGACCCAAGTCAATGTCGCCCACGGGGTTCGAACACGGGCGTGTGACTAGGCTTTGAGACCGTGTGTGTGAAGTCAGTATTCACCACGTTTGTGGAGCATGGGCGTGTGTGTCTACACACGAGCGTGTCTCCTTTACACGAGCGTGTGATCCCTATATAAAAGAGAAAATTTGTAAAGGTTGAAAAAGTTCCAGTATAGTCTCGAGAGTCTTCGTGTGTATGAGTGAGGTCTCGTAAGTCGAGAATGAGGTTGTTAAGGCGACTAGAGAGAGTAGTCATGATGGGTCTCAGTGGCAATTATAAGGACTTTATTAAGGTAAAGCCTTGAGCCTGGTTCTGATGTTGAACACGGGTAAGAGGTGTTACATTTAGTGGTATCAAAGCTATAGTTTAGTCAGTTCTAGGACTACCATAGCATGTGTAGGAGTCTAGCTATACATGCCATAAGCGTATAATGATAGTGTGGTGGCTTTTGATGATTTTAAAGTTGTTCTATATAGTATATGGATCCCGATCAATCGGCTACTGATGAAGTAGCTAGTAATGTGTCGGCTCCTGCTCAAAGGACCGCGCTTGTGCTGAGTGAACCCGAGACTAGGGGTCAAGGAGAAGAGGCTCGGAAGCCTTTCTCCAAATGATGAGTAACTGGTACACTGAGTATGTATGAGCAAACCCCAATGCTCAACCTCTTCCACCTCCTCCTATACTCAGCCAGTTCTTGTGGCTCCCCAAGGTATAGAAATGGTGAGGACAACTAAGCCCCCGATAGACAAAATTCGGAAGCAAGGGGCTGAGGATTTTTGAGCTAATATAGATGATGACCCTTAGCGAGCGGAGTTCTGGCTGGAGAACTCAATGAGGGTTTTTGATGAACTCTTCTGTACACCCGAGGAGAGCTTGAAATGCGCTGTATCTTTGCTGAGGGACTCGGCATACCATTGGTGGAAAATGTTGACATCAGTGGTTCCTAAAGAGAGGGTAACGTGGGACTTCTTCTTGGAAGAGTTCCAAAAAGAAGTATATAAGTCAACGGTTTGTAGACCAGAAACGAAAAGAATTCCTTGAGTTAAAGCAAGGAAAAATGACTGTGGCGGAATATGAATGCGAATTTGTTAGGCTCAACAAGTATGCGCAAGAATGTGTATCCACGGAAGCTATCTTATGCAAGAGATTTAAAGCTGGGTTGAATGAAGATGTCAGACTCTTAGTCGGGATTTTAGAGCTAAAAGAATTTGTGGTATTGGTGGATAGGGCTAGTAAGGCCGAATAATTGAATAAGGAAAAGAGGAAACCCTGAGTGAGGCTCGGGATGCAAGGAAGAGGCCGATGAGAAAATCATACCAATCCCAATCGAAGAGGTCCAGGGAAGTGAAACCTCGGATGACTACATCAGTCGGGTATTCGCAAAGAGAGCGAGGCAACACATATTCGGGTTCAAAAGTTCAGGCCACCTCAATGGCAAGTGTGGGCAACCCAAAGTCCAAACCAGAGTGCCCAAGTTGTGGCAGACATCACAGTGGGGAGTGTTGGGGAAGCACTCGAAATTGCTATAAGTGTGGATCCCCCGACCATCTCATCCGAAACTGTCCTGAGAGGGATGACAAGGAGAGGAAGCAAGAGATAAGACCAAGCAGTGCATCCTTTAGAGGTAGGCCATAAAAGAACCCGGGAGGTGGGACTAGTGGTAGAGGTGTTACATATATCCACAAGTTCAAAAGTACCAATGGGCAACTAGATAGTGTGATGCGTTACCCCGAATTTATCTTAATCGAGCGAGCTATCAAACCTCTCGTATCGCTTAATTAGCAATTATTGGCTATTCCTCCAATTTTCTTTTTCCTCGATCTAATTCTGATCTCAGCTTATCTTGATTTAATTTAAGAATTTATCATTGTCGAATGAAAAACCCTATTTTAGCTTTTTCTTCCTCTAGTTTTCAATTATAAGATGATAATGGGAAGCTTTAATTACCTTTGTTTTATTTATTTTATGATAAATTACTAAATTACAAGTATAACCTTAACATACAACCATTAAAAACACACAAAATGTGTCCATAAAAGTCCACTCATAAATCAAATGGTTTAATTACCATTTAAGGCCATCATATTTAAAAGCCAAAAGTAATTGACACCTTTAACTAATAGAACATGCATTTTACATTTTACCTGATTTAGTCCTTTTTACCGAATTAAGCATTCAAATAGTAAATTTTCTTTACGAAACTTTCACACAATAATTCTATCATGTTGTAAACTTTAATAAAATAATAAAATAAATATTTTGGCCTCGTATTTGTAGTTCCAAAACCACTATTTTGTTTTGACCAAAAAATGGGATGTTACACTCCTTGTGCTCTCGAACAACTTAACTTGGATCTTTTGTAACACCCTAAACCTGGCCTAGACGTTATGGCCGAATATGATGTGTCACATTGAAGTGTTTTTCAAAAACCATGTTTTCATTGAAAACCCTTCTTGAAAATTAAAAACTTCTTGCCATTTATAACTTGTACAAAACCTCAGTTTGCGTTTGTTTATTTTCAACTGTGGTTTATTAAAAAGTTATTCCCTTTTTAAAACGTTATTACCTTTAAAACCTTATTTGTTGTGAAAGCTTAATTTAAAACAAATGATTTACAGAAACGTGATATTTAAAATTGAGTTGCGAAAACGTAGAGTTTGAAAAATAGTTACTGTTTTGGAAAACCGCGATCTACTTTTAACATATAAAAACGTAATAAACTGAAAATCCCAAATTAAAACTAGAAATTAAAAGAGGCTTGATTACAACGCAATAAGAAAATGATTTAAGTAAGGTAAAATAGACTACTAAATTTGAAGTTGTTCATAGTGTGGCCACCTCCGAGTCCTCCAGTACGTCGAACTGTCTACTGAGGATTACCTGAAAAATTAAAAAGAGGGGGTGAGTTTATGAAAACTCAGTGTGTACAACCCTCATCAATCGTAAAACATGCATCACAGTAATCCGGACCTAAGCTCATTAAGTAACGATGGCATTTGGGCCTTAGCTCCCATCAGCCTCAGTTGGGCCTTAGCCCATATCAAATGTCACATATCACATCTATCTAGGCCTAAGCCAATCTCAATATCAGAATCAGTATATGCAATGCATTAATGCCCATACCAACCCTGCACTCTGTCTCCTGTCCAACCCTGCACTCCTGTGGGGATTTAATCGACCCACCCATCCCTACACTCCTTATGTAGCACCGGTCGCGGCACTAACCAATATTGCAGCAGATGTAACACCCTCAAACCCAGCCTAGAAGTTAGGCCTGAATCCGGGAATGTCACATCAAAGGTACACTTCAAAACGATTTTACAATTTAACAATTTAGGGCCCAAAAGCCCAAAACCCTTTTATCCTGTTAAGTTAAGAGGAAAAAAACCCACATTTCAGGAAAACTTTCAGATATTAAGTTATTTCGAAAACCATGTCATCTTTAGAAATTTTATGAAATTTATTAAGCAGATAGTTGGAACAATACTAATAAACCCAAAGTCTAAAGTCATTTAGGAGTTACATGGCCTTATTACAATCCAATGAAAAATAAATAAAGTATTTAAAACAATTTCATTTGAACAAATTAAAACATTTGAACAGCTTGTAATGTGGCCATCTCCAAGTCCTCTCCCACGTCGAGCCGTCTATTTAGGATTACTAAATATAACACCCCATACACGAGTCTGAGGCTAAGACTACATACGAGACATTACCATGCTTGAACTCACTTAAACATGTACTTACGGGCTGTGAAATTTTGTTCTGAAATAGAAACTCTTCTTTCTTAGTCAAAACGTACATATCATGGGCCTATGAGGCCTTAAACACATAGCTGGGAACTTTCAGAATTCAATTGGGAACTTTTCCTTGAAACAGGGGTCACACGCCCATGTGGCTTGGGGCACGCCCGTGTACCCCTAAGGCACGCCCATGTCTCCCAACCGTGGTCGACATTGACTAGTTTCACACAGTCTTGACACGCTCGTGGACTTAAATCGTGTGCTATACCTTGATATACTGACTTATTCACACGACCTGGGCACAGGCCCATGTTCTAACCGTGTATCACACACGACCTAAACAAACGGCCGTGGGATTAGCCCGTGGTCTATCCTGACTTAAGGTACCAAGGTGCAGGGTGCACACGACCTAGACACACGCCCGTGTGTCCATCTGTGTGTGCACTTAGAGGCTATTTACCAAGCCAATTGCCACCCTGAAATCAAGACCAAACTTATGCTCAATTCAACAACTCAATTTAATAAATCTAACATGAACAAGGATGTTAATAATTCATGACCAATCTCTTTGGCCATATACAAAAAGAATACTAAGCTTGATAGCCAACACTTTGGCTAATTTTAAAACATAGCTCAAAATGAAATCTTTCCAATACATGCCATACTTAATATAAACACTTGGCTATACCCAAATATCAATTGATAGTGTGCTCCGAGCTCCGGTGACGATGATCCATGAGATTAGCTTGGTGGGACTACATGAAAAGAAAGAATTAAAGACGTAAGCATTTAGCTTAGTAAGTTTGCATGTAATACTAATAGCAATATATTTGCTTAACATTAACCATTCATCATAAACAATAGCATTATAAATCTCAAGTATATAAACTTTCTTACTAATACTTACATATCTCATGGTACTTACTATTCTCATGCTTGTACGATAAACAAGGTACCTGTATCACTTGTTAACGTAGATAAGCATACTTTGCTATGATAAGCATAATCTCAACTTCATCATTCATAACAAGAATAACACTCTTAGTTAACTTTAACTAACATAACTTGATAATAGCTTTACTTACTAAACTTTCTAACCTTCTCATTTAATCTTTACTCTTTTGACCGATGAATTACTGTGAATAACAGAGGATACTAAATCTTATCTAACATAACTCAATGCCAAGGCCATATCCTAGATACGGTCTTACATGGAATTTCTCATCTTGGTTCCGAGGCCATGTCTTGACATGGACTTATACGAAGTCTTTCTCAAGAGTTCCCTTGAGAACTTACCATTGCCATGTCTTGACATGGTCTTACTTGGTATCTTTACTCATGAACTGGTCAATGCCAAGCCTTGGCTTGGACTTACATGAAATCCTCCTTGTTACTTACCAATGCCATGCCTTGGCTTGGACTTACATGGGATCTCTATCAATTGATAGCTTTTCAATGCCAAGACTTGTTTTGGACTTACATGACATCTTTGCTTGGAGACTCACCAGTGCCATAGCTTAGTTTGGGATTATATGGGTCTTCATCTCATAATAACTCTTCAATGCCAAGACTTGACTTGGTCTTACATGATAACTTTGCCTGATTACCGATGCCATACCTCGGCTTGGTCTTATACGGACTTTATCATTTCATGTGATAGATCGAGTATCCTAGGTAATTCAACTTCAATCGGGACTTTCTCATGCTTAATCTCATTAATTTCTTTGTTTAACATAACATTAAACATTTTCATGATAATATTGTACATTGTGCTAAGCAATTCAATGATAAAAATCATAAAACTTAGAAATCATACAAACTTACCTCAATATACAAAATGTATGTAGATATGCAATTTAGTCCTCGACTTTGTTCTTGCCTCGATTTCGATCCGGGCTTCGTTTTCTTGATCTATAATAATAATTAGTCATTTAATACTCACATTGACTGAATTGACTCTTAACTCATACTTTGGAAAAATTACTATTGTGCCCCTAAACTTTCTAATATTTGCACTTTTTCCCCTAGGCTTGTAAAATTATTCTCATTCAACTTTCTTAAACATCATGCTTAGCTGATTCATTTTCTCTACTATAATAATCATCAATTCTCACTATTTCTATATGTTTGACCAATTTCATAATCATTGCAAATTAGTCCATACTATCATTTTTCATGAAATTCACCAAGGAAAAGATGATTATCTAACATCAAACTCTCATAATCTTCCATGAAATATCATTTTACAAGCATGTCATTCATGGGTAGATTTTTGAACATGCATCATAGCTCATTTTATAGCTAAAAATATCTAATTCATAATACGAGAACTTAAAAAATACGAAGAATATTAAAAACGGGGCTAAGATGAACTTACTAGCAAGCTTGAAAGATGAACAAACCCTAGCTATGGGGTTCTTCAAATTTTCGGCACCAAGGAAGAAGATCAATGAGATTTTTATCATATTTTTCCTATTTTAATCATTTAATTCGTAAATGACCAAAATGCCCTTCTCTCAAAATTTTTACAAATTACTAACTCATGTCCAATTTTGTCCAAGAATTATAATTTGGGCAAATTGCTATTTAAGGACTTCTAATTACTATTCTAAGGCTATTTCATACAAAAAGCTTCTAGAAACTCATATTTTGTAACTTTTGCAATTTAGTCCTAATGGACCCTTTAATGGAAATTTTCATAAAATTTCAACATGAAACTTTCATACTATCATGCAAACATTTCAATTATCATAAAGATTTGTGGTCTCGCACCACTGTTCTGACTAGGCCCTAAATCAGGCTTTTACAATTCTCCCCCTTAGGGATTTTCGTCCTCGGAAATCTTACCAGCAAAAAGGTTTGGATACTGGTCTCTTATACTCTCTTCTGGTTCCCATGTAGCTTCTTTTATCCCATGTCTTTGCCACAATACTTTTACTAAGGCAATACTTTTATTTCTTTGCTATTTGACTTCCCGAGCTAAAATCTTAACTGGTTCTTCACCGTAAGTCATGTCGGGATGAATCTCTATCTTTGACGGGGTAATTACATGTGAAGGATCTGATCGGTAGCATCTCAACATTGACACGTGAAACACATCATGTATCTTTTCTAACTTCGATGGCAAAGCCAATTTGTAAGCTACCGGCCCAACTTTCTCGGTAATCTCATACAATCCAATAAAACGTGGACTCAACTTGCCTTTCTAGCCAAATCTGAGAACTTTTCTCCATGGTGACACTTTCAAGAAAACTTTATCTCCGACTTGATACTCTATCTCTTTTCTCTTTAAGTCCGAATAGGACTTCTATCTGTCTGATGCAGCTTTTAAACATTCTCATATCACTTTCACTTTCTCTTTAGCTTCTCTAACCAAATCAACCACGTGAATTCAATTTTCTTTGAGTTCAGTCCAACATAAAGGCGTTCTACACTTATGCCCATATAGAGCCTCATAAGGCACCACCTTTAAACTTGACTGAAAGCTATTATTATAGGCAAATTATACCAATGGGAGAAACTTTTCCCAACTGCCTCAGAATTCTAGAACACAACATCTGAGCGTATCTTCGAGTACTTGAATTAATCTCTCTGATTGACCATCGGTTTGAGGATGAAAAGTTGTACTAAAGCTCAACTTCGTACCTAGGGCCTCTTGTAACTTCTTCCAAAATCTGGATGTGAATCTCGGGTCTCTATCCGATATGATTAACAAAGGAACTCCATGAAGCCTTACTATTTCAGAAACATATAAACTTGCCAACTTGTCGAGTGAGTAATCCACATGTACAGGTAAGATGAGCTGACTTTGTGAGTCTATCAACTACAACCCATATAGCATCTTTCTTGCTCGGTGATAATGGTAATCCCGTTACAAAATCCATAGTGATACGGTCCCATTTCCACTTGGGTACCATAATTGGTTGAAGTAAACCCGAAGGTACTTGGTGTTCAGCCTTTACTTGCTGACAAATCATGCATTTGGAAACAAACTCTGAAATATCTTTCTTTATTTTTAGCCACCAATACTGTTGCTTCAAGTCATTATCATAAAAACTCATTTTACTAAATCGAATTTGTGGTCTCGCACCACTGTTCTGACTAGGCCCTAAATCGGGCTGTTACAACCTGAAACATTAAAATTAAGGGTGTAAGTTTCGAAGCTCAGTGTGTACAACCCTTGGCAATCAAATCACATACAAATATTCACATTGGGCCTAAGCCCTATCAATATCGGTGGTCTTGGGCCTTAGCCACCATGACCTCATATCATATCATATCGCATCATATACAAATAAGATAACGGAAAACCCACCCCAAAAATCCATCCGCTACACACACCATTTCCCTTCCAACCTTATGACTCATGTGGGGAATTCTAGCTCGACTCACCCGTCCGCTACACACCAAGGGTAGCCCATTTGCGGTACTACGGAACGTTGCAGCAAAGCTGCTAATCATATATTGGGCTTAGAGCCTCCGGTGGATCCATACCATACGGCCATGCGATCCTCAAATCTTCCTCCGTACCAAAATTCCCACCCATATGTATCCTAAGCAGAATATCATATGAATGCATCAAACACACAAGTAACATCCATAAACTCATATTCTTCACATAGGGGTATTTTTGTCATTTCACTACCCAGGGGTATTTTCGTAATCCTACCCTACAGGGGTATTTTGGTAACTTGGCAAAACAGGGGTATCTTGGTAATTTTTCAAAATAGGGGTATTTTGGTACTTTTACAAAATAGGGGTACTTTGGTAATTTACAATTCAGGGGTATTTTTATAATCTTACAAATATAAGGGTATTTTAGTAACTTTACAAATATAAGGGTATTTTAGTAATTTTACAAATATAAGGGTATTTGGTCCCTCTCGGATTTTTGTTATGACTTTGGCCCATCAACAAGTCCTCGCGGCTAAAGTAAACAGACACTACGCACCAGGTACGATTCCAGAGAAGAGGAGGTGGGCCGCTAGGGCCGCTTAAGTACCAAGCTCTCCCTGGATCCAATCTTAGACATGCGTATGTCTGTTGCCACATTCTAACCCAACGACTTGTTCACGGACATGTTTAATTAGATTAAGTCTTATGAAATTGAAGAGTTGTTCAAACTAGGCCCAAGTCCATAAACCCTAGCATATTTGTCTACGTCCATATAAAGCCCATCAAACCCAATTACAACCTTACGTCCCATTACGCCCAAATCATATCATATGGCTGACTAGGCCCAAAACAAATCCAAATCGTGTATCATACGTGACTAACTCAATACGTTTAACAAACCAAACCATTTTATCAAACTTAGCCTCAGGGGCCATCGGGCCCATTTAGCCACTTTTGGCTTTTCGGTATTGCCGATATCGTGTGTGTAGTGTTTGTACACACCTGGTATCCACGTGCGCTGCAAGCCCCTTAGTCATGAACCTACAATCGACATTACTAATGATTAAACAAGGCTTTAACATATACTTATCAAAAACTGAAACCTCACCGTACCCTTAACGTGTGCCTCACGTTCTAGTAGCCCTTTCTTTGCTACTATTCGTGATTATCCTCTAGATCTGCACCGAAACACCTATATCATCAAAACCAAGTGATCCATATTGATCATAAATCATCCCTACGAGCCACAATAAAACCGACAATTTACTGAACCATGACTGAGTCGAGAACACTTACCACGTTGTTAGCAACCCTTACCTACCATGCTTGCGGTTGTCGAGCCTTACCCTTGTTATTACAAGTTAACGACAAGGATTGGGTTAGATAGCCCTTGCGACTTTTAACAAAGCACACTAAAAAGTTTAACTAAGCACTTACCGAAATTCTCCTTTGATCCTGCGGCTTAGATATCTACTTGAACAAGATTCGGCTTCCAAATGTGACTAAGAGTAGATAATAATCGATTGAGGTGGAGGAACAAACAACAAAGAATCGGCATAACAAGGGGTTTCAGACAACAGGGATTTCGGTAAACAGGGGTGGTGGTATTCGGGAATGGAATAAAATAAGGATGATGGGAAAAAAAAAGAAAGAAAGATGGAAACTCCATGTACCCCTTCTAAGGATTTCGGCACCCCCTTTTATAGCCAAAGCTGAAATTCCTTCCCCCCCACAGTCCTATTCGGCCCCAACACTTCACCCTCCTTATCTCCTATCTTTTCTCTCTGATAATACCTTAATCTTATCCGAAATCTCCTCCACATCCATCAGTCCTGCTTCCTACAAACTCTCCACGGCAAGAGTACAAAACCAACACAACTCTTGTCGTCCACCTATGTAAAATAAAACACTCCAAAATACACTCCTCCTGCTCGAACCTTGGACCTCTTCAGCTTTCACACACGCCACCTCATAGCTCCCAAGTGACGCCACTTTCCACTGGACCACAAGCCCATTTGTGTCCTATTTTCACATAATCTACTTAAGAGGCCTACTGACTGAAGTCACAGTTCCCTTGGGGCTAAAACCAAAATTTTTCCTGTACCCTTACTTGATCCCAGGACTTCTTCAACACCCCTAGACACTCCGTCAAAGCCCACATACCAATTTTCATTTTCTCGCTCACTAAAAAAAAAAAAATTGAGATCCAAAGCCCAAAGCCCAATTCTTCTAGGCCCAAATTCAGGGTGTTACAATTCTTCCCTCTTAAAGAAATTTCGTCCTAAAAATTTCCAACTAACAGTGTGGTCGTGTATCAACTACCCCACCACGCTACCGCTGCGCACTCTAATCCTAATAATTTTAATATATACCCAAAACATCCACCTATCGCAACCATTCTCAAACATACGCAGAATAAGTACCAAATTCTGATTCAATTGTTTACAAAGCCCTAACACTTCCACGGCCTCTTCCTCCTCTTCTAGCACTCTTCGTTGGTTCTCGTATTATCCGAATTAGGAATTTTATGAAGTTAGTACATAGTTCCACTTGTTTAGGGCACATGTCTTATGTGAGTAACAATTTAAAAGTTACTACGCGATCGAGAATCCACTACAGGCTTAAGTTTCCTACGGGCTTTTAGTCTCTAAAAGCCTATTTTTAAGTAGCCCATTATCTATACCGTTCAATAATTTCAACAAATGTAGTACAGAGAACTTCCTTGGCTCGACGTCGAGGGCTCGGTGAACCACACTTCAAGAATCCTGCCAAAAAATTTTTAAAACCAAAATCTAAGGCTCATTTCACAGCCCGAGCTTTGCAACCGGGCTCTGATACAACTAAATGTAACACCCCAAACCCAGCCTAGAAGTTAGGCCCGAATCTGGGAATGTCACATCAAAGGCACACTTCAAAATGATTTTACAATTTAACAATTTAGGGCCCAAAACCCTTTTATCTTGTTAAGTTAAGAGGAAAAAAAACCCACATTTTAGAAAAACATTCATATATTAAGTTATTTAGAAAACCATGTCATCTTTAGAAATTTTATGAAATTTATTAAGCAGATAGTTGGAACAATAATAATAAACCCAAAGTCTAAAGTCATTTAGGAGTTACATGGCCTTGTTATAATCCAATGAAAAATAAACAAAGTATTTAAAACAATTTCATTTGAACAAATTAAAACATTTGATCAGCTTGTAGTGTGGCCATCTCCGAGTCCTCTCCCACGTTGAGCCGTCTATTCAGGATTACCTGAAACATTAAAATTAAGGGTGTGAGTTTCGAAACTCAGTGTGTACAACCCTTGGCAATCAAATCACATACAAATATTGACATTGGGCCTAAGCCCTATCAATATCGGTGGTCTTGGGCCTTAGCCCACCATGACCTCATATCATATCATATCGCATCATATACAAATAAGATAATGCAAAACCCACCCCAAAAATCCACCCGCTACACACACCATTTCCCTTCCAACCTTATGACTCCTGTGGGGAATTCTAGCTTGACCCACCCCTCCGCTACACACCAAGGGTAGCCCGTTTGCGGTACTACGGAACGTTGCAGCAAAGCTGTTAATCATATATTGGGCTTAGAGCCTCCGGTGGATCCATACCATACGGCCATGCGATCCTCAAATCTTCCTCCGTACCATAATTCCCACCCATATGCATCCTAAGCAGAATATCATATGAATGCATCAAACACACAAGTAACATCCATAAACTCATATTCTTCACATAAGGGTATTTCTGTCATTTCACTACCCAGGGGTATTTTCGTAATCCTACCCTGCAGCGTTATTTTGGTAACTTGGAAAAACAGGGGTATCTTGGTAATTTTTCAAAATAGGGGTATTTTGGTACTTTTGCAAAACAGGGGTACTTTGGTAATTTACAAATCAGGGGTATTTTATAATTTTACAAATATAAGGGTATTTTAGTAACTTTACAAATATAAGGGTATTTTAGTAATTTTACAAATATAAGGGTATTTGGTCCCTCTCGGATTTTAGTTATGAACTTTGGCCCATCAACAAGTCCTCGCGGCTAAAGTAAACAGACATTACGCACTAGGTAGGATTCCAGAGAAGAGGAGGTGGGCCGCTAGGGCCGCTTAAGTACCAAGCTGTCCCTGGATCCAATCTTAGACATACGTATGTCCGTTGCCACATTCTAACCCAGCGACTTGTTCACGGACATGTTTAATTAGATTAAGTCTTATGAAATTGAAGAGTTGTTAAAACTAGGCCCAAGTCCATAAACCCTAGCATATTTGTCTACGTCCCTATAAAGCTCATCAAACACAAATTACAACCTTACATCCCATTAGGCCCAAATCATATCATATGGCCGACTAGGCCCAAAACAAATCCAAATCGTGTATCATGCGTGACTAACTCAATACATTTAACAAACCAAACCATTTCATCAAACTTAGCCTCAGGGGCCATCGGGCCCATTTAGCCACTTTCGGATTTTCGGCATTGCCGATATCGTGTGTGCAATGTTTGTACACACCTGGTATTCACGTGCGCTGCAAGGCCCTTAGTCATGAACCTACAATCGACATTACTAATGATTAACCAAGGCTTTAACATATACTTATCAAAAACCGAAACCTCACCGTACCCTTACCGTGTGCCTCACGTTCTAGTAGCCCTTTCTTTGCTACTATTCACGATTATCCTCTAGATCTGCACCCAATCACCTATATCGTCAAAACCAAGTGATCCATATTGATCATAAATCATCCCTACGAGCCACAATAGAACCGGCCATTTACTGAACCATGATTGAGTCGAGAACACTTACCACGTTGTTAGCAACCCTTACCTACCATGCTTGCGGTTGTCGAGCCTTACCCTTGTTATATAGGTTAACGACAAGGATTGGGTTAGATAGCCCTTTGGCTTTTAACAAAACACTCTAAAAAGTTTAACTAAGCACTTACCAAAATTCTCCTTTGATCCTACGGCTTAGATATCTACTTGAACAAGATTCGGCTTCCAAACGTAACTAAGAGTAGATAATAATCGATTGAGGTAGAGGAACAAACGACAAAGAATTGACATAACTAGGGGTTTCGGACAACAGGGATTTCGGTAAACAGGGGTGATGGTATTCGGCAATGGAAGAAAATAAGGATGATGGGAAAAAAAGAAAGAAAGATGGAAACTCCAAGAACCCCTTCTAAAGATTTCGGCATCCCCCTTTTATAGCCAAAGCCGAAACCTTCCCCCCACAGTCCTATTCGGCCCGAACACTTCACCCTCTTCATCTCCTATCTTTTCTCTCTAATAATACCTTAATCTTATTCGAAATCTCCTCCACATCCATTAGTCTTGCTTCCTACAAACTCTCCATGGCAAGAGTACAAAACCAACACAACTCTTGCCATCCACCTATGCAAAATAAAACACTCCAAAATACACTCCTCCTGCTCCAACCTTGGACCTCTTCAGCTTTCACACACGCCACCTCATAGCTCCCAAGTGACGCCACTTTCCACTAGACCACAAGTCTATTTGTGTCCTATTTTCTCTTAATCTACTTATAAGGCCTACTTACTGAAGTCACAGTTCCCTTGGGGCTAAAACCAAAATTTTTCCTGTACCCTTACTTGATCCCAGGACTTCTCCAACACCGCTTGACACTCTAAATTCATTAACCCTCAAAGCCCACATACCAATTTTCATTTTCTCGCTCACTAAAAAAAATTCAGAGATCCAAAGCCCAAAGCCCAATTCTTCTAGGTCCAAATTCGGGGCGTTACAGTAGAGCTGCCAATCTCATAATCGGATTAAAGCCATTAGTGGATCCACAGTCGTCAAGCAACCATGTGACCCTATCAAATCATATACTTCCTCCAAATCAATGATCCCATCCCCCATGCAATGATAGTATCACATGAATGCAGACATACCATAAATGACATACAATAACAATCATATAACATGTAGGGGCATTTTAGTTATTTTACCCTATGAGGGTATTTTGGTCATTTTACCCTACAAGGGTATTATGATCATTATGCTCTTTAGGGGTATTTTAGTCATTTAACAACCTTCTTGAAGGTCTACAGATGTCTCATACGACACAGATAACATAAATGGTCAAAACAGTGTAATTTGGACCAAAGCCCAATATTCGGCCCAAAGGGGCCCACACGTTCATGTGGCCCACTTTGCCCAAATTCAATCATGGTTATGTGAATGTTATAGCCCAGTCCAATATTAGCCACTTATCGTAGATTTATTCTGTGTGGGGCCTACCGGCCCATTGAGCCCACACGACCCATTTCAGCTAAACGAGGCCCGTGAAGGTCCAAGAGCACGAGGACGCTCTTGGTGACCTCTGTCGTTGTATCAACTTATCCACACGTGCGTTCATGTGCTCGTGTGATAGTCGTAGCCGTACTTTCGGCCTTTCAGCTTCTCAACATTTCGGGATTTCGGCATTTGCCGATCTACAATTGGAGTGGTGTGTGTACACACCTGATCGCGAAACGCACCACGAATCCCTAGCATCGAACCTTAACCGATCGAGATTTGATAAGTCCCCACTAGCTGTTAGAAGGAATTGATCCCCTTGCTGCAATTATAGTCAAAACTAAGAGTAGGACTTCGACCACTTTTGGAACACGCGCCCCTCTTTACTCCTCGAGAACGCACTTAACCTCGGTAAACAGAGGAGAAGAACCCGCAACCTTATGATAGGAGAACAGAAATGATTGTAAATTCGGCAATAATGAAAGAGAGATAGAAGGGTATTCGGCTTTTACACACTTATGAACAAATGATAACAGTATTAAACAAAAGGGAAATTCGGCACAAGAGAAGTAAATGGGGAAAAATGAAAAAGAAAATATGTAGAAGAAGAGAAGAGATGCAATAATCGGCCAAGGGAAAAAATAGGCAGAAAAGGTACAAAAAGATGCCTAAATGGTAACACAGAAATGACTAAGAAGAAAGTAGAGTGAAACAGAGCAAAAAGAATGCACGAGAGGTCACCTTTAGTGCAGTTTCAGCAGTATCCAGAAAAAGAGAAAAGTAGCTTCGGTTTTGTAACTAAACTGATTAAAGGAAGAAAAAAAAAACAAAACTCAACAAAGCCGAAATATGCACCAAAATCCCCCTTTGGCTGAATTTCTTGAGTGCTGCACTCAAATTCCGACTCCAACCTCCTCCAATTCCAATTTCTCATTTTTCTCCATCTTCTCCTCCAAATCTTTACCAACTTCTATCCCTATCCCACGAATCACTCCCTCAAGACCGATTCCACAACCACCTTAGCAGAACTCCACTAGGCATCATGGATGCAAAATAAATACCCATCACAATATCATGCCAACACTTGAACCTCAAACTCCCTTGCCACACTTGTAACGCCACCACCACTGCACCAACAGGCTCCTTGTGTCACATTTTACCTTTAATTACTTAAGAGGTCTAAAGGCCAAGGTGCAGGTTCCTTCAAAAGAAAAACCAAAATAAATTGCAATAGCCAACACTTGAACCCAGGCTCCCTTGCAACCTTAATGACGCCACAACCACTAGACCACATGCTTCCCTGTGTCATTTTTTTAACACAATAATTTAAAAGGCCTACATCCAAGCATCCAGGGTTTTATCCACTTAAAACCAAGATTTTTGCTAAAGCCTAGGTTTGAGGCCAGGGCTTTTCCAACTCTCAGGACCCTTAACCACTTGAGCAAACATTTAATTGTGTCATTTTCTAGCCACATAAGCTTTTATGCACAATTTTATAACTGTTCCCTTGCTCAAGGCCCAATACTTCTTGGTCAAAATTCTGGGGCATTACATCTTAAGCTTGCTAAAGAGAAACGGATGCTTCAACTCAACGGGTTAGAAGAATTTTGAATATACTCATATAAGAATGCCAAACTATTCAATGATACACTTAAAAGATGGCATGACAAGCACATTCGAGTTTGAGAATTTGAAACAGGTCAGCAAGTCTTATTATTCAATTCCAGGTTAAGGTTCTTTCCAGGTAATTTGAAATCACGTTGGTCTGGTCCATTTACGATTCACCAAGTTTTCCTATATGGTTGTCGAGCTTCAAGGTAAGGGAGGTAATTTTCGAGTCAATGCTCAGCGCGTAAAAGAATAACTGGGGGAATAAAATTGTGCAGGATCAAATCTAGTTCATTTTATCAAATATTTAATTTTTCTCATTTTTCTTTTAAATAAATGATTTAGGGTATATTTTTAGGAATAGTATGTTTAAATAAATTCTGTCTAGGAGATTGGAACTTAAGCAGGACCATTTGTGACCCCTCCAATCTTTCCAGGGAGTTGATTTTAACATAATCTTCCGAGAAATTATTCACTAAATGGCAAAATAAATTTTTAGTATTTCAAATAAAAGGGCCAATTTGGATCCAAGTCTTGATTGCAACTCAATTATCAAATTTTCTTTAAGTCTAGGTACTTAATTGAACTATTTTCAAAATTGGCTTGCTCTTTTTGTAAATATTAAAAATTAGATGTCTATTTTTTTAAATATTTTCAAAGGCATCTAAAATAAATGTTTTTAATTTAATTTCATATATAAGATGATAATAACTAGTATATAATTAGATTTAGTATAATATATATTAATTATTATCAATTTTATATAGAATTAGGATTAATTTAAATTTGATCATACTTTATTTAATAGTTTTTATTTGAATAAATTAATAGCAAATAATATTTTAATATTCATTATATTAATTAGTAATTGTTATTAACTTTGTGTAGAATTAGAACTTAAAATATATTAACTATTAAATTGTTTTAAGAATTCTAATTAAACTCCTACCCTCTTCCCTATAAATTCCACCAACCTTCTCCATTATTCATCACTCATCAAACCAACCTTCAGTCATCCGTTCCACCATCGATCCTAGCATACAAAAACCACCAAGTATCATAGCTCCTAACCACCAGTAATAGAACCGCCTAGTAGCCCTAGTCGGCTAGCAGCTCATCTGATACGCACTTGGCGCACCTGGCTAACAGGTCACTCCGCTCGCACCTGCCTCCATCGTGCGCTGCTGCTGCCTTGCACGTCCTGCTCTGCACGCATCGTGCCACTCCCAGCTCTAACTCGCATGTGCTAACACACCAGCCCTACTACTTACTCGACGTTGTTGCCTGCTGCTAGCACAACTCTCACGCCAGGCCCTGTTGCTCCCTTGCACATCTGCCCGCGCGGCCCACAACACACCAGCCTTGCTTTTCGCACCAGCACCCCACACTTAACCGATAACCCTTCCAACCATCCTTCGATTACAATCTTTTGCTTCTAATTTTATTTGAGTTCTTAATTTTTATATACAAGGTGGTAAGAAACTTTTCTTCAAATTCATTTTAATTATTTAAACTCTTCAAGAACTCGTGCCTCTGTCCAAATTGACGAATCACAAAACAAATTTTACTGTGAAGAAGCCAAAGCGATATACGAAAGTGTTTTCATGAATCAACAAATGCACCCTGAAAAATGCTTTACAGTGAAAGAAAGCAACTATATTGATTTCATGGCGTGCATTCAACAAATTGCTGAGGCTCTCAATTGGGAGTTGTTTTGTGAGAAAAGACCTAGTGCAGATGAGGAATTAGTTCAAGAATTTTATGTGAATTTGACCCCAAATTAATTGACGAAAGTTTCTGTCCGAGGAATTAAGGTACCAATAAGCTCAAACGCTATTAATGGATTCTTTGAATTTCCTAATTTGAAGACGACAAATATTATTCCTTGATGAGAAATATTGAGACTGAAAATCTGCAAGAAATTCTAGAGGAACTTATAGTTCCGGGTTCTAAGTAGACTGTGTCAAAGCAAGGAATTCACAATTGTCACAGAGAATATTTGACACCACTAGCGAAGGTATGGTTCTATTTCAGTTGGTTTAGCCTTATGCCTATTTCACGTTGGACTGTAATTTAATTAGAGCGAATGGCCTTGTTATACTCGATTTAACTGCAAAGACCATTGATGTGGGAAATATCGTTCTAAGAGAAATACAAAATTGTGCCGCTAGACGTTCTGGCCCAGTTTACTTTCCCTTTACAATAACAATTTTGTGATTGAAAGCTAAAATTCTTGCAAACGTAAAGAAGACAGGTTATAGCCAGGGCACAATCACAGATTGGGACCTCTACCGAATAGTTGGAGACTCTGTTCTCCAACAACGAGTTGAAAAGGGCGAGGATCCCGAAGAAGAAGAAGATCCACAAAGATCGAACCAATGCAGTCAGCTAAAATCCCTAATAAGGCAGAACCAATGGAACCAGCAACCGAACCTGACATGACAACCTCAATGTTCAGAACTCAATCGCCTCACCGAGATCTTCGAGATGAGCTATCAAAGTTGATGGACATAATGCAATATATGCAGTGGCAGCAACAAGCTTACTAGAGATATTCAAAAATACAAGATGACTTAATGAGAAACGCTCTTACCAAAATATTCAATGACCCGTTTATTTTTGTGCCTCAGCTTTCAGATTTTATATTTCAACCATGGAGTCCACTATCGAAGAGGGAACGAAGCGATTCATGCAAAAACAAAGATATGGAGCAAAAGATGAGTCAAATTCTGAGGGATATACAAATAAATAAAAATGAGGATCTTTACCTTATGTTATTTTCTTTCCTAGGTTATTTTAGGATTAGGATCTATTAGGATTTTTAATTTTTTGCATAATAAAAAAAGAGATGGAAATCATGAATAAAAATGAACAAGTTTTAATATAAGAAGTGTGGCAATATATATACATGTCTAGGATTGGATCTAGAAAGAGCTTGATACTTAAGCAGTCAAATTGACTCACCTCCTCTCCTCTACAGTCCTACCTGGTGTATAGTATCTATTCACTTCTAACAATGAGGACATCGTTCATCTTAAGTAAGGGGACCAAAAAATTCATATTATTTCCTCTCAGAATAAAATTTCCTTTTAATTATGATTAGGATATATTTTGTTCAAAAATATGAAATTTTTTTAACTATGCTAAATTTCAGTATGAATAAAGTTCTATTATTGCAATAATTGTTATGTTAGCTGAATTATGACATAAATCTTCTATTAATAAAGTATGTAAATCCTACCATAAAATTTTTAGTTCCTTAGGAAAGCTAGGCATGCATGAAAGTTTAAGTCTTTAGAATTGACTTAGTAATTTCTTAAGGTGAAATCTTAGGAAGCATGGAATGCTGAAAATGATTTAGGCAACTTTTGTTTGGACTGTTTGAGCCTTTCAAGCCAACCTTGATGAATATTTATCCTTTGAATCCCAACTTTGAGACTATATGGCCTAATTTTATTTGAACCCTTACAATATTTAGCCATCACTTTTCTCTTAATTATCTTTAGATTGTCCTAAACACTAGACTTAGTACTATTAGAATATTCTTTGAAAATAAGCTGGGGGAGTTGAAAAGAAGTATCAAATGCTCAAAAATTGTAGTACATACAACAAAATGCTCATGTTGATAAAAAAACATATGTACTTGAAAGAAAATATATGTACAAAAGAGCATTGAAAAGCAAAAAAAACCGGTGTATTGAAGGTAATTATTCTGAAGATCCAATTCGAGCTTAGTCTTGAGTTCTTTTAGCCTAAAATTATCTATCTTTTTCCTACCCCTAGCCTAGTCAGGTTAAAACCTATTTAAAAGGCCTATTGATTCAAGTTTGTATGCTACCTACATTAGTGGAGATAAATTGCTATGTTCAACATATGAAGACATAAATTAAACTTAATGATTGCAACTTAATCTTGAATAAGGGAATAAAATCAAATTGGTAGGAATTTAGCATGTCTTTATTGAGAAAGCATTTAGTCTATTTTTGCTATCATAAAAATAATTGAGATTAATTTGAATGATATGTATACTTAAGTAGCGTAAATCTAGAATTCTTGTTCTTGAGAATAGGTATACAAAATTCATAATTTTTGGAAGAATGTTGTTCTGAAGGAAATTTTCAAAGGTGTTTTTCGAGAAATTCTTTTCAATTTCTGCATTTATTGGGATGAGCAATGAATTAAGTTTAGGGGTGTGGAAACACAAAAATATACACACTTTTTCATGCCCCTTTTAACTCAAATTCATGCAATTCCGGTAAAATTCTTGTCGAAAAATATATAATAATTATAAAATAATTAAATTACACCTAAATTTTTAACATGTTGAATCTTAATTAATTTTATATCAAATTTGGATTTATTTTAGATAGATTCGCACAAAGGGCGAAAAATAGCTCGGCACACACTACTAGAAGCATAAAATCGAGAAGCGATTTTGAAGCGTCGAGACAAATTAATTTTTAGCCTAAAACTGTCCAAATTATGATTATTGATTCATAATATAATTAATTTTAATTTTAATCCAAATTGTTTTGGGTTAAATAATTATTATTAATTATTTATGAAAAGAGGCCTAATTGTGCTAAACCGAGAAAAGCAATCCAACCGTGCAATAGGCTACCCAAAACCATCCACATACTGACCGAATCAGCTTATTTAGCTGATTATTTGGCTTGAAAAATAGCCCTTCAAGTCTCCTTGAATTTGCATTTAAACCCCTCCACTTATTAAGCTTTTCTAGATTTGCCCCTAACTAAATTTAGCAAGTTTGAAACCTTCAAACTTGCCACATGTCTGGCCGGCCATGGGGGGAGTCTATGGCTGTTGATTTTTGCTATTTTTAGCAGCCTTCTCAACCTATAAATACCCCCCTTGGCTGCTCATTTCAAATACTTCAAAACCTCTCATCCTTTCACTTCTGTCTCACTTTTTCTCTTCAAAACTCTTTCTTTGTTCTTATTTTTCCCTTCCCATTCCCTTGCCGATTTCACCTCTTGGAAAAGAGTCCTTCAACCACCATTTTTGAAGCAGCATTGAAGTGTCCATGGAAGCCTCAGTTCAACAAGAACAAGCGGAGAAGGAGGAGCGGAGCTAGTCAAGCCTCGAAGAAACACCAGATTTGATTCTTGTTCCTTATCCTTTTAATTTTATTGTTGTTGTTATGAACATGTCTATGAATACTTGTGATCTTGACATGTTTAATTTAATTAATATGGCTTAAATTTAATTAGTGTTAGGTTGATTACATTCTGTCCACTTGAGTTATTAAAATTATGTTTGTGTTATTATAGGTCTTGGTAAAATGTTTGATTAAGTAAAACCATGACTAAGTTATTCTTGCATTATAATTGTAAGGTGACTAATGAATTAATTATTTAAACGTGTTGAAATTATAATTAATTGACACAATACTTAATTAGTGCATGTTTAATCTTCTTAGGCAGTTGAGTGTTAAATTAGCGACGGTATTAGACAATACATTAGCCTTGCATAACTTGCAAGATTATTGTGATTAAACTATTTCAAGGTAGGAATACATTGTTACGTCACTTAATCTTTTATGTGCTTATCAAGATTGATTAATTGTTTGAATTGGCATTGGAAAATGTTCAAGAGATTAGTTAATTTAATAAGCATGTTTGAGCAGTAGTTAGCAAATTACTGAGTTGTCGTGAATTTATTTGTAACAACATGAACATGAGTTTAGTAATTCTAAGTTAAGAAATGTAATTAATCTAACACAATTATGTCATCTTGATTAAAATCATCTTTTGAAATTGTGCATTGGAACTTTTATTTTTATTTTATTTTACCAATTTAAATTTTAGTTTTTTAATCACTTCCTCAAAATCAAAATATTTTTCTTCACTAAAATGTTTTAATTGCTTTCAGAAAAAAAATTCTTTTCCCATTCCATATGGGTACGGTAACTCGACATTTACTTGTTGGTTTATTACTTGTTGCAATTGTGTACACTTGCACATTTCCATTATTTTGGTACCATAAATGGGAGTGTTTTTGCATAGTCCCAAAAGAAAACATTATTATCCCTATTGTGCAAGAATTTTACGTTGCTCTTAGGGTGTCAAGACACAGGCACTAGGGTGTCGGGACACTGGCCTTGTATAGGAACAAGTACGAACGAGGGGCATTTTGGTTTGCACAATGAAAATTCACTCGAAAACATCAGCTAACCTAGGGTTGAGGATGATGACCAACCCTAGCTCTATAAATAGGCTCTTTAGACACTTGCTTAGGTACATCTTTTCATATTTAAAGTTTTTCACTGTAAATTTAGTTCCAGCTTTCTTTTCTTTTAGGCTTTAGGTTTATTTTCAGTTCTTTTCTGTTTGTGTTCTTCGGAGTACTTGTTTTGTAAATGCGAAAAAATGTTTGAGGATTATTGCACTGCATCAATTGAATACAAATAGGATTCTCCAAAATCTATTATTGGTTTATTCTTTATGCATATCTTTATTATCGAGTTTATTATATTTATGGATTCCATAAGGAACTAATCCTCTTATGGGGGATTAGCGAGTGGAGGTGTGATTGACTCATTGTTGTGTAGGGTTTTCTTAGTGGACCAGCTGTTTGGGAGAGGAAGAACTTAAACCCTAGGCTTGACAACCCTAGGAAGTCATTTAGGTGGGAATTAACCCAAAATCGGTATGGCCTATCCACGAACACTTTAACTCTGTATCGGCCTGGACTATGAGGTCGAGAGATAAGTAGTTATTGCCAACTTGTTAGTTTAGTGGAAGATCGAGAGATCCTGTTAAGGTAACGACTAGTTGATTGAATAGAAACCTAAAATAAGAATTAGTTACGATCACCAATGTGAGCTAATCACCCATGTTTTCATTTGATTAAGTTTAGAAATTAGTTTTTCTGAAATCTATTTTATTTATGCAATTTAGATTCTTATTTATAAAAACCCAAAAAATTCTTCTTTTTGATTTGTCGTAATATAATTTATTTTATTAATTAATTCTAATTGAGTTTAGTTTAACTTTCATTTAGTACTTGCCTTCCTTGGTTATGACCTCAAAGCATTCACCTACTTCGTTGTAACTATATTATAACCTGATCGTATACTTGCAGGCATCGCCTCAATCTCACATCTTTAGTTGTAGTATTCACACCATGGACATTAGTACATCCGGAGGTGGTCAAAGCTCTGAAGAAATACTAGGAGGACACTAAGAAAAATTTGATAGCGACCTTGTCCATTTTGTGTTCCAACCTGGTTCTCCATGCTGAAGTCATTGCAGGGCCTCTTGATCAAAGCCATTTGAACTTTAACTACCTTCAGAAGGTTAATGTAGAATCTTTGAACTTCTATATTTACAAACCTATGGGCAAAGACTAGAGAAGTTCCAAGAAGAATAGAGGCAACCAACGAACTTCTTCAAACCCAAAGAGTTAGAGCTAGAAGATGCAATTTCAGAAGAATTTGATGCTCTTGAAGAAGTTCCCA
Organism: Gossypium australe; assembly: GCA_005393395.2. NCBI lineage: Eukaryota > Viridiplantae > Streptophyta > Magnoliopsida > Malvales > Malvaceae > Gossypium > Gossypium australe. The sequence goes on from CM016615.1 coordinate 58,287,696, forward strand.
AGGAAAGTCCTTAGCTAGAGAGAGTCCTTATCAAGCCCATCGACCAACCTATGGAGAAGGATTGAAAGCACAATTTTTTCTTTTCTTTATCTCTTATTAATTTTGTAACACCCCAAACCCGGCCCATGCGTTAAGGCCAGATCTGACATGTCACATGAGAAAAATACTACTAAGTCCTTTTTCATTTGTACATAAAGATTTAGGTTTAAAATCAATTAAAACAACTCCCATTTAAAAATTTTTGATAAAGTATTATTGAAAAAAAAAGTTGATTGATAAATCGATAGATTTGAGATATAAAAATCTTATAAACCGTGACTTTGAAAATATCGTTAATAGTTCGAGAAGAATTTGAAAATAATTTTCAAAAAGTATTGATGAAAATTTTTAAGAGAAATTTCCGAGTTAAAATATATTTCTGAAAGTTTATTATGAAACCCTTTTTGTATATCCATTTTAAGAAAACGCTTATTTAAATTTTTAGAAAAAATCTCAATTTGAAGTACGTAGCGCAAATTATAAATTCGTCAAACAATAAACAAAACAAAAATTAATCCAGAGGCTTATTACAACCTTAACTCAAATAGCAAAGTAATTAAAGTACTAAAAGAAATCCAAATTCCAAATTAAACCGTTTTTGTAGTATGGCCTCCACCGAGTCATCCATGGCCCAAGTCTCCATCACTGATCATTACCTGAAAGGGGTAGGGAAAAAAGGGGTGAGTTACTAGAACTCAGTGTATAACCCCCTTATTGTTGTCCGCTGGGCCAAAATCCCATTAAGCAATAATTTGGGCCTAAGCCCATTTACATTAATAACAATGTATCAAATATAACATGTGTATGAAATGCAATTCCCAAACCAAACCTAGTAATCCATCCGCTACACACCACCCGTACCAACCAACACACCTGCGGGGATCAAGTCAACCCACTCCGCCAACACACCAACCGCAGGCATTAAGCCATTTATAACAAATTTAATTGTGGACAAGCCACCAGAATAACAGAATTTAAGTGGCATTGCCACTATACAGGTTTGTGGCAGAGCCACCAAAACTTCTCTTCAATATTATCCCATCCCATGCAAAAGCATGTATATAATGCATAACAATTCATGATTTTTACAATAACAACAGTAATTTATTTGGATAACATTATCAAAAGTACGGCCCATTATAACAAATTATCAAATAGGCCCATATAGCAATATATCAGATTGGCCCATTTAGCAAAATATCAGATCAGCCCATATAGCAATTTATCAGATCGGTCCATATAGCAAATTATCAAATCGGCCTATATAGCAAATTATCAAATCGGCCCATATAGCAAATTATATCGATTTGGCACATTAGGGGCATTTTCGTAATCTTTCACGGTGTTAATACCGATTTTTTGTCAATTATATCAAAATAGTGAGATCTAAGCCAATTTTCCCGGTTTCACCATAATACGTTTTGAGTCAAGGGATTTACTACCAATATGATATTAATCTTTAACCCACGGAAAACGGTGTGAGATTACACACCTAATTACGGTAAGAACTAAGCTTTATTGATCGTTGACACCTAAAATATTATAACGCTTGATTAGTCGACATACGTGATTTATTAGTCAACACTAAAATGAACGATCTACGGTGCTTACCCTTGGAATCGTGAATGACCACGATTTGTTGGTTTTCCCCGATTGACAGTCCACAACCCGGTGGAAAATCCTGAATCGCTGATTCCTCAAAATTGTGAACGACTTCGAATAGTCAATTCTCACCGGATGAGGGTCCACAACTCGGTGGAAAGTCTCGAATCGTCGATACCACCCTTTGCTTGAATTTAGGAGTAGGGATCGCTAATCCGCTCCTTTTGAGATCTCCACTCGATTTTCCTTTCGAATCGTTACCACAAGCCTCCATTCGATTAGATCTTATATAGATCGATATTATGATAAAATATGGATTGTCAAAAGGATAAAAATCGGCTTACCACTAATTCCAAGTGATCAACGATTGGGTAGATCGAGAGATTTAATCCCTATAATTATAATCGGTTAATCATCACTATTCCAATAACATCTTAACGAATAAAGAATGATTTATAGAATCCTTGAAGAACTCCTTACCTTAAAGATTTTTAAGACCGATTCCTAGCGATTATACGATAACTTCGGAAGAATAAAAGTTTCGGCCTTCCACTATATCACTACGAAGAAGAAAAAGATCTTGTTTGAGAGAGAATAAGGTGATGGTATCGGTCGAAGTGACCATCCCAAACCAAAGCATAAATTCAGCATTAAGAGAAAGAAAATAAAAAATGTTGAAAAGAACACTTACTGATTGATCAAGGATTGAGTGTAAATATGGATGAGAAGAAAAGACAGAAAAGAGATGAAGGTTCAGTTATAGAAGAAAATGAATATTGATATTCGGCTGTGGAGGATAATCAAACAAGAAAATGTGATTTTATGGTGGTGTCGATTTAGAGAAGAGGAAAGGTTAGAGGAATGGTTAAAAGAAAAGGATGGAAGGTTGGACGGTTGCTAGGTGATTCGGCTATCAAAGGGAGATGAACAATAGGTGAATGTTTTGGCTAAACAAAAGAGAAGGAAAATGCACAATTATACTAGGAGGTTTTGGCAAAGAAGAAAACTGAACTCACAAAGAGTAGAAATTTTGAGAAAATGACACAATTGATGCTAAAGGTATTTTTTTTTGACCAAAACAAACTCTATAGTTTTACCAAAACACCAAGAAAAATTCGGCTACCTCCCTTTAGCCCCAAAACTGTCCACATGCATGACCATAATGGTCAAAATTTGGCCAACCACACTTTCCATAACACTTCCTTTGAAAAAGGCCACATGTTCCCCTTACTTTCCCCTTTCTCATGATTTCTTTCCTCACCTTTATCCTTTCCTATTTTCCTTAGCCGTCTTGCCAAAAATAAAAAGTCCACCTTACCTTATTTACATGCTTGGCCGACAATTAGGGAAAGAATGCAGAAATAATAGTCAAAATTTGCACATAAAGGGATTTGAACTTCTTCCCTCAAGGTACTTCATGTGGCGCCATAACCTCTTTACTAATTGCTCACTTATGCTAGTAATTAACTCTTTAATTTCCATAAGCTTTAAGGTCACTTACTCTATCTCCTTAAAGTGCTAAATGCCAAAAATTTTACTAGGACCAAATAAACCCCAAGCCTTCTTAGGATCCTCTAAACATACACAATTAATAATTTAACTAGCTTAGCACCAAAAATAATGCAACACATAAAATTCCAAATTTTAGGATGTTACAAATTTCTTCATGTCTATCTTGTACTAGCTTCTCCTTTTGTATCAATGGAATTATCTTTTCTTCCAACTACATTTACTTTCTACAATACTAACAGAATATCAAAGTATTCGTCATAAGCCACTCCTTTAATTTACCTGAAAGTCTAACTGAGGTCTGTCGTATTATGCATACAGGGCTGACTCTGTCTCCACTTCCAGAGGATTGGCTAAACCGAAAGCTTTGATACCAATTAACTTGTAACACCTTATACCCGACCTGAATTATGGGATCCACATATTGAATTTTACAAAACTTAAACATTTAAAAAATATATTACTATAGGCATAAAGCCATTCTCAAACATGCTTCTTATTCATTTATTTACTATTCTTAGAACAAAAGATTAATGAAAGAGAATGTTTAATAATTAAATCAAATTTTCAAAAATAGCATATGAGTTTACAACGTAAAACTTTGTTAAGAATAGACTTTCCATGGAATAGAGTATCAAAAGCCATATTCCTAAGGTGTCCCCTATATACATAATATCGCTACTCGAACTGCCACCCTGTCACATTGGAACGACAGAAATGTGCAAGTGTACACAATCGTAGCAAGTAATAAAGTGACAAGTAATGTTGAGTTATCATACCCACAAGGACTTGCAAGAAAATATTTATGAAATGCAAGTTCAAAACAATTCAATGATGAAAAAATTGAAAAGGTGTTGTAAAAACTAAAAATTTACTAAGTATTTTAACTAAAAAAATAAAAAGTAAAAATATTCCAATGCACGATTTTTAGAAGATGAGTTTAATCAATATGGCAGAAATGTAGTTAGATCAATTTTATTCTTTAACTTAGAATAATTAAAGTTTTGTTCATTTTGTTACGAATAATTTCACAGTAATTTAGTAAATTTTCCTAAGTAATGCACATACTTCCCTATAAGAACTGTAACACCCCAAACCCGGCCAATAAGTCAGGCCCGAATCTGGCATACCGCATTGAAGTGTTTTTCGGAACCCATGTTTTCGTTGAAAACCCTTCTTGTTTAAAGGCTTAAGTAAAAACCCAGTTACGTTAGTTTATTTTTAAAACATGGTACATTGAAAAATTATTAGTTTTAATCCTAAAACATCTTTTCAGTCGTGGAAGCTGATTTTGAAAGTAATTGATTTACGAAAAAAGATTAAGTTGCGAAACCATTTCCAAAATGTTGCGAAAATGCAGTGTTGTTTTAAAAACAGTTAGCATTTTGGAAAACTGCGATTTACTTCTAATAGATATAATTCAAAGTAAAGACAGACCCATAGTTAAAATCCAGAAACTTAAAGAGCCCTTATTACAACCCAAATCAAAATACTTGAATGTAAATAATCAAAACGGAAAACACAAGCAGTGTGTGGCCTTCTCCAAGTCCCTTGCAGCACCGATCTGTCTAAGGCTGGGGATTACCTGCAAAGTTAAAAACTGGGTGAGTTTTTGAAAACTCAGTGTGTAATCCCCTTACTAGAGTAACAGTCAGTATACAGAAACATGACCCAAAACAGTCTGGGCTAAAGCCCTTTTAACAGTAACAGTACAGTACAGATCAGAGCAAACGTGGGCCAAAGCCCACTACAATATCATTTGGGTCATAGCCCATAACAGAATCAATTGGGCCTAGCCCAAACCAATAACAGAACAAGTGGGCCTAAGCCCAGTACAGTGACAGATCTCATAACAGATATGCAATAGTATGAGGATGCATCCCGCCCCGATCCAGCCAACACACCACCCGTACCAACCCTACACTTACGTAGGGATAAAATCAACCCACCCAACCAACACACCACTGTTAGCACCGCTTGCGACCCTAACCGAAATCGCAGCAAAAGCTACTAGTATATATATACGGCTCTAAGCCTTCAGTAGCGGTATTATAATTGGCATAAGGCCATCAGTAACTGTATTATGTTTGGCACATAGCCATCAGCGACGGTAATATAATCGGCACATAGCCTTGGGCAAGTATGACCGACACAGAGTCATCAATAGTCATAATCGGCACATAGCCCTAGGAAAATACGTTTGGCACACAGCCATAATCAAGATGGCACATATGTAGGTTGGCACAAAGCCATAATCAGAATAACTGGCTTTAAGCCATCCGTCGGTCCACAGTCGTCACGGGTAACCCGTGTGACCTTAACAGATCAATATTGGATCCACAATCGTCATGCGACCCGTGCGACCCTATCAGAACTTCCTCCGTATTAATGCCCCAACCCCATGCAATATGTAATGTATGTCATGCTCAATCATTACACGTGTATACAAAATGGCCATGCTCAGTAACAATCATTTAAATATTTAATAAAAGCATATCAGTCCTACAACCATAGTCAAATTAGTCAACTCATAGTCTAAGTCAGTCACTTACCCACAAGGGCAAAATAGTCCTCTTACCCTATAAGGGTATTTCAGTAATCCTACCCTTCAGGCGTAATTCAGTAATTCTACCCTACAGAGGTATTTTAGTAAGTTTGTAAACCGAGGGTATTTCAATAATTTTGCAAACTGGGGGTATTTCGGTAATTTCAAAAACTGGGGGTATTTCGATAATTTCAAAAACTGGGGTATTTCGGTAATTTTGCAAACCAGGGGTATTTCGATAATTTTACAAATCGAGGTATTTCAGTAATTTCATAAATCGGAGGTATTTCGGTAATTTTACAAACCGGAGGTACTTCGGTAATGTTACAAGTCGAGGGTATTTTAGTAATTTTGTAAACCAAAGGTATTTCAGTAATTGTGTAAACCAATGTATTCTAAATAGAGATAACAATGCGAATGGGCCTAGGGTCCATTCTCGGCCCAAATGGGCCCACATGCTCGTGTGGCCCATTTAGCCCAAATCTAGCCATAGATATGAGATTCACATAGTGCAGTCCAATATTTACTACACAATCATACAACTTATCTGATTGGGCCCATAGGCCCATTGGCCCCACATGGCCCCTTTTGGCCCATCGTGGCCCAAACAACACTCATGAAGGCCTCAACTATCGCGTCGAAGCTCCCACACGTGCACTCGCACGCTCGTGTGGCTACCATCATCGTGTAACCGGCATTTCGGCATTTTCCGCTCTACAGCTAGAGTAGTGCGAAATACATACCTGATAGGAATCTGAAGCTAATCCGTGCTCCGAACGAACTCGCCACAAAGTGAAAGCAATAAGCCAAGAAAGGTATCCCTACTCTCCTCCTTGTTCGTTCTATTTAAAGTCAGCTTCTCGCCTAACCTCATGTTAGCTTCCCGATGTGGGATTTCACCTTCAACATAGTTTAATTCCATCACAACCACCTGCCGTCCCAACTTATCAAAATAATCAACCTTTGCATGCAAAGGGATTCGAACCAAAGTCCTCTCGATAGCCATGTCACGCCACCACCACTAGGACACAAGCTCATTTTGTGGCACTAACCAAACATTATTACTAATAAAGCCTAAGTGTCAGTGTCCAGGTTTATTTAAAAGAAAACCAAAATAAATTGCAAGGGCCAAGATTGAACCCAGGCTCCCTTGCAACCTTAATGACACCACAACCACTAGACCACATGCTTCCTTGTGTCATGTTTTCCCCAACAATATTCTTAAAGCCTACTTCCTTACATCCAGGGTTTTATTCACCTAAAACCAAAATTTTCCTAAAGCCCAGGTTTGAACCCAAAACTTCTTCAATACTTCTCAGGACCCTTAACCACCAAAGCAGACATACTTTTAGGTTATTCACATACACAACTAAATTCCAATTCCTCCGGCACGCGAAGCCCATTTCTTCTAGGCCCAAAATCTAGGGCGTTACAAGAACATATTAATTTCTTGACCATATCTCTATGTCAATTCAATCGATTAATCAAATTTTAATAAGAAAATAAAAGATTACGTGAGGTAAAAAATATATCTCTACATTGAAACAATTTAATCACAATAATATTGCAAGTTATACAAGGCTAATGTATTATTTAATATAGTTGCTAATTTAACCATCAACTAACTTAGAAGATTAAACATTCACCAATTAAATATTGTGTCCAATAATTACAATTTCAATCCATTTAAATAATTAATTCAATTTTTACCTTACAATTAAAATGCAAGCACAACATAAGTATGGTTTTATTTAATTGAACAGTTTACTAAGTGAACAGAATGCAATTAATCTAACCCGAAAGCAATTTAAGTCATTTTAATTAATTGAAGAATAAAAACACCAATATTCATGTTCATGATCAAAACAAAACTAAAAACAAAGATTAAGAGAAGGGAACTAGATCTCGGTGGTTTTCTGAAGCTAGACTAGTGTGCTCCTCTCTTCCTAGTTGTTTTACTAATCTAAGGCCTTCACAAACTTTTGATTGTTGCTGCTCCAAAAGGTGTGCAAGCTATTTTTTCAAGAGGGGAAATCAACAAGGGAGAAAGGAATTAGAAGGTAACTATAAGGGGGAAAGAGAGAAAATGTATGAGAGAGAGATGTCTGAAGTGAGGGATCCAAAATGAGGGAGTGATGATGATGTAAGCACGCCCGAGAGCTCAACTAATTCGAGCCAATACCCCATCGACCTTCGTAAAGGCCCAACGAATTGAGGGCCAACACTTTAAACAATCCTTGCACCTTAATGCAAGATGATTTCAGCTTATCTTCAGTTCCCCGAGCTCCGTCCAGCTCGAATCAGCTCACTTGAGCTCATTTAAGCTCGTTTGAGCTGAACAAAGTTTATTTTCAGCTCGTTTAATCATTTAAATAAATTAAATACTTGTGTTATTTTAATTAATTTGCTACAACTCATAGCTGAATTCCCTAGCTCAATCAGTTCATTAATTATTGTTACTTAGTTTGAGCTAGCCAAATTTAATTTGTTAGCTAAGTTCCCATTAATTATGTCTTAATTTAATTAGTATGCTTATTAATATGTCTTGATCTTAGTTCAGCCAAATATTCATTTGAATTTAATGAGTTCATTGTGTTTGTAGGTTGGCCGAATTCATGAAGCACCAATTAATACAAGTTCATGAATGGTTCAATGCACCGAATGGGAACATGCATGTATGGCCGGATTCATGGATGGTGGCTCAACCATTGGTTTCCTCAAGGTGTCTATTCGGCCAAGAGACACCTACTTCTTTAATTTCCCAAGGATGGCCAAATCCATCAAGCTATTCACACCAATGTGTTCACACTAAGTGTCCATTCAGCTAGAGTGTTCATATGCAAGAGGCTTTTCAAGGCTAGCTTTTCACACCTTAATTGGCTGTTAAAGACCCCTCTTTAAGGATCATACCCATTTGGCCAAACAACACCAAATTAATGCTCCAATTAAGCTTATGGCCGAACCTACACAAGTGTATTGCACTCTTCAACCTTCCAAATACATCCAAGCTGATTTGCTTAATCAAGAAGCTGTCCATTGGTGCTCCAATTAGCCGAACCTAGCCTTAGCATTTTAATGGTTTTATTCTAGATTAATCTAGCACATTCCTAGCTGAATATTTAGTCTTTAAGCAATGTTAATTGTCCATTCGGCTAGCCTAGTTAGATAGCTATAAATACTTAGCTATTTTCATTTTGTATAGACTTTTGCCATTTTTAATATGTGAACATTGTGTTCTTAAGTGAGATTTCTTCGTCTCAAATTTCGTACAAGTCTCGTATGACATATCTAGCTTGCTAGTGGTGTCTATCGAACTTGTTTCTTGAACTTATCACTTTCATTGGTGTGGCGTTCACCTATCCATCTACTAATCCATCCAACCACCTTAACAATATAAGCATCGGGGTGACACTTCTCTATAGTGTTGAATCATTCTTGACGTTAAGTTCATTTTTCCATTTCACCTGCTATTCCAAATTTCACCTATCTTTATTTTATTGTTAAACCGAACATATTTTATTTATAACCTATCCTTATCTTTTTGTTAAACTTCCGCTTTACCTTAGCCAAAATTAACCCTTTTCAACGTTACGAACAATCTTCTCGTCGACGATCGGGCACTTAAGTGAATTGACTCAACAACACCAAGCCAGATCACATCGGATGGGGGCTTTTCATAGTTGGAGATGGGAGCTAAAATAACAGCCAATCCCTCCTTCCCATGGCTGACCATGTTAGGTGGAGTTGAGTCAAAATTTCTATGTTTATTTTATGGCTAAAATTAAAAGGAATGAAAATGGGAGGGGTTTGACTAGCATTTAGGAGGAGTTAAAGGGCTATTTTGCAAGTGTAAAAATCAGGTAAAATAAGTTGATTGGGTAAATATATGGGACCGTTTGGGATACTCTTTTAGACTTGTCCATCTTCCCTCTTTACTTGCTCAATTCAGGCCCTTTCCTATTATTCAAGCTACCCGTTTTGTCCCAATAAATACCAAATTGGGCCAATTGATTCTAGGAAGTCCAAAAGCATAAATTTAAGTCCTTGATGGCTATTAATTCATCATCTTGTACTCCCAAGGAGCCTCATAAATAAATTCTTCCAAGGAGACTATCGAGCTAATTTTTCACCCACTGTGCAAAATTGTGGAAAATAGTTCAAGTTGTGAAAAAAATAATTAAAATACAATATGTTTCATAGATTGAGTGCTATTTAATTATATTTGTAACACCCCAAAATAGGTCCTAGAATTTTGAGGGGTGTTTTAGGAATTTTAGCTTTAAAGTGTTCGGAATTTTGCGACATGGTTTATTGGTAATGATTTCGACTATGGTTTTTAGAAAAATGAAATCAATTTTTGGAAAAAAAATTAGAAACCTTTAATTTTAGAAAAAGAACTGATTTGTAATAGGGTCAAAATTGTGAGCATTTCTATTGCATTTTGACCAAATTTCAAATTTGAACCTAAAACTCCTCATTCCCAACTTATTTTTCACGATAGTTTTCTCCCTTTTTGCTAGTGTTGTCATCCCTTGCTTTCACAAACTCAAAAAACTCAATTTTATTCTCCAAGCATAATCCTCTTGATTTCCATCATTCCCCAAATATTAAACCTTCATAAATCTTCAAGAAAACATCCAAAATTCTGTTGATTTCATCTTCTTCTTCATTTGTGGGTTTCTCGGGTTTGCATCAAAAACTTGTTATTTATTCCATGAAAGGTAACCATTCACTTTTTATAGGGTTTTAATGTTATTAGGCCTTTGAAACTGAATTTTTAACTGTTAAATCGCATGTTTTGATTAAAGCCAAAAATAGAGTCCTTAATGGTGGATTTTAGATTTTCGAGTAAAGCTGCGATTTCAAAGTTATAAGCAATAGGTTTTGATATGATTCAGAGGTTTCTAAACTTTTTTGAAGTATCGTTAAGGATTTCTTGGATTTTAATGAATTTTCAGGAAAATAGCCATAAACGTCTAGAAAAAGTCGATACTATAAATTGAGTATTTTAGTGTAGTTAAATGTTTGGAATTAGTCATAGGTGAATTATAAGATGAAATGAATTAGTTTTAGGTGAATGGACTGAGTATAGACTGAGATATTAGAATGTAAAGATTGTTATGTTTAATATTACGGCTACATGAGAGAATAGTTTTAGGCTTATGTTTTCGATTGTTTGTGGTGAGTTCTTAGCTGATTTTTGAATTTATTGTTGTACAAATTGTTGTGTTGAAGTTCCTGATTCGCTAGGACCATCTACCAGATAGGAAAGGCTAGTTTGAATTTTTGGCATTTCAGTGAAATCGTAGTGGTGAGTGTTTAGATTAACTGCTTGTGGACACGATTAAATGTGTTATTTGAGAATTTAGTGTAACACCCATACCTGGTATCCGTCGCTGGAATAGGGTTACAGAGAATTATCATAAAACCATAACTTAAAAACATTAAATTCTAAATTTTATAAAACATAGCATAATTAATTCAATCACATGCATATCATCCCTATTTCGAGCCCTCAAGGCCTTAGAAGATCTTTAGAAATGATTCGGGTATAAATCAAATTCATTTAGAACTTTATGGAAAATGATAGAAAATTTCATACTATAGAGGTCACACAGCTGTATGGCCAGGCTGTTTGGCTCACATGGCTGAGACACACGCCCGTGTCTCAGGCCGTGTAGACATTCGAAACAGGGACACGAGGCTGTGTCCCAGCCCATGTTCGTGCCCGTGTAACTCTCTAACTTGGGTCACATAGCCAAGCCACACACCTGTGTGCCAGGTCGTGTAACTCTCGAAATGGCCTCACACGCTTGTGTACCAGGCCATGTGCTAAGCCGTGTAATTTCCTGGCTTGCAACCCTTCGAAACCTACAGGGACACACGACTGTGTCGCATAGCCATGTATCAGACACGGCTGAGACACACGCCTTTGTCCATAAGCTCCTTCGGTGCCATTCGATTGGGAGTGATAGACACCGGAGCTGTCCCAAGAAAAAGCTCAATCCCAAACTCCACTTCCCGATCCGGAGGTAAACCAGGTAGCTCTTCAGGAAAGACGTCCGGAAAATCCATTACAGTGCGAATATCCTTTACAGTAGAGTCCCCAGAAGCAGAAACACTTATGTAGGCCAAGAACGCCTCACAACCCTTACGAACCAGTTTTTCTGCCACCAGTGCAGAGATCACGTTAGTCAAATAATCCCAGCATTCCCTAATCATGATACCTCATTATCCTCCTCGGTTCTCAAGAAGACCCTCTTCGTCGCACAGTCCAGACTGACATGGTACTTGACCAACTAGTCCATACCCAGAATCAGGTCGAACTCCCCAAATGGAAGCTTTATTAAATTAGCCAAAAAAGTCGTCCCTTGAACTTCAAACGAAAAATCTTTATACAGTTTGCAAACCCGAATAGATTACTCCAACGGGCTTAATACCATGACCTCACTGGAAGTACTCTCAACCGATAATCCCAGATTCCCAGAAACAGAGCAGGCATAATAGGAGTGAGTGGATCCTATATCTATCAATGCAGTGTATGGTACATCAAAAATAAAGAACGTACCAGTGATGACGTCTGGAGCATCTTGGTCCTCTCGGCGATGAGCAGCATATACTAAAGCAGGCTGCCTTGCCTCAGTCTGTCCAACTCCTTTGCCAAGTGCTCTCTATCCACGGCCCATACCGTTACCACCCCTAGCCTGACCCCGGCCTCTTAGTGGCTGATGTGCTACCCTTTATGGCTGTGCAGTACCAGTACCCTGAGCTTGCATCTGATCGGCCCTCAGTGGACACTTCCTAATACGGTGATCCAGTGATCCATACCTTAGACACCCCCAGTCCTCCTCCAACACTCACCCTGGTGACGTCTACCACAACCAACACACAGCTGCTGTCCAGTAGCAGCAATAGGGACCCTAGCTTTAACTAGCCCACCAGCTCCTGCCTTTTTCTTAGGCCTCTGTATAGAACATGAGGGCTCCAAATCCCTCTTGTTCTTACCCCTCTCTTTATCTCTATTTTGGCGCTCAGAGCGCTTAACATGTTCTGCAATCTTCGCCGTCTCGACCAGTGAAGAAAAATCATGCTCCCTTTGCGAAGCTATCAAGACTCTAAAATTATCCCTGAGACCATCCTCAAAGTGGACACATTGTTCATACTCAGTCGCCACTATAGCTCATTCATAGCGGCTCAGTCGTAGGAATCTGGCCTCATACTCGGCCATAGATCGGTCTCCCTGAGTAAGGTTCAGGAATTCCCTCCTACGAGCATCCACGTAGCTTTCCCCCATATATTTCCCCTGGAAGGCAGTCTTAAAGAACTCCCAGGTCAAACGTTCAGGCTGAGTGCCCTCCTTAACAGTCAGCCACCACTGATAAGCCCTATCACGTAGTAGCGAGACTACACCCTTTAATTTCTACTCAGGGGTGCAATCTAGATTATCTATAATCCATTTTGTGGCCTCAGTCCAATATTCGGAAAAATTAGGGGAGACCCTAGTGACACCCCTGAAGAGCTCAGCTCCATTGGACCGGAGTCATTCTGTAATTGACCCTCGGCCCCCAGATCCAATATTAGGTCCAGCGACCTTCTCCAATATCCTTAGCATGGCCTGGGACAACGCGTCGTCCCCAGCCATGCGTCGTCCCCAGCCGTGTGGATTTTTCTAGGCCGTGTGAATTTCTTACTTTGGCCCATTTTCTCTGTTTTTGGCCTGTTTCTAGTTCTTTTCATCCTCCGGTGCTCTCTTAAGTATAAAACATGAAATTAAATGATTAGGAGCATCAAATTCCACAATTCAGAGGATAAATCATCCAAAAGTATGCTAAATGTGGGGTTAAAATATGTATATATTACGGTTTATCAACAATCAACAATTTACATATAGCTCAAAAAATAGCATTAAAACATGACACAATTACACGAACTTACCTCGACGATAAAGGCATAAAAACTGAGTCGACTAATCTGAAGCTTTATCTTTACCCCAATCTAAATATGTACGAGGTCTAACTTGATCTAAATAGATAAATTCAATCTATTTAATATTCATTCAGTTCAAAATTCATACATTCGAAAAATTACGCTTTTGCCCCTATTATTATGATTCCTTTACAAATTAGTCCTTAAGCTCGTAAATTGAAATTCATGCAATTTCATCCACTTACTATGCTAGCAGAATTCAATATAATCCCATAGAAACTCAAACAAATTATTATTTTACAATTTCACCATGTATTTTACACATTTTACAAATAAATCCCTAATTAACATTTTCAACAAAAAATCATTGTACAAAAGTTGCGTATTTATCAACAAAGATTTATTTCCTTCTATCAAACAACAAAAATCACATGAATACATTCATGGAAAAACCCTAACCCTTTAACATTTTTGCAAATTAGTCCCTGGACTAGCAAAATAAGCTACAATGTTCCCGAAAACATAAATATCATTAAAAACGGGACAAAAATCACTTATATGCAACTTAGAGATTGAACTGAATGCTTCAAAGCCCTAAATGTGTTCTTTCTTCATGAATTTCGGTGTAGGAAGAAGATGAATGAAATAAAATGGATTTTGTTTTATTAATGTTAACATTAATTACCTATTTACCTTTATACCCTTTAAAAACTTTAATAATTCCCCTAAAACCAAACTCATAAATGTCCACTAACACAAAAATTGTATAATTACCACCTAAGTACTCTTATATTAAGGTTTTATAACTATTAGTTACCTTTAGCTGCTAGAACTCTACTTTTACAGCTTTTACAAATTAGTCTTTATGACTTAATTAAACATGCAAATGATAAATTTTCTTAACGAAATTTTTATACGACACTACTAACATACTGTAAACATTAAAATAAAAAAAAATATTTTCACTGAAAATGGGTTGTTATAACTCTCCCTCTAAAGGAATTTTCGTCCTTGAAAATCTTATTAAAAGTTCGGGTCTTGCGCTTTCATATCTTCTTCCAGTTCCTAGGTGGCCTCCTCTATACCATGTCATTGCCAAAGGAATTTTACTAAAGCTATGCTTTTATTTCTCAATTCCTTAGCCTCTCATGCTAAAATTCTTATCAGTTCTTCGCTATACATCATATCAGGCTGAATCTCGACATCAACAGGTGAGATAACATGTGAAGGGTCTGATCGGTACCGTTGTAACATAGATACGTGAAACACATTGTGGATCTTTTCTAACTCTGATGGAAAAGCTAATCAGTAAGCTACTGGCTCGATTCCTTTAGTGATCTCATACGGCTCGATAAAATGCAGACTAATATTTCCTTTACGACCAAACTGTAGGGCTTTATTCCAAGGTGAGACTTTCAAAAACACTTTATCACCAATTTGAAATTCAATATCTTTTCATTTAAAATCCACGTAAGATTTATGTCGATCTGAAGCTGCTTTCGAATTGTCTCGAATCACTTTAACCTTTTCTTCGGTTTCTCGTATCAAATCAACCCGTGAAGCTTTTTCTCACTAAGCTCAGTCCAATACAATAGAGTTTGACACTTTTGACCATACAAAGCTTTGTACGGTGCCATTTTTATACTCGATTGATAACTACTGTTGTACGTGAATTCAACTAATGATAGAAATCTTTCCTAGTTGCCTTCGAACTCTAAAACACAACATCAATGTAATGCCCCTGACCCGTATTCATTGCCAAAATAGGGTTACGGAGTATTACCAAACTTATAACACAATTAAACATATCTTTCTCATACAAAATTCCATTTCAAAAATAAAACATTCACATTCATTCATAATGTTCCTAAAACGAGCCTACGAAGCCCAAATCATGCATTAAGAGTGGTTCGAGACTAAACTGATAAGTTATGAAAATTTTTAGAAAATTTAGAAAATTTTACAAAATATAAGGGACACATGCCTGTGTGCCCCAGCCGTGTGAGAGACACACCCATATCATAGGTCGTGTTGACATTCGAAATGGGATCACATGGCCATGTCCTAGCCCGTGTGACCAGCCTGTGTGCCCTTCGAAATGGCCTTAAACGCCTGTGTGCCAGGCCGTGTGTTAGGTCGTGCCAAACCTGTAGGGTATACTGACTCATGCCACACGGCCAAGTCACATGCTCATGCGTTGCCTTGTGTGGAGCATACTGACTTAATTTCAAATTAAACACTAGGGGACACACGGCTATGTCACTTGCCCATGTGTCACACACGGCTGAGACACACGCCCGTGTCTCTACCCGTGTGGGCAAAAATAGGCTATTTACCAAGCTATCTTCCTCACCTAATATGCATCCACCTATACCAAACCAAATGGCACAAAACATGGCATAAATAGGCATTTAATTCAACCTCAAGCATGCCTCATTCATGCTAATTCCATACTATCAACCATAAGATACAAAAATATCAAGATAAGCCATTCCATTCATGCCACATTTTACAATCAAAAATCGCCTAATGGTCACTTTCAATTATATATCAATTTACCTAAATCACAAGCAAACCAATCTCAAATTTCAACCATTTAGTACTCCTAATGCCAATTCTCAACAAGTATCGCATATTAATTATCAAACACATAAAAAAGGCCATATGCACCTATATATACATCACCAAATATACCAAAATAAGCCAACTCACATGGCTATACACAAAACCAAACACTTAACATTTACAAGCCAATTTAAATAGCTAAATTCACTATCAACATAAATATCATATTGACCATAATTCCTCTACAGGTTGTAACAGCCGTCACCCATATTCAACGTCGGAATAGGGTTACGGAGCCTTACTAAACATATCACACATTTAAACATTCATTTCACATACATTTTCATATTCCATGCACCTATCATTCAAACCCAAACATAATGTCCCTAATATGAGCTTACGAGGCTCAAAACATGCATTCAAGGTGGTTTGAAACTAAACTGATAACTTTAGAAACTTTTTCCAAAATACAGGGGATATATGCCCATGTGGCCCATCCGTGTGTCTCACACGGCCAAATACACTCCCGTGTCACAGGCCATGTGGACATTCAAAATGGAAGCACATGACCGTGTCCCAGCCCGTGTCTGACTTGGGTCACACGGCCAACACATACGCCCGTGTGGCTAGCCCGTGAGCTGTAAAAATGGCCATACACGCCCATGTGCCAAGCCGTGTGCTAGGCCATGCCAAACCTATAAGGTATAGTAACTTATGCCACACAGCCAAGTCACACGCCCGTGTGTGAGGTCGTGTGGAGCATACTGACTTGGTTTCTAATTCAACTCCAGTGAACACACGGCCGTGTACATGACCGTGTGTCACACACGACTGAGACACACGCCCGTGTCTCTACCCGTATGGATAAAAATAGGCTATTTACCAAGCCAAATTGTCACCCAAACTGGTGCACACCTATACCAAACTCAAATGGCACAAAACATAGCATAAAATAGACATTCAAGCAACCTCACTCAAGCATATTTCATACCATTTCAAACACTACTCAACACGAAACATAAATAATCAATATGCCATCCAAATTCATACCAAACTTTACTTACTCAAACATCAAAAATGACCAAACTCAAATGCGCATTATTTAGTCTAATCTCACAGGTGTGCTAAGTTCATTTCTCATCCATGTAGTACTTCTAATTTCCAAATACCAACCAACAACATATTGCCATATTCAAGCACATAATAAGACCCATATGCACAAATATATACAAAACCACATCAACCAAAATAAGCCAACTCTTATTGCTATATACAAACCAAAACATTTGACATTTACAAGCCATTTCAAATGACCAAAAACTTTATCAACTCATAACCAAAATGACCAAAGTCCCTATACATGCCATATACCAAAATATCAAAGTTCAAAAGTACCAAGTGGTAGTAGGATAGTGTGACGTAGTCCCCAATGATCCCCGAATCTGAGCTAGCTTTGAAATCACTGTAAAACATGGAAAAATAAACAAAGTAAGCTTTATAGCTCAGTAAGCTTGTATGCAATAAACTCAATATAATCATAAATACACAATTCAACAAATTGAATATATCATCATTTACTCATATTAACTAACAAACCTTTCACTTATTCAACCATAAGAATATATGTGATCTTCACAAATCACTTCGATTTAAAGCTTATACGATTTATGTAAATACCTGTGCTATCTCGTATCCATCTCATACTCAACCACGTCTTTCATTTACCCGTTGAACCATTCGAAATACTATCGGATACTTCAGAAACTCGCATCGAAGTGCCACATACATAGCCAATGCTATATCAATCTCATATCATATATATGCTTACTCTCGAGCTATCAAAGGGCCTACTCTCACAAGCTGTTAGTCAAGACGTAGTTACACGGTGCTGCTCACACAAGCTATCAAGTAACCGTAACACATGCCGGTATACTCAGCCACCGGTAGGACGTACAGGACCTGTAACACCCCTAACCCAAAACTATCACCGGAATAGGGTTAAAAGGCATTATTAGACAATCGAAACATTTCATAACTGTTTCACAGCACAAAGTCAATAATCAATCAAACATAATCAAATACATTCATATAGTCCCTTATTGAGGTCTACGAGACCTTAAACACGTGTTAGAAAGAGGTCGGGACTAAACCAAACACTTACGAAAATTTTTAGAAATTTAAAATTTTTTTTAAAGTTACAAAGGTCACACACCCTGTGGGAAGGCCGTGTGCCTCCCACAGCCTCGACACGCCCGTGTGCCTCACTCGTGGTCGCTACTGACTTCAACACACGGCCAGTCACACGCCAGTGTGACTAGCCCATGGTCGATCTTGACTTGTTTTGAATTTCAACCACTAGGGACACGGTCGAGCCACACGCCCGTGTGCTCAACCGTGTAGGCAGTTATAGGCCATTTTCAAGGCCAAACTTGCCTCCCACACATTGATACACCTACAAGCTTCAAATCTCATGTATTTAAACCTCAATTGGCAACAAAAACATACCATCATATACACCAAACAATAATCAACAACATCATTTATTTCCTTACTCAAAATCAACATAAATAAGTCCATCCAATTACTAAATTTCACCACTTAAAGTACACAAGTTGAGCATCATGTAATTCTTCCATAATTCACATTTAATCCATCATTCTCATCAACCAAATCAATATAAACATACCATTTTCATACTCATGATTTCATACCACATTCATCATTTTCATAACATCACATAAATACCAACAACACTCAACTACTAAACCATATCACATGGCAAGGTTTGTACGACTCAAAACATACCACATTGACTAGCCTATACATGCCATATTCAAGTATACACACCTCTCAAAACTACCCAAAATACATTGCCGATAGTGTGATAGAAATGCTGACGATTCCTGGATCCGAGCTAGCTTTACTGACATTGTAAAACAGAGAAACAAATCATATAGTAAGCTTATAAAAGCTTAGTAAGTTCGTAACATAATACACTTAGTCCAATCATACAATTACATTATACAAAAACAATCCATTACATAGATTAGATTATAAGCACATATATCATATATTCCAAAGCTAATATGCTCAATTAACATTCCAAAAATTCATTTATAATTTCATCAACCACTTAGGTTCCGAACGTACCTTAGCCAACACTTAGTTATCGATCATACATGCTACTAAATACTCATTATTTCGTTCAATCAACCTTTGCCATTTCTGTAACATCCGGGATTTAAGGTCTCTGCATTTATCTTGTTTCTATGTGTTTGGTATGCTCTGTATGTTGTTTATGTATGTTTGGGGTCTTCGGGAACGCCCAGGGTTAAGCTGGAACCTTGGCCAAAATTTTAGTTTTGGGCACTTTTAGGGGAGAGCTGACTGGGATAGGACTTAAGGTTTGTTTCTCGTGTTTGATGACACAAGAATTTAAGTGGTAATGTGGCAAGGAGACGCCACTTAAAGTGCAGCTAAGTGATGCCTCAGGGGAGCAGAGAGGGAGCAGGTTCAAGTCACGTGGAACTCAATTTGGATTTTTTTTTGGCGTCAAGGGGGGCAGTGGTGAAGTTCGACTGGGACACTTCAGGATAGAGTATTGATTGAGTCAAAAATATTCGAATGTGTGGCTGAGAGAAAATAAAAGAGTTGGAATCATTCAAATCATTTTGAATGAGTGACCAAGAGGGAATTAAAGAGAAAAGTAAAGGATTGGCATATGGTGAGAGTGGTGGCCGAATTTTGAATGCTTGGGGGGGAGTGTAGGAATCTGTTTTAGCTTGTTTAGGGTGTGCCGAATTCTAGTGATGGTTATAGGCATTTTAGCATTGAAAGGGTGCATTTTCGGTTTTGGTTTTGGGGGTGCCGAATTTTTGAGGTGTTAGGTAGCTTAGTTTGAGAGCTCTTTTCCTTACGGTATTTGGGTGTTCTTCATTTCGGCAATTTTGGAACCCTTTCTCTGTGTAGCCGAAACCCCTATCATCCTCTCTATTTCTCATTTTCTTTCTTCTCATCTGCATTACCTAAAGCCGAACCCTCCTATCATCTCTTCTCATTTCTTTCTTTTTCTTCTTTTTTTCATTTGTTTCATCTAGAAGCCGAAACCCCTAATCACTTCCAACCTCTTCTCCATTTCTTGCTTAGCCGAATTTCTTTAGTCCCTCTTCTTGATTTTTCAGTTGCCGAAACTTATCTCTCACCTTTTCATCACCATTTGTCGCGGGTTTCTTCTTCAAGTCAAAGCATCCATTGATTCTTGTTCCTTCAATATTTCATTTTGGCTGAATCTTCCCTATGTGTTCTACTTCTTCTTTCGTTCTTAGGTCGGTGGATTACTGTTATTTCACTTCTTAATCTTTGCAAGCAGATCCTATTTGATCGTGGGGGGCTTTGTATTCGCGTTCTTTCAGCATCTGATCTGCGATTGAAGGGTGTTAAGGGATATTTGATTTAGTCGACTTAGGTATTCAATCGGTGCTTGAATCCGAGCCTTATAAACCTTTGGGATTTGCTGATCTAGGTAAGGGATCTTGTTGTTTGAATATGTATTCTTATTTGTTCTTTGTCCAATATCTTAACTCGGTCTTCTGATCAAGATCGTTTTTATGGACTCAAGTACCAGTCAGGCAAAGAAAGGGGTTGGACCCATAAACCCAGCCCCTAAGTTTAAGAAACGTGCCGTGTCAGCAGTACGGGATTGGCCACCGAGTTGTGGACCGGCTTCAGAACAGAGTAGTAGGCAGATAGCAGTGGTTCTTGCTAGCGATAGTGTCAACATAGAGAGTATTATTCTGCGTGTTATCAGGTGTGTAAAACTCCACACACTTTATTTTATCTGCAATGTTAATTGTGTGGGCTGAAAAGCCGGAAAAGGCTGTGTAGACAGTCGTGAAACCCTTATAGGCGAGGCTAAGGATGCCAGGTACGTAACTGTTTCGTTTCCTTGCATGGATGGATGTATGTGGTAAACCTGTATATTGTGGTTAGTGTGTTGCATTCGTTATGATGGTTACGTTAATGTTGCATTCATTATGATATACATGTAATACATGGGATGGGATATGTATTGAAGGGGAAGTGCTTGATTATGAGGTCACATAAGTGATCGGTGGCTGAGCCACGTTATATTATGAGGTCACATAGTGATCGGTGGCTAAGCCATGTTGTACGATTTTGGTCACCTAGTGATTGGCATTATGACTGACAGCAGGACTGTCAAAGTGGCGTGTAGCAGATGGAGGGTCGATTGTAGAAATCCCCACGGTGTGATAGGCTGGTACGGGCTGGCATGTAGAGGATGGAAAAAAACTAGGTTGGGCTGGGACTTGTTGCATTCATTTATCTCTATGCCGTACTGAGTGGGCTAAGGCCCAAGATGCATTTGTAGGCAGCGAGCTGTTTATGTGTTACGGGGAATTTACACACTGAGTCCCGATGACTCACCCCTTTGCTCAACTTTTCAGGTAATCAGTAGACCGTGGATATGGGAGTCGAGGCAGACTCGTGGAGGCCATAAAGACTTTATTTTTTATTAAACTTTTTCCTGCTTTAATTATACTTTTATTGGGGATTTTATTTGTGTAATAAGGCCTTCCTAAACTAATATTTGGTTTTTTTATTTTATTTATCTATTTTCCTAAATTAGAATTCAACACTATGCAACTTAATCACTAGATAACAAAAGAATGGGGTTTTCAAAGTGCGAGAAACTCAAAACACACATTTTCTTTCACGTATCATTAAATATAATGAATATTCAATTAATACAAATTGGAATTTTTCTTGATCCAACAAATCACTGTTTTAAAGACATCACCTTAATCGAAAAGTTTTGAAATCTACGGTTTTCCTAAATCCAACAAAAATTCGTTTTCGCTTCACCTTGTGACATACCGGATCCGGCCGTAATGTTTTTGGCCGGGTTTGGGGTGTTACAATTTTGGTATCAGAGCCTAGGTTACAAAACCCGGGCTGTGAAATGGGTTCAACGGTGTTTTTCAAAATCGATGTGAATGTTAATTAGAGAAAATATTTTGATTGGGATATGGCATCCGAGTTTATCGGCACCCGATCCACCCAGGTAAGTGTTCTAATTATTTGATGGTGCATGCATAGAATGATTGTTAGCATGAAGAAATATGCTTGTTAGTCTTAGGGGATTCAAAATTTAGAGACTGAAACCTCTAGGTTGTGATGTGTTTTGCGAAAACTACTCTCTAAAGCTATTTCCCATAAAAATCGCTCGATATTAAACAGTGAAAGATACTAACTCATAAAAATTTTAATCAGATTAAAACGCGATAGTAGACATGAGTACTAGGGGACGTGGACGTAATGTGTGTGGACGTGGTAGAGGCAGGATCGCTGTGTCGGAACCAGTAGGGTCTGGTCATGGGTCAGGAAATGAGGTGCCGCTACCGCTAGCTGCAGAAGCAGACTTTCAGGACCAAACGGGCGGAGATGATGCGGTGTCTCAGGCGATGTTACGGGTTTTGGAGAGAGTTGCTGGGGCAGGCTTGGGTACAGGGGCTCGGAAATCTGTGTCAGAATGACTTTGAGCTAATGGAGCGTAAATGTTTAGGGGTGTTTCCGGTGTAGCCCCTAATGCAGCTGAGTATTGGCTGGAGGCCGTTGACCGTATAATGGAAGACCTCGATTTCACGGAGGAGGAAAAGTTGAAAGGAGTTGTGTCTCTTCTTCGGGATGAGGCGTATCAATGGTGGCTTACGGTCAGGGATGGTACAGTGGCTGACCGCATTACCTGGGATTACTTCAAGTCGTCATTCCAGAGTAAGTACATTGGGTCGAGTTATGTGGATACGCAGCGAAGGGCATTTTTGAATCTGGTTTCGGGGAACAAATTGGTGGCTGAGTATGAGGTGGAATTCCTATGCCTTAGCCGTTATGCCCGAGGAATGGTGGCCACAGACCACGAGTGTTGTGTTCGATTCGAAGATGGTCTGAGAGATGACTTGCGGGTGCTGATAGCTCCACAGCGAGAAAGGGAATTTGCTGTTTTGGTGGAAAAGGCTAAGATAGCCGAGGAAGTGAAACAGTTCGAAAAGCAGAATCGAGATGGAGATAGAGGTAGAAATAAAAGGAATTTTGGATCGTTAGGGTCAATTGGGCGTTTTCAGAAAAGACCTAGGTTGGATGGGCGAGTGTTGGGCGAGTAACGGAAGATGTTTCAGGTGTGGGTCTACTGATCATCAGATTAGAGATTGTCCACAAAAGCGGAGCGGTGCAGGGCCGGTAGGTCAGGGTTATGCTCAGCCGGGTAGAGGTGATCAACAACCACAGAGAGGTCGAGGTCCAACCAGAGGAGGTAATGGTTTCGGTCGGGGCCATGGAACACCAGGCAGAGGTGTAGGGAGTACTGAGGCGAGACAGTCAGGGTTAGTCTATGCAGCTAGACGCCGAGAAGAGGGTGACGCACTGGACGTCATAACCGATACGATTCTTATTTATGGGTTTCCTTATACTGCTTTGATTGATATCGGGTCGACACATTCTTATGTTGCTAGTGTGGTATCTGGAACTTTAAACTTAGACTCTGAGATTGCTTCTAGGGAGATGACTGTACTTAGCCCGCTAGGACAAACTATAGTGGTAAACAAACTTTATAGGGATGTACCTCTAGAAGTGCAAGGGGTAGTTTTTCCAGCTGATTTGATGGAATTTCCATTCGAGGAGTTTGATTTAATCTTGGGTATTGACTGGCTGGTAAAGTATCAAGTAAATTTGGATTGTGCAGCCAAGCGCATAGTGTTAAGAACTCTCGAGGGTGAAGAAGTGGTGGTAATAGGTGAGAGGAGGAATTCCCTATCTATTGTGGTGTCCGTTTTAAAAGCTGAGAGAATGGTGAGGAAAGGATGTGAGGCGTTTATAGCTTATGTTTGCACTTTGGAAGCCAAGGAGTCAATTGTGGAGGATGTTCGAACGTGAAGGAATTTTCTGATGTTTTCCCGGAAGAGCTTTCGAGGTTGCCTCCCGATCGCGAGGTGGAGTTTGGTATTGACCTTTTTCCGGGAACAGCGCCTGTATCCATCGCACCGTATAGGATGGCGCCAAAGGAGTTGAAGGAATTGAAAATACAGATTCAAGAATTGTTGGATCGAGGTTTTATCCGACTGAGTGTATCGCCTTGGGGAGTGCCGGTGCTATTCGTTAAAAAGAAGGATGGATCAATGCGTATGTGCATTGATTACCGTCAGCTAAACAAGTTGACCATCAAGAACAAATACCCATTGCCGAGGATTGACGACTTGTTCGATCAATTGAAGGGGGCGTCCGTTTTCTCAAAGATAGATTTGAGGTCAGGATATCATCTGCTTAAGGTCAAGGAAGCAGATATTCATAAGACGGCTTTCAGGACTCGCTATGGCCATTACGAATTCCTGGTAATGCCATTCGGGTTGACCAATGCACCAGCAGCGTTTTTGGACATGATGAATCGGGTTTTCCAACCCTATCTAGTTTAATTTGTCGTGGTATTTATAGATGATATCCTGGTCTATTCAAGATCGGAGGAGGAGCATGATTCACATCTTCGAGTGGTTTTACAAATCCTGAGGGAGAAGCAGTTTTGCCAAATTCAGTAAGTGTGAATTCTGGCTAAGAGAAGTTACCTTTTTGGGCCATGTGGTGTTTGCTGAGGGGATTAGGGTTGATCCCCGAAAAATTGAAGCCGTGTTGGAGTGGAAGCCACCTAAGTCTGTGGCAGAAATCAGGAGTTTTCTTGGTCTGGCTGGGTACTATAGAAGGTTTGTGGAAAGGTTCTCATTAATTGTAGCATCGCTAACCAAGTTGTTAAGGAAAAGGGTACCTTTTGTTTGGTCTGATAAGCAGCAGGAGAGTTTTGAAAGGCTAAAAAGGATTTTGACGGAGGCTCCGGTGTTGATACAGCCTGAGCCTGGGAAAGAGTTTGCGGTTTTTTGTGATGCATCGCACACAGGTTTGGGATGTGTGTTGATCAGGATGGGAAAGTGGTAGCGTATGTGTCTCGGCAGTTGCGACCGCATGAGTTGAATTATCCCACACATGATTTGGAATTGGCAGCAATGGTGTTTGCTCTGAAAAGTTGGAGGCATTATCTGTATGGGGAGAAGTCTGTTATTTATACAAACCACAAGAGCCTAAAATATCTCCTTACCCAGAAGGAGTTAAACTTAAGGCAGTGAAGGTGGATCGAGTTGTTAAAAGATTACGACTGCTCAATCGAGTACCATCCAGGTAAAGCTAACATAGTGGCGGATGCATTAAGTCGTAGGGTAATCTCTAACTTGAGAGCAATGTTTGCTCACCTCAGTTTATACGATGATGGGAGTATATTAGCTGAACTACAAGTGAAACCTTCTTGGGTCAGTCAGATTAAAGAGAAGCAGTGGGCCGATGAGTTGTTAAAATCAAAATTTCAGTTAGGAGCAGGTGATGGAATAGCGGATTTCAGTGTGAATAATGACGGGGTTGTGTGCTTTCGGGGAAAAACTTGCATGCCAAGGGATCCTGAGTTAAGGTGTAAGATTTTACAGGAAGCGCGCAGCAGCCTGTACGCTATGCATCCTAAGGGAAGTAAGATGTATCGAGATCTGCGAGAGCAATTTTGGTGGCCGGGGTTGAAGCGAGAGGTAACCAAATTTGTGAATAAGTGCTTGACGTGTCAGCAGGTAAAAGCAGAACATCAGTTGCCTTCGAGGTTGTTGCAGCCTATAAAGATTCCGCAGTGGAAGGGGAAGAGGATCACGATGGATTTTGTTAGTGGGCTACCCCTTACGCCTACCAAGAAGGATTCGGTTTGGGTAATAGTTGATCGTTTGACGAAGTATGCTCATTTCATACCAGTTTGAGTCGACTACTCTCTATAGAAGTTGGCTAAATTGTATGTAGCAGTGTCGATCATCTCAGACAGGGACCCTAGGTTTACATTGAGATTTTGGAAGGCGTTGCATCAAGCGTTGGGTACAAAGTTAGATTTCAGCATAGCGTTTCATCCACAGTCTGATGGGAAGTTGGAGAGAGTCATCCAGATCCTGGAAGATATGTTGAGAGGTTGTGTCATAGACTTTAGAGGAAGCTGGGAGGAGTTTCTACCGTTAGCGAAATTCACGTACAACAATAGTTACCAATCTAGTATCCAGATGGCACCGTATGAAGCGTTGTATGGTTGGAAGTGTCGCACTCCTACTTGTTGGACAGAGTTGAATGAGCGTCAGTTGTTGGGTCCAGAATTGGTTGCTGAGACGGAAGAGAAGGTTAAGCTAATTAGGGCTCGGTTGAAAGAAGCATCTGATAGGCAGAAATCTTATGCAGACCTGAAGCGGAAGGAAATAGAATTCGCAGTGGGTGACCGGGTCTTCTTAAAGGTTTCACCATGGAAGAAGGTTCTAAGATTTGGACGAAAGGGCAAACTAAGTCCTAGGTTCATCGGGCCTTATCGTGTGATGAAACGTGTGTGACCAGTGGCTTATCAGCTTGAGCTACCTTCAGAATTAAATCAGATTCATGATGTACTTCATGTTTATATGTTAAGGCACTATCGTTCGGATCCATCTCATGTTGTGCCAGTAGAAAAGATTGAAGTAAGGCCTAATCTATCGTTTGAAGAAGAACCAGTGCGGATCTTGGATCATGATATCAAAGTATTGCGAAGAAAGACGGTTCCGTTGGTTAAGGATTTGTGGCGAAATCACGGTTCAGAGGAAGCTACGTGGGAACCGGAGGATGCAATGCAGCAGCAATACCCTCATCTCTTTTGACCAGGTAATTTCGAGGCCAAAATTTCTTTAAGGGGGTAGAACTGTAACATCTGGATTTAGGGGCTCTGCATTTATCTTGTTTCTATGTGTTTGGTATGCTCTGTATGTTGTTTATGTGTGTTTGGGGTCTTCGGGAAGGCCCAAGGTTAAGCCGGAACCTTGGCCACAATTTTAGTTTTGGGCACTTTCAGGGGAAAGCTTACTGGGATAGGACTTAAGGTTTGTTTCTCGTGTTTGTTGACACAAGAATTTAAGTGGTAAAGTGGCAAGGAGACACCACTTAAGGTGCAGGTAAGTGATGCCTCAGGGGAGCAGAGAGGGAGCAGGTTCAAGTCGCGTGGAACTCAATTTGGATTTCTTTTTCGTCAAGGGGGCAGTGGTGAAGTTCAGCTGGGACATTTCAGGATGGAGTGTTGATTAAGTCAAAAATATTCGAATGTATGGCTGAGAGAAAATAAAGGAGTTTGAATCATTCAAATCCTTTTGAATGAGTGACCAAGAGGGAATTAAGGAGAAAAGTAAGGGATTGGCATATGGTGAGAGTGGTGGCCGAATTTTGAATGCTTGGGGGGAGTGTAGGAATCGGTTTTAGCTTGTTTATGGTGTGCCGAATTCTAGTGATGGTCATAGGCATTTTAGCTTTCAAAGGGTGCATTTTTGGTTTTGGTTTTGGGGGTGCCGAATTTTTGAGGTGTTAGGTAGCTTAGTTTGAGAGCTCTTTTCCTTACGGTATTTGGGTGTTCTTCTTTTCGGTAATTTTGGAACCCTTTCTCTGTAGCCGAAACCCTTATCATCCTCTCTATTTCTCATTTTCTTTCTTCTCATCTGCATTACCTAAAGCCGAACCCTCCTATCATCTCTTCTCATTTCTTTCTTTTTCTTCTTCTTTTCATTTGTTTCATCTAGAAGCCGAAACCCCTAATCACTTCCAACCTCTTCTCCATTTCTTGCTTAGCCGAATTTCTTTAGTCCCTCTTCTTGATTCTTCAATTGCCGAAACTTATCCCTCACCTTTTCATCACTATTTGCCGCGGGTTTCTTCTTCAAGTCGAAGCATCTATTGATTCTTGTTCCTTCAATATTTCATTTTGGCCGAATCTTCCCTGTGTGTTCTACTTCTTCTTTCGTTCTTAGGTCGATGGATTACTGTTATTTCACTTCTTAATCTTTCCAAGCGGATCCTATTTGATTGGGGGGGTCTTTGTCTTCGCGTTCTTTCAGCATCTGATCTGCAATTGAATGGTGTTAAGGGATATTCAGTTTAGTCGACTTAGGTATTCAATCGGTGCCTGAATTCGAGCCTTATAAATCTTTGGGATTTGCCGATCTAGGTAAGGGATCTTGGCGTTTGAATATGTATTCTTATTTGTTCTTTGTTCAATATCTTAACTTGGTCTTTTGATCAAGATCGTTTTTATGGACTCAAGTACCAGTCAGGCAAAGGAAGGGGTTGGACCCATAAACCCAGCCCTTAAGTTTAAGAAACGTGCCGTGTTAGCAATGCGGGATTGGCCACCGAATGGTTGACCGGCTTCAGAACAGAGTAGTAGGCAGATAGCAGTGGTTCCTGCTAGCGATAGTGTCGACATAGACAGTATTATTCTGCGTGTTATCAGGTGTGTAAAACTCCACACACTTTATTTTATCTGCAATGTTAATTGTGTGGGCTGAAAAGCCGGAAAAGGCTGTGTAGACAGTCGTGAAACCCTTATGGGCGAGGCTAAGGATGCCAGGTACGTGACTGTACCGTTTCCTTGCATGGATGGATGTATGTGGTAAACCTGTACATTGTGGTTAGTGTGTTGCATTCGTTATGATGGTTATGTTAATGTTGCGTTCATTATGATATGCATGTAATACATGGGATGTGTAACACCCCAAACCTGGTCAACACACCACGACCGAATCTGGCATGTCACAGAGTGAAAACGTTTCGAAGAAAACAAATTGTCGGTTTAGTTTCAGCGAAAAACTCTTTGTTTGCATTGTGTTTGCAGAAATCCGGTGTACGTATAGTTGAAATCGTTAAGTTGCTTTGAAATCCCGAAAATCCGAATGAGTTAAACTTAGTTACATTAAAACCGTCTGTATTGGAGTTTTGGAAAAAAACATAGATATGAAAATCATTTAAGTTAGCTTAATAATCATCTTATGTGTTTTGTTACCCGATGGTAATGTTTAGAAAACCCCTTACGTAGTATAATTTCGAAAACTTGATTATCAGGTTATTTAAAACGTGTTAAACAGTTTACTTAGCAACATGTTAAAAATTTAAAGCAGATATAATAAAACCCAAAATAAAAATACTAAGGGCCTTATTACAAACCCAAGTAAATCCGAAATATAAAGTTAAAGTACCCCAGTCGAAAATCCATGTAAAACCGAAAACAAATATCGCATGGCCACCTCGAGTCCACCCGACTCCTCATCCGCGATCTACGAATCACCTGAAAAGATAAGGGAGAACGTGAGTCACCAAGACTCAGTGCATAATCCCCCTCCCGAATATGGCAACATCCTTACACAAGTCATAACCAAGTAAACATATCATGCACCCAAACCTAGCCATCCACGACTCCTTTTTCTACCCCGTGTGGTACCAAACCACTGGTGGTGCCTAACCACTGGTGACCCAAAGTCACTGATATCAATAATAATGTGGTGCCAAACCATTGGTGACCCAAAGTCACGAATAATCCATATATGGGGCCAGCCCACATTGTGATACCAAATCACTGGCGACAATCCCGTTTTATCAAATGTGGGGCCAACCCACTGTGGTGCTAAGCCACTGGAACGAGTCGCTATGAGGTTCCAAACCTCTGGTGACCCAAAGTCACGAATATTAACTGTGGTACCAAACCACTGGTGGTGCCAAACCACTGGTGACCCAAAGTCACAGATATCAATCTTCCCCCTCCTCTCATATCACCCACAATTTTGCAATGCATATACATATCATGCTAACATGCTTAATCATTAAACATATATTGAAACATAACATATGCGATTTCATCAGAATCAAGTATTTTAACTGATCAAACGGACTTACCCGAAATCCTTGCTCATACCCATAAGGGTACCGTATCGTAATCTACACAGTTTTCGGCTTTTAACAAAGTTTAGGTTATTAGCACATTTACATAGATTATGAAGTGTGTAAGTTACACACCTGGTTACTAACGCGATTACTGAATTCCGAAGATCCCGATCTAACGCACTAGATCCCCTTTTCCTACATTCGGCCAAACCAAGACCATTAACAAAGGCCATTCGGCTATACTAGCAAATCCTGAAGGGTTAACGCACAACCATAATCCTTACCTTACTGCCTTTCGCGCTTAAATCAAATCCCGAAGCACTCGATAACACGTCCTCCCTACAATCGACCAAGACTAAACAAGATCACTAATAGCCTTCAGCTTTTCAAACAAATAAGAGGAAGATCAAATCGACATGCATCCTTACCACTGACTTAAGGAAACCGATTGACAGAGAGAGTAGATGACCACGATCCAGTTCTTTCAAAATCCCGAAGAACCTAGGAGAACCGATTCTAAAGATGAATGAGAACCAAGACAAATGCCCAAATTTGGCTTTTGTTCTATGTAAGTCGACAGAGAAAAGAAGAAGAAAATAATAGAGATTCGGCCTAGAACACTTACCCACTCCAAAACCGATTAGAGCAGAAGACCAAAGAGATCTACCCTTGATTGATATTCGGCCAAAGTGTTGAAATAAGAAGAGGAGAGTAAAGGGAGATTTCGGCAATGGTGATGTACCAATCAAGGTGATTTCGGCTATGGCTTAAGAAAAGAAATCAAAAAGATTCGGCTAAGGTTCTTTGATGAAAAACGAAAGAGAATCAATCGAGGTTGTCGGCTTTTAAAGATGGAAGAGATGGAAAAGAGAAATGGAAATAAATGGGTTCTGCAATGAGAGGAAGAGAAAAAGGTTTCGGCACAAGAGAGGATGAAGAGAAAAGAAAGATGAAGATTGCCGAAAAGAGAAGAGCAAGAAAGTGCCAATGGGTTTCAGTTTCAAAGGAGAAAAAGAGAGGGCTCAAATGGTTCCAAAAAGATTCGGTTTGCCTAAAAGAGAAATCGACAGAGGCCTAAAAACTGTCGGCTTTTGCTTCAAACATGTGCATTAGAAGAACAACAAAGCTAGGGGAGGTTTCGGCTTTAGCTCACAACCAATTGCACTATGGCCTAGACTAGCCTAAAATGTCCTCCTAAGTTGTCTATGGAGGGACGGCACACCTAGCAAGCTCCCCAACCGAACACTCCTCCTCCACAATTCAAATTTCGGCAAACTCCACAAAATTCTCCTGGCCAACCATTCAAATGAGTTTGAATTATTCAAACTCCTAAATTCTCTCTTCTCCACCCGTTTAAATCTGTTGACTTGTTCAACAGTTATCCATTGGTGTTTGAGCTGAGCACAACTCTCCCCTCTCTGGCGTCAAAAAGAATTAGCAGCAAGGGATTTCTGCAGCTCGAACCCAAGCTCTCCTTCCCTGCATGTGGCGCCACTCCTCAAGGCCCTAAGTGGCGCCTCTCTGCCACTTTACCAAGGCTATTCTTGTGCTTAAATTTACCACGGAATATTCTGAACCCCTAGCTCCTTCAGCTCCCCTTAACCAAAGCTTAAAAATAGAAATTTTCCTATAATTCGGGCCTACCCTTGGCTTATATCTAGACTCTAAAACACCTCAATTAATAACGCAACCAAGCCATACACATGCAAACAGTTCAAACCTAATAGCCACTATCTAAGGATGTTACAGTTCTACCCCCTTTAAAATAATTTCGGCCTCGAAATTACCTGGTCAAAAGAGTTGAGGGTATTGATGCCTCATCACATCCTCTGGTTCCCATGTAGCTTCTTCCACGCCATGGTTCTGCCATAACACCTTCACCAATGGAACTGACTTCCTGCGCAACACCTTCACATCCCGGTCTAGAATCTGCACTGGTTCCTCTTCCATGGTCAAATCTGGGCTCACCTTAATTTCCTTCACCGATACAACATGCGATGAATCTGAACTGTAACGCCTAAGCATGGAAACGTGAAACACATCATGTATCTGACTCAGCTCTGCTGGCAGCTCGAGCTGATAAGCTACTGGTCCCACTCGCTTCAACACCTTATACGGGCCAATAAACCTTGGACTTAGCTTGCCTTTCCTTCCAAACCTCAGCACTTTCTTCCATGGCGAGACCTTCAAGAAAACCCTGTCATCCACGGCAAACTCTATATCTCTCCGCTTAAGATCGGCATAGGACTTCTGCCTGTCCGAAGCTTCCTTCAGACGAGCCTGAATCAACTTGACCTGATCCTCAGTTTCCGCAACCAACTCTGGACCCAACATCTGACGCTCACCCAACTCTGTCCAGCATGTAGGTGTATGACACTTCCTACCATACAATGCCTCATATGGTGCCATCTTAATGCTTGCCTGATAACTATTGTTGTATGCAAACTCAGCTAACGATAGAAATTCTTCCCAGCTGCCTCTGAAGTCCAAAACATAGCCCCTCAGCATATCTTCTAAGATTTGTATAACCCTTTCTGACTGTTCGTCTGTCTGTGGATGAAATGCTGTACTAAAATCCAACCGCGTGCCTAACGCCTCATACAATGCTTTCCAGAACCTCGACGTAAATCTGGGATCCCTATCTGAGATAATCGATACTGGCACACCGTGCAACCTCACTATTTCTACCACATACAGCTTAGCTAACTTCTGAAGCGAGTAATCAACCCTTACCGGTATGAAATGAGCTGATTTCGTCAAGCGGTCCACAATCACCCAGACTGAGTCCTTTTTACTAGGCATAAAGGGTAGTCCACTGACAAAGTCCATAGTGGTCCTTTCCCACTTCCACTGTGGAATCTTCACCGGCTAAAGTAAACCCGACGGCAACTGATGCTCAGCTTTGACCTGCTGACACGTCAAACATTTACTCACAAACTCAGTTACTTCCCATTTCAATCTTGGCCACCAAAACTGCTCTCGCAAATCCCGGTACATCTTGCTACCTCCAGGATGCATAGCATATGGGCTGCTATGTGCGTCCTGAAGTATCCTCTGCCTTAATCGACGCTCTTCGACATACAAGCTTTACCCTGAAAACACAACACTCCATCACTGGTCAAGCTGTAACCTTCCAAACCACCACTCTGCACTTGCAAACTCCGAGCATTCAAACCCCCATCCACTAATTGTTTCTCTTTAATCTGCTCTACCCAAGTCGGCTTAACCTGCAATTCTGCCAAAAGACTCCCGTCGTCATACAAACTAAGATGAGCAAACATTGCTCTCAGGCCCGACACTACCTTATGGCTCAACGCGTTCGCTACCACGTTAGCCTTGCCCGAATGATACTCAATTGAGCAGTCGTAATCCTTCAACAGCTCAATCCATCTCCGCTATCTCAAATTCAAGTCTTTCTGAGTCAGAAGGTATTTCAGACTCTTATGATCCGTGTAGACTATCGACTTCTCTCCGTATAAGTAGTGCCTCCAAATCTTCAAGGCGAAAACCACTGCAGCCAATTCCAAGTCATGTGTCGGATAGTTACCCTCATGCGGTCTCAACTGTCGAGACGCATATGCCACTACTTTCCCTTCTTGCATCAGCACACATCCCAAGCCAGTATGTGATGCATCGCAATATACCGTGAATTACTTTCTGGCCTTAGGCTGAATCAAAACCGGAGCTTCAGTCAGAATCTTCTTTAGCTTGTCGAAACTTTCCTGTTGTTTCTCAGACCACACAAATGGAACTCCTTTCCTCAATAACTTGGTCAACGGCGCTGCGATCAGAGAGAATCCTTCTACAAATCTTCGGTAATACCCTGCCAGACCTAGAAAACTCCGAACTTCTGCCACTGACTTAGGCGGTTTCCAGTCCAACACTGCCTCAATCTTTCGAGGGTCCACTCTAATCCCTTCAGCTGACACCACGTGCCCCAAGAAAGTCACCTCCCTAAGCCAAAACTCGCACTTACTAAACTTGGCAAATAACTGCTTCTCTCTCAAAATCTGCAAAACTACCCGCAAATGCGCATCATGATCCTTCTCAGATCTTGAGTACACCAGTATGTCGTCTATAAATACCACAACAAACTGGTCCAGATACGATTGGAACACCCGATTCATCATGTCCATGAGTGCTGCCGGTGCGTTAGTCAACCCAAACGGCATTACCAGAAACTCGTAGTGCCCATACCGAGTGCGAAACGCCGTCTTGTGGATATCAGCCTCTTTCACTTTTAGCTGATGATACCCTGACCTTAAATCAATCTTTGAGAAAACCGATGCCCCCTTAAGCTGATCAAACAAGTCGTTTATCCTCGGCAACGGATACTTGTTCTTGATCGTCAGCTTATTCAACTGGCGGTAGTCTATACACATCCGCATTGTACCATCCTTCTTCTTAACAAAGAGCACAGGTGCTCCCCAAGGCGAAACACTTGGCCGGATAAAACCCCGGTCCAACAACTCCTGAATCTGTGCCTTCAGTTCTACCAATTCCTTTAGCGCCATCCGATACGGGGCAATAGACACTGGCGCAGTTCCGGGTAACAGATCTATACCGAATTCAACTTCCCGATCCGGAGGTAGACCCAGAAGTTCTTCTGGAAATACGTCGACAAATTCCTTCACCGTTTAGACATTTGCTTCAGCTGACTCCTTAGCCTCCAAGGCACACACATGAACCAAAAATGCCTCACAACCCTTCCTGACCATTTTCTCAGCTTTCAAAGCAGACACCACGTTGGATAGGTACTCTCTTCTATTACCTATCATCACCACTTCTTCACCCTTAACCATTTTCAAAACCATGCGCTTAGTTGCGCAATCCAAACTTGCTTGGTACTTCACCAGCCAGTCCATCCCAAGAATCAGATCGAACTCCCCAAATGGCAGTTCCATCAGATCAGCCACAAACACTACCCCTTGGAGTTCTAGGGGTACATCCCTATATAGTTTATTTACTTCTACAGAGTGACCTAGAGGGCTAATTACTGTCATCTCCCTAGAAGTAGTCTCAAAGTCTAGGTTCATGGTCTCTACTATGCTACTAGCAACATACGAATACGTCGAACCAACATCTATCAAAGCAGTATATGGTAATCCAAAGATTAAGAACATACCGATTATGACGTCCAGTGCGTCGCCCTTCTCTCGACGCCTCGTTGCATAGACCAATCCAGGCTGCCTTGCTTCAGTGTTGCCGCACCTCCGTCCGGTGCTCCCCGGCCCCGACCAGAACCATTACCTCCTCTACCAGAACCACGACCCCTCTGCGGTTGCGGTCCCTCATTCCTAAACTGAGCACGGCCCTGACCCTCAGACTGAATCTTAGCTAGCTTACGTGGACAATCCCTCACACGATGATCCAACGATCCACATTCAAAGCATCCTTTTCCATCGGTCCAACATTCTCCCCAATGAGATTTTCCCCACCAATTACACTGCGCTGGTCCCTGATTAGCAGCAACAGGCCTCCCAGACTGATTCAGCCCACCATGCCTAGCCTTTTTCTGAGAATTTTCGGCTGATCCAGATGATCCAAAACATCTCTTCTGTCTATTCCTATCCAGATTCTGTCTCGCAGACTCTTTTACCCCTTCAGCTATCTTAGCCTTTTCTACCAGCACAGCAAACTCCCGCTCCTGCTGTGGAGCAATCAGCAATCTCAGCTCATCTCTCAGTCCGTCCTCAAACCGAACACATCGCTCATGCTCCGTCACCACGATACCTCGAGCATACTGGCTCAACCTTAAAAATTCTGCCTCGTACTCCGATACGGACTTACTCCCCTGAACCAGTCTCAGAAATGCCTTCCGTTGCGCATCAATGTAGCTAGATCCAATATATTTCTTTTGATAAGCTGCCTTAAAGTAGTCCCACGTGAGATCATCCGCTGCAGCACTGTCCCGAACCGTGAGCCACCACTGGTATGACTCATCCCGAAGAAGCGACACTATCCCTTTCAGTTTCTCCTTCGTAGTCAGATCCAAGTCGTCCATGATACGCTCCGTCGCCTCCAACCAATACTCAGCCGTATTGGGCGCCACACCAGAAACACCCGGGAATACCTCGGCTCCATTGGCTCAGAGTCGCTCAGATACAGATTTCTGAGCTCCCGCACCCCCACCTGCTCCAGCCACTCTCTCAAAAGCTCGTAGCATCTCCTGCGACACTGCGTCATCCCCCGTCTGATCCTGAAACTCAACACTTGCAGCTGGTGGTGGTGGTGGCATCTCATTTTCCGACCCCTGACCAGACCCCACTGGTTCAGACACAGTCATCCTACCCCGACCGAGTCCACGCGTATTACGACCACGACCTCGAGTGCTCATGTCTAACGTCTCAACTTATCTGGTTTAAAAGTTTTATGCGTCAGTCTTTATTCCACTATTATTAAGGCACAGTCTTATGAACAGTTTTGTTAGAGAGTTTTGTTTTCACAAGTTCACAGAATCCTAAGTGTTTCAGTCTCTAGGGTAGTCCACTACTATTATCCATCATCTCACACATCATATACCATCACAATCATTTGCAAACAATAGTTAGAGGTACTTACCTGGGCGGATTGGTGCCGGAGACTCGGTGCCATGCTTCCAAAACCATGTATTTTTCCATCAATACTTTTTAAAACCACACTTTAAAACATTTTGGGCCTCGGGCCCACAGCCGAGCTTTTGAACTTGGCTCTGATACCAAAATTGTAACACCCCAAACCCGATCAACACACCACGACCGAATCTGGCATGTCACAGAGTGAAAACGTTTCGAAGAAAACAAATTGCCGGTTTAATTTCAGCGAAAAACTCTTTGTTTGCATTGCGGTTGCAGAAATCCGGTGTATGTATAGTTGAAATCGTTAATAGCTTTGAAATCCCGAAAATCTGAATGAGTTAAACTTAGTTACTTTAAAACCGTTTGTATTGGAGTTTTGGAAATAAAACTTAGATTTGAGAATCATTTAAGTTAGCTTAATAATCATCTTATGTGTTTTGTTACCCGATGGTAACGTTTAGAAAACCCCTTACGTAGTATAATTTTGAAAACTTGATTATCAGGTTATTTAAAACGTGTTAAACAGTTTACTTAGCAACGTGTTAAAAATTTAAAGCAGATATAATAAAACCCAAAATAAAAATACTAATAGCCTTATTACAAACCCAAGTAAATCCGAAATATAAAGTTAAAGTACCCCAGTCGAAAATCCATGTAAAACTGAAAACAAGTATCGCATGGCCACCTCGAGTCCACCCGGCTCCTCATCCGCGATCTACTAATCACCTGAAAAGATAAGGGAGAAGGTGAGTCACCAAGACTCAGTGCATAATCCCCCTCCCGAATATGGCAACATCCTTACACAAGTCATAACCAAGTAAACATATCATGCACCCAAACCTAGCCATCCACGACTCCTTTTTCTACCCCGTGTGGTACCAAACCACTGGTGGTGCCAAACCACTGGTGACCCAAAGTCACTGATATCAATAATAATGTGGTGCCAAACCACTGGTGACCCAAAGTCACGAATAATCCATATGTGGGGCCAACCCACGTTGTGATACCAAATCACTGGCGACAATCCCGTTTTATCAAATGTGGGGCCAACCCACTGTAGTGCTAAGCCACTGGGACAAGTCGCTATGAGGTGCCAAACCTCTGGTGACCCAAAGTCACGAATATTAACTGTGGTACCAAACCACTGGTGGTGCCAAACCACTGGTGACCCAAAGTCACAGATATCAATCTTCCCCGTCCTCTCATATCACCCACAATTTTGCAATGCATATACATATCATGCTAACATGCTTAATCATTAAACATATATTGAAACATAACATATGCGATTTCATCAGAATCAAGTATTTTAACTGATCAAACGGGCTTACCCGAAATCCTTGCTCATACCCATAAGGGTACCGTATAGTAATCTACACAGTTTTCGGCTTTTAACAAAGTTTAGGTTATTAGCACATTTACATAGATTATGAAGTGTGTAAGTTACACACCTGGTTACTAACGCGATTACTGAATTCCGAAGATCCTGATCTAACACACTAGATCCCCTTTTCCTACATTCGGCCAAACCAAGACCATTAACAAAGGCCATTCGGCTATACTAGCAAATCCTGAAGGGTTAACGCACAACCATAATCCTTACCTTATTGCCTTTCGCGCTTAAATCAAATCACGAAGCACTCGATAACACGTCCTCCCTACAATCTGCCAAGACTAAACAAGATCACTAATAGCCTTCGGCTTTTCAAACAAATAAGAGGAAGATCGAATCGACATGCATCCTTACCACTGACTTAAGGAAACCGATTGACAGAGAGAGTAGATGACCACGATCCACTTGTTTCAATATCCCGAAGAACCTAGGAGAACCGATTCTAAAGATGAATGAGAACCAAGACAAATGCCGAAATTTGGCTTTTGTTCTATGTAAGTCGACAGAGAAAAGAAGAAGAAAATAATAAAGATTCGGCCTAGAACACTTACCCACTCCTAAACCGATTAGAGCAGAAGACCAAAGAGATCTACCCTTGATTGATATTCGGCCAAAGTGTTGAAATAAGAAGAGGAGAGTAAAGGGAGATTTCGGCAATGGTGATGTACCAATCAAGGTGATTTCGGCTATGGCTTAAGAAAAGAAATCAAAAAGATTCGGCTAAGGTTCTTTGATGAAAAACAAAAGAGAATCAATCGAGGTTGTCGGCTTTTGAAGGTGGAAGAGATGGAAAAGAGAAATGGAAATAAATGGATTCGGCAATGAGAGGAAGAGAAAAAGGTTTCGACACAAGAGAGGATGAAGAGAAAAGAAAGATGAAGATTACCGAAAAGAGAAGAGCAAGAAAGTGCCAATGGGTTTCGGTTTCAAAAGAGAAAAAGAGAGGGCTCAAATGGTTCCAAGAAGATTCGGTTTGCCTAAAAGAGAAATCGACAGAGGCCTAAAAACTGCCGGCTTTTGCTTCAAACAGGTGCATTAAGGAGAAGATCAACAAAGCTAAGGGAGGCTTCGACTTTAGCTCACAACCGATTGCACTATGGCCTAGACTAGCCGAAAATGTCCTCTTAAGTTGTCTATGGAGGGACGGCACACCTAGCAAGCTCCCCAACCGAACACTCCTCCTCCACAATTCAAATTTCGGCAAACTCCATAAAATTCTCCTGGCCAACCATTCAAATGAGTTTGAATTATTCAAGCTCCTAAATTCTCTCTTCTCCACCCGTTTAAATCTGTTGACTTGTTCAACAGTT
Source organism: Gossypium australe (assembly GCA_005393395.2). Classification (NCBI taxonomy): domain Eukaryota; kingdom Viridiplantae; phylum Streptophyta; class Magnoliopsida; order Malvales; family Malvaceae; genus Gossypium; species Gossypium australe. Next base: position 58,326,939 of record CM016615.1, read on the forward strand.
ATCCATCAGTGTTTGAGCTGAGCACAACTCTCCCCTCTCTGGCGTCAAAAAGAATTAGCAGTAAGGGATTTCTGCAGCTCGAACCCAAGATCTCCTTCCCTGCATGTGGCGTCACTCCTCAAGGCCCTAAGTGGCGCCTCCCTGCCACTTTACCAAGGCTATTCTTGTGCTTAAATTTACCATGGAATATTCTTAACCCCTAGCTCCTTCAGCTCCCGTTAACCAAAGCTTAAAAATAGAAATTTTCCTATAATTCGGGCCTACCCTTGGCTTATATCTAGACTCTAAAACACCTCAACTAATAATGCAACCAAGCCATACACATGCAAACAGTACAAGCCTAATAGCCCTTATCTAAGGATGTTACAGCATGGGATATGTATTGAAGGGGAAGTGATTGATTATGAGGTCACATAAGTTATCGGTGGCTGAGCCACGTTACATTATGAGGTCACATAGTGATCGGTGGCTAAGCCACGTTGTACGATTTTGGTCACCTAGTGATCGGCATTATGACTGGCAGCAGGACTGTCAAAGTGGCATGTAGCGGATGGAGGGTCGATTGTAGAAATCCCCATGGTGTGATAGGCTGGTATGGGCTGGAATGTAGAGGATGGAAAAAAACTAGGTTGGGCTGGGACTTGTTGCATTCATTTATCTCTATGCCATACTGAGTGGGCTAAGGCCCAACATGCATTTGTAGGCTACGAGCCATTTATGTGTCACGAGGAATTTACACACTGAGTCCCGGTAACTCACCCCTTTGCTCAACTTTTCAGATAATCAGTAGACTGTGGATATGGGAGCCGAGGCGGACTCGTGGAGGCCATAAAAACTTTATTTTTCGTAAACTTTTTCCTGCTTTAATTATACTTTTATTGGGGATTTTATTTGTGTAATAAGGCCTTCCTAAACTAATATTTGGTTTTTTTATTTTATTTATCTATTTTCCTAAATTAGAATTCGACACTATGCAACTTAATCACTAGATAACAAAAGAATGGGGTTTTCAAAGTGCGAGAAACTCAAAACACACATTTTCTTTCACGTATCATTAAACATAATAAATATTCAATTAATATAAATTGGAATTTTTCTTGATCCAACAAATCACTGTTTTAAAGACATCACCTTAATCGAAAAGTTTTGAAATCTACGGTTTTCCTAAATCCAACAAAAATTTGTTTCCACTTCACCTTGTGACATACCGGATCCGATCGTAACGTTTTGGCCAAGTTTGGGGTGTTACAATTTCTTCGATTCAATCGCACACTTAGTGCTCAAATCATAGCCGAAGCTTAACCAACATCGCACACTTAGTACCTCTATATCACACCAAACTTAATTCAATATCGCACACACAGTGCTGATCAGTAAAGCCGAAGCTTCTATTGTTTCGCACACACAGTGCTAGTCAACTCTGTCTCAACTCTATTTCGCACACTTAGTGCCTCAACACTTGAATTCGTATATAACACATTCTATTTCTTTAATATACATTCATTCATTTCTCATCACATAGATACTAGTTTAATAACAAGTATTATATCCGAACTTACCTCGGACGTCGAAATACCGAAACGGTCGATTAATCGAGCACTTTGTCTTTGCCTCGATCTCAATACGAACTTCTCCTTTCTTGGTCTATACACATTTAAATTTAACTCATTCAATCACAAATTCATTCAATTTAGTCCACACACACATTTAGGGCATTTTACAAAATAGCCCTCACATTTTCACATTTCGACACTTTAGTCCCTAATTCACAAAATCAAAAAATACACATAATTTCACTTCACCCATGCCTAGCCAAATTCTCTCTATGTTCATACAAGTCCACACATTTCATTTATTTCACATTTTAGTCCCCCAATTTACACTTTTCTCAATTTAGCCCAAATTAAAAAAATTCATCAAAATATCAAAGATAAACTATATTAATCAAACACATATCTTTCATTTTCCACCATCAAACATTCAAGAATTCACATGTTTATCAAGGGCACATTTCAAAAACATCATCAATTCACAAAAATTAAGACACGGGTTAGCTAGAGCATGAAGCAACGATTACGAAAACATAGAAATTATCAAAAACTGAAGCAAAACATACCTTGAATCAATTCACGAACTAGCCGAAACCTAAGTGTTCTTCCTTCTTTTTCTTTTCTTTGATTTTCGGAAATATAAGATGATAATAGCCTGTTTTTGTGTTTTGTTTTAATGTAATATACATTAATATCCATTTTACACATTTAACCTTTAAAATGAAATAAGAGAATTATATATACAATGTCAAAAACCGTCCATTAGCCATCCACTACCTTAAAAATGGCTTAATTTCCTCATAAGGCCTCCCTATTATAAAGACAACAACAATTAAGCACTTAACAACCAGTACACAACATTTTACACTTTATGCGATCAAATCCTTTTTCATAATTCGACACACAGTCGATAAAATTACCACACAGAATTTTTACACAGGCTATATCAAATATAATAATTACCAAAAATAATATTAAAATATTATTCTAACCTCGGATTTGTGGTCTCAAAACCACTATTTCGATTAGGGTCTAAACCGGACTGTTACAGGACCAGCACCTGGATAACATAATCACAATAAGCCCTAATGACATGTCATTTGTATCCTAATCTATTCATAAGGTTCAACCAGGATTTCACATTTGTCGAATCTTCATCGAACGTTTCCGTAGAGTCGTATTCACAATTTATACAATATCAAAGCATTAAAAACATAATTATAACAATGCTTATTACATACGAACTTACCTCGGATACAAAAATGGCAAAACGAGTCGATTAATCCAAAACCTTGTTCTTTCCCCGATCTAAGCATGTATTTCATTTTCCTTGATCTATACGATATCAAATTTAACTTATTTAATTACCTCACTATTCAATTTAATCCAAAACACTTATTAAAGTACATTTACACTTTTGCTCCAAGTATTTCACTACTTTTACAATTTAGTCCTTATTTCATAAAAACACAAATTCATGAAATTCAATACTAACCCATGCTAGTTGAATTACAAATAAGTCCCTAGAAGCCCATATTTTTCATTTATTTCTCATTTTAACCACAAAGTTTCCACATTTCACAATTTAATCCCTATTTTGCATTTTCTCTAAAAATCACTTAATAAAGCTTGTATAATTCACAAAAAAACATTCATAATCTATCATCAATCATCAAAATACATGCTTTCATCAATGGAAACATTCTAAATCTTTAAAATTTTGTAAATTAGTCCCTGGGCTAGCTAGACTAAGCTACAACAATCTCAAAAATGTAGAAATCATTAAAAACAAGACAAAAACGGACTTACAATTGACCTAGGAAGCTTGGCTGAATGAAGAACCCTAATATCTTGTTTTTTTCTTCTTCAATTTCAGTGGAAGATGATAATTAAAAGATGATGGCTTTTGTTGTTTTGTTATTTTACTTATTTAATTTACTAAAGTACTTTATTAACCTTGTTAATAAACCATTAAAAACACTGAAAAGATGTCCAATAATGTCCACTCATATTAACAATGCTATAATTACCACATAAGGACCTCTACTTTAAGGTTCTATAGCTATAAGATGGCTTTAGCTAATAGAACTCCACTTTTACACTTTACGCGATTTAGTCTTTTTTGTCAAATTGAATAATCAAACGATAAAATTTCTAAACACAACTTTCACACAATAATTCAATCATGCTTCAAACGTTAAAATAATAATAAAATAATTATTTTGACTTCAGATTTGTGGTCCCGAAACCACTATTCTGATTTGACTAAAAATGGGCTGTTACAACTCTCCTCCCTTAGGGATTTTTGTCCCCGAAAATCTTTTCAGAAAAGAGGTTAGGGTACTGTTTTCTCATAACTTCCTCGAGTTCTTACGTAGCCTCTTCGACTCTGTATCGTTTCCATAACACTTTCACCAAAGCTATGCTTTTATTTCTAAACTGTTTAACCTCTCGAGCTAAAATTCTGATCGGTTCTTCGTTGTATGTCATGTTGGGTTGAATTTCAATCTCTGCCAGAGAAATTACATGTGATGGATCCGATCTATATCAATGCAACATTGACACATTAAACACATTGTGGATCTTTTCTAACTCTGATGGTAAAGCTAGCCGATAAGCTACTGGACCTATTCGTTCAATGATCTCGTATGACCCGGTGAAACGCAGACTTAGATTACCTTTGCGACGAAAACGAAGTATTTTCTTCCACGGAGATACTTTTAGGAATACTTTGTCGCCGATTTGAAATTCACTATTTTTTAGTTTCAAATCTGCATACGATTTTTGTCAATCTATAGCTGCTTTCAAACTATCACGAATTACTTTCACTTTATCTTCAGTTTCTCGGATCAAGTTAACCCCGTGAATCTTTTTCTCACTAAGATCAGTCTAATACAATGGAGCTTGGCATTTGCAACCATACAAAACTTCATACGGTGCCATTTTTATGCTCGATTGAAAACTATTGTTATACGCAAATTCAACCAACGGTAAATATTTCTCCCAGTTGCCTTCAAATTCTAAAACACAACAACGAAGCATATCTTCGAGAATTTGTATTACTCTCTTAGAATGACCATAGGTTTGCTGATGAAATGCGGTAATTAATACTTACCACATATTACTTGATGACATAAATAATTCGATCTTCATCAACCATATGGTTTACTCACACACTTACTGCTAATTACTTAGCCGAAGCTTTAATATCATCGCACACTTAGTGCCTTAACATTAAACCGAATTTGACTCGGTATCGCACACACAGTGCCAACAATATAGTTGATGCTTTACTTATCTCTCACACTTAGTGCAGTTCATCGTAGTAACCATTACACATTCGCACGCATAATGCTACATTTCTTCGAATTCACATATCACATTTCTAGTTCAGCAATCACATTTCTATTTATTTCATAACAAATAAACATTGTTTAAGCAATTTGTATTATACATGATCTTACCTCGGACGTAGAAACAACGATACAAGTCGATCAATCGAGCACTTTGTTCTTGCCTCGATCTATGTCTGAATTTCTCTTTTCTTGATCTATACATATTCAAATTTAACTCATCCATTCACCAAATCATTCAATTCAATCCACAACACATAGTTAAAGCATTTTTCATTTTAGCCCTCAAATTTACACATTTTGACATTTTATTCCCTATTTCATAAAATCACCAAATACACACAATTTCATTTTATACAAGCTTAGCCAAATTTTTCCCTAGCTCATACAAGCCCACATATTTCATTTATTTCACATTTTAGTCCTTCAATTTCTCATTTTCACAATTTAGCCCATAATACTCAAATTCATCAAAAATCACTTTATAAAACATGTATATCAATCACCAAACTTGCATAACTCATTATTAAACATCACAAAACTCATGAATTCATCAATGGCTTAACTCACAATCTTCATCAAAATCAGAAATTAAAACATGGGCTTAAGAGAACACGAAGTAACGATCACAAAAACGTAGAAATTATTAAAATCGAAATGAAAACATACCTCAATGAAGCTATACAAGTGTCGAAACTTCCAAAGCTCCAGAACCCTATTATCTTTTCTAATTTTCTGTGAGAAGATGGTGAAAAATGGCTTTCATTTCTTTTTTTTAATTAATAAACATTAATAATCAAATTACTATTTTATCCATTAATAAATTAACATGAAAACCATTTAATACAATCCCATTTATGTCAAATTCCACTATCAATGGTCTAATATCAACATAAGGACCTTTCATTTAAGAAGCCATGACAATTAAGCACTTTAACAATTAGCACACAGCTTTTGCATGTTATACGATTAAGTCTTTTTTCACAATTTGGCACACAATTGATAAAATTTTCACACATCCTTTATCACATACTGTAAACACAGAAAATAATATTAAAATATTTTTTTGACCTCAAATTTATGGTCTCGAAACCACTATTCTGACTAGGGCCTCAACTGGGCTGTTACAAAACTAATTCACCTAAGAGCTGTCCAAGACACGGGTCAACAATTCCTTATATTGTTGGTTCTATCTTAGCCCTTAGCCGAACCTTAGTCATCTATCATCTAAACTATCTTAAACCCTTTTTGCTTGAGCTGATTTTCTATCATTTTTCAGTTTTTCTTTCAAACGAGCTAAGTGTTACTCAATTTCTCGATCAGGCAAACTAATACGACTCGAGACAACAACAACTGAGTTCGTATCAGATCTCATAGTAGAGCCTTTTTTCGCTCTCTGACCACCACTGACATTACCAGCATTTCTGGGTGGTCTCCCTCTAACTGCAATATTACTCAACCTCATACTCTGAGCGTTATCCTTTTCAGCTAACTTTGGGCAATCTCTGATTAAATGATCTAACAGTCCACATTTAAAACAAGCCCGATCATTCAATCTACAATCACTGAAATGTCATTTTCCACATTGTTTACATTCAGGTCGATTTGGTTTCGCACTCTCGGCACTAGCTATCGAGATAGCCGGAGCTTTAAAGCTCGAATGTTGCCTTTCCCATTCTCTGTTTGAATGTCCCACTGATTCATTAGAATGATTAAACGAGTCTCAGAATTTATTCGATGAAGATTGGTATGGCTTACTCATTGATCTTTTTCTCAAGTCTTTAACTTTTGAATCTGCCTTTCTTTTTTCTTTACTAAGATCCTCGACTTTACAAGTCCTCTCGACTAGAACGAAAAATTCTTTCAACTCTAGAATTCCAACTAGTAATTTTATATCTTCATTCAATCCACCTACAAATTGTTTGCACATGATTTTTTCAGTGGAAACATACTCCCGAGCATACTTGCTTAATCGTACGAATTCTCTTTCATATTATGTCACGGTCATTTGGCCATGTTTTAACTCCAAAAACTCTTTATGTTTTTGATCAAGGAATCGTTGACTTATGTACTTCTTTGAAATTTATATTGGAAAAACTCCCAAGTAACTCATTCTCTAGGAACCACAGATATCAACGTTTTCCACCAATGGTACGCATTATCTCTCAGTAAAGATACAACACATTTAATACACCCATCAGGAGTGCCAGACAATTCATCGAATATTAGGATCGTATTTTTGAGCTAGAACTTGGCTCTCTCATCATCATCATCATCATTATTAAAGGTAGCTCGAAACTCTTCAACCCCATATTTATGAATATTTTCTACTGGCGACTTATTCAATCGTATCGGATTTACAACTTGAGGATAAACAGGGATTTGTTGAGGAACAGGTGGGGGTGGGAGTTGTTGAGCAGCCGGATTCGTTCGAACGAACTTCGTAAACCACTCACTCATCTGGAAAAAGGCTTGTTTAGCCTCCCCCTCATGGTTACTAGATACAGGCCTAGAGTCAGATTGCGCTGCCCTTTGAGGAGGAGCGAGCATGTTACTCTCTACATCGTAAGCTACAGCTCTTTTGGGATCCATTGCTATACTAAAACACAATTTAAGCTGTCATGAATCATCACACTATCGCAGAGTATATATGGCATGTATAGCTAGATATTACCAATTGCGAGTAAAAGATTCAGATATTCTGAAAACTGCTTTCAGAACAAGGTACGAGCATTATGAGTTTCTAGTTATGCCTTTTGGACTAACGAATGTGCTGCTGCTTTTATGGATTTGATGAACAGAATTTTTAGATCGTATTTAGATTGATATGTTGTCATATTCATTGACGAGATTTTGATTTATTCGCATGATGAAACCAAACATGCTGAACATTTGAGAATTGTGTTGCAAACTCTATGAGATAAGCAATTGTATGCAAAATTTAGTAAATGTGAATTCTAGTTGCGAGAAGTTGGTTTTCTGGGACATATTGTATCAGCCTCTGGAATATGAGTTGATTCGAGGAAGATTTCTGCTATTCTGGAATGGAAACCTCCGAAGAATGTGTCTAAAGTTCACAACTTTCTGGGACTTGTTGGTTATTATCGACGATTTGTAAAAGGTTTTTTGATGATAGCTACTCCGTTGACTAGATTTCTTCAGAGAGATGTGAGATTTGAATGGTCCGATAAATGTTAGAAAAGCTTTGATTTGCTGAAAACTTTGTTGACGGAAGCTCCAGTTCTGGTACAACCAGAATCGGGTAAAGAATTCGTGATTTATAGTGATGCTTCATTAAATGGTCTGGGATGTGTTTTGATACAGGAAGGTAAAGTAATAGCCTATAACTCGAGAAAATTGAAGCCGCATGAAAAGATATTCGACACACGATCTTGAGCTAGCTGCGATTGTGTTTGCATTAAAAATCTGGCGTCACTACCTCTTCGGTGAGAAATGCCACATGTTTTCAGATCATAAAAGTTTGAAGTACCTGATGACTCAGAAAGATTTGAATCTGCGAAAGAGAAGATGGTTAGAACTTTTGAAAGACTACGAGCTTGTGATAGACTATCATCCGGGTAAAGTAAATGTTGTTGCTGATGCTTTGAGTCAGAAATCCATGTTTGCATTACATGCTATGAATGCTCATTTAGACTTGTCTGGTGATGGTTCAGTTTTAGCTGAATTGAAAGCGAAACTGTTGTTCTTACAACAAATATGTGATGCTCAAAAAGTTGATAATGAAATGTTAGCGAAACGAGCTCAGTTTGATTTGAATTCAGATTCTAAATTTCGAGTTGATGATGATGGTTGTTGAGATTTCGAGATCAATTTTGTGTTCCAAGAAATTCAGAGTTATTATAGTTACTTTTGAAAGAAGCTTATAATAGTCGCCTATCAGTTCATTCGGGAAGTACAAAGATGTACCATGATTTGAAGCAACACTATTGGTGGTCTTGTATGAAAAGAGATGATTTTGTCTTGAAATGTGTATACTGTCAGCAAGTTAAAGCTGAACATCAAGTATCATCTGGTTTGTTACAATCGATAATGATTCTCGAATGGAAATGGGATAGAGTAACGATGGATTTTGTCTCAGGTTTTCCTTTGACTCCGAGAAAGAAAGATGCAATTTGGGTCGTAGTTGACAGATTGACGAAATCAGCTCACTTTATTCCGGTACGATCTGATTACTCACTTGATAAGTTAGCTGAACTTTACATTTCTGATATCGTGAGATTGCACGGAATGCCATTGTCTATTATGTCAAATAGAGATCCGATATTTACTCCACGGTTTTGGAAGAAGCTGCAAGAAGCCCTAGGTACTAAATTGCATTTCAGTTCAGCTTTTCATCCACAAACGGATGGTTAATTCGAGCAAATCATTTAGATACTCGACGGTATGTTGAGATGTTGTATTCTTGAGTTTACTGGTGTAACATCCTATAATTAGGGGCCTGGCATTTTTTGCATAATTGCATGTGTTGAGCTTGTGTGGCTTGTGATTTAGGTGTGTTTAAGGGTCCTAGGGAGGCTCGGGTTCAAGCCCAAGCCCTGGGAAAATTTTGGTTTTTGGCTATTTGGTGGAGAAGGGCTGTTGGAAGCAAGACTTAAGGAAATTTGTTGGTATTTTGCTAGCAGAAGTCAGCATATGGCAAGGAGGTTGTGGCGTCAATGAGAGAGCATGAGGGTAGAGGTTCGAATCCCACCAGCAGCATATAAGGGTTTTTATTTTATGCCTGGGAGGTGGAAGAAGTAGAGTTGTGATAGAACTCTACAAGATGGATGGAGACGCAGTCAAATGTTTCAAATGGAAGGTAGAGAGCAATGTGGGGAGGAAAATAAGGAGTGAATCATGGGATTGAGGTGAGAGGTGGTGGTTGGCCGAATGTGGGAATGTATGGGGGGTGAAATTCGGCTAGGGAGTAGTGTGTGCATATTCGGCCTTGAGTAGGAAAAGAGTACCGAATTTTCTCTAGGCTCACCTTAGCTTTTTTTTTGTGTTTTTGTGCACTTCCCTCAAGCTTTCGGGTCATTTCGGTTCATTGCAAATTCCTGCTAGCCGAAGTCCTTTTTTATCTTTTCTCCAATTCGAGGTTGTTGCTAATACCTTGTGCTATAGCCGAATATTCTCCTACTCTCTTACTCTCTCTTTTTGGCCATTTCTTTCTCTCTTCCTTTCATTTTTTGTTTTCTACCTTTTCTTCTCCATAAGCCGAATCTTCCCTCTCTTCTCCATGTTGAAACCATTCCTTCTATACTTTGCTAATAGCTAAAACTTCTCTTACTCATTCATCCACTTGTGGCATCGGTTTCTTCTCTGTTCGAAAAGCTGGAAAATCACCTCTACTTCATTTTTGTTTCTCTTAGCCGTAAATCAAACTGGTGGAGCTTGGGTTCTCTTTTGAGGCCACAATTGGTAAGTTTTCATCCACTTTCTTTCCTTCCTTCTTTCTTTCCTCTTCACACCAGTCTTCTTCTCTGACCAAATGCAACATCCTCACATTCACTCACTACTTGTTTTCTCCCCTCTCTGCTTAGCATAAGCCGAAGCATTTCTCTGGTGGCGTAGGCCGAATCTATTTGGGGTTTGAGTGTACCCTCCTTACCTTTCACTCGGGTTTCGAATTCCAAGAACTTGTTGGTAGGTATGGCCATGGCCGAATGTAGGTGATGGGGTTTTATTATTCGGTTGGCTCTTACTCAAGCCGAATGGCTATTTGAGTTCTTTTGTGGTCATGATTAAGGGGTTGCTAACATCGGTTTTTCGTGCCAAACACTGCTAGGGTCTCAAAGCGCTTAATCAGAGGGCCAACTAAACACCTATCCCTTGTAGTGGAGTTCTTGGGTTGTTGGTAAGTGATGTAGATTGTTATTCAATCTCAATATTTGGAAGAAGTTGTACTAAGGATTTAGACTAAATATTAGCCAATATGGATCTCAGGTATTCTAGAAATAGTGTCGAGTATAGCAAGTCGTAATCAGGTGTGTATGCTCACACCCTTCCAAGTGCATATGTTCAATGTTCTGTGATTCAACCGAAAGCCGGAAAGCTAGAAACCGGCATCTTTGACCACTCGAGTGTGCGAACGCTCGTAGTGGTAAATCGAAATGCGAATAAGGGCGGTAAGTCATTGAGAGTGTCACGAGCACTCTTGCAAAATTGAGGCTGTAACAGACCTGATCGGGCCAAAATGGGCCAAATGGGCCCAATGGGGTGTCTGGCCCACTTGGGCAAAACTGTTAGAAAAACTGTCAAATGATAAGTCCGAATGTGACATCTGCAAATCTGCAACCGAAATCATGCGAAATGGGCCACACGAGCGTGGGCCCGATTGGGCCTAAGATAGATTTTAGGCCCAATAATTCCGTAGTGACCTAAAAAGGGTCCTGTGTCGCTCGAGGCGACAGTAGGCCTTCGAAAACGCTGTTGAATGCGAAATTACCAAAATACCTCTAGAGGGTAAAATTACCGAAATACCCCTAGAGGGTAAAATTACCGAAATACCCTTGGAGGGTAAAATTATCGAAATACCCCTAGAGGTAAAATTACCGAAATAACCCTGGAGGGTAAAATTACCAAAGTACCCTTGGTGGGTAAATTACTAAAATACCCTCGGTGGGTAAATTACTGTTATACCCTTAAGGGCTGATCATTATGATTGCATGTATTCTGTTTAGCTGGTTATGATGGTAGTTTATTTCATACACCATTTTTATATATGCTTTACATACATGACATTCTGCATGGGATTGGGATATTGATGATCGGAGGAAGTGTAATCTGATGGCTCTGCCACATATTCTGGTGGCTCTGCCACAATCTGTATAGTGGCTATGCCACGTATATTCTGTTATTCTGGTGGCTTCGCCACAAATTCTGTGATTAGTAGCTTGTCTGCCAAATTGGTGTGTAGCGGATGGGTGGGTCGATTTAGAAATCCCCACAGGTGTGTTGGGCTGGTACGGGTGGTGTGTAGCGGATGGATTATTAGGTTAGGCTGCATGCATTATCTGCTTTATCATGTTAATAGGGCTAAGGCCAAGATTGTTACTGCGTAGGGCTTCAGCCCAGTCTGCTTCTGTATGGGCTTCGGCCTAGTTTGCCTCTGTATGGGCTATGACCCAGTCTGTTTTCGTATGGGCTCGGGCCCAATTAGTGACCGATTAGGGGATTGCACACTGAGTTCTCATAACTCACCCCTCTGCTCTAATCTTGCAGGTGATCCCCAGCATTGAGGATTTGGAGCTGCGGAGGACTCTGTGGTGGCCATACATCGGAGTGCATCTTCCAAACTTTAGTAAATTTCCATTTTACTTTATTTTGAGATTTAATTTAATTTGGGTTTAATATTTTTTAATAAGGCCTTATAACTTTAATTTTTTAAAACTTTCTTTTCCGCTATGATTTAATGCTAAAGGATTAATATGGAGATTTCTTAAAAAGCTAACGAACAGTTTTCAAACTATCACATTCCCGCAAATCGCTGAATCTGATTTTTGTTATAAACAAGCTTTTGGGAATAATAATAATGATAACATTTTTACAATGAAAGCATAAAAACAAATCTGGTTTTTCACAAACAACAAAGCTCGAAGGTTCTAAATGAATGCAAACTTTTTAACGAACGCGTGAGTTTTTAAACAACCCTTCTGTGTGACATGCTAGATCCAATCATAACGTGTAGGTCAAGTTTGGGATGTTACATTTTATGGTATCAGAGCCCGGTTGCATGACTCGGCTGTGGAATGGGTTCAAAAACATTTTTCCAAAATTTGTTTGAAATACGGTTTAGAAAAATATATCTTTATTGAAAGTATGGCACCACGAGTCTCCAGCACCAAATCCGTAAGTCCTCTTACTTTATATTTGATTATATGATAAAATGTTTGTACGAGAGAAAACTACTAGAGTTAGTGGTAGTACATTAAAACTGTTAGCTATAGGAGCTAAGAATGTAGAGACTGAGACAGTAGGAAACTCGATCTGCGAAAACTACTCATACTACTGTTCTTTCATAAGACATCTGTTAAAAATTACTTGAACACTAAGCTGATGCATAACACCCTTAATCAGATTAACGCGTAACATCGAGATGAGTACTAGAGGACGTGGACGAGGTACACGCGGCCGTGTTAGAGGACGAGGTACACGCGGCCGTGTTAGAGGCCGAGGTACTAGGGCTGGATCCGCAGCATTAGGGCACACGCCTGAAATGGAAGCCCCTGCATCACCAGTGATCGAAACAAGGTCTCATGACCAGACTGGAGGGGACGATGCTTTATCCCAAGTAATACTGCGAGTTTTGGAACGGGTTGCGGGAGCAAGTACTGGGTCGGCAGCCCGTAGGTCTATTTTTGAACGACTCCGGTCAAATGGGGCCGAAGTTTTTAGGGGTGTATCTGGTGTAGCCCCAAATGTGGCGGAATATTGGTTGGAGGCAGTGGAGCGGATCATGGATGATCTGGACTACTCGGTGCAGTAGAAGATGAAAGGGGCAGTGTCCCTACTAAGAGATGAGGCATACTAGTGGTGGCTCACTGTGAGGGAAGGTACACTAGCGGATCGTATCACCTGGGATTTCTTTAAAACAGCTTTCCAGGGAAAGTATGTCTGGGCTAGCTATGTGGACGCCCGGAGGAAGGAATTTCTGAATTTGGTCCAGGGAAACAAATCAGTAGCAGAATATGTGGTGGAGTTTCTGCGCTTGAGCCATTACGCTCGGGGTATAGTTGCGACCGACTGTGAGCATTGTGTACGACTCGAGGACGGTCTGCGGGATGAGCTAGGGTACTGATAGCTCTGCAGCGGGAAAGAGATTTTGCCACTTTGATCGACAAAGAAAAGATTGCCGAAGAGGTGAAATGTTCTGAGAGGCAAACTCGAGATAAGGATAGGGGCAAGAATAAGAGAGGTTTTGGGTCAGCAGGCTCTTCTTGGGTTTCCAAAAGAGGCCTAGGTTGGATGGGCCAGTAATAAACCGTAAAAGTAACATATTTTAATCCCACATTTAGTATGCTTTTGGATAATTTAAGCCTCGATTGATATAAAAAGGTGCTCTTAATCCTTTCTTTTCATGTCTTATACCCAGAAAAGCACCCGAGGACGAAAAGAACATAAAACGGGCCCAAAACGGAGTAAATGGGCCATATCACGAAATCCACACGGCCTGGACTTAAGCCCACATGGTCGTACTACATTGATCATCTAGAACACGGTCTTACCCTCGAGTCACACGGTCGTGCCTCATTAAAGAAGTCCGAACACGGCTTGAAGACTAGTCACACGGGCATATGTCATGGCCGTGTCCCTATCGTGGCAAAGAGCAATTTCATTCGGATTTGGATACTTTGGGGCGAAGAAACACATTCCAAGAGCCTATATAAACTCTCTAAGTGTTACTTGAAAGGAGGGCGGTTAGCTAGGCCAAGGAGCCAGGCCGAAAAGGTCAAAGTTATGGGAATCACTCGAAGATAGCCAGTTGATCCATCTCTAGAAAGTCGGAATTCTACTCAAAACAGTGGATCTCTTCTTCAATTCCTTTAGGGAGTTTTATGGATTTCTTATATTTCGTTTTATCTTTTCTTATGAGATGTTTTCTTTATTTATTATGAACTAAACCCTTCAGATACTTGAAGGGGATGAAACCTAAATGAATCTTGTTATTGTTTTCTAAACTATAAGATAAATACTTGATTTGTTCTTAATTATGTGCGCTTAATTCTTGTGTTGATATTTCTGGATATTGATTCACGTCAGATGTTCTTAGGTGGAGGAGAAAAAGTCCCTACTTAAGAATAGATCTAGCCTAACTAAAGCAGAGTCGTTCGCACGCCTAGAGATAGGGTGACGAGATTTTGCCGGGTTAGGGTGAAACCTAATATGGGAGTCCATAGATCGATTTACTGCTATTCTAGGGGATTATTAAGTGAGAAAGAGATTTCCATTAATTAACCTAAGGTTAGACGTTATTCGCCTCGAGAGAGGGTTTAATATAAATTAGGGAATCCTACGGATCAAGTCAAGTGAATAAATCGTATGGTTCAGGGTTAAATAACAAGTGGAGTCTAGGTGGATTCTTCCTGAGGGTATCGTCTTAATTCAACTAAGTCTTCCTTCAAGTTATTTCTTAATTCATTCTTTTTGTCTTTGCATCTTTAGCTTAGTAGTCGTTAGACCTAAACAACTTCACTTATTTTAGGCTAGATAATAAAAGAAGGTTAGTATTAGTACTTTTAGTTCCTTTGGGTTCAACAATCCGGTCTTGCCTAAGCAATACTACTGTTCGATAGATACACTTGCCTTTAATCGTTGTCAGAGATAGTTTGTAGGTTCGATCATTCTCTTTATAAATTAAAAAGACTTTGATTTCAGCTATCATCCAGCTCGAGTTGGGATGCCAGTTACTGTAGGTCGATTGCAATCTTGTGTACAGTGTGGGAAAATACATCAGGAGGAGTGTTGGAGAAGATCTGTGTGTTTCAGATGTGGGTCCAAGGATCATCAGATAAAAGACTGCCCTCGGGAGCCTGTTAGGGCGCAGATAGTAGGTCAGAGATTTGTGTAGCCAGGGAGAGGTGGTCAGCAACCACCGAGAGGTCGTGGTCCGCCTAGAGGGGGAAATGGGTTTGGAAGAAGTCATGGAGCACCAGGCAGTGGTGCTGGTAATACAGATGCAAGACAGCCGGGACTGGTTTATGCGGCTTGACGACAGGAAGATGGCGACGCACCGGACGTCATAACCGGTACGTTTCTTATATTTGATGTGCCATTTACTGCTTTGATTGATATTGGATCTACCCATGCATATGTTGCCTGTACTGTGTCTGGGACTCTGGGGATACAATTTGAGTTGGTTGATAGGGGAATGTTGGTAATTAGTCCCTTAGGACAATCTGTGGTAGTGAACCAGCTGTTTAGGTATGTGCCTTTAGAAGTGCAAGGGATTGTATTCCCGGCAGATTTGATGGAACTGTCGTTCGGCGAGTTCAATCTTATATTAGGCATGGACTGGCTAGTTAAGCACCTGCGAACTTGGATTGCGCTACTAAGCGTATGGTGTTAAGGACCACAGAGGACGATGAAGTAATTGTGATAGGAGAAAGAAGGGATTATATGTCCAATGTGATTTCAGCACTAAAGGCCAAGAAGATGGTTCGTAAAGGTTGTGAAGCGTTCATAGCTTATGTCAACACGACTGATGCTGATAATTTGTCGGTTGAGAATGTTTGACCCGTAAAAGAATTTTTGGATGTATTTCTTGAAGAGCTTCCGAGGTTGCCTCCGAATCGTAAGGTCAAATTTGGCATTGAGCTGTTACCGGGAACGGCTCTAGTCTCCATCGCCCCTTATAGGATGGCACCGAAGGAGCTGGTAGAACTTAAAGCTCAGATCTAAGAGTTGTTGGACCGAGGATTTATCCGACCAAGTGTATCTCCATGGGGAGCGCCAGTATTGTTTGTGAAGAAGAAGGATGGGTCAATGCGTATGTGTATTGACTACCTTCAGTTGAACAAGTTAACGATTAAGAACAAATACCTACTACCAAGGATTGACGATTTGTTTGATCAGCTACGGGGAGCTTCGGTCTTCTCGAAGATAGATTTAAGGTCGGGATATCATCAGTTAAGGGTTAAGGTCTGAAGGCTTAACTTGACGATCCCCCACCAAAAATTCTATCTCCCTACGCTTCAGATCTGCATATGACTTCTATCTATCAGAAGCTTCTTTTAACCGACCCCGAATTGACTTAACTTGACGATCTGAAGGCTTAACTTGAAGGTCTCACCTTGGAAGAAGATTTTGAGATTCGGACGGAAGGGCAAGTTAAGCCATAGGTTTATCGGGCCTTATCGGGTGTTGAAACATGTTGGACCGGTCACATACCAGCTTGAGCTGCCCCCTGAGTTAAACCAGATACATAACGTATTACACGTTTCTATGTTAAGGCGTTATCGCTCAGATCCTTCTCATATAGTGCAGGTGGAAGAGATTGAAGTAAGACCAGATTTGACTTTTGAAGAAGAGCCGATGCAGATTCTGGAATGGGATGTTAAAATGTTGAGGAGGAAATCTGTTCTATTGGTCAAAGTGTTGTGGCCGTGGGAGCCTGAGGAGGCAATTCGACAGTAATACCCTCACTTCTTTTCATCAGGTAAATTTCGAGGCCGAAATTTTCTCTTAGGGGGTAGAACTGTAACATCCTATAATTAGGGGTCTGGCATTTTTGCATAATTGCATGTGTTGAGCTTGTGTGGCTTGTGATTTAGGTGTGTTTAGGAGTCCTAGAGAGGCTTGGGTTCGAGCCCAAGCCCTGGGAAAATTTTGGTTTTTGGCTATTTGGTGGAGAAGGGCTGTTGGAAGCAAGACTTGAGGAAATTTGTTGGTATTTTGCTAGCACAAGTGAGCATATAGCAAGGAGGTTGTGGCGTCAATGAGAGAGCATGAGGGTAGAGGTTCGAATCCCACCAGCAGCGTATGAAGGTTTTTATTTTATGCCTGAGAGGTGGAAGAAGATGGATGGAGACTCAGTCAAATGTTTCAAATGGAAGGTGGAGAGCAATGTGGGGAGGAAATTAAGGAGTGAATCGTAGGATTGAGGTGAGGGGGGTTGGTTGGCCGAATATGGGAATGTGTGAGGGGTGAAATTCGGCTAGGGAGTGGTGTGTGCATATTCGGCCTTGAGTAGGAAAAAAGTGCCGAATTTTCTCTGGGCTCTCCTTAGCTTTTCTTGTGTTTTTGTGCACTTCACTTAAGCTTTCGGGTCATTTTGGTTCATTGCAAATTCCTACTAGCTGAAGTCCTTCTTTTATCTTTTCTCTAATTCGAGGTTGTTGCTAATACCTTGTGCTATAGCCGAATCTTCTTCTACTCTCTTACTCAAAGGGCTTAATCAAAGGGCCAACTGAAGACCTATCCCTTGCAGTTGAGTTCTTGGGTTGTTGGTATTTGATGTAGATTGTTATTCAATCTCAATATTTGGAAGAAGTTGTATTAAGGATTTAGACTAACTGTTGGCCAATATGGATCTCAGGTATTCTGGAAATAGTGCCGAGTATCGCAAGTAGTAATTAGGTGTGTAAGCTCACACCCTTCCGAATGCATATGTTCAATGTTCTATGATTCGGCCAAAAGCCGGAAACCGGCATTTGTGACCACTCGAGTGTGCGAACGCTCATAGTGGTAAATCGAAATGCGAATAAGGGCAGTATGTCGTTGAGTGTGTCACGAGCACTCTCGCGAAACTGAGGCTGTAACGGGCCGAAATGGGCCAAATGGGACCAATGGGGTGCCCGGCCCACTTGGGCAAAACTGTTAGAAAAAATATCAAATGATAAGTTCGAATGCGACATCTGTAAATCTACGACTGAAATCATGCAAAATGGGCCACACGAGCGTGTGGGCCCGATTGGGCCTAAAATGGATTTTAAGCCTAATAATTCCGTAGTGACCTAAAAAGGGTCATGTATCGGTCGAGGTGACTGTAGGCCTTCGGAAAGGCCGTTGAATGCAAAATTACTGAAATACCCCTGGAGGGAAAAATTACCGAAATACCCCTAGAGGGTAAAATTACCAAAGTACCATTGGTGGGTAAATTACTGAAATACCCTCAGTGGGTAAATTATTGTTATACCTTTAAGGGCTGATTAGTATGATTGCATGTATTCTGTTTAGCTGGTTATGATGGTAGTTTATTTCATACATCATTTTTGATATATGCTTTACATACATGACATTCTGCGTGGGATTGGGATATTGATGATCCAAGGAAGTGTAATCTGGTGGCTCTGCCACATATTCTAGTGGCTCTGCCACAATCTGTATAGTGGCTATGCCACGTATGTTCTGTTATTCTTGTGGCTTTATCACAAATTCTGTGATTAACAGCTTTTCTGCCATATTGGTGTGTAGCGGATGGGTGGGTCGATTTAGAAATCCCCACAGGTGTGTTGGGCTGATACGGGTGGTGTGTAGCGAATGGATTATTAGGTTGGGCTGCATGCATTATCTGCTTTATCATGTTAATAGGGCTAAGGCCCAGATTGTTACTGAGTAGGGCTTCGGCCCAGTCTGCTTCTGTATGGGCTTCGGCCCAGTTTGCCTCTGTATGGGCTATGGCCCAGTCTGTTCCCATATGGGCTCGGGCCCAATTAGTGACCGATTAGAGATTACACACTGAGCTCTTGTAACTCACCCCTGTACTTTAATCTTTCAGGTGATCCCCAACATTGAGGATTTGGAGCTGCGGAGGACTCTGTGGTAGCCATATACCGGAGTGCATCTTCCAAACTTCAGTAAATTTTCGTTTTACTTTATTTTGAGATTTAATTTAATTTGGGTTTAATATTTTGTAATAAGGCCTTATAACTTTAATTTTTTTTAGAACTTTCTTTTCCACTATGATTTAATGCTAAAGGATTAATATGGAGATTTCTTAAAAAGCTAACGAACGGTTTTCAAAATATCACATTCCCGCAAATCGCTGAATCTGATTTCTGTTATAAACAAGTTTTTGGGAATCATAATGATAACATTTTTACAAGGAATCCATAAGAACAAATCTAGTTTTTTACAAACAACAAAGCTTGAATTTACTAAAAGAATGCGAACTTTTTAACGAATGCGCGAGTTTTTACACAACCCTTCTATGTGACATGCTAGATCCAGTCATAACGTCTAGGCCAGATTTGGGGTGTTACAACTGGTACGTGGGAACAACATTTGCCATTGATTGAATTTGCGTATAATAATAGTTTTTAGTCGAGCATCAAAATGGCACCTTATGAGGCTTTGTACGAACGCAAATGTTGAACACCTCTGTATTGGACTGAGCTCAGTGAAAATAAGATACACGGGGCTGACTTGATAAAAGACACTGAACAAAAAGTGAAAGTGATCCGTGACAGTCTGAAAGCAGCGTCTGATCTTTAAAAATCTTATGCAGACTTGAAATGAAAAGATATTGAATTTGATATTAGTGATAAAGTGTTCTTGAAGGTGTCTCTGTGGAAGAAAGTACTCAGATTTGGACGTAAAGGCAAATTGAGTCCGAGGTTCATCGGGTCGTATGAGATCATCGAGCGCATTAGACTTGTTGTTTATAGATTGTTGTTCCCACCTGTAACACCCCTAACCCGTAACTGTCGTTGGCCTAGGGTTAAGAGGCATTACTGGACAATCGAAAACTTTTACTGACATTTCATAAAATAAATGAACCAATAGGATCAAAGCATCCCTTAAATAGGTCAACGAGACCTCAAATAGCTTTAGAATAGGGCGGCCGTGGACACGCCTGTGTGCCTCACCCGTGGTCACTACTGACTTGCACCACACGGCCAGTCACACGCTTGTGTGTCTTGCCCGTGGTCGAGTCTGACTTGTTTTGAATTTCAACCACAAGGGACACGGTCGAGCCGCACGCCTGTGTGCTCAACCGTGTGGGCAATTATAGGCCATTTTCAAGGCCAAAAATGCCACCCACACATTGGGTTATCCCTACAAGCAACATACCAATTCAATTCATGCCAAACAAATCAACTTTTCCAAGCATTTGAAAGCATCTCAAGCATACCAATTTAGGCAACATTTAACTCAGCTTATTCACAAGCTTTTCCAAACATGATTCATTCACAAATTTACCATTTCAATATAATCTTCATTCATCAAAAACATATACTCAAATTGCATCAATAAGCTTACCATTCATATGACCATTTCATTTGCTATCAAGCTATACCAAAGCTTGCTTCATAGAACATAACTAGTCATTTATAACACAATCATATATCTAACCATATCTCATGGCCATGTACTTATATTAAACATAACCCAAAACAACTAGCCTATACATGCCATATTAAATATATTCACATTCAAAAGTACCAAAATAGAGTTTGATAGTGTGGTGATGATCCTCAATGATTCCCGAGCCTTTCGTAGCTTTGACGATCTGTAAAATAGAGTAAACACACACAAAGTAAGCTTTCCAAAAGCTTAGTAAGCCATATACAAATAAACTTAACATAGAATGCACATAGCCACATTGACACAATAACATTAATGTTTCTCATTTGCAAATTTATCATATATCATTTGGCTCATTTGTTTAGCCATTACTTACCCACATTCCATAGCTCAAAGTATCATTTTACTAATAGCTCATTCAAGCTTATATCACATACTATCTCATCAAATCTATACATATATTCACTTTAGTAAGCTCATACACATATTCACTTTAGTAAGCTCATTTGAACACTTACCTTTCCAACGTACCTGAATCATTTGTACATTTCACATAGACATTCATTTCTCGGACTTGCCCTTTGAACCGTTCAGAATTTAATAGGATACTCAGAGTACTCGAACTAATCGTACAATGCCAACGTCCCAGACGTGGTCTTACATGTACTCAGATATCGATGCCACTGTCCTAGATAGGGTCTTACACGAATCAAATACGATGCCGATGTCCCAGACATGGTCTTACATGTAAACCTCATATCGATGCCAACGTCCCAGACGTGGTCTTACACAAAATCTCAAATCAATGCCAACGTCCCAGACGTGGTCTTATATGATCTCACATAACAGAAACCTGTGTCATGACATATGTAATCCTATATATTCCTAGGTTCGTACGGGACTTCTCGAACTTTGTTATACCATCGATTCTTCTTCAGATTTCATAAACTCATCATCTCATATACATTCATCATGATAAAATTTCATATGAACATTCAAATATCAATGTAAATACATTTATTTGTATATAGATTTAGCTCAGATTCGGATAAACAGAAACGAACTCAGCTACTCAATTACTTTCGTTTTCCCACGATCTAAGTCTTTTTTCTTCGATTCTTGATCTATACATATTCAAATTTAATCTGTTTATTCACCAAACCATTCAATTCAATCCAAATACACATATTTCGGGCAATTTACAAATTAGCCCTCATATTTTCACATTTTGACATTTTAGTCCTTATTTTACAAAATCACAAAATACACAAAATCTCAATACACCTATGTTTAGCTGAATTCCCATGTAGTCCATACAAGCCCATACATTTCATTTATTTCACAATTTAGTCCCTCAAAATATTATTTTCTCAATTAAGTCCAAAATACTCAAAATCATCAAAACTCCAAAGACAACACATATTAATCTAACACATATCTTTCATAATTCATCTTTAAACATCACAAAACTCATGTGTTCATCAATGGCACATTTCAAAATCATCATCAATTCACTAAATTAAGGCATGGGTTTTGAAGAACACGAAGCAACGATTACAAAAACGTAGAAATTATCAAAAACCGAAACCAAAACATACCTTAATCATACACAACAATGGCCGAACCTAGCTTAGGTTTTCTTCTTTTTCTTTCTCTTTAATTTCGACACAAGGATGAGCATTTTCTCATCATTTTAATGTTTGTTTTATTATAACACTAATAATTTAGCTAATTACCCTATTAGCATTTTTATTATCATTTAAAATCCACTATCATATGGCATTTTTGTCCATTCAAAATCCCTTTGGTTTAATAACAACATAAGGACTCCATATTTATAAAGCCATGACAAATGGTATCTTTTCATAAAGCATGCAAATTTTACATCTTTCACAATTAAATCCTTTTATCAAATTAAGCACACAAACGGACAAAATTCTCCAAAATTTCACACATGCTAATTCATATACTATATGCATGGAAAATAATACTTAAATATTTTTTGACTCGAATTTGTGGTCCTGAAACCACTATTTCGAGTAGGGTCAAAACCAGACTGTTACACCACTAGAGCTAGAAAGAATTCATAATGTATTTCACGTATCGATGCTTAGACGATACAGATCCAATCCATCACATGTGATTCCTCCGTTTGAGATTAAAATATGATCTGATATGACTTACGAAGAAGAAATGATCCGTATCTTAGCTCGCGAAATGAAAGAATTGCGAAATAAGAAAATTCTGTTAGTAAAAGTACTGTGGCATCGACACGAAGTTGAAGAGGTTACGTGGGAGCCTGAAAATTTAATAAGACAACAATATCCAAATCTATTTAATAGTAAGATTTTTGGGGACGAAAATCCCTAAGGGGGAGAATTGTAACAGTCCGGTTTAGGCCCTAGTCGTAATAGTGGTTTTAGGACCACAAATTCAAGTCAGAAAAATATGTTAACATTATTTTCTAAGTCTACATCATGTGAATTAGTATGTGTGAGACTTTTGTGATTTAATTTGATAATTTGTGTGCTTAATTTGAGAAAAGGATTAAATTGCATAAAAGGTAAAAGTGGCCTTCTAACTGAATAAGTGTCGAATCGTTATTGTTCTTATTATGTGAAGTCCTTAAATAAAAATTTGACCACTAAGTATAGTAGTGGACGGTTATGGACTTGTTTAATATAAGTTTATGTTTTAATTAAAAAGGGTAAATTAGTAAATGGATTATTAAGTTATATTAAATAAAATGAAAGCTAAAATGTCATCATCTTCCATGCTTCATCACCGAAAATAAGAAAAAAAAAACAAGGTTTGACCTCTTCAAGCATTCAGCCATAGATGTCTTTGATTTAAGGTTAGTTTTTGTTCGATTTTTGATAATTTCTAACTTTTTGTGATTGTTGCTTAGTGTTCTTCAAAACCCATGCTTCAATTTTGTAAACTGATGATGAATTTGAAATGTGCCATGGATGAATTCATGAGCTTTGTGAAGTTTGGTGATGAAATATGAAATATATGTGTTAGATTAACATAGTTTGTATTTAGATTTTTGATGATTTTGAGTAATTTGGACTAAATTGAGAAAATAATATTTTGAGGGACTAAAATGTGAAATAAAGAAATGTATGGATTTGTATGAATTACATGAACATTCGGCTAAGCATGGGTATATAGAGATTTTGTGTATTTTGTGAATTTGTGAAATAGGGATTAAAATGTCAAAATATGAAAATGTGGAGGCTAATTTATAAATTTCCCTAAATATGTGCTTTTGGATTGAATTGAATGATTTGGTGAATAAATGGTTAAATTTGAATATGTATAGATCAAGAACCGAAAAAAATGGATTTAGATCGAGGAAAGTCGAAAGTAATTGAATAGTCGAATCTGTTCGTTTACTCAAATTCGAGGTAAGTTTATAAACAAGTAAATGTATTTGTATTGATTTATGTATGTTCATATGAAATTTCATTTTGATGAATGTGTACGAGATGATAAATATATGAATCCGAGGAAGTATCGACAATATATCAATGTCTGAGAAATCTCGTACGAACCTAAGAATAGATAGGATTACGTATGTCATGACATAGGTTTTCGATATGTGATATCGTGTAAGACCACGTCTGGGACGTTGGCATCAATTTGAGATTTACGTGTAAGACCATGTCTGGGACATTGGCATCGTATTTGATCCGTGTAAGACCCTATTTGAGACAGTGGCATCGATATCTGAATACATGTAAGACCACGTTTGGGGCGTTGGCATTGTACGTCTATTTCGAGCATTCTGAGTATCCTAATTGGTTCCGAACATTCAACGGGCAAGTTCGAGAAATGAATGACTATGTGAATTGTATATTCATTTCAAGTATGTTTGATGTATATGCTTTGTTTAAGCATGAAAGGTGAGTATTATGGACTTGCAAAAGAGAAATATGTGCATTGATGTAATATGATAAAATGTGATATAGTATGACTATGATATGAGTAAAAGAGATGCTTTGAGATATGATTTGTTAGTAAGCTATGGCTAAACCAATGAACCAAAGAAAATGTTATGAATTTGCAATTGAGAAACATAAATGAAATTGTATTATATGATTATGTGCATTTTATGTTAAGTTTATTTGTATATGGATTACTAAGCTTTTGAAAGCTTAATTTGTGTGTGTTTGCTTTGTTTTATAGATCGTCGAAGCTACGAAAGGCTCAGGAATCGTCGAGGATCATCACCACACTATCAATCTCTATTTTGGTACTTTTGAATGTGTATATAGCTAAATATATAGGCTAGTTACTTTGGAATATGTTTGAGATATGTACATAGTCATGTGATATGGCTAGATAAATGGTTGTGTTATGAATGACTAGTCTTGTCCTATGATGCTTAGTTTTGGTATAGCTTGATAGCAAATGAAATAGTCATATGAATGGTAAGTTTATCGATGCATTGTTAGCATATTATTAATGGTAAGTTTGTGATGGATTATAATTTGAAATGTATGTGATTGGATTGAACCAAATGTCTTATAAATTGGTGTGATTATTAAGCTCATAAGTGGTTAGAAATGATGTACATTTTGGTATGTTTTGGTTGCCTTTGATGCTTGGATTGGTGCTTAATTGTGCTTATAGGAATGACCCAAAGTGTGGGTGGCATTTTGGCCTTGCAAATGGCCTATAATTGCCCACACGTTTGAGTACACAGGCGTATGGCTCGACTATGTCCCTCGTGGTTGTATTTCAAAACAAGTCAGACTCGACCACGGGCTGGACACACGGGCATGTGACTGGCTGTGTAGTGCAAGTCAGTAGCGACCACGGGTGAGGCACACGGGCATGTCCACGGCCGTGTGGACAAGTTAGTATGTATGCCATGTTTTGGCACGGCTTACACACACGGGCGTGTCTGATGCCGTGGGAGGCACACAGTCGTGTGACCTCTGTAACTTTGAAAATTTTTAAATTTTTGAAAATTTTCGTATGTGTTCGATTTTGTCTTGGCCCCTTCCTAAAACATGCTAAAGGTCTCGTAGACCTAACTAAGGAACACTTTGATTTGTTTTGTTGAATTATGCTATGACATGTCTGAAAAAGGATTCGATTTGTCCGGTAATGCCTTTAACCCTAGACTAGCGATGGTTACGGGTTAGGGGTGTTACATACAATACCATATTGAATGCCTGTGAATACTACTCATATGAAATAACAGAGATCATGATGATTCCTCAGAGAAAACCAGAAGAAAAAGAAACACTGGTCATACATTCTGAAATCAATTGTGACAGAGATAATATATATTCCATACAGATATAAACAGAATGATAGCCAAAAGAAACAGAAGAATAGTTTCATATGAATTCATCATCAACTTTTTATCTCAGACATCCCGAAACCACTATTTCATCTAGGGATTTTTATCCCCGAAAATCTTACCATAATGAGGTTTAACATCTTTTCTCAAAGTTTCCAACTGGTTACCAAATAATCCTCTTCGAGGGTGATCCTTTCAGAAACACTCTGTCATCGATCTGGAATCCAATATATTTAGGTTTTGCATATGTATAGCTTTTTACGTCGATCTGAAACTATTTTCAACTTTTACAAATTGATTCTACCTTTTTATCAAAATCACAATTCAATTCAACCTCGTGCTCAAAATTTCCTGTAGCTTTTTCCATAGCCGATGATATAACCCTTGAATTTCCAAATAGTTTTACGGATTTTTATCATCCATAAATCATAATTCAAGTAGCACTTCTCTTTTTCCGGGGATAAGAGACATCCCGATACAAAACCCATGGTATCTTTTCCCTAACATTACACTAGTATCCTCGTGGACCATAGTAGTCCTGACTGCATTTGATATTTGGCCTTACTCTAACAACAAAAATGACATTTGAACACAGAAATCAGAAATATCAGTTTCATATCTGTATAC
Source organism: Gossypium australe (assembly GCA_005393395.2). Classification (NCBI taxonomy): domain Eukaryota; kingdom Viridiplantae; phylum Streptophyta; class Magnoliopsida; order Malvales; family Malvaceae; genus Gossypium; species Gossypium australe. Next base: position 58,353,533 of record CM016615.1, read on the forward strand.
CAGAACATTTACTTCAAATCACTGTACTTTCTATTTCTCTTTGGATGGACAGACAAGATATTACGGTGAGATCTGAACGGAAACTCTCTGCATAAGCCCTGAGTTCCCCAGTACATAAATTCTATCTCGGGATAATAGTAACAGTAATCAGATCTGATCTAAACTTCAGAATCAAAAGTCGGTTCATACTATATTCGTTTAATTTACCACTTACCATTCCATTTCTGAGATCTTCTGATTTATAATGGCAACATTATTTTAGCTTTCAGTTTAGCTAGAATCCGGACACCATCAATAAGGTAAATCTTGAAACCACACTTACAAAATAAGCAAAGATTTCTCATTCAAGTATATGCAAGTATTTTTGCTTTACCCAAAGGTAAGTCAATATTCATACAAAATCTTTCAACATGCTAGTCACAGATATTTACTAACTGCATTAAATCAGACGAAACATGACATCTTTTTTGAACTCACTGATAATAATCAGAATTACCCGAAGAAGGAAAATCAATATACAATTTAAACTTGAATTGTCATAATCCACACTTTTTTTCGATATCAACTTCAAAGATGAGCCATGCTTGATCAATTAAACAATAGAGTTGATAAGAAAACCAAGATTGTAACAGTCCGGTTTATACCATAGTCGGAACAGTGGTTTCGAGACGACAAATTCGAGTCCGTATAATATTTTAATATTATTTTCTGTGTCATTGAAATGTGATTGACCATGTGGTAAATTTCAGTAAGCTAATTTGTTCGTCTGTGTGTTTAATTTGACAAAAGGATTAAAATGCATTAAACATGAAAGTTGCTTGCTATTTGTTAAAGTGCTTAAGTGATGTGGCTTTTAAGTGTTAAGGACTTATGTGGCAATTTAGCCACTATTTTGGTTAGTGGACGGCATGGGTAATGAAATATGTATATAAATATATATATGTTTATATATATATATTAAAATTTATAAGTTAAAGTTATATTAAATTTATTTTATAAGTTATGTTTATTTTATAATAAAAGAAACATGAGAAAGTGGCCTTATTTCATCACTTTCTTGCCGAAACTCAAAGAAAAAAAGAAAACTTTGAAGCTTTGTATTTTTGGCATTTCTAAGCTTAAATTCAAGGTATGTTTTAGTCGATTTTCGATAATTTTTATGTTTTTGTAATCGTTGCTTCGAGAGCTATCAAACCCATGTACTAATTTTGAGTATTGATGATGTTTGTGTGAGATGTCATTGTTGATATGTTGAGTTTTGAAATGAGTTTAGTTGATAAATGAAAGATTTGAGCTAGATGAACATGTTTTGTTCTTGAAGTTTTGATGAATTTAGCTAAATGAGCTAAATTGTGAAAATATTATTTTAGAGGACTAAATTGTGAATTTGGTGAAATATTTAGACTTATATAGTCCCTAGGAAGGTTCGGCTATGCATATGTGTGAACAAATTGTGTATATTTGATGTTTTGAGAAAATTGGACTAAATTGTTTAAATGTGAAAATGTGAGGGCTAAATTGCAAATAGCCTAAATGTGTGTCTTTGGATTGAATTGAATGAATTAGTGAATAAAAGGGTTAATTCTGAATATGTTTAGATCAAGAATCGAAGAAAACGGACTTAGATCGCGGGAAAGCGAAAGTAAACGAGTAGCCATTTTTATTTCGATAAACCGAATCCGAGGTAAGTCACTATGCAAATAAATATACTTGTATGATTTTATATTTGATCATATGACTATTGTTGATTATGGATACTTATGAGAAGTTATGCATATAAATTTCGAGATAAGTCTGATATAGCGACTAAGTCCGAGAAGTCCCGTACGAACCTAGGAATAGATAGGATTAGCCATGTCATGACATAGGTATCTGTTCAGTTTTATCATGTAAGACCACGTCTGGGACGTTGGCATTGATCTGAGACTCGTGTAAGACCACGTCTGGGACGTTGGCATCGATATGAGTTTTACGTGTAAGACCATGTCTGAGACATCGGCATCGTATTGATTCGTGTAAGACCACGTCTGGAATGTTGGCATCGATATGAGTTTTACGTGTAAGACCATGTCTGAGACATCGGCATCGTATTGATTCGTGTAAGACCCTGTCTGGGACAGTGGCATCGATATCCGAGTGCATGTGAGACCTCGTCTGGGACGTTGGCATTGTACGATTATTCCAATCCTTCTGAGTATCCTACTAGATTTCTATTGGTTCAACGGGCAAGTCTATGATACGAATTACAAATCCGAGCTATGAACAATTATGTGGTTATAAATCCGATTCAGGTACGTTGATTATACACTAATTGTGTATAAAAGGTAAGCATCTAAGTGATCTTACTATGATGATATGTATATGGAATTTATGATATGATAAGAAATGTTTTGGCTAGATGAGCTATGTGTTTATATGATTTTTGAATTGTGAAAATGGCTAATGTGGTCAAAAGTGTATGAACTAAAGCAAATAAGTGAAAATTTGCTAGGTGATTGATATGTGCCAATGTATTTATTTGCATATATGCCTTCCATACCAAGTTTATTTGTATATGACTTACTAAGCTTTTGGAAAGCTTACTCTGTGTGTTTTCTCTATTTTATAGGTCGTCAAAGCTACTGAAGGCTCGGGACCGTCACGGATCATCATCACACTACTAAAATCATTTTTGTACACTTTGAATATGTATATGGCTAGATATGGCATGTATAGGCTAGTCCTTGATATGAGTTGTAAAGTGAACTTAGCCATGTGATTTGGCTAGTTATGTTTTGGTAATATGCTTAAAGGATATGATATGTGAAGTTGTTTTGGCATGATTAGTTAATATATGAAATGGTTATGAGATGGTAAGTATAGAGATGATTGGTGCTTGAGCATAATCGAGAATTGGTCTTGCAAATTGGTATGTTTGGAATTGGTTTTGAATGTTTATATTGAATGTATTGTTGTGATTACCTTAGCTGTCAAACGTGCACGATTTGGATGGCTATTTGATATATTTTGGTGGTTATATGTGAATGAAATGAGATGATATATGTTGTTTGTAGGTTTGCCCCAAGTGGGTGACATTTTGGCCTTGTAAATGAGCTATAATGTCACACGGCCATAGCACATGGGCGTGCCTAGAGACCGTGGGACCAAGTCAGTAGCTAACTTAAGAGTACACGGCCATGGCACATGGGCGTGCTCAATGGCCGTGGTGGTGAAGTCAGTATGTGGCCTAAGAGTGCACGGCCTCAGTGCAAGGGCGTGCTCAGTGGCCGTGGAGGGTAAGTCAGTATATGACCACAGGGAGGACACACGGAGGTGTCTAGAAGCCGTGGAGGGCACACATTTCCTCCCACGGGCGTGTGTCCCCTATGTGTTTGAAAAGTTTCAATTTCCATTAAATCATGTATGTGTTTCGGTTTAGTCCCGACTCAATTTGTAAGCATGCTTAAGGTCTCGTTGACCATTTTAAGGGACATTATACTTGAGAATGATGAATGAATGTGTGAATTTCAGTTTATGCTTTTCGAAATGTCTAGTAACGCTTCTAACCCTAATCCGATGACGGACACGGGATAGGGGTGTTACAAAGATAATGAAATCCAAGATACAAGACCATAATGAATGCCCGAGAATACTACTCATATGAAATAATAGAGATCCTAACTATTCCTCAGAGAAAACAAGAAGAAAAAGAAACACTGTTCATACATTCTGAAATCAATTGTGACAGAGATAATATATATTCCATACAGATATAAACAGAACAATAGACAGAAGAAATAGAAGAATAGTTTCATATGAATTCACCATCAACTTTTCATCTCAGACATAACAGAATAGAATACCAATAGAAGGTAGAGGAATGCCGATCATAAATCAATCAGACCAACAATGCTTTCATCAGAAAACAATCAATTACAAATACCTCTAAGAATGTAAGAATACATAGAATACCCAGAAGAGATAGTCATAAATTACTCAACTGTAGCTATCATACTCAAATATCTTTACAATTCAAACATCGTTCTTCTGACTAATCCTATCGTCACTAATTCCATAATATTCCATTCATTAACAAAAATCAATTAAAAATAATTCCTGGTAAGTACAATCTTTAGACATCATACCTGTATGAGTCGATTAGCCGAGATTAACTTCTCCTCTAACTGTGGCATTGCACATTCCAAATAATATTTAGAATAATCTGATATCTCTCTCATAATTGTTTTCTACTCTCTAAGTCATTCCTATCTCTAATCACATTACTAATTATTCCACCACTGAACTCTTTAGTTCCCTACTTGTGAGCTTATTCAATGTAAATCTCGTGAACATTGTCATATAACACTATACCGGTAAGGGGGTGAAGATTGTAAAGCCTTTTAATTTCTGACGCTCATACATACACGAATATAGCATAGCATTCAATACCAACACAATATCATGTACTTTGATTACACATCTCTAGGTTTTTACTAATCATGAACACATTTTCAAATATCTTAGTAACACATTCAGCATTATCACATATGAATATCAACCAATCATAATAAGCTCATCTCAAAACAAATTTTCCATGTTATTCATTACAAAAAGTCACTCTAATTTATCAAAATACAATGTTCAATCAGAATGATAACACTTTACCCATATTCTTCAACTTATGGTTAATCCATTGTATCCATTAACACATACATATCATCGCAAATCATAGAGAATCAATTCAGGCAAAAAAATATATTCACTAAGTTACACGAACTTACTTAACCCCTTTTCAACATTATCAATGGTAGCTCGGTTGAAAAGCATCCTTGCTTTAATGAAAACAAATTTCATCAAAGTCGGGAGATATCACACTATCATAGTTCACTTATGGCATGTATAGCTAGACTCTTGCACACGCTATATTAGTCTGAGAATCGACTAAACCATAGCTCTGATACCACTAAATGTAATACCCCTTACCCGTATTCGATGCCAGAATAGGGTATGAGGCATTACCAGAACACATGCACTTTACCATTCACATGCAAGCATACACATCCTTGAAATGCATCATCATAGACTTATAACATAACAAATATTGGCCACATCAAATGGCCTTATACAACAATAACCATCAAATAACATAGGCCAACATTCTAGGCCAACTCATAATAACATATACACATAATCAAGTCCCTGCACATGCCATTGACTTAAAAATACTTGAAGATCAATGATACAATACCAATCAATAACTTGTTAGTGTGATAGAATCTCCGATGACCTCCAACTCGAGCTAGCATCTATGACAGTATAGGAAAAAGGAAAGGAAGGGGGTAAGCATTATTGCTTAGTAAGTAGGTATGTAAATAATAAGTAATTTACTAACATGCTTTCACCAATTCTCACAATATGTTCTCAAGATAATACAATCATAATTGCACATAGTTCCACTATTTATTCATGTTCATCTCATGCTATCTAGTTGAGTCATAGTCACTAAATTATTTATATCTCGAGCTATAGAACTCCAAATTAAGATCTGTTAATTTCCCCTGAAACTAGACTCATATATATTCTTATCATAAACTTTTTAGATTTTTTGGATTAGCCAATAAGTACAGTTTATTCTTTAAAGTCTCCTCTATTCTACTGTCTGACAGTTTCGACCCTTCTTCACTAAAAATTAATTATCTCTTCGTACGAGATTCAGATGATGTTCCCGTTTGTTTCTATTGAAGACACACCCATTTAAAAATTTAAGCATATAAATTATAAACCATATTTATTTTTATACAATTTTTAGTTATTTTCCAAAGTCGGAATAAAGGATTCTGAAATCATTCTGACCCTGTCTCACAAAATTCAAATTTCTCAGAATATGAAATTCTTTCGCTTACACCGTTTCTTTTATGTGAAAATAGACTCAATAAACTTTAATTTCATATCTTATTCAACTTCTAATTCAATTTACACCATTTTTGGTGATTTTTTCCAAAGTCACACAACTGTTGTTGTCTAAAACTGTTTTATTTCTAAATTTCACTCTTTCATGTTTTCTTTATAATAACCTTCATTGTAACACTTACTCCGTATCAATCTTACTAAAGCTCGATCACATATCGAGCACATTGCTCATAAGTTTACACACACATACCTGCACTTATTCATCACATAGTCATATTCGTTTGCACTTAGTCATTTCCCGTTGAACGCGTCGAAATAATAACGGATACACGGAAATTTGCATATAAGTGCCACACTTGTAGCTAAAGATACTTCATATCACACTTTTCACATAGGCTCACTCTCGAGCTATTCACATTTATGGGTCTGCTCACACAAGCTGTCGGTCATACGTAACTACTTAGTGCTGCTCACACAAGCTGTCAGGTATTCGCAACACATGGCGGATTACCCAGCCACTGGTAGAACTTATAAGACCTGCACCTGTTTCACATAGTCACAATCTCGAGTCCACTCACACAAGCTGCCGGTCATGATGAAACTAGACGGTGCTGCTTACACAAGCTGTCAAGTATTCATAACACATGATGGATAACTCAACCACCAGTAGAACGAACGGACCAGCACCTGGATCAGTTATTTCACTTAGATTTCACATAGGTTTCTGGTGAACATGTCACTCGTATCCATTTTTATTCCTATGGTTCAACCGAAAAATTTCTCACTTGTCGATATTTTGTCAATTACATCAAATATTCAGCCACAATTCATACCATTTATCAAAATATGAAAACATAAGTAAAAACGATACATTATTTAGATACAAACTTACCTCGATAGCACAATCGGTGAAAAGGACTTATTCGTCAATTTCTCATTTTTCCCTCGTTCTAATTCTAGACCTCATTTTCCTTGATCTATAATATCACATTTAATTTATTTATTAGTCACATTATTCAATGTGACCCGAAAATCATATTATGGCAAAATTATATTTTTGCCCCTAAAGTTTCACATATTTACAATTTGCCCCTAGGCTCGTAAAATGATTTTCATTCAATTTCTTTGTACTTTAACCCTAGCCGAACCAATTTCATAACTATAACAACCCACAATTTCCATTAAAACACACTTTTATGACACATTTTATAACTTTTACAAATTAGTCCTTTTAGGCATTTTCACCGAAAATCACTTAGTAAAAGTCTTTTCTCTAACCTTAAACATGCATTTTCTACCATTAAACACAAAAATACACACATATTCATCATGGGTAAAAATTGTAGACTTTAACCATATCTCAAATTAGTGGCAGAAATAGATAGATCTTGTTACGAAGATTTTAGAAACGTAAAAATCATTAAAAACGGGGCTAGAACGGACTTGCAATCGAGCTTGAAAGCTTGAAAAACCCTAGCCATGGTTTCCCCTTGTGAAATTTGGCCATGGGGTTGAAAATGGACAACAATTGGCTTTTAATTTTGTTTATTTAATCATTTAATCATCACTAAATGACCAAAATGCCCCTAACTTAAACATATTCTATTTCACATATTTCATGTCCATTTTTGTCCAAGAAATTAACCAATGGTCTAATTACCATTTAAGGACCTCCAATTTAAAATTTCATAACAATTGGACATCTCTAACATGTAGAACTCAACTTTTGCACTTTTTACAATTTAGTCCTTTTGACTAAATTGAGTGTCCAAACATCGAAATTTTCACGAAATCATTCCGTGAAATTATAGACCATAAAAATATAATAAAAAAAAATTTCTCGTCGAATTTGTGGTCCGGAACCACTGTTCCGACTAGGCCCAAGTTTAGACTGTTACAATGCCAATGTCCCAGACAAGGTCTCACACATAATCACATCTCGTTAATCCTAATGTCATGGCATTCGTATCCTATACTATTCCTAAGGTTCGTATGGGACTTTTGAATATTGCCAGCCTATCGATTCTTGCTTGTATTTAATCATTCAACATTCAAAGTGATATTATCTCGCCTCGAGAATGATTCGAGTTGTTTGTTGTGCCCCGATCGTAAAATTGAGGAAGTATCATTCCAATTAAAATAAGCTGAAATTGGTTAAGAATAGGCTTTAAACAAAGGGAATTTTTGAAGATTTTTAGAATGGATTAGGAAAGGATCGGCTAGGTGTTGGAACAAAGGGAAATAAAGAGAAGGGCTAAATTGGCTAAGTGAAATGACGATGGAAATGGCTAAGTGATTAAGGCTGGAAATTGGATTGCAAAAATGGCTCAAAAAGGTTTGGAAGTAGATGGATGTTGATTCGGCTAACAAAGAAATTAAGATAGCCTAGAAATGGAAAAAGTCAAATGGATGGAATAGGCTTAAGGCCAAGGAAGAACCAATACTATAGGGGGTATTGACCCGAACCTTATACGACACTTAAGGTGGATGGATGTTGAAGGATAGAACCTTGACCCGCTAAGTAGGAAGTTAGGAACCACAGGTATCAATGGGGTGAACGCCATACTCAATAGTGAGTGATAAGTTCTAAAGAAACAGAATGACGCCACTAGCAAGCTAGATAAGTCAAGCTAAGTCTAAAATGAATTAAGAGAGTTGAAAAACTCACAAATGTTATAAACATTCATAAAAGTAGCAAAAAAAGTCTCTACAAAATGAAATTGGCTAAGTATTTATAGCTATAAGTCTAGGCTAGCCAAATAGCCAAATGGATAACTAAATGGACACCTGATTTCAGTTTTTAATGAGCTGAAAAAATCCATAAAATTTCAAGAAAATTCCAAGAAGCTCCTTCCTTCTTGGTGACACCAATGGAAAACTTCTAGATGCCTTGATTTAGCTGAAAATTAATTGAAGTGATTGGGGAGTTGAATTGGTTGAATGGAGATGTTTAGGTTAGGCTAAATTCGTCCAAAGGGTGTGAAAGGCTTTAATGAGCAGGCCTTGGTTAGCTGAATGATCTTGAGGTGTTAAATGATGTCTTGAGTACTCCAATGGACATTAGGTGTCAATAACCGAATGTAAACATCCCTTTATGTGTGAATGCACAAAACCAAATGGGCATACAATGTGAAAGGAATGTCAAGCTTGTGTGAAAGCTTTTAAGGCTGCTTTGGTTATCTCAATGGCTAGCTTGGGAACAAGAATCATCAGCTGTTGTGGCTTTTGCAATGACTGAACCATCATCTCACTTGGAAGAAATAAATGAGCAGCTCACTTGCATTTATGTCGTCCCAAGCATGTACCTGCACCTAATTAATTCAGTAAATGAATTCAATTAAGACATAATAAATTCGGTAGCTCAAAGACACATTAAAAACAAGTTTTAAACTAGGACATATTTATAACATGTATTTAAGCTAAGACTCCAATTAAATTCAGTTGTAGCTAGACATATTAAAAACATGTAATAACTAAAACACAAATTAAATTTAGCTATACCTAAGACACATTAAAAATATATATTAGACTAGGACACATTTAACACTCTAATTTAACATGTTTAGATTAAAGACATATTTATTAACACTTATTTATTAACTTAAGCTAACTACCTGAATTAACTAGATGCATTTATTTTATTCCAGCAACTAAAATTGTAAAAATTAAGATAAACTCAAAACGAGCAAACAAGCTCATTGAGCTGGAAACGAGCTGATTTGAGTTAACAAGCTGGAATCGAACTAATTCAGCTCACAAGGGATTGCAAGCAATGCTTAGGGAGCTGGTCCAAGAGTGTGCTCGGGGCATGGCCGTATCATCCCCTCCCTCTTTAAAGCGATTTGTCCTCAAATCAGGCCACTTTCTCGCGAAAAATCTTTCACCGTCACAACCCCCTTTGTTGATGAAGTTGGCAATGTTACTCCCAATAACCTGAAATTGACATATAACTTGAACACAAAATAGGTTGTTTGCACGCCCTCCCTCTTTTTGAGGGAACCTTTCCAAAGTGCCACTGGAAACACAAAAATTTATATACTTTTTCATGCCCTTTTTGACCCAAATTCATGCAGTTTCAAGTAAATTCTTGTCGGATAATAATTAAATATTATAAAATAATTAAAGTGTGCTAAAAATATGAACATGATGAATTTTAATTAATTTTATAGTTAATTTTCTTTAATTTTGACTATTTTCGACAGATTCGCACAAAGAGCGAAAATCGGCTCGGCAGACACTGCTCGAAGAATAAACCTGAGAAGCAGTTTGAAATATCAAGGCGAAATTATTTCCAGCCCAAGACGGTCCAATTGAACCGAACCAGCCACCAATTGGGCAGCCCAATCCATCCATAATGATGGCCCAAATCAGCTTATTAGCTGATTAATTAAGCTTGCAAAGAAGCCCTTAAAGACCTTTCAAAATTGCATTCAAACCCCTCCAAATTTATGGCTTTGTAGATTTGCCCCATGCTATATTTAGCAAAGTTGAATTCTTCAACTTTGCCACATGGGATGGCTGGCCAATGGAGGCCTCTTTTGCTGCTGCTATTTGCTATTTTTAGCAGCCTTGATTAGCTATAAATACACCTCTTTGCTGCTCATTCAAAACACACCTCAAGCCTCCAACATTCTCCTCTCTCACTTTCTTTCAATTCCGATTTTTCCCATTTCCCTTTGTGTGTTCTTGTGCCGATTTATCCTCTTGGAAAAGAGGTGTTTTCCCAGCCATTTGGAGCAGCAATTGGAGTGTTCATAAGCCACCTTGATAGCCAAGGCCAACGAAGAACGAAGAACGGAGCAATCAGTCAAGCCACGGAGAAACACCGGATTTGCTTTTTGTTCCCTATCTCTTTAAATTTCGTTGTTGTTTTGACAAACATGTTTATGAATATTTATGCTGTTGGAATGTTTAATTTAATCAATTTAGCTTGAATTTAATTCGTGTTGGGTTGATTAGATTTCGTCCTCTTAAATTATTGAAATTATGTTTATGATGTTAAAGGCCTTGGTAAAATGTTTGGTTAAGTAAAATCATGTTAAGTTATCTGGCATTATAATTGTTTAGATAGCTAATGAATTAATTATTTAAACGCATTGAAATTATAATTAATGGACACAATACTTAATCTGTGCATGTTTAATTCTTCTAAGGTAGCTGAAGATTAAATTAGCATTGTATTTGACGATACATATGCCTTGCATAACTTGCAGGATTTTGTGATTAAATTGTTTCAAGGTAAAAATACTTTGTTACTTCACATGATCTTTTATATGCTTATTAGGTTGAATTAATTGTTTGAATCGACATAGGAATATGCGAGAGATTGTTTAATTTAATAAGTATGTATGTGCGATAACATGTTTACTTTTAGAGTCTGTTTAATCATTTGAATTTGCATAGAAATATGTACAAGAGATGAATGGATTTTTATTTGTAAGTATGTTCATAAGTTAGCAAATTACCGAGTTGCCATGTTTTAACAAGTATAAGCACGAGCTTAATAATTCTAAGTTAGGAAATGCTATTGATCCAACACAATTATGTCATCTTAATTAAAATCAGTTTTTGAAATCGTGCACTAGAACTTTGTTTTATTTTATTTTTACTTTGTTTTTCTTTTAAGTTTTTAAATATTTCTCAAAACTAATTATTTTTCCGTCACTAAAGTGTTTGAAATCATTTTCATAAATAATTCTTTTACAGTCCCTGTGGGTACGATAACTCGACATTTACTTGTCACTTTATTACTTGTTACGATTGTGTACACTTGCACATTTCCACCGTTCCAGCCACCTACACAAAATTTAAATGGATTTGTGACACCATGGTTTATAGACTCAATAGAACTTACAGAAATCTTATTCACAAATTGAACATATGAATCAATGCCAGGATCAAGAACAGAAGTTGATTTTACCTTGTTCCTTGATGGAAACAAACCAGAATCATGGAGCATTCAAGAATTATACTTTTGGACAACAAAAGTCCATGACTCAAATCCTTTGAACAATGATAGAGAATAATGTTCTCCGGGATCAAAAAGAATATTTCCTCTTACCTCTCCAATTTGACCCGGAAGTGTCATGACTGGCAACTTAGAAAGAACATGTAGCAATTGAGTAGTATAATCTAGCAAAACACGGTCGAATCTTTTAAATCACAATTTAGAACAACCTCCGGAGTCAAAGATTTGAGTTTGAATTTGCAAGCCAAAAAAATTCACTTCTTTTGTTTTCGAACAAAATGATAAAATTCGAAGTAGATGAAAAGGTTCAACACATTTATTTAAAACGAAATTACGATGCTCACTTTTTCTTAATAACAACTTAAGATGACTTGTTTCGGGCTTAAACACACGATTTTGGTCGTTCATTGTTAAAAGAAGGAAAGTCTTTTCTTTCATCAACAACTTACAGATGTGAAACAAAAAAGATGTGAGCATACAAACATTCAAACAGTCAAACCTGTCACATTTCCTCTGCAAAGGCATGCTTATACAAAAGGATTTCGTACAAAAATTTAAAGACTCCACATAACCATCACAATCAAACAAAACAAGCTTTTTATGTGAATGGTCTCTATCACACACGTCCAAATTTTGTATATGCTAAATTAACCCAACGTCTTCAACATATTTTTCAACGCAGAAGTAAACAACGCTTCAGGCCTCCATTTACAACAAAATTGTCAACCACAAACAGAGAATAGCAGTTAACCAAAACAAAATATGGAGGTCTTTCGAGGACTATGTCACCAGCAACTTTCTCAACAACATTCAACTTTAATTGTCGTGATTCAAAAACATCGATGGGTCTTACCTTTTCATGATGAATCAACAATTTGATAACCAACAACGTAGAATGAATAGAGATCAATTTAAAGTTATAATCAACTTGCACAAGTTTTGTATTCTTAATTAAAGGCCAAACATCAATTAAGCACACACTTATCACACAAAATTTAGGTTGCTGGCTCTCTCTCAACGGTGAACTAGAATAGCGAACTCCAGGGTTGAACACACGAGATTGTTCACTCGTTCCAAAATGCAACGCGAATTTCTTAATCACCAACAATTCACATAAGTGAAACAAAGAGAATTTGAGCATGCACATATTCAAACAATCATACATCGTAAATCTCATTCGAATAGACTTGCACAAACAGGTGGTATTAGCACAACAATTTAGAGACTTCATTTTATCATCACAAATAAACAAACTAGCCGTTTTACATGGCAACTTTTTTATCACAATAGATCAAAATTTGTTTGTGCTGGTTTATTCTTACTTTATCAAAAATCTTGCCAACGCTATACTCATCAATAGGAAAATGCTTCGTACCACTATGTAAAACAAAATCTTCATCAATCAGAATATGACAATCAGCCAAATTACGGTAAGGAGTTCTTTCTAAAACTAAGTTTTCGACTTTCTCATCAATAACATGCTAGTGAATTTGTTGAGACTCACATAACAAAGAACCCTTACCTTGCTTACCTTTAAGCAATTAAGGAATAATTTCACCTTCAACCTTACCTTTCTCGATCAATTGAAATCATCTCTCATCGGGAAGGTATTGTAGTTGAAATTTGTCAATGGGATCTTCAAAAACATGAAAAGAAGAAGTAATACGAGGACAACTTGCACATTGGTTAGTAAAATCATTCCTCACTTGTTCACTTTCATCTTTTTCTCTTGTTTCTTTTGCACTCTCATTTCTTTCTTCAATCTCACTCTCCTTTTCAGCTTTCTTTTCTTGCTCACATTCCTCTTCACTCTCAATCTCTTTTTTCTCTCTTTCATTCTCTTTTTCTTTTTCGATTTCTTTTTCTTTCATTTCTCTTTTTCTTCTCTCGATTTCATTTACGATCCACTCATTTTCTCGCATTAACATTTCTTGTCTCTCTTTTCGCTTAATTTCCTTTTCTTGCTTCCTTTCATTATAAGATGAAGGTAGCATGAAAGATTCAGAATGACAAGTTTTTCAATGGAAAGAAGGAAAAGCATCTACATATGAAAAACGTTCATCTCTTCATGATTGATCCTCCATGGACGAGTACTTTGATGCATACAAAGAATGACTTGTGCTTCCTCGTTCGTTACCTTGATATGCTTCAAACTCAAAGCTGACTTTTTTCGTCTCGAATTCCTCATCATATAAGAATCACGGTATGGGTCTCTTCTCGAATAATCATTGGATGTGTGTCTTCGTGATGATCTTGTCTCCATCTCTTGACTTGGTTAAATTTTCTCACGTTGGACTCGTTCATTCAATCGCTTCAATCGTTCTTTTACGGGTTCTAATTTTCTTTGGAGCATTTGATCCACCTCGTGAAAGAATGCTTGATATGTTAGATCGGACAGAACATCACCATCACCAATAATCCTTTCGGAACTTCTTAACATTTTGTTTAATCACACAACAAATCTCACAACTTCTCTCACAAAGAAATTTTTACACACTTTGGCTTTTACTCTATCAATTAGTCTCACCTCACTCTTGCCTTTTCCACTCGATTCTCCTCTCAAAGTTCCCAGAAGACTCATCTAGACTTAGAAGCAAGTTTAGGGGTAGGTTTCAAAGGGTTAACAAGGGTAGATGATGTTTGGGTAATGGGAAGGCTGAAAAAAAAATAAGAAGGGCTGAAAGTGTGACGCAAGGGGTTGATTGTGGGCAGAAATGGATTTGGAAGATCGGGAACAAATTGAGCACTTTCCAAACAACTTCTTTTTTTTTTTTATTTCAAATATCTTCCTTTTTTTCTCTTTTTTTTCACGCGAATTTTTTTTCAAATTTTTTTATTTTTTTCAATAGAAATATTCCAAATGTATATATTCCATTGGAAACGGAATAATTTTTTTCGATTTTTTTATTTCTTTTTCAAAACTTACCCTTGAACTTCACGAATGTCCGTAATTCCCGATTTTAGTTAGCTCTGATACCAAATGATACTATCTTGCCTCGAGAATGATTCGAGTCATTTGTTGTGCCTGATCGTAAAATTGAGGAAGTATCGTTCCAATTGAAATAAGCTGAAATTGGTTAAGAATGGGCTTTAAAGAAAGGAAATTTTTGAATAGTTTTAGAATGGATTAGCAAAGGATCGGCTAGGTGTTGGAACAAAGGGGAAGAAAGAGAAAGGCTGAATTGGCTAAGTGAAATGACGATGGAAATGGCTAAGTGATTGAGGCTGGAAATTGGATTGCAAAAATGGCTCAAAAAGCTTTGGAAGTAGATGGATGTTGATTCGGCTAACAAAGAAATTAAGATAGCCTAGAAATGAAAAAAGTCAAATGGATGGAATAGGCTTAAGGCCAAGGAAGAACCAATACTATAGGGGGTATTGACCCGAACCTTATACGACACTTAAGGTGGATAGATGTTGAAGGATAGGACCTTGACCCGCTAACTAGGAAATTAGGAACCACAGGTATCAATGGGGTGAACGCCACACTCGATGGTGAGTGATAAGTTCTAAAGAAATAGAATGACGCCACTAGCAAGCTAGATAAGTCAAATTGAGTCTAAAACAATTTAAGAAAGTTGAAAAACTCACAAATGTTATAAACATTCATAAAAGTAGCAAAAAAAGTCTCTACAAAATGAAATTAGCTAAGTATTTATAGCTAGAAGTCTAGGCTAGCCGAATAGTCAAATGGATAACTAAATGGACACTTGATTTCGGCTTTTAATGAGCTGAAAAATTCCAGAAAATTTCAAGAAAATTCCAGAAAGCTCCTTCCTCCTTGGTGATGCCAATGGACAACTTCTAGATGCCTTGATTTAGCTGAAAATTAATTGAAGTGATTGGGGAGTTGAATTGGCTGAATGGAGTTGTTTAGACAAGGGTAAATTCGTCCAAAGGGTGTGGAAGGCTTTAATGAGCAGGCCTCGGTCAGTTGAATGATCTTGAGGTGTTAAATGATGTCTTGAGTACTCCAGTGGACATTAGGTGTGAAAATCGAATGTAAGCAGCCCCTTATGTGTGAATGCACAAAATCGAATGGGCATACAATGTGAAAAGAATGTCCAGCTTGTGTGAAAGCTTTTAAGGCTGCTTTGGTGATCTCAATGGCCAGCTTGGGAACAAGAATCATCAGCTGTTGTGGCTTTACAATGACCGAACCATCATCTCAGTTGGAAGAAATAAATGAGCAGCTCACTTGCATTAATACCGTCCCAAGCATGTACATGCACCTAATTAATTCAGCAAATTAATTCAATTAAGACATAATAAATTCGACAGCTCAAAGACATATTAAAAACAAGTTTTAAACTAGGACTTATCTATAACATGTATTTAAGATAAGACTCCAATTAAATTCAGCTGTAGCTAGACATATTAAAAACATGTAATAACTAAAATAAAAATTAAATTTGGCTGTGCCTAGGACACATTAAAAATATGTATTAGACTAGGACACATTTAACACTCTAATTTAACATGTTTAGATTAAAGACATATTTATTAACACTTATTTATTAACTTAAGCTAACTAGTTGAATTAACTAAATGCATTTATTTTATTCCAGCAACTAAAATTGTAAAAATTAAAATAAACTCAAAATGAGCAAACGAGCTCATTGAGCTGGAAACGAGCTAATTTGAGCTCAACGAGCTGGAATCGAACTAATTCAGTTCGCAAGGGAATGCAAGCAACGCTTAGGGAGCCGGTCCAAGAGTGTGCTCGGGGCATGGCTGTATCACATAGTAGTTCAATGAAAATTAAACATATATTATTCAATTTAAAAACATTTATTTGCATATGAACTTACCTTGTATTTGAGATAAACAGACTGGATCGATTATTCGATAACCTTTGATTTTCCCCGATCTAAATCTAATTTCTTTCGTTCTTGATTTATATAAATTTAAAATTAACTCATTTAATCATCTAATCATTCAATTCAGTCCACAAACACATATTTGGGCATTTTTACACTTTAGCCCCTAAAGTTCCACATTTTTACAATTTAGTCCATAATTCACAAATACACAAAATTCATGAAATTTTCATTAAACCCAAACCTAACCGAATTTCATATAGGTCCCTAGAAGCCCAAAACTTTCATTTAGTTCACATTTCAACCCCTCAATTTACACTTTTCATAATTAAACCCCTTTTTGACATTTTTGTCAAAAATCACTTAACGAAACTTGTATAACTATTAACAAATATTCATTTTCCATCATAAAACATTCAAAAGCTCAAGAATTCATCAATGAAACTTCACAAAATCATTAAAAAATTTTAAAATTAAGGCA
Source organism: Gossypium australe (assembly GCA_005393395.2). NCBI lineage: Eukaryota > Viridiplantae > Streptophyta > Magnoliopsida > Malvales > Malvaceae > Gossypium > Gossypium australe. The sequence continues at coordinate 58,370,691 of CM016615.1, forward strand.
TGGGCTAGCTAGAACACAAAGCAATGATCTCAAAAACGTAAAAATCATGAAAAACAGAACTAAAATCGTACCTTAATCAAGCTATGCAAGTTTCAAACCCTTAATGAACAACAATGGTTCTTTTTCTTCTTCAATATTCAGCTAGGTGATGAAATTTGAAAGAAAAATGGCTTTTGTTTTATTTAATTACACTTAATTTAAAATTTTACTATTATAACCTTAATGAAACCATTATAAAATCACCTAATATATGCCCATTTATGTCTATTCCCACTATCAATGGTCTATTCACAACATAAGGACTTCACATTTAATAAATCATAGCAATTAAACACTTTTAACAAGTAGAATGCAAGTTTTGCATTTTACGCGATTTAGTCATTTTATCAAATTAAGCATTCAAATGCTAAAATTATTTCACGAAATTTTTACACATATATAATTACATGCTATAAACATCGAAAATAATATTAAAATAATTTTCTGACCTCAAATTTGTGGTTCCAAAACCACTATTCTGGCTTAGCTAAAACCGGGCTGTTACAATAGATGTAAGGACAAGACAAAATATATTCCACGTCGCGGCGTCACGATGATTTCCTGCATGTGTTGGCTACAATTTTAAGGGTAATCTGATGTCGTTTTTCAAATTAAAACCCTAATTGTTGTATTAAGCGAAGGGCATTAAGTTTTTGTATTTCTCACTATATAACTAATATTCTACTCAAAATCAAGGAGAACGAACATAAATGAACAAATTTTTAGTACAGTGTATTAATTTTAGGGTTAGGTTTTCTCTTAGATTAACTTTGTATTGTTTTCTTTTTAGTTTAAATGTTATTTTATTTTTGTTGGTATATTGAAGTTCTATTTCCTCAATTGAACTTTGCATTCAGATAAGATTCAAGGCTTCGCGATCCACCAGATTTATCAATGAGAAATTTCTCCCCCTCAATCTCATTTTTATATATTCTTTTGTCAATAATTTTATTCATTGTGTATATTAGTGAGAATGAGTTTATGTGCTTTCATGAATCACTTATTTGACTCGGTTTGATTTTGATTCGATTGTGAATTGTTATTCCATTTTGCCCAAATTATTAGTATATTAGAATTGATGCCTCTAGTAGAATATTTAGGCATATGAGATTTAAAGGGTATTCTATTGTGCATTAATTTAGTCGAGTTGTGCTTTTAAGGGAGACCAAAAATGTATCTTTGCGGTAATCCTTGGTCAGGATGAAACTGAGGAGGTATTTTTGGGTAAGGTTAATAACAATTCAATCGAGTTATGATTTAGTTTAATTAGTAATTACTTAATTAATTGAGCTATGCATTTTTAATTAATTATTAAAGTTTTAGCTTAATTAGTAACTGAAATTGAACACATGTATCACTATATGCGGTGAATGCATTTTCTCGCTAAGTACAAAAAATAGCATAAAAAAGTTAATTTAAGTTATTCAAATTATTATTTAATTAATTATAGTTAAATAATTGAAGTTTGAAATGATAATTAAATTAATTAGTTATCATGGATTTGTTGAATAATGTAATTAAATATATTTTCTTTATATATTCTAATAAAGTAAAGTTGTTATGACTTTAATGGAATTAGTTTTGGGTTGAGAAATTATTTGATTAAGAATTTAATTTAATTAATTGATTAAAAAATATTTTAGAAAAATAGAAAATAAATATTGAGTTGGATAAATTTAAGTGTTGGATAAAAGTTTAGATAACACATAAAATTTGACCCAATACATGAAAGATCCAATAAGGCCATGGGGCATGATAGGAGCAGCAAACCCTGGTGAAATTAAGGGGTGTCGCCCCCATATACTTCTACTTAGAGTAAAAGTTGTATTTTCTATTAAATTATTATTTAATCAGGCCTTACTCAAACAAAACTCTTGTATTGATTCTCTATAAATAGAAACCATATGTTGAACTATTCACATGCTTCATGTACATCGTTATCTTGTCAAAAAAAGGTGAAAATTTATTTTAAAAAATAAATTCTATTTTCTAGGAAAGCTCATAATTCCAATTATAGAGAAAATTAACTTTTCTATTGAAAACTAAATAAAAGTTTTTATTCTATGATTTGGTTTGTGTTACTTCAGCCCACACTCAAGGTAATTCGTGGCTCGAGAATAGCATAAAAGGTCGTTTGATAGAAAGCTGAGATTGACTTGAAATTGCCTCATTCAAAGCATATGCATAATTCAGGTAAGTTTATTGCTATAAATATTGCAATGGTTCAGTTTTAAAGAAAAGTTTTAAAATTTCCACTATGCTTAAAAACTCTATTTCCTAAACCATTTTTCCAACAAGCTAAGTTTCGGTAGTAGTTGGTTAAACTAAGATTCTGGGATGGATAGATGCAGTTGGATTGGAGACCAATGGAACATTAAGTGCTACCATCAGCTATGCAAGAGATGGCAAAAGATGAGAGGTTGATTAAAGAGGTGGGTTCAATGATCACATGGAAGGTGCATTCTAAGCAGAGTTCAAGCCTAAGGAGGATTCAGGGTTGGCCAGGTTGATGGGGTTTCCCAGAGTAGAAGAGTTTGTGGGGTTGGTAGAGTTGATTGGGTTTGTTGGGTTTGTTGGGTTGAGGGAAGCATCGATCTAAGGAAGCTATGGAAATAGTCCATGCTTATCGCACCAATTGTTGATGTGGGGTATCAACAAAGGAAGAGACAATGAGGAGGATATGGTGGTGCTGACAACGGTCAGTTCACCCTATAGGGCAAAGAACCAGAGGATGTAAGTGAGCAAGGAGGCTGAAAATGGACTATAAGGTGGCTAAAATGCTTAAGAGTTTATCCTTCTCCATTGAGTCAGGGGTATATAGTGGAGGTTTCATGCTTGGTGATGTTGTCATCATTGCGAAGTGCATGGAGGAAGTTTGTGATGAGACTCATTTTGTCATTCATTTTGAATTGTGGTCCAGGGTTGTTCAAATGGGTTTGGTAGCCTAAAAGTCATGTTCTTAACAGAAGAATGAGTGGCTTGAGGATTGGTCTATTCATAAAGGCAAGTAGGCAAGACTATTCAAAAGGGAATGCATGGTTCACTCGCAGGGATGAGTAGTCAGGATCCTCTTGGAGAAATCGGGAGGTTGTGTATAAGTAGACCTTTCAAGACATTGGTCACCTAGTGAGCTCTTGAACGATAGAGAATGGAGAGCTGTCCACGAGTGTATCTTCGATCACTTCTCATATTTTCACGTTTCCCAAGCCAGAGGGGTATAACAGTAGTAATAATTTTTATAGTAATTATTATTTTTAAAATATAAATTATTTAATTGTGTAATTGCATTTATAAAACAAAACATTGACAATTACAATGTAATTACACTCTATCAATCAAACAAATTTAAGAAATTGCATTTTTTTTTTAATTTCAAGAGAGTTTAATTATTAGATTAATGCTTACACTTCAGTTTAAATACTCTGTTAATATTTGAAGCGGAATTATGCTAACCAAAAATCTAACTTTTTTTTTTAAAATTTCATATGTTTAAAGTTTTCAAATCTGATTAATAAATTAATGGCAAATTGATCTTAGAAAGGATGATTTTTTCCAACTGCGTAAGCTCTTATTTAACTGCTCCCCGATTTCTTAGCAATAAAATAATAAAAAGATAATTATAAAAAAGTATAACTCAATAGCAAAAGTGTTGTATTTGACTTTTTGATCCAGAAATTAATGAAATCATGTTATAACTAATGTAAGAATTGCGCGAGTATCTTATTATCAAATTAAATGATCAATTATTACATTTAACATAATATGGCCTTAACAAATATTAAGAAAAAAAAAACATTTAATAAAAACTTATAATATAAATATTGTTTTCTATAAGCGCACTTTGCACTTGGATCTAATATTTAATTTATAATAGGTAAATTGATTTTCTTTTTTGAAGTTTATAATTAGGTTAAGTTGGATATAAAACTTAATGACATTGATCTTATAATTAAATTATTTAATTGTACTAAAATTAATTATGATATAATCTTTAACCAGTATCTTTTAGTTCCTTCTAATCATATATCGAATATATATATGAGTGTGATATTTTAAAAAACAAATTAAAATATGTGATATTTTAAAAGCTAGAAACACAATATTTGCAAGAAATCAAGAAAAAAGAATAACGATAAGAAAACCAATTTTTAATGCTTTGAAATTACATCAACATTGCGGAGAAATGAAATTTTGTATCAGATAAAGAGAGAAAAAAAGAAGAAAAAAAATTGATGGGTATCACAGTATTTTTTGAGGCAGATCTGCCTATGAGAAGGCCCACCACATGAAGGCAATTAAGAAGTTTCAAACCTACCAAAATACGCATATCAAATTTCTAGTTCAATCCTCAACCTTCACCATTAATTCAAGTAGCAGAAAAATCCAATATCCACCACTCCATTAAACATCTTCAGAAACCCCATAATTCAAAGGGAAATGAATTTCTATTTGTATATCTTCCTAAAGAAAAAAAATTTCTTTAAAGGTCAAAGAAATTGTTGAAAAGGTCTATTGATGGAGTAGTAGGAGACGGTATGGAAAAAGGTGAAATATTAAAGCTTGAAGGACTAGGCATGAAACTACCTTCTATGAAATTCCTATTCCCATGAAGAACCGGGCTCAAATCATGGAAGAAACCGATTGAGTTTGGATCAGACGATGGTGAGAAGAAGTTTGGTGATATCCGAGGCAGTGAGGTTGGCCCAGGAGACAAAATCCCTGGAAACAAGCTTGTCCTTTCAACTCCAGGATTCATCTCTATGCCTTGTACAAATCCATAGTTTTCTTCATAAATTTGTTGTCGTTTCCCTTCTGCAGGTGGCTTGATTTTCTCTATTGTAGCAAACCTTGCTGCTGGTGAGATCGCACCACTGGTAGTATCACTGAATATTGGGTGATCGGATGTTGATGGCGGACGCGTCGAAGATCCCGAAGAAGATGATGATGTTGATCCTGTAAGGCGTTGCACTAGGTTCATGAAGTCGCTAGGGTTAGTATGGATCACCTTTGGTGACACAGTGTAGATGATTACGGGAGGCCTTATCTGGATTGGTGGTTGTTGCTGCTGCTGTTGCAGCAGTGGTTGTGGTGCCAATGGAGGTTTCTTGATCTTGTACGAGTCTTTACGGACCTTCAAAGGAGCCGGCCGAGGTCCTTGAAGTTCTTTTCTAGGTGATCTACTTGTAGGAAAATCTGATGAATCCATGTTGAATTTTGAAACCAAGTAGGGAGAATACAAGGAAAGTTAAGAGGACAAAAATACCGGCAGATGGAGGAAAAAATTAATAGCATTATTATTGTATTTTCCAGCAATGAACAAAAAGGGGACAACAAGTATTTAAAGAGAGCAGGTCAAGGGAAATAAAAGCGTATAATTTAATGTGGGAAGAAAATGATTTAGTAAACTTAGCTATATGTATAGTATATTTTAGGGAAAAATGATGACTGGGTTCGTGATTTATGAATGTTTGAAATTGTCCAAATGTTTTTTTTTTTTTCTTTTTTATGGAGTGGACGGCGTCATTGCCCCTTCGGCTAGAGCAATGGTGACGTTGCTGGTACAATGTATGCTTACTTGTAATTTTTTTAATAAATTTATGAATAACATCATAAATAAATGTAGTTCATTTTATAATTTTTTATAGATTTTCTAATAAACTATTTAAAATAATAAATATGAAATAAAAGTAATAAATGTCTCTTCTAAATTTAGAGATACATGAATGAGTATTTTATTCTTTAGAAATAATTTAAATGCAAATTATAATTTTAAAAAATTTATTTCGCTATCATATACATTCTTTGAAGTCCATAATTTCGTTATAAGATTATATCTAATTTCATTTGTATTCTTTTGTACTTATGTTAAGTTTGTATATTTTATATGTGAAATTCACTTTACTTAACTACATATTTATTGTATTGAATTTTAATATAAAAAGTAATGATTATGTGTTATTTTCCTAATGATTTTATGTAAATTTAACTAATTCATATGTTGATATATTTTAAGATAAATTATATTAGAAGTGATTTTAAAATAGTGTTGTTTCTATTTTAATTATTTATTAATTTAATTACTATCGTTCAAAAAATTAATTTAAATGGTCACTCGATCGTTAAACTCTTATTGTAACATATTATTGACAGTACCTGTTTAAAGAAAAGAAAATTTATTCTTTTAACTCTTTAAAATTTATAAAATTTCTGTAATGGGCTATTTTTGCCCGGGGCCCAAACAAGCCCAAATCAAATTATACCAGCCCAACTAAACCCAAATCAGAAAAAAAGAAAAAGAAAAAAAACAAAAAGAAAACTCTAGCTTAAGCCTTCAACAGCAGTCGCCGCATGCCTGCGCCTCTCCTCCACGCCTCGCACGTCTCGCACGCCTCTGACGTCTCTGGCACCACCTGCAACAGCAAGACAAAGAGAAAACGACAAAGAAACAAATTGAAAACAAATTGAAAAAAACAAAGACGAATCTTTGTAAATCGGTTATAAAAAAAACCGAAGCAAACCTTGTATTGTTTCCTTCTTCTTCCTCTCTTTTTTCACGAAATTTCAGCAATAAAAAGAAAAAAAAAACATTCAAAGGTTGATAGCTCTCTATTTTTGTTTTTTCTTTTCTTTTATTTTTTATTTTTATTTATTTACGAAATTTTTGATCAATAATAGTGATAATGAAAAATAGAAGAAGCCTTACCTGAACCCCGGATCTTTGAGCATCACTGGCCACCAATCAGTGGCGGCGTGGTGGTGCGACGGGCGATGGAGGGGAACCCAATCGTTTAGAAGGGGGAGAGGGGGAGAAGCTTTAAAGTTTTGGTTCTTTTTTTTTCTCTTCTCTGAACTAAGATTGAAACAAAACAAAAAGGGGTTCTAAGACTTTGAAGAAAACGACGTCGTTTGGCTTTGGGGGGGGGGGGGAACCGTGTGTTGCCCTAAAAGGGAGATTTGCATGATTAGTCCTTCCCTTTTATGGCGCCATTTGATCAGGCCATATTCCTTTTTTTTATTATTTTGATTTGGCCTTAAAATTTCGTGTGTTTTTAATTCGGTCCCTTGGGTTGTCACGCTGAACATGCGCAGGAAATCAAGGGAATATTTTCCCACCTAGTCCCCGTTAGTTCCTGCGCCTCTCATTTCGGTCCTTAATGGGTTTCTTTTTCCTTATTTCAAATGTATACCTTGAATGCCCGTCCACCTTTTAATTTAGTCCTTGACCTGTTTAATGAGTTTAATTATTTATTTATTTTCTTTAAAAGTTGTATTATTATTATTATTTTGAGTTTTGTATACTACTTTTATTAAACATTATATGTATGGTTTATTCTAAAACTTTTTATATTTTATTTTAGAATGGTTTTGTTATTTTAAATTTATATATATATATATATATATATATATATATACTTTTCTTTAAAATTTTTACACACATTATCTATTTCCAAAATTTTTTATATACTGTTTATTCTAAGATTCTTTCTACATGCATTATCTTTATTTTTTTATCAAACTACTTTTTTATATTTTATATATACTATAGTTGTAAATTGCTTTCATATATTGCTTATTTTAGTTTTTTTATATATGTTATTTTAAGTTGTTACATACATATATGTCGTAACCATTTTTTTTGAAAACGGGAATCGAACTTGGGTTTCAAAAATGAATAAAACGGGAGTCACCACCGACCTTTTATTAGGTGTGATCGGATCACCTTTATTTTAATAAAACATTTCGGTTTACTAAAACGGGGTTCATGGTCTACGAACATTTGAGAAAATAGGTTCGGGAGTCGGTTACGTGCGAGGAAGGATTAGCACCCTCGCAACGCCCGAAAATCGGTACCAAATTGATTAATTGATGTCCCAATGTCGAAAGTTTAACAAAATTAGAAATGAATTTAGAAATTTGGGTCTTTTTGGAAATGTTTGAGTCTTCTTAGAATATTAAGATTTCCTTATTTCGAAGGGACCAAATATCACATCCAATACGTAGGACACGATAACTTCAATCCTCAAATCCAAGGTCGTCTCTTAATCCCTAAGACTCATTTATTAAAATAACAAAAGGTTATTCGATTATTTGGTCAAGCAAGAGAACCGAAACCCAACACATAGGGCACGGTCCCTCGAATTTCCAAACACGGAATATTGCCTTATTTTTTGAAAAACTTTTAGTTTTTAGGGTGAAATTGATGAAAAACTATATTTTAAAGAAACGTTATTTGAAAAGGGAATGGGGTCATGCGATGGATTATGACGATGCAACACCAATTATGTACAAAAATACTATTATAGATATAGTAACGATAATAATAAATAAGCTAGTATATACGAATAATAATGCAATAATGATAATAATAGTAATTAATAGTGATAGAAAATATATAATATAGTAATAATAATAATAATAATAATAATAATAATAATAATAATAATAATGGTAATAATAACAATAATAACAATACGCGATATGTATATATAAAATAATAATATAAGTATAGTAGTAATGGAAATATATATAGTATACTAATATAAATGTAGTAGTGGTAATAATGATGATACGAAATATGTACAATATAATAATGTATAGTACTAATAATAATGAAAGTGAAAAATAAAATAAGAAAAATCTAAAATGAATAGGCAAAGAACATTGCAGAAATAATAATAAAACTAAAATAATAATGCCAAACATATGTACAAGTTACAATACAATAATAGAAATAATAATGACATAATAATATTAATAATAATAGTATAACAAAGACAATAATATAATAATGATGATGAAACGATGCAAAAATATATACAATATAATAGTAATATGAATATAGTGATATACTGAATATATAATAACAACATAATAATAATAGTATAATAAAAATAATAAAATAATAAAAATGATGATGTAAAACGTGTGAATAATAATAATAATAACTACAAAACACTAAAAAGGGTCGGATTGAATTGCATGAAAGAAGAGGGGGATTAACGTGGCTAATAACCCGTTTTATTAAGTGCAACGCCCAAATGAGGACTAAATTTAAAGCGGCGCGAAAGTTCAGGGCTAAATCGAGATAACAGAAGACTTGATTATAAAGGCTGAAAAGATGGAAGGACTGAAAGGGAAATTATCCCAATCAACAAAAACACGCGGACCCTGGGGGCGGATCTGGGTCAACACGCGGATCCCCCCTTTGTTAAAACGGTGCCGTTTTCTTAGGGCTATTTAAGCCCAAATTTTCTCAAAAATTTTCATTTGTTTCCTTCCTTAAAAAAAAAAACTGATTTGCTTTTTTTTTCTCTCTGCAGGGTTGGGCGATTTCCGGCGAGGGGGTGGGGCTCCGAGGACCGTCGCCGGCCACCGCGTGCGGTGGCCGGAATTCGCAACAGGTAAGTTTTCTTTTTATTTTATTTTTTATCCTTATGTACTCTAAATATTTATATATACATGGATATATATTTGCGGAATATCGAAGAAAAAAGAAATAAAAATAGAAACGAAACAAAATACCTTCGGTTTGTTGGGTTTTTGGATTTTCGTTTTTCGTTTTATGATTCGAGAAAAATGTTGGCTTGAGATTTTTATCTGTATTGACTGCCAATCGAAGAAAGGTCCCTGTTACAATTTGTTTCTTTCGGTTTTATAACCGATCTTTTTGAAAATAAAATACAATATCTTTTTGTTTTTTTCTTCCTATTGCTGCTCTTGTTTCCATCTTCTCCTTTGCAGGTCGTGGGCTGGCAGAGTGGCCGACAGTGGCCAGTGCGCGCGTGTGGGTCGGCGTTGGTGGCTGAGTGGCAGACAGAAGGTCATGGGGGCTGCGGCGCTAGAGGGGCTAGGGTTTCAGAAACCCTAGCCAAAAATTTTAAAAGTCTGGGCCTATTGGGCTCTTTGGATTTTTGGGCTTGGTTTGTAACCGGTTTGATTTGGGTTGTGTAGTTTTTGGGTTTTAAGACTGGTCTGTAATTGGGCTTTTAATATGGGCATGTAAATGGACTGTTGTACATTGGACTATTCTTTTTTATCGGGCCTTGGCTTGGTTTTGGGCCTGGGTTAATGGACCCGGGCCAAAATTGGTGCTTACAGCTGCCCCTCTTTGCTCATTGTCATGAAACGATAATAGAGCAAAGACAATAGAAGAACCAATTTTGCCCGGTCTTGGCCAAGCCTTGACTCGCTGGTACTCGTCTCTTCAAACAGCTTCAAGCTCCACTGTAACTTGTTGCTTTGATCTACTTCACCGTGTCGTTATATCTTCAGGGAGATGACATTTCCTATTCCATTGCTTCTTCAAAGGCACAGTAGTTAGTGCCTTGATCGACTTTGATGTGATTTCAGGGTTTTGATCCCCTCTACCGGGACTTCAAGGGAATAAATCTGCACTTTCCAAACTGCTTCCTTGCTATCTTTGGGGAAACTTCGATCTTCATTCTACTCCACTGCTACTTCAGAAAGATGTGGCCTGTAGCTTCATTTTGCTCTTGCTCAATCTTCTTTGTCCACTGGAACTTTTTTGTCAAATTTGCTCAATGCGACTTCAGTCTTTCTTCTGTAAGTACCTCCGCGTGTGCCCCGAGGCTCAACCACACTCTCATGAGTTTTTTTTTTTTTTACCAACAAAAATTTGAAGAACTAAAATTGAAAATACTTCGGACTCTTGTCATATGAACTAATTTTTGCAAGCAGAATTTGAAAATAAAAATAGAAATTGAAAGGCAAAAATTGAAAATACCTCAGCGTGTGACCCGATGCATCAACTCACCTCTCACAACATGAGTTGATATAAAAATAAACATTAAATGACACCTCAGGGTGTGCCCCGAGGCTCAACTCACCTCTCTCTGATATGAGTTGATATTTTGAAAAGAAATTAAAAGACACCTCAGGGTGTGACCCGAGGCTCAACTCACTTCTCTCTGATATGAGTTGATATTTTGAAAAGAAATTAAAAGACACCTCAGGGTGTGACCCGAGGCTCAACTCACCTCTCTCTGATATGAGTTGATATTTTGAAAAGAAATTAAAAGACACCTCAGGGCTCTCTGATATAAGTTGATATTTTGAAAGGAAATTAAAAGACACCTCAGGGTGTGACCCGAGGCTCAACTCACCTCTCTCTGATATGAGTTGATATTTTGAAAAGAAATTAAAAGACACCTCAGGGTGTGACCCAAGGCTCAACTCACCTCTCTCTGAATATGAGTTGATATTTTGAAAAGAAATTAAAAGACACCTCAGGGTGTGACCCGAGGTTCAACTCATCTCTCTCTGATATGAGTTAATATTTTGAAAGGAAATTAAAAGACACCTCAGGGTGTGACCCGAGGCTCAACTCACCTCTCTCTGATATGAGTTGATATTTTGAAAAGAAATTAAAAGACACCTCAGGGTGTGACCCGAGGCTCAACTCACCTCTCTCTGAATATGAGTTGATATTTTGAAAAGAAATTAAAAGACACCTCAGGGTGTGACCCAAGGCTCAACTCACCTCTCTCTGAATATGAGTTGATATTTTGAAAAGAAATTAAAAGACACCTCAGGGTGTGACCCGAGGCTCAACTCACCTCTCTCTGGATATGAGTTGATATTTTGAAAAGAAATTAAAAGACACCTCAGGGTGTGGCCCGAGGCTCAACTCACCTCTCTCTGAATATGAGTTAATATTTTGAAAGGAAATTAAAAGACACCTCAGGGTGTGACCCGAGGCTCAACTCACCTCTCTCTGATATGAGTTGATATTTTGAAAAGAAATTGAAAGACACCTCAGGGTGTGACCCGAGGCTCAACTCACCTCTCTCTGAATATGAGTTGATATTTTGAAAAGAAATTAAAAGACACCTCAGGGTGTGACCCAAGGCTCAACTCACCTCTCTCTGAATATGAGTTGATATTTTGAAAAGAAATTAAAAGACACCTCAGGGTGTGACCCGAGGCTCAACTCACCTCTCTCTGAATATGAGTTGATATTTTGAAAAGAAATTAAAAGACACCTCAGGGTGTGGCCCGAGGCTCAACTCACCTCTCTCTGAATATGAGTTGATATTTGCAACCGGAATCTCAAAATATATCATCTGGTGAAACTCGAATGTCTTCTTTCTCCTTGGTTTAGTGCTACCATCGTCAAGACTTCTTGCTCTACTGGCGTACCTGTATGTGTCATGAGTGGTGATGTCATGATATGCATGCGTTTACCCTAAATGCCTACATGATTATGCCATGTGTCTTGGGCTTGTTTGTCATGTGTCCCTTCTTGTTACGACTCTCATGACGACCTGCATTCACTGCTTCGACTCTTGACTTTTCTCAGGCTTGATACTCGCCTTCGGGTTCTACGAGTAATTCGTGTTTCCCCCCTTTTTTTTTGTTGAACTTTGTCCTTGCTTTGAAGCTCTCGTATTTACCCAATTCTCATCCAGGTAATGCTCCATATTCTTTTCGTTTAGAGTGTGTAGTTTTACTATTTACCTCCAAAATGAAACATAAATAAAATGCATGAAAATGGCAAAACAGGCATGAAAGGTGTTCCTCGTATCTATATTCATTTCAAAAGCAGCAAGAAAATTGACAAGGAATGACTCAATTAAGAAAGCATCATAAAAGGAAAACAAGTTTAGTTGTAGTAAGTGCTCTAGATATCTGACGTATGAACTTCTCCATGTTTCTTCATCCTGAATCTTTTCGAGCAAGATTTTTCGTGTAGAAGATTCTTAAGCTTCAGAGTCCGCTTCAGTACTATGATCTCGTCGTTTGACTCTTTGTTCCACCCATTTCTGCCTTCTCGGACCAGATTTGCTTCTTTAGGATGCCCTTCCGGGTTTTCATCCTAAGCCTTCTCCGTTTATCAGGATGCCTCTTCGGTTTTTTTTTTAGGCGTAATATTTCTTCACGGCATCTGAGTTCACGGGATTTGGTAACTCCTTCCCATCCATTTCAGTGAGGATCAAAGCTCCACCTGAGAAAGCTCTCTTTACGACGTATGGTCCTTCCCAATTCGGTGCCCATTTTCCTCGAAAGTCCTTTTGTATAGGGAGAATCTTCCTCAACACGAGTTCTCCTTCACGAAATTCTCTTGGACGCACCTTCTTGTCATGGGCTGCGATCATTCTCCTTTGGTACATCTGTCCGTGACAAATTGCCTTCAAGCGTTTTTCTTCAATCAGATTCAGTTGGTCATATCGAGCCTGGACCCATTCAGATTCTTCTAGTTTTGACTCCATTAAGATTCGTAGAGAAGGGATTTCCACCTCAATGGGCAGCACAGCTTCCATTCCATAGACTAGAGAGAAAGAAGTTGCCCCCGTAGAGGTACGCACACACGTGCGATACGCGTATAGAGCGAATGGTAGTTTCTCGTGCCAATCTTTATACGTCTCAGTCATCTTCCCAATGATCTTCTTGATATTCTTGTTAGCGGCTTCTACTGCTCCGTTCATCTTTGGACGATAGGGTGAGGAATTATGATGCTTTATTTGAAATTGCTCGCACACTTCCTTCATCATTTTGTTGTTCAGATTCAAAGCATTATCTGAAATAATTCTTTCTGGCAAGTATGATCTCCTTTTTTAAGAATCTGCACACTGCTATCCTTGTCACATTAGCAAACGAAGCGGCCTCTATCCATTTTGTGAAGTAGTCTATGACCACAAAAATGAATCGATGTCCATTAGAAGCTTTCGGGGAGATTGGCCCTATAACATCCATGCCCCACATAGAAAAGGGCCACGGGGAAGTCATGACATGAAAGGGTGAAGGTGCTGCATGAATTTTATCGCCATAAACTTGACATTTGTGACACTTTCGTCCGTAACTAATGCAATCGCTTTCCATTGTCAACCAGTAGTAACCGAGCCTCATAATTTGCCTGGCCATAGTGAAGCCATTGGCGTGCGTTCCACAAACTCCTTCATGGACCTCTTCGAGTATCTTTCTGGCTTCAACAGTATCCACACATCTCAGGAGGACTTGATCTTTTCCTCTTTTGTACAGGATGTCCCTATCGAGAACAAATCCCGCTGCCAATTTCCTGATTGTTCTTTTGTGGTTCTCATTTGCTTGCTCGGGATATCTTTGATTCTTGACATATTCTAAGATGTCATGGAACCATGGTTGCCCGTCTGCCTCGTTGTCAATGCTAAAACAATGCGCAGGGGCCTCGTATATGCTCATCTGGAGAGGCATTATTTCTGTTTCTCGGTTCGCTTTGAACATTGAAGCCAAGGTGGCCAGGGCGTCAGCCAACTGGTTTTCCTCCCATGGGAAATAATTAAAAGTCACTTCTTCGAATTCTTCAACTAATTCCGCAATAAGATCGCGATATTTGACCAACTTTGAGTCTCTTACTTCCCAATCTCCACGGATTTGGTAAATCACCAATGCCGAGTCCCCGGAGACTACCAAGACCTTAACGTTCTGCTCGATAGCTGCACGAAGTCCCATGATGCAAGCCTCATATTCTGCTATGTTATTGGTACAGAAGAAATTTAATCTGGCAGTAAAAGGGTAATGATACCCTTCTGGTGACACTAAGACTGCTCCAATTCCGTGCCCCAACGCATTTGACGCGCCGTCAAAACTCATCTTCCATGATTTCTCTTTCGACGATTCACATTCTTTTTCCACAACGCATATCAAGTCTTCATCTGGGAAGTCAAATTTCAATGGCTCGTATTCTTCTGTTGTTCGAGTTGCTAAAAAATCAGCTATTGCGCTCCCTTTAATCGATTTCTGGCTCACGTATACGATGTCATACTCCGATAGTAGGATCTGCCATCGCGCCATTCTTCCTGAGAGTGCAGGCGATTCCATCATGTATTTTATTGGGTCCAGCTTTGAAATCAACCATGTCGTGTGGTACAGCACATATTGTCTAAGCCTCCGAGTTGCCCAGACCAGAGCACAACAGAATTTTTCGATTGGCGGATACCTTGCTTCATACTCCGTAAATTTCTTACTGAGATAATAGATAGCCTGTTCCCTTTTTCCGGACTCATCATGTTGCCCCAAGACGCAACCCATTGAGTTTTCGAACACAGTCAGATATAGTATTAGTGGCCTTCCGGGAGTTAGTGGTACTAGCACCGGAGGACTAGATAAATACTGCTTTATCTTGTCGAAAGCCTCTTAGCATTCCTCGTCCTATTCTCCAGAATTGTGTTTTCGAAGGAGTCGAAATATTGGATCACACTGCTTGGTGAGTTGAGCAATGAATCGAGCGATGTAATTCAGTCTCCCTAGAAATCCTCTAACTTCCTTTTGTGTGCGCGGGGGCGGTAGTTCTTGTATGGCCTTTATTTTATCCGGATCAACCTCGATACCTTTCTCGCTAACGATGAATCCCAATAATTTTCCCGAGGTGGCCCCAAAGGTACATTTGGCAGGATTAAGCTTTAGTTGGAATTTTCTCAGTCTTTCGAACAGCTTCCGGAGGTTTTCAACATGCTCTCTTTCTCCTCGAGATTTGGCGATCATATCGTCAACATAGACTTCTATTTCCTTATGCATCATGTCGTGGAACAACGTTACCATGGCTCTTTGATATGTTGCCCCGGCATTCTTTAGACCGAACGGCATCACTTTGTAGCAGAATGTTCCCCACATTATCGTGAACGTAGTTTTCTCCATATCCTCGGGAGCCATCTTGATTTGATTGTAACCCGAAAATCCATCCATGAAGGAGAAAAATGAATTCTTTGCCGTGTTATCTACCAATGTATCGATGTGTGGCAATGGGAAATTATCTTTAGGGCTTGCTCGGTTCAAATCACGGTAATCTACACACATTCGTACTTTGCCGTCTTTCTTCGGTACCGGGACTATATTAGCCACCCATTCTGGATATCTAGAGATTTGCAGGAATCCAGCATCAGATTGTTTCTTTACTTCTTCCTTTATCTTCAAGAGCATTTCAGGCCTCATCCGCCTTAACTTCTGTTGGATAGGCTTGCATTCCGGTTTCAGTGGGAGTTTATGGACCGCTATATCTTCGTTCAAACCTGGCATATCTTGATACGACCAGGCGAACACGTCTTTGTACTCATGAAGCAAGGTGATTAGATCATGTTTGGTGTCTTCAGACATGGAGGTCCCGATTTTTACCTCTTGCTTCTTGTTTTCATCTCCTAAATTCACTGTTTCGACCGATTCTTGATAGGGCAGAATCTGTTTATCCTCTTGTTCTACCATTTTCAGTAGGTCTGGGGAAGAGGCATAATCTTCGGCATCTTCTTCAGCCTCGAATTCTCCCACACAAATAGCTTCCTCGAAGTCAATTTTAGGACTCGTAACAGGATTGTTCGCGTCGTTGATATCTGAGCACCTGAAAAGTAAACGAAAAAGAGAACTATAGAGGGGCATCAAGGTATCGGATCCTATGAACATGATATGATGATATGGGGTATGTAGGGACAGGTAAAGAAGGAAATAAATATGGAGCCGATGAGAATGAAAAGAACACGACAAAATGCATCTTTATTCATGTTTCATTTAAAAGCTAGATAGACAAAATGAACTCTCATAACGGATTTCCCCACAGCTTAGGGGCATACAAAAAGCCAACATTGAGCATTACTTTAGAGGAGGCTTGGAAATTACGAGAAGGCCCACAGCAGTCCAATTGTTAGGAGTGAATCCCGGGGGGCAAGGGTGTATCGCTGAGACGCCTTCCATTGCATTATTCCCTTTGCCAATGACATTTATGCTGAAGTCCTGTAGACCCTTTTCTACCCATGACACCATACTTTGTGGATCATCTTCTCCCGGGAATATAATTCCAGCCGAGGTAAATGTTTTCGACAAAGGCGGATATGTTATGGGTTCCCACTTCAATTCCCGACCTGTGACTCTTGCGATCCTCCTTTCTTGCTCTCTTTGTAATTGTTTCTTTCTTTGCTGCACGTCGGGCTTAAATCCTAAGCCGTATCGAGCCTTGTGGGGTGCTGGTTTTAGCGCTCTAGCCATCCCTTGCTGGTATTTCCGTAAGCCTTTCCTTGCTCGGGCTCCTTTTCCAACCGTTAGTTTGATTCCCATCCTGGTATTCCTTGACAACTTGGGCGTGGGAGTTTTACTTCCTTCAGCCACAAAAGTAGCATTGATGAATTCAAAGGAGCGGAAGGAACATTCTACTGCATCTTTGTTCACTTCGATGTAGGGTGCATCAGTGAAGACAGACGCGACGATGTCTTCCTCACCAGCGACTGTGATCAAGCGATCATCCATGACAAACTTCATTTTCTGGTGGAGAGATGAAGGGACTGCCCCAGCAGAATGGATCCAAGGTCTCCCTAAGAGGCAATTGTATGAAGGCGAGATATCCATAACTTGGAATTCTATGTTGTATGTGCACGGGCCCACATCCAGAGGAATTTCAATCTTCCCCATGACCTCTCGTCGTGTCCCATCGAATGCTCTTACTGTAGAATGACAAGGCCTTAGATAAGACATATCTATTGGCATTCTGGATAGTGTGGATAAAGGCATGACATTAAGCGCAGACCCGTTATCAATGAGCACACTCGGCACTATGTAACCCTTACAATAGGTGGTGATGTGCAATGCTTTGATAGAGCCTCTACCGTTCGGCGGTATTTCATCATCACTGAAAGAGATGAAATTATCCGTATTTAAGTTGTTTGCCCATCTATCAAGCTTTTCAACGGGTACGTTGCTCGGCACATATGCTTGGTTTAACACTCTCAATAAAGCATTTCGGTGTGGTTCTGAGCTTAACAGTAGAGATAACACCGAGATCTTTGCCGGTTGCTTGTTCAATTGCTCCACGATATTATACTCGCTATGCTTGATAAACCTTAAAAATTCATGTGCTTCGTCCTCGTTCACCTGTTCGGATGGGATTTCAGTCTCGACTACCGCCTCACGCATTGGTGCTTTTCCTTTTTGGCTTGAGTCGATGCCTTTCTTTTTTGGTTCGAACACCTCGGGAGAATAGCACCTCCCGCTGCGGGTAAAATGTCCTACCTCGCTAACGCTTCCATTCGTAGTTTCTGGCAGGGTAATGTTGACATCATATTCCCAAGGCACTGCTTTGTTCTCTTTGTAAGGGAACGGAGTTGGCACCTTAATTATCATCTTTGGTTTCACCTCCTCCCTCTTTGCTTCATAATAGATTACCAAAGGCCGATCAACACTATAAGGGGGACCTGATGATTGGCCCTCAGAAGCATATACATCCTTTTCGTCGAACCCTTCCTTCTTACTACAAACCGCAACCTCCTTATTATCTATCATACCTTGAAGCAGTTCTTTAAACTTCTTGCAAGATTGGATGTGGTGTCCTTCCATGCCGTGAAAAATACAAAAACTTTAACTTTCCACGATTTCCTTCCTGAATCTTCTGGTAAGCAAACCTCTTTCAGTCATTATTTCCCATATTTTCCCCAAAGGTGTTTTTAGCTCGGAGACGCGACTTTTGGCTCGCCACCTATTTTCCTGTGCTACCATACTTATATTCCCTACGGGATGGTTAGGGAGTGGATTCCCAGCCAAATTACTGACCCCATCAAATCGTAGAATGCCCGCATCAATCAGACTTTGAACCTTTCTTTTAAAGGCTAGGCAATTATCCGTGGAATGCCCCCGATTTCCAGCATGGTACATGCAGCTAGCATTAGGATCGTACCATTTAGGGTAGGGAGGTTTCAAAGGTGCTATGTAATGTGGTGCTATTAGTTGTTTCTCTAATAACTTTGGGCACAGTTCCCCGTATGTCATGGGAATAGGGGCAAACTAAGGCTTTTCGGGGTTGGGTCTCGTTGGCCTTGGTTCACTTTTGGGTTGGTTCGGCGCGGCCATGGTATTTGGTGAGAATATGGTGAGTGGTCTTTGGGTATCGGCGGTATAGACGGGATAAGGAGGAGGGCTTTGATAATAGAGGTTCTGAGGAGGAAAATAGAGGTTTGGAGGTGGGCGGAATTGAGGCCGTGGTTGGATAGGGTATGGATTAGGAGTGTAGTGATTCTCAGTCCCCACCATATGGGTTTCAGGCTCCTTCTTCTTTAGTGGCCTTTTAGAGCTTTCAGACCATTCCATTCTCCCGTTCCTGATGCCGTTTTCGATGAGTTCTCCAGATATTACGACATCTGCGAAATCCTTTGTGGCATTCCCCACCAGCTTGTCATAGAATGGCGCTTTTAATGTGTTGATAAAAAGGACGGTGATCTCCGTTTTGGTTAATGGAGGTTCCACTTGAACCGAGACGTCTCTCCACCTTTGAGCATATTGCCTAAAGGTCTCAGATGGCTTCTTTTCCATCATCTGCAATGTTAGGCGATCGGGCGCTATGTCGGAGACGTGCTTATATTGCTCACAGAATGCTGCCGCTAAGTCATCCCATGATTGGATCCTTTCTCTACTTAGCTGATTGTACCACCGGAGGGCCGACCCGATCAAGCTTTCCTGAAAGAAGTGTATCAACAGTTTGTCTTCATCTTCATGACCAGCCATTTTTCGGCAAAACATGTTCCATCATATTTTTCAAAGTCTGGTGCTTTGAATTTTGGAGGCAAGACCAAACCGGGAACCAAACTGAGCTTTTTGGCACTCATCGCTGAAGAGACTCTAGTTCCTTCCACCGCTCTGAGCCTTTCTTCCAAATCTTTGTACTTGTCTTGAGCATTTTGTTCCTTCATTTTCAACTTGGCTAATTCCATAGGATCATCCAAATCTGGGACAATAGGATCAGCTGGGTTAGTTCCATGACTTGATGCAAATACTCCTTGCCCTAGATGGGCAGGTGGAGGTACAGGTGGATGTTCTAGGCCTGTAAATTCCTTTTGAGGCCAGACTCCATGGGGTGGAGTAAATCCTGGAGGATGGCCTTCGCTTTCTTTCCCCGTACTAGTTGTAGGGTCTTTTCCTTTGTTTGTTATCCCATTCATTATTTGAGTCATTTGGGCCACCATATCCTTTTGAGCCTCTGCCATCTGGTCTTTCAATTCTTGCTGAAACTTCTTCATCTGCTCTTCTATGTCCTTCTGGAATTGTTCGTATCTTTGGTCCATTGCTTTTGCCTTACGACGAGTGTTGTAGTAATGTATGATAGGTTGATCCTCGTCGGTCTCCAGGGTAACTTCTGTCACGTTTTTAACCAATTAGGCTCTTTTTTGATGCAAATGGTGTGATGTATGCCGATGGATGGAATGCAATGCAAATGTGTGGAATGAATGCAAGAAGAAAAAGGTGTTGATTTGATTCAATCCCATTAGATAAACTTTACTAGAAAACGAATTTCCTTTCATAGAACGGACGATTACATATACGACTTTGCCCTAATGCCTAAATCTTTAACTTTCCTAAGAAGCCAAGCTAAACTTTGGCCTCGCTTCGATCCTGACTCATATATCAGACTTAACGTGTCAGCCCGAACCGCCAAGGTTTGCAAATGATCGGCCGCCTCTCGGATTTGAGCCACGGCTTCGCCCATTACGTAGTCTCTGTTTCTGATCTGTTCCTGCGAACGGTGGAGCTGCTCCTTCCATTGTTCATTGTTCACTTCAAGGAGCTCAAATCGAATTTTGCTATCTTACAGTGCAGCCTCGAGCTCTCCTATCCTTCCTCTCATCTCCTCGATTTTGTTTTGACTGGCTCTTAATTCGACTACCGAGTTACGACTACGGTGCAGATGCAGTGACCTTTCTAATTCTGCTACTTGAGCGCGTAACCTCTCCTTTTCGCTTTGGCTTTCCAACAGGCTCTTTTTCAAAGCGTCCTCTCGTACTCGAGCATCTTGGAATTTCCTCTCCCACTGATCGGCTCTGGACTTTTCTTCTTTAATTTCCTGTCGCCATTGTTCTGACGTTTTGCCCAAACCAGCAGTTCTGATGGACATGCGTAGCTTCTTATAGTCCGTCTTTAGACTATCCAAATCCTCTTCGGCCTTGTTCTTTCCTTTTTTCAATTTTTCGGCCTCAAACTTGTGGAGGTCAACATCTAACCCTAACCGCATCTTTTCCTCTTCTAGTTGCTCTATTCTTTTACCCAGTTCCTGGCTCCTTCTCTCGAAATCTTGCTTGATAATCTCTAATTTAGACGGGATCACTTGCAGCTGCTCTTCTAATGGCCGAGCATTCCCTTGGGTTGGCCTTAGGACGTTGTCATTGACCCTTTTAGCCCACCATCGATCGTATTCAGGCGTAATCATTGGCCTTATGGCGAGCCTCTTCATTTTCCGAGTTTGGGTCCATGCATCTGATATCTCACGAACTTTCTTCTTATAATTATCGTCCTTGTACGAAAATTCACACTGGGCTAATCCATGTGTCGCCGGTATAAATTGCCTCGATTGATACTGCCTCATTACTAGCAAAGGGGCGTACCCAACAGCTCCCCATATCCCGAGTAAAGGGACCCAGTCGAACTCTCCACATCGATACAAGATTTCGTCATGGATCATCCATGGAGTCTTCCATTCTACATCTTCCACTTGCAAATTTTGGAGGATCGCTATCCATTTCTCTCCCGATAGGTCGTCCCGCCTTGGCGTATCCGCTAATTCCTTTAGAGGGGAGTAGTTTTCAAAAAAGATTTTGCATGAGACTTTTTCCATCTTCCAGAAGCGGCAATGAAACCATGAAAGCAACAGTTGTGCACATCCTATGAACCTTCCTTCGCCCGCTCTTCGGTAGGCGTTCAATGATCTGAAAGTTTCGGCCAAAATTGCGGGGATAAGTGTGACTCCCTTGTCAAGTTTATCAAATAGGTCCGAAACCGCATCCTCTATGTGCCCTAATACTTTGGGGAAGATGACCAAACCGTAGATACCTAGAGCAAACACGTCGACCCTCTTTTTCCTATCAGGATGTGCCAAGATCAAGTCCCTCAAGTGTTTCCATGGAATACACTTACACTCCCCTTTTTGTTTGATCCGGGCCGTAATCCATTGCTCACTCATTCCTGTGATATTCATTAGCCTTTTTGAGAATGCCGGTACGTTAGCAAACCGTGAATATGCCTTATCAATTTGAATTCTCGGACATCGAAACAAAGCTGTGTACTCCTCTATAGTTGGCACCAAATCCACCTTTCCAAAAGTGAAGCAACTATACGCGGGGTTCCAAAACTGGGTAATAGCTCGGAGTAGGTACTCGTCTACCTTGATATCCAACAGATAGTGCAGATCACCGTAATTATGGTAGAACAGTTGCTTGTCCTTATCGCCCCAGGAATCCCATATTTCCTTTAATTCTCGCAGGTCATTTTGAGCCACGCTGACGCGGGTGAAATCCCACAATTCTGACTCATACCCCACTGTCAAGCTATC
The DNA here is from genome assembly GCA_005393395.2 of Gossypium australe. Taxonomy (NCBI): domain Eukaryota; kingdom Viridiplantae; phylum Streptophyta; class Magnoliopsida; order Malvales; family Malvaceae; genus Gossypium; species Gossypium australe. The sequence goes on from CM016615.1 coordinate 58,393,015, forward strand.
TCCTTTTCTCGCTGTATTTTTTCGGACCACACCTGAATGGCCGCATTATCCTCCACTCTATTAAGAAACCCCTTTTCCATGTCAAGCTTTTCTATCTAGCAATCGAATGTGGATCAACACCCTTTCTATAATGAAATGCCATGCAATGAGAATGAAACACCACAAGTTAGTACCAGGTATAAAAGGAACTTAAAACAAACAGGAGGTAATCAAACTCGTATTTGAGGTAACAACTAGAGTTTGCACGGCTCTATCTACGATGGGCTCTTAGGTCTCTCTATATGTGGTTCGGTTCTAGAGTAAAGGTACCTGAACCAGCAGATTCCTCAATCCTCACCCATTATAGGCTCGTACGGACCGAGTTCAGTTCAGGGGAATACATTTCCCTATGGCTGCACGGAGATAAAAACCTCACGAAGACATAGGTACGGATGTATCCCGAAAGTGATCCACTATCTTGCACGGAGGTAAAAACCTCACGAAAGAGTAGCTTCCCACTCCCACTTAAGGGTGTGACCGCAATGGTCATGCAATGCAATGCCAAAGTATTTTATGAGACTTGACACTATAGCACAATCAAATGCATCAAAGAGAAACACGATCTTTCAAAACAATTTTCCAAATTTTCAATCAAAGGGACAAAAATCAATCAATTTATGGCCTGACTCTCAAACTCCCCAGTGGAGTCGCCAGGCTGTCGTAACCATTTTTTTTGAAAACGGGAATCGAACTTGGGTTTCAAAAATGAATAAAACGGGAGTCGCCACCGACCTTTTATTAGGTGTGATCGGATCACCTTTGTTTTAATAAAACATTTCGGTTTACTAAAACGGGGTTCATGGTCTACGAACATTTGAGAAAATAGGTTCGGGAGTCGGTTACGTGCGAGGAAGGATTAGCACCCTCGCAACGCCCGAAAATCGGTACCAAATTGATTAATTGATGTCCCAATGTCGAAAGTTTAACAAAATTAGAAATGAATTTAGAAATCTGGGTCTTTTTGGAAATGTTTGAGTCTTCTTAGAATATTAAGATTTCCTTATTTCGAAGGGACCAAATATCACATCCAATACGTAGGACACGATAACTTCAATCCTCAAATCCAAGGTCGTCTCTTAATCCCTAAGACTCATTTATTAAAATAACAAAAGGTTATTCGATTATTTGGTCAAGCAAGAGAACCGAAACCCAACACATAGGGCACGGTCCCTCAAATTTCCAAACACGGAATATTGCCTTATTTTTTGAAAAAATTTTAGTTTTTAGGGTGAAATTGATGAAAAACTATATTTTAAAGAAACGTTATTTGAAAAGGGAATGGGGTCATGCGATGGATTATGACGATGCAACACCAATTATGTACAAAAATACTATATAGATATAGTAACGATAATAATAAATAAGCTAGTATATACGAATAATAATGCAATAATGATAATAATAGTAATTAATAGTGATAGAAAATATATAATATAGTAATAATAATAATAATAATAATAATAATAATAATAATAATAATAATAATAATAATAATAATAATAATGGTAATAATAACAATAATAACAATACGCGATATGTATATAAAATAATAATATAAGTATAGTAGTAATGGAAAATATATACAGTATACTAATATAAATGTAGTAGTGGTAATAATGATGATACGAAATATGTACAATATAATAATGTATAGTACTAATAATAATGAAAGTGAAAAATAAAATAAGAAAAATCTAAAATGAATAGGCAAAGAACATTGCAGAAATAATAATAAAACTAAAATAATAATGCCAAACATATGTACAAGTTACAATACAATAATAGAAATAATAATGACATAATAATATTAATAATAATAGTATAACAAAGACAATAATATAATAATGATGATGAAACGATGCAAAAATATATACAATATAATAGTAATATGAATATAGTGATATACTAAATATATAATAACAACATAATAATAATAGTATAATAAAATAATAATAATAAAAATGATGATGTAAAACGTGTGAATAATAATAATAATAACTACAAAACACTAAAAAGGGTCGGATTGAATTGCATGAAAGAAGAGGGGGATTAACGTGGCTAATAACCCGTTTTATTAAGTGCAACGCCCAAATGAGGACTAAATTTAAAGCGGCGCGAAAGTTCAGGGCTAAATCGAGATAACAGAAGACTTGATTATAAAGGCTGAAAAGATGGAAGGACTGAAAGGGAAATTATCCCAATCGACAAAAACACGCGGACCCTGGGGGCGGATCCGGGTCAACACGCGGATCCCCCCTTTGTTAAAACGGTGCCGTTTTCTTAGGGCTATTTAAGCCCAAATTTTCTCAAAAATTTTCATTTGTTTCCTTCCTTAAAAAAAAAAAAAACTGATTTGCTTTCTTTTTCTCTCTGCAGGGTTGGGCGATTTCCGGCGAGGGGGTGGGGCTCCGAGGACCGTCGCCGGCCACCGCGTGCGGTGGCCGGAATTCGCAACAGGTAAGTTTTCTTTTTATTTTATTTTTTATCCTTATGTACTCTAAATATTTATATATACATGGATATATATTTGCGAAATATCGAAGAAAAAAGAAATAAAAATAGAAACGAAACAAAATATCTTCGGTTTGTTGGGTTTTTGGATTTTCGTTTTTCGTTTTATGATTCGAGAAAAATGTTGGCTTGAGATTTTTATCTGTATTGACTGCCAATCGAAGAAAGGTCCCCGTTACAATTTGTTTCTTTCGGTTTTATAACCGATCTTTTTGAAAATAAAATACAATATCTTTTTGTTTTTTTCTTCCTATTGCTGCTCTTGTTTCCATCTTCTCCTTTGCAGGTCGTGGGCTGGCAGAGTGGCCGACAGTGGCCAGTGCGCGCGTGTGGGTCGGCGTTGGTGGCTGAGTGGCAGACAGAAGGTCATGGGGGCTGCGGCGCTAGAGGGGCTAGGGTTTCAGAAACCCTAGCCAAAAATTTTAAAAGTCTGGGCCTATTGGGCTCTTTGGATTTTTGGGCTTGGTTTGTAACCAGTTTGATTTGGGTTGTGTAGTTTTTGGGTTTTAAGACTGGTCTGTAATTGGGCTTTTAATATGGGCATGTAAATGGACTGTTGTACATTGGACTATTCTTTTTTATCGGGCCTTGGCTTGGTTTTGGGCCTGGGTTAATGGACCCGGGCCAAAATTGGTGCTTACAATATATATATATATATTTATTATTTATTCTAAGTTGCTTTATTTTATTTTAAATTGACTTGTATATTAATTATTTTAAATTTTATATACCACTTACTTTAAATTGCTTTTTATAGTATCAATTCTACTTTTTTATGTTGTTTTATTTATTTGAAATCGTCTTATTATTCATTTTAAATTGACTTATGTTATTTATTTCATTCTTTGACTATTAATGTTGATTTTTAAAAAGTACAAATTATGTGATTATCGTTCTTGTATTTATTTTAATTTGCTTATTCGAATTTTCATATCATTGTTATTCATTCGTATAGTATTTTATTTATGTATTTTTGTTCCATGATCGTTACTATTTTCATATTATGTCATCACATTGTGCATTAAATCCCAACATTTATCCAATTTAAATCGCTTCATTCTATTTCAAACAAAATTAAGGTACGCCTTTGAATGTTACACTCGTGATTATCCAAAAACAAAAGTTTTCAAAATAAGGTAATATTCTATGTTTGGAAACCCGAGAGATCGTGCCCTACGTGCTAGGTTTCGGTTTTTCGCTTGGCAAAACAATCAGATATCCTTTTGATATTTTTTTAATGCATGAGTCTCGGGAATTATGAGATGATCTTGGATCCGAGGATTTAAATTATCGTGTCCTAATGTACTGGATGTGATATTTTCTTCCTTCGGAGCGAGAAAATCTTAATATTCAATTCGAGAAAATTTAAATATTTCCAAAAAGAGATCGAATTTTTAAATTCCTTTTAAAATCTTCAACTTTCGACATTGAGACATTAATTAATCAATTTGGTACCAATTTTGGGCGTGACAAGGGTGCTAACCCTTCCTCGCAGGTAACCGACTCCCGAACCCGCTTTCTCAAATTTCGTAGACCAAAAATACTGTTTTAGTAAACCAAAATATTTTATTAAAACAAAGGTGATCCGATCACACCAAATAAAGATCGGTGGCGACTCCCGTTTTTTCGTTTTCAAAACACCAAGTCGATTCCCATTTTCCAAAAAAAAAAAAAGGTTTCGACAATTTCACTTAACACCATTGTTGTACCCACAAAAGTTTAAGTTTTTATGCTTAGGCAAAAGAAAAGATAGCGATTTACCGTAACTTCGCTCTCTATAACGTGATCACTATCTCTACTCCATCATCTCTCACCTGAACAAGAAAATTCTGTCATGATTTTTGTTTTAAAGAAAAGTAGAGGTAAAGCAAATTGGGAAAACACATTATTTGGGTGGCGTGGCATGATATTGAACTCAATTATATTTTGTTTTTTTTTTGTTGTTATTTTCGTTTATTTATTTTATTCACTACTATGATTTATGTCTGCCTTGTAATTTCTATGATTTTTTCTTTGCGTTAGTTTTTTTGAAGTTTTTATTCAGGAACACACACCCTTGAAGGGAGGTAATGCATGAATTTTTGGCAGGGGCACAAAGCATGAGATAGGATTTACTTGTGTTCTAGAAAGTGATCCCTCTTTTTTCTTCCTTTATATTTGAAAATTTCCCAAAATAGAAAAGTAAGAAAAAAAATTGCAACACAATAATAAAACTAAAACTAAGCATTCACTAGCACTCTAGAAACCAATGGAGTTTGAATTTCATTAATTATTATAATTTTTGATGGATAATTTTAGAAGTAGAAGAAGAACTCCGACCATGGTACCAAAATCCAAACCGAAGTGAATAACGATATCAAGGAGAAAAAGGAAGGTACTAATGATGTTTATCAGCGCAGAAACCATGATAGAGCTTGTTTAGGTGAAAGACGACGGAGCGGAGACGGTGACGATGTCATAGAGAGCAAAACTATGGTAAATTGTTGTCTTTTCCTTTGCCTAAGTATAAAAAAATTAAACTTTGCACGTATAGGGATGGTGTTAGCTGAAATTTTGTAATTTTTAAAGGAAATAAAAGAATAATTTTCCCTTTTATTCAGGTCCTATCAGCAATCTGTTATGAGTTTAAGGGTTGAGTGACTATTTTTGTCAAGTTTTTTAACGGCAATAACTAAATTGGTAAAAAAAAAAATTAGAGTGACCGACCTCCAGTTTAATTTACCCTATATTTATGCTAATGATGATAACATATACATTTATATTGATAACTATATTAGAAATATACATTCATAATACTTACCATTTTATGCAAATGAACCCTTTTAATACCCTAAAGTAATATTATCACACAATTATAGTATTAATAAATTTAAATTTAAAGCTTAAAATGCAATTAAATAAGAAACATAACTAAAATTAATATTATCCATTTAAAAAGTTAAAACACATAAAAATATGAAACCAAATAGATGACACAGAACTCTCAAACTTGAACTATCTGGACAAAGCAGTCGTGGTTCATCATCAAGCTAAAAGAAAGAAAAAAATCCTTCATTTTTCTTTTTCTGTGTAACTGGAAATTGGAAAATAAAAACAATTAAACTTATAGAAAAGTTCACTTTATTTGAGACAACAATTATTCAAATAAAATAAATATATCTTAATTGAAAAGTAATTTATGTCAATTAAAATATTCAAATATTATATAAATTAGTTTTTTCATCCACGCGATACACAAATTGGTTTTGATTTATTAACATATTTTCAGAATCATTTAGAAATTTTAGAAACAATTTAAATATGTTTTCGAATTTTTTTTTCATGTGAATATGAATTGAATGTAGTTAAGATCGTTGATTCAAAATTTTATTTTTCTATCAATGTTTCCTTAAACTTCTTTTTTGATATGCTAGTTTTTGAGAAAGTTTATGTTTTACTTAAAATTTAAAAAGAAAATAATAAATAAGTTGTTTCAAAAATAAATTTTTTAATAATACTTATTTTTGTAATTAAGAGACATATTATTGTTAACCGTAAACATGTTGTTGTAATTGTGAAAGAGGTGTATATATTTTAAAAAATTTCTTTAAAAATTTAAAGTAGGTAAGCTGGTAATCAGATTAAAAAAAATAAAATTGTATATTAAAATATAGAAAAGTATATAAAAAAAATCTAACAAAAGATTTTAAAGGAAGAGTCGAGCATTGTTCTCTTTGCAAAGTTTCTCATTCCATTGCCACCAAATCAATTAGTGTAGAGCAAAAATATTGAGAAAACAATTTTCTATTGTGATAAAAAGTTTTGGATTTCTTATGTAAATATCATTATTTATAGATAGTATGAAGATTTTATATAATATTTTTATTTTCATTTATTTTCCACTCTTAGCATGCATTTTATGAAAAAAAAATTCAGATTTAATTTTCGTATATAATAATTATTGTCGAAACCATTTTTTGTTTGAAAACGGGCCGACTTTAAAAAGAAAAACGGAGTCGCCACCAATCTTTTGAAGTGCGATTGGGTCACTTTGAAAACATTTTGGTCTACGAATTTTAAAAAAAAGGGCTCGGGAGTCGGTTACGCACGAGGAAGGATTAGCACCCTCGCAACGCCCAAAATTGGTACCGTATTGATTGATTGATGTTCTTAATATCAAAAATTAAAAAAGATTTTAAAATATGAACCTTAAAAAAAATGTTTGGATAACTCGCATTGGATATCGAAACTCTCTTGTTCCAAAGAGATGAAATAACCACATCCAGCACGATAGGACACGATGTTTCAAACTCTCAATACTAAGATTATTTCATGATTTACAAAATTCATGTCTTTCAATTTAAAAAGGGTATTCCACTATTTGGCCAAACTAAAAACCGAGACCCAGCACGATTGGGCACGATTCCTGGAATTTCCAATCGTGAAATATTGCCTTTATTTCAGAAAACTCGGTCAAAATCTCTGAAGAATATTTGGTCATTTGGACGAATAGAAAATCAAGACCCAACACGATTGAGCACGAATCTCTCGAACTTCCAAACACGAAACATTGCCTTATTTTCAAAAATATTACCTTCGTGAAACCCCTTTTTATGAATTTGGGTAAAAATGTAGATAAATGCAAAAATAAAAATTCGTTCCAAAATCATCAATTTACATAAAATAATAGGAACAAGAATAAATAAATAAAAGAACGTAATAACGAGAAAACTAATGGTGAATCAATGCAAATAATTACTATATGATAATTTAGGAGGTAATAAAATAATAATAAAATAATAATAATAATGAGAATGATAAATATAATAATAATAGTCATAGTAATAAAATAAAAATGACACTACGTATAACGGTAATAGTACTAAAAATAATAGTAAAAAAAATTAAATTAAAAATAATATTAATAATAAAAATAATAGTGATAGTAATGATAAATAGTGATAATAATAATAAACGAAAAAAATAATAAAATAAAAATAGTAATAATACTACTAATAAAAATAAAAACAGTGTTAGTAATAAGATAATAATAATAATATTAAAACCAATAATGAAAACAAAGATAATAACAAATATAATTATAATAATAATGTATAAAAAATAGTAAATATAACAATAATAAATATAATAATAAATACAATTACAGTAATAATATATATAAAAGAATAATAATGGTAATAATGAAAATAATAATAATAGTACAAAATAACACTGATAAATAATAATAAATATAATGATAATGAATATAAATATAGTAACAAATATACATATATAAAAATAATATTAAAAATGTTAACAATAATTTAAGAATAATCAATTTATGAACAAGTTAAAATAGGGATTAAATTGAATCAAGAACATAAACTTTGGGATAAATTTAAAAACAAATGAAGGTGAATGGGCCGAATTGTAAGGCGCGCGTAACTTAGAGGGGCCAAAATAGAAATTAATCCCTCCCCTGAAACGCAGCGCTTGGATGCGGACGAAATTGAAATAGCGAGCAAGATTTAGAGTGAGATTGAAAAATGGAAAAAAACAGAAATAGGGCGCAATTAATTCTTTCTTTTTCATTTAGATTTTCTTCTTTTTCTCTCATGCGCTCCATGGATTGCTTTAATCGTTGCTGATCCTCTAAGACTTGTTTTGGCGAAAGAGGTGCCAAAGTGACATTCCGGCCTTGGTGTTTGAAAGTGTATTGGTTGGTAAACCCGTCATGCTTAATCCCCCGATCAAATTGCCATGGTCTTCCAAGCAATAAGTACCCCGCGTTCATAGGTACCACGTCACAAAGGACTTCGTCTTTATATTTTCCAATAGAAAATGGGACGAGGGCTTGTTTGGTTACCTTTAATTAAACACCTTCATTGAGCCATTGCAGCTTGTACGGGCTCCGGTGTTTAGTTATAACAACCCGATTTAGGGGCTAGTTGGAATAGTGGTTCGGAACCACTAATTCGAGGTTAGAGAAAATTATTTTCATGATATTTTATGAGTTAGAGTATGATCATATAAGTACATGAAAATTTTGGTGCTTTAATTTTAGCGATTTCATGCTTAATTGCGAAAAAGGACTAAATTGCATAAAGTGCGAAAGTTCAAAATTTCAAGCTAAATGTACCTAATAGCCATAGAATATTATATAGAGGTCTTTAAAGGGTAATTGGCCCCTTAAATAAAGGTTGGCCGGCCATAGGGGATAATAGAGGTCAAAATTTGGTAAAGTAGGTGTGTTAGGTGGACTAAATTGGGATTTTATATTAAAATAAAGAAAGAAAATATGTCATCTTCTCTCCTTCATCCTCCACTAAAAATTAGCATCAAATAGGGGTTGGAAAACTTCAAAAATTTTAGCACACTCTTCTCTTTACAAGTAAGTGTTCTAGTGATCATTTCTTGATAAAAATTGTACTTTTGGAACCCCTAAAGTTTAAGCTTTCTAAAAAGGGGACTATTTTGTTAAATGTTGAAGAGTTTAGAGTTTTGCCATGAAAGCTTTTAAGTTTTTTGCTGCATTTTTATGGAAGAAAATGGGTCTTAGTTGTTAGATGAACAACTTTTGTGAAAGGTGTTATCATGAAAACACCAAAAAGGGACCTTTTTGTAAAGGTTGTAAAATGTGAGGCAAAAGTGTGAAATAATGAGTTTTGAATGTTTCCATAAGAGAAATATAATGTTCACCTAGGCTCGTTAAAGAAAGAAATTTGATTAAAATTGATTTCCGAGCCTAGGGGTAAAACAGTCATTTTGCAAAAGTCTAAGGGCAAAATAGTAATTTTGCCAAAGAATGATTATTGAAATGCATTTACTATTGTGATAATTAAATGAGCTAATTTGCTATTATAGATCAAGAAGAACCAAGAATTTACCTCAACCGGGGAAAGAACAAAGTATCGGACTAGATCGACGATCTAGCTTATTTTGGAATCGAGGTAAGTTTGTGTAACAGGCCGATTTATCGGCTAGTCAGAACAGTGATTTTGGGGTCACTAATCCGAGGTTAGAGAAAATTATTTTCATGTTATTTTATGAGTCAGAGCATGATTATATAAGTGCATGAAAATTTTGGTGCTTTAATTTTAGCGATTTCTTGCTTAATCGTGAAAGAAGACTAAATCGCATAAAGTGTGAAAGTTCCATTTTATAAGCTAAAGGTGTTCAATAGCTAAAGAACATTAATTGTAGGTCTTAAAAGTGTAATTAGACCCCCAAGAAATAGAGTGGCCGGCCATAGGAGACAAACATTGTCAAATTGGTCAAAGTTGTAGATATTAGGTGGACTAAATTGGTGTTTTATATTAAAATAAAGAAAAAGAAGATATCATCTTTTTTCTCTTATACTCCACCAAAAACTGGCAGCAAACTAAGGGGTTTGAGAGCTCAAATTTTCAACAAGCTTCTCTCATTGCTAGTAAGTATTCTAGTGATCATTTCTTGATAAAAATTGTACTTTTGGGACCCCTAAAGCTTAAGCTTTCTAAAGAGGAAACTATCTTGCAATATGGTGAAAAGTTTAGGGTTTTGCCATGAGAGCTTTTAAGTTGTTTGCTGCATTTTTTATGGAAGAAAATAAGTCATAGTTGTTACATAAACAACTTTTGTAAGAGGTGTTATCATGAAAACACCTAAATTGACCTTGTTGTAAAGGTTATAAAGTTTGTAATATATGTGTGAAATGTCGAGTTTTGATGATAGTTATAAGAGAAAAATTTTCACCTAGGTTGTTGAAAGTAGACATTTGATTAGAATTGGTTTCCGAGCCTAGGGGTAAAATGGTCATTTTGCCAAAGTCTAAGGACAAAATAGTAATTTTGCCAAAGCATGATTTTTAAAATGCTTTTATTAATGTGATGATTGAAACAATCTAATTTGCTATTATAGAACAAGAAGAACCAAGAACTAATCTCGATCGGGGAAAGAATAAAGTCTCGGACTAGGTCGACGATCTAGCTTACTTTGAAATCGAGGTAAGTTTGTATGTGATAGATTCAACATTTATGTTAGCACGTTTGAGACTGTTTGGTATTATATTGATTCATGATGTTCTACTAAATTGAGTAGATGATGTTGAATGAGTAAGTTGAGATGTGGAAGTCCTAGTGGACTATAATGAATATGAAAATGCTATCATCGATATGTGAATGGATAAGGGTCCCGTGTAAGACCATGTCCGGGACATGGCCTCGGCACCGAATTTAGATTCCGTATAAGACCATATCCGGGATATGGCTTCGGTATTGAATATGAGAATCGTATAAGACTGTATCCGGGATATGGTATCGATATTTGATGTGAGATTCTGTATAAGACCATATCCGGGATATGGCATCGGTACACAGAGGTGACCCCATGTAAGACCACATATGGGATGTGGCTTTGGCTTTGTACTTATATTAATGACGGTGAAGATGTGTCCTTCAGTATCCCTAGTGATTAATGGGATAAATAGATGAGCTTAGAAATAGAAATGAGATTATTACTAAAGTTAAGTGAATGAGTGAATACAAGTACTCGTGAATGATTCACGAAGAAATATTTACGACATATGGCATGGCATGTGTTAAATAAGGGAAAGTATGAGTAAGTATGGCAAGAAGCCTATAACCTTGTGTATGGTCAATTAATGTCATGGATGGATCTTATCATGAGCTTGTTGTTGCTATTTATTACCATGCAAAGTTACTAAGCTTTATGCTTACCCCTTTTCATTGCCCTTTTTCCTTGTAGTATTGCAAAGTTATCTCGAGAAGTTGCGGACGTTGGAGTTGGAGATCACACTATCGCCCACTTTTAGTATAGCCAAAATTAGTTTTATTTCGAATGTGGCATGTATAGGACTTGAGTATTTTGTCATGTCATATTAGTAAGCCAAATGTGTTGGCTACAAAGGTTGTTCCAATTCATTTTGTAAATGGTCATTAAAGTTAGGCCAATACTTGGCTAATTCTTCTGTTTAATGAAGATAAATTTCATGAAGTGTATGCTTTTGTGGATGTCTTGATTCTTTTTGAGTTCTTAGAGGTATCATTTGGTCATCTTATACTGAAATGTTTTGGTATGAGTGTGATTTCTAGATAGGGTGGCAAATGGCTTGGTAGATAGCCCTCTAATTGTCCACATCGGTAGACACACGGGCATGTGACTAGGCCGTGTGTGACACACGGTCAGCCCCATGGGCATGTTGATCGATCGTGTGTCCCCTTGTATGCTAGGCTTACAAGTCAGTATGCTCAGCAGCAAACACACGGGCAGAGACACGGCCGTATGGCTCAGCCGTGTAGGAGGCCTGGCCAAGGATATGGGCATGTGCCCAGGCCGTGTGAAGTCTACACTTTAAATGTGAAATTTAATTCGACACACGGTCTAAAGACACGGGCGTGTGCCTTAGCCGTGTGACCATAGTGATTTGATGATGTCACAAACAAAATGCCAAGGTTTTGGCACTCGGGCTGAAACACGAGCGTGTTGAGGCCGTGTGAATGACACGTGCCAGGGACACAGACATGTGCTCGACCGTGTGAAATAAGTCAGTATCGACCACGGGTGAGGGACATGGGCATGTGTGACCACACACCTGCCCACACGGGTGTGTCCCATTTCATATGGGCATGTGGACCCTGTTTAGGTAAAATTTTTCTAAGTGTGTAAAAGTTCCAATTCCTTTCCAAAACCTTTTGAAAGTATGTTTCAGGCCTTTTAGGCCCATTATAAGGAGGTTAGATATGAGAATTGGAAAGTTTAGTTTGGAATGGATTTCGATATCGTAAAGTGGTATGATCATGTGAGTCAAATACGGTAATGCGTTACACTCGGTTCTGGCATAGAATAAGGGTAAAGGGTGTTACATTTGTGGTATTAGAGCTACGATTTAGTTGATTCTTAGACTAACGTAGCGTAAGTATGAGTCCAGTTATACATGCCATACGTAAGAGTAATTGTGTAATGATAGTGTGACAACTCCTGACGATTTGAATTGTGTTTTTATATAGTAAATGGATCCTGATACCAACCCAGCTACAGCCGATGATGCTGCAAGTAATGCGCCAGCTCCCGGTCAAGGGACTGCGCCAGTAGAGAGTAGACCCGAGACAATGGATCAAAGAGAAGAGGCCCGATAAGCCTTTCTTCGTATGATGAGCAACTGGTATACTGAGTATACCTGAGCAAATCCTAATGCTCAACCCCCTCCACCCCCACCTATTCCTCAACCTGCTCCCGTAGCTCCTTAAGTGGTTGAGGTAGTAAGAAGATAAAGACCTCCGGTCGATAAGATCCGAAAATAAGGAGTAGAGGAATTTCGGGCTAGTAAGGACGATGACCCGGAGAGGGCAGAATTCTGGTTGGAAAATAACATCAGGGTATTCGACGAGTTGTCATGCACACCTGAAGAGTGCATGAAGTGTGTAGTGTCTCTCTTAAGAGATTGGTCTATCAATGGTTGAATACCCTTGTGTCAGTGGTACCAAGGGAGAGAGTTAGTTGAGGATTCTTCCAAGAGGAATTTCGGAAGAAGTATATCAGCCAAAGATTCATTGACCAAAAAAGGAAAGAGTTCTTGAAACTAAAGACAGTGACTGAATACGAACATGAGTTCGTAAGGCTTAGTAAGTATGCCCAGGAGTGTGTGTCTACCGAGGCCATCATGTGCGCAAGGTTTGAGGACAGGTTAAATGAAGATATGTTGGAGTCCTTGAACTAAAAGAATTCGTAGTGTTGGTGGATAGAGCTTGCAAAGTCGAAGAGCTGGCTAAAGAGAAAAGAAGAGCTGAGATTGAGTCCCGTGACTCGAGGAAAAGACAACTGAATAAGTCATTCCAATCCCCATCTAAGAAATCGAGGGATTTTGCTACTCGATCAACCACTTCAGTTGGGTTTTCAAATCGAAGTAAGGGCAAATAATTTTCGAGTACTAAAATGCAGACCACATCAGTTGCTAATGTCGACAATGCCCGACCGAGGTGCTCGCAGTGTGGCAGACGTCATTCCGGTGAGTGTCGAGCAAGCGAGAAGGCTTGCTTCAAGTATGGGTCTCTAGACCATTTTATTAGAGATTGCCCCGAGGTGGGTGAGAAAGAGAAGTGTCAGAATGCAAGACCGGGAAGTATGGTTAGAGGAAGACCACAAAGAAACCTGGGAAATGAGATGGGTAGCAAGAATTTATCTAAAGAGCTGACTGCAGGAGTGGAGAGTAGAGCACCAGCGAGAACATATGCCATTCTTGCCCGTGAAGAGGCATCTTCCCCTGACGTAATCACGGGTACCTTTTCTCTCTATGATACTTGTGTTATAGCTTTAATTGATTCGGGATCTACCCACTCATACATATGCATGAAATTAGTCTCTAGCATGAGCATGCCTATAGAGTCTACTGAATTTGTAATAAGAGTGTTTAATCCTCTAGGCAAGTATGTGTTGGTTGATAGAGTATGCAAAGGTTGTCCTTTAATGATTAGGGGTCACTGCTTTCCGGTTAATCTTATGTTATTTCCATTTGATGAGTTCGATGTCATCCTTGGGATGGATTGGTTAGCTACTCATGGTGTGATAGTAAATTGTGGGAGAAAGTTTATTGAGTTAAAACGTGAAAATGGGGATCTTATTCATGTTGAATCAGATGAGCAAGACAGATTGCCAGCAGTGATATCTTTATTGTTGACTCAAAAGTATTTAAGAAAGGGGTATGAAGTTTACCTTGCCTTTGTGATGAATACTAAAGAGATTGAGTTGAAAATTGAGTCGGTACCCATAGTATGCGACTATCCAGATGTTTTCCCAGAAGAATGACCAGGGTTACCTCTGATTAGAGAGATTGAATTCGGGATTGAGCTGGCTTGGGTACTACCCGCATTTCTATTGCTCCATATAGAATGGCTCCAACCGAGCTAGAAGAGTTGAAAGCGCTATTGCAAGAACTAACGGATAAAGTTTTCGCAAGACCGAGTTATTCTCCGTGGGGTGCTCCCGTATTATTTGTGAAGAAGAAAGATGGTTCCATGAGGTTATACATATATTATTGACAGCTCAACAAGGTAACTATGAAGAACAAGTACCCATTGCCGAGAATCGATGATTTATTTGATCAATTGAGGGGAGCCACAGTGTTTTCCAAGATAGACTTAAGGTCTGGGTACTATCAGTTGAAAGTCAAGGACTTGGATGTACAAAAAACCGCATTTAGGACTAGGAATGGCCACTATGAATTTTTGGTCATGCCTTTTGGTCTAACGAATGCCCTTTCCGTTTTCATGGGCCTAATGAACCGTATTTTTCGGCCATACTTGGATAAGTTTGTAGTGGTCTTCATCGATGACATCCTGATCTACTCTCAAGATGAGAACGAACATGCCGAGCACTTGAGTATGGTTCTGTAACTTTTGAGAGAAAAACAATTGTATGCCAAGTTCAGCAAGAGTGATTTTTGGCTTAAGGAAGTAGGATTTTTGGGGCACATTATCTCAGGAGATGGAATTAGAGTCGACCCGAGTAAAATCTCAACCATTGTTGAGAGGAAACTGCCGAGGAATGTAACTAAAGTAAGGAGTTTTCTAGGCCTAGCTGGCTATTATAGGCGTTTTGTCAAGGGGTTTTCCTTGATAGCTACTCCGATGACAAGATTATTGCAAAAAGATGTGAAGTTTGATTCATCAGAGAAGTGCCAACAGAGTTTTGAGAAACTAAAGGCATTGTTGACTAAGGCTCCCGTTTTGGTTCAACCTGGATCGGGAAGAGAATTTTTGGTTTACAGTGATGCATCCCTGAATGGATTGGGTTGTGTACTCATGCAAGAGGGAAAGGTGATAGCATGTCCCTCAAGACAATTAAAGCCACACGAGAAGAATTACCCGACTCACACTTGAAGTTAGCTACAATTGTATTTGCATTGAAGATATGGAGACACCATTTATATGGTGAAAAGTGTCGGATTTTTACTGACCATAAAAGCCTAAAATATTTGATGACTCAAAAGGATTTGAATTTAAGGCAACGAAGATGGATGGAGCTGATTAAGGATTATGAGTTAGTGATTGACTACCATTTGGGAAAGGTGAACGTAGTCGCTGATGCTTTGAGCAGAAAATCATTATTCGCATTGAGAGCCATGAATACTCAGATGGCTTTGTTGGATGATGGTACCATTTTAGCTGAATTGACGGCTAGACCATTGTTTCTTTAAGAGATTTGTAAAGCATAGAAAGAGGACCGGATATTACAAGCCAAAAGAGTTTTATGTGAGTCAAATGTTGAATCAGACTTTTGGGTAAGTCCAAATGGATGCTTAACGTTCTGAGGTAGGGTCTGTGTACCCAGAAATGATGAACTTATTCGGAAGATTTTTCATGAAGCACATAGCGGATGTTTAATTGTGCACCCAAGCAGCATGAAGATGTAGAATGACTTGAGGAAGTGGTATTGGTGGCCTAGTATGAAGAAGGACATTTCCGAGTTTGTATTGATATGTCTGATTTGTCAGCAAGTGAAGGCTGAACACCAAGTACTTTTTTCTCTCTTTCCCTAGTCAGCCATCCCATCTTTTTCATTTGTTCCAGTTTATTTTATTTCTTTCTTTTGTTCCAATTCCAATCTTCTTTACTTTATTTTTTCACCAAAATTGCTATTCTGCTCGATTTCAGTTGCCTTCTTTCTTTCTTTTGCTAATTCAATTTGTGTTGGTATGGTGTGTTTTCATCGCTTGAGTTTTTCTTGTGTCTGGTAAGTGAATGATTTTTGTTCCGACTGTGACACCCAAAACCTAACCAGGATAGTTTGACTCGGATTTTGAACATCACATTAGCCACTGAGGTGACTCTTCATTTAAAACTTTATGAACCACACCAACCAACCATACACACCAAACAATTGCAAAATAATTTATATAGGAAGTTAGACCTAAGTACAAGCTTTCCTAAATGAATTATTTCATTCACACAATCAAAAGGTATAAGGCGTACCTTAATTCTCGGTGGTCTCTCTTAGTTGCAAAAATTTGTTAGTTCATTTAATTATCATCAAATTAAACAAGTAATTAAAACCGTCCATAAAAGTAATCAAGCAAGCAATTATAATGTTCAAAGAAAATCCAAAAAATCAAGCAATCCATAATGTCCATTTAAAACCATTAAAAATTTTATTTAAAGAGTCTAAGTCTAATTTTTGTACTAAACCCTTAGAATGACCCACATTGCCTTCATTTCGAAGTTTAAAAGCTCAACACACATACTGTAAAAAAAATTGCGTTGCGATGGATCACCGATTTACCACCCTCCTTCACGAACTATTTATCTACACGGTAAAGTAAGGAGTGTGAGTTCGGTAAAGCTTAATGAGTACACATGTATACAGCACAAGTAAACACAACAAACATGTAAGGATTTGAACATACTTGAACAATTTACATATAACACAATTTTCATACACAACACGATATATTGCCAGTTTCTGAATATGAAACATAGTAAAATTATATGCTCATTAGATAAACAGATCTCTAAAACACACAATTGGAAAAAATGAGTTTGGGAAACGCAACGAAAAATAAATTTAGGGAAAACCAGAGTTATAATTTTTTTTTCCAAAATAAGATTTTGGTTGTGATATCTAAAATCTTTTCAATTCGTCTGGAATGAGCGCTTCGATCGAGTAATCTTCTCCGATATCCTCAAGCTCACGTCTACCTAGTGTGGGCTCGCTTCGAATCATAAAATTTTTCACAAAAATTACTAGTGAGGTAATTTCGTAGTTTCTCTAAACTTTTGGGTCAAGTTGTTAATCAGAAAAATATCTCTAGAAATTTTATGAAATAATCTCTTCATAGAATTTTCTCTCAACAACTTTCTCTTGAATTCAAGTGTGTGTGTAAAATAATGACCCAAGACTCTCTTTATATAGGGAGAGTTTAGAGAGCTTTAACTATAATTAAACTTAATCACTTTAATATTAAATTTAATCTTATTAAATATTAGATAAACATTAAATTAAATTTAATATTAAGATAATCTCTTTAATATTAAAATAATAAAAAACTATTAAGATTAGTATTAAGTTAAATTTAATATTAAACTATTAAAATATTATTATTTTTTTGAATAGTTAATCTGGAATCAAATTCTCTGGTAGAGTCCCAATAGGAGTGTAACTTTTCCACTGCTCAATCACCGAAAACCAAGCACCTCCAGCCATCGGAACACCGTCATGTCTAGTGATGCAGCTGTGACACCTTTACGACACCCCAAGTCGGTTTGGTTACTGCCTATCTGGTCCGGGTCAGTGACAACTCGACCGGTTCGGTCTAGTCACCGATTGGACCGTCGGCTCAATTTCACATACAGGGCCCGGTTTGACCAATTTTTGGGTCTTGGACTTAATTTTGGGCTCCTGGTCCTAATTTACGATATTAGGTCCAATTTTGAAGTTGAATTACCCATTGGGCCAATTATCCGACTTAAAAATTAATTTCTAAAAATATCATGTTAATTTTAATTCATTTGATTAATTTAATTTTACTTTATCAAAAATAATTTTTCCAAAAATCACTTAGAGTTTCCAAATTAATTTTCCAAGAAAATTGTTTAATCAAAATTCTCTAGATGAACAATTCTCACGACCACCTAATTTAATTCCACATAGAATTAATCGACTCAATTAAATTATTTCCAAAGTAGTAGAATTTTCTTTTGATTCAAATGCAGTTTGATTGAGTTTTTTTTTTGAGCTAGTTAAAGGACCAATCATACATATACAATTTGGCTCTAGTAATTGCAATTGTGTCCAGAAGCATCGTTCCAATAGTTCACAATTACATAATCATGGAGTCAATCTACAAGAAGTACCATGATTGAAAACTCCTTATTGCATACTCTTTACAAAAGCAGTTCATCCATCTGCTTTTTCCAATGACCTCATCATGTGCGTGTTACCCTCATATGATATCCTTGACTCCTTTGAGTTAAATCTATTCACTAAATACGATCTTATTTTATCTCATTGTCACAATTGTGTCTTCTGAATGATTAATATGATCACTGCTAAAAAATGACTGTGATAAATTGCTCGTTCGAGAACAAGCAACCCATGGCAACGTTCTATATTTATCAATCCACACAATGCCAATGAGAGGATATCTGTAACATCCCTAACCCGTATCTGTCGCTGAAATAGGGTTACAGAGCATTACTGGAGTTTACAATTCAAGTACAATTAATTTTATGTCACTTACTATTCATTTCCGAAAATCAATAACAATCAATCATAATGTCCCTTATATGGGTCCTCGAGGCCCAAAATACATATTAGAATCGACTCGGGACTAAACCGAGATCACAGAAAGTTTTTCGCGAAATCTCAAAATTTTTCTTAGGTGTAGGGGACACACACCCATTGTAACACCGCCAGACCTGGCCTAGATGATATGGCCGAATCCGGGAATGTCACATCAAAGGCATAATTCAAAACAATTTTGCTAAGTTAAAATTTAAGGCCTAAAAGCCCAAAATCCTTGAATCTTGTTAAGTAATGATAAAAGCCCATATTTTTAGGTATTTTAAAAACCATGTTTAAGAAAATTTATTTAAGTTTAATAATTAAGTAAACTGTTTGAACAATGATAACAAAACACAAAATCTAAAGTCAAATCAGAGTACAAGGCATTATTACAACCAGTGAAAATAAAGTAATTAAAATCATGTCATTTGAAACAAATAAACAAAATTCCTAAGTATCTTGTAGTCTGGCCATCTCCGAGTCCTCTCCCATGTCGAGCCGTCTATTGAGGGTCACCTGAAACATTTAATAAAAGGGTGTGAGTTTCGAAACTCAGTGTGTATGACCCTTGGTAACCAATCAACATGCAAATATCATATTGGGCCTAAGCCCTATCAAATTCGGTGGTCTTGGGCCTTAGCCCGCAATGACCTCACATCACATCAGTATCACATGAATGCAATGCACCCATCCCAAATCCAACCCTGCACTCCATTTCCCTTCCAACCCTACACTCCTGTGGGGATATAAATATCAACCCACCCATCCCTACACTCCAAAGGTAGCACTAGCAGCGGCACTACTCAAACGTTGTAGCAAAGTTGCTATAATGGGCTTAAAGCCACCGGTGGATCCACGGTCGTCAAGCGACTATGCGATCCTCAAATCTTCCTTCGTATCATCAAAACCCACCCAGGTGCAACATATATTTCATGAATGCAACATACACATTTCCACACATTCAGCACCTAGGGGTATTTTAGTCATTTCACTACGCAAGGGTATTATAGTAAATCAACTCTACAAGGGTATTTAGATAATTTTGTAAAATAGGGGTATTTTGGAAATTTTGTAAATCAGGGATATTTTGGTAATTTTATAAATCAAGGGTATTCTGGTAATTTTACAAATCAGGGGTATTTTAGTAATCTTGCAAATCTAAGGATATTTTGGAAATTTTCAAACTAAGGGTATTTTGGTAATTTTTAATTCAGGGGTATTTTGGTCCCTCTCGGGTTTTAGTTAAAAACTTTGGCCCATTAACAAGTCCTTGCGGCTAAAGTGAACAGACACTACGCACTAGGTAGGATTCTAGACAAGAGGAGGTGGGCCACTAGGACCGCTTAAGTACCAAGCTCTCCCTAGATCCAATCCTAGACATGCATATGTCCGTTGCCACACTCTAACCCAGCGACTTGTCCATGGACATGTTTAATTATTAGATGAAGTCTTATGCGGTTTAAGAGTTGTTCAGAACTAGGCCTAAAGTCCATTAAACCCTAGCATACTTGTCTACGTCCCCATAAAGCCCATCAAGCCCATTTCACGTTCATATAGCCCATTATGCCCAAATCACATCCTTATGGCCCATTAGGCCCAGATCTCATTCATATGACCTATTAGGCCCAAAACAAATCCAGATCATGTAACATGCATGACTAACTCAATTTATATAACCAAATCAATCAATTTCACCAAACATATCCTCAGGGCCCACCGAGCCCATTTAGCACTTTCGACTTTTCGGCTTTCTGGCATTGCCGATATCATGTGTGTGTAGTGTTTGTACACACCTGGTTACTGCGATGTGCTATACTATCCTTAGCCTTGAACCTACAACCAACCAACCTTCAATCAATCACCCATACTTAATCAAAACATTTACCAAACGCTGAAGCCTTACCGTAACCTTACCGTGTGCCACCGGGTTCTAATAGCGCTTCCTTAGCTACTAATCACGAGTATTCCCTAGATCTACACTCACACATACACCATCAAACTTGGAGTGACTCATAATCCACACAAGTCACCCCTATAGATCATACTCACATTCAGCCATTTACTTAAACCATAATCGAGTTGAGTACACTTACACTTTGATAACGATCCTTACCAAGCTTGTGATCTCTGAACCTTACCTAATGGAGTTAACTGAAAACTTACCGAATCCACTTTTGATCCTGCGGCCTAGATAGCTACTGAATGAGATTCGGCTTTTAACCTTGACTGATAGTAGATAACAATCGATTTGTGATGGAGGAAAACAACAAAGATTCGGCACTAATAGGGATTTCGGCAAGAGAAGATGATGATACTTCGGCAATAAAAGAGTTTGGCTATGAGAGAATTCAGAAAAAAGGGATTCTGCTATAGGAGATTTCGGCAACAAGGCAAGGTATTTTCGATTCTTGGAAAATAAGGTTTTGGCAAGGAAAAGAAAAAGAATGGAAAATTCGGCATTACCTAGGACCCTAGATTCGGCACACACACATTTATATAGCCTATAGCCGAAACTTAGCCACCCCAAAAGTCCAATTCGGAACCACTTCATCCACTGCTTATCTCCTAATTTTTCTCCATGATATCTCCCTTATCCTTCTCCTAAATTCTCTCTACTGATCACTTCTCCTTAGAGTCCCTCTACACGCCACTTCTAGCCTTCTAGAAGCTTAAAATTAAACTCCAAAATAAAGCTAAGCTAGCACTCGAACCTCAAACCTTCCTGCATGCATATGTCGCCACCTCTCTACACCCTAGTGGCGTCACTTAGCCACTTCACCACAGGCTTCTTTGTGACATTTTTGACTTATTTTTATTTAAAAGCCCACTACTCACAACCCTGATTCCTTAATTAATTAAATTAAGAATCCTCCACCACAAAACTCGAACCCAGAGCTTCTCTAACACACCTAGACACTCCAAATTCATTAAACTTTTAAAGCCGTCATGTCATTTTCTTGCTCACTTAAAAATTTTATGAGACCCCAAAGCCCAATAGGCCCAATAGGCCCAAATTCGGGGCGTTACACCTGTGTGGCCAGGCCGTGTGGATCACACGACCAATGACGCTCCCGTGTCCCAGATCGTGTGGGCATTTGATGTGAGGCACAAGGCCGTGTTTCAGCCCGTGTTCTTACCCGTGTAACTATCTGACTTGGGTCACACAGCCAACCACATTCCCGTATGCTAGGCCCTATGGACAATTTAATTTTTGGAAAATTAAGTGCAGGGATTACACAGCCAAAACTCATGCCCATGTGCTAGGCCGTGTGTCTCACACGGCTGAGACACACACCCGTGTCTTTGCCCGTGAGCTCAATTCTGAGCATTCTATTTCTCAATTTTTAATATGCATGGGACACACGGTAAACCACACGCCCGTGCGCATGGTCATGTGTCACACACGGTTGAGACACGCCCATGTGCCTGCCGGTATGGACAAAATAAGGCCATTTTCCAAGCCTTATTTCTCACCCATTTTACCTTGCAGCTACATCAACACCCTAACATATTTCCAAACCAAATTGACGTTTATAATCCAGGCCAAATACATGTAGTATGTATGATATATTATCACATATTTATTCAGATGTTTAACTTACCACAATTTCATTTATGTTTGTTTGCAAGTTTTACCAATTATTAACTAAATTTCATTCATCCTTTGGTTTATATGTCTTTTACCATTTAACCATTTCAACACATCTCAACATGATATGGCCTTTTATGATTACATCAAAATACAATTTACACCAGCCATTACAATGGCTAGATACAACCAAAATATTTCTTCATTTATTGTAATTTAGCTTATACATGCCATTATACTAAATAAGTTTGCTATTTGTACCAAAACAGGCTGAAGGATAGTGTGATGAAACTCTGACCGATTCCAAACCCTTTCGAGCTTCCGAGCACTATAAAATAAAGTAAGAAATATATGCTCAGTAAGTTCGTATAATAAGAATTTAACTTACCAATCATGCTCATTTAATTAAACATGTATAACATGCATCCAAACATTTTTGGTCAATTGCCTAAACACAAGCTCTCATCAAACAAGTTAGTCATATGATTCATATGTATATCAAGATAACAGAGATGAGCTCATCGTATAATAATTTTTGAGTATTTCAGGGATATTAAAAAAATCATATTAATCTCATGTTTTCTTTTAACATAAGTTTTATCGGTAGAATCATTAACATATCGATGGATACCCAGATAGTATACTCGAGGTATACAAATCAATGATTTGTCAACTCATGTTTAGGAGTACCCATAAGGGCACATAATCAGGAAGCACTCTCTCGAGCCATGTAATAGGATGCTCATATGAGCCATGTAACAGAAAGCTTATCTGGGCTATATCAGGAAACTTATAAGAGTCTATAACAGGAAGCTCATTGAACTTAACAGGTAACTCAGAAGAGTTATTATCAGGGAGCTTCGAATAGCATAATAGGGAGTTCAAGCGATCCATGTTAGGAAGCTCATAAGAGCCTATATCAGGACGCTCATGAAGAGCTGCGTTTATGTTCACAATAAATGCTAGATCACAACCGATCGAATCGTGTAATAGGATACTCACAAAGAGCTACGGTAGTGCGTAACACGTGTAGTATCACTACCGATCAGCATGCTCACAGGAACTATATAACAAGACGCTCGAGAGGGCTTATAACAGGATTGCTCGTCTGAGCTATATTCTGTCCGCAACATATGCAGGACCACATTCAATATGGAAATCATGTATCCATCAAATTTCATTACTCAAATGAAACTTAACATTTTCCGAACATTATTGCTCATGTGATTATTTCCTACATTTTTAACATTTATATAATTCATATAAACACATACCACACTCAATTCAAGTATAAAAATAAACACAATTTAGTTACACGGACTTACCTTGACACTTGTTCGTTTATGAAAATCTACTAATCCGTCACCTTTTCTTTTCCTCGATCTAACTCTTTATTTGATCTTTCCGAATCTATATAAATGAATTTAACATCAATTGAATCCATTTCATACTCAATTGAACTCAATTCACTTCCTAGGCAAAATTATCATTTTGCCCCTATACTTTTCATAAATGACAATTTTGTCCCTAGGTTCAAAAAATAAAATTCATGCAATTTAATCCTTTTCAATAATAGCCCATGAATTTCATAAAAATCAAAATTTTTCCATGGGTTTTACCAGTTTTTCAATTTAGTCCCTAAATCATAATTTCATCAAAATTCTCTTTGTAAAAGTTGTTTATCTATCAACAACCTTTCATTTTCTACCATAAATTTCAAAATTTCAGTATTTACATCAATGGAAAATTTTCTATACTTTGATATCTTTACAAATTAATCCCCAAAATAGATAGATTAAGTTTTCCCGATCTCGAAAATATAACAATTACTAAAAACGGGACAAGATTACTTACCTAATTAAGCCAAGAAAGCTTCCTATCTCTTTCTTAGGATTTTCATGTATTTTTGGGGAAGAAGATGATAATTATAATATGTTATTTCTATTTAATTATTATATCATCCTTTATTTTTCCTACTTTCTAATTTAGTCGTTTTCTATTTCTAATTTTCCATGGATGATTCACCAAAAATATCTACTAACTTTTCTTAATGGTCTAATTACCATATAAGGACCTCAAATTTTGAATTCCATAGCTATTTGATACTTATAGCTACTAGAATTCAACTTTTACATTTTATGCAATTTGGTCCTTTCCATAATTAAACATGAAATCAATAAATTTTTCTTATCAAAATTTTCATACGTCTTTCCTATCATAATGCAGACCATGCAATAATATTAAAATAAATTTTATTATAACTCAATTTTGTGGTCCCGAAACCACTACTCCGATTTCACTGAAGACGAGCTATTACAACTCTCCCCCTTAAAAATTTTTGTCCTCGAAAATGTTACCAGTAAAATGGTTCGGCTATTGCTTTATCATGGTATCCTCCAGTTCCTAGGTAGCTTCTTTAATCCCATGTCATTGCCAAAGAACTTTTACTAAAGCTACCTTTTTATTTCTTAATTTTTTTTTGTTTGGCCTGCCAAGATTTTGATCGGTTCTTCACTGGAAGTCATATCTGGCTGAGTCTCAACTTCTGTCAGAGAAATTACATGTGAAGGATCTGGTCGATACTGTAGTAACATGGACACATGAAAAGCATTATGAATTCTGTCAAGCTCTGGTGGTAATGTCAACTGATAAGCAACAGGTCCAATTCTTTTAATAATCTCATATGGCCCGATGAACCGTGGACTTAGTTTTCCTGTACGGCCAAACTGGAGAGCTTTCTTCCAAGGTGATACTTTCAAGAATACCTTGTCATCGACCTGAAATTCTATCTCTTTTCGTTTAAGATCGGCATAAGACTTTTGACGATCAGAGGCTGCTTTTAAACTATCCTAAATCACCTTTACCTTTTCTTCCATTTCACGGACTAAGTCAACTCTGTGTATCTTTTTCTCACTAAGCTCTGTCCAATACAATAGAGTTCTACATTTACGACCATACAGAGCCTCATACGGTGCCATTTTAATGCTCGACTGATAACTATTATTATATGCAAATTCAACCAAAGGCAGGTATTTTTCCCAGTTACCTTCGAATTGTAAAACACAACATCGGAGCATATCTACTAAAATCTGTATTACACGTTCAGATTGACCATTAGTTTGAGGATGAAATGCAGTACTGAAATGTAACTGCATACCCAGAGCTTCTTGTAATTTGCTCTAGAATTGAGATGTAAACTAGGAATCTCTGTTTAAAAAAGTGGAAACCAGCACTCTATGTAGTCTAACAATCTCAGAAATATATAATTCAGCCAATCTATCCAAGGAGAAATTCATACATGCCAGAATAAAGTTTGCAAACTATGTTAGATGGTCAACATTATCCAAATAGCATCTTCCTTTTTCGGAGATAAGGGTAATCCGGATTCAAAATCCATGGTAACTCTTTCCCATTTCCATTCCAGTATTACATTTCCAAATTTCATTCAGATATAAATCAACACATTCATATTGTCCCTAATACGAGCCTATGAGGCCCAAAATACGCATTCGGGATGGTTCGGGACTAAATTGATAACTTTGAAAATTTTAATAACACTTAGAAATTTTTTGCCCAAAACAGGGGACACACGCTCGTGTGGCCCGACCGTGTGTCTCACATGGCCAAAGACATGGTCGTGTCACAAGCCGTGTGGACATTCCAAATGGTAGCACATGGCCGTGTCCCAGCCCGTGTCTGACCCTATGTAACTCTCCGACTTAGGTCACACGGCCAACACACACTCCTGTGTGGCTAACCCGTGTGTCCTAAAAATGGCCATACATGCCCGTGTGCCAGGCCGTGTGTTAGGCCGTGCCAAACCTATAGGGCATGCTGACTTATGCCACACGGCCAAGTCACACGCTTGTGTGTGAGACCATGTGGAGCATACTGACTTGGTTTTAATTTCAACACCAGGGGACACACGACCATGTAAGATAATCGTGTGTCACATAGGCTATTTACGAAGCCAATTTGCCATCCAAACTTGTGCACACCTACACCAAACTCAAAGGGCACAAAACATAACATAAAATAGGCATTCAATCAACCTCACTCAAGCATATTTTATACCATTTCCAACACCAACCAATACAAAACATGAACACCATAATATGCCATCCAAATTCATACCAAACTTTACTTTCATAATACATCAACAATGACCAATCTCAAATATTCATAAAATCCTAGGTTCACTAGTATACAAATATTAATAACTCAACCATTTGTTATCTATAATACCTATTGCCAACAATCATCACATATCTATTAACCAACACATTACACAAACTATACACACATATATATACATGATCAAAATACCAAAATGAGCCAACTTCCATGGCTATATACAAAACCAAAACATGAACAATTACAAGCCAATTCAAATGGCTAAATTCACTACCAACACATATATCAAAATGGCCAAAGTCCCTATACATGCCATATACTCAAAACATAACCTCAATAGTACCAAAGTGATAGTAGGATAGTGTGATGTAGTCTCCTACGATCCCCAAATTCGAGCTAGCTTTGAAATCACTATAAAACATGGAAAAATAAACAAAGTAAGCTTTATAGCTTAGTAAGCTCGTATGCAGTAAACTCACTATAATCATAAATACACAATTCAAAAAATTGAATATATCATCATGTACTCATATTAACTAACAAAACTTTCACTTATTCAATCATAATATTATTTGTGATCTTCACAAATCACTTCAATTTAAAGCTTATATGGTTCATGTACATACCTGTACTATCTCGCATCAGTCTCATACTCAACCATGTCTTTCATTTACCCGTTGAACCATTTGGAATACTACCAGATACTCGGGAAGCTTGCACCCTAAGTGCCACATATATAATCGAAGCTATCTCAATCTCAAATAACATATATGCTCACTCTTGAGCTATCAACATGCATACTCACACAACATGTGGGTCAAGACGTAGCTACACGGTGCTGCTCACACAAGCTGTCAAGTAACCGCAACACATGCCAGTATACTAAGCCACCGGTAGGACGTACAGGACCATCACCCGGATCACATAATCACAATAAGCCCTAATGACATGTCATTTGTATCCTAATCTATTCCTAAGGTTCAACCGAGATTTTCAATGCTGAATCGTCATCGAATCATTGTCGAACATGTCTATAGTCTTATATTCACAGTTAGAAATATTAAAGCATTTAGAATATATTTATAACAAACTTAATACATACGAACTTACCTCGATTCACAAAAACGATGAAATGAACCGACTAGTCCAATACTTTATTTTTCCCCCGATCGAGATCTGAACTTCGCTTTTCTTGATCTATATGTAATCAAATTTAGTTTATTTAATTACCTCACTATCCAATTTAATCCAACACACTTATTAAAGTACATTTACGCTTTTTCCCCAAGTATTTCATTACTTTTACAGTTTAGTCCTTATTTCATAAAAATACAAATTCATGAAATTCAATACCAACCCATGCTAGCTGAATTACATAGATCCCTAGCAGCCCATATTATCCATTTATTTCACATTTTAACCTCAAAGTTTCTACATTTCACAATTTAATCCCTAATTTGCATTTTCACTAAAAATCACTTAACAAAACTTGTATAACTAGCATCAAACATTAATAATCTACCATTAAACATCAAAATACTCATGTATTCATCAATGGAAACATCTAGAACCTTTAACAGTTTTGCAAAATAGCCCCTGGGCTAGATAGACCTAGTTGCAACGATATCAAAAACATAGAAATCAATAAAAACTGGACAAAATACATACCAAAATGATAAAGATGAAGATGACTGAAACTTCAAGCTAAAAAATGGCTAGGATTTCTTCTACAATCGATGCAGATAGGAAATAAAATATAAAACTTTGTTTTGGTTTTATTTATTTAAACATTATTTATCTTTTTATTAATTTGCCATTAAAATAAATTCATATTTACACAAAATGCCAAACCAATATCATCCACTATCTCACAATTGGGCTAATTACCGCATAAGGACCTTCACTTTAAAGTTCTATAGCTATTAGATACCTTTAGCTAATAGAACATAACTTTTGCACTTTACGCGATTTAGTCCTTTTTATCAAATTGACCACTCAAATGATAAAATTTCTTAACGAAACTTTCACACAATCATTCAATCATGCAGTAAACATTAGAATAATAATAAAATAAATATTTAAACTTCAGATTTGTGGTCCCAAAACCACTGTTTCAATCTGATTAAAAACGAGCTATCACAACTCTCCCCCTTTAGGGATTTTCGTCCTCGAAAATCATACCAGAAAAGAGGTTCCTCAGGTTCCCACATAGCCTCTTCGACACCGTGTTGTTGCCAAAATACTTTCATTAGAGCTATGCTTTTATTCCTCAATTGTTTAACCTCACGAGCTAAAATTCTGATCGGTTCTTCGATGTATGTCATATCAGGTTGAATCTTAATCTCTGACGGCGAAATTATGTACGATGGATCTGATCATTAATAGCGTAACATTGACACATGAAATACATTGTGAATCTTTTCTAATTTTGACAATAAACCTAGTCGATATACCACTGGCCCTATTCTTTCGATAATCTCATACGGCCCGATAAATTGTGGATTTAATTTACCTTCACGACCAAATCAAAGGATTTCCTTCCACGGAGATACTTTCAGAAATACTTTTTCGTCGATCTGAAATTCAATGTCTTTTTGTTTTAAATCCGCGTACGATTTCTGTCGATTTGAAGCTATTTTCAAACTATTGCAAATTACTTTCACTTTATCTTCAGTCTCTCGAATCAAATCAACCTCGTGAATCTTTTTCTCACTCAGCTCGGTCCAATACAATAGAGTTCGGCATTTGTGACCATACAAAGCTTCGTACGGTGCCCTCTTTATGCTCGATTGAAAACTGTTGTTATACATGAATTCAACCAACAACAAATATTTCTCCCAATTGCCTTCAAACTCTAAAACACAACAATGAAGCATATCTTTGAGAATTTTTATTACTCTTTCAGACTGTCTGTCAGTTTGTGGATGAAATGTTGTACTAAAATTCAACCTCGTACCTAGAGCTTATTGCAATTTCTTCCAAAATCGTGATGTGAACCTTGGATCTCTATCCAAAATAATCGAAATTAGCACCCCATGCAATCTAACGATCTCATAAATATACAATTCAGCTAATTTATCAAACGTACCAAAATGAAATGTGCTGATTTCGTCAGTCGATCTACGACAACCCAGATAGTATCTTTCTTCTTCAGAGACAAAGGCAATCCCGATACGAAATCCATCATAACTTTATCATATTTCCACTCTAGTATCATCACAGGCTGTGGTAACCCCGAAGGCACCTGGTGCTTGGCTTTAACTTGCTGACAAACCAAACATCTCGATACAAATTCTGAAATGTCTATTTTCATACCCGACCACCAATATAACTGTTTCAAATCACTGTATATTTTGGTTCTCCCCGGGTGAACAGATAAACAACCGCTGTGTGCTTTATTCAGAACTTTCTATTTAAGCTCTGGATTTCTCAATATGCAAAATCTACCCCAGAACAATAGACAATCATCAGATTCGATCTAAAAGTCTGAATCACTAGTCGACTCATATTGCAATCTTTTAGCTTGTAACTCGTATCAAACTTTTGAGCTTCACAAATTTGCTGAAGAAATACTGGTTTAGCTTTTAACTCTGCTAGAATCGAACCATCATCAGATAAGGTTAACATAGTATTCATAGCTCTCAAAGCAAATAATGATTTTCTACTTAGAGCCTCTGTGACTACATTCGTTTTCCCCAGATGATAATCAATTATTAACTCATAATCTTTCAATAGATCGAGCCATCTCTGTTGTCACAAATTCAAATCTTTCTGAGTCATTATATATTGCAAACTCCTGTTATCTGTAAAGATATGACACTTCTCACCGTATAAATGATGTCGCCAAATTTTCAAAGCAAATACAATAATGGCCAACTCTAAATCATGCGTCGAATAATTCTTTTCATTCAGCTTTAACTGCTGAAGGCATAAGCTATCACTTTTCCTTCTTGCATCAAAACACAACCCTGACCATTCAATGACGCATCACTGAAAATTACAAACTTTTTACCTGACTCAGGTTGAACCAAAATTGGTGCCTCAGTTAACAACGTTTTCAACTGATCAAAACTTTGTTGACATTTCTCTAACCACTCAAACTTCACATCTTTCTATAGCAATCTAGTCATCGGTGTAGCAATCATCGAGAATCCTTTAACAAAATGACGATAGTAGCCAGCTAGTCCCAGTAAACTTCTAACTTTAAATACATTTCTCGGTGGTTTCTAATCAACAACTACTGAAATCTTGCTCGGATCCACTCGTATGCCTTCAATTAAAACAATATGTCCCAAAAATCCAACCTCTCAAAGCCAAAACTCGCATTTACTGAATTTAGCAAACAATTGCTTATCTCTCAAGGTTTGAAGCACAATTCTCAAATGCTCGGCATGCTCAAACTCATCTTGTGAATAAATCAGAATGTCGTCAATGAAAACTACAACAAATCTGTCTAAATATGGTCTAAAAATCCGATTCATCAAATCCATAAAAATGGCAGGAGCGTTACTTAATCTGAAAGGCATAATAAGAAATTCATAATGTCCGTACCTCGTCCTGAACGCAATTTTCAGCACATCTAAATTATTAACTCATAATTGATAATAGCTAGACTGTAGATCAATCTTTAAAAACACTGTTGCGCCTTTCAACTGATCAAATAAATCATCTATTCTCGGCAACAGATACTTATTTTTTATCTTAATTGAGACGATCTCCCCTCGGTGATGTGAGTCATGTCGTTGAAGTTGCCCGATCGTAAAATCTGAAAAGTATCATCCTTACTTGATGTTGGAGTATTGTAACACCCCTAACCCGAAACCGTCGCGGGAATAGGGTTAAGAGGCATTATTAAACATTTGAAACATTTTACATCCATTTAATCAACACAAAGTCCATCACCAATTAGACATATGCAAATACAAACATATAGTCCCTTATCGAGGTCTATGAGACCTTCAACAAGCTTTAGAATAGGGTCGGGACCAAACTGAATATATACGGGAATTCTCAGAAATTTAAAAATTTCTAAACTGTAGAGGTCACACACTTGTTGTAACAGTCCAGTTTATACCCTAGTCGAAACAGTGGTTTCGAGACCACAAATCCGAGTCTGTATGATATTTTAATATTATTTTTTGTGCCATTAATGAGTGATTAAGCATGTGTTAAATTTTCGTAAGATAATTTATCTGTATATATGTTTAATTTGATAAAAGGATTGAATTGCATTAAATGCAAAACTAGCATGCTCTTTGTTAAAGTACCAATGTGTTGTGGCTTTTAAAAGAAAAGGCGTTATGAGGTAATTAGACCACTATTTAGATAGTGGATGGATAAGGGTCAAATATACCCTTGTTATATATATATGTTTCTTATTAAATGAAAGGATATTATAGTAAATGAATTAATAATATGATATTAACAAAATAAAACATGAATAAGTGGCCATATTCATCATTTTTGGCCGAATAAGAAAAGAAAAAGAAAGAACAAAAGCTTTCAAGGGTTTTGACTATGGTTTGGTTTAATTAAGGTATGTTTTGACTTTAGATTTTGATGATTTTTATGTTTTTGAGATTGTTATTTAGTCTACTATCAAGCCCATGTTGTAATTTGAAAAATTGATGATATTTGTGAGTTGTGCCATTGATGAAATGGTAAGCTTTATGATGAGTTTAGTTGTTAAATGAAATATATATGTTAGATGAACATATTTTGTTCTTGAAATTTTGATGAATTTAGCTAAATAGGGCTAAACTAAGAAAAATGATAATTTGAGGGACTAAATTATGAATATGAGAGAAAATATGGGCTTGTATGATATACTTAAGCATTTGGCTAAACATGAGTATGTGATGATTTTGTGTATTTGATGTTTTGAGAAAAATGGACTAAATTGATAAATGTGCAAATATGAGGGCTAATTTGTAAATTGCCCTAAATATGTGTATTTGGATTGAATTGGATGAGTTAATGAATAAAAGGGTTAAATTTGAATATGTATAGATCAAGAACTGAAGAAATCAAACTTAGATCGCGAGGAAACGAAAGTAACTGAGTAGCCGTTTCCGTTTCAGTTAAATTGAATCCGAGGTAAGTCATTATGCAAATAAACGTATTTGTATTGAGTTGTGTATGTTCAAATGACTATTGATAATAGTGAATGTTTATGAGATGATGTGTACAAGAGTTTCTATATAAGAACGACATAGCATCATCTAGATATTGGGCTACTTTAAAATAGGCTCTTAGAGATTAAAACTCGTAGGAAACTTAAGCCTGTAGTGGATTTACGACCGCGAAATAACTTTAAAAATTGTTACTTGCATAAGACATGTGCTTTAAACACTGGAACTATGAACTAATTTCATAAAAATTCCTAAGTCAGATAATACGAGAATCAGCGATGAGTACTAGAAGAAATGCAAGGGGTTGCGGCAGAGGCTGTGGAAGTGTTAGGGCTGATGTGCTGATTCAACTAGTTAGGGAGGTACTGGAGGAGGTTAAAGAAATTGGTGAAACACTTCGGGTTAGGTGCGTGGACTGTAAGAAAAAAGGAGATCGTAGTTCTCTAGGGTTGCAGTCTCGTTCTGTGAAGCATGTTAAGGTACGCCCAAGCTTTTCGGTTTGCGAATATTACAAAAGGCGTCATCCGAGTGAATGCTGGAGTAAGTCAGGAGCGTGTTTCAGATGCAGGTCTGAGGGGCATAAGGCTCGGGATTGTTCAATCACCATTAAGTGAGGTATGTTTTGTGTGATGCGATATTTTTGCGTATAGAAACTGTATGCGTGCAATGTTTATGTGTTATTAAATCAGAGTGCGCAGCTAAAGCATGTGGTGTGACTTGAGCGGTGCAATTAATAGTTAGTTGGAATTTTCGAGGACGAAATTTCTTTAAGGGAGGTAGAATTGTAACGCCCCAAATTTGGGCCTAGTAGAATTGGGCCTATTGGGCTTTGGGCTTTGGGTCTCATAAAATTTTTAAGTGAGCAAGAAAATGACAAATGACATGACAACTTTAAAGGTTTAATGAATTTGGAGTGTCTAGGTGTGTTGGAGAAGCTCTAGATTCGAGTTTTGTGATGGAAGATTTTTAATTTAATTAATTAAGGAATCAGGGTTGTGAGTAGTGGGCTTTTAAATAAAAATAAGTGAAAAATGGCACAAAGAAGCCTGTGGTGAAGTGACTAAGTGACGCCACTAGGGTGTAGAGAGGTGGCGACATATGCATGCAGAAAGGTCTAAGGTTCGAATGCTAGCTTAGGTTTATTTTGGAGTTCAATTTTAGGCTTCTAGAAGGCTGGAAGTGGCGTGTAAAGGGACTCTAAGGAGAAGTGATCAGTAGATAGAATTTAGGAGAAGGATAAGGAAGATATCATGGAGAAAAATTAGGAGATGAGCAGTGGATGAAGTGGTGCCGAATTGGACTTTAGGGGTGGCTAAATTTTGGCTATAGGCTATATAAATGTGTGTGTTCCGAATCTGGTGTCCTAGGTAATGCTGAATTTTCCATTCTTTTTCTTTTCCTTGACGAAACCTTATTTTTCCACAACCGAAAATACCTTTCTTTGTTGTCGAAATCTCCTATAGCCGAATCCCTTTTTGCCGAATTCTCTCATAGCCAAACTCTTTTATTGCTGAAGTATCATCATCTCCTCTTTCCGAAATCCCTATTAATGCTGAATCTTTGTTGTTTTCCTCCATCACAAATCGATTGTTATCTACTATCAGTCAAGGTTAAAAGCCAAATCTCGTTCAGTAGCTATCTAGGCCGCGGGATCAAAAGTGGATTCGGTAAATATTTAGTTAACCCCTTAGTGTGTTTTGTTAAAAGCAGAAGGGCCATCTAACTTCTCATTATCGTTAATCTTATATTAACAAAGGTAAGGTTCAAATATCGCAAGCGGGGTAAGGATCGTTAACAAAGTGTAAGTGTACTCAACTCGATTATGGTTTAAATAAATGGCCGAATGTGAGTATGATCTATAGGGGTGACTTGTGTGGATTATGAGTCACTCGGAGTTTGATGGTGTATGTGTGAGTGCTGATCTAGGGGATACTCGTGATTAGTTGCTAAGGAAGGGCTATTAGAACCCGGTGGCACACGGTAAGGTTATGGTAAGGCTTCGGCTTTTGGTAAATATTTTTATTAAGTATGGGTGATTGATTGAAGGTTGGTTGGTTGTAGGTTCAAGACCAAGGATAGTATAGCACATCGCAGTAACCAGGTTTGTACAAACACTACACACACATGATATCGGCAATGCCGAAAAGCTGAAAGTTGCTAAATGGGCCCGGTGGGCCCTGAGGCTAAGTTTAATGAAATTGATTGATTTGGTTATATGAATTGAGTTAGTCATGCATGTTACATGATCTTTAATTGTTTTAGGCCTAATAGGCCATATGAATGAGATTTGGGCCTAATGGGCCATAAGGATGTGATTTGGGCATAAGGGGCTATATGAATATGAAATGGGCTTGATGGGCTTTATGAGGACGTAGACAAGGATTCTAGGGTTTAATAGACTTTAGGCCTAGTTCTGAGCAACTCTTAAACCGCATAAGACTTAATCTAATATTTAAACATGTCCGTGGACAAGTCGCTGGGTTAGAGTGTGGCAATGGACATATGCATGTCTAGGATTGGATCTAGGGAGAGCTTGGTACTTAAGCGGTCGTAGTGGCCCACCTCCTCTTCTCTAGAATCCTACCTGGTGCATAGTGTATGTTCACTTTAGCCGCAAGGACTTGTTAATGGGCCAAAGTTCATAACTAAAACCCCGAGAGGGATCAAATACCCCTGATTTGAAAATTACCAAAATATCCTTAGATTTGGAAAATTACTAAAATACCCCTGATTTGTAAAATTACTAGAATACCCTTGATTTGCCAAATTACCAAAATATCCCTTATTTATAAAATTTCCAAATACCCCTGTTTTGCAAAGTTACCTAAATACCCCTGTAGAGTAGATTTACATAAATAACCTTGGGTAGTGAAATGACTAAAATACCCCTAAGTGCCGAATGTGTGAAAATGTGTATGTTACATTCATGAAATATATGTTGCACTTGGGTGGGTTATGATGATATGGAGGAAGATTTGAGGATCGCATAGTCGGTTGACGACCGTGGATCCACCGGTGGCTTTAAGCCCAATATAGCAGCTTTGCTGCACCGTTTGAGTAGTGCCGCTGTTGGTGCTACCTTTGGAGTGTAGGGATGGGTGGGTTGATATTTATATCCCCATGGGAGTGTAAGGTTGGAAGGGAAATGGAGTGTAGGGTTGGATTTGGGATGGGTGCATTGCATTAATATTATACTGATGTGATGTGAGGTCATTGCGGGCTAAGGCCCAAGACCACCAAATTTGATAGGGCTCAGGCCCAATGTTTTATTTGCATGTTGATTGGTTACCAAGGTTCGTACACACTGAGTTTCAAAACTCATACCCTTTTATTAAATGTTTCAGGTGACCCTCGGGAGACGGCTTGACGTGGGAGAGGACTCGGAGATGGCCACACTACAAGATACTGAGAAGTTTTATTCTTTGTCTCAAAAGACATGATTTTAATTACTTTATTTTCGTTGGATGTAATAAGGCCTTGTACTCCGATTTGACTTTGGATTTTGAGTTTCATTGTTTCAATTGTTTACTTGATTATTAAACCTGAGTATATTTCTTATGTTTAAACATGGTTTTCAAAATACTTCAAATAATTAAATGGCCTTTTATCATTACTTAACAAGACTCAAGGATTTTGAGCTTTTGGTTATTAAATTTTAACTTACCAAAATCGTTTTGAATTATGCCTGTGATGGGACATTCCTGGATTCGACCATAGCGTCTGGGCCGAGTCTAGTGGTGTTAAAGATATTATAGTAAATGAATTAATAATATGATATTAACAAAATAAAACATGAAATAAGTGGCCATATTCATCATTTTTGGCCGAATAAGAAAAGAAAAAGAAAGAACAAAAGCTTTCAAGGGTTTCGGCTATGGTTCTGTTTAATTAAGGTATGTTTTGACTTTAGATTTTGATGTTTTTATGTTTTTGAGATTGTTGTTTAGTCTACTATCAATCCCATGTTGTAATTTGAAGAATTAATGATATTTGTGAGTTGTGCCATTGATGAAATGGTAAGCTTTATGATGAGTTTAGTTGTTAAATGAAAGATATATATTAGATGAACATATTTTGTTCTTGAAATTTCGATGAATTTAGCTAAATAGGACTAAATTGAGAAAAATGATAATTTGAGGGACTCAATTGTGAATTTGAGGGAAAATATGGGCTTGTATGATATAGATAAGCATTCGGCTAAGCATGAGTATGTGATGATTTTGTGTATTTGATGTTTTGAGAAAAATGGACTAAATTAATAAATGTGCAAATATGAGGGCTAATTTGTAGATTGTCCTAAATATGTGTATTTGGATTGAATTGGATGAGTTAGTGAATAAAAGGGTTAAATTTGAATATGTATAGATCAAGAAACGAAGAAATTGGACTTAGATCGCGGGAAAATGAAAGTAACCGAGTAGCCGTTTCCGTTTCAGTTAAATCGAATCCGAGGCTCATTATGTAAATAAACGTATTTGTACTGAGTTGTGTATGTTCAAATGACTATTGATAACGATGAATGTTTATCAGATGATGTGTACATGAGTTCTGATATAAGAACGACATAGTAGCAATGTTCGAGAAGTCCCATACGAACCTAGGAATAGATAGGATTAGCTATGTCATGACATAGGTGTTTGTTCTGAGATTTCATGTAAGACCACGTCTAGGACGTTGGCATTGATTCGAGGTTTCATGTAAGACCACGTCTGGGACGTTGGCATCGATATGAGCTTTGCGTGTAAGACCATGTCTGTGACATTGGCATCATATTGATTCGTGTAAGACCATGTCTGGGACATTGGCATCATATTGATTTGTGTAAGACCCTGTCTAGGATAGTGGCATCGATGTCTAAGTACATGTAATACCTCATTTGGGACATTGGCATTGTATAATTATTTCGAGGTTTCAGAGTATCGTGTTAAATTCTGAACGGTTCAACGGGCAAGTTTGTGACACGAAATGTTGTGTGAATTGTAAATCTATTTCAGGTACGTTTAACAAGTACACAAGGTGGGTATGAAAAGTAAGTATCCATATGAACTTACTAGCATGAATATGAGCTATGAAATGTTTAGATGATTGTGAAATTATGCTATATGAGCTATGTGCATATATGATGAAGAGTTGAAAGATGTGATAAGTTATGGTGAAATAACCTAATCAAATTTTATGTGAGATGTATTTGCTTTGTGTATTGTAAGTTAAGTTTATTTGAATATGACGTACTAAGCTTTTGAAAGCTTACTTTGTGTGTGTGATTTCTCTGTTTTATAGATCGTCAAAGCTACTGAAGGCTCGGGGATTGTCGAGGAACGTCATCACACTACTCAGCTTATTTTGGTACTTTTTGGAAATAAATATAGCTAGATATGGCATGTATAGGCTAGATGTTTGGTTAAGAATGAGATGTGAATTTAGCCATGTGATTTGGCTAGTAATATGTTTTAATGAATATGATATTTGGTGCATGTTTTTGTGGTTGGGTAGTATATGAAATGGTTGAGATTTGATAAGTATATGGACAAACGTATGAGCATATATGTTTGACAAAAGAATGAGCTCATGAAAGGTAAGTATGGATGAATTATGCTTGTGATTACATGAGTTTTAGTCTTGTAATTTGCCATGGATGGGGTTGGATTTGATTGTAGAGATTAATTGGTAGTCTTGACATGTTTTTGGTGACTAATTGTGCATAAGTTGAATTGGTAATTTGCTTGTAGGTAAGACTCTATAGTGGGTAGCATTTTGGCCTTGAAAATGTCCTATTTTGCCACACCGTTGTGGCACACGGGCATGCCTAGTGACCTTGGGGCTAAGTCAGTAGCTGATTAAGGGTACATGGCCTTGGTACACGGATGTGCCTGGTAACCGTGTGGTTTAGTCAGAATCACCACGGCCAAGGTACACGGGCGTGCTTGGTGGCCCTGGAGTAAAGTCAGATTCAACCACGGGGAAGAGACACGGGTGCGTCTAGTGCCCGTGGAAGACACACGGCCTGCCCAAACGAGCGTGTGTCCTGCATAACTTAGAAAAGTTTTAAA
This sequence comes from Gossypium australe, assembly GCA_005393395.2. Lineage (NCBI taxonomy): Eukaryota > Viridiplantae > Streptophyta > Magnoliopsida > Malvales > Malvaceae > Gossypium > Gossypium australe. The sequence goes on from CM016615.1 coordinate 58,431,723, forward strand.
TTTCCAAGAATTTCTGTAAGTGTTCGGCCTAGTCCCGGCCCTACTTTAAAGCATGATTAAAGTCTCATTGACCTATTTAAGGGACACTATGATTACGATTGATATATGATTTTCGTGTAATGTCTGCAAAAGTTCCGATCTATCCGGTCATACCTTTAACCCTAATCCAGCGACTGACTCGAGTTAGGGGTGTTACATCTGTGTGGGTAGGTCGTGTGTCTCACACCGCCTCGGACACGCCTGTGCGTTTGAGCCGTGTTAAAACAGGACATACATACTAACTTGTCCATACAGGCTGAGACACGCCCGTGTGCCTCACCTGTGGTGGACTCGTACTTGCACCACAGGGCCAGTCACACGCACGTGTGTCCAGCCCGTGGTCGCCACTGACTTGTTTCACTTGGTAAACTTAAACGACACGGTCGAGCCACAAGCTCGTGTGCTCCACCGTGTGGGCAATTATAGGCCATTTTCAAGGCCAAACTTGCCTCCCACACATTGATTCACCTAAAAACTTCAAATCTCATGTATTTATACCCCAGTTGGAAACCAAAAACATACTCTTTTATACTACAATTAATCCTCAACAATATCATCTATTCATAATTTCAATTCCTACTCAAATAAATCCATTCAAGCACCATGATCACAACTTAATTCATATAAACCAAGCATCATGTAATTCTTACTACAAGTTCACATTTCATCCATCATTCTCATCAACCAAATTACATATAACATAATATTTCCATTCTTACTATCTCATGCCATATTCATCATTACTGTAGTTCATATAAGTATCAATATCATTCAACTTCCAAGCCAAATCACATGACAAGGTTCAAACAGCACAAAATGTACCATAACTACTAGCCTATACATGCCATATACCATCTATATACATCTTTCAACAGTACTGAAATAGATAGCCGATAGTGTGATAGAGCCACTGACGATCCCCGAATCCGAGCTAGCTTCACTGACACTGTAAAACAGAGAAACAAATAACACAGTAAGCTTTCAAAGCTTAATAAGTTCGTAACATAATACATGTTGCTCACTAATAACAATACATTATACCAAAAACAAATCATCACATAGATTAATTCACAATCACATATACCATACCATTCAAAGCCAATATGTTCAATTAACCTTCCATAAACTCATTCATAATTTCATCAACCACATAGGTTCCGAAAGTACCTTAGCCAACACTTAGTTATCGATCACTTATGCTACTCAATACTCAATATTCCATTTTGATCAACTTTCGTCACTTCTTCGGTTCAATTGCACACTTAGTGTACAAATCAATAGCCGAAGCTTAATTAACATCGCACACTTAGTGCATCTATATCAAACCGATCTTAAATCGGTATCGCACACACAATGCCAATCACAAAGCCGAAGCTTAAATTATTTCGCACACCCAGTGCTAATCATCTCGGTCACATTTTCGAATACCACACTTAGTGCCACATAACTTGAGTCCTCACACAACATTCACAATTCAATAATATCATACCATTCATTTCATAACATTAAACATAGTTAAATACACTTATTATGTCCGAACTTACCTCGGACGTCGAAATACCGAAACGATCGATTAATTGAGCACTTTGTCTTTGCCTCGATCTTGATCCGAACCTCTCCTTTCATGGTCTATACATATACAAAATTAACTCATTCAATCACCAATTCATTCAATTTAGTCCAAACACATATATTTAGGGCATTTTACAAAATAACCCTCACATTTTCACATTTCGACACTTTAGTCCCTATTTCATAAAATCACAAAATACACCAAATTTCATGATACTTATGCTTGGCTGAATATCACCCATGTCCATACGAGTCCACACATTTCATTTATTTCACAATTTAGTCCTTCAAAATTTCATTTTCTCAATTTAATCCAAAATACTCAAATTCATCAAAAACTCAAGAACAAACTATGTTAATCAAACACATATCTTTCATATTTCATCAACAACTATCACAAAGCTCAAGCATTCATCAATGGCATATCTCAAAATCACCATCAAATTCTAAAATTAAAGCATGGGTTTGAAAGAACATGAAGCAACGATCTCAAAAACGTAGAAATTATCAAAAATCGAACAAAAATCACATACCAATTGAAGCTTGAAGTGGCCGAATGTGAGAAAGCTTCTAAACCCTTTTTCTTTCTTCAATTTCGGTGGAAAGATGAACAAAATGAGTTGCATTTTGTTTTGTTTTAATTAAATTATAACTTAATATACATGATTTACCTTTTTACCGTTAATGAATTATACATTAAAACTTATAATAGTTGGTTATAAATGTCCATTAACCTCGCTAATGGTTTAATTACTACAAAAGGCCTTCACCTTTATAAAGCCATGACAATTAGACTCTTCACCAATCAACACACAACTTTTACCTTTTATGCGATTAAGTCCTTTTTCATAATTCGACACACAGCCGATAAATTTCCACACAAAATTTTCACACATGCTCTATGAAAAATTATAAACATAAAAAATAATATTAAAATATTTTTCTGACCTCGAATTTGTGGTCTCGAAACCACTATTTCGACTAGGGTCTAAACCAGGCTATTTAGGGTGGTGATAGGCTAAGGTGTGGTCAAATACGAATTTGGCTAGTTATTGATAATGAATAAAGGTTGAATGGGAGAAGTGAAAAGATGATGTTGATCTAGCTAGCAAGGAAATAGATTAACTTTGAAAATGGATAAGTCGAATAGATGGAGTAGATTGATGGATTAAATTGGCTTAAGGCCAAGGAAGAACCAATACTATAGGGAGTATTGACCTAAACCCTATATGAAACTTAAGATGGTGAAAAGGACCTTAACCTGCTAACTATAGGGAGTTAGGAACCTAAGGTATCAAATAGGTGAATGCCACACTCGATTTAGGAGTGATAAGTTCAAAGAGACAAGGATGACGCCACTAGCAAGCTAGATAAGTCAATCTTGAGTCTTAAACAAAATAAGAGAGTTGAAATAACTCACAAATATTTTAAACATTCAAAAGGTATTAAAAGTCTCCCTTACATCAAATTAGCTAAATATTTATAGCTAGAAACCATGCTAGCCGAGTAGGCATATTCATAGCTTAATGGCTAAGTAATTCAGCTTTAATGAGCTGGAAAATTCTAGAATAAAACCAAATAAATTCCATGTCTATATTCAGCTTTTTAGAATGCCATTGGATAGCTTCTGGATGAAGGAAAGTCAATTGAACGTATTTGGAAGAGTTGGGAGCTGATTGGCCATGTCTATGTTTAGCCAAGTACTTAATTGAGCTCCTTTAATCCTGCCTTGAGAAACTGAACGTGCTAAAGCATTTTAATGGGAGTTTTGGACACTAACAGCCCAAATAGTGTGAATACTTGAACTCCAACAGCCTCCAAGTGTGAAGGGACGAAATTGATCAGCCACCAGCTGAATGGAATCCATTTGAACAGCCTTGTCCATTGACCTCTTCGAACAACCACTTGGAAAAGCTCAAAACAACAGCTGAATTAATTCCACTTAATGCTTCAGCCAAATATAGGCTCCTCTTTAATACCGTTCCATGCACTTGAGCTAGCTAAATTCAGCTTGTGTAAACACCTAAAACATGAAATAAATTCGGTTAAGACATAATAATTAGTTTAATTACTTTTCCTAAGCTTAAGACACATTAATGAGTTGTTTGAGCTAGGACAAATTAAATGAATCTAAGACAAATTAAATGGCTGTAGGATTCAGAACAGATTTAATTACTTAGGCACATTAATGCTGTACTTAGACATATTAATTAATTTTAATGCACATTTAATACTTAACTAAATTAACTAAATAACTTAAACTAAATTAACTAAATATTATTAGAAGTTTATTCCAACAACTATTAGCTCAAAACGCATAAATTAAATAAAATAAAATTGAGCAGAAACCGAATTGAATGTTCCAGCAAATTGATGCATAAGATAACACCGAATGAATTTGAGCTCAATGAGCTAGGATGAGCTATGAACGAGCTAAATGAGCTCCTAGCAAGTTGCATGGAACACTTGAGCTGGACATCTTGGATTGTTCGATTATTCCAGCAATGGTTTTTGCCCCAAATTCAGTTAATTAAAACCTGCACACAAATTAACAAATTGAAATTAGATTTCATTTTGCACTTGGAACCCTCACGTTTAGGCCATTCTCGGTGGCGTCGAGTTGTGTCGTAACATGATGCGACCGGATTCATATTAGTAACCTTATTAAGCTGATGATAGTCAATACACATCCTTATCGACCCGTTTTTCTTCTTTACGAATAACACTGGTGCAAAGCCTCTACCTGTTAACTCTTGCAACTGAGCTTTCAACTCTTTCAACTCTTTTAGAGCCATGATATACAGATCTATCGATATCGGTGAAGTTCCCGGTATTAACTCAATAGCAAATTCAACCTCTCTTATTGGTGGTAACCGCGGTAATTCTTTTAGAAACACATCCGCATACTCACAGGCAACTAGAACTGATTCAATATTAGATTCAGGTAGTTTTGTATCCAAAACATAAGCTAGGTAAGCAACCCGACCTTTTCTCATACATTTCTGAGCTGACATAGACGAAATCATAACAGGCAATTCTCTCGATTCATCTGATTCAATTCAAATGATTTCACTATTCTGACATTTCAATACAATAATCTTTCATCTACAATTCACAGCGGCATCATGCAAAGTTAACCAATCCATACCCATAATTACATCGAACTCATCAAATGGCAATAGCATCAAATCAGTTGAAAAACAGTAACCCTGAGTCGTTAAAGGACAGTTCTTGCAACCTTTATCAATTAGAACATCTTTGCCTAAGCGGTTCGATACTTTAATCACAAACTCAGTAGATTCAACAGGCAAACTCTTATTACACACCAAATTCATACAAATATACGAATGAGTTGATCCAGGATCAATCAAAGCAATCACATTAGTGCCATAAAGAGAAAATGTACCGGTGATAACATCTGGTGACGACGCATCTTCGCGAGCGCGAATAGCATAAGCTCTAACAGGTACTCTGGCCTCGGATCCCATAGCCGAATCTTTTGTCATGCCTCTACTATTGGTCACATTTCCCACATTTCTTGGTGGCCTCCCTCTAGTGACTGTGTTACTCGGTCTTGCATTCTGGAATTTATCTTTCTCATCTACTTCAAGACTATCTCGAATGAAATGATCTTGTGAGCCACATCTGAAACACGCCCGGTCATTCATTCTACACTCACCAGGATGTCGTCTTCCACATGGTTGACATTTAGGTCTATAGTTTCTCACACTGCCAACACTCGATACTGATGTAGGTTGAGTTTTACTACTTGAGTATTGTTTTCCACGATCTTTATTTGAATACCCGATTGAAGCATTTGGACGAGTATATGAACCTCAAGATTTCTTTGACGAAGATTGGTACGATTTATTCATTGATATTTTTTTCGAGTCTCTAGCCTCTGAATCTGGTTTTCTCTTTTCTTTTCCAAGCTCCTCGGCTTTGCAAGCTCTATGAACCAAGACAACAAATTCTTTCAATTCTGGAATTCCTACTATAAGTTTAATATCCTCGTTCAACCCATCAACGAACCATTTCCACATGATTTCTTCAGTAGAAACATATTTTCGAGCATACTTACTTAATCTCACCAATTCTCTTTCATACTCAGTTAGAGTTGTACGACCCTGTTTCAGTTCTAGAAACTCTTTGTGCTTTTGATTGATAAATCTCTGACTTATGTATTTCTTTATGAACTCAGTTTGAAAGAATTCCCATGTGACTATTTCTCTAGGTACCACTGATACTAGAGTATTCCACTGCTGATACGTAGTGTCCCTCAATAACGAAATGGCACATTTTAAACACTCAGCTGGCGTGCACGAAAGTTCATCGAATGCTCTGATAGTGTTTTCAAGCCAAAACTCGGCTCTCTCTGGATCATCGTCAACAGTAGCTCTGAAATCTTCGGCTCTGTACTTCTGAATCTTATCAACTGGTGGCTTATTTAATCGTAAAAGTTCCACATTTTGAGGGGCTACAGGAACTTGTTGGGGATTAGGTGGGGGTGGAGGTTGTTGAGCAGCTGGATTTGTTCGAACAAATTCCGTGAACCACTCATTCTTCACTTGGAAAAAAGGCTTCTTCAGCCTCTCCTCCGCGACTACTCGATATGTTTCTAGATTTAGACGGCGCTGTCCCTTGAGCGGGAGCTGGCGCATTACTCTCAACATCATCAGCTATAGCTTGATTGGGATCCATTTGCTATACGAAAACACAGTTTAAATTGTCAGGAGTCATCACACTATCACATATTATATATGGCATGTATAGCTAGACTCTCACATACGCTACATTAGTCCTAAAATCGACTAAACCGTAGCTTTAAAACCAATAAATATAACACCCCTCACCCATATTCAAAGTCGAAATAAGGTTACGAAGCATTACCGAACTTATAAAACAATTATACATACATTTACTCATACATTTCCAAATTTCATTCAAATATAAATCAACACATTCATATCGTCCCTAATACGAGCCTACGAGGCCCAAAATACACATTCAGGGTGGATCGGGACTAAATCGATAACTTTGAAAACTTTAATAACACTTAGAAAACTTTTTCCAAAAATAGAGGACACACGTTGTATGGGCCAGCCGTGTGTCTCACACGGCCAAAGAACACCCGTGTCACATGCTGTGTGGACATTCGAAAGGGAAGCACATGGCTTGTAACAACCCGTTTTTGGTCAAATCAGAACAGTGGTTTTAGGACTACAAATCCGAAGTCAAAATATTTATTTATATGTTATTAAATTTTACAGCATGATAGAATTATTGTGTGAAAGTTTGTGAAGAAATTTTATTGTTTAGTGGGTCAATTTGAGAAAAAAGGACTAAATCGCGTAAGGTGTAAAATTAGGGTTCTATAAGTTAAAGGTGTTAAATAGCTATGGAACCTTAAAGTAAAGCTCCTTATGTGGTAATTAGTCCATTAATTAGATAGTGGATGATAATGCCTTGGGAAAATTGAAATATTGAAATAGTAATAAGGTTAATTAAATCAATTAGTAAATAAATGATAATTAAATAAAACGAAAAGCCATTTTCTTGATTATCATCTTCTTCTAATCAAAATTAGGGTGGAGAAAAGCCATTTTCAAGCTTTCAAAGTTTCAGCTACTTCATTTGGCTAAATTGGTATGTATTTTGTCCTATTTTTGAGATCGTTGCAGCTAGTACTAGCTAGTCTAGGGACTAATTTGCAAAATTGTTAAAGATTTTTAATGTTTCCACTGGGGAATACGTATGAATTTTGATGATTGATGATAGATTATGAATGTTTGTTGTGATTTAAACAAGTTTTGTAAAGTGATTTTTAGTGAAAATGCAAATTAGGGATTAAATTGAGAAAAGTGTAAAGTTAGTGGTTAAAATGTGAAATACATGCAAATTATGGGATGCTAGGGGCATTATGGTAATTCAGCTAGCATGGGTTAGTCTTGAATCTCATTAATTTGTGATTTTTGTGAAATAAGGACTAAATTGTAAAAATGTGAAACGGATTTACAATTCACACAACATTTCGTGTCACAGACTTGCCCGTTGAACCATTCGGAACCAAATAGGATACTCTGAAAGATCAGAATAATCATACAATGCCAACATCACAAACGAGGTCTTACATGTACTCAGATATCGATGCCACTGTCCCAGACACTTTCTCACACAATATCTCGAATCAATGCCAACGTCCCAGATGTGGTCTTACATGATATCTCAGAACAGACACCTATGTCATGACATAGCTAATCCTATCTATTCCTAGGTTCATACGGGACTTCTCGAACATTGCTACTATGTTGTTCTTATATTGGAACTCATGTACACCTCATCCCATAAACATTCCTCGTTATCAATAGTCATTTGAACATACACAACTTGATACAAATATGTTTACTTGCATAATGACTTACCTCGGATTCAATTTAACTAAAACAGAAACGTCTACTCGGTTACTTTCGTTTTCCCGCGATCTAAGTCCGATTTCTTGGGTTCTTGATCTGAACATATTCAAATTTAACCCTTTTATTCACTAACTCATCCAATTCAATCCAAATACACATATTTAGGGCAATTTACAAATTAGCCCTCATATTTGCAAATTTATCGATTTAGTCCATTTTTCTCAAAACATGAAATATTCAAAATCATCATTTAACCATGCTTAGCCGAATACATATATTTATCATACAAGCCCTTATTTTCCATCAAATTTGCAATTTAGTCCCTCAAATTATCATTTTTCTCAATTTAGCCTTATTTAGCTAAATTCATCAAAAATTCAAGAACAAAATATGTTCATCTAACACATATCTTTCATTTAACAACTAAATTCATCATAAAGCTTACTAATTCATCCATGGCACAACTCACAAATATCATCAATTCTTCAAATTACAACACGGGCTTGATAGTAGACTAAGCAATAATCTCAAAAACATAAAAATCGTCAAAATCTAAAGCCAAAACATACCTAAATTTAAGCTTGAAATGGCCGGAACCCTTAATGCTTTTATTCTTTCTTTTTCTTTTGTGTTTTCGGTCAAATGAAGAAATAAAAGATGAACACTTTCATCTTTTTGTTTTATTAATATAACATTAACACATATTTTACTAAATTAACCTTTAATAAACATAAAAGACAAATATAATTCAATGTCATTTTTGTCCATTAACAATCCACTAACTTATAAATGGCTTAATTACCATATAAGGTCTCCACCTTTAAAAGCCACAACAAATAAATGCTTTAACAAATAGCATGCTAGTTTTGCATTTAATGCAATTCAATCCTTTTATCAAATTAAACACACAGACAGATAAATTATCTTATGAAAATTTAACACATGCTTAATCACTCATCAATGGCACAGAAAATAAAATTAAAATATCATACAGACTCGGATTTGTGGTCCTGAAACCAATGTTTCGACTAGGGTATAAACTGGACTGTTACAAGAATCATGATGGACTTTGTATCGAGATTGCCCCTATCTCTGAGAAAGAAAGATGCAATCTGGGTGATAGTTGACAGATTAACGAAATTAGCTCATTTTATTCTGGTAAAAATGAACTACTCGCTTGATAAGTTAGCTGAATTGTATGTTTCTAATATTGTGAGATTGCACGGGGTTCCACTATCTATTGTGTCTGACAGATATCCAAGGTTTACTTCGTAGTTTTGGAAGAAACTACAAGAGGCTTTAGGTACGAGATTGCACTTCAGTACTGCTTTTCACCCGTAGACGGATAGTCAATCCGAACGGATTATTCAGATACTCGAGGATATGTTGAGATTTTGCATTCTTGAGTTTGAAGGTGCGTGGAAACAATATTTGCCATTGATTGAATTCGCGCATAATAATAGTTTTCAGACGAGTTTGAAAATGGCACCGTACGAAGCCTTGTATGGTAGGAAATGCTGAACACCTTTGTATTGGTGTAAACTTAGTGAAAATAAAATCCATGGGATTGATTTGATTAAAGGGACTAAACAGAAAGTAAAAGTGACACGAAATAGTCTGAAAGCAACGTCTGATCGACAAAAATCATACGCAGATTTGAAACGAAAAGATATTGAATTTGATATCAGTGATAAAGTATTTTTGAAAGTGACTCCATGGAAGAAAATACTCCGATTCGGCAGAAACGACAAATTTGAGGTTTATCAGGCCGTATGAGATTTCTGAGCGTATTGGGTCAGTTGCTTATAAATTGTTGTTGCCACCTGAGTTAGAGAAGATTCATAATGGGCTTCACGTATCAATGCTTCGAAGATACTGATCCGACCCATCGCACATGATTGCCCCTACTGAAGTTGAGATTCAGTCTGATCTATCGTATAGCGAAGAACCGATTCGAATTCTGTCTTCTGAGATCAATGAGTTGAGAAATAAGATAATTGCTTTAGTGAAAGCGTTGCGGCATAGACATGGGGTTGAAGAAGCTACGTGGGAGCCCGAGGATGCTATGAGAGCAATACCCGAACCTATTCACTGGTAAGATTTTCGAGGACAAAAATCTCTAAGGGGGGAGAGTTGTAACAACCCGGTTTAGACCCTAGTCAAAATAGTGGTTTCGGGACCACAAATCCAAGGTCAGAGAAATAATTCAATATTATTTTTTATGTTTATTGAATGTGATAAAGTATGTGTGAAAGTTCTGTGTGAAAATTTTATCATTTGTGTGCCGATTTGTGAAAAAAGAACCTAATCGCGTAAAATGCAAAAGCTGTGTGCTAGTGGTTAAAAGTGCTTAAATGCTATGTCTTATTAAATGAGAGGTCCTTATGTTGTTATTAGACATTAATAGCTTGGATGGACAAAAATGGGTCTATATTAGTGGATTTTAATGTGATTATGAATGGTTAATTTTGGTAATTGATAAATCATGATAGTATTATTAAAACAAAGCCAAATACTCATCTTTTTCATGCATTCATCACCGAAAATTGAAGAAATAGATAGGGTTTATGAACTTTGAGCATTCGACACTTGTTGAGCTTGCATCAGGTATTTTTGAGCTCTAGTTTTGACGATTATTATGTTTTTGTGATCGTTGCTTTGAGTACTAGCTAGCCCGTACCTTGATTTTCGGAATTGATGATGATTTTGTGAAGTACCATTGTTGAATAATTGAGTTTTTTAATGTTCGATGATGAAAACTAAGTGATTGATGGTTGATATACATGTTTTGTATAATGATTTTTTGTGAAATTTCCTATTAAGGATTAAATTGTGAAAATGAGAAATTGAGGGGCTAAAATGTGAAATAAATGAAAGTTTTGGGATGCTGGTAGCACGTGATAAACTCAGCTAGCATGGGCATGGGTTGTGTAACACCCTGAACCCGGCCCAAAACACTACGGCCGCATTCAGAATGCTACTGGAAAGCTTTAGATTGAAATCGGCTAAGTGATGATAAAACTTGTAGTAGTATTAGAGGTGGAATGAGAACAGGTGCTTAACCAATTCTCTAAAGATTAGGTTTTAAAACAGGATTCAATTTCTTAGAGAAACGTTTAACTTGGAAAAAAAAAATTGACGTTCACAGTTATTTGAAAACATGTTACTTGAAGGAGTTCGAGTTCTTACGAGTGTCTCAATTAGAAAACCTTAGTAAAGTTTTTAAGTTGTGAAAACATCATCCATTGAAATTATTTGAAAATTACTAATCCATGTTTAGTCTAGCATAAACTGAAATAAACCCAAAATATTTAAATGGCCTTATTACAATAAACAACCCAAATAAAAAAGATACTAAAAGTAAATGTTTCTAAACATAAAACTGTGTCTGCATGGCCATCTCGAATCCCATCCAAGCCCGGTCCATTCGTCACGAATCACCTGCATTGTTTGGTAATATTTGGGTGAGTCAACAGACTCAGTGTGTAATTAGTCCACAGATTTCCACACATGGGCTAGGCCCAACCACACCGATCCATATATCAGATAATAATGCAAAATACACCCAACCCAGCCTAGGGTCCATCCTCTACACACCCCCGTAACCAGCCACCACACACCTGGGGATTACTAAATCGACCCTCCAACCTCTACACACCAATTCGGCAATCAATGCCATACACCAAGTGGTTTAGCCACTGGTCTATGTGATTAAATCACAATATAATCCGGGTGGTACTCGATTAAGCAATCATAGTCTTTCAATAACTCCACCCATCTCTGCTGTCTCAAGTTCAGCTCCTTCTGAGTCAGCAGATACTTTAAACTCTTGTGGTCCGTGTAGATCACTGACTTTTCTCCATACAAATAGTGCCTCCACACCTTTAGCGCAAAAACCACAGCAGCCAACTCCAGATCATGCGTCGGATAGTTAATCTCATGAGGCCTTAACTGTCGGGACGCATAAGCGACGACCTTCCCGTTTTGCATCAGCACGCAACCCAATCCCGTGTGAGAAGCATCACAATATACCACGAAGTCTTTCCCCGCCTCAGGTTGGATCAAAACCGGAGCTTCTGTCAAAACCTTCTTCAGCTTCTCAAAACTTTCCTGCTGCTTATCCGTCCATACGAAAGGTACCTCTTTCCTTAACAACCTCGTCAAAGGTGCTGCTATAGACGAAAACCCTTCTACAAATCTCCTGTAGTAACCTGCTAACCCCAAGAAAATACGAACCTCTGCCACTGACCTAGGTGGTTTCCAGTCCAGTACCGCCTCAATCTTCCGAGGATCCACTCTTATCCCCTCCGCCGATACCACATGACCCAGAAAAGCAACCTCCTTCAGCCAGAATTCACACTTGCTGAATTTGGCGTACAACTTCTTTTCTCTTAACACTTGCAATACTATCCGGAGATATGCATCATGTTCTGCTTCCGACTTGGAATACACTAAGATGTCGTTTATAAACACAACGACGAACTGATCCAAGTAGGGTTGGAAAACCTGGTTCATCATATCATGAACGCAGCTGGGGCGTTCGTCAACCCAAACGGTATTACCAGGAATTCATAATGCCCGTATCGAGTCCGGAAAGCTGTCTTATGACTATCTGCTTCTTTTACCTTAAGTTGATGATATCCCAACCTTAGATCTATCTTCAAAAACACCGCAGCCCCTTTAAGTTGATTAAACAAGTCGTCAATCCTCGGCAGCGGGTCCTTGTTCTTGATTGTCAACTTGTTCAGCTGGCGGTAGTCTATACACATCTGCATAGTCCCATCCTTCTTCTTTACAAATAAGACCGGTGCTCCCCATGGAGACACACTAGGTCGGATAAACCCACGATCAAGCAACTCTTAGATATGCGCCTTGAGCTCAACCAACTCCTTTGGTGCCATTTTGTACGGAGTGATAGATACTGGCGCTGTACCCGGCAACAAGTCAATCCCGAATTCCACCTCGCGATCTGGAGGCAACCCTGGAAGTTCCTCTAGAAAAACATCACCAAACTCTTTCACTGTCCTGACCTCTCCTACCGCTGCTTCCTTAGCCTCCAAGGCACCGACAAACATCAAAAAGGCCATACACCCCTTCCTCACCATCTTCTCTGCCTTAAGAGCAGACACTACGTTTGATAAGTAATTCCTCCTTTCACCTATCACTACAATCTCTTCATCATTGAAAGTTTTCAATGACATGCGCTTAGCAGCACAATCCAAATTCGCCCGATACTTCGCCAGCCAGTCTATTCCCAAGATTAAGTCAAACTCTCCGAATGGCAGTTCTATTAAGTCAGCCGGAAACTTTGCCCCCTGAACCTCTAAAGGCACTTCCCTAAAGAGTTTGTCCACTATCACTGATTACCCTAAAGGACTAAGTACAGTCATCTTCCTAGGTAGAATCTCAAAGTTCACATTCAAGGTTACAGATACTTTACTAGCAATATAAGAATGAGTTGACCCGATATTTATTAAAGCAGTAAAGGGTAATCCAGCAATAGGGAACGTACCCGTGATCACATCTGGTGCATGACCCTCCTCGCGATGTCTGGCTGCATAAACCAATCCTGGCTGTCTCGCATCTGAACCCCCAGTACCTCGGCCTGGTGCTCCACGACCTCGTCGCCTGCTGACCACCTCTGCCCGGCTGCACATAACCCTGACCTACTATCCGAGCCCTATCCGACTCCTGAGGACAATTCCTAATCAAATGAGCCCTGGACCCACACCTGAAACATTCTTTACTATTTCCCCAGCACTCTTCTGCATGAGCTCTCCCACATCGAGCACATGGACGACTCTGATTCCCAACAACTGGTATCGGTGCACGAGCAGAATTCTCAACCCTGGGTCTTTTTTGATAACCCCCAGATGATGCTGACGATTCGAAACTCCTCTTATTCCGGTTCCTATCCCTATCTCTATTCTGCCTCTCGGCCCTCTTGACCTCCTCGGCTATTCGAGCTTTCTCCACTAGAATGGCAAAGTCCCTTTCTCGCTGCGGAGCAATCAACACCCTGCACTACCGATGCCCTGAGCATATCGGCTTAATCGTAGAAATTCTGCCTCGTACTCCACTACTGACTTGCTACCTTGCACTAAATTGAGGAACACCTTCCTCTGTGCGTCCACATAACTAGCTCCGATGTACTTTCCCTCAAACTTGATCTTAAAGTAACCCCAGTCCACTCAGTCCGCAGGAGTACCCTCTCTGACTGTGAGCCACCATTGGTAAGCCTCATCCCGGAGCAACGAAACAGCACCCTTAAGCTTTTCCTCAGCAGTGCAGTCCAAATCATCCATGATCCTTTCGACTGCCTCTAGCCAGTACTCCGCCACGTTCGGAGCTTCTCCAGACACCCCTCTGAATACCTCAGCTCCATTTGCTCTTAGTCTCTCAGATACTGATTTCCGAGCCCTATTGCCCACATTGGCTCTTGCGACTCGTTCTAACACCCACAGCATAGCCTGTGATACTGCGTCATCACCTCCCGTTTGCCCCTGAAATTCCACCTCCGTAGCTGGTGGCGGCGCCTTGTTTTCAGAACCCTGACCCGATCCGACTGGTTCCGACACAGTCTTCTGCCTCGACCATGCCCACGAGTATTGCGACCACGTCCCCTAGAGCTCATGTCTAACGTCGCTTTTTAATTTGATTAAGAAATCTTATGCATTAGAATCTTTCCACTTATTGGTTAAAGAAGGAGTTTTATGTAAAAGAATCCCAAGTTGTTGTTTCGTAATAATCACACAACCCTAAAGTCTCAGTCTCTAAAGAGATAGTTCTAGGGTTTAGAGTCCACATCTTATCACAATATAGTACACATTCACCTTCATATGTTTATCAAGTCAGAAAACTTACCTGGCAGACCTGGGCCGGATGATTCGAGTGCCATGCTTCATAAAAACCCTTTTCCTGAAAATTTTTTTCGACCCGCTAAGACTTTATGGGCCTCAAAAATCCATAGGCCGAGTGTAAAAACTAGGCTCTGATACCAATTTGTAACACCTTGAACCCGGCCCAAAACACTACGGCCGCATTCGGAATGCTACTGGAAAACTTTAGATTGTAATCAGCTAAGTGATGATAAAACTTGTAGCAGTATTAGAGGTGGAATGAGAACAGGTGCTTAACCACTTCTCTAAAGATTAGGTTTTAAAACAGGATTCAATTTCTTAGAGAAACGTTTAACTTGGAAAAAAAACAATTGACGTTCACAGGTATTTGAAAACATGTTCTTTTGAAAAACTTTGAAGGAGTCCGAGTTCTTACGAGTGTCTCAATTAGAAAACCTTAGTGAAGTTTTTAAGTTGTGAAAACATCATCCATTGAAATTATTTGAAAATTACTAATCCATGTTTAGCCTAGCATAAACCGAAATAAACCCAAAATATTTAAATGGCCTTATTACAATAAATAACCCAAATAAAAACGATACTAAAAGTAAATGTTTCTAAACATAAAACTGTGTCTGCATGGCCATCTCGAATCCCATCCAAGCCCGGTCCATTCGTCACGAATCACCTGCATTGTTTGGTAATATTTGGGTGAGTCAACCGACTCAGTGTGTAATTAGTCCACAGATTTTCACACATGGGCTAGGCCCAACCACACCGATCCATATATCAGATAATAATGCAAAATGCACCCAACCCAGCCTAGGGTCCATCCTCTACACACCCCCGTAACCAGCCACCACACACCAGGGGATTACTAAATCGACCCTCCAACCTCTACACACCAATTCGGCAATCAATGCCATACACCAAGTGGTCTAGCCACTGGTCCACATGATTAAATCACAATATAATCCACAACGTGACTGTAGTCAACGTCAATCCACGATGTAGCCCATAGCTAGCATCAATCCACGATGAGGCACATAGCTATCACCAACCACGATATGGGACAAAGCCGATACCAATCACGATGAGGCACAGAGCCGATCATCAATCCACGTGAGGCTCGTAGCCATCACTAAACCACGTACATAAATGTACACCTTGTCCTTCTTTCCAATATACGAATCCCTCCCCATGAATGTGCCACATACGATAATGATATGATAAAATAATGCATGAACAGGTTATATGCACACAGCACATATTCACAGCAATAATCACAATCTCATCGGCATTTAACACTGACCTGTTTATCGACATACCCATTAGGGTAACCAACTCACTATTGCCACTGCGTCAGTCATCATACTTCTAACACATACAATTATTTTATACATATTCGGGAAGTTGCGAAATAACCACACACCTGATAACCTAAAGTATCACGCTCTCAATACCGACGCTGTCACTAACCGAGACTACCGCTATCTGCCTACGTTCCTGTTCTGACGTTGGCCCACACCCCGGTGGCCAATCCCGTACAGTAGAGACCGATCGCTTCTTAAACTTAAGAGTAGGGGCTACCCCTTTTTCTCCTCGACTGGAACCCGCATCCATCGAACAACACTTAATCAGAACATTTGGTTAATCACTAATGTTATAGTCTAAATATACCAAATCTAAACTCACTGAGTACCCTTACCGAAATGAACCTGAATCCCAAAGGCTTCTGCTTACTTTCCAACTTGTCGAAATCCCTTGAGTAATCGAACCTAAGAGATCCTTAACGCTCCCTTCCTTTGGCTACACACGAAAGAAACACGAAATCAAGGCCCTATTAAGGTTCGGCCATCCCTAAAAACCAAAGCCAACCATTTGGTTTCGGCACACCAAATGAAAAGAGATGGATAGATTGCTAAAGAGAATGATACTTACCACCAAACACGATTGAGATTAGGAAAAGATGGTCGACGGCCCTATCCTTAGAGGTTGCCAACCGAACAGTCAACTTTCGGCTTTGAATCGAAAGAGAAAGGTTTCGGCTAATGACAAGGAATGTTTCGGCTTTTGAGGGTAATGGAATTGGTGGAAGAGAAAGATGAAAGAAAGAGGGTTACGACTATGGTGTTTCGGCTTTAAGGATTTGCGAAAAAGAAGAGAGAATGAGGGACTATAAGGTTCGGCTATGGCTCTCAAATGGAGATGGGATATTCGGTCACCAAAAGAATAGGTAAAGAATTGAGGTTGAGAGAAAGAAAAAGAAGAATAGAAGAAGGCTAGAAGAATTCGGCAACACACCTTAAGTGCACAAAATGAATGAATGACTCACCTTTTACACTTTTTGACTGATAACTTGGAGAAAACGAACAAGGTTGCACTCAAAACCTGAAAAGAAACCTACTTACTACACACCCCCACAACACCCCAAAACCGAACATACACATCCCCCAGAGCCCCACATTCGACCACTTCTTCCCTTCTCTCCCAATCCCACATTTTCCTCCTATTTTTCCTCTTCACCACTCATTCAAACTCATTTGAATGGGTCAACCTCCTCAAATAGCTCTCCACCTTCTATCTGAATTCCTTGACCAAGTCCACCCTCATCATTGCCAGAGTTCAAATGCCGTCCAACTCTCTCTCTCCCTTGACGCAAAAAGCACCTCAAAATGCTATCTTCGCAGCTCGAACCTCCTCCCCCTTGACACTCCATGTAACGCCACCCTCTCCCCTTGCTCCTAGGCGTTACCTTGCCACTCCACTGCTCCCTTTCTTGTGTCATAAACCACACCTAATTTCTCTTAAGGCCTAGCTCCCCTAGCTCCCCCTCTACTCAGCTTAAACCAAAAATTTTCCCATGGCTCCTACCCAAGCCCAAGGCTTCTCGAAGCCCCCAAACACTTCCAAACAGCATATAGAGCACACTAACACACAAATACAAATTAAAATGCATGACCCCCAAATCTCGGATATTACAGGTTACTAAGAAATTTATTGAATTTGTGCAAAAAGGACTAAATCGATAAAAGTATGGAAATTAGGGGGCTAATGTGTAAAATTTTCTAATTATGTGTTGTTGACTAAATTGAGTGAAAATGTTATTGAATGAGTTGAATTTGATATTATATAGATCAAGAAAGGTGAAATTTGGACCTAGATCGAGGCAAAAACTGTAACACCCCTAACCCGTAACCATCACCTGTTTAGGGTTAAGAGGCATTACCAGACAATCGAAAACTTTTACGGATATTTCATAACATTATCTGACCAAACACATCAAAGTGTCCCTTAAATGGGTCGTTGAGACCTTTAACATGCTTTAGAATAGGCCCGGGACTAAACCAAGCACATACAAAAATTCTCGGAAATTTAAAAAATTTTCTAAGTTATAGAGGTCACACGCCCATGTGGGCAGGCTGTGTGCCTCCCACGGCCTTAGACACGCCTGTGTGTCTAAGCCGTGTCAAAATAGGGCATACATACTGACTTGTCCACACAGCCTGAGACATGCCCGTGTGCCTCACCCGTGGTCGACACTGACTTGCACCACACGGCCAGTCACACACCCGTGTGTCCAGCCCGTGGTCGCTACTGACTTGATCCACACGGCCAGTCAGACGCCCGTGTGTCTTGCCCGTGGTCGAATCTGACTTGTTTTGATTTGCAAACTCTATGGACACGGTCGTGTCACACACCCGTGTGCTCAACCGTATAGGCAATTATAGGCCATTTCCATGGCCAAAATGCCACCCACACTTGGGTCATCCCTACAAACACATACAAGCAACATCCCATACACAATTGGCAACCAAACACATCAAATTGTGCATCATTTCTACTAATTTATGAGCCTAACAACCATACCAACTTAATAGTCATTTAACTCAATATAACCACAAGCACTTCAAAGCATAATCCATCACAAATTTACCATCAATAATATGTTAGCTATACATCAATAAGCTTACCATTTATATGACCATTTCACTAGCCATCAATACATACCAAAACCAAGCATCATACAACATAACCTCTCATACATATCACCAACATTTATCTAGCCATATCACATGACTATTTACATATCTCAAACATATTCCAAAATAGCTAGCCTATACATTCCATATTAAACTATATTCACATTCAAAAGTACCAAAGTAGAGTTTGATAGTGTGGTGATGATCCTTGACGATTCTCGAGCCTTTCGTAGCTTCGGCAATCTATAAAACAAAGCAAACACACACAAAGTAAGCTTTCAAAAGCTTAGTAAGCCATATACAAATAAACTTAACATACATTGCACATAATCACATTGATAGAATATCATTTATATTTCTCATTTGCAAATTCATATCATTTTCTTTAGCTCATTTGTTTATCCATAGAATGCTGACATCTCACATCTCAAAGCTTCACTTATGCTCATAACCCATTCAAGCATATATCACATATTATCTCATTAAAGCCATACATATATTCACTTCGGTAAGTTCATATATATACACTTACCTTTCATACACATACATAGTGTACCTTTTAGATGTACTTGACTCGTTTATACATTTCACGTAGTCTCTCATTTCTCAGATTTGCCCGTTGAACCGTTCGGAATCAAATAGGAAGCTCAAAATACTCAGAATGGTCGTACAATGCCAATGTCCCAAACGTGGTCTTACATGTAACTAGATATCGATGCCACTGTCCCAGACAAGGTCTTACACGAATCGATACGATGCCAATGTCCCAAACATGGTCTTACACGTAAATCTAAGATCGATGCCAACATCCCAGACGTGGTCTTACACGATGTTTCATTTTGATGACAACGTCCCAGACGTGGTCTTACACGATGTTTCATTTCGAAGACAATGTCCCAGACGTGGTCTTACACGATATCTCAATCGGACACCTATGTCATGACATAAGCAATCCTACCTATTCCTAGGTTCGTACGGGACTTTTTCGGATGTTGACACCATTTCGATACTATCTCGGATTTCATGTTCTCATCCTCTCATACACATTCATCATTATGAATTTTCATATGAACATACATATATCAATGTAATACATTTATTTGTATATAGACTTACCTCGGATTCGAATAAATGGAAACGAACTCGGCTACTCAATCACTTTCGACTTTCCGCTATCTAAATTCGTTTTCTTCGGTTCTTGATCTATACATATTTAAATTTAACTCATTTATTCACTAATTCATTCAATTGAATCCAAAAACACATATTTAGGGCAATTTACAAATTAGCCCTCACATTTTCACATTTTCACATTTTAGCCCCTATTTCACAAAATCACAAAATAGACAAAATCTCAATACACCCATGCTTAGCCGAATCCTCTATAGGTCCCTCGCAACTGATATTTTTCATTTATTTCACAATTTAGTCCCTCAAAATATTATTTTCTCAATTTAATCTAAATTACTCAAAATCATAAAAAACTCAAAGACAAACTATGTTAATCTAACACATATATTTCATATTTCATCACACAACTTCACAAAGCTCATGAATTCATCCATGGCACATTTCAAATTCATCATCAATTCACAAAATTTAAGCATGGGTTTTGTAGAGCACAAAGTAACGATTACAAAAATGTAGAAATTATCAAAAATCAAAGCAAAACATACCTTGAATTAAGATTAAACCTAGCCAAATGAGGATTGATCTTTTTCTTTTCTTTCTTTTTTATATTCAACCAAAGAATAAGACAAAATGGCCTATTTTATGTCTTTATTTTATTTAATATAACATTTATAATTCATTTACTAAATTAACCTTTAATAAACATATAAGACATAATTCAAGGCCATTATTGTCCATTAACCATATTAATGGCTTAATTACTTCAGAAGGCCACCAACTTAAAACAAACATGACACTTAGATGCTTTTAACTTATGGCATGCTAATTTAACATCTTTCACAATTAAATCCTCTTATCAAATTAAGCACCCAAACAGATAAATTAAATCACAGAAATTTCACACATACAAATTCACATACTGTAGGTAGAAAAAATAATATTAAAATATTTTTATAACTCGGATTTGTGGTCCCAAAACCACTATTCCAACTAGGGTCTAAACCGGATTGTTACAAGAACAAAGTGCTCGATTGATCGACTAGTATCGTCGTTTCTAAGTCCGAGGTAAGTTCGTGTATAATACGTATTGTTTAAACAATGTTTATATGTGATGAGATGAATGGAAATGTGATTGTGTAGTTTGGTAATGTGAAATGTGAGTTCAAATATATGTGGCACTAAGTGTGCGTAAATAGAATCGTTACAGTGATGAATGGCACTAAGTGTGCGAGATAAATAAAGCATCGGCTATATTATTTGGCACTATGTGTGCTATACTAAAATAAATTCAGTTTAATGTGATGGCACTAAGTGTGCAATATTATTATATCTTCGGCTAATTAATTGGTACTAAGTGTGGGAGTTCATCGAACGTTTAAAGAGGATCGAATGAATTATGGCATTGAGCATTGACGTGGTAAATGTGATAGATAAATAGGTGATGGTACACGTTGATGGTGGTGGGAAAGTCTTAAAATTTATATAATAAATGATCGAGCCTAGAAACTAACTATCACCACAATTGAGGCAAGCACACCTATCGAATAGTAGTATAGTTTAGTGGCAAGACCGGATTGTCGAACCAAGGGAACCAAAAGTACTAATACCTAAAATCAACTAACTACTAAGCTGAAGATGCTAAGACACAAAGAAGGAATTGGGGAAAATACTTTTGGGAAAAACCAATTGATTAAGACAAAACCCGAAGAAGAATCCACCTAGACTTCACTTGTTATTTAACTCTGAACCAGATGATTTATTCACTTGACTTGATCCATAGGATTCCCTAATTTATATTAATACCTCTCTCGAGGCTACTAACGTCTAACCCTAGGCTGATTAATTGAAATCTCTTTCTTATTAAAACCCCTACAGTTGCATTAACTTGATCTATGGACTCCCATATTAGGTTTGACCCTAATCTGATAGATTTTCATCATCCTATCTCTAGGGTTGCTATCAACTCCGCTTAATTATGCTAGATCTACTCTTAAACAGGGAATATTCCTCCACTGCCTAAGGGCATCAATACTTGAATCAATATCCTAAAATATCAAAAAAGAATTAAGAACACATTATTAAGAACAAATCAAGTATTTATCATATAGTTCAGAAAACAATAACAAGATCCGTCTTAGGTTTCATCCTCTATGTTTGGCCCATTCTCTCTGTGTTTGGCCCGTATATCGTTCTTTTCATCCTCCTGTGCTCCCCTAAGTATAAAACATGAAATTAAAGGATTAGGAGCACCGAATTCCACAATTCAGGAGATAAATCATCCAAAAGTATGCTAAATGTGGGATTAAAATATGAACATATTACGGTTTATCAAATACCCCCACACTTAAGCATTTGCTTGTCCTCAAGCAAAATTCTCAACTCACAATTAAAATGAACTTCCTCAATTCGTAATATTCATCAATAGTGTTTCATCATAATTCATAGATAATTTATACATGGATAATTTTAACTCAAAGAGTTCTAAAGATTCAAACAATCTAAGTCATACATTTATAGCCCGAAAACATTAGGTGCTTCCTCTTGTCTAAATGATTACCTTTAATTCAAAATTGACAAGAGTTGACATCCTCACTAAAGATTCACTCAAATCACTCAAAGTGTTTAAGGTTCAAAATTAAGCACTCAAAAGTCGAACATGAAAAGTTAATCCCATAGGCTTGCATGAAAATCAAATCTCCACCACTATAAAATGAAATGATACACAGATCAAAAGGTCTTTTACGGGTTGTAATGGGGCTTGGGTTTAAAGTGTGGGTAAAGGCTGAATTAGAGGGTTAAAATCAAGATTGAATTGACAATTTATCTAACTAGAAAAATGAATTAATCCTGAATAATTACATCAATTGAAAACTTGTAATACTAATAATTCGAGCTTCTTTTTCAAGATGTGGAATTTAAACTTATAAGCTCACTTAATTATAGAACTAATAATGAATATACTTTCATTTTTTTTAAGAATCTACAATAATAGGAAAGAACTTTAACAACTAGAATATAGAACATAGTTAGGCAACTGCTCAAAATCAAATCTCGACAAAAAGGGTAGTCAAGAGAAACGGTGATAACAAATACTAGATGGGTTTTGGGTTAATATTAGTGGGTGAGTCAATAAAAGGGTTGTTAGGATCAAAGGGGTTCACTAAGGGTTAATTGTGAGGGTAGGCTTTTTAGTGGAGTAAGTGGGTTAAATCCTAAGTGCTTATCATCTCTGTATATCAATTCAATGATGTGGTCTTGACATGTATAATCGAAGCAAGTTCTAGAATAACAAATCAATGCTGAGACACTCAAAATCAATAAAGTGAGCAAGAAAAGAATTTATGCTCTAAAAGGCTCAAGATCTCACAAAAATTATGGGTTTTTGATATCAACTTTGTAAATTTCAAACTTCAAGGTAATAATTAGATTCAAGTAGACAACCTAAAAAAATTTTGATTTTTGAAATAGACTCATCATGCTTGATTCTCTAGTTTCCTAAAGTTTAAATCATCACTGCACAATTATCAATGACTTAATCCAAAACATATCAATAAAAATCATAAATCAAAGGAAATTTCATTCTAATGGTAGTATGAGAAAATTACTCAAAAATAAGACATAATTCAGGGATTTGAGAATAATGCAAATAGTTAGGAACTTTTCAAAATAAAATTCACCCCACACACTTAAGATGTAAATTGCCCTCAATGTACAAAGATATATAAGAAATCATAAGAGATAGGGAGAAGTGAAACTTCCTGAATTTTGGATGAATTCCTTGAGTTGGGAATGTAGTGGTGTGGTGATTTTCCTCTTAAAGTTGAGTATTCCATGGTGCTATTTTATGCTTTTTTAATTGTGATAGAAGCAGTCGGTTTGTTATCATTGTAAGGATTACTCAAATATTGCTAGAAAATGTAAATTGGATAATAGAGATTATGAACTGAAAAATAACTAAAATAAACATTAGTCAAAGGTAAACGATAAAATGAAAATTAACATTTTAAACACAAAAATAATATAAAGGTAAAAGAAAAAGGACTCAAAAGTCCTCATCGCCAGATGGATCGCGTGGTGGGGGCGGCAATGAAATGTGAAGGTGCTGACATATCTGGTGGAGGGTGGCGTCGATGTTGTCGAAACATTGGAAGCATTGCTGCTCAAATCGCGTGAGGTGCTCAGATATGTCCAAGAGAGAAGCTACCGCATGAACTAGGCGATGGCTTGGTGTTGGCTCCTCATGTGGGTGTGGGATATCGTTAGTAATGTGCTCAGGGTCTCACGGCGACGCTTGATCATCCGCATGTTGATCATCGTCGAGATGCCTTGTGGAGACATCTGGCCTATCAAGGTGAGCGAGGTTGATTGTGCTGTGGTGTTGAAGAGACCAAAGTGTCTCGCGAGCCGTATTACATAAGGCCCCATGGAAATGACCCCCTTACGATGTCGCTCCATCTGATGCTGAATGGCTAGAGCGATAAAGTAGAAAAGGTCAAAGACGTGCCCGTTCGCCATGCACCATATGAAGTAGGCATCATGAGTGTTAACTACCCCTATGCTCTCTCGCCTTCCAGTCAATGTATGAGCTAAGATGGCGTGTAAGTACCTCAAAAATGGCGCGAGAGCTGTCGGTTTGGAGAGACTAGGGTCATAAGTGGCCGAGGTGGGGGCTGTATTATACCAACATCTTACAAGAGAGTTATGGATGTGGCGATGTAGTTTCTCATGATCATTTTCCCTTATGAACTCATTCGTGTAGAGGCCTAGAGCAACTCCAAATTCGGGGACACTTATTTCGCGAACCAAACCAGCTAGGCAGAATTGGATGGTGCCGGGGTCGTCATGGTTCGTCATTACCACCTGTAAATGAAAAGTGGAGCAAAGCTCTAATGTTAGTTCGAGGTAGGTGGGCTCAACAATATTGAAGAATCGCTCCCAAGGGTTCGTGGTTAGTAGGGCCCGAACATCATCAGCAAGTTGTACTTGTTCCAGGGCGGCCCAATCGATACATTTTCCTTGACTGATAGGTCGCGCTCGTAGGATCTGAAAAAATTCCTCTTGAGCTCCAGGAGGAAACCGTAAGAATGGGTGTCTTACTTCGGCCGATGCGCTAGCTGATGACGAGCCGGGTCCCGTTCATTTTTTCGAGACAGGGATTGCGGTTTCCTTGCCGCGGGAAGACGACATTATGTTCCTGCAATCTAGATGGAATAACATCATCCCATATTTTTCCATAAGAGTGATACAACGTATAATTCCAAAATTATTATCTCATGCTTTTAACAATGAAGATCTTTCCTAAGTATTCTCCTAATACTAGGGGTGCAAAAATCAAAGTATCTATAACACTTACGTAAATATTGAAATTGAATAACATTATCAAAAAAAATAAATACAAAAAATGTAAAGGGATAAATCTAAGGCCTACAAGAAAATAAACATGGAGTAACTAATATTAGCAACAAAGTAGAGGGGAGGAAAGGGAAAAAAAAGGAATCGATGGAGTTGTGGTGGCGGTGCACGGTCGTGGAGGGTTGTGCGGGCGTGGCAACTTTGCACGGGCGTGGACTGCGTCTGTTGTGTATGGATGAGAAAGAGAAAGAGAGAGATAGGAGAGGGGAATGAGGGGAAGTGAAGGGAGGAGAGGAAAAAAGGGTGCTGGTGGCCGGAAAGGGGAAAGGGTGGTTTGCTTTAAGAGGAACGACTAGGGTTTTGGGGGTAATTTTTCTTGGGAAAGATGAGCATTGGCTGCTTTAAATATGGGGTAGGGAACAAGGTCCGGTGCCACACCCGTGTTCCTTTTATTTGGCCCATGTGTTTCGAGAAATTTAAATTGAGGCACGTTTGAGGTGTAGTCCACGCCAGTGTTCCTTGGGCGTATTGAGACACACGGCCATATCACACGACCGTGTGCTATCTTGTTCGCTTCACCCACGCTTGTGTAGAGGGTCCTACGCCCGTGTTCATTAATCAGTGTCGACCACGGCCTTGAGGCACGGGCATGGCTCACGCCTGTGTCGTTTCCTCAGAATTGACCATGGTTTGTAGGCACGGGCTTGTCTAACACCCATGTTATTTACTCAGTGTCGACCACGGCTGCATCGTACGGCCGTGGCCCTTTTATCGCGGCCCGTGTTAGGAAAATTTTTCATCCTTGTCTCGCACGGCTACCACTAGGCCTGTGTCTCTTCCCATGGCGTCTATGTAACATCCTGAATTTTAGGGCCTGTGCATTTTGTGTAATGAAAGCTTAAATATGTTAAATTGAGAATTGAGGTATTAATTGGGCTCAGGAATAGGCTGAGACCTCAGTTAAAATATTCTGTTTGGGCATTTTAAGTTCTAAAGATAGTTATCTATGTTAAAAATATCAAGATTGGGCTTGTGGCCCAGTGGCAAAATGGCGCCACTAAGAGGGAAGGGAGTTGGCGTCACTGACAAAGGAGGAGGCCCAAGTTTTGGCCACTTGGAGCCCATGTTTTTCGGCCAAATTCGGCATTTAAGGAGGAGCTAGGGGGGACGGCACAAGGCTATAATTTAGGAAAATTTTAATGTTTTTAATTTGTGGATAATAAGCTGAAAAAGGAGGGAGGAGTTGGAGCTAATTAAGTCTCTTTTGCATGAGTTACTAGATTAAGGTAAAGAAGAAAAGATAGGATTTATCTGCAAGGTTAGGTAAGTGCCGTAATTTCTATAAATAGGGGGATATCTCATCAATTCTGGCAATTGAACCCTACTCTTTTCTTCTTTCCTTGTGCCAAAATTTGCTGTATAGTTCTCTTCATCTTTTTTCTTTTCTCTGCCGAAACCTCCACTCTATTCTCCCTCTCAACTTTCTTTATTTTCTTTTTTCCCTTATTGGTCGAACTCTCTAACAATCTCTTTCTCATCTCTTTCAAATACTTTAGCCGAAATTTTAAAGCCTTTCTTTGATTTCTTTTTACTTTCTTTCTAAGCCAAAGCCGAAACACTCTATTCAGATCTTCTAAAAGCTGAAAATGCATCTATTCATCTTTTTCGGGATTTCCATAAAAGCTGAAATCCTTAGGTCTCATCTCCTGTGTTTGCCGAATCCTCTCTGGAGTATCTGCTTGTGCCGAATCTCGAAAGAAACTGAAGGTAAATATTGATTCGTAAGATTTCAATCTTTTTCGGCTTTTTAGGGACTTTAGCCGAATGGCTATAAGGGAACTAATCTTAAGTTTTTCACTTATTTGCGACATCCTGCGATTTGAAGGGGATTCATTTGCTTACATCACTAAGTCAGAGTTCAGTAACACTCGAATCGTGTTACTTTCGGGATTTCAAGGTAAGGAGATCTATTGTTTTTAGCATGTAAATTCGGGTATTTATTAATCATTGGCCGAATGTAGCGGAGCCCAAATCTTCGTATTCTTCCGACTTTTGAGCAAGGTTTTAGACTAAGGGTTGTAGATCCAGATAGTAAGGATTTAACTAAGGGAGTAAAATTACGCGATATCAGATGTGTAACACTTCCACACCATTTAGATTGCCTGTTAAAATAAGTTATAAATTTATTATATTCTGATAAATGCCGAAATCCCGGCATCATGTTATAAATCTGTTATATTCTGATAAATGCCGAAATCCCGGCATCATGGTTGAAACCCGAGGAGGGTAAAAGCGAATCACCAGGTTAGTGATCTCTGTCATTCCTAAGTGAATGTTCTTATTAAGGTGACATAAGTGATAAGTATGCTGTTTTCTGTGATTGCATTGGGTTGGGTTTATTGAAAGGGGAAGTGTTCTATTGTAGTGGCTTCTGTCGTGACCTGTTGTAGCGGCTTCTGCCGTGACCTGTTGTAGTGGCTTTTGCCATGATCTGTTGTAGTGGCTACGACCATGATCTGACGATGAGCAGCATGTCTTCCATCAATGGTGTGTAGCGGTGTGGGTTGATTGTAGAAATCCCCAATGGTGTGACTGGCAGG
The DNA here is from genome assembly GCA_005393395.2 of Gossypium australe. Classification (NCBI taxonomy): domain Eukaryota; kingdom Viridiplantae; phylum Streptophyta; class Magnoliopsida; order Malvales; family Malvaceae; genus Gossypium; species Gossypium australe. The sequence goes on from CM016615.1 coordinate 58,459,652, forward strand.
TAAGGGTGGCGTGTAGCAGATGGAAACCTAGGATTTGGGTTGGGCTTTGCATATTTTCTGATATGTTATATTCTGTTATATGTTCTGTGGGGTTAAGGCCCAAATCTAATTGTGCATGAGGGTTGCACACTGAGTCTCGCGACTCACCCTATTATTTTAACAATTTCAGGTAGCACCTAGTGCATCGGACCGGGCTGGAGAGGAGCGCAAGGTGGCCATGCGAGAGAGTACTTGATCCAACAGAAGATTTTACTTAGAATATTGTTTTAATATTTTTGATTAGGGGTTTTAAATTTCGTTGTAATAAGGCCTTGGGCCACTAGACTATTATTTATGTTTTGGTTTTATGTTGGGCTTTTATTACTGGGCATTCACATTTTATGTTTGAATTAAGTTAAGACATGTATAAAATTTCGGTTTTTATTTAAAATTCACCAAGGCATTTTATAACTTATATCTTATATGGCTTAATAAACTATTAAGTTTCCGGTATATATACTTAAAACCTGATAATTGTTTTCCAAAGTGCGACATGCTTTATAAAATTTCCTTAGTGACATACCAGATCCGGTTGCAGTGTTTGGGCCGGGTTTAGGGTGTTACAAAATTGTTATCAGAGCCCGGTTCAAAACTCGGCTCTGGGGGTTTTGGGCTCAAAATGTTTTCTGAAGTAGGGTTTTCGAAACATGCATATTTATAAATGGTATAGGATGGTCTTCTCGACATGGCACCTGCGTCTCCGGCCCAAGTCCGCCAGGTAAGTATTCTGAACTCCTTGTGTGTTATAGATATATGTGGGCTTGATGGGCTTAATGGGGCGTAGACTATTTAGATTAGAAATTGATGGACTCTAGGCTTAGCTTAAACAACTTCTTAAATCTCATAAGACTTAATTTCACTAAACAAAACCCGTGAACGAGTCGCAAGACTAGGGTGTGGTAACAGGCATGCGCATGTCTAGGATTGGATTCAGAAGAGCCTGGTACTTAAGCAGTCCTAGTGACTCACCTCCTCTTCACTGGAATCCTACCTAGTGCGTAGTGACTGTTCACCCTATCCACGAGGATTTGTTGATGGGCCAAAATCTATAATTAAAACCCGAAAAGGACCGGCCACCTTATTTTTACAAAATTGCTAAAATACCCTTAACTTCAAAAAAATACCCATGATTTGCAAATATACCCCGATTTACAAAGTCAATGAAATTTTTCCTTAAAAAAAAACTCACACAGCACACGACAACAACCAAAAACTCACAAACACCTGAACACTATTATTTTCTTTTGAAATCAAATCCTCCAAGATACCCCTGTTTTAAAAAAAAAATGAAAATATCCCTGATTTGTAAAATGAGCAAAGTACCCCTGATTTCAAAAGTACCAAAATACCTCTGGATTGAAAAATTATCGAAATACCCCCGGATTGCAAAATTACTGAAAAACCCCCCGGATTTCAAAATTACTAAAATACCCTTATTTCATGAAATCAACAAGGAACTCTATTTTTTTGAAAATTACAAAAATACCCCTGTAGGATAAAATTACGAAAATACCCCTGGGTAGTGGAATAACGAAAATACCCCTATGTATTGAATGTGGATGTATGGATGTTGTCTGTATGTTGATTGTTGAATGCACGTAGTTTCTAGAACTAGGAGATGTGAACTTGAGACTGAATTGTAGATTCGAAAGAACTACTCTTAAAATTACTATTCATAAGACTGTTCGTGGTTAATCAGTGGAAAGAATTAATGGTTCATAAAATTCTTAACTAGATAAACGCCAATCGGAAGAATGAGTACAAGGGGTCGAGGACGTCCACCGCGTGGACGCGATAGGGGTAGGATGACCGTGTCAGAACCAGTAGGGTCTGGCCATGGGTCAGGAAACGAGATGTCGGATATGCCGGCTGTGGAGGGAGAGTTACGGGATCAGTCGGCCGAAGATGATGCAGTATCTCAAGCAATGCTGTGGGTTCTCAAAAGAGTTGCTGGGGTAGGCACGGGTTCAGAAGCTCGAAAATCGGTATCTGAACGACTCCGAGCCAACGGAGTGAAAGTGTTTAGGGGTATTTCTGGCGTAGCCCCTAACACAGCTGAGTATTGGTTGGAAGCAACTGAGCGTATAATGGATGACTTGGATTTCATGGCAGAGGAGAAGTTGAAAGGGGTCGTGTCTCTTCTTCGAGACGAGGCTTACCAGTGGTGGCTCACGGTGAAGGAGGGTACTGCCGCAGATCGGATTGACTGGGATTACTTTAAGGAATCGTTTCAAGGAAAGTATGTTGGGGCTAGCTATGTGGACGGCTAGAGGAAGGCATTTCTGAATTGGTACAGGGAAGTAAGTCTGTATATGAATACGAGGCAGAGTTTCTGCGGTTGAGCCGTTACACTCGAGGGATTGTGGCGACTAACTATGAGCGTTGCGTACGGTTCGAGGATGGACTAAGGGATGAGCTGAGGGTGTTAGTAGCACCGCAGCGGGAAAGGGACTTTGCGGTTTTGGTTGAGAAAGCTAAGATATCTGAGGAGGTTAAGCGGACTGAGAAATAGAATAAGGATAAAGATAGGAATAGGAATAAGAGGAATTTTGAGTAGTCGGGATCATCTGGAAATTTCCAAAAAAAGCCTAGGTCCGATGGGCCAGCTCGTGCTCTGACGGGTCAGAATCGATCATGTCCTTCGTGTGGGAAGATGCATTATGGAGAGTGCAGAAAAAGCACCAGTAGATGCTTTAGGTGTGGATCCACGGAGCATATGATTAAGGACTGTCCGCAGGTGGATCAAGCACAGCTCGCGGGACGAGGTTCTGATAAGGCTGGGAGAGGTGATCAACAACCACCAAGGGGCTGCAGACAAGCCAGGGGTGATAATGGTAATGAACGCGGTCGTGGAGCACCAGGGAGGTGTAGGTTATGCCGAGGTGAGGCAGCCAGCGTTGGTCTATGCAGCACATCGCCAGAGGGAAAGAGACGCACCAGATGCGAACAATGGTGCGTACCCTACCATAGTATACTAAGTGTTTATTTTGGCTCTAGAATTAGAGTGCGCAGCGAAAGCATAGTGGTAAGACTTAGGTAGTACGATTACTAGTTAGTTGGAAATTTCGAGGATGAAATTTCTTTAATGAGGGTAGAACTGTAACATCCTGAATTTTAGGGCCTGTGCATTTTGTGTAATGAATGCTTAAATATGTTCAATTGAGAATTGAGGTATTAATTGGGCTCAGGAATGGGCTGAGACCTCAGTTAAATATTCTGTTTGGGCATTATAAGTTCTAAAGATAGTTATCTATGTTAAAAATATCAAGATTGGGCTTGTGGCCCAGTGGCAAAATGGCGCCACTAAGAGGGAAGGGAGTTGGTGTCACTGACAAAGGTGAAGGCCCAAGTTTTGGCCACTAGGAGCCCATGTTTTTGGGCCAAATTCGACATTTAAAGAGGAGCTAGGGGGGACGGCACAAGGCTATAATTTAGGAAAATTTTAATGTTTTTAATTTGTGGATAATAAGCTGAAAAAGGAGGGAGGAGTTGGAGCTAATTAAGTCTCTTTTGGATGAGTGACTAGATTAAGATAAAGGAGAAAAGATAGGATTTATCTGCAAGGTTAGGTAAGTGCCGTAATTTCTATAAATAGGGGGATATCTCATCAATTCTGGCAATTGAACCCTACTCTTTTCTTCTTGTGCCAAAATTTGCTGTATAGTTCTCTTCATCTTTTTTCTTTTCTCTGCCGAAACCTCCACTCCATTCTCCCTCTCAAATTTCTTTATTTTCTTTTTTCCCTTATTGGTCGAGCTCTCTGACAATCTCTTTCTCATCTCTTTCAAATACTTTAGCCGAAAATTCTAAGCCTTTCTTTGATTTCTTTTTACTTTCTTTCTAAGCCAAAGCCGAAACACTCAATTCAGATCTTCTAAAAGCTGAAAATGCATCTGTTCATCATTTTCGGAATTTCCATAAAAGCCGAAATCCTTAGATCTCATCTCCTGTGTTTCCAGAATCCTCTCTGGGGTATCTGCCTGTGCCGAATCTCGAAAGAAACTGAAGGTAAGTATTGATTCGTAAGATTTCAATCTTTTACGGCAATTTAGGGACTTTAGCCGAATGGCTATAAGGGAACTAATCTTAAGTTTTTCTCTTATTTGCGACATTCCGGGATTTGAAGGGGATTCATTTGCTTAGATCTCTAAGTCAGAGTTCAGTAACACTCGAATCGTGTTACTTTCGGGATTTCAAGGTAAGGAGATCTATTGTTTTTGGCATGTAAATTCGGGTATTTATTAATCCTTGGCCGAATGTAGGGGAGCCCAAATCTTCGTATTCTTCCGGCTTTTGAGCAAGGTTTTAGACTAAGGGTTGTAGATCTAGATAGTAAGGATTTAACTAAGGGAGTAAAACTACGTGATATTAGGTGTGTAACACTTCCACACCATTTAGATTGTATGTTAAAATAAGTTATAAATCTGTTATATTCTGATAAATGCCGAAATCCCAGCATCATGTTATAAATCTGTTATATTCTGATAAATGCCGAAATCCCGAGATCATGGTTGAAACTCGAGGAGGGTAAAAGCGAATCCCCAGGTTAGTGATCTCTGTCATTCCTAAGTGAATGTTCCTGTTAAGGTGACATAAGTGATAAGTATGCTGTTTTCTGTGATTGCATGGGGTTGGGTTTATTGAAAGGGGAAGTGTTCTGTCGTAGCGGCTTCTGCCGTGACCTGTTGTAGCGGCTTCTGCAGTGACCTGTTGTAGTGGCTTTTGCCATGATCTTTTGTAGTGGCTACGGCCATGATCTGACGATGAGCAGCATGTCTGCCATCAATGGTGTGTAACGGTGTGGGTTGATTGTAGAAATCCCTAATGGTGTGACTGGCATGTAAGGGTGGCGTGTAGCGTATGGAAACCTAGGATTTGGGTTGGGCTTTAAATATTTTTTGATATATTATATTCTGTTATATGTTCTGTGGGGTTAAGGCCCAAATCTAATGGTGCATGAGGGTTGCACGCTGAGTCTCGCGACTCACCCTATTTTTTTAACAATTTCAAGTAGCACCTAGTGCATCGGATCGAGCTGGAGAGGAGCGCAAGGTGGCCATGCGAGAGAGTACTTGATCCAACAGAAGATTTTACTTAGAATATTGTTTTAATATTTTTGATTAAGGGTTTTAAATTTCGTTGTAATAAGGCCTTGGGCCACTAGACTATTATTTATGTTTTGGTTTTATGTTGGGCTTTTATTACTGGGCATTTACATTTTATGTTTGAATTAAGTTAAGACATGTATAAAATTTCGGTTTTTATTTAAAATTCACCAAGGCATTTTATAACTTATATCTTATATGACTTAATAAACTATTAAGTTTCCGGTATAAATACTTAAAACCTGATAATTATTTTCCAAAGTGCGACATGCTTTATAAAATTTCCTTAGAGACATACCAGATCCGGTTGCAGTGTTTGGGCCGGGTTTGGGGTGTTACAGTCTACACAGCCATGAACACGCCCGTGATCTAGGCCGCGTGGGAAAGAAAGTATACGCTTATGAATAGTTAGTTCTTAATTATATGATGATATATAAAAAAAATGTAAATGTAAATGAGGTTAGTGCTCGGGTTGCCTCCCGAGAAGCTCTCATTTAAAGTCTTAAGCTAGACTTACCCCGTTTTCATTTCTAGATGAAGGTTCACAGAGCCAAAGCTCCTCTTTCATATCCCTAAAATCTTCACCATTATAAATTTTCAGTCACTGACCATTTACCTTGAATGTGCCACGAGTTGGATGAGTTACCTCGATTGTGCCATAGGGAAAAATAGTTTTGATTATGAATGGACTTGACCATCTTGATTTCAGCTTTCCAGGAAACAATTTGAGCCTTGAATTGTATAGTAGGACAAAATCTCCTACTTTAAATTGCTTCGGTTGCTTTAAACAAGCATCATGGCGTCGTTTTGTTGCCTCATTATATAGTCGTGAGTTCTCATAGGCATTAGCTCGCCATTCATCTAGCTTGTTCAACTACAGCATCCTCTTCTCACCTACAGTTTTAAGATCAGAATTTAAGAATTTTATAGCCCAAAAAGCTTTGTGCTCTAACTCAAATGGTAGATGACAACTTTTTTCGTAGATAAGTTTGTATGGGGATGTTCCTACGGGAGTTTTAAACGTTGTTCTATAGGCCCATAAAGCATAGTCTATTTTTAATGCTCAATCTTTCCTATTTGATTCAACTGTTTTCTCTAGAATACGCTTAAGCTCTCAATTTGCTACTTCCACTTGTCCACTGGTTTGAGGGTGATAAGGGGTAGCTGTTCTGTGGTGTACTCCATATTTCTTTAAGACCTTGTCAAATTAAGTATTAAAAAAATGAGTACCCCTATCACTAATAATTGCTCTGGGTGTTCCAAATCGAGAGAAGAGTTTCTTAAGAAATTTCACTACCATTCTGGCACCATTAGTGGGTAAAGCTTGAGCTTCCACCCATTTTGACATATAGTCTACTGCTACTAGGATGTATTTATTCCCAAATGAGCTAAATGGGCCCATAAAATCAATACCCCATACATAATAAATTTCGCATGATAGCATGTATGTTTGGGGCATTTCATCGCGTTTAGAGATATTACCTATTCTCTGACATCTATCGTATGAAGCAACATACCTGTTAGCGTCTTTGAACAAGGTAGGCCAATAAAAACATGATTCGAGCGTTTTGTGTGCTGTCCTGATCCCGCTGTAATGTCCTCCTGAAGGTCCTGAATGGAAATATTCTAAGATTTTGCTTGCTTCTGCTTTTGTAACACATCTTCGAATTACTTAATATGCACATATACGAAAAAGAAAAGGATCTTCCCAAAAATAGTTTTTCGCATCAACAAATAATCGCTTCTTTTGATGATGTGTTAACCTTTTTGGTAAGATGTTAGCAGCTAAGTAATTTGCAATGTCTGGAACCAGGGTACCTCGGAGTTAGATATAGTGAATAGTTGCTCCTCAGGAAACGAGTCATTTATCTCACTCTCATCTAGTTCTTTAATGTATGGATTTTCAAGCCTAGGAAGATGATCTACTGCAAGATTTTCAGCTCCTTTCTTATCGTGAATTTCCAAATCAAATTCCTGTAAGAGTAAAATCCATCTTATGAGTCGAGGTTTTGCATCAGATTTAATTAAAAGATAACGGAGAGCTGAATGGTCAGTGTAAACAACAACTTTAGATAATATCAAATACTGTCTAAATTTATCAAATGCAAAAACCACGGCTAACAATTCTTTTTCTGTGGTGGTGTAGTTTTCTTTTGCGGCCGTCAATGTTTTGCTAGCATAATAAATTGCTGAAAATGCTTGTCTCTCCGCTGTCCCAAAACTGTACCTACCGCAAAATCACTCGCATCACACATTAGTTCAAAGGGTAAGTCCCAATCAGGTGCAATTAATATTGGGGCATTTATTAATTTATTTTTAAGGGTGTTAAATGCATCTAAACATTCCTGATCAAAATCAAAAGGTACATCCTTTTCTAGTAGTTTTGTTAAAGGTTTAGCTATTTTAGAAAAATCCTTAATAAATCTTCGATAAAATCCAGCATGTCCTAAAAAGCTTCGAATAGCCTTAACTGAACTAGGAGGAGGTAATTTTTCTATGGTTTCAACCTTTGCTTTATCAACCTCAATCGCTTTACTAGAAATTTTATGTCCTAAAATAATCCCCTCTTGAACGATAAAGTGACACTTTTCCCAATTTAGCACAAGGTCCGTTTCCTCACATCTCATTAGAACTCGTTGCAGATTTTTAAGGCAAAGATGGAAAGAATTACCAAATACCGAAAAGTCGTGCATAAATACCTCCATAATGTCTTCTACAAGTTCATCAAAGATGGCCAGCATGCAGCGCTGAAAAGTAGCAGGAGCATTACATAATTCAAAAGGCATTTTATGATAAGCAAACATACTGTAGGGACATGTAAATGTAGTCTTTTCTTAATCCTCAGGGGCTATTAGGATTTGGAAGTAGCCAGAGAGTCCGTCCAGGAAGCAGTAGTATATGCCCAGATAATCTTTCTAACATCTGATCAATAAAGGGCAAAGGGAAGTGATCTTTTTTGGTGGCGTCATTCAACTTTCTATAGTCAATACAGGCTCTCCAACCTGTGACTATTCTTGTAGGAATCAATTCATTCTTTTCGTTGGCTACAATAGTCATGCCTCCTTTCTTTGGAACGACCTGCACAGGACTTACCCAAGTACTGTCAGAAATAGGATAAATTTTTCCAGCATCTAGAAGTTTAATTACCTCAGCTTTAACATCTTCTTTCACGTTAGGATTCAATCGTCTTTGAGGTTGTACACATGGTTTATACTCATCTTCCATTAAAATTTTATGGGTGCAAAACAATGGACTTATTCCTTTAATGTAAGAAATTTTCCAAGCTATGGCTCTTTTATGTTCCCTTAGTACCTTTAACAACTCGTCTTTCTCTTCGGGTTCCAGTTCTGAAGAGATGATTACTGGTAGCGTAGAATTATCCCCGAGGAATGCATATTTTAAGTGATTTGGCAACTATTTTAATTCCAATTTTGGTGGTTCATCAATAGAGGGTTTTTGTTTTAGTTCGCTGTTGATTTTAATGCCCTCTTCTTTCTTTTGTCTAGAGGAAGATGTATTAGAATTCAACTCATCGGTATCATCATCTACCCCCTCCCCTTGGGTAAGACACAGTTCCATCGTGTTGTCATGTATGATTTCCTGCAAAGAATCTTGGATAAAATGATCAATGGTATCAATAAAATAACAGGAATAATCTTGTTCTCTAGAATATCGCATATCATCGTAAATTTGAAAGATAATTTCCTCGTCGCCTACCCTTAACACAAGTTTACCATCACCTACATCAATAACAGCTCTAGCAGTAGCTAAAAAAAGGCGCCCAAATTTAAAGGTACCTCAACGTCCTCATCCATGTTGAGCACAACAAAATCAACAGGGAATATAAATTTATCAACTTTTACCAGAATATTTCAATAATTCCCCTAAGATATTTAACAGATCTGTCAACTAACTGAATACTCATCCTAGTGGGTTTTGGTTACCCAAAACCAAGTTGCATAAACATTTTATAAGGCATTAAATTAATACTGGCACCTAGATCTTTCAATTTGGTTGGTAGCTTGTTTTGGAGGATGGCTGAACATTCTTCATGAAGTTCCACTGTTGATATCTCTTCAAACTTCCTTTTATTTGTTAGAAGCTCTTTTAGGAATTTTGCGTACGTTGGCATCTGTGAAATAGCCTCGACAAAAGGTAAGTTAATATGTAATTATTTAAAAAGTTCAAGAAATTTACCGTATTGTGCATCTAAGCGATCTTTCTTCAACTTTCCCGGATATGGGATCAGTGGCTTAAATTCTTCACGTACCGGTGTTACATTCTCGATTTCCTCACTTTTCTCCTTATTAGTTTCTTGTGGCATCTTCTTTTCTGCTTCAACCAATTCCTCCCCACTCCTTAATGTTACTGCCTTCACTTGCTCTTGTGGTTTAGGTTCAGTATTATTAGGTAAACGACTTGGTTGCCTTTCGGAAACTAACTTGGTCAGTTGTCCTAGTTGATTTTTAAGCTCTTGAATTAATATTTTCTGATTATTCAACGTCGTTTCAGTATTCTAAAAATGAATTTCTGACGCTGAAATGAATATTTCTAACACATTCTCAAGGTTCAACTTCTTTTCCTGTAGGTAGGGCTTTGTTCGAAGTTTGGAGGAGGTTGTTGTCTCTGATTTCCTTGGCCACCCCATGAAAAATTGGGGTGGTTCCTCCAACCTGGATTGTAAGTATTACTATAATGGTTATTTTGAGGTCTAAAATTGTTACCCATATAGTGAACTTGCTCGTTTACAATGCTCGGGTTGTAAGGTGGATATTCTGTGTTGCTCATCCCTCCTCCATTCATATCTACTGAATTGCTCGATGTACTTGCGAAGAACCACATAAATCATCAATTTTCTTAGTTACAAGTTCTACCTGGTTTGATAGCATGGTTTCTGCGTCGAGATTGAAAACACTGGCGGCTTTTGTTGGCCCTGTCCTCGTGACTTGCCACTGATAATTATTCAGTGACATCTCTTCAATGAATTTGTAGGCAGCCTTAGGTGTTTTGTTATTCAAGGTTTCACCGGTGGTTGAATCAATCAACTGTCTGGTTGAGGGGTTCGCACCGTTATAAAAAGTTTGGACCTGTAGCCACAAGGGTAATCCATGGTGTGGACACCTTCTCAATAGATCTTTGTATCTCTCCAATGCATCGTAAAGTGTTTCTAAATCCATCTGCACAAAAGAAGAGATATCATTTCTCAACTTAGCCGTTTTAGCCGGCGGAAAATATTTCAATAAAAATTTTTTAGTCATTTATTCCCATGCAGTGATTGATCCTTGCAGTAACGAGTTCAACCACTGTTTAGCTTTATTCCTCAAAAAAAAGGGAAATAACCTAAGACGGATGGCATCATCAGAAACGCCATTTATTTTGAAAGTATCACAAAATTCTAGGAAATTCGCCAAGTGATTATTTGGATCTTCATCCTGCAAACCATCAAACTGAACAAATTGTTGTATCATCTAAACTGTGTTAGGTTTCAGTTCAAAATTATTTGCAGCAATAGCAAGTCTAACAATACTTGACTCAGTTCCTGTTAAATTAGGTTTAGAATAATCATACATAGTTCGAGGAGCATGATTTTCGGCCACCTCTAGAGGTAGTGAATTATTCTCAGCCATCTATTTGGTAGTATTAATTTCGTTTTCTTACTCTTCTTGTATGTACTATAGGCTTCTCCTTATTTTTCTTCGGTTTCTGCGAACTATGCTTTCAATTTCACTATCATAAAGTAGCGGTCCTAACGGGTTTCTTCTAGTAATAAACTAGAATACCTGCCAGAAGCAAAGAAGAAAATTTAGAAAATTAAAAATAAAATTTAATTGCAAAAATAAAATATGGCTAAAGTAATAAAAATTGAGCATTCTTAATATTTCAGCTCCCCGGCAACGGCGCCAAAAACTTGATGGTGGTGGGAAAGTCTTAAAATTTATATAATGAATGATCAAGCCTAGAAACTAACTATCACCACGATTGAGGCAACCGCACCTATCGAACAGTAGTATAGTTTAATGGTAAGACCGAATTGTCGAACCCAAGGGAACCAAAAGTACTAATACTGACTTTCTTTTTATTATTTAGCCTAAGAATTAAGGGAATTGTTGTTTAACCTAAAATCACTAACTACTAAGCTGAAGATGCTAAGACACAGAGAAGGAATTGGGGAAAATACTTTTGGGAAAAACCAATTGCTTAAGACAATACCCGAGGAAGAATCCATCTAGACTTTACTTGTAATTTAACTTTGAACCAGACAATTTATTCACTTGACTTGATCCGTAGGATTCCCTAATTTATATTAATACCTCTCTCGAGGCTACTAACGTCTAACCCTAGGTTGATTAATTGAAATCTCTTTCTAATTAAAACCCCTAGAGTTGCATTAACTCGATCTATGGACTCCCATATTAGGTTTGACCCTAATCCGACAGATTTTCATCATCCTATCTCTAAGGTTCTGATCAACTTCGCTTAATTATGCTAGATCTACTCTTAAACAGGGAATATTCCTCTACTACCTAAGGGCATCAATACTTGAATCAATATCCTGAAATATCAATACAAGAATTAAGAACACATAATTAAGAACAAATCAAGTATTTATCATATAGTTCAGAAAACAATAATAAGATCCGTCTTAGGTTTCATCCCCCCAGGTATTTGAGGGGTTTAGTTCATAATTATAAAAGAATACATCTCAAAAGAAAGTATAAAACAAAACATAAGAAAAACCCTAAAACCCCCTGAAGGAAATTGAAGGGAAGATCTTCCATCTTGAGTATGATTCCGGCTTCTTGAGATGAATCAACTGGCTTTCTTCAAGTAAAATCCCACAATTCTCACCTCTCTGGCTTGGCTCCTCGACCTACCTGAACCCCCTCTAAAGGTTGGCCTCTAGGGTATTTATATAGGCTTTTGGAATGTCTTTCTTTGCCTCTAAGTACCCTATTTCGAATAGAATTAAAACATGTCACGTCAGGGACACGCCCGTGTGGCACGGCCGTGTGAATTGAATTCAGGCCGTGGTCGGGTCTGCTAAAGAGACACGGTTGTGTGCATTTTGTACTTTGGCCCATTATCTCCGTGTTTGGCTCGTATCTCGTTCTTTTCGTCCTCCGGTGCTCCCCTAAGTATAACACATGAAATTAAAGGATTAAGAGCACCAAATTCCACAATTCATGAGAAAAATCATCCAAAAGTATGCTAAATGTGGGATTAAAATATGAACATATTACGGTTTATCACTTGTATGTACAGAACCTATGTGGTTGCTGATATTGTGTTTGAGATAGATAAAAGATTATGTGAATGAACGATGCAAAGAATTGGATTGAATAGCATTATAAATTCTTGCATATGAACCTATAGATATGGTATGAAAGTGAGTAACAACCATGGATGAAATTGAATAGTGATGTGAATTGAACTAAGTGTTAGTTAATTTTTGCATATTGTATTTGAATTGTTGAGTTAATTGTGTTACATTACGAACTTACTAAGCTTTAAAGCTTACTGTGTAAAGTCTTTCTCTGTTTTATAGTGGTATTTAAAGCTAGGTTGGATCCAGGGATCGTCAGCGACTCAATCACACTACCAGACATCTATTTTGGTACCTTTTGAAAGTTGTATTTATGCAATATGGCATGTATAGGCTAGTGAGGTTGTGGAATGTCATGTATAAATATTGCCATGTGACATGGCTTGATAATGGATGAGACTTTGGATTGATTTTGGTATATGTTTCGCTATGTGAAAATGGTGTAAGTGATGTGTATATATGGTCTTGTGTGAATGGCCATTATGGTATGCTTTAGTGCAATAGAAAGTATGTTTCATACTTGATTTGGTAGTTGAGATGGTGAATATATTGCAATTTTGAAATGATTCGAAATGAGATGTGAATCATATGATTTTGGTATGGAATTGGTTCATGAAATGGACATGTTTTGAGTTGAAATTATACATTGAAATGAATGAGGATATTGTAGCATGAATTGTGCATGTTTTGATAGGGTGTTGACCATTAATTGGGCATGAATTGAGTATAGAGTGATGCTTGTAGGAATGACCTAAAATGAATGGCAATTTGGCGTTGCAAATGGCCTATAATTGTCCACACAGTTGAGCACACGAGCGTGTGTCTCGACTGTGTCCTTCAATGTCCCAATTCGAAGCAAGTCAGACTTGCACACGAGTGTGTGACAGGCCATGTGATTCAAGTCAGTGTTGCACACGGGGTAAGACATTGTCTAAGGCACGGTCGTGTGAGGCACACGGCATTGCCATACGGGCGTATGCCCTGTTTTGAAAGAATAATTTTCTAAGTTCCGCAAATTTTCCGTATGAGATCGGTTTAGTCCCGATCCTTCTCTAAAGCATGTTTAAGGTCTCGTATACCTTCTAAAGGGACTTAGTGTTATTTATTAACTATGATATGCTAATATGTGAGCAATGGTTGTTTAAATGTTATGATTCAACCGATAATACCTCGTAACCCTAGTCCGGCGATGGATACGGGCTAGGGGTGTTACGGGTTATGCTTTTGTTTCCCAGCTTTTTAATCTCTCATGTCAAAATTCCGTTCGATTCTTCATTATACAACACATTAGCTGACTCTTAATCTCTATTGGAGAATTCATATTTAGAGAGTCTAACTGATACCATCACAACATAGGTACACAAAACACATTCTGAATCATTCTCCAAGGCAATACTTTCGGAACATGCTATCACTGAATAGGAATTTGATATCCCTATGTTTCAAATTCACATACATTTTCTAACAATTTGAAGTGGTTTTTAAACTGCCACAAATCACTTTTACTTTCTATACGATTTCTGATTGGATAGTCTCCGAAACATATAACTCAACTAATCTACCATGTTGCATATCCAATCACTAGGACATCTATTTCAAATAATTGTACATTTATTACTCCCTGAATGAACAAACTGTTGGAACGCCGGTACCCCATGGCGCAGTAAAATAAAATTAGATCCGGCGATCCAAACCATGAATCCATGTGTGAGGAACGAATCGGGGTGAAATAAAGGTTTCAAAATTACCAAAACTTCACTCTGAGTAGACAGCGACACCTTGGCAACAAGAGTTTTGATCTATTGTCGAATCAAGCCACAACCTTTTCCGATGTCTGCCTCTACGTAATCCACCCGGTTTGACTATGAACGGAAGAAAACTCCAAAACTGTTTTGGAGGTTTATTTGCTTGACGGCTGCTAGACCTAACAAGCAATCACTTAGGGTTTTTCATTCTCAGCTTTGTCTCCTTTTAATACCTTTTATAATGGGTGTCTTTTTCATTGGGCCTTTTATAATTGGTATCCTTTTAATTGGGCCTTTTAAGTGGGCCTTTTATAATTGGTATCTCTTGAATGTTTTATAAGATTAAATAAATACAATAAAGTTTTTAACCGAAAATTATAATTACATTAATTATATCCGAAAATTATAATTACATTAATTATAATAAGAATTTCGGTAAACTATATTTATTTAAATTTATATATGAATCAAATTCATATATTAATAAAATTATGTTATCATTATGTGTACAACATCCTTGTACATATAATATGTTCAATATTTGATTGCCCAATTAAATTAATTCTTTAATTAATTTAATTCATGTGACAACCAAACACAATACCAACTATATTTTATTCCTTTCATTTCAACCATAGGGTGTGACCCTGTAGGTTCTTGCAACATTAGCAATAATACTAGAACGATTCTATTGTCACAAACAATGAGTGGCATCTATGTAACACCCTAAAAATCTGAGTATCGATATATTGTATGTTTTGGTGTTTAGCTTATGAATGAAAATTTTCTTTTCTTCGTTTTCGTGTTTATTATAGCCTTGAAAAGGGCATAGAATTATTCGGGTATAGAATAATTTTTTGTATTTTGAATTTAGTGAAGTGGATCAAGTGACCCTGATACTTAAGTTAATTTAAGTGTCTAAAATTAGCATAAGTTGAGCTATTGGCAAGGTGGTGTTGGCGCATGAGTAATTGTATGAGGGGAGATGTTCGAATCCCTTAGATAGCAATTAGATGACTTTTATTTTTGCACTTGTATGGCAAGTGTCGGTCAAGCAATACTTATGGTAAGGATGGACTTTTTCATTTATGGAAAGTAGACTAAGGGAATAAGGTAAGTACTAACTTAAGGTATGGAATCAAGAAATTTTGGTATGATAAGGGGACATAAGGCTTGGATTAAGGGATGAGGTTTTAGAAACTTTTTAATGGCCTATTGACCATGTATGTGGACGGCATAGGGGGCTAGGGGGGATGGCCGGATTTTGTTGTTTGGCTTGGTAAGGTTGGGTGTTGGATGAGCATTTTTCTTTTTGGTCAATTGGTGTTTTCTTATCAAAATTTTTCTCTCAAAATTTGCTCTCTTCCTAGCCGAATATATCTTAAGCCTTCAAGAAACAATTGCATCTTTTTACCATTTCTCCCTTTTTGACCATTTTGGTCTTAGTTTGATTACTATCCTCAAGTCTTTTTTTCTCTTCTTTGTGACCGAAACCATATAGCCATTTTAGACCATTTCTTTTCTTCTCAATCTCACCATTGCCGAATTCTTCTAGCTTTCTTCTTCTTTCTCTTGTAATAGCCGAAACCTTCCTTCCATATTCACTATTGTCGCAACACCTAAAACCTCCCATCTCTTTTCTCTTTTGAAAAGGCCGAATCTTCTTCTTGTCACCAAGCCGAAACCTATCAACATCTAGTCGATTTCTTCCCCTATTTCTTCTTCAAAATCGATCACTCCTCTATAGTAGCTGAATCTCTCTGTGGTTCCAAACAAGGGTACAAGCGATCTCAACGTTAGGGGTAAGGGTTAACTGTCATTCGATTTTCTTTCTTTTTCTTTTGGATTAGCCGAAATCTAGGGATCTAATCTCTATATATATTCTCTTTGGCCGAAACCTTGAAGGAGGATTTCGGGATCCTTTTGTAGCCGACGATTAAGGGGAGATTATTCGGGATTTGAGTATCCAAGGTAAGTGAAGTGTGATCTTAGGCCGAAGGCCATTTACTCGGGTTTATTGAATGTTAGAATCGAATCTAACATATACCATGTAGGAATTTCGACATCTCCAAGGACAAGTGATATTTCGGGATTTAGACAATCAAGAGGGAGTCGATTGTGAAAAAGGAGTGTCGGTATCGATAGTATCGTACTCACTATTATCAGGTGTGTAGCCCTACACTAAATTTCCGATGGATTGATAGTATTAATATTAGTATGTGTTAATAAGAAATATGTATGATTGTTAACCCCTAATACTTCGTTAATAATGCTATAAGCATGGATATTAAATGTGTATGACTCCGTTATGATTTTGGGGTATATTGCATAAAATCTGAATAATATGTATGTTGCATGGGCATATGGGTGATTTTGATAAAGTGAAAGTGTTTCCGGTGGTTTTTACCACATTATCCGGTGACTTATGTCACAATATTATGTATCCGGTGACTTCGGTCACATATTATGAATCCGGTGACTCTGTCACAATTATCCGGTGGCCATGCCACAATTTATAAGGGCGATGTGCAGTTGTCTGCAACGACTGCCTTTGATGGTGTGTAGCGGATGGAGGGTTGATTTAGTAATCCCCACGGTGTGATTGGCAGGTACGGGTGGTGTGTAGTGGATGGATATCTAGGTGGACTCGGGATTGCATGTCATTTTATATGTATATGTGATTTAATTTGTTGTTATTTGATTTGCTATGTTATGGGCTTATGGTTAAATGTGATTAAAATGGGCTTTGCTAAAATGTTATCGTTAAAACTATGATTGATTGGGCTTTTAGTGTACAGTTACACATTGAGTCTGTTGACTCACCCCTCGTGGGATATCTTTTACAGGTGACACTTAGCGTGATGGACCGGGTCAGCGAGAACTAGGTGGTGGCTATGCTCAACTCAGTATTTCGGGTTTTCTTTAAATTAAACTTATTTCGTTTTTCTCTATTTATTTCGGGATTTATTTTGGGTTATGTTTATTGTAATAAGGCCACTATCAGTTGTTCTATTTATAAGTTTTAAGTTTTTACTTTATTTCGACCAACTTCAATTAGACGCTTAAGTATTTTTTATTGTAAACAACTTAAACTGTTTTGACATCTAAACACCTACGGGTTTCAAAATAATAATAAGTTTTAAATTTGGTTTTCTTTTGACTTATAAAATTTTCTAAGATCGTAAAGAAAATCTTTTAATAAACTACAAATTTAAATCACAAAATGGTTTTCAACAAGAACACACTTCAAATCTATTTTTCTTCGAAATCAACCTATTTTTTTTATAACAAAATGATTTTTACGCTAGGAGCATGCCAAATCCGGTCGGGGCTTGTGGGCCGGGTTTGGGGTGTTTCAACTTGGTATCAGAGCCCAGTTTTAAACACTCGGCCTTGGGTTTTAAAGTCCACAACATTTTCAAAATTAAGCCCAAATGAGTTTTTTGTGAAAAGTTTTGGTTAAACTGGTTTTTATAGAAGCATGGCACCCGAGTCCTCGGCCCAGGTCCGCCAAGTAAGTTCTTTTGTTGATAAATTGATGTGAGTATGTTAATGTATGATACTTCAGTTGATAAGCCTAAGGAAACTATACTTTAGAGACACGGACCCTAGGTATATGTGTACTTCTACGGAAAAAAAACCACTGATTAAAACTCTGTTGCATAAAATTTTCTTTAATCAAGAAAGTGAAAAGACTCTAATGCATAAAATTTTCGTAAAAACAGATAAGACGCGAAGTAGACATGAGTTCTAGGGGACGTGGTCGTCGTGGACGCGACAGAGGCAGAATGGCTGTGTCGGAGCCAGTTGGGTCTAGTCAGGGTTCCAAAAATAAGGTACCGCCACCGGCTGTAAGGGCAGAATTTCAAGAGCAAACAGGAGGAGATGACGCAGTATCGCAGGCTATGCTACGAGTTTTAGAGCGAGTAGAAGGAGCTAGTATGGGAAATGGGGCTCGAAAGTCAGTAGCTGAGAGACTTAGATCAAATGGAGCTGAGGTTTTTAGGGAGTATCTGGGGTAGCTTCGAATGTAGCGGAGTACTGGTTAGAGGCAGTCGAGAGGATCATGGACGATTTAGACTGCACTGCTGAGGAAAAGCTAAAAGGTGTTGTTTCGTTGCTTCGAGATGAGGCCTACCAGTGGTGGCTCACTGTCAAGGAAAGTACCCCTGCGGATCGAGTGGGTTGGGGGTATTTTAAGGTTAAGTTTGAGGGGAAATACGTTGGAGCTAGCTGCATAGACTCTCAGAGAAAGGCGTTTCTGAATTTAGTACAAGGAAATAAGTCGGTAGCTGAGTATGAAGCGGAGTTTCTGCGGTTAAGTCGGTATGCTAGAGGGATTGTAGCTACTGATTACGAGCGGTGTGTTAGATTTGAGGATGGGTTGCGAGATGAGCTGCGAGTGTTGATTGCTCCGCATTGAGAGAGGGACTTTGCAGTCTTAGTGGATAGGGCACGGATAGCTAAAGAAGTTAAGCAGACCGAGAGACAGAACCGGGACAGAGGTCAGAATAAGAATAAGAGGAGCTATGGGTCTTCAGGGTCATCTGGGAATTTTCAAAAGAGACCTAGAGTTGATGGGCCGCGGGGTCAGCAGGCTGTTGTGGGAGGACAGTACCGTACTTGTGCTCAGTGTGGAAAGATGCACCCAGGAGAATGTTGGAAAAAGACAGGGGGATGTTTTAAGTGTGGGTCCAAGGATCATATGATTAAGGATTGTCCGTTGGATACAGATAGGAACCGCCCAGCAGGTCAGGGTTTTAATCAGGCTGGCAGAGGTGGACAGCAGCCGTCAAGGGGTCGTGGTCCAAATGGCAGAGGTAATGGTTCTGGTAGGGGTCGCGGAACTCCGGGCAGAGGTGGTGGTAACACTGAGGCTAGACAGCCAGGTCTGGTATATGCGGTTCGTCGCAGGGAGGATAGCGATGCACCTGATGTCATAACGGGTACATTTTTGATCTCTGGAATACCCTTTATTGCTTTGATAGATATAGGGTCAACTCATTCATACATCGCTAGTGAAGTATCTGGAACTCTGCATGTGAACTCTGAAACTGTACCTAGGAAGATGATCGTCTTAGTCCTTTAGGGCAGACAGTAGTAGTAGATAAGCTCTTTAAGGAAGTGCCTTTAGAAGTTCAGGGGACGCAGTTTCCAGCTGACTTAATGGAATTGCCGTTCGGGGAATTTGATCTAATCTTAGGCATGGACTGGTTAGTGAAGTATCGTGCGAATGTAGATTGTGCTGCTAAGCGCCTGTCATTGAGAACCTCTGACGATAATAAAGTGGTAGTGATGGGCGAGAGACGGAATTACTTGTCGAATGTAGTATCTGCCCTTAAGGCAGAGAAGATGGTAAGGAAGGGTTGTTTGGCTTTTCTGATGTTGGTCAGTGCCTTGGAGGCTAAGGAGGCAGCTGTTGAAGGGGTCAGAACTGTCAGAGAATTCGTGGATGTCTTTTCGGAAGAACTTCTAGGACTGCCTCCGGATCGTGAGGTGGAATTTGGGATTGACTTATTGCCTGGAACGACGCCAGTATCTATCGCTCCGTATAGAATGGCACCAAAGGAGTTGGTTGAGCTCAAGGCTCAAATCCAGGAGTTACTTGATCGTGGGTTTATCCGACCTAGTGTGTCTCCATGGGGAGCACCAGTCTTGTTTGTGAAGAAGAAGGACGGAACTATGCGTATGTGCATAGACTACCGGCAGTTGAATAAGCTGACCATCAAGAACAAGTACCCTTTGCCAAGGATAGACGACTTGTTCGATCAGCTTAAGGGAGTGGCGGTATTCTCAAAGATAGATCTGCGGTCGGGATATCATCAGCTTAAGGTGAAGGAAGCGGATATCCATAAGACAGCTTTCCGGATAAGATGCGGGCATTATGAGTTCTTAGTAATGCCGTTCGGATTGACGAACGCCCCAGCTGCGTTCATGGATATGATGAACTGGATTTTCCAATCCTACTTGGATCAGTTTGTTGTTGTGTTCATAGACGACATTCTAGTGTATTCCAAGTCTGAGGTAGAGCATGATGAGCATCTTCGGATAGTGTTGCAAGTGTTAAGGGAGAAGAAGCTTTATGCCAAATTCAGCAAGTGTGAATTTTGGCTAAAGGAAGTTGCGTTCTTAGGGCATGTGGTGTCTGCAGAAGGGATAAGGGTGGATCCTCGGAAGATTGAGGCAGTGTTAGATTGGAAACCACCTAAGTCTGTAGCTGAGGTTCGTAGCTTCTTGGGATTAGCAGGCTACTACAGAAGGTTCGTAGAGGGGTTTTCAACAATAGCTGCACCTTTGACGAAGTTGTTGAGAAAGGAGGTACCTTTCATATGGGCAGATAAGCAGCAAGAGAGCTTTGAGAAGCTTAAGAGAGTTTTGACTGAAGCTCTGGTTTTGATTCAGCCTGAGGCAGGGAAGAATTTTGTGGTGTATTGTGATGCTTCTCACACAGGATTAGGATGTGTTCTGATGCAAGACAGGAAGGTAGTCGCTTATGCATCTCGGCAATTAAGACCACACAAGGTTAACTATCCGACGCATGACTTGGAGTTGGCAGCGGTAGTATCTGCTGACTCAGAAGGAGCTGAATCTATACGGACCACAAGAGTCTTAAGTATCTGCTGACTCAGAAGGAGCTGAATCTGAGACAGCGAAGGTGGGTAGAGTTGTTGAAAGACTACGATTGTTCTATAGAGTATCACCCAGGCAAGGCGAATGTAGTGGCAGATGCCTTAAGTTGGAAAGTAGTGTTGGATTTGAGAGCGATGCTTGCACATCTTAGTCTTTATGACGACGGAAGTTTGTTAGCAGAGTTGCAGGTAAAGCCGACATGGTTGAGTCAGGTGAAAGAAAGACAGTTGGTAAACGATGATCTAAGTGCTAAGCTATGGCAAGTGCAGAGTGGGAAGTTGGAAGATTATGGTGTTAATAGTGACAGAGTGTTGTGTTTCAAGGGTAAGGTCTGTATGCCGAAGGATGAAGAACTTAGGCGGAGAATTCTTCAGGAATCGCATAGTAGCCCTTATGCGATGCATCCTGGAGGTAGTAAGTTGTACAGGGATCTATGGGGTCAGTTTTGGTGGCCTGGTCTTAAGCGGGAAGTTACAGAATTTGTAGGGAAGTGTTTAACGTGTCAGCAAGTTAAGGCTGAACACCAAGTTCCGTCAGGATTACTTTAGCCAATAAAGATTCCGCAGAGGAAGTGGGAGCGAATCACCATGGATTTTGTTAGTGGGCTTCCCCTTACGCCTACTAAGAAAGACTCGGTATAGGTGATAGTGGATCGATTGACGAAGTCTGCACATTTCATACCAGTGCGGGTTGATTACTCTTTGCAGAAATTGGCGAAGTTGTATGTGGCAGAGATTGTGAGGTTGCATGGAGTGCCGGTGTCGATTATTTCGGATAGGGATCTGAGGTTTACGTCTCGATTTTGGAAAGCATTACATCAGGCTTTGGGCACCAGGTTAGACTTCAGTATGGCATTTCATCCACAGTCAGACGGCCAGTCTGAGCGAGTAATTCAAGTGTTAGAAGTTATGTTGAGGGGCTGTGTGATAGACTTCAGAGGAAGCTGGGAAGAGTTTTTGCCTTTAGCAGAGTTTGCATACAACAACAGCTACCAAGCAAGTATTCGGATGGCACCGTACGAAGCACTATATGGACGGAAGTGTCGCACTCCTACGTGTTGGATAGAATTGGGGGAACATCAAGTTTTGGGTCCAGAGATTGTGGCGGAATCCGAAGAAAAGGTTAAGGTAATTCGGGCTCGGTTAAAGGAGGCATCTAATAGGCAAAAGTCGTACGCAGATCTTAAGCGGAAGGAAATAGAGTTTGTTGTGGGAGATCAAGTATTTTTTAAAGTGTCGCCATGGAAGAAGGTAATGAGATTTGGTCGCAAAGGAAAGTTAAGTACCAGGTTTATAGGACCTTATCGGGTTTTGAAGCGGGTTGGAACAGTGGCATATCAGTTAGAGTTGCCTTCGGAGTTGAAGCAGATGCACGATGTGTTCCATGTTTCGATGCTACGTCGTTACCGGTCGGATCCATCTCATGTAGTGCCAGTTGAGGAGGTGGAACTAAGACCAGATTTGTCCTACGAGGAGGAGCCGATTCAGATTCTGGAACGGGATGTGAAGGTGTTACGGAGGAAGTCAGTTCCTCTCGTCAAAGTGTTATGGCGTAACCATGGATCGGAAGAGGCTTCGTGGGAGCCGGAAGAGGCAATGCGACAGCAATACCCTCACTTGTTCTAGCCAGGTAATTTCGAGGACGAAATTTTCTTTAAGGAGGGCAGAGTTGTAACACCCTAAAAATCTGAGTATCGATATATTGTATGTTTTGGTGTTTAGCTTATGAATGAAAATTTTCTTTTCTTCTTTTTCGTGTTTATTATAGCCTTGAAAAGGGCATAGAATTATTCGGGTATAGAATAATTTTTTGTATTGAGAATTTAGTGAAGTGGATCAAGTGACCCTGATACTTAAGTTAATTCAAGTGTCTAAAATTAGCATAAGTTGAGCTATTGGCAAGGTGGTGTTGGCGCATGAGTAATTGCATGAGGGGAGATGTTCGAATCCCTTGGATAGCAATTAGATGACTTTTATTTTTGCACTTGTATGGCAAGTTTCGGTCAAGCAATACTTATGGTAAGGATGGACTTTTTCATTTATGGAAAGTAGACTAAGGGAATAAGGTAAGTACTAACTTAAGGTATGGAATCAAGAAATTTTGGTATGATAAGGGGACATAAGGCTTGGATTAAGGGATGAGGTTTTGGAAACTTTTTAATGGTTTTCAACAAGAACACACTTCAAATCTATTTTTCTTCGAAATCAACCTATTTTTTTTATAACAAAATGATTTTTACGCTAGGAGCATGCCAGATCCGGTCGGGGCTTGTGGGCCAGGTTTGGGGTGTTTCAATCTAGTAATGCATTATTGCTACCTAAGTTACAAGAAGTCATGATTCGACATAACCTTTTGTGATTAACCCTTCATGCATTAATCCTTAAGTCCTTTATCTCTGGACCGGATACAAGTCATGGGATAGTCACACTTGCATAGTCCATCCCATGTTTCTTGATATCTTGAGTAGACTATGATATACAAATTAGTATGACATCTCATATCAACTTATTTGAGCATGGCCATGCATTTCTAGTCTCACTCAATCAAGTGGCCTAAGATATTACTCCTATTATGTAGGAGGGACTTATCCTTTATTGATCAACCATATCCCTCTACATAGATTGTGGTATATCCAACATCAGCCTTTATAGAACAACCTGTTACGGTGTATGTTTGACTGTATCAAAATATACAACTCACGATGCTGGGATAATAATGATCTCAAGTCTGAGGATCATATACATATTAATCACTATGAGTAATGTTGTGACAATTACATAATAATCCAAGAAACATACTCATAGCGGGTCAATCCAATATGTTGTTCTCTAACACACATATTCATGCATTGATTTTGACACTCCATATCAATGACAACTCTTTATCATCAATCAACTACATGTTAGTCTTAATGCATTATTGTTGTCATAGTAAATAATAATACTCGACTAAGGATCTTTTAAGAATAATCAGATTATTCTCAGGACATTATTAGAAAACAGTTTATCTATACACACAGAAAGAAAAACTGAAATAATAATGACAACGCTTTATATTAATAAACATGGTAAATTAAGTATGTTATTACAACCATCTCATGATTGATCTTTCGGCATACTCTTACAATCTCCCACTAGCACTAAGACCAATCACTCATATATCTAATACCAAGTGACTTAGTGTGACGATCATCTTCTGCTGTGTCAGAGGCTTGGTCAGGGGATCAGCAATGTTATCATCTGAAGGTACTCTGCATATCTCTACATCCCCTCGATCGATAATCTCTCGAATAAGATGGTAGCGTCTAAGTATATGTTTGGATCGCTGGTGAGATCTGGGTTCTTTAGCTTGTGCAATAGCTCCATTGTTATCACATCGGAGTTCTATAGCATCTGATATGCTAAGCACAACCCCTAGTCTAGTAATGAACTTCTTGATCCAAACCGCTTCCTTTGCTGCTTCACTGGCTGCAATATACTTAGCCTCTGTTGTAGAATCGGCTACTGTACTTTGCTTTGAACTCTTCCAGCTCATAGCACCACCATTAAGGCAAAACACAAAACCTGATTGCGATCGAGAATCGTCCTTGTCGGTTTGGAAGCTGGCATCAGTGTAACCTTTTAGACTTAACTCTTCCTCACCTCCATATAATAGGAATGTATCCTTAGTTCTTCTTAAGTACTTAAGGATACTCTTGACTGTGGTCCAATGACCTTCACCGGGATCTACTTGATACCTGCTCGTCATACTTAAGGCATACGAGACATCTGGACCGGTACATAACATAGCATACATGATAGATCCAATAGCAGAAGCATATGGAATTTTACTCATACGTTCTCTCTCTTGTAGAGTTGAAGGACACATTTCCTTCGAGAGTGAAATACCATGTCTCATAGGTAGGAATCCTCTTTTAGATTCTTCCATACTGAACCTTTTCAGTACTTTATCTATGTATGTACTTTGGCTTAGACCTAGTAGTCGTCTTGATCTATCTCTATAGATCTTGACTTCTAAGATATAAGTGGCTTCGCCCAAGTCCTTCATAGAAAAAAAACTTCTTAACCAAGTCTTAATAGACTGCAAGGTAGGTATGTCATTTCCCATGATAAGTATGTCATCCACATATAGTACCAAGAATGTGATAGTGCTCCCACTAACTTTCTTGTAAACACATGGTTCATCTTCATTTTTGATAAAACTAAACTCTTTGATTGCATCGTTAAAACGAAGATTCCAACTTCGAGAAGCTTGCTTTAATCCATAAATGGATCTTTGTAGCTTACATATCTTTCTAGCATCCTTTGGATTTACAAAACCTTCAGGTTGTGTCATATACACATCCTCTTCAAGTTTCCCGTTAAAGAAAGCTGTTTTGACGTCCATCTGCCAGATTTCATAATCATGAAATGCAGCTATGGCGAGCAAGATCCTGATGGATTTAAACATAGCTACAGGAGAAAAGGTTTCAACATAGTTAACACCATGAATTTGGCGAAAACCTTTAGCGACTAATCACCCTTTGTATGTTTGTACATTACCATCCATGTCTGTTTTCTTTTTGAAAACCCATTTGCACCCTATAGGTTTAACCCCTTCGGGTGGGTCAATCAAAGTCCATACTTGGTTTTCATACATGGAATCCATCTCAGATCTCATGGCCTCAAGCCATTTCTCAGAGTCTGGGCTTGTCACCGCTTCTTGATAAGTCCTAGGCTCATCTTGATCTATAAGAAGAACGTCACCATGCGTTGTAATGAGAAATCCATATCTCTCAGGTGCACGGCGTTCTCTTAAAGATTTGTGCGGTGGTTGTGTTTCTACAACAGTTGTTTGTTCCTCAATTTCTTGTAGAATTTGTTGTTGTTCAATCTCTGGTTCAGTGGTATCTTGTGATTCTCAAATTTCTTCAAGTTCAATCTTTCTCCCACTTCCTTTTTTAGAAGTAAATTCTCTCTCTAGGAAGACACCAGTCCAAGCAAGAAACGTTTTGTTCTCATTGGGATTAAAGAAATAATATCCTTTGGTTTCTTTTGACCCCACAAAAATACACCTTTCAGATCTGGGTTCAAGCTTAGTAGACGTCTGACGTTTAACATAAGCTTCACAGCCCCAAATTTTCATAAAAGACATACTAGGATGTTTTGCAGTCCACATCTCATATCGCGTCTTTTGAACCGATTTAGATGGAACACGATTTAGTGTGAAAGCAGCTGTCTCAAGTGCATGTCCCCAAAAGGAAGTCGGTAGATCAGCATGACTCATCATGGATCGAACCATGTCTAACAAAGTTCAATTTCTTCTCTCGAATACTCTATTCCATTGAGGAGTACCAGGAGGAGTAAGTTGTGAGACAATCCCACATTCTTTCAAAAAATCATCAAACTCTAGGCTCAAATACTCTCCACCTCGATCAGATCGAAGTGACTTGATAGTTTTTCCTAGTTGATTTTGTACTTCATTTTTGAATTCCTTGAACTTTTCAAGGGACTCTGACTTATGGCGCATGAGATAAACATACCCATATCTACTGAAATCATCAGTGAAAGTAATGAAGTAGTGAAATCCACCTCTGGCCTGTGTATTTATTGGTCCACATACATCAGAATGTATTAGGTCTAATAAATCACTAGCTCGTTCACTTTTACCAGTAAAAGGAGATTTAGTCATTTTTACCAATAAGCAAGATTCACATACTTCAAATTGTTCAAAAACAAATGAATTCAAGAGACCATCTTTATGGAGTTTGGATATGCGTTTCTCACTTATGTGGCCCAAACGACAATGCCAAAGATAAGTTTGATTTGAGTCATTTATTTTAGATCTTTTAGTATTTATGTTGTAAATGGGATTCGTTTGATCTAAAATATAGAGGCCATTAATCAATTGTGCCGAACCATAGAAAACATTATTGAGATAAAATGAACAACAATTATTCTTAATAATTATCTCAAAACCAATTTTGTCTAAACAAGAAATTGAAATAATGTTTTTAGTCAAACTGGGCACAAAATAACAATCCTCTAAACATAAAGCAAGTCCATTAGGAAAAGATAAAGTATATGTTCCCACAGCTAATGCAGCAACTTTTGCTCTATTTCCAACTCGTAGGTCCACATCTCCTCTAGCCAAAGTCCTACTCCTTTGTAGTCCCTGTACAGAAGTACAAATATGAGAACTACAACTAGTATCTAATACCCAAGAAGTAGTAGTTGATAAATTAATATCAATAATATAAATACCTGAAGCAGAGGTTCCGCTTGCTTTAGCCTTCTTGACTTCTTCAAGATAGACAGGGCAGTTCCGTTTCCAATGTCCAGTCACACCACAATGAAAATAGTTTCCTTCCTTAGACACCCCACCTTTAGGTTTCAGTGCAGCCTTTCCCTTTCCAAATTTGGGCTTACCTTTGCCCTTGGGTTTTGTTTGAACTTTGACCTTTCCCTTGCCCTTGTTATTACGGACCATCAGTATAGGCTTAGGTCCAACCTTTTTCAAGTTGCCTTCAGCAGTTCGTAACATGCTGAGCAATTGTGGTAGAGTCTTGTCAATTTCATTCATATTGAAATTGAGGAAAAACTGGCTGTAGCTATCCGGCAACGATTGTAAAATAACATCAGTGGCCAACTCTTGGCTCAATGGAAACCCAAGCTTAGACTGGCTTTCAATATAGCCAATCATCTTAAGCACATGAGGTCCTACTGGGCTTCCTTGAGCCAACTTACATTGGAATAGGGCCTTAGAGATATCAAACCTCTTTTTCCGTGCTTGCCCCTGATAAAGTTCTTTCAAGTGCTCGATCATATCATAAGCAACCATGTCCTCATGTTGCTTCTGAAGTTCAGGATTCATAGTGGCAAGCATAAGACATCCAACATCTATCATGTCATCGAGATACTTCTTGTAAGCATCTCTATCAGTCCTCGAGGCATTAGCAGGTGGTTCATTAGGAAGTGGTTGTTCAATGACATATAATTTCCGTTCTTGTTTAAAGACAATCCTCAAGTTACGGAACCAATCAAGAAAATTCAAACCATTCAATTTGTCCTTCTCAAGGACCGATCGCAATGAGAGTGTGCTAGTGTTTGCAGCCATAATATATCTACAACAATTAAATATGCATGTGAGTAAGTTTACCAATTTTATATCAATCATTTAAAAGACTTTATTAAATGATATTCCCACTATTTTATTTCAAAATTAATAACCCTCGTATATTAATTTTGGAAAAACTTTCTCAAAAGTATTTCTAGTAGGTTAAGGATCCATATTTCACCACCTCTTAAGTCAGCTTTGGCTTTACTCTTAAGATTATGGTTATTTAGGTAAGCAACATTTGCTAATTACATCATATGTAACTCCTAATATTTAGTGAACAACTCTTGTTCTAATCATCTTATGATTTATCCAATTTACTTGCCTCTAGGTTTCTAATCCTATTAGAGTAACCTAGTTAAGTCATTAACCAATTTTTGACCAGCGAATATCACTTGTTTATTCTTTGTGTTTAACCAAGATAAATACTAGTACTTCACTTTGGCAGAACCTACATAGTATTGATCGAGGCCTTAACAAGGGAAAAATTGGAAGGCCATGTTGACTTAATATTTTAATAGAGGGATTTTATTAAGGTTGTTGCATCTCAACAATTATGGTCTATTTTAGCCCATTTAGCCTTCTAATCGGTCTCATCAATTAATAGGGTTTATTATCATCAAGTTTCAAATATATATATATATATATATATATATATATAATTGGCATGCTTTAGACATCCATAGCATCTCATACATGAATAAATAAAGCAATAAATAAATGCAATAGTTATAGCCCATAAACTAAGGTGGTTCAACCCAAGCCAATGGGAAAACCAAAAAGAAACCTAAAGCTGTAAGCCATTTCACAAGCTATCAATCCACAATAATTGTCCCACCTTGCTTCTCATTTGGCCCACAGCAACTCTTGCAAATTACAATATGCAGAAACTCATTTTACATACGAGGGAATAAGATGAGAAGAGAAATACAAGAGAATATTAGTAAGGCATGACACGCAGGCCGTATTTATAAAAAAAATACAACCTTTTATCGAATGGGTCATTGGGCTATAACTATGCATTTCAAACACCGTGCATGTCAAAAATAGCATACATAATTCAATGTTTTTTTTTTGCTAAGGTGAATTATAAAATACCCTTTCAACATTTTGTGGCCCATCAAGTTTATAAATTTCTTTTATTAACAAAACTTACCATAATAAGAAGATGGGGTCTGTGGTGGTCGGAGGAAGCGGGCCTTCGGCCCGTGGCCGGAGCCATCCCCAGACCCCATCCCTGGGGGTGCGGGGGCGGAGCCCCCAAGTCATATACCAGGGGTGCGGGGGCTCCGCCCCCGCGGTACGAATTGCATACCCCAGTTAAATGAAACCTCACGATTTGATAACTTTTATCAACAGAATCGTGTTTTTAGGATTTTAATCCTTGAGGTTTCATATCGGAACAACCCTTGTTCCACTAGCCAGTTAACTCTTACTGGAAACTATAAATACCACCATCGCATTATTACAGATTTGTTAATAGTTAACAGTAATAACATAAAATCGAATAGGCCACAACACCATGATTAAAATTTAATCAATTACCGAAAGGAACAGTTATTAGGTTATGCTTAAACGATTTAAACAATCGAAAATACAATAAGATCAAAACATGCATCTCATACAATTGCATCACCCAAGTATTTAAACCCGAGTTCGTATCACACAAGTGGCTCTGATACCACTGTTGGAATGCCGGTACCTCATGGCGCAGCAAAATAAAATTAGATACGGCGATCCAAACCATGAATCCATGTGTGAGGAATGAATCGGGGTGAAATAAAGGTTTCGAAATTACCAAAACTTCAATCTGAGTAGACAGCGACGCCTTGGCAACAAGAGTTTTGATCTATTGTCGAATCAAGCCACAACCTTATCCGATGTCTACCTCTACGTAATCCACCCGGTTTGACTATGAACGGAAGAAAACTCCAAAACTGTTTTGGAGGTTTATTTGCTTGACGGCTGCTAGACCTAACAAGCAATCACTTAGGGTTTTTCATTCTCAGCTTTGTCTCCTTTTAATACCTTTTATAATGGGTGTCTTTTTCATTGGGCCTTTTATAATTGGTATCCTTTTAATTGGGCCTTTTAAGTGGGCATTTTATAATTGGTATCTCTTGAATGTGTTATAAGATTAAATAAATACAATAAAGTTTTTAACCGAAAATTATAATTACATTAATTATATCCGAAAATTATAATTACATTAATTATAATAAGGATTTCGGTAAACTATATTTATTTAAATTTATATATGAATCAAATTCATATATTAATAAAATTATGTTATCATTATGTGTACAACATCCTTGTACATATAATATGTTCAATATTTGATTGCCCAATTAAATTAATTCTTTAATTAATTTAATTCATGTGACAACCAAACACAATACCAACTATATTTTATTCCGTTCATTTCAACCATAGGGTGTGACCGTGTAGGTTCTTGCAACGTTAGCAGTAATACTAGAACAATTCTATTGTCACAAAAAATGAGTGGCATCTAGCAATGCATCATTGCTACCTAAGTTACAAGAAGTCATGATTCGACATAACCTTTTGTGATTAACCTTTCATGCATTAATCCTTAAGTCCTTTATCTCTGGAACGGATACAAGTCATGGGATAGTCACACTTGCATAGTCCATCCCATGTTTCTTGATATCTTGTGTAGACTATGATATACAAATTAGTATGACATCTCATATCAACTTATTTGAGCATGGCCATGCATTTCTAGTCTCACTCAATCAAGTGGCCTAAGATATTACTCCTATTATGTAGGAGGGACTTATCCTTTATTGATCAACCATATCCCTCTACATAGATTGTGGTATATCCAACATCAGCCTTTATAGAACAACCTGTTACGGTGTACGTTTGACTGTATCAAAATATACAACTCACGATGCTGGGATAATAATGATGTCAAGTCTGAGGATCATATACATATTAATCACTATGAGTAATGTTGTGACAATTACATAATAATCCAAGAAACATACTCATAGCGGGTCAATCCAATATGTTTTTCTCTAACACACATATTCATGCATTGATTTTGACATTCCATATCAATGACAACTCTTTATCATCAATCAACTACATGTTAGTCTTAGTGCATTATTGTTGTCCTAGTCAACAATAATACTCGACTAAGGATCTTTTAAGAATAATCATATTATTCTCAGGACATTATTATAAAACAGTTTATCTATACACACAGAAAGAAAAACTGAAATAATAATGACAACGCTTTATATTAATAAACATGGTAAATTAAGTATGTTATTACAACCATCTCATGATTGATCTTTGGGCATACTCTTACACAAACAAGCTACTACTGAGCTTTGTACAAAATTTCCTACATAAGCTCTGAATTATTCAGTGCGCAAATTCTATCTCAGAATAATGATAACAGTCATCAGATCAGACCTGAAATTCAGAATCAAAAGTCATTTCACACTGTTCTCGTTTAGTTTACCACTCACTATCACAACCCTGAGGTTCTCAATATTGCAAAGAAAGCATCTCTTTAGCTTTTAATTTAGCTAGATTCAGGCCGTCATCAAATAAGATTAATCATGTATCCTATACTCACAAAATAATCAAAGGTTTTCCATTCAAGTAATTGCAACTATATCTACTTTCCCAAAGGTTAATCGATAACTGCTCACAATCTTTCAATAGTTCAAGTCATCCGTGCAGTTTTAAATTCAGATCCTTCGGTGACATTAGATACCTTAAACTCTTGGAATTAGGAAACATATGACATTTTTCGTTGGACAACCGATATCATCAAATTCTCAACACAGACATAAAAAGTGGCCGACTCTAAATCACCTATCGGACAATTCCTTTCATGTGACTTTAACCGTCTGGGAGCATAAATCAACATTTTACATTCTCGAATTAAAACACATTCCAATTCGTTCAATAGTGCATTACTGAAAAATCACAAATTCTCTAATCAATTCAAACTGAACCCAGAACCAATGCTCCAATTAACAATACCTTAAATTATTTTCTACGTTGCTAATACTCAACAAAATATGTTAACTTTATCAATCAGAACAACTTTAACTCATAATAACATCATCCGATTAGAACAAATCTATTAGTTATATCTCTGTATCATACTGTCTACAATATAAAATTTTCCTTCAAACTGTTCGTCTAATTACTCTTGAATGCACAAATTTCATTTCCATACCTGAGGATAATTTAAATGCGTATGACTCAAATTACCTTTCAACTAGCCAGCTCACTCAGATAAAACAACTGAGTTGATCTCAACTATCAAATAATATCATATCAAAATACTTCCTCTTTCATGCTGTTAAAACAACTTAAACATACAATCTTTTATAACTCCCTTAACATGCTAACCAATGATATTTACAACTGCATTAGCTAAAGAAAACAAAATATCCTGGTTGAAATCATTGACTTTAATCAAACTTACCTGAGAAAAGAAAACCATCATACAATTTAAGCTTGAGCTTCCACTATCTATACCTTTGTCGATGTCAACTCCTTTCACGAAAATTAGAGAAATCTAGATACCAGAATCACGGCATTCATATTATCGAACCAAAAGTACAACCATAATAGACATAGTTATCACAAACCAAATAACACACTTTAAAGATGAGTCATGATTGATAACTTACGACATATGGAAGATAAGAAAATCGAGATAAAAAAAATCCAAGATGCGATACCATATTGGAAGTTCGGGAACATAACTCATATGAAAATAATAAAGATCTTGAGGATTCCTTAGAGAAAATCAGAAGAAAAATAATGCTTATATACTCTGGAATCAATTGAAACAGAGATAATATATTTTCCAAGTATGTATATAAAACAAAGCAACATCCAGTAGAAATAGAAGAATAGCCTCACATAAATTTTCACATCAACTTTTATTCTCAACATAATAGAATAGAACCCCAAAGGGAGATAAGATATGCTGATCATAAACTAACCAAACCCACATTGCTTTCATCTAACATTAGAGTTAGATAGCATTCTTACACGATAAAAAATTCATCAGAGAATGAACAAATACATAAACCCCAGAAGACAAACGAATATATAGAATACTCAAGAGAGATCATCATAATCTATTCAACTATAGCTGTACACACAGACATCTTTACAACTCACGTATCATTTCTCCGACTAATTCTATCATCATTAGTCCAGTATTATTCCATTCACTAACGAAAATCAATCCGAAAGAAATTCAAGCAAATACATACTTTAGGCACCATACCTAAATGATTCGATTAGCTGAGACTAACTTTTTCTTTAACCTTGACATTGCGTAATCTGAATAATCTTTAGAACAATTTGACATCTCTTTTAGAACTGTATTCACTTGCCAAACTATTCTTATCTCTGCCCGTATTAATAATTACTCCACCACTGAGCTCTTTAGTTTCACACTTGTGAGCTTATTCAATATAAATCTCGTGAAATTTTATTATAAAATACCACATTGGTTAAGGGTGAGGTCGTAAAGCCTCTAACTAGACTCTCATATATACACACATGTGACTCAACATTCATCATCAACATCATATCTTCGCAATCATATAGTTCACTTTAAGCTAATCAACATACATATTTATGTTACACGAGCCTTCTGATTATCTTTATTCAAACAACTGTACTTAAACATACATTCCATATATTTTGAGTAAGTTTATTTATCGCATTCACTTAATCAAACAAGCTAGGCCCATAACATCATATGAATGCCAAACAAACATGGATGAGCTTATCACAATATAAACTTTCATTTCATTTTACCTTTCCATATTTCAAGAATAATTCCTATTGAACTATTGCAATTTTGATGGATACTCGGGTATATACTCAAGGTATACTTGTCAACAGTCCGTCAATTCATCTTCAAAAGTGTCATTTCGGCACATATTCATAGAGCACACTCTCGAG
This sequence comes from Gossypium australe, assembly GCA_005393395.2. Taxonomy (NCBI): domain Eukaryota; kingdom Viridiplantae; phylum Streptophyta; class Magnoliopsida; order Malvales; family Malvaceae; genus Gossypium; species Gossypium australe. The sequence continues at coordinate 58,493,566 of CM016615.1, forward strand.
CCTCATATTACATAACAAGATTGCAAATCCAAGTTGTCACACCCCTAGAAACCGGGAACAGACGTTATGGCCGAATCCAGGAATGTCACATCGAAGGCATATTTCAAAACAATTTTGCTAAGTTAAATTTTAAGGCCTAAAAGCCCAAAAATCCTTGAACATCTTGTTAAGTAATGATAGAAGCCCATTTTATTGTTTTAAGTATTTCGAAAACCATGTTTAAACATAAGAAATTTACTCAGGTTTAATAACTAAGTAGACAGTTGAATCAATAATAACAAAACTCAAAAGCTAAAGTAAAATCGGAGTATAAGGCCTTTTTACATCCATCGAAAATAAAGCAATTTAAAATCATGTCTTTTGGACAATTAAATAAAATGTCTAAGTATATTGTAGTGTGGCCATCCCCGAGTCCTCTCCCACATCGAGCCGTCTACCGAGGATCACCTGAAACATTTAATAAAAAGGGTGTGAGTTTCGAAACTCAGTGTGTACAACCTTTGGCAATCCAATCAACATGCAAATATTACATTGAGCCTAAGCCCTATCAAAATCGGTGGTCTTGGGCCTTAGCCCGCAACAACCTCATATCACATCTGTATCACATGAATGCAATGCACCCATCAACCCTGCACACCATTTCCCTTCCAACCCTACACACCTGTGGGGATGTAAATATCAACCCACCCATCCCTACACTCCAAAGGTAGCACCAGCAGTGGCACTACTCAACGTTGTAGCAAAGCTGCTATAATGGGCTTAAAGCCACTGGCGGATCCACGGTTGTCAAGCGACTATGCAATCCTCAAATCTTCCTCCGTATCATCAAAACCCACCCAAGTGCAACATATATTCCTTGAGTGCAAGATACATATTTCCACCCATTCGACACTTAGCGGTATTTTAGTCATTTCACTACCCAGGGGTATTTCCGTAAATCTACTCTACAGGGGTATTTAGGTAATTTTGCAAAATAGAGGTATTTTAGAAATTTTACAATTCGGGGGTATTTTAATAATTTTGCAACTCTAAGGATATTTTGGTAATTTTTAAACTAAGGGTATTTGGTAATTTCTCAAACTAAGGGTATTTTGGTAATTTTCAAGTCAGGGGCATTTTAGTAATTTTACAAACCTTAAGGCTGAAGCGAATAGACACTATACACCAGGTAGGTTTCTAGAGAAGAGGAGGTGGGCCACTAGGATCGCTGAAGTACCAAGCTCTCCCTAGATCCAATCCTAGACATGTGTATGTCCATTGCCACACTCTAACCCAGCGACTTGTCCTCGGACATGTTGATTATTAAATTAAGTCTTATGCGGTTTAAGAGTTGTTCAGAACTAGGCCTAAAGTCCATTAAACCCTAGCATACTTGTCTACGTCCCCATAAAGCCCATCAAGCCCAAATCACATCCTTACGGCCCATTAGGCCCAAATCTCATCCATATGGCCTATTAGGCCCAAAACAATTCTGGATCATGTAACTTGCATGATTAACTCAATTCGTATAACCAAACCAAACAATTTCATCAAATTTAACCTCAGGGCCCACCAGGCCCATTTAGCCATTTTCAGCTTTCCTGCTTTCTGGCATTGCCGATATCGTGTGTGTAGTGTTTGTACACACCTAGTTACTGCGACGTGCTATACTATCCTTAGCCTTGAACCTACAACCAACAAACCATTAATCAATCACTAAATCAAAACCTTTACCAAAAGCCAAAACCTTACCGTAACCTTACCGTGTGCCACCGGGTTCTAATAGCCCTTCCTTAGCTACTAATCAGGAGTATCCCCTAGATTTACACTCACACATACACCATCAAAATCCGAGTGACTCATAATCCACACAAGTCACCCCTATAGATCATACACACATTCGGCCATTTACTTAAACCACAATCGAGTTGAGTACACTTACCCTTGCTAACGATTCTACCACGCTTGCGATCTTTGAACCTTATCCTTGTTATCACATAATTAACGACAGGACAGTTAGATAGCCTTTCAGCTTTTAGCAAAACGTACAAGAGAGGTTAACTAAATACTTACCAAATTCACTTTCGATCCTGCGGCCTAAATTCGACTTTTAACCTTGACTGATAGTAGATAATAATCGATTTGTGATTGTGGAAAACAACAAGGGTTTGGCACAAATAGAAATTTTGGCAAGGAAGGCTGATGGTAATTCGACAATAGGAGAGTTTGGCAATGAGAGAATTTGGCAAAAAGAATTCAGCTATAGGAGATTTCGTCAATAGGGAGAATTCAGCTATAGGAAAACCGATTAAGGGGGGAAAAGAAAAACTAATGAAAGCTCAAAGAACCTTTCAAAGCATTCGGCCCTCTCCTTTTATAGCCACAAGCCGAATACTCCTTTCCCCACAGTTCCATACGGCACAAATTCTTCCCCCTCCTCATCTCCTAACTTTCCTCCCTGATAACACCTTAGCCTTATCCGAATTTCCCTCTATTATCAGTTCCTCTAACCACTCAAACACTCCAATGAAAGAGTTGATATTCAACACAACTCTGGTCGACCACCTATGCAAAATAAAACGCCCTAAAAATACAACTCCTAATGCTCGAACCTTGGACCTCCTCAGCTGACAACACGCCAGCTTATAACTCCCCAAGTGGCGCCACTTTCCACTAGACCACAAGCCCATTTGTGTCCTATTTTCTCTTAATCTGCTTAAGAGGCCTAATGCCTGAGACTAGGGTCCACCAAAGGAAGAAAAATAAATTTTTCCCTGTGGTCTTCCCTATCTTTAAGACTTCAAATAACCCTCAAAGCCCACATGCCAATTGTCATTTTCTCGCTCATTTAAAATTTTTTCGAGACCCAAAGCCCAAAGCCCAATAAGCCCAAATTCGGGGCGTTACACAAGCTAATCCGGTCTTTAACATTTGCTTCCAAGAGCCTATTCAGGATTGTCAGTCCAGGCTAAATCATTTTGGCAATGTGTAACACCCCTTACCCGTGTTCAACACCAGAATAGGGTACGAGGCGTTACCGAACAATAACACTTGCAACTGAACAAATTCAAGGCATAAATTTTTGTTTAAAATTTAAAAATTTTATCTTATATCATAAAGTCCCTAAAATGGGCCTACGAGGCCCAAAACATGCTTTGGAAGTGATTCCGGACTAAACGGAGAACTTTTAAAACTGTTGGAACATTTAGAAAATTTCCTTGTTTTGTAGAGTCACACGCCCATGTGGTTACACCTGCCCGTGTGGCCCAGGACACGCCCGTGACCTCCACCCATGTAACTCTCTGTTTATGACGTCGTCATTCGTTTTGGATCACAGGACCAAGTCACACACTCGTGTGCTAGACCGTGTCTTCCACACGACTGAGACACAAGGCCGTGTCTCTGCCTGTGTGGTCAAGAAGTTGGCTATTTTCCAAACCAATTTCTACCCCATCATGCCCATACTTGAGTATAACTTGAATGACACATTTCATGACATATTAAAGCAACGAAAACATCCACCACATACACATAACAAGTCATAGCTTACAATTTACTCAACCATGGAATGCATCATCATGAGTTTATAGCATAACCAATTTATTGGCCACATTAAATGGCCTTATACAACAATGAACTCTGAATATCATGGGTCATTATTCTAGGAAAACTCATAGTAACATATACACATTACCAAGTTCCCTATACATGCCATAACCCTAAGTAAAAAATCATCGATACCTAAATTGCAAGCTTGATAGTGTGATAGGTTCTCCGGCAACTTCCAACCCGAGCTAACCTAAGTGCATTATAAACACGGAAAAAAATGGAGTAAGCTATAAAGCTTAGTAAGTATGTATGTAAATGATAAACAACTGATTACCATGCTTTTAAGAATCCTCATTATAAGCTTTCAAGATAATACCATCATTATTACATAAAATTTCACAATTCATTTATGTTCATCTTGAGTTATTTACTCGAGTTACAATCACTAAATTATTTTTATTCTGAGGTACGAAACTCCAAATTAAGATCTACTAATTTTCCCAAACTATACTCACCTATCTTCTTACCATAAAAATTTCCAGAATTTTTGGTTCAACCAATTAGTATAGTTTATTCTTTAAAGTCTCCCCAGTTTCGCTGTCCGACAGTTCCGACCCCTCTTCACTAAAAATTAATTATCTCATTGTACAGAACCCGAATGATGTTCCCATTTGTTTCTCTTGAAAATAGACTCATTAAAAAATTCAATAATATAAATTTTATCCCATGATTATTGTTTTACAATTTTTAATGAATTTCTAAATTCAGAATAGGGAATTCCGAAATCATACTGACCCTATCTCACTAAAATACAAATATCTCATAATATGATATTCTTTTGATTATTCAGTTTCTTTTATGTACAAATAGACTCAATAAGCTTTAATTTCATATCAACCTCTAATTCAACTTCCACCATTTTTGGTGATTTTTCAAAGTGATACAACTGTTGTTGTCCAAACTGTTTTATTGCTAATTTTACTCTTTCATGTTTCCTTTATATTAATTTTCATTTACACACATATAACACCAAAGTATATCCATGGTTAGCGATTCCAATAACTAGTTATTATCAAATATTTACAAGCCATTCATTGGCCAATTTAACCTATACATTAACAACAAAGACTTGAAAATATCATTTCTCAATTTAATTTGGCCTAAAAGCCTCACACATGATCATCAATCACATTTACCACATATTTATACATCATAAGCATGGACTTATAATGACAAGGTCATTCTCATAGGTATAACGTACTCATTTACATTCTTACCAAAATCTGATCACATACCAAGCACATTGCTCATGATTGTATACATACATATATCTGCACTTAATCGTCACATATTCACATTCCAAGTAGAGATCATAGACATTGCTCACAATTACAAGCACTTATAACCTTGCACTTGTAACCACATTGTCACACGTAATTTCACTTAGTCAAATTTTCTCGATGAACACTTTGAAATAATACCGGATACACGGTGGTTTCACACACAACCCACCCACAATAATATAAACATGGTGGTATCACACACAACCCATCCACAATAATATAAACATGGTCGTATCACACACAGCCCACCAATAATCACATTTACATGGTGGTATCACACATAGCCCACCAATAATCACATATACACGGTGTTAGCGCACACAGCCCACCAATAATAATAAATATGGTGGTATCACACACACCCACCAATAATAATAATTGTACTGTTCATCTATATCCATTTTCCATTTTGAAGGTTCATTTGGGAATTTCCTCACTTTTCATTATTTTAATAAATATCAATAATATTCACTAACACTTCACATAATACATTAATATGCAAAAACATAAATAAAAAAGATGTACCATTTACATATAAACTTACCTCGATACCAAAATTGGACCTAACCGTCAATTACTCGTTTTTCCTCCGTTCTAGGTCTGAACCTCGTTTTTCTTTACTATTGAGCTTAAAAGCTTGAAAACCCTATCCATGGCTTCCCCCATGCTAAATTCGGCCAAGAAAGAAGATGGACAAGAGTTTTTGGCTTTTATTTTGTCTTTTAGTCCATTTAATTACCAAATTACCAAAATGCCTCTAACTTAAAAATATCCTATTTCACTTATCTCATGTCTAATTTTGGCCAACAATTTAACCAATGGTCTAATTACCATTTGAGGACCTCAATTTTAAAATTTCATAGAAATTGGACAATTCTAACATGTGGAACTCAACTTTTGCACTATTTATAATTTAGTCCTTTTGACTAAATTGAGTGCCCAAACGTCGAAATTTTCCAACAAAATTTTCACGAAATCTTTCCATGAAATCGTAGACTATAAAAATATAATAAAAATAATATTTTTGTCGTCGAATTTGTGGCCCCAAAACCACTATTCTGACTAGGCCCAAAATCAGGCTGTTACAACACACCCCCCTTGGGGATTTTCATCCCGAAAATCTTACTAGAAGAAATTGCTTTCAATCCTCATGAATCACTTCCACTAATTTCTCAGAATCACAAATCAAATCAACCTCGTATCTCTTTCTAGTCACTTTTGAACTTTAACACCTCGTGTCGGAGCATATCGTCAAAGTTTTAAAATACTTTCTCAAAATTACCATTGATTTACAAGTGCATTACCGTGCCAAGATGCAATTGTGTATTCATAGTTTTCTGTAGCTCTTTCCATAATTGGGATTTAGCCCTCAGATCTCAATCCAAAATAATGGAGACTGATACTTTGCATATTCGAATAATCCCAGAAACATCTTACTCGGCTGGTTTGTTAAACAAGAAATCTTTACACGAATGATCAATCAAAATCCGATAACATCTGTGACAATATCTACTTTCCCAGAGATTAATCAATAACTACTTGTGATCTTCTGATAGCTAGGGTCTTTAACACTATCTTAACTTCAGATCTTTCTATAACATTCGTTACTTTAATCCTTGAAATCAGAGAACATGTGACACATTTCGTCGAATAAACGTTATCACCAAATTCTCAATATGAACATAAAAGTGACTGTCTTTAAATAATTGGTCGAACAATTTTATTTTAATGTGGTATTAACAGTATAAAAATATGAACCATCACTTTACATTTTAGTACTATTTATACTGAGGTCATGCAATAATACTTAACTAAAAAACATAAACCTTTTTCTCAACTCAGGCTAAATCAGAATTGGTGATTCTGTTAATCATGTTTCAGCTATTTCAAACTTTACTAATAAGTAATACTACTGATTATGCTTCTCAAGCGTGATGGTCCCCCTCCATTACACCACTTGATTAACATTAATATTTTCTGATTTTTCACATTTACCAATGTCGACTCAATTACAACTAGGAAGGACTGTGCATATCCAAATCGTGTTCCATTACTAATCATCACAATGTTGAACTTTGATAAAGCCATAACTGTAACAGTCGGGTTTATACCTTAGTCAGAATAGTGGTTTTGAGACCATAAATCCGAGTCAAAAAATATTTTAATATTATTTTCTGTGTTTATAGCATGTGAAATGATATGTGTGAAATTTTTGTGATTGAATTTATTCGTTTGTGTGCTTAATTTGCAAAAAAAAGGACTAAATTGCAAAAAATGCAAAAGTTGTGAGCTACTTGATATGAATGCTAAATTGACATGGCTTATTAATGTGAAGTCCTTATTATACAAATAGACCATGGATAGTGGGAATAAACATTAATGACCAACCATTATGTGTTATTATATATTTTTATTAAAGGTTAAATTTGTAAATTAGATAATAAGTTATATAATTATAACACAAACATGAAAATAGGCCATTATCATCTTATTCTTGCCGAATATAAGAAAAGAAAAAGAGTCATCTTCAAGCTTAGGGTTTGGCACTTCTAAGTATTAATTAAGGTATGGATTTTGTTCGATTTTTGATAACTTCTATGTCTTTATGATCGTTGCTTCATATATTAGCTAGCGCATGCCTCAATTTTTGAAAGTGTTGATAATTTTGAAAGTTTCCATTGATGAATATAATGAATTATGCAAGCTTGGTGTTTGATATACATGTTTTGTAAAGTGATTTTTGACAAAAAATGTCAATTAAGGATTAAATTGAGAAAAGTGTAAATTGAGAGGCTAAAATGTGAAATAAATGAATTATATGGGTTTATATGAAGTGTAGTAACATTCGACCTAGCTTGGGTAAAATGAAATTGTGTGTATTTGGTGATTTTATGAAATAGGGACTTAAATGTCAAAATGTGAAAATGTGAGGACTAATTTGTAAAATGCCTTAATTATGTGTTTATGGATTTAATTGAATGTTTTAGTGAATAAAAGAGTTAAATTTGAATGTGTATAGATCAAAAACCAAAGAAAACAGAATTAGATCGGGGGAAGTTGAAAGTAGTAGAATAGCCGTTTGTTTCCATTCTTTTCCGTACGAGGTAAGTCTATATACAAATAAATGTGTCTGACTTGATTTATTCATGCTTATATGAGATTGAATTGTGATGAATGACTATGGAAGATGTATATGTGATCTTCGAGAAAGTTTCTACAATTTGTCAATGTCCGAAAAACCCCATATGAACCTTAGGAATAGTTAGGATACATATGTCATGACATAGGGTTACGATATGTGCTATAGTGTAAGACCACGTCGAGGACGTTGGCATAGATTTGTGATTTACGTGTAAGACCATGTCTGGGACATTGGCACCATATATGATTTCGTGTAAGACCCTGTCTGGGACAGTGGCATCGATATTTGATTACATGTAAGACCACGTCTGGGACGTTGGCATTGTATGAGCTTTCAAAGATATCTGAGTATCCTTATGGATTCCGAACAGTTCAAGGGACACTCCGAGAAATGAATGATTATGTGAAATGTGTATCCGATGCAGGTACACTAGAAGTGTATATAAAGTTTGAGTATGAAAAGTACGTATATGTGAAAATGTGAATTGAAATATATATATGATAATATTGGAATAAGAGGTGTTATGTACAAAGGTGCAATGATCAAATGAGCTACATTGAAATGTGATATGTTTAAAAGCAAGGGGTGAAGAACAATTGAACCAAATAAGAAATATGAATTGCTATTGTGTTATGCCATAGTTTATATGAATGATATAGTTTATAAATGTTCTATAAAATAAGTTTATTTGTATATGGCTTACTAAGCTTTTGAAAGCTTACTTTGTGTGTTTGTATTGTTTTATAGATTATTGAAGCTACTTGGAGCTCAGGGATCGTCGAGGATCATCACCACACTATCAAACTATATTTTGGTACCTTATGAGAATGTACATATTGAAGTATGGCATCTATAGGCTAGAAATTTTATGTTTTAGGACATGTATATATAGAGTCATGTGATATGGTTTGATAATGAATGTGATTATTGGTAAGTATAATTCATTCTATGTGATGTAAAAGTTGGTATGTTTTGGCTACTTTAAGGTTATAATTTGATACTTGTGTGATGCTTCTAGGTATGATCCAAAATGGGTGGCAATTTGGCCTTGCAAATGGCCTATAGTTGCCCACACGGTTGAATACACAGGCGTGTGTTCCAACCACGTCCTTAACTATTTTAATTTGAGGTAAGTCAGACTTGTACACGGGCCAGACACACGGGCATGTGGCAGGCCGTGTGATTCAAGTCAGCTTTGCACATGGGCTGGGACATGGTCCAAGGCACGGCCGTGTGATGTATACGGCCTAGCCACACGAGCGTGTGACCTATTTTGAAAGAAAAATTTCTAAGTTCTGAAAAGTTCCATATGAGATCGGTTTAGTCCCGAACCTTCTCTAGAGCATGATTAAAGTCTCATAGACTTTCTGAAGGGACTATATGTGTGTGAATGCTTATGAAATGATGATGCATGATTGATGATGTCTTATTGAGTAAAATATTTCGTTATGTCTAGTAATGCCTCTTAATCTTAGTCTGGTGATGAATACGGGTTAAGGGTGTTACAATAACCATCGGATTTTTTTTAAAATCAAAATGCCAAAATAAAGTCAGCATTTCAACTGTATAGATAAATAATATTCCAGCTATAAAACTATACCGAAATTTAAGAACACAACTCCTGCCAAATGATAAATACCTCAACGAGGTCTCGGAGTAATTTCGAAAGAAACATCACTCATCCACACTTCAATCAATTGTAACAGAAGCAACACAATCTTCTTGTACACTAAACAGAAAAATGACCAGTAGGAACCGGATACCATCATCACACAAATTCTTTCATCATCTTTTCTTTAATAAAAGAAATGAAATACAAATGAAAGATAGTAAAATGCCGAACATAATCCAAACAGGTCAACAAGGGCTTCGCCTGCCTGTATCTTTAGCTATCGTACCCCTTGTGATAAAATTTTTAGTTGAAAATAAATAACCTGTAACAGTCCAGTTTAGACCCTAGTCGGAACAGTGGTTTCGGGACCACAAATTCGAGTCAGTAAAATATTTAAATATTATTTTCTATGCTTTTGATATGTGATTAAGCATGTGTTAAAGTTCCGTAAGTTAATTTGTCTGTTTGTATCTTAATTAGAGAAAAGGGCTTAATCGCATAAAAGGAAAGTTTGATGGTTAAATGTGAAAGTATCAAATTGTTGATGTTTTTATAATGGGAAGTCCTTAATAGGCAATAAGCCCATTAATGAAGTAAGTGGATGATAATGGTCACAAATGACCTTGTGTGCATATGTTATATATATTATTACGAAAGGTTAGTTTTGTACATTAATAACTAAGTTAATTATAAAAAAAAACAAAGCTTGAAATTAGCCATTACATGTGTTCATCCACCGAAAAAAAGAATAGAGATGAAGGGTTTGAGTTATTTTGATTTCGGTACCTATTAAGCTTGATTCAAGGTAAGTTTTGCTTTGGTTTTTTATAATTTCTATGTTTCTATAATCGTTGCTTCGTATGCTTTAAAACCCATGTCTTAATTTGAAGAATTGATGATGTTTATGAGATGTGCCATTGATGAAATGATGAGCTTTGTGATGATTTTTGGTGTTAAATGAAAGATATGTGTATAATGAACACGCTTTGTTCTTGAATTTTGATGAATTTAGCTAATTAGGGGTAAATTGTGAAAATGGCATTTTGAGGGACTAGATTGTGAAATACATTAAATGTATGGATGGATATGAGTATAGTGTGTACTCAGCTAAACATGGGTAAAAGTAAAATTAGTGTATCTTGTGATTTTGTGATTTAGGGACTAAATTGTCCAAATGTGAAAATATAATGGCTAATTTGCAAATTTCCCTAAATATGTGATTTTGGATTTAATTGAATGTGTTGTTAAATAAGAGGGTTAAATTTGAATATGTATAGATCAAGAATCGAAGAAAGTAGACTTAGATCGTGGGAAAGCGAAAGTAGTTGAATAACCGAGTTCGAACGAATATCTGAATCCGAGGTAAGTCAATATACGAATAAATGAATTTTTATTGAGTTATGAATGTTCATATGACTATTGATAATGATGAATGTATGTAAGATGTGGAATATATGAAATCCGAGATAAGATTGACACATTGCTAATATCTGAGGCGTTTCGTACGAACCTAGGAATAGATAGGATTAACTATGTCATGACATAGGAGTCTGTTTTGTGATACCATGTAAGACCACGTCTGGGATGTTTGCATTGATTCGAGATTTTCGTGTAAGACCACATATGGGCATTGGCATCGATATGAGACTTACGTGTAAGACCATGTCTGGGACATTTGCATCGTATTGATTCGTGTAAGACCCTGTCTGGGACAGTGGCATCGATATCTGATTACATGTAAGACCACATCTGGGACATTGGCATTGTACGACTATTCCAAGCACTCTGAGTATACTATTACATTTTGAATTGTTCAGCGGGAAAATTCGAGGTATGAACGATTGTGAGATTTGTATATCCGTTTCAGGTACGTTTGGTATGTACACAAAGTGTGTATGAAAGGTATGCATCTATATGAACTTACTAAGATGAATATGTGCAATGAAATGATGGAATGATATGTGAAGATATGCTCAATTGAACTATGTATATATGTGATATTTGAGTTGAAGAATGTGGTAAGATGTGGCTAGGAAAATGAGCCAAAAAAAATATGTGATGAATTTGCTATGGGAACCATTATTGTCATTGTATCAATAAGATTATGTGCAATTTATGTTAAGTTTATTTGTATATGGCCTACTAAGCTTTTGAAAGCTTACTCTGTGTGTGTTCTCTCTATTTTATAGATCGTCAAAGTTACTGAAGGCTCGGGGACCGTCGAGGATTGTCATCGCACTACTCAACTCATTTTGGTACCATTGAAATATGTATATAGTTAAATATGGCATGTATAGGCTAGTCATTTTGGATGATGTTTGAAATGGGTATTTATAGCAATGAGATGTGGCTAGATAAATGTTGGCTATGTGTTTGAGTGGTTAAGTTATATGATGCATAGTTTGGTATGAACTGGTAGCAAATGATTTGGTCAAAGCTATGGTAAGCATATGAATGCATTATGAGTAAGTATGATTTGGTATGATTGGAAATGAGTTTGATTATGAAGAATTGTTGTTTGTTTATCATGTTTTGGATGTCAAATGTACATGAAATGAATTGGATATTTGCTTGTAGGGATTGACCTTTGTGTGGGTGGTATTTTGGCCTTGCAAGTGGCCTGTTTTGCATACACGGTTGTGGCACACGAGCGTGCCTAATGGCCGTGGGATTTAGTCAGTAACTAGCTCAAGTGTGCATGGCCATCACACACGGAAGTGCGTAGTAGCCATGTGAATAAGATAGTTTCTAGCCTAAGAGTACACGGTCATAGCACACGGGCATGTCTGGTGACCGTGTAGACAAGTCAGTATACATGCTCTAATTTGGCACGGCCACAACACATGGGAGTGTCCAGAAGCCGTGGGAGGCACACGGCCTGGTCACATGGGTGTGTGACCTTGACAGTTTTGAAAAAGTTTTAAATTCTCGAGAATTTTTGTATGTGTTCAGTTTAGTCCCGACTCTATTGAAAAGCATGATTAAGGTCTCGTTGGCCTATGAAAGGGACACTTTGATTGCGATTAATGAATGGTTGTATGAAATGTCTGTAAAAGTTTTCGATCCATCCGATAACGCCTTTAACCCTAGTCCGACGATGGATACGCGTTAGGGGTGTTACATATGATTGGTATCAGAGCTACGATTTAGCCGATTCTCGGACTAACGTAGCGTGTCAGAGTCTAGCTATACATGCCATATATCTGAATTGTAATAGTGTGATGAATCTTGACGTGTAAAATGTGATTTCCATATAGTAATGGATCCCGGAAGAGCCGTAGCTGACGATGTAGAAAGTAATGCGCCTGTTCCCGCACAAGGGACAGTGCCCTCTGATTCGAGACCAGTTACGAGTGATCAGGAGAGAGAAGCTAAACAAGCTTTCTTCTAGATGATGAGTGAGTGGTTCACTCATATTGTTAGAAATAATCCGGCTGTTACACAACCTCCACCCTTGCTTAATCCCCCTCAGACATCTGCTATGCCTCCGAATACAAATCTGAATCTGTTGAATAAGCCTCCGGTAGACAAAATTCGCAAATATAGGGTTGAAGAGTTCAGGGCTACCAGTGATGATGATGTTGAAAGAGCCGAATATTGGCTAGAGAACACAATCAGAGTATTTGATGAAATGTCGTTGAGTCCGAAAGAATGTATAAAATGTGTTGTATCCTTGCTACGAGATGCAGCTTATTAGTGGTGGAAGACTTTAATTTCTGTTGTTTCGAAAGAGCGGATCACTTGGGATTTCTTTCAGTTTGAGTTTTGAAAGAAATACATTAGTCAAAGATTCATCGATCAGAAACAGAAAGAATTTCTGGAATTAAAACAGGGTCGCATGTCTATTACTGAATATGAACCAAAGTTCGTGAGGCTAAGTCAGTATGCCCGAGAATGTGTATCATCGGAAGTATGTGTAAGAGGTTCGAAGATTGTTTAAATGAAGAGATCCGCTTGCTAGTCGGGATTTTAGAGATAAAAGAGTTTGTCGTACTTGTTGATCGAACATGTAAAGCCGAGGCACTTGGGAAAGACAAAAGAAAAGCTAAGTCTGAAGCTAGAGATGAAAGAAAGAGATGAACATAGTCGTTCGAGAGTTAATGTGGGATAATCTAGTAGAGATCGAGCTAGATCACAGTTGAGTTCTAACGCTTCGGCAACTTCAGTGGCAAGTATTGGTAATGTTCGATTTGAAAGACCTGAATGTAAGCATTGTAGATTAAATGATCGAGCCTGTTTCAGATGTGGGTCGTTAAACCATTTCATCCGTGATTGCCCAGAAACTATTGAGCCAGAAACTGCCCAGGATCCGAGATCCGATAATGCTCTAGTGAGAGGTAGATCTTTCCGAAATGTAAGAAATATCAGTGGTAATCAGAGAACTACAAGAGATACTGTTGCGAGATCCGAAGCTAGAGCGCCTATCAGAGCGTATGCTATCTGAGCTCGGGAGGAAGTTTCATCTCCATATGTTATAACTGTTACATTTACACTTTATGATACTTCTTGATTGCATTGATAGACCCTGGTTCTACACATTCGTATATATGCATGAATAGTATCTAGTAAGACTTTGCCTATAGAGTCTACTGAGTTTGCTATAAAAGTATCGAACCTCTTAGGTATAAGTGTCCTGGTTAACAAAGTATGCAAGAACTACCTGTTAATGTTTCGAGATCTCTGTTTTCCTACTGATCTGATGCTATTACCATTTGATGAGTTTGATATCATTCTGGGTATGGACTGGTTGACATTGCATGATTCTATAGTGAACTGTAAAAGAAAGACTATTGATTTGAGATGTCAGAATGATGAAATAGTTTAGGTTAAGTCTAATGATTTGATTGTGCTACCTGTTGTGATATATGTATTGAAAGCTCAGAGCTATGTGAAAAAGGGATATGAAGCTTACTTTGCTTATGTTATTGATTCGAAAGTGTCTAAAAAAAAGTTGAATCAGTATCAGTTGTTTGTGAGTTTTCTGATGTGTTTCTTGATGAATTACCGAGATTGCCTCCAATACGTGAAGTTGAATTTGGTATTGATCTGCTGCCTGGTACAACACCTATTTCGATAGCTTCGTATAGAATGGCACCAACAGAATTGAAAGAGTTAAAGTCATAGTTGCAAGAATTGACTGACAGAGGATTTGCAAGACCGAGTTTCTCGCCTTGGGGTGCTCCTATTCTGTTTGTGAAAAAGAAAGATGGCACAATGAGAATGTGCATTGATTATTGTCAGTTGAACAAAGTAACCATAAAGAATAAATATCCATTGCCCAGGATTGACGATTTGTTTGATCAATTAAAAGGAGCTACTGTGTTCTCAAATATATATATATATGAGATCAGGATATTATCAGTTGCGTGTAAAAGATTCAGACATTCCGAAAACTGCTTTCAGAACTAGCTATGGGCATTATGAGTTTTTAGTTATGCCTTTTAGACTAACGAATGCTCCAACTGTTTTTATGGATCTGATGAACAGAATTTTTAGACCGTACCTAGATCGATTTGTTGTTTTCATTGATGATATTTTGATATATTCACGTACTGAAAATGAGCATGCTGAACATCTGAGAATTGTGTTGCAAACTCTGAAAGAAAATCAATTGTATGCGAAATTCAGTAAATGTGAATTCTGGTTGAGAGAAGTTAGTTTTCTGGGACATATTGTATCAGCCTCTGGGATAAGAGTTGATCCGAATAAGATTTCTTCTATTCTAGAATGGAAACCTCCGATGAATGTATCTGAAGTCCATAGCTTTTTGGGACTCGCTGGTTATTATCGTTGGTTTGCAAAAGGATTCTCGACGATAGCTACTCCGTTGACTAAATTGCTTTAGAAAGATGTAAAGTATGATTGGTTCGATAAATGTTAGAAAAGTTTTCAACAATTGAAAACTCTTTTGACTGAAGCTCCAGTTTTAGTACAGCCAGAATTGGGCAAAGAGTTCGTGATTTTTAGTGATGCTTCATTGAGTGGTCTGGGTTACGTTCTGATGCAATAAGGCAAAGTTGTAGCTTATGCTTCGAGACAACTAAAGCCACATGAAAAGAATTATCCGACACACGATCTTGAGTTAGCTGCGATTGTATTCTCATTAAAGATTTGGCGACACTCTCTGTTTGGTGAAAGATGTGAAGTATTTTTTTATCATAAAAGTTTGAAGTATCTAATGACCCAGAAAGATTTGAATCTGCGACAGAAAAGATGATTAGAGCTTTTGAAAGACTACGAGCTAGTAATTAATTATCACCTGGGTAAAGAAAATGTTGTTATAGATACACTAAGTATAACACCCCTAACACGTATCCGTCGCCGGATTAGGGTTAAAGGCGTTATCGGACAAATAGGAAACTTTTACAGACATTTCATACAACCATTCATCAATCACAATCAAAGTGTCCCTTATATTTGGTCAACGAGACCTTAATCATGCTTTAGAGTAGGGCCGGGACTAATCCGAACACATACAGAAATTCTCAAAATTTTAAAACTTTTTCAAAACTGTCAAGGACACACGCTCATATGACTAGGCCGAGTGCCTCCCACGGCTACTAGACACACCCATGTGTCCTGGTCGTGCCAAACCAGAGCATGTATACTAACTTATCCACACGGTCACCAGACACGCCCGTGTGCTATGACCGTGTACTATTAAGCTAAATACTACCTTATTCACACGACTACTATGCAAGTCCGTGTGCCATGGCCATGCACACTTGGGTTGGCTACAGACTTATACCCACGGCTAGTTGACACGCCCGTGTCATGGCCGTGTAGGAAAAACAGGCCACTTGTAAGGCCAAAGTGCCACCCACACAAGGGTCAATCCCTATAAGCAATTTACCAATTCATTTCATGCACACTTTACATCCAAAAAAAACCATGTCAAACAATCAACAAATTTTCACATTCAAACATGATTCATCCATATTCACCTTTCATATAACTATTTCTTTTCTCAAATATACATTCTCATAATGCATTCATAAACTTACCATATCTTTGACCATTTCCTTAGCTATCTAGCCATACCAAAACATGCATCATTTTCATATATGCCCAAGCGAATTACCAATACTTATCTAGCCACATCTCATGACTATTATACACATTTCAAATGTAACCAAATAGACTAGCCTATACATGCGATATCTAACTATATACATACTTCAAAAGTATCAAAACAAGTTGAGTAGTGTGATGATGATCCTCGACGGTCCCCGAGCATTCAGTAGCTTTGACGATCTATAAAATAGAGAAAACACACACAAAGTAAGCTTTCAAAAGCTTAGTAAGCCATATACAAATAAACATAACATAAAATGCACATAACCATATTGACATAATGACAATAATGGTTCTCATAGCATATACATCTCATATAGAGTTTGGCTCATTTGCTTAGCCATATCTTACCACATTCTTCAACTCAAATATCACTTATATACATAGCTCATTTAAATCATTTATTCACATATCATTCCACCATTTCATTGCACATATTTATCTTAGTAAGTACATATAAGCACTTACCATTTATACACACTTAGTGTACATAACCAGCGTACCTGAAACAGAAATACAAATCACATAGTCGCTCGTATCTCGGACTTTGCCCGTTGAACCGTTCAAAATCTAATAAAATACTCAGAATGTTCAGAATAGTCATACAATGCCAACGTCCCAGACGTGGTCTTACATGCAATTAGATATAGATGCCACTGTCCCAGACAGGGTCTTACACGAATCAATACGATGCCAATGTCTCGGATATGGTCTTACACGTAAATCTCATATTGATGCCAACGTCCCAGACGTGGTCTTACAAGAAATATCGAATCAATGCCTACGTCCCAAACATAGTATTACATGATATCACACAACAGACACCTATGTCATGACATACACTACCCTATCTATTCCTAAGTTCAAACGGGACTTCTCGGACATTATCATTATGCCGATTCTATCTCGAAATTCATGTATACATCATCTCATATACATTCATCATTATCAATAGTCACAAGAACATACATAATTCAATACAAATACATTTATTTGTATATTGAATTACCTCAGATTCGAATATTCGTTTGGACTCGATTATTTGACTACCTTCGTTTTCTGCGATCTTAGTCCGTTTTCTTCGGTTCTTGATCTATACATATTCAAATTTAACTCTCTTATTTACCAACACATTCAATTCAATCCAAAATCACATATTTAGAGTAATTTTCAAATTAGCCCTCATATTTTCACATTTGGACAATTTAGTCCCTAAATCACAAAATCACAAAGTACACTAAATTTGCTTTTACCCATGTTTAGCTGAGTACACACTATGCTCATATCAATCCATATATTTCATTTATTCCACAATCTAGTCCCTCACAATGCTATTTTCATAATTTAGCCCTAATTAGCTAAATTCATCAAAAATTCAAGAACAAAGCATATCCATTAAACACATATCTTTCATTTAACACCAACACTCATCACAAAGCTCACTATTTCATCAATGGTACATCTCATGAACATCATCAATTCTCACAATTAAGACATGGGTTTTGAAGCATTCGAAGTAATGATTACGAAAACGTAGAAATTATCAGACACTGGTTAAAATCATACCTTGAATTGAGCTTAGTAATGGCCGAACACCAAAAAAACTTAAAACCCTTCCTTTCTCTCTCTATTCGGTGATGAATGAATAGAAATAGCCATTTTTAATGCTTTATTTTGTTATAAATAACTTAATAACAAATTTCCAAATATAACCTTCAAAACGAAAAATATATATAACATATTATATAAGGTCACTATTGACCAATACCATCCACTATCTCTAATATTAGGCTAATTGCCTATTAAGGACTTCATAATATGAAGACATCAACAATTTGATACTTCCACATTGAACCCTCAAATTTTCATTTTATGCGATTAAGCCCTTTTCACAAATTAAGTATACAGACGGACAATTTAACTTATGGAAATTTTAACGCATACTTAATCACATATCATAGGGGCAGAAAATCATAGTAAAATATTCTTTACACTCAGATTTGTGGTCCTGAAACCACTATTCTGACTATGGTCTAAACTGGATTGTTACAATTCTTCCCCTTAGGGATTTTTGTCCCCGAAAATCTTATTGTTAAACAGATTCAGATATTGCTGTTTCATTAAATCTTCAGGCTCCCACGTAGCCTCTTCTACTTCGTGTCGATGCCATAATACTTTCACTAACGAAATTTTCTTATTTCTCAATTCTTTCACTTCACGAGTTAAGATACGGATCTGTTTTTCCTCATATGTCATATCAGATCAGATTTCAATCTCAGATGGAGTAATCACATGTGACGAATCGAAACGATATCTGCAGAGAATTGAAACATGAAATACATTGTGTACCTTTTCTAGCTCGGAGGGCAACAGCAATCTATACGCAACTGGCCCAATACGCTCAATGATCTCATATGGCCCGATAAACCTCGGACTTAACTTGCCTTTACGTCCAAATCGGAGTACTTTCTTCCACGATGATACTTTTAGAAACACTTTGTCACCATTTTCAAACTTAGTATCTTTTTGTTTCAAGTTCGCGTAGGACTTTTGACGATCAGACATTGCTTTCAAACTATCTCGGATTACTTTTAATTTCTGTTCAGTGTCTTTTATCAAATCGACCCCATGTATCTTCTTTTCACTGAGCTTGGTCCAATATAGAGGTGTCTGACATTTACGTCCGTACAGAGCTTCATATGGTGCCATTTTGATACTCGATTGAAAACTGTTGTTAAATGCAAATTCTAACAATGACAGGTACTGTTCCCATGTACCGTTAAACTCAAGAATGCAACATCTCAACATGTCCTCAAGAATTTGAATGATCCGCTCAGATTGACCATCCATTTGTGGATGAAAAGTGGTACTGAAATGCAATTTCGTGCCTAAAGCTTCTTGTAGCTTCTTCTAGAACAGTGAAGTGAACCTCGGATCTTTGTCAAATACAATGGATAGTGGCACCCCATGCAATCTCACAATCTCGAAAATATAAAGCTCAGCTAACTTATCAAGCGAGTAATCTGATCGTACCAGAATAAGATGCGCGGATTTCGTCAATCGATCAACTACAACCCAAATCGCATCATTCTTCCTCGAAGTCAAAGGCAAACCAGAAACAAAGTCCATTGTTGTTCTATCCCATTTCCAGTCGGAAATCAGAATCGGTTGTAACAAACCAGACGGAACCTGATGTTCAGCTTTAACTTGCTGACAGACTAAGCACTTCGAAACAAAGTCAGAAATGTCTCTTTTCATACCAGACCACCAATAATGTTGCTTTAGATCATGATATATTTTAGTGCTTCCCGGATGAACAGATAGTCGACTATTATGAGCGTCATTCAAAATCAACTGAATCAATTCTGAGTTTCTCAGAACACAAATTCGATCTTGGAATCTCAAACAATCATTTTCATCCACACGAAATTCAGAATCTAAGTTCGAATTACACTGAGCTCCTTTCGCTAACATTTCATTATCCACTTTCTGAGCATCACATATCTGTTGTAAAATCAACGGTTTCGCTTTCAATTTAGCTAACACCGAACTATCATCAGACAGGTCTAAATGAGCATTCAGAATACGTAATGCAGACAGTGATTTCTGACTCAAAGCATAAGCTACAACATTTGCTTTACCCGAATGATAATCAATTACAAGTTCATAATCTTTCAATAGCTCTAACCATCTTCTCTGTCGCAGATTCAAATCTTTCTTTGTCAACAAATATTTCAGACTTTTAGGATCAAAAAACACATGGCATTTTTCACCAAACAGATAATGACGCCAAATCTTTAATGCGAATACAATCGCAGCTAGTTCAAGGTCGTGTGTCGGATAATTCTTTTCATGCGGCTTTAGTAGTCTCGAGGCATAAGCTATAACTTTGCCTTCTTGCATCAATACGCAACCCAGATCATTCGATGAAGCATCACTGTATATTACAAATTCTTTACCCGATTCTGGCTGTAATAAAATCGGAGCTTCAGTCAACAGAGTTTTCAATTGATCAAATCTTTTCTGACATTTATCGGACCATTCATACTTTACATCTTTCTGAAGCAATCTAGTTAACGGAGTTGCTATCATCGAAAAGCCTCTTACGAACCTTTGATAATAACCAACAAGTCCTAGAAAACTGCGGACTTCAAATACATTTTTCAGAGATTTCCAATCCAGAATAGTAGAAATCTTGCTCGGATCAACTAGTATTCCAGCGACCAATACAATATGCCCTGGAAAACTGACTTCATGCAGCCAAAATTCACATTTGATGAATTTCGTATAAAATTGGTTTTCTCGCAAAGTTTGCAACAGAATCCTTAAATGCTCAGCATGCTCAGTCTCATCTCGTGAATAATCCAAAATGTCATCAATAAATACAACAACAAATCAATCTAGGTACGGTCTAAAAATTCTATTCATCAGATCCATAAAAACAGCAGGAGCATTCGTTAGCCCGAAAGCCATAACTAAAAACTCGTAATGCCCGTACCTCGTTCTGAAAGTATTTTTTTGGAATGTTTGAATCTTTTACTCTCAACTGGTAGTATCCCGATCTCAAATCAATCTTTGAAAACACAATGGCTCCTTTTAACTATTCAAACAAATCATTAATCCTGGGCAACAGATATTTGTTCTTTATTGTCACTTTATTCAACTGATGATAGTCAATGCACATTCTCATCATGCCGTCTTTCTTTTTCACAAACAGAATAGGAGCACCCCAAGGCAAGAAACTCGGTCTTGCAAATCCTCTGTCAGTCAACTCTTGTAACTGTGACTTTAACTCTCTCAATTCTGTTGGTGCCATTCTATACGGAGCTATCGAAATTGGGGTCATACCAGGAAACAAATTAATACCAAATTCAACTTCACGTGTCGGAGGCAATATTGGCAATTTTTCAGGGAATACATCAGAAAATTCACAAACAACTGGCACTAGTTCAACTTTCTTTTTAGATACTTTCAAATCAATTATAGGCAAAGTAGGCTTCTTATCCCTTTTTCACATATTTATGGGCTTTCAATACAGATATCACAGCAGGCAACCCATTCAAATCACTAGATTCAACCCGAACTATTTCATCATTGAACATCTCAAATCAATAGTCTTTCTTTTACAGTTCACAACAAAATCATGCAATGTCAACCAATCCATACTCAGGATAATATCAAACTCATCAAAGGGTAATAGCATCAGATCAGCAAGAAAACAGACATCTTGAAACATTAACGGACAATTCTTGCATACTTTGTCAACCAAGACGCTTTTACCTAAGGGGTTCGATACTTTTATAACAAATTCGGTAGACTCTACAGGTAAAGTCTTACTGGATACTAAGTTCATGCATATATACGAATATGTAGAACCAGGGTCTATCAATGCAATCACAAAAGTATCTTAAAGTGTAAATGTACCTGTTATAATGTCTGGAGATGAAGCTTCCCCACGAGCTCGGATAGCATACGCTCTGGCAACCGCTGTAGCTTTGGATTTCGTAACAGTATCTCTTGTAGTTCTCTGGCTACCACCAACATTTCTTACATTTCGCGAAGGCCTGACTCTCGCTGGAAAACTATCAGATCTCAGATTCTGGGCAGTCTCTGGTTCAACACACTCTGGGCAATCACGGATGAAATGATCTAATGATCCACATCTGAAGCAAGCTCAATCATTTAATCTACAACTTCCCAGATGCCTCTTTCCACAATGTTTACATTCAGGTTTCTCGGATCGAACATTTCCAACACTTGCTATTGAAGTTGCCGGAGCTTTGGAGCTCATTTGTGATCTAACTTGATCTCTATTCGAATGTCCCACATTAAACTTTGAACGACTATGCTCATCTCGAAATTTTTTTGAAGCAGACTGAAATGTTTTACTCGGAAATCTTTTTGTTACCTCTCTACCTTCAAACTCAACTTTCTTTTTATCTTTCCTGAGTGCCTCAGCTTTACATGCTCGGTGGAAATCTCCAGAATCCTGACAAGTAAACGAATATCTTCATTAAGACCATCTTCGAATCTTTTTCACATTTTTGCCTCGGTGGATACACATTAACAAGCATATTGATTCAGTCTCACGAACTCCCGTTCGAATTCTGAAACAGTCATACGGCCCTGTTTCAATTTCAGAAATCCTTTCCGCTTCTAATCAATAAATCTCTCCTTGATGTATTTCTTCCAGAACTCAATCTAAAAGAAGTCCCATGTGACCTGCTCTTTCGGAACAACAGAAATCAAACTTTTCCACCATTGATAGGCCGCATCTCTTGGCAGTGAAACAACACATTTAATACTTTCTTCCGGAGTTAAAGGCATCTCATCGAATACTCGGGTAGTGTTTTCTAACCAGAACTTGGCTTTCTCGGCATCATCATCACTAGTAGCCCTGAGCTCTTCAGCCCCATACTTGCGAACTTTGTCAACCGGAGGCTTATTCAACAGATTCAGATACATAATCAATGGTACAACTAAAGACTGAAGGAGATTAACCGGGGGCGGAGGTTATGAAACAGTCAGGTTATTTCTCACAAACTGAGTGAACCACTCTCTCATCATCTGGAAGAAAGCTTGTTTAGCTTCTACCTCAGGCCACTCGTAGCCGGTCTCAAAATAGAAGGCGCTGTCCCTTGCGCGGGAGTTCATGTCGATTCTATCTCAAAATTCATGTATACATCATCTCATATACATTCATCATTATCAATAGTCATAAGAACATACATAATTCAATACAAATACATTTATTTGTATATTGACTTACCTCGGATTCGAATATTCGTTCGGACTCGGTTATTCGACTACCTTCGCTTTTTCACGATCTAAATTCGTTTTCTTCGGTTCTTGATGTATACATATTCAAATTTAACCCTCTTATTTACCAATACATTCAATTCAATCCAAAATCACACATTTAGGGCAATTTTCAAATTAGCCCTCATATTTTCACATTTGGACAATTTAGTCCCTAAATCACAATTTAGCACTCATATCAATCCATAGATTTCATTTATTTCACAATCTAGTCCCTCAAAATGCTATTTTCACAATTTAGCCTTAATTAGCTAAATTCATCAAAAATCCAAGAACAAAACATATCTTTCATTTAACACCAATACTCATCACAAAGCTCACTATTTCATCAATGGTACATCTCATGAAACATCATCAATTCTCAAAATTAAGACATGGGTTTTGAAGCATTCGAAGCAACCATTACGAAAACGTAGAAATTATCAACAACTGATTAAAATCATACCTTGTGATAAACCGTAAAAGTAACATATTTTAAGCCCACATTTAGTATGCTTTTGGATGAATTAAGCCTCGATTTATGTAAAAAGGTGCTCTTAATCCTTTTTTTTCATGTTTTATACCCAGGAAAGCACCCGATGATGAAAAGAACGACAAACGGGCCTAAAAGGGACCAAATTTGGCCAAAGAGGAAATCGACACGGCCTGGATTTAAGCCCACGTCGTGCCACGCCAATATACTAGAACACGACCTGATCTCAACTTACACGGTCGTTCCTCATTAAAGAAGTTTGAACACGACCTAGCCACGATCTACACAGGCGTGTGCCATGGCCGTGTCCCTGTCGTGGCAAAGAGCAATTTCATTCGAATTTGGATACTTTAGGGTGAAGAAACATATTTTGAAAGCCTATATAAACCCCCTAAGTGTTACCTGAAAGGGGGCGGTTAGCTAGGCCAAGGAGGCGAGCCAGAAAGACCAGATTTGTGGAGAATCAATCGAAGATAGCCAGTTGATCCATCTCATGAAGCCGGAATTCTACTCAAGACGGTGGATCTCTCCTTCAATTCCTTCAGGGAGTTTTAGGGATTTCTTATGTTTTATTTTATCTTTTCTCCTGAGATGTTTTCTTTATTTGTTATGAACTAAACCCTTCAGATACGTGAAGTGGATGAAACCTAAGATAGATGTTGTTATTATCTTCTGAACTATATGATAAATATTTGACTTGTTCTTAATTATGTGTGCTTAATTCTTGTGTTGATATTTTCGGGATATTGATTCAAGTATGATGTGCTTTGGTGGTGGAGCAAAAGTCCCTGCCTAAGAGTAGATCTAGCATAATTAAGCGGAGTTGATCGCGAACCTAGAGATAGGGTGACGAGATTTTGCCGGATTAGGGTGAAACCTAATATGGGAGTCCATAGATCGAGTTAATGCGATTCTAGGGGTTTTAATTAGAAAGAGATTTCAATTAATCAACCTAGGGTTAGACGTTATTCGCTTTGAGAAAGGGTTTAATATAACTTAGGGAATCTTACGGATCAAGTCAAATGAATAAATCGTCTGGTTCAGTGTTAGATAACAAGAGAAGTCTAGGTGGATTCTTCCTAGGGTATCGTCTTAATCAATTGGTTTTTGTTCCAAGTTATTTTTCCTAAATTCATTCTTTTTTGTCTTTGCGTCTTTAGTTTAGTTGATAGTTAAACTTAGATTAGATAAACATTCACTTAATTCTTAGTCTAAATAATAGAAAGAGAGTTAGTATTAGTACTTTTGGTTCCTTTGGGATTCGATATTCTGGTCTTGCCTAAGCTATACTACTGTTCAATAGGTGCGCTTGCCTTACAATCATTGTCAGAGTTAGTTTCCAGGTTCAGTCATTTTTATTATAAATTTTAAAGCTCTGATTTCGACGATCAAGTTTTTGGCGCCGTTGCCGGGGAAGTAAAATATTAAGAAAGCTTAATTTTTATTACTTTAGCCATATTTACTATTTATTTTTATTTTTGCAATTTTATTTTATTTTTCTAAATTTTCTTTCTTCTTTCTTTTGTCCCTTTCAGGTACCTCTAGTTTATGACTAGGAGGAACCCGACAGGACCCCTACTTTACGACAGTGATATTGAAGGTACCGTTCGTAGAAATCGCAAAGAAATAAGGCGAAGCCTAAACTACATAGACGAAGAGCAAGAAGCCGAAATAAATACCACAGAAGAGATGGCTGAAAATAATCCGCCACCTCCAGAGATGGCCGAACATCATGCTTCACGTACTATGTATGATTATGCTAAACCTAGTTTAACAGGAACTGGATCTAGTATTGTTAGGCCTACTATTGCTGCAAATAATTTTGAACTGAAACCTAACACTATACAAATGATACAACAGTTTGTTCAGTTTGATGGTTTGCAGGATCAGGATCCTAACACACATTTAGCAAATTTCCTAGAATTTTGCGACACCTTCAAAATAAATGGCGTTTCTGATGATGCCATCCGTCTTCGGTTATTTCCCTTTTCCCTGAGATATAAAGCCAAACAGTGGTTGCATTCTCTTCCACGAGGCTCAATCACTACATGGGATCAAATGACCGAAAAATTCTTATTAAAATATTTTCCACCGGCCAAAACGGCCAAATTAAGGAATGATATCTCTTCTTTTGTGCAGATAGATTCAGAGACATTATACGATGCATGGGAGAGATACAAAGATTTGTTGAGAAGGTGCCCACACCACGGATTACCATTGTGGCTATAGGTCCAAACTTTTTACAATGGTGTGAATCCTTCAACAAGGCAGCTAATCAATTTAGCTGCCGGTGGAACCCTGAACAACAAAACTCCTGAAGTAGCCTACGAGTTTATAGAGGAGATGTCACTGAATAACTATAAGTGGCAAGTTACAAGGACAAGGCCAGCTAAAGCAGCCGGAGATTTCAACATTGACGCAGTGACCGCGCTATCAAATCAGGTGGAATTGTTACATAAAAAAATTGATAGTTTTTATGGTTCTTCGCAGGCACATTCAGTTATGCAGTGTGACGTAAGTGAAGAAGTGGTGAATCCTGAGTACCCACCCTACGGATAAGGCATGGAGAGCGAATAGATGAACTATATGGGTAATAATTTCCGATCTAACAATAACCCTTATAGTAATACTTATAATCTAGGTTGGAAGAACCACCCCAATTTCTCATGGGGCGGTCAAATAAATCATAGATCACAACCATCCCAAAACTTCCAACAACAGCCCTATCCACAGGAAAAGAAGCTGAACCTTGAAGAGGCACTAACAAACTTCATAACAGCCTCAGACACACGTTTCCAGAAGATAGAAACAAAAATTGAGGCATTTTCACAAGAGTTCAAGGATCAATTCGGGCAACTTGCTAAGTAGATTTCTGAGAAACCACAGGGAAGACTACTGAGCAACACTGAGACTAACCCAAGGGAGCAAGTTCAAGCCATAACAGCTCAAGATAGTGAAGGGTTAGATGAGCCTAACACAAAACAAAAGAAGGTGGTAGAAGAAGATGTGGTTGAGGTCAATAACAAGCCAAAACCAATAATCAAAAAGTACCAACCTCGCATACCTTATCTAGAAGCAATGAAGAGAGATGATAGAGAGGAACAGTTCGGTAAGTTTCTTAAACTTTTAAAAAAATTACATATTAACTTACCTCTTCTTGAAGCTCTTTTTCAGCTGCCGGATTCGAGGAAATTTTTAAAACAGCTCCTGACGAACAAGCGTAAATTAGACGATGAGACACATGTGGAATTAAATGTAGTATGCTCAGCAATGTTACAGAATAGACTACCACAGAAATTAAAAGATCCAGGGAGTTTTACAATTCCATGTTTGATTGGTAGTTTAACTATTGATAATGCATTAGCTAATTTAGGGGCAAGCATAAATATCATGCCTTATAAATTGTTTAAACAACTAGGTCTAGGGAAACCCAAACAAACTAGGATGAGCATTCAATTAGCTGATAAAACTGTTAGAATTCCTAGGGGTATTATCGAAGATGTTCTTGTAAAAATTGATAAATTCGTTCTCCCAGTAGATTTTGTTGTCTTAGACATGGATGAGGATAATTAGATTCCCTTAATTTTAGGAAGACCCTTTTTAGCAACTGCTAGGACTAAAATTGATGTTAGCATAGGAGAACTCATACTTCAGGTAGGTGACGAATCGATCAGTTTACAAGCTCTCGACTCGGCCAGGACAACAATTGATGAAGGTGAGAAAGTAAAAACAGTTGATAACCAGGTTGTTCAACTTTCACCATAGGAAACACCACAAGGTTACAAACCTGAGCTGAAGCATGGCCCCCATGTCGACACAGAAAGATCACACAAAGAACGAATCCTTGAGATCGAAAAATTAGAAAAGTGGACGACGCACTTTAAAGAGGAACCAGAACCGCACGAAGAAAAACCGAAAGAGCCTTTAGAAGTGAAACACCCCAAACCCGGCCCACGAGCCTCGACCAGATTTGGTATGTTCCTCGAGTAAAAACGGTTCAAAACTGGTTTGTATCTTTTGAAAATCTTTGAGTGATTTTGGGAGAAAACTCGAATTGGGTTGGGCTCAAGTTGGAACTAGTTTATTTTTGAAATATAAGTTTTTATAAAAATTCCATTGCTTAAGTTTCAAAAACTTTAAGTTAAAAGATATGCTGAAATTGTTTTAGGTTTTACCTTTAAGTTAGAAATCATTTTCTTTTAGGTGTCAAAACGTTTAGAATTCATTCTTAAATAAAATTTACTTAGTCTTTAATTTGATAAAAATCTCGTATCATAGGAGAATAGTTAACAAGCATGCATAAAATAGTTCATACTATGGCCTTATTACATCAAAACGAACCCAAAATAAATTTGAAGTACTTAAATAAAATAAAATTTCCAAATAAAATAAATTTCCTTACTCAGCATGGCCACCACTAAGCTCCTGCCGACCCGGTCCATCACTGATCGTCACCTGAAAAATGTTCCCACAACGGGGTGAGTCAAACAGACTCAATGTGTACATCCAACACTAAGTCCTAATGATTCAGGCATATCAAGTCATACACGTACATATCACAATTTACAATTAATGATGCATTCCCGAACCCAAGCCTAGTTACCATCTACTACACATCACCCGTACCAACCTGCACACCGTGGGGGCTACTGAGTCAACCCTCCATCCGCTACACACCATCGAAGGCAGTCGCTGCAGTCGACGTGCTCATCGCCCTTATAATTTTGTGGCTTAGCCACCAGATAACATTTTGTGTCATCAGATAATATGACTGAAGTCACCACATTCAGATATCGTGACATAAGTCACCACATTCACTTCCCCTTTCATAATCACCCATATGCCCCATGTCATACATATCATGCAATATCATGCCCTATGCCTTAATTCACATTCTTATCATGTTCACATACGTGACATATTCCACATATTCATAGCTTATATTAACTTAAAGTTAATGTTACGTACCTGAGTACTTTGTACCATTGTATGGTACCTTGGCCACATTCACAATATTATAGACACATATATTAAAATGTTGCCATACATCTATTAAGAGTTAGTGTGGGTACACACCTAATTTACTTAGCAAGTTCACTCCAAATCCCGAAAAGCCCGATCTAATGCCTTAGATCTTTAATCCCTACATTCGGCCAATACCAAGTGTTTAGCAAAAAGTCTATTCGGCTATAAAACCAAATCTCGAAGGATCTATCGCAACCAAAGTCTTACCTTGCCGCCGATTTGATTACTAATCAAATCCCGAAACGTTGTAATCCTTCTTCCTGGTAATCGGCTAACACTAGATCAATTGATTTGGTTAGTTTCGGCTTTTGAATAAGTAAAATATAGATCTACTCATTGTTTATAGCCTTGGCCGAATATCAGATTCACTTACCTTGTGAATCTTAAATCCCGAAAACACCCACTTGATTAGGGAGTTGTCGAAATACCCTACAGACATATGTCAGATCCAACCTAACATTTAATCACAATAAAATGGCCTATGGTCGAATATCATCCATAGCATACCTTAAATCTTAAAAGTCCCGAAAGCTTCCTCCCTTGTAGTCGACAATAGCAAAGGTTCGGCCAAGAATACTAATGTGATTAGAGCCTTAATTTTGATAGTCAAAGAAAAAGAATAAATAACAAATCGACGTAGGAGGGGTTCCTTACCAAATAAGAGAGAGTCCAAAACGCAAATGGCCAACTATCCTTGCGAAGTTGACAAGAATACTTGTAGAAGAAGTCGATTCCAAGAGTGATAAGGAAGTGAACTTTCAGCTTTAGGACCCTCTGAACAATCGGTTAGAACCACTTGAATATTCGGCTTTGATGAGTACCAGAGAGTTTCGGTTTTCACAAGGAAAGAGAAGAGAGAGTATGAACCTTAGATAGAATCGGCAAGGGCTCAGGAGGATCTTATTTTCGACTTTTGATGCTATGAAGAAATCGATTTGGGGAATTGAAAAGAAGATGGGAATGGCTGCAGAGAGAATTCGGCAGAGGCTTCAAAAGAGAAAAGAATAATGGCCTTAACTCCTCATTTGGCCGAAAATACTACCAAGAGAGTCCCTTGGCTGGCCAACACATGCTCCTTTATCAATTCCTCATTTTTCTCCTCTTATCACCTCATCTAAAATTAATAAAAAAATAATCCATTATTTATCCCTTATTTAGCCGAATTTTAAAAGAATAATCCTCATCTTAATGGAGTCCCCATGCTGTCCACTGTTGCTTATTCATGCAGCAAAATAAAATTCTTTTATTTCCTTCCCATGCATCTCGAACTCAAGACCTGTATCAAGCTTGTGACGTCATTCCCAGAGGCCTTAAGTGGCACCTCCAAGCCACTTAACCAAGCCGATTTGTGTGTCATATCCTATTTATTTTCTTAAGGCCTATCTGACTTAGCTCCCTCTTTTAAACTTAAAATTTAATAATTTCTAAGGCACTCTTCTATTTTCTAAAGTTCACAAAATTCATAATACACATTCACAATGTTCATAAGCATGCTTTCACATTCAATTAAGCAATTATGCATCAGCCATAATCCAGGATATTACAAGAAGAGCTCATAGGAACATCAAATCACCTCAAAATAGGAGACCAGGTACTAATAGATAAGGCAGATCCTCGCGTCATCACATCAGACCTGACCATGAACGAATAAATCCTTCTTGAGGTACGTAATATCTTCCCATACAGAACAGTCAAAGTAAGCAATCCTATATTCGACACTTTTAAGGTACACGCTTCTCGAGTCCAAGTTCATCAAGAAAATAGAACTGTCAGCATGAGGGAAGATATTCAAACCTTTAAACCTCCCTGATTTTTCAATACGAGGAAAGTCTAGCTTAAGACTATAAATGAGCGCTTCTCAGGAGGCAACCCGAGTACTAACACAATTTATTTTCACAATTTTGTTTTCAATTCTGAAACACCCCAAACCCGGACCATGAGCCTTGACCGGATCTGGTATGTTCCTCGATGTAAACCGGTTCAAATTTCTTTTGTTACTTTGGAAAAACTGTGTGTTTTGAAATAAAGTTTGTTTTTGGGTTGGGCCCGAGTTGAAAACATGTTTGTCTTATGTTGAAAACCCCTTTATTTCAGATGACAAAACCTTTAGAGTTGAATTTAAAATAAATTTAATTAATCTTTTAATTGATAGAAATTCATAACAAAATCAATAATGATAAAAACAAAATAAAGTAGTTCAACTATGGCCTTATTACATCAAAATAATTCCCAAAATTAAATTAAAGTACTTAATAAAATAAAAATCCAAATTAAATAAATTCCTTGCTGTGCATGGCCACCTTTAACTCCCGCCGACTCGGTCCATTACTGATCGTCACCTGAAAAAGGTTCCCACAACGGGGTGAGTCGTACAGACTCAATGTGTACACAAACACTAAGTCTTAATAAAATCAGGCATTTCAAATCATATATGTACATATATCATTTAAACAATATGATGCAACTCGAACCCAAGCCTAGATGCCATCCGCTACACATCATCCGTACCAACCTGCACACCGTGGGGACTACTAAGTCAACCCTCCATCCGCTACACACCATCGAAGGCAGTCGCTGCAGTCGACGTGCTCATCGCCCTTATAAAATTCGTGGCATAGCCACCATAAAATAATTGTGACAGGAGTCACCACATTCGGATATCGTGGTCTTAGATCACCACATTCAGATATCGTGGTCTTAGGTCACCACATTCACTCCCCCTTTTCATATAACCCATATGCCCCATAACATACAAATCATACACATCATGCCTTAATTCACATTCTTATCACTTTTCACATGTCATACATAACATATATTCATAATCCTAGTAGGAGTAGGAAACGTACCTGAGTACTTTGTACCATAACATGGTACCTTAGCCATATTCATATTCACATTCTTATACACATACTTATATAAAATAGTGCCATGAATCTTATTAAAAGATAGCATGGATACACACCTGATTCGCTTTAGCAAGTTCACTCCAAATCCCAAAAAGTTTGATCTAATGCCTTAGATCTTAAATCTCTACATTTGATCAATCACTTAATACTTAGTAAAGAGCCATTCGGCCATAAATCCAAGTCCTAATAGGATTTGTATACTTAAATCCTTACCTTGCCGATTTGTTTACTAATCAAATCCCGGAATGTTGTAGACTCCCTTCCTTGTAATCGGCTGGTATTGAATCCTTTCATAGATTAGTTTTCAGCTTTTAAATCATGTAAGAAAATAGATCTGTGCTAAAATAAGCCTTGGCCGATTGCATATATATACTTACCTTGTGGATTTTAAATCCCGAAACTCGCCGAATAACTAGGGAACACACGGCTTATGGTGTACCTTCGAGAAAAGAACTTCTCCTTCCTTGTAGTCGACACGTAGTAAATCCCGAAAGGCCCTTCAAAGTGTCGGCCAAAGATATGGATGGCATTAGAATCTAAATTTCGGCTTAAAGAAAAGAACCAAAACGATGTCAATAACATCCTTACCTTTAGTATTGAAATCGGCAATACTTGATATCCCGAAATTCCTCCCCTAATGTTGTAGTCGACAACACCTTGGCTTGAATTCACAACAATATTCGGCTTTGGCCTAGATCTTACTCAATTGATTTCGGCTTCTGATGAATACTAGGAGGTTTCGGCTTCAACAGGGGAAAAGAAAAGAGAGAGATTGGGCTTAGGAAGAATCGGCTATGGCTTCCAATAGAAGTAGGGTATTCGGCTATCTCAAAGAACACAAGAGGAAGAGTATGAATCTTTTTAGGGAGGGTTTACTGCTAAGATGAACTAGGGAGATGGAAGTTTTGGCTAGAGCAGATAAAAAGAAAAGAAGAAGAAGATGATAGCTTGGAGAGAAAAGAGTGCTTGAAAGAGAGGCAAAAGTATTGAATGACATTCGGCTACTCCCTTTTACTAGCTTAGCCGAAATTACTAAGGTTAAAGTCCCTTACTTGGCCATCACTTCTCCCTTATTTTCCTCTTTATCTTTTTATTTAAAATAAATAATAATACTCCATCATTTATCACTTTGCTTAATAATAATAATCCTTCTATTATTTCTTCTTTTATCCATTAAAAATAAAAGGAATTAATCCACAATTAATCACACCCTTTTGCCGAATTTTAAAGAGAATTAATTATGTGTGGTAAGTATTTTAAGGTAACTGTTTAGTAAAATGATAAATTTAAGATTGGGTACTGAATTGTATACTGATTAGAAAATGGAAAAGTGAATTTGAAATAGGAAAAAAATGATTTGAATACCCTATTAACTTATCGGGCTAGATTGGATACAAATGGCATGCCATAGGATTGGAAGTGTTTAGGGATTCTTCGACCTTGAGTCGATGAGACACTGGGTGTCATATTATTTACTTCGGGTAGATTCAATAAGGTACTGGGTACCACTTTACTTCGGCTAGGCCGATGAGACACTGGGTGTCACTATATTTCTTCGGATAGTTTCGATGAGGTACTGGGTACCAATTTTCTTCAGCTTTGCCGATGAGACATTGGGTGTCACTATATTGCTTCGAACTATCCGATGACGCACTGGGTGCCAATCTGGTGTGTTTGGTTGGATCCGCGTATCCGCCAAAGTCCGAGTCTTGTTAATAGGGCCGTCCAACTCCCTTGCTCCTTGCAGCAAAATAAAACTCTTTTATTTGCTTCCCATGTGACTCGAACCTAGGCCCATTTGCATAGCTTGTGGCATCACTTACCTGGGCCTTAAGTGGCATCTCCAAGCCACTTTTCCATGCCCATTTGTGTGTCAAATTTTCCCTACATTTCCTCTTAAGTCCACCTTGCTTCATGTCCCTCTCTTAAACTTTAAACTTAACATTTCTTAAGCATTTCCTTACATTTCTAAAACATTTCCTTACATTTCCAAGACATTTCCTTACATTTCCAAGTTTCCAAAAATGTTCGCTTTCCTCCTTTAAACATAACATTTCTAAGGCATTTCCTTACATTTCCAAGTTTCTAAAAATGTTCACTTTCCTCTTTTGAAACTTAACATTTCTAAAACATTTCCTTACATTTCCAAGTTTCCAAAAATGTTCATAATACATTCATAACACATAAGACATGCCATTTCGTATAATTAATTCAAAAATGCATAGCCCCACTTTCAGGATGTTACAGTTCTACCCCCTTAAAATAATTTAGTCCTCGAAATTACCTGACTGAAATAAATGAGGGTATTGCTGTCGCATTGCCTCTTCTGGCTCCCACGAAGCTTCCTCCGATCCATGATTTCTCCATTATAATTTGACTAGAGGAACTGACTTCCTCCGTAATACTTTCACATCTCGTCCTAGGATCTGAATCGGCTCTTCCTCGTAGGATAAGTCTGGTCTTAGCTCCACCTCCTCGACCGGAACTACATGAGATGGATCCGATCGATATCGACGTAGCATGGATACATGGAATACGTCGAGCATCTGCTTTAACTCTGGTGGCAACTCCAACTGATATGCCACTGGTCCAACTCGCTTTAACACTCGATAGGACCCTATGAACCTTGGGCTTAACTTCCCTTTTCGTCCAAATCTCATCACCTTCTTCCAAGGCGAAACCTTAAGGAATACTTGATCTCCCACATCAAATTCTATTTCCTTCCATTTGAGATCTACATACGACTTTTGTCTATCAGACGCTTCCTTCAACTGTGCCCGGATTATCTCAACCTTCTCTTCAGATTCCGCCACTAACTCTGGACCCAAAACTCGACGTTCTCCTAATTCAGTCTAACATGTCGGAGTGCGACACTTCCGTGCATACAGTGCTTCATATGGTGCCATTCGAATATGGCCTGATAGCTGTTGTTGTAGGCAAATTCCGCTAACGGCAAATACTCTTCCCAACTACTTCTGAAATCTATTACACAGCCTCTCAACATATCCTCCAACACTTGGATTACTCATTCAGATTGCCCGTCGGACTATGGATGAAATGTCGTAGTGAAATCCAACTTGGTGCCTAAAGCTTGATGTAGAGCTTTCCAAAACCGAGAGGTAAACCTTGGGTCCCTGTCTGAGATTATCGATACCGGAACTCCATGCAACCTTACAATCTCAGCCACATACAACTTCGCCAACTTCTGAAGGGAATAATCAACTCTAACGGGAATGAAATGTGCGGACTTAGTCAATCTATCAGCTATCGCCCATACCGAGTCCTTCTTAGTAGGCGTAAGGGGAAACCCACTAACGAAGTCCTTGGTAATTCTCTCTCATTTCCATTGTGGAATCTTGATTGGCTGAAGTAATTCTGACGGAACTTGGTGTTCAGCCTTAACTTGCTGACACGTTAGACATTTTCCCACGAATTCAGTAACTTCCCGTTTAAGATCAGGCCACCAAAACTGTTCCCTTAGATCTCTGTACAGCTTAGTGCCTCTGGGATGCATAGCATAAGGGCTATTATGCACTTCCCGAAGAATCCTCTGTCTTAACTCTTCGTCCTTTGGCATATAGACCTTTCCCTTGAAGCACAATACTCCCTCATTATTAACACCATAATCCTCTAACTCTCCGCCCTGTACTTGTTGTAACTTAGCACTTAGATCCTCATCCACCAACTGACTTCTCTTGACCTCATTCAACCATGTTGGTTTGACTTGCAATTCTACCAGTAGACTCCCATCATCATACAAACTCAAGTGTGCGAACATCGCCCTTAGATCCGACACCACTTTTTGACTTAAGGCACCTGCTACCACATTTGCCTTGCCCGGGTGGTACTCTATCGAACAATCATAATCCTTCAATTACTCCAACCACCTTCGCTGCCTCAAGTTCAACTCCTTCTGAGTCAATAGATACTTAAGGCTCTTGTGGTCTGTGTAGATTATCGACTTTTCTCCATAAAGGTAGTGCCTCCAAACCTTAAGAGCGAAAACCACTGCTGCCAATTCCAAGTCATGGGTTGGGTAGTTAACCTCATGCGGCCTTAACTGTCGAGACGCATAAGCGACTACTTTTTCATCTTGCATTAGAACACACCCTAATCCCGTATGAGAAGCGTCACAGTATACCACAAAATCCTTTCCTGCCTCTGGCTGAATTAACACTGGAGCTTCAGTCAAAACCCTCTTGAGCTTCTCAAAGCTCTCCTGTTGCTTATCCGTCCATACAAAGGATACTTCCTTTCTTAGCAACTTTGTCAAAGGTGCGGCTATCGATGAAAATCCTTCTACGAACCTTCTGTAATAGCCCGCCAAACCTAAGAAACTACGGATCTCAGCCACGGACTTAGGTGGTTTCCAATCCAACACCGCCTCAATCTTCCGAGGATCCACCCTTATTCCTTCTGCAGACACTACATGTCCTAAGAACGCATCCTCCTTAAGCCAAAATTCACACTTGCTGAATTTGGCATAGAGCTTCTTCTCCCTCAACACTTGCAACACAATCCGTAGATGCTCATCATGCTCTTCCTTTGACTTAGAGTACACCAAGATGTCGTCGATGAACACCACGACGAACTTATCCAAGTAAGGTTGAAAAACTCGGTTCATCATATCCATGAACGCAGCTGGGGCATTCGTCAATCCAAACGGCATTACAACAAACTCAAAATGGCCGTATCTTGTCCTAAAAGCTGTCTTATGGATATCGACTTCCTTCACCTTCAACTGATGATATCCCGACCTTAAGTCGATCTTTGAAAATACTGCCGCTCCCTTAAGCTGATCGAACAAGTCGTCAATCCTTGGCAAAGGATACTTGTTCTTGATGGTCAGCTTGTTCAACTAACGATAGTCTATGCACATTAGCATAGTTCCGTCCTTCTTCTTCACGAACAAGACCGGTGCTCCCCATGGAGACATACTGGGTCGGATAAACCCACGATCAAGTAACTCTTGGATTTGAGCCTTGGGCTCCACCAACTCCTTTGGTGCCATTCTGTACGGAGCAATTGATATAGAAGCTGTTCCCGGCAGCAAGTCAATTCCAAACTCCACCTCCCTATCTGGGGGTATTCCTGGTAATTCCTCCGGAAACACATCTTCAAAATCCCTTACCGTTCTAACTCCATTGACACCTTCTTCCTTCCCACCTAACGCACTTACGAAGGCTAAGAACACCTTGCACCCTTTTCGAACCATCTTTTCAGCCTTTAGTGCAGAAACTACATTAGACAAGTAGTTCCTTCTTTCCCCTATCATAATGACCACCTCATCCTCCGGGGTCCTTAATTCCATTCGCTTAGCTGCACAGTCCAACACCGCCCGATGTTCCACTAGCCAGTCCATTCCAAGTATGAGATCGAACTCTCCGAAGGGAAGTTCCATTAAGTCGGCAGAAAATACTACTCCTTGAATTTCTAGAGGCACTTTCCGAAAGATCTTGTTCACTACTATAGTTTGACCTAATGGGCTTACTACAGTCATCTCCCTATCCGAAAGTTCAGAGGCTATATCTAGAGTTTCAACTTCTCTACATGCGATATAAGAATGGGTCGAGCCCACATCAATCAAAGCAAAATAGGGCTTGCCAAAAATAAGGAACGTACCGGTTATGACGTCCGGCGCGTCTCCCTCTTCTCTACGGCGAACTGCATATACCAAGCCCGGTTTCCTTGCCTCAGTATTATTAGCACCTCTGCCAGGTGTTCCACGTCCTCTTCCAGCGCCATTACCTCGGCCATTCGGACCACGACCTTGCTGAGGCTGCTGACCACCTCTACCAGCCTGATTGACATTCTGAGCTACCGGTTTATTCCCCTCCGGCCTCATTGGACAGTCCTTAATCATATGGTCCTTGGACCCACATCTGAAGCATCCTCCCGTCTTCTTCCAACATTCCCCTAAGTGTTTCTTCCCACACTGATCACAAGTACGATATTGCCCTCCAATACCAGCTTGCTGACCTTGCGGCCCATCAACTCTAGGCCTTTTCTGAGCATTCCCAGAAGATCCAAATCCTCTTTTCTGCTTATTCCGATCAGTGTTCTGCTTCACCGTGTCCTTAATCCCTTTCGCTATTTTAGCTTTCTCTACTAACGCTGAAAACTCCCGCTCTTGATGTGGAGCAACCAACAACCTCAAGTCATCCCTTAATCCGTCCTCAAACCGGACACATCGCTCATGCTCAGTAGCCACTACGCCTCGAGCATACCGGCTCAACCTCAGAAACTCAGCTTCGTATTCTGCTACGGACCTGTTCCCTTGAACCAGCCCCAGAAAAACCTTCCTCTGCTCATCAATATATCGTGTGCCAACATATTTCTTCTGATATGCTGCCTTAATATAATCCCAGGTCAGATCCTCAGCCGTGGCTCCATCCCGAACCGTGAGCCACCACTGATACGCTTCATCGCGTAACAGTGCCACCATTCCTTTCAACTTCTCCTCAGGGGTCAGATCAAGCTCATCCATAATCCGTTCGGTTGCTTCCAACCAATATTCAGCTGTACTGGGTGCTACACCAGATACTCCTCTAAACATCTCAGCCCCATTGGCTCGGAGTCGCTCGGGTACAGATTTCCGAGCTCCCATATTTCCACCCGCGCCAGCCACCATTTCCAGAACTCGCATCACAGCCTGCGACACAGCATCATCCCCCGTCTGAGCTTGCTACTCAACACCAACAGCTGGGGGTGGTGGTGGCGTTGGTATCTTATTGTCGGATCCTTGACCCGATCTAACGGGTTCCGACACAGTCATTCTTCCTCGACCACGTCCACGATGACCACGTCCCCTAGAACTCATTCTAACGACTGCGCTTTAATCTGATTAAGAAATTTTATGGATTTAGTCCTTGTTTCACTGATTATCCGCGAAGAAGTTTTATGAAAGGAATTTTAGGAGTGGTTTTTTCGTATTCATACATGCACACAGTCTTTACATTCATACATCCATCAATCAATTATGAACTTTCGTTCATTCAGAGAAATGTTGTAGTTTTCATTGTTGTTGTTTTCCACTACCCAGGGGTATTTTCGTAATTTGCCCTACAGGGGTATTTTCGTAATTAATTTTTTTCAAAATAAGGTTCCTTGTGGATTTTGTCAATAAGGGTATTTTGGTAATTTTGCATTCCTGGGGTATTTTTGGAAATTTTGAAATCCGAGGGTATTTCGGTAATTTTGGAACTCGAGAGTATTTTGGTAATAAACCAGGGTGAATCTGTAAATCCTAATAAATCAAGGGTATTTCAAAATTTGCAAAACTTGAGGGTTCTTTTTGAGAATTTGTTTTCCAAGTTGGTGATGTTGCAAAAATTTGAAATCCAGAGTCGTTTTGGTAATTTTGTAAGTTAGGGGCAATTTCGTAAATTTTCCAAGTTGGAGTATTTTAATATTTCGCAAAAGTAGAGTTTTTGAATATTTTATAAAATAAGGAAATTTTAATTAAACCGTGGGTAGTTTGGACATTTTCTAAACCAAGGGCATTTTTGTAATTTTACAACTAGGAATAATTTAGTAATTTTTTGTAAGTCAAGAATATTTCAGAAAATTTTATAAAATCGTGTTGGCAATTTAAAAGGATAAGTTTTAAAAGTTTTAAAACTAGGGTTTCCATAAAAATGTGGCTAATCCCTTTCGGGTTTTAGTTAGGGGTTTAGCCCATGAATAAGTCCTCTTGGTTAGGGTGAACCGAAGCTACGCACCAGGTAGGATTCGAGTGGAGAGGAGGTGAGTCACGCGGACTGCTTAAATACCAAGCTCCCACCGAATACCAATCCTAGACATGCGCACAATGGTTGCCACACCCTAATTCGGCGACTTAGACACAGGTTTGTTTTATTAAGCATTTAAGTCTTATGTAACTGTTGGGGTAAGCTAGCCTTAGAGTTCAAGTACCTATCATACTAATCTACGTTCCATTCCAGTTCTACCCTTCTACAGATCACAATATAAATCATACAAAGGTTAGGGGTACTTACCTGGTGGACTTCGGGTCGGAGACTTAGGTGCCATGCCAGAAAACCTGCTTAAAACTTTCTCAAAATTCATTTGGGCCTTAATTTTGAAAACATTGTGGGCTTTAAACACCAGGCCGAGAGTTTAAAACTGGGCTCTGACACCAAGCTGAAACACCCCAAACCCGGCCCACGAGCCTTGACCGGATCTGGTATGTTCCTCGATGTAAACCGATTCAAATTTCTTTTGTTACTTTGGAAAAACTGTGTGTTTTGAAATAAAGTTTGTTTTTGGGTTGGGCCCGAGTTGAAAACATGTTTGTCTTATGTTGAAAACCCCTTTATTTCAGATGACAAAACCTTTAGAGTTGAATTTAAAATAAATTTAATTAATCTTTTAATTGATAGAAATTCATAACAAAATCAACAATGATAAAAACAAAATAAAGTAGTTCAACTATGGTCTTATTACATCAAAATAATTCCCAAAATTAAATTAAAGCACTTAATAAAATAAAAATCCAAATTAAATAAATTCCTTGCTGTGCATGGCCACCTTTAACTCCCGCCGACCCGGTCCATTACTGATCGTCACCTGAAAAAGGTTCCCACAACGGGGTGAGTCGTACAGACTCAATGTGTACACAAACACTATATCATTTAAACAATATGATGCAACCCGAACCCAAGCCTAGATGCCATCTGCTACACATCACCCGTACCAACCTGCACACCGTGGGGACTACTAAGTCAACCCTCCATCCGCTACACACCATCGAAGGCAGTCGCTGCAGTCGACGTGCTCATCGCCCTTATAAAATTCGTGGCATAGCCACCATAAAATAATTGTGACAGGAGTCACCATTTTTGGATGTCGTGGTCTTAGATCACCACATTTAGATATCGTGGTCTTAGGTCACCACATTCAGATATCGTGGTCTTAGGTCACCACATTCACTTCCCCTTTTCATATAACCCATATGCCCCATAACATACATATCATACACATCATGCCTTAATCACATTCTTATCACTTTTCACATGTCATACATAACATATATTCATAATCCTAGTAGGAGTAGGAAACGTACCTGAGTACTTTGTACCATAACATGGTACCTTAGCCATATTCATATTCACATTCTTATACACATACTTATATAAAATAGTGCCATGAATCTTCTTAAAAGATAGCATGGATACACACCTGATTCGCTTTAGCAAGTTCACTCCAAATCCCGAAAAGCTTGATCTAATGCCTTAGATCTTAAATCTCTACATTTGATCAATCACTTAATACTTAGTAAAGAGCCATTCGGCCATAAATCCAAGTCCTAATAGGATTTGTATACTTAAATCCTTACCTCGCCGATTTGTTTACTAATCAAATCCCGGAATGTTGTAGACTCCCTTCCTTGTAATCGGCTGGTATTGAATCCCTTCATAGATTAGTTTTCAGCTTTTAAATCATGTAAGAAAATAGATCTAGTGCTAAAATAAGCCTTGGCCGATTGCATATATATACTTACCTTGTGGATTTTAAATCCCAAAACTCACCGAATAACTAGGGAACACACGGCCTATGGTGTACCTTCGGGAAAAGAACTTCTCCTTCCTTGTAGTCGACACGTAGTAAATCCCGAAAGGCCCTTCAAAGTGTCGGCCAAAGATATGGACGGCATTAGAATCTAAATTTCGGCTTAAAGAAAAGAACCAAAACGATGTCAATAACATCCTTACCTTTAGTATTGAAATCGACAACACTTGATATCCCGAAATTCCTCCCCTAATGTTGTAGTCGACAACACCTTGGCTTGAATTCACAACAATATTCAGCTTTGGCCTAGATCTTACTCAATTGATTTCGGCTTCTGATGAATACTAGGACGTTTCGGCTTCAACAGGGGAAAAGAAAAGAGAGAGCATGGGCTTAGGAAGAATCGGCTATGGCTCCCAATAGAAGTAGGGTATTCGGCTATCTCAAAGAACACAAGAGGAAGAGTATGAATCTTTTTAGGGAGGGTTTACGGCTAAGATGAACTAGGGAGATGGAAGTTTCGGCTAGAGCAGATAAAAAGAAAAGAAGAAGAAGATGATAGCTTGGAGAGAAAAGAGTGCTTGAAAGAGAGGCAAAAGTATTGAATGACATTCGGCTACTCCCTTTTACTAGCTTAGCCGAAATTACTAAGGTTAAAGTCCCTTACTTGGCCATCACTTCTCCCTTATTTTCCTCTTTATCTTTTTATTTAAAATAAATAATAATACTCCATCCTTTATCACTTTGCTTAATAATAATAATCCTTCTATTATTTCTTCTTTTATCCATTAAAAATAAAAGGAATTAATCCACAATTAATCACACCCTTTTGCCGAATTTTAAAGAGAATTAAACTCTTCCCCAAGTGCCTTGGTGCCGTCCAACTCCCTTGCTTCTTGCAGCAAAATAAAACTCTTTTATTTGCTTCCCATGTAACTCGAACCTAGGCCCATTTGCATAGCTTGTGGCGTCACTTACCTGGGCCTTAAGTGGCATCTCCAAGCCACTTTTCCATGCCCATTTGTGTGTCAAATTTTCCCTACATTTCCTCTTAAGTCCACCTTGCTTCATGTCCCTCTCTTAAACTTTAAACTCAACATTTCTTAAGCATTTCCTTACATTTCTAAAACATTTCCTTACATTTCCAAGACATTTCCTTACATTTCCAAGTTTCCAAAAATGTTCGCTTTCCTCCTTTAAACTTAACATTTCTAAGGCATTTCCTTACATTTCCAAGTTTCCAAAAATGTTCACTTCCCTCTTTTGAAACTTAACATTTCTAAAACATTTCCTTACATTTCCAAGTTTCCAAAAATGTTCATAATACATTCATAACACATAAGACATGCCATTTCGTATAATTAATTCAAAAATGCATAGCCCCACTTTCAGGATGTTACAAATTCATTTTGTTTTCTTCTTTTCTTTATATGCTAAACTAACCAAGGGTGCAGATTTCCAGGCCACACAGCCGTGGCCGTGGCCGTGTGTACCTCAAGAATCTTTGTACGAACACGGCAGAGGCGGTACAAATCAGACTCAACTAATTTTTGAAGTTCACGGACCCAACCACTCCAACACGGGCACCGACGAAAGCCCACGGTCGTGCGACGTGGCCGTGCACGACACTGAGTTATCAAGAAAGGGCATGGCTGTCTGAAAAACGGGCATGGAAAATCAACATGCCTAGACACACGGTCGTGCGAGGCGACTGTGTGAAACGACATGCCCTCAGTCCACGGGCGTGGGAAAGTACCAGAATTGAGCCTCTATTTAAACACTAACCCCCTCCCTGTTCTTCTTGTAACACCCCCAAACTCGGCCCAAACACTACAACCGGATTTGGTATGTCACTAAGGAGATTTTATAAAAAGATGTGGCACTTTGGAAAACAATTATCAGGTTTAAATATTTATACCGAAAACTTAATGATTTATTAATTCATATAAGATGTAAAGTTATAAAATGCCTTGGTGAATTTAAAATAAAAACCGAAAATTCGTACATGTCATGACTTAATTTAAACCTAAAATGTGAAAGCCCAGTAATAAAAGCCCAACATAAACCAAAACGTAAATAATAGTCTGGTGTCCCATGGCCTTATTACAATGAAATTTAAAAACCCACTTAAAATAAATTTCTTATAAATAAATAAATAAAGTAAAGTCTTTTTGCTGAATCCTCAGTACTCTATCCCATGGCCACCTTGCTCTCCTCTCCAGCCCGATCCGATGCACTAAGTGCCACCTGAAATTGTTAAAATAATAGGGTAAGTCACGAAACTCAGTGTGCAACCCTCGTGCCCTCCTGTTGTTTGTCAACCCAAACAAATGGTGCTCCCTTCCTCAACAACTTAGTTAAAGGTGCCGCTATTGAAGAGAACCCCTCAACAAATCTCCTGTAATTCCCTGCCAATCCCAAGAAACTTCGAATTTCTGCCACAGACTTTGGCAGTTTCCAATCTAATACAGCTTCTATCTTCCGAGGGTCTACCCTAATTCCCTCTGTGAAAACTACATGCCCTAAGAAAGTCACTTCCTTCAGCCAGAACTCACACTTACTTAACTTTGCGTACAGTTGCTTCTCCCTTATAATTTGCAACACAACACGAAGATGTGCATCATGCTCCTCCTCGGATTTGGAGTAAACCAAAATATCGCCGATGAACACCACCACGAACCGATCAAGG
Source organism: Gossypium australe (assembly GCA_005393395.2). Classification (NCBI taxonomy): domain Eukaryota; kingdom Viridiplantae; phylum Streptophyta; class Magnoliopsida; order Malvales; family Malvaceae; genus Gossypium; species Gossypium australe. The sequence goes on from CM016615.1 coordinate 58,537,689, forward strand.
TATGGTTGAAACACCTGGTTCATCATGTCCATAAATGCTGCTGGCGCGTTCGTCAAACCGAACGACATTACCAAGAACTCATAATGACCGTAGCGTGTTCGAAACGTCGTCTTATGAATGTCCCCTTCCTTTGCCTTTAACTGATGATAACCTGACCTTAGATCAATCTTCGAAAAGACTGAAGCTCCTTTAAGCTGATCGAACAGGTCGTCGATTCTTGGTAATGGGTACTTCTTCTTAATCGTTAACTTATTCAATTGACGATAGTCCATGCACATACGCATGGATCCGTCCTTCTTTTTCACGAATAGGACCAACGCTCCCCATGGAGACACACTCGGTCAGATAAATCCTCGATCCTAATGCTCCTGGATCTGAGCTTTGAGTTCCACCAACTCCTTCGGTGCCATTCGATAAGGAGCAATGGATACTGGAGCCGTACCCAGAAGTAGTTCTATTCCAAACTCCACTTCGCGATCTAGGGGTAATCCTGGCAACTCCTCCTGAAAGACATCCGCGAAATCCTTGACTGCTCGAACCTCATCGACAATCACCTCCTTAGCATCCAAAGCACTAATAAAAGCTAGGAATGCGTTGCATCCTTTCCGAATCATCTTAACAGCCTTCAATGCTGATACTACGTTGTAAAAATAGTTCCTTCTTTCCCCTAACACAACCACCTCCCCGCCTTCCGGGGTACTCAACACCACACGCTTGGTCTCACAATCCAACTTAACACGATGCTTAGTCAACCAATCCGTTCCTAGGATAAGATCAAACTCTCCAAATGGCAATTCCATTAAGTCTGCCGGGAACACTACCCCTTGAGTCTCTAATGGTACATCCTTAAATAGCTTGTCCACTACCCTAGTTTGTCCTAGGGGACTAACCACGATCATCTTCCTAGTAGTTGTTTCAGAGTCTATACTTATGGTCTCAGATATCGAACATGCAACATAGGAGTGGGTTGACCCAATATCAATCAAGGCAAGAAAAGGGTTATCAGCAATAAGAAACGTACCGGTTATGACATCCAGTGCGTCACCATCCTCCTGTCGACGAACTGCATAAACTAGGCCCGGCTGCCTTGCATCTACATTACCTGCACCTCTACCAGGTGCTCCACGACCACGACCAGCCCCATTTCCACCTCTACCTGAACCGACCCTTCGGTCCAGGCTGGTCACCTCTCCTAGTCTGATCAGAACCTCGGCCCGTTGGCTGTACCTGATCCACTTGCGGGCAGTCCTTAATCAGATGTTCCGTGGATCCACACCTTAAACATCCACCCATTCTTCTTCTACACTCCCCAGATTGTGCTTTCCTGCACCAATTACATAATCGATTCTGATTCCCTGCAGCAGGTGTCGGAGCATGAGCTGGCCCATCAGACCTAGGCCTTTTCTGTGAATTCCCAGATACTCCTGGCAGCCCAAAATTTCTCTTATTCCTTCCTTGCTCCTTATCTCTTTCCTATCTCTCAGTACGTTTTACCTCCTCAGCTATCTTAACCTTCTCCACCAGAACAGCAAAATCTCTCTCTCTCTCTCTGCGGTGCTATCAAAACCCTTAACTCATTCCGCAATCCATCCTCGAACCGAACACAACGTTCATATTCGGTTTCTACCATTCCTCGAGCGTAGCGGCTCAAGCGCAGAAACTCCGCCTCATCTTCAGCCATAGATTTACTTCCCTGCACTAGATTCAAAAATGCCTTCCTCTGTGCATCCACATAGCTGGCCCCAACATACTTTCCCTAGAATGACTCCTTAAAGAAGTCCCAGTCAATCCGATCTGCGGCAATACCCTCCTTTATCGTAAGCCACCACTGATAAGCCTTGTCTTGAAGAAGGGACACGACCCCTTTCAACTTCTCCTCCACCGTGAAATCTAAGTCATCCATTATGCGCTCAGTCGCTTCCATCCAATACTCAGCTGTGTTAGGGGCTACGCCAGAAACTCCCCTAAACACTTCTGCCTCATTGGCCGTAAGCCACTCTGGCACAGATTTCTGGGCTCCTGTGCCCATGCCTACTCCAGCAACTCTCTCTAAAACCCTCAACATCGCCTGAGATAGAACATCATCTCCAATCGCCTGATCCCGTAATTCTCCCTCCACAGCTGGAGGATCCGACATTTCGTTTCTTGACCCGTGGCCAGACCCTACTGGCTCAGACAACGTCATCCTACCCCTACCGCGTACACGCGGCGGACGTCCTCGGCCCCTTGTACTCATTCTTCCGATTTGCGTTTATCTGATTAAGAATTTTATGAGTCATTAATTCTTTCCACTGATTAACCACGAACAGTCTTATGAATAGTAATTTTAAGAGTAGTTCTTTTGAATCTACAATTCAGTCTCAAGTTCACATCCCCTAGTTCTAGAAACTACATAGCCAACATCCATACATCCACATTCAATACATTGGGGTATTTTCGTAATTTTATCCTACAGGGGTATTTTCATAATTTTTAAAAATAGTGTTCCTTGTTGATTTCATGAAATAAGGGTATTTTGGTAATTTTGAAATCCGGGGGTATTTTGGTAATTTTACAATCTAGGGGTATTTCGGTAATTTTTTCCAATCCGGGGTATTTTGGTAATTTTGAAATCAAGGGTACTTTGGTCATTTTACAAGTCAGGGGCAATTTAGTAATTTTTTCGAATCAGGGATGTTTTTGTTATTTTCACAAATCAAGGGTATTTTCAAAATTTTACAAAACTAAGGGGGTATCTTGGAGAATTTGATTTCAAAAGAAAATAGTAGTGTTCAGGTGTTTGTGAGTTTTTGGTTGTTGTCGTGTGTTGGGTGAGTTTCTCTTTTTTTTTTTTTAAGGAAAAATTTCGTTGACTTTGTAAATCGGGATATATTTGCAAATTATGGGCATCTTAGTAATTTTTTTTCAAGATAGGGGTATTTTAGCAATTTTGTAAAAACAAGGTGGTTGGTCCCTTTCGGGTTTTAATTATAAGGTTTAGCCTGTCAACAAGTCCTCATGATTAGGGTGAACAGTCACTACGCACCAGGTAAGATTCCAGCGAAGAGGAGGTGAGTCACTAGGACTGCTTAAATACCAGGCTCTTCCGGATCCAATCCTAGACATGCGTATGCCTGTTGCCACACCCTAGTCTTGCGACTCGTTTACGGGTTTGTTTAGTGAAATTAAGACTTATGAGATTTAAGAAGTTATTTCAGCTAAGCCTAAAGTCCAACAGGTTCTAATCTAAATAGTCTACGTCCCATAAAGCCCACATATACTTCACACAATGGTTTAGAATACTTACCTGGCGGACTTGGGCCGGAGACATAGGTGCCATGCCGAGCTAACAAACCTGTTATCATTTAAAAATATGCATGTTTCAAAAGCCCATTTTTAGAAAACGTTTTGAGCCTAAAAACCCCCTGAGCCGAGTTTTGAACCGGGCTCTGATACCAATTTGTAACACCCCCAAACCCGGTCCAAACACTATAACCGGATCTGGTATGTCACTAAGGAGATTTTATAAAAAGATGTGGCACTTTGGAAAACAATTATCAGGTTTAAATATTTATACCGAAAACTTAATGATTTATTAATTCATATAAGATGTAAAGTTATAAAATGCCTTGGTGAATTTGAAATAAAAACCGAAAACTTGTACATGTCATGACTTAATTTAAACCTAGAATGTGAAAGCCCAGTAATAAAAGCCCAACATAAACCAAAACGTAAATAATAGTCTAGTGGCCCATGGCCTTATTACAACGAAATTTAAAAACCCACTTAAAACAAATTTCTTGTAAATAAATAAATAAAGTAGAGTCTTTTTGCTGAATCCTCAGTACTCTATCGCATGGCCACCTTGCTCTCCTCTCCAGCCCGGTCCGATGCACTAAGTGCCACCTGAAATTGTTAAAGTAATAGGGTGAGTCGCGAAACTCAGTGTGCAACCCTCGTGCACCATCAGATTGGGCCTTAGCCCACAGATCAGAATATAGAACATAATATAGAAAGTAACATACATAAAACCCAAGCCAATCCTAGTTTCCATCCGCTACACACCACCCTTACCTGCCAATCACACCATTGGGGATTTCTACAATCAACCCACACCGCTACACACCATCGATGGCAGTCATGCTGCAGTTAGCTGCTCATCGTCAAAGTTGTGACAGAGTCATCGGGCTGAAATGGCAGAAGCCACCAGAAACAGAGTTGTGACAAAGTCACCAAGCTGAAATGGCATAAGCCACCAGAACAGATCACTTCCCCTTTCATCAATCCCCCAACCCCAAGCATACATAGAAATTGGCATATAAAACATATCGTTGTTTTAACAAAAACATTCACTGAGGAATGGCAGAAATCACTAACCTGATATTTATCCTTTACCCTCCTCGGGTTTTCACACGTTATGCCGGGATTTTGACATTTAACAGAGTATAGCGGATTTATTACATATATATATATATATACATTAGCATTCAATCTAATTGTGTGAGAAGTTACATACTTGATATCGCGTAGTACTCCCCTCTTAGTCAATATCCTTGCTATCCTGATCTACAACCCTTAATCTAAGACCTTGCTCAAAAGCCGGAAAAATACGAAGATTTGGGCTCCCCTACATTCGGCCAAAGGTTAATAAATACCCTAATTTACACGTTGAAACTAATAGATCTTCTTACCTTGAAATCCTGAAAGTAACACGATTCGAGTGTTACCGAACTATAACTTAGAGATCTATGCGATTGGCCCCACTTCAGATCCCAGAATGCCGAAATAAGAGGAAAATAATAGATTAGTCACTAAATAGCCATTTGGCTAGACACTTTGAAAAGCCGGGAAAGGTTTGGATCCCACGAATCAATTCTTACCTTCAATTCCCTTCAAATTTTGGCATAAGCAGACACCCCAGAGTGATTTCGACAATCACAGGAGACGAGATCTCACGATTTCGGCTTTTATGAAAATCCTAGAAAAGATGAACTGATGTGGTTTCAGCTAAAAAGAAAAGTAAAAAGAAAGCAAAGAGAGGCTTGAAGATTCGGCTAGAGTGTCTGAAAGAGATGAGAAAAGAATCTGTCAGAGGATTCGACCAACTGAAGAAAAAGAGAAGAGAGAAAGAATGGAGTAGGAATTTCAGCAGAGAAAAGAGAAGAATGATGAGAACTTTGACAACAAATTTCGGCACATACTTGGCCTATACTAAACCGATTCCTCCCCCTTTACAGAGTTTAATTTTCGGCCAACTCTAGTCTCTTGGATGAGCTCTCATCTTTTCCCTTATCTTAATCTATTTTCTCCTCAAAAATAGCCTTTATTTGCTTATTATCCACATAAAATAAATCCCTAAATAATAGCCTTGTGCCGTCCCCCCTAGCTCCTCTTCAAGTGCCAAATTTTAGCCCTAAAACTTGAGCTTCAAGCTGCCAAAATTTGGGCCCTCCTCATGCACTTGTGACGCCACTTATAGCTCCCCTTTACTATGCCCCGAGTTGCTGGCCACAAGCCCAATATGTCAATTAAGCTACTAAAACTTTAATTTAAGCCCTTAGAGTGTCTAAACAAGATATTTAATCAAAGCCTCAGCCCCAACTTGGGCCCCATTTGCACCTCAAATCCCTAAATTAATATTTTAAGCATACACTACACAAAATGCACAAGCCCATAAATTCAGGATGTTACACTTCTCATCCACTTTCTACTTCTTTTCTTATACCCTTTTCTCACATTCTCCTCTCTATAATAAGTCTCTAAACCCTTGAGCCACACTAAAGCCATGACAAAGAAGTGGAAGAAAGCAAGCGTAGTCTCCTTAGGGAGATCGATATACATAAGCTCATGCCGGCCGCTTCATCCAAACAACAAGCCAAGGGTCTTTGAGACCATTTATCTTTTCTTTTTCTTTTCTCTTTTGCTTCAATTTCCTTCTTTTTGACAATCTTATGCTTAATTTAGTTTAATATATTTTAGTTTCTTAGTGTTAGGTTCTTCAGGCTGCTAGGGAATCACACCTTGGGAACCATGACCAGCACCACCGCAGCCTGAGAAGTTCAAAAGGCTGCTTGGGAATCATGCCACTTCCCCCACCGCCAGCACCTCCGTCGCCTTAGAAGCCACACCCACCTCACGAACCATCTACCAATAAGGATTCTCAAGCCCTTTTATCTTCTAGTCTTAGTTTATTTTCCTTCTTATTCTCTTTTTCTTTATCTTTCTTATCTTTATTTATATATTTAGTTTATTTTAAATGTGTCTTAATAACTCCTGGCTAACTCTATACGAGCTCCCCAATTTCTTTATCTAGCTCAGAGCTCGATAGCAGCCACCACCCCTATCAACTTCCAACTCTGGGAAACCATCCAAATTCAGGAAGTTTCACCTCTCCCTCTCTCTTAAATTGAATATCTATCTTTGTACATTGAGGACAATGTACATCTTAAGTGTGGGGGGTGAATATTTATTTGAAGAAAGTGCCTAACTTTTTGCATTATTCTCATATTCGGCCTAACTTTCTTCATTATTCTCAAATCCCTGAAATTAGTCTTGTTTTTAATCAATTTTCTCATATTACAATTAGGATGAAATTTCTGATGAATTATGATTTTTATTGACATGTTTTTGAGTAAGTCATAGTTAATTGTGCATTGATGATTAAATTAGGAGAATATTAGAGAATCAAGCATGATAAGTCTATTTTTCAAAATTAAAAATTTTGTTAGGTTGTTAACCTAAATCTGAATATTACCTTGAAATTTGAAATTTTCAAGGATGATGTCAAAAACACCCATAATTTTTACGAGATTTTGAGCCTATTAGAGCATATATTCTTTTTCATGCTCACTTTATTGATTATGAGTGTGTCAACTTTGAACTGTTATTCTAGAACTTGCCTCAGTTATACATGTTGAGACCACACCTTTGATTTGATATACAGAGATGATTAAGGACCTAGGATTTAACCCACTTACTCCACTAAAAGCCTACCTTCATAATTAACCCCTAATGAACCCCGTTGATCCTAATAACCCTTTTTATTGACTCACCCGCTAATATTAACCCAAAACCCTTTGTATTTGTTATCACCATTCCTTTTTTACTACCCTTATATCGAGATTTGATTTGATTAGTTACCTAATTATATTATTTCAGTAGTTAAATTTATCCTTTATATATTTGACTTGTTCTTAAAAAAATCGAATTATATTCATTATTAGTTGTGTTATTAAGTGAGCTTATGCATTAAAATCCAATTATTGAAGAAGAGGCTCGTATTAGAGTATTATCAATAGTAGTATTATTAGTTTCCAATTGATATAACTATTTAAGATTAGTTCATTTTTCTAGTTAGGTAACTTATCAATTCAATCTCGATTCTAACCTTCTAATTTAGCCTTTATCCACACCTTTAACCCTAGCCCTGTTACAACCCTATTAAAGACCTTTTGATCTGTGTATCATCTCATACTACAGTGGTGGAGATTTGATTTTCAGACAAGCCTATGGGATTAACTTTTCAGGTTCGACTTTTGAGTGCTTAATTTTGAACCTTAAAACACTTCGAGTGATTTGAGTGAATCTTTTGTGAGGATGTCAGTCCTTGTAGGTTTTTGAATTAAAGGTAACTATTCAGGTAAGGGGAGACACCTATGTTTTTGTGCTATAATTGTATGACTTTGATTGTTTGAATCTTTAGGACCCTTTGAGTTAAATCATCCATGTCTAAATTATCTATGAATTATGATGAGACGTTGTCGATAGGAATTATGAATTATGGAAAGTTCGTTTTAATTGTAAGTTGAGAATTTTGCTTGAGGACAAGCAAAAGCTTAAGTGTGGGGGTATTTGATAAACCGTAAAAGCAACATATTTTAAGCCCACATTTAGTATGCTTTTGGATGAATTAAGCCTCAATTTATGGAAAAATGTGCTCTTAATCCTTTGTTTTCATGTTTTATACCTAGGAAAGCACCCGAGGATGAAAAGAACGAGAAACAGGCCTAAAAGGGACCAAATTTGGCCAAAGAGGAAATCGACACGGCCTGGACTAAAGCCCACACGGCCGTGCCAGTCAATCTACTAGAACACGACCTGATCTCGACTTACACGGCCGTGCCTCACTAAAGAAGTTCGAACACGGCCTGGCCACGATCCACATGGGGGTGTGCCATGGCCATGTCCCTGTCGTGGCAAAGAGCAATTTCATTCGGATTTGGATACTTTGGGGTGAAGAAACATATTTTGAAAGCCTATATAAACCCCCTAAGTGTTACCTGAAAGGGGGCGGTTAGCTAGGCCAAGAAGCCGAGCCAGAAAGACCAGATTTGTGGAGAATCACTCGAAGATAGCCAGTTGCTCCATCTCAAGAAGCCAAAATTCTACTCAAGACGGTGGATCTCTCCTTCAATTCCTTTAGAGAGTTTTAGGGATTTCTTATGTTTTGTTTTATCTTTTCTCCTGAGATGTTTTCTTTATTTGTTATGAAATAAACCCTTCAGATACCTAAAGGGCATGAAACCTAAGACAGATCTTGTTATTGTTTGCTGAACTATATGATAAATATTTGACTTGTTCTTAATTATGTGTGCTTAACTCTTGTGTTGATATTTTCGGGATATTGATTCAAGTATGATGTGATTAGGTGGTGGAGCAAAAGTCCCTGCTTAAGAGTAGATCTAGCATAATTAAGTGGAGTTGATCGCACGCCTAGAGATAGGGTGACGAGATTGTAACATCCTGAAAAGGGCCTATGCATTTTCGGTTTAATTGTATGAAATGACATGTCTTATGTGTTATGAATGTGTTTTGAACATTTTTGGAAACTAGGAAATGTAAGAAAATGATTTAGAAATGATTCAAAAGAGGAAAGTAAACATTTCGGGAAACTTGGAAATGTAAGGAAATGTTAAGTTTAAAGGAGGCAAATGAAAATTTTTGGAAACTTGGAAATGTAAGGAAATGTCAAGTTTTAAAGTTTAAAAAGAGGAAACTAAGGCAAGGTGGCCTTAAGAAAATTAATAGGAGGAATTTGACACACAAACAGGCTTGTCAAAGTGGCTTGAAGGCACCACTTAAAAGCCCAGCAAGGTGACGCCTCAAGCTTGTGTATTTGGGCCAGGGTTCGAGTCACTTGGGGAGCAAATAAAGGAGTTTTATTTTTGCTACAAGGAGCAGAGAGATGGATGGCTACAAGGCTTTTAAAAGAGGAGTTTTATTCTCTTTAAATTTCGGCTAAATAGGAAATAAATAATAGATTTACTTTAGATTATTTTCAAGAGATAAATAAGGGATTATTCTTTTAATAAAGTGATAATTCAAAGGATAAAGCTATCAGAATAGAAGAGTGGTGGCCAAGTAAGGGATTCTGAGTAGTAATTTCGGCTATAAGAGGAAAAAAATAGGCCTATTCATCAATTTTTCTTCCTCCTCTTCTCTCTGCCGAATTCCCTAAGCAACATTCTCTCTTCTCTTTTATTTTTGTCAAGCCGAAATCTACTTCTTCTTTATCCCTCATTGCCGATTCTTTAAGCCTCCAGAATCCAAAGTGTTGACACACCTCTAGGCCATAGTCGACTAGTCTTCAAGACTCCATAGCCGAATACTGCTAAGGGTTCAAGCAAGAGTTCTATCGATTTCTCCAAGTAAGGGTAAGATCTAGATTCGGTTTCCTTTCTTTTCTTTTTAAGCCTGTCGAAATTTAGGGACTAATCCCTCATATTGTATTTGGCCGAAACTATGGAAGGGAATTTCGGGATTTAGTGGTGGTCAACTACCAGAGGAGATCTGTCGGGATTTTCAAAGATCTAAGGTGAGGCAATCGATCTAAGGTTATTTCTTATGTTTAAACGATTGAAAATTAGATCTAATATACATAAGCCTATAGGGATTTCGATAGAGGTATACAGGGATTCTGGGATTTGAGAATTTCAAGGTAAGTCCCTATATACATTCGGCCAAGGCCTTAATTGTTGGTTAAGTTCTATTCCTTATTTTTGCAAAGGCTGAAACTAATTTGTTTAAGTGATTCAATGCTTGACCGAATGCAAGAAGAGTATAGCAAAGATTTCGGGACTTGATTCTTAGGTCAATCGGCAAGGTAGGCTTTAATTATACTAATCCTACTAGGATTTGGTTTTATAACCGAATAGACTTTATGCTAACATCTTAAGGTTACCAAATGTAGGAATTTAGATCTAAAGCAATAGATCGATTTTTTGGGATTTCAAGGAATTCGTTAAGCAAATCAGGTGTGTATTCCACACTAATTCTTAATATGTTTTATGGCATTATTTAATATGTGCATGTTTATAAGAATGTGAATATGGCTAAGGTACCGTGTTACGATACAAAGTACTCAGGTACGTTTCCTACTCCTACTAGGATTACGAAATATGTTATATTTAACATGTGAAAAGTGACATGAATGTAAATTTAAGTATGATCTGCATGATATGAATAATATGGGGCATTCGGGTTATATGAGAAAGGGGAAGTGAATGTGGTGACTTCGGTCTCACTATCTGAATGTGGTGGCTTCGGTCACATTATCTGAATGTGGTAACTTCGGTTACATTATCTGAACGTGGTGTCTCATGACACAATTATTTAATCTGGTGGCTATGCCACGAATTTTATATGGGCGATGAGCACGTCGACTGCAGCGACTGTCTTCGATGGAGTGTAGCGGAAGGAGGGTTGACTTAGTAGTCCCCATGGTGTGCAGGTTGGTACGAGGATGTGTAGCGGATGGCATCTAGGTTTGGGTTCGGGATTGCATCATTATCTTGAATTATTATGTGAACATGATATGTATGGTATGCCTAAATCTATTAAATTTTAGTATGGGTTACACATTGAGTCTGTTGACTCACCCCATTGTGGGAACATGTTTCAGGTGATGAACAGTGATGGACCGGGACGGCTGAACTTGTGGTGGCCATGCTCAGCTTAAAGTTTTATTTAATTTGGACATTTTTATTTTATTTAAGAACTTCAATTTATTTTTGGGAATTATTTGATGTAATAAAGCCATAGTGATGATTTTACTGTTGTTTTAATTACTATGTTACGAATTTACGTTAATTAAAGATTAAGTCAATTTAATTTAAAATAAACTTTAAATATTTTGTCACCTGAAATAAATGGGTTTTCAATATAAAAATAAACTTGTTTCCATCTCGAGCCCAACCCACAAACAAACTATCTTTGAAACACACAGTTTTTCAAAGTAACAAAAGAATCTTGAATCGGTTTCCATCGAGGAACATACCAGATCCGGTCCAGGCTCGTGGGCCGGGTGTGGGGTGCTTCAGTTTGGTATCAGAGCCCAGTTTCAAACTCTCGGCCTGGGATTTAAGGCCCAAAACGTTTTCAAATCGAGCCCAAATGAGTTTTTGAAGATAAGCAGGGTTTTTCTGGCATGGCACCTAAGTCTCCGACCCGCAGTCCACCAGGTAAGTACCCCTAACCATCTGTGTGTTTTATCTGATTATATTATGAAGGGTGGAAATGGAATGGAACGTAGAGTAGTATGATAAGTATGTGAACCCTAGGACTAGTTTACCCCAACAAATTACATAAGACTTAATTGTTTAATTAAACAAACCTATGGCTAAGTTACCGAGTTAGGGTGTGGCAACCCTTGTGCGCATGTCTAGGATTAGATCCGGAAGAGCCTGGTATTTAAGCAGTCCTAGTGACTCACCTCCTCTTCGCTGGAATCCTACCTGGTGCGTAGCTTCGGTTCACCTTAACCAAAAGGACTCAGAGAGTGTGGTAACCTCTGTGCGCATGTCTAGGAATGGTTTCAGTGGGAGCTTGGTATTTAAGTAGTCCGTGTGACTCACCTCCTCTCCATTTGAATCCTACCTGGTGCGTAGCTTTAGTTCACCCTGACCAAGAGGACTTGGTCATAGGCTAAACACACTAACTAAAACCCGAAAGGGAACTAGCCGTGTTTTTATGGAAACCCTAGTTTTAAAAATTCAACAAACCACTCTTTTGAACTGATAAAATTGTTTTGGAAAAAATAAATTTATTTTCGAAAAATTTCTGATTTATGAAATTACAAAAATACCCCTAGTGGTAAAATTACAAAAATACCCTTGGTTTATAAAATGTCCAACTACCCAACGGTTTTACCAAAATTTCATTATTTCCTAAAGGTTCAAAAACCCTAATTTGCAAAATATCAAAAATACCTTGATTTTGGAAAATTACAAAATTGCCCCTAACTTACAAAATTACCAAAATGACCCTGATTTCCAAAATTTTTGCAACATTACCGTTTTGGAAAGTGCAATTCTCAAAAAGAACTCTCAAAGTTTTGCAAAATTTGGAAATACCCGGAAATATTAAACTTTACAAATTTACCCTGGTTTATTACCAAAATACCCCCGAGATCCAAAATTACCGAAATACCCCCAGATTTCAAAAATTTTCCAAAATACCCCGAGAATTTAAAAATTTTAAAATACTTTTGACAAAATCACCAAGGAACTTTTTCTTTTGAAAAATTACGAAAATACCCCTGTAGGACAAATTACGAAAATACCCCTAGGTAGTGGGAAAACAACAACAATGAAAACTACAACGTTTCTCTGAATGAACGAAAGTTCATAATTGATTGATGGATGTATGAATGAAAAGACTGTGTGCATGTATGAATACGAAAGAACCACTCCTAAAACTCTTTTCATAAAACTTCTTCGCGGGTAATAAGTGAAACAAGGACTAATTCATAAAACTTTTTAATCAGATCGCGACGATAGAAATGAGTTCTAGAGGACGTGGCCGTCGTGGACGCGGTAGAGGAAGAATGACTGTGTCAGAACCCGTTAGATCGGGTCAAGGGTCTGATAATGAGATACCACCGCCACCACCACCCCCAGCTGTTGGTGTTGAGCAGCAGGCTCAGACGGGGGATGATGCTGTGTCACAGGCTGTGCTGCGAGTTTTGGAAATGGTGGCTGGCACAGGTGGAAATAGGGGAACTAGGAAATCTGTGCCTGAGCGGCTCCGAGCTAATGGAGCTGAGATGTTTCGAGGAGTATCTGGGGTGGCACCCAGTACGGCTGAGTATTGGTTGGAGGCAACTGAGTGAATTATGGATGAGCTCGATCTGACCCCTGAGGAGAAGTTGAAAGGAATGGTGGCACTGCTACGCGATGAACCGTATCAATGGTGGTTAACTGTTCGGGATGGTGCCACGGCTGAGGATCTGACCTGGGAGTATGTTAAGGAAGCGTATCAAAAGAAGTATGTTGGAACCAGGTATACTGATGAGCAGAGGAAAGCATTTCTGGGACTGGTTCAAGGGAACAAGTCCGTTGCAGAATATGAAGCTGAGTTTCTGGGGTTGAGTCGGTATGCTCGAGGAGTAGTGGCAACTGAGCATGAGCGATGTGTCCGTTTTGAGGACGGACTAAGAGATGATCTGAGATTGTTGATAGCACCGCATCAGGAGCGGGAGTTTTCTTCTTTAGTAGAAAAGGCCAAGGTAGTCGAGGGAATTAAGGATGCTACAAAGCAGACTATGGATCGGAATAGGCCAAAAAGAGGTTTTGGATCATTTGGGAAGGTTCAAAAGAGGCCTAGAGTTGATGGGCCGCGAAATCAGCAAGCTGGTACAGGATGGCAGTATCGTCCTTGTGATCATTGTGGAAAGAAGCACTTAGGGGAGTGCTGGAAAAAGACGGGAGGATGTTTTAGGTGTGGGTACAAGGACCATATGCTCAAGGATTGTCCTAAGAAACCAGATGAAAGTCGACCAGCAGCTCAGAGTGTTAGTTAGACTGGTAGAGGTGGACAGCAGCCTCAACGAGGTCGTGGTTCGAATAACAGAGGTAATGGTGCTGGCAGAGGACGTGGCACACAGGGCAGAGGTGCTGCTAACACTGAGGCAAGGTAGCCGGGTTTGGTTTATGCGGTTCGCCGGAGGAAGGATGGAGACGCGCCAGATGTTATAACCGGTACGTTCTTTATTTATGGCAAGCCCTATTTTGCTCTAATTGATGTGGGCTCGACCCATTCTTATGTTGCACGTAGTATAGTGGAAACACTAGGCCTAGACTCTGAACTTTCTGATAGGCAGAAGACTGTAGTAAGCCCATTAGGCCAAACTGTAGTGGTGGATAAGATCTTTCAGAATGTACCCCTAGAGATTCAGGGAGTGAACTTTCGGGCTGACTTAATGGAACTACCCTTTGGGGAGTTTGAACTCATACTTGGAATGGACTGGCTAGTAGAGCACCGAGCCGTGTTGGATTGTGCGGCTAAGCGAATGGAACTAAGGACCCCGGAGGATGAAGTAGTAGTAATGATCGGAGAAAGAAGAAACTACCTGTCTAATGTAGTTTCAGCGTTGAAGGCTGAGAAAATGGTTAGGAAAGGGTGCAGGGCGTTCTTAGCTTTCATAAGTGCGTTGGGTGGAAAGGAATAAGGTGTCAGTGGAGTTAGAACTGTAAGGGATTTTGAAGATGTGTTTCCAGAGGAATTACCAGGAATACCCCCAGATAGGGAGGTGGAGTTTGGAATAGACTTGCTACCGGGAATAGCTCCTGTGTCAATTGCCCCGTATCGTATGGCACCAAAGGAATTGGTTGAGCTCAAGGCTCAAATCCAAGAATTGTTGGATAGTGGGTTCATTCGACCCAGTGTGTCTCCATGGGGAGCACCGGTCCTGTTTGTGAAGAAGAAGGACGGAACTATGCGTATGTGTATAGATTACCGTCAGTTGAATAAGCTGACCATTAAGAACAAGTATCCTTTGCCAAGGATCGATGACTTGTTCGATCAGCTGAAAGGGGCCGCAGTATTCTCGAAGATAGACTTAAGGTCAGGATATCATCAGTTGAAGGTGAAGGAGGCAGATATCCATAAGACCGCTTTTAGGACAAGATACGACTATTTTGAATTTGTAGTAATGCCGTTTGGGTTGACGAACGCTCCAGCCGCGTTCATGGATATGATGAACCAAGTTTTCCAACCCTACTTGGATAGGTTTTTCGTTGTGTTCATCGACGATATTTTGGTGTACTCCAAGTCTGAAGAGGAGCATAATGAGCATCTCCGAGTGGTGCTACAAGTGTTAAGGGAGAAGAAGCTCTATGCCAAATTCAGCAAGTGTGAATTTTGGCTTAAGGAGGTGGCGTTCTTAGGACATGTGGTATCCGCAAAGGGAATAAGAGTGGATCCTAGGAAGATCGAAGCAGTGTTGGATTGGAAACCACCTAGGTCTGTGGCTGAGATCCGAAGTTTCTTAGGTTTGGCAGGCTATTACAGAAGGTTCGTGGAAGTGTTCTCGTCAATAGCCGCGCCTTTGACAAAGTTGCTAAGAAAGGAAGTACCCTTTGAATGGACTGATAAGAAACAAGAGAGTTTTGAAAAGCTTAAGAAAGTGTTGACGGAAGCTCCAGTGTTAATTCAGCCAGAGGCAGGGAAGGATTTTGTGGTATACTGTGACGCTTCGCATACGGGATTAGGCTGTGTTCTAATGCAAGATGGAAAAGTAGTCGCTTATGCGTCTCGGCAGTTAAGGCCGCATGAGGTTAATTACCCAACTCATGACTTGGAATTGGCAGCAGTGGTTTTCACTCTTAAGGTTTGGAGGCACTACCTTTATGGGGAAAGGTCGATAATCTACACAAACCACAAGAGCCTTAAGTATCTGTTGACTCAGAAGGAGTTGAACTGGAGGCAGCGAAGGTGGGTGGAATTATTGAAGGATTATGATTGCTCGATAGAGTACCACCCGGGGAAGGCGAATGTGGTAGCTGATGCCCTAAGTCGGAAGGTTGTGTCGGATCTAAGGGCTATGTTCGCTCACTTAAGTTTGTATGATGATGGAAGCCTGTTGGCAGAGTTGCAAGTCAAGTCCACATGGCTGAATGAGGTGAAAAGGGGACAGTTGGCTGATAAGGACCTAAGTTCTAAGTTACGGCAAGTACAGAACAGAAAGTTAGAGGGTTATGGCGTCATTGACGAAGGAGTATTGAGCTACAAAAGAAAGGTCTGTATGCCGAAGGACTTGGAGTTAAGATAAAGGATTCTTCGGGAGGCGCATAGTAGCCCTTATGCTATGCATCCCGGAGGTATTAAGCTGTACAGAGATCTAAGGGAACAGTTTTGGTGGCCTGATCTTAAACGGGAAGTTACTGAATTCGTGGGTAAATGTCTGACGTGTCAGCAAGTTAAGGCTGAACACCAAGTTCCATCGGGACTACTTCAGCCAATTGAAATTCCGCAGTGGAAGTGGGAAAGAATTACCATGGACTTCGTTAGTGGGCTTCCCCTTACGCCTACTAAGAAGGACTCGGTATGGGTAATAGTGGATCGTCTGACCAAGTCCGCGCACTTCATCCTGGTAAGAGTCGATTATTCTCTTCAGAAGTTGGCCAAACTATACGTGGCGGAGATTGTAAGGTTACATGGAGTGCCGGTGTCAATTATTTCCGATAGAGACCCAAGGTTTACGTCTCGGTTTTGGAGGGCACTTCATCAAGCTTTAGGCACTAAGTTGGACTTCACTACGGCTTTTCATCCACAATCAGACGGGCAGTCTGAACGAGTTATACAAGTGTTGGAGGATATGTTGAGAGGCTGTGTGATGGATTTCCGAGGAAGTTGGGAAGACTATTTGCCTTTAGCAGGGTTCGCCTACAACAACAGCTATCAAGCTAGTATTCGGATGGCACCATATGAAGCGTTGTATGGTCGGAAGTGTCGAACTCCTACTTGTTGGACTGAGTTAGGAGAACGTCGGGTTTTGGGTCCAGAGTTAGTGGTAGAAACTGAAGAAAAGGTTGAGATAATCAGGGCACGGTTAAAGGAAGGCTCTGATAGGCAGAAGTCGTACGCCGACCTTAAGCGGAAGGAGATAGAGTTTGAAGTGGGAGACCAAGTGTTTCTGAAAGTCTCGCCTTGGAAGAAGGTGATGAGGTTTGGTCGCAAAGGGAAGTTAAGCCCAAGGTTTATAGGGCCCTATCGAGTACTGAAGCGAGTTGGACCAGTGGCATACCAGTTAGAGTTGCCACCAGAGTTGCAGCAGATGCACGACGTATTCCATGTATCCATGCTACATCGTTACCGATCGGATCCTTCTCATGTGGTACTAGTTGAAAAAGTGGAGCTAAGGCCAGACCTATCCTACGAGGAAGAGCCAATTCAGATATTGGAACGTGATGTGAAAGTGTTACGGAGGAAGTTAGTTCCTCTAGCCAAAGTGTTATGGCGCAATCATGGATCGGAGGAAGCTTCGTGGGAACCAGAAGAGGCAATGCGACAACAATACCCTCAATTATTTTAACCCAGAAATTTCTAGGACAAAATTATTTTAAGGGGGGTAGAACTGTAACATCCTGGAAAGTGCCTATGCATTTTTGGTTTAATTGTATGAAATGACATGTCTTATGTGTTATGAATGTGTTTTGAACATTTTTGGAAACTAGGAAATGTAAGAAAATGATTTAGAAATGATTTAAAAGAGGAAAGTAAACATTTCGGGAAACTTGGAAATGTAAGGAAATGTTAAGTTTAAAGGAGGCAAACGAAAATTTTTGGAAACTTGGAAATGTAAGGAAATGTCAAGTTTTAAAGTTTAAAAAGAGGAAACTAAGGCAAGGTGGCCTTAAGAAAATTAATAGGAGGAATTTGACACACAAACAGGCTTGTCAAAGTGGCTTTAAGGCACCACTTAAGAGCCCAGCAAAGTGACGCCTCAAGCTTGTGTATTTGGGCCAGGGTTCGAGTCACTTGGGGAGAAAATAAAGGAGTTTTATTTTTGCTACAAGGAGCAGAGAGATGGACGGCTACAAGGCTTTTAAAAGAGGAGTTTTATTCTCTTTAAATTTCGGCTAAATAAGAGATAAATAATAGATTTACTTTAGATTATTTTCAAGAGATAAATAAGGGATTATTCTTTTAATAAAGTGATAATTCAAAGGATAAAGCTATCAGAATAGAAGAGTGGTGGCCAAGTAAGGGATTCTGAGTAGTAATTTCGGCTATAAGAGGAAAAAAATAGGGCTATTCATCAATTTTTCTTCCTCCTCTTCTCTCTGCCGAATTCCCTAAGCAACATTCTCTCTTCTCTTTTATTTTTGTCAAGCCGAAATCTACTTCTTCTTTATCCCTCATTGCCGATTCTTTAAGCCTCCAGAATCCAAAGTGTTGGCACACCTCTAGGCCATAGTCGACTAGTCTTCAAGACTCCATAGCCAAATACTGCTAAGGGTTCAAGCAAGAGTTCTATCAATTTCTCCAAGTAAGGGTAAGATCTAGATTCAGTTTCCTTTCTTTTCTTTTTAAGCCTGTCGAAATTCAGGGACTAATCCCTCATATTGTATTTGGCCGAAACTATGGAAGGGAATTTCGGGATTTAGTGGTGGTCAACTACCAGAGGAGATCTGTCGGGATTTTCAAAGATCTAAGGTGAGGCAATCGATCTAAGGTTATTTCTTATGTTTAAACAATTGAAAATTAGATCTAATATACATAAGTCTATAGGGATTTCGACAGAGGTATACAGGGATTCCGGGATTTGAGAATTTTAAGGTAAGTCCCTATATACATTCGGCCAAGGCCTTAATTGTTGGTTAAGATCTATTCCTTATTTTTGCGAAGGCTGAAACTAATTTGTTTAAGTGATTCAATGCTTGGCCGAATGCAAGAAGAGTATAGCAAAGATTTTGGGACTTGATTCTTAGGTCAATCAGCAAGGTAGGTTTTAATTATACTAATCCTACTAGGATTTGGTTTTATAGCTGAATAGACTTTATGCTAACATATTAAGGTTACCAAATGTAGGAATTTAGATCTAAAGTAATAGATCGGTTTTTCGGGATTTCAAGGAATTCGTTAAGCAAATCAGGTGTGTATTCCACACTAATTCTTAATATGTTTTATGGCATTATTTAATATGTGCATGTTTATAAGAATGTGAATATGGCTAAGGTACCGTATTACGGTACAAAGTACTCAGGTACGTTTCCTACTCCTACTAGGATTACGAAATATGTTATATTTAACATGTGAAAAGTGACATGAATGTAAATTTTAGTATGATCTGCATGATATGAATAATATGGGGCATTCGGGTTATACGAGAAAGGGGAAGTGAATGTGGTGACTTCGGTCTCACTATCTGAATGTGGTGGCTTTGGTCACATTATCTGAATGTGGTAACTTCAGATACATTATCTGAACGTGGTGTCTCATGACACAATTATTTAATCTGGTGGCTATGCCACGAATTTTATATGGGCGATGAGCACGTCGACTGCAGCGACTGCCTTCGATGGAGTGTAGCGGAAGGAGGGTTGACTTAGTAGTCCCCACGGTGTGCAGGTTGGTACGGGGATGTGTAGCGGATGGCATCTAGGTTTGGGTTCGGGATTGCATCATTATCTTGAATTATTATGTGAACATGAGATGTATGGTATGCCTAAATCTATTAAATTTTTGTATGGGTTACACATTGAGTCTGTTGACTCACCCCGTTGTGGGAACATGTTTCAGGTGATGAACAGTGATGGACCGGGACGGCAGAACTTGTGGTGGCCATGCTCAGCTTAAAGTTTTATTTAATTTGGACATTTTTATTTTATTTAAGCACTTTAATTTATTTTTGGGAATTATTTGATGTAATAAAGCCATAGTGATGATTTTACAGTTGTTTTAATTACTATGTTACGAATTTACGTTAATTAAAGATTAAGTCAATTTAATTTAAAATAAACTTTAAATATTTTGTCACCTGAAATAAATGGGTTTTCAATATAAAAATAAACTTGTTTCCATCTCGAGCCCAACCCACAAACAAACTATCTTTGAAACACACAGTTTTTCAAAGTAATAAAAGAATCTTGAATCGGTTTCCATCGAGGAACATACCAGATCCGGTCCAGGCTCGTGGGCCGGGTGTGGGGTGTTTTAGAGATTTTGCCGGATTAGGTTGAAACCTAATATGGGAGTCCATAGATCGAGTTAATGCGATTCTAGGGGTTTTAATTTGAAAGAGATTTCAATTAATCAACCTAGGCTTAGACGTTATTCGCTTCGAGAGAGGGTTTAATATAACTTAAGGAATTTTACGGATCAAGTCAAATGAATAAATCGTCTGGTTCAGTGTTAGATAACAAGAGAAGTCTAGGTGGATTCTTCCTAGGGTATCGTCTTAATCAATTGGTTTTTCTTCCAAGTTATTTTTCCTAAATTCATTCTTTTTTTGTCTTTGCGTCTTTAGTTTAGTTGATAGTTAAACTTAGATTAGATAAACATTCACTTAATTCTTAGGCTAAATAATAGAAAGAGAGTTAGTATTAGTACTTTTGGTTCCTTTGGGATTCGATATTCCGGTCTTGCCTAAGCTATACTACTGTTTGATAGGTGCGCTTGCCTTACAATAGTTGTCAGAGTTAGTTTCCAGGTTTGATCATTTTTATTATAAATTTTAAAGCTCTGAATTCGATGATCACCTTGAATTGAGCTTAATAATGGCCGAACACCATGAGAACTTAAACCCTTCCTTTCTCTCTATATTCGGTGATGAATGAATAGAAATGGCCATTTTTAATTCTTTATTTTGTTATAAAATAACTTAATAACAAATTTCCAAATTTAACCTTCAAAACAAAAAAAAATATATAACATATTATATAAGGTCATTATTGACCATTACCATCCACTATCTCTAATATTAGGCTAATTGCCTATTAAGGACTTCATAATATGAAGACATCAACAATTTGATACTTCCACATTTAACCCTCAAATTTTCATTTTATGCGATTAAGCCCTTTTCACAAATTAAGCATACAGATGAACAATTTAACTTACGAAAATTTTAACACATGCTTAATCACATATCATAGGCACATAGAATAATATTAAAATATTATTCAGACTCGGATTTGTGGTCCCAAAACCACTATTTCGACTAGGGTCTAAACCGGACTGTTACACTAAGTCAAAAGTCACTATTTGCATTGTGTGCTATGAATGCTCAATTAGATCTGTTTGATGAAGGTTCAGTTTTAGCTGAATTAAAAGCAAAACCGTTGTTTGTACAACAAATTTGTGATGCTTAGAAAGTGGATAATGAAGCATAACGAACTCAGTGTAATTTGAACTCTAATTCTGAATTTCAAATTGATATTAATGATTGTTTAAGATTCTGAGATCGAATTTTTGTTCCGAGAAACCCAGAGTTGATTCAGTTGATTTTAAATGAAGCACATAGCAGTCGCCTATCTATTCATCCGGGAAGTACAAAGATGTATCATGATCTAAAGCAACATTTGTAACAGCCCGATTTAGGGCCTAGTCGGAACGGTGGTGCGAGACCACAAATCTGAAGTAGTAATATGAGTTTTTAAGGTATTTGAGATGTTTGCATGATATTATGAAAGTTTCATGTAGAAATTTTATGAGAATTTCTATTAAAGGGTCCATTAGGACTAAATTACAAAAGTTGCAAAATATGAGTTTCTAAAAGCTTTTTGTATTAAATAGCTTTAGAATATTAATTAGAAATAGAAATTTGCCCAAATTATAATTTTTGGACAAAAATGGACATGAGTTAATAAATGGTGAATTTTTAAAGAGAAGTGCATTTTGGTCATTTATCAATTAAATGATTAATAAGGGAAAAAGATGGCAAAAATCATTCTCATCTTCTTCCCCAGGTGCCGAAAATTTGAAGGAAGCCATAGCTAGGGTTCTTCAATTTTTCAAGCTTGCTAATAAGTTCATTTTAGCCCCATTTTTAATATTCTTCGTATTTTTAGGGTTCTCGTATTATGAATTAGCTAATTTTAGCTATAAGATGAGCCAAGATGCATGTTCAAAAATCTACCCATGTATGACATGTTTGAAAAATGATGTTTTAGGAAAGATTATGAGAGTTTGATGTTAGATAAACATCTTTTCCTAAATGAATTTCATGAAAAATGCTACTAAGGACTAGTTTGTAATAATTATGAAATTTGTCATACATGGTAGAAATAGTGAGAATTGATTATTTGTATAGTTGAGACAATGAATCGGCTGAGCATGAAGAGTTAGAAAGTTTAATGAAAATCACTTTACGAGCCTAGAGGCAAAAGTGTAATTATGAGAAAGTTTAGGGGCAAAATTATAATTTTTCCAAAGTATGAGTTAAGAGTCAATTTAGTCAATGTGATTTTTAAATGATCTAAATTATTATTATAGATCAAGAAAAACGAAGCCCAGATCGAAACCGAGGCAAGAACAAAGTCGAGGACTAAGTTGCATATCTACATACATTTTGTATATCGAGGTAAGTTTGTATGATTTCTAAGCTTTATGATTACTATCATTGAATTGCTTAGTATAAAGTACATTATTACCATAGAAATGCTTAATGATATGTTAAATAAAGAAATCAATGAGATTAAGCATCAGAAAGTCCCGATTGAAGCTGAATTACTTAGGATACTCGATCTACCACATGAGATAAGAAAGTCCGTATAAGATCAAGCCAAGGCATGGCATCGGCAATCAAGCAAAGTTATCATGTAAGTCCAAGACAAGTCTTGGCATTGAAGAGTTATTATGAAGACCCATGTAAGTCCAAGCCAAGGCATGGCATTGGTGAGTCTCCAAGCAAAGATGTTATGTAAGTCTAAGACAAGTCTTGGCATTGAAAAGCTATCATGAGATAGAGATCCCATGTAAGTCCAAGCCAAGGCATGACATTGGTGAGTAACAAGGAAGATTTTGTGTAAGTACAAGCCAAGGCTCGGCATTGACCAGTTCATGAGTAAAGATACCAAATAAGACCATGTCAAGACATGGCAATGGTAAGTTCCCAAGGGAACACACAAGGAAGACTTTGAGTAAGTCCATGTCAAGACATGGCATCGATACCAAGATGAGAGATCCCATGTAAGACCAGATCAAGGATATGGCTTTGGCATCGAGTTATATGTGGGATGAGATTCAGTATCCTCAGTTATTCATAGAAATTCATCGGGCAAATGACTAAAGCTTAAATGAGATAGCAAGAAAATTAAGTAAGCAAAGCTATTATCAAGTTGGAAATGAGTATTATTCATGTTATGAATGATGAATTAGAGATTATGATTATTATAGTAAAATATGCTGATCTATGTGATCAAGTGATACAGGTACCTTGTTTACCTCACGAGCATGAGACTAGTAAGTATCATGAGATATGTAGGAATCAGTAAGAGCAAGTAAGCTTAAATAGCTAAATTTATGATGCCAATGTTTATGCCAAATGGTTTATGTTAAACAAGTACGTTGCTATGTGCATTATATGCAAACTTATTAAGCTAAATGCTTACATATTTTATTCTCTCTTTCCATGTAGTCACGCCAAGCTAATCTCGTGGATCATCATCATCGGAGCTTAGAGCACACTATCAATCGCTATTTTGGAATAGCCAAGATGTTTATATTAAGTATGGCATGTATAGGAAACATTTTATTTTGAGAAAATGTCTTAAAAAGGGCAAAAGTATGGGCTATCAAGTTTATTATTCTTTTGTATATGGCTAAGTGATTGGCCAAAATTGACTAAGTATGTATGTCTATTAATATCAATGAAGCATGTAGTATTGTTCATGAAAGATGTAGTAATTTGAGTTGTTGAATTGACTATGAGATTGATCTTGATATCAGGGTGGCAATTGGCTTGGTAAATAGCCTTCAAGTGCCCACGTGGATAGACACACGGGCGTGTGTCTAGGCCGTGTGTTCCCTGCATGTTAGTATCTTAAGTCAGTATAGACCATGGACTAATCCCACGATCGTTTGTATAGGCCGTGTGAGACACACGGTTAGCACATGGGCGTGTGCCCCAGGCCGTGTGAATAAGTCAGTATATCAAGGTATGGCACATGGTCTAAGCCCACGGGCGTGTCAAGACCGTGTGTAATTAGTCAGTGTCGACCACGGGTGGAAGACATGGGCGTGTCTAGGGGGTACACGGGCGTGTCCCAAGCCACATGGGCGTGTGACCCCTGTTTTAAGAAAAAGTTTTCGATTAAGTTCCAAAAGTTTCCAGATATGTGTTTAAGGCCTCGTAGGCCCATGAAATGTATGATTAGACTAAGAAAGATAAGTTTTTAATTCAGAACAAAATTTTATGGCCCGTAAGTGCATGTTTGAGAAAGTTCAAGCATAGTAATGTCTCATATCCGGTCTCAGCCTTGGACTTGGGTATGGGGTGTTACAACATTATTGGTGGTCAGGTATGAAAAGAGATATCTCTAATTTTGTCTCAAAATGCTTAGTCTGTCAGCAAGTAAAGGCTGAACATCAGGTTCCATCTGGTTTGCTACAACTGATTCTGTTTCCCGAATGGAAATGTGTAACAACCCAAACCCGGCCCAACGCTATGACCGAATTTGGTTTGCTACGGGAAAAACATTTTTTTTGAAATCTTTTAAAACCGGTTTAAGTTTTCGATAAGAGATAGCGTTTAGTTAAAATAGTTGAGGTGTATAAAACCCATGCTTAGTTTTATTTTGAAAATATTTATTAAATCCAGTGATTATATAAATATAAATGTACCCGATGGTACTTTAAAAAATTTTCGAATTTATTTTAGAAAAACGTGTGAACTTATTAATAAAATAGTTTAAACTAATATTCCAAAGCAGGTAACAATAACAAAGTAATAAAAGGAGTTATTGGAGGCCTTATTACAACCCAATTAAAATCAAACCAACAATCGAAAAATAAATAAACCAAAATTTAAAGTCTATTAAATTTAAATTCCACTGCATGGCCACCTCGAGTCCATCCGGTCCACATCCGCGATCTACACGCCACCTGAAAAATGTAAAGAAGAAGGTGAGTCACCAAGACTCAGTATGTAACCCTTCCCCCAGTTTAAAGCCACATCATACACATATTATAACAATTAACATGCATCAAATTATGTACCCAACCTAACCATCCGTATCACATTTTCTCTACCCCGTATGGTACCAAACCACTGGTGGTGCCAAACCACTTGGTGAATTAAAGTCACAGATGTGATGCCAAATCACTAGAGGTGCCAAACCTCTGGTGTCCGAAGACACGAATCGATTGATGGGGCCAACCCATCGTGTGATACCAAATCACTGGCGTCAATCCCTTAATATCATCTGTGGGGCCAACCCACTATGGTGCTAAGCCACTGGGACGAGACGCGATGAGGTGCCAAACCTCTGGAGGTACCAAACCTCTGGTGACCGTAGTCACAGTGTGTTACCAAAACACTGGTGTCCGTCAACACAATATCACTGCCCCCTCCTCTCATTATCCCATATCAAACAGTCATAAACATAGTTCATACATTTATCACATGTATCAGATAAGCTATGCTTCCCAAAGCATCAAATAGCAACTCATATTAACAAGTACTTACCTGAATCGCCACTTATACCAATACGGTATTAAATCCAATGCTACATAAATCAGAGTTAGCATTCACAACATTTAGTACAGTTAATAAGTCATAACGTGTGTATGTACACACCTTCCACCACGAGAAGTCTAAATCCCGAGAAGAGAAGTCGGCCACCCTAGATCTACTTGCCCCTATATTCGGCCATGTGAGAGTTAGTGACATGAGCCATTCGGCCAAACCAAATAATTCTATAGGGTTGTTGTTTGAACCCGAATCCTTACCTACTCGCTTTGAATACAAGCTTCAGCACCCGAATCACGAATCTGGTTCACAAACTACAATCGGTCAATGGACAATGTCAATAGCCTATGGCTTTTAATCACTTAAAAGAATAATCTATTACAAGTAACCCTTACCACCACTTACCAAAACCGAAAGCTAGAGATTAGGGGCTTGGGTCGACTGCTTCACGAACTTGGGGTACCTAGAAGAGATTGATTACCAAAAAGCGATTAGAAGCCTTGTTAACTAATGCCGAAATCGGCACTTTATTCCTATAGAAGTCAACAAGAGCATAAGAGACAACATAGAGCATTCGACTTGACTACTTACCCACCTTAAGAACCAATTGGAGAAAAGTTTAGAGAGGGTTACCTTTGTTTACTATTCGGCCAAGGCTACACCAAATAGGAGAAGGGATTTTCGGCACTTCCAAGGGGTGTATTCGGCCAAAGAGGAAAATAATGGGGAGGAGGTAGAGTTTCGGATAATGATTTGAGAAGAGAAAGAAAAGTTAAAAGATGGAAGACCAAAGTATGGTAGATTCGGCCAAGGTTTCAGAAGAAGAGAAAAAAATAGGAGTAGGTGTTTCGGCTAGAGATCAAAAGAATAGGAAAAGTGAATGACAATGGGATTTTTGGTTTGAGAGAGAATGAAAGGGAAAATATCACAAAGTGAGAGCTAACCGAAAATTATGAAGAAAAGCTCAAGAATTTCGGCATTATCCCCCCTAATTACCTTGCCGTCCACTCCACTAAGGAATTCAAAATTTGGGCAACTCTTGATTTGAAATAATTCAAAAGAATTTGAATTAACATATGCCTACTTTTTCTCTTGCCAACTTTTGTTGATTAATCATATATTAATCCAATTAATCTTAATAATATCCTTGCTATTTAAAGGAGTTTAAAAAGAGAAAAACTCTCCCCCCTTGTGCCGTCCATTCAAAGAGCAAAAAGAGAGAATTTTGTGACTCGAACCACGGCTCTCCCTCACCCATTGTGGCGTCACATGTAGCTCCTAAGTGGCCCTCCTTTTTCCACTTTTCCAAGCTGATTTTCATGTCAACATATCCTCTATTTATTCTTGTAACCCCTACTTGCTAGGGCTCCTTACCTTTAAAGTTCCCAAATTAAAATTTTCTACTAAACCGAGCCTACTCAAGACCTTTAATTAAGCTTTATTATTCCACGATTAATACCATAGCAATTCAATCACAAGAAAAAATCGTTCAATCACAAATAGACCCAATTTTAGGATGTTATAGTTCTACCCCCTTAAAAGAATTTCGTCCTCGAAATTACCTGATCAGAAGAGGTGGGGGTATTGTTGCTGTATCACATCCTCGGGTTCCCACGTAGCTTCCTCTACACCATGGTTCCGCCATAGCACTTTCTCTAAGGGTACTGACTTCCTACGTAGAACCTTCACATCTCTATCTAAGATCTGAACCGGTTCTTCTTCAAAGGACAAATCCGAGTTGACCTTAATTTCTGCCACAGGCACTACGTGCGATGGATCTGATCGATATCGCCTAAGCATCGACACATGGAAGACGTCATGAATCAGACTTAACTCCGTCGGCAGTTCGAGCTGATAAGCTACCGGTCTTACGCGCTTCAACACTGTATATGGGCCAATGAACCTTGGGCTTAGCTTTCCTTTTCGCCCAAATCTCAACACCTTTTTCCAAGGTGACGCCTTCAGGAAAACCTTGTCTCCTACATCATACTTCATTTCTTTGCGCTTCAGATCAGCATAAGACTTCTGTCTATCTGACGCTTCCTTAAGACGACCCCGAATCACCTTAACTTTGTCCTCCATTTCTGTAACCAACTCTGGACCCAACACTTGTCGTTCACCCAACTCTGTCCAACACGTCGGAGTATGGCATTTCTGTCCATACAGGGCTTCGTATGGTGCCATCTGGATACTTGCTTGGTAACTATTGTTGTAGGCGAATTCCGCTAATGGTAAAAATTCCTCCCAGCTACCTCGGAATTCCAAGGCACAACCCCTCAGCATATCCTCTAAGATCTGTATGACCCTTTCTGACTGCCCATCTGACTGTGGATGGAAAGCTGTACTGAAATCCAATCGCGTACCCAAAGCTTGATGCAACACTTTCCAAAACCTCGACGTGAACCTTGGATCCCTATCTGAGATAATTGATATTGGCACACCATGCAATCTGACTATCTCAGCCACATACAACTTTGCTAGCTTCTGGAGTGAGTAATCCATTCTCACCGATACGAAGTGAGCTGATTTAGTCAGGCGGTCCACAATTACCCAAACTGCATCTTTCTTGCTGGGCGTAAGGGGTAACCCGCTGACGAAATCCATAGTGATCCTCTCCCATTTCCATTGAGGAATCTTTACTGGTTGAAGTAACCCTGATGGCAACTGATGTTCAGCTTTAACCTGCTGACATGTCAGACATCTTCCTACGAACTCAGTCACCTCACGCTTCAACCCAGGCCACCAGAACTGTCTCCGCAAATCTCCATACATTTTGTTACCTCCGGGATGCATAGCGTATGGGCTGCTATGTGCATCTTGGAGAATTCTTTGTCTCAGTTCTACATCTTTCGGCATACAGGGCCATCCTTGGAAACATAATACACCATGATCAGTCAAACTATACCCTTCCAAACCACCATTTTGGACTTGCAATCTCTTTGCATTCAATCCCTCGTCTACCAACTGCTTATCCTTAATCTCCTCGATCCACGTTGGCGTGACTTGCAACTCTGCCAAAAGACTTCCATCGTCATATAGACTCAAACGAGCAAACATTGCTCTTAAGTCTGCCACAACCTTTCGGCTTAACGCGTTAGCCACCACGTTAGCCTTACCCGGATGATACTCGATTGAACAGTCGTAGTCCTTCAACAGTTCAATCCATCGGTGCTGCCTTAAGTTCAAATCCTTCTGAGTCAAGAGATACCTCAGACTTTTGTGATCCGTATAAACTATTGACTTCTCCCCATAAAGGTAATGTCTCCATATCTTTAAAGCGAAGACTACTGCCGCCAACTCCAAGTCGTGCGTTGGGTAGTTTACCTCATGCGATCTTAACTGACGGGATGCATAAGCCACTACCTTCCCCTCCTGCATCAACACACATCCCAACCCAGTATGGGATGCATCACAATAAACCGTGAACATCTTTCCTGCCTCAGGCTGTACCAAAACCGGAGCTTCCGTCAGAATCTTTCTCAGCTTATCAAAACTTTCTTGCTGCTTTTCTGACCAAACGAATGGTACTCCCTTCCTCAATAACTTAGTTAATGGTGCTGCGATTAACGAGAATCCTTCCACAAACCTTTGGTAGTACCCTGCCAGACCCAGAAAGCTTCGAATTTCTGCCACCGACTTAGGCGGTATCCAATCCAACACCGTTTCAATCTTGCGGGGATCCACTCTAATCCCTTCCGCTGACACCACGTGACCTAAGAAAGCCGCTTCCCTCAGCCAAAATTCGCACTTACTGAATTTGGCATATAACTGCTTTTCCCTCAGTACTTGCAGAACTATACGCAAATGCTTGTCATGCTCCTCCTCCGTCTTTGAGTAAACCAATATGTCGTCTATGAACACCACGACGAATTGATCCAAGTACTGTTGAAATACCCTATTCATTAGGTCCATGAACGCCGCCGGTGCATTGGTCAACCCAAATGGCATCACTAGGAACTCGTAATGCCCATACCGAGTTCGGAATGCTGTCTTGTGCACATCAACCTCCTTTACCTTAAGTTGATGATAACCCGACCTAAGATCGATCTTCGAGAATACCGACGCACCCTTCAGTTGGTCAAACAAGTCATCGATCTGAGGCAACGGATACTTGTTTTTGATCGTTAACTTGTTTAACTGACGGTAGTCGATGCACATCCGCATAGAACCGTCCTTCTTCTTGACAAACAACACAGGTGCTCCCCATAGAGATATACTAGGTCGAATAAATCCTCTATCCAAGAGTTCCTGAATTTGAGCCTTCAGCTCCACCAACTCCTTTGGTGCCATTCGATACGGTGCTACAGATACAGGTGCCGTTCTAGGTAGCAAGTCTATACCGAATTCGACTTCCCGATCCGGAGGCAAACCCGGAAGTTCTTCTGGGAATACATCAACGAATTCCCCTACTGTTTGGACCTTTCTAACCGCTGACTCCTTAGCCTCCAAGGCACAAATTTGAACTATAAATGCCTCACACCCTTTTCTGACCATCTTCACGGCCTTCAAAGTTGACACCACATTAGACAGGTAATTTCTTCGATTACCGATCATGACCACTTCATCCCCTTCGGCCATTTTAAGAACCATGCGCTTAGCAGCGCAATCCAACCTCGCCTGGTACTTAACCAACCAGTCCATCCCGAGGATCAAATCGAACTCCCCAAACGACAGTTCCATCAGATCAGCCACAAACACGACCCCTTGGAGTTCTAGGGGTACATCCCTATAAAGCTTGTTCACAACTACAGAATGGCCTAAAGGGCTAATTACAGTCATCTCCCTAGAAGCAGTCTCAGAGTCTAAGTTCAAAGTCTCTACCACACTACTAGCTACGTATGAATGCATCGAACCCACATCAATTAATGCAACATACGGAAGACCGAAAATTAGAAACGTACCGGTTATGACATCCGGTGCATCACCCTCTTCGCGACGCCTCGCTGCATAAACCAAGCCAGGCTGCCTTGCCTCTGTATTGCCTGCGCCTCTGCCCTGTGTTCCGCGCCCTCTATTAGGACCATTGCCCCCTCTACCATTACCACGACCTCTTTGTGGTCCCACAATTCTATCCTGAGTACGGTTCTGCCCCTCTGACTGATTCTGAGCTCGCTTCTGGGGACAATCCCTCACACGGTGATCCAAAGACCCACATTCAAAGCAGCCCCTCTCACCGGTCCAACAACCTCCCCAATGGGACTTCCCACAGCGATTGCACTGAGCCGGTCTCTGATTAGTAGTCGTGGGCCTTGCTGCCTGATTTGGCCCACTTTGTCTAGCCTTTTTCTGAACATTACCACCTGACCCAGATGACCCAAAACCTCTCTTCTGCTTGATCCTATCATAGTTTTGCCTCACCGATTCCTTGACATCTTCGGCTACCTTAGCCTTTTGTACTAGAGATGAAAACTCACGAACCTGCTGCGGAGCAATCAGCAGCCTCAAAACATCTCTAAGTCCATCCTCGAATCGGACACAGCGCTCATGATCGGTAGCCACGATGCCTCTTGCATATCTACTCAGCCTGAGGAATTCCGCCTCATACTCCGCCTCGGACTTAGTTCCTTGTACCAATCCCAGAAAAGCCTTTCTCTGCGCGTCAGTGTAGCCGGTACCCACATACTTTTTCTGGAAAGCAGCCTTAAAGTAATCCCATGTAAGATCATCTGCCGTGGTACCATCTCGGACCGTGAGCCACCACTGATATGCTTCATCCTTCAGAAGCGACACTGCTCCCTTCAGCTTCTCCTCATTAGTCAGGTCAAGATCGTCCATGATCCTTTCCACTGACTCCAACCAGTATTCTGCTGAACTAGGTGCCACTCCCGACACGCCCCGGAACACCTCAGCTCCATTAGACCGAATTCGCTCGGGAACCGATTTTCGAGCTCCTAGATTTCCACTAGCCCCAGCCACCAACTCGAGGACTCGCAACACCGCTTGCGATACTGCCTCACCTCTGGTCTGATCCTGCTCCTCCGCTCCAAAAGCTGGAGGTGATGGTGGCGGTGGTACCTCCTTTTCAGAACCCTGACCCGACCTGACAGGTTCAGACACGGTCATCCTTCCCCTACCGCATCCACGGCGTCCACGTCCTCTAGAGCTCATTCTAACTACTGCGCTTTAATCTGATTAAGAAAATTTTATGGATTAGCAATTTGTTCACTTGATTATCCGCGAAGAATTTTATGAAAAGTTAAATAGGGATTCTTTCGATCAAACAATGTTTTAGGTCTTCTACCCTAGGTCACACAAAAGGGCACATCCATTCCCTAATACTTTCCATACTTATTCACTCCTTGGACATTTCTGTCCTGTTTCTATCCTAGGGGTATTTTCGTCTTTTTCCTACAGGGGTATTTTTGTAATTAAAACCGAGAGATTTCAAACTTTAATAAAGCAGGTTGCTTTGAAATTCCCAAAACTGGAGAGCATTTCTGAAAATTTGTAAAATTTGAAGTTGTGGCATCATTTTAGAAATCAGGGGCATTTTGGTAATTTTGTTAATCAGGGGTAATTTTGTAACTTTAATAAATCTGGGATATTTTAACAGTTGTAAAACTCTGAGGGTTCCTTTTGCGAGTTTCTCTCTTTAAAACGATGATGTTGCAAAAATTTTGAATTCGAGGTCATTTTGGTAATTTTGCAAGTTGAGGGCATTTTCATAATTTTCCAAAACCAAAGTATTTTATTGGTGATTGCAAAGTAGAGTTTTTGGATATTTATAAAATAAGGAAATTTTTGGGCAAAACCATTGAATTGATATTTTATGAGTCAAGGGCATTTTAGTAATTTCACCCCTAAGGGTATTTCTGTAATTTTCACAAATCAACTTTTTCGGGGAAAACATTGTAAAAATGGTTGTTCTCATATTCGAAAGAGTGATTTTAAGAGTTTTGGAAACCAAGTTTTTGTTGTTCTCTTCTTTTTCAAAAACATGGCTAGTTTCCTTTCGGGTTTTAGTCGTTATGTTTAGCCTATGACCGAGCCCTCTTGGTCAGGGTGAACCAAGGCTACGCACCAGGCAAGATTCGAGTGGAGAGGAGGTGAGTCACGCGGACTGCTTAAATACCAAGCTCCCACTGAACCTTTCTAGACATGCGCACAGAGGTTGCCACACCACTGAGCCCTTTGAGTTAGGGTGAACCGAAGCTACGCACCAGGTAAGATACCTGCGAAGAGGAGGTGAGTCACTAGGACAGCTTAAATACCAGGCTCTTCCGGATCCAATCCTAGACATGCGTACAGGGGTTACCACACCCTAGCTCAGTGACTTGATCATAGGTTGGTTGAGTTCATTAAGTCTTATGTTCTGTTTGTGTTTGAGTAGTCTAATCCTAAGGTTCAAATTCCTATAAGACTATTCTACGTTCCATGCATCCTACCCTTTTACAGAAAATAATTCACAAAGAGGTTCAGAAGTACTTACCTGGGCGGATAGGTGCCGGAGACTCGGGCCATGCCGTTCAAACTCCAAAAACATTTCAAATCATTTAATAAGGCCTACTAATCATAAAACCAAACCTTTTTGGGCCTTGGGCCCCCACAGCCGAGCTTTGAACTGGGCTCTGATACCAATTTCGTAACAACCCAAACCCGGCCCAACATTTTTTTGAAATCTTTTAAAACCGGTTTAAGTTTTCGATAAGAGATAGCGTTTTGTTAAAACAGTTGAGGTGTATAAAACCCATGCTTAGTTTTATTTTGAAAATATTTATTAAATCCAGTGATTATATAAATATAAATGTACCCGATAGTACTTTAAAACATTTTCGAATTTATTTTAGAAAAACGTGTGAACTTATTATTAAAATAGTTTAAACTAATATTCCAAAGCAGGTAACAATAACAAAGTAATAAAAAGAGTTATTGGAGGCCTTATTCCAACCCAATTAAAATCAAACCAACAATCGAAAAATAAATAAACCAAAATTTAAAGTCTATTAAATTTAAATTCCATTGCATGGCCACCTCGAGTCCATCCGGTCCACATCCGCGATCTACACGCCACCTGAAAAATGTAAAGAAGAAGGTGAGTCACCAAGACTCAGTATGTAACCCTTCCCCCGGTTTAAAGCCACATCATACACATATTATAACAATTAACATGCATCAAATCATGTACCCAACCTAACCATCCGTATCACCTTTTCTCTACCCCGTGTGGTACCAAACCACTGGTGGTGCCAAACCACTTGGTGACTTAAAGTCACAGATGTGATGCCAAATCACTGGAGGTGCCACACCTCTGGTGTCCGAAGACACGAATCGATTGATGGGGCCAACCCATCGTGTGATACCAAATCACTGGCGTCAATCCCTTAATATCATCTGTGGGGCCAACCCACTGTGGTGCTAAGCCACTGGGACGAGAGCGATGAGGTGCCAAACCTCTGGAGGTACCAAACCTCTGGTGACCGTAGTCACAGTGTGTTACCAAAACACTGGTGTCCGTCGACACAATATCACTGCCCCTTCCTCTCATTATCCCATATCAAACAGTCATAAACATAGTTCATACATTTATCACATGTATCAGATAAGCTATGCTTCCCAAAAGCATCAAATAGCAACTCATATTAACAGGTACTTACCTGAATCGCCACTTATACCAATATGGTATTAAATCCAATGCTACATAAATCAGAGTTAGCATTCACAACATTTAGTACAGTTAATAAGTTATAACGTGTGTATGTACACACCTGCCACCACGAGAAGTCTAAATCCCGAGAAGAGAAGTCGGCCACCCTAGATCTACTTGCCCCTATATTCGGCCATGTGAGAGTTAGTGACATGAGCCATTCGGCCAAACCAAATAATTCTATAGGGTTATTGTTTGAACCCGAATCCTTACCTACTCGCTTTGAATACAAGCTTCAGCACCCGAATCACGAATCTGGTTCACAAACTACAATCGGTCAATGGACAATGTCAATAGCCTACGGCTTTTAATCACTTAAAAGAATAATCTATTACAAGTAACCCTTACCACCACTTACCAAAACCGAAAGCTAGAGATTAGGGGCTTGGGTCGACTGCTTCACGAACTTGGGGTACCTAGAAGGGATTGATTACCAAAAAGCGATTAGAAGCCTTGTTAACTAATGCCGAAATCGGCACTTTATTCCTATAGAAGTCGACAAGAGCATAAGAGACAACATAGAGCATTCGACTTGACTACTTACCCACCTTAAGAACCGATTGGAGAAAAGTTTAGAGAGGGTTACCTTTGTTTACTATTCGGCCAAGGCTACACCAAATAGGAGAAGGGATTTTCGGCACTTCCAAGGGGTGTATTCGGCCAAAGAGGAAAATAATGGGGAGGAGGTAGAGTTTCGGCTAATGATTTGAGAAGAGAAAGAAAAGTTAAAAGATGGAAGACCAAAGTATGGTAGATTCGGCCAAGGTTTCAGAAGAAGAGAAAAAAATAGGAGTAGCTGTTTCGGCTAGAGATCAAAAGAATAGGAAAAGTGAATGACAATGGGATTTTTGGTTTGAGAGAGAATGAAAGGGAAAATATCACAAAGTGAGAGCTAACCGAAAATTATGAAGAAAAGCTCAGGAATTTCGGCATTATCCCCCCCAATTACCTTGTCGTCCACTCCACTAAGGAATTCAAAATTTGGCCAACTCTTGATTTGAAATAATTCAAAAGAATTTGAATTAACATATGCCTACTTTTTCTCTTGCCAACTTTTGTTGATTAATCATATATTAATCCAATTAATCTTAATAATATCCTTGCTATTTAAAGGAGTTTAAAAAGAGAAAAACTCTCCCCCTTGTGCCGTCCATTCAAAGAGCAAAAAGAGAGAATTTTGTGACTCGAACCACGGCTCTCCCTCACCCATTGTGGCGTCACATGTAGCTCCTAAGTGGCCCTCCTTTTGCCACTTTTCCAAGCTGATTTTCATGTCAACATATCCTCTATTTATTCTTGTAACCCCTACTTGCTAGGGCTCCTTACCTTTAAAGTTCCCAAATTAAAATTTTCTACTAAACCGAGCCTACTCAAGACCTTTAATTAAGCTTTATTATTCCACGATTAATACCATAGCAATTCAATCACAAGAAAAAATCGTTCAATCACAAATAGACCCAATTTTAGGATGTTACAAAATGGTATAGAGTGATGATGGATTTTGATTCTGGATTGCCTGTGACTCCAAAAAAGAAAGATGCAATTTGGGTCGTAGTTGATTGATTGACGAAATCTGCCCGTTTCATTCTGGTAAAATCTGATTACTCACTTGATAGATTAGCTGAAATATATATTTCTGAGATTGTGAGATTGCACGAGGTGCCACAATCCATTGTGTCTGACAGAGATCCAAGGTTCCCTTCACTGTTCTAGAAGAAACTGCTAGAAGCTTTAGGCACGAAACTGCATTTCAGTATCGCTTTTCATCTGCAAACAGATGGTCAGTCTGAACAGATTATTCTGATTCTCGAGGATATGTTAAGATGTTGTATTCTTGAGTTTAACGGTATGTGGGAACAATATTTACCTTTGATCGAATTTGCATATAATAATAGTTTTCAGTCGAGCATCAAAATGGCACCTTATGAAGCTTTGTATGGACGTAAATGTCGAACACCTCTGTATTAGACTGAGCTCAATGAAAATAAGCTACATGGGGTTGATTTGATAAAAGATACATAACAAAAAGTGAAAATAATCAGAGATAATCTGAAAGTAGCATCTGATCGTCAGAAGTCTTATGCAGACTTGAAAAGAAAAGAGATTGAATTTGAAATCGGTGATAAAGTATTTTTGAAAGTGTCTCAGTGGAAGAAAGTTCTTCGATTTGGATGTAATGGCAAATTGAGTCCGAGGTTCATCGGGCCATATGAAATCATTGAAAAAGTTGGACCTGTTGCGTACAAATTATTGTTGCCATCTGAGGTAGCAAAAATACATAATGTATTTCAGGTTTCAATGCTCCGTAGATACCAATCAGATCTGTCACATGTGATCTCTCCGTCTGAAATTGAAATCCGATCTGATATGATCTACGAAGAAGAACCGATCCGTATCTTAGCTAGTGAAATGGAAGAATTAAGAAACAAGAAAATTTTGTTAGTAAAAGTGTTGTGGCATCGACATGGAGTGGAAGAGGCTACGTGGGAGCCTAAAGAGTCAACGAAATAGCAATATCTGAACCTGTTTAACTGTAAGATTTTCGGGGACGAAAATCCCTAAGAGGGAGAATTGTAACAGTCCGGTTTAGAACCTAGTCAGAACAGTGGTTTCGGGACCACAAATCTGAGATATTTAAGTATTATTTTCTGTGCTCTTGATATGTGATTAAGCATGTGCTAAAGTTCTGTGAGCTAATTTGTCTATTTGTATGCTTAATTAGAGAAAATGGCTTAATCGCATAAAAGGAAAGTTTGATGGTTAAATGTGAAAGTATCAAATTGTTGATGTTTTTATAATGGGAAGTCCTTAATAGGCAATAAGCCCATTAATGAAGTAAGTGGATGACAATGGTCACAAATGACATTGTGTGCATATGTTATATACATTATTATGAAAGGTTAGTTTTGTACATTAATAATTAAGTTAATTATAATAAAAACAAAGCTTGAAATTAGCCATTACATGTGTTCATCCACCGAAAATAAGAATAAAGAATAAGGGTTTGAGTTCTTTTGATTTTTGGTACCTATTAAGCTTGATTCAATGTAAGTTTTGCTTTGGTTTTTGATAATTTCTACGTTTCTATAATCGTTGCTTCCTATTCTATAAAACCCATGTCTTAATTTGAAGAATTGATGATGTTTATGAGATGTGCCATTGATAAAATGATGAGCTTTGTGATGATTTTTGGTGTTAAATGAAATATATGTGTATAATGAACATGCTTTGTTCTTGAATTTTGATGAAATTAGCTAATTAGGGGTAAATTGTGAAAATAGCATTTTGAGGGACTAGATTGTGAAATAAATGAAATGTATGGATGGATATGAGTATAGTGTGTACTCGACTAAACATGGGTAAAAGCAAATTTAGTGTATTTTGTGATTTTGTGATTTAGGGACTAAATTGTCCAAATGTGAAAATATGAGGGCTAATTTGTAAATTGCCCATATGTGATTTTGGATTTAATTGAATGTGTTGTTAAATAAGAGGGTTAAATTTGAATATGTATAGATCAAGAACCGAAGAAAACGGACTTATATTGCGAGAAAGTGAAGGTAGTCGAATAACCGAGTCCGAACGAATATCCGAATCCGAGATAAGTCAATAAACGAATAAATGTATTTGTACTGAATTATGAATGTTCATATGACTATTGATAATGATGAATGTATATAATATGTGGAATATATGAAATTCGAGCTAAGATCGGCACATTGCTAACATCTGAGAACTTCCGTTCGAACCTAGGAATAGATAGGATTAACTATGTCATGACATAGGAGTCTGTTTTGTGATATCATTTAAGACCACATCTGGGACGTTGGCATTGATTCGAGATTTTTGTGTAAGACTACGTCTGAGACGTTGGCATCGGTATGAGACTTATGTGTAAGACCATGTCTGGGACATTGGCATCATATTGATTCGTGTAAGACCTTGTCTAGGACAGTGGCATCGATATCTGATTACATGTAAGACCACGTCTGAGACGTTGGCATTATACGACTACTGCGAGCACTTTGAGTATACTATTAGATTCCAAATGGTTCAACGGGCAAATCCGAGGTACGAACAATTGTGAGATTTGTATATCCGTTTCAGGTACGTTTGGTATGTACACAAAATGTGTATGAAAGTTATGCATCTATATGAACTTACTAAGATGAATATGTGCAATGAAATGATGGAATGATATGTGAAGATATTCTCAATTGAACTATGTATATATGTGATATTTGAGTTGAAGAATGTGGTGAGATGTGGCTAGGCAAATGAGCCAAAGAAAGTATGTGATGAATTTGCTATGGGAGCCATTATTGTCATTGTATCATTAAGATTATGTGTAATTTATGTTAAGTTTATTTGTCTATGGGTTACTAAGCTATTGAAAGCTTACTCTGTGTGCGTTCTCTCTGTTTTATAGATCGTCAAAGTTACTGAAGGCTCGGGGATCGTCGAGGATTGTCATCACTCTACTCAACTCATTTTGGTACCATTGAAATATATATATTGTTAAATATGGCATGTATAGGCTAGTCATTTTGGATGATGTTTGAAATGGGTATTTATAGCCATGAGATGTGGCTAGATAAATGTTGGCTATATGTTTGAGTGATTATGTTATATGATGCATAGTTTGGTATGAATTGATAGCAAATGATTTGGTCAAAGCTATGGTAAGCATATGAATGCATTATGCGTAAGTATGATTTGGTATGATTGGAAATGAGTTTGATTATGAAGAATTGTTGTTTGTTGATCATGTTTTGGATGCCAAATGTACATGAAATAAATTGGAAACTTGCTTGTAGGGATTGACCTTTGTGTGGGTAGTATTTTGGCCTTGCAAGTGGCCTGTTTTGCATACACGGTTGTGGCACACGGGCGTGCCTAATAGCTATGGGATTTAGTCAGTAACTAGCTCAAGTGTGCACGGCCATGACACACAGACGTGCCTAGTAGCCATGTGAATAAGACAGTATCTAGCCTAAGAGTACACAGTCATAGCACACGAGCGTGTCTGGTGACCGTGTAGATAAGTCAGTATACATGCTCTAATTTGGCACGGCAGGACACATGGGAGTGTCCAGAAGCCGTGGGAGGCACACGGCCTGGTCACATGGGCTTGTGACCTTGACAGTTTTGAAAAAGTTTTAAATTTTCGAGAATTTTTGTATGTGTCAGTTTAGTCCCGACTCTATTCAAAAGCATGACTAAGGTCTCGTTGACCTATGAAAGGGACACTTTGATTGCAATTGATGAATGGTTGTATGAAATGTTTATAAAAGTTTCCGATCCATCTGGTAACGCCTTTAACCCTAGTCCGACAATGAATACAGGTTAGGGGTGTTACATAACCTCATATACCTCTGAGATTTATCGAACACATAAAATACCCAGAAGGAACTAAGGTAGGTTACTCAACTATAATCACTGCACTTAGCTATTGATACAATTCGAACATTATCTCACTGTCTAATTCTACCATTATTAGGTTTATATTATTCCATCCACTATCATAAACCAACTCAAAAAACCTTCTAATTAGTACATTCTTTAGGTATCATATCTGTATGTTTTGTTTCATCAAAGTTGACTTCTTTAACCTTAGCCTTGCGTAATCCGAATGATCTTCAAAATGATTGAATATCTCTTTTAGTTATATCCTTACTTATTAACTCATTCTTTTATCTGGCCACCATAATAGTTAATCCAGTACTAAATTCTTTAGTCTCTCGTTTGTGAGATCATTCAACATAAATCTCATGAAATTTCATCATAACACACCAGTTGTTTTAGGCAATTTAACACAAATATTCATGTTACACAAATTTTCCAATTATCTTATCCGAACAAACGCGTTTATATATACATTCCATAAATTTTGAAAATTTTTCTTATCGCATTCACCTAATCACACAAGTTAGGCACATTACATCACGTGAATGCCAAAAAAACATGGATGCTTGTCATAATATAAACCTTCATTTAGTTTCACTTTCCTATATTAGTTTCATACATCAATTATCGAACTTTAAGTATCCATTTACAGCATGTATTTTACTCTCACATCTTGCCATACACAATATTTCTTTAATAAAATCATTCATTCAAGTTCAATTTCATGTTCATTACAAATTTATCCTTTAAATCCTCATACACTTTCATTTACTACACTTGGTCAAATTAGAGAACGTCTTACGAAATTGGGTACTTCATTTGCACAATATCATAGTTCAACTATGGTCTTTCACATATACACATATTACTCACCAAAACCATAGTCCGGCTATGGTCTTATACGAAAATCACATAGTCACATTTTCCACATGCTGCCATGGTCAACCCATGGTCCTTATCGACAGTTCATCACATGTCTCTAAACGAAAGTATCCATTTCCAGTGTTCTACTCTGTTTACACATTTAATTCCTTTTTCATAACTTCTCAACATTTATAACATTTTATCTATTGCATAAAATCACCATAATTCATCGGAATATGACATTCAACCAAGTTAGTAACATTATACCCAAAATTCTCAAATTATGGTTATTTCATTTTATACATCATCACATACATATTATGAACTCTTATTCGTACCTTACCACATTTCAACTTATCACAAACATATTTTCAAACATCTTAGTGTCAATGTCAGCATTTTTGAAAATAGCATGGTTGGAAAGCACTTCTGTCTCAACAAAACAATTTTGTTAGAGCCTGAAGATATCACACTATCACGGTCCACATATGGCATGTATAGCTAGACTCTTACTCATGCTAGGTTAGTCAGAGAATCGACTAAACCATAGCTCTGATACCACTAAATGTAACACCCCTTACCCGTGTTTAACTCCAGAATAGGGTACAAGGCATTACCGGACAATAACACTTGCAACTGAACATATTCAAGGCATAAATTTTTGTTTAAAATTTAAAACTTTTATCTTATATCATCAAGTCCCTAAAATGGGCCTACTAGGCCCAAAACATGCTTTGCAAGTGATTCGAGACTAAACCGAGAACTTTTAAAATTGTTGGAACATTTAGAAAATTTCCTTATTCTGGATAGTCACATGC
Source organism: Gossypium australe (assembly GCA_005393395.2). NCBI lineage: Eukaryota > Viridiplantae > Streptophyta > Magnoliopsida > Malvales > Malvaceae > Gossypium > Gossypium australe. The sequence continues at coordinate 58,578,811 of CM016615.1, forward strand.
CCGTGTGGGCAGATCGTGTGGTTACACTCGCCCATGTGGCCCAGGACATGCCCGTGTCCTCCACCAATGTAACTTTTTATTTATGACGTAATCATTTGTTTTGGATCACACGACCAAGTCACACATCCGTGTGCTAGACCGTGTCCTCCACAAGACTGAGACACACGGCCATGTCTCTACCTGTGTGGTCAAGAAGTTGGCTATTTTCCAAGCCAATTTCTACCCTATCATGGCCATACTTGAGTATAACTTGAATGACACATTTCATGACATATTAAAGTAACCAAAACATCCGCCACACACACGTAACAAGTCATAGCATACAATTTACTCAACCATGGAATGCATCACCATGAGTTTATAGCATAACCAATTTATTGGCCACATTAAATGGCCTTATACAACAATGAACACTGAATATCATGGGTCATTATTCTAGGATAACTCATAGTAACATACACACATGACCAAGTTCCCTATACATGCCATAACCCTAAGTATAAAATCATTGATACCAAAATTGTAAGCTTGATAGTGTGATCAGTTGTAATATCCCGGGTTAGGGGCTGTTTTGTTGTTGCATGTTATTGCATGAGTTTAGTGTGCTGTGTTGCTATTTCGGTGTTTTAGGGGTTTGATTGAAGTCTAGGAGTATGCCTGAGTGAATGGGAAAATTTTGGTTTTTGGGTGTTAAGTCAGGGGAGCTGTTGGAGTTGGGGTATAAGAGTTTTCTTTGGTGTTTTATTGCACAAATGAAGAGCTGGCAAAGTGGCAAGAGGAGTGACGCCACATGGAGCTTGGGTGTGACGCCTTTGACAAGGGGGAGGTCCTGAGTTCAAGCTGCAGGATCCCCTATTTTGTCACTCATTTTGGACGGCATGGAGGAAGAGGTTGAGAGCAACTTGAATTCTACCATGGACTTGGTCAAGGGGTGACTTGGATGGTGGAGAGAAATTGGTGGAGGATAACTTGTTCAAACTTATTTGAAATTGTGGTTGGGAGTGAATAGGGGGATTTGGCCGAATGTTGGGGAGTTGGGGGAGAAGGTGGCCGGTTTTGGGAAGTGGGGAGGGGTTGTGCCGAAATTCATTTTGGAATTTTGGTTGTTTCGGTCAAGGGTTAGTAAGCTAGTGTCTTCTCATTTTGACAGTGGTAGCCGAATTCCCTAGTATGTTCTTTTTCGTTTTTCTTTCTTTGTAAACCGAAAATCAAAACCTCCTTAAGGCTATCGAAAATTCCCTTGTTTCTTTTGATCTTGGGTGTGTGGCCGAATGTTCATCTCCTTTTTCTGCTCTTTTGCTCATTTTGTGTTAAGCCGAGTTAGCTATTCTCTTCTTCTCATTTTGTTTTCTTTTTCTTAAAATCTTTCCTAATTGCCGAAACATACCACTGGATCCTAAACCAAATTCTTCACTCACCTTCTCCACTTGTGCCGAAACCATATTATCCTGTTCTCTCAAACCCTCAATTCTTTTCTTTCTCAAAAACCTTCTAGCCGAAACTCTACCTATTTTCATCCTCTTTCATTGCCCTCTTGAGCCGAATCTTTCTTCAAGTGTTGTCTAACTCTCTTCTTCTTTGAACCAAAATTCTATTGTTTTCTTCATCTTTAAGAGACTAGCCGAATCTCTCCCCTGTGTTGCCAAAGTATCCTCTCTTCTAGTAGTCTTCCTTGGCCGAATATCAGTGGAGTGTTGGGTTTCTTGCTTCAACCGTTTGGAGGTGGGTAAGTCCATGGCCGAATGGTCATTTATTTTCTTTCTTTTCTCAATCGATTTTTGGTTTAGTTAAGGGCCGAATGCGGTCATTTTGGAAGGATTCTAATCTCTTCGTTATAGGGTCATTGGATTGTGGAAGCAAGCAAGAGGAGCCGTTTCCTTCTGTCAATTGTCTAGTAAGGCGTGGTGGCCGATTGTCTTAGAAGGACCATTGTGGTTCGGGGTTGGTTGGAAACCAAGTTAAGAAGTGAAGGAGCTAGTAATCGAGGGACTTAGCATTCATTTTCGTTGGGATTTTTAGACTCGTGTATACCAGGTGTGTAACTAACACACCCATACTTAGTGATATTATTATTAAACCTGTTTGCCTATTAAAATCATGGCAGTTTGATGGATTGATAGGATACCCTTTTGGGTATGATCTTGGACTCGGGTAAGTCAGTATTGTTACAAGTTTACTGATGATCTATATGGTATCATGACTATGTATGTATGTGATATGGGGTATGAGTCAAGCATATTAGCATGATAGGCATGACTTGTATGATATGCATGATCACATGAGTATGGTATGTTGATGGGTGATATGAGTGGAGGGAGCAGTGATATTTTGTGTTGACGAGCACCAGTGTTTTGGTAACACAACTTTGTGACGTTGGGTCACTAGAGGTTTGGCACCTCCAGAGGTTTGGCACCTCATTGCGACTTGTCCCTGTGGTTTGACACCACCGTGGGTTGGCCCCACTTGAGATATGGGATCGTCTGCTAGTGATTTGGTATCACACGATGGGTTGGCCCCATCACCCGATTATTGTGACTACGGTCACCAGTGCTTTGGTAGCACATTTGTGTCTTTGGGACACCAGAGGTTGGGCACCTCATTGCGACTTGTCCCTGTGGTTTGACACCACCGTGGGTTGGCCCCACATGAGATATGGGATCGTCTGCTAGTGATTGGGTATCACACGATGGGTTGGCCCCATCATTGGATTTGTGACTTCGGTCACCAGTGCTTTGGTAGCACAAACGTGTCTTTGGGACACCAGTGGTTTGGCACCACAATGACGGATATTGTGTCTTTGGGACACCAGTGTTTTGGTAACACATTGTGACTATATGTCACCAGTGGTTTGGCACCACCAGTGGTTTGGTACCACACGGGGTAGAAAAGGCGATACGGATGGTTAGGATCGGGTTGCATTAATTATGTTGCTATGTATGATGTGTGTTAGCATGTTGTTTTATTGGGAGCGGGATTATGCACTGAGTCACTCGACTCACCCTCTCCTTTGACATTTCAGGTGACTTGTAGATGCGGACATGGAGCCGGGATGGACTCGGGGTGCTCATGCCATGCTAAATAAAAGTTTTGCTCAGACTATTCAATTTGGGTACCTTAGCTTAATTATTTTTATTTGGGTTTTAATTTGGATTTGTAAAAGGCCTTTAATTTATGTTTTATGATGGTTATGTTTTAATTAGATTCTTAACATGCTTAACAAAATAACTTGGTATGAAACTTTACTAAAAATTTGGAAAGACAATGATTTCAAAACTATAACGCAACGTGTTTTAAATTATACCATCGGGTATCACACTATGTTTTTATACTAAGCAAATTCAAATGATTTCCAAATCAAACTCAATTTTCTACTAAGTCAAAAATGTTTTAAGTAACACTAAGAAACTATTGGAATTACTAACTGAAATCAACTCGTTTTAACTATATACTCCGGGTAAGTTTTCAAAAATTTAGTCAACCAAGTCTACTCTAATTTTCTTCAAGTTCACTATGTTTTCACCCCGCTTTTAAATGAAAAATCTAAACCTCTCAAGTACGTTTTTCCCCGTAACATACCAGATTCGGACGTGGTGTCTTGTCCGGGTTTGGGGTGTTACAATTGTGGTATCAGAGCCAAGTTCAAAGGCTCGACTGTGGGCCTGAGGCCCAAAATGGTTTCAAAAGTTTGTTTTAAGTGTTTTGGGTTTGAATATACGGTTTGAAAGGCATGGCACCGAGTCTCTGGCACCAGTTCGCCCAGGTAAGTACCCCGAACTATTGCTTGTGATTTGATTGGATGTGATATGATCTGATGAATAGCAATAGTACACTACTCTAGAGATTGAAACTGATAGGATTCTGTGAACTTGTGAGAACAAATCTCCTTGAATATTCATAAGACTTGCTCTTAAACAGTGGAATAAATACTGATGCATAAAACTCTTTAATCAGATACGTAGAAAGAGTAGTCATGAGCACTCGAGGCGGACGTGGTCGTAATACTCGTGGTAGAGGTAGGGGTAGGATGACAGTTTCTGAGCCCGTAGGATCGGGTCAGGGTTCAGAAAATGAGATACCGGTTCCGCCACCAGCTGGAGGTGGTGAGTTCCAAGATCAGACTGGGGACGACGCAGTGTCACAGGCGATGCTGCGAGTGTTGGAAAGGGTAGCTGGTGTAGGGGGAGGTGCAGGAGTTAGGAAATCTGTTCCTGAGCGACTCCGGGCAAACGGAGCCGAATTCTTTTGAGGTGTATCTGGTGTTGCTCCCAGCACTGCTGAATACTGGCTGGAGGCAACTGAGCGGATCATGGATGATCTGGATTTGACAGCTGAAGAGAAGCTGAAGGGCATCGTATCGCTTCTCCGAGATGAGTCATATCAGTGGTGGCAGCAGAGGATTTGACATGGGATTATTTCAGGGCTGCATATCAAAAGAAGTACATCGGAGCTAGTTATATTGACTCTCAACGAAAGGCATTTCTGAGGCTTGTTCAGGGGAGTAAATCTGTTGTTGAGTATGAGGCCGAGTTCCTGAGGCTGAGTAGGTATGCCAGGGGCATTGTGGCCACTGAGCATGAGAGGTGTGTTCGTTTCGAGGATGGGCTGCGAGACGAGTTGAGACTGCTGATTGCTCCACAGCAGGAGCGCGAGTTTGCTGTCTTAGTGGAGAAGGCTAAGGTAGCTGAGGGTGTTAAGGAGTCAGTGAGGCAGGGTATGGACAGAAATAGACATAAGAGGAGCTTTGGGTCTTCTGGATCGTCGGGTAATCCGCAGAAGAGGGCTAGACCGAGTGGGCCGAATCAGTCTGCTAGGTTTGTTGCTGCTAGGCAGGGACCGCCGCAGTGTAATCAGTGTGGGAAATCTCATTGGGGTGGTTGCTGGACTGGAGGTAAAGGGTGCTTTGAGTGTGGTTCTCTAGAGCACCGTGTGAGGGATTGTCCGCGTAGGTTGGCCAGGATTCAGTCTGAGAGTCAGGGTCGTAATCAGTTCAGATGTAATGGACCGCCACCGCAGAGGGGCCGTGGTAATGGCAGAGGTGGTAATGGTTCTGGTCGGGGCCGTGGAGCACCGGGCAGAGGTGCGGGTAGTTCTGATGCCAGACAGCCTGGGTTAGTGTATGCTGCGAGGCACCGAGAGGAGGGCGACGCATCGGACGTCATAACCGGTACGTTTTTGATTTTTGGTTCTCCTTATACTGCTTTGATTGATGTGGGTTCGACACACTCTTATGTTGCCAGTAGTATAGTAGAGACCATGGACTTAGACTCTGAGATATCTTCTAGGCAGATGACTGTGATTAGCCCTCTAGGTCACTCTATAGTAGTAGATAAACTGTTTAGAGAGGTACCCCTAGAACTCCAAGGGGTAGTGTTTGCTGCTGATCTGATGGAACTGCCGTTTGGGGAGTTCGATCTGATTCTTGGGATGGATTGGTTGGTCAAGTACCAGGCAAGGTTGGATTGCGCGGCCAAGCGCATGGTTCTTAAGACGATTGATGGTGACGAAGTGGCTATGATAGGTAATAGGAGAGATTACTTATCAAATGTGGTATCTGCTTTGAAAGCAGAGAAGATGGTCAGGAAGGGCTGTGAAGCGTATGTAGTTCATGTGTATGCCTTGGAGGCTAAAGAGTCTGCTGTTGAGAAGGTTCGTACTGTTAAGGAATTTGCTGATGTGTTTCCTGAGGAGCTTCCGGGTTTGCCGCCAGATCGAGAGGTGGAGTTTGGGATAGACCTGTTACCCGGGACTGCGCCAGTGTCTATTGCTCCGTATAGAATGGCGCCAAAGGAATTGGTAGAGCTTAAGGCTCAGATCCAGGAGTTATTGGATCGAGGTTTTATCAGGCCAAGTGTTTCGCCGTGGGGTGCGCCGGTACTATTCGTTAAGAAGAAAGATGGCACAATGAGGATGTGTATAGACTACCGCCAGTTGAACAAGCTGACGGTTAAAAACAAGTATCCGTTGCCACGGATAGATGACTTGTTTGATCAGCTGAAGGGTGCTGCGGTATTCTCGAAGATCGACTTGAGGTCTGGGTATCATCAGTTGAAGGTTAAGGAGGCTGATATCCATAAAACAGCGTTTCGGACTCGGTATGGGCACTACGAATTTCTGGTAATGCCGTTCGGGTTGACTAACGCACCGGCAGCGTTTATGGATATGATGAATAGGGTGTTTCAGCAGTATCTGGATCAGTTCGTGGTGGTTTTCATAGACGACATCTTAGTGTATTCAAGAACAGAGGAAGAGCATGATAAGCATTTGAGAGTGGTGCTGCAGATTCTGAGGGAGAAGCAACTCTATGCTAAGTTCAGTAAGTGCGAGTTCTGGCTTAGAGAAGTGACTTTCTTGGGTCATGTAGTGTCGGCTGAGGGGATTCGAGTAGATCCTCGTAAGATTGAGGCAGTTTTGGATTGGAAGCCACCTAGGTCAGTGGCTGAGATTCGGAGTTTTCTGGGTTTGGCCGGATACTACCGAAGGTTTGTTGAGGGTTTTTCATTGATAGCAGCGCCGATGACCAAGTTGCTGAGGAAAGAAGTTCCGTTTGTATGGACTAAGGAACAGCAGGAAAGCTTTGACAAGCTTAAGAAGATTTTGACTGAGGCTCCGGTTTTGATTCAACCTGAGGCTGGTAAGGAATTCACAGTCTATTGTGATGCATCACATACGGGCTTGGGTTGTGTGCTGATGCAAGAAGGTAAGGTTGTGGCTTACGCTTCTCGACAGCTGAGGCCGCATGAGATCAACTATCCGATGCACGATTTGGAATTAGCGGCTGTAGTCTTCGCCTTAAAGATTTGGAGGCACTACCTATATGGAGAAAGATCGATAGTCTACACAGATCACAAGAGTCTGAAGTATCTACTGACTCAGAAGGATTTGAATTTGAGGCAGCGCAGATGGGTTGAGTTGCTAAAAGATTATGACTGTTCGATCGAGTATCATCCGGGCAAGGCTAACGTGGTGGCAGACGCGTTGAGCCGTAAGGTTGTTTCGGATTTAAGAGCATTGTTTGCCCACTTGAGCTTGTATGACGACGGGAGTATTCTGGCAGAACTGCAGGTTAAGCCTACTTGGGTTGAGCAGATCAGAGAGAAACAGCTAGAGGATGAGGTTCTGAGTGCGCGAAGGTTACAAGTACAGAATGGTGGTTTGGAAGGTTACAGCTTGTCTGGTGATGAGGTTCTGTGTTTCCAAGGTAAGGCTTGCATGCCTAAAGATGTTGAGCTGAGGCAGAAGATTCTTCAGGACGCACATAGCAGTCCTTATGCTATGCACCCTAGAGGTAGTAAGATGTATAAGGATCTTAAAGAGCAGTTTTGGTGGCCTGGTCTGAAGAAAGAGGTGACAGAGTTTGTTGGGAAGTGTCTAACATGTCAGCAGGTCAAGGCTGAACACCAGTTGCCGTCGGGTTTGCTTCAGCCTGTGAAGATTCCTCGGTGGAAGTGGGAAAGGATAACCATGGATTTTGTCAGTGGGTTACCGCTTACGCCAGGCAAGAAGGATTCAGTTTGGGTAGTGGTGGATCGTCTGACTAAATCAGCTCACTTTATTCCGGTGAGGGTTGACTACTCACTTCAGAAGCTAGCGAAGCTGTATGTGTCAGAGATAGTGAGGTTGCACGGTATGCCAGTTTCGATAATCTCGGATAGGGATCCCAGGTTTACGTCAAGGTTTTGGAAAGCATTGCACCAAGCTCTGGGTACTCGTTTGGATTTCAGCACAGCTTTTCACCCGCAGTCTGACGGTCAATCAGAAAAGGTCATTCAGATCTTGGAAGATATGCTGAGAGGTTGTGTCCTGGATTTCAGGGGTAGTTGGGAGGAGTTTCTACCATTAGCTGAGTTTGCCTACAACAACAGTTATCAAGCGAGCATCAAGATGGCACCGTATGAGGCGTTGTATGGTAGGAAGTGTCGCTCACCTACGTGTTGGACGGAGTTAGGTGAACGTCAGTTGTTGGGACCCGAGTTGGTTGCTGAGACAGAAGACAAGGTTAAGTTGATTCAGGCTCGATTAAAGGAAGCTTCGGACCGGCAGAAGTCTTATGCCGATCTTAAGCGAAGAGATATAGAGTTTGCTGTGGGGGATCGAGTGTTTCTGAAGGTCTCGCCTTGGAAGAAGGTGTTGAGGTTCGGGAAGAAGGGCAAGCTAAGTCCGAGGTTTATTGGGCCGTATAAGGTACTGAGACGAGTGGGACCAGTAGCGTATCAGCTTGAGTTGCCAGCAGAGCTTAGTCAGATTCATGACGTCTTTCACGTTTCGATGCTTCGGCGTTATCGTTCAGATCCGTCACATGTGGTAGCAGTGGAAGAGATCGAGGTGAATCCAGACTTGACTATGGAAGAAGAACCTGTGCAGATTCTAGATCGGGATGTGAAGGTTCTGCGTAAGAAGTCTGTGCCTTTGGTTAAGGTACTTTGGCGGAATCATGGCGTGGAGGAAGCTACGTGGGAACCCGAGGATATGATGAGACAGCAATACCCGCAACTCTTTTGATCAGGTAATTTCGAGGCCGAAATTATTTTAAGGGGGGTAGAACTGTAATATCCCGGGTTAGGGGCTGTTTTGTTGTTGCATGTTATTGCATGAGTTTAGTGTGCTGTGTTGCTATTTCGGTGTTTTAGGGGTTTGATTGAAGTCTAGGAGTATGCCTGAGTGAATGGGAAAATTTTGGTTTTTGGGTGTTAAGTCAGGGGAGCTGTTGGAGTTGGGGTATAAGAGTTTTCTTTGGTGTTTTATTGCACAAATGAAGAGCTGGCAAAGTGGCAAGAGGAGTGACACCACATGGAGCTTGGGTGTGACGCCTTTGACAAGGGGGAGGTCCTGAGTTCAAGCTGCAGGATCCCCTATTTTGTCACTCATTTTGGACGGCATGGAGGAAGAGGTTGAGAGCAACTTGAATTCTACCATGGACTTGGTCAAGGGGTGACTTGGATGGTGGAGAGAAATTGGTGGAGGATAACTTGTTCAAACTTATTTGAAATTGTGGTTGGGAGTGAATAGGGGGATTTGGCCGAATGTTGGGGAGTTGGGGGAGAAGGTGGCCGGTTTTGGGAAGTGGGGAGGGGTTGTGCCGAAATTCATTTTGGAATTTTGGTTGTTTCGGTCAAGGGTTAGTAAGCTAGTGTCTTCTCATTTTGACAGTGGTAGCCGAATTCCCTAGTATGTTCTTTTTCGTTTTTCTTTCTTTGTAAACCGAAAATCAAAACCTCCTTAAGGCTATCGAAAATTCCCTTGTTTCTTTTGATCTTGGGTGTGTGGCCGAATGTTCATCTCCTTTTTCTGCTCTTTTGTTCATTTTGTGTTAAGCCGAGTTAGCTATTCTCTTCTTTTCATTTTGTTTTCTTTTTCTTAAAATCTTTCCTAATTGCCGAAACATACCACTGGATCCTAAACCAAATTCTTCACTCACCTTCTCCACTTGTGCCGAAACCATATTATCCTGTTCTCTCAAACCCTCAATTCTTTTCTTTCTCAAAAACCTTCTAGCCGAAACTCTACCTATTTTCATCTTCTTTCATTGCCCTCTTGAGCCGAATCTTTCTTCAAGTGTTGTCTAACTCTCTTCTTCTTTGAACCAAAATTCTATTGTTTTCTTCATCTTTAAGAGACTAGCCGAATCTCTCCCCTGTGTTGCCAAAGTATCCTCTCTTCTAGTAGTCTTCCTTGGCCGAATATCAGTGGAGTGTTGGGTTTCTTGCTTCAACCGTTTGGAGGTGGGTAAGTCCATGGCCGAATGGTCATTTATTTTCTTTCTTTTCTCAATCGATTTTTGGTTTAGTTAAGGGCCGAATGCGGTCATTTTGGAAGGATTCTAATCTCTTCGTTATAGGGTCATTGGATTGTGGAAGCAAGCAAGAGGAGCCGTTTCCTTCTATCAATTGTCTAGTAAGGGGTGGTGGCCGATTGTCTTAGAAGGACCATTGTGGTTCGGGGTTGGTTGGAAACCAAGTTAAGAAGTGAAGGAGCTAGTAATCGAGGGACTTAGCATTCGTTTTCGTTGGGATTTTTAGACTCGTGTATACCAGGTGTGTAACTAACACACCCATACTTAGTGATATTATTATTAAACCTGTTTGCCTATTAAAATCATGGCAGTTTGATGGATTGATAGGATACCCTTTTGGGTATGATCTTGGACTCGGGTAAGTCAGTATTGTTACAAGTTTACTGATGATCTATATGGTATCATGACTATGTATGTATGTGATATGGGGTATGAGTCAAGCATATTAGCATGATAGGCATGACTTGTATGATATGCATGATCACATGAGTATGGTATGTTGATGGGTGATATGAGTGGAGGGAGCAGTGATATTTTGTGCTGACGAGCACCAGTGTTTTGGTAACACAACTTTGTGACTTTGGGGAGGTTTGGCACCTCCAGAGGTTTGGCACCTCATTGCGACTTGTCCCTGTGGTTTGACACCACCGTGGGTTGGCCCCACTTGAGATATGGGATCGTCTGCTAGTGATTTGGTATCACACGATGGGTTGGCCCCATCACCCGATTATTGTGACTACGGTCACCAGTGCTTTGGTAGCACATTTGTGTCTTTGGGACACCAGAGGTTGGGCACCTCATTGCGACTTGTCCCTGTGGTTTGACACCACCGTGGGTTGGCCCCACATGAGATATGGGATCGTCTGCTAGTGATTGGGTATCACACGATGGGTTGGCCCCATCATTGGATTTGTGACTTCGGTCACCAGTGCTTTGGTAGCACAAACGTGTCTTTGGGACACCAGTGGTTTGGCACCACAATGACGGATATTGTGTCTTTGGGACACCAGTGTTTTGGTAACACATTGTGACTATATGTCACCAGTGGTTTGGCACCACCAGTGGTTTGGTACCACACGGGGTAGAAAAGGCGATACGGATGGTTAGGATCGGGTTGCATTAATTATGTTGCTATGTATGATGTGTGTTAGCATGTTGTTTTATTGGGAGCGGGATTTATACACTGAGTCACTCGACTCACCCTCTCCTTTGACATTTCAGGTGACTCGTAGACGCGGACATGGAGCCGGGATGGACTCGGGGTGCTCATGCCATGCTAAATAAAAGTTTTGCTCAGACTATTCAATTTGGGTACCTTAGCTTAATTATTTTTATTTGGGTTTTAATTTGGATTTGTAAAAGGCCTTTAATTTATGTTTTATGATGGTTATGTTTTAATTAGATTCTTAACATGCTTAACAAAATAACTTGGTATGAAACTTTACTAAAAATTTGGAAAGACAATGATTTCAAAACTATAACGCAACGTGTTTTAAATTATACCATCGGGTATCACACTATGTTTTTATACTAAGCAAATTCAAATGATTTCCAAATCAAACTCAATTTTCTACTAAGTCAAAAATGTTTTAAGTAACACTAAGAAACTATTGGAATTACTAACTGAAATCAACTCGTTTTAACTATATACTCCGGGTAAGTTTTCAAAAATTTAGTCAACCAAGTCTACTCTAATTTTCTTCAAGTTCACTATGTTTTCACCCCGCTTTTAAATGAAAAATCTAAACCTCTCAAGTACGTTTTTCCCCGTAACATACCAGATTCGGACGTGGTGTCTTGTCCGGGTTTGGGGTGTTACATCAGTTCTCCGGCGACTTCCAACCGAAGCTAACCTGAGTACATTATAAACACGAAAAACAACAAAGTAAGCTATAAAGCTTAATAAGTACGTATGTAAATGATAAACAATTGATTACCATTCTTTTAGCAATCCTCATATAAGCTTTCAATATAATACCATCATTATTGCATAAAATTTCACAATTCATTTATGTTCATCTTGAGTTATTTACTCGAGTTACAGTCACTAAATTATTTTTATTCAGAACTACAGAACTAAAAATTAAGATCCGTTAATTTTCCCAGAAACTAGATTCACATATCTTCTTACCATAAAATTTCTAGAATTTTTGGTTCAACCAATCAGTACAGTTTATTCTTTAAAGTCTCCCCTGTTTTGCTGTCTGACAGTTTCGACCCCTCTTCACTAAAAATTAATTATCTCATTGTAAAGAACCCAAATTATGTTCCTATTTATTTATAATGAAAATAGACTCAATAATAAATTTAATCATATAAATTTTATTCCATGAATTTTTTTGTAAAATGTTTAATGAATTTCTCAAATCAGAACAGGGGATTCCGAAATCATACTGACCCTATCTCACTAAAATCCAAATATCTCACCATATGATATTATTTTTCTTATTCTGTTTTTTTTTTTATGTACAAATAGACTCAACAAATTTTAATTTCATATCTCATTCAACCTCTAATTCAATTTCCACCAGTTTTGGTGATTTTTAAAAGTGATACAACTGCTATTGTCCAAACTGTTTTATTACTAATTTTACTCTTTCATGTTTCTTTTATATTAATTTTCGTTTACACACATATAACACCAAAGTGTATCCATGGTTAGCCATTCCAATAACTAGTCATTATCAAATATTTACAAGCTATTCATTGGCCAATTTAACCTATACATTAACCTATACTTGAACATATCATTTCTCAATTTAATTTGGCCTAAAAGCCTCACACAAGATCATCAATCACATTTACCACATATTCATACATCATAAGCATGGACTTATAATCACAAGGTCATTATCATAGGTATAACTTACTTGTTTACATTCTTACCAAAATTCGATCACATACAGAGCACATTGCTTATGATTGTATACATACATATAACTGCACTTAATCGTCACATATTCACATTCCAAATACATATCATTGACATTGCTCGCAATTACAAGCACTTATAACCCTGCACTTGTCACCACATTATCACACGTAATTTCACTTAGTCAAATTTTCCCGATGAACACTTCAGAATAATACTGGATACATGGTGGTTTCGCACACAGCCCACCCAGAATAATATAAACACGGTGGTATCGCACACAGCCCACCCACAATAATATAAACACGGTGGTATCGCACACAACCCACCAATAATCACATATATATGGTGGTATCGCACACAGCCCACCAATAATAATAAATACAGTGGTATCGCAGACAGTCCACCAATAATCACATATATATGGTGGTATCGCACACAGCTCACCAATAATAATAAATACGGTGGTATCACACACAGCCCACCAATAATAATAATTGTACAGTGCTCATCCGTATCCATTTTCTATTCCAAAGGTTCATTTGGGAATTTCCTCACTTTTCATCATTTTAATAAATATCAATAATATTCACTCACATTTCACATAATACATTAATATGAAAAAATATAAATAAAAAGGATTTATCATTTACATATAAACTTACCTCGATAGCAAAATGGTAAAAAGGGACCTAACCGTCAATTACTCGTTTTTCCTCCGTTCCAAACCTCGTTTTTCTTCATTATTGAGCTTGAAAGCTTGAAAACCCTATCCATGGCTTCCCCCATGCTAAATTCAGCCAAGCAGAAAGATGGACAAGAGTTTTTGGATTTTATTTTGTATTTTAGTCCATTTAATTACCAAATTACCAAAATGCCCCTAACTTAAAAATATCCTATTTCTCTTACTTGTGTCTATTTTTGTCAAACAATTTAACCAATGGTCTAATTACCATTTGAGGACCTCCAATTGAAAATTTCATAGAAATTGGACACTTCTAACATGTGGAACTCAACTTTTGCATTATTTAAAATTAGTCCTTTTGACTAATTTGAGTGCCCAAACGTCGAAATTTTCGAACGAAATTTTAACGAAATCTTTCCGTGAAATTGTAGACCATAAAAATATAATAAAAATAAGATTTTCCTCGTTGGATTTGTGGCCCCAAAACCACTATTCTGACTAGGCCCAAAATCGGGCTGTTACACAACTTATTATTTGCAACATTTAAAACATTTTATTCATTTTATAACATATGCTTGAGAGGGCTTAATTCAGGATTACCCTTCCGGGCTAAATCCTATTTTCAACAATTAAAACATATTATTCATTTCATAAAATCACCATAATCCATCGAAATACAACGTTCAACCAGAACAATTACATTTTATCCACATTTCTCAACTTATGGTTATTTCATTTCGTACATCATCACATACATATCATGAACTCTTATTCATACCTTTCCAAGTTTTGATTCATCACAAACACATTTTCAAATATCTTAGTAACACTTTTAGCGTTTTCGAAAATAGCTCAGCTGGAAAGCATCTCTCTCTCAACAAAACATTTCATCAGAGTCGGGAGATATCACACTATTATAGGTAGTAATATGGCATGTATAGCTAGACTCTTACACTCGCTATGTTAGTGTAGCAGCCCGAATTAGGGCCTAAACAGAATAGTGGTTTTGAAAAACCATGAATCCGAGGTTAAAATATTTATTCTGGTTAAGTTTTAGTGTTTATTGAGTGATTGAATGTCTGTGTGAAATCTTGGTTGAGAAATTTTATTGGTTGGATGTCCAATTTGATAAGTTGGACTAAATTGCAATGGGTGAAAAGTGTGTATTATAATCCATAAAGGTACTTGATTGAGATGGGTTTTTAAATTGAGAGTCCTTAGTTGGTAATTAGACCATTATATTATAGCTTGGACACAACAAATCGATAGAGGGATAAAATATCTAAAGGATTAATTAAGGGCAATTTGGTCAATTGGTTAATAAATTAATAAAAAGGGAAAAAGAAGTCAAATTTTGGTGTCCATCTTCTTCCCTAAGTGCCAAAATTTGCAAGGAGCCATAGCTAGGGTTTTGTTTTACTTTCAAGCTTGATTGTAAGTACCTCCTAGCCTCGTTTTTGATATTCTTCGTATATTTGAAATCCTCGTAGCTTGATCTAGCTATTTCTACCACTATTTTGGCTAGAGTTGGTGTTTAAAATTTTACCCATGGATGACATACATGTATTTTGATGTCTAGTGGTAGAATATGAAAGTTTGAAGTGTGATAAACAACTTTTGCTAGATGATTTTTGGTGAAATTGATAAAAAGGACTTATTTGCAAAAGATGAAATAATATGTGTGTAAAATGTAAAATAGTTAAAATTGTGGGCTGCTATAAGAGAGAGTATGAGTCGGCTAGGCTTGGGTGCGTGAAACAAGAACACATTTCATTTTACAAGCCTAGGGACTAAAGTGTAATAATTGAGAAACTAAGGGACTAAATTGTAAATTTTACCATAGGAAGATTTTAGATTGATTTGAATAATGTGTATATTAAATAAGCTAAATATGTCATTATAGATCAAGAAGGACGTGGAATTGACCTTGACCGATGAAAAGGCAAGGTTTCGGACTAAATTGCAAATTGACATATTTTGTATCGAGGTAAGTTTATATGTAAATGATACATCCTTTTTATTTATGTTTTTACATATTAATGTATTATGTGAAATGTGAGTGAATATTATTGATATTTATTAAAATGATGGAAAGTGAGGAAATTCCCGGATGAACCTTCAGAATAAAAAAATACAGATGAATACCGTGAATATGTGATTATTGGTGGGCTGTGTGTGATACCACCGTATTCATTATTAGTGGCGAGTTGTGTGCAATACCACCATATTCATTATTATTGGCGAGCTGTATGCGATACCACTATATTCATTATGATTGGTGGGTTGTGTGCGATACCATCGTGTTATTTATTATTGGTGGGCTGTGTGCGAAACCATCGTTTATCTGGTATTATTCCGAAGTGTTCATCAAGAAACTTTGACTAAGTGAAATTACGTGTGACAATGTGGTGACAAGTGCAGGTTTATAAGTGGATGTAAATGTGAGCAATGTCTATGATATGTATTTGTAATGTGGTAAGGTTTGAAATGGGTAAGCGTAACTACAAGGATCTAAATTGTTCTTGATTAGTTTGTAATGTTCTTGAGTGATAAGTATGTGGTATGATGTTCATTGTTTACAAATAGACTTACTAAGCTTAAGGCTTACTACCTTCTCTTTTCCCTTGTTTTATAGCGTCGCCAAGCCAGCTTGGGATACGGGGACTATCGAAAGATCACCCACACTATCCACACATTGTGGTATATTGAGATTTACATTGAGTTATGGCATGTATAGGAATTTGGTTATTTTGTAAGTGTCATAATTGTTTGGCCAAGAATGTGGTATATGTCATTTGATACATCATTTCGTATAAGGCCATGTGATGTGGTTAATATTGGTTGTGTTATAAGTTTATGTTGAGTATGTTTGTTAAATGGTGCATGAATGCTCTTAATGTGGACAATTAGATGTCTTATAATAGCACGATAAGTTTGGTTGGAAATGCTATAAGTGTGGATGCTTTTTAGGGTGGCAAAAAGGCTTGGTAAATAGCCTTATAATTGTCCACACAGGTAGAGGCACTGGTATTCACGATGAGTAAGTCGCTCCAATCCCAATCAAAGAGGTCCAAAGAAACGAATCCTCGGATGACAGTTTTAGCTGGGTATTCACACTGAAACCGTGGTAAAACATATTCGGGCTCTAGAGTTAAAGCCACTTCGATGGCAAGTGTGGGTAATGTGAAGTCTAATAAACCCGAGTGTCAGAATGGTAGAAAACATATCAGAGAGTGTTAGGGAAACAACCAAGCTTGCTTCAAGTGTGGTTCTCAAGAACATTTTATTAGAGACTGTCCTGAGAAAGTTGAAGAAGAGATACTTCAGAATGTTAGACCAAGTAACACTACTAGCAGAGGTAGACCGTCGTGAAATGCCAAAAATGGAGCTAGTAGTAAAAACATAATGAAGGGTTCAGCTGCAAGGTCAGAAACGAGAGCACCTGCTAGAGCTTATGCCATACGAGCTCATGAGGATGCATCATCCCCCGATGTGATTACGGGTATATTTTCTCTTTATGATACAAATGTTGTTGCATTAATTGACCCCAGATCCACTCATTCTTATATTTGTGTGAATTTGGTAAATAGTAAGAAATTACCTATTGAATTGACTGAATTTCTGATTAAAGTGTCAAACCCTTTAGGCAAGTATGTGTTAGTAGATAAGATTTGCAAGAATTGTCCTTTGACGATTCAAGGTCGCTATTTTCTAGCTAATTTGATATTGTTTCCATTTGATGAGTTTGATGTTATTTTGGGCATGGAGTGGTTGACATTACGTGATGCTAAGGTAAATTGTAGACAGAAAACTCTTGAGTTGAAATGTGAAAATGGTGAGTTTCTTTGGGTTGAAACAGATGACTCAAATAAGATGCCTGTGGTGATTTCGTACATGTCTGCTCAGAAGTGTATGAGAAAAGGGTGTGAAGCATACCTTGCATATGTGTTGAATACTGATTTGTCTGAGCTGAAGCTTGAATTTGTGCCAGTAGTTTGTGAATTTCCAGATGTATTTCCAGAAGAATTACCTGGGTTGCCTCTGGTTTGAGAGATTGAGTTTGCTATCGATCTAATACCTGGGACTGCACCAATTTCCATTGCTCCATATAGAATGGGTCCGACCGAATTGAAAGAGAAGGCTCAGCTGCAAGAGTTGACCGATAAGGGATTTGTTAGACCTAGTTTTTCTCTCTAGAGTGCTCTTGTATTATTTGTAAAGAAGAAAGACGGAACAATGAGACTTTGCATTGACTACCATCAACTTAACAAGGTAACTATAAAGAACAAGTATCCATTGCTGGGAATTGATGATTTTTTCGATCAATTGAAAGGAGCAACCATGTTCTCAAAAATAGATTTAAGATCCGACTACTATCAGTTGAGAGTTAAAGAATCCAATGTGCCGGAAACTGCTTTTAGAATAAGGTATAGACACTATGAATTTCTTGTGAAGCCTTTCGATTTAACTAATGCACCAGCTATGTTTATAGATTTGATGAACCGAATTTTTCAGCTATATTTGGATAAGTTTGTGGTAGTGTTCATAGATGATATATCGATTTATTCTTGAGATGAGTTCGAGCATGCTAAACACTTAAGAACGGTATTACAGATTCTACGAGAGGAGAAATTGTTTGCTAAGTTTAGTAAAAGTGAGTTTTGGCTTCATGAAGTCGGATTTCTGGGACATATAGTTTTACGTGATGGTATTCAGGTTGATTCGAGCAAAATTACGGCGATTGTTGATTAGAAACCGCCAAAGAATGTATCAGAGGTTAGAAGCTTTTTGGGCTTAACCAGGTATTATTGACATTTTGTCGAGGGATTTTCGATGATTGCTTCTCCTATGAATAAGTTGTTGCAAAAGAATGTTAAGTTTGAATGGACTGATAGATGTCAGCAAAGTTTCAAGAAGTTGAAAGCACGATTGACTGAAGCACCGGTTTTGGTACAACCTGAGTCGAGAAAGAAGTTTGTGATCTATAGTGATGCGTCATTGAAAGGTCTTGGTTATGTGTTGATACAAGAGGGCAAAGTAGTAGCTTATGCCTCGAGACAATTAAAACCACATGAAAAGAATTATCCGATGCACGATTTGGAATTGGCTGCCATCGTCTTTGCTTTGAAGATTTGGCGTCATTATTTGTATGGTGAAAGATGTTGAAACTTTACCAATCACAAAAGTTTGAAATACCTAATGAACCAAAAGGACTTGAATTTGTGACAAAGGAGATGGCTCGAATTGTTAAAGGATTATGAGCTAGTGATTGAATATCATCTCGGAAAAGTGAATGTAGTCGTAGATGCCTTGAGCATAAAATCCTTGTATGTTTTGAAAGCTATGAGTACGAGTTTGGCTTTGTCTGACGATGGTTCGATATTGGCCGAGTTGAGGGCTAGACCGTTATTTTATCAGCAAATTTGTGAAGCTCAAAAGAAAGACAGGGAATTGCAAGTTAAAAGAGTTCAGTGTGAATCTGGTAGTGATTCAGATTTTCGAATTGGACCAGATGATTGTTTGATGTTCCGTATGTGTACCAAAAAATGATGAGTTGATTCAGAAAATTTTACATGAGGCACACAGTGGTTGTTTGTCAGTTCATCTGGGTAGTACAAAAAAGTATAATGATTTGAAGAAGTTGTATTGGTGGCCGGGTATGAAAAGAGACATCTCTGAGTTTGTGACAAAGTGTTTGATCTGCCAACAAGTGAAAGTCGAGCATCATGTACCTTCGGATTTACTTTAGCCAATGATGGTTCCCGAGTGTAAATGGGACCGAATCATGATGGATATTGTAACAGGGTTGCCTATGACTCTGAAAAAGAAAGATGTCGTGTGGGTTATCGTTGACAGATTGACGAAATTGACTCATTTTATACTGGTACGTATTGATTTCTCACTTGATAAGTTGGTTGAGCTGTATATTGCCTAAATTGTGAGATTACATGGGGTGCCTATGTCCATTATTTCAGATAGAGATCCAAGGTTCACTTCGAGGTTTTGGAAAAAGTTGCAAGAAGCCTTGGGTACAAAATTGAATTTTAGTACCACGTTCCATCCGCAAACTGATGGTCAATCCGAAAGAGTGATTCAAGTTCTCGAAGACATGTTCAGATGTTGTGTTTTAGAGATCGAAGGTAGTCGGGAAAATATCTACCTCTGGTTGAATTTGCCTATAACAACAGTTATCAGTCAAGTATACAGATGGCACCGTATGAGGCATTATATGGTCGCAAGTGTCGAACTCCTCTATATTGGACTGAGCTCAGTGAGAAATAGATTCACGAGGTTGATTTAGTTAGAGAAATCGAGGAGAAAGTGAAAGTAATCCGTGATAGTCTGAAAGCTGCTTCAGATCGACAAAAGTCATACGTGGGTTTGAAAAGAAAATAAATTGACTTTCAGGTGGGTGATAAAGTGTTTCTGAAACTATCCCCATGGAAGAAAATATTGAGATTTGGTCGAAAGGGCAAGTTGAGTCTGCATTTCATTGGGCCGTATGAGATTATTGAGAGGATTGGACTAGTAGTTTAGCGGCTAGCTTTGTCGGCGGAGTTGGAGAGAATACACAACATGTTACATGTGTCGATGTTGCGACGATATTGTTCCGATCCTTCACATGTAATTCCTCCAACAGAAATTGAGATACGACCAGATATGACCTATGATGAGGAACTGATTAAGATTTTGGCTCGAGAGGTTAAGCAATTGAGGAATAAAAGTATAGCCTTACTGAAAGTGTTGTGGCAAAAGCATGGTGTAGAAAAGGCTACGTGGGAACCGGAAGAAGCCATGGGAAAACAGTACCCAAACCTCTTTAACGGTAAGATTTTCGGGGACGAAAATCCCTAAAGAGGGAGAGTTGTTGCAGCCCGAATTAGGGCCTAAACGGAATAGTGGTTCCAAAACCAAGAATTTAAGGTCAAAATATTTATTCTGATTGAGTCTTAGTGTTTATGAGTGATTGAATGTTTGTGTGAAATTTTGGTTGAGAAATTTTATTGGTTGGATGTCCAATTTGATAAGTTGGACTAAATTGCAGTGGGTGAAAAGTGTGCATTATAATCCATAAAGGTACTTGATTGAGAGGGGTTTTTAAATATAGATTCCTTAGTCGGTAATTATACCATTATATTATAGCTTGGACACAAAATTCCCGTAGAAGGATAAAATATCTAAAGGATTAATGAAGGGCAATTTGGTCCATTGGATTATAAATTAATAAAAATGGGAAAAGAAGTCAAATTTTGGTGTCCATCTTCTTCCCTAAGTGCCAAAATTTGCAAGGAGCCATAGCTAGGGTTTTGTTTCACTTTCAAGCTTGATTATAAGTACCTCCTAGCCCCATTTTTGATATTATTCGTATTTTGGAATCCTCATAGCTCGATCTAGCTATTTCTACCACTATTTTGTGCTAAAGTTGGTGTTTAAAATTTTACCCATGGATGACATACATGTATTTTGATGTCTAGTGGTAGAATATGAAAGTTTTAAGTGTGATAAAAACTTTTGCTAGATGATTTTTGGTGAAATTGATAAAAAGGACTTATTTGCAAAATATGAAATAATATGTGTATAAAATGTAAAATAGTTAAAATTGTGGGCTGCTATAAGAGAGAATATAAGTCAGCTAGGCTTGGGTGTGTGAAAAATGAACACATTTCATTTTACGAGCTTAGGGACTAAAGTGTAAAAATTGAGAAACTTAGGGACTAAATTGTAAATTTTTCCATAGGAAGATTTTGGACTGATTTGAATAATGTGTATATTAAATAAGCTAAATATGTCATTATAGATCAAGAAGAACGTGGAATCAACCTTGACCGAGGAAAAGGCAAGGTTTCGGACTAAATTTCAAATTGACATATTTTGTATCGAAGTAAGTTTCTATGTAAATGATACATCCATTTTATTTATGTTTTTACATATCAATGTATTATGTGAAATGTGAGTGAATAGTATTGATATTTATTAAAATGATGGAAAGTGAGGAAATTCCTGGATGAACCTTTGGAATAGAAAAAAATACGGATTAATACCGTGAATATGTTATTATTGGTGGGCTGTGTGCGATACCACTGTATTCATTATTATTGGTGGGCTGTGTACGATACCACCGTATTCATTATTATTGGTTGGTTGTGTGCGATACCACCGTATTCATTATTATCGGTGAGCTGTGTGCGATACCACCGTATTCATTATGATTGGTGGGTTGTGTGCGATACCACCATGAATATGTGATTATTAGTGGGCTGGGTGCTATACCACCGTGTTATTTATTATTGGTGGGCTATGTGTGCAAAACTACCGTGTATCCGGTATTATTCCAAAGTGTTCATCAGGAAACTTTGACTAAGTGAAATTACGTGTGACAATGTGGTGACAAGTGCAGGTTTATAAGTGCATGTAAATGTGAGGAATGTCTATGATATGTATTTGTAATGTGGTCAGGTTTGAAAAGAGTAAGTGTAACTACAAGGATTTGAATTGTTCTTGATTAGTATGTAATGTTCTTGATTGATAAGTATGTGGTATGATGTTCATTGTTTACATATAAACTTACTAAGCTTAAAGCTTACTCCCTTCTTTTTTCCCTTGTTTTATAGTGTCGCCAAGCCAGCTCAGGATACGGGGACCGTCGGAGGATCACCCACACTATCCACACATTTTGGTATATTGATATTTACATTGAATTATGGCATGTATAGGAATTTAGTTATTTTGTAAGTGTCATAATTGTTTGGCCAAGAATGTGGTCTGTCATTTGATACATCATTTTGTATAAGGCCATGTGATGTGGTTAATATTGGTTGTGTTATAAGTTTATGATGAGTATGGTTGTTAAATGGTGCATGAATGCTCTCAATGTGGACAATTAGATCTCTAATAATAGCATGTTAAGTTTGTTGGAAATGTTATAAGTGTGGATGCTTTTCAGGGTGGCAAAAAGGCTTGGTAAATAGCCTTATAATTGCCCACACGGGTAGACGCACAGGCGTGTGTCTAGGCTGTGTGTGACACAAGGTCCGCCTCATGGGCGTGTAGCCTAGCCGTGTGCCCCCTGCACCTAATTTGCGAAAAATTCAGTACGTCACACAAGGTGGTACACGGGCATGTGCCTTGGCCGTGTGACCTAAATGTGTGCGATGTCATAAATAAAATACCTAGGTTTTTGCACACGGGTAGAGACACGGGCGTGTGTCTCGTCCGTGTGAAGGACACGGCCTAGGACATAGGTGTGTTCTCAGCCTTGTGAAAACCCCTGTAGGTTCAAAATGAAAAATAAAACTACAAAGGCTTGGGGACATGCGCGTGTGCTACCACACCGCCTGCCTACACGGGCGTGTGCCCAGTTTTTAAGTAAATTTTCTAAATTCTTCTACAGTTCTAAGTTTGGTTCTGGATCATTCCCAAAGTATGTTTTGGGCATCGTAGGCCCATTTTAGGGACTTTATGATAAAATGTGAAATTTTTTAAATTGAAAGAAATTGTATGGCCTGGTTTTATATGAATGTTTGTGTTATTGTCTGGTAATGTCTCGTACCCTGTTCTTGCGTGAAACACGGGTAAGAGGTGTTACAGTTAGTCTGGAATTGACTAAACCATAACTCTGATACCACTAAATGTAATACCCCTTACCCATATTCGACACCGGAACAGGGTATGTGGCATTACCGAACATAAACACAAGCAAACGTACATTTTCGAGTCATAAATTTGCGTCCAAATTAAAACCATTCACATTCAATCATAAAGTCCCTAATACGGGTCTACAAGACCAAAAACATGCTTTGGAAGTGGTTCGAGACTAAACCAAGGATTGTAGAAAATTTTTCATGTTATAGGGCTCACATGCCGGTGTGGTCCAAGAGGCACGCCCATGTGACCTTGAGACCGCCCGTGCTTCAGACCGTGTCCAAAATAGGGTGCTCTCTTACTTGTGCCACACAGTCATGCCACATACCCATGTGCTAGGCCATGTAGCACACACGGCTGAGACACACGCCCGTGTGCTCAATTCTAAACATTTTGTTTTTCTAGAATTAAGGTGCAGGGGACACACGGCCAGAACACATGCCCGTGGGGTAGACCGTTGTCATACACAGCCTAGACACACGAGCGTGTGTCTACCCGTGTGGACAATAAAAAGGCTATTTACCAAGCCATTTGCCACCCTTATTCACACATACACTCACATTAATTCAAAGGCACATAACATTACATACTTAGGCAACCAAAGCATCCACATTCATGATTAAAACATATCAACTTTATATGTTTATCTAACATATTCACTACATTTATTAAGCCCTAAATCAAACATACAAATCCAACATTCGTTAGGATTCATTCAATTACTATCTAGTTACCAAATTATACTCAAATTTCTGATCTCATCAATAGGTCACAATTCCAACATTACACAATCATGCCATAAATCACATTTCCAAATATTTCACATTCACCAAGCATACCATGATCATATCACCATAGACATTGACAGATATATGAATATACTTAGGCTTACAACCATGTTGCCAACATAAGCCAACTTACATGGCCAAATAGCAAACAAGCCTTTGACGATAACAAGCCAACATATTTGCTACAATCATAAAGACACATATAACCAATTGAATTAGTCTCTATACATGCCATAACTCACAATACTTGAATTTGTATATAGCCAAAATGGTAGCTTGATAGTGTGATATGATCTCCGGCAATCTCCAACTCGAGCTAGCTTATTAACCCTATAAAACATGGGAAAGGAAGGGGGTAAGCTATATAGCTTAGTAAGTTCATATGCAAATAATAAACAACATTAATTATACATTGTCATATGAATAACATGACATATATTAACATAAATGTCATTAAACTTTATGAGCATAACTTACTCAATGATATGAATAACACAACTTATGCCAACATAAATGACATTAAACTTAATGAGCACA
This sequence comes from Gossypium australe, assembly GCA_005393395.2. Taxonomy (NCBI): domain Eukaryota; kingdom Viridiplantae; phylum Streptophyta; class Magnoliopsida; order Malvales; family Malvaceae; genus Gossypium; species Gossypium australe. Next base: position 58,603,125 of record CM016615.1, read on the forward strand.
TCTTTCTCAGTCATAAGAATAACATATCATTTACCACGATCAACAAACCATTTCAAACCTCACATAAAACATACACATTAATTATGAGCATTTACATTTCAAGCATATACTCTTACATCGTTCAATTGCCTAAACTCTTATCTTTCCATGCTTCCATAATCATTTTAATAGGCAATTTTGCCAATCTTTCTTTTATCTCATATCCGATAAATTAAAATTTGCATGAATACAACATGCTATGTCATCACTCAAACTAGCCCGAAAGTTAATCCCAAAATCGTCAATCGAATTTACTATGTATTTCATAAAATCATTCTCGTGGAAATCATGAACTCACAATTTCATGAAGCCAATGCTTATAAACTATACATACATACATGTACCAATTCGTAATACTCATATAATTTTTCTCTTCTTTGACATACCCGTTGAATTTCCCGGTTGAACCATTTGGAATATTAAAGGATAATCGAAAATCTCGTACATACTGTACTGTACCAATGCCATATCCCAGATATGGTCTTACATGTAATCTCATATCGATTCCAGTAGTCTAGCTATGTGTAAAAGTATGCCCAAAGATCAATCATGAGATGGTTGTAATAACATACTTAATTTACCATGTTTATTAATATAAAGCGTTGTCATTATTATTTCAGTTTTTCTTTTCGTGTGTATAGATAAACTGTTTTATAATAATGTCCTGAGAATAATATGATTATTCTTAAAAGATCCTTAGTCGAGTATTATTGTTGACTAGGACAATAATAATGCATTAAGACTAACATGTAGTTGATTGATGATAAAGAGTTGTCATTGATATGGAGTGTCAAAATCAATGCATGAATATGTGTGTTAGAGAACAACATATTGGATTGACCCTCTATGAGTATGTTTCTTGGATTATTATGTAATTGTCACAACATTACTCATAGTGATTAATATGTATATGATCATCAGACTTGAGATCATTATTATCCCAGCATCGTGAGTTGTATATTTTGATACAGTCAAACGTACACCGTAACAGGTTGTTGTATAAAGGCTGATGTTGGATATACCACAATCTATGTAGAGGGATATGGTTGATCAATAAAGGATAAGTCCCTCCTACATAATAGGAGTAATATCTTAGGCCACTTGATTGAGTGAGACTAGAAATGCATGGCCATGCTCAAATAAGTTGATATGAGATGTCATACTAATTTGAATATCATAGTCTACTCAAGATATCAAGAAACATGGGATGGTCTATGCAAGTGTGACTATCCCATGACTTGTATCCGTTCCAGAGATAAAGGACTTAAGGATTAATGCATGAAAGGTTAATCACGAAAGGTTATGTCGAATCATGACTTCTTGTAACTTAGGTAGCAATGATGCATTGCTAGATGCCACTCATTGTCTGTGACAATAGAATCGTTCTAGTATTACTGCTAACGTTGCAAGAACCTACAGGGTCACACCCTATGGTTGAAATGAACGGAATAAAATATAGTTGGTATTGTGCTTGGTTGTCACATAAATTAAATTAATTAAAGAATTAATTTAATTGGGCAATCAAATATTGAACATATTATTGTACAAGGATGTTGTACACATAATGATAACATAATTTTATTAATATATGAATTTGATTCATATATAAATTTAAATAAATATAGTTTACCAGAATCCTAATTATAATTAATGTAATTATAATTTTCAGATATAATTAATGTAATTATAATTTTCGGTTAAAAACTTTATTGTATTTATTTAATCTTGTAATACATTCAAGAGATACCAATTATAAAAGCCCCAATTAAGAGGATACCTATTATAAAAGGCCCAATGAGAAAGGCACCCATTATAAAAGGTATTAAAAGGAGACAAAACTGAACATGAAACCCCTAAGTGATTGCTTGTTAGGTCTAGCAGCAGTCAAGCAAATAAGCCTTCAAAACAGTTTTGGAGATTTCTTCCGTTCATAGTCAAACCGGGTGGATTACGTAGAGGCCGACATCGGAAAAGGTTGAGGCTTGATTCGATAGTAGATCAAAACTCTTGTTGCCAAGGCGTCGCTGTCTACTCAGATTGAAGTTTTGGTAATTTCGAAACCTTTATTTCACCCCGATTCGTTCCTCACACATGGATCCATGATTTGGATCGCCGGATCTAATTTTATTCTGCTGCGCCATGGGGTACCGACGTTCCAACAGTGGTATCAGAGCCACTTGTGTGATATGAAATCGGGTTTAAATACTTGGGTGATGCAATTGTATGAGATACATGTTTTGATCTTATTATATTTTCGATTGTTTAAATCGTTTAAGCATAATCTGATAATTGTTCCTTTCAGTAATTGATTAAATGTTAATCATGATGTTGTGGCCTATTCGATTTTATGTTATTACTGTTAACTATTAACAAATCTATAATAATGCGGCGGTGGTATTTATAGTTTCCAGTAAGTATTAACTGGCTAGTGGTACAAGGGTTGTTCCGATATGAAACCTCAAGGATTAAAATCCTAAAAACACATTCTGTTGATAAAAATTTATCAAATCGTGAGGCTTCATTTGACTGGGGTATGCGATTCGCGCCGCGGGGGCTCCGCCCCTACACCCCCCTGAGATAGGGATCTGAGGATGTCGGAGGAAGTGGGCCGAATTTAATTGTTGTAGATATATTATGGCTGCAAACACTAGCACACTCTCATTGCGATCGGTCCTTGAGAAGGACAAATTGAATGGTTTGAATTTTCTTGATTGGTTCCGTAACTTGAGGATTGTCCTTAAACAAGAACGGAAATTATATGTCATTGAACAACCACTTCCTAATGAACCACCCGCTAATGCCTCGAGGACTGATAGAGATGCTTACAAGAAGTATCTCGATGACATGATAGATGTTGGATGTCTTATGCTTGCCACTATGAATCCTGAACTTCAGAAGCAACATCAGGACATGGTTGCTTATGATATGATCAAGCACCTGAAAGAACTTTATCAGGGGCAAGCACGGCAAGAGAGGTTTGATATCTCTAAGGCCCTATTCCAATGTAAGTTGGCTGAAGGAAGCCCAGTAGGACCTCATGTCCTTAAGATGATTGGCTATATTGAAAGCCTGTCTAAGCTTGGGTTTCCATTGAGCCAAGAGTTGGCCACTGATGTTATTTTACAATCGTTGCCGGATAGCTACAGCCAGTTTGTCCTCAATTTCAATATGAATAAAATTGACAAGACTCTACCACAATTGCTCAGTATGTTACGAACTGCTGAAGGCAACTTGAAAAAGGTTGGACCCAAGCCCATACTGATGGTCCGTAATAACAAGGGCAAGGGAAAGGGCAAAGGTAAGCCCAAATTTGGAAAAGGAAAGGCTGCACTGAAACCTAAAGGTGGGGTGTCTAAGGAAGGAAACTGTTTTCATTGTGGTGTGACTGGACATTGGAAACGGAACTGCCCTGCCTATCTTGAAGAAGTCAAGAAGGCTAAAGCAAGCGGAATGTCTGCTTCAGGTATTTATGTTATTGATATTAATTTATCAACTACTACTTCTTGGGTATTAGATACTGGTTGTGGTTCTCATATTTGTACTTCTGTACAGGGACTACAAAGGAGTAGGACTTTGGCTAGAGTAGATGTGGGCCTACGAGTTGGAAATGGAGCAAAAGTTGCTGCATTAGCTGTGGGAACATATACTTTATCTTTGCCTAGTGGACTTGATTTATGTTTAGAGGATTGTTATTTTGTGCCCAGTTTGACTAAAAAAATTATTTCAATTTCTTGTTTAGACAAAATTGGTTTTGAGATAATTATTAAGAATAATTGTTGTTCATTTTATCTCAATAATGTTTTCTATGGTTCGGCACAATTGATTAATGGCCTCTATATTTTAGATCAAACGAATCTCATTTACAACATAAATACTAAAAGATCTAAAATAAATGACTCAAATCAAACTTATCTTTGGCATTGTCGTTTGGGCCACGTAAGTGAGAAACGCATATCCAAACTCCATAGAGATGGTCTCTTGAATTCATTTGTTTTTGAACAATTTGAAGTATGTGAATCTTGCTTATTGGGAAAAATGACTAAATCTCAGCTAGTGATTTATTGGGCCTAATACATTCTGATGTATATGGACCAATAAACACAGAGCCCAGAGGTGGATTTCACTACTTCATTACTTTCATTGATGATTTCAGTAGATATGGGTATGTTTATCTCATGCGCCATAAGTCTGAGTCCCTTGAAAAGTTCAAGGAATTTAAAAATGAAGTACAAAATCAACTAGGCAAAACTATCAAGTCACTTCGATCTGATCGAGGTGGAGAGTATTTGAGCATAGAGTTTGATGATCTTTTGAAAGAATGTGGGATTGTCTCACAACTTACTCCTCCTGGTACTCCTCAATGGAATGGAGTATCTGAGAGAAGAAATCGAACTTTGTTAGACATGGTTCGATCCATGATGAGTCATGCTGATCTACCGACTTCCTTTTGGGGACATGCACTTGAGACTGCTACCTTCACACTAAATCGTGTTCCATCTAAATCGGTTCAAAAGATGCCATATGAGATGTGGACTGGGAAACGTCCTAGTATGTCCTTTATGAAAATTTGGGGTTGTGAAGCTTATGTTAAATGTCAGACATCTACTAAGCTTGAACCCAAATCTGAAAGGTGTATTTTTGTGGGGTATCCAAAAGAAACCAAAGGATATTAATTTTTTTAATCCCACTGAGAACAAAATTTTTGTTGCTCGGACTGGTGTCTTCCTAGAGAAAGAATTTACTTCTAGAAAAGGAAGTGGGAGAAAGATTGAACTTGAAGAAATTCAAGAATCACAAGATACCACTGAACCAGAGATTAAACAAAACCAAATTCCACAAGAAATTGAGGAACAAACAACTGCTATAGAAACACAACCACCGCGCAGATCTTTAAGAGAACGCCGTGCACCTGAGAGATATGGATTTCTCATTACAACGCATGGTGACGTTCTTCTTATAGATCAAGATGAGCCTAGGACTTATCAAGAAGCGGTGACGAGCCCAGACTCTGAGAAATGGCTTGAGGCCATGAGATCTGAGATGGATTCCATGTATGAAAACCAAGTATGGACTTTGATTGACCCACCCGAAGGGGTTAAACCTATAGGGTGCAAATGGGTTTTCAAAAAGAAAATTGACATGGATGGTAATGTACAAACATACAAAGGGCAATTAGTCGCTAAAGGTTTTCGCCAAATTCATGGTGTTGACTATGATGAAACCTTTTCTCCTGTAGCTATGTTTAAATCCATCAAGATCTTGCTCGCCATAGCTGCATTTCATGATTATGAAATCTGGCAGATGGACGTCAAAACAGCTTTCCTTAACGGGAAACTTGAAGAGGATGTGTATATGACACAACCTGAAGGTTTTGTAAATCCAAAGGATGCTAGAAAGATATGTAAGCTACAAAGATCCATTTATGGATTAAAGCAAGCTTCTCGAAGTTGGAATATTCGTTTTAACGATGCAATCAAAGAGTTTGGTTTTATCAAAAATGAAGATGAACCATGTGTTTACAAGAAAGTTAGTGGGAGCACTATCACATTCTTGGTACTATATGTGGATGACATACTTATCATAGGAAATGACATACCTACTTTGCAGTCTATTAAGACTTGGTTAAGTTGTTTTTCTATGAAGGACTTGGGCGAAGCCACTTATATCTTAGGAGTCAAGATCTATAGAGATTGATCAAGACGACTACTAGGTCTAAGCCAAAGTACATACATAGATAAAGTGCTGAAAAGGTTCAGTATGGAAGAATCTAAAAGAGGATTCCTACCTATGAGACATGGTATTTCACTCTCGAAGGAAATGTGTCCTTCAACTGCACAAGAGAGAGAACGTATGAGTAAAATTCCATATGCTTCCGCTATTGGATCTATCATGTATGCTATGTTATGTACCCGTCCAGATGTCTCGTATGCCTTAAGTATGACGAGCAGGTATCAAGTAGATCCCGGTGAAGGTCACTGGACCACAGTCAAGAGTATCCTTAAGTACTTAAGAAGAACTAAGGATACGTTCCTATTATATGGAGGTGAGGAAGAGTTAAGTGTAAAAGGTTACACTGATGCCAGCTTCCAAACCGACAAGGATGATTCTCGATCGCAATCAGGTTTTATCTTTTGCCTTAATGGTGGTGTTGTGAGCTGGAAGAGTTCAAAGCAAAGTACAGTAGCCGATTCTACAACAGAGGCCGAGTATATTGCAGCCAGTAAGGCAGCAAAAGAAGCAGTTTGGATCAAGAAGTTCATTACTGGACTAGGGGTTGTGCCTAGCATATCAGATGCTATAGAACTCCGATGTGATAACAATGGAGCTATTGCACAAGCTAAAGAACCCATATCTCACCAGCGATCCAAACATATACTTAGACGCTACCATCTTATTCGAGAGATTGTCGATCGAGGGGATGTAGAGATATGCATAGTACTTTCAGATGATAACATCGCTGATCCCCTGACCAAGCCTCTGACACAGCAGAAGCATGATTGTCACACTAAGTCACTTGGTATTAGATATATGAGTGATTGGTCTTAGTGCTAGTGGGAGATTGTAAGAGTATGCCCAAAGATCAATCATGAGATGGTTGTAATAACATACTTAATTTACCATGTTTATTAATATAAAGCGTTGTCATTATTATTTCAGTTTTTCTTTCTGTGTGTATAGATAAACTATTTTATAATAATGTCCTGAGAATAATATGATTATTCTTAAAAGATCCTTAGTCGAGTATTATTGTTGACTAGGACAATAATAATGCATTAAGACTAACATGTAGTTGATTGATGATAAAGAGTTGTCATTGATATGGAGTGTCAAAATCAATGCATGAATATGTGTGTTAGAGAACAACATATTGGATTGACCCGCTATGAGTATGTTTCTTGGATTATTATGTAATTGTCACAACATTACTCATAGTGATTAATATGTATATGATCCTCAGACTTGAGATCATTATTATCCCAGCATCGTGAGTTGTATATTTTGATACAGTCAAACGTACACCGTAACAGGTTGTTGTATAAAGGCTGATGTTGGATATACCACAATCTATGTAGAGGGATATGGTTGATCAATAAAGGATAAGTCCCTCCTACATAATAGGAGTAATATCTTAGGCCACTTGATTGAGTGAGACTAGAAATGCATGGCCATGCTTAAATAAGTTGATATGAGATGTCATACTAATTTGTATATCATAGTCTACTCAAGATATCAAGAAACATGGGATGGACTATGCAAGTGTGACTATCCCATGACTTGTATCCGTTCCAGAGATAAAGGACTTAAGGATTAATGCATGAAAGGTTAATCACGAAAGGTTATGTCGAATCATGACTTCTTGTAACTTAGGTAGCAATGATGCATTGCTAGATGCCACTCATTGTCTGTGACAATAGAATCATTCTAGTATTACTGCTAACATTGCAAGAACCTATAGGGTCACACCCTATGGTTGAAATGAACGGAATAAAATATAGTTGGCATTGTGCTTGGTTGTCACATAAATTAAATTAATTAAAGAATTAATTTAATTGGGCAATCAAATATTGAACATATTATATGTACAAGGATGTTGTACACATAATGATAACATAATTTTATTAATATATGAATTTGATTCATATATAAATTTAAATAAATATAGTTTACCGGAATCCATATTATAATTAATGTAATTATAATTTTCAGATATAATTAATGTAATTATAATTTTCGGTTAAAACTTTATTGTATTTATTTAATCTTGTAATACATTCAAGAGATACCAATTATAAAAGGCCCAATTAAGAGGATACCTATTATAAAAGGCCCAATGAGAAAGGCACCCATTATAAAAGGTATTAAAAGGAGACAAAACTGAACATGAAAACCCTAAGTGATTGCTTGTTAGGTCTAGCAGCCGTCAAGAAAATAAGCCTCCAAAACAGTTTTGGAGATTTCTTCCGTTCATAGTCAAACCGGGTGGATTACGTAGAGGCCGACATCGGAAAAGGTTGAGGCTTGATTCGACAGTAGATCAAAACTCTTGTTGCCAAGGCGTCGCTGTCTACTCAGATTGAAGTTTTGGTAATTTCGAAACCTTTATTTCACCCCGATTCGTTCCTCACACATGGATCAATGATTTGGATCGCCGGATTCTGCTGCGCCATGGGGTACCGGCATTCCAACACTATGGTCTTACACGGAATCTCATATCGATGCCATATCCCAAATATGGTCTTAGACGAAATTTCAATAACCCTAATGTCATGACATTTGTATCCTAACTATTCCTAAAGTTCAACCGAGATTTTCTCATTTGTCGAACTTTGTCGATTACGTTCAAGGAGTCGATCATAATTCATACAATAATAACACAATTAAAGCATAAATAGTAATGCATCATTTACATACGAACTTACCTCGGCATAAAAATGGCAAAAGGACTTAATCGTCAATTACTCGTTTTCCTCCGTTCTAGGTCTGAACCTCATTTTTTTATCTATAATATCATATTTATTTCATTTAATCACTATACTATTCAAATCAACACAAAATTACATTATGGTAAAAATTACATTTTTGCCCCTAAAGTTACACATTTTTACAATTTAGTCACTAGGCTCGTCAAAAGAAATTTATTCAATTTCTTTAATAAGAAAGCCTAGACAAACCATTTTCATAACTATAACAGCCTACAATTTCCATTAAAACACACTTTTACTACATATTTTACAACTTTTACAAACAAGTCCTTTTAGGCATTTTCACTGAAAATCACTTAGCAAAAGTCGTTTAACAAACAACTAACAATCATTTTGTAACATCCTTAAATAGGGGGCTATTATGTTTGAACTATTTGCATGTGTATGGCTTGATTTGCGTTATTAATTGAGGTGTTTTAGGGTCTAGATATAAGCCAAGGAAAGGCCCGAACTATAGGAAAAATTTTATTTTCAAGCATTGACTCAGGGGAGCTGAAGGAGCTAGGAGTTAAGAATATTTTGTGGTAAACTTTAGCACAAGGATAGCCTTGGTAAAGTGGCAAGGAGGCCCCACTTAGGGCCTTGAGAAGTGACGCCACATGCAGGGAAGGAGAGCTTGGGTTCGAGCTGTAGAAATCCCTTGCTGCTAATTCTTTTTAACTCCAGAGAGGGGGAAAGTTGTGCTCAGCTCAAACTCTGATGGATAACTATTGAACAAGTCAACAGATTTAAACGGGTGGAGAAGAGAGAATTTAGGAGTTTGAACAATTCAAACTCATTTGAATGGTTAGCCAGGAGAAGTTTGGAGAGTTTGCCGAAGCTTGAACTCTAGTGTGAGGAAGAGTAATCGGTTGGAAGACTCGGGGGGAGTGCCAAATTCCTTAATGACATTTTCGGCTCGTTAATGCCTTAGTACATTCGGTTGTGAGCTAAAGCCGAAACCCCCTTAGCCCTTGTCGATTTCTTCCCTTAATGCACCATTTGAAACAAAAGTCGAAAGCTTTTTAGGCTATTGTCGATTTCCCTCTAAAGCATCTAGCCGAATCCCCAGAAGAAACATTTGAGCTTTTTCTTCATTTGAAACCGAAACCACTTTGGCCGAATCTCCTTCTCCCCCATTTCTTTCTTTTCATTCTCTCATATTTGTTCAAAACCGCATCAGCATCTCTTCTTCTCAAATCGACAACTTCCTTTTTTCCTTATCTTCTCTTGTGTCGAAAGTCCATCAATCTTTTCTTGATTCCTTGCAAAGCCGAATCTCTTCTGCTCTTCTTTCAAAAGCCATAGCCGAAACTCCTTTGATTGTTCCACCACCATTGCCGAAATCTCTCTCAACCATTGAAGATCTCTTCTTTTCTCTCGTTGCGTTGTACACCTCTCGTGTCTTCTGCTCTAGTCGATTTGGGAGTGGGTAAGTGTTCTTGGCCGAATCTTTATCATCTTCTTCTTTTCTCTCTGTCGACATATATAGAACAAAAGCTGAATTTTGGCATTTGTCTTGACTCTTAATCAATTATGCAATCGGGTTCTTCTAGGTTCTGCGGGTTTTGGAGGCAGTGGATCATGGTCATCTACTCTCTCTGCCAATCGGTTTCGTTAAGACTGTGGTAAGGGCATCTGTCGACTTAGTCTTTTGTTATCCATTTGAAAAGCCGAAGGCTATTACATCATGTGTTTAAGATCTTCGCCGATTGTAGGAAGGAAGTAGATCTCCGGGATTTGTTGGCGCGTGACTTAAGCCTAAGGGCTCGGGTGTAATCGATCTTGGAAGGGGGATCTAGTGTGTTAGATCGTGATCTACGGGATTCAGTAGTCGCGTTAGTAACCAGGTGTGTAACTTACACACTTCATAATCATTGTAAACTTGCTAATAACCTAATCATGTTAAAAGCCGGAAACTGCGTAGATTTCGATATGATACCTTTATGGGTATGAGCAAGGATTTCGGGTAAGTCCGTTTTGGTTGAGATTATGGCACATGATTTCTGATGATATTAACTATGTTATGTTCGATATATGTTTAACGATCAAGCATGATGGCATGATTTGTATGTGCATGAGCATTAATGTGGGTGACATGAGAGGAGGGGGAAGATTGATATCTGTGACTTTGGGTCACCAGTGGTTTGGCACCACCAGTGGTTTGGTACCACAGTTAATATTCGTGACTTTGGGTCACCAGAGGTTTGGCACCTCATAGCGACTCGTCCCAGTGGCTTCGCACCACAGTGGGTTGGCCCCACATTTGATAAAACGGGATTGTCGCCAGTGATTTGGTATCACAATGTGGGTTGGCCCCACATATGGATTATTCGTGACTTTGGGTCACCAGTGGTTTGGCACCACATTATTATTGATATCAGTGACTTTGGGTCACCAGTGGTTTGGTACCACCAGTGGTTTGGTACCACATGGGGTAGAAAAAGGAGTCGTGGATGGCTAGGTTTGGGTGCATGATATGTTTACTTGGTTATGACTTGTGTAAGGATGTTGCCATATTCGGGAGGGGGATTATGCACTGAGTCTTCGTGACTCACCTTCTCCCTTATCTTTTCAGGTGATTCGTAGATCACGGATGAGGAGCCGGGTGGACTCGAGGTGGCAATGCGATACTTGTTTTCGATTTTACATGGATTTTCGACTTGGGTACTTTAACTTTATATTTCAGTTTTATTTGGGTTTGTAATAAGGCCTTTAGTATTTTTATTTTGGGTTTTATTGCATCTGCTTTAAATTTTTTTTAAATGTGGCTAAGTAAACTGTTTAACATGTTTTAAATAACCTGGTAATCAAGTTTTCAAAATTATACTACGCAATGGGGTTTCTAAACGTTACCATCGGGTAACAAAACACATAAGATGATAATTAAGCTAACTTAAATGATTTTCACATCTAAGTTTTTTCCAAAACTCCAATACAAACGGTTTTAAAGTAACTAAGTTTAACTCATTCGAATTTTCGGGATTTCAAAGCAACTTAACGATTTCAACGATACATGCACCGGATTTCTGCAAACACAAAGTAAACAAAGAGTTTTTCGCTGAAATTAAACCGACAACTTATTTTCTTCAAAATGTTTCCACTCTGTGACATGCTAGATTCGGTTGTGATGTGTTGACCGGGTTTGGGGTGTTACATTTTTGGTATCAGAGCCAGGTTTAAAAGCTCGGCTGTAGGCCTGAGGCTTAAAATGTTTTAAAGTGTGGTTTTAAAAAGTATTGATGGAAAAATACATGGTTTGAAGAGCATGGCACCGAGTCTTCGGCACCAATCCGCCTAGGTAAGTACCCCTAACCGTTGTTTATGATTGTGATGATATATGATATTATATGAATACTATTAGTGGACTACCCTAGAGACGAAAACCTATAGGATTCTATGAACTCGCGGGAAACAAAACTCTTTAAAGAACTATTCATAAGACTGTACCTTAATAATAGTGGAATAAAGACTGACGCATAAAACTTTTAAATCAGATAAGCTGAGACGTTAGACATGAGCACTCAAGGTCGTGGTCATAATACACGTGGACGTGGTCGGGGTAGGATGACAGTGTCTAAACCAGTAGGGTCTGGTTAGGGGTCAAAAAATGGGATGCCACCACCACCAGCTACAGGTGTTGAGTTTCAGGATCAGACGGGGGATGACGCAGTGTCGCAAGTGATGCTGCGAGTTCTTGAGAGAGTGGCTGGAGCAGGTGGGGGCGCGGGAGCTCAGAAATCTGTATCTGAGTGACTCCAAGCCAATGGAGCCGAGGTATTCTGAGGTGTTTCTGGTGTGGCACCCAATACAGCTGAGTATTGGTTGGAGGCGACGGAGCGTATCATGGCCGACTTGGATCTGACTGCTGAGGAGAAACTGAAAGGGATAGTGTCGCTTCTTCGGGATGAGTCATACCAATGGTGGCTCACGGTTCGGGATAGTGCTGCAGCGGATGATCTCACGTGGGACTACTTTAAGGTAGCTTATCAAAAGAAATATATTGGATCTAGCTATATTGATGCGCAGCGGAAGACGTTTCTGAGACTGGTTCAGGGGAGTAAGTCCGTATCGGAGTACGAGGCAGAATTTTTAAGGTTGAGCCGGTATGCTCGAGGTATCGTGACGACGGAGCATGAGCGATGTGTCCGATTTGAGGACGGACTGAGTGACGAGCTGAGATTGCTGATTGCTCCACAGTAGGAGCGGGAGTTTACTGTGCTGGTAGAAAAGGCTAAGATAGCCGAAGGGGTAATAGAGTCTGTGAGACAGAATCTGGATAGGAATAGACATAAGAGAGGTTTTGGATCATCTGGATCAGCCGGAAATTCTCAAAAAAGGGCTAGGCATGGTGGGCTGAATCAGTCTGGGAGGCCTGTTGCTGCTAATCAGGGACCAGCACAGTGTAATCGGTGTGGAAAATCTCATTGGGGAGAATGTTGGACCGGTGGCAAAGGATGCTTTGAGCGTGGGTCGCTGGATCATCGTGTGAGAGATTGTCCACAGAAGTTAGCCAAGATTCAGTCTGAGGGTCAAGGCCGTGCTCAGTTCAGGAATGAGGGACCGCAACCGTAGAGGGGTCGTGGTTCTGGTAGAGGAGGTAATGGTTCTGGACGGGGCTGCGGTGCACCGGGCAGAGGTGTAGGCAACACTGAAGCAAGACAACCTGGATTGGTCTATGCAGTAAAGCGTCGAGAAGAGGGCGACGCACCGGACGTCATAATCGGTACGTTCTTAATCTTTGGATTACCATATACTGCTTTGATAGATGTTGGTTCGACGCATTCGTATGTTGCTAGTAGCATATTGAAAACCATGAACCTAGACTTTGAGACTACTTCTAGGGAGATGACAGTAATTAGCCCTCTAGGTCACTCTGTAGAAGTAAATAAGCTGTATAGGGATGTACCCCTAGAACTCCAAGGGGTAGTGTTTGTGGCTGATCTGATGGAACTGTCATTTGGGGAGTTCGATCTGATTCTTGGGATGGACTGGCTGGTGAAGTACCAAGCAAGTTTGGATTGTGCGGCTAAGCGCATGGTTTTGAAAACTATTGAGGGTGAAGAAGTGGTGATGATAGGTAATAGAAGAGATTACCTATCCAACGTGGTGTCTGCTTTGAAAGCTGAGAAAATGGTCAGGAAGGGTTGTGAGGTATTTTTGGTTCATGTGTGTGCCTTGGAGGCCAAGGAGTTAGCTGTAGAGAATGTCCGAACGATGAAGGAATTTGTCGACGTATTTCCAGAAGAACTTCCGGGTCTACCTCCGAATCGGGTTTTATCCGGCCAAGTGTTTCGCCTTGGGGAGCACCTGTGCTCTTTGTTAAGAAGAAGGATGGTACAATGCGGATGTGTATAGACTACCGCCAGTTGAATAAGCTGACGATCAAGAACAAGTATCCGTTGCCGAGGATAGACGACTTGTTTGATCAGCTTAAGGGGGCATCGATTTTCTCGAAGATCGATCTAAGGTCGAGGTATCATCAGCTTAAGGTGAAAGAGGTTGATATCCACAAGACGACGTTTTGCACTCGGTATGGGCACTACGAGTTTCTGGTAATGCCGTTTGGGTTGACTAACGCACCGACAGCATTCATGGACATGATGAATCGGGTGTTCCAGCCGTATCTAGACCAGTTTGTTGTGGTATTTATAGACGATATACTGGTGTACTCAAGATCTGAGAAGGATCATGATACGCATCTGCGGGTAGTTTTGCAGATTTTGAGGGAAAAACAATTATTTGCCAAGTTTAGTAAGTGCGAGTTTTGGCTTAGGGAGGTGACTTTCTTGGGGCACATGGTGTCAGCTGAAGGGATTAGAGTGGACCCTCGAAAGATTGAGGCAATGTTGGACTGGAAACCGCCTAAGTCAGTGGCAGAAGTTCGGAGTTTTCTAGGTCTGGTGGGGTATTACTGAAGATTTGTAGAGGGATTTTCTCTGATCGCAGTGCCGTTGACCAAATTGCTGAGGAAAGGAGTTCCATTTGTGTGGTCTGAGAAACAACAGGAAAGTTTCAACAAGTTAAAGAAGATTCTGACTAAAGCTCCGGTTTTGATTCAGCCTGAGGCCGGAAAGGAATTTACGGTATATTGTGATGCATCGCATACTGGCTTGGGATGATTGCTGATGCAGGAAGGGAAGGTAGTGGCATATGCATCTCGACAGCTGAGACCGCATGAGGTTAACTATCCGACACATGACTTGGAATTGGCTGCAGTAGTTTTTGCCTTGAAGATTTGGAGGCACTACTTGTACGGAGAGAAGTCGATAGTCTACACGGATCATAAGAGTCTGAAATACCTTCTGACACAGAAAGACTTGAATTTGAGACAGCGGTGATGGATTAAGCTATTGAAGGATTACGACTGCTCAATTGAGTATCATCCGGGCAAGGCTAACGTGGTAGCGGACGCATTGAGCCGTAAGGTAGTATCAGACCTGAGAGCAATGTTTACTCATCTTAGCTTGTATGACGACAGGAGTCTTTTGGCAGAATTGCAGGTTAAGTCGACTTGTGTAAAGCAGATTAAAGAGAAACAGTTAGGGGATGAGGGTTTGACTATTCGAAGGATGCAAGTTCAGAATGGTGGTTTGGAAGGTTACAGCTTAACCAGTGATGGAGTGTTGTGTTTTCAAGGGAGAGCTTGTATGCCGAAGGACGGCGAGTTAAGGCTGAGGATTCTTCAGGACGCACATAGCAGCCTATACGCTATGCATCCTGGGGGTAGCAAGATGTGCCGAGATTTGCGAGAGCAGTTTTGGTGGCCAGGATTGAAACGGGAAGTAACTGAGTTTGTGAGTAAATGTTTGACGTGTCAGTAGGTCAAAGCTGAGCATCAATTGCCGTCGGGTTTACTTCAGCCGGTGAAGATTCCACAGTGGAAGTGGGAAAGGATCACTATGGAATTTGACAGTGGGCTACCCCTTACGCCTAGTAAGAAGGACTCAGTCTGGGTGATTGTGGACCGTTTGACGAAATCAGCTCATTTCATACCGGTAAGGGTTGATTACTCGCTTCAAAAGTTAGCTAAGCTGTATGTGGCAGAGATAGTGAGGTTGCACGGTGTGCCAGTGTCGATTATCTTGGATAGGGATCCCAGATTCACGTCAAGGTTCTGGAAAGCGTTGCATCAGGCATTGGGTACGCGGTTGGATTTTAGTATGGCATTTCCTCCGCAGACAGACGGACAGTCAGAAAGGGTTATACAAATCTTGGAAGATATGCTGAGGGGCTGTGTTTTGGACTTCAGAGGCAGCTGGGAAGAATTTCTACCGTTAGCTGAGTTTGCATACAACAATAGTTATCAGGCAAGCATTAAGATGGCACCATATGAGGCATTGTATGGTAGGAAGTGTCGTACACCTACATGCTGGACAGAATTGGGTGAACGTCAGATGTTGGGACCAGAGTTGGTTGCTGAGACCGAGGATAAAGTTAAGTTGATTCAAGCTCACCTGAAGGAAGCCTCGGACAGGCAGAAGTCATATGCCGATCTTAAGCGAAGAGATATTGAGTTTGCAGTGGGTGACAGGGTTTTCCTGAAGGTCTCGGCATGGAAGAAAGTGCTGAGGCTTGGAAGGAAAGGCAAGCTAAGCCCAAGGTTTATTGGCCCATATAAGGTGTTGAGACGAGTGGGACCAGTAGCTTATCAGCTCGAGTTGCCAGCAGAACTAAGCCAGATACATGATGTATTCCACGTCTCCATGCTGAGGCATTACCGTTCAGATCCATCGTATGTTTTATCGCTGGAGGAAATTGAGGTGAGCTCAGATTTGACTATGGAAGAGGAACCAGTGCAGATTCTAGATCGGGATGTGAAGGTTTTGCGCAAGAAGTCAATTCCATTAGTGAAGGTGTTATGGCGGAACCATGGCGTGGAAGAAGCTACGTGGGAACCAGAGGATGTGATGAGGTAGCAATACCCTCAACTCTATTGACCAGGTAATTTCGAGGCCGAAATTATTTTTAAGGGGGTAGAACTGTAACATCCTTAAATAGGGAGCTATTATTTTTGAACTATTTGCATGTGTATGGCTTGATTTGCGTTATTAATTGAGGTGTTTTAGGGTCTAGATATAAGCCAAGGGTAGGCCCGAACTATAGGAAAAATTTTATTTTCAAGCATTGGCTCAGGGGAGCTAAAGGAGCTAGGGGTTAAGAATATTCTGTGGTAAACTTTAGCACAAGAATAGCCTTGGTAAAGTGGCAAGGAGGCGCCACTTAGGGCCTTGAGAAGTGACGCCACATGCAGGGAAGGAGAGCTTGGGTTCGAGCTGCAGAAATCCCTTGCTGCTAATTCTTTTTGACGCCAGAGAGGGGGAGAGTTATGCTCAGCTCAAACTCTAATGGATAACTGTTGAACAAGTCAACAGATTTAAACGGGTGGAGAAGAGAGAATTTAGGAGTTTGAACAATTCAAACTCATTTGAATGGTTGGCCAGGAGAAGTTTGGGGAGTTTGCCGAAGTTTGAACTCTAGTGTGAGGAAGAGTAATCGGTTGGAAGACTGGGGGGAGTGCTGAATTCCTTAATGACATTTTCGGCTAGTCAATGCCTTAGTACATTTGGTTGTGAGCTAAAGTCGAAACCCCCTTAGCCCTTGTCGATTTCTTCCCTTAATGCACCATTTGAAACAAAAGTCGAAAGCTTTTTAGGCTATTGTCGATTTCCCTCTAAAGCATCTAGCCGAATCCACCAGAAGAACCATTTGAGCTTTTTCTTCATTTGAAGCCGAAACCACTTTGGCCGAATCTCCTTCTCCCCCATTTCTTTCTTTTCATTCTCTCATATTTGTTCAAAACCGCATCAGCATCTCTTCTTCTCAAATCGACAACTTCCTTTTCTCCTCATCTTCTCTTGTGCCGAAAGTCCATCAATCTTTTCTTGATTCCTTGCAAAGTCGAATCTCTTTTGCTCTTCTTTTAAAAGCCATAGCCGAAACTCCTTTGATTGTTCCACCACCATTGCCGAAATCTCTCTCAACCATTGAAGATCTCTTCTTTTCTCTCGTTGCGTTGTACACCTCTCGTGTCTTCTACTCTAGTCGATTTTAGAGTGGGTAAGTGTTCTTGGCCGAATCTCTATCATCTTCTTCTTTTCTCTCTGTCGACATATATAGAACAAAAGTCGAATTTCGGCATTTGTCTTGACTCTTAATCTACTATGCAATCGGGTTCTTCTAGGTTCTGTGGGTTTTGGAGGCAGTGGATCATGGTCATCTACTCTCTCTGCCAATCGGTTTCGTTAAGACTGTGGTAAGGGCATCTGTCGATTTAGTCTTTTGTTATCCATTTGAAAAGCCGAAGGCTATTACATCATGTGTTTAAGATCTTGGCTGATTGTAGGAAGGAAGTAGATCTCCGGGATTTGTTGGCGTGTGACTTAAGCCTATGGGCTCGGGTGTAATCGATCTTGGAAGGGAGATCTAGTGCGTTAGATCGTGATCTACGGGATTCAGTAGTCGCGTTAGTAACAAGGTGTGTAACTTACACACTTCATAATCATTGTAAACTTGCTAATAACCTAAACATGTTAAAAGCCGGAAACTGCGTAGATTTCGATATGATACCTTTATGGGTATGAGCAAGGATTTCGGGTAAGTCCGTTTTGGTTGAGATTATGGCACATGATTTCTGATGATATTAACTATGTTATGTTCGATATATGTTTAACGATCAAGCATGATGGCATGATTTGTATGTGCATGAGCATTAATGTGGGTGACATGAGAGGAGGGGGAAGATTGATATCTGTGACTTTGGGTCACCAGTGGTTTGGCACCACCAGTTGTTTGGTACCACAGTTAATATTCGTGACTTTGGGTCACCAGAGGTTTGGCACCTCATAGCGACTCGTCCCAGTGGCTTCGCACCACAGTGGGTTGGCCCCACATTTGATAAAACGGGATTGTCGCCAGTGATTTGGTATCACAACGTGGGTTGGCCCCACATATGGATTATTCGTGACTTTGGGTCACCAGTGGTTTGGCACCACATTATTATTGATATCAGTGACTTTGGGTCACCAGTGGTTTGGCACCACCAGTTGTTTGGTACCACACGGGGTAGAAAAAGGAGTCGTGGATGGCTAGGTTTGGGTGCATGATATGTTTACTTGGTTATGACTTGTGTAAGGATGTTGCCATATTCGGGAGGGGGATTATGCACTGAGTCTTGGTGACTCAGTTTCTCCCTTATCTTTTCAGGTGATTCGTAGATCACAGATGAGGAGCCGGGTGGACTCGAGGTGGCCATGCGATACTTGTTTTTGATTTTACATGGATTTTCGACTTGGGTACTTTAACTTTATATTTCGGTTTTATTTGGGTTTGTAATAAGGCCATTAGTATTTTTATTTTGGGTTTTATTACATCTGTTTTAATTTTTTTTTAAATGTGCTAAGTAAAATGTTTAACATGTTTTAAATAACCTGGTAATCAAGTTTTCGAAATTATACTACGCAATGGGGTTTCTAAACGTTACCATCTAGTAACAAAACACAGAAGATGATAATTAAGCTAACTTAAATGATTTTCACATCTAAGTTTTTTCCAAAACTCCAATACAAACGGTTTTAAAGTAACTAAGTTTAACTCATTCAGATTTTCGGGATTTCAAAGCAACTTAACGATTTCAACTATACATGCACCGGATTTCTGCAAACACAAAGCAAACAAAGAGTTTTTCGCTGAAATTAAACCGGCAACTTGTTTTCTTCGAAATGTTTCCACTCTGTGACACGCCAGATTCGGTCGTGGTGTGTTGACCGGGTTTGGGGTGTTACACATTTTCTACCATTAAACATCAAAATACAAAAATATCCATCATAGGTAAAATTTTAGACTTTGATTATGCCATAAATTAGTGGTAGAAATAGATAGATCATGTTACAAGGATTTCAAAAAAGTAAAAATCATTAAAAACAGGGCTAGAACGGACTTACAATCGAGCTTGAAAGCTTGGAAAACCCTAGTTATGTCTTCTCCATGCATGTTTCAGCCATGGGGTAGAAGATGGACAAAAATTGGCTTTTAATTTGGCATTTTAATTCATTTAATTACCAAAATACTAAAATGCCCTTAATGAAAAACTTTGAAAACATACCTAACCATGTCCATTTTTGTCCACCAAATTAACCAATGGTCTAATTACCATTTAAGGACCTCCAATTTAAATTTTCATAACAATTATACACCTTTAACCTATAGAACTCAAATGTTGCACTTTTTACAATTTAGTCCTTTTAACTAAATTGTGTGCCCAAACGTCAAAATTTTCATGAAATCATTTTGTGAAACTATAGACCATAAAAACATGATAAAGATGAATCTTAGTGCATCGAATTTGTGGTCCTGAAACCACTATTCCGACTAGACCCAAAATCAGACTATTACATTGTATAGATTACCGACAGCTCGATAAGGTAACCATTAATAACAAGTATCCTTTGCCAAGGATTGATGATTTATTTGACCAAATGAAAGGAGTGACATTATTCTCGAACATAGATTTGAGGTCTGGTTACTACCAGTTGAGTGTTAATGAGTCAGATGTGCTTAAAACCGCTTTCAGAACAAGATACGGGCACTATGAATTCCTTGTTATGCCCTTTGGACTGACGTATGCTCCTACAGTTTTTATGGGCTTGATGGACCAGATTTTCAGACCATACCTATATAAGTTTATAGTTGTGTTCATTAATGACATCCTGATTTATTCTCGAGATGAATCCAAGCACGGTGAGCATTTGAGAACTATTTTACAGATTTTGAGAGAAAAACAATTATATGCTAAGTTTAGTAAAAGTGAGTTTTGACTCAGAGAAGTTGGATTTCTGGGACACATTGTTTCGGGTGATGGCATTCGAGTTGACCTGAGTAAGATTTCTGCTATAGTTGAATGGAAACCACCTAAGAGTGTATCTGAGGTTAGAAGCTTTTTGGGCTTAGTCGGTTACTACCGCCAGTTTGTCGAAGGGTTTTCGATGATTGCTACCCCTATGACCAAGAGGTTGCAAAAATAAGTCAATTTTGTATGGTCCGAAAAATTTCAGCAAATTTTTGAGAAGTTGAAGGCTTTATTAACTGAGGCACCGATTTTAATAAAACCTAGATCAGGAAAAGAATTTGTAATTTATAGTGATGCATCATTGAATGGATTGGGATGTATGTTGATGCAAAAGGGCAAAGTGATAGCTTATGCCTCGAGATAGTTGAAACTGGATGAGAAGAATTATCCGACGTATGACTTGAAACTAGATGTTGTTGTGTTTGCCTTGAAAATTTGGAGACATCATCTGTACTGTGAGAAATGTCATGTTTTTACTGATCATAAGAGCTTGAAGTACTTGATGACTCAAAAAGATTTGAACTTACGACAACGAAGATGGCTTGAGTTACTGAAAGACTATGAGTTGGTGATTGATTATCACCTGGGTAAAGCGAATGCGGTCGACGACGCCTTGAGGAGGAAATCTTTATTTGCTTTGAGAGCGAAAAATACATGGCTGACCTTCCAATAATGGTTCGATTCTAGCCGAGTTGAGAGCTAGGTCGTTGTTCCTTCAACGAATTTGTGAAGTTCAGAAATGTGACAGTGATTCGCAAGCTAAGAGAGCTCAGTGTAAACCGGGCAGTGATTCAGATTTTCATATTGGATTCGATGGTTATTTGATGTTCCGAGGTAGAATATGTGCACTGAAAGATGATGAACTTATTCTGAAAATTCTCCGTGAGGCATATAATGGTTGCTTGTCTGTGCATCCGGGTAGTACGAAAATGTATAACGATTTGAAGACATTATACTGGTGGTCAAGTATGAAACGAGATATTTTAGAGTTTGTTTTGAGATGTTTGATTTGTCAAAAATTAAAAGCCAAATACCAAGTGCCTTCGAGTTTAGTTCAACCAGTGGTGGTACCTGAATGGAAATGGGACAGAATTACGATGGATTTCGTAACTAGATTACCTCTGACCCCAAAAAAGAAAGATGTCATTTGGGTCGTTGTAGATAGATTGACGAAATCGGCTCATTTTATTCCGGTACGTACCGACTATTCACTTGATAATTGTACATTGCTGAGATTGTTAGATTACACGGAGTGTCTATTTCTATTATTTCAGATAGAGATTCAAGGTTTACGTCGAGATTTTAAAAAAAGTTGCAAGAAGCTTTGGGTACGAAGTTGAACTTTAGTACCGCTTTTCATCTGCAAACTGATGGTCAATCCGAAAAAGTAATACATATTCTCAAAGATATGCTCCAATGTTGTGTTTTAAAATTCGAAGGTAGTTGGGAGAAATATCTACCTTTAGTCGAATTTGTTTATAACAACAATTTTCAGTCGAGTATAAAGATGGCACCATATGAGGCATTGTATGGCCGCAAGTGCTGAACTCCGTTGTACTGGACCGAGCTCAGTGAGAGACAGATTCACCAGGTCAATTTGGTTAGGGAAACTGAAGAAAAAGTAAAGGTAATCTGTGATTGCTTGAAAGCAACTTCAGATCGACAAAAGTCATACACAAATTTGAAAAGAAAAGAGATCAAATTTCAGGTCGATGACAAAGTCTTTCTGAAAGTATATCCATGGAAGAAGATTCTAAGATTTGGCCATAAAGGCAAGTTGAGTCCATGTTTCATTGGGTCGTATGAAGTTATTGAAAGAATAGGGCCAGTGGCATATCGGTTAGCTTTATCGACAGAGTTGGAAAGGATCCACAACGTGTTTCACGTGTCTATGTTACGCCATTACAGATCAGACCCTTCACATGTGATTTCCCCGACAGAGGTCGAGATTCAACCCAATATGACTTATGGTGAAAAATCGATCAAGATTTTAGCTCGGGAAGTTAAACAGTTGAGAAATAAGAGTATAGCCCTAGTGAAAGTTTTATGGAAATGACACGGAGTCGAAGAGGCTACATGGGAACTTGAGGACGCTATGAGAAAACAGTACTCGAACCTATTTTCTGGTAAGATTTTTGGGGACGAAAATCCCTAACGGGGGAGAGTTGTAACAACCCGACTTTGGGCCTAGTCGGAACAGCGATTTTGGTACCACAAATCCGACACAACAAGGTTCACTTTTATTATATTTTTATGGTCTACAGTTTCACGGAATGATTTCGTGAAAATTTTGTTCAAAAATTTTGACGTTTGGGCACTCAATTTAGTCAAAAGGACTAAATTGTAAAAAGTGCAAAAGTTGAGTTCTACATGATAGAGGGTCTAATTTCTATGAAATTTTAAATTGAAGGTCCTTAAATGGTAACTAGACCAATGGTTAAGTTAGTGGACAAAAAATGGACATGGAGTAAGAGAATTTTCATGTTTTAAGTTAGGGGTATTTTGGTCATTTAGCTAATTAAATGAATTAATAATAAAATTAAAAGCCAATTTTTGTTCATCTTCAACCCCATGGCTGAAAATTACAAGAAGGAGACATAGATAGGGTTTATCAAGCTTCCAAGCTCGATTGTAAGTTCGATGTTGCCCCGTTTTTAATGTTCTTTACGTTTTTGAAGTCATTATCACTCGATCTACCTATTTCTATCGTTAATTTCAGGAATAATCAAGTTCTAGGGTTTGACCCATGTTGGATATTTGTGTATTTTGATGTCTAATGGTGGATTATGCATGTTTGATGTGTGATAAAAAACTTTTGCTAGGTGGTTTTTGATGAAAATGTCAAAAGGACCTATTTGTAAAAAGATTATAAAATGTGTGTAAAAGTATGATTAAATGAAAAATGTGGACTTCTATAAGTATAAAAGAGGATCGACTAGGCTTGGGAATCGAAGAAATTGAATAGATTTCATTTTTCGAGCATAAGGGAAAAAATGTAAATATGTCAAAGTTTAGGGGCAAAAATGTAACTTTTCCATAATGTGATTTTTGGAATGAATTGAATAATCTGAATAATAAATTAGTTAAATTTTCTATTATAGATAAAGAGAAATGAGGTTCGGACCTAGATCGGGGGGAAAATAAAGTATTTGACGATTAGGTCCCATTCCTACTATTTTTATACTGAGGTAAGTTCGTATGTAAATAATGCATTGTTTTATTTATGTTCTAAATGCTTTAATATTGTAGGAATTATGATCGACTCCTTGAATGTAATTGACAAAGTTCGAGAAGCGAGAAAATCCTGGTTGAACCTTAGGAATAGTTAGGATACAAATATCATGACATTAGGGTTATTGAGATTTCGTGTAAGACCATATCTAAGATATGGCATCGACATGAGATTTCATGTAAGACTATAGCTAGGCTATTGGCTTTGATATGAGATCCCATGTAAGACCATATCTGGGATATGGCATTGGTATGGTACTATGTGTGTGAGATTTCCCGAGTATCCTTTAATATTCCAAGTGGTTCAATGGGAAACGTAACGAAAATGTTAACGTTGCGAAAGACCATGGTATGTTGCTAATTGGTACAGGTATGTACATAGAACTTATACCTAATGAGCTCGATATGTGAAGAATCTCTCGGTAAGGTTATGATTGTGCAAGATATGATATTAAGGCTTCTAAAAATATCCATGCCAAGTTAGACTATGAGATTTATGATGACATTTATGTTAATTCATTTCATGTTAGTTGCATGATAAATGTGTGTTTATGAAGCTTATTATTTGCATAGGAACTTACTATGCTTTAAAGCTAACTCCCTTTTCTTTTCCTTTGTCTTATAGTGTCACCAAGCCAGCTTAGGGATCGGAGACTGTCGGAGATCCATTCACACTATCAAATTATCATTTTGGGTACTTATGATTACAATATTTTGAGTTATGGCATGTATAGGGACTTGGTCTTTTGTTATGTGTCATAATTGATTTGGCCATATGTGTTGGCTTCAATAGTTGATAATTCATTTTGTAAATGGCCATTAGATATTGCCTAATATTGGTTAAGTATATATATACATATGATGATGTTTTCATGAATGTAGGAAATTGCATGGTTTGAGATGCCAAGTATGTGATGTCTGTATATGATAAATGATAGCATGTAAATGATATGTCGATGCCTTATGTATGGTTGATTGGGTCGAAAGTATATGCTTCGATTGCTGCTATGTTTTGTTGTGTAGGTTGGTGCATGGAAGGGTGGCAAAAAGACTTGGTAAATAGCCTAATATTTGTCCACACGGGTAGACACACGAGCGTGTGTTTAGGCCGTGTGCGACACACGATCTGCCCCACGGGCATGTGTTTCAGCCATGTCCCCTGCACCTTAATTATTGTAAAATAGAATGCTCAATAATGAGCACATTGGCAGAGACAAGGGCATGTGTTTCAGTCGTATGGACTGCACGACCTCGAACACGGGTGTGTGCCTTGTCCATGTGAAGTCTGCACCTATTTTATGAAAAATTATGAAAATTTAATCGATCACATGGCCTAAGCACATGGGCGTGTGACTTGACCATGTGACCTCAATTTGATGATGACGTCATAAACAGAAAGCTCCCTATATTGAATACGTCCAAAAGCACGGGCGTGTCCCAAACCCACACGGGCGTGTGACCCCTTTTACATGAAAAATTTTCTAAGCTTTCCAAAAGTTTCCAAAGTTCTCAGTTTAGTCTCGAACCACTTTCGATGCATGTTTTAGGCCTCGTAAGCTTGTAATAGGGACAATATGTATATTTATGAAAAATTTTTAATTTGGATGGAGATTTACGTCTCAGTTTTATGTGTTTGCTTGTGTTTATGTTCGGTAATGCCTCGTACCCTGTTCCGATGTTAAAAAGGGGTAAGGGGTTTTACAAAAACCACATAAAAAGAATTATCTAACACAATTTAGAGTTGGCTACTATTGTATTCGTATTGAAAATTTGGCGGAATCATTTATTCAGTGAGAAG
The DNA here is from genome assembly GCA_005393395.2 of Gossypium australe. Lineage (NCBI taxonomy): Eukaryota > Viridiplantae > Streptophyta > Magnoliopsida > Malvales > Malvaceae > Gossypium > Gossypium australe. Next base: position 58,628,503 of record CM016615.1, read on the forward strand.
TGCCATATTTTTACCGATCACAAGAGCTTGAAGTATATACTGACTTAGAAAGATTGGAATTTGTGACAACAAAGATGGCTCGAGTTGTTGAAGGACTATGAATTAGTAATTGATTATCATTCGCGGAAAGCGAATTTAGTCACGGATGCTTTGAGTAGAAAATCTTTGTTCGCTTTGAGAGCGATGAACTCATGATTGACCTTATCTGATGATGGTTCAATTTTGGCTGAGTTAAAAGTTAAACCGGTATTTCTTCAGCAAATTTTTGAAGCTTAGAAATGTGACAATGAATTGCAAGCTAAAAGAGTACAGTGCGAGTCAACTACTGATTTAGAATATTAGATCGGACCCGATGATTGTTTACTATTCTGAGGTAGAATTTGTGTACCGAGAAACTCCGAGCTTATTCAGAAAATTCTACACGAAGCACACAGTGGTTGTTTATCTGTTCATCCAGGAGTAATAAAATGTACAATGATTTGAAACAGTTGTACTAGTGGTTGGGAATGAAAGTAATTCACGATAGTTTGAAAGCAGCTTCAGATCGACAATAATCATATGCGGATTTGAAACATAAAGACATTGTATTTCAAATCGGCGATGGAGTGTTACTAAAAGTATCACCGTGGAAGAGGATTCTTCGATTTGGTTGGAAAGGAAAATTAAGTTCGCGATTTATCGGACTGTATGAGATTATCGAGAGAATAGGGCCAGTGGCATATCGACTAGCTTTACCGTCAGAATTAGAAAAGATTCATAGTGTATTTCATGTGTCGATGTTACGCCGATATAGATCAGATTCGTCACATGTAATTTATCCAATAGAAGTTGAAATTCAATCTAATATGTCGTATAACGAAGAACCTATCAAAATTTTGGCCCGAGAGATTAAAGAGATAAGAAACAAGAGCATAGCTTTAGTGAAGGTTCTATGGCAACGTCATGGTGTTGAACAGGCTATGTGGGAACCTGAGGAACTTATGAGGAAATAGTACCCTAACCTATTTTCTGGTAAGATTTTTGGGGACGAAAATTCCTTAGGGGGAGAGTTGTAACAACCCGTTTTCAGTCAAATCGGAACAGTGATTTTGGGACAACAAATCTGAGGTCAAAATATTTATTTTATTATTATTTTAATATCTACAGCATGTTAGTAGTGTTTTATAAAAATTTTGTTAAGAAATTTTATCTTTTGAATGCTCAATTTGATAAAAAGGACTAAATCGCGTAAAGTGTAAAACTTGAAGTTCTATTAGCTAAAGGTGTCTAATAGCTATAGAAGTTTAAAATAGAGGTCCTTATATGGTAATTACCCCACGAATGAGTTAGTGGATGATAATGGCTTGGTATTTTGTGTAATTATTAAATATTATAAATGTTATATTTGTAAATTGGTAATTAAAGGTAAATTAAATAAAACAAAAGGAATAAAAAATTTATCTTCATCTTCCATTATCAAGTTTCAACCGAAATTAGCAAGAGAAGAAGCCATTTTAGGTTTCTTCATTCGGCCAAGCTTCCATTGTCCATTTAGGTATGGTTTTTGTCCAATTTTTAATGATTTTTATGTTTTTGGAGTCATTGTAACATAATCTAGCTAGCCCAGAGACTATTTTGCGAAACTGTTAAAAATATAGGGTTTTACCATTGATGAATATGTATGCATTTTGATGTTTGATGATAGAAAATGAATGGTTGTTGTTAGATAAACAACATTTATTAAGTGATTTTGGATAAAATTGTCAATTAGGGATTAAATTAAGAAATGTGAAAATTATGTGGTAAATGTGTGAAATAAATGAAATATAGGGCTTTCTAGGGACCTAATTGATATTCAACTAGTATAGGTATAAGTTTAAGTTCATGAATTTCCATTTTTATGAGCTAAGGACTAAATTGTAAAGAATTTCAAAATTTAATGTGTAACACCCCAAACCCGGCCTAAACGTTATGACTGGATCTAGCGTGTCACATAGAGGGTTTGTTTAAAAGCTGAGCGTAAGTTGGAAATATCGCGTCTCTTTAGAACTTCGAGGTTCGATCTTTGTTAGTAACACCCGGTTTATTTAATGTCCTTTATATAAAGTCGTTAATATTTTGACAATAAAATTGTTTTCGCTGTGAAAATCAAACTTGAGTAATTGCGGAAACATGATGTTTTGGAAAACGATTATAATGTTTTAAGAAAATCTCGTATTTATACCATCAACGGTTATTAATGAAAACTTAGAGGAATATTAACCAGAGGCCTTATTACAAGATATTAAACCCAAATAAGAAAATAATCTTAGAAATAAAGCAAAAAAAAAAAAAAGAAATTTACTAAAGTTTGCAAGCGATATTTCTAATGTATGGCCTCCACCGAGTCATCCACGGCTCCAAGTCCTTTACTGCTGGGGATTACCTACAAGGTTCAGGAAAAAGGGGTGAGTTACAAGAACTCAGTGTGTAATCCCCTAAACTGACATTAACAGGGCCCGAACCCATAAGCATCAACCTGGGCCAAAGCCCTATAATCATGGTAGTGCAATAATGAAATGCAGCCCAACCAAATCCAACCAACACACCTGTAACATCCTGAAATTTTGGGGCTATGCATTTAATGTGTGGTTATGCTAAATGTGAGTGTTAGGGGTCCAGAATGGGCTCAGGGTTGGGCAGAGGCCTTAATCGAATTTTCTGGACACTCTAGTGGAAAGCCTGGTAAGATAGGGCTTAAAAGATGTTATCTGTGTTTTAAAATACAAATGGGCTTGTGGCCCAGTGGCAAAGTGGCGCCACTTAAAAGAAGGGAAGTGGCGTCAACTGAGGAGGCCCAAATTCAAGTTGCATGAAGCCCAACTATTTTAATTAAAATTGGCATTAGGGTTTTATTCTCCCATTCTCTTCTTTATTTTCGGCATTTAGGGTTTCCATCTTCTCTCTTTTCCTCCTTTTCTGAATAAAAGCCGAAAACTCCCTTAAGCATTCTTTCTTTTCACATTTGTCTGACATAGTCGAATCTGCCCTAGCCTTGCCGAAATTCTTCTTTTGCCTATACCTTCCTATACCGTTCCTATCACTTCTTTACGTTTGATATTACTCTTTTCTCTCAATCATCTCCTTCTCAAAATCTGAAACTTGATAGATCTCTTGAGATCATCTTTTCTTTTTGACCTTCTCAAAAGCCGAAATCTTCTAAGAGTTGCCGAATTCTTTGTAAAGGTAGGTGGCGATTTCTTCTGATCTATTCTTTTTCTCTTTCGATTTTTAGAAGACAAAGTCGAAAGGCTAATGGATTAATGGTTTGATGTTTTCTTGTTGGGCGACATTCGGGAATTGAAGTAGATCGCTTAGATCTAAAAGCCGAAACCATTAGTCTCTGAACTTCATATCTCTCTTTTCGGGATTTCAAGGTAAGGGGTTCTCCTTAGATTCTCTTTAGATTTGCTATCGTAGTTGTGATCATAACCATATGTTATGATAAGGTCTTTTAATGGAATCGAATATCGATCAGGCGAAGGAGGGGATTGGATCTGTAAAACCAATCCCTAAGTTTAAGAAACGAGCAGTGTCAGCAGTTCAGGATTGGCCACCAGGTTGTGGATCGGCTTCAGAACAAAACCTTAGGTAGTTAGCAGTCGTATCGGCTTCTGATAGTGTCGACATAGAAGGTCTCGTCTTGACTGTAATCAGGTGTGTAGATCTCTAACACACCAATTAATCTGTACTAAATATATGTTATGGGCTAAAAGCCGGAAAAAGGCTATATAGAGAGTCGGATTACCCAAAAAGGGTAGGCAAGGGATGTCAGGTACGTAAACATAAAAACTTCTCTATGTGTATCAATGTATGTGATAGACTGTGAACTTTTAGGTAGTGTATTGTTTTCATTCTGCATGTATGTATGCATGGGATGGGATTGATATGATGAAGGGGAAGAGCATGTTAATAGGTCACTTGGTGATCGGAGGTTAAACCATGTAACATCCCCAAACCCGGCCCACGACCCCTGACCGGATCTGGTTATGTCACTGCGGAAAGACGGTGAAAATTCTTTTGACTTTAGAATTAAACATGAAAATTTGTTGACTTTTGAAAATAGTGTTTATTTAAAAATACAAGTAAACTTTGTTATCCTAAAATGTTTGGGTTAAAGCCTTTATTATGCATACATATTGAATAAATAGTTTGCTAAAATAAAATCATTTTCACATAGTGATTAAAATTAATCAAACCATAATTAAAATGATAATAAAATAATTCCAAAAATAATAATAAGGCCCTTATTACAACCAATACTTACAACCAAATACTTAATATAAATAAGCTTAAAATAATTAAACTTCTTCCTCGGCATGGGCCACCCTGCATCCTCTCCTAACCCGGTCCAACTTTACGCATCACCTGAAATGGTTAAGAAAAATAATGGGGTGAGTCCACAGACTCAGTGCATAATCATAACACATGTTCCACACGTATGGGCTTAGCCCATATCCATGCAATCCACGAACCATTTATGCAATCATGCATCACAGCCCAACCTAGGTCCATCCATTACACCAACCTTAGCAGACTCCCTGCTCAAGGCCGTGGCTAACCCACCGATCACCATCGAGTGATCCCACATATCCTACCTTGGCAGACCTGCTGCACAAGGCCGTGGCAGAGCCACCGATCACATCGTGATCCCAACATTAATCCGTCTATGGTGATGCACACAGCCATCAACCGCCGAGATGGGCACCTAGCCAACATCTCCCTTGATGTAGCACACAGCTAATCATCAAGCACTAATGTAGCTCGAGGCTAGCATTAGACCACGTACATAAAGATGTACTCCCTTCCTTCCTCGATCAAGCCCAACTCCCATGCATGTTTGTAAATGCCTCATATCAAATCATCACATAAAATAAGTATACATCTCATATCATTACCACATCTTATATACATAAATATATACATGTATACATTATAATAACTTAATATCACAAACTTACCCACCTGATATCCGATTACCCAAACATAGCACTTACCACTTAAGCCATTATGATCGGCTACCACACATCATACATAGGTATAAATGTTAGCAAGCAAAAACCGAAGAAACAGTGCGATGACTACGCACCTAATCACTTGGAGTTCTAAACTCTCGATCCCAACACTATCGCTCAACGAGACTACGGCTATCTGCCTATAGGTTTCTCCTGCTGCTGGCCCACACCCCGGTGGCCAATCCCGAACCGCTGAGACAGCTCTTTTCTTGAACTTCGGGATAGGGATTTTCCCTTGCCCACCTTGACTGGTATTGGCCTCCATCAAAACGCTTAATCAGGACAAAGGTTAAACCTCCAAGCCAATAAACTAAGTATTTAATCTTACTAAATATTTCTTACCTCAACTGATCGAATCCCGATTGCTACTAAATGCTTCTGCTGATTTGCCCCTTACCTAACAGGCTGTCGAAAACCCTTATGAAATCAATCCTCAAAAGATCCTTAGCGTTTCCTTCCCTTGGCTACACACGAAAGAAATACCATATTAAGACCATAAAAACATTCGGCCAAGTCCAAACACCAAGACCACCCTTTGATTTCGGCACCCCTCAAGAGAAAGAACAAACCGAAATCAAGGGAAGAGCTTACTTACCACCCCAAGCTTGCAGAGACTGAGAGAGAGAGAGTACTTGGCGGCCTCAAGAATCGGTTTAAGCAAGATGACAAGAGAAGGGACAGGTTTCGGCTAAGAGTGCTTTCGGCTTAGGTAAGAATAGGAAAGAAAAGGAATAATAATGGGGCTTACAGAGGTTCGGCTATTGATAGGAAAAGAAGAGAAAACAAAAGCTGCCTAAAGGTGAAACGGATTCGCAAGAACAAATAGAAGTAATGTTTGAGAAGAAAAAGTGAAGGTTTTAGGAGCAAAGAGCTAAAATTCGGCAACAAGGAAGCTCACACCCTTTAAATAGAATTTGGCTACTCCTCCAAACCCTTCATGGCCGAAAATGCCCTTAAGAGAACCCCCTAGCCGTCCAACTCCTTTACCTCTCACCCAATCCCTTGATTCCCTCCTAAAAACACTCCACACCAACCTTTCAAACAAGTTCAAAATAAAACCAACCCAAGCCTTCTCTTAGCCACTCATTTAAAACGATTTGAACAAGTCAAAATCCTCCTTTTAAGTGCCAAAACCGAAACCAACTCCTCCCCCCTTCTCATGACGCAAAACAAAACCAAAATGCTGCCTTTGCAGCTCGAACCTGAGACCCCTTAGCACCCTTGAGGCATCACTTCTCCATGCTCTAAGTGATGTCTCCCTTGCCACTCTACTAGCTCAATTCTTGTGTCTAAACCTCCCAAATAATTCTCTTAAGACCTCGAAAACCAAGCTCCCCTTCTTAACACTAAAAATTCAAAAATTTCCTAAGGCATCACCTACCTTCTAGGGTTCTCCAAACCCCTCAAAACTCATCCAACCTCACCATAAGCCTACTATCACTTGAGTTATGCACTAAATGCATAACCCCTAGAACCCGGCTGTTACAAACCACGAATTATAAAGTTAGGTCACAATAGTGATCGGTGGCTAAGCCACGTTAAATTTATTTATAACATCCCGAAATAGGGCCTAAACGGAATAGTGGTTGCGAAACCATAAATCCGAGATAGAAAACTTTATTTTGATTAATTTTTATGATTTACTAATTGATTGGATGCATGTGTTAGAGTATTGATAGAAAATTTTATGAAATTCTTGTCTAATTTGCTTATTAGGGTTAAATTGTAAAAGTTGATAAATGAGAGTTCTAGATACTAAAGGATTTAACTGAAGAGCATAATTGAAGTAGAGGTCCTTAAATGGTAATTATACCATTAGGCTTTCATGGACAAAAATGGACAAATATAGGTAGAAAGAACCAAAGTTTTTAATGAAGGGTAATTTAGTCATTTGGTAATAAAAAGAAATTAAAAGGGAAAAAGATGGCAAAATATGCTCATCTTCTTCCTTAGGACGAAACTTCAAGGGGGGCTCCATAGCTAGGGTTTCCAAGCTTCCAAGCTCCATAGTAAGTCAATCCAAGCCCCGTTTTTCATGTTCTTTACGTTTTTGGAATCCCGGTAACTTGCTTTAGCTTATTCTAGCAATAATTTAACTTAGGGTTCATATTTGGAAAAATATCCATAGGTGAAATGTGTTTATTTTGATGTTTTATGATAAGATATAAAGGTTGAAATTATGTTAAACAACTTTTGCTAAGCGATTTTACGTAAAAACGAGTAAAATGACATAATCGGTAAAAATATCTAATGTTGATAAGTACATGTTAGAGTGAGAATTTGATGTTGCCATAGAAGGGAAAAATGTTCAGCATGTCCTAAAATGTAAGAAAATGGGATGAAGTTTAATTTTCGAGCCTAGGGGAAAAATTGTAATTTTGCGAAAGTTAGGGGGCAAAAATGTAATTGTTCCATAATGTGATTTTTGGATTGAATTAAATAATGTAAATATTAAATAAGCTAAATGTGTTATTATAGATCGATAAGAACGTGGACTCGATCTTGAACAAGGGAAAGGAAAAGTTAAGGACTAAATTGCAAATTTTGCCATATTTTGCACCGAGGTAAGTAGTATGTAAATAATTCATTATTTTTATTGATGTTTTATATTTCAGCATGTTTAATGTAGTATCTGAATTTGGATCATAATTGACTATTGAAAGAATGAAATAAAGTGTTAAAAAGTGAGTTATTTCCCGTTTGAACCTTCGGAATCGAAAGATGTAATTGGCATGTAGCTAGGTCACATGTGTGGTACTAAGTGTAGGCCACTATGTACACAAGAGAACTACAAGAGATTTTATATATGTAGCTAGGTCACATGTGTGGTATATGGTGTGAGCCACTATGTGTACAAGAGAGCTACGAGAAGGCTAGGTCATATGAGTGGTGCTAAGTGAAGGCCACCATATGTACAAGAGAGCCAGAATTATGAGTACAATCGAGCTAGGTCACATGAGTGGTACTGGGTGAAGGCCACTATGTGTACAAGAGAGCTCCAATTTCAAAGGTGGGCTGTGTGCGTAACCACCACATATTCGTTATTATTCCGAAGCGTTCAACGGGAAAACTGACTAAATGAAATTATGTGAGATGTTGTAGTGATAAGTATATGTATATGTATGTATAATGTATGAGCAATATGCTCAATATGTGATTGGAAATTTGAATGATTGTTATAGGTAAGTAATGAATACAACTAAAGTGAGAGAAAGCAAAATTTTACAATAAAATTGTTTTGGACAGCAGCAGTGAGGTGAATTTGAAAACTCACCAAAAATGGTAGAAATTGAATTATAAGTTGTATGAGACATTTATTTAAATCTTATTAGTCTGTTTTTATATAAAAGAAACAGAGAAAGCAAAGGATTGGTATATTTTGAGATATTTAGATTTTTGTGAGACTGGTTCAGAGTGATTTCGAGATCCCCTGTTCTAACTTGGAAAACTCATTGAAAATTGTACAAAAGTAATATTGGGACATAATTTATATGATTAGATTCCTTATTGAGTCTATTTTTAGAAGAAGCAAACTAGAACATCATTTGAATTCTGTACAAAAAGATATTAAAATTTTAGCAAAGAATGGTCGGAATTGTTGGACAGCAGAACAGGGGAGATTTTGAAGAATAAACTGTACTAATTGGCTAAACCAAAAATTCTGAAAATTTTATGGTAAAAAGATATTGAATCTAGTTTCAAGGAAAATTTACGGATCTTAATTTGGAGTTTCGTAGCTCCAGATAAAAATAATTTAGAGACTGTGACTCGAATAGACAGCTTGCTCCTAATTTGAATTAATAGTGACTTTGAATGTAGATATGATTGTGTTATCTTGTAAACATATTAAATCCATTATCTATTATTTATATACTTACTTACTAAGCTATATGCTTACTCTCATTTTTTTTCCTTGTTCTATAGTGTCATCAAGCTAGCTCGGGATTCGGTGATCGTCGGAGATCCATCCACACTATCAGCCTTCTTTTGGTATTTTGAAAACAATATTTTGGGAATTATGGCATGTATAGAAGGCTTAATTATTTTGTTATCTGTAATAACGAATGATTATTTTGCTTATGGGTATTGACGACTATCTATGGAAAAAGTTTTAAATTTATACTGATTTTACATTTTAAATTTTGTACAGTAGTATGAATCATGTCCGGTAATGCCTCGTACCCTGTTCCGGCGACGGACCTGGGTGAGGGGTGTTACATTATTCCTGACTGTTAGGAATAGGCAGCATGGCTATCGATATGGTGGGTAGCGGTTGGTGGGTTGATTGTAGAAATCCCCGAGGTGTGTTGGTTGGTACGGGCTGGTATGTAGAGGATGGATTTTTAGGTTGGGTTGGGCCATGTTGCATGTAAATATTTTATTGCCATTATGTATGGGCTAAGGCCCATAATGTGTTTGTGGGCCCAAGCCTTTTATGTGTTTTCGGGATTTGCACACTGAGTCTTGGTGACTCACCCCTTTTATTTTCCTAACTTTTCAGATGAGCAGTAGATCGTAGGCATGTGAGCCGAGGCAAACTCGAGGGGCCATCAAGTTTCTATTTCCATAAATTATTTTTTTCGGTTTTTCTTTAAGTTTTAATTTTGGGAATGTTTATGTAATAAGGCCCCATAGCTTAGGTTATCATTTTATAATGGTTATTGTTTTCATTTTTGAAAAAATTTTATGTTCAAAGACTTATCTACAAGAAGTAATAAAATGGGATTTCCAAACACGTTCAAAGAAAGAGCAAAGGTTTTCTTCCAATATCACTTATTTAATGAACACCTAAATAAAGAAACTGAATTTCCAAAAAAAACATCCGAGTGAAGTTTAACGTAAACCCCGTAGCATACCAGATCTGGTCGTAGCGTTTGGGTCGGGTTTGGGGTGTTACATTTTGGTATTAGAGCCCGGTTGCAAAACTCGGGCTTTGAAATGGTCTAGTAGGGTTTTGAAAATTTATGTGAATTTGAGAAAAATGCTTTGGGTTGAGATATGGCCTTCGAGTCTACCGGCACCCGATCCACGCAGGTAAGTATTCTAACTCTTGATGTGATATACATGTTGGGTTTGATGGGCTTGATGGACGTAGGCTAGTATGTTAGGCATTGATGGACTTTAGGCTTAGTTTAAACAACTCTTTAAATTCATAAGACTTAATCTATCCAAACAAACCCGTGAACAAATCGCTGGGTTAGGGTGTGGCAACAGGCATACGCATGTCTAGGATTGGATTTAGGGAGAGCTTGGTACTTAAGCGGTCCTAGTGACCCACCTCCTCTTCGCTGGAATCCTACCTGGTGCGTAGTGACTGTTCACCTTAGCCGCGAGGACTTGTTGCCGAGCCAAAGATCATAATTAAAACCTGAAAGGGACCAGCCACACTATTTCGCAAAATTACTAAAAATACCCCTAGTTTTGTAAAATTTCTGAAATACCCTTGATTTGTGAAAATTTCCCCAAATAACCTAGATTTGTAAAACTACCAAAATTTGTGAAATTACTGAAACACCCCGGTTGACAAAATTACCAAAATACCTACATTTTGCAAATTAACTGAAAACCCCTAGATTTCCAAAAGTACCCGGTTTGCAAAATTAAATTTTCCAAAATACCCCTGCTTTACAAAAAAAAAAACCAAAATACCTCAATTTCGGGAAAAAAAACCAAATACCTTTATTTCAAAAAAATCACCAAGATACTCTATTTTAGGAAATTACAGAAATACCCCTGTAGGATACAATTACGAAAATACCCCAGGGTAGTGGAATACCCTTATGTGATGAATGTGAGTTCATGGATGCTACTTGTATGTTGATGTACGATGGTTGAATGTATGTGGTTCTTAGAACTAGGAGAACAAACTTGAGACTGAAACTCGTAGATATAATTTCGAATTCGACAGAACTACTCTTAAACTACTGTTTATAAGATTGTTCGTGGTTAATTAGTTAAAGAATTAATAATTCATAAAATTTCTAATCAGATAAACGCGAAACGGTAGAATGAGTACAAGGGGTCGTGGACGTCCGCCGCATGGCCATGGTAGGGGTAGGATGGCCGTGTCGGAACCAGTAAGATCTGGCCACGGGTCAGGAAACGAGATGCCAATTGCGGAGGCCGAATTTCAAGATCAGACGGCCGAAGATGATGCGGTATCTCAGGTGATGTTAAGGTTTTTAGAGAGGGTTGCTGGGGCAGGCATGGACACAGGAGCCCGAAAATCCGTGTCGGAGCGACTTAGAGCTAATGGGGCAGAAGTGTTTAGGGGAATTTCTGGTATAGCCTCGAGTACAGCCGAGTATTGGTTGGAGGCGGTTGATCATATAATGGATGATCTGGATTTTACGGAATAAGAAAAACTGAAAGTGGTTGTATCTCTCCTGCGGGACGAAGCTTATCAATGGTGGCTTACGGTTAAGGATGGTTCGGTGGCTGACCGTATCACCTGGGGTTTCTTCAGAACTGCATTTCAAAGTAAATACATGGGGACGAGTTATGTGGATGTACAGCGTAGAGCGTTTCTGAATCTGGTTCAAGGAAGTAGGTCGGTGGCTGCGTACGAAGCGGAATTCTTACGCCTTAGCCGTTATGCTCGAGGAATGGTGGCCACAGACTATTAACGTTGTGTTCGATTTGAGGATGGTCTGAGGGATGATTTGCGAGTATTGATAGCTCCACAGCGGGAGAGGGAATTTGCTGTGCTTGTGGAAAAAGCTAAGATAGCTGAGGAGGTTAAGCGGACAGGAAAACTGAATTGGGATAGAGATAGGAGTGGAAGTAAGAGGAATTTTGGATCATCAGGGGCAACTGGGCGTACTCAGAAAAGTCCTAGGTCAGATGGACCGAGTTGGAATGAGAGACCTGCTGCTGCTAGTCAGACACTGAAGTGTGCTCGATGTGGTAAATTTCATGTAGGTGAGTGTTGGGCGGGCAGTGGGAAGTGCTTTAGGTGTGGATCTACGGACCACCAAGTTAGAAACTGTCCGCAGCAACGGGGCAGTGAAGGGCCCACAGGTCAAGAGAATGCACCGCTGGGAAGAGGAGGTCAACAACCACCAAGGGGCCGTGGTCAAGTCAATGGTGGCAATGGCACAGGACATGGTCGTGGAGGTGCAGGTTATGCTGAGGCGAGGTAGCCAGCTTTGGTCTATGCAGCACATCACCAAGGGGACGAGGACGCTCTAGATGCGAATACCGGTGCGTACTCCACCATAGTATACTAAGTGTTTCTTTTGCCTTTAGAATTAGAGTGCGCAGCGAAAGCATAGTGGTGAGACTTGGGTAGTACGATTAATAGTTAGTTGGAAATTTCGAGGACGAAATTTCTTTATGGGGGTAGAACTATAACATCCTGAAATTTTGGGGCTATGCATTTAATGTGTGGTTATGTTAAATGTAAGTGTTAGGGGTCCAGAATGGGCTCAGGGTTGGGCAGAGGCCTTAATCGAATTTTTTGTTTGGATACTCTGGTGGAAAGCTTGGTAAGATAGGGCTTAAAAGATGTTATCTGTGTTTTAAAATACAAATGGGCTTGTGGCCCAGTGGCAAAGTGGCGCCACTTTAAAGTAGGGAAGTGGCGTCAACTGAGGAGGCCCAAATTCAAGTTGCATGAAGCCCAACTATTTTAATTAAAATTGGCATTAGGGTTTTATTCTCCCATTCTCTTCTTTATTTTTGGCATTTAGGGTTTCCATCTTCTCTCTTTTCCTCATTTTCTAAATAAAAGCCGAAAACTCCCTAAAGCATTCTTTCTTTTCACATTTGTCTGCCATAGCCGAATCTGCCCTAGCCTTGCCGAAATTCTTCTTTTTCCTATACCGTTCCTATCACTTCTTTACGTTTGATATTACTCTTTTCTCTCAATCATCTCCTTCTCAAAAGCCGAAACTTTATAGATCTCTTGAGATTATCTTTTCTTTTTGACCTTTTCAAAAGCCGAAACTTCATAGATCTCTTGAGATCATCTTTTCTTTTTGACCTTATCAAAAGCCGAAATCTTCTAGGAGTTGCCGAATTCTTTGTAAAGGTAGGTGACGATTTCTTCTGATCTATTCTTTTTCTCTTTCGGTTTTTAGAAGACAAAGTCGAAAGGCTAATGGATTAATGGTTTGATGTTTTCTTATTGGGCGACATTCGGGAATTGAAGTAGATCGCTTAGATATAAAAGCCGAAACCGTTAGTCTCTGAACTTCATATCTCTCTTTTCGGGATTTCAAGGTATGAGGTTCTCCTTAGATTCTCTTTAGATTCTCTTTAGATTTGCTATCGTAGTTGTGATCTTAACCATATGTTATGATAAGGTCTTTTAATGGAATCGAATATCGATCAGACGAAAGAGGGGATTGGATCTATAAAACCAATCCCTAAGTTTAAGAAACCAGCGGTGTCAGCAGTTGGGGATTGGCCACCGGGTTGTGGACCGGCTTCAGAACAAAACCTTAGGCAGTTAGCAGTCGTATCGGCTTCTGATAGTGTCGACATAGAAGGTCTCGTCTTGACTGTAATCAGGTGTGTAGATCTCTAACACACCAATTAATCTGTACTAAATATATGTTATGGGCTAAAAGCCAGAAAAAGGCTGTATAGACAGTCGGATTACCCGAAAAGGGTAGGCAAGGGATGCCAGGTATGTAAACATAGAAACTTCTCTATGTGTATCGATGTATGTGATAAACTGTGAACTTTTAGGTAGTATATTGTTTTGATTTTGCATGTATGTATGCATGGGATGGGGTTGATATGATGAAGGGGAATAGCATGTTAATAGGCCACTTGGTGATCAGTGGTTAAACCACGAATTATAAAGTTAGGTCACAATAGTGATCAGTGGCTAAGCCACGTTAAATTTATTCCTGACTATTAGGAATAGGCAGTATGGTCGATATGCTGTGAGCGGTGGTGGGTTGATTGTAGAAATCCCCGAGGTGTGTTGGTTGGTACGGGCGGGTGTGTAAAGGATGGATTTTTAGGTTGGGTTGGGCCATGTTGCTTGTAAATATTTTGTTGCCATTGTGTATGGGCTAAGGCCCATAATGTGTTTATGGGCCCAAGCCTTTTATGTGTTTTCAGGATTTGCACACTGAGTCTTGGTGACTCACCCCTTTTATTTTCCTGACTTTTCTGATGAGCAGTAGATCGTGGGCATAGGAGCCGAGGCGAACTCGAGGGGCCATCAAGTTTCTATTTCCATAAATTATTTTTTCTTTTTTTCTTTAAGTTTTAATTTTGGGAATGTTTATGTAATAAGGCCCCATAGCTTAGGTTATCATTTTATAATGGTTATTGTTTTCATTTTTTTTTTTTTAAAAAAATTATGTTCAAAGACTTATCTACAAGAAGTAATAAAATGGGATTTCCAAACACGTTCAAAGAAAGAGCAAAGGTTTTCTTCCAATATCACTTATTTAACGAATACCTAAATAAAGAAACTGAATTTCCAAAAAAAACATCCGAGTGAAGTTTAACGTAAACCCCGTAGCATACCAGATCTGGTCGTAGCGTTTGGGTCGGGTTTGGGGTGTTACAACACCCCCGACCAGCCAATCACACCTGTGGGGATCAAGTCAACCCACCCCACCGATCACACCAATATTGCAGTCAAGCTGCTAAACACAAAATAATTGTGGCTGAGCCACCGGAGTCATAATTTTGTATATATATGTATATATTGTGGCTATGCCACCAGGCTACACTGCTCTTCATTCCATAACCCTCCCCATGCAACATGATAAAATGCAACATACATATCAAGATATAAAGGAGTAATGTAAACACACACACATTACTATACAACATTGAGGGTATAACAGACATTCGACCCAACGAGGGTATTTTAGTAATTTTACAACCTAGGGGTATTTCGATAATTTACCCCCTAGGGGTATTTCGGTAATTCGGCCTACTAAGGCATTTTGGTAAATCGGCCCACTAAGGGCATTTTAGTAAATCGACCCACTAAGGGCATTTTGGTAAATCAATCGGTTAACGATGATTTTAGCGAATTTAAAACTGATGTTATTAAAGCGAGTTATTCGATTCCATGCATTTTTTCAGATTATTAAACATGCGGATAACAGTGATTCAGTTTTTACCAACGTTGTAGCGTATTACGAAACTACATGGTGATGGTGTGAGATTACACACCTTATTACGTGGAGAACTAAATCGCCGTCACCTATGCCAACATATCACACAGTTAACTTATAGCAATAGAAATGGGAGATCTTTAATCCATAACTAACCATACGATTTACTAACACTTACCCTCACTCGTGCGAACAACTACGATTTGCTTATCCAAATCAGTTGTCGGCTCCCCTCCACAACCTGGCGGAAACTCCCTTATTGTTGACACCCTACGCCGTTTGAACTTGAGAGCAGGGGCTACGAGTCCACTCCCCTTAGGCTCCCCTGTCGATACCCCCTTAGACTGGCTATTCCTTACCTCCATGAAGGAACCTCGATCAGTAAAGTACGACAGTAAAAATGGTGGTTATCTAACAAGGGGTTTCGACTCTTACCATGACTTCCCGAAATCTGAATGTTTAAAGAGCAGAGAAGAGGGTAGCTTGATCCTCAATACAATCGACCTTGATCAGTGATAAAGATTCAGTTATAGCCGAGTGAAACGAAAAGAGAAAAGACGAAAAGAAACCAGAGAGAGAACTCCCTACCTTGATCAACAAGGAAATGAACAAAGACAGATTTGGCTATGGGATTAAACCGAAGTAAATATTCCATGACGAGCAAAGAAAGGAAAGAGCTAGCCATGAACTAGAAGAAAAGAAGTAGCCAAATCGGCTATGCGAAATATAAGAAGGGAAAGAAAGAAAGAAGAGAAAGCATCCCCATTACCTTGTGATTGCAGAAGATTCAAGTAAATAAGACGGATTTGACGGTCAAAAGAACGCCCCACTTGCGGCTACTAGCATTTGGCTAATGGCAAACCGATTTAATTGGAACGACAGGGAATATTCGGTTTAAGGGGAAAATAGAAAGGTAGTGAAGGAGAAGCAAAGTTTCGGCTATGTTAAGAACAAAAAGAGAAAAGAGGAGACGAATGTTGGAAAGAATGGATGAAGGGAAATGCACGAGTGGTCAAACTATAAGGGTTCGGTTAATTCTCACTATGAGGAGTAGAAATGAAGAAAAGAAGAAAAAGGTTTTTGACAAAAGCAAAGGTACCCGAAATGCACCAAGCAGAAAAGCACACAATTTGCACACAATCGTAGAATAAGAACAAGAAGAGCTTAAGGAAGTTTCGGTACTCAACCTCCCACAAGACCGAATATTCACACTCCCCCTAGCCGAATTTTCACCCCCACCAAGTTCCCACATTCGGCCAAACTCCTCCTCTCTCCCCCAAATACCATGATTCACTCCCTGATTCACGCCTCAAACACCTCTCCATCACTCATTCAAACCCATTTGTCTGAGTCTTCAACTCCCTTGCAGAGTCCAAGCCGAACTCTACCACTATCACCTACTTAGCACAAAAATAAATGCAATAAATTGCAACATGTGGTATTCGAAATCCCTTCCTCTAGGTTCCCATAGTGACGCCACACCACAATGCCACACGCCTCCTTGTGCTAACAAAATACAACCAATTATACTTAAACCCTGCTTCCACTAGGTCTCCCCACTTAAGTGCCCAAAACCCAAAACTTTTCCAGTGCTCAAACTCGACCCCAGCCCTCCCTAGGGCCCCTAAACACCCTTAACCAACACACAAAACTAGCATCACATGCAATTGCACAAATTTTACAGACCCCTAGATTTTAGGATGTTACAGTTCTATCCCCTAAAAGAAATTTCGGCCTCGACATTTTTACCTGGTTAGAAGAGATGAGGGTATTGCTTTCGAATTGCCTCTTCAGGTTCCCAAGTGGCTTCTTCCGAACCATGATTCTGTCACAACACTTTAACCAGCGGAACAGACTTCCTCCTCAACATTTTAACATCCCGATCCAAAATCTGCACGGGTTCTTCTTCAAATGATAGGTCAGGTCTAACTTCAATTTCTTCCACCGGCACTATATGGGATGGGTCTAAAGGGTAGCGTCTTAACATAGAAACGTGAAATACGTCATGTATCTGATCCAACTCCGGAGGCAACTCAAGCAGATAAGCGACCCATCCCACACGTTTTGCTATCCGGTAAGGCCCAATGAATTTGGGGCTCAACTTGCCCTTCCATCCAAATCTTAAAACCCTCTTCCAAAGTGAGACCTTCAAGAAAGCATAATCCCCCACCGCAAATTCTATCTCCTTACACTTTAGATCCGCATACGACTTCTGTCTATCAGAAGCTTCTTTCAACCAAGCCCGAATCAACTTAACTTTTTCCTCAGTTTCTAAAATCAATTCCGGACCCAACAATCGTCGCTCACCCAATTCCGTCCAAAAAGTAGGGGTACGACACCTACGACCATATAATGCCTCGTAGGGTGCCATCTGAATGCTGGACTAGTAGCTGTTGTTGTACGCAAACTTCGCTAAAGGTAAATAGTCTTCTCAACTGCCCCTGAAGTCTATCACACAGCCCCTTAACATATCTTCCAAGATCTTGATTACCCCCTCCGACTGACCATCAGTCTGCGGATGAAATACTGTGCTAAAGTCCAATTTTGTACCCAAAGCTTCATGTAATGCCTTCCAGAACCGTGATGTAAATCTTGGGTCCCTGTCCGATATGATAGACACTGGCACCCCATGTAACCTCATAATTTTCGCCACATACAGCTTGGCCAACTTCTGAAGCCAGTAATCAGTACGAACAGGTATGAAGTGAGTGGACTTAGTCAACCGGTCAACAATTACCCACACCGAGTCTTTCTTGGTAGGCGTCAGGGGTAGCCCACTAACAAAATCCATCGTTATCCTCTCCCACTTCCAAAGTGGAATTTTCACCGATTGCAGTAGTCCCGAAGGCAGCTGATGTTCCGCCTTCCCCTGCTGACATGTCAAACACCTACTCACAGAGTCGGTAACCTCACGTTTCAACCCAGGCCACCAATATTGCTCCCGTAGATCTAGGTACATCTTGTTTCCACCGGGGTGCATAGCGTATGGGCCACTATGCACCTCCCACAGAATCATCTGTCTCAACTCACAATCCTTCGGCATACAAACTCTTCCATGAAAACATAATACCCCTTCACTGTTCAGCCCAAAATCCACCGTCTCACCACTTTTCACTTTCTGAAGCTGAGAACCCAACGATTCATCCAACCATTGCTTCTCCTTAATCTGATTAACCCAAAACGGTTTCACTTGAAGTTCTGCGAACAAACTACCATCCTCATAAAGGCTGAGATGAGCAAACATAGCTCTCAACTCAGACACCACCTTCCGACTTAAGGCATCTGCTACAACGTTAGCTTTACCCGGCTGATACTCGATTGAGCAGTCATAGTCCTTCAGTAACTCTATCCACCTTCGTTGCCTAAGATTTAACTCCTTCTGGGTGAAGAGATACTTCGGGCTTTTATGGTCGGTATAGATCGATTTTTCTCCATACAGGTAATGTCTCCATATCTTCAGGGTGAATACCACCGCAACTAGTTCTAAGTCATGAGTGGAGTAATTCACCTCATGAGGCCTTAACTGACGGGATGCATATGCCACTACTTTCCCTTCTTGTATCAGCACACATCCCAAACCTGTGTGCGACACATCACAATAAACAACAAACTCTTTCCCTACCTCAGGCTAAATCAACACTGGCGCTTCAATCAAAATCTTTTTCAGTTTCTCAAAACTCTCCTGCTGCTTGTCTTTCCACACAAACCGTACTCCCTTACGCAGTAACTTAGTTAGGGGTGCAGCAATCAACGAAAACCCATCGACAAACCGCCTGTAGTACCTAGCCAAACCCAAAAAACTTCGGATTTCTGGTACTGACTTCGGTGGCTTCAAATCCAATACAACTTCAATCTTTTGAGGATCGACCGTAATCCCCTCAGCAGACACAACATGGCCCAAAAAGGTTACTTTCTTCAGCCAAAATTCGCACTTACTAAATTTGGCATATAGTTGCTTCTCTCTTAATATCTGCAGCACAACCCGAAGATGAGAATCATGCTCCTCCTCCGTTTTTGAGTACACCAGAATGTCGTCTATGAATACTACCATAAACCAGTCTAGGTAAGGTTGGAAAACCCGGTTCATCATATCTATAAATGCAATTGGTGTATTCATTAATCTGAACGGCATCACTAAAAACTCGTAATGCCCATACCGAGTTCGGAATGCAGTGTTATGGATGTCTGCCTCCTTAACCCTTAGCTGATGGTACCCCGACCTTAAATCTATCTTTGAGAAAACCGAAGCTCCCCTCAACTGATCAAATAGATCGTCGATCCTAGGTAACAGGTATTTGTTCTTAACAGTTAGCTTGTTCAATTGGCGATAGTCGATGCACATACACATCGACCCATTCTTCTTTTTCACGAACAAAACCAGCGCTCCCCACGGAGATTCACTCAGTCTGATAAAACCCCGGTCCAACAACTCTTGAATCTGAGCTTTTAGTTCTATCAGCTCCTTCGGCGCCATCCTATAAGGGGCGATGGACACCAGAACCATACCCGGTAGCAGCTCACTACCAAATTCGACCTCGCGGTTCGGAAGCAACCCCGGGAGCTCTTCAGGAAAATCGTCTAGGAACTCCTTCACGATTCTGACATCCCCAACAGATAGTTCCTTAACATCAGATGTGCTGACAAAGGCTAAAAACGCCTCACACCCTTTACGCACCATCTTTTCGGCCTTTAAAGCAGAGACCATATTGGACAGGTAATTCCTCCTCTCACCTATCACCATCACCTCCCCATCATCTGGAGTTCTTAATACCGTCCGCTTAGCAGCGCAATCCAAGTTCGCACGGTGCTTAACTAGCCAGTCCATGCCTAGTATAAGGTCAAACTTACCGAACTGCAGTTCCATCAAATCCGCCAGAAATACCACTCCTTGAACTTTTAGAGACACATCCCTAAACAATTTATTCACTACCACAGATTGTCCTAAAGGGCTAATCATAGACATCTCTCTAGCAGCAATATCAGATTTTATACCCAAAGTCCCAGACACAGTAATGGGTAGATCCAATATCTATCAAAGTCGTAAAGGGTACATTAAATATGAAAAACGTACTGGTTATGACGCCCGGTGCGTCTCCATCCTCTCAACACCTAGTCGCGTAAACCAACCCTGGCTGCCTTACATCTGTATCCCCAGCACCTCTGTCGGGTGCTCCATGACCTCGTCCAACTCCATTTCCACCCCAGCTTGGACTACGACCTCTTAGTGGCTGCTGAGCACCTCTCCCTGGCTGCACAAATATGTGACATACCACCTGTGTCCGAACAGGCTCTCGAGGATAATCCCTAAACCGATGATCCATAGACCCGCATCTGAAACAACCCCCAGTTCTTTTCCAGCACTCTCCCAAGTGGAATTTCCCACAGTCCATACAAGGCTGTAACTGACCGATAGTATCTGGAACACCCACTCGAGCTGGCCCATCACACCTAGACCTCTTATGTAATCCCCTTGCAGGACCTGAGAACTCGGAATCTTTTTTGCTCTTGCCCCTTTCCTTATCTCGATTCTGTCGTTCAGAGCGTTTTACCTCCTCAGCAATTTTAGCCTTTTCCACCAATGTAGCAAAATCTCTCTCCCTCTTCAGAGCTATTAGTACCCGCAACTCATCTTGCAGCCCATCTTCAAATCGCACACAGCGCTCATAATCAGTTGAGACTATTCCCCGGGCATACCAGCTCAGACGCAAAAACTCTGCCTCATACTCTACCACAGATACCTCCCTGAACCAGATTCAAAAATTCTTTTCTCCGGGCATCCACATAAATAGCCTCGACATATTTTCCCTGGAACGCTGTCTTAAAGAAATCCCAGGTGATATGATCAGCTTGTGTACCTTCCCTCACAGTGAGCCACCACTGGTACGCCTCGTCTCTCAGTAACGACAAAACCCCTTTCAGTTTTTGTTCAGCTGTGCAATCCAAATCATTCATAATTCGTTCCATAGCCTCAAGCCAGTATTTAGCTACATTTGGGGCTACACCTGAAATGCCCCTAAAAACTTCGGCCTCATTTGACCTGAGTCTCTCAGATATAGACCCATGAGTTTCTGACCCAGTACTTGCCCCAGCAACTCGTTCCAATACCCGCAGCATAGCTTTGGACAAAGCATCGTTCGCTCCCGTTTGGTCGTGAGACCCTGTTTCGATCACTGGTGATGCAGGTGCGTCCATTTCAGGCATGTGCCCAGATGCTTCGGACCCAACCCCAGCACCTCAGCTCCTACCACATCCTCTAGTGCTCATGTTTGCTGAATCGAATTAATCTGATTAGGAATTTTATGAATCAGTGTGTAATTTAGTGTTTATTAAGAAATATTTTATGGACAGTGGCTATAAGAGTTGTTTTCGTGAATCGTATTCGTAAGGTCTCAATCTCTATAGTCTTAGCTCCTAGAGCTAGAAGTTCCAGTGTACTACTACTATCTCTTACAGTTTTCTTACTACAGTCATATCATTATCATATCAACAATCATAAAATAAAGAGACTTACGGATTTGGTGTCGGAGACCCGTGGTGCCATACTTCCAATAAAGACATACATTTTCTAAATCATATTCTAAACCAAATTTGAAAACATTTTTGAACCCATTCCACAGCCGAGTTTTGCAACCAGACTCTAATACCCTAAAATGTAACACCCCAAACCCGGCCTAGACATTATGACCGGATCTAGCGTGTCACATAGAGGGTTTGTTTAAAAGCTGAGTGTAAGTTGGAAATATCACGTCTCTTTAGAACTTCGAGGTTCGATGTTTGTTAGTAACACCCGGTTTATTTAATGTCCTTTATATAAAGTCATTAATATTTTGACAATAAACCTATTTTCGCTGTGAAAATCAAACTTGAGTAATTGCAGAAACATGATGTTTTGGAAAATGATTATAATGTTTTAAGAAAATCCCGTATTTAGGCCATCAACGGTTATTAATGAAAACTTAGAGGAATATTAACCAGAGGCCTTATTACAAGATATTAAACCCAAATAAGAAAATAATCTTAGAAATAAAGCAAACAAAAAAAACTTACTAAAGTTTGCAAGCGATGTTTCTAATGTATGGCCTCCACCGAGTCATCCACGGCTCCAAGTCTTTTACTGCTGGGGATTACCTGCGAGGTTAAGGAAAAAGGGGTGAGTTACAAGAACTCAGTGTGTAATCCCCTAAACCGACATTAACTGGGCCTGAACCCATATGCATCAACCTGGGCCAAAGCCTTATAATCTTGGTAGTGCAATAATGAAATGCAGCCCAACCCAATCCAACCAACACACCCCCGACCAGCCAATCACACCTGTAGGGATCAAGTCAACCTATCCCGTCAATCATACCGATATTGCAGTCCAGCGGCTAAACACAAAATATTTGTGGCTGAGCCACCGGAGTCATAATTGTATGTGTATATATATATATATATATATATATTATGGCTATGCGGCCAAGCTACACCGCTCTTCATTCCATAACCCTCCCTATGCAACATGATAAAATGCAACATACATATCAAGATATAAAGGAGTAATTTAAACACACACACGTTACTATACAACATTGAGGGTATAACAGACATTCGACCCAGCGAGGGTATTTTAGTAATTTTGCAAACCAGGGGTATTTCGATAATTTATCCCTTAGGAGTATTTCGATAATTCGGCCCACTAAGGCATTTTGGTAAATCGGTCCACTGAGGGCATTTTGGTAAATCAACCGGTTAACGATGATTTTAGCGAATTTAGAACTGATGTTATTAAAGCGAGTTATTCGATTCCATGCAGTTTTTCAGATTATTAAACATGTGGATAACAGTGATTCGATTTTTACCAACGTTGTAGCATATTACGAAATTACATGGTGACGGTGTGAGATTACACACCTGATTACGTAGAGAACTATACACTCCCGATCGCCGTCACCTATGCCAACATATTACACAGTTAACTTACAGCAATAGAAATGGGAGATCTTTAATCCAAAACTAACCATACAATGTACTAACACTTACCCTCACTCGCGCGAACAACTACGATTTGCTTATCCAAATCAGATGTCGACTCCCCCCATAACCCGGCGGAAAATCTCGAATTGCTGACACCCTACGCTGTTTGAACTTGGGAGCAGGGGCTATGAGTCCACTCCCCTTAGGCTCCCCTGTCGATACCCCCTTAGATTGGCTATTCCTTGCCTCCATGAAGGAACCTCGATCAGTAAAGTACGACAGTAAAAATGGCATTTGTCTAACAAGGGGTTTCGACTCTTACCACGACTTCTCGAAATCCGAACGTTTAAAGAGTAGAGAAGAGGGTAGCTTGATCCTCAATACAATCGACCTTGATCAGTGATAAAGATTCGGTTATAGTCGAGTGAAACGAAAAGAGAAAAGACGAAAAGAAACAAGAGAGATAACTCCCTACCTTGATCAATAAGGAACCGAACAAAGAAAGATTCGGCTATGGGATTAAACCGAAGTAAATATTCCATGACGAGCAAAGAAAGGAAAGAGTTAGCCATGAACTAGAAGAAAAGAAGTAGCCAAATCGGCTATGCGAAATATAAGAAGGGAAAGAAAGAAAGAAGAGAAAGCATCCCCATTACCTTGTGATTACAGAAGATTCGAGTAAACAAGACGGATTCGACGGTCAGAAGAACGCCCCACTTGCGACTACTAGCATTCGGCTAATGGCAAATCGATTCAATCGGAACGATAGGGAATATTCAGGTTAAGGGGAAAATAGAAAGGCAGTGAAGGAGAAGCAAAGTTTCGGCTATGTTAAGAACAAAAAGAGAATAGAGAGACGAATGTTGGAAAGAATGGATGAAGGGAAATGCACGAGTGGTCAAACTATAAGGGTTCGGTTAATTCTCACTATGAGGAGTAGAAATGAAGAAAAGAAGAAAAAGGTTTTTGACAAAAGCAAAGCTACCCGAAATGCACCAAGCAGAAAAGAACGCAATTTGCACACAATCGTAGAGGAAAAACAAGAAGAGCCTAAGGAAGTTTCAGTACTCAATCTCCCACAAGACCGAATATGCACCTCACACTCCCCCTAGCCAAATTTTCACCCCCTCCAAGTTCCCAAATTCGGCCAAACTCCTCCCTCCCCCAGATCCCATGATTCACTCCCCGATTCACTCTTCAAACACCTCTCCATCACTCATTCAAACCCATTTGACTGAGTCTTCAACTCCCTTGCAGAGTCCAAGACGAACTCTACCACCATCACCTGCTTAGCACAAAAATAAATGCAATAAATTGCAACATGTGGGATTCAAACTCCCTTCCTCCAGGTTCCCTTAGTGACGCCACACCACAATGCCACACGCCTCTTTGTGTTAACAAAATATCACCAATTATACTTAAACCCTACTTCCACTAGCTCTCCCCACTTAAGTGCCCAAAACCCAAAACTTTTCCAGTGCTTAAACTCGACCCCAGTCCTCCCTAAGGCCCTTAAACACCCTTAACCAACACACATAACTAGCATCACATGCAATTGCACAAATTTTACAGACCCATAGATTTTAGGATGTTACATAAAGGGAAAAAGTGTAATTTTGCCATAATATGTTTTTTGGTTAAATTGAATAGAATGATAATTAAATAAGTTAAATTTTATTATATATAGATCAAGAAAAGTGAAGTGCGAAATTAGATCGGGGCAAAATAAGATAGTTGATTGATAGCTCGATTCTTTCCATATAAATCTGAGGTAAGTTCGTATGTTAATAAGTATTAATTTAAATTTGTTTTAAATGCTTTATAATTGTATTGTTAATGAATACGACCTTACAGAAATGTTCGATGAAGATTCGGTAATGTGAAATCCAGGTTGAACCTTAGGAATAGATTAGGATACAAATGACATGTCATTAAGGGTTATTGTGTTGGGTACTGGTCCATACGTTTTACTAGTGGCTAAGTTTTTTAGCATGTGTTGCTGATTCTTGTCAGCTTGTGTGAGCAGCACCGTGTAGCTACGTCTTGACCGTCAGCTTGTGTGAGCAAACCCTTTGATAGCTCGAGAGTGAGCATTATATAAGATATGAGATTGAGATGGCTTCGGCCATGTATTGGCACTTAGGGTGCGAGATTCCCGAGTATCTGATATTATTCCAAATGGTTCAATAAGTATATTGAAGATATGAAAGGGTAAGAGATTGATACATATTAGTGTAGGTATGTACATAAACGATATAATCATTTAAATCTATGAAGTTTGTGAGTTACATGATTTACTTTGTGGATGAACATATGTTATCCTCGTGGATAAGTTAATTATAGTGTATTATGATAGACAACTTAACTTGTGAATAAATGGTAGGTTATATTTATTAATCATACAGGCTTACTAAGCTTTATAGCTTACTTTGTTTATTTTTTCATGTTTTATAGTGTTTTCGAAGCTTGCTCGGATTAGGAGTTGTCAGGGATTTCATCACACTATCAAGCTATTGTCTTGGTACTTTTGAACTTATGTATTTAGTTATATGGCATGTATAGGTGTTGTGGTTAATATGACCTATATGTTGGTAATGTATTTAGCCAATTGATTTGGCTTGTAAATGATGTATGTTCTAGTTATGTGTATAGCCATGTGATTTGGCTTATTTTGGTATACTTGGTGATGCATATATATGTGCAAATGGCCTTTTGATATGTTGTGTATAATTGCTATGTGAATGCTTGTTCTGAATTGGTATTTTTAAGTACCAAATGGTTTAATTTTTGAGATATGGTATGCATGTGGTTTTAGGCAAAATAATGCATAGTTGAAAGTGACCATTTAGGTGTTCTTTAGATGTGAAATTGGTATGTTTTGAATTGGCAAAACATGATGTTATGAGCAATATAGTTGTTGGTATTAAGTTAGCATGTTAGGCTTAGTTGAGATTGGTTTGAATGCCTATTGATGCTATGTTATATGACATTTGACATGTTCAGTTTGATGAAACTTTGGGTGAGAAAGATGGCTTGGAAAATAGCCTATTTTTGTCCACAGGGGCAGAGACACGGGTGTGTGTCTCAGTCGTGTGTGACACACGGTCAGGTGACACGGCCATGTGTCCCCAGATGTATATTTAGAAACCAAGTCAGTAGCTCCACACGGCCTAGCACACGGGTGTGTGACTTGGCCATGTGGTATAAGTCAGTATACCCTACAGTTTTAGCATAGCCTAGCACACGGCCTGGCACACGGGCGTGAGGCCATTACGAAGGGTACACGGGATTGTCACACGAGCGTGTGGTTGGCTGTGTGGCCCAAGTCAGGGAGTTACACGGGGTAGGAAACGGTCTGGGACATGTCCATGTGATCCCATTTTGAATGTCCACACGGCCTATGACACGGGCGTGTCTTTAGCCGTGTGAGACACACGGCCGGACCACATGGGCGTGTCTCCTGTATTTTGTAAGATTTTCTATGTTTTCCACAAATTTCATGAGTTATCGATTTAGTCCCGAACCACTTCTAATACTTGTTTTGTTTTTTTTTTTTTTTGCCTCGAAGGCTAGTATTAAGGACTATATTATTGATTGTGAATGACATTTATTTGAATATGAAAAATGTATGAGAAACATATGTTCGTTTAAGTATTAAGTCTGGTAATGCTCCGTAACCCTATTCCTACGATGGATACGGGTTAGGGGTGTTACAAGGTTACTGTATTGACTCTCTGAGCAATTGATTAGACAATGTTTTGTCATGAAATTATTTTGATATCAGCATTTCACCTGAATAATTCTAGCCCTATTCATTCAACAACAAAATTACTCTTGTTTTTCTCTGTAATTTGTCACTACATTTGTAACAGTCCATATTCGGTGAGATCAGAACAGTGGTTTCGGGACCACAAATCCGAGTCAAAAATAAAAATTTATTTTATTTTATTTTATGGTTGGTATTATGATAGGAAGGTCACCTGAAAATTTTGATACGAAAGTTTTATGATTGTATGGTTAATTAGGTAAAGGACTACATTGCATAAAATGCAAAAGTTGGATGCTAGTAGTTATAGGTATTAAATAGCTATGGATAGCTATGGAATTCAAAACTTAAGGTCCTTATATGGTAATTAGACCATTGAAGAGTAGTTAGTAGATACTTTAATGACTCATCCACGAAAAAATTAGAAAAGGCAAGAGACTAAATTGGAAATCACAAAAATTAAAAGATGTTAATTAAATAAAAATAAATTATTATCTTTTCTATTCATCTTCTTCCCAAAATATTTCTATGGAAACCCTAGGAGAGAGGAAGAGAATTTACCAAGCTTGAAAAGGTATGAAATCAAGTCCCGTTTTTAATGATTTTTATATTTTTAGAAGCGGGGTAGCCTAATCTTTCTATTTATGGGATTTATTTGAAAAGATAACAAAGTGTAGAAACTTTGCCATGGATGCAAATGCTGGAAATTTGAAATTTATGGTAGAAAATGAAAGGTAGTTGATAGATGAACAACTTTTACAAAGCAATTTTTCATGGAAACTTAGTTAAAGACCAAAATGAAAAAGTAGTACAACCCATGGAAAATGCAAAAATTTGTGAAATATGTGTGCTGTAAAAAAATTTTATTAAATTTCGATTAGGCTTGGAAAGAGGAATAGATTGTCTGAATTTCATCTTCCGAGCATAGGGACGAAATTGGAATTTTTGAAAAGAGTAGGGGCAAAATAGTAATTTTGCCTAGGATGTGGTAGAATGCAAATGTATGTAAAATGTGATGAAAAAATGCTTATATAGACCCAGAAAGACCAACTAAGGAATTAGATCGAAGGAAACAAAAAGTTTTGGATTAGTTGAAATTCAAACACGGACAATTGTCAAGGTAAGTTCGTGTAACTTAAATAAGTATGTTAAATTGCTTGAATTGAATTATATGATTTTAATGATATGTATGTGATGATAAACATAATGAAATAACTATAATTTGGAAAATATAGATAAAATGTCATGTCCCGGTTGAACATTGAAATTTGATGGATTCTGGTGATTTCTTGAATTGAGTAGGATATAACAAATGTTATAAATAGGATTTAGCCCGGACGGGTAATCCTGAATTAAGCCTCTTGAGCATATCTTATAGATTGGGTTTAGCTCGAACGGGTAACCCAAATTAAGCTCTTTAGAGCATAGGTCACTGATAGGAGTTAGTCTGGACTGACAATCCTAAATGACTCTTGTGAACGTTGATTAAAAATTGGGATTTAGCCTGGACTGGTAATTCTATTGTAAAATAGGTGGCTCGAGAGTGTGCTCTTCGAACTTATGCCCAATGAGTAATAATGAATATGAATTGACGGATAATTTTACTTTATGTACTTCACTTGAATGTCCATAGAAATTTCATTAGTTCAACGGAAAAGACTCTTGAAATATGGAAAGGTGGAATTAATGGAAGTTTCCATGTAATGAGTTCATCTATGATTACCTGATATTTATATGATATTATGTGACTAACTTGCTTGATCAAGTGTATATGTTTAGGTGAACTACCTATAATGGATGAAATGTATGTTTGTGTATGCTTGCTTGAATAGATATAACTGGTAAGTTTATTTCTTGTTATACGAACTTACTAAGTATGAAAATGCTTAGCCCATTTACTTTTTCCTTGTTTTATAGTGCTCGTAAGCTCGCGAATGTTGAAGGATCAGTCGGAGCATAATCACACTATCCACTATCTCCTTTTTGGTATATTTAGAATTCTCATTTTGGTATAATGGCATCTATAGGTTTATTTGGCCAAATGATGACGTAAGTGATGTTTTGTAATCTAGCCATTGGAATGGCTAGTAATGATTTATTTGGTATATTTATAAGTTATCTCATGTCCAATGCTTATATGTTAAATGTGGATGAATAGAGTATGTTTATCTTGAATATGCACTAAAAGTATGATTATAAACATGAATTGCATGTGATATTATACCATGATAGATGTTAGTTTAGGCTTGGTTTTAAATGCTTGATTTGGCTGGTATATACATGCAAGTATTGGTGTAGGTTGTTGGCAAAAATTGGGTGAGAAAATGAAGCCAAGAAATGGCTTCATTTTGTCCACACGGGTAGACACACGGGCGTGTGTCTAGGCCGTGCATGTAGCTAGGCCATGTGTCCCCTGCACCTTAATTTGAGAAACAAAATACTCAGAATTGAGCATACAGACAGAGACACGGGCGTGTGTCTCAGCAGTGTGTGCTACACGGCGTAGAACACGAGTGTGTTTCTTGGTAGTGTAAAACCTGCACCTGACTCGATTTAAATTAATTAACCACATGGCCTTGCACACGGGCGTGTGGCATGGCCGTGTGGCGCAAGCCAGAGAGCACCCTAAATCGAATACGGCCTGTAGTAGGGGCGTGCCCCAAGGTCACACGGGTGTGTCCCTTTGACCACATGAGCGTGTGAGCCCTGCATCTTAGAAAAATTTTGTAATTTTGTGAAAAATTCTTAGAGGTTCAGATAAGTCCCGATTCAATTCTAATACTCGTTTTGGGCCTCGAGGGCCCATTCAAGGGACAATAAGAAAAATTTCGAGTATGAATGGTATTTTTAATACAAATTGCATGTGGATGTTCGATAAACTCCGGTAATACTTTGTAACCCTGTTCCGATGACAGATACGGGTTAGGGGTGTTACATTTATGCTCGTGTGCTAGGCCAAGTGGTTAATTAATTTAATTCGAGTCAGGTACAGGTTTCACACAGCCAAGACACACACCCGTGTTCTAGGCAGTGTAGCACACACAGCTAAGACGCACGCCCATGTCTCTGCCCGTGAGCTCAATTCTGAGTATTCTGTTTCTCAAAATTAACGTGCAGG
Organism: Gossypium australe; assembly: GCA_005393395.2. NCBI lineage: Eukaryota > Viridiplantae > Streptophyta > Magnoliopsida > Malvales > Malvaceae > Gossypium > Gossypium australe. The sequence continues at coordinate 58,658,464 of CM016615.1, forward strand.
GAACACATGGCCTAGCTAAACACCCATGTATTAGGCCGTGTGTGACACACGACCTACACACACCTGTGTGGACAAAATGAAGCCATTTCATAGCTTCATTTTCTAACCCAATTTTTGCCAACAACCTACACCAATACTTGCATGTACATACTAGCCAAATCAAGCATTTAAAAGCAAACCTAAACTAACATCTATCATGGCATAATATCACATGCAATTCATGTTTATAATCATACTTTTAGTGCATATTCAAGATAAACATACTCTATTCATCCAAATTTAACACATAAGCATTGAACATGAGATAGCTTATAAATATACCAAATAAATCATTACTAGCCATTCCAATGGCTAGATTACAAAACATCACTTACAAGTCATCATTTGGCCAAATAAACCTATACATGCCATTATACCAAAATGAGATTTCTAAATATACCAAAAAAGAGATAGTGGATAATGTGATTATGCTCCGACCGGTCCTCCAACCTTCGCGAGCTTACGAGCACTATAAAACAAGGAAAAAGTAAATGGGCTAAGCATTTTCGTGCTTAGTTTCGTATAACGGAAAATAAACTTATTAGTTATATCTATTCAAATAAGGATACACAAACATACATTTCATCCATTATAGTTAGTTCACCTAAACATATGCACTTGATCAAGCAAGTTAGTCCCATAACATCATATAAATATCAAGTAAACATAGATGAGCTCATTACATGCAAACTTCCATTAATTCCACCTTTCCATATTTCAAGAGTGTTTTCCGTTGAACTAATAAAATTTTGATGGACATTCAGGTGAAGTACATAAAGTACACATATAAATTATCTGTCAATTCATATTCATTATTACCCATTGGGCATAAGTTCGAAGAGCACACTCACGAGACACCTAATTTACAACAGGATTATCAGTCCAGGCTAAATTCAGATTTTTAATCGATGTTAACAAGAGTCATTTAGGATTGTTAGTCTAGGCTAAATCCTATCAATGACCTATGCTCTAAAAAGCTTAATTAGGGTTACCCCTCTGGGCTAAACCCAATCTATAACATATGCTCGATAGGCTTAATTTAGGATTACCAGTCCGGGCTAAATCCTATTTGTAACATTTGTCATATCCTACTCGTTTCAAGAAATCACTATAATCTATCGAATTTCAATGTTCAACCGGGACATGACATTTTATCCATATTTTCCAAATTATAGTTATTTCATTATGTTTATCATCACATACATATCATTAAAATCATATAATTCAATTCAAGCAATTTAACATACATATTTAAGTTACACGAACTTACCTTGGCAATTGTCCCTGTTTGAATTCCAACTAATCCGAAACTTTTTGTTTCCCTCGATCTAATTCCGTAGTTGGTCTTTCCGGGTCTATATAAGCAAATTTTCATCACATTTTACATACATTTGCATTCTACTACATCCTAGGCAAAATTACTATTTTACCCCTACTCTTTTCAAAAATTCCAATTTCGTCTCTAAGCTCGAAAAATGAAATTCATGACATCTAGTCCTCTTCCCAAGCCAAACTGAAATTTAATAACAATTTTTACAGCACACACATTGTAATATCCCGAAATTGGGATGCGAGTTTGGGAAATAACCAAAGTGTTAGTGGGCCTCGGGAGTGTTTTGATGAGTTATTAGAGTTCCTAAAGCCCGAGGATAACAATGGGAGCATTTTGGAAATTTTGAAAATTTGGGGTTAAAAATGGAAATTTGGCTGAGGAGGCCTTAAGTAAAAATTTTGTAAAATTGAGGCATATAAAATGCCCTGGCCGAGTGGCTTCTATGCGCCACTTTGGGGCTTGGATATAACTCCATAACGTCTGGAGTTCGAGTCGAAGGCGCGGCATAAGAGTTTTGTTTTTTTTTTAGAAAATAGTATTGCTTTAAAGAAGGATTTAAAAGAATTTTCAACGCGTCCATTAGCATAAAATGAACATTGGCTGAGTGGTTAGGACGTTTGCAGCCAAGGTATCTTCGCGAGAACCTGCGTTCGAGACGCGCTGGAAGCGCGGGGTGAGTTTTTATTTTTGAATAAAGGGAAGCTAATGGAAAAAGGGTTTAAAAGAAATTCGCAATGCATTATGTCATGAAATTTAAACTGGCCGAGTGGTTAAGGACTTGTCTTGAGAGCTGCGTCAAAAGGGACTCGCGTTCGAGTCCTAGAGTTCACACTTGAAGAATTCTATTTTTGCTCTTAGCGTTAAAGCTTGCGGAACCCGCGAGAGTAAGGCTTAAAAGGAAGTGTGCCGCAATAATGTCATAAAAGTCAAGTTGGCCGAGTGGCTGAGGCGTGGAGAGGGTTGTTTCAGGACTGGGGTTCGAAGCCCAGGAGCAGCATTTGGTTTCTTTTTTTTCACGCCAACGTGGGAAGGGCCTGCATGGCCCATGCACGCGTGAACAAGGTCAAGGGGTGCTGGATATTTTTATTTCTTTTTAATATTATGGGGAGTTGTATTTAATTGTAAGCATGGGGTTAAACCATTACATTTTATTATTATTTTTAGTATGTAAGAAAGGGTTTTTGCTTTGGGGAAGGAAAAACGTGCAGCCTTGGTTTTGGGAGCATGAGAATTTAACATTTTATTGTTATTTTTATTAAAGGATGGCTAAGGTAATGGGTTTTATTTTACTAGTATATTATGGAAATGATGTAGTAGGTATCATTTAGTTTTATTTTTATTATATATGGTGAATAAACAATATTAACTTAACAAAAGGAGAGCATGCGGCATTGGTTTTGCAAATGAATGGCCGGCCTTGGTCTTGTGATGCAAAAAGCATGGCCAAATTCCATGCTTGGAATTTGTTTTCCATTCTTTGTTAGTTGGCCGAAAGAAATAGGAAAGAGAAGGAAGGATTAAACTTGGAAATTATGGAAAGTGATGTGGAAATTAGCAAAAGAGGGAGCATGCTTAGGGGATGCTTTGGCCGGCCTTGTGTTTGAGAAAGGATAGCCAAAATTCTTTGTTTTCTTTGCTTAGTGCATGGCTGAAATGCATGCAAATGGTGGTTTCCTTCTTTGCTTTTGAAAGCTTAGCCGATTGTAGAACTCCTTAAGCTGTTCTTCTTCTTGAGCATGGCCGAGTAAAGCATCTTTCTAGGGACTATCTATTTGGTTTTCTGATAGCAAGAAGATACCAAAACTTTTAATTTTGTTTCCTTCTTTTCTCAAGCTATTCATGGCCAAAATAGAGACTTAGGGGAGTTAAGTTCGGTTTTGAAGGAACTAGGAAGCTCTCGTCTAGCTTATGTGTTTGCATGGGCTCCTTTCATTGTTGCTAGCCGAACATGATAGGCACTATTGCCGAATCCTCATTGAAGAAGGTGCCTTCGACTACTTCCTCTTGGTCTCTCTAAACAAAAGCTGGTAAGTACCCCTATTTAGTAGTTGGTTTCTTCTCCTTTTTCCTTTTTTTGCATGCCGAAATCAAGGCAAGATTTTGATTCAAAGAATAGCCGAACATGCTAAAGACTATATTGATGTATTTTTATTGTGCTAGTGTTAAGGAGCTTTTAAAAGAGCTTACGGGTTTCGGCTATTCAAAGGATTTAGTATCTACAAGAGCAAGCAAACAATGTGAGACTTGGAAATAAACTAGGTAAGTGTTATGTACATTTTGGTCAAGGGCCATTGTTCTTAGATATGGATGTTAGCCGATTCTAACCACGCTTTAGTAGGACTTTCGATGACTTCGAGAGCAATCGACAAGATCGAGTGGAGTTTCGGGATCAAAATAAGCTAGGTAAGTGGTTGTAGAATTCGGCCTAAGGCCATGATATTGGTACTAAGGGTGACCGATTTCGGTTATGTGATCTAGGGACAAATCGATAAAAGTAACAGAAGCCTTCGAGACTTTAGTTGATATTAGAATCGATAGATTAGGGTCTCGCTAAAAATCAGGTGCGTAGTTATCGCACTGTTCTTCTGCTTGATATATATGTTGTAAGTATTATTTTATGTAAACGTATGAGATGTGCATGTTAGCCGAAATAAAAGCAAACAGTATGGATACTAAGGTAAGTGATCAAAAAATCAAGTTAGTGATTACGATATAAACCTGTCAGTGATTTGCGAGAAAAAGTGATTATTGATGAATGTAAAATAAAGTGATGACATGTGATGTATATTGTTCTGAATAACATGTGACCATGATAGATAAAATATACATATTTGTTTCGTACGAAATGTTGTTATGGTACACATACGTACGCATGAGACTTGTGATGTTACTATTAGAAAAAAAGTGTACACTATGTGAGTGTTTTAATGCTAGCCTCGTGCTACATTCGTGATTGTTGATTAGGTGAACCGATTGATATGTGAGATTCCTATGGAATCAGTGGCGTAGCCACGACCTTAAGAAATAATGTGCAAAAGAAAGATACGTGGACTACTTTGTGGATTGGACTTCGTAATTGTAAATTCGTAATCATAGTTAAAATATTGTGTATTCGTAATTGCATATTTTATAATTGTATGTTATATATATATATATATATATATATATGTGGATTATGTGGATATGGGCCAAGCCCATAAGTGAGGACATGTGTATTAACTATGCACTGAGTCTTGGTGACTCACTCTATTTTTGTTAAACCTTTCAGGTGGCGCGTAGAGCTTGGACCGGGTCGGAGAGGATACGAAGGTGGCCATGAGGAAATGGACTTTTATGAAAAGGGACGTATTTAATTGATTAATTAAATAATTATACTTTCCGTATTTTGATTAAGTGTGTATTGTAATAAGGCCCACTAAAGTATTTCAGTCCATTTATTAAGTATCATTATTATTATACCCTAATATGAAAGGTTGATTGCAAACGGTTTTATTTCCCCGAGCAAAGCTCGAATTCGATATTTTTAAAATAAACTCCGATTTTACTTAGAATATTACAAGTCACGAAAATGTTTTACCAAACTCGACAAAATTTTAACGGTTTATCTCTTAAGTAAGAACGTTTTTCGAAAGTGTTCCGCAGTGGCATTCCAAATTCGGTCTGATTTAATGGGCCGGGTTCGGGGTGTTACACACATTTCACAAATTTCAGCATTTTCCATGGGTTTTACTATTTTTTCATTTTAGCCCCTAACTAAGTTTCCATGAAAAATTACTTTGCAAAAGTTGTTTATCTATCAACTATCTTTCATTTTCTACCATAAATTTCAAATTTCCAGCATTTACATCCATGGCAAAGTTTCTACACTTTGTTATCTTTTCAAATAAATCCCATAAATAGAAAGATTAGGTTATCCCGACTCTAAAAATATAAAAATCATTAAAAACATGACTTGATTTCATACCTTTTCAAGCTTGGTAAGTTCTCTTCCTCTCTCCTAGGGTTTCCATAGAAATATTTAGGGAAGAAGATGAATAGAAAAGATGACAATTTCTTTTTATTTAATTAACATCTTTTATTTTTTGTGATTTCCAATTTAGTCCCTTGCCTTTTCTAATTGTTCCATAGATGAGTCATTAAAATATCTACTCTTCAATGGTCTAATTACCATATAAGGACCTTAATTTTTGAATTCCATAGCTACTTAATACCTATAGCTACTAGAATCCAACTTTTTCATTTTATGCAATTTAGTCCTTTACCTAATTAACCATACAATCAATAAAATTTTCTTATCAAAATTTTCATGTGGCCTTCCTATCATAATACCAACCATAAAATAAAATAAGATAAAATATTATTTTTAACTCGGATTTGTAGTCTCGAAACCACTGTTCCGGTCTCATCGAAAATGGGTTGTTACAACATTTTATTTGTCATATCAATTCTTTGTTTTTACCATTTGATTTCATTAATTCATTATACAAACATCCTATTCAATTTAAGAGTATTTTCTATTATATAGTATAGTTAATAGGATTATAATAACTTACTCAATTGCTTACCAATTTTCAATCCCTATGGAGGCGATACTTTCTTATCACTTTATTACTTGAATGACGTGTACACATGCACAATTACATTAGTTATTTACATGCAACACCTTAGTGGCATCATCCTCGATGCCTATTGCACGGAAGTACTGTTCCATCCCCTATAGAAAATTGTCCACATCTCTCGCGGACTTCGTCCCCCCAAACTCTTTTGACTTAGGGAGATCCATCTTACGTTGCTTAAGAAATGAAACCAGTATCACTTTTCCCACAATAGGTCCGCACGGAGCAAGCTCGCCCTTGAGCTCTTTAATCTTTGCCATCATGGCCTCAGTTTCCTCCTTCAAAGCCATGACCATTGCTTCGAGAGCATCATCCCTCTTAGTTAGCTTCCCGGTTTGATCATCCATAGCGATATTGAGGGTTTCTCTCATCACACCCCGATTGGAAGTAATAATCTCTATCACAATGTCCCTGAGCTACTCTCTAATCGAGTCTAACTCATCGGTGCATCCCTCAGTTACTTCAAGTGTTTCCTTCGTACTGCCCATGGATTCCTTGAGATTGGTTACCTAACTACCAAAGCCAACAACATATCCATAATATGCTATTTTCCTAGACCTCCCACAGGTCTCCATTAGGACATTCTACTTGTCTCCTCCTTTCGCCATCTCAATCGGTGTCTTTGAAGACTGGCTCTGATACCAACTGTCATGGAGATAGATCTTTAGTCTGACAAACCATGCGACCTTAGGCAATTTCTTGTGTTCAAATCTTACCTAAGTTGGTCTAATCTTGAAAAATGTTAATTCTTGAAAATAATTCTCTAAGGCACTAAAGCAAAGCAGAAGCCAACTCGAAAGACAAAAGAAGCTATGAACAAACAAAGAGCTGCAGAAAAATAGCGCATACCAAGTGTTTGAGTAAATGCTCTCAATAGTATTCATTTACTTTAAAGGATTACAACTAAGTGAATACAAATGAGGAAGACGACCTTTATTTATAGTTGAGCACCCCTAAAACCAACAGTACAGATTAAGTTACATCAACGGTCGAGATTAGAGTTTATCTACAATTAAGAGTTCTAAGAGATTTAAACTTTACACAATCTTATCCCGTTCAAATTTATACTATTTACCTAGTAATTTTAGTTTTACTGGAGTGTTTCATTAGGCCATCAATGCTTCAAGTAGATGGGCTTCTTCATGTGTTCCATGTGCCTGACCAGTTCATATAGGTTAAATGAGACCCATTTAAGAAGTTGACATCTTTTGGATATTCTGTGTGCAACGGTGACAGACTATGATCTGCGGCCCGTGACACAACCACATTGTTCTAACTCAAGATAAAGACATTATATCTTAGAAATAATGTTACCTGATTATCCTAAACAACAGAGAGAGAATAAACTATTTTTAAGACAATTTCTACTAATCGTCTTACCTTTATTAACTATAATTTTTTTACAATTTTCGGATACAATCCAAGGTTTCATACAAAACAACCTTACCACAAGATTTATAATGCCAAACAAGTAATGCAATATCATAAACATTTTTTTTAAAAAAAAAATATTTGATGTACCAAAATAATGTCGATAATTTTGTCCATTTACTATTCATTTTCCAACCACAATAATCGCAATGATCGAGTGCACTTTTATGACAAAGCATTCCTAATAAAATGTGGGACACATAATCGTAGCCTACCGGATACAATCATAACAACCATTATTGAAGAGCCAATGTAACTGAACGTATAGTTGACCTTTTCTCTCTCCCTGTGATTTATTTCTCACCATCGAGGAAGAAATCTATCAAAGGAATTGGAGCTTGAATCTCTCATACACCATTTGACACTGTTTTATTTGAAGCCTCGTTGATGTCATCGAGAGGCTTTTCCATGGCGTTTATGGAAGGGTCATATTGTTGGATAACCAAAATGGATGAAGTAGTGGAGAAATCCGATGATGCTAAATAGCTCCCGACATGACCTAGTTCAGGACAATCCGAACTCCTGTCCGACAAAGGCATTGCCGGAGACGTTCTTCCTACCAAAAACAGTGTAGAGTTGCTCATTGATCTCAAAGCTGCGATTACGTCTTCTCTGCTTCCCATTGCTATCGCTTCATGTTTTACAGACTCACTGCTTTTGCTTAAATTAAGGAACTCCGAGAAAATCTCGTTGTCTTTCTTGGATTCAGCTCCCACATCAGCCTTGGGAGGATTAAGTGCCGTTTCAGGTTTGGGTGTAAATTTAATAAGGGTGAACTTGATTCCAGGATGCTCAGCCATCCTCATTCCATATGCAAGTGCTTCACGATCATCTTGGCCGCCGAAGAAAGGAACCACCACTGAGTACGACACTTCACTGGCGACGACTTGGGTGGTGCCACCCAGGCCACGGTCTACAAGGATTCCGACCGAGCAAGGGGCATGTCGGAGGACGCGTTGGTTGACTAGATGGAATGAGTGTCCTAAAGATTCCATTGTTCCATCTACTCTTTGGTGCTTATGGAATGGCATGATAATCAAGGCAGCTCGCTTTCGGTCCGCACTGGTGCAAATATCCTCATGTATGCTATTCAATGGTGAGATTGCAGTCATCGGGCGGATAACGACGCTTCTTAGCTGCTGATAGGCCTCGAATGCAATCACCATTTGATTTTGATCCCCAGGTTTCTTGTTCCAAAAGGGTAGTCCATTTTTGCGCGCCTTGTGGATCATTGAAATGGCCGATGATCGTTCAGAGAGTTCCATAAGATGCATAGCGTATATGCAGAGTTGTCCCTTCTTCCTCGTCCCTCGAGAAGATTCAATCAGATTGATCAGCGTTGGGATGTTACGAGTACTATGGAAACATGCCAGGACTCGAAGTTCGCTATCGAGGTCTTGTCGCTGAATCCTTCGATTTTTGTAGGGCTTTCCCTTTCTAGCAGGCTTGTAAACCGCCATCACAATCGGTGTTGTGATGAAGGTTGTAAATAATGCCATTAGAACTAAGATAGCGAAAGTTTGGTCGTTTAGCACCTGCGATCGAACAATGCGCACCTTTAGCTGCATTCAAGATAATTTAATACCTATGTTGCGGAGCATTTTCAAGACACTAATTTCGAATATATATATTACCTTGCGGTCCTTGCCGATATTGAGAACAATGAGTTCCACCAGGCCTTTAGTGTTCATGAGGACTCCAAGTGCCAAAGCTTCGATGAAAGGTACCTTGAACAGCATTGCTAAAACAACTGTGCCAACAATCTTCCCGAAACAAGCAGTGAATATAACAAGCACTAGCAAACCCCATGATTGGGCACCTTCTATAGTTGCAACATTGGTTTTCAATCCACTAGATGCGAAGTAAAGAGGCAAGAAAAGCCCCGAAACTAGATCTTCGATCTTTTCTATCAACACGCCAGCAAAAGGACCGTCTTTCGGTATTATTATGCCGACCACAAAAGCCCCAAAGAGTGCATGAATGCCTATTATATCCGTGATTAAACCTGCAGCCAGTACTATTGATAGTGTAATACAAATGTACAGCTCCTTCACTGGCTCCCCCTCGGGGGATCGCCTAGCCATCACTGAAAGTATCGGTTTCAATACAAAAATGGAAAACACAATGAAAGCTGTTCCACAAAGCAGCACCCATACAGAGACAAGGTAAGAGCTGTCGGATCCCGAGAGTGCAATAGCGAGTGCAAGAAGTATCCAGGCAACGACGTCATTGACAGCTGCTGCGGACATTGCAATCCGCCCCACATCAGTTGTTAGAAGCTTGAGTTCGGCAAGAATACGAGCAAGGACCGGAAAGGCCGTTATAGAGAGAGCAACCCCCATGAAAACAAGGAAAACTATGTTGCTAACTCCTTTGTTCACGGTGGAACGAAGAACAACCGATGCACCAATGCCTAAAATAAATGGAAGACTGATCCCTGCAACGGCTATTATTAAGGAATTGGTGCCTGTGCGACGAATTGCTCGAATGTCGAGTTCGAGTCCCACTAAAAACAAGAAGTAAAGCAGCCCAATGTTGGCTAAAGTGTCCAACACCGTCATGCTTTTCTTGGGGAAAATTATGTCCAAAAACTTCTGGTGTCTTCCCAAGGCTGAAGGACCAAGCAAAATTCCTCCCTGGATACATACTCATTACTTAGATAAGGAACGTTTCCTCAATATAAATTACACGTAAGCTCAATTTGTTTAGTTATACAAAACTTCTTGGGAACTTAAATATATAGAAGTTGGATAATAAGTTGTTAGTTTTATACTTTTCAGGACAGGTAATCAACTAATCAAGCAATTTAACATGGTATTGATACCCTTTTTGCCCATCTCATTCATATTTGAGCTCACGTATAAATTACTTAATTATTGAGCGGGTCTTTTCGATATAATAACAAGCAAAAGTAAGGTAAAAATGACTTACGATGATCTCTGCAATGACTCTAGGTTGCCTTAAAGGTCGAAGAAGGAAAGCAAGGAGTCTGGTAAAACTGACCACCAAAATTATCTGAACAATGAGCAATGGGAGAGCAAAATCGAGTGGGTTTTCTTTCTGAAAAGCTCCATTGGACGTTGCCTTCATCGGTGCCGAGCACACGGGGGCAGTCGGGGCAGCGTTGGTAGCCATTTTTGAACCATACAAATAACAATTCCTCTAACAAAGAGCAAAGACAACTATGAATGAAACTCAAAGGCCTACGCCTCTACTTAATTATTTCACTTACTAGGTTTAGATGCATGAGGATTTTAAATCTTTCTTGGCCAACGGAATCGAACTGCAAAGACAAATCTCTACTTGTTTTAAACGGCAAGTGAAAAGAATAGTTGAGTTGCTGTAGTTATAGGCAATTTAGTAATGCTGCAAAAACTGTTAATGTAAAAAAAGACATGGGAACCTGATCAACCGGCTAGGTAAAGGGGGTTGTTTAAGGAGATTAAAACACTTTAATGATGTTTATGCCATGGAAAAAACGACTCCTTTGCCTACCTTTTTCCCTTTTCGTTCTCAGATAAATATGGCAAAGAAATGCAACTTTGAACAGTATTAATTTCTATTTATAGTTCACTAGTATCAGGATATATTATACTATGTTATATCATATTATTCATATTGCCTTCATCAAAGCTTGTTAAGCATTTCGAGAATTTCTTCTTAATTTCTCATTTTATACTGATCACCACAGGCTAGATTATTTTAAAAAATTAATAAAAATAACAGGCTGCTGAGAGTTTAAAAGTTTTTGGACAATGGCAGATTAGGATCAGGTCTGGTAATTTTGAAGACATTACATGAGGAAATTAACTATAATGGGACCCCGAAAAAATTGAAAACGATAATACACAAATTTGTCAAAAAGCAGTAAAATATCGAATGTAACACGATTGATTATGGCAGTAAAAAATAACATAAATAAGACACATAAATTGTTAGGTCTATTTCCTGAATAAAAGAAAATATTGTGATTCAAATTGTAATTTGGTATAGGGTCTTTTAGAAATAAATGACGTAAATTCAAGTTCTCAAAGCCCAAACTTAATAATGTAGCAAAATTAATCTTGCCTCTATTTTTTTTTTTTTTTTTACATAATTAGGTATCCAAAACGGAACATGAAGATTACTGATCAGATTTGCATTTTGCAAATTTATTCTTTATACTGTTATATAATATTTTTGTTGAGCTATTGATTAGCTCAGTGCCTCGTGCCATGTTCATTGCAGGTATCCCCGCGACAGGAAAGTATCACATACCATTTTTGGTGTTGCATCAAAATTCATGAGTTGTGAATCTTATGGATTGTGGAAGTATGATATTTTTTTTTTTTTTTTTGAAAAATACCTGGATTATTATTAACTTAGGCCCAACAAAAGTCCAAAGAAACATAAAGAAACATCAAAATCACAGTCCAAAAACGAATGAAAAAATAAACAATAAGAAAACAAAAAATCGGCCCAAGCATTGAAACCCAGTAGCAAAACGACGGGGGGCTTATGGGAATGCTTCCCAGCTGGTGACCATTCACATCCACCGTCTTGAAAACCGCTTCATTGATGGAAATAAACAGGTAGCATTAACTCAGCCATCATTTCCAATCCCTCAACCGTTCTCTCTTCCCTTCCCCCAAGACCTGCCCAAATTGCAAATCGGAAACCAGTTCTCCCTTTCATCTCCATTCTGGTGACAAGCCATCCATCGCCCCATTTTCCATCCCAGCCCGTCAATCACCACCGCCTGTACAGCAATCGGAGGAACTCCGTGAAACAGATAAGCGTTCTCACCCTTTTTAAAACCTTCAGTAGCTATTAAGTGTGCAACCATATTAGCTTCTCTTTTTATGAAGAGAAAATGACAAGATCGGAACAGTGAACTCCTTCGTTTAGCGTCTTCAATATACGCAAAGATTTCAGATCTGTCTTCTTCCTTCTCTTGTATTTTACGTATCACTGTTCTTGAGTCACCTTCAATTTCAACTTCCCGCAGGTCAAGCTAGATTCCCAGATCAATTGCTTGGAAGCAAGCCAACGCTTCAGCAGCAAACGCAGAGGGTATGTTGCTATTCACAATAGTTTTGGAACAAATGACCTCTGCGCTCCCATTTCTGACCACTAACCCAGAACATGCTTCTCTATTTTGGTAGTTGAAGGTCGCATCAAAGTTTATCCGCATGCATGTACTGCCTGGTGCCTTCCATCTAGTCGCTTGAATGCCTCTGGCTGGTAAGAGCTTTTTCGACCCATCAATTTCTTTCAAATAATTAGTAATGAAGTCTGCAATTTGGCCCCCTGTTTGGTGTTCTCCCTCATGTAAAAATTTGTTGCGCGATGACCAAAGTCCCCATAATGCACAAATAAATGTTCGACAGCCAAGCAGAGAATTATTTTCAAAAACAGCTTTAACCCATGCAGTGAACTCCATGCTTTCTTCTAAAACAGACCACCCTATTCCTAATTTCTCCCATGTTTGTTTTGCTACAGGACAGTTTCTGAACAAATGCTCCCTCGTCTCTGGTTCAGCTTGACATCGTCTGCAATTACTAGGCCCCATAATCCTCCTGAAGTGTAGATTGCTGAAATTAGGCAGATAGTTGCACATACCACGCCATGCTGTAATCTTTAATTTTGAGGGTATTTCTAGGTTCCATAAAGATTTGTAAAATTTCTTTAGGCTTTCCTGTATTTGTGTATGTCTCCCTTTTGTAAGAACTCTGTGTCCACTCCTCACTGAATACTCCCCAGTGGCCTCTTCACTCCAGATTATAAAATCCTCATGGGGACTTATCGATAAGGGGATGCTTAAAATGATTGCAGCTTCTCGCTCAGCAAAGGTACTTAAAATTAACTCCGCATTCCAGCTTCTAGTATTATTATCAATCAATTCTGCAACTTTGACAAGCCTTGGATTCTGACTAGAATTCTGACAATTAAGAATTTCAACTCCAGGGACCCAACGATCATCCCATATCGATACCTTCTGGCCATCTCCAATTCTTCATCCTAGCCCTTTCAGTAAGAGGCCTTTTGCTGCCCACAGGCTCTTCCAGGTAAAGGAAGGTAAATTTCCCAACCTAGAATTTAAAAAATCAGATCTCTTATGATATTTAGCCTTTAATGTACGCGCTAGTAACGAGTTAGGGTAACGTAATAATTGCCAACCCTGTTTGGCTAATAATGCGACATTAAAAGAACTCAAATCACGGAATCCCAATCCCCCTTCCTCCTTACTTGCACTTAAAGCCTTCCAGTCGCACCAATGCATGCCTCTCTTCCCGTTGGTTTTATTCCACCAAAACGAATTCATAATATTTTTCCAATTCCAAACATAATGATTTTGGCAAAAGAAAACACATCATCGAATACATAGGAATTGCTTGCAAAACTGCTTTGATAAAAACTTCTCTACCACCTTGTGAAATGTGTCGAATACTCCATCCATTGATTCTCTGCTTCAATCGGTCTTTTAAACCTTGAAAAGCTAATTTCCTTTTTCGTCCTACCATGCTTGGCAAACCTAAATATTTGTTTGGATCATTTGAACACTGCACATTAAAGGTTTGACATACCACATTCCTCTCTTGGTCAGTAACATTCGCGCTAAAAAACACTGTTGTTTTTTCAAAATTAACACACTGTCCCGAGCAAGCTTCATATTCCCTAAGGATCTCCTTCAACACATTTATTCCTCTGTTCGAAACATCCCCAAAAAGAATACAGTCATCTGCGAACATAAGGTGTGTGATCGACGGAGCTTCTCGGCTCACCTTAGCTCCCTTAATCCTCTTCTCCTGGTTAGCCAATCTCATTAACGCTAACAAACCTTCGCCACAAAAAAGGAATAAATACGGACTTAGTGGGTCTCCTTGTCGTAAACCCCTTGTAGCTCTGAAACTCAAACCTTCATCACCATTACTCAAAATAGAGTATTGAACCGAACTAATACATCAAAAAATGAGATCAATAAAACCCTCTGCAAAACCCATCTTAGCCATTACTCCTTTGATAAAAGACCATTCCACTCTGTCATAAGCCTTGTTCATGTCAAGTTTTAAAGCCATATATCCTTTTCGCCCTGTTCTTTTGTTCTTTAGAGTATGCAATACCTCATAGGCCAACAACACATTATCTGTAATGAGCCTGCTAGGAACAAAAGCACTTTGAGAAGCATCAATACAAACATCAAGTACCTTTTGGAGTTGATTAGCAACAGCCTTTGCGATAATCTTGTAAAGCACTGTACATAGGCTGATAGGGCAGAAATTCTTCAAATTTGTAGGAGCCACAGTTTTTGGAATCAATACTATCAAAGTTCTATTGATATCTTCCACCGAGTGTCCATGATTCAGCACATTCAAACAAAACTCCGTAGTATCCTTGCCCACAATATGCCAAAACTTCTGATAAAAGATTGCCGGAAAACCATCGTACCCCGAAGCTTTTGTAGGCCCCATTCCATTCACCGCCTCAATAATATCTTCCTCTGTGAAAGAATTCTGCATCAATTGATTCATACTATCTGAAATACAGACGTTAATCCCTGAAAGTATGTGTTCCATATCTCCTACACCTTTTGACTCAAATAAAGTAGAGAAATAAACCCTAGCAATCTCTTCCATCTCATTCTCAGTAGTTGCAATCGACCCATCAGCTTTCTGTAAACCTTGAATACGGTTAATGCGTCTTCTTTGCGATGCATATTTATGAAAAAATGAAGTGTTCTTATCACCCATTCGAAGCCAATTAACTCTTGCTCGTTGTTCCTAGTATCTCTCCTCTTTATCCATCTCCATATTCAAGTGAAGTTTTACTTCCATCAGCTCCACCAAGCTCTCCTCT
Source organism: Gossypium australe (assembly GCA_005393395.2). Taxonomy (NCBI): domain Eukaryota; kingdom Viridiplantae; phylum Streptophyta; class Magnoliopsida; order Malvales; family Malvaceae; genus Gossypium; species Gossypium australe. The sequence continues at coordinate 58,673,719 of CM016615.1, forward strand.
GTTCCCTCTTCATCATTCAGCTCTTCAATTCTTCTGTTCAAACGCTTTATCGTACCTTTATGACTAAGCTTCATTCCACTTGCCCAAGCTTTCAACCCTTCTGGAAGACTTTTCATACGATTAAGAAACGGCCCAGAACTGTCCTCCCAAAGCTTCTTTATTTCTTTCTCACACGAATCCTCAAGAACCCACCATGATTCAAAACGGAAACGCGTCGCATTACTCCTTCTTCTTCCATCCTCCGTTTCAATCAGTAAAGGGCAATGATATGAAAAAGAATGTGGGAGATGCCTCAGAGAATAGTTAGGAAAATTTTGAGACCAACAGTCTGTAGCAACACCTCTGTCTAATCTTTCCCTTATGTTTCGATCAAGAGTTCGTCCCCGTTCCCAAGTAAACCACGGACCTAAGAAACCGATATCTTCCATAAGGCATTCCTCCAATGTTCGTCTAAAATCCTCCATTCGAGACTCTTCCCTTGGTAAACCTCATTTTTTCTTGTTTGTGTATAAAATCTCATTAAAATCGCCCCTAACCATCCAAGGTAAAGAGTTATTCTCACCCAGTCTTCGCAGTAATGCCCAAGTTTCCCCTTTGTTTCTGACGTCTGAGGCCCTATAAAATCCCGTAAATCTCAATCGAGGTTTGCCTTCATCTTCTTGAACTTCCACGTCAATGTGATTTTTTGAAAAAACTTTTTAGCACTAGATGACTCCCGTTCCATCCTAGACTCAATCCTCCTCGAGAACCTTCAGCTGAAACCTCAATACCATTGAGAAAACCACATCTTCTTCTAACTCGTTCCATTCTACTCCCATTTAACTTAGTCTCCATGAAAAAAACTATTTGGGGATGATAAATCTTCAGCAAGTGCTGAAGTCGTCAAACAGCTTGCAGATTCCCCAATCCGCGAACGTTCCAACATAGGATTTTCATTGCTTCCGGTCGGCTTGCCCTCTGGCAGCCGCCGATATCTGTTGGTTATGAGCACTCGACCCACCATATACCTCCATCAGATCCTGAGAATTGGAAATCATAGAGATACCAGAATCATACCGTTGTTGTGAAGATGCAAATCTTTGTCTTTTTTTCCCTTCCTCGTTGTTTAATGGATCACCTTCCTTTTCGAGATCCATGTTTGACGTCTCTACACCATGCACCAGCTTCTTGCCTCCCATAAATTGTTGTACCTCCCTTTCAATTAAATTGTGTTCCCCCATTCCATATCCCACATTCTCTCCTTTATTTTGAGTTCCCCCATTTCCATCCAACTCCACATGCATCTCGTCTACATATTTAGATCCCTCCAGTTTTATCCCCAATATATTATTAAAATTCTTCCACAACTCACTCTCAGGAATCTGTCTTGCAACATGCTTATCCCTTTCAAAACGACTGCTATCTCTCCCTTCCCTTAGCCAGATGCTAGTAGCCGTTGATGCCCTCCTCACTTGAGTTCTTAATGATAAATCCCAACCAAACTCTACTTCTTGTGCACCAATACTTAATCTCATTGGACAGAAACTTTCACCATGGCCCAAACAGCCACATAAAAAGCAAAATAATGTTAAATTTTCCTACTTAAAATTCACATACAAAAATCTCGCCTCAGAGATCATTACTTTCTTCTTTCGCTTCAGAGGCTTGCGTACGTCTAACTGCACCCGGATACGCATGAAATTTTTATAACCATTAAGGATGTGCTTTGTATCATACTCTAAAAAACTACCGATGAAATTTCCAAATTGTATTGCCATGGCTTCACTAAAGAAACCCGGAGGCAAGTTGTGAATTTGAACCCACCAATCTGCATAAACTAGTGGAATAGCCGTTGGGTCCTCATTCTCCTTGATGCGATGAAAGATAAACAGATGGTTATTAAAAGTCCAAGGAGCCCCCGAAATAACTCTAGAAATATCAATTTCATTCAAAAATTTGAAAAGGACTCTTTTTTCACCCAGATCTGATATTTGCACCCCTTCCAATGGATGCCAATATTTTCCAAAGTATTCCTCATAGCTGGAAAATGTACGACACCGGCTGTAAGAAAACACCCCACGAGACAAAAATTAAATTCAGATTTCAATTCTGCCCTGTCACCCTGTAAAGAAAATGCCTCCTCCTCCCCTTCTTCTAAGGTCAGTTCTGCTAAGCCTCTCTCCATCGCTTTCACAGAGTTATCCCCTCCACTTCACAAAGACCAATATCAAAGAATCCCAATTGACGGCGCAAGAAAACCAAGCTTTCAAAAAAAAAACCTAGCACATGCCAAGCGGCAGAGAGAAAAAACGTGCCATACACGGCAGACTAGAATATGTTGAAACTTTTCAATTTTCCTTTTATAATATTATTAGTTAATCTAATTAAAATTTTCGACTAAAATGCATACATAATTAGAAAATTCTTTTTTGGAAGTATGATATTTCATTTATGAATAATGATCCATTTGAAGCAATATATTTTGAAGGTTAGATTGAATTGGACCAAGCAATCAAATCCCTTGAAATAAGGAGATTGAATAGGGATTGCATTGAAAACTTATCTCCAAAGTTCTTACATTATTTGGCTTTATTAATATATTATTTTAGCAATGTTTTTTTAGGAGAATTGATTGTAATTGATTTAATATAATACTAAGTTTCAAACTCTAATATTTTCGAAGAGGCTTGTATATGTTTGGTATCGAGAGTTATATAGTGCTTATTTGTTCTTTGAGGAACTTTGCAATTGAAAGTGCACTAAATGTGTAAACATGTTTGTTTCTTGGTTACAACCTAAGTTTCTAAGGGGAAAACTTAGAGGTGGATAATCTAGGACTAAAATGAGTAAGTGAATCAAGTCTAGATGCACATGACAACAAAGAAAATAGAGATGATGCGATCCCAAGGTAGAATTTTGATAATTTGTGGCCACATAACTATCAATTTGGTAATTGATCTATCACGATTCTTTGTAGAAAATTAAGCTCTTTTCAACACTTAATGAGCTTGGATTCGAGTAAGTTGATGTCTTTTCTTTTTATTTTATAAATTGACCACCTGTAAACGAGTTATCGTTTATAGTAAAATATAACACAAAAAATGTATAAGAAATTAGAACAGCGGTGTCCTAATTTTATGATGTTATAGTAAATAAATATCAATTTACCTTGATGTTTTGGATGCTTCCATAGATTATCTGTTCCTAATTTTATGATATTCATTTCATATTACGTTGATTATTGTTCGAACTTACTTTCAATGTTTGAGACTATTACTATGACCGTTTTGATGTTTATTTGATGATGATTTGATATCAGGATGAATTTGTACAAGTTAGAATGACTTATATGCTTAAAAGTGCTGTATTTTTTTGGTCTAAAGCAGATATATCGATATTCGTGTTGTAAAAATCATACCTCTGTGATTTTGAAAGGTGCAGGAAGTCGAAATCGTAAATTGGTATAGATACCCTATCACGAGTATTGATACTCAGGGTAATTTTATCGATACTTTTTCAGTTGTACCGATATTTTCTTGTGTTTTTATTTTAGATGAGAAACAAAATGCAAGTTTGGTATCGATTTTACAGGTGGTATCGATACCAATTTTAAAAAAATATAAATACCCATGTTCTAGTATCAATACCTACGTAGTCAATTTTGAGGTTTGCTAAGTGAGCCTAATGCATGTTCAATTATTACTCTAGTTATTTAAAGTATGTTCGGCATGTTCTAATGATGATTGATATATGTGTAACAGCTTGATTTTCAGTGGTGTCGAAAACAGTGGTTTTAGGACCAAAAATTCGACAAGTAAGTTCGTATAATTAGTATTTAAATTATATGAGTCAATAATAATTTTTATATTAAATTTGATTTGATGAACTTAACCAATTAAATTAAAAGTTAGTATAAGTGGTTCGGTTCAAAAGTCAAGTGGTTATTGGAAATGAGGTATTAGGACCTCGTTTCTGTAATTTAGGGCCGTAAATATTTTTATTAAATATTTACAGAATTGTATTATAGGTGAATTGAAGTTTGGTTCGGTAATTTTGATGATTGATTGCTTAATTAATGTAAAAGGATTAAATTGTAAAAGAGGTAAAAGTTAATCGCTATAGATTTAAAATGCTAAAAGGACCAAAATGGTAATTGAACTGTAACACCCCAAACCCGGCCCATACGCCACGGCCGAATTTAGAATGCCATTGCGGAAAACGTTTGAAAAGATTTTAACTTAAAAGTAAAAACATAAAAATTTGTTGTCTTTACTAAAACATTGTATAATTAAAATTCCAAATAAATTTAAGTTGTTACAAATTCTTTGATTTAAAAACTCTAACATATATTTTAAAATATAAGTTGCTAAAAATAAAACATTTTCAAATAATAATATAATCGACAATCCAACTTAAAACATAATAAAAATCCTTAAATACTTAAAGTGGCCCTTATTATAATAAATAACCTTTCATAAATAAAATGTGTAAAACCAATAAAATATCTTCTGCATGGGCCGCCTCGTATCCACTCGAACCCGGTCCAAGCTTTATGCATCACCTGCGATGTTGGTAAAAATTTGGGTGAGTCATACAGACTCAGTGTGTAATTAGTCCACCGAATTCCACCCACATGTGGGCTTAGCCCACAACCACATGTCTTATCACAATTTAGATAGTAAGGCAACTTATTCACATCATTACCACAATTGGGCCTTGGCCCATATAATCACTTAATTTCACATATTGGGCTTGGCCCATTTCCACATCAATCTACATTTCACACATGATTATGCAAAGCAAATGCACCCAACCCAACCTAGAGTCCATCCGTTACACCTACCTCGGCAGACCTGCTGCCCAAGGCCGTGGCTAAGCCACCGATCACCTAAGTGACCCCACATGTCCATATCCACGAGGTGACTCGAGGTCATCCTCAATCCATGGTGATGCACACAGCTATCATCCGCCGAGATGTGGCACCTAGCCAACACCTCCCTTGATGAAGCACACAGCTAACATCAAGCGCCAATGTAGCACAAGGCTAACATCAGACCACGTACATAAATGTACTCCCTGTCCTTCGATAGTCACATTCACATCCCATCCCATGTACATGCATCATACGATAATGTTATAACATAATATAATAATGCATGCTCATGCTATGCGGCACACAATCATATTCTCATTAACATATTCACATTCTTAATAATTAACACTGACCTACTTTACGATATACCCCTTAAGGGTATCCATTCATAATAGCCACTGTACATATTAGCATTTACACAACACATACAACATAACATAAACCCGAAAAATAGTGGGTTAATCACACACCTGACTATTAGCGAAATCCCTAACTACTTGAATTTAACACGATCTTGGAACGTTGTTTTTCCTCCTCCCTTAATGTCGATTTGGTCTCCTACCAAATCCCGAATCCACACACTGAGTTCCCCTTGCAATCGGCCACCCACAAAATGATCTCGAATCCCGAAACTCCTTATTCCGGTCTATTTGCCCCTTGATGAATCGAATCCTTACAATCCTCCTTAAGGCTCCTTACCATTGGCACTATCGTTTACTTGAAGAGACTCAAAGAGAAAAGATTTCGGCTTTTAAGACTTGCAACAAGAAGAAGAGAGAATAGGCACCTAAGAGATTTGGCTATGGCTCTCAAAAGAAGATGGGATATTTGGCTATCTCAAGGGTATTTCGGCTTTTGAAGGAGTTATGAAAAGAAGGAGAATAGGAGAGGCTTAGGAGAATTCGGTAGTGGTGAAATGAGAGAATGAGTTTCGGCAATCTCAAGAGGGACCAAAGGAGAAGAAAGCTTAAGGAGAACTCTACCTTCGGCTTGAAAGAAAATAACAAAAGATGGGAGGTTTGGTGACTTAACAATTTCGGCACACAAAAAGAAAAGAGAGGAAAACCGAAAATGCCTAAACACCTTAAAGAGAATTCGGCTATTCCCCCCCACTCATGACCAAAAATTATCACCCAAAAGAGACCCACATAATCCTCCACACTCAAAATTCTTCTTGCCATCAATTCAAACTAATTTTGAATTAAACTCACTCCTAAATTTCTCCTTATTTCCTCCTAATCACATTCAAAATTAAGCCAACCCCCTAGCCCACTATACCATCTACATTCATAGTCAAAATGACCATAAAAAATATTTCCAAAACAACACTCCATACTTCAAGCCTTATGTCCCCTTATCCTACCTTAACTTCTTGATTCCATACCTTAAATAAACACTTGCCTTTTTTCTTAGTCCACTATCCATAAATGAAAAAGTCTATCCTACCATAACTAAAATTTGACCAACACATGCCATACAAAAACAAAAATAAAAGTCACCTTATTGTCATCCATGGGATTCGAACCTAAGACCATTAGTACACTCCACACTCCACTTGCCACTTTACCAATTGACTCCTTGTGTTAAAATCCTCCAACAAATTTTCTTAAGGCCTATCTTGACTAGCTCCCTTTTAAGAATAAAAAATCTAATATTTTTCTAAGGCATTCCCTTACATTCTAAAATTCTAAAAACCCTTAAAACTCATCCAAACACACACTAAGCCCACTTACACTTGAATTATGCACTACACGCATAACCCCTAATTCTAGGATATTACATAAACTGTGGTAAAAAAGACCAAGTGGTGGTGGATATGATTAAATCCAATAACTTTTGGGATATTTGCTCATTTAGTCCTAATTAGTTTAGGATTAAATTGAAATTAAGATGTTTAGTTCAAATTTAAAATAATTAAAGGACTAATTGTGAAATTAAACCCTACTTAAATAATAATTATACCATTTGTATAGTAGTGAACGGTTTTAGACTTGAAAATGTTAAAGATTTGAATGTAAATTAAAAGAGATATAATTGTAAATAGGTAAATAAATAATTTATAACTAAAATAAAGCCAAATTAAAGGTGATTTTTCTTGTTTCTTCTTCCAAAAAACCCGAAACACCATGGTTGAAGCTAGGAAGCATTTGGCCAAGCTTAGGCCCATTGATTTGGTAAGAAAACCTTACCGTTTTTAGTAATTTTTATGTTCTTGAACTCGTATTAGCTTAATTTAGATAACTCGAGGACTAATTTGTAAAACTGTTAAATGTTTTGGATTATGCCATTGATGAGTTTGAGTTATTCATGAAGTTTTATGAAAGATTATTGAGTTTTGTTGTTAGTTAGGACTATTTTATAAAGTAGTTTTTGACGATTTTAATGTTAAGGACTAAATTATTAAAGTGGTAAAATTACTTGTACTTAGTGTGAAATAATTGCAAATAGGGGTTGTATAGAGACCTTTGAATAATCATTCAAGGTGAGTTTTAAATAAAATTGGTTAATTTGCATGTTTGGGGCTTAAGGACTAAATTGAATAAAAGTAAAATGTTGAGGGAAATTTTGTAAAATGTCAAAAAGGACTTAATTACATAATATGAGTTAATTTCGATGTTAGAATTATTGAATTGAATAAAATATTATTTTAGATCTTGAACAAGTGGAAAACCGAAAAAAAGAGAAAATTACTGAATAGCCCCTATACTTTGCCGTTGTTGCAGATTAGTCTAGTAAGTTCGTTCAGTTTAATTTTAATACCTTTATAAATGTATTATATGAACATTGTAACGCCCCCAATTTTTGGGCCTAGTAGAATTGGGCCTATTGGACATTGGGCATGGGAGCGTTTAAAATTTTTGAGAACAAAAGAACGACACTAATGCAAGTTGGACCTGTTAGGTGAGTGATTTTGGAAGGTTAGAGGGCTTCCATGAAGTTCCGGGTTCAAACCTGGGCTTTAGGAAAAATTTTAGTTTTAGGTGAATAAAATCCTAGGAGTAAGTAGGCTTTAAGAATAAATTATGGGAAAAAAAATGACACAAGGAAGTGAGTGGTCTAGTGGCAAGGCATCATTAAGGTTGCAAGGGAGCATGGGTTCAAGTCTTGGCGCTTGCAATTCATTTCGATTTCCTTTTAAATGAACTTAGACTTTGGCCCATAGGCTTATATTTAGTTGCGCATGTTTTAGGTCACAAAAGGAGCTTGTGTTGTGGTGGCATGTAGCGTCTGGAGCATAGGAGAGGGAAAGGGTTCGAATCCCATTGCAAGCAAAAAGGGATATTTATTTTGATAAGTTGGGACGGCAGGTGATTGTGATGGAATTAAACTCTGCTGAAGGTGAAATCCCACATCGGGAAGCTAGCATGAGAGTAGGCGAGAAGCTGACTTTAAATAGAGCGATCTATGAGGAGAGTAAGCATACCTTGGTTGGCATTTGGGCATAGGAGTGTTCGGAGCGCGGATTAGCTTCAGATTCCTATCAGGTAATCCTCAGCCTTAGACGGATCGGAGTTGCGAGGGACTCGGAGAAGACCACACACTGCTTATGCTTGCAGTTTTGAGTATTTACTTTTAAATATTTTGATTTGGGTTGTAGTAAGGCCTCTCTATCCTAACTTATTATTTCTGATATTTATTTATGATGTTTTCTAACTGCTAAAAGTGGAATACGGTTCCAAAATGATAACTATCTTTGAAACACTATGTTTCCGCAACGTTTTCAAAATGCTTCTGCAACTCAATTTTTAAACATCACATTTTCGTAAATTGTTTATTTTAAATATGCTTCCGCAACAGATAAGGTTTTAAAAGTAATTACGTTTTCAAGTGGATAGCAATTGCGTAAGTGTTTTTAGTTTTAACAAAGAGGCTTTAACTCTCAAACAAGTTTTAACAACAAGAAGTATGGTTTTGAAAAACACTTCCATGTGACACTCCAGATTCGGACCTAATTTCTAGGCCGGGTATGGGGTGTTACAAACCTAATTGCATAATGTTGGATTATTATTGATGTGTGCAATTGAAAATGGAAATAATGAATTGATATAATGTTGACCACTAATTGAAATACTCTGAGTCATTATTGCAAATCAATCTTGTAAGTTCATACTATTATTTCTAAATTATATCGATATAGTTCATGTTTATTATGATTAATATGAATATTAACTATTAAGCCTTGAGCCGGTGATACAGACCGTAGCGATGGCTGAGATCCCGTATGTGTTACGGATTTTCTACAGCTTGTGTGAGCAGCATTGTGAGCCAGTGATTATTTAGTAGGTAGTATGTACCAGTGATACAGATCATAACGATGGCTTGAGATCCTGCATCTATTGTAGATTCTTTGCAGCTTGTGTGAGCAGCATCATGAGCTGGTCAAAACTCTGAAATTAACTCGAATGAGTGATACTCTTTGATTACCTGAGATTAGATCTTATTAATGTGATGACTAAGAATGGGATGTGAATTAATGCTCTGTGTAATTCTCACCTATTGTGAGTTGTGATTGACAGGAATTCTGATAATAACCTCGTTAACAGGAACCCTATTCATTAATCTTTTATTTGAATTATTATTATGTTTGATTTGGTAAGCTTTACTTGTCAATCAACGAACTTACTAAGCTTTACGAAAGCTTACTCGTGTTATTTGTCTTATTTCTTGTAGATACATTTTGTGGATTAGAAGATTAGATCAGTTCGAAGGATGACACTTTCCAGGGATCATTTGGTAGCTTTTGAATACATCTTGGCTTATATGGCATGTTATAAGAGCATTCGGTTATGTTCTGTAATGTTTCATAAGTACATGTAATATATTTTGGGTTGTGCATTTTGATGTTTTGGTATGATAATGGTAGGTAAAATGTGGTATGTATGTTTAATTCCATGTTTATGCATAAGTTAACAAATTTGAGATGGTAGTTGTGACTTGAATTAAGTATGGTATAAAGGAATTGAATGTAAGTTGTATTAGGGTATAATGTGGCTTCTGTAATGTAACTAAGTAGGCAAATATTAGTTGAATTAGATGTGGTGTCATTGATGACACATTGGTTAGGTCTTTGGTTGTTGATTTGGTATATGTTGGTCGTTCTTGAATATGTTTTAAGGTCTTGTGGTCATATGTTATAAGTTGGTTTAGGTACCTAAGCATTTGGATGAAAAATGAGCATAATTTTGGTCACTTTTGGGTACACACGGCCTGGGACACGGGTTTTCATACAGCCGTGTGTCACGCATGGGCAGCTCACACGGGCGTGTGCCTGTAGCGTGTTAGGTGCAAGCTCCACATGAGTTGACGCACAGCCTGTGACACAGCTATGTGACCCAAGTCAATAATTACACAACCCATATATACGGGCGTGTAGGGTCACACATGTGCGTGTGGGATGACCACACGGTCATATCTGGAGCCACACAATTTGGGCTTTGTCACACGACTTGGACACAGGACCATGTGACCCCTGCTTTGAAAATTTTTAGTTTTCCTTGAACTTTCTGATTTGTTTTGAATTGGTCCTTAATTGTTTCTAACCTATTTTTAAGACTACATAAGCTCGATTTACGGCCCATAAATGTATGTATTACTTCAAGCTGAATTATCATGAAATTCTATTAATTAAATTGGTAACTTGATGCTATCTATTATTGACCGTTCTAGATTGTTTAGTAATACATTGTAACCCTAATCCGGCAACAGGTACAGATTATGGGTGTTACAATATGTTTGACTAAAAATTTATAAGATCACTGTTAAAAGGAATGATTTCTTAATAATGTGACAATTTACTATGAGTATGACATGGGATGGTGGTGTCGCATCCTAATATTCGGGCTTAGCAACCAGGTCGGGATTAAGGGTGTTACATGCCTACTGTACTGGTTTTGTTATCATTATTGTAGTCATACTGCATTGCTTTAGGGTTGGGACGATTATGAATGGAGGAAGTACTGGCAATTTATTTGCAATACTAGTGGCTTGTCCACATATTTCTGGTTGCTTAACTACAACACTAATGGCTTATCCACATATTTCTGACAGTATATCTGCAATTACTGGTGGCTTGTCCACAAACTGATGTATTATTGGATGGATGAGTTCAGGGGAACTCTTACTACGGTGTGTAGCGGAGTTGGGTAGGAACTTCTATGAAAATATTGCATTGACATGTTCATACGTAATGAATTTGTGAATCTATATTGTTCTATGTTTAATTACTGGCTTGACTGCTATTTCTACTACCTTATACTGGTTACTTGAGTTATGACTCACACTGAGCTTGTTAGCTCACTCTTTAGTTTATTTATTTCTTTTCAAATAATCCTCGAGGTTAGGATTGGGACATGACTATTGGAGGAGCAACTCGGATGTTTTACATTTTAAAGTATTTTAAAACTATTTTCATAATCTCAATTTCAATTGAGTAAATCATGTAAAGAACTTGACTAATTTGAAAGAGAAAAAAAATTTGAATAATCATGGAATGAATATCGAATGGGAAATAAAGTAGCAAATTGCTTGATTGGAATAAAGAATTAAATCGAATGCAAGAACAAGTAAACTTGTAACACTCCTAACCCAAATTCATTGTCGAAACAGGGTTTTAGAATATTATCAAAACATTCAAAACATTTTACGAATAATTCATGTAGATTACTATTCATTTACCGAGATCATTCAAAACGTCCCTTAATTGGACCCTCGAGTTCCAATATGAGCATTAGAATCAAGTCGGGACTTAATCGAAAACTTATATAATTTTTCGCGACATTTCAGAAATTTTCCAAGGTTGCAGGGCTCATACGCCCGTGTGGTCTAGGGACACGCCTATGTGATCAGGCCGTGTGGTCATACATACCTGTGTCTCTAACCCGTGTAACTCTCTGACTTGCAAGCATGAAGAGATTGAAGTCACATGGCCAAGTCACACGCCCGTGTTCTAGGCAGTGTGGTGAATTTAATTTTCAAAATTTGGGTTCAGTTTTCACACGGCTGTGTAACACACCTGTGTTCATGGCCGTGTCAACCACACGGCTGAGACACGCCCGTGTGCCCAATTCTGAGCATTCTATTTCTAAATTTTTAGGTGCAGGGGACACACGGCCAGGCCACATGTCCATGAGGTAAGCCGTGTGTCACACATGGCCTAGACACACGCCCGTGTGCCTACCCGTGTGGACAAAATAAAGCCATTTCTAGCCTCATTTGTCACCCAAAGCTTACCATTTTCCTGCACCAAAACTCACAAGCATATATCCACTAATCCAACATTATATTCACATAAAATTAGTCATCAATCATGTGGTATTATCTCATGCATCAAAGGACATAAACTTACTCTTATCATAAACTTATATACTCACATAATTCCAACAAACTAACACGTAATAAGCACTTATGTGATTACCAAAATATTTCTTCAAAATGGCCAAACTTAGACCATCACTAGCCACTCCAATGGCTAGATTACAAAACAACAATTATAAACCATCATTGGCCAAATAAACTTATACATGCCATTATACCAAAATGAGATTTCTATTTATACCAAAATGAGATAGTGGATAGTGTGATTGATGCTCCGACCGACCTCTAACCTTCACGAGCTTTTGAGCACTATAAAAATAGGAAAATTAAATGGAGTAAGCATTTTATGCTTTGTAAGTTCGTTTAACAGAAAATAAACTTACCGGTCATATTTATTAATACAAGCATACATAAATTTACATTCCATCAATTTTGGGTAAGTTACCTAAACACATACAGTTATTCAAACAAGTTAGTCGCATAAGCTCATATGAATATCAAATAATAATAGATGAGCTCATCACATTACAAGCTTCCCTAAATTTCACCTTTCATACTTTAAGCGTCCTTTCCATCAAATTAATGAAGTTTCGATGGATGTCCGGGTAATATACTCATGTGCAATAGTACCCATTAGGATACAAAAATATAACACCCTAAACCCGGCCTAGACGTTATGGCCGGATCTAGCTTGTCACATCAAAAGGTTTTTTAAAAGCTATGCGTTCGGTAAAAACTTTGCATCCTTTTTGAAACTCCGAATTTTGTTGCTTGTAAAATCGAGATTTGCTTAAAGTGTACTCTTGTAAAGATATTATTATTTTCAAATAGAATTTGTTTGTTGTAGAAATCTGACTTAATGAATCGCGGAAACATGATATTTTGAAAACGGTCGTTATTGTTTAAAAAAAAAAATCTGTGATTAACTGATTAACAATTATTAACTAGCAAAATTACCAAACGAAAGTTTAAAAGAAAAATCCAATGGCCTTATTACACAAAATATTAACCCTAAAATAATAACATAAAATAAATCAAAACAGAATTTACTAAGTTACGTAAGATGCAAATCCGACTTATGGCCACCTCCGAGTCCTCCGCAGCTCCAAATCCTCTAACGCTGGAGATTACCTGCATGGTTAAAAGAAAGAGGGTGAGTTACGAGAACTCAGTGTGTAATCTCCTATAACGGTCACTAGCTGGGCCTGAGCCCTTACGGTATCGGTCTGGGCCTAAGCCCTATAAACATGGTAATGCAAACAAAAATGCAGCCCAACCCAATCCAACCATCACACCACCCGTACCAACCAATCGCACCATGTGGGGATCAAGTCAACCCACCCCGCCACACGCACCAATATTGCAGTCAAGCTGCTAATCACGGTATATGTGGCTGAGCCACTAAAACGGTATGTGGCATAGCCACTAAAACGGTATGTGGCAGGGCCACTTAAAACAGCACTTCCTCCAATCATCAAGCCCAACCCATGCAACATGATATGAATGCAGTGTATTACAAGTATAAACAGTATAAATAAAATCACATACACAATATTTAACTACCATCAAGGACATAACGGTCATTTTGTCACCTAAGGGTATAACGGTAATTTTCACCCCTTTGGGGGTATTTCGGTAATTTACCCATCGAGGGTATTTCGGTAATTTACCCACTAAGGGTATTTCAGTAACTTTACCCATAAAGGGTATTTCGATAATTTCGCAAATTGGGCTATTTTAGTAATTTCGCAAATTGGGGTATTTTGGTAATTTTGCAAACTAGGGGTATTTCAATAATTTACCCACTAAGGGTATTTCGGTAACTTTACCCATAGAGGGTATTTCGATAATTTCGCAAACTGAGGTATTTCGGTAATTTCTCAAACTGGGGTATTTCGGTAATTTTACAAACTAGGGGTATTTCGGTAATTTTGCAAACCAAGAGTATTTTGGTAATTTTGTAAACCGAGGTATTCTAAGCAAAGATAATGATGCGAATGGGCCTATGGCCCATTCTCGGCCCAAATGGGCCCACACGCTCATGTGGCCCATTTAGCCCAAATCTAGCTTTAGATATGAGATTCACATAGACCAGTTCACTATCTACTACACAATCATACAATTTATTCATATGGGCCCACGGGCCCAAGGCAGCCTAGACTCATGAGAACACTCATGAGGGCCTCAACTATCGCGTCGAAGCTCCCACACGTGCGCTTGCACGCTCATGTGGCTACCATCGCCGTGTGACCGGTATTTCGGCATTTGCCGCTCTACAGCTATAGTAGGGCGAAATACACACCTGATAGGAATCTGGAGTTGATCCGCGCTCCGAACACTCCTATGCCCAAACGCCAACCCAGGTATGCCTACTCTCCTCACAGATTGCTCTATTTAAAGCCAGCTTCTAACCTTTCCTCTTGCTAGCTTCCCGATGTGGGATCCCTCCTTCTGCAGAGTTTAAATCCAACACAAACTCTGGCTGTCCCAACTTAGCAAAATAAATATCCCTTTTTACTTGCAATGGGACTCGAACCCTTGCCCTCTTCTATGCTTCAGATGCTACATGCCACCACAACACAAGCTCCTTTTGTGTCTAAAATCATGCGCAACTAAATATAAGTCTATGGGCCAAAGTCTATGTTCACTTAAAAATATATCAAAATGATTGCAAGTGCCAAGACTTGAACCTTGGATCCCTTGCTTCCTTGTGTGGCATCACTTCCTTGTCTCCTATGTGGCGTCATTTGCCACTAGACCACAACCCCTCTTGTGTAATTTTTCTCCACATTTTATTCTTAAAGCCTACTTACTAACTCCCAGGGTTTTATTCGCCTAAAACCAAAATTTTCCTAAAGCCCAAGTTTGATCCCGTGACTTCATAGAAGCCCCCTAACCTTCCAAAATCACTCACCTAATAGGTCCAACTTGTATTAGTGTCGTTCTCTTGTTCTTAAAAATTTTAATCGCTCCCCTGGTCAAGGCCTAATAAGCCCAATTCTACTAGGCCCAAATTCGGGTCGTTACAAATCTACCCCCTTAAAGAAATTTCGTCCTCAAAATTTCGAACTATATAACAGCTGCACAACACAGGTTACCCCACTACGCTTCCGCTGTGCACTCTCATCCCAATAACACTACAACACTTCTAACTTAATCTTGAAACCTCTTACACACAATCAACCATCCAACCACAGAAACAAACGGATATTTATCACGCATGTATACAATTTCTATATTCAAACATCACATCACATCCAAACAAAACACACACAGAATAAATGAACAAAAAATACAGTCATTTTGGCATATAACAAAGCATAGATCAGGGAACTTACGGATTTGGTGCCGGAGACTCGGTGTGCCATACTTCCAATAACACTATCACTTTTTGTAAACCATAATTTAAACAGATTTGGAAAAATTTTCAAACCCATTCCACAGCTGAGTTTTGCAACCGGACTCTGATACCATTAAATTTAACACCCTAAACCCGGCCTAGACGTTATGGCTGGATCTAGTATGTCACATCAAAAGGTTGTTTAAAAGCTATGCGTTCGGTAAAAACTTTGCATCCTTTTTGAAACTCCGAATTTCGTTGCTTGTAAAATCAAGATTTGCTTAAAGTGTACTCTTGTAAATATGTGATTATTTTCAAAGAAAATTTGTTTGCTGTAGAAATTTGACTTAATGAATCGCGAAAACATGATATTTTGAAAACGATCGTTATTGTTTAAAAAAATCCGTGATTAATCGATTAACAATTATTAACTAGCAAAATTACCAAACGAAAGTTTAAAAGAAAAATCCAATGGCCTTATTACACAAAATATTAACCCAAAATAATAACATAAAATAAATCAAAACTGAATTTACTAAATTACTTAAGATGCAAATCTGACGTATGGCCACCTCCGAGTTCTCCGCAGCTCCAAATCCTCTAACGCTAGGGATTACTTGCATGGTTAAAAGAAAGGGGGTGAGTTACGAGAACTCGGTGTGTAATCCCCTATAATGGTCACTATTTGGGCCTGAGCCCTTACGGTATCGGTCTGGGCCTAAGCCCTATAAACATGGTAATGCAAACAAAAATGCAGCCCAACCCAATCCAACCATCACACCACCCGTACCAGCCAATCGCACCATGTGGGGATCAAGTCAACCCACCCTGCCAAATGCACCAATATTGCAGTCAAGCTGCTAATAACGGTATATGTGGCTGAGCCACTAAAACTGCATGTGGCATAGCCATTAAAATGGTATGTGGCAAAGCCACTTAAAACAACATTTCCTCCAATCATCAAGCCCAACCCATGCAACATGATATGAATGCAGTGTATTACAAGTATAAACAGTATAAATAAAATCACATACACAATATTTAACTACCATCAAGGACATAACGGTCATTTTGTCACCTAAGGGCATAACAGTAATTTTCACCCCTTTGGGGGTATTTCGATAATTTACCCATCGAGTGTATTTCGGTAATTTCACAAACTGGGGTATTTTGGTACTTTTGCAAACTAAGGGTATTTTGGTAACTTTACCCATAGAGGGTATTTCGGTAATTTCATAAACCGAGGTATTTTAGTAATTTAGCAAACTGGGGTATTTTGGTAATTTTGTAAACCGAGGTATTCTAAGCAGAGATAACGATGCGAATGGGCCTATGGCCCATTCTCGGCCCAAATGGGCCCACACGCTCATGTGGCCCATTTAGCCCAAATCTAGCCTCAGATATGAGATTCACATAGACCAGTTCACTATCTACTACACAATCATACAATTTATTCTTATGGGCCCACGGGCCCAAGGCAGCCTAGACTCGTGAGAACACTCATGAGGGCCTAAACTATCGTGTCGAAGCTCCCACACGTGCTCCCGCACGCTCGTGTGGCTACCATCGCTATGTGACCGGTATTTCGGCATTTGCCACTCTACAGCTATAGTAGGGCGAAATACACACCTGATAGGAATCTCGAGTTGATTCGCGCTCTGAACACTCTTATGCCCAAACGCCAACCCAGGTATGCCTACTCTCCTCATAGATTGCTCTATTTAAAGCCAGCTTCTCACCTTCCCTCTTGCTAGCTTCCCAATGTGGGAACCCTCCTTCAGCAGAGTTTAAATCCAACACAAACTCTGGCCGTCCCAACTTAGCAAAATAATTATCCCTTTTTGCTTGCAATGGGATTTGAATCCTTACCCTCTCCTATGCTTCAAACGCTACTTGCCACCACAACACAACCTCCTTTTGTGTCTAAAATCATGCGCAACTAAATATAAGTCTATGGGCCAAAGTCTAAGTTCACTTAAAAATAAATCAAAATGAAATGCAAGCGCCAAGACTTGAACCTTGAACCCCTTGCTTCCTTGTGTGATGTCACTTCCTTGTCTCCCATGTGGCGTCATTTGCCACTAGACCACAACCCCTTTTGTGTCATTTTTCTCCACATTTTATTCTTAAAGCCTACTTACTAACTCCCAGTGTTTTATTCACTTAAAACCAAAATTTTCCTAAAGCCCAAGTTTGATCCCGGGACTTCATAGAAGCCCTCTAACCTTCCAAAATCACTCACCTAATAGGTCCAACTTGTATTAGTGTCATTCTCTTGTTCATAAAAATTTTAAACGCTCCCCTAGTCAATGCCCAATAAGCTTAATTCTACTAGGCCCAAATTTGGGTCGTTACAAAAATAAAAAGGCACACTCTTGAGCCATAAATTTTACAACAGGATTACCAGTCCAGGCTAAATCCTTTCTGTAGCATATGCTCTAGAGATTTTAATTTGAATTACTCGTCTGGGCTAAATCCAATCTATATCAAAAGCTCAAGAGGGCTTACATTAGAATTACCCGTACGGGCTAAATTCTATCTGCAACACATGCAATATTATTCTTATTCAAGAAATCGTCTTAATCCATCGAATTTCAACATTCAACTGGACCATGACAATTTGTCCATATTTCACAACTTAGGACTACTTCATTATGTATGTAACACCCCAAAGCCAACCCATGCGTTAAGGCCAGATCTGACATGTCACATGAGAAAAATGCTTTTAAGTCCTTTTCATTTGTAAGCAAATAAATATTGATTTAAAATTAAGTAAAACAAATTTCCCATTTAAAATTCTTGACAAAGTATTACTGAATAGAAGATTGATTGATAAATTGATAAATTTGAACTAATGATTTTTCAACCATGTCTTTTGAAAAGTGTTGATGATAATTTAAGAGAAGATTTTCGAGTTTAAAATATTTATGAAAGTTGATTATGAAATCCATTTGTACATCCATTTTTAAAAAAAATGCTTATTTAAGTTTTTAGAAAAATTTCATTTAAAGTACTTAGAGCAAAATATAAATACGTCAAACATAAAACAAAATAAAGATAATCCATAGGCCTTATTACAACCTTACCTCAAAATAGTAAAGTAATTAAGTGTGCTAAAAAGAAATCCAAAGTCCAAATAGAATCGTTTTTGTAGTATGGCCTCCATCGAGTCATCCATGGCCCAAGTCCCCGTCAATGAGCATTACCTGAAAGGAATAAGGAAACGGGGTGAGTTACTAGAACTCAGTGTATAACCCCCTTACCATTGTCCACTGGGCCTGAAACCCATTTAGCAAAATTTTGGGCCCAAGCCCATTTTTACATAATAATGTATCAAATAATTCATATGAATGTAATGCAATCCCAAACCAACCTAATGATCCATCCGCTACACACCACCCATACCATCCATCACACCTGTGGGGACCAAGTCAACCCACCCCGCCAACCCACCAATCGCAGGCATTTAGCCTTTTATAATATATTCAAATTGTGGTCAAGCCACCAGAATCATAGCGAATCAAATTATCAAACATATTTGTGGCAGTGCAGCAGAGTCCCTTCTCTTCAACATTTTCCCATCCCATGCAAAGTCATGTAAATGCATCATACATAGCAAATCATGATATTTATAATATAACAACGATAATTAATAACTCAAAGATTTATTACAACAATTTGGCCCATTAACACTTTGCAAAATCAGCCCATTAAGCCATATATCAAATTGGCCCATTAGCAATATATCAATCCGGCCCATTAAGCAATATATCAATTCGGCCCATTAACAATATATCAATTCGGCCCATTAGGGCATTTTCGTAATTCGCTCAATGATATTACCGATTTTGTCAATTTTATCAAAATAGTATATCTTAGGCCAATTTTTCCGGTTTATGCCCTATTACAATTTAGTCATAGCGATTTATTTCCAATATGACATCAATCTTAAAATCCACAGAAAACGGTGTGAGATTATACACCTGATTACGGTAAGCGCTAAGCCTTTTTGATCGTCGACACCTAAGATATTGTAACACTCGATTAGTCGACATACGCGATTTAATTAATCGACTCTAAAATAAACGATCTAAAGTTTTACCTTTGGAATCGTGAACGACCATGATTTGTCGATTTTCTCCGAATGACGGTCCACAACCCGGTGGAAAATCCCGAACCGCCGAAACTGCCCTTCGTTTGAATTTAGAAGTAGGGATCGCAAATCCGCTCCTTTTGCGATCTCCAATCGCTATCCCTTTCGATTCGATATTGCTTGTCTCCATTGAAAACAAATCTTAGTCAAAACTTATATTACGTTGATATGAACGATTGATTAAGGAGAAAGGTCGGCTTACCACTAGAATCATATGATCACAAGTCGATGGATCGAGCGATTTAGCCCCTAAAACATAAAGTCGATTATTTCAAATTATTACTCCTTAAACAATCAATCGAATATTGAGTACTATCAATAGTCCATAACGAATTCTTACCATATCGATATTGGATCCGATGTTCACCGTTCAACCTAAGGCTAAAGTGATGTTCGGCCTTCCACTAGGATACTACAAAAGGGAAAATGATCACGTTGTGAGAGAGAGATGAAAATGATGATTCCGGTTAATAGAACCATCCCATGACAGGGACATATATTCGGCCTTAAGAGAAGAAATTGAAAAGAAGAAAAATTATTACTCACCGATTCGTCAAGAAGATAGTGTCCAAACACGAAGGAAAAAGAGATAGTGGAGAGACAAGTTGTTATTAGATTCAGCTATGGAGAGAATGAATAAAAGAAAAGGATTTGAGCAAAATGAAGTTTTGATTTTAAGAAATGGAAGAAGGATTGAAAAGGTGATTAAAAGAAAAGAAAGGGAGATAATGGGTGCTAACTAGTTTCGGTTTTTAAGAGAAGATAAGAGAGAATGATTTGGTTTCAATGGTTTGGTACATTCGGCCAACAAGAAGGAAAATGAGGAAAAATGTTCACTAGCAACTTGGAGTTTCGGCAAGGAGAAGAAGAATTTTGGAGAAAATGACACAAATTGATACTAAGAAATTTTGGCCAAAACAAACACCAAAGCTTTTACCAAAAGACAAAGAAAAATTCGGCTAAGCCCTCCCTATGCCAAAACCGTCCATGCCTTTGCAAATAGGCCAAAATTTGCCAATCCAAAACTTTCCATAACACTTTCCTCTCTTTGTGCCAACATGTTCCCTATACTTTCCCCTTTATTTTGATTTCTTTCCCCACCTTCATCCTTTCCTAATTTCCTTAGCCACCTTGCCAAAAATAAAAAGTCCAACTTGCCTTATTTACAAGCTTGGCCGACACTTAGGGAAAGGATACAAAAAAATAGTCAAAATTTGTACATTATGGGATTTGAACCTCCTCCCTCATAGTCCATCATGTGGTGCCATATCCATTTTACCAATTGCTCATTTATATTACTCATTTATTTCTATAAGCCCTGAAGCTACTTACCATATCTCCTTAATAGACTTAAACACAAAATTTTTACTAGGGCCCAAATAAACTCGAGCCTTCTCATAACCCCTAAACATGCACAATTAATATTTTATCTAGCTTAACACAAGCAATAATGCAACAATTAAAATTCCAAATTTTGGGATGTTACAATTCTAACCCCTTAAAGAAAATTTCGTCCTCGAAATTTACCTGATTAAAAGAGGTGAGGATATTACTGTCGAATCGCGTCCTCAGGCTCCCATGTAGCTTCTTCCGCTCCGTGATTGCACCATAATACTTTGACTAATGGTACCGACTTCCTTCTCAGCACCTTAACATCCCGATCTAAAATTTGCTCTGGCTCCTCTTTGAAAGACAAGTCAGGTCTTATCTCAACTTCCTTTACCGGTACTATATGAGACAGATCCAACCGATAATACCTTAACATTGAGAAATGAAATACACTATGTATCTGAGTCAACTCCGGAGGCAACTCAAGCTGATAAGCCACTGGCCCAGCACGCTTTAATACACGGTACGGTCTGATGAACCTAGGGCTCAACTTGCCCTTCCGTCCAAATCTAAAGATCTTCTTCCAAGGTGAGAACTTTAGAAAGACCTGATCTCCCACCGTAAACTCACTATCCTTGCGCTTCAGATCCGCATACGATTTTTGTCTACCGAAGCTTCCTTTAACCATGCCCAAATTATCTTTACTTTTTCCTCCGTTTCTGATATCAGCTCAGGACCCAATAACTGTCGCTCCCCCAGTTCAGTCCAACAAGTAGGAGTACGATACCTACGACCATACAGCGCCTCGTAGGGTGCCATATGGATGCTGGATTGATAGCTGCTGTTGTATGCAAACTCTGCCAATGGTAGGAAATCCTCCCAACTACCCCTGAAATTGATCACACAGCCCCTTAGCATGTCTTCCAAAATTTGGATTACTCTCTTCGATTGACCATCTATTTGAGGATGAAATGCCGTGCTGAAATTTAACCTTGTTCCTAAAGCTTCATGTAAAGCTTTCCAAAATCGTGATGTAAACCTAGGGTCCCTGTCCGAAATAATAGACACTGGTACCCCATGTAACCTCACGATCTCTGCTACATACAACTTGGCCAACTTCTACAATGAGTAATCCGTACGAACGGGTAGGAAATGAGCAGTTTTCGTCAATCGATCCACTATTACCCAAACGGAATCCTTCTTAGTAGGCGTTAAGGGTAACCCACTAACAAAGTCCATCGTTATCCTTTCCCATTTCCATAATGGAATTTTCACTGGTTGTAGCAATCCTGATGGCAATTGATGTTCCGCCTTCACTTGCTGGCATGTCAAGCACTTACTCACGAAATCAGTAACCTCCCGTTTCAACCCTGGCCACCAATACTGCTCACGGAGGTCTCGATACATTTTATTTCCCCCAGGGTGCATAGCATATGGGCTACTATGCGCCTCACGCAGAATCATTTGTCTCAATTCTGAATCTTTGGGCATACAAATTCTTCCGCGGAAACACAATACTCCATCACTATTCAATCCAAAATCCCCTATCACACCACCTTCCACTTGCTGAAGTAAGGAACCCAACCTTTCATCTGATAACTGCTTTTTCTTAATCTGGCTTACCCACGCAGGCTTCACTTGAAGTTCGGCTAGCAGACTACCATCTTCATACAAGCTGAGATGAGTGAACATCGCTCTCAAATTCGATATCACCTTACGATTCAACGTATCTGGCACCACGTTAGCCTTTCCGGGATGATACTCGATTGAAAAGTCATAATCTTTCAACAGTTCTATCCACCTCTGCTGTCTTAAGTTCAACTCCTTTTGGGTAAGGAGGTATTTTAGACTTATGATCTGTATAGATGATCGACTTCTCACCGTACAGATAGTGTCTCCAAATCCTCAAAGCAAACAGAACTGCAGCCAACTCCAAATCATGAGTGGGATAATTCACTTCGTGCGACCTTAACTAACGAGATGCATAAGCCACTTGTAACAGCCCAAGTTTGACCCTAATCAGAAATAGTGGTTTCGGGACCACAAATCCGAGTCAATAGAATATTTTTATATTATATTTGGTGACTATGATTCATGAGTGTGCATGTGCAAAAATATTTGTGAATTAATTTGACCGTTTATGTGTTCAATTTACAAAAAGGGCTACATCGCGAAAGTTTTAAAAATAGCCATTTATTAAATTAGGTGGCTAAAGTGAGTTGTCTTCTTTTGCATGAGTATTAAAGATGCAGTTTGACCTTTATATAAGTGTAGTGGACGGCAATGTGACTTAATATATATAATGAATAATTGTTTTATATGTTAAAATATATTAATGAAAAAGTAAACATTAAAAAGGCATTATAATAAAACAAAAAGAGAAAAATAATTTGCATGTCCATCTTTTTGTTCTTGGTGCCGAAATAAGGAGAAACAAAAACAAGAAAATCCAAGCTAAGTTCGGCCATGGATTAGCTTGATTCAAGGTGAGTTTTAGCTCGGTTTTTGATAATTTTTACGTTTTTGAGATCGTTGCTTCGAATACTATCCGACCCATGTTATAATTTTTGTTATTAATGCATGAGTGATGTTCGACCATTGATGAAGGCTTGAGATTTTTGATGTTTGATGATTTTGTTTTAAAGATATGCTTTATATTAACATGTTTTGTATTGGAAATTTTGATAATTTTGAGTAAATAGGACTAAATTGAGAAATTTATAAATTGAAGGGTCCAAATGTGAAATAAATGAATTTTATAGTTTTGTATGGGCATGGGTAGTATTCGGCCCTATAGGAATAAATTCAAATTATGTGTATTTTGTGTTTTGTGAAATAGGGATTAAATTGTAAAAGTTGTAAATGTCAGGGGTAAAATGGTAATTTTCCCATTTATGTGATTTTTGTATTAAATTGAATGAAAATATATTGAATAAGCTTAAATTTGGAATTTATTTAGATCGAGAACATAATGTCACGGGGTTGGACCGGGGAAAGGCGAAATTGAACGAGTAGCCGGGAAACCCTAATTCGTCGATTTCCTAGGTAAGTTTTTAAGCAGTTGGATGAAATGAAATTGATTATATACTAATGTGCATATGAAAATAAATAATAAGCATGATAATTCCCCTATTACCGAATGTATCACGAGATGGAATGAAATGTATTTATAATAGCCGAATGTTAAGTTGATGTATATATATATATATATATATATATATGTAATTGTTGATTAAATGAGTTACATGAGTATAAGCATTTATAAAGAGGTAGTTATATATGATTATGAAATGAGAGATGGATGTATACTATGAATAAATATGTGTATATTGAGTTTGCCGAATGTAATGGTAAGTGAAAAAGGCAAATTGAGATGTTGAAAAATACATGTATGCTATGGCTAGATATATGTAACGTGTGTACGCCGAATGTGTTGGTATTTGAAAAAGGTAAATTGAGTATGTATAATTGAGAATGGAATTATATATGTTTTGAAGAGCAAAGGAAGGGTCTGTTAAAGGGCACTAAGTGTGCGAACTAAAATACCGAGCATTGTGTGTGTGAAATCGGTTAAGTGGCACTGTGTGTGCGGAATAATAAGTAATGGTACTAAGTGTGCGATACATTACTATTAAATGGCACTGTGTGTGCGGAATAATAAGTAATGGCACTAAGTGTGCGATACGTTACTATTAAATGGCACTGTGTGTGCGAAATAATAAGTAATGGCACTAAGTGTGCGATACATTACTGTTAAACGGCACTGTGTGTGCAGAATAATAAGTAATGGCGCTAAGTGTGTGATACATTACTGTTAAATGGCACTGTGTGTGCAGAATAATAAGTAATGGCACTAAGTGTGCGATACATTACTATTAAATGGCACTATGTGTGCTCTTTCTCACGTAACAGCACTAAGTGTGCGATACATTACGTAATTTGCACTATGTGTGCGGGATTACAGAGACTTTGGGGACATAAACTGATGAAGGGAGATAAATGAGAAGTGATACATGAGTAAGTGTTGCATGATAGCTTAATAAACAGGTACTAGTGAGGTAAGTTACTTTTGTTACAAAAATATAGAAATGAGATGTGAATGTTGAACTTTGAGCTTATTCGAAATGGATGAATAATACTTGAGTAATCGGTTTTGAGATGTATTAGATATGGTGGTTGTTGAATGGTGACAAGTTATGCATATTTGTACTTATGAATTCATTATTGCTCATATTGCATTAATTAAATTGTTTATTGATTAGTTGTATAATTTTTACCATTGCTTAAAACTTACTAAGCTATATTAGCTTACCATATGTGTATTTTTTTGACTATTGTATAGATCTTGAAGGCTAGCTCGTGCTCGAGGATCTTCGTCATAGTCATTTGCACTATCATCTATCTTTGTATTCTATAAGTTGTACCCCTTTTGAAACATATGACATGTATAGGCAATATTTCTTGGGTTGTGTTTGAATGATATTTATATATATGTATATGCCATGCGAAAATGGCTATGCTTTTATGTTTGAGTTGGTTTGATCATGTTTAAATATGGAATTATTATTTGAGTATATTAGTATATTTATTAAAAGCCTAGTTTGAAAGTTATTTCATAATATGTTATATGAGAATTTTTGAACTCATAGAATTGGTTGAATATGGTATAAGACATTGAGTTGATAAAAATGTTTGTGGCATAATTATTTGAATGTGCCAATGTGACTGGACATGAATGGAATAGGTCACATTTTTGTGTATGTGATATATTAATGAGCAATTTAATGTGTACTTATTTGTAGATATTCAACCATGATTTGTTTTAGTTTGGAGCTCAGATTCTCCCTTTGAGATATATATTATATTCGACCACGTGTTATAAATGGTTAAAACATAGATGTAATATCTTGTTAAGATGTGCATATTATAGAAGATATATATATGTGTGTGTGTGTGTGTGTGTGTGTGTGTAATGAACATAGCCAAATGTGATAAGAAATTTTTGAGATAAATAAGTTGGTTTGATATTTTTATTTATGGTATATTCGATTGTGTGATGAGTAGATAGGACAATTGTAACATCCTGAAAATAGGCCTATGAATTTTGATTTAATTATAGGGAATGACATGTCTTATGTGCTATAAATGTATTACGAACATTTTTGGAAACTCGGAAATGTAAGGAAATGTTAAGTTTAAAAGGGGAAAGTAAACATTTTTGGAAACTTGGAAAT
This sequence comes from Gossypium australe, assembly GCA_005393395.2. Lineage (NCBI taxonomy): Eukaryota > Viridiplantae > Streptophyta > Magnoliopsida > Malvales > Malvaceae > Gossypium > Gossypium australe. The sequence continues at coordinate 58,699,941 of CM016615.1, forward strand.
GTAAGGAAATGTTAAGTTTCAAAAGAGGAAAGTGAACATTTTTGGAAACTTGGAAATGTAAGGAAATGATTTAGAAATGTTAAGTTTAGAGGAGGAAAACGAACATTTTTGGAAACTTAGAAATGTAAGGAAATGTAAGGAAACGTTTTAGGAAAAGTTAAGTTTTGAGGTTAAGAGAGGGAAGTAAAGCAGGGTGGCCTTAAGAAAAATTTATGGGTGAAATATGACATACAAATGGGCTTAGAAAAGTGGCTTGGAGGCGCCACTTAGGGCCTCTAGAGTTGACGCCACAAGCAGGTGCAATTGGGCCTGGGTTCGAGTCACTTGGGGAGCAAAAAAGGGAATTTTATTTTTGTACAAGGAACAAGAGAGTTGGATGGCAACAAGGAACTAAAGGGAGGTGTTTTATTTTTGTTAAAATTCGGCAAATAGATGGATAAATGATGGATTATTATTGGTATTTTTTTTATGGATAAAAGAAGAGATAATAGAAGGATTATTATTATTATTATTATTAAACAAAGTGATAAAGGAGGAAAATATGGGAGAAGTGATGGCCAAGTAAGGGACTTTAACCTTAGTAATTTCGACTAAGCTAGTAAAAGGGAGTAGCCGAATGTCATTCAATACCTTTTGCCTCTCTTTCAAGCACTCTTTTCTCTCCAAGTTATCATCTTCTTCCTCTTTCTTCTTTTATTCTAGCCGAAATCTACCTCCCTTCTAAAATAGCCATTGCCGATTCTTCCTAAAGCTTACATCCCTCCCTTTTAAATCTATTGGAAGCTGAATATACAAATAACCAAAGCCCTAGTTTTAAAATGACTAAATTACCCTTTTGATTAATAAAAGCTATTCCATAAAAGTTTTCTGAAATATTCTTGATTTATGAAAATTACTAAATTACCCCTAGTTGTAAAATTACAAAAATGCCCTTGGTTTATAAAATGTCCAAACTACCCACGGTTTAATTAAAAATTCCTTATTTTATAAAATATTCAAAAACTCTACTTCTGCGAAATATTAAAATACTCCAACTTGGAAAATTTACGAAATTGCCCCTAACTTACAAAATTACCAAAATGACCCTGGTTTTCAAAATTTTTGCAACATCACCGATTTGGAAAACAAATTCTCAAAAAGAACCCTCGGGTTTTGCAAATTTTGAAATACCCCTGAATTATTAAACTTTACAAATTTACCCTGGTTTATTACCAAAATATTCCCGAGTTCCAAAATTACCGAAATACCCTCAGATTTCAAAAAAAATCCAAAAATACCCCGGGAATGCAAAATTACCAAAATACCCTTATTGACAAAATCCACAAGGAACCTTATTTTGAAAAAAATTAAATTACGAAAATACCCCTGTAGGGCAAATTACGAAAATACCCCTGGGTAGTGGAAAAACAACAACAATGAAAACTACAACATTTCTCTAAATGAACGAAAGTTCATAATTGATTGATGAATGTATGAATGTAAAGACTGTGTGCATGTATGAATACGAAAGAACCACTCCTAAAATTCTTTTCATAAAACTTCTTCGCGGATAATCAGTGAAACAAGGACTAAATCCATAAAATTTCTTAATCAGATTAAAGCGCAGTCGTTAGAATGAGTTCTAGAGGACGTGGTCGTCGTGGACGTGGTCGAGGAATAATGACTGTGTCGGAACCCGTTAGATCGGGTCAAGGATCCGACAATGAGATACCACCGCCACCACCACCCCCAGCTGCTGGTGTTGAGCAGCAAGCTCAGATGGGGGATGACTCTGTGTCACAGGCTGTGCTGTGAATTTTGGAAATGGTGGCTGGAGCAGGTGGAAATATGGGAGCTCGGAAATCTGTACCCGAGCGACTCTGAGCCAATGGGGCTGAGATGTTTAGAGGAGTATCTGGTGTAGCACCCAGTACAGCTGAATATTGGTTGGAAGCAACCGAACGAATTATGAATGAGCTTGATCTGACCCCTGAGGAGAAGTTGAAAGGAATGGTGGCACTACTACGCGATGAAGCGTATCAGTGGTGGCTCACAGTATGGGATGGAGCCACAGCTGAGGATCTGACCTGGGATTATGTTAAGGCAGCATATCAGAAGAAATATGTTGGCACACGGTACATTGATGAGCAAAGGAAGACTTTTCTGGGGCTGGTTCAAGGGAACAAGTCTGTGGCGGAGTATGAAGCTGAATTTCTGAGGTTGAGCCGATATGCTCGAGGAGTAGTAGCTACAGAGCATGAGCGATGTGTCCGATTTGAGGACGGATTAAGGGATGATTTGAGGTTGTTAATAGCACCACATCAGGAACGGGAGTTTTCTGCCTTAGTAGAGAAAGCTAAGGTAGCTGAAGGGATTAAGGATTCTGCAAGGCAGAACACTGATTAGAACAGGCCAAAAAGAGGTTTTGGATCGTCTGGATCATCTGAGGATAAGAGGCCTAGAGTTGATGGGCCGCGAGGTCAGCAAGCTGGTACTGGAGGGCAATATCGTGCCTGTGATCAGTGTGGGAAGAAACACTTAGGAGAGTGTTGGAAAAAGACTGGAGGATGCTTTAGGTGTGGGTCCAAGGACCACATGATTAAGGATTGTCCTATGAGGCCAGATGGAAATCGACCAGTGGCTCAGAATGATAATTAGGCTGGTAGAGGGGGTTAGCAGCCTCAGCGAGGTCATGGTCCGAATGGCCGAGGAAATGGCTCTGGAAGAGGACGGGGAGCACCAAGCGGAGGTGCTGAAGGTTCAGATGCAAGGCAGCCAAGGTTGGTTTATGCAGTTGGCCGTCGCGAGGAGGAAGATGTGCCAGATGTGACAACGGGTACGTTCCTTATTTCTGGAATACCTTAATTGCCTTGTTCGGTTAGCTTTTTCTTATATTGCTAAGTGAAGTGCCTGAAACCTTGGATGTGAACCTAGAGACTGTGCCTAGGAAGTATAATAGTATTATTAAGATTAGAATGCGCAACGGAAGCGTAGTGTAGTGAGTAAGAGCGCATTTAGCCAAGTAATTTCGAGGACGAAATTATTTTTAAGGGGGTAGAACTGTAACATCCTGAAAATGGGCCTATGCATTTTGATTTAATTATAGGGAATGACATGTCTTATGTGCTATAAATGTATTACGAACATTTTTGGAAACTCGGAAATGTAAGGAAATGTTAAGTTTAAAAGGGGAAAGTAAACATTTTTGGAAACTTGGAAATGTAAGGAAATGTTAAGTTTCAAAAGAGGAAAGTGAACATTTTTGGAAACTTGGAAATGTAAGGAAATGTAAGGAAATGTCAGGAAATGAAAGGAAACGTTTTAGGAAAAGTTAAGTTTTGAGGTTAAGAGAGGGAAGTAAAGCAGGTTGGCCTTAAGAAAAATTTATGGGTGAAATATGACATACAAATGGGCTTGGAAAAGTGGCTTGGAGGCGCCACTTAGGGCCTCTGGAGTTGACGCCACAAGCAGGTGCAATTGGGCCTGGGTTCGAGTCACTTAGGGAGCAAATAAGGGTATTTTATTTTTGTACAAGGAACAAGAGAGTTGGACGGCAACAAGGCACTAAAGGGAGGTGTTTTATTTTTGTTAAAATTTGGCAAATAGATGGATAAATGATGGATTATTATTGGTATTTTTTTTTTATGGATAAAAGAAGAGATAATAGAAGGATTATTATTATTATTATTATTATTAAACAAAGTGATAAAGGAGGAAAATATGGGAGAAGTGATGGCCAAGTAAGGGACTTTAACCTTAGTAATTTCGGCTAAGCTAGTAAAAGGGAGTAGCCGAATGTCATTCAATACCTTTTGCCTCTCTTTCAATCACTCTTTTCTCTCCAAGTTATCATCTTTTTCTTCTTTCTTCTTTTATTCTAGCCGAAATCTACCTCCCTTCTAAAATAGCCATTGCCGATTCTTTCTAAAGCTTACATCCCTCCCTTTTAAATCTATTGGAAGCCGAATATACAAATAACCATATCCCTAGCCGATTTCTTCATAGTTACAAAAGCCGAAATTGTGATACATATCAGGGCCATAGCCGAATACTGCTAAGGGTTCAAGCAAGAGTTCCGTCGAATTCTTCAGTAAGGGTAAGACTAGGTTCGATTCTCATTCTATTTCTTTTAAGTCTGTCAAAATTAAGATTCTAATACCCTTAATATCTTGTTGCCGAAACTTTGAAGAGATCTTTCGGGATTTACTAAGTGTCGACTACAAGGAAGGAGAAGTTCTTTTCTCGAAGGTACACCATAGGCCGCGTGTTCCCTAGTTATTCGGTGAGTTTCGGGATTTAAAATCCACAAGGTAAGTGTCTATAGCATTCGGCCAAGGCCATGTTTGGTAAATATATGTGTTCATTAATTATTCAAAAGCCGAAACTAATCTATTCAAGTAATCTAGTGATTGCCGATTTCAAGAAAGAAGGATACAAAGTTTCGGGACTTGATTCTTAAGTCAATCGGCAACAAGGTAAGTTTTAGTGTACTAATCCTACTAGGATTTGGATTTATGGCCGAATGGCTCTTTACTAAGTATTAAATAATTGATTAAATGTAGAGATCTAAGATCTAAGGTGTAACACCCCTTACTCGAGACCATCGCCGGAATTAAGTAAGAGGCATTACTAGACTTGACTACTAGTTCAAAACATGAAAATCTTAAAGCTGTCAAACTGCGTTGTGCCGACTAATTTGGCTATAACTCGAGTTATAAAGTTCGAAATTTAGATCCGTAAATTTTCCTTGAAAGTAGACTCATATATCTATTCACCATAATTTTTCTAGAATTTTTCATGTGGCCAATTAGTACAGTTTATTCATCAAAGTTACCCTTATTACACTGCTGGACAGTTCTGACCCGTCCCTGTAAAACTGCAGTTATCTGATTGCACGAATTTCCAATGGTGTTCTTATTTATACCAATGAAAAATAGACTCATTTAGGATTCTACACATATAAACCATGGTTCCTAATTATTTTTGTACAATTTTTGACAATTTTTCCAAAACAGGACAGTGACTCACGAATTCATTCAGAACCGGTTTCGTTTAAATGTAATTATCTCATAAGGTATAAATCTTTTACCTACTCTATTTCTTTTATGCAAAAAATAGACACACTAAGGTTCAATTTCATAACTCACTCATCTCCAAATTCAATATACCCTATTTTTGGTGATTTTCCTAACTTGCGTCACTGCTGCTACTACAAGCTGTTTTAATGCATTCTTATAAATAACTAGGTCCTACCTGAATCTCCCTACTTCAATTTACAAGGATTCAATTCATATTCAACCATTACCTTAGTAAAACGATTAACTCGTTTAGGAATGCATAGACTTTTCCACCATGAGCCGACATACATCAAATCACACCAACGTACTTAACAAAAATTTAGCCATTTTCGCATGGCTATTCTTTTAGCGTTTACACATGAACCGGAAAATTTTCTCAATCCAAACCAAGCCTATCCTATACATGCCTTCGTTTAAAACCAACTCAAAATGAAGGAGTACCCAAAATGTAGGTTGATAGTGTGAGCGACTTTCCAACGATCCCGGTGAGCTTGTGGCTTGCTCCTAATCTATAAAACAGAGGAAACATCTCACACGAGTAAGCTTACTAGCTTAGTAAGTCCCAATTCATTTAAAATTAGAACATTTAATTATTTATGAAGATAAAACAATCCACATGTGGCATTCTACATAAACAACTAAGTAAATAGTTTACACAAGGTCAAGTTTAATAATTCGAGGACCTACTTTCATAGCAGTTATACATGCAAATCAATTGTCCCATAGTAGCATGTTCTAAGTTCAACTTCCGTCAAATTACATTCATCAATGACAACTTAGCACAAGTAATATTTAACATAACATACCTCACATACTTACCCGAACCATTTTCTTGACAATTTAGTTCTAAATTGTCTTGACAAGGATTAAACTCCTCTTAGGTAAATTTCATCACCGGCATCAAGCCTGCTAGGCGTAAAGCCCGATAGATAACACCGGCACGAGGCCTGCTAGGCATAAAAGCCCGATAAATAACACCGGCACGAGGCCTGCTAGGCATAAAAGCCCGATAAATAACACCGGCACGAGGCCTGCTAGGCATAAAAGCCCGATAGATAACACCGGCACGAAGCCTGCTAGGCATAAAAGCCCGAATGTCAATATATCTTTACATGCCTTTCACATGTTTACTATGCATATCGAATCATATACCTTTATTACCATTGCATTTAATAAATTTGAAATCAATCAAATCCATCACTATCACAAGCGACCAACTCATGGTTTTATACCAAGCTTATACAATTTATATCATTCACTAAATATATAAAGGATCTTTAGATATAAAGTAGCTCAAAAACTTACTCATCCACCTTGCATTAGTCCCAACAATTTCCATCATATTCTCAACATGAATCATCAACCAACATGTAAATATACATTCGGCCATGATGCATTTGAATACTAACATTCATTAATTATTAAAAATCAAGATAATCATAATTTACTCTTTGGCATAATTTAACCAAGGGACTTACCTCAGTTGTCGATAAGCCGTGCAAATCGGCTACTCGATAATCTTTGTTTTTCCTCGATCTTGATCTTTCTCTTTTTGTTCCCGATCTAATTTGATTCAATTTTAACCAATTAACTACACTTCCATTCAATTCAAGAGCAAAATCATAAAATACATAATTTCAAGACATAACAATGTGCATTCGGCATACATCCCCTACTTTGTTCAGGTGCATTCAATTTATTAGGGAACACTTTGGCGATAATTTCCTTGATGCGTTTTAACTTACAACTTACTTCTTATCTAGCCGTACCTTAACTTTATATAATTACACATATATAATCAAACACATTAGCTCAAATTCATTTTCTATTATGGCCGAATGTACTACTTCCATACCCTTGCATTTTTCTTCAACATACAACCAAGAAACAAGCTAATAACCACATCTAATTCAAGCATTCAACTAATCCAATTTCCTATTGAACACCACAATAAAAATTTCAAACCATTTGGGTTACTTCTACATGGCCGAATGGCCCTTAGGTGCTTAGGATTCTCTATAACTCTTCCATCCATCAAATTTACCCCCTTGCACTAGTTTACTTCAATTAATCAAGTTTTAAACTTAGTTCACCCCATAACTCAAACATCACATATAACAATCTTATATGGTAACTTCATCATAAGGAAATGGCCGAACATCAAGATACAAGAAGAAATTATTTTCATGAATGTCCAACCCAATATTCGGCCAAACATGAAGGTATCTTCAAGCCAAAAATCGACAAAGCTTTCTTACAAGTTCAAGCTATTTCTTCTCTTACCATTTAAGTTTATTTTCAGCTCAAATCATAAGCCCCCCCCCTCCATGGCCGAACTTCATCATGCATGGCATTTCAAATCTCTACTTGATTTTTCAATGTTGATCAAGGAAATCAACCTATTTCAAAGAAGGATTGTTAAACTAGAGTTTGAAATATCACCTTGCTCAACACATGCAATAGCCGATTGAAGAAGAGGAATTTCTTCTTCTCTTGATGATAGCTTCGGGTGGGTGAGGAGGAAGAAGAAAGATGAAAATGATTTTTCTTTTTCTTTTGTTTAAAACTATCTACACATTATTAATTTTTTTTTTTTTTTAGCATGCTTATGACAATCTAATACTTTAAAATAGAAAATGCATAGAAAGCATCTTAGCCTTGCATGCTTGCCGTCCACCTTATTTTTATGGGGGATTTGACATGCAAATCCCCATGTTTTATGGGCAATTCACTTAGCTCCCTTTTTATTAATGCCCACTACATTAATCCTTCTTGCAATTTAAGCCTTCTTAGCAAATTAAGCACTTAGATAGCTAAAATTTTCTACGAAATTTTTTACACTCACTAAAAACACACATAATAAACACAAAACATAATATTTTAATATCCCACAGGCTCGGATTCGTGGTCCCGAAACCACCGTTCCGATTAGGGTCAAAATTGGTCTGTTACAACTCTCCCCCCCTTTAAGGATTTTCGTCCCCGAAAATCTTACCGTTAAAAAGGTTCGGATATTGTTGCTTCATTGACTCTTCAGGCTCCCACGTAGCCTCTTCAACTCCTTGACGGTTCCATAGAATCTTTACTAATGGAATTCTTTTATTTCTTAACTCTTTGGTTTCCCGAGCTAAGATACGGATCGGTTCCTCTTCATAGGTCAAATCAGATCGAATTACAATCTCTGACGGGGTGATCACATGGGACGGATCCGATCTGTATTTACGAAGCATCGAAACATGAAATACATTGTGTATCTTGTCTAACTCAGAGGGCAATCTTAATCTATAAGCAACCGGTCCAATACGTTCAATGACTTCGTACGGTCCGATAAATCTCGGACTCAACTTGCCTTTCTGACCGAATCGGAATATTTTCTTCCATGGAGAAACTTTCAAGAACACCCGATCTCCGACCTGAAATTCAATGTCCTTGCGCTTTAAGTCGGCATAGGACTTTTGACGATCCGAAGCAGCTTTCAGATTACTTCTAATTACCACCACCTTCTGTTCAGTTTCCTTAATCCAATCAACCCCGTGTATCTTATTCTCACTGAGCTCAGTCCAATACAATGGTGTGCGACATTTTCGACCATATAAGGCTTCATAAGGTGCCATTTTTATGCTAGATTGAAAGCTATTATTGTAAGCAAACTCAATCAGGGGTAGGTATCGTTCCCACGTACCTTCGAACTCGAGAACGCAACACCTCAACATGTCTTCAAGTATTAAGATGGTTCGCTCAGACTGACCGTCTGTTTGCGGATGAAAGGCTGTACTAAAATGAAGTTTAGTACCCAATGCCTCTTGCAACTTCTTCCAGAATCGCGAGGTAAATCTTGGATCTCTATCTGAAACAATGGAACTCGGTACACCGTGCAATCTTACAATCTGCGACACATACAATTCGGCGAGTTTGTCAAGTGAATAGTCGGTACGTACCGGCACAAAATGAGCTGACTTAGTCAATTTATCAACGATAACCCAAACGGCATCTTTCTTACTCGGAGTCATAGGAAGACCGGATACAAAATCCATAGTAATTCTATCCCATTTCCATTCGGGTATCATAATCAGCTGAAGTAATCCGGAAGGTACCTGGTGCTCAGCTTTCACTTGTTGACAGATTAAGCATTTGGAGACAAATTCAGATATGTCCCGTTTCATGCCGGGCCACCAATAAAACTGCTTCAAATCGTTATACATTTTTGTGCTACCCGGGTGTATCGACATTCGGCCATTGTGGGCCTCACTCAGAATCATCTGTATCAAATCTGAGTTCATTGGAACACACAATCGATTTTTATACTTCAAACAGTCATTTGCATCTATCTGGAAGTCTGATTCTGTAGCGTTCTCGCACTGAACCCGAATAGCTACTAACTTTTCGTCAACTTTCTGTGCCTCGCAAATTTGCTGAATAAACATCGGTCTTGTTTGTAGCTCGGCTATGATCGAGCCATCCTCAGACATCGTCATCCGTGCGTTTAATGCACGCAGAGCAAATAATGATTTTCGACTCAACGCATCCGCAACAACATTAGCCTTCCCCGGATGGTAGTCAATCACTAATTCGTAGTCTTTCAGCAATTCTAACCATCGGCGTTGTCTCAAATTTAGATCTTTCTGTGTCATTAAATATTTTAGACTTTTGTGATCTGAGTAAACATGACATTTTTCGCCGAATAAATAGTGACGCCAAATTTTCAATGCAAACACAATGGCTGCCAACTCCAGATCGTGAGTTGGATAGTTTCTTTCATGTGGCTTCAATTGTCTTGAAGCGTAGGCTATCACCCTGCCTTCTTGCATTAGAACACAACCCAACCCACTTAAAGATGCATCACTAAAAATAGTGAATTCTTTACCCGATTCAGGCTGAGTCAACACTGGAGCCTCGGTTAAAAGGGCTTTCAACTGCTCGAAACTCTTCTGGCATTTTTCTGACCATTCATATTTGACATCCTTTTGTAGTAGCCTCGTCAAAGGTGCAGCTATCACGGAAAAACCTTTCACAAATCGTCTATAATATCCCGCGAGGCCTAGGAAACTTCGGATCTCAGAAATATTCTTTGGTGGTTTCCACTCGAGTATGGCTGCTATTTTGTTTGGATCCACCCGAATTCCTGACACCGAAACCACATGTCCCAAGAAGCTGACTTCGTTCAACCAAAACTCACACTTACTGAATTTTGCATATAAACGATGATCTCTCAAGGTTTGTAGTACTACTCTCAAGTGCTCAACGTGTTCCGCTTCGCTTTTGGAGTAGACCAATATATCATCGATAAACACTACTACAAACCGATCCAAAAACCGTCGGAAGACCCGGTTCATGAGATCCATAAAAACGGCAGGTGCATTGGTAAGCCCAAAAGGCATAACCAAAAACTCATAGTGCCCGTACCTCGTTCGAAATGCCGTCTTTGGCACATCGGAATCTCTGACTCGTAATTGATAATAGCCCGATCTCAAATCTATTTTCGAAAACACTGAAGCCCCCTTTAACTGATCAAATAAATCATCGATCCGAGGTAACGGGTATTTATTCTTTATGGTCACCTTATTTAGTTGCCGGTAGTCGATACACATTCGCATTGTCCCATCTTTCTTTTTCACAAATAAGACTGGTGCTCCCCACGGAGAAAAACTCGGTCGTGCGAAACCCCTCTCTGTCAATTCTTGCAACTGCGCTTTCAATTCTTTCAATTCAGTAGGCGCCATTCGGTACGGAGCTATCGAAATTGGGGTCGCGTCCGGCACTAATTCAATGCCGAACTCAATCTCTCGTACTGGGGGTAAGCCCGGTAGTTCTTCAGGAAACACATCGGTATATTCACATACAACTGGTACCGATTCCATTAGTTTCTCGGACAGTTTATTATCCAGTACATAAGCCAAATAGGCCTCACACCCCTTTCTCACATACTTTTGGGCTATCATTGAGGATATCACTGTAGGCAACTCATTTACATCACCGGATTTTATTCTGATTGTCTCACCGTTTCGGCATTTCAATTTAATAAGCTTTCTTTTGCAATCCACCACTGCCTCATGTGAAGTTAACCAATCCATACCCAAGATTATATCAAATTCATCGAAGGGCAGCAACATTAAGTCAGCTGGAAAGCAATGATCTCGTACCATCAACGGGCAACCTCTACACACTTTATTTACAAGTACACATCTACCCAAAGGGTTGGACACACGAATCACGAACTCGGTAGACTCAACTAGCAGAGTCTTACCAAATTTTAAAGTTTCACAAATATAAGAATGAGTCGAACCAGGATCAATTAATGCAATCACAGTAGTATCAAAAAGAGTGAAAGTACCGGTAATGACGTCGGGGGAGGAAGCATCCTCTCTAGCTCGCGCAGCATACGCTCTAGCCGGAGCTCTAGCCTCGGATCGACCTGTAGCGTTCGTCGTTCCTTTCTGACTACCACCCACATTGCCTGAATGTCTGGGTGGTCTACCTCGCATTGGCACGTTGCTCGGTGTAGTGTTCTGAACTGCATTCTGCTCAGCTAATTTCGGACACTCTCTGATAAAATGACCTGACGATCCACACTTATAGCAAGTCCGATCATGGAATCTACAACTCCCTGAGTGCCATTTCCCACAGTGCTTGCATTCAACTCTAGTTTGTGGAATGTTACCAACACTGGCTATCGAGGTAGCTCGGGAGCTCATAGGAGGTCGATCCCGTCTAGGCGGATCTGTAGTAGTTCTCTGTCGGCTGTAGTCATCTCTGGGCTTCTTGCTCGTGGGATGGAAGACTTTGCCCGAAGACCTCTTCCGGATATCTCTGGCTTCGGTATCGGCCTTTCTTTTCTCCTTCCCGAGCTCTTCAGCCTTGCAAGCTCTCTCAGCTAAAGTTACAAATTCTTGGATTTCAAGAACGCCAACAAACATCTTTATATCTTCATTTAGGCCGTCTTCGAATCTTTTACACATAATGGCTTCAGTAGAGACACACTCTCTAGCATAGCGACTGAGCCTAACAAATTTTCTTTCATACTCCGTTACAGTCATTCGTCCTTGTTTCAGCTCAAGGAACTCTTTTCGCTTTTGATCAATAAATCTTTGGCTAATATACTTCTTGCAGAATTCAGTTTGGAAGAAATCCCATGTCACTTTTTCTTTCGGAACCACTGATACTAGTGTATTCCACCAGTGATATGCAGTGTCCCGTAGTAAGGATATAGTACATTTCAAGCATTCATCCGGAGTACAAGACAGCTCACCAAGTACCCGAATAGTGTTATCGAGCCACATTTCGGCTCTCTCAGCATCATCATCGTCATTGGCTTTAAATTCTTCGGCCCCATATTTTCGAATTTTGTCAACTGGGGGCCTACTAGATCTCATTGGATCTATTACTGGGGGAGCTAGAGGATCCGGAGTTGGATTATTCGGGGGTGGAGGTTGGGGTATATTCGGGTTATTCTGGATAAATTGGGCAAACCAATCATTCATCATCCGATAAAAGGCTTGCTTTGTTTCTCCTTCGTGGCTACCCGAAACAGGTCGAGAGTCTATCGGCGCTGATCCGTGGGTACGGTCAGGCGCCACGCTCTCCACATCATCAGCCACAGCTCTTTCTGGTTCAGAGTCCATTTACTATACAAAACAAAATTCAGGCTGTCAGAAGTCACCACACTATCAACATATAACCACAGGCATGTATAGCTAGACTCACACGCGCCACGGTAGTCCTAGAATCGACTAAACCGTAGGCTCTGATACCAATCAAATGTAACACCCCTTACTCGAGACCATCGCCGGAATTAAGTAAGAGGCATTACTAGACTTGACTACTAGTTCAAAACATGAAAATCTTAAAGCTGTCAAACTGCGTTGTGCCGACTAATTTGGCTATAACTCGAGTTATAAAGTTCGAAATTTAGATCCGTAAATTTTCCTTGAAAGTAGACTCATATATCTATTCACCATAATTTTTCTAGAATTTTTTATGTGGCCAATTAGTACAGTTTATTCATCAAAGTTACCCTTATTACACTGCTGGACAGTTCTGACCCGTCCCTGTAAAACTGCAGTTATCTGATTGCACGAATTTCCAATGGTGTTCTTATTTATACCAATGAAAAATAGACTCATTTAGGATTCTACACATATAAACCATGGTTCCTAATTATTTTTGTACAATTTTTGACAATTTTTCCAAAACAGGACAGTGACTCACGAATTCATTCAGAACCGGTTTCGTTTAAATGTAATTATCTCATAAGGTATAAATCTTTTACCTACTCTATTTCTTTTATGCAAAAAATAGACACACTAAGGTTCAATTTCATAACTCACTCATCTCCAAATTCAATATACCCTATTTTTGGTGATTTTCCTAACTTGCGTCACTGCTGCTACTACAAGCTGTTTTAATGCATTCTTATAAATAACTAGGTCCTACCTGAATCTCCCTACTTCAATTTACAAGGATTCAATTCATATTCAACCATTACCTTAGTAAAACGATTAACTCGTTTAGGAATGCATAGACTTTTCCACCATGAGCCGACATACATCAAATCACACCAACGTACTTAACAAAAATTTAGCCATTTTCGCATGGCTATTCTTTTAGCGTTTACACATGAACCGGAAAATTTTCTCAATCCAAACCAAGCCTATCCTATACATGCCTTCGTTTAAAACCAACTCAAAATGAAGGAGTACCCAAAATGTAGGTTGATAGTGTGAGCGACTTTCCAACGATCCCGGTGAGCTTGTGGCTTGCTCCTAATCTATAAAACAGAGGAAACATCTCACACGAGTAAGCTTACTAGCTTAGTAAGTCCCAATTCATTTAAAATTAGAACATTTAATTATTTATGAAGATAAAACAATCCACATGTGGCATTCTACATAAACAACTAAGTAAATAGTTTACACAAGGTCAAGTTTAATAATTCGAGGACCTACTTTCATAGCAGTTATACATGCAAATCAATTGTCCCATAGTAGCATGTTCTAAGTTCAACTTCCGTCAAATTACATTCATCAATGACAACTTAGCACAAGTAATATTTAACATAACATACCTCACATACTTACCCGAACCATTTTCTTGACAATTTAGTTCTAAATTGTCTTGACAAGGATTAAACTCCTCTTAGGTAAATTTCATCACCGGCATCAAGCCTGCTAGGCGTAAAGCCCGATAGATAACACCGGCACGAGGCCTGCTAGGCATAAAAGCCCGATAAATAACACCGGCACGAGGCCTGCTAGGCATAAAAGCCCGATAAATAACACCGGCACGAGGCCTGCTAGGCATAAAAGCCCGATAGATAACACCGGCACGAAGCCTGCTAGGCATAAAAGCCCGAATGTCAATATATCTTTACATGCCTTTCACATGTTTACTATGCATATCGAATCATATACCTTTATTACCATTGCATTTAATAAATTTGAAATCAATCAAATCCATCACTATCACAAGCGACCAACTCATGGTTTTATACCAAGCTTATACAATTTATATCATTCACTAAATATATAAAGGATCTTTAGATATAAAGTAGCTCAAAAACTTACTCATCCACCTTGCATTAGTCCCAACAATTTCCATCATATTCTCAACATGAATCATCAACCAACATGTAAATATACATTCGGCCATGATGCATTTGAATACTAACATTCATTAATTATTAAAAATCAAGATAATCATAATTTACTCTTTGGCATAATTTAACCAAGGGACTTACCTCAGTTGTCGATAAGCCGTGCAAATCGGCTACTCGATAATCTTTGTTTTTCCTTGATCTTGATCTTTCTCTTTTTGTTCCCGATCTAATTTGATTCAATTTTAACCAATTAACTACACTTCCATTCAATTCAAGAGCAAAATCATAAAATACATAATTTCAAGACATAACAATGTGCATTCGGCATACATCCCCTACTTTGTTCAAGTGCATTCAATTTATTAGGGAACACTTTGGCGATAATTTCCTTGATGCGTTTTAACTTACAACTTACTTCTTATCTAGCCGTACCTTAACTTTATATAATTACACATATATAATCAAACACATTAGCTCAAATTCATTTTCTATTATGGCCGAATGTACTACTTCCATACCCTTGCATTTTTCTTCAACATACAACCAAGAAACAAGCTAATAACCACATCTAATTCAAGCATTCAACTAATCCAATTTCCTATTGAACACCACAATAAAAATTTCAAACCATTTTTGGGTTACTTCTACATGGCCGAATGGCCCTTAGGTGCTTAGGATTCTCTATAACTCTTCCATCCATCAAATTTACCCCCTTGCACTAGTTTACTTCAATTAATCAAGTTTTAAACTTAGTTCACCCCATAACTCAAACATCACATATAACAATCTTATATGGTAATTTCATCATAAGGAAATGGCCGAACATCAAGATACAAGAAGAAATTATTTTCATGAATGTCCAACCCAATATTCGGCCAAACATGAAGGTATCTTCAAGCCAAAAATCGACAAAGCTTTCTTACAAGTTCAAGCTATTTCTTCTCTTACCATTTAAGTTTATTTTCAGCTCAAATCATAAACCCCCCCCCATGGCCGAACTTCATCATGCATGGCATTTCAAATCTCTACTTGATTTTTCAATGTTGATCAAGGAAATCAACCTATTTCAAAGAAGGATTGTTAAACTAGAGTTTGAAATATCACCTTGCTCAACACATGCAATAGCCGATTGAAGAAGAGGAATTTCTTCTTCTCTTGATGATAGCTTCGGGTGGGTGAGGAGGAAGAAGAAAGATGAAAATGATTTTTCTTTTTCTTTTGTTTAAAACTATCTACACATTATTATTTTTTTTTTTTTTTTTTAGCATGCTTATGACAATCTAATACTTTAAAATAGAAAATGCATAGAAAGCATCTTAGTCTTGCATGCTTGCCGTCCACCTTATTTTTATGGGGGATTTGACATGCAAATCCCCATGTTTTATGGGCAATTCACTTAGCTCCCTTTTTATTAATGCCCACTACATTAATCCTTCTTGCAATTTAAGCCTTCTTAGCAAATTAAGCACTTAGATAGCTAAAATTTTCTACGAAATTTTTTACACTCACTAAAAACACACATAATAAACACAAAACATAATATTTTAATATCCCACAGGCTCGGATTCGTGGTCCCGAAACCACCGTTCCGATTAGGGTCAAAATTGGTCTGTTACATAAGGCATTAGATCAAGCTTTTCGGGATTTGGATTGGAAACCTTAAGCGAATCAGGTGTGTACCCCACACTAATTCTTAATAAGTTTAAGGCAATGTTTAAATATGTATGTATGTTATACGAATGTGGAAAATATGGCTAAGTACCATGTTATGGTACACAGTACTAAGGTACGTTTTCCTACTCCTACTATGAGTATGATAAAATTTGTTATGCCATGAATGTGAATATGATAAGAATGTGAATTAAGGCATGATATTGCATAATGTGTATGATATATGGGGGCATATGGGATATTATGAAAAGGGGAAGCGAATGTGGTGACCTAAGACCACGATATCTGAATGTGGTGACCTAAGACCACGATACCTGAATGTGGTGACCTAAGACCACGATATCTGAATATGGTGTCTCATGACACAAAATATGTATCTGGTGGCTATGCCACGAATTTTATAAGGGCGATGAGCACGTCGACTGCAGCGACTGCCTTCGATGGTGTGTAGCGGATGGAGGGTTGACTTAGTAGTCCCCACGGTGTGCAGGTTGGTACGGGTGATGTGTAGCAGATGGCATCTAGGTTTGGGTTCGGGTTTGCATCATATTGTTTAAATGCTATATGTACATGTATGATTTGAAATGCCTGAATTTGTTAAGACTTAGTGTTTGTGTACACATTGAGTCTGTTTGACTCACCCCGTTGTGGGAACCTTTTTCAGGTGACGATCAGTAATGGACCGGGTCGGCAGGAGCTTAAAGGTGGCCATGCACAGCAAGGAAAATTTTATTATTTGGACTTTTATTCTATTTAAGCACTTTAATTTATTTTGGGGAATTATTTGATGTAATAAGGCCATAGTTGAACTACTTTATTTTACTTTTATTTACTATGTACGATCAAGTAAAGTTTAAGTAAATTTATTTAAAAACAAAGCCTAAACGTTTTGTCACCTAAAGTAAAGGATTTTAATAATGAAATAAACTTGTTTTCAACTCAAGCCCAACCCAAAACTATTTTTCTTTCAAAACACACAAGTTTTCCTAAGTAACAAAAGGATTTTGAACCGATTTACATCGAGGAACATACCAGATCCAGTCAAGGCTCGTGGGTCGGGTTTGGGGTGTTTCAACAATGATATAATTGTATGTGATATTGAAATGATCGAAAGTAATGTATATGTTCAGGAATGATATATGTTTGAATGTATGGATGATAATAGCAATAGAATGAATGAATAAGTGCACTATACCTATTCGGCCTTTACTTTTAAATGACTTTGTGAATAGTGATTTTGCTATTTGAATGGAATTGGTTTTCAAGATGCTGGTGATAATGTTTGGTGGTAACTTATTTGTTTATAATAGCATGTTTTGATTATGTGTTAATTATTGTAATAAGATTCATTTGAGTGCGGGGACTTGTGATTGGATAAGTAATGCCTCGTAACCCTAATTCGGCGATGGACATGGGTTAGGGGTGTTACACCACCACTTTTCCACCTTGCATCAACACACATCCCAAGCCCGTGTGTGACGCATCACAGAAAACAATAAACTCTTTTCCAGCCTCAGGTTGAATCAATACTGGCGCTTCCATCAAAATCTTCTTCAATTTCTCAAAGCTCTCTTGCTGCTGATCTGACCACACAAATGGTACTCCCTTGCGCAACAGCTTAGTTAGGGGTGCAACAATCAACGAAAACCCCTCAACGAAACGCCTGTAATAACCAGCCAACCCTAGGAAACTCTGAATTTCAGCCACTGACTTCGGTGGTTTCCAATCCAACACAGCCTCTACCTTCCGGGGATCAACTCTAATTCCTTCAGCAGACACAATATGCCCCAAAAAGGTCACTTCCTTCAGCCAAAATTCACGATTACTGAATTTGGCATAAAGTTGCTTCTCCCTTAATATCTGCAATACCACCTGCAGATGTGAATCATGCTCTTCTTCATTCTTCGAGTACACCAAGATGTCATCTATGAACACCACCACAAACCGATCTAAATAGGGTTGGAAGACCCGATTCATCATGTCCATAAATGCAGCTGGTGCATTAGTCAACCCAAACGGCATCACCAAAAACTCATAGTGCCCATAACGAGTTCAAAACGTAGTCTTATGAATATCCGCCTCCTTGACCTTAAGCTGGTGATAACCCGATCTCAAATCTATCTTCGAGAAAATCGAAGCTCCTCGCAGTTGATCAAACAGATCATCAGTTCTCGGCAATGGATACCTATTCTTGATTGTCAACTTATTCAACTGCCTATAATCGATGCACACGACCCATTCTTCTTCTTGACGAATTATACCGGCGCTCCCCACGGTGACACACTCGGCCGAATGAATCCCCGATCCAACAACTCCTGAATTTGAGCCTTAAGCTCCGCTAACTCCTTCGGCGCCATTCTATAAGGAGCAATGGACACCGGAGCCTTTCCTGGAAATAACTCAATGCCAAACTCCACCTCCCGATCCGGAGGCAATCTTGGAAGTTCCTCGGGAAAGACATCCGAAAACTCTTTCACCGTTCCAACACTTTCCACTGACAATTCCTTGGCATCCAAAGCACTAATGAAGGCTAGGAATGCTCCACACCCCTTTCGCACCAACTTCTCTGCCTTTAAAGTAGATACCACATTAGATAGATAGTTTCTTCTCTCACCTATCACCATCACTTCCTTATCCTCCAAAGTTCTTAGTAACATTTGCTTTACGGCACAATCCAAGTTCGCACGGTGTTTCACCAACCAGTCCATGCCCAAAATAAGGTCGAACTCACCGAATGGCAGTTCCATCAAATCCACCAAAAATATTTCCCCCTGAATTTCTAAGGGCACATCCCTAAACAACTTATTTACTATCACTGACTATCCTAAAGGACTAATTACAGTTGTCTCTCTAGCAGTAATCTCAGATCTAATGTTTAGATTTCCATATACAGCACAAGCAACATACGAATGGGTGGATCTGATATCTATCAAAGCAGTAACAGGTACATCAGATATGAAGAACGTACCGATTATTACATCAGGTGCATCGCCATCCCCTCGGCGTCTGACCGCATAAACCAACCCTGGCTGTCTCGCCTCTACGTTACCCCTATTACCAGTACCTCTACCCAGTGCACCCTGACCTTGTCCTACGCCATTACCACCTCGACCTGGCCCACGGCCTCTCGGTGGCTGCTGAGCGCCTCTAGCTGGCTGTGTATCATAGACACGAACATCCTGAGTCTGAGCAGTCTGTCGAGGGCAAGTTTTAAGCTGATGGTCCCTGGAACCACATTTGAAACAACCACCGGTTCTCTTCCAGCATTCACCCGGGTGTCGTTTTCCGCAATTCGCACATGGCTGTATCTGATTGGTAGTAGCTGGTACTCTAGCTCAAACTGGCTCCTCATTCTTGGGCCTCTTCTGAAACCCTTTAGCAGGACCTGAGTACCTAAAGTCCCTCTTGCTCCTGCCCCTATCCTTGTCTCAGTTTTGCCGCTCCGACTGCTTCGCCTCTTCAGCTATCTTGCCTTTCTCCACCAGTGTGGCAAAATTTCTCTCCTTTGTGGGGCTATCAGTACCTGCAACTCATCATGCAACCCGTCCTCAAAATACACACAGCATTCGTAGTCATTCGGCACTATTCCTCGAGCATACCAACTCAGACGCAGAAATTCTGCCTCGTAAGCTGCCACAGTCTTACCTCCTTAGACCAGATTTAGGAATTCCTTCCTTCAAGCATCCACATAGCTAGCCTCGTCATACTTTCCCTGGAATGCCGTCTTAAAGAAATCCCAGGGAATACGATCGGCCTGAGTGCCTTCCCACACAGTGAGCCACCATTGATACGCCTCGTCTCTCAACAAGGACACAGCTCCTTTCAGTTTTTGCTCGGCAGTGCAATCCAGATCGTCCATGATCCACTCCACAACCTCAAGCCAGTACTCCGCTACATTTGGGGCCACACCCGAGATACCCCTAAAAACCTTATCACCATTCGATCTGAGTCATTCCGAAATTGACCCACGAGTTACCGGCCCAGTTCTTGCCCCAGCAACCCTTTCCAAGACTAGCAACATTGCTTGGGACAGAGCGTCGTCCTCCCCCATACGATCATGTGACCCAGCTTCAGTCACAGGTGACGCAGGTGCGTCCATTTTCAGCACATGTCCCGACGCCTCAGACACAACTCTAGTGCCTCGGCCTCTACCACGGCTACGTCTACCGCGTCCACGTCCTTTAGTGCTCATATTGACTAATTCGATTTAATCTGATTAAGAGTCTTATGAATCAGTATACTATTTCAGTGTTTATTAAACAATATTTTATGAAGTATAAGAAGTAAAATTGTTTTCGCAAGCGCATCCTATAGTCTCAATCTCTATAGTTTCAACACCTAAAACTAAAAGTTCTAGGGTATTCCTACAGTCATATCACAATAATCATAATCATACAATAATAACATATACTTACTTGACTTGGTGCCGGATGTCCGTGATGCCATACTTCTTTTAAAACATGCATTTTAAATTTAAAATTCAAAACAGCTTTGGAAAATGTTTTTGAACCCAAACCACTGCCGAGTTTTGAACCAGGCTCTGATACGATAAAATGTAACACCCCAAACCCGGCCCATGGGTTAAGGCCAGATCTGACATGTCACATGAGAAAAATGCTTTTAAGTCCTTTTCATTCGTACGTAAATAAATATTGATTTAAAATTAAGTAAAAAAAATTTCCCATTTAAAATTCTTGACAAAGTATTACTGAATAGAAGATTGATTGATAAATTGATAAATTTGAACTAATGATTTTTCAACCATGTCTTTTTAAAAGTGTTGATGATAATTTAAGAGAAGATTTCCGAGTTTAAAATATTTATGAAAGTTGATTATGAAATCCATTTGTATCTCCATTTTTAAAAAAAAAATGCTTATTTAAGGTTTTAGAAAAATCTCATTTAAAGTACTTAGAGCAAAATATAAATACGTCAAACATAAAACAAAATAAAAATAATCCAGAGGCCATATTACAACCTTAACTCAAAATAGTAAAGTAATTAAGTGTACTAAAAAGAAATCCAAAGTCCAAATAGAACCGTTTTTTTAGTATGGCCTCCATCGAGTCATCCTTGGCCCAAGTCCCCGTCACTGAGCATTACCTGAAAGGAATAAGGAAACGGGGTGAGTTACTAGAACTCAGTGTATAACCCCCTTATCGTTGTCCACTGGGCCTGAAACCCATTTAGCAAAATTTTGGGCCTAAGCCCATTTTTACATAATAATGTATCAAATAATTCATATGAATGTAATGCAATCCCAAACCAACCTAATGATCCATCTGCTACACACCACCCGTACCATCTATCACACATGTGGGGATCAAGTCAGCCCACCCTGCCAACACACCAATCGCAGGCATTTAGCCGTTTATAATATATTCAAATTGTGGTCAAGCCACCAGAATCATAGCGAATCAAATTATCAAACATATTTGTGGCAGTGCCACCAGAGTCACTTCTCTTCAACATTTTCCCATCCCATGCAAAGTCATGTAAATGCATCATACATAGCAAATCATGATATTTACAATATAACAACGATAATTAATAACTCAGAGATTTATTACAATAATTTGGCCCATTAACACTTTGTAAAATCGGCCCATTAGGGCATTATATCAAATCGGCCCATTAAGCCATATATCAAATTGGCCCATTAGCAATATATCAATCCGACCCATTAAGCAATATATCAATTCAGCCCATTAACAATATATCAATTTGGCCCATTAAGCAATATATCAATTCGGCCCATTAACAATATATCAATTCGGCCCATTAGCAATATATCAATCCGGCCCATTAACAATATATCAATTCGGCCCATTAGGGCATTTTCGTAATTCGCTCAATGATATTACCGATTTTGTCAATTTTATCAAAATAGTATATCTTAGGCCAATTTTTCCGGTTTATGCCCTATTACGATTTAGTCATAGCGATTTATTTCCAATATGACATCAATCTTAAAATCCACGGAAAACTGTGTAAGATTACACATCTGATTACGGTAAGCACTAAGCCTTCTTGATCGTCGACGCCTAAGATATCGTAACACTCGATTAGTCGACATACGCGATTTAATTAATCGACTCTAAAATAAACGATCTAAAGTTTTACCCTTGGAATTGTGAACGACCACGATTTGTCAATTTTTTCCGAATGATGGTCCACAACCCAGTGGAAAATCTCGAACCGCCAAAACTGCCCTTCATTTGAATTTAGGAGTAGGGATCGCAAATCTGCTCCTTTTGCGATCTCCAATCACTATTCCTTTCGATTCGATATTGCTTGTCTTCATTGAAAACAAATCTTAGTCAAAACTTATATTACGTTGATATGAACGATTGATTAAGGAGAAAGGTTGGCTTACCACTAGAATCATATGATCACAAGTCGATGGATCGAGTGATTTAGCCCTTAAAACATAAAGTCGATTATTTCAAATTATTACTCCTTAAGCAATCAATCGAATATTGAGTACTATCAATAATCCATAATGAATTCTTACCGTATCGATATTGGATCCTATGTTCACCGTTCAACTTAAGACAGGAGTGATGTTCAACCTCCCACTAGGATACTACAAAAAGGAAAATGATCACGTTGTGAGAGAGAGATGAAAATGATGATTCCGGTTAATAAAACCATCCCATGACAAGGACATATATTCGGCCTTAAGAGAAGAAAATGAAAAGAAGAAAAATTATTACTCACCGATTCGTCAAGAAGATAGTGTCCAAACACGAAGGAAAAAGAGATAGTGGAGAGACAAGTTGTTATTAGATTCGGTTATGGAGAGAATGAATAAAAGAAAAGAATTTGATCAAAATGAAGTTTTGATTTTAAGAAATGGAAGAAGGATTGAAACGGTGATTAAAAGAAAAGAAAGGGAGAGAATGGGTGCTAACTAGTTTTGATTTTCAAGAGAAGATAAGAGAGAATGATTTGGTCTCAATGGTTTGGTACATTGGACCAACTAGAAGGAAAATGAAGAAAAATGTTCACTAGCAACTTGGAGTTTCGGCAAGAAGAAGAAGAATTTTGGAGAAAATGACACAAATTGATACTAAGAAATTTTAGCCAAAACAAACACCAAAGCTTTTACCAAAAGACAAAAAAAAATTCGGCTAAGCCCTCCCTATGCCAAAACCGTCCATGCCTTTGCAAATAGGCCAAAATTTGCCAATCCAAAACTTTCCATAACATTTTCCTCTCTTTGTGCCAACATGTTCCCTATACTTTCCCCTTTATTTTGATTTCTTTCCCTACCTTCATCCTTTCCTAATTTCCTTAGCCACCTTGCCAAAAATAAAAAGTCCAACTTGCCTTATTTACAAGCTTGGCCGACACTTAGGGAAAGGATACAAAAAAAATAGACAAAATTTGTACATTATGGGATTTGAACCTCCTCCCTCGTAGTCCATCATGTGGTGCCATATCCATTTTACCAATTGCTCATTTATGCAAGCACATTACTCATTTATTTCTATAAGCCTTGAAGCTACTTACCATCTCTTCTTAATAGACTTAAACACAAATTTTTTACTAGGCCCAAATAAACCCGAGCCTTCTCATAACCCCTAAACATGCACAATTAATATTTTATCTAGCTTAACACAAGCAATAATGCAACAATTAAAATTCCAAATTTTGGGATGTTACAATGTATATATTATCTCATACAATCATACAATTCATTTCAAGCATATTAACATACATATTTAAGTTACACGAACTTACCTTGAAAATGGTTCATATTTGAATGTCAACTAATCCGAAACCTTTTGCTTTCCTCGATCTAGTTCTGTAGTTGATCTTTCTGGATCTATATGGATAAATTTAACTATTAATCTATCACATTTCATTTACATTTACATTCTATTACATCCTAGGCAAAATTACCATTTTGCCCCTATCCTTTTCAAAAATTTTGATTTCGTCCCTAGGCTCAGAAAATGAAATTCATGAAATTTAACCCTCTTTCCAAGCCTAGATAAAATTTATATACTACATTTACAGCACATACATTTCAAAAATTTCAGAATTTTCCATGGGTTTTACCACTTTTTCATTTTAGTCCCTAAATCAAGTTTTCATCAAAAATTACTTTGTAAAAGTTGTTTATCTATGAACAACCTTTCATTTTCTACCATAAATTTCTAATTTTCAGCATTTTCATCCATGACCCAAATTTCATACCTCGATAACTTTTCAAATAAATCCCCTAAATAGAAAGATTAGACTATCCCGATTCCAAAAATATAGAAATTACTAAAAACGGGACTTGATTTCATACCTTATTAAGCTTTAAAAGTTCTCTTCCTCTCTCCTAGGGTTTCCATAGAAACATTGGGGAAGATGGTATGAAAATAGATGATTTATTTCTTTTTAATTAATTATCATCTATTAATTTTATTGATTTCCAATTTAGTCCCTACCCTTTCTAATTTTTCCATGGATGAGTCATTAAAATATCTACTAACTACTCTTCAATGGTCTAATTACCATATAAGGACCTTAAGTTTTGAATTCCATAACTATTTGATGCCTATAGCTACTAGAACCCAACTTTTGCATTTTATGCAATTTAGTCCTTTCCCTAATTAAACACGCAATCAGTAAAATTTTCGTATCAAAATTTTCATGTGACCTTCCTATCATGATACCAACCATAAAATAAAATAAAATATTATTTTTGCCTCAGATTTGTGGTCCCAAAACCACTATTCCAATTTCACCAAAAATGGGATGTTACAAAACTAAAATACTTAGATAATATAACTAAACTCTTGGATCAAAACTAATTCCAAGAGGAAAACAAAAAGAGTTATTGGAAAATAGAAAGAAAATTATTCAAATCCTACTCCTAAACTACCAGGGTTTTGAAGGCGTCTAGGACAACTTAGTTACATCAAACTCCTAATGTCTTATTTATAGAGATGTTGACAGCCCAAATTAGGTCTTTGACACGTTCTAGGTCTTTGTATAAAGTTGATTGGATGGACGAAAATAGCTTTGATATACTAGGGCAACACATCGACTTGTGTCGCCCCACACCAAGTCTATGGCGCGTCATGACACACAATTTTTGCCTTATATCATTTGTTTTTTGCTTTGACGTCCCAAGAAGCTTGTGCATCATTCATCCCTTGCTTCCACCTCAATTAGACCTTTATATCTTCATCCTACACACTCAGTTGAATATTAGTACTACCTAAGGCCTATGTCAGCCTATTAGGTCACAACACTTACAAAATTGTTAAAAATACTTATTTTATTAATATTTAATCATAAAACCTAATTATCGAAAATGTAATATAAAATACTAAATTACCTAGAAAACAAGCTCATTAAATGTAGAATTGACCCGAATTAACTACTACATTTGGCAGCAGGTCATAGACTTAGTAATTTTACCTTTGAATTCAATAAAATAAACCTTTTTAATGTGTTTTGTGTCCTATTAGACCAATCTAGGCCTAAGGAAGATGTAACATGTTGATTAAGTGTGCAAGATGACATTTTAGGCCTATGAATCAGTGGACTACTTTGGATGTTGCAACATATAGCGAGGATGTTGCAACACCAAACTTCGAACCTCGAAGGGGAACATCAAGCCATCAACTTCGTGATAAAAACTACCCAATGTCGTATAAATAAATTTTGAACCAAGAAGGGTTGCATTCAATGTCCAATGTCGTGACAATAGCCGTAGGATGTTGCAACACTGGTCTGACGAGGACCTTTTGTCTGTCCAGGGTGTTGTTTTTCCACAGAACCTTAATTAACATGTTTAGTATCTTGTAATTGACCTAATTTTATTCATCTCACCACAACACTAGAAATATTAGTGCTCATATCTTAGTAAGGGAGCTCTTGTAATTAGTTAAATTTTATTTCTTCTTAGAATTAGGGTTTTTGTAACATCCTAGAATTTGAATTTTTTTGTGTTGCATTATTTTGGTGTTAAGCTAATTAGATTATTAATTTTGTATGATGAGGAGGTCCTGAGAAGGCTCGGGGTTTATCTGGACCTAGTAAAAAAAATTATTATTTAGCACTTTAAGGAAATGGAGTAAGTGACCTTAAAGCTTAAGGAAATAAATTGGTAAATAGCTAGCATAATTGAGCTATTAGTGAAGAGGAGATGGCGCCATATGTGTTACCTTGAGGGAAGGAGTTCGAATCCCTCTGTGTGCATTTGTGATTTTTTTTTTTTTTTTTTTGCTTTCCATCCTTATAGTGTCAGCCAAGAACTAATTATGGTAAGTTGGACTTTTATTTTTATGGCAAGATGGCTAAGGGATTAAGGAAAGATTGAAGTTAGGGAAAGGAATCAAATGAAAATGGCATGTAAGTGGAGCATGAGGCTTATTCCATGGATGATGTTTTGGAAAGTTTGGGTGGCCAAACTTTTGACCATTTGGCTATATATATGGACGGTTTTTGGGGCTAGGGGGATGGCCGAATTTTATTAGCATTTTGGTAAGGCTTAGGTGCTAGTTTTGGTCAATTCCATTAGCAATTAGTGAATCATTTTTCTCCAGAACTCTTTTCCTCTAGCTGATTGTGGTCAATAGCAATAGGTAAATTTTTGGTTGTTTTGGCCATTTCTTTTTGACCAATTTGGTATCATTTTCTTCTCTCCCCAAACTCTTTTCTTCTTTGTGCCGAAACCATGCAACCTTGAAGAGGCATAATTCTTTTCTTTTCTTTCTCTTTGCCGAATGCATGCAAACTTGGAGACCCTTTCCTTGTTCATTTTTCATCCTTGAAAACCGAAACTTAAACACCATATCTTCTTCTTTTCTTTTTGCAAAAACTTTCAAACATCACTTCCCCTCTAACATTCTCACCATAGCCGAATCTTCTATCCTTCCATTGAACTCTCTTTTTCATTTGAGTTGTCACTCATCTTTGAACTATCGGTAAGAACACTCTCTTCAATTTTTTTATTTTTCTTTTATAGCCAAATTCATATGTTGGCTTGGGAGGGTCTTTTTGATCGAAACCATCACCATACTTTCTCTCATTCGAAATCACTTATCTTTGCCATAGAAATATAGTGGAAGGCTGAAACTTGGAGTTTTCGAAGTCATCGTTTAATCACTAGAATTCGGTCCAAAAATCTCAACGGTAAGGATTCTTCGAGGATTCTATAATTTTTTTTTTATTATTTGTTAAGATAGTGATGATTAATCGATATTATTATAGGGACCTATCGCTCAATCTTTCATCTTGAGATCATACGGATTATTGTGGTAAGCCAACTTCACTTCTAATATGAATCATTCATAATAATGTAATATTAGTTTGGACTAATATTTGTTTTCAATGGAGGCAAACAATATCGAATCAAAAGGGGTAGTGATTGGTGATCGAAAAAGGAGTGGATTAACAATCCCTTCTCCTAAATTCAAGCGAAGGGCTGTATCAGCGATACGAGACTTTCCTCCGGGTTGTGGACCCTCATCCGATGAGAATCAACTATTCGAGGTTGTTTGCAATTGTGAGGCATCAGCGATTCGGGATTTTCCATCAAGTTGTGGACCGTCAACCGGGGAAAACCGACAAATCATAGTTGTTCGCGATTCCGAGGGTAAAATCTTAGATCGTTTGTTTTAGAGTAGATTTATTAAATCGCGTTCTTTGTCTAATCAAGTGTTATAATATCTTAGGTGTTGACGATCAGGAAAGTGTAGTGATTACCGTAATCAGGTGTGTAATCTCAAACCGTAATTCATGGGTTAGATATCTATATCGTATTAGAGGTAAATTGCTTGATTAAATCACATGTTAGTGAAATTGGGTAAAATGGCATAATTATCACTATTTCGGTAAAGACTATGAAATCGGTATTAAGACTGTGACAATTACGAAATTACCCTCAATGGGCCAAACCGATAAAAGTGGCTTTATGGGCCAATTATGATATTTGTTATATGGCCAAATTGTGATATTTGCTATATGGGCCAATTGTGATATTTGTTATATAGGCCAATTGTAATATATGTTATATGGGCCAATTGTGATATTTGTTATATAGGTCAAATTGTGATATTTGCTATATGGGCCAGATTGTGATATTTGTTAAATGGGCCGATTTGGATAAATTGTTATAATGGGCCATTTTGTCCGTAGGAAATATTTGAATGAATTGTTGTAAATGGATATGCATTATGTACATGATTTGCATGGGATGGGATATTGATGAAGAGAAGTTCTGGTAGCTCTGCTACATAATTCTGGTGGCTCTGCCACAAATCTAAAAAATGGCAATGCCATGTAAATTCTGTAAATCTAGTGGCTTGTCCACAAATTTGATATAAACGGCTAAATGCCTATTTTTGGTGTGTTGGCGGGGTGGGTGACTAAAGCTCCCCACAGGTGTGCTTGTTGGTACGGGTGGTGTGTAGCGGATGGAAATTAGGTTTGGTTTGGGAATTACATATCACATGCATATTATATATGTTATTATTTTATAATTGTAAATGGGCTTTGGCCCAATAAATGTTTAATTGGATTTTGGCCCAGTGGACAATGGTAAGTGGGTTACACACTGAGTTCTAGTAACTCATCATGTTTTCCTTACCCTTTTCAGGTATGATCAGTGATGGAAACTTGGGTAAATTAATTAGGCACTAATTGAATAAATAAGTGACAGTTTAAAAAAAATAAACCTTGTATTATTATTGTTTCGTATAATTAAACCTTTGACATAATTTTATAAGTTGCAAATATTAAAAACTACTTAGGTGAATATGAACTATGGGGCCTTATTACATAAATATTCCAAAATAAATAAAAAGAAAATTAAAGAACAACCGAAATAATGTGTAGAAATAAAAACTTGATGGCCCCTCGAGTCCGTCTCGGCTCCCATGTCCACGATCTACTGCTCATCTGAAAAGTTAAGGAAACTAAAGGGTGAGTCACCAAGACTCAGTGTGCAAATCCCGAAAACACAAAAAGAGGCTTGGGCTCACAAACACATTATGAGCCCTGGCCCAAACATAAAGGCAACAATCAGAATTACATGATAAATAATAAATGATGAATAGCCCAACCCATCCTAGAATTCCATCCTCTACACACCAACCCGTACCAACCATCACACCTTGGGGATTTCTAAAATCAACCCACCAACCGCTACACACCATATTGACAGTCATACTGCCTATTCCTTATCAATCAGGAATTTTAACGTGGGTTTTCTACCACCAATCACCAAGTGACCTAACATTTCATTTCGTGGGTTTTCTACCACCGATCACCATGTGATCTAACATTTCATTAGGTGGGTTTTCTACCACCGATCACCATGTGATCTAGCATTTCATTAGGTGGGTTTTCTACCACCAATCACCATGTGATCTAACATTTCATTAGGTGGGCTTTCTACCACTGATCACCATGTGATCTAGCATTTCATTAGGTGGGTTTTCTACCACCGATCACCATGTGATCTAACATTTCATTAGGTGGGTTTTCTACCACCGATCACCATGTGACCAATCATGCTCTTCCCCTTTTCATAACAAACCCATCCCATGCATACATTCATACAAAATCAAACAATCTACTACCTAAGAGATTACAGTCTTTCGCATACATCGATACACATAGAGAAGTTCTATGATTACGTACCTGGCATTCCTTGCCTAACCCTTTTTGGGTTTCATTCAACTGTCTACACAGCCACTTTTCGGCTTTTTAGCCCACAACATAAACATACATATATTCATACAGATTATTAGTGTGTTAGAGATCTACACACGACTGTTCATACAGCCTCATTTTCCGGCTTTTCAGCCCCTAACAGGTATAATACAAAATAAAACTTATGTGATAAGGATCTACACACGACTGTTCATACAGCCTCATTTTCTGACTTTTCAGCCCCTAGCAGGTATAATACAAAATAAAACTTATGTGATAAGGATCTACACACGACTGTTTATACAGCCTCATTTTCTGGCTTTTCAGCCCCTAACAGGTATAATACAAAATGAAACTTATGTGATAAGGATCTACAAACAACTGTTCATACAGCCTCATTTTCTGGCTTTTCAGCCCCTAACAGGTATAATACAAAATAAAACTTATGTGATAAGGATCTACACACGACTGTTCATACAGCCTCATTTTCCGGCTTTTCAGCCCCTAACAGGTATAATACAAAATAAAACTTATGTGATAAGGATCTACACACGACTGTTCATACAGCCTCATTTTCCGGCTTTTCAGCCCCTAACAGGTATAATACAAAACAAAACTTGTGTGATAAGGATCTACACACGACTGTTCATACAGCCTCATTTTTCGGCCTTTCAGCCCCTAACAGGTATAATACAAAATAAAACTTATGTGATAAGGATCTACACACCTGATTACCATTAGAACGAGACCCTCTAAGTTGACGCTATCCGTAGCCAACACCACTGCTATCTGCCTAAGGTGTTGTTCAGAAGCCGGTCCACAACCAAGTGGCCAATCTCAAACGGCAGATACCGCTCGTTCTTAAACTTAAGGATTCTCTCCTTTGTCTGATCCATATTTAATTCCATCACAAGTCCTTGTCAGAACTACTATCACAATATATGATCGTTAATCGTCATCATAAAGTTAAGATCTTGTATACAATGAATGAATCTAGTAAAAATCTAGGGAAAATCTCCTTACCTTAAAATCCCGAAATTGGAGACTAACGATTTTTGGCTTTTAGATCTAGACGACCAAGTTTCCTTCAAATCCCGGAATGCCGCCCAACATAGAACCATTAAACTATTATCTTTTTGGCTTTTGCCTTTCAAGAATCGAAATAGAACATGAGATCTAACAGAAGTCGACACTTACCTTAGTACAGGGAATTTGGCTAGCACTTGGAGAGAAGATTCGGCAATGTCAAAGAAAAGATTTAAATGCCGGAAGAATAGAACTAATTCTCAAATAGGATGAATAAAGAAAAACTATAGAGATTTCAGCTTTTTAGAGAAATCGGCTCAAGGGGAAAAAGGATGGAGAAAAGGTTTCGGCTTTTGAAGAAATTGAAGAAAAGAAATTGGAGAGGGAGAGACTAAGGAATTCAGCATAAAGAAGGAAGAGGAAATTAGGGTTTAAATGTCAGAATCAATGAGATATCCCCCCTATTTATAGAAATTTCGGCACCTACTGCTAAAAACCGAAAACGCCCTTTCTGATAATTAAAAGTCAAGCTAATAAAAAGGGAAAATTCGGCACCCCTTATCCGTGAAGTAGCCGAATTCTTTACTCCTCTAAGTGGTGGATTTTCGGCCATCACCTTCCTTGATAGCTCCTATCTTTTCTCCTTTTTATCTTCTATATTATCAATTATAAAATCCATATATATCCTTCTATTTTTAAGCCTTGTAGCCGTCCACTTCATCAAATCTTAATGCTGAAATTTAACTCACTTAAATTAAAAGATTTGGGCTCCATAAAACTTAAATTTTGGGCCCCTAACTCCTTGTGTGTGGCGTCACCCCTTGTCCCCTTACAGTGCCACCTATTGTTGGGCCACAAGCCCACGTTGGTATTTTAAACATAATTACCACCTTTTAACTCTATAATGCCCAATCAGATAATTTAACCAAGGCCTTTGCCTAGTCCTAAGCCCAATTTGGACTCCTATTACTTAAATTAACATATTAAACATATCCTTACACTAAACGCATAGACCCAAAAATTTAGGATGTTACAGGGAGTCTTAGAAAAGGTTTTCAAGATTTTGGTTGAAAAGACTAATATGGATGGAGAGAGTAAACACTTAGAGTGCAAGAGAAAGGAAAAGATTAAAGTTTAGAAAAAGGAGAGAGTCTGCTTCCACTGGTCCAAATTTGCGACCTTTAAAGTAGGCTAGAGGATCCAGACCTCAACGAAAGGTTGTAGTTATTATTGGAGAAACTGTTAGAACAGCTGGGGTTCCAATTTGTAGATATTATGGTAAGCATCATTGTAACACCTCGGTTACCACTCGTATTTCTAGTGTTTTGGGGTGGTCTCCCTCTGGCATTACTCGGTCTAGCATTCTGAACTTTATCTTTCTCATCTAGCTCAGGGCAATCCCGGATGAAGTGATCTAACGAACCACATTTATAAAAAGCTTTATTATTTTTGTTCCAGCATTCTCCGAAATGTCGTCTTCTACATTGCCGACATTCGGGTTTGTTGTCTCTCACACTACCAACACTCGCTACTGATGTCGCTTAAGCTTTAGAACCTGAGTATTGTTCTCTACGATCTATGTTCGAATATTCATTTGAAACATTTGGGCGAGTATACGAATCTTTGGATTTCTTTGATAAGGATTGATACGGCTTACTCATCAATCTTTTTCTCGAATCTCTAGCTTCTAAATCTGCTTTTCTCTTTTCTTTGTTAAGATCCTCAGCTTTACAAGCCCTTTCCACCAGAACGACAAATTCTTTCAATTCAAGAATCCCGACTAATAGTTTTATATCCTCGTTCAACCCATCAATGAACCATTTACACATAATCTCCTCAGTAGACACATACTCTCGAGCATACTTGCTTAAACGTACAAATTCTCTTTCATACTCAGTGACAGTTATTCGGCCTTGTTTCAACTCTAGAAACTCTTTATGCTTCTGATCGATAAATCTTTGACTGATGTACTTCTTTCGGAATTCAGATTGGAAAAACTCCCAAGTAACCCGTTCTTTAGGAACCACAGATATCAACGTTTTCTACCAATGGTATACATTATCTCTCAGCAAAGATACAACACATTTGATACATTCATCAGGAGTACAAGATAATTTATCGAATACTCGGATTGTATTTTTGAGACAGAACTCAGCTCTCTATGCATCATCATCAACAGTAGCCTGGAATTCTTCAGCCCCATGTTTTCGAATCTTATCTATTGGTGGCTTGTTCAACCGTATCAGATCTATAACCTGAGTAATAACAGGGATTTGTTGAGGAAGAGGTGGGGGTGGAGGTTGTTGAGCAGCCGAATTCATTCGAACGAACTCCGTGAACCACTCATTCATCATTTGGAAAAAGGCTTGTTTAGCCTCTCCCTCGTGGCTACTCGTTATAGGTCTAGAGTCGGATGGCGCTGCCCCTTGAGCAGGAGCTGGCACATTACTTTCTATGTCATTAGCCACAGCTCGTTCAAGATCCATTACTATACGAAAACACAATTTAAGCTGTCAGGAATCATCACACTATCGTAGAATATATATGGCATGTATAGCTAGACTCTCACACACGCTACGTTAGTCCTAGAATCGACTAAATCGTAGCTCCGATACCAATAAATGTAACACTCATTACCCGTATTCACGGTCAGAATAGGGTTACGAGGTGTTACTAATCAATCAACATCATTTAACATACATAACTCATACATTTATGCATCCATTATCAAATTCCATTCAATCATATTCATATTGTCCCTTATGAGGGCCTGCGAGGCCTTAAACATGCTTTAGAAGTGGTTCGGGACTAAACTGATAACATATAATATTTTCAGAAAACTTAGAAATTTTTCAAACATACAAGGGTCACACGCTCGTGTGAACAGGCCGTGTGCCTTACACGGCTTTAGACACGCCCGTGTCCTAGGCCGTGTGAAAATAGGGCATACATACTGACTTGAGTCACACGGCTGTCCGCACGTTCGTGTGTCTAGCCCGTGTGCCCTTCGAAATGGCCACGTACGCCCGTGTGCCAGGCCGTATCCTAGGCCTTGTCAATCTTGAAGGGTATACTGACTTATGCAACACAGCCAAGTTACACGTCCGTGTGCTAGGTCGTGTACCATTTAGGGGGTATACTGACTTGTGCCACACGGCTAGTCACACGCCCGTGTGTGAGGCCGTGTGGAGCATACTAACTTCAATTCAATTTCAACACCAGGGGACACACGGCCGTGTAGCATGACCGTGTGTTGCACACGGCTGAGACACATGCCCGTGTCTCTGCCCGTGTGGACAAAAATAGGCCATTTGCAAGGCGAATTTGCCACCCTTTCTCATGCTTACTTAAACAATCAAAATGGTACCATTTCGTCATATAATAGGTATCCCAAAATCATCAACCAAGTGCACAAATCATACCATATCCATTTCAATCAAATTTAATATCCAAATCAATGTCAATTACACATTCAACACTTATATTATCAAGCAATAATTCATAAGCACATAACTTCTCAAATTATCAACTTCAATCACACCATATATATTATTTATCAAACCCAAAATATATCCGTTTGAGCAATTATGAAATCATAACCACATTCATACCAAAAGATACTAAAATAAGCCATCATTCATGGCTATATATACAAAACGAAACATATGCATTTACAAGCCAAATCCTATGGGTATATCCACAACCAAAATATCACATCTAGCCTGTACATGCCATATACCATATGTACAATTCAAAAGTATCAACTTAGATGTCTGATAGTGCGATGATGTTCCCGACGTCTCCCGGATCCGAGCTAGCTTTGATTCACTATAAAACATAGAAAAATAACACAAAGTAAGCTTCATAGCTTAGTAAGCTCGTAAGTGAATAACCCGGTTCATCAAATAAATGTATTTCCAACCAAATATGTAACACCCCAAACCCGGCCTAGAAGTTAGGCCCGAATCTGGCGTGTCACATGGAAGTATTTTTTTTTTTCAAAACCATCTTTGCGATTGTTAAAAACTTGTTTGAGAATTACAGCCTCTTTGTAAAAACCCAAAACACTTAAGCAATTGTTATCTACTTGAAAACGTAATTATCTTTAAAAACCTTTTTGGTTGCGAAAACATATTTGAAATGAACAATTTACGAAAATATGACGTTTGGAAATAGAGTTGCAGAAACATTTTGAAAACATTGTGGAACCATAGATAAAATACAAGTATTTTTGAGAGGTTGATTGATGAGTCGAAAATCGAGGTAATGAACTTTAATCGTGACTTTTGAAAATGTCGTCGATAATTTGAAAGGGAATTTTCGAGTTAAATCATTTGTTAAAGTTTGTTATGAAAATCATTTGTTAATCAATTTTTGGAAAATCGTTATTTATGATTTTAGAAAAAAATCCCATTTAAAATAATGTAGAAAAATAATAAGTACAGCTAAACATAAAACCAAAAAAAATATCCCAGAGGCCTTATTACAACTTTAAAACCCGAATAGTAAAAGCAACGAAGTAAACGAAAAGGAAATTTATTAAAGTGAGAACCAATTCTGAAGTATGGCCTCCACCCGAGTCATCCATGGCCCAAGTCCACGTCACTGAGCATTACATACAGGGAGTAAGAGAAAAAGGGGGGTGAGTTACAAGAACTCAGTGCATAATCCCCTTATCATCATCCATTGGGTCGGAACACATTTAGAAAAGACTTGGGCTTGAGCCCATAGAGCATAATCTTGAGCTTGAGCCCATTTAGCAATACTTTGGGCCTAAGCCCCTTTTTACATAATAGTATTTCAATTATATCATGTGTATGAAATGCAATTCCCAAAACAATCCTAATAATCCATCCGCTACACACCACCCGTACCAACCAACACACCTGTGGGTGAT
Source organism: Gossypium australe (assembly GCA_005393395.2). Classification (NCBI taxonomy): domain Eukaryota; kingdom Viridiplantae; phylum Streptophyta; class Magnoliopsida; order Malvales; family Malvaceae; genus Gossypium; species Gossypium australe. The sequence continues at coordinate 58,735,849 of CM016615.1, forward strand.
AATCAGTCAACCCACCCCGCCAACACACCAAACACAGGCATTAAGCCATTTAATTCAATAATTCGCAGGCCATTTATAATATTTGTGGCAGAGCCACCAGAATAATAGAATATACGTGGCATAGCCACTATACAAATTTGTGGCAGAGCCAGCAGAATAACAGAATATAGGTGGCAGAGCCACCAGAATAACTTCTCTTCAACATTTTTCCCATCCCATGCAAAATTATGTCTATGCAACATACATAGTAAATCACGATATTCACAATATAAACCACAATCATTAATTAATTCAGACAAAAGTTCAGCCCATATAACAAATTATCAAATCGGCCCATATAGCAATCTTATCAAATCGGCCCATTAAACAATCTATCAAAACGGCCCATTAACACATTTCAATTCGGCCCTTTAAGGCAATTTATCAAATCGGCCCATTAAGCAATATACAAATCGGCCCATTAAGGCATTATAACCATTCGACCCATTAATCAATATAACAAAATCGGCCCATTAAGGCAATATAACAATTCAACCCATTAACACTTTGCAAATCGGCCCGTTAGGGGCATTTCCATAATTCGGCCCATAAGGGCATTTTCGTAACTCGGCCCGTAAGGATATTTTCGTAATTCGGAAATTGTACCCGCTAAGGTTAATTCAGTAATCACGCCACCCAGGGGTATTTCGGTAACTTACCCTCTAAGTGTATTATGGTAATTTCGCAACCTAGTCTTAACTACTAATTTGGGGCATAAAATTTGAAACTGTCCATCTGCGTCATACTAACTAAATTGACCATAACTCGGGTTAGAAAACTGGAAATCTAGATCCATAAATTTTCCTTGAAACTAGACTCATATATCTTCTTACTACAATTTTTCCAGAATTTTTGGCTTTACCATTCAGTACAGTTTATTTCTTAAAGTTTCCCTTGTTTCATTGTCCAATGATTCTGCCCTCTCTTACCCAAAATTCAAATATCTCACTGTACAGTTTTCATATGTTGCTCCCACTTGTTTCTAACGAAAATAGGCTCAATAAGGAATCTATACATATAAATTATAACCCATATTTCACTTTGTACAATTTTATACGATTTTTCCAAGACAGATCAGGGGACCACGAAGTCAATCAGAATCAGTCTCACTAAAATTAAGATATCTCAAAATATAAAATTCCTTTTCCTTCTAAGTTTCTTCCTTATCAAAATGACACTGTAAGCTTTTATTTGATATCTTATTCACTTATTAATTCCCTTTCTCCTATTTGTTGTGATTTTTCAAAAACATGTCACTGTTTCTAACTGAAACTATTTTATTACAAAACATGATTACTACTACAATCATACGCACGCCTGAGTGATTACGGATGCCGGTTTCCGGTTTTCCTCAATATTTCGACCGAATCACATAACATATCATACAAGCTTTCAGAGAGATGTGAGATTACACACCATTTCAAACATGTATTCAGAAAGTACGGGATTAAAGCACGGGATTACACACCTTGATTAGGATTCCCTAAAGAACCACTCTTCGTTGACCCACTATATCCAAAGGATTTGCAAATAGAATATATCGAGTGATTTTGTCCCTAAAACATAATCGATTAGTCGAAACTTCAATCCAATTTGCAACATAACCAAATAGAGATATAGCGAAAAATCCAAAATGAACCCCCTTACCTTATCGATATTGGATCAATTTCCACCGTTTGACTTCGGCTAGAACAATACACGGTTTCCCACTTAAAGCACTATGAAAAGAGGGCGATTAAGACATTAAGAAGTGGAAGATAACACCATTTTCGGTTATGATCACAATTTACAATCGAATAGTGATAAATACTTATTCGGCTAAAGAGAAAAGAATATGATCATAGAAAAGAATTCACTTACCGATTTAATCGAAGAAGGAATGTCACCTCAAACGAGAAAGAAATTATGAAGGAGTGATTGTGGATTGTGAGTTTCGGCTATGGAAGAAAAGGAACAAGAATAGTTTCAGTTATGAGGGTATGGATTAGAGGAAAAAGATAGTAGAGTTGGAGAATTTCGTGAAAAGAAAAGAAAGGTTGAGAAGGGTGCTTATCAAATTTTGGTTTTCAAGAGAAGATGAATGAAAATAGTTTGGTCTCAATGATTTGGTACCTACGGCAACAAGAAAGAATTGAAGAAAAGAAATGCTCACTAATGGCTTGAAGTTTCGGCAAAGATGAGAAGAAATTTGAGAGAAATGGCATAAAAATGCAAGAACGAATTTTGACCAACCAAGCACCAAAGTTTCTACCAAAACACTAACAAAAATTCGGATACCCCTCTTACACCCAAAACCGTCCACATTCATGTCCCTAATAGTCAAAAATTTGCCAACCACCCTTTCCATAACACATCCCTTGAAAAAGGTCACATGTTCCCTCTACTTTCCCCTTTCTCTTGATTTCTTTCCTCACATTCATCCTTTCCTATTTTCCTTAGCCATCTTGCCAAAAATAAAAAGTCCACCTTGCCTTATTTAATTGCTTGGCCGACACTTAAGGAAAGAGTGCAAAAATAATAGTTAAAGTATGCACACAATGGGATTTGAACCTCTTCCCTCAAGGTACTTCACTTGATGCCATAACCTCTTTACTCATTACTCATTTATTTCTATAAGTCTTGAAGCTACTTACCATCTCTCCTTAAAGTGCTAAAATACCAAATTTTTCCTAAGGCCCAATTAAACCCGAGACTTTATAGAAACCTCGTAACCTTCCAAATTCACTTAACTAATAAGTCCAATTTGCAATAATGTCATTCTCTTGTTATCAAAATTTTAAACACTCCTACGCCCAAGGCCCATTGGGCCCAATCCTACTAAGCCCAATTTTGGGATGTTACAAAATATACATGACAAAATCATATACACATCATCTACAAAGCTTTCTCATGTCTCAAAACTTGATCAAATACCATCTCATTGAACTTTCTCTATTTAATATTTGAATAGGTTTCGTACATACCTGTATCATTTCGTACTAACCTCTTTCTCAATCACCCCATTTGTTTACTCGTTGAACCATTTGGAATAGAAGTCAGATATTTAATGATCTCAATCGATAAGTACCTATACCATGGCCCGTAGCCAAGTTAAGGTAACTTATCCCGGAGTACCTATACCATGGCCCGTAGCCAAATCAAGGTATCACTCGCACCCGAAGTGTTGATATCATGGCCCGTAGCCAACACAATAACCTAGTGGCATGTCACTAGCATCCTAAACTATTCCTAAGGTTCAACCGGGGAATTTCACTTGTCGATTTCATCGTGAACACATCCGTAAAGTCGTATTCAAAATTCAAACATTATCCGTAATCTCATAATCATAGTTTATGCAATATCAAAGCATTTAACATTCATTTATAATGAAATTACCACATACAAACTTACCTCGGGTATGAAAATGGCAGAATGAGTCAATTACTCAATAATCTTGCCTTTCCCCCGATCTAATTCCAGATTCCTCTTTTCATGATCTATATGTATTAAAAATTAACACATTTAATCATTCATTCATTCAATTTAATCCTTAAACACATATTTGGGCATTTTCACACATTAGCCCCTAAATTTTCACATGTATTCAGTTTTGTCCCTATTTCACAAATACACAAAATTCAGAAAATTCAACTTAACCCATGCTTGCCCGAATAACACATAAGTCCCTATCAGCCCAAAACTTTCATTTATTTCACATTTCAACTACTCAAATTGTATATTTCTCAATTTGATACCTATTATGCATTTTCATCAAAAAACACTTTATAAAACATGAAAATCTATCATCCAAATTTTCATATTTCATCCTCAAACATCAAAGAACACATAAACTCATCAATGGTAACTCTCAAAATCTTTAACAGTTTCAAAATTAAAGGTACGAGCTAGCTAGATTGGCTGCAATGATTTCAAAAACATAGAAATCATCAAAAATTGAGCAAAAATGGACTTACAATTGAGCAATGAAGTAGCCGAAACTTAAAAACCTAAAAATGGCTTGTTCTTGTCTTCACAATCGGCCAAGAAAATGAGAAAATAAGCTTAAAATTGATTTTGTGTTAATTAACACATAATGATTATACAATTACTATTATAACCTTAATGAAAAAACATTTAAAACATTCATTAAATGTCTATATATGGCCATTAACCTCAAAAATCGTCTAATTACTATTTAAGGCCATCATATTTAAAAGCCAAGGCCAATTGACGCCTTTAACGAATAGCATGCAAATTTTGCATTTCACGCTATTTAGTCTTTTTTCTCAAATCGAGCAATTAAACGATAAAATTACTTCACGAAAATTTCACACATTCATACTTTCATGCTAATAATACATAAAATAATATTAAAAAGAATTTTCTGACATCAGATTAGTGGTTCTGAAACCACTGTTCTGATTTAGCTAAAACCGGGCTGTTATAATCATCCAATAGAGTTTCTGTTAAAATTGAGAATTCGGGTAAAGGAATTTGTTAGTAACGTTTTCGTAATTAGATCTGTAAGATTTATGTTGGGAATTTAAGGAGACACATTGTCTGGAATTGTGTTAGAATCAGAGTTGCGCAGTGAAAGCTTAGTGGCCATATTTAAAGGAAAGGGGTAACAGATTTTGTGACTAAGAAAATTTCGAGGACGGAATTTCTTTAAGGAGGGGAGAATCGTAACATCTAAAAAATTGGGGGTTAGTATAACCAGGTTTGCGAATCGATAGAGAGTGGTCCTGCCTTAATTTTTGAGGTATTGGTTTGTTGGTTAAGTGTTAGTGAAACATTTCTTAAAACCCAAGTTCAAATCCCTTATCTCGCGTCATTTTTATTATTTTGCAAATTTTGCCTTAAACCTTAGTATGTATCATGATTTGTTTTTAAAATAAATATTGCAAAATTATATCAAGAGTGGGAAAAAAATCCTAATGGTTAAAGGAATTATGAGAAAGCATCGAAATTAAATGATGTCCCAAGTTCGAATCCTTTCCCTTGCAAAATAATTAAATTTTACAAAATCCCTTATTTTCGTAATGTTTGTTCCATCCATACCCTTGAACCCTAAGTATAAATATAACTTTTTATTATATTTTTCAGCCTTTAATTCAATTTTTCCCTACCCTATCCGTTCACCCTCTGTAACGACCCGGATTTGGGCCTAGTAGAATTGGGGCCATTGGGCCTTAGGCGTGGGAGCTTTTAAAATTTTTGAGAACATGAGAACGACATTTATGCAAGTTGGACCTATTAGGTGAGTGATTTTGGAAGGTTAGAGGGCTTCTATGAAGTCTCGAGTTCAAACTTGGGCTTTAGGAAAATTTTGGTTTTAGGTGAATAAAACCCTGGGACTTAGTACGTAGGCTTTAAGGATAAATGTGGAGGAAAATGATACAAAAAAGAGTGTGGTGTGGTGGCAAAGTGACGCCACTTAGGGAGCAAGGGAGTGACGCCACAAGGAAGCAAGGGGGTCCAAGGTTCAAGCCTTGGTGCTGGCATTTCATTTTGATTTATTTTTAAGTGAACTTAGACTTTGGCCCATAGGTTTATATTTAGTTGCGCATGATTTTAGACACAAGAGGAGCTTGTGGCCAAGTGGTTAGCGGTGTGGATTATGCTACAGGGGGCCTGGGTTCAAATCTCATGACAAGCGAGGGAGTATTTATTTTGCGGATTGGACGGCTAGAGTTTGTGTTGGATTTAAACTCTACTGAAAGAGGGATCCCACATCAGAAAGCTAGCAAGAGGAAAGGTGAGAAGCTGGCTATAAATGGAGCTGTTTATGAGGAGAGGAAGTATACCTGGTTAGAGTTGGGCATAGGAGCATTCGGAGCGCGGATTAGCAGCTTCGGATTCCTATAAGGTGTGTATTTCGCGCTACTCTAGCTGTAGAGCGGCAAATGCCGAAATGCCGATCACACGAAAATGGTAGCCACACGAGTGTGCGAGCGCACGTGTGGGAGCTTCGACGCGATAGTCGAGGCCACTATGAGTATTCTTGTAGGTTGAGGCTGCTTGGGCCCAATGGGCCCGGGGGCCCATATGAATAAATTGTATAATTGTGTAGTAGATAGTGAACTGGTCTATGTGAATCTCATATCTGTGGTTAGTTTTGGGCTAAATGGGCCACACGAACGTGTGGGTCCATTTGGGCCGAGAACGGGCCCTAAGCCCATTCGCATCGTTATCTCTGTTTAGAATACCCTTGGTTTACAAATTACTGAAATACCCCCAATTTGCAAAATTACCGAAATACCCCTGATTTGTAAAATTACTAAAATACCCCTAATTTGTGAAATTACCAAAATACCCCTATTAGTAAAATTACCGAAATACCCCTAGTTTACAAAATTACTGAAATACCCCCAGTTTGTGAAATTACCAAAATACCCCAGTTTGCAAAATTACTGAAACACCCTCGATGGGTAAATTACGAAATACCCCCAAGGGGTGAAATTACCGTTTTACCCCTAAACGAAAAAATGACCATTGTACCCTCGTGGTAGTACTAGCTTGTATGTGTTAATTGTTTGATTGATTATGTTTGAGATGTGTTGCATTCATGGATTGGTTATGAGTAGATTTACCGAACTACCCCTGTAGGGTAGAATTACCGAAATACCCTTATAGGGTAAAATGACTGATTTGCCCTTATAGGTAAATGATCGACTTTTGCAATGAGTGGACTAATTTGACTGTGGTTGTATGACTGATATGCTTTTATTACACATTTAAATAATTGTTACTGAGCATGGCCATTTTGCATACACGTGTAATGATTGAGCATGACATACACGACATATTGCATGGGGTTGGGATTATTAATACGGAGGAAGAGCTAATAGGATCGCATGGTCGCTTGACGACTGTGGATCCACCGAAGGCTTTATAGCCACCGCAGGCTTTTTAGCCACCGAGCAGCCATGCTGCACCGATAATGTTACTGAGGGCTGTGTGCCATTAATATGGCTTCGTGCAGTAATTATGGGCTTTGTGCCAATACCGAAGGTTTTGTGCCAATATTATGGCTTTGTGCCAATTGTATTTACCGTGGCTATGTGCCTAACTTATATATTGATGACTTTGTGTCGATCATATTTACCCAAGGCTGTGTGCCGATAATATTACCGTCGATAATGGCTATGTGTCGATTATGATTTCAGTGGCTCTGCCACATATTTCATATTTTGGTGGCTCTGCCACATATTTCGTATTTCGGTGGCTCTGCCACATATTTCGGTAGCGCTGCCACAATTTTGGCGATGAGCAGCGTGACTGCCATCGATGGTGTGTAGCGGATGAGGGTTGATTGTAGAAATCCCCACCGATGTGCTTTGATTGGTCGGGTGGTGTGTAGCGAATGGATAATTAGGTTGGGCTGGGTTGCATTGCATTCATTATCTGCTATACCATGCTAATAGGGCTAAGGCCCAGTTTGATTTCGTTGGGGCTAAGACCCAATTGGATTTCGTAAGGGCTAAGGCCCAGTTATTGTTCGTGTAGGGGATTACACACTGAGTTCCCGTAACTCACCCCTCTGCTTAATTTTGCAGGTAATCCCTAGCTTGAGGAATTGGGCCGAGGTGGACTCTGTGGTGGCCATGCGTTATTTCTTTCGTAAACTTCATTTTTCATTACTTTGGACTTGTTTTAATTTGGGAATTTGTTCTGTAATAAGGCCACTAGGATTTTATTTTGGTTTTTATCTTAAAGTATTGACTGCTTATTATGAAAGGTTCAAAATGGAGTTTTATTAAAAATGTAAATAATCATTTTCCAAAACACTAACAAACGGTTTACAAGTTATAAACAATGAAACTCGGGATTTTCTTAAAACTACAATAATTGTTTTCAAAAACGTCACATCCTGAAATCCACCAATTTCAATTCTCGTATTATAAAACAAGTTTTCAGTAGTTAGTAATATTCACAACATTTTGCAAGGAAACCTTAAAAACGAATCTGATTTTCAAAATGAAAACAAAACTCAAAATTTTTAAGCAATCGCGAAGTTTCTTTAAACAACCTTTCCATGTGACATACCAGATCCGGATATAACGTTTAGGCCGGGTTTGGGGTGTTACACCCTCTTCTTCTCATCTTTTCTCTTCAATTTTCTTTCTTTCTCCCTGTCAACACCATTTGTAATTTTATGAAAAAACGGGGATCGACTTTAAAACGAAAATGGAGTCGCCACCAATCCTTTTTTTTACTTAGGTGTGATTGGATCACCTTATAAATCATTTTATTTCAAAACATTGATTTTTGGTCCACAACATACCAGAAAACATGTTCAGGAGTCGGTTACGTACGAGGAAGGGTTAGCACCCCCGTAATGCCCAAAAATTGGTACCTAATTGATTAATTAATGCCCTTATGTCAAGAATTTGAAAAAGATTTGGAAATATGGTTTCTTTAAAAATTTGAACAATTTGAGTTGAAATTGGAGATCCCTTTGTTCCGAAAGCATATAAACATCACATCCAGCACGTTAGGACATGATGTTTTAAAACTTCGTGACCAAAATCATCTCATGATTTACAAAATTCATTAAAAGGATATTTAGTCATTTGGACGAACGATAAACCGAAACTAGCACGTTAGGGCACAATTTCTTGAACTTCCAAACACGAAACATTGCCTTATTTTTTGAAATTCTTATCCCGAGATAACAAATCATCACATCCAGTGAGTTAGGACACAATAATTTTGAATTTTCAAGAATAAGTTTTTTATTTCACTTTTAAAAGAAAAGTAATAGATTCTTCGGACTCGAAGAGGACAATCAAAACCTAGTAAGTTAGGGCACAATCCTTCTCGACGTCTCCAAATATCTCATATCACCATTTTTTAAATCTATTTGAAATAAATGTGTCAATTTAAAAGGTGCTTTTATAGAAAGATGGTTTGAGAAAAACATTGTATGAATACATTACAACATATATATTTAAGAGCAATTCTACATGTCTACAAATTATATTAATAATAAAAGAATATAACATGAAAGAATATATAAAGAACTATGTGAAGCAAGAATAACGATTGAAAAGGACATAAATGAATAAACATATAAAATGAATTAAAACTTTCATGAAATAATGTAATCAAATGAAAAAGGAATAATATATTTAAACAAAAAAAATAAAAGAATGTGATGATTTTTAAAATGATCTAATTATATATAAATAAAATTTTAAAGTAAAAAAAACTTATAATAATATATATAATTTTAATAATTAAATAAAAAATAATTAAAAGTACTTATAATTTACTAATTTAATACATATAAAAACGATTACATATAATAGAAATAATTAGTAAATAATATATAATATTTTTATATATAAAAAACATATATACATATATATAATATACTGATCATAAAATCACATACATAATACAAATAGTATAAATAAAATATGTTAGATAATATAAATTAATTTTATATAAAATAAAACTTTTAGAAGTAATATATAATATAACATAATACTATATAAAAAAAATGTGTAATGTGATAAAATATATACAAATTATAAAATAACATATGATATAAATAATATTGAGCCAAATAAAATAATAATAATTAAATATATATAAGGTTAATACATAAAAATATATGAATTTTATACAAAATTAATATATAAATAATAAAGTAATATTTGAATATGATAAAATAATTAAATAGAGTAATAGAGTGATTTAAAATAAAATAAAATATAAAAAAAGAAAAAGAAAAAGAAAAGAGGATCAATTAGCAAAAAGAAAAGGGATTAAATTGAAACGCGCGTTAAATCAGAGGGGCTTATTGTGCAATTATGCTTTTTTTGAAGACGACATCGTAATAATTTTGGCCTATAAATAGCCCAAGGACTTAATCGAAACAGAGAGGAAATTTCAAGGCTCAATTATAAAAATAAAAAATTCAAATTAAACTTAATTTAAAAAATTAAAATTGTGGAAGGGCCAAAATGGCAATTAACCCATTTTACAAAAACACGCGGATCCTCCCCGGGTTTTCAGGTCAACACGCGGGTCGCCTTTTGAAACGACGTCGTTTTAAGCTCATTAAATAAAACCAAAACGACATCGTTCCCGGTTAACTATATAAGTAAAAAAAAAATAGTTAAAAAAATCATTTAACACTCATTTTTTTAAAAAAAAAAATCAGAAACCTCTCCCCCCGGATTCTCTCCAGCCTTCGGCCTTTTGCCAGGGCTCCGATGGGGCGCCTGTGCACGTGCCAGTGCGCGTGCCGGTGCACACGCTTCACGCATTGTCGTCCACGGCGGCACCAAGATAAAAACTTCGTCTCTTTTTATAGAACTTGTTTTATTTGTTAAAAACAGTAAAAAAATGCGCGAATAATAAGTTTATACGAAATAAATCTGGAATCACCTCTGACTTTTTATTCCTTCTGTATACTGTATTTTGTATATTTTTTGTGCTATTGTTTCTATGTATCTCCTTGTCTTTGTGTCCGTGTTTTCAAATTTATGGGTTTTTATACCCGAAAAATAAAAATAAAAATAATAAAGGAAACACAGATATTTGCCATATTCTTGTTGTTTTCTTCCCTTTCTTGTGCAGGTGGGAAGAGAAAATCTCGGCGATGGCGGGGTTCGCACGAATAGTGGCGCGACCGAAGGTTTTGCGTGGGTGCGAGAGCCGATTACGGCGCGAGGCTGGGGCACTGGCTTGCGGCGCCTAGGGTTTCCTTAAAAACCCTAGTCTCTGAGTTCGTTTAGCATTGGGCCTTTTGGGCCGTCTCTGTTATTGGGTCTGGGTAGTTTCGGTCACTAGGTTTAGTCTGTGTCTGTTTGGGTGGCTGGTTAGTCTGGGTTTATAAATTGGGCCACGGGTTTTGGGCCTGTATTTGGGTCTATTTTGATTTTGTAAAAATGGACTGTAAAAATAAAAGAAACTGGACGTTTTTATTTTTGTTTTTATTGTATGGGCCCAGGCAAAAATGGGCCTCTACAGCTGCCTTCTTTGCTCATTGTTGTGTAACGAGAATAAAGCAAAGACGATAAAAGAGCCCATTTTGCCCGGTCTTGTCAAATGGCTGTATCTTCAGGGAGATAGGCTAGTTTCTTCAATCTGCTTCACTGCAACTTCAGGAAGACAAGATTTACTATCTTTACTCTACTCCACTACAACTTCAGGGAGATAAGGCTGAAAATGCTTTTAATCTGCTTCTTGCAACTTCAGGAATATAAGATCTTCTGTCTTTAATCTACTCCACTGCAACTTCAGGGAGATAAGGCTGAAAATGTTTTTGATCTGCTTCCTACAATCTCAGGAGTGCCAAATCTGCTATTTTAATCTGCTCCCTGCAACTTCAGGGATTGCCAGACTAATGTCTTCGATATGCTTCCTGCGACCTTAGGAATGCCAAATCTGCTATTTTAATCTGCTCCCTACAACTTTAGGGATTGCCAGACTAATGTCTTCGATTTGCTTCCTGCAACCTCAGGAATGCCAAATCTACTATTTTAATCTGGTCCTTAAAACTTCAGGGATTGCCAGACTAATGTCTTCGATCTGCTTCCTACAACTCAGGAATGCCAAATCTGCTATTTTAATCTGCTCCCTGCAACTTTAGGGATTGCCAGACTGATGTCTTCGATCTGCTTCCTACAACTTCAGGAAGATAAGATCTGCTGTCTTCAATCTGCTTCGCTGCAACTTCAGAGAGGCAGGCTAATATCTTTGATCTGTTTCCTACAACTTCAGGAATATAAGATCTGAAAGTGTCTTCGATCTGCTTCCTACAACTTCAGGAAGATGAAATCTATTATCTTCAGTCTGCTCCGCTACAACTTCAGGGAGGCAGGCTAATATCTTCAATCTTGTTACATTGTCCACTAGAGGACATAACCTGTAGAATGGGTATATGCTTATGCCTAATAATTAGGATGCCTTGATCGAAATGTATCAAATGCTCCTAATTAGACATGCAATGATATATGAATGCAAAATGTTATGAGAATGCTTCCTACATTAAGTGTCATCACTCATTTATCCATCAAAGTTTCCTCTTCGTTCCTTACGAAGTATCAATCATATTCTGCTCAAATAATTTGCCCCATAGTAATTCTAAGTCCTCTCCTCTTGAACCTTGGGACATGAAGTTGGTACCTCCCACTGCAACTTTAGGGAAATAACATTTGGTTTCTTCCATCCAATCTGTTACCACTCAGAGGTATAGAACTTGTATCATTTTCCATCAACTTAACCTGTTACACCATTCCCTGGATGTATGAGTCTGAAGTTTACATGAGTGCAGGGTCTCACGACAATGATCCCCTTTTACACTTGGATTGACCTTATTTGTCATTTGCCGATATGGTATCATCAAAGAAATTGTCTTATCCAATAAGAATCTGAAGAGATAATCGTTTTTCAATGTTTCCAACCCTTAGGCTTGGTGAGTTTTGAAAGATAGTCACGTTTCAGATTCCTCATATTATTTAGAAGTTTTTAGAGTAATATGCAAAACTCCTTTTATGAAAGTGTTATTAGTCCATTAATCGTTATTTCAATATAAAATGCTTGAAAAAAGGTCATAAAAATGGACGAGAAAGAAATTAATCAGGAGTGTGGCTTGAAAATAAGCTAATCAAAGATCATCAAGGCAATAAAAGAAAATTGATTTGGGTGCATCTTGAAAAGAATAAAGCAATCAAAGATAACAAATTAAAAAAATGAGTAAGATAGAATCTAGGCGCCCTAGATATCGCAGTCTGAGCTTCTTTGTTCAAACTTCTTAAGGACCACTTTAAGCTCGATATGTGTTTAGGGGATCCAGAGTACTTTGTTGATGCCCCAATGTAATATCCTAGATTTAGGGGTTATGCGTTTATGCATAATTCAAGTGATAGTGGGCTTAGTGTGTGTTTGGATATGTTTTAAGGGTTTTTAGAATTTTAGAATGTAAGGGAATGCTTTAGAAAAATATTAGATTTTTAGTCTTAGAAGGGGAGCTAAGCAAAATTGGCCTTAAGAAAATTAGTTTGAGATTTTAATCACAAGGAGTCAATTGGTAAGGCTTGGCCGAACCCCATAGCCCAATCTTGTAGCCTTCTTTGTATACCCTTTTCTCTTGGTTTGAAGCATTAAAGAAACACCATAGCCGAATCCTCTAAGCATTCAACTCCCTCCACTTTGGCGTGATATCTCTTCACCATTCAAGTGCCGAAATCTTTCTCTTTGGGACTTTGAAGCCGATTCTCTGAGGGTGATACCATCGATCTCTTGCTCTTAGTTTCGTTTTAAAGTGTGAAGTGGTAAGTATTTTCTTCCTTAAGTAATCGGTTTTGGATTCTTTCTTTTAAGAGTGCCGAAATCAAGGGTTGGCCTTGGTTTCTAGTGGATGGTCGAATGTGTGTTAAGCCATAATCTTGTGTTTTATTTGTAGCTCGCATACGGAAGTATTTTGGATTCGATTCTTCAAGGTAAGTAAGTGTAGCATTCGGCCAAGGGCCATTTTTATGGACTAAATGCCTAAAGCCGTTTCTAATAATGGTCTAATAGGGATTTCGACAACTTCAGGAACAATCAAACATTTCGGGATTTAGTCAGCAAGGTAAGTGATCTAGGACTTTCGGCCTAAGGCTATATTTTGGGTTTAAGTGTGACCGATTTCTAACTTTGGTTCTTAGGAGCAAATCGACAGGAATAAAGAGAGTTTCGGGATTGAGTAGGCTGTGCCAAACAGGTGTGTAGTTATTACATTGTTCTCTTGATTGTTTATGTGTGTATGTTGTTATATATGTGTGATATGATGTGAATGGTAGCCGAAATAAGGGCTAAGATGGTGGATACCCATGGTGGGTGATCGAATAATCAGGTCAGTACTTTATGATATTAAATGATCACTAATGAATATGTGAAATGGTGATGAGCGTGTGTTATATACTCTATTAAATGATATTTTTGTCATGTTATATCTATGCATGGGGGCTTGGGACATGAATATTGAAGGACAGGGTGTACATTATGTACGTGGTCTGATGTTAGCCTTGTGCTACATTGGCGCTTGGTGTTAGCTATGTGCTTCATCAAGGTGGAGTGTTGGCTATGTGCCACCTCCTGGCGGATGATAGCTGTGTGCATCACCGTGGATTGAGGATGACCTCGAGTCACCTCGTGGATATTGACATGTGGGGTCACTTAGGTGATCGGTGGCTTAGCCACGGCCTTGGGCAGCAGGTCTACCAAGGTAGGTGTAACGGATGGACATTAGGTGGGGCAGGGCTTCATAATTGCATAATTTTGTATGTGGACTGTGTGGATATGGGCCAAGCCCATATGTGGAGACATGTGAAATAATTACACACTGAGTCTGCTTGACTCACCCAAATTTTTACCAACATCGCAGGTGATACGTGATACTTGGACTGGGTTGGAGTGGATACGAGGTGGCCCATGCAGAAGTTATTTTCCTTATTTTATACATTTTATATTTTCAGAATTTGTGAATATTGGGTTATTGTAATATGGGCCATTTAAAGGATTTGAAGTTTATTATTATGTTTTAAAGTGGATTGACAATTTTTATTATTAGGAAATGTTTTATTTTTAGCAACTCATATCTTAAAGATATATGTTAAAGTTTTAAATCGAAGAATTTGTAACAACTTGATTTTATTTGGGATTTTAAATATACAATGTTTTATTAAAGACAATAAATTTTTATGTTTTTACTTTTAAGTTCAAATCTTTTCAAACGTTTTCCGCAGTGGCATTCTAAATTCGGCCGTGGCGCATGGGCCGGGTTTGGGGTGTTACAGTTTGGTATCAGAGCCCGATTCAAAACTCGGCTTTGAGGGTTTTGGGTCCAAAAACATTTTTTTAGGATGGGCTTTTCAAAGATGTGGGCTTTCATAAAATTTTCAGGTTTATTCTGGCATGGCACCTGTATCTCCGACCCGAAGTCCACCGGTAAGTACCTCTAACTGTTGTGTGAATTATTATATGATTGGTATGTGGGTATGATGGGAACGTAGATTAGTATATTAAGTTATTGAACTTTAGGATTAGCTTACTCCAACAAAGAATTGCATAAAATTTTAAAGCCTAATTAAACAAACCTATGAGTAAGTCGCCGAGTTAAGGTGTGGCAACCATTGTGCGCATGTCTATGATTGGTTTCGGTGGGAGCTTGGTATTTAAGTAGTCCTAGTGACTCACCTCCTCTCCACTCGAATCCTACCTGGTGCGTAGTAACGGTTCACCCTAACCAAGAGGACTTATTCACGGGCTAAACTCGATAATTAAAACCCGAAAGGGACTAGTCATACTGTTTTATAAAAACCTTAAGTTTTCAAGATTACTCCTTTGATTTGTAAAACCATTTTATACTTGGAAAATTTTTCGAAATATTTCTGATTTACAAAATTACCCAAATACCCCTAGGTGTAAAATTACCAAAATGCCCTTGGTTTATAAAATTACCATACTACCCACGACTTTTGTAAAAACATTCTTACTTTACAAAGATACCAAAAACTCCTATTTTACAAAATAGTAAGATACCCTGATTTGGGAAAATTTACTAAAATGCCCCTGACTTCCAAAATTTCCAAAATAACCCCGATTTCTGAAATTTCTGCAATACCATTGATTTGGTAGAATTTTCAAAATAACCTCGAGATTTGTATATTTTGGAATGCCTTTGATTTGTAAAGATTTTCAAATTGACCCCGATTTATTACTAAAATACCCCTGTAGGACAAATGACGAAAATACCCCTAGGATAGGAACAGACAAAAATGTTTGAAGAGTGAATGTGTATGGTAGATACTACTGAATGGATGTGTTTCTGTGAATTAAGGTAGAAGACTTGAAACTTTGATTGATCGAAAGAACAACTATTAAGCTCTTTTCATAAAATTGTTCGCGGATAAACAGTGGAACAAAGACTAATGCATAAAATTTCTTAAATCAGACTAAAGCACGATCATAGACATGAGCTCTAGGGGACGTGGTCGTAATGTGCGAGGACGTGGTAGAGGCAGAATGGCTGTGACGGAACCAGTTGGGTCTGGTCAGGGATTCCAAGATTTAGTAGAAAGTATGTTAGTTTTATTAAGATCAGAGTGCGCAGCAGTAGCGTAGTGTGGTGAGTTAGGATGTACGATTGTTCGTTAGTAAGTAATTTCGAGGACGAAATTATTTTTAAGGAGGGTAGAACTGTAATATCCTAGATTTAAGGGTTATGCGTTTATGCATAATTCAAGTGATAGTAGGCTTAGTGTGTGTTTGGATATGTTTTAAGGGTTTTTAGAATTTTAGAATGTAAGGGAATGCTTTAGAAAAATATTAGATTTTTAGTCTTAGAAGGGGAGCTAAGCAAAATTGGCCTTAAGAAAATTAGTTTGAGGTTTTAATCACAAGGAGTCAATTGGTAAGGCTTGGCCGAACCCCATAGCCGAATCTTGTAGCCTTCTTTGTATACCCTTTTCTCTTGGTTTGAAGCCTTAAAGAAACACCATAGCCGAATCCTCTAAGCATTCAACTCCCTCCACTTTGGCGTTGAAACACCCCAAACCCAGCCCACAAGCCCCGACCGGATCTGGTATGCTCCTCGATAAAAACTCGTTTTGTCGTTTTGGTAAAACATGTAATTTTATTAGAGTAAGAGAATATATTTGAAATATGTACTCGTTAAAAATCATTTTGTAACTTAAATTTTTAAAATACGATTATCGAAAATATTTAACTAATTAATTAAAGTTGATCGTAGCAGAATATAAATTAAAATGTAAAAGAAACATAGCTAATTGCGGCCTTATTACAAAAAAAAAAAAACATATCCCAAATTTAAATCTCAAAATATATAGGAAACGTAGTAAATTTAATAATACGGAAAACCCAATTAAATTGAGCAATGGCCACCACGTAGTCCACGCTGACCCGGTCCAAATCATTACGTGTCACCCGAAATGATATCCCATAAAAGGGTGAGTCCATAGACTCAATGTGTAACAATACACTAAAAAGTCCAATCGATCATAGTACATAATAATTGATTAAATCACATATATATATATAAAATGAAATGCAATCCCGAACCAACTTAGATATCCATCCGCTACACACCACCCGTACCTACCAATCACACCGTGGGGATTACTAAATCGACCCTCCATCCGCTACACACCATCGAAGGCAGTTGCTGCAGTCAACTTGCACATCGCCCTTATAATCGTGGCATAGCCACCGGATAATTGTGACAGAGTCACCGGATTCATAGTATCGTGACCGAAGTCACCAGATAATGTGGTAAAACCACCGGAACACTTCCCCTTTCAATATTACCCATATGCCCATGCAATAACATATTATTTCATAATCATGCCATATATCTCATAATCATATCGGAATCGTACACATTTCATATTATGCATATAGCATTATTATTGATGCAAATATCATGTCTTGTACATTATCCCAAAACCATAATCAAATATCGAACATGTTTCATATTAAAATCATACATAGTACGAAGGAATAACGTACCTCAATTCACCGTACCATTGAATGGTACCCAAAGCCATAAACACTTATATTTCTTTATAAACACATCTATATTAATAAAGCTATTAATCAATTAGAAATTTAGTATAAGTTACACACCTTGCAAACACAAAGAGCGATAGAACTTTAGGATTTCCGACTCTTGCCTACACGTCGACAGAACCTACATATCACTATGTGAGAAATCGGTTATCACTAAAAAGATATGGCCTTTGGCCGAATATCATTATCCCTTACCTTGGATTATCCAAAACTCAAACGATCTCTCCCTAAACGTTGACTACGAGAAAACCCCGAAAATCTTCCTTCAAAGGTTTAGCCACGGAGAAATAAGCGAATTAGATTCCTAAAATCGATTAATCCAAAGAAAAAATAAAGAAGAAACGATTGATAGAAAAGCCTTACCCGAACACGATGATTGATTAACTCTTATTTGAACTATAAAGAAATTCGGCCTTAACAACTTAAAAGAAAAAGAATGATGATTTCGGCTTTAACAAAAGAAAGAAAAGAAAGAAAAATGATGAAAAGATATAGGATAGTTTCGGCTATGAGAGGGAAAGAGAAGAGAGAAATAGAATGAAAAAGAAAAAGAAAATGAGAGAGAATGCTTTTGGTGAAAGATAGGTTCGGCACTAGAGAGGAAGAAAAGGAATTGGTAAATGTCCTCAAAAGTGACAATATTTTGGTTCCAAAAGAAAATAAAACTTTGAGAGGAAAAGAAGAAATAAAAGTACCTATTTGGTCAAATGCAAAGGCCAAACAAAGCAAAGTTTTTGCCAAATGCCAATAGACAAATTCGGCTAAGAGAAAAAAATATTGGACAAAGGAAAAATGCACAAATTGACAATCTAAAACCTCCCTAATCCCATACCAAAATTCGGCCAACACAATAGCCTACACAATCCCCCTTTTTCCTCCTTAATTCTTCCCTATCAACCCCATAATTTCCAACATAATTAAACCACTCCCTTAGCCCCTTATGCCGTCTAGGTTCATGGTCAAATGACCATGGAAAAGCTTCCAAAACAACACCCACTCTTCAAGCCTCTTGTCCCCTAAACCTTCCTTATCAACTTGATTCCTTACCATAACTCCTAACTTGCCTTTTCCTTTTGGTCTACTATCCAAAAATAAAAGAATAGTCCATCTATTTAGGATAAGATTTGACCGACACTATAGGAAAGAAAACAAAACTTAAAATTCCTCCCAATTGCTAGCTAAAGGATTCGAACCTCTCACCTCATGCATTCACCCATGCACCTTCACCACTTTACCAATTACTCAACTTGTGATTAAAACCTCCAATTAATTCTCTTAAGGCCAAATTTGCTTAGCACCCCTTCTAAGATTAAAATCTAATATTTTCTAAGGCAATCCTTTACATTCTAAAATTCTCAAAGTCCCTAAAATTCATACAAAGAGCACACAACAAAACAATGCACACATTCAAGCGAAAATTTCATAACCCCTAAATCCTGGATATTACAGTTCTACCCTCCTTAAAAAAATTTCGACCTCAAAATTACCTGACAAGAATAAGTGAGGGTATTGCTGTCGCATAGCTTCCTCCTGCTCCCACGAAGCTTCTTCCGATCCATGATTGTGCCATAACACTTTGACGAGAGGAACTGATTTCCTCCGTAACACCTTCACATCCCGATCTAGAATCTGAATCGGCTCCTCCTCATAAGACAAATCTGGTTGTAATTCCACCTCTCCCACTGGCACTACATGAGATGGATCCGATTGGTAACGTCGTAACATCGAAACATGAAACACATCGTGCATTTGCTTCAACTCCGAAGGTAACTCTAACTGATATGCCACTGGTCCAACCCGCTTCAAAACTTGATAAGGTCGTATAAACCTGGGACTTAACTTTCCTTTGCGACCAAACCTCATCACCTTCCTTCAAGGTGAAACCTTTAGAAACACTTGGTCTCCCACAACAAATTCTATTTCCTTTCGCTTCAAATCTGCATATGACTTTTGCCTATCAGATGCCTCCTTCAACCGAGCCCGAATTACTTTAACCTTTTCTTCAGATTCAGTCACAATCTCTGGACCCAAAACCTGATGTTCTCCTAATTCTGTCCAACACGTAGGAGTGCGACACTTTCGTCCATATAGCGCTTCATACGGTGCCATCCGAATACTGGCTTGGTAACTGTTGTTGTATGCAAATTCAGCTAAAGGCAAAAACTCTTCCCAACTTCCTCTGAAATCTATCACACATCCCCTTAACATGTCCTCTAATACTTGGATTACTCGCTCAGACTGGCCATCAGACTGAGGATGAAATGCCATACTAAAGTCTAATCTGGTGCCTAAAGCCTGATGTAATGCTTTCCAAAACCGAGACGTAAACCTCGGATCCCTATCCGAAATAATCGACACAGGCACTCCATGCAATCTTACAATCTCTGCCACATACAACTTCACCAATTTCTGGAAAGAGTAATCAACTCGCACAGGTATGAAATGTGCAGACTTCGTTAATCGATCCACTATCACCCATACCGAATCCTTTTTAGTAGGCGTAAGAGGAAGCCCACTAACAAAATCCATGGTGATACGCTCCCACTTCCATTGCGGAATCTTTATCGGCTGAAGCAATCCCGACGGAACTTGGTGTTCAGCCTTAACTTGCTGACACGTTAAGCACTTCCCCACAAACTCCGTAACTTCCCGCTTAAGACCAGGCCACCAAAATTGATCCCGGAGATCCCTGTACATTTTACTACCTCCCGGATGCATCGCATAAGGACCACCATGCGATTCCTGAAGAATTTTCCGCCTAAGCTCCTCATTCTTCGGCATACAGACCTTACCTTTGAAACATAAAACTCCATCGCTGTTAACACCATAATCTTCCAACTCCCCATTTTGCACTTGCCGTAGCTTAACACTTAAATCATCATCTATCAACTGTCTTTCTTTGACCTGACTCAACCACATCGGCTTTACTTGTAATTCCGCCAACAAGCTTCCGTCGTCATAAAGACTAAGATGTGCGAACATCGCTCTTAGATCTGACACCACTTTCCTACTTAAGGCATCTGCCACTACATTCGCCTTGCGCGGGTGATACTCTATAGAGCAATCATAGTCTTTCAACAACTCCACCCATCT
Source organism: Gossypium australe (assembly GCA_005393395.2). Classification (NCBI taxonomy): domain Eukaryota; kingdom Viridiplantae; phylum Streptophyta; class Magnoliopsida; order Malvales; family Malvaceae; genus Gossypium; species Gossypium australe. The sequence continues at coordinate 58,756,549 of CM016615.1, forward strand.
ACGTTGTCTCAAATTCAGCTCCTTCTGAGTCAGCAGATACTTAAGACTCTTATGATCCGTGTAGATTACTGACTTTTCTCCATACAAATAATGCCTCCACACCTTAAGAGCAAAGACTACCGCTGCTAACTCCAAGTCATGCGTCGGATAATTAACCTCGTGAGGCCTCAACTGCCAAGACGCATACGCAACCACCTTCCCGTCTTGCATCAGAACACATCCCAATCCAATGTGAGACGCATCACAATACACCACAAAGTCCTTCCCTGCCTCAGGCTGAATCAACACCGGAGCTTCAGTCAAAACCCTCTTAAGCTTGTCAAAGCTCTGTTGCTGCTTATCTGCCCACACGAAAGGTATCTCTTTCCTCAACAACTTCGTCAAAGGCGCCGCTATGGAGGAGAATCCTTCGACGAACCTTCTGTAGTAACCCGCTAATCCCAAGAAACTACGAACCTCCGCTACAGACTTAGGTGGTTTCCAATCTAACACCGCCTCAATCTTCCGAGGATCCACCCTTATCCCTTCCGCAGTCACCACATGACCTAAAAACGCAACTTCTTTCAGCCAAAATTCGCACTTGCTGAATTTGGCATAAAGCTTCTTCTCCCTTAGCACTTGCAACACTATCCGAAGATGTTCATCATGCTGCAACTCAGACTTGGAATACACAAGAATGTCGTCTATGAATACAACAACAAACTGATCCAAGTAGGGTTGAAAAACCCGATTCATCATATCCATGAACGCAGCTGGGGCGTTCGTCAATCCGAACGGCATTACCAAAAATTCATAATGCCCATATCTTGTTCGGAAAGCTGTCTTATGGATATCCGCTTCCTTCACCTTAAGCTGATGATACCCCGACCTTAGATCTATCTTTGAGAATACCGCAGCTCCCTTAAGCTAATCGAACAAATCATTTATCCTTGGCAAAGGATACTTGTTCTTGATGGTAAGCTTATTCAACTATCGGTAATCTATGCACATCCGCATAGTCCCGTCCTTCTTCTTCACAAACAAGACCGGTGCTCCCCATGGAGACACACTAGGTCGGATAAACCCACGATCAAGAAACTCTTGAATTTGAGCCTTAAGCTCAACCAACTCCTTTGGTGCCATTCTATACGGAGCGATGGATACTGGCGCCGTTCTAGGCAACAAGTCGATCCCAAATTCCACTTCACGATCCGGAGGCAATCCTGGAAGTTCTTCCGGAAAGACATCCACGAATTCTCTCACGGTCCTGACTTCTTCAACAGCTGCCTCCTTAGCCTCCAAGGCACTAACCAACATAAGAAAAGCCAAACAACCTTTCCTAACCATCTTTTTAGCTTTAACAGATACTACATTCGATAAGTAGTTCCGTCTCTCGCCTATCACCACAACTTCCTTATCGTCCAAAGATCTTAGTGACATCCGCTTAGCAGCACAATCCACATTCGCACGATACTTCACTAGCCAATCCATGCCTAGGATCAAATCAAATTCTCCAAATGGCAACTCCATTAAATTAGCCGGAAACTGCGTCCCTTGAACTTCTAAAGGCACATCCTTAAAGAGCTTATCTACTACTACAGTCTGTCCTAAAGGACTAAGTACAGTCATCTTCCTAGGTACAGTCTCAGAGTTCACATGCAGAGTTCCAGATACCTCACTAGCTATGTAAGAATGAGTTGACCCTATATCTATCAAAGCAATAAAGGGCAACCCAGAAATAAGAAACGTACCCGTGATAACATCAGGTGCGTCACTATCTTCCTTCCGACGAACCGCATACACCAAACCTGGCTGTCTAGCCTCAGTGCTACCACTGCCTCTGCCTGAAGTCCCGCGACCTCTACCGGAACCATTACCTCTGCCACTCAAACCACGACCCCTCATCGGTTGCTGTCCACCTCTGCCAGCCTGATTAAAACCTTGACCTACCGGATGATTCCTCTCAGTATCCAATGGACAATCCTTAATCATATGATCTTTGGATCCGCACTTAAAACATCCCCCCGTCTTCTTCCAACATTCTCCCGGGTGCATCTTTCCACACTGAGCACATGTACGGTACTGTCCTCCCGTAGCAACTTGTTGAACTCGCGGTCCATCAACTCTAGGTTTCTTTTGAAAATTCCCGGATGACCTTGAAGATCCAAAGCTCCTCTTATTCTTATTCTGACCTCGATCTCTGTTTTGTCTCTCGGTCCGCTTGACTTCTTCAGCTATCCGAGCTCTATCCACTAAAACTGCAAAATCTCTCTCTCGATGCGGTGCAATCAATACTCGCAGCTCATCTCGCAATCCATCCTCAAATCTGACACACCGCTCATAATCAGTAGCTACAATCCCTCTGACATAACGGCTTAATCGCAGAAACTCCGCTTCATATTCGGCTATCGACTTATTTCCTTGTACCAGATTCAGGAACGCCTTTCTCTGAGAGTCAATGTAGCTAGCTCCGACATATTTCCCTTCAAACTTAATCTTAAAATATCCCCAATCCACACGATCCGCAGGAATACTCTCTTTGACAGTGAGCCACCACTGGTACGCCTCGTCACGAAGCAACGAAACAGCGCCTTTCAGTTTCTCCTCGGTAGTGCAGTCCAAATCGTCCATGATCCTCTCGAGTGCTTCTAACCAGTACTCCGCTACATTCGGAGCTACCCCAGACACTCCCCTAAAAACCTCGGCTCCATTAGATCTAAGTCTCTCAGCCACCAACTTTCGTGCTCCATTACCCATACTAGCTCCCGCTACTCGCTCTAGGACTCGCAACATAGCTTGCGATACAGCGTCATCTCCTCCAGTTTGCTCTTGAAATTCCGCTCCAACAGCTGGTGGCGGAGCTACATTTTCGTTACCTTGACCAGACCTAACTGGTTCCGATACAGCTATTCTGCCTCTACCATGCCCACGACGACCACGTCCCCTAGAACTCATGTCTACTTAGCGTCTTATCTGTTTTTACGAAAATTTTATGCATCAAAATTTTGTTCCACTTATTAACCGCAAACAATTTTTATGAAATAAAGTATTTAGAAGTAGTTCTTTCGATCACACAAAGGTTCAGTTAAAGTTCACTACTCTAATTCAGAGAGTCCCATTCATCTATCTCGATAGAGACACATTCATTCATTAATAGAAACGCATTCATTCATCCACAACATTCAACACACTATTATGGGCATCTTTGTCCATTCCCCACCCAAGGGTAATTTCGTCATTTGTCCTATAGGGGTATTTTAGTAATAAATCGGGGTCAATTTAAAAAACTTTACAATCAAGGACATTCCAAAATATACAAATCTCGAGGTTATTTTGAAAATTCTACCAAATCAATGGTATTGCAGAAATTTCAGAAATCAGGGTTATTTTGGTAATTTTGGAAGTCAGGGGCATTTTAGTAAATTTTCCAAATCAAGGCATCTTGGTATTTTGCCAAAATAATGTTTTTAGATACTTTTGCAAAGTAAGAAAATTTTATTAAAATCAAGGGTAGTGTTAAAACTTTTAGAAACCAGGGGCATTTTAGTAATTTTACCTCTAGGGGTATTTAGGTAATTTTGTAAATCGAAATCATTTTTGAAAAATTTCAAAATAAATTTTGCTACAATCAAAAGGGGTAATGTAGTGCTTTTTTAAAAAAAAATTAAGGTTTTTATAAAACAGTATGGCTAGTCCCTTTCGGGTTTTAAGTATTGAGTTTAGCCCGTGAATAAGTCCTCTTGGTTATGGTGAACCGTAGCTACGCACCAGGTAGGATTCGAGTAAAGAGGAGGTGAGTCGCTAGGACTGCTTAAATACCAAGCTCTTTCCGAATCCACTCTTAGACATGCGCACATTGGTTGCCACACCGTAACTCGGCGACTTACTTCACAGGTTTGTTCGGTTGTTTTTAAGTCTTATGCATGTGTTTGAGTATACTAGCCCTAGGGTTCAATAGATCCTAGTTCACTAATCTACGAGCCCAAGTATGCCTATATACCAATCATATAACAATTTAAAGTACTTACCTGGTGGACTTCGGGTCAAGAACTCGGGTGCCATGATTCCATAAAACCATTTTTAACCAAAAATTTTCAAAATCATTCATTTGGGCCAAATTTTGAAAACGTTGTGGACTTCAAAACCCAAGGCCGAGTGTTTAAACTAGGCTCTGATACCAAGTTGAAACACCCCAAACCCGACCCACAAGCCCCGACCGGATCTGGTATGCTCCTCGATAAAAACTCGTTTTGTCGTTTTGGTAAAACATGTAATTTTATTAGAGTAAGAGAATATATTTGAAATATGTACTCAATAAAAATCATTTTGTAACTTAATTTTTTAAAATACGATTATCGAAAATATTTAACTAATTAATTAAAGTTGATCGTAGCAGAATATAAATTAAAATGTAAAAGAAACATAGCTAATGGCGGCCTTATTACAAAAAAAACATATCCCAAATTTAAATCTCAAAATATATTTAAATCTCAAAATATATAGGAAACGTAGTAAATTTAATAATACAGAAAACCCAATTAAATTGAGCAATGGCCACCACGTAGTCCACGCTGACCCGGTCCAAATCATTGCGTGTCACCTGAAATGATATCCCATAAAAGGGTGAGTCCATAGACTCAATGTGTAACAATACACTAAAAAGTCCAATCGATCATAGTACATAATAATTGATTAAATCACATATATATAAAAAATGAAATGCAATCCCGAACCAACTTAGATATCCATCCGCTACACACCACCCGTACCTACCAATCACACCGTAGGGATTACTAAATCGACCCTCCATCAGCTACACACCATCGAAGGCAGTTGCTACAGTCAACTTGCACATCGCCCTTATAATCGTGGCATAGCCACCGGATAATTGTGACAGAGTCACCGGATTCATAGTATCATGACCGAAGTCACCGGATTCATAGTATCGTGACCGAAGTCACCGGATAATGTGGTAAAACCACCGGAACACTTCCCCTTTCAATATTACCCATATGCCCATGCAATAACATATTATTTCATAATCATGCCATATATCTCATAATCATATCGGAATCGTACACATTTCATATTATGCATATAGCATTATTATTGATGCAAATATCATGTCTTGTACATTATCCCAAAACCATAATCAAATATCGAACATGTTTCATATTAAAATCATACATAGTACGAAGGAATAACGTACCTCAATTCACCGTACCATTGAATGGTACCCAAAGCCATAAACATTTATATTTCTTTATAAACACATCTATATTAATAAAGCTATTAATCAATTAGAAATTTAGTATAAGTTACACACCTTGCAAACACAAAGAGCGATAGAACTTTAGGATTTCCGACTCTTGCCTACACGTCGACAGAACCTACATATCACTATGTGAGAAATCGGTTATCACTAAAAAGATATGGCCTTTGGCCGAATATCATTATCCCTTACCTTGGATTATCCAAAACTCGAACGATCTCTCCCTAAACGTTGACTACGAGAAAACCCCGAAAATCTTCCTTCAAAGGTTTAGCCACGGAGAAATAAGCGAATTAGATTCCTCAAATCGATTAATCCAAAGAAAAATAAAGAAGAAACGATTGATAGAAAAAGCCTTACCCGAACACGATGATTGATTAACTCTTATTTGAACTATAAAGAAATTCGGCCTTAACAACTTAAAAGAAAAAGAATGATGATTTCGGCTTTAACAAAAGAAAGAAAAGAAAGAAAAATGATGAAAAGATATAGGATAGTTTCGGCTATGAGAGGGAAAAAGAAGAGAGAAATAGAATGAAAAAGAAAATGAAAATGAGAGAGAATGCTTTTGGTGAAAGATGGGTTCGGCACTAGAGAGGAAGAAAAGGAATTGGTAAATGTCCTCAAAAGTGACAATATTTTGGTTCCAAAAGAAAATAAAACTTTGAGAGGAAAAGAAGAAATAAAAGTACCTATTTGGTCAAATGCAAAGGCCAAACAAAGCAAAGTTTTTGCCAAATGCCAATAGACAAATTCGGCTAAGAGAAAAAAATATTGGACAAAGGAAAAATGCACAAATTGACAATCTAAAACCTCCCTAATCCCATACCAAAATTCGGCCAACACAATAGCCTACACAATCCCCCTTTTTCCTCCTTAATTTTTCCCTATCAACCCCATAATTTCCAACATAATTAAACCACTCCCTTAGCCCCTTATGCTGTCTAGGTTCATGGTCAAATGACCATGGAAAAGCTTCCAAAACAACACCTACTCTTCAAGCCTCTTGTCCCCTAAACCTTCCTTATCAACTTGATTCCTTACCATAACTCCTAACTTGCCTTTTCCTTTTGGTCTACTATCCAAAAATAAAAGAAAAGTCCATCTATTTAGGATATGATTTGACTGACACTATAGGAAAGAAAACAAAACTTAAAATTCCTCCCAATTGCTAGCTAAAGGATTCGAACCTCTCACCTCATGCATTCACCCATGCACCTTCACCACTTTACCAATTACTCAACTTGTGATCAAAACCTCCAATTAATTCTCTTAAGGCCAAATTTGCTTAGCACCCCTTCTAAGATTAAAATCTAATATTTTCTAAGGCAATCCTTTACATTCTAAAATTCTCAAAGTCCCTAAAATTCATACAAAGAGCACACAACAAAACAATGCACACATTCAAGCGAAAATTTCATAACCCCTAAATCCTGGATATTACAGGCGTGATCTCTCTTCACCACTCAAGTGCCGAAATCTTTTTCTTTGGGACTTTGAAGCCGATTCTCTGAGGATGATACCATCGATCTCTTGCTCTTAGTTTCGTTTTAAAGTGTGAAGTGGTAAGTATTTTCTTCCTTAAGTAATCGGTTTTGGATTCTTTCTTTTAAGAGTGCCAAAATCAAGGGTTGGCCTTGGTTTCTAGTGGATGGCCGAATGTGTGTTAAGCCATAATCTTGTGTTTTATTTGTAGCTCGCATACGGAAGTCTTTTGGATTCGATTCTTCAAGGTAAGTAAGTGTAGCATTCGGTCAAGGGCCATTTTTATGGACTAAATGCCTAAAGTCGTTTCTAACAATGGTCTAATAGGGATTTCAACAACTTCAGGAACAATCAGACATTTCGGGATTTAGTCAGCAAGGTAAGTGATCTAGGACTTTCGGCCTAAGGCTATATTTTGGGTTTAAGTGTGACCGGTTTCTAACTTTAGTTCTTAGGAGCAAATCGACAGGAATAAAGAGAGTTTCAGGATTGAGTAGACTGTGCCAAACAGGTGTGTAGTTATTGCACTGTTCTCTTGATTGTTTATGTGTGTATGTTGTTATATATGTGTGATATGATGTGAATGGTAGCCGAAATAAGGGCTAAGATGGTGGATACCCATGGTGGGTGATTGAATAATCAGGTCAGTACTTTATGATATTAAATGATCACTAATGAATATGTGAAATGGTGATGAGCGTGTGTTATATACTCTATTAAATGATATTTTTGTCATGTTATATCTATGCATGGGGGCTTGGGACATGAATATTGAAGGACAGGGTGTACATTATGTACGTGGTCTGATGTTAGCCTTGTGCTACATTGGCGCTTGGTGTTAGCTATGTGCTTCATCAAGGTGGAGTGTTGGCTATGTGCCACCTCCTGGCGGATGATAGCTGTGTGCATCACCGTGGATTGAGGATGACCTCGAGTCACCTCGTGGATATTGACATGTGGGGTCACTTAGGTGATCGATGGCTTAGCCACGGCCTTGGGCAGTAGGTCTGCCAAGGTAGGTGTAACGGATGGACATTAGGTGGGGCAGGGCTTCATAATTGCATAATTTTGTATGTGGACTGTGTGGATATGGGCCAAGCCCATATGTGGAGACATGTGAAATAATTACACACTGAGTCTGTTTGACCCACGCAAATTTTTACCAACATCGCAGGTGATACGTGATACTTGGACCGGGTTGGAGTGGATACGAGGTGGCCCATGCAGAAGTTATTTTCCTTATTTTATACAATTTATATTTTCAGAATTTGCGAATATTGGGTTATTGTAATAAGGGCCATTTAAAGGATTTGAAGTTTATTATTATGTTTTAAAGTGGATTGACAATTTTTATTATTTGGAAATGTTTTATTTTTAGCAACTCATATTTTAAAGATATATGTTAAAGTTTTAAATCGAAGAATTTGTAACAACTTGATTTTATTTGGGATTTTAAATATACAATGTTTTATTAAAGACAATAAATTTTTATGTTTTTACTTTTAAGTTCAAATCTTTTCAAACGTTTTCCGCAGTGGCATTCTAAATTCGGCCGTGGCGTATGGGCCGGGTTTGGGGTGTTACACCCAAAATGTAACATACTTCTTCATTGTTAATTCAAGCATAGCAAGAATCTTGTATGCCCCACTTTTGATTAAAATTTGAGCTGCCCTTTTCGGGTTTTCGACTCAAAGCCCCTTTGGTCTCAAAGCGCCCTTTGCGGGTTTTCGCCTTGGCCTCTCCTTTTTTCGTTCTTTTTTCTTCTTCTTCTTTTTTTTTTGATTTCGAGGCGCCCTTTATGGTTTTCACCTTGGTTTTTCAGGTCAAATATTTCTTGACTGAACCTGATTCACCGAATTGGGCAAGTCTTCGCCATCCATCTCGGTCAATATCAATGTTCCTCCAGAACAAGTCTTATTTACAACATAAAGTCCCTCCCAGTTTAGCATCTGTTTTCCTCTAAAATCGTTTTATAGAAGAAAGGTCTTTTTCAACATCAGGTTCCCTCGTGGAATTCTCTAGGATGAACCTCTTTGTCATAAGCTTGCATCATCTGATCATGATGGATAACTTTAAACTTTTCTTCAACTAGGTTCAATTGGAAAAATGCTTCAATTCCATAAACCAATGGGTAAGATGTTGCCCTAGCGAAAGTTTCGGCCGACGTTCAATAGGACAGAGGGTAAATGGTAGCTTCTTATGCCAATCCTTACAAGTCTTAGTCACCTTTCATAGTTTTTTGTTGTTTTTCTTTTTGTATTTTTTCTTTTTTATTTTTCGTGACAACCTTTGCTGTACTGTGATATACTGCCTGATCTTTAGGCAAACTGTAAACTTCGACTTTGTACAGTTATGCATTATTAAACGTGATCCTTTATGGCATTCTTTGTTGGCATCTGATCCTTTCCTTCATTCTTCTTCTTCTTCTTCTTTTTCCTTTTTTTTGATGAATTTGATGACTTTGACCTTGTAACATTGGCATATGAAGTTACTTTCACCCTCTTAGTGAAGTAAACGATGACTATGCCGATGAATCAATATTAGCTAAAAGATTTTGACGAGATTGGCCCCATCACATCCATGCCCCACATATGGAAAATTTGTAAAGAACTGGAGTAGGCACATGAATCTTGTCTCCTTAGATACGGCATAGCTGATACCATCCCTTTCTATGTAGATCAGCAGTGTCCGATCCTCATGTTTAGCCCGCATCTTAGTAGCCCAGGCATGTCCTGATATGATCGTGCAACAACATCTTTGAATTCTTGAAAAAAACTCAATGATGTCTCGCATTATTTCTATGGTGAGCTGGGCTTCGATCTTCACCCTTTTTTTTAGGCTCATAGTATCTGTTGACCTTTTGTTGAATAAGGTATGTTTTTCATCTTGTTAAACCATTCTTGACAAATCAGAAGATATGCTACAATATCTATCATTTTCAAAGTCCTTAGATCCCTTAGACTCATATCTCATTAAAAAAGGGAGTCAGTAACGTCGCTCACATCATTGATATCTGGAGACCTATTGTAGGCTCGAAGGAAGATTCTAAAGAATAAATGATTCAAAGAATGGTTATTGGTATGATATGAATGAATAAAAGAATATTTGAAAGAAAGTCCAAAAATAAAAGAATCTATACATGGAAAGAATAAAAAGATATTTGTTCAAAAAGATGCATTTTATTGAAATAAGAATTTAGGACACAAGCCTATTTCACAAAAGGGTTCTTATTGCCTCTAGACTTAAAGAAAGAAGCGTGTTTTGAATATTACTCTAGATTAGCTCTAAAAATACAGAGATCTCTTCTACAGTCCCATTATTCAAAACACTCCCAAGTACGCAATGGCTTGGAAACTTCGTTCCCCGGTTCCCTCTTTATTTTTGATTTCTTCAAGGAGTCGCAACTTTCTTGTCTCCTCCTTCAATTACTGCATTTACTACCTCGTTAAAGTGATCAAGTTTTGATGAATTACCGAGTTTTACAATTCCCATTTTAATGAACCTTTCGACCAACTTTTTAAACGTAGTATAGTTTTCGATTGAGTGACCCGTTATTCCTGCATGGTAGTCGCATTGAGCGTTCGAGTCATACCGTTTAGGATATGGGGGCTATATCGGCTTCAGATAAAATGGAGACACTACATGTGCGTCAAATAAACTTTGATATAACTCCTTATACATCATTGGGATTGGCATAAATTGGGGCTTTTCAGAGTTTTACCTTGGGGAAACCTGATTGCTAGTAGTTACCGTCTTTGGCTGATTTACTGTAATTGGCTCCGAATGGCTCTTGTTATACCTACCAGTATTATTCACTCTCCTTTCTTTCTTCTCCAGGGCCTTTGAAGTCCATTCTCTCATTTCCTTTGTTTCTACCAGAACAACCGGTTTAGCTTGATCATCATTCGGGTCAAAACCTGAACCCATTGGGGAATTCAATAGGGCCGAAGTATCAGTTTGACATCGGGGTTCAATAATGACGGGTACCCCATGCAAATGAGTGTTTGGTTGAGTCGGAATACCTATTGGGGAATAAACAATGTCTTCCTCATCATCCACACTATTGATGTAACATCCTGGAATTAGGGGCTCTGCATTTTTATGTTTCTGTGTGTTTGGCATGATTTGTCTATTAATTTGGTGTGTTTGGGCGTCCCGGGAGGCTCGAGGTTAAGCTTGAGCCTTGGTAAAAATTTTGTTTTTGGGCACTTTAGGGGAAAGCTGGCAGAGGCAGGCCTTAAGGGTAATTACTTGTGTTTCTTAACACAAGAAGAAGTGTGGTAAAGTGGCAAGGAGACGCCACTTAAGATGCAGGGATGTAGCATCCCAAAATTGGGCCTAGTAGGATTGGGCGCAATGAGCCTTGGGCGTGGGAGTGTTTAAAATTTTGATAACAAGAGAATGGTATTATTGCAAATTGGACTTATTAGTTAAGTGAATTTGGAAGGTTACGAGGTTTCTATGAAGTCTCGAGTTTAATTGGGCCTTAGGAAAAATTTGGTATTTTAGCACTTTAAGGAGAGATGGTAAGTAGCTTCAAGACTTACAGAAATAAGTGAGTAATCTGCTTGCATAAATGAGCAATTGGCAAGGAGGTTATGACATCAAGTGGAGAGCATGGAGGGAAGAGGTTCAAATCTCTTTGTGTGCAAATTTTGACTAATATTTTTGCACTCTTTCCGTAAGTGTCGGACAAGAGGTATATATGGCAAGTTTGACTTCTTTATTTTTGGTAAGGTGGCTAAGGAATTAAGGAAAGGTTGAGGTTGGGGAAAGGAATCAAAAGGAAAAGGTAAGTAAGGGGAACAAGTGGCTTATTTCATGGAGAATGCTATGGAATGTATGGTTGGAAAAATTTTGACCCTTATGGCTGTGCATGTGGACGGTTTTGGGGGTAGATAGGTAGCTGAAATTTTTACTTTGGCATTTGGTAGGGTCTTGGTATTGTTTTGGCCAAAAATATCATTTGCAACTTTAGTGTCATATTCTCCCAATTTTCTATTCCTTTTTTTCTGAAATCTTCTAACACAATAGTGCATTTTTTCTTCTCTTTGTATTGGTCACATATTCACCTTTTTTCCATCTTCCTTGATAGCCGAAGCTTCAAGTGGATTATAGGCAAATTCTTCTTCTTTCTTCTTGATTGCCGAATGCACCTAAACCATTGAGACAAAATTGTTCACTCTTTATCCTTTGGAAGAACCAAAACCCCAAAAATACACCTTTTTCATCTTTCTATTCTTTTTCACAAAAGTTTTCAACCCTTTCTTTTCTTCTCAAAATCCATACCCTCTATAGCCGAATATCATTGTTCATTTTTCTCCATAACCGAAAATTTTTCATCATTTATTATTCATTCCTTAATCAATCGTGTTTTAAGTGGGAGACCATGTATTGTTCTAGCCGAAGTCAAACGGTGGAAATTGGATCCAATATCAATAAGGGACGAAATCACTTGATATATTCTAATTGCAAATCCTTCGGATATAGTGGGTCAACGAAGAGTGGTTCTTTAGGGAATCCTAATCAAGGTGTGTAATCTCGTGCTTTAATCCTGTACCTTCCGTATGCATATCAGAAATGGTGTGTAATCTCACACTTCTCTGAAAGTTTGAATGAAATATTCTATGAATCGGTCGAAATACCGAAGAAAACCAAAAACCGGCATCCGTGATCACTTAGGCGTGCGTATGATCGTAGTGGTAATCATATTTTGTAATAAAACAGTTTTGGTTAGTAGCAGTGACGTGATTTGGAAAAATCACTAAAAATAGGAGAAAGGGAATTATAAGTGAATAAGATATTGAATGAAAGCTTACTATGTCTATTTTTATATGAAAGAAACAGAGAAGGAAAAGAAAATCTATATTCTGTGATATTCAATTTTAGTGAGACTGGTTCTGAATGACTTCGTGGTCCCCTGATCTGTCTTGGAAAAATCGTATAAAATTGTACAAAGTGAATTATGAGTTATAGTTTATATGTACAGATTCCTTAGTGAGACTATTTTCAAGAGAAACAAGTGGGAGCAACATATGAAAACTGTACAGTGAGATATTTGAATTTTGGATAAGAGAGGTCAGAATCATTGGACAGTGAAACAAGGGAAAATTTAAGAAATAAACTATACTGAATGGTTAAGCCAAAAATTCTGGAAAAATTGTAGTAAGATGATATATGAGTCTAGTTTCAAGGAAAATTTATGGATCTAGATTTCGAGTTTTCTAACCCGAGTTATAGTCAATTTAGTTAGTACGACGCAGATGGACAGTTTTAAATTGTTATGCCCAAATTAGTAGTTAAGTCTGGATTGCGAAATTACCGAATTACCCTTAGTGGGTAAATTACCGAATTACGAAATTTCCCTTACGGGCCGAATCATGGAAATGCCCCTAAAGAGCCGAAATACGAAATTTTTTATGGGCCGAATGGACATATTGATTAATGGGCCGATTTGATATTTTGCTAAATGGGCCAATCTGGTATTTTGCTAAATGGACCAATCTAATAATTTGCTTAATGGGCCTATTTGATAATTTGTTATAATGGGCCGTACTTTTGTAATGAATATCTGAATAAATTACTGTTATTATATTGTGATTTGTTATGCGTTATATACATGGTTTTGCATAGGATGGGATAATATTGAAGAGAAGTTCTGGTGGCTCTGCCACATATTCTGATAGCTCTGCTACATATTTTGGTGGCTCTGCCACAAATCTGAAATATGGCAATGCCATGTAAATTTTGTTAATTTGGTGGCTTGTCCACAAATTTGATATAAATGGCTTAATGCCTACGTTTGGTGTGTTGGCGGGGTGGGTTGACTAAAGATCACCCACAGGTGTGATGGTTGGTACGGATGGTGTGTAGTGGATGGAAATACTAGGCTTGGTTTGGGAATTGCATTTCATACACATGATATAATTGATACATTATTATGTAAAAAAGGGGCTTAGGCCCAAAGTATTGCTAAATGGGCTCAAGCTCAAGATTATGCTTTATGGGATCAGGCCCAAGTCTTTTCTAAATGTGTTCCGACCCAGTGAATGATGGTAAGGGGATTATGCACTAAGTTCTTGTAACTCACCCCCCCTTTTTCTCTTACTCCCTGTAGGTAATGCTCAGTGACGTGGACTTGGGCCATGGATGACTCGGGTGGAGGCCATACTTCAGAATTGGTTCTAACTTTATTAAATTTTCTTTTTCATTTATTTCGTTGCTTTTACTATTCGGGGTTTAAAGTTGTAATAAGGCCTCTGGGATATTTTATTTGGTTTTATGTTTAGCTGTACTTATTATTTTTTTCTATATTATTTTAAATGGGGATTTTTCTAAAATCATAAATAATGGTTTTCCAAAAATTGATTAAAAAATGATTTTCATAACAATCTTTTACAAATGATTTAACTCAAAAATTCTATTTCAAATTTTCAACGTCGTTTTCAAAGGTCACGGTTAAAGTTCACTACCTCGATTTTCGACTCATCAATCAACCTCTCAAAAATACTTGTATTTTATCTACGTTTCCGCAATGTTTTCAAAATGTTTCTGCAACTCTATTTCCAAACGTCATATTTTCGTAAATTGTTTATTTCAAATATGTTTTCACAACCAAAAAGGTTTTTGAAGGTAACTACGTTTTCAAGTAGATAACAATTGCTTAAGTGTTTTGGGTTTTAACAAAGAGGTTGTAATTCTCAAACAAGTTTTTAACAATTGCAAAGATAGTTTCTTTTTAAAAAAATACTTCCATGTGACACGCCAGATTCGGGCCTAAACTTCTAGGCCGGGTTTTGGGGTGTTACAAGGGAAGTGGCGTCACAAGGAAGCAGCAGTGGGGAAGAGGTTCGAATCCCATAAGCCTCACTTTGAAACTTTATTTTTGGCACCTGGATGGGGAGAAGGTGGATTCGGCAGGGACTCTCCAAGGTGGATGGTTGAATGGGTCAACATATTCAAATGGATGGCCAAGAATGCTTGAAAGGATTTGAATTGGTCAAACCAATTTGAATGAGTGATGAGGAGTGAAAGGAGGAGCAAAACAAGGGATTTGGTGGCTTGTGGGGTTGTTGGTCGATTGTAGTGTGTTGGAAGGGGGTTTCGGTTTTGGAGCTAGGAGAGGTGAGTGTGCCGAAATTCTTTGGGTATTAGGCTTTTCTCTCATTTCTTTTGAGCATATTCGGTCATTAAGGGGGTGTTGAGTGCCGAGTTTTGGCAAGTCTTCTTGAGCTCTCTTTTATTCTCTCATTGGTTTTCCCACTTTTCTCCAAAGCCGAAACCATCTCCCCTTTCTTTTACATTTTAGTAACTTTGGTGCATTTCTTCTCTACCAAAAACCGTAACACCCTTTACTTCTCTTCTCTCCTTCTTGTTTCTTTGGGTAGTAGCCGAACCTTATTTACCATTCTTTCTTCTTCTTTTCTCCTCTCTAATCACTTTCTTTTTGCAAACTGATTTCTCTTGTACTCCCTAACTCTCCTCTTTTCTCTGTTAGATAGCAACCATCTAACCTTGTAGTCGTTCGTTTGGAGAGGGCCGAACCGTTTCTTTTCTCTGTGTTTGGTTTTTTTCTAGTAGAAAGGTAAAGTCTTCTTCATCTCCATGATAGCGGTTTTGCTCTCTTTTCTTTCTATCTTCTTCGCCCTTAAGAACCGATAGTCTTACACTGTTTCTTTTTCCTAGGTCGAATCTGTTGTAGTGCAAGCACACCCTTCTAGCCTTTTCTATCGGCATCATCTTATTTGGCCAAAACATCCATGAACTTACATTAATCATGTAAGAGTGTTTGCGTTGTTTCACTACCCAGGGGTATTTTCGTAATTTATCCTACAGGGGTATTTTCGTAATTTTTCAAAATAGGGTTCCTTGGTGATTTTGTGAAATAAGGGTATTTTGGTAATTTTGCAATCCCAGGGGTATTTTGGTAATTTTGGAAATTCGGGGTATTTCAATAATTTTGCAAATCCGGGGGTATTTTGGTTATTTCACAAATCAGGGGTAATTTGGTAATTTTATAAATTAGGGATAATTTTGGTCATTTTGCAAAACAAGGGTAATTTGGTAATTTACAAACCAGGGATATTTTGATGTTGTTGTTGCTGACGTTTTTTTTTTTTGAAATAGGGGTACGTTGAAAAAAATCTCATTTCATAAACCGGGTTACTCTTGTAAACATGAGGTTTTTGGGTAAAGTTTTCAAACATAGGTATTTCATAAATTCATGGTTGATTGGAATTTTTTTTTCGAATAGGGTGGCTGGTCCCTTTCGGGTTTTAATTATAAGGTTTAGCCCATCAACAAGTCCTCGTAGCTAGAGTGAACAGTCACTACGCACCAGGTAAGATTCTAGTGAAGAGGAGGTGAGTCACTATGACTACTTAAGTACCAAGCTCTCCTTGAATCCACTCCTAGACATGCGTATGCCCATTGCCACACCCTAACTCAGCTAAGGTGAACAGTCACTACGCACCAGGTAAGATTCCAGCGAAGAGGAGGTGAGTCACTAGGACTGCTTAAATACCAAGCTCTTCCGGATCCAATCCTAGACATGCGTATGCCTGTTGCCACACCCTAGTCTTGCGACTCGTTTACGGGTTTGTTCAGAGAAATTAAGTCTTATGAAATTGAAGAGTTGTTTATTCTAAGCCTAAAGTCCATTAATACTATCATACTAATCTACGTCCCTCAAGCCCATTAAGCCCACATATATAACACAGCAAGAGTTTAGAATACTTACCTGCGTGGATCGGGTGCCGGTAGACTCGAAGGCCACTTCTCAACCCAAAACTTTTTTTTTCAAAATCACTTCTATTTTACAAAACATTACTAGACCCATTTCACAGCCTGAGTTTTGAACTGGGCTCTAATACCAAAATGTAACACCCCCAAACCCGGCCCATGCGTTTCGACCAGATCTGGTATGCTACGAGTTGTACATTAAAAACTTTTGCTTCGTTGGTTTTGGAAGTCGTAAGTTAATTAGACCTAATTTGAATAAATAAATGACGTTTTAAAAATAAACTCCTTGGTATTATTATTATTAAGTATAAATAAACCTTGTCATATATTCATAAATTTCAGAACATTGAAATCTACTTAGTTGAATAAAAACTAGGGGCCTTATTACATAAATATTACCAAAATGAAATAAAATAAGCTTAAAGAAATCCCAAAAATAACTTGTAGAAATAAAAACTTGATGGCCCCTCGAGTCTGTCTCAGCTCCTATGTCCACAATCTACTGCTCATCTGGAGGAGTAGGAAAAAAGGAAAGCGTGAGTCACCAAGCCTCAGTGTATAAATCTCAAAGCACACAACGACCTGAGCCCACAAACACATTATGGGCCCTGGCCCATACATAAAGGCAACAATCATGATTATAAATCAAATAGTAAATGATTAATAACCCAACCCCTCCTAGGTTTCCATCCTCTACACACCAGCCCGTACCAACCATCACACATTGGGGATTTCTACAATCAACCCTCCATCCGCTACACACCATAACGACAGCTGTACTGCCTATTCCTATTATTCAGGAATCATTAAACGTGGCATAGCCACTGATCACTATGTGACCTAACATTTACATTTGTGGGATTTCTACCACCGATCACCAAGTGGCCTATCATGCACTTCCCCTTCAATATCATAATTCCCCCCATGCATACACATATAAAGAAGACATCACGCAGGCTTACATATATTTCGATACACATAGAGAGTTCTATGTTTACGTACCTGGCATCCATACCTAACCCATTTAGAGTTCCATTCAACTGTCTATACAGCCTCTTTCTGGCTTTTTAGCCCATAACATATATATATATATAAACATACATACAAGTTTAATAGTGTGTTAGAGATCTACACACCTGATTACCGATAAAACGATGCTTTCTATGTCGACGCTATCCTTATTCGACACAACTGCTATCTGCCTAAGGTGTTGTTCAGAAGCTGGTCCACAACCAAGTAGCCAATCTCGAACGGCAGATACCGCTCGTTTCTTAAACTTAGGGATTCTCTCCTTTGCCTGATCCATATTTAATTCCATCACAAGTCCTTGTCAGAACTACTATCACAATTTATGATCATTAATCCTCATCATAAAGTTAAGATCTTGCATATAATGAATGAATCTAGTAAAAATCTAGGGAAAATCTTCTTACCTTAAAATCCCAAAATTGGAGACTAACGATTTTCGGCTTTTAGATCTAGACGACCAAGTTTCCTTCAAATCCCGGAATGCCGCCCAACATAGAACCATTAAACTATTAGCTTTTCGACTTTTGCCTTTCAAAAACTGACATAGAATGTGAGAGCTTAACAGAAGTCGACACTTACCTTAACACAGGGGATTCGGCTAGCACTAGAGAGAAGATTCGACAATGTCAAAGAAAAAGATTTAAATGCCGGAAGAATAGATCTAACTCACAAATGGGATGAAGAGAGAAAAACTATGGAGATTTCAGCTTTTTAGAGAAATCGGCACAAGAGGAAAAGAATGGAAAAGAGAGTGAAGGGGAGAGGTTTCAGCTTTTGAAGAAATTAAAGAAAAGAAATTGTAGAGGGAGAGGCTAAGAATTTTGGCACAAAGAATGAAGAGGAAATTAGGGTTTAAATGCCAGAATCAATGAGATATCCCCCCTATTTATAGAAATTTCGGCACCTACTGCTTAAAACTGAAAACGCCCTTCCTGATAACTAAAAGTTAAGCTAATGAAAAGGGAAAATTCGGCGCCCCTTTTCCATAAAGTAGCCAAATTCTTCACTCCTCTAGGTGATGGAATTTCAGCCATCACCTAGCCTTGTAGATAGCTCCTATCTTTTCTCCCTTTTATCTTCTATATTATCAATTATAAAATCCATATAAATTCTCCTATTTTTGAGCCTTGTTTTCGTCCACTTCACCTAACCCTAATGCCGAATTTAGCAACTTAAATTAAAAGATTTGGGCTCCATGAAACTTAAATTTTGGGCCCCTAACTCCTTGTGTGTGGCGTCACCCCTTGCTCCCTTTTAAATGCCGAAAATGGCCCAAAAACTTGGGCTCCTTGCAGCCAAAACTTGGGCCTCTTTAACTGTTAGTAACGCCACCCTCTCTCTCCCTTGCAGCGTCATCCATTGTTGGGCCACAAGCCCACGTTGGCGTTTTTAACCTCAATTGCCACCCTTTTAACTCTATAATGCCCAATCAGATAATTTAACCAAGGCCTTTGCCTAGTCCTGAGCCCAATTTGGACCCCTATAACTTAGATTAACATTTTAAACATATCCTTACACTAAACGCATAGACCCATTTACTCAGGATGTTACACTTTTCCTCCTTTTCTGAATAAAAGCCGAAAACTCCCTTAAGCATTCTTTCTTTTCAAATTTGTCTGCCATAGCCGAATCTGCCCTAGCCTTGCCGAAATTCTTCTTTTTCCTATACCGTTCCTATCACTTCTTTACGTTTGATATTACTCTTTTCTTTCAATCATCTCCTTCTCAAAAGCCGAAACTTTGTAGATCTCTTGAGATCATCTTTTCTTTCTGACCTTCTCAAAAGCTGAAACTTCATAGATCTCTTGAGATCATCTTTTCTTTTTGACCTTCTCAAAAGCCGAAACTTTATAGATCTCTTGAGATCATCTTTTCTTTTTGATCTTCTCAAAAGCCGAAATCTTCTAGGAGTTGCCGAACTCTCTGTAAAGGTAGGTGCCGATTTCTTCTGATCTATTCTTTTTCTCTTTTGGTTTTTAGAAGACAAAGCTGAAAGGCTAATGGATTGTTGGTTTCTTGTGTTTACGTGTTGGGCGACATTCGAGAATTGAAGTAGGTTGCTTAGATCTAAAAGCCGGAATCGCTAGTCTCTAAACCTCATATCTCCCTTTTTGCGTTTTCAAGGTAAGGGGTTCTCTTTAGATTCTCGTTAGATTCGCTAGTAATTGTGATCTGAACCATATGATATGATGGTAGCAATTGATAAGGTCTTTTAATGGAATCAAATGTCGATCAGGCGAAGGAGGGGATTGGATCTGTAAACCCACTCCCTAAGTTTAAGAAACGAGTAGTGTCAGCAGTTCGGGATTGGCCACCAGGTTATGGACCGGTGTCAGAACAAAATCTTAGATAGTTAGCAGTCGTATCGGCTTCTGATAGTGTCGACATAGAGGGTCTCGTCTTGACTGTAATCAGGTGTGTAGATCTCTAACACACTAATTAATCTGTACTAAATATATGTTATGGGCTAAAAGCCAGAAAAAGGCTGTATAGTAATCTGTACTAAATATATGCTATGGGCTAAAAGCCGGAAAAAGGCTGTATAGACAGTCGGATTACCCAAAAAGGGTAGGCAAGGGATGCCAGGTACGTAATCATAGAAACTTCTCTATGTGTATCGATGTATGTGATAGACTGTGAACTTTTAGGTAGTATATTGTTTTGATTCTGCATGTATGTATGCATGGGATGGGGTTAATATGATGAAGTGGAAGAGCATGTTAATAGGTCACTTGGTGATCGGTGGTTAAACCACGAATTATAAAGTTAGGTCACAATAGTGATCAGTGGCTAAGCCACGTTAAATTTATTCCTGACTGTTAGGAATAGGCAGCATAGCTGTCGATATGGTGTATAGCGATTGGTGGGTTGACTGTAGAAATCCCCGAGGTGTGTTGGTTGGTACGGGCTGGTGTGTAGAGGATGGATTTTTAGGTTGGGTTGAGCCATGTTGCATGTAAATATTTTGTTGCCATTGTGTATGGGCTAAGGCCCATAATGTGTTTGTAGGCCCAAGCCTTTTATGTGTTTTCGGGATTTGCACACTGAGTCTTGGTGACTCACCCTTTTATTTCCCTGACTTTTCAGATGAGCAGTAGATCGTGGGCATGGGAGCCTAGGCCGACTCGAGGGGCCATCAAGTTTCTGTTTCCATAAATTTTATTTTTTTTCGATTTTTCTTTAAGTTTTAATTTTGGGAATATTTATGTAATAAGGCCCCATAGCTTAGATTATCAATTTATATGTGTTAATGTTTATATTATAAATTTGTTTTCAAAGACTTAATTATAATAAGTATTAAAAGGGGAGTTTCAAACACGCTTAACGTAAAGAAATGTTTTTGAAAAGAAAAGCTAAGTTAATGACTATTTGATTAATCGAACCGGGATTTCCAAACCCAACAAAGTTAAGTTTTCAAACAACACGTCACCGAAGAGTTTTTCAAATGGGATACGCACTCTTTTTAAAGAAAATAAAGAACTCTGATTTTAACACTTCAACCCGTAGCATGCCAGATCCGGTCGTAGTGTTTGGGCCAGGTTTGGGGTGTTACAAAAAGAGATTTTTAACGAAGTTAATAACGTTTTTAAAAGTAATTAACTTTTCAATGAACCACATTTTGAGATTGAACGAACACAAACTGATACTTTAGTTTTTAAAAATTAAGGAGGGTTTTCAATGAAAACATAGTTTTCAAAAAACACTTCAATGTGACACGCCAGATTCGGGCCTAACTTCTGGGCCGGGTTTAGGGTGTTACATTTTTAGACTAAATCAAATAAAATGGTGTTTGAATAAGTTTAATTTGAATATGTTTAGCTCAAAAACCAAAGAAAACGGATTTGGATCAGGGGAAATAAAAAATAAACGAATAGTCGTTTATTTTATTCGTCGATATCCGAGGTAAGTCTATAAGCATTTAAATGTTGTTAAATTAGAAAATATATAAATGTTATATGTTGAATGAAATTTTATGAGTAATTATGTGTAATGGCCGAATATAAATTGAGCTTGGAAACTAAGATACAAGTTCGATTCGATCGAGATTTGATGTTCGAAAGACCCGTACGAACCTTAGGAATAGCTAGGATACATCATGACATAGGATTCCGATATGTGTTTTCATGTAAGACTACGTCTGGGACGTTGGCATCGACTTGTGTTTACGTGTAAGACCCTGTTTGGGACAGTGGCATCGATATGTGATTACATGTAAGACCACGTCTGAGACGTTGGCATTGTACGAGCCTTCCGACTATCCGAGTATCCTTTTTAATTCCAAACGGTTCAACAGGCAATGATAAGTTAAGATCAGGTATAAATCAAGTTAAAATATACTCAGGTAAGTATTCATACTAAGTTGTGAAATTAAGGTAAGTTACATACTTGAATTGATGATATGAAGTTATGTGATATATAAATTATATGATTGCATATTTGAATATACATGTATTTGGCCTTATGATGTAAATATATTGTATAAAGTGAAGTTTAAATATACTAATGTACAAATGAGTATTCGGCCAAAGGAAAAACTTGTGAAAGTTATATATGTTTTGATATATGAAATATATAAGTTGGAAATATGTATGAAATTATGATAGTTTATTATTGATTATCTAGAATAAATTGTGTATATGTTTAAATGTTTCTTTTGCTTATGACTTACTAAGCTATGTTGGCTTACTGTGTGTGTATTTACCCTTCATTTTATAGATTTTGGAAGTTGGTACGAGCTCGGAGATCGTCAGAGAAAATCGTCACACTATCGATCGTTTTTCGGTACATTTAAATGTTGAACTTTGAACTTAAGGCATGTATAGGCTAGCTTATGTTTTGGTTAATTTTGATGTTATAATTATTAAGCCAATGGCTAAATATGATGTTTAAGTTTATGAAGTTTCATGATATATATGTGAGATATGCTTGGTATGATTTACCATAGTGGTTTGATATAATTTGATTCAATGGAATTAGGTATGGTAAGTGAATAAGTTTTATGTGTTGGTTAATATTTATGTGTATTTGATTGAGATTTAAATTGTTTTTGTAACATCCTTAAATCGGGGCCTCTGCATTTTGTATATGTTTGCATGTGATGGTATGTCTATTGTGTTGGTTTGATATGTTTTGGGGTCTAGGCATGACCTCGGGTTAGTCCTGGGTCATGGCCAAAATTTTTGTTTTAGCCCTTAAGAAGTTGGAGCTAGGTGAGATAGGGTTAAGAGAATTTATTGGGGAAGGATGACACAAGAAATCATTGGGAAAGGTGGCAAGGAGGCGCCACTTAAGCACCATGGAGATGACGCCACTTGCAGGGAGGGAGTGCCTGGGTTCGAGCAGCAGGAGTTGCACTCCCTGCTATTTCTTTTTGACGCCACAAGCTATGGGAGGAGTGTTCAGGTGGGTCTCTTTTGAATGGATGGAGAGGAGGAATTTGTGGAGTTTGACCCGTTCAAACAATTTTGAACTGATGGAAGGGAGGAAATGTAGGAGTTTGAGTTAGTTCAAACTCATTAGTAGGTGTTGGCCGAATTTTGGAACCTTGGGATAGGGGTGATATCGGTTTTGGGATTCATTTTGGGGTGGTGGCCGAATGTTTATGGTGGACTTGAGGAGTATTTCGGCTAGTTAGGAGGGGGGGTTCTTTCTTTGTCGAATTAGTGTCAAAATTAAACCATTAGTGCTTTATTTGTTGAATAGCCGAAACCTCAGTAGCCATCTGCCGCTTTTCTTTTCGGTTCACTTGGTCACAGCTTCTTCTTCTTCTTCTTCTTCTTTCTTTCTTTTCCAATTCCCTTTGTGCCGAAATTTCTTTCACTCTCCTTACCGAATCCATCATTGTTTATCCTTGCTTTTCTTATTTTTGCTCCAAGCTGAAACCAACACCCCTTCCTTCTGTCAACATCTTTCTTCTTCTAAGTCTCTGGTATCGAAAGTTTTCTTTCTCTTTGCCGAATCTCTTCTTGTCCATTTTACCTTCTTCTTTCAATTGTGTCACTTTCAAAAGCCGAACCCTTAGTATTGTTACCTTCTTGGCCGAATACTCTTAGTGTGCTTTCTTTCTCTTTGTGCGACTTCTCTCTATCACCTTAAGTGCCGAAATCAAGTGTGTTTTGGGGGTTGTGGTCGAACCTCTCGGTAAGTGATATCTTTTTCCTTTCTTGGCCAATTTGTGTAGTGACCGAAACTCACTTCTCTTCCATTCCTTTTCCATGATTAGATCTAAGTATAAACTCAATTCTTGTTCTTTGAAGGGAGCCGAAGCCTGTAACATCAGTTAGGGGTGCAGAACATTGGTGTTGGGTTAGCCGAATCTATAAGTAAAGTAAGTGTGCAACAACTCATGTGGTTTCGGGATTTAAGTTATGGCCGAATGGTCTATGGGTTCTAAGAGTTGTGTTGAAACCGATTTCAGGAAGGAATATAACCGATTGCTGAGAGCCTTCGGGATTTGGTTGGAAACCAAATCGACACTAAGGTAAGGAACTGTCTTCATGTGTTGTATTTTCGGGATTTCGTGGATAAGCCGAATGGCTTTAGATCTAAAAGTATGTGTTGGCCGATTGTAGGAGGAAAACAACATCTCGAGATTTCGCTAGTTTCGTATAGTTTTGGGATTCTTACTTAGAGCTGCGATTAGATAGGTGTGTAAACGCTTACACACTTTATTAGTATAATTATGCTTATTATGTTACTGTTATAACCATTGGCATTAGTGACTATGCCTTGAGGGCATGAGCTTGGGTTCCGGGTAAGTCCCCTGTTAGGTGATTTACGATATACATCCTTATGTTTTGTTAAATGCTATGTTATGCCTTATTTCATGATACCTGATATTATGACACGTATGATATGAGCATGATGTTGATGGGATTGATGAGAGGAGGGGGATGATTATTTGGACTGTCACCAGTGGTTTTGACCACAAGATGGGTTGGCCCCATCATTTGATTTGTGACTACGGTCACCAGTGGTTTTGACCACATTATTAATATTTGTGACTAAGTCCCAGTGGTTTTGACCACCAGTGGTTTTGACCACACTATTGATATTTGTGACTACGGTCACCAGTGGTTTTGACCACATATGGATATTGTAACATCCTGAAAATGGGCCTATGCATTGATGAGTTAATTATACGAAATGGCATGTCTTATGTGTTATGAATGTATTATGAACATTTTTGGAAACTTGGAAATGTAAGGAAATGCTTTAGGAATGTTAAGTTTCAAAAGAGGAAAGTAAACATTTTTGGAAACTTGGAAATGTAAGGAAATGATTAAGAAATGTTAAGTTTAAAGGAGGCAAACGAACATTTTTGGAAACTTGGAAATGTAGGGAAATGTCTTAGCAATGTTAAGTTAAAAGAAGGGAACTAAGGCAAGGTGGCCTTAAGAAAATTTATGGAGGAAATATGACATGAAATTGGGCTTGGTTAAGTGGCTTGAAGGCACCACTTAAGCCCTCTGGAAATGACGCCACAGGCCTTGTGCAAAGCTTAGGTTCGAGTAGCAAAGAGAGCATTCTTAAGAGTGTTTTGCGTCTGAGTTGGGCTTGTGGCCCAATTCGTTATTAAAGCTTAATGAACCTAAGGGAGGCGCCACTTAGGTGGATGATTTGGGCCTCACATGGCTACAAGGAGCCCAATTCCATAAGTTAAAATTCGGCACATCCATGATTAAGGGTTGGACGACATCTAGCTAAGACTTTAAGTGATTTTTTTATTTAATAACTTAAAGAGGAAGCAATGGACGACAATAGGGACTCTTAAGGGATGAGTTTAATTCCTTGTAAAATTCGGATAAACTAAGGATAATTGCTGAATTATTTTTACTAAGTGATAATTAAAGAGATAAAGCTATCAAAATAGAAGAGTGATGGCCAAGTAAGGGATTCTAAGTTAGTAATTTCGGCTACTAGAGGAAAAGAGGGCCATTCATTCTTTCTTTCAACTCTTCTCTTTGGCCGAATTTCCTTCTCCTCTCCTCTCCAAAATTTTCTTCTCAAGCCGAATTCTTCATAGCCTCAAAAGCCGAAAATAACCATAGCCCTAGCCGATTTCTTCATAGTTACAAAAGCTGAAATTGTGTTACATATCAGGGCCATGGCCGAATACTGCTAAGGGTTCAAGCAAGAGTTCCATCGAATTCTTCAGTAATGGGTAAGATTAGGTTCGATTCTCATTCTATTTCTTTTAAGTCTATCGAAATTAAGATTCTAATACCCTTAATATCTTGTTGTCGAAACTTTGAAGAGATCTTTCGGGATTTACTAAGTGTCGACTACAAGGAAGGAGAAGTTCTTTTCCCGAAGGTACACCATAGGCCGCATGTTCCCTAGTTACTTGGTGTGTTTTGAGATTTAAAATCCACAAGGTAAGTGTCTATAGCATTCGGCCAAGGCCATGTTTGGTAAATATATGTGTTCATTAATTATTCAAAAGCCGAAACTAATCTATTCAAGTAATCTAGTGATTGCCTATTTCAAGAAAGAAGGATACAAAGTTTCGGGACTTGATTCTTAAGTCAATCGGCAACAAGGTAAGTTTTAGTGTACTAATCCTACTAGGATTTGGATTTATGGCCGAATGGCTCTTTACTAAGTATTAAATGATTGATTTAATGTAAAGATCTAAGATCTAAGGCATTAGATCAAGCTTTTCGGGATTTGGATTGGAAACCTTAAGCGAATCAGTTGTGTACCCCACACTAAACCTTAATGGTTTTATGGCTTTAAATTATTGTATGTGAATATAGGAATGTGAAAATAAGGCTAAGGAACCATGCAATGGTACCAAGAACTCAGGTATGTTTTCCTACTCCTACTAGGAATATGTTAAATATCTGATATGACACACATACGAAATTATAAGAATGTGAAATAAGAGTTTGGTATGTTAATGTATGATATGTATGTTATGGGGCATATGGGTTATATGAAAAGGGGAAGTGGATGTGGTGACCTAAGACCACGATATCTGAATGTGGTGACCTAAGACCACGATATCTGAATGTGGTGTCTCTTGACACAAAATATGAATCTGGTGGCTATGCCACGAATTTTATAAGGGCGATGAGCACGTCGACTGCAGCGACTGCCTTCGATGGTGTGTAGTGGATGGAGGGTTGACTTAGTAGTCCCCACGGTGTGCAGGTTGGTACTGGTGATGTGTAGCGGATGGCATCTAGGTTTGGGTTCGGGTTGCATCATTATTTTATATATGTTATATGAATAAGTATGTGTTATGATATTGTATGCCTGAATTGTTAAATTTCAGTGTTGGTTACACATTGAGTCTGTTTGACTCACCCCGTTGGGGAACTTTTTCTTCCAGGTGACGATCAGTGATGGATCGGGCCGGCAGAAGCTTAGGGGTGGCCATGCTCAGCAAGAAATTCATTTTTATTTGGACTATTTTATTTTAAGTATTTTGAATTTAATTTTGGGAATTATTTTGATGTAATAAGGCCATAGTTGAACTACTTTATTTCTCTTTTATTTATTATGCTACGAATTTTTATCAATTAAAGATTAAGCTTATTTATTTTTAAAATAAACTCTAAGTATTTTGTCACCTAAAATCAGAGGCTTTCGACATAAGACAAACATGTTTTCAACTCGGGCCCAACCCAAAAACAAACCTTATTTCAAAACACACAGTTTTTCCAAAGTAACAAAAGAAATTTGAACCGGTTTACATCGAGGAACATACCAGATTCGGTCAAGGCTCGTGGGCCGGGTTTGGGGTGTTTTAGCTTGGTACCAGAGCCCAGTTTTAAACTCTCGGCCTCGGGTTTAAAGCCCACAATGTTTTAAAATTAAGGCCCAAATGAATTTTGAGAAAGTTTTTAAGCAGGTTTTCTGGCATGGCATCTAAGTCTCCGACCCGAAGTCCACCAGGTAAGTACCCCTAACCTTTATGTGATATATATTGTGATCTATGGAACGGTAGAAATAGAATGGAACGTAGATTTGTATGATAGGTACTTGAACTCTAAGGCTAGCTTACCCCAACAGTTACATAAGACTTAAATGCTTAATAAAACAAACCAGTGTCTAAGTCGCCGAGTTAGGGTGTGGCAACCATTGTGCGCATGTCTAGGATTGGATCCGGAAGAGCCTGGTATTTAGCAGTCCTAATGACTCACCTCCTCTTCGCAGGAATCCTACCTGGTGCGTAGCTTCGGTTCACCCTAACCAAGAGGACTTATTCATGGGCTAAACCCCTAACTAAAACCCGAAAGGGATTAGCCACATTTTCATGGAAACCCTAGTTTTAAAACTTTAAAAAAAAATTTCCTTTTTAAATGGCCAACACGATTTTATAAAATTTTCTGAAATATTTTTAATTTACAAAATTACTAAATTACCCCTAGTTGTAAAATTACAAAAATGCCCTTGGTTTAGAAAATGTCCAAACTACCCACGGTTTGATTAAAATTTCCTTATTTCATAAGATATTCAAAAACTCTACTTCTGCGAAATATTAAAATGCTCCAACTTGGAAAATTTACGAAATTGCCCCTAACTTACAAAATTACCAAAATGACCCTGGTTTTCAAAAATTTTGCAGCATCACCGATTTGGAAAACAAATTCTCAAAAAGAACCCTCAAGCTTTATAAATTTTGAAATACCCTTGATTTATTAGGATTTACAAATTCACCCTGGTTTATTACCAAAATACTCCCGAGATCCAAAATTACCGAAATACCCTCGGATTTCAAAATTTCCAAAAATACCCCGGGAATGCAAAATTACCAAAATACCCTTATTGACAAAATCCACCAGGAACCTTATTTTGAAAAAAAATTAATTACGAAAATACCCCTGTAGGGCAAATTACGAAAATACCCCTGGGTAGTGGAAAAACAACAACAATGAAAACTCCAACATTTCTCTGAATGAACGAAAGTTCATAATTGATTGATGAATGTATGAATGTAAAGACTGTGTGCATGTATGAATACGAAAGAACCACTCCTAAAATTCTTCTCATAAACCTTCTTCGCGGATAATTAGTGAAACAAGGACTAATCCATAAAATTTCTTAATCAGATTAAAGCACAGTCGTTAGAAATGAGTTCTAGAGGACGTGGTCGTCGTGGACGTGGTCGAGGAAGAATGACTGTGTCGAAACCCGTTAGATCGGGTCAAGGGTCAGACAATGAGATACCACCGCCACCACCACCCCCAGCTGTTGGTGTTGAGCAGCAAGCTCAGACGGGGGACGATGCTGTGTCGCAAGCTGTGCTGCGAGTTTTGGAAATGGTGGCTGGAGCAGGTGGGAATATGGGAGCTCGGATGTTTCGTGGAGTATCTGGTGTGGCACCCAGTACAGCTGAATATTGGTTGGAAGCAACAGAACGGATTATGGATGAGTTAGATCTGACCCTTGAGGAGAAGTTGAAAGGAATGGTGGCACTGCTACGCGATGAAGCGTATCAGTGGTGGCTCACAGTTCGGGATGGTGCCACAACTGAGGATCTGACCTGGGAGTATGTTAAGGAGGCATATCAGAAGAAATATGTTGGCACGCGGTATACTGATGAGCAAAGGAAGGCTTTTCTGGGGCTGGTTCAAGGGAACAAGTCAGAAGCTGAGTACGAAGCTGAGTTTCTTAGGTTGAGCCGGTATGCTCGAGGCGTTGTGGCTATTGAGCATGAGTGATGTGTCCGGTTTGAGGACGGATTAAGGGCTGACCTGAGGTTGTTAGTTGCTCCACATCAAGAGCGGGAGTTCTCTGCGTTAGTGGAGAAAGCTAAGATAGCTGAAGGGATTAAGGACAGGGTGAAGCAGAACATTGACCGGAATAGGCCAAAGAGAGGTTTTGGATCGTCTGGATCAGCTGGAAATGTTCAGAAAAGGCCTAGAGTTGATGGGCCGCGAGGTCAGCAAGCTGGTACTGGAGGGCAATATCGTACTTGTGATCAATGTGGGAAGAAACACTTAGGAGAGTGTTGGAAAAAGACTGGAGGATGCTTTAGGTGTGGGTCAAAGGACCATATGATTAAGGACTGTCCAATGAGGCCGGAGGGGAATAAACCGGTAGCCCAAAATGTCAATCAGGCTGGTAGAGTGGTCAGCAGCCTCAGCGAGGTCGTGGTCCAAATGGCCGAGGTAATTGCACTGGAAGGGGACGTGGAACACTTGGCAGAGGTGCTAATAATAATACTAAGGCAAGGTAACCGGGTTTGGTTTATGCAGTTCGTCTTGGAGAGGATGGAGACGCGCCGGACGTCATAACCGGTACGTTCCTTGTATTTGGCAAGCCTTATTATGCTTTGATTGATGTGGGCTCGACCCATTCGTATGTTGCATGTAGAGTAGTTGAGACTCTAGACATAGTTTCTGAACTTTCTGATAGGGAGATGACTGTAGTAAGCCCACTAGGTCAAACTGTAGTGGTGAATAAGATATTTCGGAAAGTGCCTTTAGAAATTCAAGGAATAGTATTTTCTGCCGACTTGATGGAACTTCCCTTTGGAAAATTCGATCTCATACTTGGTATGGACTGGCTAGTGGAACATCGGGCTGTGTTGGACTGTGCAGCTAAGCGAATGGAATTAAGGACCCCGGAGGGTGAGGTGGTCATTATGATAGGAGTAAGAAGAAACTACCTATCTAATGTAGTTTCGGCGTTGAAGGCTGAGAAAATGGTTAGAAAAGGGGTGCAAGGCATTTCTGGCCTTCGTTAGTGCTGTGGATGCGAAAGAAGGGGGAGTTAGTAGAGTTAGAACGGTAAGGGACTTTGAAGATGTGTTTCCAGAGGAATTACCAGGAATACCCCCAGATAGGGAGGTGGAGTTTGGAATTGACTTGCTGCCGGGAACAGCTCCTGTGTTAATTGCCCCGTATCGAATGGCACCAAAGGAGTTGGTGGAGCTCAAGGCTCAAATCCAAGAATTGCTGGATCGTGGGTTCATCCGACCTAGTGTGTCTCTGTGGGGAGCACCGGTCCTGTTTGTGAAGAAGAAGGATGGAACTATGCGTATGTGCATAGACTATCATCAGTTGAACAAGCTAACCATCAAAAACAAGTATCCTTTGCCAAGGATCGATGACTTGTTCGATCAGCTTAAGGGGGCCGCGGTGTTCTCAAAGATTGACTTAAGGTCAGGATATCATCAGTTGAAAGTAAAGGAGGCAGATATCCATAAGACAGCCTTTCGGAAAAGATATGGGCATTTTGAGTTTGTTGTAATGCCATTTGGATTGACGAACGCCCCAGCCGTGTTCATGGATATGATGAACCGGGTTTTTCAACCTTACTTGGATAGGTTCGTCGTGGTGTTTATCGATGATATCTTGGTGTATTCCAAGTCGGAGGAAGAGCATGATGAGCAACTACGGATTGTGTTGCAAGTGTTGAGGGAAAAGAAGCTCTACGCCAAATTCAGCAAGTGTGAATTTTGGCTTAAGGAGGTTGCATTCTTAGGACATGTAGTGTCTGCAGAAGGGATAAGGGTGGATCCTAGAAAGATTGAAGCAGTGCTAGATTGGAAACCACCTAGGTCTGTGGCTGAGATCCGTAGTTTCTTAGGTTTGGCGGGCTATTACAGAAGGTTCGTGGAAGGATTTTCATCGATAGCCGCACCTTTGACAAAGTTGCTAAGGAAGGAAGTACCCTTTGTATGGACGGATAAGCAACAGGAGAGCTTTGAGAAGCTCAAGAGGGTTTTGACTGAAGCTCCAGTGTTAATTCAGCCAGAGGCAGGAAAGGATTTTGTGGCATACTGTGACGCTTCTCATACGGGATTAGGGTGTGTTCTAATGCAAGATGGAAAAGTAGTCACTTATGCGTCTCGACAGTTAAGGCCGCATGAGGTTAACTACCCAACCCATGACTTGGAATTGGCAGCAGTGGTTTTCGCTCTTAAGGTTTGGAGGCACTACCTTTATGGAGAAAAGTCGATAATCTACACAAACCACAAGAGCCTTAAGTATCTGTTGACTCAGAAGGAATTAAACTTGACGCAGCGAAGGTGGGTGGAGTTATTGAAGGATTATGATTGTTCGATAGAGTACCACCCGGGCAAGGCGAATGTGGTAGCAGATGCCTTAAGTCGGAAGGTTGTGTCGGATTTAAGGGTGATGTTCGCACACTTAAGTTTGTATGATGATGGAAGCCTGTTGGCAGAATTGCAAGTCAAACCAACATGGTTGAATGAGGTCAAGAGAAGTCAGTTGGTGGATGAGGATCTAAGTGCTAAGTTACAACAAATACAGAACGGAGAGTTAGAGGATTATGGTGTTAATGATGAGGGAGTATTGTGCTTCAAGGGAAAGGTCTGTATGCCGAAGGACGAAGAGTTAAGACAGAGGATTCTTCGGGAAGTGCATAGTAGCCCTTATGCTATGCATCCCGGAGGCACTAAGCTGTACAGAGATCTAAGGGAACAGTTTTGGTGGCCTGATCTTAAACGGGAAGTTACTGAATTCGTGGGAAAATGTCTGACGTGTCAACAAGTTAAGGCTGAACACCAAGTTCCATTGGGATTACTTCAGCCAATCGAGATTCCGCAGTGGAAGTGGGAGAGAATTACCATGGACTTCGTTAGTGGGTTTCCCCTTACACCTACTAAGAAGGACTCGGTATGGGTAATAGTGGATCGGTTGACAAAGTCTGCGCATTTCATTCCAGTAAGAGTTGACTATTCTCTGCAGAAGTTGGCGAAGTTGTATGTGGCAGAAATTGTGAGGTTGCATGGAGTGCCGGTGTCGATTATCTCAGATAGGGACCCAAGGTTTACTTCTCGGTTCTGGAAAGCGCTACATCAGGCGTTAGGCACTAAGTTGGATTTTTCTACGGCTTTTCATCCACAGTCTGACGGGCAATCTGAACGGGTAATCCAAGTGTTAGAGGATATGTTGAGAGGTTGTGTGATAGACTTCAGAGGAAGTTGGGAAGACTAATTGCCTCTAGCAGAATTCGCCTACAACAACAGCTATCAGGCTAGTATTCGGATGGCACCGTATGAAGCGTTGTATGGTCGAAAGTGTCGAACTCCTACGTGTTGGACGGAATTAGGAGAACGTCGAGTTTTGGGTCCAGAGTTAGTAGCAGAATCTGAAGAGAAGGTTGAGATAATCCGGGCACGGTTGAAGGAAGCTTCTGATAGACAAAAGTTGTATGCGGATCTCAAACGAAAGGAAATAGAATTTGATGTGGGAGACCAAGTATTCCTTAAGGTTTTGCCTTGGAAGAAGGTGATGAGATTTGGTCGGAAAGGGAAGTTAAGCCCAAGGTTCATAGGGCCCTATCGAGTGTTAAAGAGAATTGGACCAGTGGCGTATCAGTTGGAGTTGCCACCGGAGTTGAAACAGATGCACGATGTATTCCATGTATCTATGCTACGTCGTTATCGTTCGGATCCATCTCATGTGGTTCCAGTTGAAGAAGTGGAGATAAGGCCGGATTGGTCCTACGAGGAAGAGCCGATTCAAATCCTAGAACGAGATGTGAAAGTATTACGGAGGAAGTCAGTTCCTCTAGTCAAAGTATTATGGAAAAATCATGGATCGGAGGAAGCTTCGTGGGAGCCAAAAGAGGCAATGCGACAGCAATACCCTCACCTATTTCAGTCAGGTAATTTCGAGGACGAAATTATTTTAAGGGGGTAGAACTGTAACATCCTGAAAATGGGCCTATGCATTGATGAGTTAATTATACGAAATGGCATGTCTTATGTGTTATGAATGTATTATGAACATTTTTGGAAACTTGGAAATGTAAGGAAATGCTTTAGGAATGTTAAGTTTCAAAAGAGGAAACTAAACATTTTTGGAAACTTGGAAATGTAAGGAAATGATTTAGAAATGTTAAGTTTAAAGGAGGCAAACGAACATTTTTGGAAACTTGGAAATGTAGGGAAATGTCTTAGAAATGTTAAGTTAAAAGAAGGGAACTAAGGCAAGGTGGCCTTAAGAAAATTTATGGAGGAAATATGACATGAAATTGGGCTTGGTTAAGTGGCGTGAAGGCACCACTTAAGCCCTCTGGAAATGACGCCACAGGCCTTGTGCAAAGCTTAGGTTCGAGTAGCAAGGAGAGCATTCTTAAGAGTGTTTTGCATCTCAGTTGGGCTTGTGGCCCAATTCATTATTAAAGCTTAATGAACCTAAGGGAGGCGCCACTTAGGTGGATGATTTGGGCCTCACATGGCTACAAGGAGCCCAATTCCATAAGTTAAAATTCGGCACATCAATGATTAAGGGTTGGACGGCATCTAGCTAAGACTTTAAGTGATTTTTTATTTAATAACTTAAAGAGGAAGCAATGGACGGCAATAGGGACTCTTAAGGGATGAGTTTAATTCCTTGTAAAATTCGGATAAACTAAGGATAATTGCTGAATTATTTTTACTAAGTGATAATTAAAGAGATAAAGCTATCAAAATAGAAGAGTGATGGCCAAATAAGGGATTCTAAGTTAGTAATTTCGGCTACTAGAGGAAAAGAGGGCCATTCATTCTTTCTTTCAACTCTTCTCTTTGCCCGAATTTCCTTCTCCTTTCCTCTCCAAAATTTTCTTCTCAAGCCGAATTCTTCATAGTCTTAAAAGTCGAAAATAACCATAGCCCTAACCGATTTCTTCATAGTTACAAAAGCCAAAATTGTGTTACATATCAGGGCCATGGCCGAATTCTGCTAAGGGTTCAAGCAAGAGTTCCATCGAATTCTTCAGTAAGGGGTAAGATTAGGTTCGATTCTCATTCTATTTCTTTTAAGTCTGTCGAAATTAAGATTCTAATACCCTTAATATCTTGTTTCCGAAACTTTGAAGAGATCTTTCGGGATTTACTAAGTGTCGACTACAAGGAAGGAGAAGTTCTTTTCCCGAAGGTACACCATAGGCCGCATGTTCCCTAGTTATTCGGTGAGTTTCGGGATTTAAAATCCACAAGGTAAGTGTCTATAGCATTCGGCCAAGGCCATGTTTGGTAAATATATGTGTTCATTAATTATTCAAAAGCCAAAACTAATCTATTCAAGTAATCTAGTGATTGCCGATTTCAAGAAAGAAGGATACAAAGTTTCAGGACTTGATTCTTAAGTCAATCGGCAACAAGGTAAGTTTTAGTGTACTAATCCTACTAGGATTTGGATTTATGGCCGAATGGCTCTTTACTAAGTATTAAATGATTGATTAAATGTAGAGATCTAAGATCTAAGTCATTAGATCAAGCTTTTCGGGATTTGCATTGAAAACCTTAAGCGAATCAGGTGTGTACCCCACACTAAACCTTAATAGTTTTATGGCTTTAAATTATTTTATGTGAATATAAGAATGTGAAAATAAGGCTAAGGTACCATGCAATGGTACCAAGAACTCAGGTATGTTTTCCTACTCCTACTAGGAATATGTTAAATATCTGATATGACACACATACGAAATTATAAGAATGTGAAATAAGAGTTTGGTATGTTAATGTATGATATGTATGTTATGGGGCATATGGGTTATATGAAAAGGGGAAGTGGATGTGGTGACCTAAGACCACGATATCTGAATGTGGTGTCTCTTGACACAAAATATGAATCTGGTGGCTATGCCACGAATTTTATAAGGGCGATGAGCACGTCGACTGCAGCGACTGCCTTCGATGGTGTGTAGCGGATGGAGGGTTGACTTAGTAGTCCCCACGGTGTGCAGGTTGGTACGGGTGATGTGTAGCGGATGGCATTTAAGTTTGGGTTCGGGTTGCATCATTATTTTATGTATGTTATATGAATAAGTATGTGTTATGATATTGTATGCCTGAATTGTTAAATTTTAGTGTTGGTTACACATTGAGTCTGTTTGACTCACCCCGTTGGGGAACTTTTTCTTCCAGGTGACGATCAGTGATGGACTGGGCCGGCAGAAGCTTTGTAACATCTGGGTTCTAGGGGTTATGCATTTAGTGCATAACTCCAGTGCTGGAAGGCTTATGGTGAAGTTGGATGGGTTTTAAGGGGTTTGGAGAACCTTAGAAGGTAAGAGATGCCTTAGGAAATTTTTTTGATTTTTAGTGTTAAGAAGGGGAGCTTGGCTTGAGAGGTCTTAAGAGAAATATTTGGGAGGTTAAGACACAAGAATTTCTTTGGAAGAGTGGCAAGGAGGCGCCACTTAGAGGCCTTGGAAGGTGACGCCTCAAGGAGCAAGGGGGCCAGTGTTCGAGCTGGGAAGTCAGCATGTTCGCTTTTGTTTTGCGTCATGAGAAGGGGAGGAGTTGGTTTCGGCCATGGCACTTAAAAGAAGGAGTTGAATGGGTCTTTTATTTTTTTGAATTTCGGCTAGGAAGGTAGGATTAAGGGTGGACTCATTCAAACTTTTTGAATGAGTGTCAGGGAGGAAATGTAGGAGGAAATCTTGGGATTTGGGAGGAGTTGAGTTAGTGGCCGATTTTGGGGAGCTTGAGGAGGGTATTTTCGGCTTTGTTGGAGGGTGTTAGGTGGGTGCCGAAATCTAGTAGTATAAGTAGGGGGTGCTCACCTTTTGGCCACCCTTTTCACCATTTGCTCTCTCTTTCCCGAGTTGCAGTTGTTTCTCTTTGCCGAGTTGTAGTTGTTTTTCTCTCAACCACATAGGTAGCCGAAACCTTTTTCCTTCAAAGCACTTTCTCTCCTTTTTGCTCTCAATCTTGCTAGGTGGCTGAATCTTCCACTCTCCCTTCTCCCTTTCTTTTTCTTTCAAAACCGAAAGCACCCTGTTCATCTTTTACTTTCTTTCTCAAACCTTGCTGCCGAAATCTCCCCTCTTCTATTAGTGTCACTTTGGCCGAATATTAGAGTAGTGTTGATCTCCTTGGGTTTGTCTGTTTCAATCGTTGGAGAAGGTAAGTGCTGGTAGCCGAATGCCTATTTCTTTCTCCTCTCTGTTCTCGGTCGACTTTTACAAGGGTAAGAGCCGATTTTGGCATTTGTTTGGAAGTATGTTAATCTCTTGTGGTAACCGAATTGTTGTAGGGTCTCCGGGATTTGGAAGCAAGCAAGCGTAGCCTCCTTTCTCTGTTAATCGGTTGGTAAGTGGTGGTAAGAAGCTATTCTGATAGTCAATCTCTTCTAGTATTTGATAAGCCGAAGGCTTGGAGGTTTAATCTTTTGATCTGATTAAGTGTGTGGATGGAGGCACATACCAGTCAAGGAGGGCAAGGGAAAGTCCCTATTCCGAAGTTTAAGAAAAGAGCTATCTCGGCGGTGCGGGATTGGCCACCGGGGTGTGGGCCAGCAGCAGGAGAAAACTATAGGCAGATAGCCGTAGTCTCGCTTAGCGATAGTGTAGGGATCGAGAGTTTAGAACTTCAAGTGATAAGGTGCGTAATTATCGCACTGTTTCTCCTGATAATTGTGTATTGATGTATATACTTGTGTATGATGTGTGGGAGCCGTCAATAATGGCTTAAGTGGTGGATACCCATGTTGAGGTAATCGGTTAACAGGTTAGTAGTATGTGTTATTAAATTATTTATGGTGTATGTGTGATATGGTAATGAGCATGTGATGTATACTCATTTTATATGTTGATTTAACATGATGCATTTACATATATGCATGGGGATTGGAATTGAGCAAGGAAGGACGAGTGTACATACTTATGTGCGTGGTCTAATGTTAGCCTCGTGCTACATTAGCGCTTGATGATTAGCTGTGTGCTTCATCAAGGGAGGTGTTGGCTAGGTGCCCATCTCGGCGGTTGATAGCTGTGTGCGTCACCGTAGACGGATTAATATCGGGATCACTTATGTGATCGGTGGCTCAGCCACGGCCTTGAGCAGCAGGTCTGCGAAGGTAGGATATGTGGGATCACTCGGTTGTGATCGGTGGATTAGCCACGGCCTTGGGCAGGGAGTCTGCTAAGGTTGGTGTAACGGATGGACTTAAGTTGGGTTGGCTTCGTAGTTGCATATTTAATTGTATGAACTGAGAGAATATGGGCTAATCCCATACGTGTGGAAACATTTGTAATGATTATGCACTGAGTCTGTGGACTCACCCAATTTTCCTTAACCATTTCAGGTGATGCATGATGCTCGGACCGGGTTGGAGAGGATACAAGGTGGCCCATGCAGAAGAAGATGTTTTAAATTATTTTTATGCATTTTTCATATTAACTACTTTGTTTAAGTATTGGTTGTAATAAGGGCCTTATTATTATATTTGGTATTATTTTATTATGGCTTGATTAAAATTGACTACTAAGTGAAGATGATTTTATTTTTAGCAACTTATTTTTTTTAAGTATCTATATATATAATAAAGGTTTAATTCGAATATTTTATAACATCAAAGTGTTACATATGATTTTAAATGGACATGGTTTCCAAAAGATGACAAATTTTCATGTTTTATCATAAGTCAAAAATATTTTCAACCATTCTTCCACAGTGGCATTTCAAATTCGGTCGCAGTGAATGGGCCGGGTTTGAGGTGTTACAAATTGGTATCAGAGCCAGGTTCAAAACTCGGCTTTGAGGTTTTGGGCTCGAAAATAGTTTTTTTTTAAATGGGCTTTTCGAAAATATGGACTTTTAAGAAATTGTTCAGGTTATTCTGGCATGGCACCTGTACCTCCGGCCCGAAGTCCACCAGGTAAGTATTTATAATTAGTGAAGTGATTTGTTTATGTGAACTGCTCTGGGTTTATTTGGGCTCGTAGATTAGAATATTAGGACTATTGGACCCTAGGACTAGTCTACTCAAACACATACATAAGACTTAAGGATTATTAAACCAACTTGTGAAGTAAGTCGCCGAGTTAAGGTGTGGCAACCATTGTACACATGTCTAGGAGTGGTATTCAGTAAGAGCTTGGTATTTAAGCAGTCCTAGCGACTCACCTCCTCTTTACTCGAATCCTACCTGGTGCGTAGCTACGGTTCACCTTAACCAATAGGACTTACTCACGGGCTAAACCCGATAACTAAAACCCGAAAAGGACTAGCCGTGCAATTTTATAAAAACCCTAGTTTTAAAATATTAACTTATCCTTTTTTATTTGTACAAACTATTTTGAAGACATTTCTCGAAATATTTTCGATTTACAAAATTACCAAAATACCCTGAAAGGTAACTTACGAAAATGCCCTTGGTTTCTAAATTTTCATATTACCCTCGACTTTTACTAAAATACTCCTATTTCACAAAATATCAGAAAATCTTATTTTGCAAAATATTGAGATACCCAGATTTGGAAATTTACAAGAATACCCCGACTTACAAAATTACCAATGTAACCCCCAATTTCTGAAATTTTTGGCAACACCTCTGATTTGAAAAATAAATTTTCAAGATGACCCTCGAGATTTTGTAAATTCTAAAATAGCTTTAATTTGAAAACTATTTTCAAATTGACTCTGATTTATTACCGAAATACCCCTATAGGAAAATGACGAAATTACCCCTGGGTTGGGAATGCTCAAGGAAGTGACGTGGATGAATGAATGTGTCCTTAGTGAAGAATGTGAATGTTTGAATTAGGATAGAGAACTTGGAGTGAAACTTTGATTGATCGAAAGAACCACTTCCGGAAACTTCTTTTCATAAAATTTGCTCGTGGATAAACAGTGAAACAAAATTTCTAATGCATAAAACTTTTTAAACAGATTAAATCGCGACGCTAGATACGAGTTATAGGGGGCGTGGTCGCAATACTCGTGGACGTGGTAGAGGCAAGTTGGCAATATCGGAACCGGTTGGGTCTGGCCATGGGTCAGAAAACGATGTGCCGCCACCACCAGCTGTTGAGGTTGAACATCAGGATCAGACCGGAGGAGATGACGCAGTATCGCAGGCTATGCTGTGGGTGCTTGAGCGAGTGGCAGGAGCTAATGTGGGCAATGGGACTAGGAAGTCAGTACCCGAAAGACTTAGGTCGAACGGAGCTGAGGTTTTTAGGGGAGTGTCTGGGGTAGCTCCGAACGTGGCAGAATACTGGCTTGAGGCAGTTGAAAGGATTATGGATGACTTAGATTTAACTGCTGAGGAGAAGCTGAAGGGGGCTGTTTCGTTGCTACGGGATGAGGCCTACCAGTGGTGGCTCACTATTAATGAAGGTACCCCTGCCGATCGAGTGGACTGGGGTTACTTTAAGATCAAGTTTGAGGGGAAGTATATCGGAGCAAGTTATGTGGACACTTAGAGGAAGTCGTTCCTCAATTTGGTGCAAGGTGGCAAGTCAATAGCAGAGTATGAGGCTGAGTTTCTGCGTTTGAGCCGGTATGCTCGGGGCATCGTGGCTACCGATTATGAGAGATGCGTCAGATTTGAAGATGGACTGCGGGATGAGCTGCGGGTTTTGATTGCTCCACAACGAGAAAGAGATTTCGCCATTTTAGTGGAGAAAGCTCGGATAGCTGAGGAGGTCAAGAGGACCGAGAGGCAGAATAGAGATAGAGAAAGGAACCGGGATAAGAGGAGTTACGGATCACCAGAATTGTTTGAGAGATTTCAGAAAAGACCGAGGGTTGAGAACTCTGCTCGTGTTTCTAAGTCAACTACTGGGAATTCGGATCGTCCGTGTGCTCGGTGTGGAAGGTATCATGTTGGTGAGTGCTGGAATCGGGATCGAGAATGTTTTAGGTGTAAGTCCAAGACTCATCTGATTAAATACTGTCCCCAGGATCCGAATAGGGCTCGGACATTAGGCCAAGGTTATGTGCAGTCGGGCAGAGGTGGTCAGCAGGCGACAAGGGGTCGTGGTCCGAACCATGGAGGGAATGGTACCGGCCGAGGTCGTGGAGCATTAGGCCAAGGTAATGGTGGCCCTGAGGCAAGGCAGCCAGGTCTGGTTTATGCAGTCCATTGGAGGGAGGATAATGATGTGCCAGATGAGTCAGTTGGTAAGTTTCTTATGTCTGGAATATTCTTATTTGTTTTGTTGCTTTAGTGGCAGTTTGTTTTATTTTTAGCAAAGTATCTAGAACCTTGAGTGTGGACTTAGAAACTGTGCCTAGAAAATGGATAGCTCTTTAAGATCAGAGTGCGCAGCTATAGCGTAGTGTGGTGAATTAGGATGTATGACCGTTAGGCAACCAAGTAATTTCGAGGACGAAATTATTTTAAGGAGGATAGAATTGTAACATCCGGGTTCTAGGGGTTATGCATTTAGTGCATAACTCAAGTGCTGGAAGGCTTATGCTGAAGTTGGATGGGTTTTAAGGGATTTGGAGAACCCTAGAAGGTAAGAGATGCCTTAGGAAATTTTTTTGATTTTTAGTGTTAAGAAGGGGAGCTTGGCTTGAGAGGTCTTAAGAGAAATATTTGGGAGGTTAAGACACAAGAATTTCTTTGGAAGAGTGGCAGGGAGGCGCCACTTAGAGGCCTTGGAAGATGACGCCTCAAGGAGCAAGGGGGCCAGTGTTCGAGCTGCAAAGTCAGCATGTTCGCTTTTGTTTTGCGTCATGAGAGGAGGAGGAGTTGGTTTCAGCCTTGGCACTTAAAAGAAGGAGTTGAATGGGTCTTTTATTTTTTTTGAATTTCGGCTAGGAAGGTAGGATTAAGGGTGGACTCATTCAAACTTTTTGAATGAGTGTCAGGGAGGAAATGTAGGAGGAAATCTTGGGATTTGGGAGGAATTGAGTTAGTGGCCAATTTTGGGGAGCTTGAGGAGGGTATTTTCAGCTTTGTTGGAGGGTGTTAGGTGGGTGCCGAAATCTAGTAGTATAAGTAGGGGGTGCTCACCTTTTGGCCACCCTTTTCACCATTTGCTCTCTCTTTCCCGAGTTGCAGTTGTTTTTCTCTCAACCACATAGGTAGCCGAAACCTTTTTCCTTCAAAGCACTTTCTCTCCTTTTTGCTCTCAATCTTGCTAGGTGGCTGAATCTTCCACTCTCCCTTCTCCCTTTCTTTTTCTTTCAAAATCGAAAGCACCCTGTTCATCTTTTACTTTCTTTCTCAAACCTTGTTGCCGAAATCTCCCCTCTCCTATTAGTGTCACTTTGGCCGAATATTAGAGTAGTGTTGATCTCCTTGGGTTTGTCTGTTTCAATCGTTGGAGAAGGTAAGTGTTGGTAGCCGAATGCCTATTTCTTTCCCCTCTCTGTTCTCGATCGACTTTTACAAGGGTAAGAGCCGATTTTGGCATTTGTTTGGAAGTATGTTAATCTCTTGTGGTAACCGAATTGTTGTAGGGTCTCTGGGATTTGGAAGCAAGCAAGCGTAGCCTCCTTTCTCTGTTAATCGGTTGGTAAGTGGTGGTAAGAAGCTATTCTAATAGTCAATCTCTTCTAGTATTTGATAAGCCGAAGGCTTGGAGGTTTAATCTTTTGATCTGATTAAGTGTGTGGATGGAGGCAAATACCAGTCAAGGAGGGCAAGGGAAAGTCCCTAATTCGAAGTTTAAGAAAAGAGCTGTCTCGGCGGTGCGGGATTGGCCACCGGGGTGTGGGCCAGCAGCAGGAGAAAACAATAGGTAGATAGCCGTAGTCTCGCTTAGCGATAGTGTAGGGATCGAGAGTTTAGAACTTCAAGTGATAAGGTGCGTAATTATCGCACTGTTTCTCCTGATAATTGTGTATTGATGTATATACTTGTGTATGATGTGTGGGAGCCGTCAATAATGGCTTAAGTGGTGGATACCCATGTTCAGGTAATCGGTTAACAGGTTAGTAGTATGTGTTATTAAATTATTTATGGTGTATGTGTGATATGGTAATGAGCATGTGATGTATA
Organism: Gossypium australe; assembly: GCA_005393395.2. NCBI lineage: Eukaryota > Viridiplantae > Streptophyta > Magnoliopsida > Malvales > Malvaceae > Gossypium > Gossypium australe. Next base: position 58,798,711 of record CM016615.1, read on the forward strand.
CTCATTTTATATGTTGATTTAACATGATGCATTTACATATATGCATGGGGATTGGAATTGAGCAAGGAATGACGGGTGTACATACTTATGTACGTGGTCTAATGTTAGCCTCGTGCTACATTAGCGCTTGATGATTAGCTGTGTGCTTCATCAAGGGAGGTGTTGGCTAGGTGCCCATCTCGGCGGTTAATAGCTGTGTGCGTCACCGTAGACGGATTAATATCGGGATCACTTATGTGATCGGTGGCTCAGCCACGGCCTTGAGCAGCAGGTCTGCGAAGGTAGGATATGTGGGATCACTCGGTTGTGATCGGTGGATTAGCCACGGCCTTGGGCATGGAGTTTGCTAAGGTTGGTGTAACGGATGGACTTAAGTTGGGTTGGCTTCGTAGTTGCATATTTAATTGTATGAACTGAGAGAATATGGGCTAAGCCCATACGTGTGGAAACATGTGTAATGATTATGCGCTGAGTCTGTGGACTCACCCAATTTTCCTTAACCATTTCAGGTGATGCATGATGCTCGGACCGGGTTGGAGAGGATACAAGGTGGCCCATGCAGAAGAAGATGTTTTAAATTATTTTTATGCATTTTTCATATTAACTACTTTGTTTAAGTATTGGTTGTAATAAGGGCCTTATTATTATATTTGGTATTATTTTATTATGGCTTGATTAAAATTGACTACTAAGTGAAGATGATTTTATTTTTAGCAACTTATTTTTTTTAAGTATCTATATATATAATAAAGGTTTAATTCGAATATTTTATAACATCAAAGTGTTACATATGATTTTAAATGGACATGGTTTCCAAAAGATGACAAATTTTCATGTTTTATCATAAGTCAAAAATATTTTCAACCGTTCTTCCACAGTGGCATTTCAAATTCGGTCGTAGTGAATGGGTCGGGTTTGGGGTGTTACATGCTTAGGGATGGCCATGCTCAGCAAGAAATTCATTTTTATTTGGACTATTTTATTTTAAGTATTTTGAATTTAATTTTGGGAATTATTTTCATGTAATAAGGCCATAGTTGAACTACTTTATTTCTCTTTTATTTATTATGCTACGAATTTTTATCAATAAAAGATTAAGCTTATTTATTTTTAAAATAAACTCTAAGTATTTTGTCACCTAAAATCAGAGGCTTTCGACATAAGACAACTCGGGCCCAACACAAAAACAAACCTTATTTCAAAACACACAGTTTTTCCAAAGTAACAAAAGAAATTTGAACCGGTTTACATCGAGGAACATACCAGATCCGGTCAAGGCTCGTGGGCCGGGTTTGGGGTGTTTCAGATATTGTGACTCGTCCCAGTGGTTTGGTACCACAGTGGGTTGGCCCCACATGATTATTACGGGATTGTCATCAGTGGTTTTGACCACACGATGGGTTGGCCCCATCACCTGATTTGTGACTACGGTCACCAGTGGTTTTGACCACAACGATATATATATTTGTGACTTCGGTCACCAGTGGTTTTGACCACACGGGGTAGTTAAAGGAGATTAGATGGCTAGGTTATGGGTTGCATAATCTGCATGTTTTATTGATGATCTGTGTAAGTGCTTGAATTACCGGGTTGGGGATTTATACACTGAGTCTTTGTGACTCACCCCTTCCCTTACATTTTGCAGATGAGGCATAGATTGCGGATATGGAGCCGAGGAGGACTCGAGGTGGCCATGCATCCCAGTTTTGGTTTTGGACTTTAAACTTTTATTTTGTTTTTATTAGCTTTCTTTTAATTTGTTTTTTTTTTTTGGTTTTGTAATAAGGCCGCTAGTATTATTTTGGGTTTTAATTGCTTACTTTTACCTTGATGATATTACTCATAAATTGGATTTATAGGCTTGTTAAATTAACCGGTAAAAAGCATGTTTTCAAAACTATAACTCTTTCGAGTTTTAAGAACGTTACCATCGGGTAACAGAGTTCACAAAATAATGAGGTGACTTGAATGCTTTTATAACTTAAATTTTCAAACAACTTCAAAAGCAAATGGTTTTTAACTTGATTATACTCGACACACTCAGTTTTTAATAAAAACTAAACATTTTTTCTAAAATTTGTAGAATCAAGTGAATTTTTCTAGCATAGGTTTAAAACAACCTTTACAACACTTAAACAACTTTTAAAACGATCAAAGAGTCTCTTGGGAAACTTTCCAACACATTTGCGTTTTCAAACGGTTTTCACTCCGTAACATGCCAAATTCGGTCGTGGTGTGTTGACCGGGTTTGGGGTGTTACAGTTTTAAGGTATGTTTCATGGTTTATATACTTGAAATGATTGGTTTATAAGTAGGTATTGAGTAGTGAATGGTAATAAGGTTGTTCGGCTATGTAAGTAATTTGTTTGGAAGTGCATTTTATGGTATAGTTTGTGTGTGAGAATGAACATGTGTTTCAGCTTGAATAATATGATATTGGTTGGACAAGTCTTGGATTTAGGTTTCATGTATCTATAAGCTACGGATAACTTTGATATGAACTTGGAAAATTAGTGTATATATATATATGTGTATTGTATGTTCGGCTATGCTATTTGATCAATTAGATTCGGTTTATAAAGGCATGAAAGTATATGTTTTGAATGTTATAAAACAAAAATGAAATAAATAAGTTTGGTATAAGGTTTAAAAGTGTATATGTGGTTGATTTAGTGATTGGTTATAATGGTATGGACGATGAATTTATAATTGAAGGTATAATGGATATTTTGATTTAGTTTGTATTGGTTTAGTATGCATATGCTTTATGCTTGATTGGTTGATCATTTTGGGTTTGGATTAAAATTGAAATAAGGTGTATTTGTATATTCGCTAAGGCTTTGGACTTATAATAATAAGTATGTGATATGGTATAAATCATAATAATATAAATATATTATGTATTGGATGTTTTCATTAATGATAGAATGTATATTCTATGAATGTTTTTGTTTGACCATAAGAGAATCAGTTTGTGTACCGAATATTTGTTTTATGAATCAATTGTGCATTTGTTCTTTTAATAGATATAGACCAAGCACATTTGATATACCTATGATGTGGCCGTTTGAGGCTTGGTTACTTTGGTTCTGTTTGTGGTGGAAAATATACTTATATATTAGGCATGATTTGATTTATTATTAATAATTTGGAGTTTCAAATTGATATGGATTTATTTGCATAACTTGTGATGAGAAAAGATGTATATATATATATATTGGTTTTGTTATAATGCATGTTTATGTGAACTTATAAATATGTCTAGTATGTTGTGTGGATGTTTTAGCCTAGAATAATATGCATAATATGTGAATTGGTTTAATTATGAAGTAGGAGACAGAACAATCGGCACTTATATTTTAAAATAAAATTTAGAATTGATCAATTGGTAACTATAATATGTTCGGCCTTTGTAATGTTATTAAGGTTATATATATTTTGTTTAGTTTTGAAATATGCGTATGTGCATAAGTTTTGAAATGGTATGTTTGACATGCAATTAATAAGATAGATTTTTTAACACATGTTTTGTATATGATTTTTTTTACTGATACATGTTTGATTATATATATAATTCTTTTAATGATAAGTTTTGTAATGAAAGTCTGTTTGAGTTGTGTTTTGACCGGTAATGCCTCATAACCCATTCTGGCTACGGATACGGGTTTGGGGTGTTACATTCTTTTTGCATCAAGATTGCGAAACATCTCCTTTACTCTATTGTTGACATTTATCCTCATCTAAATCAACCCCAATCTTAAATCTTGAACTCCAAGATTGATCTCGAACATTGCCAAGAAAGTGTCATTACCGTTTCTCTCAACTAGCTTGGGTAAGATCTCTTTTCTCTTCAACTTCTTGATTAATCTTATCAATTAAAAATCAAAATTTCCAGATCTGGAATTTGGGGGATTTTAAATTATTTAAAATTTATTTTTCTAGATTTTAATGAGATCTCAAACCGTTTTAAAATTTAGTCCTGATTTTGGCCACCATGGATAGTGGTGCGTGCGCCTATGTGCAAGAAAGGGGGTTGTTTTGTTTCTTGGGTCTTACCCATATTTTCCCAGGATTAAATTGTGTTCTTGAACCCTCCTAATCATCCTTTAATCACATGTTAATTAGGGAGAGAAGTTCTTGATCAATTAGCCAATTAGATCCCACAAATCATGAAGCTTAAGTGCAATTAAGGATAACTAGTTTTTTATTTCGACATAGTTGTTGGGCAAAGGTTATGAATTGATTAAATGAATTAATTTAGTAATTAACTAGCTACTGATTTTCCAGTATACTTTCGAATTAGGTGCTGATCCAAATGCCCCAAATCACCCGTAAAGGCAAAGAACGATTGTACATACTGTTCGCATCGATACAGTGTAAGGAATCTAACTAGTTTGGATTCATAAAATAGTTATAATTTCAACAATTGGCTCGAACTTATAAGTGGGTGTTTGGGGGCTGGTTTAATGGTAAATTTATTAAATTTATATTGAATTTTGGTTTATGGTCGTTTAAATCATAATTACCCGCGATATATTAAACAAACCATTATGTTTCCGATTGCAAAATTATGGATGTAGTTTATCTGCACATATACTAGCCCCCTTTTGAACACTAGCATTGTTAATGTATTTTGAGCTGCTCTTTTTTACTGTATTTTGCAGAACAAGCGAGTGTCCTTAGGGTGGTGGATAAATAAAGAAATCAGAAAGTGCATCTTAGGTATAAAGGTTGGTATTTATTTCCCTCACCTAATCACTGACCTGTGTTGTCGAGCGGGGGTGGAAATGGATCCAATCATGCAATTTCACTACCCCACTCAGTGTATCAATGAAAAAATTATGCTTAGGTAGCTTCAAGAGCTCCACAGGAAGCAAATCCTTGAACAAAACTAGAGAAGAAAGCAATAGATGGAATTTCCTTTAGTAATAAAAAAGAAAAGCTCCATGAAGAAAAGTGATAAGGAGCCTACACAATGGGAATGTAGGCGCGGTAGAGATGTGCACTATAACACAAGAATGATGGAGGCAATGAAACCATTCATGGATACCTTTATGACGAGCCAGGGGTGCAGAGCATACAATGTCCCGTTCGATCAAGTGATTCATTAGAGGATAATGCGGCCAGAGACAAGGAGCAAGAAGAATAAACTGAAGAAGAGGAAGATGACAAGGCGACGGAGGACTATGACTTTGCACACTATAACAATAATTTGAAAGGTCTTTCAACGTCTACACAACCATCCATAGAGGGTCCCCTCATCCGTGACCCCAATGGCATACTAAACAATTATACAAGAAGTCAGTCGTCAAGGGGAAAGGCAAAGCAGTAGTCGAACTGAGCGAGGGTCTATGAGGAGATTTGCAATAGTTACATGTTTTTGCATTTTACGTTTATTTATTTGTGCAACATATAAACTATTAGACTACACTATTTTTTTTTTTACTTATTTTCCTATTTTAATATTTCTTTTTTTGGTTGTTTTGTGTTTTGTTTTTGTGTGTTTGTTCTATGTGCAGCAAATTACCCTTAAAGACTACACAACATTCACGAGCTTCAGCGAGGAGGTGGACCCCCGAGCTTTGTTAGGAAATGTGCTCATATTGTAGTAAACATGTAATTGTTTTCTATTTATTTGAGCGATGAATAAATAAATAGAGTTAATTTTACATTTCACTATTATGTATTTTATATTTATGTCTTTTATATTTTGCTTGCATAGCAAATTTGTGACAAGCAAATAGTAGCTCATTGATTGCCTAAAGTTCAAACTGAAGATAAGTGGCATTGTAAAGAACGTTTACATTGCGAGAAAGACAACTTAATTCAGTAAATAATCTAAACGAGTCTGTAATCCCATAAAAGAATTAAAGTGAGCATTTGATTCAAATACTGAGAAGGATTATTATGTCATCTACAATTCCAATTGGGGAGATGACTAGTTTTGGCTATTAGAATAGTTGACTATACAAGTAGAGATATAGATTTATTCATTGGTAGAATTATATATTGGACTGGACCCAAGATAAATTAATTTTGAATCTATTTGTGAATTAATTCACTTGTGACGTTCATGATGTGATTTACCTAAATCATAAGTTAGTCACTGACCATACGTATGCAACTCATGTGTTTTGATATAAGCGGAGGCTTATGCTCTAAAGATGATCGAGCCCATAGTCATTATGTTGGGTACATGACTTGTGTATGTCATGGCTTTACTAGCAACAGTGGAACTCATAGCTCAATTAAAGAGTTAATGATATCCTCTCATTAGCATTGTATAGATTGATAAATATGGAACATGGCAACGAGTTACTCATTCTCGAACGAGCAATTTATCACAGTCATTTGTTGACAGCGATCATATTAATCATTAAGAAGACACAATGCTGACAATGAGATAAAATAGGATTGTATTAAGTGAACGAATTTAACTCAAATGAACCAAGGATATCATATGAGGGTAACACACACATGACGAGGTCATTGGACATAGCAATTGGATGAATTGCTTTCATAAAGTGTATACAATAAGAAGTTTTCAATCATAGTACTTCTTGTGGACTGACTCCATGATTAAGTAATTGCGAATTATAGGAATGATGCTTCTAGACATAATTGCAACCACTAGAGCCTAATTGTATATGTCTGATTGGTCCCTCCGCTAACTCAACAAATGTAACACCCCAAACCCGGTCTATGCGTTAAGACCAGATTTGACATGTCACACGAAATGATCATATGTAAAGTCTCTTAAAGGTTTGTACAAAAAAACGGATTTTAAAATAAAGATTGTAAATAGGTGTTTATTTAAAACTGAGGTTGAATGTTATATTATTTAATTTAAGACGTAAGAGTTTATAACTTTAAAAAAATACTTGATTCAATATTCCGAGAAATGTAAAAGAATTCAAAAGAAATTTTGAAAACAAGATTTTTAAAAGAGTTGTTACAGAAAAATGTTATCGAGTTAAAATTAACTAGGAATGAATTCCTTTCCGTGCGTTTATTTAAGAAAAACGTTTATTTCTATTTTTAGAAAAGAAAACCCATTTAAGTATTTTAAAACGAAATATAAAATCCATCCACAAGTAAAACATCCATAAAAAAAAAATTAACCAGAGGCCTTATTACATCACCACTTAAAAGCAAATATTAAAAGATACTTAAAAGAAATCCGAAGTTTTAATTAACCCATTATTCGTCGTATGGCCTCCACTGAGTCGTCCCCGGCCCAAGCCTCCGTCACTGATCATTACTGAGAAGGGTAAAGAAAACGGGGTGAGTTACTTAGAACTCAGTGTGTAACTCACTTACCATAGTCCACTGGGCCAAAACCATTTAAGCATTTATTTGGGCCTGAGCCCATTACAAATATAACAATTTAACATGAATAAAATGCATGTGATATGCAATTCCCAATACCAAGCCTAAATTTCCATCCGCTACACACCACCCGTACCAACCAGCACACCTGTGGGGAGCTTTAGTCACCCACCCCGCCAACACACCAAAATGGGCATTAAGCCATATATCAAACTGGCACGAAGCCATATATCAAACTGGGCATGAAGCCTTATATCAAACTGGGCACGAAGCCTTATATCAAACTGGGCACGAAGCCTTCAGAATTTTGTAGCAAAGCTACCAGAACTTCTCTTCATCAAATATCCCAACCCATGCAATCATGTATACAACATGCATAATAATTCATTCATATAATTATTCCAACAAAAGGCCCATTATAAAAAAAATTTATTGCAATCTGGCCTATATCACATTTTGGCCTATTTCACAATTTGGCCCATTTCACATCTCATATCACACTTGGCCAATTTATCAAATAACACATATGGCCCATTTATCAAATATCACATACGGCCCAAAATATCACATATGGCCCAAAATATCACATATAGCCCAAAATATCACATATGGCCCAAAATATCACTTTTTATCGTTTTAGCCCATTATGGGCGATTTCGAAATTTTCACGATCTTAGTACCGATTTCATGATCTTAACATTAAAGTGTTAATAATACCATATTTTTCGATTTAACCAACTTTGCGATTTTTAATCCAACGTTTACTACGGTATAGTCATCTAACCCATGAGATACAGTGCGAGATTACACACCTGATTACGGTGAGCACTACACTTTCCTGATCGTCAACACCTAAAAACATTATAACGCTCGATTAGAACACTAACACTTAAAATAAATCTATGCTAAGGTAAGCGGTCTAGATTTTTACCCTCGGAAACTCGAATAACTACTATTTGTCGGTTCTCCCCGGTTGACGGTTCACAACCCGTTGGAAAATCCCGAACAGCTAATGGCTCAGAACTACGAACAACCTCGAATAACTGGTTTTCACCGGATGAGGGTCCACAACCCGGTGGAAAATCTCGGATTGCCGAAACAGCCCTTCGCTTGAATCTAGAGGGATTAGCGAATCCGCCCCTCTTCTGATCACTATTCACCACCCTTTTTGACCTTATCTTGTTTGCCTCCATTGACAAAAGAATATTAGTCCAACTAATATTTCGGAAATTAAGACTATTGGTTTTAAGGGCGAAATCAGCTTACCACAAAATCTTTACGTTCAAGGGATGAAAATCGAGCGATAGCGTCCCTAAGATAAAATCGATTAGTAAACCCCATCTTCAACGAAATAACGAGTAATATGGAAGTCCTTGATAGAAACCCTTACCTTAACACTTTGGATCGAATCCTAGCGATTCACGATGATTATGAACACTCCGAGTTTTGGCCTTTCTCTATTTCACTATAAAGACGAAAAAGATTGTCTAAGAGAGAAAGATAGAGGATGATATTTTCAGTCAAAAGACCCTCCCAAACCAATATGTAGATTCGGCAAAAGAAGAAAATAAAGAATCGAAGAGGGTCTTACCGATTGATTAAAACGAGAGTAGAAAGAATGATTGATAAGAAAATATATGTGAAGAGGAAGTTTCGGCTATGAAGAAAAATTGAAGGAAATGGTGTTAGCAACATTCGACCATGGAGGAAAAGAGAAAGAAAGAAATAGAGGATGAGAGGTTTGAGTTTCGGTTTTCAAAGATGAAGTAGGAGCAAAGAGAGAGATTTGATGCTAGAGAGCATTCGATAATGGAGGAGAAAAGAAAAAGAGAAAAAAATGGCCTTCAAGTTTTGGTGTTTTCGGCACTAGGGGAAAATGACTTGAGAGGTTAGGCAAAATAACACCAAATGGTCAAAATGAAATGACCAAAAGAAGAAAAACAAAAGATGCTCACAAATGCTCAATGTGCATTCGGCTAGGGAGAGGAATGATGGAGAGAAAATGCTTTTGAGAAAAACACAAAATGACCAAATGCCAAATGACCAACTAGCTACCAACCTTACCAAAGCCTTCAACAAAATTTGGTCACCCCCTAGCCCCCAAAACCATCCAAATACATGGACACCAAGGTCAAAGTTTGGCCATTCCAAACTTTCCAAAACACATTCCTTAAAATGTGCCTTGTGTTCCCCCTACATACCATAATCTCATGATTCCCTACCTTAAGTTCACTCTTACCATATCTTTTAGCCATCATACCATAAAAATAAAAGTCTAACTTACAAAAAATATGATGTTTGGCTGACACTTGCTAGGAAAGAGCAAAAATTAATATTCACAAAATGCATACTAGGGAATTCGAACCTCTCCCCTCAAGACCATACATGTAGCGCATAACCTCTTAACCAATAGCTCAATTATGCCATCTTTTTACCACTTAATTACCTTAAGCTATAAGGTCACTTATTCCACTTCAATAAAGTACTATTTACCAAAATTTATTCCAAAATCCAATTAAATCCTGAATCTTCTCAGGACTATTATAACACACACATAGGATGAATAAACTAGCTGAGCACCAAAATAATGCAACATATAAAAATTCAAATTTTAGGATGTTACAACAAAAGCTCAATCGGATTACATTTGAATCAGAAGAAAATTCTACGACATTGGGAATAATTTAATTGAGTCGATTTATTCGATGTGGAATTAAATTAGGTGGTTGTAAGAATTGTTCAACTAGAGAATTTGATTAAAGAAATTTCTTGAAAATTTAATTTGGAAAATCTATGTGATTTTTGGAAAAATTAATTTCGATCAAGTAAAATTAAATTAATTAGATTAATTAAAATTAATATGATATTTTTGGAAATTAATTTTCAAGTGAGACAATTGGCCTAATGGGTAATTGAACTTGAAAATTGGACTTGAGATTGTAAATTGGGCATGGGAAACCAAAACCAAGACCAATAGCCAAATCTGGTCGAACTGGGCCCGGTATGTAAAACTGTGCCGACAGTCCAACCTGTGGCTAGACCGGACCGGCCGTGTCATCACAGACCCGTATCGAAGCGACTGTAGCCAAACCGGCTCAGGCCGCCAGAAGGGTGTTGCACCTGCATCACCAGACATAGCAGTGCTGGTGGCTGAAGGCAGCGTCCCGATAGCTAGCAGCGGTTGGTCGTTGGTGGTTGAGCAATGGGAGAGTTACACTCCTACTGGAATTCTACCGAAGAATTTGATTTCAAATTAATTATTGCAAAAATAATATTATTTTAATAGTTTAATATTAAATTTAATTTAGTTTTTATCTTAATAGTATTTTATTAATTTAATATTAAAGTGATTATCTTAATATTAAATTTAATTTAATGTTTATCTACAAGATAAACATTCTATTATTTTAATAAGATTTAATATTAAATTTAATCTAATATTTATCTTGATAAATATTATATTAATTTAATATTAAAGTGATTAAGTTTAATCATAGTTGAACTCTCTAAACTCTCCCTATATTAAGAGAGCCTTAGGTCATTATTTACACACACTTGAATTCAGTAGAAAGTTGTAGAGATAAAATTCTCTAAAGAGATTATTACACAAAAGTTCTAGAGACATTTTTCTAATTTACAACTTGACAAAAAATTTTAGTGAAATTGCAAAATTACCCTATTGGTATTTTTTGTGAAAATTTTTCTAATTCGAAGCGAGCCCACACTTAGTAGATGTGAGCTTGAGGATAGCGGAGAAGACTTCTGTAGTCAAACCGCTCATCTTAGACGAACTGAAAAGGTACAATGTTGTTTAAGTGTTTATTACTTTAGATATCACAACCAATATCTTGTTCTAGAAAAAATTTTAAAACTCTAGTTTTTCCCTAAATTTATTTTCCGCTGCGTTTTCCAAACCCGTTTTTCCAACAAGCTAGTCTGACGCTCCGTCCTTGGGGAAGTCCAGTAACCTCCTATATTTTTCAAGAACACATTGGAGACAATGTGTAGTCTAAGTGTGGGGAATGCACATAGTTTTATGTGTTTTATTTTTCTTGTTTTTATGTTATTTTGTGTGTTTATTTTTAATTTTTTGCCTTTTTTCAAAAAAAATTCAAAAATACCAAAAGTATTTTTTATTTTTTATTTAGTGTACGCTGATGGTGCTTAGACCTAAGTTAGATAATAAGTAATTAGTTATAAATATTGAATAAGTACATAGTATTGCCAAACTCGAAAATTTTGAATGATATTAGATAATTTTCTATTCTTAATTATAGACTATTTAGTTCAATTAGTTAATGTATATAATAGGGTAGAGGCAATAACCTAAACGAAAATGTATAAAGTTTACCATAGGACAAATAAAGTATACGAATCATTGTAGATAACTAACTTGAATTGTTAATTGTTCATTTAAATAGATGTATGCTTGAAAAAATTGGAGTATGTGATTGATTCGGGAAAGACCTAAGGCATTATTTTAAATAGCCTAAAGCCGAAAAGCTTACCTGTTGCTATATACCCTAGTTCCCATATCTTTGAGCCTCGAGTACCATTTTCTTGTAAGCCTTATTATCAAAGCCTCGAGCCTAAATGAGTCTATTACTCAATCCTTCTCGGTTCTATTCTTTAAAATGCACTACGTAATGGACATCGAGCCTTGGACAATGAGGGCTAGGTAGAAACATTATGGCAGCTTTGTTTGTGAAAAAACAAAATGAAGGGATTACGTTAGCAAGTACATATTTAAAAGAAGTAGTAAACGAAAGAGTGCAAAATAAAGAAAAAGATATCTACATCAAAATTAAGCTCGAAAAAGAAATAAGGAAGTGAGCTCGTAAATTAATTGGTGGTGAGTAAGGAACAATGTCTTGTGCTTAACCGTTTCTAGTGCTTGAACTCGCTTTGAGTGCTATTGTTTCAATTTCAAACCGTCCTAAGCCTCAGAACGCTACAAGCCTAGAAGACCTTTGTGACCCAAATAAGTCACCAATGCAATAATTCGTAAATAGCTTGCATTTGTTTGAACGAATATGACCAATTCTTTTTAAATATCTATAAGTGATCCGCATAATTTATTTTGATGGATAACACTTGTACATATGTTCATTTACATTGCCTCTACACCTATTGACATTTTAACTTTTTTAACTAACTATGTTTGTCTTAGGAATAAACAAGTTAGCTAGATATCACTCTTAAGTTGCATGTGAGGTAGTTCTCGTACAAGTTAGATGTCTTACCGCTATGTGACTTAATTGCCTGATTTACAAAATTACCGAAATACCCTTGGTTTACAAAATTACTGAAATACCCTCAGCTTGTAAAATTACCAAAGTACCCTCGATTTTTGAAATTACCGAAAGACCCCCAATTTGCAAAATTACCGAAATACCCTTGGTTTGCAAAATTATCGAAATACCCCCAGTTTGTGAAATTACCGAAATACCCCTGGTTCGCAAAATTACTAAAATACCTTCAGTTTGCAAAATTACTAAAATACCCTCAATTCGTAGAATTACTAAAATACCCCTGTAGAGTAGAATTACAAAGTTACCCCTGTAGGGTAGGATTACCAAAATACCCTTATAGGGTAAATGATTGTTTTGCCCTTGTGGGTAAATGACTGACTTAGACTATGAGTTGACCAATTTGACTGTGGTTGTATGACCGTTATACCCTTAGTGGTAGTACCAGCGATGTATGTGTAATAACTATATGATTGATTATGATTGTGATGTACTACATACATGGGTTAGTTACGACATGACATACTGCATTGGGTTGGGTTTTTCTGACTTGGAAGAAGTACCGTTATAGTGGCATCGCCACGTATTTTGATTCTAGTGGCTCAGCCACGTATATCGTTGTTAGCAGCTAGGCTGCATTATTGGAGAGTTGGCTGGGTGGGTCGACATGGGCCCCACATGGAGAGCTTGTTGGTACGGGCGGTGTGTTGGCTGGGTGGGTCGACTTGGTCCCCACATGGAGAGATGGTTGGTACGGGTGGTAAGTTGGCTTTTACGGGTTGGGTTACATGTCTGTTTGCATTGATATGATATAAGGCTTAGGCCCAAACTGTTACCTAATAGGGCTTAGGCCCAGACTGTTACCGAATAGGGCTTAGGCCCAGACTGATACCGTACGGGCTCGGGCCTAGATTGTGACTGTATTAGGGCATTAGACACTGAGTTTTCATAAACTCACCCCATTTTCAACTGTGCAGGTGATCCTCAATCTAAGACGGTTCGGATCTACGAGGGACTCAGAGAAGACCACACACTGCTTATGCTTTCCGTTTTGATTATTTACTTTTAAATATTTTAATTTGGGTTGTAATAAGGCCTCTCTATTTTTAACTTATTATTTGTGATATTTATTTATGATGTTTTCTAACTGCTAAAAGTGGAATACGATTTCCAAAATGATAACTGTCTTCAAAACACTACGTTTCCGCAACGTTTTCAAAATGCTTCTGCAACTCAATTTTTAAACATCACCTTTTCGTAAATTGTCTATTTTAAATATGCTTCCGTAATATATAAGGTTTTAAAAGTAGTTACGTTTTCAAGTGGACAACAATTGCTTAAGTATTTTGAGTTTTAACAAAGAGGTTTTAACTCTCAAACAAGTTTTAACAACAAGAAATATGGTTTTGAAAAACACTACCATGTGGCACGCCAGAATTTGAGCTTAACTTCTAGGCCGGGTTTGGAGTGTTACAAAGTTCGTTATAATTGTAGCTTAGGTTTATTTACACCTTTAGTCCATGTACCTTGGTTGTAAGATATTTTCAGATTTAGTTTAATCTATTTTAGTTCCTTTTACTTTGCATTTGTTAAAGTTTGTTCCTTTTTTGTTTATTTCTTTAGATTTTCTTGTTGAATGCATTTCTTTACATGAATTTTAGATTTTCTTGCATAACAATCTCACCTTTAATATTTTTCTCAAGCTTTTCTTTAATGGCTTCTTTGCTTTTCATTTTCATGGTTGTTAGTTTTATTTCCAGCATGAGTAGCTATACCTTTAAACAAGTGAGATCTAGAGGAGATCTTGTTGGACACCAATTCATTAGTACTAGGTTAACCGATAAGATCAAGAGATAATCCAGATTAATTTGTCTAAATTGGTAAAATGGAGACCAGGAGGTCAAATGGAGGAATTTTGGGAGTTTAGGTTATTTGGATCCTTAATTCAAGGATTAGTGACTGACTGCGTTCGCATGTGCACATAAAACAAATGATTTTTATAAAACAACTTTAAAGTGTGCTTTTATTGCAAGCATACAGGTCAATTGTAACATTTTTAGTGTTACAATGGAACACCAAAGTATTCCAAGGACCGAACCCAAAGGAAATGGCGATTGAGTGATAGATAGCGTACACTATACAGTATAAGCGGCTACTGATATGATTTTATAGTATGTAAAATCATAATAAGAAAATTTTGCAAGAAAAATAAATGTTAATTTAGAGACTAAATTGCAAATTGTCCAAAACTAAGAAATTAACCAATAAATGACTAACGATGAATGGTTTATTTTAATTTGGTTCGTCAGTATTCAAATCAGGTACTTAAATCGCTTAAATTACTAAGTGGCTCCATTTTATCTTTCGATCTCAAATTTACCTAATTAGACAAATTAACCTGATTTATCTCTCGATCTCACCGGTTAATCTGCGGCTAATGAATAGATGCACAATAAGATTACCTCTCAGTCTCACTTGCCTACATATTCCCTTAGGGGCATCACTTCCTAAGTTTTTAGGTCTATTCGATTTAGTCCTTTGCATAAAAATAAGACTACCCACATCTCCATCAACCAACCCCCTTTTTAGGTTTAGCTACTCATGCCTTAAATAAAGAGAATAAACATAGAAATGAAAAGCAAAGATGCCATTAAAGTAAAGCTTAAAAAAAATATAAAAGTTTTATTTTTTATGGAAGAAAACTTTAAAAAAATGAAACTAAAGGCATTGAACAAGAAAATCTAAAGCAATAAACATAAAAGGAACAAGCTTCAAGTGAATTTAAGGAAAAGAAATTGAAATACATTAAACTAAAGCTAGAAATGTCTTACAACCAGGGTACATGGACTGGAATTATAAATAAACCTAAGCTACAGTGATAACTAACTTAACTAACACTAAGAACATAAAGAACAAGAAGTAAATGCAGAGAAATAAACTTTAAAACTAAGAAGAAGAAAAACAAATGAAACTCCTAGAAAAGTTGTAGAAAAACTAAGAGAAAGCTAATGCTAAAATTAAACTAATGTGTGTGTGTCCACCTAAGCCAAAATTGATTATTTTAGTCTTAATGTTGATGGAATTTTGTTGCCATAATTGCCCCTACATGAACCTTGGGTGATTGGTGGATCAAGTGAGCAAAGACTACCCTTTTTTTCCAATGTTGTCCCCCTCATGATGTAGATGTCGATATCGTGATACCTAGAAGAGGATATTGTGACACCTCAAGCAATTTCTAGACTTAGGGTCTTCTTTGAAGGGTAGATATCGTAATACACAAAGTGGATATGGAGATACCACTGAAAAGTGGTCTCCAATCTTCCATATTGTTGGAGGTATCGTGATTCCAAAGCGTGGATATCGCGATACCCTTTCCTTTGGTGTCATTTTTGCTCGTTTTCAACCTTCAACACATCCCTACACCACTCAATTACACGGTTGGTCCCCCAATGGCACCATTGGCCAAATTGAGTCACAAAATTAGTAAAAATGAGACATTTACACTATTAACTTAAAATTTAAAAAGTACAAAAATCTATGGAAAAAAAATGTTACTTTGCTTGAGAACAAGCTCCTTTAATATACCGGGAAAGCCTAATTTTCCATATCAAATTATGGCAAACCAAACTCCCCCACACCTAACTCTTTGCTTGTCCTCAAGCAAACACACCAAACATGCAAAGAAAAGACATCTGTTGGACTAAGTCAACCAAGTAAATCATATAGCTATAAAACATCAAACTCTTATGAGAACTACCTCACATGCAACTTAAAAGTGATATCCAGTTAACTTGATTATTCCTAATGCAAACATAATTAGTTCACTAAGTTAAAATGTCAATAAATGTAGAGGTAATGGAAATGGACATATGTACAAGTGTTATTCATCAAAATAAATTATGCAGACCACTCATAGATGTTTAAAAAGAATTGCTCATGTTCATTCAAAAAATGCAAGTTATTCACAAATTATTGCGTTGGTGACTTATTCAGGTCTCAAAGGTCTTCTAGGCTTGTAAAATTCTGAGGCTTAGGACAGTTTGGAATTCAAACAATATATACTTAAAACAGGTTCAAGCACAAGACTTGTTCTCTACTCGTCCCCAATTTATTTGCAAAGCTCACTTCTTTATTTCCTCTTCTCTCGCCTACCTTATTTCTCCAAGATGTTCGAATGTATTACGCAAGATTAGCACTTACAAAATTTGTAAATGTGAATAGAAAGATTTTCATTTTTTAGCTTAACTTTAATCTAGCTCTCTTTTTCTTTATTTTTCACTCTTTCGTTCACCCTTTTTTGTTTTTTTTAAACGTACTAATTCATGTAATCCCTTCATTTTCTTTTTTCACACACAAAGCCACCATAATGTTTTTGTCTAGCCCTCAATGTCTATGGCACGACATCCATTACATAGTGCATCTAAAGAACAGGATATAAAAGGGTTAAGTACTAGACTCATTTAGGCTCGAGGCTTTGATATAAGATTTACAAGAAAAGGTTACTCAAGGCTAAAAAATATAGGAACTTGGGGTATATAGGAACATGTAAGGTTTTAGCTCTATGCTATTTCAAACAATGCCTAAGGTCTTTCCCGAATCAATCACCTAGCATCCATTCTTTCAAGTGTACATCTACTTAAACGGTTAATTAAGAATTCAAATTATTTGTCTACAAGGATCTGTATACTTTATTTAACCTATTGTAAACTTTATACATTTTCATTTAAGTTATTGCCTTTAATATATTTTACACATTAACTAATTGAACTAATTAGCCTACAATTAAGAATAAGAAATTATCTAATGTCATTCAAAATTTTTAATTTTGGCAATCCTATGTACTTATTCAATATGTACAACTAGCAACTTATTGCCTAATTATAATCCAAGCACTATGCAATTACACAAAATAAAAACTAAAAATATTTTTGGAGTTTTTGAAAAAAATTGAAAACTTAAAATAAACAAATAAAATTGTTGGGACCACCAGTACGCCCCATGGCGCAGTAAAAAAAATAGTCTGGTGATCCACAGCCATTGATCCTTGTACGAGGAATGAATCAGGTTGAAATAGGGTTGAAAATATACATTCTTTACTGAAAACGTTGAAAGGATGTTGCTGATTCTATGTCTATTCCAAGCCACAACGAAAACGTCTCGGCCTCTACATGGTCCACCCTATAAAAAATGAACAGTCACTTTCTCTTGAACTTTTCAGAGAGAATTAAAAACGGTTGCTAAACCTTTTAAATTATTAAATTGGTAACATTAACACACAAAACGTGTCACAGCCTGTTTTTTAGTGGTGTCAGAAATAGTGGTTTCAGGGCCACCAAATCTGACGAGCAAGTTTGTAAATATTATTCTTAATATTTACGGGTTAATTGTGACTTTGAAAAGGGTTTTTGATATAGTGATATTTGTTTTATAAGTGATTTATTAAGTTCAAGTGGTAAGACCCTGAGGTCAAGTGGTTTTAGAAGATAAGGCATCGAGACCTCATTTCTATAAACCAAGCTGCAAATATTTTTATAAATATTTAGGGAGTGTCATTAAGGTGGCATTAAAGTTTCGTTGAAAATTTTTAACGTTTCAATAGTTAATTAAGCGAAAAGGACTAAATCGTAAAAGTTGAAAAAGTCAATCGCTATTAGTTTAAAGGTGTTAATTGATTAAAGAATTATAATTGGGTGGCGTTATTGAGTATATTATCCATCCTAAAGATAATGGGACGGTTGGATGCTTAAATTTCTTTTTATTATAATGTTTTAAATGTTATTATTACATGATAAAGATAAAATAATAATGAACAAAAAAAGGTTAATAAAATTAAAACATAAGCCATCATCTTCTTTAACATCGAATGACCATGGAAAGAACGAAATGCAGAAGCTTCAAGCTTCAGTCTAGCTTTGGATGATGCATATCAAGATCAGGTGGAAAATCGAGGAAATTGAAAAATTTCCAAAATGCCCCTGAACTTTCGTATTTGTAACAACTTGTTTTTAGTCAAATCGAAACAGTAGTTTTGGAACCATAAAATCAAAGTTGAAATAATTATTTTATTATTATTTTAATATTTACAGCATGTTATTACGATTATGTGAAAATTTCGTTAAGAAATTTTATCATTTGAGTGCTTAATTTGATAAAAAGGACTAAATCGCGTAAAGTGTAAAACTTGAGTTCTATTAGTTAAAGGTATTAAATGGATATGAAATTAAATAGTAAAGGTCCTTAAGTGGTTATTAGTCCATTTATGTGATAATGGATGATAGTGGCTTGGTATTTGGTGTAAATAATAAGTATTTTAAAGGTTAATTATGAAAATTGGTTATTAAAGGTTAATTAAATAAAACCAAATGAAATTATTCATACATTCCTCTTCTTGAAATCGGTTCTTCTTGGGAAAAAAGGGCTAGGGATTCGGCTATCTTCATTTGCTTTAATTAGGTATGGTTTTTGTCCCCTTTTTATTGATTTATATGTTTTTTAGATCGTTGTAGCTTAATCTAGCTAGCCCAGGGACTAATTTGCAAAATTTTTAAAGGTTTAGGATGTTTCCATTGATGAATACATGTATTTTATGATGTTTGATGATAGAAAATGTGTGCTTGATGATAGTTATACAAGTTTCGTTAAGTGATTTTTAGTGAAAATGCAAATTAGGGATTAAATTGTGATATGTGGAAAATTTGTGGTCAAAATGTGAAATAAATGAAACATATGGGCTGATATCTGTACTAGGAAAATTCGGCTAGCATGGGTTGGTATTAAATTGCATGAATTTGTAATTTTATGAAATAAGGACTAAATTGTAAAATGTGAAACATTAGAGGAAATGTGTAAAAGTGCCTTAATGTGAGTTTTGGACTAAATTGAATAGAGATATAATTAAATAAGTTAATTTTTATTACATATTTATCAAGAAAAGTGAAATTCGGATCTAGATCGGGGGAAAAAAAAAAGTACTCGACCAATCGACCTATTTCGCCATTTTACATTCGAGGTAAGTTCGTATGTAATAAGTTTTGTTATGAATGTATTTTAAATGCTTTGATATTGCATAAACTATGAATATGAGACTATAGACATGTTCGACAATGATTCGACGACGATTCGACATTGGAAATTTCGGTTGAACCTTAGGAATAGATTAGGATACGACTGACATGCCATTAGGGGTTATTGTGATTATGTGATCCAGGCGCTGGTCCTGTACGTCCTACTGGTGGCTGAGTATACCGACATGTGTTTTTCGGTTACTTGACAGCTTTTGTGAGCAGCACCGTGTAGCTACGTCTGGACTGACAACTTGTGTGAGCAGGCCTGTTAATAGCTCGAGAGTGAGCATATATGTGATATGAGATTGAGATAGCATTGGCTATGTATATGGCACTTTAGTGAGAGTTTCCTGAGTATTCGATAGTATTCTAAATGGTTCAATGGGTAATTGAAATACATGGTTGAGTATGAGATTGATACGAGATGGTACATGTATGTACATGAACCGTATAAGCTTTAAATCGAAGAAATTGTGAAGTTTGCATATAATCTTATGATTAAAGATGTGAAAGGTTTATTAGTTAATATGAGCCACATATTGATATATTCAATTTGCTGAATTGTGTATTTATGATTACATTGAGTTTACTTCATACAAGCTTACTAAGAAATAATGTTTACTTTGTTTATTTTACCGCGCTTTATAGTGATTTCAAAGCTAGCTCGGATTCAGGGATTGTCGGAGACTTCGTCACACTATCCTACTATCAATTTGGTAGTTTTGAGCTTATGTTTTGGTTATATGGCACGTATAGGATTATGGTTATTTTGGTTATGACTTGATAATGCCTTTTGTAACACCCCTATCCCGTATCCGTCGCCGGATTAGGGTTAAGTGCATTACCTGACAGATCGGATACTTTTATAAACATTTACAGAAATTTCATACAACCTTCATTAACAATAATCATAATGTCCCTTAAATCAGTCATCGAGACCTTAAGCATGCTTACCATTTAAGTCGGGACTAAATCGAACCACATAAAATTCTCGAAAAAATTTAAAACTTTACTAAACTACAGGGGAGGCATGTCCGTGGGAGGAGACCGTGTGCCCTCCACGGCTTCTAGACACCCCCGTGTATCCATCCGTGTCTATATACTGACTATACCAACACGGTCATTAGGCACGCCCGTGTGCCATGGCTGTGTACTACAAGGTCATATACTGACTTCCCCACCACGGCCACCAAGCACGCCCGTGTATTTGGCCGTGTACTTTTTAGTTAGCTATTGACTTGCACACCACGGCCAAATGACACACCCGTGTCAAGGCCGTGTGATGCTAAACTGCATCCTACAATTCACCCACGGTCGTTAGGCTCGCCCGTGTGCCACAACTGTGTGACATTGTAGGCCATTTACAAGGCCAAATTGCCACCCACTTAAGGTCAAACCTACAACCAACACATACCAAAACATATCATGCACATAAGGTAGCCAAAAACTTTTCAAAATGACCACTCAATTAAAGCATTTAATACCAATTCCAACCATGGCAAAACTTATCTCATCACAAGCAGAATACATTCAATACCAAACATCATTCCTTCTCAATTTCACTAATTTAGGCTAGCATTTGATCAATACAAAGTTACCATTCAATAATCAATTTCTCAACCCACAAACCATACCAAAAGATGCATCACATATACCAAGTTCATTCATGTTAAAGCTAGCACATATCTAGCCACATCTCATGGCTACTTACTGTAACACCCCAAACTCGGTCTATGCGTTAAGACCAGATTTGGTATGTCACACAAAACGAACATACGTCTAGTCATCTAATGATTTAAAGAAAACAGATCCTCAAAACTATTTTGGAATTGAAGTTTATTAAAAACCGAGGTTAATTTAATAATCTATAATTTAAGACATAAAAGTTTATAAATTAAAACTTAGAAATTATTTGGTTAAAATTTTACGAGAAGTTTAAAAGAGTTCAAAACAAATTTGAAAACAAATTTCTTAAAAGAATTTTACAAAAAAATTTACGAGAATAAAATATTTAAGAAAAATCCCTTTTTTGCACGAGAATTTAAGAAAAGCATTTATAAAAATAGAATAGTCCCATTAAAGTATTTAAACATAATTAAAATCCATCCACAAGTAAAAATCCATAAAAATAATACCAGAGGCCTTATTACATCATAACTGAAATAGTAATTAAATAAAAATACTTAAGAGTAGTTCAAAGTTCAAAAAAAACCATCATTCGAAGTATGGCCTCCACAAAGTCATCCCCGGCCCAAGCCTCCATTAATGGTCGTTACCTAAGAAAGGCAAAGGAAACGGGGTGAGTTACTTAGAACTCAGTGTGTAACCCACTTACCAAGTCCACTGGGCCAAAACCATTTAAGCATTTAATTGGGCTTGAGCCCATTTACAAATGTAACAGTATAACAAGTATAAAAATGCATGTGATATGCAATTCCCAACCAAGCCTAAATTTCCATCCGCTACACACCACCCGTACCAACCAGCACACCTGCGGGGAGCTTTAGTCACCCACCCCGCCAACACACCAACTGGGCATTAAGCCATATATTAAACTGGGCATGAAGCCATATATTAAACTGGGCATGAAGCCATTAAACTAGGCACAAAGCCATTAACTGGGCACGAAGCCATCTTCTCTTCGTCAAATATACCAACCCATGCAATCATGTAAACAACATGTACAATAATTCATACATATAATAATTCCAACATAAGACCCATAAAAGAATTATTACAAACTGGACCATATTACAACTTGGCCCATTTACAATTTGGCCCATTTCATTTCATATCACACTTGGCCAATTTTATCAAATAACTCATATGGCCCATTTATCACATGGGGCCCAATATATCACTTTTTATCATTTTAGCCCATTAAGGGCGATTCCGCAATTTTCACAATTTTAATACCGATTTCATGCTCTTAACACTTAAGTGTTAATATACCATATTCTCCAATTTCGCCAACTTTGCGATTTTTAGTCTAATGCTTAATTACGGTATAGTCATCTAACCCATGAGGTAAGAGTGAGATTACACACCTGATTACGGTGAGGACTATACTTTCTGATCGTCGATACCTAAATACGTATCACGCTTAGAACACTAATACTTAATATAATTCTATGCTAAAGATAAGCGATCTAGATCTTTACCCTCGGAATCTCGAACAACTACTATTTGGCGGTTCTCCCCGGTTGACGGTTCACCACCTGGTGGAAAATCCCGAATAGCTAATGGCTCCGAACTACGAACAACTTCGAATAATTGATTCTCCCTGGATGAGGGTCCACAACCCGGTGGAAAATCTCGGATTGCCGAAACAGCCCTTCGCTTGAAACTAGAGGGAATAGCGAATCCGCCCCTCTTCCGAACACTATTCACCACCCTTTTCGACCCTATCTTGTTTGCCACGAAATCTTACGTTCACGGAATGTAAATCGAGCGATAACGTCCCTAACATAGAATCGATTAATAACCCATCTTTAACGAAATAATGAGTAATATAGAAGTCCTTAATAGAAACCCTTACCTTAACACTTTGAATCGAATCCTAGCGATTCACGATGATTACGAATACTCTGAGTTTCGGCCTTCTCTATATCACTATAAAGACGAAAAAGATTGTCTAAGAGAAAGAGATAGAGGATACTTTCGGTCAAAAGACCCTCCCAAACAAAAGTAGATTCGGCAAAAGAAAAGATAAAAAATAAAGAATCGAAGAGGGTTCTTACCGATTAATCAAAACAAATGTAAAGAAAATTATTAATAAGAAAATATATGTGAAGAGGAAGATTCGGCTAAGAAGAAAAATGGAAGAAAATGATACTAGCAACATTCGGCCATGGAGGAAAAGAGAAGGGAGAAAATATATTTGTAAGAAAGAGCAAAATGGAGAAAGAAAGAAATAGGGGATAAGAGGTTTGGCAAAATATGACCAAATGGTCAAAAAGAAATGACCAAAAGAAGAAAACAAGATGTTCACTAATGCACAAAATGCATTCGGCTAGGGAGAGAAAGATGAAAAGAAAAGTTTTTGTGAAAAGCACAAAATGACCAAAATGAAAGTGACCAAACTTGCTACACATTCTTACCAATACCTCCAACAACATTCGGCCACCCCCTAGCTCCTAAAACCGTCCAAGTTCATGGACAAAGTTTGGCCATTCCAAACTTTCCAAAATACTTCCCTTAAAAAGTGCCTTGTGTTCCCTCTACATACCATAAACTCATGATTCCTTTCCCTATGTTCAAATCTTGCCTTAAACCCTTAGCCACCTTGCCATAAAAATAAAGTCCAACCTACCAAAAATAGAGCTTGGCCGACAAATGCTAGAAGAGTGAAAAAATTTAAAGTCACAAAATACATACCATGGGATTCGAACCTCTTCCCTCAAACAACACTAATGGCGTCAACACCACTTTACTACTAGCTCATCTTATGCTAACTTTTGTCACTTAATTTCCTTAAACATCAAGGAACTCATTACTAAAATTTATTCTAATTCTGAATAAATCCTGAGCCTTCTCAAGACTATATTAAACACACAAATTGAATCATTCACAAGCTAAGCACCAAAATTATGCAACATATCGATACTCAATTTTTAGGATGTTACACTTACAAACATTAAACATGAACCAAATGACCAGTCTATACATGCCATATTTTAACTAGGTACATCATTCCAAAATACCCCAAAATAGATTGCCGACAGTGTGACTGAGAAGCTGACGATCCTCTAATCCGAGCTAGCTTTACTGACACTGCAAAGCAGAGAAACAAATCACACAGTAAGCTTTATAAAGCTTAGTAAGTTCATAACATAATACATAATACCAACATGGCATCACATAGACTAATGTTTACTACCACAAATATAATACCATTCACAACCAATATGTTCAATAAACTCATCCACACCCACATTCATAGTTTCACCAATCACATAGATTTCGAGCGTACCTTAGCCAACACTTAGTTGTCAAATACTTTTGCTAATCAGTAATCACGATTCATTTCGATCCACACTCGTTTCTTCCTCGATTCATTCACACACTTAGTGCATAATTAATTAGCCAGAGCTTAATTAGCATCGTACACTTAGTGCATCCATCCCAAACCGATTTTAAATCGACATCGCACACACAGTGCCAACCACCAAGCCAAAGCTTATATTACTCCGCACACACAGTGCTATAATTTCCGATCACATTTTCGAATATGCACACTTAGTACCATTTAACTCAATCTATCACATAGAATTCATTTTGTAATAATATCAGACCATTATTTCATAGCATTAAACATATCTAGATACAGGTATTATGTCTGAACTTACCTCAGATGTCAAAATACTGAAATTGTCGATTAATCGAGCACTTTCTCTTTGCCTCGATCTCGAACCTAACCTCTCCTTTCTTGGTCTATACATATTCAAATTCAATCCATTTAATCACTATTTCATTCAGTTTAATCCAAACACACATATTTAGGGCATTTTACACATTAGCCCTCACATTTTCACATTTAGACACTTTAGTCCCTATTTCACAAAATCATCAAATACACAAAATTCCAATATACATGTGCTTGGCCGAATTCTCCCCATGCTTATACAAGCCTACACATTTCATTTATTTCACATTTTAACCCTTCAATTTGCTATTTTCACAATTTAGCCCTAATTAGCTAAATTCACCAAAAATTCAAAAACAACACATGTTAACACCAAGTTCTCATATTAACTACCAACTAGCACATAGCTCAAATGTTCATCAATGGCTCGTCACAAAAACATCATCAATTCACAAAATTTCAACATGGGTTAGCTAGAGCACAAAGCAACTTATCAAAAACCGAACATAAAACACTTACTAATTGAAGCTTAAAGTGGCCGAATGTTTCAAAGCCTTAAACCCTTTATTTTCTTTCTTTTGCAAATGGTGGAAGAAGATGAACACACCCACTTACTCTTGATTTTTGTTTTATTATAACATATATATTATTATTATGCCATTTACTAAATTAACCTTTTAATCAATAAATAAAACATTTTAACATCAAGGTCACACTTGTCCATTTCCATCCACTATCATACTTATGGCATAATTGCCTCATAAGGCCTCCACCTTTAAAAGCCAACAACAATTAAGCACTTATAAATCAGCACATAGCTTTTACTCTTTACGCAATTTAGTCCTTTCTCTTAATTCGACACATAAATGATTAAATTATAACATAGAATTTTCACACAGACTATATCATATAATATTCACATAGAAAATAATATTAAAATATTTTTTTACGACCTCGGGTTTGTGGTCTCGAACAACTGTTCCGACTAGGGTCTAAACTGGGATGTTACACCTTTGGTCATTTGAAATGGCTTGTAAATGTTAAATGTTTTGGTTTGTATATAGCCATGAGATTTGGCTTATTTTGGTTGATGTGGTTATGTATATATCTATGTGCATATGGCTTGGTTATGTGATTAAAGATGAATATGTTATGCTTGTTGATATTTGGCCATTAGGGGTAATAAATGGTTGAGTATTGGATTTGGTATGTTATGAGATTAAGCTAGATGATGCAAATTTAAAAGTGTTCATATTGATGTTTGAGATTAGGAGATTTGATATGAATTGAATGTTAGCTTATGGTATTGATAAGTTTGGTATTTGTTAGTTTTGAAATGGTATAAATGATGCTTGGTTGAGGATGTATGAATAACTATTTATGCTTTGCTTTGGAGCCAATTGTTGTGGTGTAGGTGTATGCAAGTTTGGGTGGCAAAATGGCTTGGTAATTAGCCTATTTTTGTCCATACGGGCATGTGTCTCAGCTGTGTGTAACACACAGTTATGTTACACGGCCGTATGCCCCCTGGTGTTGAAATAGAAACCAAGTCAGTATGCTCCACACGGCTTCACACACGGGCATGTGGCATAAGTCAGTATACCCTATAGGTTTGGCACAGTCTAGCACACAACCTGGTACATAGGAGTGTATGGCCATTTTTAAGGCACACGGGCGTGTGTTGGTCGTGTGACCCAAGTCAGAGAGTTACATGGGGTCGGACACAGGCTAGGACACGGCCAGGTGCTCCCATTTCGAATGTCCACACGGCCTGTGAGACGGGAGTGTCTTTGGCCGTGTGAGACACACGACTGGGCCACACAGGTATGTGTCCCCTATTTTTTGGAAAAATTTTCTAAGTGTTCGAGAAGTTTCTAAAGTTATCGATTTAGTCTCGAACCACCCTAGTTACATATTTTGGGCCTCGTAGGCTCATTTTAGGGACGATGTGAATGTTGTTGATTGATGATTATATGAAATTTGAAAATGTATATGAAATGTATGTGTAATCGTATGATATGTCCGGTAACGCTCGGTAACCCTATTCTGGCATTGAATACGTGTGAGAGGTGTTACATTTATTGGTATCAGAGCTATGATTTAGTTGATTTTAGGACTAACGTAATGTGTGTGAGAGTCTAGCTATACATGCCATATATAACATGTGATAGTATAATGACTCCTGACAATTTAAACTGTGTTTTCATATTGTAAATGGGTCCTAATCGAGCTGTAGTTGATGATGTTGAAAGTAATGCACCTGCCTCCGTTCACAGAGTAGCGCAATATGAGTCTAAACCCGTATCGAGTAGCCAGAGAGGAGAGGCTAAAGAAGCCATCTTCCAGATGATGAATGAGTGGTTTATAGAGTTTGCTCAAAAAAATCTGACTGCTCAACAGCCTCCACCCCCACCTAATCTTCAACCAGTTCCCGTAGCTCCTCAAAGTGTGGAACTTTTAAGATTGAATAAGCCGTCTGTTGATAAAATTTGAAAATACAGGGTTGAATAGTTCAGAGCTACTGTTGACGATGATCTCGAGAGAGTTGAGTTTTGGCTTGAAAATATGATTTGGGTATTTGATGAACTTTCGTGCACGTCAGCTAAGTGTTTAAATGTGCCATTTCATTATTGAAGGACACTGCGTATTAGTGGTGGAATACCCTAGTGCCAGTGGTGCCGAGAGAAAGAGTTACCTGGGATTTCTTTCAAGCTGAGTTCAGAAAGAAATACATAAGTCAATGGTTCATTGATCAAAAGTGAAAAGAGTTTCTTGAACTGAAACAGGGCCGTATGTCTGTAACATAGTATGAGTGGAAATTCATGAGACTCAGTAAATATGCTCGGGAATGTGTTTCAACCGAAGTAATTATGTGTAAAAGGTTCGAAGATGGGTTGAATGAGGATAACAGATTACTAGTTGGGATTCTAGAGTTGAAAGAATTAATTGTGTTGTTTGATACAGCCTGTAAACCTGAAGAACTTGGCCAAAAAAAAAAAAAGAGAGAAAGATGAATTTTGAAGCTAGAGATTCGAGGAAGAGATCTATGAATAAATCATATCAATCTTCGTCGAAGAAATCACGAGATTTGTATAGTCGTTCAAGTGCTTCAGTGGGATATTCAAACAGAGATTGTGGAAAACAATACTCAAGTCCTAAAGCTCAAGCTACATCAGTATCAAGTATTGGCAGTGTGAGAAACTATAGACCTAAATGTCAAATATGTGAAAGACGACATCCTGGTGAATGTAGAATGAATGATCGGGCTTGTTTCAAATGTGGTTCACCAGATCATTTTACTCGGGATGCAAGACTGAGTAACACAGCCACTAGAGGAAAGTCACCGAGAAATGTGGGAAATGTGACCAGTTGTAGAGGCGCGACAAAAGATTCGACTATGAAATCTGAAGCGAAAGCACCTACTAGAGCTTACGCTATTCGCGCTCGCGAAGATGCATCGTCACCCGATGTTATCATCGGTACATTCTCTCCTTATGACACTAATTTGATTGCTTTGATTGATCCTAGATCGACTCATTCGTATATATGTATGAATTTGGTGTCTATTAAGAGTTTTCCTGTTGAGTCTATTGAGTTTGTGATTAAAGTATCGAACCCCTTAGGCAAGTATGTTCTTGTTGATAAAGTTTGCAAGAATTGTCCTTTAATGATTCAGGGCTATTATTTTTCGACTAATTTGATGCTATTATCATTTGATGAATTCGACGTAATCTTGGGTATGGATTGGTTGACGTTGCATGATGCTGTTGTGAATTGTAAACAAAAGAGTATTAAATTTAAATGTCAGAATAGTGAAATCATTCGAATTGAGTTAGATGGATCAAGTGAATTACCTGTTGTGATTTCGTCTATGTCAGCTTAGAAATGTGTGAGAAAAGGTTGTGATGCTTACCTAGCTTATGTTTTGGATACAAAAACTGTCTGAATCTAAGGTTGAATCAGTGACAGTGGTCTATGAGTTTCCGAATGTGTTTCTAGAAGAGTTACCGGGGTTACCGCCGATCAGAAAGGTCGAATTTGCTATTGAGTTAGTATCAGGAACATCACCGATATCGATAGCTCCGTATAGAATTGCTCCGATAGAATTGAAAGAGTTGAAAGCTCAGTTGCAAGAGTTAACAGATAGAGGTTTTGCAGGACCTAGTTTTTCGCCCTGGGGTATGCCAGTGTTGTTTGTAAAGAAGAAAGACGGATCAATGAGAATCTGTATTGACTATTGACAAATCAACAAGGTTACGATAAAGAACAAGTATCCTTTGCCGAGAATAGATGACTTGTTTTATCAGTTGAAAAGGGACAACAGTATTCTCGAAGATTGATTTGAGGTATGGCTATTATTAGTTGAGAGTTAAAGATTCAGATGTGCCGAAAACTGATTTCAAAACGAGGTACGGACATTATGAATTTCTTGTTATGCCTTTCGGATTGACTAATGCTCCTCCAGTTTTTATGGATTTGATGAATCGGATCTTTAGTCTGTATTTAGACATATTTGTTGTTGTATTTATTGACAACATTCTGATCTATTCACGAGATGAATCTGAACATGCCGAGCATTTGAGAATTATGCTACAAACCTTGAGAGATAAACAACTATTCGTTAAATTCAGCAAATATGAGTTTTGGCTCCGAGAGGTTGGATTTCTGGGACACATTGTTTCAGCGGAAGGTATACGAGTTGATCCGAGCAAGATTTCAGCAGTTTTTGATTGGAAACCACCAAGAAATGTATCCAAAGTCAAAAGCTTTTTAGGGTTAGCTAGTTACTATCGACGTTTTGTTAAAGGGTTCTCGATGATTGCTACACCGATGAATAGATTACTACAGAAAGATGTGAAGTTCGAGTGGTCAGAGAAATGTCAACGGAGTTTTGATCAGTTGAAAATGTTGTTAATTGAGGCACCAGTGTTGGTTCAACCTAAGTCAGGTAAAGAGTTTGTAATTTGTAGCAACGCATCATTGAACGGTTTGGGTTGTGTTTTGATGCAAGAAGGAAAAGTGATAGCTTATGCCTCCAGACAGTTAAAGCCACATGAAAAGAATTATCCGACGCATGATTTACAGTTGGCCTCTACTGTTTTCGCATTGAAAATTTGGCGACATCATTTGTACAATGAAAAGTGTCACATCTTTATCGGTCATAAAAGCTTGAAGTATATAATGACCCAGAAAGATCTGAATTTATGACAACGAAGATGGCTCGAGTTGTTAAAAGACTATGAGTTAGTGATTGACTATCATCCGAGGAAAGCAAATGTAGTCGCGGATGCTATGAGTAGAAAATCATTATTTACTTTAAGAGCGATGAATACTTAGTTAACCTTATATGATGATGTTTCGATTCTTGTAGAGTTGAAAGCTAAATCGGTATTTCTTCAGCAAATTTGTGAAGCTCAAAAGTGTGACAACGAACTACAAGCTAAAAGAGTACAATGTGAGTCGACTAGTGATTTAGACTATCAGATTGGATCCGATGATTGTTTAATGTTCAGAGATAGAATTTGCATACCAAAGAATTCTGATCTCATTCAGAAAATTCTACACGAAACGCATAGTGGTTGTCTATCTGTTCACCCTGGAAGTACTAAAATGTACAATGATTTGAAACAATTATAAAGGTGGCCTGCATGAAACGAAACATTTCAAATTTGTGTCAAGATGTTTAGTTTGTCAATAAGTCAAAGCCAAACATCAAGTGCCTTCGGGATTATTACAGACTGTGATGATACCAAAGTGGAAATGGGATAGAGTTACGATGGATTTCGTATCGAGATTACCGTTGTCTCCGAAGAAGAAAGATGTTATTTGGGTTGAAACACCCCACACCCGGCCCACGAGCCTTGACCGGATCTGGTATGTTCCCCGGTGTAAACCGTTTCAAATTCTTTTGCGACTTAGGAAAAACTTGGGTGTTTTGAAAGAAAGTTTGTTTTGGGTTGGGCTTGAGTTGAAAACGAGTTTATTTGAGGTGACAAAATATTTAGAGTTTATTTGAAAATAAATTTCACTTGATCTTTAATTAATAA
Source organism: Gossypium australe (assembly GCA_005393395.2). Taxonomy (NCBI): domain Eukaryota; kingdom Viridiplantae; phylum Streptophyta; class Magnoliopsida; order Malvales; family Malvaceae; genus Gossypium; species Gossypium australe. The sequence continues at coordinate 58,829,765 of CM016615.1, forward strand.
AAATTTGCACCGTAATAAATAAAGGAAAAATAAAGTAGTTCAACTATGGCCTTATTACATCAAATAATTCCCAAAAATGAATTAAAGTGCTTAAATAAAATAAAAGTCCAAATAATAAAATTTTCCTTGCTGTGCATGGCCACCTTTAAGCTCCTGCCGACCCGGTCCATTACTGATCATCACCTGGAAGAAAAAGTTCCCCAACGGGGTGAGTCAAACAGACTCAATGTGTACACAAACACTAAGTCTTAACATTTCAGGCATGCATTATCATATCTCATACATATTCAAATAACAGGTAAAAATAATGATGCAACCCAAACCCAAACCTAGTTAGCCATCCGCTACACTTCCCCGTACCAACCTGTACACCGTGGGGACTACTAAGTCGACCCTCCTTCCGCTACACTCCATCGAAGGCAGTCGCTGCAGTCGACGTGCTCATCGCCCTTATAAAATTCGTGGTCTTAGGTCACCACATTCAGATTTCGTGGTCTTAGGTCACCACATTCAGATTATCGCGGTCTTAGGTCACCGCATTCAGATTTCGTGGTCTTAGGTCACCACATTCAGATATCGTGGTCTTAGGTCACCACATTCACTTCCCCTTTTCATATAACCCGAATGCCCCATATCATACATATCATGCACATCATGCCTTAATTCACATTCTTATCACTTTTTCACATGTTACAAATAACATATATTCATAATCCTAGTAGGAGTAGGAAACATACCTGAGTACTTTGTACCATTGCATGGTACTTTAGCCATATTTTCACATTCTTAATAACACATTTAATTTAAAACATAGCCATGAACATATTAAAGCTTAGGGTAGGTTACACACCTGATTTGCTTAGCGGTTCACTTAAATTTCGAAAAGCTTGATCTAATGCCTTAGATCTTAAATCTCTACATTTAATCAATCATTTAATACTTAGTAAAGAGCCATTCGGCCATAAATCCAAATCCTAGTAGGATTAGTACACTAAAACTTACCTTGTTGTCGAATTGACTATAGTCAAATCCCGAAACTTCGCAGAGTTCTCCCCTTACAATCGGCTAGGCACTAAAATCACTTAACTAATTAGTTTCAGCTTTTAAACGAAATAAGAAATAGATCTTCATACCAAAATAAGCCTTGGCCGAATGCTATAGACACTTACCTTGTGGATTTTAAATCCCGAAACTCACCGAATAACTAGGGAACACGCGGCCTATGGTGTACCTTCGGGAAAAGAACTTCTCCTTCCTTGTAGTCGACACTTAGTAAATCCCAAAAGATCTCTTCAAGGTTTCGGCAACAAGATACTAATGGGGTTAGTCCTAGATTTCGGCAAATCTTAAAGGAAAAGAGGATGAAACTGAATGAGATCTTACCCTTACTTTAGAGATCGGCAATCCTTGCTTGAACCTTTAGCAATATTCGGCTTTCAGGAGATTGAGAGAACAAGAATAAGAGAATAAGGTGTAGAAGGATTCGGCCAAAGAGAATCAAAAAGAAAAAGAGGATGATGAGCAGAGAGAATTCGGAAGAGAGAAGAAAGAGTGGAGAAATTTGCTAGAGAATTTCAGTAGAGTCTTCAAGGAAAAAGAAAATAATGCTGAATGGCCTCTCGTTTCCTTTTATAGCCGAATTTACTAGGCCAAGACTCCCTTACTTGGCCATCACTCACATATCCTTATCTCTTTATTTAAAAATTAAAGAATAAATCCTCATTTATCTCTTGAAAATAATCTAAAATAAATCCATTATTTATCCCTTATTTATCCACCCTTTATCTCTTAAAAATAAAAGAAAAAAAGCTCCTAGAATTTAGCCATGTGCCGTCCAACTCCCTTGCTCCTTGTAGCAAAATAAAACTCTTTTATTTGGTTCCCCTGTGACTCGAACCTAGGCCCATTTGCATAGCTTGTGGCGTCAACTCCAGAGGCCCTAAGTGGCGCCTCCAAGCCACTTTTCCAAGCCCATTTGTATGTCATATTTCACCCATAAATTTTCTTAAGGCCACCCTGCTTTACTTCCTTCTCTTAACCTCAGAACTTAACTTTTCCTAAAACGTTTCCTTACATTTCCTTACATTTCCTTACATTTCCTTACATTTCCAAGTTTCCAAAAATGTTCGTTTGCCTCCTTTAAACTTAACATTTCTTACATTTCCAAGTTTCCAGAAATGTTCACTTTCCTCTTTTGAACTTAACATTTCTTACATTTCCAAGTTTCCAGAAATGTTCACTTTCCTCTTTTGAAACTTAACATATCTAAATCATTTCCAAGTTTCCAAAAATGTTCATAATACATTCATAACACACAAGACATGCCATTTCATATACTTAAATCAAAAATGCATAGGCCCATTTTCAGGATGTTACATGGGTTATTGTTGATCAACTGACCAAATCTGCACATTTCATTCTAGTACATACTGATTATTCGCTTGATAAATTGGCTGAATTGTACATTTCTGAGATCGTTAGATTGCATGCGATGCCAGTTTCAATTATTTCGGATAGAGACCCGAGGTTTACATCGTGATTTTGGAAGAAATTGCAAGAAGCTCCAAGTACAAGGTTGAATTTTAGTACATTATTTCATCCACAAACTGACGGTCAGTCTAAGAGAGTAATTCAGATACTCGAAGATATGCTTCATTGTTGTGTTTTAGAGTTTGAAGGCAACTAGGAGAAAAATTTGTCATTGGTTGAATTCGCGTATAACAACAGTTTTCAATCAAGCAAAAAGATGGCATCGTATGAAGCTTTGTATGGTCGCAAATGCCGAACTCCATTGTATTGGATAGAGTTTAGTGAAAAAAAGATTCACAGGGTTGATTTGATTCGAGAGACTGAAGAAAAAGAGAAAAAAATTAGCGACAGTTTAAAAGCAACTTCAGATCGACAGAAATCTTACGCGGATTTGAAACGAAAAGACATTGAATTTCAGAGCAGTGATAAAGTATTTTTGAAAGTATCTCCGCGGAAGAAAATACTTCGCTTTGGTTGCAAAGGCAAATTGAGTCCGTGATTCATCGGACCATATGAGATTATTGAACGAATAGTGCCAGTGGCATATCGGCTAGCTTTATCGTCAGAGTTAGAAAAGATCCACAATGTATTTCATGTGTCAATGTTATGACGGTATCGATCAGATCCATCGCATATCATTCCTCCGGCTGAGATAGAAATTCAACCTGACATGACATATAACGAAGAACCGATCAAAATTTTAGCTCGAGAGGTTAAAGAGTTAAGAAGTAAAATCATAGCTTTAGTGAAAGTACTTTCGCAACGGCATGGGGTCGAAAAAGATACGTGGGAGCCTGAGGAAGCTATGGGAAAATAGTACCCTAACATCTTTTCTGTTAAGATTTTCGGGGATGAAAATCCCTAAGGAGGGAGAGTTATAACAGCTCGTTTTTATTAAAATCAAAATAGTGGTTTCGGAACCACAAATCCAAAGTCAAAATTATTATTTTATTATTATTTTAATATTTACAGCATGATATTATGATTGTGTGAAAATTTCGTTAAGAAATTTTATCGTTTGAGTGCTTAATTTGATAAAAAGGACTAAATTGCATAAAGTGTAAAACTTGAGTTCTATTAATTAAAGGTATTAAATGGCTATGAAATTAAATAGTAAAGGTCCTTAAGTGGTAATTAGCCCATTTATGTGATAATGGATGACAGTGGCTTGGTATTTGATGTAAATAATAAGTATTTTAAAGGTTAATTATGTAAATTGGTTATTAAAGGTTAATTAAATAAAACCAAATGAAATTATTCATGCATTCATCTTCTTGAAACCAATTCTTCTTGGGAAAAAAAGGGCTAGGGATTCAGCTATCTTCATTTGCTTCAATTAGGTATGGTTTTTGTCCCATTTTTATTTATTTCTCTGTTTTTAGATCATTGCAGCTTAATCTAGCTAGCCCAGAGACTAATTTGCAAAATTGTTAAAGGTTTAGGATGTTTCCATTGATGAATACATGTGTGTTTTGATGTTTGATGATAGAAAATGTGTGCTTGATGATAGTTATACAAGTTTTGTTAAGTGATTTTTAGTGAAAATGCAAATTAGGGATTAAATTGTGATATGTGGAAACTTTGTGGTCAAAATGTGAAATAAATGAAAAATATGGGCTGATATGTGTACTAGGAAAATTCGGCTAGCATGGGTTGGTATTAAATTGCATGAATTTGTAATTTTATGAAATAAGGACTAAATTGTAAAAATGTAAAACATTAGGGGTAAATGTGTAAAAGTGCCGTAATGTGTGTTTTGGACTAAATTGAATAGAAAGATAATTAAATAAGTTAATTTTTATTACATATAGATCAAGAAAAGCGAAATTCGGATCTAGATCGAGGGAAAAACAAAGTACTCAACTAATCGACCTATTTCGTCGTTTTTACATTCAAGGTAAGTTCGTATGTAATAAGTTTTGTTATAAATGTATTTTAAATGCTTTGATATTGAATAAACTGTGAATATGAGACTATGAACATGTTCAACAATGATTCGACGATGATTCGGCATTGGAAATCCCGGTTGAACCTTAGGAATAGATTAGGATACGAATGACATGTCATTAGGGGTTATTGTGATTATGTGTTGTAGTTACTTGACAGCTTGTGTAAGGAGCACCATGTAGCTATGTCTTGACTGACAGCTTGTGTGAGGAGGCCCGTTGATAGCTCGAGAGTGAGCATATATGTGATATGAGATTGAGATAGCATTGGCTATGTATGTGGTACTTCGATACGAGTTTCCCGAGTATCCGATAGTATTTCGAATGGTTCAACGGGTAAATGAAAGATGTGGTTGAGTATGAGATTGATACGAGATGGTACAGGTATGCACATGAATGTGTAAGCTTTAAATCAAAGAAATTGTGAAGTTTGCATATAATCTTATGATTAAATATGTGAAAGGTTTGTTAGTTAATATGAGCTATATATTGATATATTCAGTTTGTTGAATTGTGTATTTATGATTACATTGAGTTTACTTCATACAAGCTTACTAAGCAATAATGCTTACTTTGTTTATTTTATCGTGTTTTATGGTGATTTCAAAGCTAGCTCGGATTCGGGGATTGTCGGAGACTTCGTCACACTATCCTACTATCACTTTGGTACTTTTGAGCTTATGTTTTGGTTATATAGCATGTATAGGATTATGGTTATTTTGACTATGACTTGATAATGCTTTTGGTCATTTGAAATGCCTTGTAAATGTTAAATGTTTTGGTTTGTATATAGCCATGAGAGTTGGCTTATTTTGGTTGATATGGTTATGTATATATCTATGTGCATATGGCTTGGTTATGTGATTAAAGATGAATATGTTATCCTTGTTGATATTTGGCCAACAGGGGTAATAAATGGTTGAGTATTGGATTTGGTATGTTATGAGATTAAGCTAGATGATGCAAATTTGAAAGTGTTCATATTGATGTTTGAGATTAGGAGATTTGATATGAATTGAATGTTAGCTTATGGTATTGATAAGTTTGGTATTTGTTAGTTTTGAAATGGTATAAATGATTCTTGGTTGAGGATGTAAGAAAACTATTTATGCTTTGCTTTGGTGCCAATTTTTGTGGTGTAGGTGTATGCAAGTTTGGGTGGCAAAATGGATTGGTAAATAGCCTATTTTTGTCCACACGGGCGTGTGTCTCAGCCGTGTGCCCACTGGTGTTGAAATAGAAACCAAGTCAGTATACTCCACACGGCTTCACACACGAGCGTATGGCATAAGTCAGTATACCTTATAGGTTTGGCACGGCCTAGCACATGGCCTGGTACACGGGCGTTTATGGCCATTTTTAGGGCATACGGGCTAGTCACACGGGTGTGTGTGTTGGCCGTCTGACCCAAGTTAGAGAGTTACACGGGGTCAGACGCAGGCTGGGACACGGCCATGTACTCCCATTTCGAATATCCACACGGCTTGTGACACTTGCGTGTATCTGGCCGTGTGAGACACACGGCCGAGCCACACAAGCGCGTGTCCCCTATTTTTGGAAAACTTTAATAAGTGTTCGAGAAGTTTCTAAAGTTATTGGTTTAGTCCTGAACCACCCCAATTACATGTTTTGGGCCTCGTAGGCTCGTTTTAGTGACGATATGAATGTTGTTGATTGATGATTATATAAAATTTGAAAATGTATGTTAAATGTATGTGTAATTGTATGATATGTCCGATAACGCTTCGTAACCCTATTCCGGCGTTGAATACGGGTGAGGAGTGTTACAGTATTTCTACAATTTAGCCAGGTAAGTTCGCATGAACTTTATTTTGTATGATTTTGATTAAATTGAATGTTCATATGTGATTATATTGTGATTAAATCAATATATATATTAGTATGCAATTTATCGTGTTATGAAATGACGTAAATGAAACGACGTACAACGATTACCGAGCCCCGTTTGAACCTAAGGAATTTGCAGGATACAAATGACACGTCATTAGGATTTACATGATTCAGGTGCTGGTACTGAACGTCCTACCGATGGCTGATGTAACACCCCTCACCTGTGTCCAACTCCAGAACAGGGTTCAAGGCGTTACCGTACTTCAACATTCACAATCATACAAAACTGGGTTACCAAATTTCGCCCAAAATTTAAAACTTTTCAAAGGCATGCATTTGACATTGTCATCTATTTAATCACTTATACCACATAACAAGACATTAACACATACCATGGACAAATAGGCTTATAAGCCAAAATCATTATAAGCCACATCCCATGGCCATAATCAACAAATCACTATATGCCAATACATTTGGCTAATCACAACAACATCCATCATAGAAAAACTAAGTCCCTATACATGCCACTCACTTGAAAACATTTAACATACACATGCCAATACTCCAAGGATAATGGCCCGATAGTGTGATACTGCCTCCGACGATCTCCAACCCTGAGCTGACCTAACAAAACTAAAAGAAATGGAAAGGAGGGAGTAAGCTTTACGCTTAGTAAGCTCGCATGAAAATAATAAGCAATGTGATAACATGTTATTTTCATATTCTTCCTATTTATTCAAATTTCAGTTAAGTTGTTTTCTTGAGTCACAGTCATTAAATTATTTATATCTGGAGCTACAGAACTCCGAATTAAGATCCATAAATTTTCCATGAAACTACACTCACATATCTTATTACCATAAAATTTCCAGAATTTTTGGTTTAGCCAATCGATACAGTTTATTCATTAAAGATTCCCCTATTTTACTATTCAACTATTCTGACCTCTCTTCACTACGAATCAATTTTCTCCTCGTACAGAGTTCATATGACCTTCTTATTTGGTTAATTTGAAAATATGCTCATTCAGGATTTCAAGCATATAAATTATATCCCACAATTAGTTTTGTACAATTTTTAATTATTTTTCCAAGGCAGAACAGGGGATCACATAATCATTTTGAACCAGTCTCACAGAAATTAAAATTTCTCAAAATATACGAATCATTTGTTTGCTATATTTCTTTTATATACAAATGCACTCAATAAGCTTTAAATCAATATCTCATACAACTTATAATTCAATTTCTACTATTTTTGGTGATTTTTCAAATTCACATCACTGCTACTGTCCAAAGTAGCTCTACTGTAAATTTTTGCTCTCTCTCACTTTAGTTGTGTTCATCACTTGCCTATACCAATCTTTCCAATTTCTGATTACATATCGAGCATATTGTTCATACGTACATTTTCCACATTTCTTGATTGGGCACATTCACACTTGCACTTATTCATAACATGATCGCACCAATCATCATTAGTAAATTATCTTGTTGAACCCCTTCGGAAAACGCCCGATATTCGGTGGTCTTAGCACATAGCTCCACCTACACATAATTCGGCTTTCTTGTACACATGGTGAAGGTCCCTTATCACCAATGTGACCTAGCCATTCCATCTCGTAGCTCTCTTGTCTACATGGCGTCCAACACTAGGAACCACTCATGTGACCTAGATACTCATAACCCGTAACTTTCTTGTGCACATGGTATACACACAGTATTACACATGTGACCTAGTTACATATGAAATTATTATCCCGTTGCTTTCTTGCACACATGGTGAAAGTCCCTTATCATCCATGTGGCCTAGCTACATATCAAATTTTGCCATCCCGTAGCTTTCTTGTGTACACGGTGAAGTTCCATTATCACTCGTGTGACCTAGCTACATATTGTCCGTATCTCTCAGTTTTCCGAAGGTTCAATCGAGAATTTCTCATTCCATACATTTTCATATTGTAGTTATCACCCAATGATTTCTATAATATCTAGCAAAATAATTATTGAACAAGTAAAATAAATGCATTATTTACATATAAACTTTCCATTTCACATAATAACCATAGTCATAGAAAACACCTTTAAGCACAACATTTCAACCCATTTTCCATGTCACCTATGTCACCTTTTATCATAAACATATTATTAAATCAATTCACCAACATAATATACTAAACATGTAATTCATAAAATTCAATTTAATACCACAATTTAGTTTTCAAATATACATTACGACATTATTGCATTATTATTAACACACCAACTTACCTCGAATGCCGAAACGACCATTTTACCAACTTTCTCGATTTTCGATTTTCCTCCAGTTCTAGGTCCAAATCTCGTTTTTCGGGGTCTAAAACATCACATTTCACTTATTTAATTAATGTACTACTCAAAACAGTCCCTAACTCAAACTTTGGAAAAATTACAATTTTGCCCCTAAACTGTTGCATAATTATGATTTTGCCCCTAAGCTCGAAAATTAAACTTTATTCCTTTTTCTTATGTTTTATGACATGCTGAACATTTTTCCCTTTTATAGCAACTTCAAATTCTTACTATAACACATTATTATGAACAATAACAACTTTTACCCATTAGCTCGTTTTACTCATTTTCATCGAAAATCACTTAGTAAAAATTGTTCCTCTACTCATAAACATGCATAATCTACCAAAATTCATCCAAATACACAATTGTTCAACATGGGTCAATTTTTAAAATTAAACTCTAGCTCAAAATAATGGTAGAAATAGCTAAACTAAGCTACCGGGATTTCAAAAATATGATGAACATTAAAAACGGGGCTTAGAAACACTTACTATGAAGCTTGGAAAGCTTGAAACCTTTAGCCATGGAGTCATGAAATTTTCGGCTGCAACTTGAAGAAGATGAGCAGATTTTTTTTTTTTTTGTATTTTGTCTTTTTTTTATTCATTAAAACACTAAATGACTAAAATACCATTAAGGCTTTTCTTTCAATTTTGTCCTATTCATGCCCATTTTTGTCCATCAAGCTATCCAATGGTCTAATTTCCTTTTAAGGACCTCCAATTTAAAACTCATAGCAATTTGACACCTTTAATATATAGAACTCAACTTTTGCACTTTTTACAATTTAGTCCTTTTGACTAAATTGAGTGCCCAAACGTCGAAATTTTCGAACGAAATTTTCATGAAATATTTTCGTGAAATCGTAGACCATAAAAATATAATAAAAATAAAATTTTCCTCGTTAGATTTGTGATCTCAAAACCATTGTTCCGACTAGGCCCTAATTCGGGATGTTACAGCTGAGGTCCAACATGAGTTGGGAATACTCCACAGCTCGTGTGAGCAATGTAAAAGCCCGATTTTGGGCCTAGTCGGAACAGTGGTTTCAGGGCCACAAATCTAACAAGGAAAATCTTATTTTTATTATATTTTTATGGTCTACGATGTCACGAAAAGATTTCGTGAAAATTTCGTTCGAATATTTCGACGTTTGGGCACTCAATTTAGTCAAAAGGACTAAATTATAAATAGTGCAAAAGTTGAGTTCCACATGTTAGAAGTGTCCAATTGTTATGAAGTTTTAAATTGGAGGTCCTTAAATGGTAATTAGACCATTGGTTAAATTGTTGAACAAAAATGGACATGAGATAAGCGAAATAGGATATTTTTAAGTTAGGGGCATTTGGGTCATTTAGTAATTAAAAAAATTAAAAAAGCCAAAATTAAAGTAAAATTGTGTCCATCTTCATGCTATGGCCAAATGTTGCATGAAGAAACCATGGCTAGGGTTTTTCAAGCTTCCAAGCTCAATTGTAAGTCCGTTCTAGCCCCGTTTTAATGATTTTTACGTTTTTGAAATCCTCGTAACACGATCTCTCAATTTCTACCATTTATTTGAGCTAGGGTTGATGTTTGAAAATTTACCCATAAGGGAAATGCTTGTGATTTGATGTTTAATGGTAGAATATGAATGCTCAATGTGTAATAAACAACTTTTACTAAGTGATTTTTGGTGAAATTGTCAAAAATGACTGGTTTGTAAAAAGTTGTAAAATGTCTGTAAGTGTGTGAATAAATGGAAATTGTGGACTGCTATAGTTATGAAAATGGTTCGTCTTGGCTTAAAATACAAGTAAATTGAATAACAATCATTTTACAAGCCTAGGGGCAAAAGTGTAAATATGACAAAGTTTAGGGGCAAAAAATTAATTTTTCCAAAATATGAATTTAGGCTAATTTGAGTAGCAGGATGAATAAATGTGTTAAATGTGTTGTTATAGATCAAGGAGAACGAGATTTGAACTTAGAACGGGGCAACAACAAAGAATATGACAAATAAGTCATTTTCACCAATTGTGCTACCGAGGTAAGTTTATATGTAAGTGATACATCCTTTTTATTTATGTTTTTACATATTAATGTATTATGTGAAATGTGAGTGAATATTATTGATATTTATTAAAATGATGCAAAGTGAGGAAGATGAACCTTTGGAATAGAAAAAGGATACGGATGAACACTGTATAATTGTGATTATTGGTGGGTTGTGTGCGATACCACCATGTTTATTATTATTGGTGGGCTGTGTGCGATACCACCTTGTTTATTATTATTGGTGGGCTTGTGCGATACCACCGTGTATATATGATTATTGGTGGGTTGTGTGCGATACCACCGTGTTTATTATTATTGGTGGGTGGGCTGTGTGTGAAACCACTGTGTATCCGGTATTATTCCGAAGTGTTCAGTAGGAAAATTTGACTAAGTGAAATTACGTGTGACAATGTGGTGACAAGTATAGGGTTATAAGTGCATGTAATTGTGAGCAATGTTTATGATATGTATTTGGAATGTGGTAAGGTTTGAAATGAGTAAGTGAAACTACAAGGATATGAATTGTTCTTGATTAGTATTTAATGTTCTTAATTGATAAGTATGTGGTATGATGCTCATTATTTACATATAGACTTACTAAGCTTAAACCTTACTCCCTTCTCTTTTCCCTTGTTTTATAATGTCGCCAAGCTAGCTCGGGATACAGAGATCGTCGGAGGATCATCCACACTATCCACACATGTTGGTATGTTGAGATTTACATTGAATTATGGCATGTATAGGAATTTGGTTATTTTGTAAATGTCATAATTGTTTGGCCAAGAATGTGGTCTATGTCATTTGATATATCATTTTGTATAAGGCCATGTGATGTGGCTAATATTGGTTGTGTTATAAGTCTATGATGAGGCCTTTTATGAATGAGTTTACTTGTCTAAGTGAGAATGATAGCATGAAATTGAAGTGTGGGAAGTGTAACATGTAAATGGTTGTGTAGGTGCATGTGTGATGGCTTAGTATAAGTGTGGTTATACATGATGAGTATGGTTATTAAATGGTGCATGAATGCTCTTAATGTGGACAAATAGATGTCTAGTAATAGCATATTAAGTTTGGTTGGAAATGGTATACGTGTGGATGCTTCTCAGGGTCACAAAAGGCTTGGTAAATAGCCTTATAATTGTCCACACGGGTAGACACACGGGCATGTGTCTAGGCTGTGTGTGACACATGGTCTGCTTCATGGTCGTGTATCCTGGCTGTGTGTCCCCTACATCTAATTTGCGAAAAATTAAGTTCATCACACGAGCTAGCACACAAGCATGTGCCTTGGCCGTGTGACCTAAAATGTGTGCTGACGTCATAAACAGAATACCTAGGTTTTTGCACACGGGAAGAGACATAGGCGTGTGTCTCGATCGTGTGAAGGTCATGGCCTAGGACACGGGTGTGTGCTCGGCCGTGTGATAACCCCTATAGGTTCGAAATGAAAAATAAATCCACACAGGCTGGGGATATGGGCGTGTGCAACCACAAGGCCTGCCCACACGGGCATGTCCCTGTGCCACACGGGCGTGTGCCCAGTTTTTATGTAAATTTTCTAAATTTTTCTAAAGTTTTCAGTTTGGTCCCAGACCGTTCCCAAAGTATGTTTTGGGCCTCGTAGGCCCATTTTTGGAAATTTATGATTAAATATGAAAACATTTAAATTGAAAGAAATTTTATGGCCCAGTTTTGCATGAATGTTTATGTTATTGTCCAGTAAAGCCTCGTACGAATAAGGGGTTTACATTTTAGTGGTATCATAGCTATGGTTTAGTCGATTCTTGGACTAATGTAGCATATGCGAGTCTAGCTATACATGCCATAAGTGAACTATGATAGTGTGATATCTCCCGACTACGATGAGATTTGTTTTGGTTAAATCAGGGATGCTTTCCAACCGAGCTACCACCGATAATGCTGAAAGGGGTTAGTAAGTTTGTGTAACTTAGTGAATATATTGATTTGCCTGAATTAATTCTCTATGATTTGCGATGATATGTATGTGTTAATAGATACAATGGATTAACCATAAGTTGAGGAATATGGATAAAATATTATTGTTCCAATTGATCATTGCATTTCGATAAATAAAAGTGACTTTTTGCAGTGAATAACATGAAAATTTTATCTTGAATGAGCTTATTACGATTGGTTGATATTTATATGTGATAATGCTGAGTGTGTTACTAAGATATTTGAAAATGTGTTCATGATTAGTAGAAACCTAGAGACGTGTAATCAAAGTACATGATATTGTGTTGGTATTAAATGCTATATTGTATGTGTGTGTGTGAATCAAAACTTTAAAGGCTTTGCAATCTTCACCCCCTTACTGGTATTAGTGTCATATGATGAAGTTCACGAGATTTATATTGAATAAGCTCACAAGTGGGGAAACTAAAGAGTTCAGTGGTGGAATAATTAATGATATGATTAGAGATGGGAATGATTTAGCGAGCAAAGACAGTTATGAGAGAGATATTATATTATTCTAAAGATTATTTGGAATGCACAAAGCCATAGCTAGAGAAGGAGTTAATTTCGGTTAAATCGACTCATTCAGGTATGATTTCTAAAGATTGTATTTACCGGGAATTCTTCTAAGTTGATTTTGTTAATGAATGAAATATTATGATATTAGTGATGACAGAATTAGTTAGAAGAATAATGTTTAAAATGTAAAGATGTTTGAGTATGACAGTTACAATTGAGCAATTTACGACTATCTCTTTTGGGTATTCTACGTGTTTATATATTCTCAGAGGCATTTGTAATTTCTTGTTTTCTGATGAAAGTATCGTTGGTCTGATTGATATATGATCGACATGCCACTATCTTCTATTGGTATTCTATTCCATTACATCTGAGATAAAAAGTTAATAGTGAATTCATATGAAACTATTCTTCTATTTCTTCTGGTTGTTGTCATGTTTACATTTATATGGAAAATGTATTATCTCTGTTACAATTGACTTCGGAATGTATGAACAGTGTTTCTTTTTCTTCTGGTTTTCTCTGAGGAATCTTCAGGATCTCTATTATTTCATATGAGTGGTGTTCTCGGACATTCAGTATGGTCTTGTATCTCGGATTTCATCATCTCAGTTTTCTTATCATCCTTATTGTTTAATTTATCAAGTATGGCTTATCTTTGAAGTTGATATCGGCAAAAGTGTGGATTATGATAGTCAAGTTCAAATTGTATACTGATTTTCTTCCCTCGGATAATTTTGATTGTTATCAGTGATTTCAAGCAAGATATTATGTTTCGTCTGAGTTAATACAATTAGTAAATATCTGTGACTGGCATGTTGAAAGAACTATGAAAGATTGTATGTTTGAACTATCCTAACAACATGAAGAAAGGAGCATTTTGTTATGTTATTATTTGATAACCGAAATCAACTTAGTTGTTCTTATCAAAGTGAATTGGTCAGTTGAAAAGTGATTTGAGTTACATGTAGTTAAAGCATCCTTAGTTATGGTAATAAATTTTATGCATTCATGAGTATATCGATGGACAGTCTGAATGAAGGCTTAATATTCTAGAAAGTATGATATCGAGGTACATCTATTAGATTTGTTCTAATCTGATGATGTTATTATGAGTTAAAGCTATTTTTAATGATATGGTTATCACATTTATGAAAATTCGGATGGTATGTGCATGTTAGCAAAGTTGAAAATAGTTGAAGATACTATTAATTGAAGCTCTGGTTTTGAGTTCAGTTTGAACTGAGTAATGAATTCATCATTTTTTAGTGATGTGCTATTGAACAGATTGGAATGTGTTTTATTACTAGAATGTAAAGTGATGGTTCATGTTTTCAAACGGTTAATGTCACATGTTCCCTGATTTCAAGAATTAAAGTATCGAATGTCAAAGAAAGATCTAAAGTTAAGATAGTGTTAAAGACTTGAGCTATTGAAAGATCGTGAGTAGTTATTAATTAATCTCTGGGAAAGCAGATATAGTCACAAATGTTATCGGATTGTGATTGATCATTCGTGTAAAGATTTCTTGTTTAACAAACCAGCTGAGTAAGATGTTTCTAGGATTATTCGATTATGCAAAGTATCAGTCTCCATTATTTCAGATTGAGATCCGAGGGCTAAATCCCCATTATGGAAAGAGCTACAAGAAACTATGAATACGCAATTGCATCTTGGCACGATAATACACCTGTAAATCGAAGGTAAGTCTGAGAGAGTAATTCAAAACTTTGACGATATGCTCCGACACGAGGTGTTAAAATTCAAAGGTGACTAGAGAGAGATACGAGGTTGATTTGATTTGTGATTCTGAGAAATTAGTGGAAATGATTCATGAGAGTTGAAAGCAATTTCTTCTGGTAAGATTTTCGGGGACGAAAATCCCTAAGGGGGGAGAGTTGTAACAGCCCGATTTTGGGCCTAGTCAGGACAGTGGTTTAGGGGCCACAAATCAGACGAGGAAAATCTTATTTTTATTATATTTTTATGGTCTACGATTTCATAGAAAGATTTCGTGAAAATTTCGTTCGAAAATTTCGACGTTTGGGCACTCAATTTAGTTAAAAGGACTAAATTGTAAATAGTGCAAAAGTTGAGTTCCACATGTTAAAAGTGTCCAATTTTTATGAATTTTCAAATTGGAGGTCCTTAAATGGTAATTAGACCAATGGTTAAATTGTTGAACAAAAATGGACATGAGATAAGTGAAATAGGATGTTATTAAGTTAAGGGCATTTTGGTCATTTAATAATTTAAAAAATTAAAAAAAGCCAAAATTAAAGCAAAATTGTGTCCATCTTCAAGCTATGGCCAAATTTTTCATGAAGAAACCATGGCTAGGGGTTTTCAAGCTTCGAAGCTCAATTGTAAGTCCGTTCTAGCTCCGTTTTTAATGATTTTTACTTTTTTTGAAATCCTTCGTAACACAATCTTTGTATTTCTACCATTTATTTAAGCTAGGATTGATGTTTGAAAATTTACCCATATGAGAAATGCTTGTGATTTGATGTTTAATGGTAGAATATGAATGCTCTGTGTGTAATAAACGACTTCTACTAAGTGATTTTCGGTGAAATTGTCAAAAAGGACTTGTTTGTAAAAAGTTGTAAAATGTAAGTAAGTGTGTGAATAAATGGAAATTGTGGACTGCTATAGTTATGAAAACGGTTCGTCTGGGCTTAAAATACAAGGAAATTGAATAAAAATCCTTTTACGAGCCCAGGGACAAAAGTGTAAATATGACAAATATTAGAGGCAAAAATATAATTTTTCCAAAATGTGAATTTAGGCTAATTTGAGTTGCAGGATGAATAAATGAGTTAACTGTGTTGTTATAGATCAAGAAAAACGAGATTCAGACTTAGAACGGGGAAAAACAAAGAATATGATGAATAAGTCATTTTCACCGATTGTGCTGCCGAGGTAAGTTTATATGTAAATGATACATCCTTTTTATTTATGTTTTTACATATTAATGTATTATGTGAAATGTGAGTGAATATTATTAATATCTATTAAAATGATGAAAAGTGAGGAAATTCCCGGATGAACCTTTGGAATAGAAAAAGGATATTGATGAACACTGTATAATTGTGATTATTGGTGGGTTGTGTGCGATACCACCATGTTTATTATTCTTGGTGGGCTATGTGTGATACCACCATGTTTATTATTATTGGTGGGTTGTGTGCGAAACCACCGTGCATCCGGTATTATTCTGAAGTGTTCATTGGGAAATTTTGACTAAGTGAAATTACGTGTGAAAATGTGGTGACAAGTGTAGGGTTATAAGTGCATGTAATTGTGAGCAATGTCTATGATATGTATTTGGAATGGGGTAAGGTTTGAAATGTGTAACTGCAACTACAAGGATCTGAATTGTTCTTGATTAGTATGTAATGTTCTTAATTGATAAGTATGTGGTATAATGTTCATTGTTTACATATAGACTTACTAAGATTAAACCTTACTCCCTTCTCTTTTCCCTTGTTTTATAGTGCGCCAAGCCAGCTCGGGATACGGAGATCGTTGGAGGATCATCCACACTATCCACACATTTTGGTATATTGTGGTTTACATTGAATTATGGCATGTATAGGAATTTGGTTATTTTGTAAATGTCATAATTGTTTGGCCAAGAATGTGGTCTATGTCATTTGATATATCATTTTGTATAAGGCCATGTGATGTGGCTAATATTGGTTGTGTTATAAGTCTATGATGAGGCCTTTCGTGAATGAGCTTAGTTGCCTAAGTTAGAATGAATGATAGCATGAAATTGAAGTGTGGGAAGTGTGACATGTAAATGGTTGTGTAGGTGCATGTGTGATGGCTAAGTATAACTGTGGCTATACATGATGAGTATGGTTACTAAATGGTGCATGAATGCTCTTAATGTGGACAAATATATGTCTAATAATAGCAAGTTAAGTTTGGTTTGAAATGGTATAAGTGTGGATGCTTCTCAGGGTGGCAAAAGGCTTGGTAAATAGTCTTATATGTAACACCCCTAACCCGTAACCGTCGCCGGACTAGGGTTAAGAGGCATTACCGAATCATCGAAACATTTCACATTCATTTCACGACACAAAGTCAATCATCAATCAAACATACTCAAATACGAGCATATAGTCCCTTATCAAGGTCTACGAGACCTTAAACACGTGTTAGAAAAAGGTCGAAACTAAACCAAACACTTATGAAAGTTTTCAGAAATTTAAACATTTTTCAACACTGCAGAGGTCACACGCTCGTGCAGTCAGGCCGTGTGCTTCACACGGTTACCAGACACACCTATGGGTCCAGGCCGTGCCAAAACGAGCATACATACTAACTTATCGCCATGGCCACTAGACACGCCCGTGTGCCATGGCCGTGTGAAATTAGGCTAGCTACTAACTTGACCACACGGCCACCAGGCACGCCTATGTACCACAGCCGTGTAACCTACTCAGGCACACTTCAAAATGGCTCTTGAGCCACACGGCAGAGACACACACCCGTGTCCCTTAGCCATGTATGCAAAATAAGCCATTTGCAAGGCCAATTTGCCACCCACACAAGGGTCAACCCTACAAGCACATTTAAGCATATTTTCACACACAAATTGGCAACCAAATTCATGTCAAATGATCAATATATCATTCCATTCACTATCATTCTCAAATCATGTCAAATTATATACCAAAGTGCACAACTAGAACACATACATTACCTAACATGATTCATCCTCAATATTACTATATCATAATAGCATCAATCCATCATTAAGCTTACCATTCTTAAGACATTTTCATTGCCATCAAACTATACCAAAACATACTTCATATACCATAATCATTCATGCATATTACCAACATTTTGTCTAGCCATATCACATGGCTATTTACACATCTCAAACATGTTTCAAATAACTAGCCTATACATGCCATATTCAATATATACACATCTTCAAAAGTACCACAATAGATTTGCCGATAGTGTGATAGAGATGCAACGATTCCATGATCCGAGGTAGCTTTACTGACATTGTAAAACAGAGAAATAACCACACAGTAAGCTTTCAAAAGCTTAGTAAGTTCGTAACATAATACATAATGCTCATTAGTACCAATACATTATACCAAAAACAATCCATCACATAGATTAATTCACAATCACATGTACCATGCCATCCAAAGCTAACATGCTCAATTAACATTCCGTAATCTCATTTATAATTTCATCAACCACATAGGTTCCGAACGTACCTTGGCCAACACTTAGTTATCGACATATACTACTCAATATTCAATATTTCATCTCGATCAACTTTCGTCACTTCTTTGATTCAATCGCACACTTAGTGCCCAAATCAATAGCCGAAACTTATATTAACATCGCACACTTAGTGCATCTATATCAAATCGATCTTAAATCAATATCACACACACAGTGCTAACCACAAAGCCGAAGCTTATACTATTTCGCACACACAGTGCTAATCAATTCAGTCACATTTCTGAATACGCACACTTAGTGCCACATAACTCGAGCACTCACATAGCATTCACAATTCAATATTATCATACCGTTCATTTCATAACATTAAACATAGTTAAATGCACGTATTATGTCCGAACTTACCTCGGACGTCAAAATATTGAAACGGTCGATTAATCGAGCACTTTGTCTTTGCCTCGATCTCGATCCAAACCTTTCTTTTCTTGGTCTTAATCAAGCTCTTTAATGGCTAAACCCTATCTTGCTTATTTTCTTTCTTTCCTTTGATAACTTCGGCTAACAAGATGAGAATGATCATCTTTTTATGTTTTATTATTATTAACTTAACATAATTTCTAATTTACCAATTTAACCTTTATTAACAATATAAAACAACACTTAATGGTTGACCATAAATGTCCATTAACCAAGCAATTGGTCCATTTACAACATAAGGGCCTCACCTTTAGAAAGCCATGCTAAATTAGTACTTTAACAATTAGCACACAGCTTTTTCACTTTATGCGATTAAGTCCTTTTCGCAAATTAAACACACAATAGATAAAATCTTCACACAGGCTAAACCACATACTGTAAACTCAGAAAATAATATTAAAATATTTTTCTGACCTCGGATTTGTGGTCTCAAAACCACTGTTCCAACTAGGGTCTAAACCGGGCTGTTACAACTCTCCCCCTTTAGGGATTTTCGTCCCCGAAAATCTTACCAATGAATAGGTGTGGATACTGCTTTCTCATAGCATCTTCAAGCTCCCACGTAGCCTCTTCTACTCCGTGTTTTTTCCATAATACTTTCACTAAAGAAATTCTTTTGTTTCGCAACTTTTTGGTTTCTCGTGCCAAAATTCGAATCGGTTCCTCACTATACGACAAATTTGACTGAATTTCAACCTCAGTAAAAGCAATCACGTGAGACGGATTAGATATGTACCGTCGAAGCATTGACACATGAAACACATTATGAATCTTTTCTAATTCACATGACAACATTAATCTATAAGCAACCGGCCCAACTAGATCAACGATCTCATATGGTCCGATGAACCTCAGACTCAACGGCCAAATCGAAGTATTTTCTTCCACGGAGACACTTTCAAAAACACTTTGTCACCTACTTCGAATTCAATATCTTTTCATTTCAAGTCTGCATAAGACTTCGAACGATCTGAGGCTGCTTTCAAACTGTCTCGAATCATTTTCACTTTCTGCTCAGTCTCTTTAATTAAATCCACCCCGTGAATTTTATTCTCACTCAACTCAGTTCAATACAATGGAGTTCGACATTTTCGACCGTAAAGAGCTTCATACGGTGCCATTTTAATGCTTGATTGAAAACTATTATTATATGCGAATTCAATCAATGGCTGATGTTTTTTCCCATGTATTTTCGAATTCAAAAATACAACATCTCAACATATCTTCGAGAACCTGAACGATCTGCTCGGATTTTCCATCCATTTGCGAATGAAATGCAGTGTTGAAATGCAATTTCGTGCCTAAAGCCTCTTGCAATTTATTCCAAAATCGCGAGGTAAATCTCGGATCTTTTTCTGATACAATAGATAGTGGCACCCCATGCAATCTCACAATCTCAGCAATATACAATTCAGCCAATCTATTGAGTGAATAATTTGTTCTCACCGGAACGAAATGAGCTGATTTCGTCAATCTGTCAACTATCACCCAGATTGCATCTTTCTTTTCCGAAGATAAAGGTAATCCCGACACAAAGTCCATCGTAATTCTCTCCCATTTCCACTCAGGAATCATGATCGGCTGTGACAAACCTGACGGAACCTGATGTTCATCTTTTACTTGCTGACATATTATACATTTTCGACACAAAGTCAGAGATGTCCCGTTTCATACCATGCCACCAATTAAACTGTTTCAAATCATTATACGTTTTTGTACTCCATGGATGAACAGTCAAACGACTATTATGAGCTTCATTCAAAATTAACTGAATCAACTCTGATTTCTGCAGAACATAAATCTGATCTCTAAACCTCAGACAATCATCACTATCAACTCGAAATTCTAAATTCGAATTCAAATCACATTGAGTTCGTTTTGCTATCATCTCATCATCAATTTTCTGGGAATCACAAATCTGATGTACGAACATCGGTCTTACTTTTAACTCAGCCAAAACTGAACCATCATCACATAGATCTATCTGAGAATTCATAGCTCACAAAGCACATAAAGACTTTTGACTCAAAGCATCAGCAACAACGTTAGCTTTGCCCTGATGATAGTCAATCACAAGTTCGTAATCTTTCAACAATTCTAACCATCTTCTCTATCGCAAATTTAATTCTTTCTGAGTCAACAAGTACTTCAAACTCTTATGATAAGTATAGATGTGACATTTCTTACCAAATAGGTAGTGATGCCAAATCTTCAATGCAAACACAATCGCTGCTAATTCAAGCTCGTGCGTCGAATATTTCTTTTCATGCGACTTTAACTGCCTTGAAGCATAAGCAATGACTTTACTTTCTTGCATCAGCACACAACCCAAACCATTCAACGATGCATCACTGTAAACTATGAATTCTTTGCCCGATTCAGGTTGAACTAACATAGGTGTCTCTGTCAACAACGCTTTCAATTGCTCGAAACTCTACTGACACTTTTCTGTCCACTCGAATTAAAATTTTTCTGTAGCAACTTCGTCAAGGGAGTCGCAATCATCGAGAAACCTTTCACAAACCGTTTATAATATCCCGTTAGTCCTAGAAAACTATAGACTTTAGACACATTTCTCGGAGGCTTCCATTCTAATATAGCAGAGATTTTACTCGGATCAACTCATATTCCCGCAGCTGACACAATATGCCCCAGAAAACCAACCTCACGCAACCAAAATTCACATTTGCTAAACTTAGCATACAATTGTTTCTCACGTAGAGTCTGTAGCACAATTCTCAAATGTACGGCATGTTGTGTCTCATCATGGGAATAAATCAAAATATCATCAATGAATATCACAACAAATCGATCCAAATACGGTCTGAATATCTGGTTCATCAAATCCATAAACACTGTAGGAGCATTTGTTAGTCCGAAAGGCATCACTAAGAATTCGTAATGTCCGTACCTCGTTCTGAAAGTAGTTTTCGAATTGTCAGAATCTTTTACTCTCAACTGGTAGTAGCCTTATCTCAAATCTATCTTAGAAAACATAGTAGCTCCTTTCAGTTGATCAAACAAATCATCGATACGAGGCAACAGATATTTATTCTTTATCGTCACTTTGTTCAATTGTCGGTAATCAATACACATTCTCATAGTGCCGTCTTTCTTTTTCACAAACAACACAACAGCACCCCAGGGTGAGAAACTCGGTCGTGCAAATCCTCTATCAGTCAACTCTAGCAACTGAGCCTTTAACTCTTTCAATTCCATTGGTGCCATTCTATATGGAGCTATTGAGATAGGAGTAGTCCCCGACACTAATTCAATACCAAATTCAACTTCCCAAATCGGAGGTAATCCCAGTAGTTCTTCAGGAAACAGATCTGGAAACTCACTAACCACAAGCACAGATTCAACTTTCTTTTTTGACACTTTTGTATCAATCACATATGCCAGATAAGCTTCGTAACCCTTTCTCATATAGTTCAAAGCTTTCATCATAGATACAACAACTGGTAGCCCTTTCAAATCGCTACATTCAATTCGAACTATCTCACTATTCTGACTTCTCAAATCAATACTCTTTCGTTTACAATTCACAACAGCATTATGTAAAGTGAGCCAATCCATACCCAGAATTATATCAAATTCATCGAATGGTAGCAATATCAAATTAGCCGGAAAACAAGCATCTCGAAACATCAATGGACAGTTCTTGCACATTTTATCCACCAAGACACACTTGCCTAAGGGGTTCGATACTCTAATCACAAATTCAGTGGACTCAACAGGTAGAGTCTTACTTGATACTAGATTCACACATACATAAGAATGAGTAGAACCTGGATCTATCAATGCAATCACATCAGTATCAAATAGAGTAAAAGTACCCGTGATGATGTCTGGAGCTGACGCTTCTTCTCGTGCACGTATAGCATAGGCTCGGGCAGGTGCTCTCGCCTCTGATCTCACAGCTGTACTGGTAGTCCCTCTTTGACTTCCACTCACATTTCTGATGTTTCTGGGTAGTCTACCCCTTACCATCACATTGCTCGATCTCACGTTCTGAACATTTTCTTCTTCAGCTAACTTTGAGCAATCTTTAATAAAGTAATCTCGTGATCCACACTTGTAACAAGTTCGATTATTATATTTGCCCCAACATTCTCCCACATGTCGTCTTCCACACTGTCTGCACATAGATTTGTTACTTTTGGCACTTCCAACATTTGATTCAATTGGAATTTGATCTCGTGAACCGATGCTTTGTCTTACACGATCTCTACTCAGATGTCCAAACGAAACATTTGATCGGTTGCTTGCATCTCTATATCTCTTCGTCGATGGTTGAGAGAACTTACTCATCGATCTTTTTCTTTCATCTCTAGCCTCAGAATTGGCTTTCTTCTTTTCATTACTAAGCTCCTCGGCTTTGCAGGCCCTTTCGACTAACACAACAAATTTATTTATGTCAAGTATCCCAACCAATAACTTAATATCTTCACTCAGCCCTTCTATAAAGCGTTTACACATAATAGCCTCAGTCGAAACACATTCTCGTGCATACTGACTCAATCTCACAAACTCCCGTTCATACTCAGTAACAGACATGCGGCCTTGTTTCAACTCAAGAAACTCTTTACGTTTCTGATCAATGAATCGCTGACTAATATACTTCTTTCTAAATTCAACCTGAAAGAAATCCCAAGTGATTCTCTCTCTTGGAACCATGGATATCAATGTCTTCCACCAGTTATAAGTCGTATCTCTCAAAAAAAACTACAAACTTAATGCACTCATCAGAGGTCAACGACATCTCATCGAATACCCGAATTGTATTCTCGAGCCAAAACTTGGCTCGCTCGGCATCGTCATCAGCTGTGGCCCTAAACTCTTCGGCCCCATACTTACGAATCTTACCTACATGAGGTTTATTCAATCTGATCGGATCTACAACTTGTGGCACAACAGGTACTTGTGGGGGTAGAGGTTGTAGAGCAGCCGGATTCGTTCGAACGAACTCCGAAAACCACTCACTCATCATTCGAAAGAAGGCTTGCTTAGCCTCTCCTTCCTCACCACTATTATTCGGCCTAGATATGGCTGGTACTGTCTCTTGAGCGGGAGCAGGCGCATTACTCTCAACATTGTCAGCAACTGCTCGATCGAGATCCATTACTATATGAAAACAGATTTTCAACTTTCAGGATTCATCAGACTATCGCAATTATATATATGGTATGTATAGCTAGACTCACACACGCTATGTTAGTCCGAGAATTGACTAAATCGTAGCTCTGATACCAATAAAATGTAACACCCCTAATCGTAACTGTCGTCGAACTAGGGTTAAGAGGCATTACTGAATCACCGAAACATTTCACATTCATTTCACGACACAAAGTCAATCATCAATCAAACATACTCAAATATGAGCATATAGTCCCTTATCGAGGTCTACGAGACCTTAAACACATGTTAGAAAAAGGTCGAGACTAAACCGAACACTTATGAAAGTTTTTAGAAATTTAAACATTTTTCAACAATGAAAAGGTCACACGCCTGTGCAGTCAGGCCGTGTGCCTCACACGGCTACCAGACACACCCATGGGTCCAGGCTGTGCCGAAATAAAGCATACATACTAACTTATCCCCATAGCCACGCCCGTGCGCCATGGCCGTGTGAAATTAGGCTAGCTACTAACTTGATCACACGGCCACCAGGCACGCCCGTGTACCACAGCCGTATAACCTGTCCAGGCACACTTCGAAATGGCTCTTGAGCCACACAGCAGAGACACACGCCCGTGTCCCTTAGCCATGTATGCAAAATAGGCCATTTGCAAGGCCAATTTGCCATCCACACAAGGGTCAACCCTACAAGCACATTTAAGCATATTTTCACACACAAATTGGCAACCAAATTCATGTCAAATGATCAATATATCATTCCATTCACTATCATTCTCAAATCATGTCAAATTATATACCAAATTACACAACTAGAACACATACATTACCAAACATGATTCATCCTCAATATCACTAGATCATAATAACATCAATCCATCACTAAGCTTACCATTCTTAAGACATTTTCATTGCCATCAAACCATACCAAAACATACTTCATATACCATAATCATTCATGCATATTACCAACATTTTGCCTTGCTAAATCACATGGCTATTTACACATCTCAAACATGTTTCAAATAACTAGCCTATACATGCCATATTTAATATATAAACATCTTCAAAAGTACCACAATAGATTTGTCGGTAGTGTGATAGAGATGCTAACAATTACTGGATCCAAGCTAGCTTTACTGACACTGTAAAACAGAGAAATAATCACACAGTAAGCTTTCAAAAGCTTAGTAAGTTCGTAACATAATACATAATGCTCATTAGTACCAATACATTATACCAAAAATAATCCATCACATAGATTAATTCACAATCACATGTACCATGCCATCCAAAGCTAACATGCTCAATTAACATTCCGTAATCTCATTTATAATTTCATCAACCACATAGGTTCCGAACGTACCTTGGCCAAGACTTAGTTATCGATCGCATATACTACTCAATATTCAATATTTCATCTTGATCAACTTTCGTCACTTCTTTGATTCAATCACACAATTAGTGCCCAAATCAATAGCCGAAAATTATCTTAACATCACACACTTAGTGCATCTATATCAAATCGATCTTAAATCACTATCACACACACAGTGCTAAACACAAAGTCGAAGCTTATCTATTTCACAGACAGTGCTAATCATTTCAGTCACTTTTCTGAATACGCACACTTAGTGCCACATAACTCGAGCCCTCACATAGCATTCACAATTCAATATTATCATGTAATATCCGGAAATAGGGGTTGCGCGTTTGGAGAATAACTCAAGTGTTAGTGGGCCTCAAGAGTGGTTTGGATGTGTTTTAGGAGTTCCTAAAACTCTCGGATTGAAATGGGATACTTTGGAAAATTTTGGAAATTTGAGGGTTAAAAGAGGAAAATAGGCAAGGAGGCCTTAAGAATAAATTTTGGCATGTTGTGGCATATGAAATGCCCTGGTAAAGTGGTTTCCGTGTGCCACTTAAGGCTTGGGAGTGACACCATAATCAGGTCAGGGGTTCGAGTATTGGGCGCGGCATAAGCATTTTATTTTACAAAATGGCGCTGCTTTGAAGGAGGATTTATAATAATTTGTGGCGGGATTTTGACATCAACGCACCAGTAGCAAAGTGGTTGGGGCGTTTGCAGCCAGGGGAGCTTCAAGAGGTCTCGCGTTCGAGTCGCGCTGGAGGCGCATGAGTATGCTATTTTTGGTTTTTAGCGTTTAAACAAGGGGAGCCAAGGAAAGAAGGGTTAAAAGGAAATTGTGATGCGTTTATGTCATGAAATTCAAAGTGGCCGAGTGGCTAAGGACATTACTGGTGAGCTACGACTAGGAGGGCTCGTGTTCGAGTCCTGGGGGTCGCACTTGAGGCGTTCTATTTTTACTTTTAGCGCTAAAGCATAAGGAGCCAGTGAAGGATAGTTTAAAAGAATTTCGACGCGTTTAATTACATGAAATGCGCAAAGGGTCGAGTGGCAGAAGGCTTGGAGATGCTTCCTCAGGTCTTGGGTTCGAGACCTAGGAGCAGCAAGGCATGGGTTTTTCTTTTTTTGTGCCAGCGTGGGAAAGGGCTGCATGGCCCATGCACGCATGCAGCATAAGGAGCTGCTGCTTGTTTTATTTTATATTATTTATGTATATTGGGAGTATGGGGCATTATTCTTTTATTTTTATTGTTTCTATTATTTATTTTATTTGTGAAGAAAGAGAATAAGTGATGGGGTAATGGTTTTATTATTATTATTATTATTATTATTATTATTATTATTATTATTTGTATGGTGTTGGGAGAAAGATTAAACAATGGTAATTGATGTTAGAAATTAGCAAAAAGGGAGAGCATGACCGTTTGAAGCATGGGGAGTTGGTCGGCCTTGGTTGAAGCAAAGCATGGCCAAAATTCATTTCCTTCCCTCTAATTTTGAGCATGGCTGAATGTCCTCTTCTTGTTTTTCCTTTCTTTGCTTTTGATGCATGGCCGAGTGAAGCATTTCTCTAGGGACCTTCATGGTCGGTTTTGAGCTAGCAAGGGAGGTGTCGAATGCTTTGTTTTGTTTTGTTTTCTTGCCAATTTGTTCTTGGCCGAAAAAGAAGAGAGAGACCTAAGGCTTGAGCTTCGGTTTTGGGAGGAGCTAGGGAGTATTTAGGCTAGCAAATGTTGCTTGCATGGCTTGCTTACATTGTTGTTAGCCGAATCCTTTAGTCACTACACCGTGTCGAAGTTTCTCCTTCTCATCCTCTTGTGGTGCTTTGGCCGAATACAGGACTTCCTAAGGTGGTATATTTTTGGCTTTGGAGCCGAAAGTTGGAAATAGCACTCTATTTCTTGGTTGTGGCCGAACCTAGGAGAGTGATTCGGGAAGTGTTCATACGTGCTAAGCAACATGGGCAGTGGTAAGTGTATTCACCCTTTAGAAATCGATTTGGTTCTTATTCCTTTTGTATGCCGAAATCAAGGGTTAAACCTTGATTTCTAAGAATGGCTGAATATGCTTAAGGCCATATTAATGTGTTTCTATTGTGCGAACGTTAGGGAACATTAAAGGAGTCCTTCGGGTTTTGCAGAGATTAAGGTAAGGAGGTGTGATTTTCGGCCTTAGGCTATACTTCGAGCTTTGATGATAACCGAATGTTGTTCTTGGTTTTAGGGGTGGCCAAATGTGTGTAAGGCCATAGTGATGTACTCTTTTTGTGTGTAGCTAGTGTTAAGGAGCATCAAGGGAGTCTTTAGGGTTCGACTATTCATGGTAAACGGTAAGTATAATATTCGGCCAAGAGCTTTTGTTTATAGATTTTGTATTAGCCGATTCTAACAATGTTTTAGTAGGAATTTTGATAACTTCGGGAGCTAATCGACAGGAACAAGTGGTGTTTCGGGATCGAAATAAGCTAGGTAAAAGATTCATGGTATTCGGACTAAGGCCATATTATTGGTATTAAGTGTGACTGATTTTGGTTATGTGCACTAGGGGCAAATCGATAGAAGTAGCAGAAGCTTTCGGGATTTTTAGATTTTATTAGATTCGATAGATCGGATCTCGCTTTAAATCAGGTGCGTAGTTATTGCACTGTTCTTTTGCTTGTTATATGTATTGTATGTATTATTTTATGTAAATGTATAAGTTGTGCATGTTAGCCGAAATTAGGGTTAAGATGGTGGATACCCAAGGTGGGTGATCGAATAATCAGGTTAGTGGTTTTGGTACTAATCTTTCAATGATTTGCGGTAATGAATGACTATGGATGAATGTATAAAAATGTGATGACGTGTGATGTATAATTGTTTTGAGTAATATGTTACCATGATGCATATATATATATATATATATATGCATGGGATTTGGGATGTGACTATTTGAGGAAAGGATGTACGTTATGTGTGTGGTCTAGTGCTAGCCTCGTGCTACATTAGCGCTTGATGTTTAGCTATGTGCTTCCTCAAGGGAGGTGTTGGATAAGTGCCCATCTCGGCGGTCGATAGCTGTGTGCATCACCGTGGATTGATTAATATGTGGGATCCCTATGGGATCGGTGGCTTGGCCACGACCTTGAGCAGTAAGTCTGCCAAAGTAAGATATGTAGATCACTAAGTGGGTTGGGTTTCATAATTGCATATTCATGTATATGGACTGTGTGGATATGGGATAAGCCCATATGTGAGGACATGTGTATTAACTATGCACTGAGTCTTGGTGACTCACTCAATTTTTCTCAACCCTTTCAGGTGGCGCATAAAGCTTGGACCGGGTTGGAGCGGGTACGAAGGTGGCCATGCAAAAGCGGATTTTCATGCAAAGGAATCTCTTGTTTAATGAATTAAGTATCTATATTTTCCGTATTTTGATTAAGTGTGTATTGTAAGAAGGCCACTAAAGTATTTCAATTCTTTTATTAAGTATCTTTATTATTATGCTCTATTATGAGTGGACAATTTAAAATGCTTATTGCAAATGATTTTATTTCCTTGAGTATGTACAATAAAGTTTTGCATCCCGTGTTTTCATAATAATTTAGCTTTTACTTAGAATATTTCAAGTCACGAAAATGTTTTATTAAACTCAACAAATTTTTATCGGTTTTACTTTAAGTAAGGATATTTTTCGAACGTGTTCCGCAGTGACATTTCAAATTCGGTCGGAGTGAATTGGGCCGGGTTTGGGGTGTTACATATCATACCATTCATTTCATAACATTAAACATAGTTAAATACACGTATTATGTTTAAACTTACCTCGGACGTCAAAATATCGAAACGGTCGATTAATCGAGCACTTTGTCTTTACCTCGATCTCTATCCGAACCTCTCATTTCTTGGTCTTAATCAAGATCTTTAATGGCTGAACCCTATCTTGCTTATTTTCTTTCTTTCCTTTGGTAATTTCGACTAACAAGATGAGAATGATCATCTTTTTATGTTTTATTACTATTAACTTAACGTAATTTCTAATTTACCAATTTAACCTTTATTAACAATATAAAACAACACTTAATAGTTGACCATAAATGTCCATTAACCAAGCAATTGGTCCATTTACAGCATAAGGAACTCACCTTTAGAAAGCCATGCTAAATTAGTACTTTAACAATTAGCACACAGCTTTTACACTTTATGCGATTAAGTCCTTTCCACAAATTAAACACACAATCGATAAAATCTTCACACAGAAATTTCACACAGGCTAAACCACATATTGTAAACTCAAAAAATAATTTTAAAATATTTTTCTGACCTCGGATTTGTGGTCTCAAAACCACTATTCCGACTATGGTCTAAATCGAGCTGTTACATTATAATTGTCCACACGGGTAGACACACGGACGTGTGTCTAGGCCATGTGTGACACACGGTCTGCTTTATGGGCGTGTAGCTTGCTCATGTGTCCCCTACACCTAATTTGCGAAAAAATAAAGTTCGTCACGCGGGATAGCACACGGGCATATGCCTTGGCCGTGTGACCTAAAATGTGTGCTGGCGTCATAAACAGAATGCCCAGGTTTTTGCACACGGGCAGAGACACAGGCGTGTGTCTTGGTTGTGTGAAGGACACGGCCTAGGACACGAGCGTGTGCTCGGCTGTGTGATAACCCCTGTAGGTTCAAAATGAAAAATAAATCCCCACGGGCTGGGGACATGGGCACGTGTGACCACACGGCCTGCCCACACTGGCGTGTCCCTAGTTTTTATGTAAATTTTCTAAATTTTTCTAAAGTTCTCAATTTAGTCCCGGACCATTCCCAAAGTATGTTTTGGGCCTCGTAGGCCCATTTTAGGGACTTTATGATTGAATATGAAAATATTTAAATTGAAAGAAATTTTATGGCCCGATTTTGCATGAATGTTTGTTTTATTGTCCAGTAATGCCTCGTACCCTGTTCCTACGTCAAACACGAATAAGGGTGTTACAAGAAGCATCGTGTAGCTACATTCTAATGCACAACTCGTGAGAGCATACTAATTTACAGCTCATGTGAGCATACCGTTTCACAACTCGTGTTAGCATACCAATTCACAGCTCGTGTGAGCATACATGTACATGATTTGATGGATTACATTTATATGAGTTAACACACTATGCGTGAGCCATCCCGAGTATCCAACTGTATTCTAAATGGTTCAACGGGCAATATTCTGATACGAAATGGTAAGAGTTCAATACAGACTATTACAGGGACACAAATGAATTACATGGAAATGTTGTTACATGGTATATGGAAAATTGAATTGGATGATACACGTATATGAAAATTAATCAATTGTTGTGCTCATCCATGATTATTGGTTTATATATGTATTTACATGGCTAACATATGTTGTTGTTTGATGCTTAGGCATGTGCCAAGCTATTGGTTGAATGGTATTATGTTTACTTATAAGTTGCATTGAAATGGTAAGTGCTCAAATGGAAATATGCTTGTGTTCATGAATGAGTGGTAAGGTTTAAATAATGTAATTTCTTGTGAAATGGTTTATCATGTGACTAATTCCAAAAAGAGCTATGTTTTAATGCACTAGCTTGTGGCTATGGTTGAATGATATGATTATGTCTTTTGTGTTATGCATATGAAACGGGTGTGGACAGGTAATGAAATAGTAAGTTCATACCTAAAGTGTAGAATGATAAAAAGGGGATGATAAATTGAATTAATGTTGTTATTTAAGCTAATGAGAGTAAATGCAATAGAAAGTAGTGAAATGCAAATGAAAATAAGAAAATTTGAAAGGGTTTAAAGTTATTTAAAATCCTACTATGCTAGGAATGATATGTATAGGTGATGTTGTGGATTTATTCACTTTGTAAGCTGTTGAATATTGTAACGGCCCAATTTTGGGGCTAGTCAGAATAGTGGTTTAGGAACCACTAGTCCGAGGTCGGAGAAAATTATTTTAATATTATTATGTGCTATAGCATGATTATATGAGTGCATGAAAATTTTGGTGCATTAAATTTAGTGATTGCATGCTTAGTTTTGAAAAAGGACTAAATCTCATAAAGTGCAAAAGTTTTGTTCTACAAGATAAATGTATCAAATAGCTATAGAACCTTAAATTGAAGGTCCTTAATGTGAAATTAGGCCCTTTAGGGAGTTTTGGCAGGCCATAGGGGACAAAGAAATTAAAATTGGTCAAAGTTGGTGAAATTAGGTGTCTAATTGATGAAATAAATTAAAATAAAGAGAAAAGATGTCATCTTTTCATCTTCCTCATACCACCACCGAAAATATCAGCCAAATAGGGGTTTTGAGAGCTCGAAAATTTTAGCTAAGCTTTTCTCTTGCAAGTAAGTGTTTTTTATGATCATTTTTGATAATTTTTGTATTTCTGGAACCCCTAAAGCTTAGTCTAGCTAATGAGGGGACTATTTTGCAAAGTGGTTGAGAGTCTAGGGTTTTGCCATGTGAGTATTCATGTTAATTTCTAAAATTTTATGGAAGAAAATTAATCTTAGTTGTTAAATGAACAACTTTTGTGAAAGGAGTTTTCATGAAAACACTTAAATAGATCTTTTTGTAAAGATTATAAAATAGGTGGTAAATGTGTGAAACAATTGGTTTTGTGAGTTGCTATAAGAGTAATAAATGTTCATCTAGGCTTGTTAAAGGAGGAAATTTGATTAGAATCATTTTATGAGCCTAGGGCAAAATCGTAATTTTGTAAAAGTTTAGGGGCAAAATCATAATTTTTGCCAAAGTATGATTCATGAGTTATTTTAGTCAATGTGATCATTAAATAAGTGAAATTGTCATTATAGATCAAGAAACACGAAGTCTAGACCGAAACAGATGAAAGAATAAGGAGATGGACTAAATCGAACAATTATACTAATTTTGATACTGAGGTAAGTTTGTGTGTAATAAATTAACCTTATGTCATTATGTATTTAAATGCTTGAGATTACATGAAATGTACTTTATTTCTATAAAAATTAATCAATGAGGTTTGATGAGAATATGATGAAGATTTATGATGTGAAAGTCCCGATCGAAACTTAGGAATAGAAAGGATACCATCGTCAAGATGTGAGATTTATGAGGTCTCGTATAAGACCATGCCTGGGACATGGCCTCGGCACCGAATTGAGATCCCGGGTAAGACCATATCTAGGATATGGCATCAGTATTGAATAAGAAAATCGTATAAGACCATGTCTGGGACATGGCATCGATATACGATCTCGTATAAGACCATATCTGGGATATGGCATCGACATCGATATGAGATCCCGTACAAGACCATATCTGGAATATGGCATTGGCATCGATATGTGATCCCATGTAAGACCATATCTGGGATATGGCAATGGCATCTTACTAAGTGTATGATGAACTCCAGGTATCCTTTGATATTCCAAGTGGTTCAACGGGTAAATAGCTAAATTTTTATGTTTAAGATGATAAAGAGCTAAGTTATGTTAAAGATGATAAAGAGCTAAGTTTATATTCAAGATGACAAAAGTGCTAAAGTTATGTGATGAGTGATACAGGTATACATGAGAAACTCACGAGAAATAAGTTTGATATGTGATATGTGATTGGTAAGAGTAAACATG
This sequence comes from Gossypium australe, assembly GCA_005393395.2. Lineage (NCBI taxonomy): Eukaryota > Viridiplantae > Streptophyta > Magnoliopsida > Malvales > Malvaceae > Gossypium > Gossypium australe. Next base: position 58,862,791 of record CM016615.1, read on the forward strand.
AGTAAGCCATGTCAATGCACTTGAGAATTTGTGTTCTTACTTAAAGTAAAGTATGAATGTATCATAAGAATTTATGTCGCTATTTATTGCATGCAAACTTACTAAGCTTTATGCTTACCCCCTCTCTTTTCCATTTCTATGTAGTATCGCCAAGCTAGCTCGAGGATCGTAGAACGTCAGAGCTCGGATCACACTATCAAGCTATTCCTTTGGTCATAGTAAAGTTTGATTATTTTGGGTATGGCATGTATAGGAACTTGATCATTTTGTGATATGTCATATTTGTTAGTCAATGAGTTAGCTAGTAATGTCACTCAATTCATTTTGTAAGTGGCCATTGAAATTGGCCAATACTTGTTAAGTTTTATATATATTCAATGATGATGAAATTCATGAAGTGCAAGCTTGTGCAAATAATTGAGTAATGAGTAAAGTATGTACATGATGAATGTAGTGTGGGATCAAGGTGTGGGTGTCTTGATTTTGGATATTAGAAGTGCCTTATTGTCATGTTGTTTGTTAAAATGAAATGGTATAAGTGCGGTTGCTTTTCAGGGTGGCAATTAGCTTGGTAGTTAGCCTTATATGTGTCTAGGCCATGTGTGACACACGGTCAGCCCCATGGGCATGTTGATAGGCCATGTGTCCCCCTACATCCTAAGTTGGTAAAACAAAATGCCTAGTAGTAACCACACGGGCTGAGGCACAGCCGTGTGTCTCAACCGTGTGGAAGACACAGCTATAGAACATGGGCATGTGCCCAGGCCGTGCGAAGTCTACACCTGAATTTAGGAATTTAATTCGTCACATGGTCTAAGGACACGAGCGTGTGCCTTGGCCATGTGACCTTATTAGGTTGATGGTTTCAGAAACAGAATGTTAAGGTTTTCACACACGGGCTAAGACACGGGCTTGTCATGGCCGTGTAAGGGACACAGGCCATAAACATAGGCGTGTGCCAGACCGTGTGAAAACCCCTGTTGATTTGAAATGAAAAATTAAATCCACACGGGCTAGGACATGGGCATGTGTGACCACACGGCCGTGTGGTCTTATTTTGAGCAAAATTTTCTAAGTGTTCGTATGACTCCGGTTTAGTCTCGAACCATTCTACACACATGATTAGGGTCTCATAGACCTGTAATGGGGATGTTATGATTCCGAATGAAAAGTTTTAAGTTGAAATTAAATTTTATGGCTCGATATTGTATGTTTGAACAAGTTAAGTTCGGTAATGCCTCGTACCCAGTTCTGGGGTTGAATACGAGTAAGGGGTGTTACAAATATGGCTTCATGAACCTTGCAGTATCATATAAGATTGTTCTTGATATGTATAAATTTCATATTTTAAATGGATTGATATGACTAAAGTTTGTACGAGCTTACTAAGCATTCATTGCTTACATAGTATTTTTCCTTACTTTTCAGATTATCGAAAGCTCGATCGGGTTGGAAGCTAGTTGAAGATCCATCACACTATCCATCGGCTCTATCGGTACTTTCGAATGTTTTGATTTTGGTTATAATGGCATGTATAGGCATTTCCGGCTAATGTTTTGCCTATGTATTTTGGTTGTTGAAATAGTCACCTAGTTTGGCTTGTGTTATGGTATCTTGGTTGTGATTATAGTATTTTGAATGTTGACAAAGGTTTCGTTTTTGGCATGTATATAAATGGCCTTAAATTGGTTGATATCATAGCTTATTATGCTAAAAATGTTTAAGTTAGGATGATTGATTAAGTATGCATATTATAAATGTCTTGTGGTTGGTATGAATGTGGTAATTTGGTACATTTGCTATAAATGACATCTATGATCTTTGGTGCAAATTGTTGACTGGTATATTTGGTATGTTTTGTTAAGTAAAGTAAACGGTTTGTTGTTTATGCAAGCTTAATCAAAAGTTAGTTGAACATTTTGGCTAATTTGAATATGTAATGGTACATGTATAGATGATGAGTTTGAGGTGCCATTAGGCATATTGGTTGTATGTTGTTATACCTTATTTGAATGGTTTGATTATTCATGGTTTTGGTGCATTTTTGAAGGCTTGTAATATGTGCAAAAGTGCTAGTAGGTACATGCTAGGTTGGGTGAGAAAAATGGCTTGAAAATGGTCCATTTTTTGTCCACACGAGAAGAGATACGGGTGTGTGTCTCAGTCGTGTGTGACACACGGCCAGGCGACACGGTCATGTGTCCCCTGTAGCTTTCAAAGGGTTGCAAGTCAGGCTGTTACACGGCCTAGCACATGGGCGTGTGAGGCCATTTCGAGGGGTACATGGCCTAGCACATGGGCGTGTGGTTTGGCCATGTGACCCAAGTCAGTGAGTTACATGGGCAAGAACACGGGCTGGGACACGGCAATGTGTCCCTACTTCGAATGTCCACATGGCCTAAAACACGGGCATGTCTCTCGGCCGTGTGAGTCACACGGCCTGGCTACACGGTCGTGTGACCCTTGCAGTTTGTAAATTTTCATCTTTTTCTGAAAAATTCTATATGTTTCCGATTTAGTCCTAACTTATTTCTAATGTGTTTTTAGGGCCTCGAGGACTCGTATAAGCAAAAATACGTATGTTATTGATTGGTTTTGCTGTGATTGATTAAATGTTTTAAAAATTTTGATAGTTTTGAAACGTAAACTCTGGTAATGCTCCGTAACCCTATTTTGACGACAAATACGGGTTAGGGGTGATACAAAAGGATTATCATCATTTTATCCTCTTTGATATCACATATTAAAAAGGAAAAGTAGGATTATTCCCTTATAAATAGAGAAGACAAATGGAAAGTTAGAAAATTTAATTATATTCATTCCAAAAGAATATAGGATTATTCCCATATTAATAGAGAAGGTAAATGGAAAGTTAGAAAAAGGAATTATATTCTTTCCAAAAAAGATATTAATTTTCATGTCTTTTATATTTTGACCGAAATTAATTAATATAATTGTTTATATTAATAAATTCGGTAAAATATATACAATTAATATTTTGTATGAATCAAATTCATATATTAATTATATCTATATTCTCTATTTGTGTACAATAAGTTTGTACATATAATGTGTTTAATGTTTAACTATCAAATTAAATTAATTCAACAATTAATTTAATTCATGTGACACCTAATTACAATATCAAATATATTTTGATTTTGTTTGTTTCAACTTTAGGGTGTAACCCTATAGGCTCTTGTAACGTTGGTAGTAATACTAGAACGTTTCTAATATTACAAGCAATGAGTGGCATCTAGCAATGCATCATTGCCACGCATGTTAGAAGAAGTCGTGATTTGACATAACCTTTCTATGATAATTTTTTCATGTATTATATCCTTTTATCCTTAATATCTAGATTGGACACCAATCATGGAATAGTCACACTTGTATAGTCCAATCTCATATTTCTTGATTTTCTAAGTAGACTACAACAAACAAATAAGTGCAATATCTCATATTAACTTATTTGAGCATGGTCATGCATTTCTAGTCTCACTCCATCAAGAGGCCTAAGATATTGCTCTTATTATGTAAGAGGGATAAATCCCTATCTTGATCAACCATTGGTTGTTAACATCACAGCAACAATGTGCAAGTGTACACTGTCGATGCAAGTATAGTAGACAGATGTAAGTCTGTCGGATATTGATCCCACAGGGATGGTAGTCTTTTTTCTATTAATGTCGGTGTAACAACTAGATGGAAACGAGATAAATTGTGAGAATAGTTGTCGATGCAATAACTTGAAAACAAAAAAATAAAGTATGATAATGATAAACTGGGATCCCCAACATGAATCTTCAGCAGAATACTAAGTGCTCACAACGTATATCTTACCCAGTGTCACTCATCTATTTAATTCGAGACTTAAACATGAATACTAACCTCACCTTCCAATGATGGCAATACGGAACTATTAAGAACAAGTGGACTAAATTCCTCTCATCTTCACTCAACTTCCATTGTAATGCTTGTTGGCTCAAACTGTCACTGCACTTTCCAGTGTCAGTGATTGCAATAACACTTCCGTGTTAAAAAAAATTCAAACCCTAAGATTAAACAATTAAAGCAAGATTGAATAAGGTAACATTTATTCAAGAATTCATGTGTACTTCCATACAAATAGAAAACAGAGAATAATCACTAGCATTCAAAAAGAAATAAGAAAGAATCGAGTGGAGAATACTATTCCTAGACAACTCGACTGAATCTCTCTATTCCCTCTTGTCTAGCACTTAGGTTTTCTCGTCAAAAGCTAGTCTACATTTGGTTTTCAAGTTGGCTCACCCATGAGAGGCTTAACCTACCATGGCTGCAAGCTTCAAGGTAGGATGATGAAGATGATGATCCAAAAAAAAAGAGCCAGCTTTTCTTCTCACGTCCACCTTTTATGTCCTTCTCCAATAGTATAGGTGTCCTTTCCTCAAATTTATTTTGTCCATGTACGTACAGGTTGGTTATACCAGACTCGACAGCTCACGCAATTTTAGTTCTTATCCGGACAACTTTCAGGTGCAACGACAATTCTAGGCGTAATCTGGAATTCACACATGCAGTGACATTAATGCAAAAAGATAGCAAAATTAAGGATAAAATAGGCTACGATTCACTGAGTTATAAAATGCAATTTAATAAACTGAAAATGCTAAAATGTATGCTAAGGATAACTAAATGGGAACAATTTAACCAATAAGTAAGGGGAAAACCTTTGTTCTTTCTAGTGATATCACACCCCCAAACTTGAGTTTTTACTTGTCCTCAAGTAAAATAGAAACTAGCAAGGCTACAAAAATTTTACTAAGGCAATTTATCATTCTAGCAACTTGAACCCTCTAAATTCCCAATGGATGAATCACATTCAAATGAAAGAATATTGAATCGAAAATTTATAAGCATGAATGGATAAGGCTGTAACTTCATCAATGCTAGCATCATGTTTCAAACCCTAAGTTCTATCTACCTTTACAGCATTATTGTACAATACTAAGTATTTATATATTATATATATACATTTTTTTTTCAAAATAAGGTATATCGTTGCATTACTTTACCCTTGTTCCTGAGAAGTAATGATGGGGTGCAACAAACCCCCAGAGAGTACGTAATTGCACCGACACACACTCATGCAGCGACAGCCTTTGGTCAGATTGATTTTCTTACGCTTGTATTGGAATGTTCCCTTTTTAACATTCCATACTACATCCACTTTGGAGTGTCTCTAATTTATAACTATATATACATATATAAGCAGTTGTAAAAAGCAGATTCATTCAAGATTTAAGGAATGATAGCAGTCATCCATTACTAATGCAACCTACTCCATTCATCAAAGAATTGAAGCTACAAACTTCTGTCAAATTTATCCAACTCATTCATTGATAATTCACATGATTCAAGAATTAAGCATAAAATGTAACAAAAATTTTCTAACAATTTTCATCAACTATTATTAAACCTTGCATGCTCCATTTTTGAAAAAAAAAATTGAAATGTGGGTGCATTTCCAAGCCCCATGTGGATTCCCCCGAACTTAAAGTTTGCATTGTCCCCAATGCACTAACATGAAAATGTAATGACAATAAAAAAATGCAATGGCAATGTATACTTACCAAAATAAAGCTTACAGCTACATGCAGCATAAATACTACAACTAAAGCTTAAAATAAACTAACTCAGTTATCCGCAGCCGTCAATGTGGCTACATGATGTTTCTTTCTCCTCTTTTTCTTCTCCTCCTTCTTTCATTTTTTATCCTTGTAGCACTTCCTTTTCTTTTCTTTGGCCTTTGCACGGTCTTCAGATTGCTCCTCAATTCCCAGCTCTGCCCTGGCATCATCGGCTACTTCCTATGTAGGAAAGGCCACCTGGAGTGGTCCAGTGTAGACTACTATTGCCAATGAATTGCATTGCTCCTCACTAGTTTCCTTAGCAACTTCTGTCAATCGCACTCCAACTTGCTCCAAATTATCAATATTTGCATCCATAGACTCGAGTGCGATGACAATGTTCACAACAGAATCTTCTTCTTCTCGTTCTTTCTAATTTTCAGCAACTTCTTCTTCTTCAGCAACAACTTCATCTTCTATAGCAGCAACTTTCTTCTCAACAACAGTATCCTCTTGATCAACCAAAATATCATCATCGAACAAGCTATCAATCTTTCATAGGCATTCTTCAATGTCCCTGGATTCCTCTTCTTTCTCATTATCAGAGACCTGCATAATGGGTGGAGATGCCACCGATCTGTCCCAGTCTTCTAAGTCGTCATCTAAGGAAGACAGGTTATAATTTTGAATGATTGATGGAAACACTGGGAATTCCGGTAGTAGGGATGGGCTCAATTGGTCGAATATGGCTACAATAGAGCTGTTCCATGCTTTGGTATAAGAATAAAACAAATTCTGGGATTTCTTCATATCTTCTACTATAGCTACAAGCCTGATCTACCTGTTGTTGATGAAATTTACCATTTTTTCGACATCCTTCAGTTTACGTCATAATGATGTCTTTGCATTTAGGTTTGTTCCTTTACTGTCGGCTTTGGCTTTGCCCTTTCTTGTCTTCTTGGTTTTCGCCTCCTTCAGTATCGGCGTATCCTTGCCACGAGTCATTCTTTTTATGGAGGCTTCATTGATTGGGCCCTTATTTTCCAAGACTTCCTCACTAGCACGGGGCACGATTCCTCTTTGCTGGCACAATAATATCGCCAGTGAGAGGAAAACCAAGATCCCAGTCTACCTTGCGGCGCAGTCAGCTATTTCTTGGTGAAGTATTGTGCCTACATCAATTTTTCTGCCCTTGAAGATAAAATGTATCAGACACATTCTGTTGAGGGTGACTGTGGTGCTATGCGTAGAGGGCTTTAGTCTGCAGTTGACAAAATGAAACCAAATTTCCCTTGCAATGTCAAGATGCGATGGTGCATCGTATAATATTTTTTATAGGAACCCATCCATACAACTCCCTCAACACACTAGTCTTTCACCAATAAGTCTCATTTTTCATCAGTGATGTACTCGATGAACTCTAAGTGTTCATTGGCATCGACCTTAGTGTTGTACAGCTCATTGATTTTTTCAGCATCCCATGGTATTAAACCTTCTTGAACGAAAATGAACTCTAACTCATTATCGTATAGATTAGTATAAAACTCACGTACTAGTGAAGGAGAGTAGCTTCCAGGATGGGTGCAAAAAGTTTCCAACTTTAACTTCGAGATGGTCTTCTAGACTTGTTTACCCAAGTCTTGTTGTGGCAAAAGGGAAATGCCCTATTTGGGGTGGAAGTTTCGCTTCAATATGTTGTCGTGAAATCATTCTTTTTCTTCTTTATTCAAAAAGATTACTGGCTCTTTTATCTACATTGGCCTGGGGGATTCTGATTCACAAACTGTGGTAGCGGAGGACGCATGTTCTCTAGCAAATTTGGTGGCTTTCTTGACTGAGCCTCTTATTTTAGCCATCTTTTTTTTTAGGAAGAACAGTTTAAAGTAAAAAAGGTATGATCTTGAGAAGAGAAAAGAAATAAAAAATGGTTATTTGAATGTGTTACAGTCGGTACAGTGGGAGAGGATTATAGTAAGTGAAGGAGGAAGATGGAGAGGCGTGTAGTTGTTTAGAGAGATATAAGGCTGGTGGGAATAGTTGTGTCCAATATAAATTGTGCCCGCTCAGAAGGATCAAACGGCTAAATGATTTTGATCCAATGGTAGAATTTGAATTTCCCTGAATTCTGATGAGATATAAATGGTAGTACAGACTTATGGAATGCGTCGACAGCAAAATTTTAATGCATCGACAAAGGTAACTAATTTATTCTGCAAAAAGGAAGGAAAACAAACTTTAACAAAACATAAATAAAATAAACTAAAATCACGGAGTACTAATTAAAAAGTAAACTTTTCGACCAATTTAATGGTCTCTGCCTATTTTTGATCATTGTTGCCAAAATAAAGTTTCAGCCTCTATCCATTTACTTTGAACTGGTGTCCGTCATGTAAATCTCGAATTGTGATTGCACCATGCAAAAATACGTCGACAACTTCAAAATTTCCAAATCAACGTGAACACAATTTACCTGGGTACAATTTGAGTCGAGAATGGAATAATAACACCTGTTGACCCGCGATAAATTGTCGCTGTAAAATAATCTTGTCATGCCATCATTTGGTCTTTTCCTTTTAAATTGTAGCATTTTCATAATCATTTCTCCTAATCTCCTCTAGTTCAGTGATATACAACAGTCTTTTCTTTCCAGCTGCTTGATAGTCCATGTTCACTTGCTTAATTGCCCATATTGCGTTGTGTTCCAGTTCAACTGGCAAGTGACATGCTTTCCCAAAAACCAATTGATACAGCGACATCCCTAATGGCGTTTTGTATGCTGTCTGCAATGCCCATAAAGCATTATCCAATTGAAAAGACCAATCTTTCCTCGACGGGTTTACAACCTTATCAAGAATGTTCTTAATTTGTCGATTCGATACTTCGGCTTGTCCATTGGTTTGCGGATGATAAGTGGTAGCAATTCTATGATTAATTCTATATCTCTTCAATGCAGTTGCCACTTGGTTGCAGTGAAAGTGTGTACCTTGATCACTAATCAATGCCTTTGGTGTGCAAACGCGGGAGAGTATATGCTTGTGAAAAAATTTTAGCACTGTCTTTGTATCATCCTTTGGGACTGCAACAGCTTCAACCCACTTCGATACGTAGTCAACAGCTACTAAAATATAAAGATTTCCAAATAAACTCAAAGACAGTCCCATGAATCCATACCCCAAACATCAAATAATTCAACATCCATAGTTGGCTGCTGAAACATTTCATTACTTCGAGGTATAGAATCGGTGCGCTGACACCTATCGCATTGATTCACAAAATTGTAGGCGTTTTTGAATAATGTCAGCCAGTAAAATCCTGATTGGAGAACTTTAGCTGCAGCTTTCATACCACCAAAATGACCTCCATAAGGAGCATCATGACAATGCTTCAAGATTGAAAGCATCTCCTCTTCTATAACACAACATCGACTAATGTTGTCATTGCATACCTTGAATAAATACGGCTTGTTCCAATGATACTTCACTATGTCACGAAGAAATCTTTATTTTTTATGGCCTATGACACCCAATGGGAGTTTTCTACACACTAGATAATTAACAAAATTTGTATACCAAGGAGTTGCATCTACAGCAAATAATTTCTCATCTGGGAATGCGTCAAAAATTTGAAGTATGTTTCTGTCTTTGCTACCAACTTCCAATCAAGACAGATTGTCGGTAACTTGATTCTCTGAACCCTTACGATCTTTTATCTCGATGTCAAATTCTTACAACAATAATATGCAGCGTATCAGTCTTGATTTAGCATTCTTTTTCGAAAAGAGATATCTCAACATCAAATGATCAATGAATATAGAAACCTTTGCACCGACAAGATAGGAATGAAACTTGTCGAAAGCAAAGACTATAGCCAGCAATTCTTTCTCTATGGTGGTATAATTGAGTTGAGCTTCTGTAAGAGTTTTGCTAGAATAATAGATGGCGTGAAATATGAATCGTATCTACAGCAAAGCCGCTTGCATTCGCACATGACTTCAAAAGGTTGAGACCAATCTGGTGAAACAACAATGGGTGCATTCACTAGCTTCTTTTTTAACTGAATAAAGGCATCCAGAGATGCATCGTCAAAGAAGAATTTTTTATTTTATTCCAGTAATGAGCATAAGGGCTTTGCAATTTTTGAAAAACCTCTAATAAACCTTCGTAAAACCCTGCATGTCCAAGAAAACTGCAAATACCTTTCACGTTTGTTGGTGGAGGTAATTTCTCAATGATTTCAACCTTAGCTTTGTCTAGTTGAATGCCTTGACTAGATATGCGATGTCCTAACACAATACCTTCAGTTGCTATGAAATGACATTTTTTTCAATTCAGGATAAGATGTGTCCTCACATCGCTTCAGTACTTTATCCAAATTGTCTGCATAATGATCAAAATCATTCCCATAGAATGAGAAATCATCCATAAAAACATCTAAAGAGTCTTTGATCATATCTGAGAATATTTCCATCATGCACATTTGAAATGTGGCTGGTGCGTTGCAAAGGCCGAAAGGCATACACTGTAAAGCGAAAGTACTAAAAGGGCAGGTGAAGGTTATTTTCTCCTAATCCTCCGGTGCAATAGCAATTTGATTGTACCCAGAATAGCCATCTAAAAATCAATAATAGGCCTTTCCAGCAGGCCGATCTAGCATTTGGTCAATGAAAGGAAGCGAGAAGTGATGCTTTTTTGTGGCGCATTCAATTTGCGATAATCTATACAAACTCGCCATCCCATGGGAATACGTGTAGGAATTAATTTTTCCTTATCATTGCGAACCACAGTGATGCCACTCTTTTTTTGTATGCATTACACTGAACTTACCCAATTGCTATCAGAAATAGGGTAAATAATTTCAGTATCAAGCCATTTTATGACTTTCTTCTTAACAACTTCCTTCATCTTTTTGTTTGATCTTCTTTGATGTTCAATCGATTGCTTGCCTTCATCTTCCAACTTGATCTTGTGCATGCAAAAAGAATGACTAATACCTTGAACATCAGTAATACTCCAAGCAATAGCTCGTTTGTGTTGCTTAAGAATATGGACCAATTTCTTTTCTTGAGTTACATCCAGTGTTGCAGAGACAATAACTGGGAGAGTATTGTGGCCACCTAGAAAGACATATTTAAGATGAGGAGGTAGCGGTTTCAATTCCAGAGTAGGAGCTTCTTCAATAGATGGTTTTCTATTGGCTAGGTCTAAGGATTCAATCTGCCATCCATGCTTGAGTTCAAGATTATTAGCTTCAACCATGTTGTCACAATCGTCTAAGGATTCGGCATCAAATGTCACTGCAAACTCTTTAGAAAGTACTATGCTTTGGCCATTGGATTCTTCCTTAATTAGGTCATCTAGCACATCGACAGTATGGCATTCTTCTTTATCCTTACATTGAATAGATTCAAAAACACTAAAGGTGACTTGCTCATCATTAAGTCGCATGGTTAGTTCACCTTTATAAACATCAACAAGAGTTCGGCCGGTGGCTAAAAATGGTCGTCCCAAGATTATGGGAACCTCCTTGTCTGCCTCGCAGTCCAGTATGATAAAATCAACCTGAAAAACAAATTTATTCACACGAACTAAGATGTCTTTTATTTTCCATTCAGGTTGAGCCAATGATTGATCGACTAGTTGTAATGTCACTGCAGTAGATTTCATGTGACCAATTCCCAACTTTCTAAAAGTAGATGGTGGCATTAGGTTAATGCTAGCTCCAAAGTTGCATAAAGCCTTACCCAATGATTGCCAATTGAACATGGGATAGTAAAGCTCTCAAGATCCTTCAATTTAGGGGGCAACTTGTTTGTCAAAACAACACTACAGCCTTTTGTGAGTGTAATAGTTTCAATATCAGTAAGCTTATTCTTCTTGGACAATAAGTCTTTCATAATTTCCCATAACTCAGAATTTGTACCAGAGCGTCCACTAAAAGAATGTTGATCTGTAGTTGCTTCAGTGTGTCCAAGAACTGCTGATACTGCTTGTCATTCTCATTCTTTCTCAATCTTTGTGCGAAGGGTAAAGGTAGAGATATATCTGCTTGCACCGACATCTTTGATTACGGCGACAGTTTCAAAGGTCGGACAATAGGCATATGAGTGACAATTTGTGGAACTTTTTTGTTTGATGCATCAAAAAACTCTTCAGATTCAGACTTCTCACCAGTGATCACTCCATCCATATCTTAAGGTGATACAGTAGAGTCTAAAAAAGGTATTTCAGTTTGTTTACCACTCCTAAGAGTGATAGCCTTACAATGTTCTTTCCCCCTCAAACTAGGATTTTTTATGTCACTAAGTAATAGCCTGGTGGTCGAGTATTCAGATTTGAAGCAAGTTGTCCTAACTGTGTCTCCAATGCTCAAATGGAAGATGAATTCCCTTGTATGATAGCTTCCATGCAAGTAAGATGCTCTCGCATTAACGCATTAAGAGTTTTTAAGGGGTCAAACGTAGAAGCTTCTGTGTACAGTTGCTGTCGATGCCCTTGAACATGCTGATTTGGTACTGAAGAGTGTTGTGGTTGCATCGGATTTTGGTGTGGATGTGTCTGGCCTTGTTATGGATGCATCTGAGTGTGTTGATTGTAGTTTTGTTATTGTTGATTGTAATTCCCTTGCCTAGGATTATAATTTCCCTGAGTAGATGTTTTCCCATATCTGAATGTCGCAGCATTTTGTCCAACATTCTGAGTACCCCAGAATTGTTGGTTGCGTGCAGATTTGTTGTAAGAGTTACTACAGGAATTGTTGCGGATGTTACTAATATAATAGGCATTCTCTGCATGTTTTGGACAATCTTCATAGCTATGGTTGTCACTGCAAATCTCACAACAAAAAGTAGCAACACCACTAGTCCCTTGCATATTTTTAATCATGTTTGTGAGAGAAGAAACTTGAGCAGTTAGTGCGGTTATTGCATCCAACTCAATAACTCCTGGAGTAGTTTTTGCTTGTGCAGCTCTGGATATAGCGCATTGATAATCATTCTGAGCAATTCTCTCAAGAATTCTCACAGCATCATTATAAGTACAAACCTGCAGAGGTTTATTGGTTGATGCGTCGACAAGATTCCTTGTATGTTAATTCAGCCCATTATAAAAAATCTCAATTTGTGTTTTTGGTTGATTGTCGTGCATGGGAAAACGTCGAAGTAAATATTTATAACGTTCCCATGTCGTGTGAATATTTTCATCATCCAACTAATGATAAGCAGTAATATCAGTTCGAAAATGAGCATTAATTATCGGCGGGTTAAATCACAAAATAAACTGTGTTGCTAGGGCATCCCAAGAAGTAATTGATCTGGCAAGTAGTCCAAAAAAACAAGTACGAGCTCTTCCTTGTAGGGAATAAGGAAATAATTGCATCTTCAAGGCATCATCAGGAACGCCATGTTGACTAAAGGAAGCACAGATCAATCAAGAGAATTTAAGATGTTCTCTCGCATCTTCGTGTGGCAGTCCAGCATATTGTCCATTAGAATTCAGCATTTGAAACATTATTGGCTTGAGTCCAAAATTCCCATCTTGTATTGTTGGCCTAACAAAACCTAGTTGTAAATCATCCAAGATAGGTACTACAAAATCTCGTATAGTCCTATTTTTTATGTGAGCATCTTGCGACAATAATGGGTTATTAACATTTTGCTATTGCATCGGGGGTATGGCTGCATTGTTCCCTGGTAAAGTCATATTTCTTTGTTCTCGAAGTCTACTCCGAATAGTCCTTTCAATTTCTGGATCAAAATCGACAAGAAAATCCAAATTTCTTCGAGTCATAAAACACCTAAAATAAAGTTAAAGAAATAGCAACAAAGAATAAAAAAAACAGTTAGTGAATACTAAATATTATATAAGGAAAGTAAAGTGCAAAAACACACAAAAGCAAAAATAAACATCAAACAAACACCATCCCCATCAACGGCGCCAAAAACTTGATCGGCTGTTAATGTCACAGCAATAATGTGCAAGCGTACACTGTCGATGCAAGTATAGTAGACATATATGAGTCTATCGAATATCGATCCCACAGGGATGGTAGTCTTTTGTCTATTAATGTCGATGTAACAACTAGATTGAAACGAGATAAATTGTGAGAATAGTTGTCGATGCAATAACTTGAAAATAATAAAATAAAATATGATAATGATAAAATGGGATTCCCAACATGAATCTTCAGCAGAATACTAATTGCTCACAAGGTATAAAAAGACAGGTGATTGTCGAAGCAATAAAGTTCAATGTATATCTTACCCAGTGTCACTCCTCTATTTAATCCAAGACTTAAACATGCATGCTAACCTCACCTTCCAATGACGGCAATACGACACTATTAAGAACAAGTGTACTAAATTCCTCTAATCCTCACTCAACTTCCGTTGTAATGCTTGTTGGCTCAAACTGTCACTGTACTTTCTAGTGTCGGTGACTGATATAACACTTCCGTGTTAAAAAACATTCAAACCCCAATATTAAACAATAAAAATAAAACTGAATAAGATAACATTTAATCAAGAATTCATGTGCACTTCCATACAAACAGAAAACAGAGAATAATCACCAGCATTAAAAAAGAAATAAGAAAGAATCGAGTGGAGAATATTATTCCTAGACAACTCGATTGAATCTCTCTATTCCATGTTGTCTCGCACTTAGGTCTTCTCGTTAGAAGCTATTCTGCATCTTGTTTTCACGTTGGCTCACCCGTGAGAGGCTTAAGCTGCCATGGTTGCAAGCTTCAAGGTAGGATGATGAAGAAGATGATTCAGAAAAAGAGCTAGCTTTTCTTCTCACGTCCACCTTTTATGTCCTCCTCCAATAGTACAGGTGTCCTTTCCTCAAAATTGTTCTGTCCTTTTACGTACAAGTTGATTATACCAGACTAGACAACTCATGCAATTTTAGTTCTTATCCAGACAGCTGTCATGTAACACCCCTTACTCGTGTTCGATGCCGGAATAGGGTACGAGGCATTACAGAAACAAAACACATACAGTCGTACTAAACCGAGACATAAAATTTACATCCAAATTTAAAACTTTTCAATTTTCATCACACACTCATTCAACCTAGTCATGCATCTCATAAATTGCATCATCATAAACATATAACTTGATCAATAATAGCCAACATCAATGGCCTTATACAAAATGAATTATCAAATAACATAGGCCAACATTTTAGGCCAAATCAATTATGACACATAACAAAATAACCAAGTCCTCTATACATGCCATAATTCAAAATATTGATTTCAAAATACCAAAAGAGTGTTGATAGTGTGGATGGATCTCCGACGATCTCCGAATCTCGAGCTAGCTTGGTGACACTATAAAACAAGGGAAAAGAGAGAGGAGTGAGCATATAGCTTAGTAAGTAAGTATGTAAATAATAAACAAATTACTAACATGTTTTCAAAATAATACAATCATAACTACACATAGATTCACCATTTATTCAAGTTCAAACAAGTTGTTTATTCGAGTCATAGTTACTAAATTATTTTTATCTGGAGCTACGAAACTCAAAATTAAGATCCGCTAATTTTCTCTGAAACTAGACTTACATATCTCCTTATCATAAAATTTCCAGAATTTTTGGTTCAGCCAATAGTACAGTTTATTCTTTAAAGTTTCACCTATTTCACTATCCGACAATTCCAACCTCTCTGCACTAAAAATTAATCATCTCAACGTACAGAATTTGGATAATGTTCCCATTTGTTTCTATTGAAAGTAGACTCCTTAAGAAATTTATGAATATAAATTATTAACCATAATTATTTTTATAAATTTTTTAATTATTTTCCAAATTCGGAACAAGGGATTTCTACATCATTCTGACCCTGTCTCACAAAAATTAAAATATCACAAAATATGATTTTTTTTTTGTTTACACTATTTCTTTAATGTAAAAATATACTCATTTAGATTTAATTTCATATCTTATTCAATCTCTAATTCGATTTCCAACATTTTTGGTGATTTTTTCAAAGTCACATAATTGCTGCTGTCCAAAACTGTTTTGTTGCTAAATTTACTCTTTCATAATTTCACTTACTCCATTCATCTTACCGAAGGTTCGATCAAATATCGAGCACATTGTTCATAAATTTTCTAAACTTACACCTGCACTTATTCATCACATAATCATATTCAATTACACTTAGTTGTTACATGATCACATGTATTTTCACTTAGTCAATTTTCTGTTGAACTCATCGGAATAATAACAGATACACGGTGGCCTGCACATAGTACTACCCTTGTAACCGAAGCTATCTGGTGCACATAGTAGCCTGCACTTAGTACTACACATGTGAAAAAAACCATCACTTACACATAATGGCTTGCACTTAGTACCACACATGTGATCGAAGATATCAGGTACGTATAGTAGCCTGCACTTAGTACTACACATGCGACCTATCCGTCTGGTACACGTAGTAGCCTGCACTTAGTACTACACACGGGACCTAAAATCATCTCGTAGCTCTCTTGTACACATAGTGGCCTACACTTAGTACCACACATGTGACCTAGCTACCTCATTCATATATTTTCTATTCTGAAGGTTCAACCAGGAATTCTCACTTTTCAACATTTTACCAATTCATCCATAATCAATCACAATTCATAATTTACATCAAATAATTACTCCATATTCAACCATATCTCATATAATATTACAAAATATTAAAACATAAATAAAAAAATGATGTATTATGTAACATCCCCAAACCCGACCCACGAGCCCTGACCGGATCTGGTTATGTCACTGCGGAAAGACGGTGAAAATTCTTTTGACTTTAGAATTAAACATGAAAATTTGTTGACTTTTGAAAATAGTGTTTATTTAAAAATACAAGTAAAATTTGTTATCCTAAAATGTTTGGGTTAAAGCCTTTATTATGCATACATATTGAATAAATAGTTTGCTAAAATAAAATCATTTTCACATAGTGATTCAAATTAATCAAACCATAATTAAAATGATAATAAAATAATTCCAAAAATAATAATAAGGCCCTTATTACAACCAATACTTACAACCAAATACTTAATATAAATAAGCTTAAAATAGTTAAACTTCTTCCTCGGCATGGGCCACCCTGCATCCTCTCCTAACCCGGTCCAACTTTACGCATCACCTGAAATGGTTAAGAAAAATAATGGGGTGAGTCCACAGACTCAGTGCATAATCATAACACATGTTCCACACGTATGGGCTTAGCCCATATCCATGCAATCCACGAACCATTTATGCAATCATGCATCACAGCCCAACCTAGGTCCATCCATTACACCAACCTTAGCAGACTCCCTGCTCAAGGCCGTGGCTAACCCACCGATCACCATCGAGTGATCCCACATATCCTACCTTGGCAGACCTACTGCACAAGGCCGTGGTAGAGCCACCGATCACATCGTGATCCCAACATTAATCCGTCTACGGTGATGCGCACAGCCATCAACCGCCGAGATGGGCACCTAGCCAACATCTCCCTTGATGTAGCACATAGCTAATCATCAAGCGCTAATGTAGCCCGAGGCTAGCATTAGACCACGTACATAAAGATGTACTCCCTTCCTTCCTCGATCAAGCCCAACTCCCATGCATGTTTGTAAATGCCTCATATCAAATCATCACATAAAATAAGTATACATCTCATATCATTACCACATCTTATATACATAAATATATACATGTATACATTATAATAACTTAATATCACAAACTTACCCACCTGATATCCGATTACCCAAACATAGCACTTACCACTTAAGCCATTATGATCGGCTACCACACATCATACATAGGTATAAACGTTAGCAAGCAAAAACCGAAGAAACTGTGCGATGACTACGCACCTAATCACTTGGAGTTCTAAACTCTCGATCCCAACGCTATCGCTCAACGAGACTACAGCTATCTGCCTATAGCTTTCTCCTGCTGCTGGCCCACACCCTGGTGGCCAATCCCGAACCACTGAGACAGCTCTTTTCTTGAACTTCGGGATAGGGATTTTCCCTTGCCCACCTTGACTGGTATTGGCCTCCATCAAAACGCTTAATCAGGACAAAGGTTAAACCTCCAAGCCAATAAACTAAGTATTTAATCTTACTAAATATTTCTTACCTCAACTGATTGAATCCCGATTGCTACTAAATGCTTCTGCCAATTTGCCCCTTACCTAACAGGCTGTCGAAAACCCTTATGAAATCAAGCCTCAAAAGATCCTTAGTGTTTCCTTCCCTTGGCTACACACGAAAGAAATACCATATTAAGACCATAAAAAATTCGGCCAACTCCAAACACCAAGACCACCCTTTGATTTCGGCACCCCTCAAGAGAAAGAACAAACCGAAATCAAGGGAAGAGCTTACTTACCACCCCAAGCTTGCAGAGACTGAGAGAGAGAGAGTACTTGACGACCTCAAGAATCGGTTTAAGCAAGATGACAAGAGAAGGGACAGGTTTCGGCTAAGAGTACTTTCGGCTTAGGTGAGAATAGGAAAAAAAAGGAATAATAATGGGGCTTACAGAGGTTCGGCTATTGATAGGAAAAGAAGAGAAAACAAAAGCTGCCTAAAGGTGAAACGGATTCGCAAGAACAAATAGAAGTAATGTTTGAGAAGAAAAAGTGAAGGTTTTAGGAGCAAAGAGCTAAAATTCAGCAACAAGGAAGCTCACACCCTTTAAATAGAATTTGGCTACTCCTCCAAACCCTTCATGGCCGAAAATGCCCTTAAGAGAACCCCCTAGCCGTCCAACTCCTTTACCTCTCACCCAATCCCTTGATTCCCTCCTAAAAACACTCCACACCAACCTTTCAAACAAGTTCAAAATAAAACCAACCCAAGCCTTCTCTTAGCCACTCATTTAAAATGATTTGAACAAGTCAAAATCCTCCTTTTAAGTGCCAAAACCGAAACCAACTCCTCCCCCTTCTCATGACGCAAAACAAAACCAAAATGCTGCCTTTGCAGCTCGAACCTGAGACCCCTTAGCACCCTTGAGGCGTCACTTCTCCATGCTCTAAGTGGCGTCTCCCTTGCCACTCTACTAGCTCAATTCTTGTGTCTAAACCTTCCAAATAATTCTCTTAAGACCTCTAAAGCCAAGCTCCCTTTCTTAACACTAAAAATTCAAAAATTTCCTAAGGCATCACCTACCTTCTAGGGTTCTCCAAACCCCTCAAAACTCATCCAACCTCACCATAAGCCTACTATCACTTGAGTTATGCACTAAATGCATAACCCCTAGAACCCGGGTGTTACAATTCTACCCTCCTTAAAAATAATTTCGTCCTCGAAATTACTTGGCTGACTAACGGTCGTACTTTCTAATTCACCACACCACGCTATAGCCGTGCACTCTGATCTTAAAGAGCTATCTATATTTCTAGGTACAATTTCTAAGTCCACACTCAAAGTTATAGATACTTTACCAGCAATAAAACAAACTGTCCTTAAAGCGAACAAGCAATAAAGAATATTCCAGGCATAAGGAACTTACCCGCTGACACATCCGGCACATCATCATCCTCTTTCCGACGAATTGCATATACCAGACCTGGCCGTCTTGCCTCAGTGCTACCATTACCGCGGCCTAAAGCTCCACAACCTCGGCCAGAACCATTCCCTCCATGGTTCGGACCACAACCCCTTATCGCCTGCTGACCACCTCTGCCCGGCTGCACATAACCTTGGCCTAATGTCCGAGCCCTATTCGGATCCTGAGGACAATCTTTAATCAGATGAGACTTGGACTTGCAACTGAAGCATTCTCGATCCCGATTCCAGCACTCGCCAACATGATACCTTCCACACCGAGCACATGGACGATCCAGATTTCCATTAGCTGGCTTAGAAATACGAGCAGAAGTCTCGACCCTCGGTCTTTTCTGAAGTCTCTCAAACGATTCTGGCGAACCAAAACTCCTCTTATCCCGGCTTCTTTCTCTATCTCTATTCTGCCTTTCAGTCTTCTTGACCTCCTCAGCTATCCGAGCTTTCTCCACTAAGATGGCGAAATCTCTTTCTCGTTGCGGAGCAATCAAAACCCGCAGCTCATCCCGCAGCCCATCTTCAAATCTGACGTATCTCTCATAATCGGTCACCACGATGCCCCGAGCATACCGACTCAACCACAGAAACTCAGCCTCGTACTCCGCTATTGACTTGCCTCCTTGCACCAAGTTGAGGAACGCCTTCCTCTGAGCGTCCACATAGCTCGCTTCGACATACTTCCCCTCGAACTTGATCTTAAAGTAGCCCCAGTCCACTCGATCCGCAGGGGTACCATCCTTAACCGTGAGCCACCACTGGTAGGCTTCATCCCGCAGCAACGAAACAGCTCCCTTAAGCTTCTCCTCAGCAGTTAAGTCTAAGTCATCCATAATCCTTTCAACAGCCTCTAACCAGTACTTTGCCACGTTCGGAGCTACCCCAGACACTCCTCTGAAAACCTCGGCTCCATTCGACCTAAGTCTTTCTGGTACTGACTTCCGAGTCCCATTGCCCACATTGGCTCCTGCCACTAGCTCGACCACCCGCAGCACAGCCTGCGATACTGCGTCATCTCCTCCAGTCTGGTCCTGATGTTCAACCTCAACAGCTGGTGGTGGCGGCACATCGTTCTCTGACCCATGGCCAGACCCAACCGGTTCCGATACTGACATCCTGCCTCTACCACGTCCACGAGCATTGCGACCCCGTCCCCTAGAACTCATACCTAGCGTCGCGACTTAATCTGTTTAGAAAGTTTTATGCATTAGAAATTTTGTTCCACTGTTTATCCACGAGCAAATTTTATGAAAGAAGTTTCCTGAAGTAGTTCTTTCGATCAATCAAAGTTTCATTCCAAGTTCACTACTCTAATTCAGAGAATTACAACATTCAACACACCATACTGGGTGTTCCTGACTATTCCCAACCCAGGGGTAATTCTGTCATTCTCCTATAGGGGTATTTTGGTAATAAATCAGGGTTAACTTGAAAATAATTTTCAAATTAAAGGTATTTCAGAATTTACAAAATCCTGGGGTCATCTTGAAAATTTGTTTTTCAAATCAGAGATGTTGCAAAAATTTCAGAAGTCAGGGTTATTTCCGTAATTTTGGAAGTCATGGGCATTTTCGTAAATTCTCCAAATCAGGACATCTTAATACTTGTAAACCAGAAAATTTTTTTGATATCTTTGTAATGTAGGAACACTTTAGTAAAAATCGAGGGTAATATGAAAATTTAGAAACCTGGGGCATTTTCGTAAATTTCCCCAAAACCAGAATATCTTGATATTTTGAAAACTCGAGATTTTGCTATTTTTGTAAAGTAAAATGATTTTAACAAAAGTTGAGGGTAGTACGGTAATTTTACAATACAGGGGCATTTTTGTAATTTTACCGCTAAGGGCATTTTTGGAAATTTTGTAAATCGAGAAAATGTCTTTCAAAACCAAATTTAGGGTTTACAAACCAAAGGGGTAAATTTTGGAAAAATTTTAAAACTAAGGATTTTAAAACAGCAAGGCTAATCCCTTTCGGGTTTTAATAATTGGTTTAGCCTATGAACAAGTCCTCTTGGTTAAGGTGAACCGTAGCTACGCACCAGGTAGGATTCGAGTAAAGAGGAGGTGAGTCGCTAGGACTGCTTAAATACCAAGCTCTTACTGAATACCACTCCTAGACATGCGTACCATGGTTGCCACACCTTAACTCGGCGACTTACTTCACAGGTTTGTTTAATAGTCCTTAAGTCTTATGCATATGTTTGAGTAAACTAATCCTAGGGTCCAATAGCCCTAATATTCTAATCTACGAGCCCAAATAAACCCATAACAATTCACATAAACAAATCACTTCACTAATTAGAAATACTTACCTGGTGGACTTCGGGCCGGATGTACAGGTGCCATGCCAGAATAACCTGAAATAAAAGTCTATATTTTGAAAAGCCCATTTTTGAAAATTGTTTTCGAGCCCAAAACCTCAAATTCGAGTTTTGAACCGGGCTCTGATACCAATTTGTAACAATGCCAAACCCGGCCCACGAGCCCTGACCGGATCTGGTTATGTCACTGCGGAAAGACGGTGAAAATTCTTTTGACTTTAGAATTAAACATGAAAATTTGTTGACTTTTGAAAATAGTGTTTATTTAAAAATACAAGTAAACTTTGTTATCCTAAAATGTTTGGGTTAAAGCCTTTATTATGCATACATATTGAATAAATAGTTTGCTAAAATAAAATCATTTTCACATAGTGATTCAAATTAATCGAACCATAATTAAAATGATAATAAAATAATTCCAAAAATAATAATAAGGCCCTTATTACAACCAATACTTACAACCAAATACTTAATATAAATAAGCTTAAAATAATTAAAATTCTTCCTCGGCATGGGCCACCCTGCATCCTCTCCTAACCCAGTCCAACTTTACGCATCACCTGAAATGGTTAAGAAAAATAATGGGGTGAGTCCACAGACTCAGTGCATAATCATAACACATGTTCCACACGTATGGGCTTAGCCCATATCCATGCAATCCACGAACCATTTATGCAATCATGCATCACAGCCCAACCTAGGTCCATCTATTACACCAACCTTAGCAGACTCCCTGCTCAAGACTGTGGCTAACCCACCGATCACCATCGAGTGATCCCATATATCCTACCATGGCAGACCTGCTGCACAAGGCCGTGGCAGAGCCACCGATCACATCGTGATCCCAACATTAATCCGTCTACGGTGATGCACACAGCCATTAACCGCCGAGATGGGCACCTAGCCAACATCTCCCTTGATGTAGCACACAGCTAATCATCAAGCGCTAATGTAGCCCGAGGCTAGCATTAGACCACGTACATAAAGATGTACTCCCTTCCTTCCTCGATCAAGCCCAACTCCCATGCATGTTTGTAAATGCCTCATATCAAATCATCACATAAAATAAGTATACATCTCATATCATTACCACATCTTATATACATAAATATATACATGTATACATTATAATAACTTAATATCACAAACTTACCCACTTGATATCCGATTACCCAAACATAGCACTTACCACTTAAGCCATTATGATCGGCTACCACACATCATACATAGGTATAAACGTTAGCAAGCAAAAACCGAAGAAACTGTGCGATGACTACGCACCTAATCACTTGGAGTTCTAAACTCTCGATCCCAACGCTATCGCTCAACGAGACTACGGCTATCTGCCTATATCTTTCTCTTGCTGCTGGCCCACACCCCGGTGGCCAATCCCGAACAGTTGAGACAGCTCTTTTCTTGAACTTCGGGATAGGGATTTTCCCTTGCCCACCTTGACTGGTATTGGCCTCCATCAAAACTCTTAATCAGGACAAAGGTTAAACCTCCAAGCCAATAAACTAAGTATTTAATCTTACTAAATATTTCTTACCTCAACTGATCGAATCCCGATTGCTACTAAATGCTTCTGCCGATTTGCCCCTTACCTAACAGGCTGTCGAAAACCCTTATGAAATCAAGCCTCAAAAGATCCTTAGCATTTCCTTCCCTTGGCTACACACGAAAGAAATACCATATTAAGACCATAAAAACATTCGGCCAACTCCAAACACCAAGACCACCCTTTGATTTCGGCACCCCTCAAGAGAAAGAACAAACAGAAATCAAGGGAAGAGCTTACTTACCACCCCAAGCTTGCAGAGACTGAGAGAGAGAGAGAGTACTTGACGGCCTCAAGAATCGGTTTAAGCAAGATGACAAGAGAAGGGACACGTTTCGGCTCAGAGTGCTTTCGGCTTAGGTGAGAATAGGAAAGAAAAGGAATAATAATGGGGCTTATAGAGGTTTGGCTATTGATAGGAAAAGAAGAGAAAACAAAAGCTGCCAAAAGGTGAAACGGATTCGCAAGAACAAATAGAAGTAATGTTTGAGAAGAAAAAGTGAAGGTTTTAGGAGAAAAGAGCTAAAATTCGGCAACAAGGAAGCTCACACCCTTTAAATATAATTTGGCTACTCCTCCAAACCCTTCATGGCCGAAAATACCCTTAAGAGAACCCCCTAGCCGTCCAACTCCTTTACCTCTCACCCAATCCCTTGATTCCCTCCTAAAAACACTCCACACCAACCTTTCAAACAAGTTCAAAATAAAACCAACCCAAGCCTTCTCTTAGCCACTCATTTAAAACGATTTGAACAAGTCAAAATCCTCCTTTTAAGTGCCAAAACCGAAACCAACTCCTCCCCCTTCTCATGACGCAAAACAAAACCAAAATGCTGCCTTTGCAGCTCGAACCTGAGACCCCTTAGCACCCTTGAGGCGTCACTTCTCCATGCTCTAAGTGGCGTCTCCCTTGCCACTCTACTAGCTCAATTCTTGTGTCTAAACCTCCCAAATAATTCTCTTAAGACCTCTAAAGCCAAGCTCCCCTTCTTAACACTAAAAATTCAAAAATTTCCTAAGGCATCACCTACCTTCTAGGGTTCTCCAAACCCCTCAAAACTCATCCAACCTCACCATAAGCCTACTATCACTTGAGTTATGCACTAAATGCATAACCCCTAGAACCCGGGTGTTACATATTATTTACATATAAACTTACCTCGGTGCAAAATATGACGGATTTGCAAATTTAGTCCACAACCTTTTCTTTTCCCCGATCAAAGTCAATTACTCATTTTTCTTGATCTATAATAACACATTTAACTCATTTAATACTCAAATTATTCAAATTAGTCCAAAAATCACACTATAACAAAATTATATTTTTGCCCCTAAAGTTTCACATATTTACAATTTTGCCCCTAGGCTCGTAAAAAAATTTTTATTGATTTCCTTGCATTTTAGGCCTAGGCGAACCATTTTCATAACTATAAAAGTCCACAATTTGCACTTATTCACACACTTACACACATTTTACAACTTTTTTACAAACTAGTCCTTTTATGAAATTTCATCAAAAATCACAGTAAAAGTTGTTTATCACACCCCAAACTTTCATATTCTTCCATAAAACATCAAAACACATGCATGTCATCCATGGGTAAATTTTTAAACATAAACCCTAGCTCAAAATAATGGTAGAAATAGGTAAATCGAGCTACAAGAATTTCAAAAATATAAAGAACATTAAAACGGGGCTAAATCAGACTTAAAATCGAGCTTGGAAGCTTAAGAAACCCTAGCTATGTCTTCCTCATGTGAATTTCGGCCAAGGGGTTGAAGATGAGCAAAAATTGGCTTTTAATTTGGCTTTTTAATTCATTTAATCACTAAATTACTAAAATGCCCTTAACTTAAAATTATTATATTTCACCTATTTCATGTCTAATTTTATCCAACAAATTAACCAATGGTCTAATCACCTTTTAAGGACCTCCAATTTAAAATTTCATAGCAATTAGACACCTCTAGCTTCTAGAACTCAAGTTTTGCACTTTTTACAATTTAGTCCTTTTGACTAAATTGAGTGCCCAAACATCAAAATTTTCGAACGAAATTTTCATAAAATCATTTCGTAAAAATGTAGATCATAAAAATATAAGAATATTAAATTTTTCCTCGTCGGATTTGTGGCCCCTAAACCAGTATTCCTACTAGGCCCAAAATCGGGCTGTTACATGTCAGGTGCGGTGATAATTCTGGATGCAATCTGGAATTCACTCATGCAACGACATTAATGCAAAAAGATAACAAAATTAAGGATAAAATAGGGTAGGATTCACTGATTTATAAAATGCAATTCACTAAACTGAAAATGGAAAAAAGTATGCTAAGGATAACTAAATGGGAACAATTTAACCAATAAATAAGGGGAAAACCTATGTTCTTTGTAACAACCCATTTTTCAATGAAATCGAAACAGTGGTTTCGGGACCACAAATCTGACCCAAAAATATAATTTATTTTTATTTTATTATATGGTCCGTATTATGCTAGATATGACATGTGAAAATTTTGGTACGAAAATTTTATCGATTTAGTCTTAATTACGAGAAGGACTAAATTACATAAAATGCGAAAGTTGGATTCTAGTGGCTATAAGGATCAAATAGCTATGGAATTCAAAACTAGAGATCCTTATATGGTTAGACCATTAAGAAAAGTATGTAGATTTTTCTTGGTGACTCATCCATGAAAATATAGAAAAAGGGCAAGGATTAAATTGGAAATGGAAATAATTTAATTAATTAAAAGATGAAAAGAAAATATCATCTTATTTTTGTCATCTTCAACCTAAAAACAAATGGAAATCCTAGGAGAGAGAGAGAAGAGACTTTCAAGGCCTAATTGGGTAAGTTTCCTTGTCTCGTTTTTAGTAATTTTGATATTTTTGGAATCGAGATAGCTTAATCTCTCTATTTGGGGGATTAATTTGAAAAGTTATCAAGGTATAAAAAATGGGTCACGGATGTATATGCTGGAAATTAGAAATTTATGGTAGAAAATGAAAGATTATTGATAGATAAACAACTTTTACAAAGTGATTTTTGATGAAAACATGATTTAGGGACTAAAATTGTGAAATTGAAGAAAAAATTATAAAATTTATGAATACATGTGCTATAAATTTTGTAAAGGGGCTTTGGTTAGGCTTGGAATAGGGAGTAATGTACACAAGTTTCATTTTCCGGGCCTAGGGATGAAAATGGAATTTATGAAAAAGTTAGGGGCAAAATAGTAATTTTGCCTAGGACATAAATTGAGTCCCAATGAGTATGAAATGTGTGAAGTTGACGATAAAAGTTATTTATATAGATCCGAACAAATCAAATTCGAGGTTAGATCGAGGAAAGGAAAAGGTTTCGGATTAGTAAGTTTAATACGCGAACAAGTGTCGAGGTAAGTTCATGTAACTTAACCGAGCATTTAATTATGTTAATTGAATGTTGTGTTTGTTTGTAATGTGATTCATATTGATGTGCTTTACTTGTATGCTATGATGGAAAATTTGATACATGCTTGAAATGTTGAAAAGGGTTAAGTCTCGATTGAACGTTGAGTTCCGAACATTCCATATCATTTCCGAACATTCCATATCGTTTCACATCTAAACGTAACAGTTCATATTCAATGAGTCCCTTAATGAGGTCTAGAGACCTTAATCACATGCTAGAAGGGGGTCGGAACTAAACTGGACACATACGAAAATTTTCAAAATTTAAACATTTTTCTAAGTTACAGAGGTCACACGCCCGTGTGGGTAGGCCGTGTGCCTCACACGGCCTTGGACACGCCCGTGTGTCCAAGCCGTGGCAAAACAGGGCATACATACTGACTTGCACCACACGGCCAGTCACACGCCCGTGTGCCCAGCCCGTGGTCGCTACTGAATTGTTCCACACGGCCAGTCACACGCCCGTGGTCGAGTCTAACTTGTTTTATAATACAACCTCGAATGACACGGTCGAGCCACACGCCCGTGTGGGCAGTTATAGGCCATTTTCAAGGCCAAAATGCCATCCGCACTTTGAAATCACCTACAAGCTTCAAATCTCATGCAATTATACACCAATTGCCAACCAAAACACACCATTATTTGCATCAAATAACCATCATCAACATCATTTATTTCTATACTCAATATCATCACAAATAAGTCCATCCAAAGTATCAAATGTACTCCTCCATACATATAAAACAAGCATCATGCAATCCATACCATAAGTTCATATTTTATCCATCATTCTCATCAACCAATTCAAGTATAAAACATACCATTTCCATTCTCACTATTTCATAATTCATTCATCAATTTCATAGCCCACATATATGCACCATCAACATTTAACCATCTAGCCATATCACATGGCAAGGTCCAACATTACCAAAACATACCATAACTTCTAGCCTATACATGCCATATACCAAATATGTACATCTTTCAAAAGTACCGGATTAGATAGCCGATAGTATGATAGAAATGCTGACAATTCCCAGATCTGAGCTAGCTTTACTGACACTGTAAAACAAAGAAACAAATCACACAGTAAGCTTTCAAAGCTTAGTAAGTTCGTAATATAATACATACCACTCAATAATGCAACACCAATATATATAATTAAACCATCACATAGATAGATACACAATTAAGCATATTATCATCCTCAACCATATGCTCAAATATATATTCATTCAATCTTTAAAACTATAACATCAACCACATAGGTTCAAACATACCTTTTCCAACACTTAGTTAACAAACGTACTTGTTATTCGATGCTCGATACCATATCTCATTCACTGCTCGATATCTTTTCAATTCAATCGCACACTTAGTGCCCAAATTATAGCCAAAACTTAATTAACATCGCACACTTAGTGCCTCGATACAAAACCGAACTTAATTCGGTATCGCACACACAGTGCCAATCAGAAAAGCAGAAGCTTCCATTACTTCGCACAGACAGTGCCATTCAACTCTGTCTCAATTCCTTTTCACGCACTCAGTGCCTCATTTCTCAATCTCATATATTACATTTCTAATTCAATATCTATCATTCAATTCCCATCACATAAATAATAAATTAATAACTTGTACTATATCCGAACTTACCTCGGACGTCGAAATGCCGAAACTAGCCGATCAGTCGAGTACTTTGTCTTTGCCTCAATCTCGATCCAAATTTCTCCTTTCTTGGTCTATACATATTCAAATTTAACTCATTTAATCACCAATTCATTCAATTTAATCCAAACACACATATTTATGGCATTTTAGAAAATAGCCCTCATATTTTCACATTTCAACACTTTAGTCCCTATTTCATAAAATCATCAAATACACATAATTTTATTTCACACATGCCTAGCCGAATTTTCCTTGTGCTCATACAAGTCCACATATTTCATTTATTTCACATTTTAATCCTCCAATTTATTATTTTCACAATTCAGCCCAAAATACTCAATTTCACTAAAAATTCAAAGACAAAATATGTTAATCTTTCACCTAACTTTCATATCCCATCATCAACTATCAAAATGTTCAAGCATTCATCAATGGCATATCTCAAAATCACCATCGATTCACAAAATTTAAGCATGGGTTTGAAAGAACACAAAGCAATAATCACAAAAACGATAAAATTGTCCATTAACCATCCACTAACTATATAATGGCTTAATTGCCTCATAAGGCCACTACATTTAAAAGCCAACTCAATTAAGCACATTAACAATCAGTACACAGCTTTTGCATTTTATGCGATTAAGTCCTTTTCTCAAATTAAACACACAAACGATAAAATTTTCATACAAAACTTTCACACATGCTAATTCACATATTATAAACATCAAAAATAATATTAAAATATTTTTCTAACCTTAGATTTGTGGTCTCGAAACCACTATTCCAATTAGGGTCCAAATCAGGCTGTTACACGGCCTAGACACATGCCCGTGTGTCTACCTGTGTGAACAAAAATTTGGCTATTTACCAAGCCATTTTGCCACCCTTACTTGTACATACAAACACAACATCATATGGCACCAATCCAAGCATTTACATACAACCAAATCAGCCAAAATCATGACATCAACACATCATTCACATACTATCATCTATCATAGACAAACATCACATGCTTGTCATCTCAAATCATGTAAATCCCCACATCTAAGAAAGGCATCATCATATAAATTGCTCATACGAATTGTAGCCAATTTTCAATGGCCTTATACAAATTAACTTTCAACCAATATAAGCAACACATTTGGCCAAATCAATTATGACACATAACAAATGACCAAGTCCCCTATACATGCCATAACTCAAAATGTTGAATTCATTGGTATCAAAATAATAGTTGATAGTGTGAATGGATCTCCGACGATCTCCAATCCCGAGCTAGCTTGGTGATACTATAAGACAAGGGAAAGAAAAGGGAGTAAGCTATATAGCTCAGTAAGTCCATAAGCAAATAATAAACAACATTAACCATACAGTTACCATAAAAGTAACATACGTATATCAACCTAAATATCATTAAAACCTCATGAACATAACATACTCAATCACATTCTTACCAATAGTTCATCATATACCAAATTCATTTCCTTTGAGTTTTCTGTACATACCTGTACCAACTCGTAACATAATCACATACTTTCTCGTCTTTGACATACCCGTTGAACCACTTGGAATACTATCAGATTCACGGAAATCTTTGCACATAAGTGCCACATATGTAGCCAATGCTACCACAAATCTCATAACACATATAAGCTTGCTCTTGAGCTATCCTCGGGCCTGCTTACACATCTGTCAGTCGAGACGTAACCACACGGTGCTGCTTACACAAGCTGTCAGGTATCCACAACATATACCGATATACCCAGCCACTGATAGGACGTACAGGACCAGCACCCGGAACACACAAATCACATAAACACATGGGTTCCTAGTGACATGTCACTTGTATCCTAATATAGTCCTAAAGTTCAACCAGGATTTCTCTCTTGCTGGAACTTTGTCGAATATACTCATAGAATCAATCATACATTTCATACAATATCAAAACATTAAAATACAAATATAACATTGCATTATTTACATACTAACTTACCTTGGTACAAAGATAGTAGCATTTGACCTAATCGTCAAATACTTTGTTTTTCCCTCGGTCTAGGTCTGTACCTCATTTTTCTTCATCTATAATAACAAACTTAACTCATTCAATCACCATATTATTCAATTCAGCCCAAAAAACATATTATGGAAAAAATTACATTTTTGCCCTTAACTTTTAACATTTTACATTTTAGTCCTTAGGCTCGTAAAATGAAATATGTTGAATTTCTTTAATACACAAGCCTATCCAAACTATTTTTATGCTCATACCAGCCCACATTTTTCACTAAATCACACTTTTACTACATATTTTATAACTTTTACAAATATGTCCTTTTTAACATTTTTTCCGAAAATCACTTAGTAAAAGTTGTTTATCCAACATCAAATTTTCATAATCTACCATTAAACATCAAAATACACAAATGTTTAACATGGGTCAAACCCTAGACCTTAGTCATACTTCAAATTAGTACTAGAAATAGGTAGATCGAGTTACAAGGATTTCAAAAAACATAAAAATCATTAAAAACGGGGCTAGAACGGACTTACAATCGAGCTTGGAAGATTGAAAAACCCTAGCTATGTCTTCCTCTTGTAAATTTCAGCCAAGGGGTGGAATATGAGCAAAAATTGGCTTTTAATTTGATTTTTAATTCATTTAATTAGCCAAATGACCAAAATGACGCTAACTTAAAACATAAAAAGTCTCTTACTTCATGTCCATTTTTGTCCAATAACTTAACCGATGGTCTAATTACCATCTAAGGACCTTCAATTTGAATTTTCATAGTATTTAGACACCTCTAGCTTCTAGAACACACATTTTGCACTTTTTGCAATTTAGTCCTTTTAACTAAATTGAGTGCCCAAACGTCAAAATTTTCGAATGAAATTTTCACGAAATCATTTAATAAAACTGTAGACCATAAAAATATAATAAAAACAAATTTTACTACGTCAGATTTGTGGTCCCAAAATCACTATTCTAGGCTAAGTGCCAGAATGGGTATCCTTGAATAAGAAATTGACGGATTATCGAATCGTTCACCATGATTGTACTACTTGAGCTTTCATTTGAATTTCAATGATTCAACGAATGTATAACTCTTGACATGGCATGAGAACCTTGAGATGAAATGATAATGACTTGAAAGAATAATGCATGATGAGCTCATCTATCCTTACTTAATGTATATATAAACTTTGTGACTAACATGTTTCATTGGATGTATGTATTTAGAGGAGTTAGCCAAATGGATGGAAAACTTGTTATTGTTTGCTTAGATTTAATAAACGGGATTGGTAAGTTTAGTTTCTGTTATACGAACTTACTAAGCATGTAATGCTTACTCTATTTTATTTTCCATTGTTTTATAGTGCTCAGAAGCTCGTGAAGGTTGGAGATCATTAGAGCATCGTCACACTATCAACTAGTCATTTTGGGTATACTCAGTAAAATCATTTTGGTATAATGGCATGTATAGGACAACTTGGCCATAGGTGGCTTGAAAATGATGTTTTATAACATAACCATTGGAATGGCTAGTAATAGTTCATTATGGTATGACTAAGTAAGTTATTATGATGATATATATACACAAGTGTTACGTTAAGTATATATGATCAAAAGTTGTTATTGCATAAGTTAAACCAAGGTAAGTTTATAAACATTTGTGCTTGAAATAATATGCCATGTTGAATGATGGAATTACTCATTTTGAATGCTTGAATTGGTTGGTATTAGATGTGTGTTTTAAGTGCAAGTCATGGGTGTGATTTTGGGTGAAAAATGAAGCTAAAAATGGCTTTATTTTGTCCACACAGGCAGACACACGGGCGTGTGTCCAGACCATGTATGACACACAGCCGAGTACATGGGCGTGTAGCCAGGCCGTGTGTCCCCTGCACCTAAATTTTTTTGAAACAGAATGCTCAGAATTGAGCACACGGGCAGGGACACAGGCGTGTGTCTCAGTCGTGTGGTTGACACGGCCTTGAACACGGGCATGTTACACGGCCGTGTAAAAACTGCACCTAATTTTGAAAATAAAAATTCGCCACACGGCCTAGCACACGGGCGTGTGACTTGGTCATGTGACTTCAATTTCTTCATACCTTAGAAGTCAGAGAGTTACACGGGTTAGGGACACGGGCATGTGTAGTCACACGGCCCAACCACAAAGGCGTGTGAGCCTTGCACCTTGGAAAATTTTTGTAATTTCGCGAACAATTCTTAGAGGTTTCGATTAAGTCCCGACTTGTTTCTAGTGCTCGTATTGGGCCTCGAGGGTCCATTTAAGGGACGTTAAGAATGATTTCAGAATATGAATAGTAACTTGTATGATTTATCTGTAAATGTTTCTAAATGTTTTGGTAATGCTCCGTAACCCTATTCCGACGATGGATACGGGTTAGGGGTGTTACATTCTTTCTAGTGGTATCAATATCTCTCTCATGGATTGTGGTATATCCAACATCAGTCTTTATAGTAGAATCTGTTACGATAGATGTTTTGAGTGTATCAAAATATACGACTCACGATGTTAGGACAATAATGATCTCAAGTCCGATGATCATATACATAATTATTACTATGAGTAATATTGTGACTATTACATAATAATTCAAGAAACATACTCATAGCAGGTCAGTCCAATATGTTGTTCTCTAACACATACTCATGTATTGATTTTGACATCCCTATGTCAATGATAATTCTTTGTCATCAATCAACTACACATTAGTCTCAATGCATTATTATTGTTCAAGCCCACAATAATTATTAATTAAGGAACTTTTTAAGAATAATCATATTTTCTTAGGACTTTATTACAATTCAGTTTATTTATATACACAGAAAAAAAACTAAAATAATAATAGTAATGTCTTATATTATTAAACAAGATAAAAAAAAGTATGTAATTACAATCATCTCATGATTGATCTTTGGGCATACTATAATAAAAATAATATAAAAGCAAGAAAAATAAAACTATGTGCAACCCCCCACACTTAGACTACACATTGTCCCTAATGTGTCCCAAATAAGATAGGAGGTTACCAGATTTCCCTAAAATGGGGCATCAGACTAGCTCGGGGGTCCACCTCCTCATTGAAGCTCACAAAGTTGTGTAGTCTTTCAATGTAATTCATTATACATAAAACAAACACACAAACAAAAACAAAAACAACTGAACACAAAACGAAAGATAAAAATAGCAAGAAAATTTTAAAAAGTAATTTATAGTTTACATGTCGCATAAGAAAATAAAAATAAAATGAATTGTGAAAGCATGTAACTAATCTGAGTCCAAAATAGACTCCTCTATCAATGGTTGTTTTCCTTTACTCTTCATCGTTGTGCACCTAAGGACTCATTTCGACCACTCTATTAAATCTTTTAAGATTATCCCTCCTCTAGAAGGTCGCAGTAGTGCAAACATAATCTCCATCTCGCCTTTATCTGACGTAGAATTAGTCTTTTTCATTTGTTCATTTGCATCATTCTCTTTACTTGTTTGGTACTCATTTCCACACCGTTCTTGAACATTAGAGGGTTGTGGTTTCTCTAGTCAGACCGGGTCATCTAACCCTTAATTACCCGCGTAGCATTCAACATATGGTTTCATCGCCTCTATCATCTTGGAATCATACTTTCTCCATTCTATTAGCTTATCCACCTTTTTTAAGATATGTTGTAACATTTTCTCTATATTTGATTCTTTAACGATGAATGCGACGACTTTTCCTTGTTTCTATGCTTCCAGGTTCTCTCATTATGCAACTTCACTGAAGTTCTTGTATTTTCTCATACAACGGGTTGCATCTCAGACTTTTAGTTGGGCAATTGACTTCTTTGTTTGGCGCCATTAGAACTCCAATAAGTTGACATAAATCAGTGATTAGATGTGGGAAGAATATACCAATTTCGTTTTGTACCACGCAGCAAATTATGATCAATGATTTGATGCGGGAAGAATATACCAATTTCATTTTGTACCACATAGCAAATTATGTATCTATAAATCCAAGTCCCCACATAGACCCATTTTTCCTGCAGAATGGCATTTAACAAAATGGTGCAGAAAGAATTGACAATTTTAGATTTAAGAGAAGGAAAAATTCTTGTGCGAATGAATTGCATCCAAAGTTTAGTTAAGTGTGTCAGTAAGGTCATATCAAATGGGAGTGGGAGATTCGTATCTCTAACCCGTGTCCATTCACATTTTTCCTTCTGTTAAATAAAGCATGACACTATCAAAGTAAACATTATGAAAATTTCCTAAATCAATCAGTTCGATATCATCATTCTCATCATGCTGAACATTATAAAATTTTGAAATTATGGAAGGTTAAATTCCTACCATACGACCCCTTATAATAACTGTGCATGGCCTAGTAAACTTCAAATTGGCACAAAATTCTAGCATTTTGAAGGAGTCTACAAACCCTTATGGTTAGAGACAGATCATGCCATCCACGTGATCGTACAAGCCCCCAAAACTCCTCTTTGAAATAGTCCTCGGAGTCGAATCTACATTCCTAAATAAATGGTTTTCCATGAAGCTCTTAAAAGAACTCATTTGCTTCTTGGGATACAAATTTCCAATCATTTTTTTTTCCATGGACACCGTCGACATAACGTGAGAACCCATTGAGCTTAGGTTTCTAGAAGGCATTGTGAAAAAAGACAAGAACAAATACAACAAATACCAAAAATGAAATAAAAGTTCCATGCTCTACTAAATATTAAGGAACACACCATAATATTTAGGAAGCTTGCCGATGGGTTATGCAGTGACGTTTGACACCATTGTGTTGGTCCAATAAAGACTAGCCCCTGTAAAAGAAGTAAAGAAAGGCAAAAACAAAAACAAAAAATGAATAGCAAGTAAAGTGAGAAGTCATGAAGAATTGAAGAGAAATTGAGAGAAATAAGAATGGAGGGAAGTGTTTTGGGGTTTAAAAATTTGACCTCCCCGAGGAGATCACACACTTCCTCAAGTTCCTCTCCCTCATTCGACTTATGATTGACACTTGTAGAGCTGCTGGTGTCACACTTTCGATATTGCACCTCCTTGAAGGTGTCCAAGGTTTACCCAAAGTATAACTTCACTCACTGCCCATTTACTAAGAATTTCTTACCTTCATCAGTCTCAAGTTCCACAGCTCCATTGGTCAACACACGAGTGATGGTGTATAGGCCGGTCTACTGTGACCTTAGTTTCCTCGAAAACAACTTCAAACTGGAATTGAACAGAAGAACCTGCTAACCCAGCACAAAATTTTTCCTTTTTATCATGGTATCATGGAGAAGTTTACTTTTTTCCTTGTATAGCTTGGAGTTTTCATAAGAAAAGAATCAGAACTCTTCAAATTCATGCAATTGGAACAGACGCACTTTCTTTACAAAGTTCATGTCCAAGTTTAGCTCTTTGATTGCCCAGTATGCTCTCTTCTCCATAGACTAACTTATAAGGTGACATCCGCAAAGATGTTTTATAAGCTTCCAATTTGCCCACAAGGCATCATCTAAATGCAGGGACCAATCCTTGTAGTTCGGGTTCACCATATTTTCTAATATCTACTTGATTTATAAATTCGACACTTCAGGTTGACCACTAGACTAAGGGTGATAAGCAGTAGCAATTCGATGTTTCACGTTGTAATTAAAGAGTTCATTTTCTAGATGTTTATTACATAAATGTGTCCCTTCATCACTGATTAGAGCTCTAGGTGTCCCAAATCTTGAAAAGACATTCTTGCGAAAAAACTTCACTACTACCTTAGTATCATGGGAAGACAAAGCTACTGCATGAACCCATTTGGAAACATAATCCACTGCTAACAGAATGTATTGATTTTTAAAAGAGTTAGGAAAGGGCCTCATAAAATCAATTCCCCATGCATCGAAGATTTCCACTTTAAAAATTCCTTTTTAAGGTATCTTATCTCACTTGAAAATGTTCCCAGTTCTTTGGCATCGATCACATCTTTTAACAAATTTGTATGTGTCTCGAATCATCATCGACTAGAATGAACTAGATTGTAAGATTTTCTGCGCGGTCCTTTTCCCACAAAAATGTCCCCCACATGGAGAAGTGTGACATCCCATGATAATATCCTCCATCTCTTATTTGGAAATGCATCTTCGGATGAGTTGATCCGTGCATTACCGAAATGTGTAAGGTTCCTCCCAAATATAATCTCAAGCTTCTTGAGAAAATTTCCTCTTTTGTTGACTAGATGCTTTGGTCAGGAAGACTCCTCGCACAAAATAATTGACAATGTCAACGTACCATGATGTCGATGGTATTTTTTTCTTCAAAAACCAACAACCAACAAGAAACAACTGCTCATCAATAAATGTGTCATCTATGGTTTTGTCATCACCATCATGTTCCAAATGAGACAAATGATCATGCACTTGGTTCTCAATTCCTTTCTTTTCCAGTATCCACAAATCAAACTCCTAAAGTAATAACACCTATCTCATCAATCTACCTTTGGTCTCCTTTTTCTTCATAACATGCTTTGACCTAAGTGATCTATGTATACATAAACTCGATTAGCCATTAAATATGGGCGAAATTTATCACATGAAAATACTACATCTAACATTTCTTTTTCAGTGGTTGTGTAATTGCATTGAGCTGGGTTCAAGGTCTTGCTAGAATAACGAATATCATGCAAAACCTTGTTTTTCTTTTGACCCAAAATGGCTCTAACGACAAAGTCGTTAGTGTCACACATGATAACAAATGGTTCATTCTAATTAGGGCTACAAATAATAGGAGGGATCACTAATTTTTCCTTCAACGTCTTAAAAGCGAGAATACACTCTTCGTCAAAAATAAAAGGGACATCTTTCTCTAAGAGACAGCACAATGGTTTAGAGATGTGTGAGAAATCCTTAATAAAGTGTCAATAATACCCAGCATGCCCCAAAAAATCATGAATTCCACGCAAAGAACATGAGAGGTGGAAGTTTTTCAATAACTTCAATTTTCACACGGTTAACTTCTAATCCTTTATTGGAAATCCTTTCTTAGAAATGACATTTTTTCCAATTCAAAACTAAGTTCGTCTGTAACACCCCTCGTCCGTATCCGTCGCTGGATTAGGGTTACAACACATTACTGATCAAAATATAGTTCAGAACAGTCATTCATTACAATTCATGCATAAAGTGATATATTTTCCTTTACAAAATTTTTCCATACTCAAATTAATAACCATCCTCTTATTCATACAAGTCAAATTCGTATATATAAAGCACATAACCAATTAAAATCAAACATGCATTATTAATCATATTACACATACGAACCATGCTTCAAAATTCAACCATATCAATATCATGGATATAATCAAATTTTTGAACCAATTAACTTGCATCAAAACCATACTACATATGCTTTATAGATACATAATTCAAACCTTATGACCATCAAATTTCATAGCATGCAAATGACTAAATCATTAACCAACATTTTTCATCTCATGTACCAAACATGCATTAATACTCCCTTTAGTAAAATTTCATTACTTTAACTACATACTAAACATACAAGTTTGCTTATCTATACACATCCGCATTTTAATCCATACCAACCATATCACATGGCATAATATTCATTAACATATAAGACTATAGTTAACATTACATCATGGCCAACTATACTTTTAATGCTTTCATATTATACGCATATCATCCTAAAAACAAAAGTCATTTCTAATCTCAAATACCAAGCCATAATTATCCCACTCTATTAACTATTTAATGAACAAACGAATTCGTATATTATGCACATTCACACATTAAACTAAGTTAAACTATCCACACGTCTTTATAGTCATACATATATATAACACATAAACAAGCATCACTAAACAACCAAATACAATTATAATTATTGCCAACTCATACGAATTACACTAAAGACACATTAAACATTTTTGAACACAAATAACAAATCAAAGTACACTTAATTCACAGACTAATTATCATGCCCAAAAATACATATTCCCAACTAATAAATAGCCATCTATTCGGTCATCAAATTTAACCTCAATAGGTTATACCATTTCATAGTTAATTAACATTATTAACTAGACATATTATACTTGCTCAAATGATCGACCAAACATCCATAAAACATAGTCATCTTTTGCCACTAAATACCATACCAAATGACCATTTTCACAAGCAATCACTTATACATACTTAGCTTATAGAAACATATGCATTATATCAAAAACACATCCATCAACTAATCATTACTCAAGCCGAATCATATAACCGAACATACCATACATATATACCATGAAACATACTTCCCAAAATGAGCTTATATCATGACCGAAAGTACATCATATTGAACATCATTATCAAGCCATCTTCGCATTGCTATTTATATACAATTCAAAACTAACCATAACAAAACTAGCCTATACATGCCATATGTCTTAGTTTCAAACTTCAAAAGTACCGAATAATGGTCGATAGTGTGACGATGATCCTTGACGATCCCCGAGCTCAAAGCTAGCTTAATATATCTATAAAACAGAGAAAGAATGCACAAATTAAGCTTTGAAAGCCTAGTAAGGAATAAGCAAATAATTCATCACAAGAACACATATAACACAATTCGAATAGGCCAAATTTTAGCTAATCTTATACTCATATACAATCACTTCTCTCATATAATCCATATTACCACATCAATTAACTCTACTTACCTTATTTTTCAATGAACATATAAACCTCATACGTACCTGAATTATTTAGATCAAATTCACCTTCAGTCTCGATATTGCATTGCTCGATGAACCGTTCGGAATTGTTAGGGATACACGGTAATCATATAAAGCTCATACAATGCCATATTCCGAATATGGTCTTACATGTTAACACATATCGATGCCACTGTCCCAAACAGGGTCTTATACGAACCATATATGATGCCAATGTCCCAAACATGGTCTTACACATTTTCTCACGTTGATGCCAATGTCCCAGACATGGTCTTACATGAAATCAAATCTCGAAAGCCTTATGTCATGACTTCAGTATTTGATACATTTCCTAAGGTTCATTCGGGGCTTACGACTTCGTAATTAAATCAATTCATGCACGAAACTAGTCAACCAATGCTCAAATCAATTCGGCAACATATATTTTAATACATACAATTCAATTCGGCTACATATAATATATATATATACATTTGAATTTAAGAACATTTAATTACTTATGAACTTACCTCGTACGGAAACAAACGGATCAGAACGACTATTCAACAACTTTCAACTTCTCCTGATCCAAATCGAATTTCTTCATTTCTTGATCTAAATCAATTAAATTTAACTTATTTAATTACATATTCATTCAATTTCACCTAGAAACACATAAATGGGCACTTTGCACTTTAGCCCCTAACATTTCACATTTTCTCAATTCTAGTCCCTATTTCAAAACAACTCAAAATACACAAAATTTCAACATGCTCATGTTAGGCCAAATTTTTCTTAGGTCCCTAGCAGCCCATTAATTTCATTTATTTCACATTTTAGCCCCTTAATTTACAAATTTTACAATTTAGTCCTTAATAAGCATTTTTATCAAAAATCACTTAATAAACTATGGTAATCTAATAACAAATATTTATTTTTCATCATCAAACAACAAAAACATCAAGCTATCAACAATGGCAAATCACAAATTCATCATCAAATTCGAAAATTAAAGCATGGGCTAGCTAGTATACAAAGCAACGATCTCAAAAATATAAAAATTATCAAAACCCGAGCAAAGAACATACCTAATTTAAGACATCAAAGTGCCAAACTTGCAAGCTTCAAAATGGTTTCTTTTTCTTCTTAACTTTCGGCCAAAAAGATGATAGTGCATGCATTTTATGTTTTGTTTTATTTTAATTACATTTTATTATCCATTTACCATAATAACCTTAATGATTTAATAATAAAACCATATAATGCATGCCATTACCATCCATTCATGTATTCAATGGCCTAATTTCATTTTAAGGACTTTAAAATCAAGAACCCATATCAAATAAGTGCTTTAACAACTAGAAAGCCATTTTTACATTTTATGCGATTTAGTCCTTTTATCAAATTAACTAATCAATCGATAAAATTAAATCACGAAATTTTCACACATATCAAATAACATGCTATAAACACCAAAAAATAATATTAAAATAATTTTATGACTTTGGATTTGCGGTTCTGAAACCACTGTTATGATTTATCTTAAATCGGGTTGTTACAACTCTCCCCCTTAGGGATTTTCGTCCCCAAAAATCTTACCAATGAATAGGTTCGGATATTGCTATCTCATAGCATTCCCAGGCTCCCACGTAGCTTCTTCAACCCCGTGTCTATGCCATAAGACTTTCACCAATGAATTGTCTTATTTCTCAATTCTTTAACCTCGTGATCTAAAACTCAGATCGGTTCTTCTTCGTATGTCATATCAGATTGAATCTCAATCTCAGAGGGGGAAATCACCTACGAGGGATCTAATCTGTATCGTCGAAGCATCAATACGTGAAATACATTATGAATAGTTTCTAACTCAGGTGGCAACGACAATCTATAAGCAACTGGTCCGGTACGCTCGATAATCTTATACGACCCGATGAATCTCGAACTTAACTTGCCTTTTCTTCCAAATCTAAGTATTTTCTTCCACAGAGACACTTTCAAAAACACTTGATCCCTTATCTGAAACTCAATATCTTTTTGTTTCAAGTCTGCGTATGATTTCTGACGATCTGACGCTGCTTTCAAACTTTCACGAATCACTTTCACTTTCTATTCAATCTCTTTAATTAAATCGACCCCGTGAATCTTATTCTCGCTAAGCTCAGTCCAATACAAAGGTGTTCGGCATTTGCGACCGTACAATGCTTCGTAAGGTGCCATTTTTATACTCGATTGAAAACTATTATTAAAAGCAAATTCAATCAATGGCAGGTATCGTTCCCACGTACCTTCAAACTCAAGAATGCAACATCTCAACATATCCTCGAGTATCTGAATAATCCGCTCGGATTGACCATCTGTTTGCGGATGAAAAGCAGTTCTAAAGTGTAGCTTTGTACCCAATGCATCTTGCAATTCTTCAAGAAACGCGATGTAAATCTCAAATCTCTATCCGAAACAATAGAAATAGGTATTTCGTGCAATCTCACAATCTGAGAGATGTACAATTCAACAAGTTTATCAAGTGAATAATACGTGCCTACCAGGATGAAATGAGACAATTTAGTCAGTCTATCAACAACCACCCATATCGCATCTTTCTTACTCGGAGACAGGGGCAAACCTGATACAAAATCCATCATGATTCTGTCACATTTCCACTCGTGAATCATAATCGGCTGCAGTAACCCAAACGGTACCTAATGCTCAGCTTTGACTTGCTAACAGATTAAACAATTCGAAACAAATTCAGAGATATCACACTTCATACCAGACCACCAACAAAGCTGTTTCAGATCGTTATACATTTTTGTACTCCCGGATGAGCAGACAAATGACTACTATGTGCTTCACTCAAAATCATCCGAATCAACTCTGAGTTTGTCGGAACACATATTCGGCCTCTGAATCTTAAACAATCATCATCATCAACTCGAAACTCTGAATTAGAATTCAAATCACTTTGAGCTCGTTTTGCTAACAATTAATTATCAACTTTCTGAGCTTTGCAAATCTGTTGTATAAATAACGGTCTCACTATCAACTCAGCTACAATCGAGCCATCATCAGATAGAGCCAATTGAGTATTCATCGCACGTAGAGCAAATAAAGATTTCTGACTTAAAGCATCAGCAACAACATTGGCCTTTCCCGGATGGTAGTTGTAACACCCCTGTTACCCGAGACCGTTGCCGGAGTCGAGTGTGAGGCATTACTAGACTTGACTACTAATTCAGGGCGTAAAAATTTAAATTTTTTTTTTACTGCGTCTTATTAAAACGAGTTACAAAACTCAAAATTTAGATCATAACCTCTTTACTTCATTTCATATAAACTCTATACATTAATCATACTCATAAATATACCAAAATCAAATCAAACGAAATCATCAAGCCAAAATACCAATTTCCAAGGATAATGAGATGGACAAGCCATTTTCGCATGGCTTATACAATATATACAATTTCAAAACTAGCAAAAATTAAACTAGTCTATACATGCCACATAACCAAATCTCCAAGCACTTATTTACCGAAGCGCAATTTGGATAGTGTGATGAGATCCCTTCGACTTCTAACCCGAGCAAGTCTTTGAAACTCTATAAACATATGAAAATTACACAAAATAAGCTTTGACAGCTTAGTAAGCCATAAGCAAATAATTCACCATAGAAACATATATAATTAAATTCAAATAGGCTAAATTTTGTTAATTACAAACACCTATACAATCACTTTCCTCATATGATCCATGTTCCTCGTTAAGTAGCATTACTTACTCATAATTCATATCATCATTCGTAAACTTTTACCTTTTATAACCTTAAGACCAACCACTCATACATCCAATAATAGATTTCATATCGATCTGTAATTCATTTTCCCAACTCAAAACAATACACATACATTTGTTCACATATATACATATTAGCTACCAAATTTTCTTTCTCACCTTTCAATCCACAAAATTCATATATAATTACATAGGATATAAAAATTTTCATTTCAATATCTAAAACTTACTTATTAGATCAAATACACCTGATTCATTATACCATCACCTATGGCCCAATATACTACTTTAATCCATTATCATATATATCACCGATCATTCAAAGTTAATTAAACTATCACATGTACTCATACATTTGAATTTAGTATAATATCACATATAACCACTTATACACAAATTAAATTCATCATCACATATACACATACCTTTATGACCGAACCTATAAGGTTAATTAAATCAACTTACTTGATGACAACGGATTCGTAATTTCATTTACATATATCATGCTACCATTCAACCACTATCTTGATCAATAGGTCTCAAAATCAACTACCAACATACTATTTATTCATTCAATCAAATTCATAGATTATTAGTAACCTTTTGATACTTTAATTTCGTATTCAAGAACAATTTACCTCATTGATATTTAAATTACAATTATCATACATCCCTTACTTATCTATCACTTTTCGGATAGCTCCATTCATTGAATTATATCTCCGTAAAATACGTAAATCCGCACACACAATGTAATTGATGTAACGTATTGCTCACACAGAGCCGTTACTTAACTTTACACATATGATACTCATTGAACCGTATTACTCAATGTAAGCTTCTCTTAACCTGTTATTCCCTCAATATGCATAATATATATAATTCACATTTACCCGACACACGAGAATATACACTTATATATGTATAAGGTATATATGAAAGTGTTCAATTTCCAAGTACTATATTGCATTCGGTCTATACCACATCAATCCATCATAAACTCCGTTGAGTATGCTTAAATCTCATTATAATATTATCATTAAAATTTCTTATTTCATGCTTCTAATACAACAACCAAGTACTATCACCTTCAACCATTTCTTATCAATTTCAAATATATATATATATATATATATATTCGACAATGCCTTGGAAATAATCATCAACATTCAATTTAAACTTATAAGTAAGCATTACTTCAAATTAATTCCATTACTTAAAACTTACTCAAGTAGTTCCTTGAACATATCAATTACCATCCCTCACATTCGGTAATAGCAAATATAATTATAACCATTTCAATTCAGCATGAATAATTTACATTTAGTTAAAATTAAGAACAACCATTTACTTATAGACTTACACATACCTGAATATCGAACCTATTTATCGAATTTAAGTTCCATATCATCAAAAATCTATTTAAGCATATACTTATAAATATTCACCGGCATAAAGCCTGCTAGGCTTAAAGCCCGATATTATCCACCGGCACAAAGCCTGCTAGGCTTAAAGCCCGATATTCTCCACCGGCACGAAGCCTACTAGGCTTAAAGCCCGATATTATCCACCGGCACAAAGCCTGCTAGGCTTAAAGCCCGATATTATCCACCGGCACAAAGCCTGCTAGGCTTAAAGCCCGATATTATCCACCGGCACAAAGCCTGCTAAGCTCATAGCCTGAGTAGCAATACTTTAAATTTTCTCCCTTAAATCATTTCATATGTTGAATCTTTTACGCATTTCGAACTCATTATACGAACATTCAATAGCACATATCACACAATAACTTAACCGAATCAATTTTATACTTAGCTAAATCCGGCTAATCCACATATAATTTCAATAGGTATTGTAGTCCTTGAAGAAATGTAAAACGATGACTCACACACCCAGTGCTTGATAAATAAATCCTTTCCTCAACCACATAGACATATATATATATATATATTCGCTATCCATATTTTCTATGCCTCAATAAAACATCTATTATTCGTAGTTCATAGCTCCCATCTTAA
The DNA here is from genome assembly GCA_005393395.2 of Gossypium australe. Classification (NCBI taxonomy): domain Eukaryota; kingdom Viridiplantae; phylum Streptophyta; class Magnoliopsida; order Malvales; family Malvaceae; genus Gossypium; species Gossypium australe. Next base: position 58,907,534 of record CM016615.1, read on the forward strand.
CCCACCATATTCGGCAACCATCAATACATATACAAATATAAATATATATATATATGTATAAAGTTAACTCTCGTTCATTATTGATTTCCATCACATTCAGCCACACCCATATATATACTAAGTTAATAATTCGATACCATCACTCATTTCCAAGATCCATATTTCACTACTACTACTTAATACATAAATATTTATCCAGCCTTATACTACCGAATTTCATACATAAATCAACCACACATTCGACTATTAGGAACGTTTAATCCCAATCCACATCACATTCGGGAATTAAAGAAAAACCGGATTTCAATATGCTTATTTCAAATAATCAAGAGATATACATATTTACATGCATATCATAAACCCCACTCGGCTAGTCATTTTTCTTTTATTATTCCCCTGTATCATTCGGTAACAACTATTATACATACTAACATATATACAAATTCTCATTTTCAATTTCCAGCATCAATCACATTCCATTTTCACGTATAACTATACCTTGATACATATACAAATATTTAATCCACCCGATTAATTCAAGCTTACATATATAAATAGGCATAAAATATTTCCCATACCACACTCAACTTTATACAATTTAGTTTATTATTTCACTTTAGCATATACAATTCAATATTGAATAAAATTTATATCAATCCAATTGCTTACAAACTTACCTCGATAGTTGTCGAATTAAGCTTCCCGGCTACTCGTTAATTTTCCTCGATCCAAAACCTTTCCCTTTTTGTACTTGATCTAATTAATTTAAATTTGAGCTCATTCAATACTTTTCTACTCGATTTAGCCATATACGAATAAGGAACAATTATAAATTCGACCTTGATATTTCACATGTTATCCAATTATATACAAAGTTTATAATTATTCAAAATAATGCCAATTTATTTACTAATGAGTTAAGGCCGATTGATCCCTAGCTCATTAAAGTTCCATATAATACTCAATTTAGTCCAACCAGAAAATTTCTCCCAATTTTATACCTAATCACACATATTTTCCTCATAGCCGAACCTACTTAATAACCATATAAAATCACACAAATTATTTAACAAGTTAAATACCACTATTCTTCATCTCATTTAAAAATTTCTACGTAAAACATATTGAGTTTAAACATACATTATATTCATTTATCAAGCATAGCAAACCCAAATTTAATCACTAATGGTCGAACCTATATTATGTCTAAATCTCAAAATCTTTGACATGGGTTCGGTAATACTCAAAGAAATGAACTTAAAAATACAAGAATTTAAGAAAATGAAGTTCAAAAGCTAACCTTATGGGAGCATGCAAGAACCGAATGATAAAGCTTAAACTTCTCTTTTCTTCCTTCCAATTTCGGCACTCCAAGGCTAAAGGTAGGAGATGACTCTCCACTACTTGTTTTATCCTTTAATTTACTTATTTTAAGTCAATTATAAAAATGTAAGTTTATTGCCACTAACTAAAATAAATAAATTTAATATATACATCCATCATGATGCCGTCCACCTATTTCAAGTTGGACAATTTACCATGCAAAACCTACATGCAAAAAGGACAATTCAATTGGGCCCTTCCAATCTCAACATAGTTATCTTTCATATTTATTCCATTTTAGTCCTTCATTTAAAATAGTTCATTAAAACACCCGAATTAACCTACGATATTATAACATATGCTTAATTACACAACATTGATATCAAATTAATAATTAAAACATTTCTGAAATTTAGATTCGTGGTCCCGAAACCACCGTTCCGATTAGGGTCGTAATTGGGCTGTTACAGTAGTCAATCACTAGCTCGTAATCTTTAAACAATTTTAACCATCTTCTCTGTCGTAGATTCAGATTTTTCTGATTCATCAAATATTTTAAGCTCTTTTGATCCGAATAAACATGACATTTCTCACTGAACAGATAGTGGCGCCAAATCTTTAACGCGAGCACGACAGCTGCTAATTCTAAATCGTGCGTCGGATAATTCTTTTCATGCGGCTTTAATTGTCTTGAGGCATAAGCTATGACTTTGCCTTCCTGTATCAAAACACAGCCCAGACCATTCAACGATGCATTACTTTAGATTACGAATTCTTTACCCGATTCTGGCTGAACTAACACTAGAGCTTCGGTCAATAAAGCTTTCAGCTGATCAAAACTTTTCTGGCACTTGTCTGACCACTCGAACATAACATCTTTCTGAAGTAGTCTCGTCAACGGAGTTGCAATCATTGAGAAACCTTTTACGAATCGGCTGTAATAACCGGCGAGTCCCAAAACACTTCAGACTTTGGATACATTTCTCGGAGCCTTCCAATCTAATATTGCCAAAATCTTACTCTGATCTACTCGAATACCCTGTGCTGACACAATATGCCCCAGAAAACTGACTTCGCGCAACCAAAATTCACATTTACAAAACTTTGCAAATAGCTGCTTATCTCGCAAAGTCTGTAACACTACTCTCAGATGTTTTGCATGCTCGGATTCATTACGGGAATAAATCAAGATGTCATCAATAAACACAACAACAAATCGATCTAAATACGATCTGAAGATTCGATTCATTAGGTCCATAAAAATAGCAGGTGCATTCGTTAATCCGAAAGGCATAACTAAAAACTCATAATATTCGTACCTCGTTCGAAAAGAAGTTTTCAACACATCAGAGTCTTTGACTCACAACTAATAGTAACCTAATCTCAAATCTATCTTTGAAAACACTGTAGCCCCTTTCAACTGATCAAACAATTCATCTATTCATGGCAGGGGGTATTTATTCTTGATAGTCGCTTTATTGAGTTGTCGATAGACGATGCACATTCTCATAGGTCCATCTTTCTTTTTCACAAACAAAACCGGTGCACCCTAGGGAGAATAAGTCGGTCGTGTGAAACCTCTATCAGTCAACTCTTGCAACTGAGCTTTCAGCTCTTTTAATTCGATCAGTGCCATTCTGTACGGAGCTATCGATATCCGAGTTGTTCCCGGCACTAACTCAATACCAAATTCAACTTCCCTAATTGGTGGTAAACCCGGTAACTCTTCAGGAAACACATCTAGATATTCACACACAACTGGTATCAATTCAATCTTCTTTTCGGTCACTTTAGAGTCAAGCACATAAGCAAAGTAAGCTTCACAACCCTTTCTCACATATTTCTGAGCTAACATCGAAGAAATCACTGCCGAAAAACCATTCAAATCATTAGACTCAATCCAAATTATCTCATCATTCTGAAATCTCAGATCAATCGTCTTTCGTTTGCAGTTCACTATCGCATCATGCAGTGTTAACCAATCCATACCCAGAATTATATCAATTTCATCAAATGGCAACAACATCAGATCGACCGGGAAACAGGAATTTTGAATCATCAATGGAAAGTTCTTGCATACTTTATTAACCAAGACACATCTTCCTAAGGGGTTCGATACTCTAATCACAAATTCAGTAGACTCTACAGGCAAAGTCTTATTGGATACTAAAGTCTCACATACATAAGAACAAGTTGATCCTAGATCTATCAATGCAATCATAGTAGTATCATAGAGAGTAAAAGTACCGGTAATAACATCTGGAGATGAAGCTTCTTCGCGAGCGTGAATAGCATAGGTTCTGGCAGGTGCTTGGGCTTCAGATCTCACAGCCGTGTCTTTAGTCATTCTCTGGCTACCACTCACATTACCCATGTTTCTGGGTGGTCTACCTCTAGCTGCAGTGTTACTCAGCCTCGTATTTTGCACTATCTCTTGTTCAGCTAACTCGGGAAAATCATGGATGAAATGTTCCAAGGACCCACACTTAAAACAAGCCTGATCATTCAGTCTGCACTCGCCGGGATGTCTTTTACCACAATGTCAGCACTCAGGTCGATTAGGTATCGCACTCCCTACACTAGCTATCGAAGTAGCTGGAGTTTTAAAGCTCGAATGTTACTTTCCTCAATCTCTGCTCGAATGACCTATAGTACCTTTGAGCGGCTATAATCATCTCGAAACTTCTTTGATGCTGACTGAAATGACTTACTCGATGATCTTTTTCGTAGCTCTCTAGTTTCTGAGTCAGCTTTTCTTTTCTCTTTCCCGAGTTCCTTAGCTTTACACGCTCGTTCGACAAGCACAACAAACTCTTTTATTTCCAGAATCCCGACTAACAAGCGGATATCTTTATTCAAGCCATCTTCAAATCTCTTGCACATAATTGCTTCGATCGAGACACATTCTCGTGCATATTGACTTAATCTCACAAATTCTCGTTCGTATTTTGTAACATGGCATACGGCCCTGTTTTAGCTCAAGAAACTCTTTGCGTTTCTGATCTATGAATCTTTGACTAATGTATTTCTTTCTAAACTCAGTCCGAAAGAACTCCCAAGTGACACGTTCTTTCGGAACCACATATATCAACATTTTCCACCAATGATACGTCGTATCTCTCAGAACTGAAACATCATATTTAAGACATTCATCAGCAGTACATGACATTTCATCAAACACTCGTATCATATTCTCGAGCTAGAACTTAGCTCTCTCAACATCATCATCAGTAGTAGCACGAAACTCTTCAGCCCCATATTTTCAAATTTTATCAACCGGAGGCTTACTCAATTGAATCGGATTCACAGCTTATGGCATGACAGGGACTTGTGGAGGATTAGGCGGGGGTGGAGGTTGTGGAGCAGCCGGATTAGTTCTAATATACTGAGTGAACCACTCATTCAACATTGGGAAGAAGGCTTGCTTAGCCTCCCCCTCATGGCTACTCGTAACAGGTCTAGAATCAGATTGCGCTGTCCCTTGAGTAAGAGCAGACACATTACTTTCCACATCATCTGCAACGGCTCGATTGGGATCCATTTACTATACAAAAACACATTTTAATTGTCAGGAATCATCACACTATCGTAGTATATAAATATGGCATGTATAGCTCTAATACCAATCAAATGTAACACCCCTCATCCATATCCGTCGTCGGATTAGGGTTACAAGGCATTACTGATCAAAATATAGTTCAGAATAGTCATTCATTACTATTCATGCATAAAGTGATATATTTTGTAACAGCCCGATTTTGGGGCTAGTCAGAACAGTGGTTTCGAACCCACTAATCCGAGGCTATAGAAAATTATTTTAATATTATTTTTTGTGTTATAGCATGATTATATAAGTGCATGAACATTTTGGTGCATTAATTTTAGTGATTTCATGTTAATTTTGGAAAAGGACTAAACCGCATAAAGTGTGAAAGTTTTGTTCTACAAGCTAAAGGTGTCAAATAGCTATAGAATATTATATTGGAGGTCCTAAATGTACAATAGGCCTTTAGGGGAGTGTTGGTCTGCCATAGGGAAAAAGAAATGACATTGTCAATGGTTAGGTGTAGTATTTGGTGACTTAATTGATAAATAAAATAAAATAAAGGGAAAATGATATCGTCTTTTCATCTTCTTCCTACAACCAATGAAAATTTTAGCAAAGAGGAGCTTTGGAAAGCTTAAAAATTTTCAACAACTTAAACCTTTGCAAGTAAGTGTTTTTTATGGTCATTTTTTATAACATTACTTTTGGAACCCTTGTAGCTTAAGCTAGCTAATGAGGGGACTATTTTGCAAAATGGTTGAGGGTCTAGGGTTTTTCCATGTGGATATTCATGTGTTTGCTAAAATTTTATTGAAAAAAATGAATCTCGGTTGTTTAATGAACAACTTTTGTGAAAGGATTTTTCATGAAAACTCCTTATGGGACTATTTTGTAAAAGTTATAAAATGGATAGTAAATGTGTGAAATAATTGGAATTGTGAGTCACTATAAGAGAAAATATGAATCGGCTAGGCTTGGGTGTGTGAAAAATGAACACATTTCATTTTACAAGCTTAGGGGCAAAATCGTAATTTTGTGAAAGTCTAGGGACAAAATAGTAATTTTACCAAAATAGGAATTTTTGGAGTGATTTGATTAATGTGGTTATTTAATAAGCTAAATATGTCATTATAGATCAATAAGAACGTGGAGTCAACCTTGACCGAGGAAAAGGTAAGGTTTCGGATTAAACTTCAAATTGACATATTTTGTATCGAGGTAAGTTTATATGTAAATGATACATCTTTTTTACTTATGTTATTACATATTAATGCATTGTGTGAAATCTGAATGAATATTGTTGATATCTATTAAAATAATAGAAAGTGAAGAAATTCTCGGATGAACCTTCGGAATAGGAAAATGATAAGGATAAACACCGTGAATAAATGATTATTGGCGGGCTGTGCGCGATACCACCATGGATATGTGATTATTGGTGGGCTGTGTGTGATACCACCGTGTTATTTATTAAGGGTGGGCTGTATGTGAAACCAGCATGTATCCGATACTATTCCAAAGTTTTCATCGAGAAACTTTGACTAAGTGAAGTTACGTGTGGCTATGTGGTGACAAGTGCAGGGTATAAGTGCATGTTAATGTGAGCAATGTTTATGATATTTATTTGGAATGTGCTAAGATTTGAAATGAGTAAGTATAACTACGAGGATCTGAATTGTTCTTGATTAGTATGTAATGTTCTTGATTGGTAAGTATGTGGTATGATGTTCATTGTTTACATATAGACTTACTAAGCTTAAAGCTTACTCCCTTCTCTTTTCCCTTGTTTTATAGTGTCAAAAAGCCAACTCAGAATTTGGAGACCGTCGGAGGATCACCCAAACTATCCACACATTTTGGTATATTGAGATTTACATTGAATTATGGCATGTATAGGGACTTGGTCTTTTTGGTTATATGTCATATTGTTTTGACCAAATATGTTTCCTTGTTTTGAAAATGAATCTTTTTGTATAAGGTCATAGTTGATGGCTAATACTTATTATTTATAAATGGAAATGATGATGTTTTTCATGGATGTGCAAATTGCGTGGTTGAGTATTTGGTATATTAATGTATGAATGAGTAGGTTATTTAATGTAGCTTATATTGGTGTAAGTAAGGGTGGCAAAAGGGACTTGGTAAATAGCCTTGTTATTGTCCACACGGGTAGACACACGGGCATGTGTCTAGGCCGTGTGTGACACACGGTCTGCCCATGGGCGTGTGGTTTGGTTGTGTGTCCCCCTGCAACCTAAGTTGGCAAAACAGTATGCTCAGTAGTAACCACACGGGCTGAGGCACGGCCATGTGACTCAACCGTGTGGAAGACACGGCCATAGGACATGGGCATGTGCCTAGGCCGTGTGAAGTCCACGCCTGATTTTAGGAATTTAATTCGCCACACGGTCTAAAGACACAGGCATGTGCCTTTGTCATGTGACCTTATTTGGTTGATGACGTCACAAAAAGAATGTCCCCTATTTTTGACACGGCCTGAAGCACGGGCATGTGACATGCCACACAGGCGTGTCCCTTCTCCCACACGAGTGTGTGGACCTTTTTCATGGAAAATTTTCTAAGTTTCCCGAAAGTTTTCTAAAGTTCTCGGTTTAGTCTCGAACCCCACCTTATGTATGTTTTGGGCCTCGTAGTCTCGTTTAAGGGGTAATATGTATGTTTATAAAAAGTTTTAAATTTGAATGGAAAACCATGTCTCAGTTTTGTATAATTGCTTGCATATAAGTCCGGTAACTCCTCGTACCATGTTCCGGCTTTTAATACAGGTAAGGGGTGTTACATATTTTCCTTTACAAAATTTTTCCATACTCAAATTAATAACCATCCTCTTATTCATACAAGTCAAATTCCATATAAAGCACATAACCAATCAAAATCAAATATGCATTATTAATCATAATACATATACGAACCATGCTTCAAAATTCAACCATATCAATATCATGGATATAATCAAATTTTTGAACCAATTAACTTGCATCAAAACCATGCTACATATGCTTTATAAATACATAATTCGAACCTTATGACTATCAAATTTCATAGCATGCAAATGACTAAATCATTAACCAACATTTTTCATCTCATGTACCAAACATGCATTAATACTCCCTTTAGTAAAATTTCATTACTTTAACTAAATACTAAACATACCGTTTTGCTTATCTATACACATCCACATTTTAATCCATATCAACCATATCACATGGCATAATATTCATTAACATATAAGACTATAGTTAACATTACATCATGGCCAACTATACTTTTAATGCTTTCATATTATACGCATATCATCCTAAAAACAAAAGTCATTTCTAATCTGAAATACCAAGCCGTAATTATCCCACTCTATTAACTATTTAATGAACAAACCAATTCATATATTATGCACATTCACACATTAAACTAAGTTAAACTATCCACACGTCTTTATAGTCATACATATATATAACACATAAACAAGCATCACTAAACAACCAAATACAATTATAATTATTACCAACTCATACGCATTACACTAAAGACACATTAAACATTTTTGAACACAAATAACAAATCAAAGTACACTTAATTCGCAGACTAATTATCATGCCCAAAAATACATATTCCCAACTAATAAATAGCCATCTATTCGGTCATCAAATTTAACCTCAATAAGTTATACCATTTCATAGTTAATTAACATTATTAACTAGACATATTATACTTGCTCAAATGACTGACCAAACATCCATAAAACATAGTCATCTTTTGCCACTAAATACCGTACCAAATGACCATTTTAACAAGCAATCACTTATACATACTTAGCTTATAGGAACATATGCATTATATCAAAAACACGTCCATCATCTAATCATTACTCAAGCAAAATCATATAACCGAACACACCATACATATATACCGTGAAACATACTTCTCAAAATGAGCTTATATCATGACCGAAAGTACATCATATTGAACATCATTATCAAGCCATCTTCACATGGCTATTTATAAACAATTCAAAACTAACCATAACAAAACTAGCCTATACATGCCATATGTCTTAGTTACAAACTTCAAAAGTACCGAATAATGGTCGATAGTGTGACAATGATCCTTGACGATCCTCGAGCTCAAAGCTAGCTTTATATACCTATAAAACAGAGAAAAAATGCACAAATTAAGCTTTGAAAGCTTAGTAAGCCATAAGCAAATAATTCATCACAAGAACACATATAACACAATTTGAATAGGCCAAATTTTAGCTAATCTTATACACATATACAATCACTTCTCTCATATAATATATATTACCACATCAATTAACTCTACTTACCTTATTTTTCAGTGAACATATAATACGTACCTGAATTATTTAGATCAAATTCACTTGGTTTAATTACTTGGTTTAATTATGCATGAATGGGTTGATTGTTTGATGTGATATATGTTTGTATGAGTTGGGGTGATAATAAGAGCCTAGAAAATAGCCTTGTTCTTATCCACACGGGTAGACATACGGGCCTGTGTCTAGTCTGTGTGTGACACACAGTCAACCTCATGGGCGTATGGCTAGGTCGTATGTCCCCTTGCATGCCAGGTTGGCAAGTCAGTATGCTCAGTAGTAACCACATGGGCAGAGACACGGCCTTGTGTATCAATCGTGTGGAAGACACGGCCATAGGACATGGGCATGTGCCCAGGCCGTGTGAAGTCTACACCTGAATTAGGAATTTAATTCGCCACACGGTCGAAGGACACGGACGTGTGCATTGGCCGTGTGACATTTATGGAGTGATGACATCAGAAACAAAATGCCAAGGTTTTTGCACAAGGGCTAAGACACATTCGTGTCGTGGCCGTGTGAGGGACACGGGCGTGTGTCCCTCCATGTGAAAATCCTTGTAGGTTCGAATTAGGAAATAATTCCACACGGGTGTGGAACATGGGCATGTGATATGCCACACGAGCGGGTCCCTTCCTCCACACGGGCGTGTAGATAGTTTAATGCAAATTTTCTAAGTCTTTCTAGATATCTTTAAAAGAGTTCGATTTGATCCCGAACCATTCCTAATGTCTGATTTAGGCCTCATAGACTTGTTTAAGAGGTGTTACAAAAAGTTTTAAATTTGAGTTGAAAGTCAGGTCTCGGTATTGTATGATTGATTGCGTATAAGTCTAGTAATATCTCGTACCCCATTTCGGCATTGAATACGGGTTAAGGGTGTTACATTTAGTGGTATCAGAGCTATGGTTTAGTCAGTTCTCGGACTACCGTAGTGTGTGTGAGATTTTAGCTATACATGCCATAAATATATTGATAGTGTGGTGACTCTTGACAATTTTAAACTGTGTTTTCATATAGTAAATGGATCCCGACCGAGTTACTACTGATGACACTGCTAGTAATGCACCAGCTCCAACGCAAGGGACTGCGCCTGTAGAAAGTAGACCTGAGATTTGAGTTAAGGAGAAGAGGCTCGGGAAGCCTTTCTCCATATGATGAGTAACTGGTACATTGAGTTTGTACGAGTAAACCCTAATGCTCAACCTCCTCCACCCCTACCTATACCTCAGCCAGTCCCTATGGCTCCTCAAGGTATAGATTTGGTAAGAATGACTAAACCCTAGGTCGATAAGATTCAAAAACAAAGGGCCGAGGAATTTAGAGCCAACATAGATGATGACCCTAAGAAAGCAAAGTTCTGGCTCAAAAATTCTATGAGGGTGTTTGATGAACTTTCTTGCACACTCGAGGAAAGCTTAAAATGTGATGAGTCGTTACTGAGGGACTCGACATATCGCTGGTGGAAAACACTAACATCTGTAGTTCCAAGGGAGAGAGTGACATAGGACTTCTTCTTAGAAGAGTTTCAAAAGAAGTACATAAGTCGGCGATTTATTGATCAGAAACGGAAAGAGTTTCTTGAATTGAAGCAAGGCAAAATGACTATGGCAGAGTATGAAAGTGAATTCTTCAGACTCAGTAAGTATGCACAAGAATGTGTGTCTACAGAAGTTATTATGTGTAAGAGGTTTGAAGATGGGTTGAATGAGCATATTAGGTTGCTAGTTGGGATATTGGAGTTAAAGAAATTCGTAGTATTGGTCAATAGAGCTTGCAAGGCTGAAGAGTTAAATAAGGAAAAAAGAAAAGCTATGATTGAGGCCCGAGATTCAAGGAATAGGCCGATGAGTAAGTCGTTCCAAACCCTATCAAAGAGATCCAAAGAAGCGCACCCTAGAACAACTACTTCAGCTGGGTATTGACACCAAGTTTGTGGTAACACATATTCGAGCTCGAGATTTCAAGCCACCTCGATGGCAAGTGTGGGCAATGCGAAATCAAATAAAACAGAGTGTCCAAATTATGGTAGACAACATACTGGGGAGTGTTGGGGAAACAATCAAACTTGCTACAAGTGTGGTTCACCAGACCACTTCATTCGAAACTGTCTAGAGAGGGATGAGAAAGACAGAAAACAAGAAGTAAGAGCGAGCAATGTACCTTCGAGGGGTAGACCACAAAAGAACCCGGGAAGTGGGACTAGTAGTAGAGGTGCGCCTAGAGATTCTGCTGTAAGATCAGAGGGTAGAGCACCTGCAAGGACTTATGTCATTCATGCTCGCGAAGAGGCATCATCTCCAGATGTGATAACGGGTACTTTTTCTCTTCATGATATCTCTGTTATTGCTTTGATTGATCCGGGATATACCCATTCCTATATTTGCATGAAATTGGTACCTAGCATGAATATGATTGTCGAGTCTACAGAATTTGTGATAAAAGTGTCAAACCCGTTAGGCAAACATGTGCTAGTTGACAAAGTGTGTAGAAATTGTCCCTTGACAATTAGAGGTCATTGTTTTCCAGCTAATCTCATGTTATTGCCCTTTGATGAATTTGACCTGATTCTTGGTATGGATTGGTTGGCTGCTCATAATGTTTTAGTAAACTATGGTAGTAAGTTTATTGAACTAAGATGTGTAAATGGAGATATCATTCGAGTTGAATCAGGTAAATCGGATAGTTTTCTTGTAATGATTTCGTCTATGGTAGCTGAGAAATACATGAGAAAAGGGTATGAGTCCTATCTCTCATTTGTGTTAAATACCCAAGAGTCAGAAGTAAAGATTGAATCAGTGCCTGTGGTGTGCAAGTATCCAAACGTGTTTCTGAAAGAGTTACACAGATTGCCTCCAGTCAGAGAGGTCGAGTTTGGCATTAAGTTAGTTCCGAGTACAGCACCTATTTTGGTTGCCCCGTATAGGATGGCACCGTTGGAGTTAAAAGAGTTGAAGGTTCAGTTGCAAGAGTTAACAGATAAAGGTTTTGTAAGACCGAGCTATTCACTGTGGGGTGCTCCGGTACTTTTTCTGAAGAAGAAAGACGGGTCAATGAGATTGTGTATAGACTACAAACAACTCAACAAGGTGACAGTGAAGAATAAGTATCCTTTGCTAAGGATAGATGATTTGTTTGACCAATTGAAGGGAGCTACGGTGTTTTCTAAGATACATCTAAGGTCTGGCTATTACCAGTTGAGAGTTAAGGAGCAAGCTATGCCGAAAACTATATTTCGGACGAGGTATGGCCATTATGAGTTCCTTGTCATGCCCTTTGGCTTAACGAATGCCCCTACGGTATTTATGGACTTAATGAATCATATTTTTCGACCGTGCTTGGATAAATTTGTAGTTGTTTCTATCGATGACATACTAATTTATTCTCAGGATAAGAGTGAGCATGCGAAGCACCTGATAACTATTTTGCAGAATCTATGAGACAAGCAGTTGTATGCTAAGTTTAGCAAGAGCGAGTTTTGGCTCCGAGAGGTCGGATTCTTAGGACACATTGTTTTGGGTGATGGAATTAGAGTTGATCCGAGTAAGATCTCAGCTATTGTTGAGTGGAAACCACCGAGGAATGTGTCAAAGATTAGGAGCTCTCTGGGCTTAGTGGGTTCCTACACACGATTTGTCAAAGGATTTTCCATGATAGCTACTCCAATGACGAGGCTATTGCATAAAGATGTCAAGTCTGAATAGACCAAGAGGTGCCAACAGAGTTTTGAAAAACTGAAAGCTTTGTTGACTAAAGCACCGGTTTTAATACAACCGGAGTCGGGAAGGGAGTTTGTAATCTACAGTGACGCGTCAATGAATGGTCTTGGTTGTGTGCTATGCAAGAGGGTAATGTAGTAGCTTATGCCTCGAGACAACTAAAACCGCATGAAAGTATTATTTGACTCAAGATTTGGATTTGGTTGCTATCGTTTTTGTTTTGAAGATTTGGCATCATTATTTGTATGGTGAAAAGTGTTAAATCTTTACCGATCACTAAAGTTTGAAGTACCTAATGAACCAAAAGGATTTAAATTTGCAACAACGGAGGTGGCTCGAATTATTGAAAGGTTATGAGCTAGCAATCGATTACCATCCGGGGAAAGCGGATGTGGTTGCGGATGCCTTGAGCAGAAAATCCTTGTATGCCTTGAGAGCTATGAGTACGAGTTTAGCATTGTCTGAGGATGGGGCTATATTAGCCGAGTTGAGGGCTAGACCATTATTTCTTCAGCAGATACGTGAAGCTCAAAAGAATGATAATAAAATGCAAGTTAAGAGAGCTCAGTGCGAATGGGAAAAAGACTCGACTTTTTAGGTTAGTTTAGATGATTGACTGATGTTTCATGATAGAGTTTGTGTACCTAAAGATGATGAGTTGATTCGGAAAATTTTACATGAGGCGCCCAATGGTTGTTTGTCAGTACATCCGGGTAGCACAAAAATGTATAATGATTTGAATAAGTTGTATTGGTGGCCGGGTATGAAAAGAGATATCTCCGAGTTTGTTACAAAGTGTTTGATCTGTCAACAAGTGAAAGCCGAGCACCAAGTACCTACATGATTACTTCAACCAGTGATGGTTCCCAAGTGGAAGTGGGACTAAATCACGATGGATTTCGTAACGGGGTTACCTACGACTCTGAAAAAGAAAGATGTTGTGTGGGTCATTGTCGATAGATTAACGAAATTGGCTCACTTTATACTGGTGCGTGTTGATTACTCACTTGACAAGTTGGCTAAGCTATATATTGCTGAAATTCTGAAATTACATGGGGTGCCAATGTCTATTATCTCGGATAAAGATCCAAGGTTTACTTCGAGGTTTTGGAAAAAGTTGCAAGAAGCCTTGGGTACAAAATTGAATTTTAGTACCGTGTTCCATCCACAAACTGATGGCCAATTCGAAAGAGTGATTCAAGTTCTCGAGGATATGCTCTGATGCTATGTTTTAGAGTTGGAAGGCAGTTGGAAAAGATATCTACCTTTAGTTGAATTTGCCTACAACAATAGTTATCAGTCGAGTATACGGATGGCACCATACGAAGCATATATGGTCGCAAGTGCCAGACTCCTCTGTATTGGACCGAGCTTAGTGAGAAGCTGGGGTTTGTCTAGTTAGAGAAATCGAGGAGAAAGTGAAGGTGACCCATGATAGTCTGAAAGCTGCTTCAGATCGACAAAAGTCATACGCAGATTTGAAAAGAAAGGAAATTGAGTTTCAGGTGGGTGATAAAGTATTCCTAAAAGTATCCCCGTGGAAGAAAGTATTGAGATTTGGTCGAAAGGGTAAATTGAGTCCGCGATTCATAGGGCCGTATGAGGTTATTGAAAGGATTGGACCAGTAGCTTACCAGTTGGCTTTGCCGACAGAGTTAGAGAGAATACACAACGTGTTTCATGTGTCGATGCTGTGAAGATATCGTTCCGATCCTTCGCATGTGATTCCTTTGACTGAAATTGAAATACGACCCGATATGACCTATGAAGAGGAACCTATTAAGATTTTGGCTCGAGAGGTTAAACAGTTGAGGAACAAAAGTACAATCTTAGTGAAAGTGTTATGGTAGAAACATGGTGTAGAAAAGGCTACGTGGGAACCGGAAGAAGCCATGAGAGAACAGTACCCAAACCACTTTACCGATAAGATTTTTGGGGACGAAAATCTCTAAAGGGGGAGAGTTGTAACAGCCCGATTTTAGGGCTAGTCAGAATAGTGGTTTCAGAACCACTAATCTGAGACTAGATAAATTGTGTTTAATATTATTATATGTGTTATATCATCATTATATGAGTGCATGAAAATTTTGGTGCATTAATTTTGGTGATTGCATGCTCAATTGCGAAAAAGGACCAAATCGCATAAAGTGCAAAAGTTTTATTTTACAAGTTAGAGGTGTCTAATAGCTATAAAATATTAAATTGGAGGTCCTTAATGTGCAATTAGGCCATTGGGGAAGTGATGGCTGGCCATAGGGACAAGAAAATTTAATGGGTCAATAGTTAGGTGAGTTTTGGTGACTTAATGAATAAAATAAGAGAAAAATAAAGAAATATCATCTCTTTCTCATTCTCCCTACCACCGAAAATTTCAGCAAGAGAAGGGGTTTAGAAGCTTGAAAATTTTTATCCACTTCAATCTTTACAAGTAAGTGATCTTGGTGGTTTTTATTGATAATTTTTGTACTTTTGGAACCCCTAAAGCTTAAGCTAGCTAAAGAGGGGACTATTTTGCAAAATGGTTGAAAGTTTAGGGACTTTCCATGAGAGTGCTTATGTTTTTTGCTGAGTTTTTAGGGAAGAAAATGAATTATGGTTGCTAAATAAACAACTTTTGTGAAGGGTGTTTCCATGAAAACACCTAAAATGACCTTTTTGTAAAGGTTGTAAATTGAGTAGTAAATGCATGAAATGATTGGTATTGTGAGTTGTTACAAGAGTAATAAATGTTCAGCTAGGCTTGTTAAATGAGGAAATTTGATGAAAAATGATTTATGAGCCTAAGGGCAAAATCATAATTTTGCCAAAGTATAAGGGCAAAACGGTAATTTTTGCCAAAGTAGAAATTTTGAAGTGTCTTGATTTATGTAGTGATTAAATGAGTAAATTTTATTATTATAGATCAAGAAGAACGTGGAATCAACCTTGACCGGGGAAAAGGCGAGGTTTCAAACTAAACCTCAAATTGACACATTTTGTATCGAGGTAAGTTTATGTGACGATACATCCTTACTACATATGTTTTACCTATTAATTCTTTATGTGAAATGGGAATGAATATATTTGTTATCTAATAAATGATAGAAAGTGAGGAAATTCTCAAATGAATCTTTGGAATAGGAAAATTATATGGTTAAAATCCATGAATAAATAATTTTGGTGGGCTGTGTCCGATACCACCGTAATTATCATTTTGGTGGGCTGTGTGCGATACCACCATAATTATCATTTTTGGTGGGCTATGTGCAATACCACCGTAATTATCATTGTAGTTGGTGGGTTGTGTGCAATACCACCCTATTATTGATTAATGGTGGGCTGTGTGCAAAACCATCGGGTATCTTGAATTATTCCGAAGTGTTCATCTTGAAACTTGTCTAAGTGAAATTACATGTGGCTTTGTGGTGATAAGTGCAGGGTATAAGTGCGAGTAAATGTCAGCAATGTATATGATATATGTATGGGATGTGGTGAGGTTTGAAATGAGTAAGTATGGTTAAGGGGACTTGGATTGTCCTTATTTAGTAAGTAATGTTCTTGATTGATAAAGATGTGTTATGGTTTATATAGTTTACATATAGACTTACTAAGCTTAAAGCTTACTCCGTCCTCTTTTCACTTGTTTTATAGTGTCGAAGAGCCAGCTCGAGATACGGAGATAAGCAAAGGATCACCCATACTATCAGCACATCTTGGTATAGTTAGATTTAGCATTCTGAGTATGGCATGTATAGGGACTAGACTTAGTTGAATGTCATATTGTTTTGGCCAAATGTGTTGGCTCATTTCAAAGATGAACTCTTTTGTATAAGGCCATAGTTGATGGCTCTTTCTTATTAAACTATGAAAAGATGAGGTTATTCATGAATGTGCAAGTTGCATGGTTGAATTACTTGGTTTAATTATGCACGAATGGGTTGATGGTTTGATGTGATATATGTTTGTATGAGTTGGGGTAATACAAAGAGCCTGTCAAATAACCTTGTTCATGTCCACACGGGTAGACATACGAGCGTGTGTCTAGGCCGTGTGTGACACACGGTCATCCTTATGGGCGTGTGGCTAGGCCGTGTGTCCCCTTGCATGCCAGGTTGGTAAGTCAGTATGCTCAATAGTAACCACACAGGTAAAGACACAGTCGTGTGTCTCAACCATGTGGAAGACACGGCCATAGGACATGAGCATGTGCCCAGGCCATGTGAAATCTGCACCTAAATTAGGAATTTAATTCACCACACGGTTGAAGGACACGGGCATGTGCCTTGGCCGTGTGACATTTACGGAGTGATGACGCCAGAAACAGAATGCCAAGGTTTTTGCACACGGGCGTGTTGTGGCCGTGTGAGGGACACAAGCTAGGGACACGGGCGTGTGTCCAGCCGTGTGAAAACCCCTGTAGGTTCGACTTGGGAAATAATTCCACACAAGTGTGGAACATGGGCATGTGATATGCCACATGGGCACGTCCCTTCCTCCACACAGGCGTGTGAATAGTTTAATGAAAATTTTCTAAGTCTTTCTAGAGATCTTTAAAAGAGTTCGATTTGATCCTGAACCATTCCTAATGTGTGATTTAGGCCTCGTAGACTTGATTAAGAGGTGTTACGAAAAGTTTTAAATCCATCACTATCCTTGAGGTTTCACTACTTCCATCATACACCTTGAAGCTTATAAGTATTTGGGTCATTGCTCTTTAGTAGTGGTTCTTACTTGCTTTGAGTTTGTTCCCTTCCATTCCATCACTATCCTTTATTTTTGTTGCTAGCAGAATTTACCATTTCTTTCTTGAGCTTAAAATCCATTTTATTCTCATCCCATATACCATCCCTTCTTATTTTCAATAACCGAACCTATATATTATTCATTTCCATAAACCCATCTTTGAACCCTTCTTCATAGCTTCCACCATTATTTACTTAAAAACATCCTTTTTAATCAAACCGAACGAAACCTTCTCGTAGACGATCGGGCATCTCACATACGACTCGACTCACCTCGAGGCAGATCGTATCAGTTTTGTTTTGTTTTAATTACATTTTATTATCCATTTACCACAATAACCTTAATGATTTGATAATAAAGTCATATAATGCATGCCATTACCGTCCATTCTTGTATTCAATAGCCTAATTTCATTTTAAGGACTTTGAAATCAAGAAACCATATCAAATAAGTACTTTAACAATTAGAAAGCCACTTTTACATTTTATGCGATTTAGTCCTTTTATCAAATTAACTAATCAATTGAGAAAATTAAATCATGAAATTTTCACACATATCAAATAACATGCTATAAACACCAAAAATAATATTAAAATAATTTTACGACTTCAGATTTGTGGTTCCAAAACCACTGTTCTGATTTATCTAAAATCAGGTTGTTACATTGTCTCTTCACATCTTTCAAGCACTCTTTCAAGATTTCCCAAACATTCAGTAAAGGAATCTCCGTGGACCAAAAAATCATCCATAAATATGTTTAACCTTTCCTCGATCATGTCAACAAAAATAAATGTTATACAATGCATGAACGTGGCCGAAGCATTGTATAACCTGAAAGGCATCCTCCAAAAAGCATAAATATCGAACGCGTAGGTGAAGGTAGTTATTTCTTGATCATCTAGATGGATTGGAATTTGATGGTATCTAGAATACCCATCTAAGAAACAATAAAACTCCTTTCTAGCCAATCTATCAAGCATTTGATCAATAAATGGTAATGGAGAATTTAACCACTTTTTTTGAGACCATAGTATCCCCCCTTTTTTTGAAACACAATGTATTGGGCTCACCTACTCGCTATTAGAAATAGCATAAACGATGCCAGCATTTAACCACTTAGTTAGCTCATTCTTCACAACTTCTTTCATTGTAGGATTTAGTGGTCGTACAGCATCTACCATAGGTTTTTTTTCCTTCTTCTAAGAATATTTTATGTTGGCAAAGAGATGAGCTTATACCCTTCATATCTACAATCGTCCATCCAATTGCCTTTTTATGAGTCGTTAATACACGAAGGAGTACAACTTCCCTCTCAGTACTTAGCCAAGAAAAAATAATAACTGGAAGAGTGTTGTTCTCACCTAAATAGTCATATTTTAGACATTCTGAAAGATGTCTTAATTCAATTAACCATTGAAGGTATCATCTTTTCATACGCATCTTCGAGAGGCCCTAATGGCTCTTTCCAATGTCTCAACAGTGCACATGCTCTTACTCTAGTTGAATTTCCATGTCTTCATGCAATTCACTATCCTCTTCATCAAGGGCTAACTCACCTATTTCTTGAGTAGGAAGCTTTTGATATTCCTCCACCTTCTTGGTTTCAATAGACTCTTTACTTCTGATATCTGAAAATGGCTCCAATTAAGAATCCCCTTGCTCGACAGATCCATAATTTTCCTGGGCTATTGTTATTCTTGGTATGGAAAGTCCTTGAATTACTTCCACTTTTTGGCCCTCCAATCTCTTAAACGTCTTACTAGAAATTTCATCGTCTAATGAATGACTATCCCCTAAAAAAAAATCACTAATGTTGACATTTTCAAGTAAAACTATTATTTCCCTCACTGCTCTAGTCCATATACTCCTTCTAGAGATTACGTCAAATTGGGCCTTACTGCTCGCATCAAACCCAACATAAAAGCATTGCAATTGTGTGGCTTTCTCTACTCCATTTCTGATTATGCTTCTCAATATCTTCTTGAATCTTTCCCACACTTGTCTTAAAGTCTCAGCATTCTCTTGCTTGAAATTGAATTTAAAATTGAAATTAAAATTGAATCTTAACGAATCCTTATCGTCGTTTCCACGAAATTAAAGATTAACTAAAACGCACGAAATAAGGGACAGATTAACCTCGAAATGCAGAATCTCAATATTGGGTGTTGTTATCCCCAGTCATAACCATCTCCAATCATGTAGCATAGTATTTAGCAAGGATGTCATGATCGATAATTTTGTAGGTAACTTCCCTTGCAAGAACGCCCATTACCTATATCAAGAAGATAGATAAACCAATTACCTGGCCCAAATAATCCATTTATAACAAATAAGCTAGTAAAAAAATAAAAGTCACATCTATTAATCCTACTTTTGCTACTTATCCCTACTTAAAATGTACACTAAAATTACTCAATCCTACACCATCTCCACGACAGTGGCACCAACAACTTTGACTGCATTCATACATGCACATAAAACAAAAATTTTTTATAAAATAATTTTAAAGTGCGATTTTATTGGAAGCGTACAAGTCAGTTGTAATATTTGTAGTGTTACAATGGAACACTTGAGTATTCCAAGAATTGAACCCAAAGGAGATGGCGATTGAGTGATGGATAGCGTACACTATAGAGTCTAAGCGGCTACTGATATGATTTTATAGTACAACAAATCATAACAAGAAAATTAAATATGCTTGTAACACCCCAAACCCGGCCTAGAAGTTAGACCCGAATTTGGGGTGTCACATTGGGGTACTTTTCGAGAAGCCATGGTTCCGATTGAAAACCTTTCTTGACATTAAAAACTAAAGTCCCAGTTTGCGTTTGTTTATTATTAATCGACATTTATTAAAAAGTTATTACCTTTAAAAAAATAAACTTTGCTTGTTGCGGAAGCTTAATTAAAATGACTGACTTATGAAAATGTGATGTTTACGACCTATTTGCGAAAGCGTAGTATTTTGAAAGCAGATATTATTTTGGAAAACCGTGATTCAAAGTTTAGCAGATTTAAAACATAATAAACTAAAATCCAAAACTAAAACCAGAATTTAAGAGAGGCCTTATTACAAAATATTAACCCAAGTTAAAAATAAGTAAAATACTAGAGTCCAAAACTGCTCGTAGTGTGGCCACCTCTGAGTCCTCCAGCACATCGAACCGCCTACTGAGGATTTCCTGAGAAAAATATTAAAAAGAGGGGGGTGAGTTTACGAAAACTCAGTGTGCACAACCCTCATCAGTAAGAACATGAATCACAACAGTTCGGGCCGAAGCCCATTTCAGTAACGGTGGTAATCGGGCCTTAGCCCATTAAAGCCTTAGCTGGGCCTTAACCCATAAATGTCACAAATCATATTTATCTGGGCCTAAGCCCATCTCGATGTTAAAAACCACATATGCAATGCCTTAATGCCCATACCAACCCTGCACTTCGTCTCCTGTCCAAACCTGCACTCTTGTGAGGATTTAATCGAGCCACCCATCCCTACACTCCTTATGTAGCACCGGTTGCGGCACTAACTTACCGGTGCAGCATGGCTGCTCGGTGACTAAAAAGCCTTCGGTGGATCCACAGTCGTCAAGCGACCATGCGATCCTATTAGCACTTCCTCCATATTAAAAATCCCATCCTCGTGCAACATAATAACACATGAATGCAACATAAAATAATAATCATACGATAACAATCATAAATCACATACAAGAATAATTATATAACATGTAGGGGCATTTTCATCATTTTACCCTTCAAGGGCATATCAGTCATTTTACCCATCGAGGGTATTTTAGTAATTTCGCACCTGCGATAGCCTTTCCAAAGGCCTAATGTCGCCTCGAGCGACTCAACTACCATTTCTGGTCATACCAAACTATTGGGCCTAAAACCCGATTTCAGCCCATTTGGGCCCACACGCTCGTGTGGCCCACCTAACACAAATCTAGCCACGTATATGAGATTCACCTAGTCTAGTTCACTATATACTACACCATCATACATTTTATTCAATTTGGCCCACGGGCCTATTGAGCCCACTTCGGCCCATCGTGGCCCAAGCAGCCTCAACCCACAAGAATACTACTGATGGCCTCAACTACCGCGTCGAAGCCCCACATGTGCGCTCGCACGCTCGTGTGGCTACTATTGCCTTGACCGGCACTTCGACATTTGCCGCTCTACAACTAGAGTAGAGAGAGTTGCACACCTGATAGGAATCTGGTGCTAATCCGCGCTCCGACCACTCCTATGCCCAAACGCCCTCCAAGGTATCCTTCCTCCTATCATAGAATGCTCTATATATAGCTAGCTTCTCACCTTCCTTCTTTGTATCTTTCCGATGTGGGATCCCTTCGTAGTAGAGTTTAAATTCAACTCAAACTCTTTCCGTCCAATCCGCAAAATAAATACTCCATTGCTTGTCATGAGATTTTAACCCAGGCTCCCTTGAAACATAATCCATGCCGCTAATCACTTGGCCACAAGCTCCTCTTGTGTCTTAAACCATGCGCAACTAAATTTAAATCTATAGTCAAATTCTAAAGTCCATTTAAAAAGAAAACTAAAATGTAAGATCCAAGACTTGAACCTTGGACCTCCTTCCTTCCTTGTGGCGTCACCCCTCTTGCTCATTAAGTGGCGTCACTTTGCCACTACTCCACACACTCCACTTGTGTCATTTTTCTCCACATTTTATTCTTAAAGCCTACCTACTAACTCCCAGGGTTTTTTTCACCTAAAACCAAAATTTCCTTAAAGCACAAGTTTGATCCCGAGACTTCATAGAAGCCCCCTAACCTTCCAAAATGACTCACCTAATAGGTCCAACTTGCCTTAGTGCCATTCTCTTGTTCTTAAAAATTTTAAACGCTACTACTTCCAAGGCCCATTGGGCCCAATCCTACTAGGCCCAATTTCGGGATGTTACAATGCTAATCTAGGCACTAAATTGCAAAGAGTCCAAAACTAAGAAATTAACCAATAAATGACTAATGGTGGTTGGTTGATTTCGATGTGGTTCGTCGGTCCTCGAATGAGGGACTTAAATCATTTAAATTACTTAGTGGCTTCATTTTATATTTCGATCTCAATTTTACCGACTTAGACGAATTAATTTGATTTATCTCTCTATCTCACCGATTAATCTAGGACTAATGAATAGGTGCACAACAAGATTACCTCTTAGTCTCACTTGCCTAGATATTCCCTTAGGGGCGTCACTTCCTAAGTTTTTAGGTCTATTCAATTTAGTCCAATTTATTACGATTTAGTCCTTTGCCCAAAAATCAGCTTACCTACATCTTAATCCACCAACTTCCTTTTAGGTTTAGCTACTCATGCTGAAAATAAAGAGAATGAACATAGAAATAAAAAGAAAAGAAGCCATTAATGTAAAGCTTAAGAAAAATATAAAAGTTCGGATTTTTATGCAAGAAAACTTAAAGAATATGAAACTAAAGGCATTCAACAAGAAAATCTAAAGCAATAAACATAAAAGAGTACTTAGTGAGTTCACTACAACCATACCTTTAATGGATACTTTGCAAATCTTGTATGGATTTTTAGGAACCAACCATATTCTGCACCCTTTACTTCGGTTGATACCAACATTGTTTCATCATTCTTTTATACGCCACTTATCATGCCTTATCATACTTAGTCTCCCATATCTTGTAACTGAGGAATCCTTCCAATCAATTCATAAATCTCTTATCACGTAATACTTACCTAATAAAATACCTCCACAGACTTGTAACCCCCCAAACCCAGCCTAGATGTTATGGTCAAATTTCGGAAGTCATATTAATTCGGTAGAAAAAAAATTTCTATTTAAAATAATTATATTTAAATCCTTTTTATGAAAATTTTGATTACTTCGAATTAATTTTATTAACATTGAAAAACATTTGGTAATACATGATTAATTTGAGCATTTTTTTAAATAAATCAGTTTATCGCTTTTAAACATTTAAAGAAGGAAACTTGCAATATCAATTTAAAAATGTTACTTACAAATAGTCTATCTGTAAACAATTTGTAGCAGAATTACTAATACTTCAGAAAAAAATTATATTTGATATTATTTAAAAAATGAGTAAACATTTTAAGTTTTAAAATCGGTGACTAATATGTTTAAAAATCCATCATTTATGCATGCATAATGGTTATTGTATCAAAATTACAAATAACCAAAACCAACCCATAGTTCAATGTCCAAAAACAAACACAGGAAGTTTTTAAATTACTTTATGAAAATTTAATCTGAGAGTCTCCTCCAAATGTTGTATCCAAGTCATACGCATGGCTATTATGTAATAGCCCATTTATCTGAAGTGTCGAAACTGTGGTTTCGAGGCCATAAATTCGACGTGTGAGTCTGTAAATATTATTATTTAATATTTACAAATAATGTATGGTGTATTGATAATTTTTTATTTAATGATTTGTATTAAATGGAAGAACAATTAGGTTCAAGTGGTATGACACTAAGGTCATGTGGTTTTAGAAAATGAGGTATTCGAACCTCGTTTCTATAAATTAAGCCTTAAATATTTTTATAAATATTTACGGAGTGTTATTAATGTTGTATTAAAGTTTTGTTAAAAAAAATTTAATGTTTAGATAGTTAATTAATTAAAAAGGACTAAATCATAAAGGATGTAAAATTTGATATTAGATTTGAATGATTAAATGGCTTAATGATTATAAGTGGAAGGATTAAAATAGTAAATATACTATTTTTAATTAGTGGGATGGCAATGGAGCTTTAAATTTTTGTTTTATTCATGATTAAATGTTAAAATAATTAAAATAAGTAATAAAATAAAAGGCTAAAAATAAAGAAAACATATTATTTTCTTCTCCATTTGGTTGTTCATCACTGAATGCTCCATGGACAAATACTTCAGGTTCGACCATGGTTAAATCTTTGCATGGTAAGCTATTTCTCACCCATTTCTAATAATTTTTATGTTTATGAGATCATTGCAACTACGTCCAGCTAGCCCGTACCTTCGCTTTTAAAACTGTTAAAGATTTTGAATGTTTTCATTGATGAATCTTTGTGATTTTAGATGTCAAATGATGAATTTAAAGTATTAGTTGTTATTTAAAAGTATTTTGTTAAGTGATTTGATGAATTTACCGATTAGGGACTAAATTTGTAACGCCCCAAAAATTTTTAATCTTTTGTTTTTGCGTTTGTGTGACACAATGTCTATCTGCTTCAATGGTTATGTGTTATGGGTGTGTGTGAGAGGTCCCAAGTTCAAGCCTTACTTAGGCAAATTTTGGTATTTTTCTGATTGAAGCCTTTAGCTTGCTCTGTGGGCTTATATTAAATTAGTTACAAAACCATGTTAGAATAGGCCTGCTGGTCTGGTGGTTGAGATGTGTGTTGGTGTGTTGGAGGTCTGGAGTTCGAATTCCAGCGCGAGCGCGGGAACTTATTTTTGCTAGTTTAACCGAGAGAGTTTCGGTCAAACAAAAATTCTGAGTAGTGGAGTTATGGGAGAAATATTAGGGATTTGGGGGAAATTTATTATCTTTTAGTTTAATTATTTTGTTTTTTTTTCAAAATTTTCTTTTCCCAAAGTTTTCTGACGCCAATTCTTTCCTCTCCTCATTTGCCGAAATTTTTATTTTCTTCCCCTTTCTCGTTTATCCAATTTCGCCTCCATCTGTGTATCTTTTGACTTCGTACGTTCTACAGCATCTCGCGTGGATTAGGGTCTCATCGTGCTATTGCGTAATCAACTGTTTCGAGGTGTTGGGGTTCTGGAGTGCTCAGGGATCGTTTTAGAACCAATTGAAACCAGGCGTGTGCCAAGAAACACAAAAAACGAGAATCGGTGAAAGCCGAAAAATGATTCTCTCGATGCCACACGGCCGTGTGGTAGCCGTGTGCAAGGCTGTGAGCCACAACACGATCGTATGATCGACGAGGCCAGGCCGTGCGCGAAGGACACGGTCGTGCGATGGCTGAGTGAGGTTGTGTGCGAGACACGGGCTCGACCAATTGGGGTGTGTGGGCCACACGGGTGTGTGGGCCCACACGGGCGTGTAGGATTCTGGGCCAGGCTGTGTGATCCACACGGCCAAGGCCAATTTGGGCCGAGTTGGCCACACGAGCATGTGGGCCCATTGGGCAGACCACATGGGCGTGTGAGCCCATCTTTTTGAAATGATCTGTAAGGTTGCATGGGTCGCCCAAGTCGACTGTGGATCTACTGAAGGGTCGGTAAGCATTACTTAGACCCTATTTATGTGACTTGATTATATAGCGTCTGACTGAGCACGATATCTGTACTGAACTGAATGTATGATCGGTTATTTACTTGTTGCAAGTCATATTTGGTATGTTGCATTGCATCGGAGAGGGTTGATGCTATTTCGGAGGAAGTGTCTAAAAGGCTTTAAGCCTGTTATCTGGTAGCTCAACTGCATTATTCTGCTTATGTGTCGCATTTCGATACAGTATGGTGTGTAGGGATGGGTGGGTTGATTATATCCCCACATGGTGTGTAGTGCTGGACAGAGATGGTGTGTAGAGGCTGGTGGGTAAGATTCTGATATTCTGATATGTATTCTGTATCTGATGGGGCTGAGGCCCTAATATATTTCTGGTTCTGTATTTGAATGGGCTAAGGCCCTGTTATATATATCTGATTCTGCATTCGAGTGGGCTAAGGCCCAAACTGTGTCTGTAATGGGCTCCGGCCCAGTCTGTGATTTCTGATTTCTAGTGATTACTCTGTACGTTTGATATCTATGAGGATTACACACTGAGTTGCGAAACTCACCCTTTTCTGTTTAATCTGTTCAGGTAATCCCTAGCATTAAATGGATCGGGGCAGTGGTGAACTCCACGGTGACCACTACTTCTGCTTCACGATAGTTTCACGGTTTTTATACTTATTTACGGTTTTGATTATATTTGGGAAAAGTTTTATGTAATTATGGCCATTACAAATTTTTGTTTAAATTTGGGAGTTGCAATGTTTATGGTTTTACCACTAGTAGTAGGAAAACTCGAGTTTTCAATACAAACAAACATTTTATAAAAACCCACACAAATTTGTAAGCTATTTTTAGAAGCTTCCGCAAAGTTTATCATTTTAAAAGGGGATAATGATTGAAAACAAATGGCACGTTTTTGAAAGTAGTATAACATAATGAAAAATGGTCTTAACGTCGTTGCGGTTTCTAAAGCACTATCATGTGACATCGCCAGATTCGGCAATAACGTCTAAGTCGAGTTTGGGGTGCTACATTTACTGGTATCAGAGCTAGGTTGCAAAACTCAACTGTGGATTTGGGTTTTAAATATTGGCTTTAAAGAAACGAATTTTAAGTGATTTGAAATATTTTTGGACTGGGTATGTGGTACACCGAATCTCCGGCGTTGATCCTGTAAGTGTTTTGAAACTCTGTTTAGATTTGTCTGAAAATACTACTAGCATGCTCGAAATAGCCAATAGGTAGTATATTGTACTGAGAACACTCTAGGTAGTGTAAACTGAAAACTGTAGTGAGACTGAGACTCGCGATAACGAACTCTGAATTTCTGATACTGTTCAGCATAAAATATCTGTAATAAATATCAAAACTGTAACTAATGCACAAAACTTTTAGTATAGATAAACTCCAAATTTACTATGAGCATACGAGGTACTCGCGGACGGGGTACTAAAGGCCATGGTAGAGGCCGTAGAGGGGCTCAAGCTGGGTCCTCATCATCTGGAAATCTGCCTAATCTGGATACTAGTGAGACACCGGTATCACCTGTGACAGAGACTGGGTCTCGAGATCGCATGGTTGGGGACGACTCACTGTCCCAGGCCATGCTTAGAATATTGGAGAGGGTCGTTGGGCCCAACACCGGATCTGGGGGTCGAGGGTCAGTTACAGAACGACTCCGGTCCAATGGGGCTGAGTTATTCAGGGGTGTCAGTGGAGTTGCCCCTAATGTGGCTGAAATTGGATGGAGGCCACAGAAAGAATTATGGACGACCTGGACTTTACCGCCGAGCAGAAGCTTAAGGGGGTTGTTTCTCTACTTTGCGATGAAGCTTACCAGTGGTGGCTGATGGTTAAAGAGGGCACTCAGCCCTACTGATTGACTTGGGATTACTTTAAGACTGTGTTCTAGAGTAAGTATTTGGGATCCAACTACATTGATGCTAGGAGGCGTGAGTTTCTTCATCTCACATAGGGGGATCGTTCAGTGGCCGAGTATGAGGCCGAGTTCTTAAGATTGAGCTGTTATGCCCGGGGCATGGTGGCGACCGAGTATGAGGGATGCGTCTGTTTTGAGGATGGACTTAGGGACAGTTTACGAGTTCTGATAGCTCCGCAAAGGAAGCATGAGTTTGCTACACTGGTTGAAAGGGCGAAGATCGTCGAGGAAGTTAAGCGCGCTGAGTGCCAAAACCGAGAGAGAGAAAAGAATAAGAGGGAATTAGAGCCCTTGAGTTCTGTGATGAGGCCTAAGAAAAAGGCCAGATCTGATGGGCCAATGAGAGTTGGCCTCCTTTGCACTTACTGGGGTGGCGCTTTGTGGGCACTGTGGTAGACGCCATCCAGGTGAGTGTTGGAGGACGACTGGGCATGTTTGAGATGTGGATCGACTGAGCATTGTGTCAGAGATTATCCGCTGAGAACTGATCAGATGCAAGCTACGGTACTAGTACTGCGCAGACACCAAGAGTAGTTTAGCAGCCACCTAGAGGCCGAGGACAGAGAGCACCGAGCAGAGGAGATGGACCGACTGAGGTGAGGTAGCCCGCACTAGTTTATGTTGCCCGTCGTCGTGAGGACCGAGATGCTCCGGACGCCATCACGGGTACGTTTCTAATTTATAATGTATCCTATTTGGGATTGATAGACATAGGCTCTACACACTCTTACGTAGCCAGTACAGTGTCTAAAACCTTGGGGATTCCGGTTGAGAGTACTTCTAATGAGGTAATTGTGGTGAGTCCATTGGGGCAGTCTATCTGGGTGAGCAAATTTTTTAGAGACATCCCGTTAGTGGTTCAAAGGACAGTATTTTTGGTTAATCTGATGGTGCTTCCATTTGGGGAGTTTGATTTGATTTTGGGAATGGATTGGCTGGTTAAACGCCGGGTAAGTTTGGATTGTGCGACAAAAAGGGTTGTTTTGAGGGCCGAGGAGGACAACGAGGTAGTTGTGCTTGGGGAAAGAATAGACTATCTGACTAATGTGATTTCTACGTTTGTGGCAGAAAAGTTAGTGAGGAAAGGGTGTGAGGCATTCTTAGCCTACATCAGTATTTCTAACTCTAGGGACTCTTCGGTTAAGGATATTAGAACCGTGAGGGACTTTCTAGATGTTTTTCCTAAGGAATTACTGGGTTTGCCTCCAAACTGAGAATTAGAATTTGGGATTGAGCTTATTTCAAGTACAGTTCCGGTGTCTATCGCGCCCTACCGAATGGCATCGAAAGAGCTGACGAAGCTTAAGGCTCAAATTCAGGAACTGTTAGATCGTGGATTCTTTCGTCCCAGTGTGTCTCAATGGGGAGCACTGGTGTTGTTTGTGAAGAAGAAAGATAGGACAATGAGGATGTGTATCGACTACCGATAGTTGAACAAGCGAACAATCAAGAACAAGTACCCATTTCTGAGGATAGATGATCTATTCGACCAGTTCAGAGGGGCTTCTGTGTTCTCCAAGATTGATCTATGTTCAGAATATCATCAATTGAGGGTTTATGAGGCCAATGTGCATAATACGGCATTTCGGACTCGTTATGAACATTACGAGCTCCTGGTTAAGCCTTTTGGGTTGACCAATGCACCAGTGGCTTTTATGGATTTCATGAACCATGTGTTCCAGCCTTATCTAGACCAATTTGTGGTGGTATTCATCGATGATATCCTATTGTATTCTAAGACTAAGGACGAGCACCATGAGCATCTCAAAGTGGTACTATAGACTCTTCGTGAGAAACAGTTGTATGCGAAGTTCAATAAGTGTGAGTTCTGGCTCCGAGAAGTAACCTTTTTGGGACATATAGTTTCTACGGGGGATTCGTGTTGATCCTCATAAGATTAAGGCTATGTTGGATTGGAAACAGCCGAAGAATGTGTCTAAAATTCGTAGCTTTCTAGGGCTGGTGGGTTATTATCAACGCTTCGTAGAAGGGTTCTCCTTGATCGGAGCATCGTTAACCAATTTTCTGCACAAGGGAGTTCCCTTTGTCTGGACTAATAAGCTACAAGAGAGCTTCGAGAAGCTCAAATCTATTTTGACTCAGGCTCCGATTCTGATACAGCCTGAATCTGGGAAGGATTTCTTCGTATACAGTGATGCGTCGCATGTGGGTTTGGGTTGCATACTGATGCAGGACAGTAAGGTTGTAGCTTATGGATCACATCAGGTTAAGACACATGAGGTAAACTATCTTACAAATGATTTGGAACTAGCTGATGTAGTCTTCACTTTAAAGATTTGGAGGCACTACCTATACGGTGAGAAGTGTACTATCTACACCGATCATAAAAGCCTCAAATATCTCCTCACTCAGAAGGAGTTAAACCTTAGGCACCGTAGATGGGTTGAACTGCTTAAGGATTATGACTGCACCATCGAGTACCATCTTGGAAAGGCTAATGTGGTGGCGGATGCTTTGAGTCATAGGGCTATGACCTATCTGAGAGTGATGTTCGCTCGACTCAGTTTATTCGACGATGAGAGTCTGTTAGTAGAACTTTAGGTTAAGCCTACATGGATTGATTAGATTAGAGGAAAATAGATGGGGGATAAGTCTCTTGAGTTGCGTTTCCGTCAAGTTGAGACTGGTGATGCTACTGATTTTGGGATTAACAGTGATGGGGTACTTTGTTTCCGCGGAAGGATTTGTGTGCCGAGTGATGAGGAGTTGCGTCAGTCGATTCTAAGGGAGGCCCATAGTAGTCCCTATGCTATACATCCCGGTGGGAACAAGATTTACCGAGATCTCCGAGAGTTGTACTGGTGACCAAAGTTGAAGCGTGAGGTTACTGACTTCGTTGCTCGCTGTCTAACTTGTCAATAGGTTAAGGCTGAGCATTAGTTTCCTACGATGTTGCTGTAGCCGGTTAAGATACCAATGTGGAAATGGGAGCGAGTAACGATGGATTTTGTTAGTGGGTTGCCTTTAACACCCACTAAGAAGGATTTTTTCTGGGTCATCGTGGATCGATTGACCAAGTCGGCTCACTTCATTCCGATCAGGACAGACTTTTCTCTCTAGAAATTAGCTAAACTATATATATCTTAAATAGTGAGACTACACGGGGTTCCTATCTCGATCATCTCCGATAGGGATCCTCACTTCACGTCTCGGTTCTGGAAGAAGTTGCATAAGACTCTAGGTTCAAGACTAGACTTGAGTACTACATTCCATCCTTAGACAGATGGTCAGTCAGAGAGGGTCGTTCAGATACTGGAGGACATATTGAGGAGTTGCGTGACCGATTTCTGAGGTAATTGGGAGGAGTACTTGCCTTTGGTGGAGTTTGCCTACAATAACAGCTACCAGTCTAGCATCCAAATGGCGCCTTACGAGGCCTTGTACGGTCGTAAGTGTCGCACTCCCTTGTGCTGGACTGAGTTGGGTGAGCGACGTGTCCTAGGTCCTAAACTGGTTTCTGAAACTGAAGATAAGGTTCGAGTGATTCGAGATCGACTGAAAGCGACATCTGATAGGCAGAAGTCCTATGTTGATCTGAGGAGAAAGGATGTCAAGTATTCTGTGGGGAACTTAGTTTTTCTCAAGGTCTCGCCATGGAAGAAGGTTCTAAGGTTCGGTCGCAAGGGAAAGCTAAGCCCTAGGTTTATTAGGCCGTACAGTATTCTGAAGCGAGTGAGACCAGTCGCATATCAGTTGGAACTGCCTCCGGAGTTGGATCGCATTCATGATGTTTTTTTCACGTTTCGATTTTGAGATGCTACTGCTCTGATCCCACGCATATTGTTTCGGTGGAGGACATTGAGGTTAGACCAGATCTGACGTTTGAGGAGGAGCTGGTTCAGATTCTGGATCACGACATTAAAGTTCTGCGAAGGAAGTCTATCCCCTTAGTGAAAGTGTTGTGGCGGTATCATAGCACTGAAGAGGTCACTAGGGAGCCGAAGGATTCGATGCGTCAGCAATATTCTCACCTTTTCTGATCAGGTAAAATTTCGAGGCCAAAATTTTCTTTTAGGGTGGTAGAGTTGTAATGCCCTAAAAATTTTTCATCTTTTGTTTTTGCACTTGTTTGACACAATGTCTATTTGCTTCAGTGGTTATTTATTCTGGGTGTGTGTGTGAGGTCCCAAGTCCAAGCCTTACTTGGGTAAACTTTGGTATTTTTCTAATTGAAGCCTTTAGCTTGCGCTGTGGGCTTATATTAAATTAGGTATAAAACCATGTTAGAATAAGTCTGTTGGTCTGGTGGTTGAGATGTGTGTTGGTGTGTTGGAGGTCTGGAGTTCGAATCCCTGCGCGAGCGCGGAAACTTATTTTTGCTCGTTTGACTGAGAGAGTTTCGGTCAAACAAAAATTCTGAGTAGTGGAGTTGTGGGAGAAATATAAGGGATTTGGGGGAAATTTATTATCTTTTAGTTTAATTATTTTGTTTTTTTTTCAAAATTTTCTTTTCCCAAATTTTTCTGACGCCAATTCCTTCCTCTCCTCATCTGTCGAAATTTTTGTTTTCTTCCCCTTTCTCATTTATCCAATTTTGCCTCCTTTTGTGTATCTTTTGACTTCGTACGTTCTGCAGCATCTCACATGGATTAGAGGTCTTTTCGTGCTATTGTGTAATCAACTGTTTCAAGGTGTTGGGGTTCTGGAGTGCTCGGGGATCATTTTAGCATCAATCGAAACCAGGTGTGTACCAGGAAACACAAAAAACGAGAATCGACGAAAGCTGAAAAATGATTCTGTCGACGCCACACGGCCGTGTGGTAGGCCGTGTGCAAGGCTGTGAGCCACAACACGGCCGTGTGATCGACGTGGAAAATGGCTTGTAGGTACATTTTATAACCTAATAGGCAGCCAATCCACAACATTTCATGCACATTTTATACCAATTCAACATAGTATTTAAATACCTAATTTATAACATGCATTTTCCATTCATATGCCTATTACAAATCAAGACAACATTTGCATATTTCCATTACAATTACTACTTGCCAAAACATACCATATTTGAATAATTATACACAACCAAAACATTACACCAAGTTAAGCCAAATCACATGGCTTTAACTTATACCACAACATGTACCAAAATCACTATCTCAAGTAACCATAACTATCATCTTTGTAACTAGCCTATACATGCCATATTTACAAATATCCAAGAGTTTAAAAGTACCAAACAGCAACTGGATAGTGTGATGCGTAACTCTGACTTTATCCGGATCGAGCGAGCTATTGAACCTCTATAAAACATAAAAATGAAACAGAGTAAGCTTTAAAGCTTAGTAAGCCCGTATAATTCAAAATTAAACTTACCATTTATACATAATCAAGACAATAAATAAGGTATACTCAATTCAATTTCCAAATGCCTAAACACAAGCATTCATCAACAAGTTAGTCATATAAGTACATGTAATCATCCATTATCCCAATTTAATACTCAACACATTATATCGTATCAAATTCATATATCATGTACATCATTTGTAACCTTTCATTCTCAATCATATAAATAGTAATTCATTTTATAACAATAACTCATCGTATAAACAGTACTTCATCATATCACAGAATTATGAAATTGGTCAAGGGTGCAAATGACTTGTAGGAACATGAATTATGAATGTATGTAATTGAGTAAATGATCTACTTGAAATTTAAATGCCTTATTAATATGTTTTGATGGTTACCGAGCCCCATTCGAATCGTAGGAATTCGTAGGATACGAGTGACTGTGACTTGGCCATGTCGCATAAGTCAGTATACCCTACAGTTTTGGCATGGCCTAGCACACGGTTTGGCACATGGGCGTATGTGGCCACTTCGAAGGGCACACAGGCTAGACACACGGGCGTGTGGTTGGCCGTGTGACCCAAGTCAGTATGTACCCTCTATTTCAACACGAGACACGGGCGTGTGTCCTCTGTATTAAGAAAAAATTTCAAAGTTTTGTGGAAGTTTATACGTTATCGATTTAGTCCCGAACCACTCCTAAAGCATGTTTAAGTCCTCGTAGGCTATTGTAAATTGAAATATGGTTGTATGAAATAATTGAATGCGTGAGAAAATTTTGGTTATTTGTGGTATAAGTCCAGTAATGCTCCGTAACCCTATTTAGGTGTTGAATATGGGTGAGAGGTGTTACATGTTTGAAGTGGGTGACAAAAATGGCTTGATTTTGGCCAATTTCTTGTCTACACGGCCTAAGACACGGGCATGTGTCTCAGTCGTGTGTGACACATGGCCCAGCGGCCGTATGTCCTTTGTAGGTTTTACAGGTTGCTTTTCAAAAGTTACACGGCCTAGCACAAGGCCTGGCACTCAAGCACGTGAGGCTATTTCAAAAGTTACACGGCCTAGCACACGGGCATATGGCTTGGCCATGTGACCCAAGTCAGAGAGTTACAAGGGCACGAACACAGGCTGGGACACGGTCGTGTGCCCCTATTTCGATTGTTATATGGCCTAAGACATAGGCATGTGTCTCAGCCGTGTGAGTCACATGGCCTTGTGATCCCTACAATGTGAATTTTTCTAACTTTTTCCTTAAGTTTCCATATGTTTCCAATTTAGCCCTGAATCAATCTTAAAGTGTTTTTAAGGCCTCGATGGCTCAAATAAGGACGATTTGCATGTGTTTGAATGAATTATGCTATGATTTATGAAATGTTTGGAAATGAATGATTTAAGTTCTGTTTTTACGGTAATGCTCCGTAACCCTATTCTGGCAATGGATACGGGTTAGGGATGTTACATATTATCTGAAAAGCTTATGAAAACTAAAGGTGTAACAGCCCATTTTTCAGTGAAATCGGAATAGTGGTTTTGGAATCACAAATCTGATCTAGAAATAAAGTTTATTTTTATTTTATTATATGGTTCATATTATGATAGACATGTCATGTGAAAATTTTGATATGAAAATTTTATCGATTAAGTGATTAATTACGAGAAGGACTAAATCGCATAAAATGCGAAAGTTAAATTCTAGTAGCTATAAGGATTAAATAGCTATGGATTTCAAATCTAGAGGTCATTATATGGTAATTAGACCATTAAGAAAGGTATATAGATTTTCTTGGTGACTCATCCATGGAAATATAGAAAAAGGGCAAGGACTAAATTGGAAATTGAAATAATTTAATTAATTAAAAGATGATAAGAAGAAATATCATCTTATTGTTGTCATATTCAACCTTAAAATTACATGGAAACCCTAGGAGAGAGAAGAAACTTTCAAGGCCTAATTGGGTAAGTTTTCTTGTCCCATTTTTAGTAATTTTGATATTTTTGAAATCGAGATAGTCTAATCTATCTATTTGGGGGGTTAATTTGAAAAGTTATTAAAGTATGGAAAATGGGTCATGGATGTATATGTTGAAAATTAGAAATTTATGGTAGAAAATGAAAGGTTGTTGATAGATAAACAACTTTTACAAAGTGATTTTTGATGAAAACATGATTTAGGGACTAAAATGTAAAGTTGTGAAATTTGATGAAAAATTCTAAAATTTTATGAATACATGTGCTGTAAATTTTGTATTGGGGCTTTGGTTAGGCTTGGAATAGGGAGTAATTTGCACAAGTTTCATTTTTTGAGCCTAGGGACGAAAATGGAAATTATGGAAAAGTTAGGGGCAAAATGGTAATTTTTCCTAGGATGTAAATTGTAACGCCCCAAATTTTTATAATTATATTTCTATAAGTTTTGACAAATATATGTCTGCTTTAGTGGTTATGTGTTCTGGGTGTGTGTGTGAGGTCCCAAGTTCAAGTCACAACTTGGGTAAATTTTGGCATTTTTATGAATAAAGCTCTCACTGGGTTGGTAGGCTTTTAAGTTGTTGTTGGTAAAATGATATCAAAATGGGTCTGCTGGTTTGGTGGTTAAGTGAAGTGTGGGTGTGTTAAAGGTCTTGTGTTCGATTCCTAAGGACGGCAAGGGATAGTATTTTTTTTATTTTTTTTGCAGCAAAATTCGGCTAGAGTTTGAGTTTTACTGAAAACCTGAGTAGTAGGGAGTTGGTGGAGAGAATTAAGGGAGTTTGAGTTAGGGTTTATCAGAAAATCCAATTCTGATTACTCTGTTTTCTTTTTTTCAAAATTTGACTATTCTCTTTTCTTTTCCTCTTCACCTTGCTGCCAAAATTCTCCCCTATCTCTTTCCTTTTTTGTTTCCTTTTGCATTATCTCGTTTGGTTTCGTACGACGTCGGCGTGCTCGATAAGTTTTTGCTCATGTTTTATCCTGAATGTGTTCTTGGATAAGTGAATTAAGGGAAATGTTCATTTGATTGTTAGGAGTCAATCAAGGGGCTGGAGATCAGCCATTAACGGTGAAAGGTTGTAAAGTCCCTGCTGTTCATTCAGAGGTAAGGTTTTTGGTTGTTGAAGGATGTTTATCGTGTTACAATTTTGATTAATTTTTGCTAATATCGCTGAACGCGGGCTTTGGATTATTGAATATAGGTTCTGGAGTGCTCGAGGATCGTTTTAGCTTCAATCAAAACCAGGTGTGTACCCGAAAACACAGAAAACGAGAATCGAGGAAAGTCAAAAAACAATTATGTCGACGCCACACGGCCGTGTGGTAGGCCGTGTACAAAGCTATAAGCCACAACACGGTTGTGTGATCGACGAGCCAGGCCGTGCACAGGTAACACGACCGTATGATGGTCGAGCAGGGCCGTGTGTGACACACGGGCTCGACCTATTAGGCCGTGTGGGCCCACATGGGTGAACCACACGGGTGTGTGGAATTCTTGGCCAGGCCGTGTAATCCACACGGCCAAGGCCAATTTGGGCCGAATGGGCCACACGGGCAGGCCATATGGGCGTGTGAGCCCATTTCTAAAAAGTGTTGTAAGGTTGCAAGGGTAGCCCAAGTCGACTGTGGACCTACTATAGGGTCGGTAAGCGTTATTTAGACTCCTATTTGTGTATCTGGCTATATGATATATGTACTGAATTGAATGTATGTTAGGTTATTTGCATGTTTGCTTGTCATATTGGTATGTTGCATGGCATCGGGGTGGGGTTGATCTTATTTGGAGGAAGTGTTCTGAAAGGCTCTTAAGCCTAATATCTGGCATTTCAACTGCATTATTCTGTTCATGTGCCGCATTTTGGTACAATATGGTGTGTAGGGATGGGTGGGTTGATTTTATCCCCACATGGTGTGTAGGGCTGGACGGAGATGGTGTGTAGAGGTTGGTGGGTAAGATTTTGATAAACTAATCTAATTCTGTATCTGATTGGGCTAAGGCCCTTGTATATATTTGATTCTGCATCTGGTTGGGCTAAGGCCCTAATCTATATCTGATTTTGGCATTTGAGTGGGCTAAGGCCTGAACTGGTTCTGTAATGGGCTTCTGCCCTAGACTGATATTTCTGACTTCTGATGAGTGTTTGATATGTATGATGTTTGTGGGGATTACACACTGAGTTGCGAAACTCACTCTTTTCTGTTTAATCTGTTCAGGTAATCCCCAGCACTAGGCGGATCGATGTAGCGAAGGACTCGACAGTGGCCACACGTAAAACTTTTGAAATACTTCCGCTGGTTTTCTGTTTTGATTTTTAGTTCATGATTTTGGTTGTAATTTTTGGGGCGCTAGACTTTTTGGTTTTAATTTGGGAATTTAACTATTTTATAATTTATGGGAATTTAAACTGCATATTCAACAAAACTTGATTTTTCACTAAAAACGAAAGATTTTCGGAATCAAAGACGATTTTCTAAAATAAGATACTTTCCAAAGCTTTCTCTAAATAAGAAGGACCCTTTTTACTTAATGTTGAATTTGCGTTTTTCGGACTAAATAACGGTTAATAACTGGAACGGTTTTTACTTACAAGTCGTTTTTTTAAAACCCTTCTCATGTGACATCGTCAGATTCGGCCATAGCATCTAGGCCGGGTTTAGGGTGTTACATAAATTGAGTCCCAATGAGTATAAAATGTATGAAATTGACGAGTAAAGCAATTTATATAGATCCGGACAACTCAAATTCGAGGTTAGATCGAGGAAAGGAAAAGATTTCGGATTAGTAGATTTAATACGTGAACAAGTGTCAAGGTAAGTTCGTGTAACTTAATCGGGCATGTAAATATGTTTAATTGAATGTTGTGCTTATATGGAATGTGACTTATATTGATGTGCATTACTTGAATGCTATAATGAGAAAATTAATACATGCTTAAAAATGGTGAAAAAGGGTTATGTCCCGATTGAATATTGAATTCCGATGAATATATGTGATTTCCCATAATGGATGAGGTCCTGCATTTGTTGCTGACAGATTTAGCTCGGACGAGCAATCCTATTAACCTTATTATAGAAAGGATTTAGCCCGGATGGGTAATCCTAATATAATACCTCTCGAGTATACATTATGATTAGGGTTTAGCCTAGACTGGTAATCCTAATCGAGCTCCTCTGAGTATACATTATATAAAGGATTTAGCCTGGACTGGTAATCCTGTTATATGATATGTGGCTCGAGAGTGTGTTCCTTGGTTAAGTGCCCTAATGGGTACCCCTGAATAAGAATTGACGGATTATCGAATTGTACACCTCGAGTGTACTACTTCAGCATCCATCAGAATTTCAATGATTCAACAGACACAACTCTTGACACGGCATGGGGATTATAAGATGAAATGATAATGACTTGAAAGAATATTGCTTGATGAGCTCATCTATGCTTACTTGACTGATATGAAGATTTTGGTGACTAACATGTTTGATTGAATGCATGTGTTTAGGCAATTTTGCTAGTGGATGGAAAACATGATATTGTATGCTTAGATTTAATAAACGGGATTGTAAGTTTAGTTTCCGTTATACGAACTTACTAAGCATGTAATGCTTACTCTATTTTATTTCCCATGTTTTATAGTGCTTGAAAGCTCGCGAAGGTTGGAGATCATTGGAGCATCGCCACACTATCAACTAGTCATTTTGGGTATACATTGTAAAATCATTTTGGTATAATGGCATGTATAGGATAACTTGGCCATATGTTGCTTGAAAATGATGTTCTGTAACCTAGCCATAGGAATGGCTAGTAATGGTTCATTTTGGTATGACTAAATAGGTTATTATGATATATATACACATGTGTTATGTTAAGTATATGGGATCAAATGTTGTTATTGCATAAGTTAAACCAAGGAAAGTTTATAAACACATATGCACGAAATGGCATGCAATGGCATGCAATGATGAATGATGGAATTTGCTTAAATTGAATGTTTGGAAGGGTTGAATTGTGTTTGGTATGTTTTAGTGCAGGTAAATGGTAAATTTGGGTGACAAATAAAGCTAGGAAATGGCTTAATTTTGTCCACACGGCCAGCCCCATGGGCATGTGGTCCGGTCGTGTATCCCCTGCATCTTAAAAATGAGAAATAGAATGCTCAGAATTGAGTACACGGGCAGAGACACGGGCATGTGTCTCAGCCGTGTGGTTGACACGGCAAAAAACTGCACCTAATTTTGAAAATAAAAATTCACCACACAGCCTAGCACATGGGCATGTGACTTGGCCCTGTGACTTCAATTTCCTCATGCCTTAAAAGTCAAAGAGTTACACGGGTTAGAGACACAGGCATGTGTAGTCACATGGCCCGACCACACGGGTGTGTCCCTAGACCATACGTGTAACACCCTTAACTCGTATCCATCGTTGGACTAGGGTTACAAGGTATTACCGGTCAAATCATAACATAGGGTTGCAAGGTATTATCGGTCGAATCATAACATTTAAACCACCATAGCTTACACATCAGCATATCATAGTTAATCAATAACACAAAGTCCCTTTAGAAGGCCTACGAGGCCTTAAACACGCTTTAGAGAAGGTTCGGGACTAAATCGATCTCATACGGAAACTTTGCAGAACTTAGAAAATTTTTCTTTCAAAACAGGGCACACGCCCATGTGGCTAGGCCGTGTGCCTCACACGGCCCTGCCTTAGACCATGTCTTACCCCGTGGACAAAACTGTCTTGAGTCACACAGCCTGTCACATGCCCATATGTCTGGCCCGTGTGCAACACTGACTTGAATCACACGGCTGTCACACGCCCGTGTGTCTAGCCCTTTGCAAGTCTGACTTACTACGAATTGAATCAGTGAAGAACACGGTTGAGACACACGCCCGTGTGCTCACCCGTGTGGACAATTATAGGCCATTTACAAGGCCAAATTGCCACCCAATTTGGGTCATCCCTACATGTTCAATCCCAATATCAAATAACATACAAATCATTCACCATCTCAAAAACCAAATCAAGTATGCAACATACCGTCTCTCTTTCATCAAAGCATACCAAAATGACCATTCGCAGAAGACCATACATACACATCACATACACCATTTTCACATAGCAAAATATGCACCAAAATCAATTCATTATCAAACCATATCACATGGCAAGATTTATACATCTCAAAACATTCCTCAACCTCACTAGCCTATACATGCCATATACCATAAATACAACTTCCAAAAGGTACCAAAATAGATGTTCGATAGTGTGATTGAGTCGCTGACGATCCCCGGATCCGAACTAGCTTTAATAACACTATAAAATATAGAAAGACTTCACACAGTAAGCTTTAAAGCTTAGTAAGTTCGTAATATAACACAATTAACTCAACAATTCAAATTTAATATGAAAAATTAACTAACACTTAGTTCAATTCATATCACTACTCAATCTCACCCATGTCTATTACTCACTTTCATACCATACCTATAGGTTCATGTACAAGCATTTACAATGCTACTCAATTCAATCCTTTTCATCATTCATTCACATAATCTTCCATCTATCACATACACAATAACAT
Organism: Gossypium australe; assembly: GCA_005393395.2. Classification (NCBI taxonomy): domain Eukaryota; kingdom Viridiplantae; phylum Streptophyta; class Magnoliopsida; order Malvales; family Malvaceae; genus Gossypium; species Gossypium australe. Next base: position 58,948,260 of record CM016615.1, read on the forward strand.
CAACCACATAGGTTCCATACATACATATACCATCACGTATTTATCTATCACATTTACCACTTCAATGCTTGATGCCATAATTCATTCGATCCTCTTTAAACGTTTAATGAACTCACACACTTAGTGCCAATTAATTAGCCGAAACTATAATGATAACGCACATTTAGTGCCTTCACATTAAACCGAAGTTGTCTTAGTATTGCACACGTAGTGCCAAATAATATAACCGATGCTTTCTCATTCTTGCACACTTAGTGCCATTCATCACTGTAACTATTCTATTTACGCACACTTAGTGCCACATGTCTTCGAACTCACATTTTCACATTACCAAACTCCACAATCACATTTCCATTCATTTCATCACATATGAACATTGTTTAAACAATACGTATTATATACGAACTTACCTCGGACGTAGAAACAACGACATTAGTCGATCAATCGAGCACTTTGTTCTTGCCTCGATCTAGGTCTGAATTTCTCTTTTCTTGATCTTAATCAAGAACAACAATGGCCGAACCCTAAAATCACATTCTCCTCATCTTTTTCTCTTAATATTCTGTCATGAGAATGATGATAACACATAATTTTGGTTTTGATTTTATTTAATATACCTGAATAACCAATTTACAAATTTAATCTTAATATTAAACCATTTAAACATCTTAATAAATGTCCATTTATGACCATTCCCACTATCAATGGTCTAATAACAACATAAGGACCGCTCATTTAATAAGACATAACATTTAAGCACTTTTAACTAATAGCACACAGCTTTTGCATTTTACGCGATTAGGTCCTTTTTCACAAATCGACACACAAACGATAAAATTTTCACACAGAACTTTCACACATATTTTATCACATGCCATAAACATCAAAAATAATATTAAATTATTTCTCAGACCTCAAATTTGTGGTCCCAAAACCATTGTTCTGACTAGGGTCTAAACTGGGCTGTTACAACTCTCCCCCCTTAGGGATTTTCATCCCCGAAAATCTTACAAGTGAATAGATTAGGATATTGTTCCCTCGTAGCATCCTCAGGCTCCCATGTAGCCTCTTCATCCCCGTGTCTGTGGCACAACACTTTCACTAAAGCAATTTTCTTATTTCTCAATTCTTTGATCTCACGAGCCAGAATTTGAATTGGTTCTTCGCTATACGATAAATTAGACTGAATCTCAACATCAGTAGGGGTAATCACGTGCGGTGGGTCAGATCTGTATTGTCGAAGCATCAATACGTGAAACACAGGTGGCAACAACAACAATCTATAAGCAACCGGCCCAATATGTTCAACAATCTTATACGTCCCAATAAATCTCGGACTTAACTTGCCTTTTCTGCCGAATTGAAGTGCTTTCTTCCACAGAGATACTTTCAAAAACAATTTATCACCAGTCTCAAATTCAATATCTTTTCGTTTCAAATCTGCGTAAAACGTCTGACAATCTGATGCCGCTTTCAAACTGTTTCGGATCACTTTCACTTTCTGCTCAGTCTTTCTGATCAAATCTACCCCGTGAATCTTATTCTCACTTAGCTCAGTCCAGTACAATGGTGTTCTACATTTACAACCATAAAGAGCCTCATATGGTGCCATTCTAATGCTTGATTGAAAGCTATTATTATACGCAAATTCAATCAACGGTTGGTACTTTTCCCACGTACCTTCAAACTAAAAAATACAACATCTCAACATATCCTCAAGAATCTGAATGGTCTGCTTGGATTGACCATCCGTTTGCGGATGAAAAGCAGTATTGAAATGCAACTTCGTACCTAAAGCCTCTTGCAGTTTCTTCCAAAATCGTGAAGTAAACCTCAGATCTCTGTCCGACACTATAGAATTAGGCACCTCGTGCAATCGCACAACCTCAGAAAAGTACAATTCAGCTAACTTATCTAGCGAGTAATTCGTGCTTACCGGAATAAAACGAGCTGATTTCATTAATCTGTCAACTATCACCCAGATTGCATCTTTGTTTCTCGGAGATAAGGGCAATCCCGACATAAAGTCCATCATGATTCTCTCCCATTTCCACTCAGGAATCATAATCGGCTATAATAAGCCCGAAGGTACCTGATGTTCAGCTTTGACTTGCTGACAGACTAAACATCTCAAAACAAACTCTAAGATATCCCGTTTCATACCAGGCCACCAATAAAACTGTTTCAGATCATTATACATTTTCGTACTTCCCGGATGAACCGATGAACGACTATTTTGTGTTTCACTCAAAATCATTTGGATTAACTCTGGATTTCTCGGAATACAAATTATGTCTCGTAATCTCAGACAATCATCATTATCAACTTGAAATTCTAAATCAGAATTCAAACCACACTGAGCTCGTTTCGCTAGCATTTCATTATCAACTTTTTGAGCCTCACAAATCTACTGTAAAAACAATGGTCTTGCTTTCAATTTGGCTAAAACCGAACAATCATCACACAAATCTATCTGAGTACTCATTGCTCGTAAAGCGAATAAAGAATTTCAGCTTAAAGCATCAGCAACAACATTAGCTTTTCCCGGATGATAGTCAATTACTAATTCATAATCTTTTACCAATTCTAACCATCTCCGCTGTCGCAAATTCAATTCTTTCTGAGTCATCAAATATTTCAAACTCTTATGATCAGTATAAATGTGACACTTCTCACCAAATAAATAGTGACGCCAAATCTTCAATGCAAATACAATAGCTTCTAATTCAAGATCGTGCGTCGGGTAGTTCTTTTCATGTGGTTTTAACTGTCTCAAAGCATAGGCTATAACTTTGCCTTCTTGCATCAACAAATAGCCTAAATCATTCAACAGTGCATCACTGTAAACTATGAATTCTTTACCCGGTTCAGGTTGAACTAACACTGGTGCCTCTGTCAACAATGCTTTCAACTGTTCAAAACTCTACTGATACTTTTCTAACCATTCAAATTTAACATCTTTCTATAGTAATTTCGTCAATGGAGTTGCAATCATCGAGAAGCCTTTCACAAACCTTTTATAATATCCTGCTAGTCCTAGAAAACTACGGACTTCAGACACATTTCTCGGAGGTTTCCAATCTAAAATTGCTGAAATCTTATTCGGATCAACTCGTATTACTGCAGCTGACACTATATGTCCCAGAAAACCAACCTCGCGCCACCAAAACTCACATTTACTAAACTTTGCATACAATTGCTTATCACGCAGAGTTTGTAGAACAATTCTCAAATGTTCAGTATGTTCCGTCTCACCACAAGAATAAATTAAAATATCATCAATAAACACAACAACAAATCGATCCAAATATGGCCTAAATATCCGATTCATCAAATCCATAAATACTGTAGGGGCATTCATTAGTCCGAAAGGCATAATTAAAAATTCATAATGTCCATACTTTGTTCAGAAAGTAGTTTTCGGTACATCTGATTATTTGACTCTCAACTGATAATAACCTGATCTCAAGTCTATTTTCAAAAACATTGTAGCTCCTTTCAGCTAATCAAACAAATCATCAATTTGCGGTAGAGGGTACTTATTTTTTATCATCACTTTATTCAGTTGTCGGTAGTCAATGCACATTCTCATAGTACCATCTTTCTTTTTCACAAATAACACAGGAGCACCCCAAGGATAAAAGCTCGGTCATGCAAAACCTCTATCTGTCAATTCTTGCATCTGAGACTTCAATTCTTTCAATTTTGTCGGAGCCATTCTATACGGAGCTATTGAGATAGGGGTCGTTCCCGGCACTAACTCAGTGCCAAATTCAACTTCTCGTATCGGAGGTAATCCTGGTTATTCTTCAGGAAACACATCAGGGAACTCACAAACCACAGGCACAGATTCAATTTTGTTTTCTGTCACTTTTGTATCAATCACATACGCAAGATAGACTTCACATCCCTTTTTCACGTATTTCAGAGCTTTCATCGAAGATATTACGGCCGGTAGCCCATTCAAATAACTAGATTCAATTCGAACTATCTCACCATTCTGACTTCTCAAACCAATAGTCTTCCATTTGCAATTCACAATAGCATTATGCAAAGTTAGCCAATCCATACGCAGAATTATATCAAATTCATCAAAGGGTAGTATCATCATATTAGCTGGAAAATAAATATCTCAAAACATCAACGGACAACTCTTGCACACTTTGTCAACCAAAACACACTTGCCTAAGGAGTTCGATACTCTAATTACAAACTCAGTAGACTCAACAGGCAGAGTCTTACTAGATACTAAGTTCACACACACATATGAATGAGTAGATCCTGGATCTATCAATGCAATCACATCAGTATCATAAAGAGTGAAAGTACCAGTAATGACATCTGGAAATGACGCTTCTTCGCGAGTGCGAATAGCGTAAGCTCTGGCAGGTGCTCTCGCCTCGGATCTTACAGTTGTATCCGTTGTTCCTTTCTGACTACCACTCACAATTCCTGTGTTTCTGGGTGGTCTACCCTTAGCTGTCGTGTTACTCGGCCTCGTACTCTGAACATTATCTTTTTCAGCCAACTTCAGGCAATCCCAAAGAAGTGATCTCGTGACCTACATTTATAACAAACTATATTTTTATACTTGCCCCAGCATTCACCAATATGACGTCTCCTACACTGTCTACATTCAGGCTTCTTATTTCTGACACTGCCAACACTTAATTCCGTTGAAATTTGAGCTTTAGGACTCGTATATTGTTTCACACGATATCTACTCGAATGTCCAATCGAAGCATTTGAGCGACTGGTTGCATCTCTAAATCTCTTTGACGAAGAGTGATACGGCTTACTCATCGACCTTTTTCTCTCGTCTCTAGCTTCTAAGTCTGCTTTCTTCTTTTCTTTACTAAGCTCTTTGGCTTTACAAGCTCTTTCAACCAATACCAAAAATTTAGTCAAGTCAAGAATTCCTACCAGAAGTTTAATATCTTCATTCAACCCTTCGATGAATCATTTACATATAGTAGTTTCTATTGAAACACATTCTCATGCATACTGGTTCAATCTCACAAATTCCCGCTCGTGTTTTGTAACAGACATACGGCCCTATTTTTGCTCAAGGAACTCTTTACGTTTCTGATCTATAAACAGTAAATACAACTTCCAAAAGGTACCAAAATAAATGTCCGATAGTGTGATTGAGTCGCTAACGATCCCCGGATCTGAACTAGCTTTAATAACACTGTAAAATAGAGAAAGACTTCACACAGTAAGCTTTAAAGCTTAGTAAGTTCGTAATATAACACAATTAACTCAACAATTCAAATTTAATATGCAAAATTAACTAACACTTAGTTCAATTCATATTACTACTCAATCTCACCCATATCTATTACTCACTTTCATACCATATCTATAGGTTCATGTACAAGCATTTACAATGCTACTCAATTCAATCCTTTTCATCATTCATTCACATAATCTTCCATCTATCACATACACAATAACATCAACCACATAGGTTCTGTACATACATATACCATCACGTATTTATCTATCACATTTACCACTTTAATGCTTGATGCCATAATTCATTCGATCCTCTTTAAATGTTCGATGAACTTGCACACTTAGTGCCAATTAATTAGCCGAAGCTATAATAATAACGCACATTTAGTACCTTCACATTAAACTGAAGTTGTCTCAGTATCGCACACGTAGTGCCAAATAATATAACCGATGCTTTCTTATTCTCGCACACTTAGTGCCATTCATCATTGTAACTATTCTATTTACGCACACTTAGTGCCACATATCTTCAAACTCACATTTTCACATTACCAAACTCCACAATCATATTTCCATTCATTTCATCACATATGAACATTGTTTAAACAATACATACTATATACGAACTTACCTCGGACGTAGAAACAACGACACTAGTCGATCAATCGAGCACTTTGTTCTTGCCTCGGTCTAAGTCCGAATTTCTCTTTTCTTGATCTTAATCAAGAACAACAATGGCCGAACCCTAAAACCACATTCTCCTCCTCTTTTTCTCTTAATATTCGATCATGAGAATGATGATAACACATAATTTTGGTTTTGATTTTATTTAATATACCTTAATAACCAATTTACAAATTTAACCTTAATATTAAACCATTTAAACATCTTAATAAATTTCCATTTATGATCATTCCCACTATCAATGGTCTAATAACAACATAAGGACCTATCATTTAATAAGACATAACATTTAAGCACTTTTAACTACTAGCACATAGCTTTTGCATTTTACGCGATTAGGTCATTTTTCACAAATTGACACGCAAACAATAAAATTTTCACACAGAACTTTCACACATACTATATCACATGCCATAAACATCAAAAATAATATTAAATTATTTCTCTGACTTGGGATTTGTGGTCCTGAAATCACTGTTTCAAATAGGGTCTAAACCGGGCTGTTACAACACGAGTGCGTGAGCCCTACACCTTGGAAAATTTTTGAAATGTCGCGAAAAATTCCCTGAGATCCCGATTCAGTCCCGACTCAATTCCAATGCTCGTCTTGGGCCTCGAGGGTCCAATCAAGGGACATTTTGTATAATCTTGGTTAATGAATAGTAACTCGCATGAATTGTCTGTAAATGTTCTAAAATTTTCTAGTAACGCTCTGTAACCCTATTCCAGTGACAGATACGGGTTAGGGGTGTTACAAAAGGAGTGAGCTAATAAGCTCAATGTGAGTTTTATATCAAGCTAGATATCAAATATCACATTGAACATTTCAATAATATTTCCATACACATAATAATCAAAATTGCAGACTTTATGTACATGATTTTGTCAATGCAAATTTTCATAAGACAATTATGCATATTTTTTTCAAAACATTCTACCCATCACCGCTACACACCAAAAGGAGCTCCCCAGAACTCATCCATCCAAAACATACCAGCACATATGTGGACAAAGCCACCAAATTTACAGACTAGCTGCCAATACACATAATTGTGGTCAAGCCACCAAAATCGCAAACAAGATGTTGAAACACATTTGCGGATAAACCACCAAAAATTGCAGAGTATTAAACTGCCACATCTTCTTCCTTACACATTGTCCTGACCCCATGCTATGCGTCATGGCATGCAGTCTCATTATTAAAACATGCATTCATGTACAAATCAATATAAAAATGTTTAATGTGACAACAATTATCACATATTAAATTTGAATAAAACACACACCTTAATCTTGTCCGTAATGTGAATCCTAATCCAAACTTGAATAATTCAGTTCTAAATGAGTCAAGACTAAATTAATACCTAACAAATCATATTGAAAAATTAGTATCACTTATGTCCACTTGAAAAATATTGACCAAACCAATAATATCCAACTTACTCTTCAAATCTCTTCCACCAAAACTCCAACTTGGATTCACAAAAAGATTATGACTTTCGAATTAAACCTTCAATCCAAAATAATCACTTGATTAAAGAATATTCAAATTTACTCCAAAAGAATACTTACACCCTTATTCAAAAGATCACAAAGAGCTACGATTATTAATGATCTATTTGATTTTGAAGATTGACGGTGTCAAAATGATGAACGATGGTGAACACTTCAAAATGAGGAGAAGAAACGACAATATAGAGATTGGAAAAGTAAGAAAAAGACTTGGATTATGAATAACAAGAATATTGTTATATGGAAAAAGAAGAAAAGAAAAAAAGAATGGATAATTTTTTAAATGAAGAAAAGAAAGAAGAAGAAAAGCTAAGGAAGAAAATGGTGTTTCAATGGTGGTGCAAGGTGGTGATATGGTGGTGCTAAGGTGGTGGTATGGTAGTTCGATGATGTTGATTTATTGAAATGGTGGTGGTTGATAGGTGGTGATTCAATTTGTTATAGTAAAATAGAGCAAAGAAAAGAGAAATTCAATGAGGAGCAACCAATTATGGGCGGCGCAAGATGGTGAAAAGGGAGGTGCAATGAGAGAAAAGTTGAAACAAAATTCAAAACAAAAGAAAAGTGATGGGAGAGTAGGTGGGACAGAACATAGTCCACATTTATCCAATCAATGAATTTAAGAGGGACAAAGGTGCTGGAGAGAATTAACAAAAATTAACTTTGGAAGTTACTCTTTGGAATTTTGAAAATAAGGAGTTACTAAACACTTGAAATGGGAGTTACATGGACATATATGGATGGTTTTGCATGGGAACAATGGCCAACTTTGTTAAAAAAATTAATAAAAGATGATAGCATGGGGAATTGAACTTGGTTAACTTAGGAGTTACTTAAGGTGCTTAACCACTAGACCACTTGATATTCTTGTTAATGAAATAACAACAACAACTAGAATTTTAGGATGTGACAAGAATACTTCCAACACTCCTCACCTTGACCCCTGCTCTTATTTCAAATAATAGTTCACTGACATTATCTTAAGTGGATACATATATATGGTGGATACTTATGTAGAGGTTCATACCATTGGTTCACACTCATACATACCTTGATCCAGTTCAGTACACATATCCACATTGATAATGCACAACATATAACATCCAGATGAACTTTGTATCCTACTATAACATAATCTCATAATTCAAATAACAATTACTCAGATTCAGAATGACTTAGAAGTGGATGCAATACCCCTTACTTTTCATATTTACATATCATCATAACAGATACCCTTCTTGACATACAAATACACATCTCTTTTTCATGGAAAACCGTTAATACTTTATTCAACTTTTATTCTAGAGCACATCAATACCTTATCTTGGTTAATATCATTATAGAACTATTAGAACTTACTCATTTCTTACCATAGAGACAAACATTCAGATACATAGCTTACCAGATATTCCTAACTGTTCAAGCCACTAAGGTGATACATTCAGAATTTGCCACAAAGGCATCCCTTTTCAAAGTTTGCCACAAAGGCTATTCTTTTAAGAGTTCACCACAAAGGCTATTCTTTTCATAGTTCACCACAAAGGCTATTTTTTAATGTCGTGTTTATGATATGGATTTGCCTAAACTCACATTACGTGAGGTTTCCCCATCATCGTCGTGGGACACACAGAGAACCCTATTGGGCAATCACCATTCCTTAGTTCATTTCAGTGGATGCCATGGCCAAGGACTTTTCCTTCATAGTTCATATCAGAGTTTGTGTTTTTAGTCCTAACAAATTCCATTAGACACCACCACAGTGAACAAACACGGACTTTTCATGCATTGACACAATCTAAATTCAACCTTTTACTTCACTAACATGCATTCAAACAGAACACACATCTCATAACCTTCATTTTAGACATACACATACTCAACAATACTTCAATATTTCAATATCCATACACCAATCATCACATTTTATACTCTTCATGACTTCAAATCTATATTTCAATCCATTTTCTATGGTGACTCGCAATATGAACAGTATACATGCAGGAGTCAGTGTAGAACTCACTTGAATCTCACCTACTACTGTACAAAGCTCAGGATCCAGATATCCACCATGAACCAGCAACAACCACTGCTTATAAACATAATTTAACCATTAATATTCTTATATATACATATTACTTATCATTTCAATTGTTGACATTCCTATACAGAAACCTTATACTTGTAGTCTCGCTGTTCAATTACCATGTGTAGGTTTTCTCATTTAGTACTTAACATGCAGAGCTGCAATACTTACCTTAATACGAAGTAACTATTAATCATAAAAGAACCTTAGCCTCTAGATCATTAAGGTAGGATACATTCAGATTTAAGGAACGTTTCAGTAGATACCACTTAGGGAAGAGAAAGAATAACCCTTTTCAGAATAAATTCTCTCATATAAATATGACTCATCTTGCTTAGTGGAATTTAGTAACTGCCTTGCGTATCAGAACTTGCCTTCTTATTGTCCTTTAGTTTCCGAGAAAAATATAAATAAGTTCCCTTCATCAAACTTATTAGGCTAAACTATACAGTTGGTTTCTAACCAGATTACTTAAAATATAACTAGCACATTATTCCATACGATCCAAACGTACTATACTTTTGGCGAATATTCATTCCATATTCCTCTTTTATCCCTAACACAAACGTCTCTTTAAGACATGGTAAAACATTAGAAAAATCAAATTCTTACTTACTCTTGTGGTGGAAACTATACGCCCACATGTGTGCGCCAAAATGGTCATTTGGGTGGATAACACTATGCTAGACAGTCTGTTTACTTCTATACGCTCAAAACTTTATATCCGTCAGAATTGGGGTGTTACATTTACAACCAAGGTACAAGGACTAAAAGTGTAATAAACCTAAGCTACAATGATAACTAACTTAACTAATATTAAGAGCATTAAGAACAAGAAGTAAATGCAGAAAAATAAACTCTAAAGCTAAGAAGGAAGAAGAAAAAAATGAAAATCCTAGAAAAGTTACAGAAAAACTAAGAGAAAACTAACGCTAAAACTAAACTAATGTGTGTCTCTCTCCTCCTCAGCCAAAATTGGTTGTTTTAGGTTGAATGCTGATGGATTACCCCTACACGGGCCTTGGGTGATTGGTGGATCGGGTGGACAAAAACTACCCTTTTTGTTCATTTTTGTCCCCATCATGATGTCGGTGTCGCGATACCCAGAAGAGGATATCACAACACCTCAAACAATTTTTAGTCTTAGGGTTTTCTTTGAAGGGTGGATATTGTGATACCACTAAAAGGTGGTCTCTAATCTTCTATATTGTTGGAGGTATCACAATTCCAAGGCATGGATATCGTGACACCCTTTCCTTTGGTGTTGTTTTCACTCATTTTCAACCTCTAACATGTCCCTACACCACTCAATCACACGTTACGCCCCTCAATGGCACCATTGGCCAAATTGGGTCACAAAATGAGTAAAAATAATAAATTTACATTTATTAACTTAAAATCTAAAAATTATTAAAAACTATGAAAAAAAAACACTACTTTGCTTGAGAATAAGCTCCTTAAGTATATTGGGAAAGCCTAATTTTTCATATCAAATTATGGCAATTCAGTTACCTTAACCAACCACCATTTGTTATTTAATTGTTAATTTTGTAACTTTGCATGTTTTACAATTTAGTCCTTACTAGTTAGATAGTAAGTTAGATTAATTTATCTTGACTTCATGATTTGCCGTAATTTAGCTTTTTGCGATTAGTTGGTTAGAGTCTTTATTTTACACGTATGTTATTTAGAAATTGTTCAATCCACAATTCTCTTGGGTTCGATCCTTGGAATACTCTAGTATTCCATTGTAACACTACAAATATTACAATGGACCTGTCACACTTGTAGTAAAACTGCAATTTTTATATTGTATTTTAATTCCCGAGTGTTGATTCGTATCTTTCTCTCCCATCGATTGAGGGAGAGGCGGTCATCAAGATCTCACTAAGTTCTTCTAAACTTATAAAATTTACTTATTGTATGTAGGGTAAATGAAGACTCGAGGATTGGTGGAAGGACCAAGCCAAACACTGCCAGATTCGAGTGATTGGCACGGTAGTTGTTTCATGTATATAAAAGGGCACCCATAGAGGCCACGCCCCGAGGCTTCATTGAGTCACCACTTGATTTGGTAAGATTGTGATTTAGTCCCTTATATTTCCTCACTTATTTAATTTTAGTCCATGCTTACTAATTTATTTTACATTGTGGTCCTTTCCATCTTTAGAAATTTGCACTTTTGGTCCTCTTACTTTTCTAAATTTACATTTTAACCCCTCGACTTTTGTTTAATTCCACTTTGGCTTCATCACTTTTCACTTCTTTACAATATAATCAATACCTTTGATTTACTTCTCTCAATTTATGGATCTTTTCAATATCTGCCGGTATCCAACTACCTTCTCCACTAACATTAATAGTTTCTATTTTATTTTCTTCGAAAATTCTAACACTTACCATCTTGTATTAGCACTATTCTCGACTTAGGGGTGTAAAGGATGTTATAGTTGGAAGAATTTATTTTACTCATTTAATGCAGCTTGCAACAATATGTCTCGAGACAAGAAGAACAAATATGATTGTTGGAGCTAAGGTCTCGAGAAACAGTAGGCATGTCTCGAGATAATTACTCGATTATATTTGAATATAACTATCTTAACAAACATTGTGATTTAGTCATTTAGAAACTTTGTTTTTGAATTTGTAACACTTGAAATTGTATTTGAATATTATATTTGAATAAGATTGAAATAATTTATGCAAATTTGATTAAGGGAATTTATAATTAAGTTTGTTATATCAAAATAATTGAAAATCAAAGCTAACAAATTCATTTCTCAAAGTAATTAACATTTAAACATAATAAACCCTATATATTCCAATATTGAAACAAAATTAAAAAGTATATTGTCTTAAGACATCTTGAGACTCCCAGTTGAATTATGTTACTTTGAGTTTGGATTCAAATCCAAATTCCGTGGTTGACCTCATTTCTGTTTAATCCTTAAACGTATTAAATGATATCATTTGACATTTGTTAAACATGTTTATGTGTATAATTGGATTTGTTAGGAATTTATTTTGTTTGAATGTCAAGTTACTTGGTAATGGAAGTTGCTTTAATTGGAGTTACTCTGAGAACATGATGTGATGAGGTCAAGCATTCAGACCTAGCAATCAGGTCATGTGTGGGTTGCCACAAGTTTACCAAATTTTAAAATATTATTATTTGATATAATAATAGATGTGTTTTTTTCCGTGAAATACATATTACTACATATAATAATTAATTTTTTGATTTTTTAAATATAACTTAAAACACATTAAAAAATTTATATCAAATAATTATGGATCAATGTGTAAATTTACCACTATACTTTAGGTTAAATTTAAAATTTGTCACTATAATTTATGTCGAACGATATTTGCCATTATATTTTTGCACTAAAGGCAAATTTACGACTACACTTTGACTCTATATTGATTTTGCATATTTACCTTTATTTGCTTGAATTTTAGTATTAAAATTTTAATTTAAAATAATTTGAAGACAAAAATTAAATTAAAGATTTTTAAATATTTTATTTAATATTTAAAAAATAAATTAAGTGATATAATTGTTTATAAAAAAATAGACTTATTTATTTTCAAGTATTTAAAAAAAATTCAAGTGTTTCATCCGCTAAATATATATATATTAGTAATATGAAGTTATAAAAAAGAGAGGAAATAATGCCTAAGTGGCATAGATATGCTTCCGTTTGACACACTATTATGATGACAACCGGAATTAATAGGTTTTATTAAAAAATCCTTTATAGGTTAGGATAAACACAAATTTCTATATTAAAATAGAAAGATTGAACCAAATTTGATTAAATATGACCATATTTAATAAAATAAAGGTAAAAAAAGATTAAGCCCAAAGTAGTCAAAGATTATATTGAGTTAAATTAAACTTTATTTGATAAAAGATTTTGATATAACAAATTAAAAGTGTTTTTGAATATAAGTTGAATTTGACAAAAAAATTAAATTTGAATTCTAAGAAATAAAATTGTTAATACTTACAATAAAATCTTAGAAAATTTTGAAACAATTTTAAAATCAAGTGAAATTATTTTTAATCAAGTCAAAATGATTCCAATTAAGTTAAAATAAAATGATTTTCTAACAAGTGAGAATTGCTCCAGGCAAAAAGGTATTGACACCATTTGGCCTGGTATCGATAATTTTTTAAAACAATCGATACCCTTAGTAAAATCGAGACCAAAAAGACATTCTGTCAAAAACCTAAAAGTTATCGATACCATGATTTTGGTATCGATATTTTTCAAAAATAATCGATACCTTATTTAAAAACAATACCAAACTTGTATTCTGTTTCTTAAAAATCCTACAAGATATCAATCCGGTATTGATACCTTCTGAACAAAGTAGCGATTTTTTCATTCTAACGGTCACTGAATCATCATTTATGAAAAAAATTATCGATACCCTTTTTAAAGGTATCGATACTCGAAGTTGCAGGTGAAATAAATTGTAACACCCCAAACCCGGCCCATTCACTCCGACCGAATTTGGAATGCCACTGCGGAACACATTCGAAAAATATCTTTACTTAAGAGTAAAACCGATAAAAATTTGTTGAGTTTAATAAAACATTTTCGTGACTTGAAATATTCTAAGTAAAAACTACATTATTATGAAACACGGGATTCAAAACTTCATTATACATACTCAAGGAAATAAAATCATTTGCAATAAGCATTTTAAATTGTCCATCCATAATAAAGCATAATAATAAAGATACTTAATAAAAGAACTGAAATACTTTAGTGGGCCTTCTTACAATACACACTTAATCAAAATACTGAAAATATAGATAATTAATTCATTAAACAAGAGATTCCTTTGCATGAAAATCCGCTTTTGCATGGCCACCTTTGTATCCGCTCCAACCCGGTCCAAGCTTTATGCGTCACCTGAAAGATTAAAAAGATTGGGTGAGTCACCAGGACTCAGTGCATAGTTAGAAACACACATATCCTTACACATGGGCTTGGCCCATATCCACACAGACCATACATATGAATATGCGATTATGAAGCCTAATCCATCCTAGTCCATCCGCACTCCTTCCTTAGCAGACTCCTTACTCAAGGCCGTGGCTAATCCACCGATCACATATTGATCCACAAATCTTACCTTGGCAGACTTACTGCTCAAGGCCGTGGCTAAGCCACCAATCACATATTGATCCACAAATCTATCATTTTACGGTGATACTCACAACTATCGGCCACTGAGATGGGCACCAAGTCAACACCTCCCTTGATGAAGCACATAGTTAACATCAAGCGCTAATGTAGCACGAGGCTAGCATTAGACCACGCACATAACGTACAACTTTTCCTCCGATAGTTACATTCCAAATCCCATGCATATATATATATATATATATATATATATGTACCATGGCAACATACTACTCAAAACAATTATGCATCACATGCCATCACATTATTTTACATTCATCGATAATCATTTTTAAATGAAAAGTTAATACAGTAACCATTAACCTGATTATTCAATCACCCACCACAGGTATCCATCATCTTAGCCCTTATTTCGACTAACATGCTCAACATATACATTTACATGAAATAACACATACAACACATATAACAAGCAAGAGAACAGTGCGATAACTACGCACCTGACTATAGCGAGATCCTGATCTATCGAATCTAACAAAATCTAAAATCCCGAAACTTGTCCTACTGCTGTCGATTTGCCTTGCGCACTTCAATTCGAAAGACTCCTTTCATGCTCCTTAACACTAGCTTGCTTATTTCGATCCCGAAACACCACTTGTTCCTGTCGATTTGCTCCCGAAGTTATCGAAATTCCTACTAAAACATTGTTAGGATCGGCTAATACCCACATCTATGAACAATGGCCCTTGGCCCAATGTTATACTTACCATTTACCATGAATAGTCGAACCCTAAAGACTCCTTTTTAAAGCCCTAACACTGGCCACACAAAAGAACACTTATGAAAGCTTATTCATTCGGCCCTTTTTAGAAATCAAGGTTTAACCATTGATTTTGGCACTTTAATGGAAAGAAATCCAAACAGATTGTTAGGAGAGAACTTACTTACCAAAACGATCGAAGAGATCACAAACACATAGTCGATAGCACCTTCAATCAAGATTCGGCTAAGGTGTTTCGGCACTAATAATGGAGAGAAAAAGAGTGAAGAAAGAGGCTATGGTTCAAATGGTAATAAAACATACGGCTAACAACAATGAAAGAAACCTTTGCTAGCCGAAATACTCTCTAGCTTCTCAAACTTGTAACAAAAGAAGAAGAATGAAGCTCTCTTGAGATTCGGCTATGAAACAACATAGAGGATTTGGCTTATGTCAAAAAGATAGAGAGAGAGACCAAATAGCATTCGGCAACAAGCTAGACACTTCACAAAAGAATTTGGCACCTCTTTTGCTACAAGAAAATCGACCAAGATAGCCCCTAGAGAGATGCTTCACTCGGCCATGCATCAAAAGCAAAGAAAGGAAAAACCAAAAAATCAAGAATTCGGCCATGCTTTTGCAACATCCAAGCCGACCATGCTCACCCCCAAAATGCTTCATTCGGCCATGTTTTTGCAATTCAAGGCCGGCCATACCTCTCTCATGCTTCCAACGGTCATGCTCTCCCTTTGCTAATTTCAAACATCAATTACTATTGTTTAATCTTTCTCCCATCACCATACCTATAATAAACTAGCAAAATATAACCCATACCTCACCATTTCCTATACATAATATAATAATAATAAAACCATTACCCCATCACTTATTCTCTTTCTTCACAAATAAAATAAGTAATAGAAACAATAAAAATAAAAGAATAATGCCCCATACTCCCAATATACATAAATAATATAAAATAAAACAAGCAGCAGCTCCTTATGCTGCATGCGTGCATGGGCCATGCAGCCCTTTCCCACGCTGGCACAAAAAAAGAAAAACCCATGCCTTGCTGCTCCCAGGTCTCGAACCCGAGACCTGAGGAAGCATCTCCAAGCCTTCTGCCACTCGACCCTTTGCGCATTTCATGTAATTAAACGCGTCGAAATTCTTTTAAACTATCCTTCGCTGGCTCCTTATGCTTTAGCGCTAAAAGTAAAAATAGAACGCCTCAAGTGCGACCCTTAGGACTCGAACACGAGCCCTCCTAGTCGTAGCTCACCAGCAATGTCCTTAGCCACTCGGCCACTTTGAATTTCATGACATAAACGCATCGCGATTTCCTTTTAACCCCTTTTTTTCTTGAGCTTCCCTGAGCCTTAACGCTAAGCAAAAATAAAAACACTCGCGCCTCCACTAGGGCTCGAACGCCCGACCTCATGAAGCTCCCCTGGCTGCAAGCGCCCCAACCACTTTGCTAGTGGTGCGTTGATGTCAAAATCCCGCCACAAATTATTATAAAGCCTCCTTCGAAGCAGCGCCATTTTGCAAAATAAAATGCTTATGCCGCGCCCAAGACTCGAACCTCTGACCTGATTGTGGCGTCGCTCCCAAGCCTTAAGTGGCACACGGAAGCCACTTTACCAGGGCATTTCATATGCCACAACATGCCAAAATTTATTCTTAAGGCCTCCTTGCCTATTTTCCTCTTTTAACCCTCAAATTTCCAAAATTTTCCAAAGTATCCCATTTCAATCCGAGAGTTTTAGGAACTCCTAAAACACATCCAAACCACTCTTGAGGCCCACTAACACTTGAGTTATTCTCCAAACGCGCAACCCCTATTTCAGGATATTACATAAATGCTCTGGTTTTATATCCCCAACATCCTCAATGGCTGGAAGTCTATTAGGGGGTACAAATACTATCTTTTAAAGACCTACTACATCTAAGAAAAGTACTTAAAGCAAAAATCATCAATCAAACAATATTAGAGCTTAAATTTTCATATTCTTCTTGTATACACTTGTGAGCTTTTATCTTCTTCATTTTGCTCAAGTGTATTTCATTGTATTTGTGCTTCAATTTGCAAACAAATTTATCTTGTAAGGATTGTTTCTTTGTTTGCTCATTTGTATCTCTTTGAGAGGTTTTGAAATTTAAGATTTGGGATAGAAATCTTAAGGAGTTGTAAGGTTAAATTTTGTCCTCAAAGGTTGAACAAATTAGTGAATTTGAGAAAAATCCTTACTGGTGGAAAGCTAGAGTACTAGAGTAGGCAATTGGGGCCGAACCACTCTAAATTTTGTGTGTTCTTTATTTCTTTTTTGCCTTTGCTTTCACCAAATTTTTTTAAAAGGCTAATTCACCCCTCTTGGCATTTTCGATTTGCTTCATCGAACTTTCATATTGATTTCCAAATAAGTTACGATTTTATTTTGCAATGTTTATTTAACTTATATCCATTGTTTAAAGTAGAGTAAAAATAACTATTTTATTATAAAAAATCGAATGCTAACAATTTTAACATTAAGATAAATTAAATTAACAATTATATAAAATAATTAAGCTATAAAAATTATTAATAATATTATTTAAGTTATAAGAATTTAATATTAATATTGAAACCATGATGATTTTTTTATTGTTTTAATATTAAATAATTTTAAGATTAAAAATATTAATATAATCGATTCTAAATTCATCATATATTTTTAAAAATATTTTCATTACATTACTTTTTCCATTATTTAGGAAATTCATTACTAATGTTAAATAAAAACTAATGTTATAATGTAAATTTTTATAAAGTTAATTATACACAATTGATCCGCGCATTGTACAAATTAGTTAAGAGTTCTAAATTAATTTATTATTAACTATTAAAACAAATATTTAAAACAATAGATTTCTTGATAAAATTTGTTTTTAAATAATCAAAATCAATATTAATGATAAAATGTAATTAAACAAATTAAATTTAGTGGCAAAATTCAATCTTTAAATAATAAATTTATTTATACTCTCAAAGTAGAATAACATTGGAGAAATTTCAATACTCATGGTAAATTTATATTTCAATCCAAAATTACTTTACTTACTGATCGGAATAAAAAACAGCTAAAGAAAAATTCAACATGGAGAAGTGAGGCCGTGGATTAAAATTTGATACCTTGATTTCAAATAAGGCCTGTTCGACCCACCGGCGCCAACTCCTAAAATTTTGAGGCGCCAATTTTCGTTTTAGGAGCACTCTTGGCGGGAAAAAAAATCTTTTTGAGTTGTCATCACCGCTGAGTCCAGAATAATTAAAAATAAAATAAAATAAAACTCTCTGTATCTGCAAATATCAGTCTTCATTTTCTTTTCTAGTATTAGACTTGGATCCTTCTCCTTCTAGGTTTAAATGGCGGATTCAGTACCTGTGATAGGCGTGGATGATGATCCAAAATCCCCCAAAATGGTTGGCAATGATCAACCCAAGGAGACCCAGAAGCGAAAGAGAGCATCCTGGGTTTGGGAAGCCTTGAGCGATGAACAGAGAGAGGCACAGATCAAGCGATTGAAGCAAGAAATAGATGGACTTTTTGGGTATTATAAAGAAGTGGTGGAGCAGAAGTCGGGTTTACGAATGGAGTTACTCGAGTCGGGTTGTTCACTGAATTCATTGGTTGCAGTTCTGATGGAGGAGAGCGACTTGCCGCTGTTGAGATTGATAGAGACAATTCATGAAAAGGTCAAGGACAGAATGGGAAATGTGAGTATGGCCGCGGTGAAAAGCGCGGTGCTGTTTGTTGGGCAGAGAGTGAAATATGGATTGGGTAACGACGATGCTGATGTTTTGGAGGATGATTCTCAATCTTCTCTCTGGTGTTGGGAGGTGATTCCTTTTCTTTCGTTTTGGCTTTATTATTATTATTATTATTATTATTAATTATTATTATTATTATTATTATTATTATTATTATTATTATTATTATTATTATTATTATTATTTGTTTTATGCGTTTCCATTCTCTTGTTCAGTTACAAACTTGTTTACATTCTCATGTGATAGACCAGAGATTTAAAGTTGATGCCCAAATCTGCGCGTGCCGCATTAAGAACTCGTCGTACTTGTAGGAACAAGATTAGTGAGAGGATTACTGCTGTTTCTGGTATGGAGAATTTTTGCTTATCGCTTGGTTGAATCTTTTCTGATGCACTCAATATGCTATTAAATTCCCTTGATTCTCTTCATTCCTGATTGATTAATGATTAGTTTATGCTTCAAGTAGGTTACTTATTATATTTATGGCTCATTTCAGCAATGATAACCCTGTTAGAAAAGTGGGAGGATAATCAAAAGTACAAGCATGGTTTCGTGAAAGCATCAGAAAAGCTTTTCAAAGTATTAAATGAGGCAGACATTCGCTTCTTAATGCGTAACATGTCACAGCAGAGTGGTGCTGAGATGTATGTATCAATGACAGTTCAACAAGTTTGGTTCTTTAAATATCTTTCTTTGCAGTAAAAGTTTTATCTGTTGCCGCAGGGATGCGAAAGAAGCAAAGCGAGAAGAAAAATTGTTAATAAAGCAATTGGAGAGAAACAAAAGAGAAATGGAACAGGAGAAAAAGAAACTGGACCGTGAGCTCCAAAAGGAAAAGTTGCAAAATGTTTGTCCAAATTTCCCAAGTTTTTCATGATTTAGCAATGTCTATGTAACTGCGCTGTTGACAGTGGATGGTCGTATTTCAGGAAAAGGAGAGAAAACGATTGCTGGAGGAAGCGGAAAAATCTCATAGGCGTCGTGAACGAGACGAGGCTGAGATGAGGAAGCAGCTCCGGAAACAGCAAGAGGAGGCTGAGAGAGATCATTTGCGGCGTGAGAAAGAAGAGGCAGAATTGAAGAAGAAACTTTCGATTCAAAAGCAAGCTTCAGTAATGGAGCGCTTCCTCAAAAAATGTAAAACATCACCAACCCAGATGGAGGAATTAACTAAGCGATTCACACTTTGTGCATCCACCCAAAAGATTGAAAAACTGCCCGAACCAATTACTCTCTCCATGGACAATGCTCTTTCATCCAATGAAGAAATCAATGCTGATTATCTCCGCAAGTGGGTTTCTCTGTTTTCTTTTTATGTTCTATAATTTTATTGGATCAGGATCTATGAGTATGACTATGTATCCTACATTTTATTATGTTCATTTTTTATAAGTTCTTTTCTGTATTTTTTAATATCAATATATGTCAGATACACATGCCTATTGGTACGGATCTTAGAGATGAATATAGCTTTTCAGTCCTGGTTTTATTTTGTTTCTAAATGCTGGAATTGCTCTTTTCAGGTTACACTTATCTTCTTGGCGTCACTTAGGTCATTCTCTCCGTTCAAATCAAAAACAGTGTTGGGGCATGCGGAAGAAACCTAAGACTGATTTGTTTAAGGAGCTTAAGTTAACTGCTAATAAAAGGTTATCCCAAGATGAACTGAGTGTTGAAAGGCTAGTGGATGTATGGGGAGAACAGAATTCTGATGTTAACAAGTCTTGTGTAAGGAAGCAGTTGTTGCAGTTTGATCCGAGCTACAGACCTGCATTTTATGGTATTTGGCCTAAGAAAAGGTAGGCTCCTTTTTCTTGCATTTGCACCTTTTTTCTTCAAGTTAAGCTGAACTCAAGTCTAAAAGTTCAGTTTATACTTGAAAGGTGCATTGTTAAATAGATGGAAATGAATTAGCAAATGTGTTGATATTGAATTCCACTTCCTGAACTATATATTCTTTAGTTATCCTTGAAACTACTAAATAGCTTCCCTTAACTGATAAATGTATTGGTTAATTGATTTATCGCCATTTAATCTTTCTGCACTTTGTGTTAGAATTTTTGATCTGTGTGAACCTACATGTAGGGGTCTAGTAACTAGCGTCTTCATTCAATGCTCTTAAATAAGCTGAGCTAGAACTTGTTTATGTTCATTTCTGAAGCTTCATGAACCAAGTATGAATACTATTTGAGGCTTGATCTAAAAGATCCAAGTTTAAGCATTTGTGAGATTAGTGTTCATTAGCAAATTCAATAAACATTCTGTCAAAGTACTTCTTTTATCCCTGCCAATTTGATTACTTGAAGCTTTCATATCTATTATAAAAATTCAAATAAGGATTTGGCGCCGATTTCATTGAAAAGAAGACATAGATAATTAACCGAGATCTATTATTTGTTATAAAAGGTTTTGCATGATTCTGTCTGCTTAGAAAGGGAGAAATCAAATGGTTAGGAACAGGGTAAATGTTGAAAAATCTTCTCTTACATTTTGCCAGTTGACCTTACATTGACTGTAGAAAGGTGGTGACATTAATATCATGTATTGCCAACCAAAACTGCAAGGGTTCTTGCACATGTAGTGGCCCATTGAAACCGTCAAGGAAATCAGATTTATATCATGATAAGGCCATTTGTAACTGCTAACACAAAGATGATACTACTAAATGATAAGGATTAAATAATGTTGTAGGAAAAGGTTTGTATATTACTTTTAAATACTAAATAAAATCCCTTAAAAATATATAATATATGCATTCATGTTATCTATTTATAATTGTGTCTATTTGTTTTTTGTCATTATGTTGGAGTGTCTAATTCCTTGCATGTCTCAAACTGCAACTGAAGTTCTTTATATAACAAAATGTCTTCAGTGAAACTTATTCTGGTGCCTTGCCATATGGTTTAAGCCTTTAACTTGGTCATCGTTGGCTTAGAGCTCAATTATCTAAGATGAGCTAAGTTTTTAGAGACTTTCTTTACATTATCTTGAACTCAATAATTGTTCAAGCTGATATAAAATTAGCTAACCCAACTATGGATAAAGAGAAATTCTTGCATGATTTCTCTAGAGTAACTTCTTTTTTTGTCTATGGTCTTTAATGCCATTTTAGTTGTGTAGCTAGTGGAATAAACTTTAGACTAGAGCAGTTAGCGCTTTACTTACCTCTTTCATCTTTTCAAAATCCCTTGTGAAAGGCAATCAACAAGTTGGATCACCCAAAGCTGGCTTGTGTTTTTGTTCAATTAGGTCCAAACAGATTATGTTTCACTTAAAAACTTATGGAAAGTGGACTGGAAATTTGTTTGAATAATTTTCAATCTTTTTATCGACCTTGTATTCCATTTCCAGTGAGTTGCATTTGTAACTTTCTTGTGTGTTGCGTATTCCCTGTCCTGTTCAAAAATTCATTTGACAAGTGTTCAAGTTTTAGGAGTAAAAAAATATGATGTTTGTTTCATGGATCTCATTGTTTTTAAAGGCTATGATTTGTCTGGTAAAATAGGATAATGAGTTTACAATCTATTTACATTTTTAAGGCAACATCTTGAATGGAATAATATTGAAAGGCAATATCGATAATTTAAGTGGGACAAAAGGGTATTTGAATGTTATTTAGTTTGTTTTCTTTTTTGTGAAGGGGTTCATTTGATGCTTGCCTTGCTTTCAATTTCATCAATAAATTGATAAATTGTGGTTTTGTTGTATCTTCAGCAATGTTGTTGGACCTCGCTGCCCATGGAGGAAGGACCCAGATTTAGACTATGATGTTGATAGTGATGAAGAATGGGAGGAGGTACTGTAAGCTTGTTATTCAGACTGAAATTTAGATGTAAACCTGGAAATAACACTCATTTCACAGGAGGAGCCTGGGGAAAGTCTCTCAGATTGCGATAAAGATGAAGACGAGGAAAGTTGTGATGGATGCACTAAAGCTGATGAAGAAGAAACTGAAGATGGATTTTTTGTTCCAGATGGATATCTGTCAGAAAATGAGGTAAACAAAACTAATTTGGAAAATATTCAATGTTGTAAGTTGTAACTAGCTTCTGAATCTGAAAAACACCGTCCAGTCGGTATGCTCAAAAACCAGAGACTCATTTGAGGCTTGCTTGCAGGGGGTACAAGTTGACAGGATGGAAATTGATGTTCATGTTGAGGAGACTCAAAGTTCCCATATTAATGAGCAAGTCACTCAAAACGAGGAGTTTGTTGCATTGCTTCGGCAGCAGAATTACCTCAACAATTTAACTGAGCATGCACTTCGAAAAAATCAGCCATTGATCATTTTAAATTTATTGCATGAAAAAGCCTCGCTGCTAATGGCTGAAGACCTTAATGGTAATCCTAAATTGGAACAGGCTTGCTTGCAAGCTCTAAGTATGTTGGCATGTCCTGGTGCCCCATCTGTAGAGATATCACTTGATAGCATGGTATATGACAATCAAGAAGCTTGTTTGTCGGGTGGGAAGGCTGTTGCAACACCAGTATCATCTGTGGAGTCAATTCCAGATTCAGATTTGCCTCTAATAGTAAGTAGCAACTCAAGCAAAGTTTACTGTAAAATATTAATATTTTCCCTGCTGTTCTTGTCATGATAGTACATGCAGAGCTTGAAATTTCCAACTTTTGTCAAACATAGTTGTAGTAGACTGAAATGTATTGCTGCTAATGATGATGTTGTTGGTTTTAGGTATCTACAATTCAGTCATGCTCCCATGGTATCAATAGGTTGGTAGAGTCTTTACAACTAAAGTTTCCTTCAATTCCAAAGACTCAGTTAAGAAACAAAGTGCGCGAGATATCAGACTTCGTTGATAATCGTTGGCAGGTTAGTGACTTATTTCCTGATTTTTGGTCTGGATTATCGCCGCAGGTGGCATCACTTTGTTTTCCTTCTATTTTTTTCTTTATTTTTCCTTCTTTTTGGATGCTGGCATGGATGGTATAATTAATTAATGGGATAAATAGATAAATAGATAAAAGTAAATTATGGTCTTTTTTTTTTTGCGACATTTATAATTTTTAATCATTTTTAGTACTTTTTTATGCTTTTTTATAATCTTAAATAATTAATTAGAATTATTTGTAAGTTTAGTAATTTTTATAATTTGTCTATATTTCTATAATTTTATAATTTACTATAAGTTTTATTTTTTTGAACTTGTAACTTTTTTAAAAAATTGTCATCAGGTCATCACTTGGTAAAGGCGTAAAAAAATTTATTTGGTCTTGAATCCAAGTTCAGGACTAAAAATTTAAGGATCAAGTTACAAAAATTGTAAAGTCTAGGGACTAAATGTTGTTTTACTCCTTAATTAATCCACACCTTCCTTTGAACAGTATGTGCTACACTTAGTTTAAGTGGTTGAATTAACCCTAATACCAAGTTAGAAATGATGCGATTGTTAGCACAAGTACTTTATTTTCATGTGTATGCTATTCCTTCTCTTGCCTTCTCATAGTATAGATTTGGATATTTACGGATTAAGATAATATTCTATTTGGACGATTATTATTTGCAATGGACTTTGAGTAGAATAGATTAATTCTCAAGTATTCATTATTTGAATATGCTTTACTTTGATTGGGTAACATATTTAAATTTGAAATTATTATTCATCTTTACTTCTCAAACTGTTTGTAAATCTTATTATTTGATTCTTCTAGTCATTGACAAGGGAGGCTTAAAATCGTGTTAATAATTTAAAATTTGAACTTAATTTTCCAAGCAGAGTTTATATATTTGATCTATGCCTTCAACAGCAGCGTCCATGATTCATTTTGAAGGCTTCTTCTGATGTAACAGTCGTGATTGTCAACTGTGCTTTAAATGTCACAAACAATATGTTCTGATATGGGGTTTTTACTTTTTGTTCAGGTCAAGAAAGAAATCTTAGTGAAGCTTGGCATGTCGATTTCACCAGGTAATAATGCATCTATCTGGCTTGCCTCAACCTCAACTATTAATTTCCGTTGACTGAATGAAAATTTGTTTATTAATTTTCAAAATTTTTAAACCCAACTGACAGGGAAGAGTGGTGGACGAACCAAAACAATTGCTGCATTTTTCACGAAAAGGTGCTTGCCTCCTAATAAAGGTATCGGCGACAGAAGCAACCCCATTGAAACTTCTCCCCAGCAATTAATGAAACCAGGTTGTGATGGGCAGGGCCAGGAGCAGACGAGTTGTATATACAACCACCATACATCCTAACTTTCGCATACTTGAGAATTTTTGCAGACTGCTTATGAATGGCAAGCAGTTGTCTTCATGGAGTCTCAAAGATTACTGCTTGATATAGGTTTTGGACGGTAAAAAATGCTATGTTCTGAAATGGTCGGTGATTATAAATTTAACTTGAAAATTGGTACACTGATATCTTACTTCTTTTGCTTCTTGTAGGATTATAGTTTTAATTTGAAATTTTAAACCAATACAACTGACATAATTGTTCTGGTTGACGGCGCTCAGTTGTCAATCTATTGTTGCTTTCGAATGTATGTCATTTTCTTTCCTCTTACGTAATTCAATTTTAAATGAAACGGAGCGTGAACTGAAGAAAGCCCACAAATCAGAAACTCTGGATTTTGCAATCACTTAGCATTTTCCTTGGTCAAATTTTATTTCGAAGGCTAAAAATAAAACTTGTCCCTTAAACAATACTTTTTTTCAAATTTATTTTATTTTTATCAATTTGGAGGGTGAAATTCTTAAAAATGCTAATTTTTATTAAAATTTATCGGATTAGGCCAGTTTTTTGAAAATTTATGGGATTAGGTTAAAAAAATGAAAATGAGTTTTCAACAGAGGAAAATGCTTTCAACTAGAAGCGTTCTTTTGCCACATGCATTGAAAATGCTTTTGGTTGGAAGCGTTTTTTTTACTAGGGTTATTTTATGTTAGGGTTAGGATTTAGATTTTTGCTAAAGTAGGGTTATGGTTAAGTTTTGTATTTTAGGGTTTAGGGTTTTTTATACTTTTTAAATTAACCATATTTACACCAATTGTATATTTGAGTTATTCAAATTGTAAAATTTAATTCGATTCAAATTCGAAACTTGAACTACTCGATTCAATTAACTCTTAGTTTGTATTTTTTTTTTCCATTTTTTCGATCAGATTTTTTCAGAATTTTTCGAACCAATTGTTGAGGTCGATCAGAATTGTCGTCAGAAAATATTATCCCAAGAATATCAAGATATCTGACGGGTGAGTGCAAAATTTGTAGGAGTTGAACTTGTTAAAGGGAAAATGCTCCATGCTGAACGCATTTTCAGTGCAATGTCAGAAAAATGCATTGAAAGCACGTCCAGTTGGAAGCGTTTTCATGCCATGTTAGCTGAAAATGTGTCCAGTTGGACGCGCTTTCAATGCATTTTTCTGACATTGCATTGAAAACGCGTCCAACGTAGAGTGTTTTTAGTGAATATTTCTGACATGTCATTGATAACGCGCCCTATGTGGTGCGTTTTCCCTTTGACAAATTCAACGCGTGCAAACTTCCCACTCACCGGGGAAAAAATTTTCTGAATTAATTGCCATTCACCCCAACTCTATAAAAGGATGGCTTTCAACATTGAGTGGCATAAGGCAATTTTGAGCAAACAAAATTGCAAGAAGAATCGAAAGAAGAGGAAGTTTGCAAGGCATTTCATAAGGCATAATTTGGAGCAACTGACCACCTATAACCGTGTTATCGTTTACAATATAAATATCACACCAAAAATATATTAAATTAAATCGGCGGTGTCCGCAAGCGTACGAGTTAAATTGTAATTAGTTTAGTACAATGAAATACTTGGAATGTCACATTTTAATTAGGTGAGTCAGATCGAGTTGAGAGACTATGCTAGCGAAGGCCGCCTAAGTTGCGAAACTTAGAATGGTAAAGGTGATAACTACGTGGCGAAGAGTTACGAATAACTTCACCAACTATGCGAAGTACTAGTCCTAGTGTTAGGAAGGTTATAGTAGGGCAAGGACCTTATTGGGCGGACTTTTCCCGCTAATAATCGTCACCCTTGTTTTAATATCGTTACTTAAGTAAGTATGATAGCTTGTAGGATACATTTATGTCACTCGACATTTATGTGGAGCAACGTTTCTGTAATAAGGACACTTGTAAAGCATCGTAGGAAGTGATTAATTAGTAGAAGCATGTGAGAACCAGTAATGATTAGAGATAAATCTGATTGGGATTCGGACGTGGGTTAGCTATAAATAAGATGGCATGGTAGTGGAGAGAAGATTTTTGATTCATCTTCTCTATTAGACTTTGTTATCATCGAATAAATCAGGAGAGTTCTTCATTGCTAGCAAAGCGTAGTAACAGTAAAAGTTAAGAAAACTTCAGTGCTAGTTGTCTACTGGTAAATTTTTAAAACTTTCCTTTAAGTTTTACCAAATAGATATAGATTAACTTAAGAAAGGATTGATAGGATTTCCTTAACTACTGGGTAAGAAGGAAACTCCTAACCAGAAACCGTTTGCATGTTTATAGATTCTTGTTAAGTAATTGTTTTACTATTTAGCTAAATAAACGAGAGAAAGTCCTAGTGCCAAAGGAAAAGAACTAGTAGTAAAGTAGATAGAGCTCTAAGTAAAGTATTCTGGTGAGTTCCTTTGTACCCTGTGTTTAGTATATGCGTTAGTTCGTTTATTTCTAAACACTGTATAGCCAAGTAAGTACATTGGTCCTTCGAGTCGAAACTGGAGACATTATGTACGACCTCTTCCAATAGAGCACCTACTTGGGATTTTTGTCAAAAAAATTCCTCTAATTGATCCAACTATTGTTGGTTTTGCTTTAATTTAACTAGGAATTCTTGCTCACAGCTTTCTTGTTCGGACGTATAGTCATGCAAATCACAAGGAGTTTAGACTAAATACTCGAATGTCCTTAGTTGTCATTTATCTATCTCTTCTAACAAAATCATTGTTTCGTTTCTTCATTGGTAAAGCTCAAACATTAGCGATATTTTGTTCTTCATAATCTCCCATTGTTCGTATACTCCCTCCTCGTATACTTCTTCTTCATCCCATAAGTTCATTGAATCTCCATCCCTCTTGTACGTATACTTGCTCGGCTTTGGTGGAAGTTCGCTTGAACACTCAAACTGCTCGTCTTTGTAATCTCGACTCCATTGGTTTATCGAATCTCTGTACAACCAACTTGATTTGGATAGCTCATACACCGACCTATAGAAATCAATATTCATAATTAAATATGATAATCAACAAGGTAAATAAAAAAATATTAAAATAAAAATATTTACTCAACTACAAAAAATTCAAAATAATAAGTTTTTTAGGAGAATAAAATAAAATAAATAAAAGTTAGAACACTATCTAGCTTGTTCATCTTTCGACTAATATTACCTTATAGTAATCGATCTAATAACAATTTCACTGACGCCAACAATTTGACCGCCTGTAAACATATTATCGTTTATAGTATAAATATCATACCAAAAATATATTAAATTAAATCGACGGTGTTAGCAGGAGTACGAGTCAAATTGTACTATAGTTTAGTACAACGATATACTTGGACGTATTTCGAGGATCGTACCCAAGGGATTGCAGGTTGGAGAAATTAATATTAAATCAATTACAGAAAATAATTACTAAAATAATCCAGTCACGAATTAGTAGTGCGAATCCAAAGTAATATTTTAATTAAACTAATATTGGGGTGTCGGCGGAATCGTTTGCCTAAACCTGAATTGCTGCACAACTTTATCTGATTCGTGCATCTCCATCATAGCATACACTACCGATGACACCTTCACATGTTAGTGTTGGAAAATTTGGACATCACATATATAATAAGGATAATTACATGTTATTATCTACTATCATGATAGGTTAGCCCAAATTAAAAGTGATCTAATTTGGTTAAGAATTCTATTGGGCTTTTAATTATTAAATAAAGTATGGGATAAATATGTGTAGATACTCTTCTAATCAAATTCTAATTAATGATGGGCAAATTAGAATTTGATTAGAACTAATATACTGAGGTTATAAATATTAGGGTTATGGTCCCCAAATTACACACAAGAGATCTTTTCTAATATCCCATCATTAGGAAAGAGAGAGAATATATTCTTTGAATTTCTTGTATGCTAATTTGGAAGATCAAATCCCCAAGATCCGGCAAGACTTCAAGAAATTCATGGATTCAGGTACGCTTCCGCATTTAGTTTTATTCTTGATGATTTGACATGATAGATCCTGATTTATTAAGTTTTATTTTTAGATTTATTTTACAAATCTAACAAGTGGCATCCGAGCTTTGTCATGTTGAATCATTGAAAAAGAATTTATTCTTTATGAATTTGATATTTTAATATTATGTTGAATCTTTGAGATTTTTGATAATTTTGGGTTTTGATTCTTTAAATAAAGATTTAAGGTTTTATAAATATAATCTATTTTGATATTTGCAAGGCATGTGATTATTATTTTAATCTTATATGACATTTAAAAATATATATATAGAAATTGATTCATATATATGTTCTGTTATACAATATACGCATGCTTTGATTGGTTTAATGCATGTTTTGGAAATTTATATATATACATATATATGTAATTATCTTTCAAATTTGATTGAAAGATGAAATTAAGGTAAATATTTTGAAACAAATAAATTCAGATTTTGACTTTTAATTAAAGATGTCTAATATTTTAAATAAATTGGTTGAAACAAAATGCCGCCAAAGTGACCTCTTTTGTGTAGATTAGTTTATTTGAAATATTAAGATGATTATATGTTTTTGTGATTCATGCGTTTATTAATTGACCCAAAGGTAAGTTAATATTTGGCAGAATTTCAACGACATCTGTGGTGATAAACGTGTGACAATTATAAGGTATTTTATGTGAGCAATAAGTTAGTCCAAAGATTAATTCATTGTTTGACATAATTTATTGTCAGTGTTTGATTGCTACAACAAGAGTACCGCTTACTGTTAATATTACTGTCCAAAGACTTGATATTAATGTTGTGTTTGGTATCTTAAGATGAGATTAGCCATTATCCTGAATCTATTTTTTACTTATGAATATTGATTTAAGCTTGTTTTTTGTTCTATACCACAATATCTGCTAATATAAATTCTATACCCATGCTTAATGGGGCTAATTTTAAGGAATGGAAAAGGCACTTACTTATAGTGCTTGGCTGTATGGACATAGACCTTGCACTAAGGGAAGAACAACCTGCACCTCTCACTGCGGAAAGCACCCCTAATGTTAAGAGGGATTTTGAGAGGTGGGATCGTTCAAATAGCATGAGTCTTATGATCATGAAACACAACATTCCAAAAGCCTTTAGGGGCATAGAATCTGAAGAGATTACTCAGGCCAAGGGTTTCCTTGATGAAGTTGAGAAACGTTTTGCTAAAAACGATAAGGTTGAGATGACATCACTTCTGACTTCTTTGATGTCTATGAAGTATAAGGGTCAAGGAAACGTAAGGGAGTACATTATGGAGATGTTCCATACTGCTTCAAGACTTAAGGCACTTAAGATCGAGCTTTCTGAGGAATTGCTTGTTCTTATGGTTTTGGTATCGCTTCCTGCACAGTTTAATCAATTTAAAATTAGTTATAATTGTCAAAAGGAGAAATGGACCCTAAATGAGCTCATTTCTCATTGTGTGCAAGAGGAAGAAAGGTTGAAGCGTGATAAGTCTGAAAGTGCTCATTTGGCCAATGCCCCTAAAGACAAGGGCAAGAAAAGAAAATATCAGAATGAAGCTGCTAAGGGTCCAGCTCAAAAGAAACAACAACAAGCTACAGAGAGTTGTTTCTTTTGTAACAAGTCTGGACATGTAAAGAAAGATTGTACCAAATATCATGCTTGGCGTGCAAAGAAAGGTATAATTTTTAATTTGGTCTGTTCAGAGATTAATTTAGCTTCAGTACCTAGAAACACTTGGTGGATAGATTCTGGTGCTACTACTCACATAAGTGTTTCTATTCAGGGTTGCCTGAGTTACCGAAAGCCAAGTGATGGTGAAAGACACATCTTTGTGGGCGATGGAAAATTTGTAGAAGTGGAAGCGATTGGGCATTTTAGGTTGTTATTAGGAACTGGTTTTTATTTGGGTTTAAAAGACACTTATATTGTACCGTCATTTAGACGGAATTTAGTTTCTGTTTCTTCGTTGGACAAATCTGGTTATTATTGTTCATTCGGAAACAATCAATTTAATTTGTCTTTAAATCCAAATGTTATTGGAACTGGTTATTTAAATACTTATGACAACCTTTATTTGCTAGAAACAATTGCATCCTATAATGAAACCTTGCATGTGGAATCACGTGGTATTAAACGCAGATTAAATAAGGGAAATTCAGCATCATTATGGCATAAGCGCTTAGGTCATATCTCAAAAGTTAGAATTGAACGCATTGTGTCTGATGGTATTTTAGAGTCCCTTGACTTCACAGACTTTGATGTCTGTGTTGATTGCATTAAAGGAAAACAGACCAAAACCAAGAGATTGGGTGCCAACAGATCTTCAGACGTCTTAGAATTAATTCATACAGATATTTGTGGGCCATTCCCTATGGCATCTTGGAATGGTCAACAATATTTCATAACATTCATAGACGATTACTCACGGTATGGGTCCATATATCTTATTCATGAGAAATCTCAGTCTTTGGACGTGTTCAAAGCTTATAAAGCTGAAGTTGAGAATCAACTCAACAAAAAGATTAAAAAACATCAGATCTGATCGTGGTGGTGAGTACTACGATAGATATGATGGCTCAGGTGAACAATGTCCAGGACCATTTGCGAGATTCCTAGAGGAATGCAGTATTGTCCCACAGGACACCATGCCAGGATCACCTAGTATGAATGGTGTAGCTGAAAGACGAAATAGAACTCTTAAAGATATGGTAAGGAGCATGATTGCTCATTCTACCTTACTTGAGTCCCTCTGGGAAGAAGCATTAAAGACAGCAGCTTACATTCTAAACAGAGTACCCAATAAAGTAGTTGCAAAAACACCTTATGAGCTTTGGACAAGTCAAAAGCCTAGTCTAAAGCACTTTCACATTTAGGGATGTCCAGCTGAGGCAAGGCCTTATAGGCCACATGAAAAGAAATTGGACTCTAAAACAGTAAGCAGCTACTTTATTGGCTATTCTGAGCGATCTAGGGGCTATAAATTTTATGATCCCATAATAAAGAATATTTTTGAGACAGGAACTGCAATATTTTTTGAGGATGTTGAGTTTGGGGGGAGAAATAAGGTTAGAGACATTGTTTTTGAGGAGGAATTGGGTTCTAACTCAGTTCCTACTATCACTTTTGACGATGTTCAGGTTCTTATACCTATCATTGATCAAGAAGTGAATCCAGAACCTCTACAAGACAATGTTGAAAAACTTCCCATTCAAAATGAGGTAATTGTTCCAGAAGAACAAACTTAACAACCTCAAGAACAAGTGCCATTAAGGAGGTCCACAAGAGAAAGGAGAAATGCTATTCCAGATGATTATGTTGTATTTCTCCAAGAACATGAGGATGATAATGGAATAATGGAAGATGATCCAATCAACTTTCATCAGGCCATGAAAAGTTCTAATTCTCAAAAGTGGATTGATGCCATGAAAGATGAGTATAAATCTATGCAAGACAATAAAGTTTGGAAACTTGTCCCATTACCTGAAGGTGCAAAACCAATTGGTTGTAAATGGATATTTAAAACAAAGAGGGATGCAAATGGTAATGTGGAGAGGTATAAAGCATGTCTTGTAGCTAAAGGATATACTCAAAAAGAAGGTATTGATTTTACAGAGACTTTCTCTCTAGTTTCATCGAAAGACTCATTTAGGATAATCATGACACTTGTTGCTCATTTTGATCTTGAGTTATATCAGATGGATGTTAAAACTGCGTTTCTTAATGGTGACATTGAAGAAACAATTTATATGGTGCAACCAGAAAAATTTTGAGTTAAAAGACTCAAAGAATATGGTTTGCAAATTGACAAAATCCATCTATGGACTCAAACAAGCTTCTCGTCAATGGTACCATAAGTTTCATCAAATAATTGTCTCGTTTGGTTTTGAGATAAATATTGTTGATGATTGTGTGTATCACAAATTCAATGGGAGTAAGTACATATTTCTGGTTCTATATGTTGATGACATTTTGCTTGCCGCTAATGATATAGGCTTATTGCACGAAACCAAGATGTTTTTATCTAAGCATTTTGAGATGAAAGATCTTGGGGACGCCTCTTTTGTTTTAGGAATTCAGATACATCGAGATCGATCTCAAGGTATTCTTGGATTATCACAAAAGAACTATATCGATAAAGTACTCAAAAGGTTTGGCATGCAGAGTTGTAAACCAGGTGACACCCCTGTCGCTAAAGGAGACAACTTTAGTCTTACTCAATGCCCTAAAAGTAACCTTGAAATTCAGGAAATGCAAAAGATTCCCTATGCATCAACTATTGGGAGTTTAATGTATGCTCAAGTTTGTACGCGTCCGGACATTGCGTACATTGTTGGGATGTTAGGCAGATATTTAAGCAACCCTGATATAGACCATTGGATAGCAGCCAAAAGGGTTATGAGATATCTTCAGAGAACAAAAAATTATATGCTTACTTATAAGAGATCAGATCTTTTGGAGGTCATTGGGTATTCTGATTCTGATTTTGCTAGATGCCAAGATAGTAGGAAATCTACATCAGGCTATGTTTACCTGTTAGCTGGAGGAGCTATATCTTGGAAAAGTGTCAAACAGACACT
The DNA here is from genome assembly GCA_005393395.2 of Gossypium australe. Lineage (NCBI taxonomy): Eukaryota > Viridiplantae > Streptophyta > Magnoliopsida > Malvales > Malvaceae > Gossypium > Gossypium australe. The sequence continues at coordinate 58,982,304 of CM016615.1, forward strand.
TGTAGCTTCATCCACTATGGCAGCAGAGTTTGTAGCATGCTATGAGGCATCAAACCATGGAATATGGTTGCGAAACTTTGTCACAGGGCTGCGTATTTTGGATAATGTAGAAAGACCACTCAAATTATTTTGTGATAATAAGTCAGCAGTACTGTATTCCAATAGCAACAGGAGTTCATCTAAGTCAAAACATATTGACATAAAGTTCCTAGTTGTAAAAGAAAGAGTGCAAAATGGTCAAATATCCATAGAGCACATTGGGACAAACTCCATGATAGTGGATCCGCTCACAAAAGGTCTACCACCCAAGGTCTTTCATGAGCACACTGCTCACATAGGTGTTACATTGTTTGAGGATATCATGATTTAGTGGGAGTTTATATTTTATTTGTTTTCAGACATTTATGTATTCAGTTACTTTCTGATCAGAAATGAAGTATTCAATTTATTCACTCAGTTTATTGTTTTGAAACTGACCTCACTTTAGTTTAAAGAGGACCAGTTGGAAATAGACATGTTTAGATCATATTGCATGTAATTTCCATGCTACACATCTATACTTGATCTATGTCATTTGGTTGTGTTAATATATGTGATCATGGATGGAGTTAGTTACGAAATATGTAACGAAAGTCGCCTTGGTTCTATGTTAACATAATTAATGGACGAGATTGTTCGGAATACCTTTTGGATATGATAGTAAAATTTTGAGCTCATAAGGTTATATAATGACATGTAATTATAAAGTAATTAGTATATATATGTGGTCCAACTGGGAGATTGTTGGAAAATTTGGACATCACATATATAATAAGGATAATTACATGTTATTATTTACTATCATGATAGGTTAGTCCAAATTAAAAGTGATCTAATTTGGTTAAGAATTCTATTGGGCTTTTAATTATTAAATAAAATATGGGATAATTATGTGTAGATACTCTTCTAATCAAATTCTAATTAATGATGGGCTAATTAGAATTTGATTAGAACTAATATACTAAGGTTATAAATATTAGGGTTATGGTCCCCAAATTACACACAAGAGATCTTTTCTAATATCCCATCATTAGGAAAGAGAGAGCATATATTCTTTGAATTTCTTGTGTGCTAATTTGGAAGATCAAATCCCCAAGATCCGGCAAGACTTCAAGAAATTCATGGATTCAGGTACGCTTCCGCATTTAGTTTTATTCTTGATTTATTCTTGATGATTTGACATGATAGATCCTGGTTTATTAAGTTTTATTTTTAGATTTATTTTACAAATCTAACAGTTAGATGTTGGGATTCACCAAGAATTCAGATGAGATGGATGCTTGAATTCTAGGATTGGAGTATGACGTCTATTCAAACTATATTAAAATAATTAAAATTTTAATTATATATTTACTATTAATTTTTAAATCAACTACATTAATATTATATAATTGAAATTTAAAAAATACATACATTCGCTTTCGATCGTTGATTTAACAGAAGTAGTATATCTTGAAGCTCCTTTAGTAGTCTCACATAACTTAACCCATGGTTCCACCTATTGAAATAATATGTTAACACAATATTTTAAAATTTAAATAATTTTATTATAGTAATTATATTACCTAATGAATTTTACTTTGTTACGAGTGGAAATGTATAAGGGTAGTTCACTCGAGGACATAAAAATGAAAGTTGATACTACGCCCATGATTGCAGCAGTAGCATGCAATCACTGATTTAAGATTTTTTTGGTTGTGTTGCCTGACACATCCCTCAGTACAACATCACCAACACGGTTGACCCCCAACTGAGTTCGTCCGCTTCTCTAAAGTCCCTGAATTTTAGCAGCCACCTTACATGGACAAGATTTCGTGATATATTGGGCTTTAAGAGATCCTCAATGATCATAAGGATGTACACACGAGCGTGTTATTCTCTTTCAACTTCACTTGATTCCGCATCGAGCTCACCAAAATTTCTTTTCAACCAATTCATATCTATCCAGGCTCCATAAAGCGTGTCCAGAACTATCCCTAAAAGTTGCTTGCATACATCTCTCCAATTAGCTGCGACAACTAACCCAGTCACTACCGGCCCATCCACCAGTAACCTAAGTTGTAACTGCACGTCCTCGAGTGTGATAGTACACTCGCCGCACGAAAGATGGAATGTGTACGTCTCGGGTCTCCACCTTTCCACCAACGCACTTATAAGTGTGGGGTCCAATTTACACCCCTTACCCATATGGGCCACATGAAAAAATCCCGAATCTTTCAAGTATGGTTTATTAAAGACAATGGAGGAGCGGGTAGATTACGAATATACGTCTCCAAATTTGATCTTTCGACTATATATAAAAAACATATAAAACATTAAATTTCAGTACAACAACAAAATATTTAAATTAAATTAGATTAAATATAATAAAAAAATTTCTTACCATTTGCAATTGATCGACCAAAATGTGCCTGTCCTCCAAACGAATTAGAGATTTTGTCATTACTTATAAATATGAAATAAATTGTAACACAAAAATTAATTTTAAAAAAACTCGATACAATTTTAATAAAAAAAGAGACTTGAGAGAGGAATAAAAATTGAGTGAGAAATTAATAGGGAAATGAAAGAAATTTAAGAGAGATTTGAGAGCGGGGGCGAAGCTAGAAAATTTTGTTAGGGGGATCAAAATTAAATTATATATTTTGACGATAGTAAAAATGTAATTTCACCATTTTAAGATCTATAGTTTTATAATTGTTAAATAATTAAATCAAATTTTTATCATTTTTAGGGAGGGGCAAAATGAAATTTTACCATTCTAATTTAAATTTTAAAAATTTTAATGGGGCCTAAATGGAAAATTTTCCATTTTAGGGGGGTTGGGGCCCCTACCAGCCCTCTGTCTACACCCATGTTTGAGAGAGATTTGAGAATGTGAGAAAGATGAGTTGAGATTGAATTGAAAATGATTGAAATTAAGGGTTTAAATAGAAAAAAAAGGGCCGTTGGGGGTTGGGGGCATTGGAAATTAACTGTTGGGACGGTGTTAGAATTAAGTGACCCGGATCCTTATTTAAATAAAATACAATGGTAAAATGAAATAAAAGAAGAATCCCTATAGAACTACACTTCTTTTATTTTATTTTAAATAAGGTTTTTTAAACCTTATTAAATTCCATCTATTTGATATTGATTAGAATAAGGAGTTTCAATCTTACTACACTCCTATTAGAATATGGCTTTACAAGCCTATAAATAGACATAGTCTATTCGTCTTGCAATTAAGATTCGAATTCGACATAGTGAATTTTCTTCTCCTCTACCCGTGGTTTTTTTCCGAAAGGGTTTCCACGTAAAATCTGTGTGTTCTTTAAATTTTTATTTCTCTTTTCTTTGCAATATATTTGTCATTACCAATGTTATATTTTTCACAAATTGGTACTCGAGCATTCGGGTTTTTTTTCATCTCGATCACGGTAATGGCGTCTTTGAAGTATGAAATTCTGCTGTTGGATTGCAACACCAGATTCGCATTGTGGCAGATAAAGATGCAGGCAGTTCTTGCACAGATAGATTTAGAGGAAGCCTTGCTAGGGGTAGATAAGATGCCTTCGACATTGACAGAGGAAGAGAAGAAGCGCAAGGATCGAAAGGCGTTAACACAGTTACATCTGCATTTGTCTAATGAAATTTTGCAGGATGTGATGAAGGAGAAGACCGCTACTACATTATGGAAGAGGCTAGAACAAATATGTATGTCGAAAACTCTAACTAGCAAGTTGCATATGAAGCAATGTCTTTATGCTCATTGTTTGGAGGAAGGCGCATCTGTGCACGAACACTTAACAGTGTTTAAAGAAATTCTCTCAAACTTGGATGCCATGGAGGTTCAATATGATAAGGAAGATCTAGGGTTGATTCTACTTTGTTCGTTGCCCCCGTCTTATTCAACCTTTAGAGACACGATTTTATATAGCCGCAAGTCTCTCACAGTTGATGAGGTTTATGATTCTTTGACCTCGTATGATAAGATGAAACATCTTGTGGTTAAAACTGACTCTCAGGGAGAGGGTCTCATTGTTTGTAGGAGACAAGATCGGAATGCTGATGATGATTGTGGAAGGACACAGGATCGGAATCCTCACGGTAAATCTAAGGGTAGATCGAAGTCTTCAAACAGAGGTAAAACTTGTAACTTCTGCAAGAAGAAAGGGCACATTAAATCTGAGTGCTATAAGCTACAGAACAAGATTAAAAGGGAGGCTACGAATCAAAAGGGAAAACAACCAGAAAATTTCGGTGAAGCTGATGTTGTAGAAGACTACAGCGATGGTGAACTTCTAGTCGCTTCTGTCAACAATTCTAAAGTGAGCGAGGAGTTGATACTTGATTAGGGTTGCACCTTCCACATGTGTCCCAATCGAGATTGGTTTACAAATTACGAAACAGTGTCTGAAGGTGTTGTTTTGATGGGAAATAATGCTTCGTGTAAAATCGCAGGTGTTGGAACAATCGCAGGTGTGTAGCTGGACACGTTTTTGTTAATCTTATAATTTTTGAAAAAATCAATCTAATTCGATAATTTTTCCTAAAAATGACATTTTTGGTTATTTTACCCCAATTTGGATACTTAAAGTATTTCTTTTTCCTACAATGCTAGCCATTAATCAACTTGATCAATAATGATGTGGCTAATTATGGATCAACATGTAGTAAAAAAAGGTTACAGAAGCTATGGTAACTCACTATTTGTATAAAGTTATTCTAAAAAATAAAAAATTAAAATTAAAGTTAGAAATATAAAATTAAAAAAATTAAATTTACCAAAATATTTATTTATTTTATTAATTAATTATTTTTCTTTCCTTTCTTATCTTTTTCCATCTCTTTCTTCCTTTTTCCAATTTCCCTTTCCTTCTCTCTTCCCAGCCTAACATAAAACCACCATAAAGCCTTCAAAGTTCCCACCTTTACACAATGAAACAAAAGGGAAGAAACTAGTGAATTTGTTTGACCAAGAAAGGTGTTTCAAAAGAAGAGTTGTTCCATTAATGCTAGTGAGTCCAACAAAAGAAAGCAATGAAGAAATGAAAAGAGAAAGGGCTGAAGAAGAAGAAAACAATGGTGGTGTTGTAGCTTTGGTTGAAGAAGAAAGTTTCAAGCTGAAATGACTGTAATTTATTGAGGATTGAAAGAAATTGTTGTTAATAAAATGGAGAGAAAAAAAGTTCAAATGGAGAAAACCATAAAATCTGTTGTTTCTACTTTGGTTTATGTTAAATCCCTTATTATTATTATTATTATTATTATTATTATTATTATTATTCTGTTTGGTTCGCGAGAAAATAGTAATTGTTTTCTTTTTGGTTGTTGGATTTTTCATAAATTAAAGCCTAAAAGAAGTGAAACTAAAAAAAAAAAAAGATAAAGAAAGAGAAAATAATTAATTAATAAAAAAAATAAATAAAGACTTTATAATTTTTTGAATTTTATATAATTTTAATTTTAATTTTAATTTTAATTTCAATTTTTCTAATTTTTATTTTTTGAAAGGTAAGATACATAAATGAATCAAATATCAAAATTGGAGTATATGCATAATAGAAACAACTAATAAATCATCAAGCTATAAGTTGAGGCTTAACATGCAAATTCACATGAAAGGGTTAAATTACTAGAAATATGGTTTAAGTTAACATAAAATGATGATTCATCTAAAGGGATCAAGGTTATTAAAGACTTAGGATAAATTTTGATTATCTTTGTTATTTGTGCTTTATAGCTTACGTGTTAGTTGTTTAAAATGCATAGATGTAGACTTACCGAGAAATTGGTATGATAGGTAGGGAGCATCGCATTACTGATGATCCTATAAGGTTGTTTTTCAATTGTTAAGTTTTGAATTGTATTATATTAGTGGCATGTATACTAGGTCTTGTGATGAATATAAAGATTGTAATGTGAATGGCATATACTTAGGGCATTAACGTGTATAAATATGCTTATTTCATATGTTAAATAGTTATTGAAGGATTAAGAAATTAGTTAAAGTTCAAGAATGTGCAAAGTTGTAAATAGTTTCAGCATTGCCTGAGCAGTGGCTTAAGCCACCTGAGTGGCTCCTTAGAAAAAAAAAAAAAAACTCCAGGACCACCTATGCAGGAGCTTTGGTTGCTTGGGTAGCAACTTAACATACTGTTACTCTTTTCAGTTTTACTTAATTTCTTATAAATTCCTTAATGATTTGAGTATCCTTTAAAAAATTAAGTAACATTCCTATATTTTACAAATTATCTAATTTTTTGTTTTGATTGTCATTATATGATTTTTGAACTTTGATTTGAAAGCATAAAACTCATTTTGAATAATTTTCCATAATTTTATAAAAATGTTTTATCCTTTATTTTTTAAAATAAAGTATTGGTTTTACTCTGAAAATGTCCCATGAGCCTTTCATGTTCCTACCCACCAATGGGACGAGCGAGGGGCGTTACAAAAATGGTATTTTAAAATTTCAAAAACAACTTATCTAAAACAAAAGAGTTAAGGAACAAAATCTTGGTTAATTGATTTATAGTGGTCCGACCTCAATTACCTACCTCTACTACCTTGGTATACTGATCTGCCACAATTTATTATGACAAATTAAGCTCTTTTCGCTACTTAAGGAACTTGTATTCAAGAATTATGTCTTTTATACTTTTAAGTTTAGATTGAATAATTTGGGTTTTTATGTTGTTTTATGACCTTTTAGATCGATTCGGGTCTAAGGAAGAAATAATGAGTTGATTGAGTGTGCAGGACAACAACCTAAGCTGAATAGTCAGTGGACTGCCATGGATGTCGCAACATTCAAGGAGGAAGTTGCGACATTGAAGCAAGTTTCAACACTTAGCCAATTTTCCAACTCAAATCCACAAAGCAAGCTACTGGAGGCAAAGACACGACATATAAAAGGCAAAGTCACGACATTCATCCTGAATCCCAAGGGCCAAGAATTCTACCAACAAAGGCGCGACACCAACTATAGGGTGTTGTGACAATAGTTTGACTAACCCAATAATTTTATAATAGCCCGATTTTAGGCCTAGTCAGAAAAGTAGTTTCGAGACCACAAATCTGACGTAAGAAAATTTAATTTTATTATATTTTTATGGTCTACAATTTCACGGAACGATTTCGTGAAAATTTCTATGTTTGGTCACTCAATTTAGTCAAAAGGACTAAATTATAAAAAGTGTAAAACTTGAGTTCTAGAAGCTAGAGGTGTCAAATTGCTATGAAGTTTTAAATTGGAGGTCCTTAAATGGTAATTAGATCATTGGTTAATTTTTTGGACAAAAATGGACATGAAATAGGTGAAATAGAATATTTTTAAGTTAGGGGCATTTTGGTCATTTAGTAATTAAAATGAATTAAAAAGAAAATTAAAAGCCAATTTTTGTCCATCTTCAACCCCATGACTGAATTTCACAAGGGGAAACCATGGCTAGGGTTTTTTAAGCTTCCAAGCTCGATTGTAAGTCTGTTCTTGCCCCGTTTTTAATGATTTTTACGTTTTTGAAATCCTCGTAACAAGATCTATCTATTTCTACCACTAATTTGAGATATGCTTAAAGTCTAGGGTTTTGACCCATGATGAATATGTGGGTATTTTTGTGTTTAATGGTAGAAAATGCATGTTTATGGTTAGAGAAATGACTTTTACTAAGTGATTTTCGGTAAAAATGCTTAAAAGGACTAATTTGTAAAAGTTATGAAATTTGTCATAAAAGTGTGAATTAGTAGAAATTGTGGGCTGTTGTAGTTATGAAAATAGTTCGGCTAGGATTAAAATACAAGGAAATTGAATAAAAATCATTTTACGAGCCTAGGGGTAAAAGTGTAAATATGACAAAGTTTAGGGGCAAAAATGTAATTTTTCCATAATATGATTTTTGGACTAAATTGAATAGTATAATAACTTAATAAGTCAAATGTGATATTTTAGATAATGAAAAACGAGTTTCGGATTTAGAACGGGGGAAAGACGAATATTGGACGACTCGGTCCCTTTTGCCATTTTAAGTCGAGGTAAGTTCGTATGGTAAATATTAATGTTTATTTGTTAGATTGAAGAATAATTTATGAAATTACTCGTATTCTTTGTTGAATATTGGAAACTAATGTTCGAACAAGTAAACGTAGGGTTGACCTATTCTGTTCAGTGCTAAATGATAATTTGATGGAAAAGACCATGGACGAACCATGGCATAGTTTGATAATGTGAAAACTATGTGAAATTGCAACTAAGTGAATCCGGGTGCTGGTCTAGTATGTCCTACCAGTGGTTGGGTATTCCGGTATATTGCGGATACCTGACAGCTTGTGTGAGCAGCACTGAGTAGTTACATATGACCGACAGCTTGTGTGAGTAGCCCGAGAATGTAAATGAGAATAGCTCAAGAATGAGCCTATGTGTGTTATGTGATTATGTGATGTTCGGGTGCTGGTCTTGTACGTCTACTAGTGTCTAGGTAGTCCTGCATATGTTGCGGATACCTGACGGCTTGTGTGAGCAGACCTGTGAATGTTAAGTGATTCGGGTGCTGGTCTTATAAGTCCTACCAGTGGCTGGGTATTCCGGTATATTACGAATACCTGACAGCTTGTGTGAGCAGCATTAAATAGTTACGTATGACTGACAGCTTGTGTGAGAAGACCTGAGAATGTAAATGTGAATAGCTCGAGAACGGGCATATATGTGAAATGTGATAAGAGGTAGCTTCGACTATATATATGTGGCACGTATGTGCAAGCGTTTCGAGTATCTGTTAATATTCCGACATGTTCAAAGGGAAAATGACTAAAGTGTAAAGGAATGTGAATATCTGACGATCAAGTGCAGGTATACGTATGTATACACTCATGAGCAATGTGCTCGGTATGTGATCGAATTTTGGTAAGAATGTAAATGAGTAAGTTATACCTATGAGAATGACCTCGTGATTATAAGTCCATGCTTATGATGTATGAATATGTGGCAAATCTGATTGATGATCATGTGTGAGGCTTTTAGGCCAAATTAAATTGAGTAATGATATGTTCAAGTCTTTGTTGTTGATGTATAGGTTAAATTAGCCAATGAATGGCCTGTGAATATTTGATAATGACTAGTTACTGGAATGGCTAACCATGGATATACTTTGGCGTTATATGTGTGTAAATGAGGAGTAAAATTAGCAATAAAACAGTTTAGACAGTAGCAGTTGTGTGACTTTGAAAAATCACCAAAAAATAGGGGAAATTGAATTAAAGGTTGAATGGGATATTAAATTAAAGCTTTTTAAGCCTATTTCTACATAAAAGAAACAGAATAAGCAAAAGAATTTCATATGGTGAGATATTTGGGTTTTAGTGAGACAGGGTCAGAATGATTTTGGAATCCCCTGTTCTAACTTGGGAAATTCATTAAAAATTGTACAAAAATAATAATGGGATAAAATTTATATTCTCGATTTATTAATGAGTCTATTTTCAACAAAAACAAACAGGAATGTCATTCGATTTCTATACAACAAGATAATTAATTTTTAGTGAAGAGGGGTCGGAACTGTTGGATAGCAAAACAGGTGAGATTTTAAAGAATAAACTGTATTGATTGGTTGAACCAAAAATTCTGGAAATTTTATGGTAAGAAGATATGTGAGTCTAGTTTCAGGGAAAATTAGAGGATCTTAATTTGAAGTTCCGTAGCTCCAGATAAAAATAATTTAGTGACTGTAAATCGAGTAAACATCTCAAGATGAACATAAATGAATTGTGAAATTTTATGCAATAATGATGGTATTATCTTGAGAGCTTATAATGAGGATTGTAAAAAGCATGGTAATTAATTGTTTATTATTTACATACGTACTTACTAAGCTTTATAGCTTACTCTGTTGTTTTTCGCGTTTATAATGTACTCAGGTTAGCTCGGGTTGGAAGTCGCCGGAGAACCTATCACACTATCAAGTTTAAAATTTAGGTATCGATGATTTTATACTTAAGGTTATGGCATGTATAGGGAACTTGGTCATGTGTATATGTTACTATGAGTTGTCCTAGAATAATGACCCATGATATTCAGAGTTCATTGTTGTATAAGGCCATTTATAAACTCATGATGATGCATTCTATGGTTGAGTAAATTGTATGCTATGACTTGTTACATGTGTGTGGTGGATGTTTTGGTAGCTTTAATATGTCATGAAATGTGGCATTCAAGTTATACTCAAGTATGGGCATTATAGGGTAGAAATTGGCTTGGAAAATAGCCAACTCCTTGCCACATAGGCAGAGACACGGCTGTGTGTCTCAGCCGTGTGGAGGACACGGCCTGCCCACACGGGCGTGTGACTCTCCAAAACAAGGAAATTTTCTAAATATTCCAATAGTTTTAAAATTTCTCGGTTTAGTCCCGAATCGCTCCCAAAGTAAGTTTTGGGCCTCGTTGGCCCGTTTTAGGGACTTGATGATATAAGATAAAAGTTTTAAATTTTAAACAAGAATTTATGCCTTGAATTTGTTCAGTTGCAAGTGTTATTGTCCGGTAACGCCTCGTACCCTGTTCCGGCATTGAACACGGGTAAGGGGTGCTATAAATTTTGCAAGGGTGTTATTGTCCATCCAACCTCCTTTAACTTGTTAAGCAACTTGTAATTGACCTAGTTAGGTCATAATACATTAAAACTACAAATATTAGCTCAAGAGAACTGTCACACCCGGTTTCCTTTAATCCCAAAAATTAGGAACATTTAGGGGTTAAATTGAAAGAGACCGTAAGCTAACGGTCTCAACAGAAAAATAAGGAAAAGATAGTAACTAAATTGGATAAGGTTGATAACCAAGTCTGGTTCGGTTGGATTAGAACCAACCAATCCCTTAGTGGGGGACAAAATGATTGTCAACAGATTATCTTTAAATGGTTGAAGGTCGTGCGTGAGGGGCTATAAAAGGCTGAGAAGTGAATCATTAGGGGGATTCCTCTCAATTTTGTTTCATTCTCTCTTCTCTTTCGTTTTCATTAGTTGCTCTAAGGAAGAAATGGTCATTGAAAGCTCTACATGGGGCAATGATTGTGAGGAATTGGTTAAAGAAGTTGAAAATTTGAGGACCTGCTGCTAGGAGAATAAAAACTCTGGTATTTGGAAAGGCTAAGCTAATAAGGTGAAGAAGCATCAGGTGAGTTCTACACCACATATCTGGGTTATTGTTGAACAACATGAATTTGGGTTGAACGGTTGTAATGATACGTACATAAGTTGGCATGTTCCATGTTACCTTTCTTACATGATCATATGCATACATTTGGGTGTTATAAAATGTAAAAAAGGGGAACTATAAAGGGGTTAGACGAAGTTAGAAATGGGATAAAGGGGTGATTTTGTTAGATACCACCATACGGTTTTGCTATATGCAAACCGTGATATTCGAAGCTTCGAGCCTTATGGAGGAGATACTGCGGTGTTCGAGCATCAATGCATAGGATGATGAATGGAGTAATAGGAGGAGGAATAGGGAAAAAGGATATTGGAATTTCATTATGATTCTACCATCCAGGATTGCTGGGAGCAAACTGTGATGTGCAAAGCTCCGGGCCTTGCCGTGGGGAGGGGCACTTTTGAGCATCAAGGTAGAAATAAGAATATTGACGGCGCTTAGGTTTTATAGAGTATCACTACAATGGAGGTCAACTGGCTTTAAGAAGCGACACCTCCAAGAGGTTTAAGGTGTAAGACCATAGTTGGGCTATGACATCTGTAACAGCCCAATTACGACCCTAATCGGAACGGTGGTTTCGAAACCATGAATCCGAATTAGAAAATATTTTTTTTTATTATTAATTTGATGTTTATGTTATATGGTTATGCATATATTAAATATATCGTAGATTAAATTGTGTGATTGAGTGAATAATTTTAAGTAAAGGATTAAGTTGAATAAGTATAAAAAAATAATAATAGCTATTGTGGAATTTAGGGTTAAATTGAATAGGATTTCTTTTGATTGGAATTAAAGTTGCAAATTGACCTATATTTTAATTGTAGTGGACGGCTTGCATCATGGCTTATTTTTATAATAGTATATTTTATATGTTATTTTAATAGATATTGGTTGATAATAATAAACAAAGATGATAAAAAGAAAACATGTTTATTTCTCCCATTTTCTTCATATTCCTCACGAAACAAGGAGAAAGAAAAAGGAACTCAAGCTTTCCTTCATTCGGCCATTTGCATGTCACTTTAAGGTTAGTATTGAGCATGGTTTTTGAAAGATTTTTACATTTTTGAGTTCACTATTTTGAGTACTATCAAACCCATGTAGGAAATTTTGAATTTGAAGCATACGCTAGATTCGGCCATGGATGAGTGCTTTTGATTTGTTGTGTTTGAATGAAAGAATGTCTAGTATATGTTTGAATTTATCATGTTTTAAGTAAGAAATTTAGATTAATTGAAGTAAGGTGATTATATTGTAAAAATAAAAAAATAATAAATAATAAAAAGTGGACGTATGAAATTCGAAGTCAATAGTTTGTATAGACTTGGATAAAGATGAGGAAAATTCGGCCCCTGAGAAATTAATCCAAATTTCATGTATTTTGTATTTTATGCTTTGGGGAATAAATTGAAAAAGATGTAAATTCTAGGGGCAAATTGGTAAATTATATAATTAGGTGTTATAGTTAAATTGAATGGTGTTTGAGGGCTTGAATGAAATTAAGGAACATTCGACCTTAGCTCAATGTGTGAATTGTCATATTTTGAATGAGTGAAAGATTGTATTAAATTGTTCAATTAGGTGTTTTGAGCTAAAAAGGAATGTAATGTTATTTAAATAGGCTATTTTCGAAATTTATATAGATCAAGAACAAAAGAAATCGGACTCGGATTGGGGAAGAACGAAAGTTGACGACTAGTCGCCCCGTTCCATTTTACATTGTCCGAGGTAAGTTTTTAAGCAATCAGGTTATATGGAATTTATCTATATTGATGTACAAAAATTTAATGGAAGTATGTATACTGATTTTTAATGTAGCCAAATGTATTATTTATATATGTATAAAGTAGAACCGAATGTGACATTGAATTGAGAAATGAATATAACCGAATGTGATGTTGATCATAGAAATAAAATAAGTGAATTGGTATATATACAATTGTGGTTTAAGTTTTTATATATGAATATTTAAGCTTGATTATTTGAGATGGATAAAAGTATGTGTATATATATTTACATTGGGTGATAGTATATGTGAAAATAAATAGCGAAGAATTTTGGTTGTATTGAATTCGGTGGTTAGGTTCATATATTGTATGTTACCCGAATGTGTTGGCGGTTGATAATTGATAAGAGTTATCCTTGATATATATATATATTTATACGTGCATTAATGGTTGCCGAATATGATGGGTTGAGATGGAAGAATGAACTATGAATAATAGATGTTTTAATTGGGTATAGATAATATTGATAGTGAAATTATATATGTTTATGTGACTGAGGAAATGATCGGCTAAAGAGCACTAAGTGTGCGATCAATTGTAATCTCAAAGGTTGAATTCAGTAAGTTGATACTATGAGATCTTATCATTCGGGATCTAGTATATATGTTAAAGGGTGGCTTAGGTGGATCGTTATTTTAAAGGTATAATTTAGTATGATTAAGTTTAGTTCGATTGAGATATGATGCTAAAAAAAAAAAAAACGTACAAAGATTATGAAGTGTATAAAAGTTTCGATATATGAATTGGTTGCGAAACAACTTTATAAATATGATATTCAGGCTTTGTGCCGGTGGATAATATCGGGCTTTGAGCCTAGCAGGCTTTGTGCCAGTGAAAGTATTCGGGCTTTAAGCCTAGCAGGCTTTGTGCCGGTGGATAATATCGGGCTTTGAGCCTAGCAGGCTTTGTGCCAGTGAAAGTATTCGGGCTTTAAGCCTAGCAGGCTTTGTGCCGGTGGATAATATCGGGCTTTGAGCCTAGCAGGCTTTGTGCCAGTGAAAGTATTCGGGCTTTGAGCCTAGCAGGCTTCGTGCCGGTGGATAATATCGGGCTTTAAGCCTAGCAGGCTTTGTGCCAGTGAAAGATATCAGGCTTTATGCCTAGCAGGCTTTATGCCGGTGAATTATTATAAGTATATGTTTAAATAGATTTTTGATGATGTGGAACTTAAATTCGGTAAATGAGTTCGATGTTTAGGTATGTGTAAGTCTATTGGTTATTGGAGATAAGGTTTAGTAAATTGATATTTGGTACTAGTTATATGTGATACAATTGGAGAATGTATGTAAATTATATGGATTGAAAAGTAAGAAAGAAAATTTAGTAGTTAATATGTATATACTTGAACAAATGTATATGTATTGGTCTTGATATGAAAAAGTGATTTATAGATCGATGTGAAATCTATTACTGAATGTGTGTGTGTTTGGCCGTAAGGCTATGAAATGTGAAGGTTTAGAAATGGTGATATAAATTATAGTTATAGTTTTAAACCTCGATTGTGATTATTTTAAATTGGCCTTACTAATATAATGATATAATGCATTGTTGTTATGTAATTGCTTATAACTTACTAAGCTATGATAGCTTACTGTATGAGCTTGTTTACATTGTTTATTAGATTTTGGAATCAAGTTACGAGCTCGGGAGCATCGTCAAAGTCTATCACACTATCGACGGTTTTCGGTATTTTATAAGTTGAATTTTTAAACCTATGGCATGTATAGGCTAGATTGAAATTTGAAATGTTAGATTTTGGTTTTGTATAAATTAAGCCATGCGAAAATGGCCTAACTTCAATGCTTTACTACGGTTTTATTGATTATGGCTTACGTTCATTTGGTTATTATGCTATATGTCTTGATTGAAGGGTATTCATGATATCTATTGTGTGCATTTGGTTGATTCGGTTGTGACATATGGATAGATAAGAGTATGAGTGAATTTGGTTATTAATTTGGTAAAGATGTTATAAACTAGTTAACCATATTTTTTGCAATGAAACAGTTTTTGGTTAGCAGCAGTGACGTGATTTTGAAAAATCACAAAAAAATAGGAGAAATGGAATTAGAAAGTGAATAAGATATAGAATTAAAGCTTATTGTGTCTATTTTGATATGAAAGAAACAGAGTAGGCAAAGGAATTTTATATTATGAGATATTTAAATTTTAGTGAGACTTGTTCTGAATGAATTCGTGATTCCCTGTTCTGTCTTGGAAAAATTGTTAAAAATTGTACAAAAATAATTAGGGAGCATAGTTTATCTTCTTAGAATCCTTAATGAGTCTATTTTTGATTGGAATAAACAAGAACATTATTGAAATTTTGTACAATGAGATAACTGAGTTTTTGTAATGATAGGTCAGAATCGTCAACAGTGAAATAGGGGAAACTTTGATGAATAAACTGTACTAATTGGCCACATGAAAAATTCTGGAAAATTATGGTATATATATATATGAGTCTAGTTTCAAGGAAAATTTATGGATCTAAATTTCGAGTTTTGTAACTCGAGTTATGGTCAATTTAGTCAGCATGATGCAGTTGGACAGCTTTAAATTCTTATGCCCCGAACTAGTAGTCAAGTCTAGTAATGCCACATACTCGACTCCGGCAAAGGTCTCGGGTAAGGGGTGTTACATTTGATTGGTATCAGAGCTACGGTTTAGTCGGTTCTCGGACTAAAGTAGTGCGTGTGAGTCTAGCTATACATGCCATATTTAACCTGCGATAGTGTGATATCTCTTGACTTTGACGAAATTTTTTTTTTTGATGAGACAGATAAGTTTTCAACTGAGCTAATTTTGATAGTACAGAATGTGTACTCGAATGTTTGAATGGAAATGTGTTGATGATGAGTTTAAAACTCATAAAGGTATGGATCAAAGAGTATGATATATTGATGTTGATAAATGTTATAATTATATGAGCACATAGATTATGATATGTGAGTTGTGATTTCTATCTGAAATGTTTTGATCGTAAATTAATGATTTGAGTTGGGATATGAATTAAGTGCTAAGAATAAAGGTGATTAAAAGAAAATGTTTATTTAAACGTTTGGACAATATGAAAGTATTAATGAATTGACTATTGGTGAAAGTGTGTGTTGTATATATATATGTAAGTTAAAATTGAGGCTTTATTACCCTCACCCCCCTTATTAGCGAAATGTTGTTGTGAAATCTGTAAGATCTGGGTCGAATAAGCTCAAGAGTGTGGAATTACAGAAGTCCGTGCTCTAAAGATTAATGATGTGGCCAGAAAAGAGATTGAATCAGCAAATGAAGACAGTGTTAAAGGAGACATTGGATAGTTCTGTAGATTATTCAAATTATGTGACGTCGCTGTTAAAGAAGAAGTTATCTTCGATCAAATGACTTATTCGGGTATGTTAACTAAGGAAAATATTAGTTAAAAGCTTTTCTAAATTGATTTCTGTTAGAGAAGGGATAATGTGAAAATTTCTAATGGCAGAATTAGACAGTTGAAATAATGTTTGAATTGTATTGAGGCCTGGGTGTGGTGGTTATAGTCGGGCAGTTATTATGATTCCTTTTGGACATTCTATGAGTATATTGATTCTTAGAGGTATATGTGATTGTTTGATTTCAGAAGGAATTTTTATCATAAAAGAACATTGGCTAAACATATTAATAGACGAAAGTATCGTTGGTTTGTTTGGGGTTATATTTGACATTGTTATGTTTTTCTTTGGTATTTATTCCTTTGTGCGGATATGAAAGGCGATGGTGAAATCTGTATAATGCTAATATTATGTTTCTGCTGGCTCTTATTCTGTTGAAAATATGTGAAGATTATATTGCTTCTACTACTGTGGATTTCAGCATTTACGAGTGATATTGTTCTTTTTGGACATTTTTGGAATATCATCGAAATTGATATCATTTTATATGGGTTGTAATTTTTTGATATTCAGTGTAGCTTCAGATGATGAAAATTTAAGTTAGTTCAATTGTTGAAGTTTTCTTTTGCACGAAGACATTATCCATTAAAATATTAGTTCTGATTTAGCATAAATTGAATGAAGAGTTTACAAACCTCATTTATGTGTCAATGGACGGGTTGAAGTATAATAATGGAGCATACAGAGATATCCTGTGATTCCTTATGGTTAGAATTGTTAAAGGACTATGAGCTTGTGATTGACTACCATCCGAGAAAAGCTAATGTTGTTACTGATGTGTTAAGCCGAAAATCACTGTTTGCTTGGTGTGCAATGAATGCGTATATGGCTATGTCTGATGATAGTTCAATAATAGTTGAATTAAAAGTAAGACCGTTATTTATTCAGCAAAATTAGTGATACTCAAAAAGTTGATAATGATTTGTTAGCAAAGCAGGTCCAATGTGATTTGAAGGTTGATTCAGAGTTTCGAAGTTGATGCTAAAATTTGTCTGAGGTTTAAAAACCAAATATGTGTTCCGAGGAATTCAGATGTTGATTCAGATGATTTTGAATAAAGCCCACAACAGTTGATTATCTGTTCACTCAGGTAGTATAAATATGCATAATGATATAAAACAATTTTACTGGTGGTATGGTATGAAATGAGATATTTCTGACTTTTCATTGAAATGCTTAATCTGTTAACAAGTAAAAAGTCGAGCATCAGGTACCTTCTGGGTTGCTTCAGCTGATAATGATACCTGAATGGAAAGGGCATAGAGTCATTGTGTATTTGGTTTTTTTTTTTGTTGACACTGAGTAATAAAGATGCAATTTGGGTTATTGTCGATTAAATGGCTAAATCGGTTTATTTTGTTTTAGTTATGTACAGTCTACTCGTTTGATAAGTTGGTTGAATTGTATGTTTCTCAATTTGAAAGATTACATGGTGTACCTATATCTATTAATTCGAGTAAAGATCCGAGGTTTACATCGGGGTTTTGGAAGAAACTGCATGATGCTTTAGGTACGAAATCATATTTCAGCACAGCTTTCCATCCACAGACAAGTAGTCAGTCTAAACGAGTCATTCAAATACTGGAGGATATGTTGAAATGTTGTATTCTTGAGTTCGAAGGTACGTAGGAACGACATCTACCTCTGATTGGATTTCCGTACAAAAAAAAAAAAAAGAAGCACCTTATGAAGCTTTGTACTGTCGTAAATATCGTACACCTATATATTGGACCGAGCTGAGTGAAAGCAAGATATACGGGTTGAGTTAATCAGGGAGACTGAACAGAAAGTAAATGTGATACGAGAAAGTTTACAAGCCACATCGTCAGAAGTCGTACGCGGATTTGAAACGAAAAGATATAGAGTTTCAAGAGGGTGATCGAGTGTTCTTGAAAGTATCGCCGTGGAAAAAGATACTTAGATTCGGTCGTAAGGGCAAGCTGAGTCTGAGATTTATTAGACTGTACGAGATTATTGAGCGTATCGGGCCGGTTGTATACAGGTTGATGTTGCACTTGAGTTAGAAAAGATCAACAACGTTTTCCATGTTTCGATGCCTCGAAGATATAGATCCGATCCTTTTCATGTGATTTTTCCGTCAGAAATTGAGATTCAGTCTGATTTGACCTAAGAGGAAGAACCGATTCGTATTTTGGCTCACGAAGTGAAAGAGTTGCGTAATAAGAAACTCTCGTTGGTGAAAGTACTGTGGTATAAGCATGGGGTCGAGGAAGCGGCTTGGGAACTTGAGGCTTCGATGAAAGAACGATACCCAAATTTATTCAACGGTAAGATTTTCGAGGACGAAAATCCTTAAGGGGGGAAGAGTTGTAACAGCCCAATTACGACCCTAATCGGAACGGTGGTTTCGAAACCATGAATCCGAATTAGAAAATATTTTTTATTATTATTAATTTGATGTTTATGTTATATGGTTATGCATATATTAAATATATTGTAGATTAAATTGTGTGATTGAGTGACTAATTTTAAGTAAAGGATTAAGTTGAATAAGTATAAAAAAATAATAATAGCTATTGTGGAATTTAGGGTTAAATTGAATAGGATTTCTTTTGATTGGAATTAAAGTTGCAAATTGACCTATATTTTAATTGTAGTGGACGGCTTGCATCATGGCTTATTTTTATAATAGTATATTTTATATGTTATTTTAATAGATATTGGTTGATAATAATAAACAAAGATGATAAAAAGAAAACATGTTTATTTCTCCCATTTTCTTCATATTCCTCACGAAACAAGGAGAAAGAAAAAGGAACTCAAGCTTTCCTTCATTCGGCAATTTGCATGTCACTTTAAGGTTAGTATTGAGCATGGTTTTTGAAAGATTTTTACATTTTTGAGTTCACTATTTTGAGTACTATCAAACCCATGTAGGAAATTTTGAATTTGAAGCATACGCTAGATTCGGCCATGGATGAGTGCTTTTGATTTGTTGTGTTTGAATGAAAGAATGTCTAGTATATGTTTGAATTTATCATGTTTTAAGTAAGAAATTTAGATTAATTGAAGTAAGGTGATTATATTGTAAAAATAAAAAAAATAATAAATAATAAAAAGTGGACGTATGAAATTCGAAGTCAATAGTTTGTATAGACTTGGATAAAGATGAGGAAAATTCGGCCCTTGAGAAATTAATCCAAATTTCATGTATTTTGTATTTTATGCTTTGGGGAATAAATTGAAAAAGATGTAAATTCTAGGGGCAAATTGGTAAATTATATAATTAGGTGTTATAGTTAAATTGAATGGTGTTTGAGGGCTTGAATGAAATTAAGGAACATTCGACCTTAGCTCAATGTGTGAATTGTCATATTTTGAATGAGTGAAAGATTGTATTAAATTGTTCAATTAGGTGTTTTGAGCTAAAAAGGAATGTAATGTTATTTAAATAGGCTATTTTCGAAATTTATATAGATCAAGAACAAAAGAAATCGGACTCGGATTGGGGAAGAACGAAAGTTGACGACTAGTCGCCCCGTTCCATTTTACATTGTCCGAGGTAAGTTTTTAAGCAATCAGGTTATATGGAATTTATCTATATTGATGTACTAAAATTTAATGGAAGTATGTATACTGATTTTAATGTAGCCAAATGTATTATTTATATATGTATAAAGTAGAACCGAATGTGACATTGAATTGAGAAATGAATATAACCGAATGTGATGTTGATCATAGAAATAAAATAAGTGAATTGGTATATATACAATTGTGGTTTAAGTTTTATATATATGAATATTTAAGCTTGATTATTTGAGATGGATAAAAGTATGTGTATATATATATTTACATTGGGTGATAGTATATGTGAAAATAAATAGCGAAGAATTTTGGTTGTATTGAATTCGGTGGTTAGGTTCATATATTGTATGTTACCCGAATGTGTTGGCGGTTGATAATTGATAAGAGTTATCCTTGATATATATATATTTATACGTGCATTAATGGTTGCCGAATATGATGGGTTGAGATGGAAGAATGAACTATGAATAATAGATGTTTTAATTGGGTATAGATAATATTGATAGTGAAATTATATATGTTTATGTGACTGAGGAAATGATCGGCTAAAGAGCACTAAGTGTGCGATCAATTGTAATCTCAAAGGTTGAATTCAGTAAGTTGATACTATGAGATCTTATCATTCGGGATCTAGTATATATGTTAAAGGGTGGCTTAGGTGGATCGTTATTTTAAAGGTATAATTTAGTATGATTAAGTTTAGTTCGATTGAGATATGATGTTAAAAAAAAAAAATCGTACAAAGATTATGAAGTGTATAAAAGTTTCGATATATGAATTGGTTGCGAAACAACTTTATAAATATGATATTCAGGCTTTGTGCCGGTGGATAATATCGGGCTTTGAGCCTAGCAGGCTTTGTGCCAGTGAAAGTATTCGGGCTTTAAGCCTAGCAGGCTTTGTGCCGGTGGATAATATCGGGCTTTGAGCCTAGCAGGCTTTGTGCCAGTGAAAGTATTCGAGCTTTAAGCCTAGCAGGCTTTGTGCCGGTGGATAATATCGGGCTTTGAGCCTAGCAGGCTTTGTGCCAGTGAAAGTATTCGGGCTTTGAGCCTAGCAGGCTTCGTGCCGGTGGATAATATCGGGCTTTAAGCCTAGCAGGCTTTGTGCCAGTGAAAGATATCAGGCTTTATGCCTAGCAGGCTTTATGCCGGTGAATTATTATAAGTATATGTTTAAATAGATTTTTGATGATGTGGAACTTAAATTCGGTAAATGAGTTCGATGTTCAGGTATGTGTAAGTCTATTGGTTATTGGAGATAAGGTAAATTAGTAAATTGATATTTGTTACTAGTTATATGTGATACAATTGGAGAATGTATGTAAATTATATGGATTGAAAAGTAAGAAAGAAAATTTAGTAGTTAATATGTATATACTTGAACAAATGTATATGTATTGGTCTTGATATGAAAAAGTGATTTATAGATCGATGTGAAATCTATTACTGAATGTGTGTGTGTTTGGCCGTAAGGCTATGAAATGTGAAGGTTTAGAAATGGTGATATAAATTATAGTTATAGTTTTAAACCTCGATTGTGATTATTTTAAATTGGCCTTACTAATATAATGATATAATGCATTGTTGTTATGTAATTGCTTATAACTTACTAAGCTATGATAGCTTACTGTATGAGCTTGTTTACATTGTTTATTAGATTTTGGAATCAAGTTACGAGCTCGGGAGCATCGTCAAAGTCTATCACACTATCGACGGTTTTCGGTATTTTAT
Organism: Gossypium australe; assembly: GCA_005393395.2. Taxonomy (NCBI): domain Eukaryota; kingdom Viridiplantae; phylum Streptophyta; class Magnoliopsida; order Malvales; family Malvaceae; genus Gossypium; species Gossypium australe. The sequence goes on from CM016615.1 coordinate 59,004,027, forward strand.
AAGTTGAATTTTTAAACCTATGGCATGTATAGGCCAGATTGAAATTTGAAATGTTAGATTTTGGTTTTGTATAAATTAAGCCATGCGAAAATGGCCTAACTTCAATGCTTTACTACGGTTTTATTGATTATGGCTTACGTTCATTTGGTTATTATGCTATATGTCTTGATTGAAGGGTATTCATGATATCTATTGTGTGCATTTGGTTGATTCGGTTGTGACATATGGATAGATAAGAGTATGAGTGAATTTGGTTATTAATTTGGTAAAGATGTTATAAACTAGTTAACCATATTTTTTGCAATGAAACAGTTTTTGGTTAGCAGCAGTGACGTGATTTTGAAAAATCACAAAAAAATAGGAGAAATGGAATTAGAAAGTGAATAAGATATAGAATTAAAGCTTATTGTGTCTATTTTGATATGAAAGAAACAGAGTAGGCAAAGGAATTTTATATTATGAGATATTTAAATTTTAGTGAGACTTGTTCTGAATGAATTCGTGATTCCCTGTTCTGTCTTGGAAAAATTGTTAAAAATTGTACAAAAATAATTATGGAGCATAGTTTATATGCTTAGAATCCTTAATGAGTCTATTTTTTATTGGAATAAACAAGAACATTATTGAAATTTTTTACAATGAGATAACTGAGTTTTTGTACTGATAGGTCAGAATCGTCAACAGTGAAATAAGGGAAACTTTGATGAATAAACTGTACTAATTGGCCACATGAAAAATTCTGGAACAATTATGGTATATATATATATATGAGTCTAGTTTCAAGGAAAATTTACGGATCTAAATTTCGAGTTTTGTAACTCGAGTTATGGTCAATTTAGTCAGCATGATGCAGTTGGACAGCTTTAAATTCTTATGCCCCGAACTAGTAGTCAAGTCTAGTAATGCCACATACTCGACTCCGGCAAAGGTCTCGGGTAAGGGGTGTTACAACATCTAGTGTAGTCCTTTGAGAAAGTAAACACGAGTATTGTGAAGTGTAAGACCATAGCTCGACTATGGAAGCCAATGAAGTATGCTAGGAAATTAAACATGGGATACATTGTGTAAGACCATATCTCAGCTCTGACAACATAAAGTGTAACACCCCTTACCCGTATTCGACGCTGGAACATGGTACGAGGCGTTACCGGACTTATACGCAAGCAATCATACAAAACCGAGACATGAATTTCCATTCAAATTTAAAACTTTTCAAAAACATTCAAATTTAAAACTTTTCAAAAACATTCATATCATCCCTAAAACGAGCCTACGAGGCCCAAAACATACATTAGGAGTGGTTCGGGACTAAGCCGAGAACTTTGGAAGCTTTCGGGGAACTTAAGAAAATTTTTTATGAAAAAGGTCCACACCCGTGTGGATGAAGGGACACGTCCGTGTGACATATCACATGCCCTTGCTTCAGGCCGTGTCCAAAATAGGGGACATCCTGTTTATGACGTCATCAACCAAAGAGGGTCACACGGCCAGGGCACACGCTCGTGCCCTTAAGCCGTGTGGCAAATTAAATTCTGAAAATCAAGTGCAAACTTCACACAGCTTGGGCACATGTCCATGTCCTATGGCCGTGTCTCTCACACGGTCGAGACACACGATCGTGTCTTGTGCCCGTGTGTTTACTACTGGACATTCTGTTTCTCAAAACTAAGGTGCAGGGGACACACGGCCAAAACACACGCCCTTGGGCAAGTCGTGTGTCACAGATGGTCTAGACACACGCCCGTGTGTCTACCCGTGTGGACAAATACAAGGCTATTTTCCAAGCCATTTTGCCACCCTTACTTGTACCATCCAACACAACAACAAGCAATACAAATTCAAATATATGTATACAACCCATTTAACCACAACCAAGTCATTCACATATCAATTACATGCTATTTCCTATCCCACACAACATCTCATACTTATCTTCTTAAACCATGCAAAATCCACATTCATGAAAAAAATCTTCAAATTCATATATATACTTAATCAATATTAGCCAATTCCAATGGCCATTTACAAAATCAATCAAATATCATCATAAGCCAATACATTTGGCTAAACCAATATGACATATAACAAAAAGACCAAGTCCCTATACATGCCATACTCAAAATGTTGAGACTAACTATACCCAAAAGTTCCGATTGATAGTGTGATTAAGTCTCCAACGTCCTTCAATCCTCGAGCTAGCTTGGCGATACTATAAGAAAATGGAAAAGAAAGGGAAGTAAGCATAAAGCTTAGTAAGTTTGCATATAAATAATTAACAACATTAACTATGCATTATTATACATATAACATAATATAATTTATCAAAATGTCATCAAGTATCATGGAGACATTTTAAATCATGTCATTTACATAATGTACAATAAAACTCGTGATCATGATTTATTCATTTACATTTTACCAAAATCTCATCGATTTATAATTTCATATTTATGAGCTTTGTGTACATACCTGTACCCTTTAAACATGATCATTCCTTGTCATTTCGTTGACATAATCTTTGGATTACCCATTGAACCACTTGGAATACTAAAGGATACTCGGGAATTACATACACATAGAATCATACCAATGCCATATGCCATATATGGTCTTACATGGGATCACCTATCGATGCCATATCCCAGACATGGTCTTACACTAAATTTCAAAAAGATGTCATATCCCAGATATGGTCTTACACGTAAACTCATAACCCTAATGTCATGACATTTGTATCCAAACTAGTCCTAAGGTTCAATTGGGATTTCGAGGTATCAAATCTTCGTCGAATCGTCATCGAGTCAACATTAATCAAATTCACAAAGACAATTTCACAATTCATGCAATATTAAAGCATTAAATACCTAATAATGAATAGTTGCATTATTTACACACGAGCTTATCTCGGTACCAAAGTATGGCTAACTATTCGATTTAGTCCACAACTTTGTTCTTTCCTCGGTTTAGGTCCGACTCCATTTTTCTTGATTATCAAGCTTGAAAGTTGAAGAAATCCTAGCTATGGTGTTCTTGAGAATTTCAGCCAAGCATGGAGATGATGGACAAGATTTTTGACTTATTTTCCTTTTTAATTCTTTTATTAACCAAATGACCAAAATGCCCTTAAAGCCTTTCTTTGAAATTTTTCCTATACATGTCCATTTTTGCCATAAAATAAAAATTGGTCAAATTGCTATCTAAGACCCTCTAATAAAAAATCCATGGCACTTTGATGCTAAAAAATTCTAGAACATATATTTTGCAACTTATTCAATTTAGTCATTATTATCAAATTGGACATTTTATGCATAAAATTTCTTCACGAAATTTTCACACAATCATGCAATCATGCAATCATGCCTTAGACCTCAAAATACTCATAAAATAAATATTTCTACTTTGGATTTGTGATCTCGAAACCACTATTCTAACTAGACCCAAAATCGGGATGTTACATAGAGAGAGTCCATTGGGACATTAAACACAAAGTAATCCGTTGGGACAGTAAACACAGGGTAGTTCGCTGGGACAATAAAAATGGGTTGTCAATTAGAACGGTAATCATGGGAAAATATGCAAACAAGGAAAAAGGGTTTGAAGGAAAATAAAAGTATGGACACGCAATAGTTAGCCAATGGTTTGAAGTAATTCACCAATGAATGTGAAGCGTATTAGTAGGAAATGACTGCTCGAATAGTAGTAACCAATTAAGAAATAGTCACGGGAGATGACGCACCCGTGGTGCCTGGTGTACAAGAGGATGAGATAAAGTTTAACCAAGAATCACAGATAAGGATCCACCATAGGGTGTTTAGAGAAACTCTGTAAGCTAGAGATTGAACACAAATTACGTTGGTTAATCTATAAGGAAAAGTGGAGTTAGTTGGAACCCATTGGCTAAGAAATGTATGTCGGATTATAGAAATTTCTATCAAAACAATTCCTCCTTAAAAGGAAACTATTGAGGATGTATCTGTCAAATGTTTAATTTCAAGGGGAAACAACGTGGAAGAAATCGTGAACTCAGATGACAAGCAGCTGCGTACAGTAAGCTAAAATGGTCACTGGCCGACGAACGTGTTATGTATAAGAGTAAGGTGACGCTAGTATGGCGGGTTACAAAGAGGTAATCCCATCACTAATTAACCCAAGTTGGACTCAATCTGATAGAATGGTACAGGTTTTCGTTAGATAATCCAACGACTAAAATGTCAGTAAGTTCTTTAGGACTATGAAAAGAAAAAAGAGTCAACCAAGAGCTATCTAGATGTGAAGTATTCTCCAAGGTGGACATAATCAGAAATGCCCTTAGGAGGGTAGGTCAGAAGACCACTTTATAAGTAAATTGTGGGAACAAGAAATCCAGCTAGGAGTAGGGATGAAAGAAAGGATGTTAGTAAAGGCAGGTCATAGTTTGCAAGTACGAAGAGCTAAATTGAAAGAGACCATAAGCTAACGATCTCTACTGAAAAATAAGGAAAATATAGTAACTAAAATTAGGTAGAGTTGAGAACCAAGTCTGGTTCGGTTGGATTAGAACCAACCGATCCCTTAGTGGGGGACAAAATTATTGTCAACGGATTGTCTCTAAACGATTGAAGGTCGTGCATGAGGGGCTATAAAAGGTTGAAAAGTGAACCATTAGGGGGATTCCTTTCAATTTTGTTTCATCCTTTCCTCTCATTCATCTTCATTGGTTGCTTTGAGGAAGAAATGGTGATGCAATCATGGTCAAGGACTCAACCAAAGCAGCTTGTAATCCAATTGAGCTGCCAATGGGGCTAATCACTCGTGCACGAGCCAAGAGGTTCAAGGAAGCCATTTCAGGTCTCATTGATCGAGTTTGGGGAGAAGATGTTGCGGGACACATTGACCAAGCTTGGGCATGCACTCCATGCGTCCTATGCAATTTGCTCCAAGCTAAACTTTAATTTTTCAGCTTGTTGAATTTGGTTGCTGAAATAAAGATTTAAATTCGATTTTAGTTATTTTAGTTAATTTGTTTGAGCCTTTAATTATATCATAATTTGAACATCATTAATATGATTTTTTAATTATGTCATAATCTGAACACCATTAATAAGAGTTTTTAATTATGTCCTAGTTTGGACATCTTTAATACATGTTTTTAAGTGTGTTTAAATTATGACATCTTTAATGTTTGTTTAATTTCCTACAAATTAAAAGTGTGTCAAAGTTTGTTTAATATAGCATTTAACCATTTCCTTAATGTGTAACAGGTTGCTCACATTGGCTACTGTTAGGAAGCTTTCTTCAAGCTGTTCGTATGGCACAAACACATTTAAGGAGCTGAACACAACCTCCCAAGAGCCATTTTGTGATCAGCAAAGCATCAAGTGTTTTCACACTTGACTAATCGGTTGGCTGCCATATTTACACCTAGGGGACCATCTAAATTTTGCTATTCATTTGAGGACTCTTCATTCGTCACAAGTAGCCATATAGAGCTACATGTCCATTCGGGTTTCCAAAGTAGCATTTATACATGTTCACACCATTTTGACCGATCAGCTCCATGCACATTCAGCTCATTTCTAAAGTCAAATGAATTAGTTGATTGGGATTGCAAATAGACATGGCTGCTGGCGTCTTCCACATCTAGAAGTCTTCAAAGGATGTGTTGGACAGTTCAATAGGCATTTAGCTTATTGAATCAGATTGTAAACCATGCCTATGCGGCTGGTATTTTGCGAGCCTATAAATATTAGGCTTAAACATGTTGTTAAAACTTTTGATAAATTTTATAACTTTTGTGAGTGTTCAACTCTCTTTGTTCTTTCTTGACTCAAATTGACTTATGAAGCGAACCTTGTGGCGTCAATCGGATTCCTTTTGAGCTTATCACTTCTAGCAAGTGTGGCGTTCACCCCTATACCGATTGGTTCCTATCTCCTTATAGATAGTGTGTAACATCCCAAAAATTAGGGGTTTGTGATTTTCGCATAATTGTATGTGTTGGGCTTGCTTAGCTAGTTATTTGAGGGTGTTTGGGGGTTCTAGGTAGGCTTGGGTTTGAGTCCAGGCTCTGGAAAAATTTTGGTTTTTGGCCCTTTAGTGGAGAGGGCTATGGGAAGCAGGACTTATGTAAATTAGAGTGTGTCTTGCCAGCACAAGTGAGCTAGTGGCAAGGTTGTTGTGGCATCACTAGGGGACAAGGGGGAGTGGAGTTCGATTCCCTTGGAAAGCAAATTAAGGCATTTATTTTATGCTTTGGGAGAGGAGGAAGCAGGGTTGGGATCAAACTTTACTATGGGAGTTGGAGAATTGGTCAAACTTTTCAAACGGGTGAATGAGAGCATAATTAGGAGGAAAAGGTGGAGGAAATCAAGGGGATAGAGGAGTGAATGAGTGTTGGCCGTGAGTGGGAGTGTGTGATAGGGGGAGTTTCGGATGGAGAGGGGTCTGGAGTGGCATATTCGGCCTTGAGAGAGGGAGAGTGTCGATTTTCTCAAGTTTTCTTTTGAGAGAGTTTTGCTTTTTGCGTTTTCGACTATAGCATTTCGGGTCATTTTGCCTCAATTTTCTTTTGCCGAAACGTTAGCTTCTCTTATTCTCATTTTTTTCAAACATTGTTCTTTACTTGTTATTGCCTAAACATTTGTTGGCCGAATTCTTCTTCTCACCTCTTCTCATCCGTTTCTTTTTCATCTCATATCCTTTTCTTGTCTTTTCTCTAGCCGAATAACTACACACTTTCCCCCTTCTATCACTTCTTTCTTTAGTTCCATCTTTGTTTTATAGTGCTACTCTTGGTTGCCGAATCTCTCTTTCCCCATTCGGCTCTTCTTTGATCAAAGGTAACAGTTTTTTTTCTCTTATTTTCCTTCTTTCCTCTCTTTGCTTTGCCAAAGCCGGAATTCTTAACTTCAACTCCTTATTGCCTAGGCCAAATTTATTAGAGATCAAGCTTATCTTCTTCTCTGCTCATCAACATTCGGGTATCGAGAAGTGGTTGGTAAGTGTGACTATGGCCGAATAGGGGGTGGTTGGCTTCTTTTTATTATTTTTTGAGTTCCTTAGGGACGAAAGGTCGTTTCTTTGTTATCTTGAACAACGTTCTAACATGTTCTTTTCGTTAGGGACGCGGGTCTTTGATTAGTAGGTGTGGGCCGAATACTCTTCAGAGAAGGGAGTCTGTCATTTGTTGGTAAAGATAAGTCAATAGTTAAATATTTTCACATTTTGGATTATCGAATGTGAAGACTAATTGATGGTCAATTATGATCTTAGGTGCCTCGGAGAGTAACGTGATCCGTAATTTGTAACAGGTGTGTAATCTCACACCTCTGCTTAAACTATTACTGCCATAATCTGGGACTCGGCTAGAAGCCGAATTACTGAAAGCTGAAATACTGGGTATTGAGATCACTCGAGCGTGCGAGCGCTCGTAGTGATAAACTGAGCCACTAGTGAGGGCGGTAGACCGTTGAGAGTGTCACGAACGCTCTCGTGAAGTTGAGGCCATGACGGGCCCTGTTGAGCCGAGGCGGGCTTAAATGGGCCCAACGGGTTAATGGGCCCATATGAGCGAAAATGATGAAAAGAGTAAGTTGACCGATGCGGCTGCGTACTCCGTAGAACCGAGACTGAAAATGATCAGAATGAGCCACACAAGAGTGTGGGCCCGAATGGGCCAGAATCGGGTTTAGGCTCAATAGCATGTAATGATCAGAAATGGAAATTGATTCGCTTGAGGCAACATCAGACCTTTGGATGGGCCGTTGTAAGGGTAAAGTTACCAAAATACCCTCGGTGGGTAAATTACTGAAATACCCTTGGTGGGTAAATTATTGAAATACCCTCGGTGGGTAAATTATTGAAATACCCTGAAAGGGGGAAATTACTAGAATGCCCTTGTTGGGTGAAATTATTTGGTGGAAGTACTGTACAGGTGGCTATGCCACGTTATACTATTCAATGGCTCTGCCACGACATACTAATTTTAGTGGCAGAGCCACCTATACTGTTACTGGCAGCTTTGCTGCGTTGATATTGGCAGCTCCGCTGCGCACTTGGTGTGTAGGGCTGGGTGGGTTGACTTGGTCCCCACATGGTGTGTAGGGTTGGTACGGGTGGTGTGATGGTTGGATGGGGTTGGGCTGCATTTTTGTTGCATTACCATGATTTTGGGGATTAGGCCCGAACTGATACTGCATGGGCTTGGGCCAAGATTGTGACTGTAACTGGGATTACACACTGAGTTCTTGTAACTCACCCTTTTTCCTTTAACGATGCAGGTAGTCCCCAGCCTTAGAGGATTTGGAGCCGCGAGGGCTCGGGGGTGGCCACACGTACTGCAGGTTTCGATGGTGAATTTAATGTTTTAGTTTGGAATTACTTTACTTTAATTTTTGGGTGTTATAATTGTTGTAATAAGGCCTTTAGAACTGTTTAACTTTTATTTGGGATTTCTTTAAACACTGCAAATTTAATCAACACGGGACTTTCAAAATAATAAACAACTGTTTTTCAAATATCACGTTTTCGTAAATGTTAAGACCAAACTTCTGTAACTGACTCGATTTTTAACAACAAGATAATATGTGCATTTTTGAATGGGTATTAATTCGAGTAAACTTCTTTTGTGAATAAGCAACGAGAAACGAAATTTTGAACGTTTAAGTTGGAATTTTACAAAATGTTTTTCAACAACCATAAGGTTTTTCAAACATCACCTGATGTGGCACGCTAGATCCGGTTGTAACGTTTGGGGTGTTACATTTAGTGGTATTAGAGCCAGGTTGCAAAACTCAACTGTGGAATGGGTTTCAAAATTTTTCAAATCTATTTAAAGTCGGGTTTAGAAAAGTAGTAGTATCACTGAACGTGTGGCACACTGAGTCTCCGGCACCAAATCCGTAAGTCCCTTACTCTATACTTTGTTTTAGGATGATATGACTGTACTACAGAAATACTAGGGAAAGTAGTACACTAAAACTTTTAGTTATAGAAACTAAGACTATAGAGACTGAAACAACTTGATCTACTAAAACAACTCTTATTACTATTTTTCATAAAACACTAGTTAAAAATCATGAGAACTAAGAGCTTATTCATAAAACTCTTAAACAGATTATTACGTTACATCGAGATGAGTACAATAGGTCGCGGAAGGGGTACACGTGGCCGTGGTAGAGGCTGGGGTGCTAGGACTGGGTCTTCAGCATCGGGATATATGCTTGAAAGGGAAGCACTGACATCACCAGTAACTGAAATGGGGTTTCATGACCGGGCCAGAGGGGATGATGCTTTGTCTCAAGCAATGATACGGGTTCTGAAAAGAGTGGTTGGAGCGAGTATCGGGTCGGTGGCCCGAGGGTCAATTTCAAAGCGTCATAACCGTGAGAAGGAAAGGGACAGGAATAAGAGAGATTTTAAGCCTTCAAGTTCTTCAGATAGATTTCATAAGAGGCCTAGATTTGATGGGCCGGTCCGAACTGGAGTTCCGATGGTTGCTGGCAGACCGCAGCCTTGCACAGTGTGCGGGTTATCCCATCAGGGTGAATTTTGGAAGAGAAATGGGGCGTGCTTCAGATGTGGGTTGAGAGACCACAGGTTAAAGACTGTACGCAGAGGCCGGGTCCGATGCCAGTTGCGGGTCAGGGATATGTTCAGTCAGGGAGAGGTGGTCAACAGCCACTGAGAGGCTGTGGTCCAGCCCGAGGGGGAAATGGGTTTGGACGGGGTCGTGGAGCACCAGGCAGAGGTGTTGCTAATACAGATGCGAGACAGCCAGGGTTGGTTTATACTGCTCGGCATCGAGAGGATGGTGACGCACTTGACGTCATAACTGGTACGTTCCTCATTCATGATGTACCATTTATAGCTTTGATTGATATAGGATCTACGCACTCGTATGTTACATGTATTGTGTCTGGAACTTTGGGTTTACAGTATGAACTTGCTGATAGAGAAATGTTGGTGATTAGTCCTTTAGGACAATCAGCTATAGTAAATAAGCTGTTTAGAGATGTGCCTCTAGAGGTTCAAGGGGTAGTCTTTCCGGCAGACTTGATAGAATTACCGTTTGGCGAATTTGATCTCATTCTGGGCATGGATTGGTTAGTAAAACATCATGCGAATTTGGATTGCGCGGCTAAGCGGATGGTATTAAAGTCTTCAGTGGATGAGGAAGTGATTGTGATAGGGGAGCGAAGGGATTATCTATCCAACGTAATCTCAGCGTTAAGGGCCGAAAAGCTGGTTCGCAAAGGTTGCGAGGCGTTCCTAGCTTATGTCAACACGACTGGTGCTAAGGGTTTGTCTGTTAGGGATATCAAGATCGTAAAGGAATTCACGGATGTATTCCTTGAAGAGCTTTCGGGGTTGCCATCAAATCGTGAGGTCGAGTTCGGCATTGAGCTCTTACCGGGAACGGCTCCGGTGTCCATCACCCCTTATAGGATGGCAACGAAGGAGCTGGTAGAATTAAAGGCTTAGATCTAAGAACTTCTGGATCGAGGGCTTATCTGACCGAGTGTGTCTCTGTGGGGAGCACCGGTATTGTTCGTAAAGAAGAAGGATGGGTCAATGCGCATGTGTATTGACTATTGTCAGTTGAACAAGTTAACGATTAAGAACAAATACCCGCTACCAAGGATAGATGATCGATTTGACCAGCTGCGAGGAGCTTCAGTTTTCTCTAAAATAAATCTAAGATCAGGGTATCATCAGCTAAGGGTCAAGGAGGTAGATATATACAAGACTGCATTCCAAACTCATTATGGGCATTACGAGTTTCTGGTTATGCCATTCGGATTAACGAATGCACCAGCTACTTTCATAGATATGATGAACCGGGTCTTCGAACCCTACTTAGACCGATTCGTGGTGGTGTTTATAGATGACATTTTGGTGTATTCAAGAACTGAGGAGGAGCATGATTTACATCTTCGAGTCGTTCTGCAGATATTGAGGGGAAACCAAATCTATGCCAAGTTCAGCAAGTGCGAGTTTTGGCTGTGAGAGGTGACATTTTCGGGGCATGTCGTGTCTGTCGAGGGCATTAGAGTTGGTCCTCGGAAAGTTGAGGCAGTATTGGATTGGAAACCATCGAATACAGTATTGGAGATTCGAAGTTTTCTGGGACTGGCCGAGTACTACAGATGGTTCGTTGAGGGGTTTTCATTGATTGCTGCACCCCTAACTAAGTTACTGCATAAGGGGGTACCGTTTGTTTGGACGGATAAACAGCAGGAGAGTTTTGAGAAGTTGAAAAAGATTCTGACTGAAGCTCCGGTATTAATACAGCCAGAGGCTGGAAAAGAATTCATTGTCTATTGTGATGTGTCACACACGGGTTTGGGTTGTGTGCTGATGCAGAAGGGGACAGTGGTGGCGTATGTATCTCGTCAACTTAGGCCATACGAGGTGAACTGCACCACTCATGATTTGGAATTAGCCGCGGTGGTGTTTGCACTAAAGATATGGAGACATTATTTGTATGGGGAAAAGTCGATCATCTACACCGACCATAAGAGTCTTAAGTATCTCCTTACCCAAAAGGAGTTGAATCTTAGGTAACGGAGATGGATAGAGTTGCTGAAGGATTATGATCGCTCGATTGAGTATCATCCGGGAAAAGCTAACATGCTGGCAGATGCACTGAGTCGTAAGGTGGTATTTGATCTGAGAGCAATGTTTGCTCGTCTCAGTCTATTTGAGGATGATAGTTTGTTGGCGGAACTGCAAGTAAAACCAACTTGGATTAGTCAGATTAAAAAGAAGTAGATGTTGTATGAGTCGTTAGGTTCTCGTTTCCAACAAGTGAAGAGGGGAGAGACTGTGGATTTTGAGCTGAATAGTGAAGGGGTATTATGTTTCCGTGGAAGAGTTTGTGTACCGACGGACTCTAAGTTAAGACAGTTATATCTGTGAAAGGCGCATAGTAGTCCATATGCTATGCATCCCGGTGGAAACAAGTTAGACCGAGATCTACGTGAACTGTATTGGTGGCAAGGACTTAAGCGTGAGGTGACTGATTTTGTAAGTAAGTGTTTGACATGCCAGCAAGTGAAGGCTGAGCATCAACTGCCTTCAAGACTGCTGCAACCCGTTAAGATTCTACTCTGGAAGTGGGAGAGGGTAACAATGGACTTTGTTAGTGGGCTACCCCTGACGCCTACTAAGAAAGATTCGGTATGGGTTATCGTGGATCGACTAACTAAATCTGCTCACTTCATACCGATTCGCACGGATTACTCGTTGCAGAAGTTAGACAAGTTATATGTGACAGAGATTATAAGGTTGCATGGGGTACCCGTGTCTATCATCTCGGACAAGGATCCTAGATTCACATCTCGATTCTGGATAGTGTTGCATGAGGCTCTGGGCACAAGGTTGGATTTCAACACAGGTTTTCATCCGTAGACTGATGGTCAGTCAGAGAGGGTAATTCAGATTTTGGAAAACATGTTAAGAGGCTGTGTGATTGATTTCAAAGGTAGTTGGGAGGACTATTTACCATTGGCGGAATTTGCTTACAACAACAGCTACCAATCCAGTATTCAAATGGCACCATACGAGGCATTACATGGTCGTAGGTGTCGTACCCCTACTTGTTGGACAGAATTGGGTGAGTGACGATTGTTGGGTCCAGAGCTAATTTCAGAAACTGAAGAGAATGTGAAGTTGATACGGGGTCGGTTAAAAGAAGCATCTGATAGGCAGAAGTCATATGCCGACTTAAAGCGTAAGGAGATAGAGTTCGCTGTGGGGGATTTTGTCTTTTTGAAGGTCTAACCTTGGAAAAAGATTCTTAGATTTGGGCGGAAGGGCAAGCTGAGTCCTAGATTTATCAGACCTTACCGGATATTAGAGTGTGTTGGACCGGTCGCCTATCAGCTTGAGCTGCCTCCTGAGTTGAATCGAATACATAACGAATTTCATGTGTCGATGCTAAGGCACTACCGTTCTGATCCTTCTCATATAGTGCCGGTGGAAAAGATCGAGGTATGACCTGATCTGACATTTGAAGAAGAACCAGTGCAGATTTTGGATTGAGATGTTAAGGTGCTGAGAAGGAAATCTGTTTTGTTAGTTAAGGTGCTGTGGCATAATCACGGTTCAGAGTAGGCCTCGTGGGAGCCTGAGAAGGCGATGCGTCAGTAGTACCCTCATCTCTTTTGATCAGGTAAATTTTGAGGCCGAAATTTCTTTAAGGGGGTAGAGTTGTAACATCCCAAAAATTAGGGGTTTGTGATTTTTACATAATTGCATGTGTTGGGCTTGCTTAGCTAGTTATTTGAGGGTGTTTGGTGGTTCTAGGGAGGCCTGGGTTCGAGTCCAGGCTTTGGAAAAATTTTGGTTTTTGGCTTTTTAGTGGAGAGGGCTATGGGAAGCAGGACTTATGTAAATTAAAGTGTGTCTTGTTAGCACAAGTGAGCTAGTGGCAAGGTGGTTGTGGCGTCACTAGGGGACAAGGGGGGAGTGGAGTTCGATTCCCTTGGCAAGCAAATTAAGGCATTTATTTTATGCTTTGGGAGAGGAGGAAGCATAGTTGGGATCAAACTCTGCTATGGGAGTTGGAGAATTGGTCAAACTTTTCAAACGGGTGAATAGAGCATAATTAGGAGGAAAAGGTGGAGGAAATCAAGGGGATAGAGGAGTGCATGAGTGTTGGCCGTGAGTAAGTGTGTGATAAGGGGAGTTTTGGCTGGAGAGGGGTCTGGAGTGGCATATTCGGCCTTGAGAGAGGAAGAGTGTCGATTTTCTCAAGTTTTCTTTTGAGAGAGTTTTGCTTTTTGCGTTTTCGACTATAGCATTTCGGGTCATTTTGCCTCAATTTTCTTTTGCCGAAACCTTAGCTTCTCTTATTCTCTTCTTCTTATTTTTTTTTTCAAACATTGTTCTTTACTTGTTATTGCCTAAACATTTGTTGGCCGAATTCTTCTTCTCACATCTTCTCATCCGTTTCTTTTTGTCTCATCTCCTTTTCTTGTATTTTCTCTAGCCGAATAACAACACACTTTTCCCCTTCTATCACTTCTTTTTTTAGTTCCATCTTTGTTTTATAGTGCTACTCTTGGTTGCTGAATCTCTCTTTCCCCATTCGGCTCTTCTCTGATCAAAGGTAACTGTTTCTTTTCTCTTATTTTCCTTCTTCCCTCTCTTTGTTCTGCCAAAGCCGAAATTCTTAACTTCAACTCCTTATTGCCTAGGCCGAATTTACTAGAGATCAAGCTTATCTTCTTCTCTGTTCATTCAAGATTCGGGTATTGGGAAGTGGTTGGTAAGTGTGACTATGGCCGAATAGGGGGTGGTTGGCTTCTCTTTATTATTTTTGAGTTCCTTAGGGCCGAAATGTCGTTTCTTTGTTATCTTGAACAACGTTCTAACACGTTCTTTTCGTTAGGGATGCGGGTCTTTGATTAATAGGTGTGGGGCGAATACTCTTCAGAGAAGGGAGTTTGTCATTCGTTGGTAAGATAAGTCAATAGTTAAATATTTTCGTATTTTGGATTATCGAATGTGAAGACTAATTGATGGTCAATTATGATCTTAGGTGCCTCGGAGAGTAACGCGATCCGTAATTTGTAACAGGTGTGTAATCTCACACCTCTGCTTAGACTATTACTGCCATAATCTGTGAGTCGGCTAGAAGCCGAATTACTGAAAGCCGGAATACCGACTATTGAGAACACTCGAGCGTGCGAGCGCTCGTAGTGATAAACTGAGCCACTAGTGAGGGCGGTAAACCGTTGAGAGTGTCACAAACGCTCTCGTGAAACTTAGGCCATAACGGGCCCTGTTGAGCTGAGGCGGGCTTAAATGGGCCCAATGGGTTAATGGGCCCATATGGGCGAAAATGATGAAAAGAGTAAGTTGACCGATACGGCTGCGTACTCTGTAGAATCGAGACTGAAAATAATCAGAATGGGCCACACAAGCGTGCGGGCTCGAATGGGTCAGAATCGGGTTTAGGCCCAATAGCACTGTAATGATCGAAAATGGAAATTGAGTCGCTTGAGGCAACATCAGGCCTTTGGATGGGCCGTTATAGGGGTAAAGTTACCAAAATACCCTCGATGGGTAAATTACTGAAATACCCTTGGTGGGTAAATTACTAAAATACTCTTGGTAGGTAAAATTACTGAAATACCCTCAAAGGGTGAAATTACTGGAATGCCCTCGTTGGGTGAAATTATTGGAGTACCCCTGAGGGGTAAATTACCGTTTTACCCCTACTGACCAAATTACCATTATACCCCTAGGGGTAGATTTGTTGTGTTTGTGTGTAATCTGTTTAAATGCCATGATGGTAAATTATTGCATACATTGAGTTAATATGTCACGGCATGTTGCATTGGGTTCGGTTATGTATTTGGAGGAAGTACTGTACTGGTGGTTGTGCCACGTCATACTCATTCAGTGGCTCTGCCACGATATACTAATTTTAGTGGCACACCCATGTATACTGTTATTGGCAGATTTGCTGCGTTGATATTGGCAGCTCGGCTGCGCTCTTGGTGTGTAGGGCTGGGTGGGTTGACTTGGTCCCCACATGGTGTGTAGGGTTGGTACTGGTGGTGTGATGGTTGGATGGGGTTGGGCTGCATTTTTGTTGCATTCCCATGATTTTGGGGCTTAGGCTCGAACTGATACTGCATGGCCTTTTTTCCTTTAACGGTGCAGGTACTCCCCAGCCTTAGAGGATTTGGAGCCGCGAAGGACTCGGGGGTGGCCACACGTACTGCAGGTTTCGATGGTAAATTTAATGTTTCAGTTTGGAATTATTTTACCTTAATTTTTGAGTTTTATAATTGTTGTGATGAGGCCTTTGGAACTGTTTAACTTTTATTTGGGATTTCTTTAAACATTGCAAATTTAATCAGCACGGGACTTTCAAAACAATAAACAACTGTTTTTCAAATATCACGTTTTCGTAAATGTTAAGACCAAACTTCTGTAACTGACACGGTTTTTAATAAACAAGAAAATACGTGCATTTTTGAATGTGTATTAATTCGAGTAAACTTCTTTTGTGAATAAGCAACGGGAAACGAAATTTTGAACGTTTAAGTTGGAATTTGACAAAATGTTTTTCAACAGCCATAAGGTTTTTCAAACATCACCTGATGTGGCATGCCAGATCCGATCGTAACTGTAACATCCCAAGAATTAGGGGTTTGTCATATTGGTGTGATTGCATGTTATGTTGGTTCTGTGTGATGTTGAAGGGTGTTTAGGGGCCCTAGGGAGGCCTGGGGTCGAGTTGGAGCCCTGGTAAAATTTTGGTTTTTGGGCACTTTAGTGGGGTGAGCTAGTGGAAGCAGGATTTAAGTGTAATTTTTGGTGTTGTGATAACAAAAAAGAGCAAGGTGGCCTAGTGGAGTTGGCGTCACCTATGTAGCAAGGGAAGTGGGGTTCGAATCCCATAGGTAGGACATGGGGAGTTTTATTTTTATGCTCAAGAAAGAAGGAAGCTGAGTGAAGACCAAACTCTACAAGGTTGGTTGGAGACTTGGTCAAGCATTTCAAATGAGTGAAGGGGAGTAACTGTAGGAGAGAATCAAGGAAAGAATCATGGGATATGGTGGAGTGGAGGAGTTGGCCAAAATTGGGGAAGTGCTTGGGGGGAGTTTTGGTCAAGAGGGTTTTGTCTTTTGGAGGGTGTTTTTGTAAGAGTATGCCCAAAGATCAATCATGAGATGGTTGTAATAACATACTTAATTTACCATGTTTATTAATATAAAGCGTTGTCATTATTATTTCAGTTTTTCTTTCTGTGTGTATAGATAAACTGTTTTATAATAATGTCCTGAGAATAATATGATTATTCTTAAAAGATCCTTAGTCGAGTATTACTGTTGACTAGGACAATAATAATGCATTAAGACTAACATGTAGTTGATTGATGATAAAGAGTTGTCATTGATATGGAGTGTCAAAATCAATGCATGAATATGTGTGTTAGAGAACAACATATTGGATTGACCCGCTATGAGTATGTTTCTTGGATTATTATGTAATTGTCACAACATTACTCATAGTGATTAATATGTATATGATCCTCAGACTTGAGATCATTATTATCCCAGCATCGTGAGTTGTATATTTTGATACAGTCAAACGTACACCGTAACAGGTTGTTCTATAAAGGCTGGTGTTGGATATACCACAATCTATGTAGAGGGATATGGTTGATCAATAAAGGATAAGTCCCTCCTACATAATAGGAGTAACATCTTAGGCCACTTGATTGAGTGAGACTAGAAATGCATGGCCATGCTCAAATAAGTTGATATGAGATGTCATACTAATTTGTATATCATAGTCTACTCAAGATATCAAGAAACATGGGATGGATTATGCAAGTGTGACTATCCCATGACTTGTATCCGTTCCAGAGATAAAGGACTTAAGGATTAATGCATGAAAGGTTAATCACGAAAGGTTATGTCGAATCATGACTTCTTGTAACTTAGGTAGCAATGATGCATTGCTAGATGCCACTCATTGTCTGTGACAATAGAATCGTTCTAGTATTACTGCTAACGTTGCAAGAACCTACAGGGTCACACCCTATGGTTGAAATGAACGGAATAAAATATAGTTGGTATTGTGCTTGGTTGTCACATAAATTAAATTAATTAAAGAATTAATTTAATTGGGCAATCAAATATTGAACATATTATATGTACAAGGATGTTGTACACATAATGATAACATAATTTTATTAATATATGAATTTGATTCATATATAAATTTAAATAAATATAGTTTACCGGAATCCTTATTAATTAATGTAATTATAATTTTCAGATATAATTAATGTAATTATAATTTTCGGTTAAAAACTTCATTGTATTTATTTAATCTTGTAATACATTCAAGACATACCAATTATAAAAGGCCCAATTAAGAGGATACCTATTATAAAAGGCCCAATGAGAAAGGCACCCATTATAAAAGGTATTAAAAGGAGACAAAACAAAATATGAAAACCCTAAGTGATTGCTTGTTAGGTCTAGCAGCCGTCAAGCAAATAAGCCTCCAAAACAGTTTTGGAGATTTCTTCCGTTCATAGTCAAACCGGGTGGATTACGTAGAGGCCGACATCGGAAAAGGTTGAGGCTTGATTTGACAGTAGATCAAAACTCTTGTTGCCAAGGCGTCGCTGTCTACTCAGATTGAAGTTTTGGTAATTTCGAAACCTTTATTTCACCCTGATTCGTTCCTCACACATGGATCCATGATTTGGATCGCCGGATCTAATTTTATTCTGCTGCGCCATGGGGTACCGGCGTTCCAACAGTTTTGGTTTGGTTGAAGGGTGTGTCGAATTCTCTTGTGTGGTTTTGGGAAGTAAACAATTGTCAAGTGAGTTATTGTGACATTTCGGGTCATTTTCTTTCTTTGGTGGTCTCTCTTTCGTTTTTCTCAAGTCTTTTCCATCTCTTCTTTCTTCTTGCCGAATCTCTCCTAAGCTTTCTCTCATTCATTTTGACTTTTTTTGCATTGCTTCTCCTACATTGTTACCAAGTACCTTTTGGTCAAATCATCTTCCATATCCTCCCACTTCTTTTTCTTTTTCTACACCTTAGCCGATTACATAACCTTTTTTCTACATCTTTTTATGATAGGCATCCAGCGAAGTTAGGTCTCTCTTTCTCATCTTCTGCTTTACGTTTCATCTTTGTTTGCTATTCTGTGCTGCAGAACCTTCCTCTCCTATTCGGTTTTCTCCGGTTCCAAGGTATCACTTTCGTTTCCCTTTGGTTTTCTTACTTCCTCTGCTTTTCTTTCTTAAGCCGAAACACTCAGGCTTAACTTTTGACTGTTAGGCAGAATCTATTCACTCTTCTCCAACTTAAGTCATTTGTGTTTTGTTGGTGAGGGCAGAAACTCTTTGGGAAGCAATTGCCGATCAGTGGTACTCTAGTAAAGGTAAGGATTTTCAAATGCGTTCTTATTTGATTCTAGTAAAGACCCTCGTGACTGCTCGGGTAAGAGTTCGGTCCTTCTTTTCTATGTGGAAACCGAATGTTGGATGTTGTCTAATGCTCTTCTATTTATCAAAACCATGGTAAGGTCTTGATTTCTACATACAAGGGATAAGGCCAAGGGCTAGGTTCATCTAAGGAGATCGCCTTGCGTAAGAGAAGTAGTTTAGCAAATGTTTCTAGTTACATTTATCAAATTAGTGACTAATCTGTTGTCAACAATCACCATAGGTGTTGCGGAGGCGTTGGGGATAAACAACTCGTAAACAGGTGTGTAATTCCACACCCCTTTCCTGAATGATTGCTCGTGGTGTTGTGCGAATCAGCCAAAAGCCGAAAAGCCGAAAAATCGGCATCTATAACCTCACGAGCGTGCAAACACTCATAATGGTAATTCGAGAAACTAACCGTGGCGTTAAGTCGATAAGAGTGTCACGAACACTCTCGTGATACCAAGCTATAACGGGCCTGATCGGGCCGAAATGGGCCAAATGGGCCCAATGGGCTCTCTGGCCCATTTGGGCCAAGTTGTTGAAAAACTAGCAAAAGATAGACCCGAAGGCAAAATTTTCATATCTAGGACCAAAACCCCGCGTTTTGGGCCACACGAGCGTGTGGGCTCGTTTGGGCCTAAAATGGATTTTAGGCCCAATAGCTCCGTTGAGACCTAGAAAGGGTCCCGTGTCGCTCGAGGCGAAAGTAGGCCTTCGAAAAGGCCGTTAATGCAAAAATACTGAAATACCCCTAGAGGGTAAATTACTGAAATACCCCTGGAGGGTAAATTACTGAAACGCCCTCGTTGGGGAAAAATGACTGTTGTTTGTGTATACTTTGATTAATTTGCCATGACGATACATTATTGCATACATGAAATTATTATGCCATGACATGATGCATGGGGTTGGGTTATATTAATGGAGGAAGTGTACTGTTATTGGTGGCTTTGCCACACATACTGTTACTGGCAGCTCCGCTGCAATACTGTTACTAGTGGCTCTGCCACATATACTGATACTGGCAGCTTTGGTGCGTTTATACTGGCAACTCGACTGCATTTTTAGAGTGTAGCAGATGGGTGGGTCGATTTAGAAATCCCCACAAGAGTGTACGGCTGGTACGGGTGGAGTGTACCGGATGGGCTATTAGGTTGGGGGTTGCATTTTCTGTTTGCGTTACCATGATTTTGGGGCCGTGGGCCCAGACTGATACTGTATAGGGCTAAGGCCCAGATTGCTTCTGCATAAGGCTTCGGCCCAGTCTGTTTTTGTAGGGGTCGGGCCCAGTTAATAACCGATTGGGGGATTACACACTGAGTTCTCGTAACTCACCCCGTTGTTTCAACCTTGCAGGTGATCCCCAGCGTTAGTGGATTTGGAGCTATGGAGGACTTTGTGGTGGCCATACACTGGGAATTTGTAACAGACCAATATTGACCCTAATCGGAACGGTGGTTTCGGGACCATGAATCCGAGCCCGAGAAATATTTTAATATTATATTTTGTGTTTATTATATGTGATTTAGTGAGTGTGAAAGTTTCGCAGAAAAATTTAGTCGTTTAAGTGCTTAATTTGATAAAAAGGATTTAATCGTGAAAAGCGTAAAAGTTGCATGCTAAGGTGAAAGGTACTAAATTGATTGTGGCTTTTTAAGTGGATGTTCTAAAAGGGCAATTAGCCCATATACAACAAAGAGGAACGACAATGGGCCACTCCAATTACAAATTATATGTTAGTTTAGTTTTATTATAAAGTTATATTAGTGTATTTATAAATAATGTTAATATATATGTTAAATACAACATTAAATAATAAAAACAAGTGGGAAGAAAGAGAACATACCTTGTTCTTCTTCTTGGCCGAATGTTGGAGGAAGAAAACTCCATTGTTGAAGCTTTATTTTCGGCAACTTAGGGAGCTTGATTAAGGTATGGTCGGTTTTTAGTTTTTGAAAATTTTTACGTTTTTGAGATCGTTGCTTCGTATATTACCCGACCCATGCCTAAATTTTTGAAAATATTATGTATATAGGATTCGGCCATTAAAATGCTTGGATGGTTTTGATATTTGATGGATTTAGATTAAATATATGTTAAAGATTTACAAGTTTTGTATTGAAGTTTTTGGTGATTTTGAGTAAATAGGGCTAAATTGAAAAAAATAAATTTGTGAAGAGTTAAAATGACAAATAAATGAAATTCATGGACACACATAGCTATGGGGAAGATTCGGCCTAGCTATGGTGTTAGGAAATTTTGCATATTTTGAGTTTTGTGTAAATAGGACCAATTTGTAAAAATGGGAAACATTAGGGGCAAAATGGTAAATTGCCCATTTGTGTGTTTTGGGACTAAATTGAGATGAAATGCAATTAAATGAGCTAAATTTTAATGTGTTTTAGATCAAGAGCAAAGAAAAACGGAATTAGACCGGGGAAAGACGAAGGTTCTCGAATAGCCGATTCGCACGGACTATCGACAACCGAGGTAAGTCCTTTAGCTAAAATATGTCAAAGAATTAATTATGATTATATTAAATAGTAAGAATTGATGAATTTTAGTACCTATTTATAACATGGCCGAATGTATATAGGTATACTAGGTTGATGATTAAAGTTGGTTATGTGATGTGAATTGTTGGATTGTATAATGATATAATGATTTTATTGGTTTAATGTGAGCAAGCTCAATTGAATTGGACTTATACATATAATAGTTATGAAGTGTGTTTAGAACGTTTAAATTACATAGATATGTTTCGGGCTTTCACGCCTAGCAGGCTTTGTGCCGGTGTTACTTTTCGGGCTTTCACGCCTAGCAGGCTTTGTGCCGGTGTTACTTTTCAGGCTGTCACGCCTAGCAGGCTTTGTGCCAGTGTTACTTTTCTGGCTTTCACGCCTAGCAGGCTTTGTGCCGGTGTCACTTATCGGGTTTTTACGCCGAGCAGGCTTGATGCTGGTGATGTGTTTTACAAAAGAGAAATCGAATTTTTGTTCAAGGCAAATTAAAGCTAATTTATTGAGTTAATGGCTCAGGTAAGCATGTAAGGTATGTTATGCTTAATATTACTTGAGTCGAATTAATATTATGAGAATTGTGTTATATGTGTTTGAAGTTAATATTGATGGGTATGATATGATGGATTTCGAGGTTGAATGCACTATTATGGAAATTCGGTCTTCAAATAGAAATGTTAAAAGTAAAGGAAATTTTAGTACGATAGTACGGTTGATACGAATGCTTTATTTATACGATTTGGAGTAAATGTGATTACAAACATACAAGTTGAATTATTTTTAATTTAAATGTTTAATGTTTGAATACTATATTATTAGGAGCTTAGGACTTACTAAGCTAGTAAGCTTATTTGTGCGAAATGTTTCCTCTGTTTTATAGATTAGGTGCAAGCTACAAGCTCGTCGGGATCGTTCAGAAAGTCGTCCACACTATCAAACTATTTTGGTACTCTTTCATTTTGGTTTTCGAATGAAGGCATGTATAGGAAAGACTTTGACTTTGTTTTGATGAAAACTTTTGGTTCATGTATATAATAGCCATGCGAATATGGCTAAATTTTTAGTTAAGTATGCTTTTTGTGCTTTTGATACGAATGTCGGTTTATGATTGTAATGTTTGTGCATTTTTAATCGAAGTTTAATCGTTTTTGATAAGGAAATGTATGTTTACGAAATGAACCTTTGAATTAGGTATTGTGGTAAGTAACCAATGGTACACTCGATTATATGGAACCATAGTTGTGTTTGGTTAATAAATCGATGATGTTAGGATATTACGTGAATGTTTTAGGTATAAGTTAATTTGCATAAATGATTAAAATGCATGGACAGTATGAGTTGTATGTGGGTATGTTCGGTTATAAACTAGTTAATCATATTTTGCAATGAAATAGTTTTTAGTTAGCAGCAGTGATGTGATTTTGAAAAATAACCAAAAATAGGATAAATTGAATTGAAAGTGAATAAGATATAGAATTAAAGCTTATTGTGTCTATTTTCATATGAAAGAAACAGAGTAGGCAAAGAAATTTTATATTATGAGATATTTAAATTTTAGTGAGACTTGTTCTGAATGAATTCGTGATACCCTGTTCTGTCTTGGAAAAATTGTTAAAAATTGTACAAAAATAATTATGGAGCATAGTTTATATGTTTAGAATCCTTAATGAGTCTTTTGATTGGAATAAATAAGAACATTATTGAATTTTTTTACAATGAGATAACTGAGTTTTTGTAAAGATAGGTCAGAATTATCAAACAGTGATATAGGGGTAACTTTGATGAATAAACTGTACTAATTGGCCACATGAAAAATTCTGGAAAACTTATGGTAGAAATTTATATGAGTCTAGTTTCAAGGAAAATTTACGGATCTAAATTTCGAGTTTTGTAACTCGAGTTATGATCAATTTAGTCAGCATGACGCAGTTGGACAGCTTTAAATTTTTATGCCCCAAATTAGTAGTCAAGTCTAGTAATGCCACATACTCGACTCCGGCAAAGGTTTCGGGTAAGGGGTGTTACATTTGATTGGTATCAGAGCTACGGTTTAGTCGATTCTAAGACTACTATAGCGCGTGTGAGTCTAGCTATACATGCCTTTATCATATATTGATAGTGTGGTGACTTCTGACAGCCTGAATTTTGTTTTATATAGCAAATGGACACCGATCCTGAAAGAGCCGTAGCAGATGATGTAGAGAGTGTAGCACCTGACCGTGCACACGGATCAGCGCCGGCAGACTCTCGACCTGTTTCGGGTAGTTACGAGGGGGAGACTAAACAAGCCTTTTATCACATGATGAATGAGTGGTTTACCCAGTTCATTCAAACTAACCCGGCTGTACACCAACCTCCACCCCCGAATAATCCAACTCCGATTCCACCAGTACCCCCGATTATAGATCAGATGAGATCTAGTAGGCCTCCAGTTGATAAAATCCGAAAATTTGGGGCCGAAGAATTTAAAGCCAATGATAATGATGACGCAGAGCGAGCCGAAATGTGGCTTGATAACACTATTCGGGTACTTGATGAGCTATCTTGTACTCCAGATGAATGCTTGAAGTGTGCTATATCTTTACTGCGGGACACTGCATATCACTGGTGGAATACGCTAGTATCAGTAGTTCCGAAAGAAAAAGTGACATGGGATTTCTTCCAGAATGAATTCCGTAAGAAGTACATCAGTAAAAGATTCGTTGATCAAAAATGAAAAGAATTCCTTGAACTGAAATAGGGGCGAATGACCGTGACGGAATATGAACGGAAATTTGTCAAGCTCAGCAGATATGCTAGAGAGTGTGTTTCTACTGAAGCTATTATGTGCAAAAGATTTGAAGATGACCTGAATGAAGATATAAAGATGTTTGTTGGCATTCTTGAAATTCAAGAGTTTGTGACTCTAGTTGAGCGGGCTTGCAAAGCTGAAGAGCTCGGGAAAGAGAAAAGGAAGGCTGAGACAGAAGCTAGAGACATTCGTAAAAGATCTTCGAGTAAGGTCTTTCATCCCACATCCAAGAAGTTCAGAGATGACTACAACCGACATAAAGCTACTACAGATCTACCTAGACGGGATCGACCTCCTGTGGGCTCCCGAGCTACCTCGATGGCCAGTGTTGGTAACGTTCCACAGAATCGAGTTGAATGCAAGCACTGTGGGAAATGGCATTCTGGGAGCTGTAGATTTCATGATCGGTCCTGCTTTAAATGTGGATCGTCAGATCATTTTATTAGAGAATGTCCGATGTTAGCTGAGCAGAATACAGTTCAGAACATTAAGCCGAGCAACACGACAGTGCGAGGTAGACCATCCAGACACTCAGGCAATGTAGGTGGTAGTCAGAAAGGAACGAAGAACACTACAGTTCGATCTGAGGCTAGAGCTCCAGCTAGAGCTTATGCTGCACGAGCCAGAGAGGATGCTTCCTCCCCCGACGTCATTACCGGTATTTTCACCCTTTATGATACTACTGTGATTGCACTAATTGATCCTGGTTCGACTCATTCATATGTGTGTGAAACTTTAGAATTCGGTAAGACTCTGCTAGTTGAGTCTACCGAGTTTGTGATTCGTGTGTCCAACCCTTTGGGTAGATGTATGCTTGTTAATAAAGTGTGTAGAGGTTGCCCGTTGATGATTCGGGATTATTGCTTCCCAGCTGATTTAATGTTGTTGCCCTTTGACGAATTTGATATAATCTTGGGTATGGACTGGTTAACTTCACATGAAGCAGTAGTGGATTGTAAAAGAAAGCTTATTGATCTGAGATGTCAAAATGGTGAGACCATCAGGATAAAATCCTGTGATGTAAATGGGTTTCCTACAGTAATATCTTCGATGTTAGCCCGGAAGTATGTAAGAAAGGGGTGTGAAGCTTATTTGGCTTATGTACTGGATAATAAAATGTCCGAGAAACAAATTGAATCTGTATCAGTCGTATGTGAATACCCCGATGTGTTTCCTGAAGAACTACCGGGTTTACCACCAGTACGAGAGATTGAGTTCGGCATTGAATTAGTACCGGGGACGACTCCGATTTCGATAGCTCCGTATCAGATGGCACCTACTGAGTTAAAAGAATTGAAAGCACAGTTGCAAGAGTTGACAGATAGAGGCTTTGCACGACCGAGCTTCTCTCCTTGGGGTGCACCGGTTTTATTTGTGAAAAAGAAAGACGGGACTATGCGAATGTGTATCGACTATCGGCAATTAAATAAAGTAACTATAAAGAATAAGTACCCGTTACCTCGGATTGACGACTTCTTTGATCAGTTGAAGGGGGCTTCAGTATTTTCGAAGATAGATTTGAGATCGGGCTATTATCAGTTGCGAGTCAGAGATACAGATGTACCAAAAACTGCGTTCCGAACGAGGTACGGACATTTTGAGTTTTTGGTTATGCCTTTTGGACTCACTAATGCACCTGCTATTTTTATGGATCTAATGAATCGAGTCTTCAGACAGTTTTTGGATCGGTTTGTTGTAGTCTTTATTGACGATATACTGATCTATTCCAAAAATGAAACCGAACATGCTGAGCATTTGAGATTAATGCTACAAACTTTGAGAGATCAACAACTGTATGCGAAGTTTAGTAAGTGTGAGTTCTGGATGAATGAAGTTAGCTTTTTGGGCCATGTTGTTTCAGCATCAGGTATTCGGGTGGATCCAAACAAAATAGCAGCTATACTCGATTGGAAACCACCAAAGAATATTTCCGAGGTCCGAAGTTTCCTAGGCCTGGCGGGATATTACAGACGATTTGTAAAGGGTTTTTCTGTAATAGCTACACCTTTGACGAAACTCCTACAGAAAGATGTCAAGTTTGAGTGGTCGGAAAGGTGTCAGAAAAGTTTTGAGCAGTTGAAAGCCCTTCTAACCGAAGCTCCAGTGTTAGTCCAGCCTGAATCGGGTAAAGAATTTGTTGTTTTCAGTGATGCTTCCTTGAATGGGTTGGGTTGCGTTTTAATGCAGGATGGCAAGGTTATAGCCTACGCTTCGAGACAATTGAAGCCGCATGAGAAAAATTATCCGACTCACGATCTGGAACTAGCGGCCATTGTTTTCGCATTGAAAATTTGGCGTCACTATTTATTCGGCGAGAAATGTCACATTTATTCGGATCATAAAAGTCTAAAATATTTGATGACTCAGAAAGATTTAAATTTGAGACAACGCAGATGGTTAGAATTGCTGAAAGACTATGAATTAGTGATTGACTACCATCCAGGAAAAGCTAACGTTGTTGCAGATGCGTTAAGTCGAAAATCATTGTTTGCTCTTCGTGTAATGAACGCACAGATAACTCTGTCTGGTGATGGTTCGATTATAGCTGAGTTACAAGCAAGACCGATGTTTATTCAACAAATTTGTGATGCACAGAAAGTTGATAAAGATTTGATTGCTAGTCGAATTCAATGTGAAAAAGGTGCAGAATCAGATTTTCAGATTGATGCAAATGATTGTTTGAATTATAAAAGCCGAATGTGTGTTCCAAAGAACTCAGATTTGATACCAATGATTCTGAGTGAGGCCCATAGTGGTCGACTATCGATACACCCGGGTAGCACTAAAATGTATAACGATTTGAAACAGTTCTATTGGTGGCCTGGCATGAAACGAGATATATCTGAGTTTGTTTCCAAGTGCTTAATCTGTCAACAAGTAAAAGCTGAGCATCAGGTACCGTCCGGACTACTTCAACCAATCATGATACCTGAATGTAAATGGGATAGAATTACAATGGATTTTGTATCCGGTCTTCCTATGACACCGAGTAAGAAAGATGCCGTATGGGTTATCGTTGATAGACTGACTAAATCAACTCATTTTGTACCGGTACGTATCGACTATTCACTTGATAAGCTTGCTGAATTGTATGTGTCGCAGATTGTAAGGTTGCACGGTGTACCGAGTTCTATTGTTTTAGATAGGGACCCGAGATTCACATCGCGGTTCTGGAAGAAGTTGCAAGATGCTCTAGGTACTAAACTTCATTTTAGTACAGCCTTCCATCCGCAAACAGACGGTCAGTCTGAGCGAACTATTTTGATACTTGAGGATATGTTGAGGTGTTGCGTTCTCGAATTTGAAGGTACGTGGGAACGATACCTACCTTTGGTTGAATTTGCTTACAATAATAGCTTCCAATCTAATATAAAAATGGCACCTTATGAAGCTTTTTACGGGCGAAAATGTCGCACACCATTGTATTGGACTGAGCTCAGTGAAAATAAGATACACGGGGTTGATTGGATTAAAGAAACAGAACAGAAGGTGGTTGTTATTAGGAGTAATTTGAAAGCTGCTTCGGATCGTCAAAAGTCCTATGCTGATTTGAAACGTAAGGACATTGAATTTCAGGTTGGAGATCGGGTGTTCTTAAAAGTTTCTCCGTGGAAGAAAATACTCCGATTTGGTCGGAAAGGCAAGTTGAGTCCGAGATTTATCGGACCGTATGAAATCATCGAGCGTATAGGGCCTGTTGCTTATAGATTGAAATTGCCCCTTGACTTAGAAAAGATACACAATGTATTTCACGTTTCGATGCTTCGCAAATACAGATCGGATCCGTCCCATGTGATCACACCGTCAGAAATTGAAATTCGATCCGATTTGACATATGATGAAGAACCAATCCGTATCTTAGCCCGGGAATTGAAAGAGTTGAGAAATAAAAAGATTCCACTAGTAAAAATACTATGGAATAGACACAGGACTGAAGAGGCTACGTGGGAGCCTGAAGATTCAATGAGGCAGCAATACCCGAAATTGTTTAACGGTAAAAAATTTTCGAGGACGAAAATTCTTAAGGGGGGGAGAGTTGTAACAGACCAATATTGACCCTAATCGGAACGGTGGTTTCGGGACCACGAATCCGAGCCCGAGAAATATTTTAATATTATATTTTGTGTTTATTATATGTGATTTAGTGAGTTTGAAAATTTCGTAGAAAAATTTAGTCGTTTAAGTGCTTAATTTGATAAAAAGGATTTAATCGTGAAAAGCGTAAAAGTTGCATGCTAAGGTGAAAGGTACTAAATTGATTGTGGCTTTTTAAGCGGATGTTCTAAAAGGTCAATTAGCCCATATACAACAAAGAGGAACGGCAATGGGCCACTCCAATTACAAATTATATGTTAGTTTAGTTTTATTATAAAGTTATATTAGTGTATTTATAAATAATGTTAATATATATGTTAAATACAACATTAAATAATAAAAACAAGTGGGAAGAAAGAGAACATACCTTGTTCTTCTTCTTGGCCAAATGTTGGAGGAAGAAAACTCCATCGTTGAAGCTTTATTTTCGGCAACTTAGGGAGCTTGATTAAGGTATGGTCGGTTTTTAGTTTTTGAAAATTTTTATGTTTTTGAGATCGTTGCTTTTGAGATCGTTGCTTCGTATATTACTCGAACCATGCCTAAATTTTTGAAAATATTATGTATATAGGATTCGGCCATTAACATGCTTGGATGGTTTTGATATTTGATGGATTTAGATTAAATATATGTTAAAGATTTACAAGTTTTGTATTGAAGTTTTTGGTGATTTTGAGTAAATAGGGCTAAATTGAAAAAAATAAATTTGTGAAGAGTTAAAATGACAAATAAATGAAATGCATGGACACACATAGCTATGGGGAAGATTCGGCCTAGCTATGGTGTTAGGAAATTTTGCATATTTTGAGTTTTGTGTAAATAGGACCAATTTGTAAAAATGGGAAACATTAGGGGCAAAATGGTAAATTGCCCATTTGTGTGTTTTGGGACTAAATTGAGATGAAATGCAATTAAATGAGCTAAATTTTAATGTGTTTTAGATCAAGAGCAAAGAAAAACGGAATTAGACCGGGGAAAGACGAAGGTTCCCGAATAGCCGATTCGCACGGACTATCGACAACCGAGGTAAGTCCGTTAGCTAAAATATGTCAAAGAATTAATTATGATTATATTAAATAGTAAGAATTGATGAATTTTAGTACCTATTTATAACATGGCCGAATGTATATAGGTATACTAGGTTGATGATTAAAGTTGGTTATGTGATGTGAATTGTTGGATTGTATAATGATATAATGATTTTATTGGTTTAATGTGAGCAAGCTCAATTGAATTGGACTTATACATATAATAGTTATGAAGTGTGTTTAGAACGTTTAAATTACATAGATATGTTTCGGGCTTTCACGCCTAGCAGGCTTTGTGCCGGTGTTACTTTTCGGGCTTTCACGCCTAGCAGGCTTTGTGCCGGTGTCACTTATCGGGCTTTTACGCCTAGCAGGCTTGATGCCGGTGATGTGTTTTACAAAAGAGAAATCGAATTTTTGTTCAAGGCAAATTAAAGCTAATTTATTGAGTTAATGGCTCAGGTAAGCATGTAAGGTATGTTATGCTTAATATTACTTGAGTCGAATTAATATTATGAGAATTGTGTTATATGTGTTTGAAGTTAATATTGATGGGTATGATATGATGGATTTCGAGGTTGAATGCACTATTATGGAAATTCGGTCTTCAAATAGAAATGTTAAAAGTAAAGGAAATTTTAGTACGATAGTACGGTTGATACGAATGCTTTATTTATACGATTTGGAGTAAATGTGATTACAAACATACAAGTTGAATTATTTTTAATTTAAATGTTTAATGTTTGAATACTATATTATTAGGAGCTTAGGACTTACTAAGCTAGTAAGCTTATTTGTGCGAAATGTTTCCTCTGTTTTATAGATTAGGTGCAAGCTACAAGCTCGTCGGGATCGTTCAGAAAGTCGTCCACACTATCAAACTATTTTGGTACTTTTCATTTTGGTTTTCGAATGAAGGCATGTATAGGAAAGACTTTGACTTTGTTTTGATGAAAACTTTTGGTTCATGTATATAATAGCCATGCGAATATGGCTAAATTTTTAGTTAAGTATGCTTTTTGTGCTTTTGATACAAATGTCGGTTTATGATGGTAATGTTTGTGCATTTTTAATCGAAGTTTAATCGTTTTTGATAAGGAAATGTATGTTTACGAAATGAACCTTTGAATTAGGTATTGTGGTAAGTAACCAATGGTACACTCGATTATATGGAACCATAGTTGTGTTTGGTTAATAAATCGATGATGTTAGGATATTACGTGAATGTTTTAGGTATAAGTTAATTTGCATAAATGATTAAAATGCATGGACAGTATGAGTTGTATGTGGGTATGTTCGGTTATAAACTAGTTAATCATATTTTGCAATGAAATAGTTTTTAGTTAGCAGCAGTGATGTGAATTTGAAAAATCACCAAAAATAGGATAAATTGAATTATAAAGTTATTAAGATATAGAATTAAAGCTTATTGTGTCTATTTTCATACGAAAGAAACAGAGTAGGCAAAGAAATTTTATATTATGAGATATTTAAATTTTAGTGAGACTTGTTCTGAATGAATTCGTGATACCCTGTTCTGTCTTGGAAAAATTGTTAAAAATTGTACAAAAATAATTATGGAGTATATTTTATATGTTTAGAATCCTTAATGAGTCTATTTTTGATTGGAATAAACAAGAACATTATTGAATTTTTTACATTGAGATAACTGAGTTTTTGTAAAGATAGGTCAGAATTATCAAACAGTGATATAGGGGTAACTTTAATGAATAAACTGTACTAATTGGCCACATGAAAAATTCTGGAAAAATTATGGTAGAAATTTATATGAGTCTAGTTTCAAGGAAAATTTACGGATCTAAATTTCGATTTTTGTAACTCGAGTTATGATCAATTTAGTCAGCATGACGCAGTTGGACAGCTTTAAATTTTTATGCCCCAAATTAGTAGTCAAGTCTAGTAATGCCACATACTCGACTCCGGCAAAGGTTTCGGGTAAGGGGTGTTACAGAATTATTCTCGTAAACTTAGTAAATTTACGTTCTGCTTTATTTTAGTTTAATTATTGATTTGGGTTAATCCTTTTGTAATAAGGCCATTGGTATAATTTCTTTTAAGTTTACCTTAATAATTGCTAGATTTATAAATATGTAGTTTTCTTAAAACAACAATAATTGTTTTCAAAAACACCACATCTTCGTAATCTATTGAAATTTATTTCTTTTATAAACAAGGTTTTCAATAATGGTAATAACAACATTTTTACGATAACACCAGAAAAGCAAATATGAACCAATACAGAGTTTTCAACGAGAATGCGGTTTTAAACAACTTATCCATGTGACATGCTAGATCCGGTCGTAACGTCTAGGCCATGTTTGGGGTGTTACAGTAACGTTTAGGCTGGGTTTGGGGTGTTACATAGTGGGTCATGGTCAAGTATCTTTGCCAATCTATCCTAAGTGTTGTTATAAGAAACGGGTCAATATTGTCCTATAATATTAGTTCTTTCTTCAAACCTTAACTTGAGACATAACCATTTTTATCCATCTTAAATACCCTTTGATGTTTGTCTAACCCTTTTGACACCTATACCTAGCCTTGTGATTCAATACTTCTTAATTTACGATCAGGAACATTTGTAACTCATAAACATCGACAAATATGAGCTCGCATCATTTGGTATCAGAGCTAGTCAAAATTAAGTAAGTATCAACGTTCTATCACTCCCGGGGTTGTATTTGAAAAAAAATTTGAACAAAAAAAAATTCAGCATTTTATCAAAAATTCAAGTTTGAAAGTATAAGAGGGAAGTTTGAAATTATAATTTTAAAAAAAAAGGCTAGCTTGAAAGTGTTTGTGTTTTCTGAGCCCAAAATTTTCCTTTACCAAACGTTTTCAACCACACTTTAAGTACCTTTCATTTTCTTTTAGCCTACCTTATTACCCGACATTAACTCCCACCTCTACATCACTTTTGAAGCCGACTCCACAAAGATTTGCTGCTAAGTCTAAGTTAGTCACCAAAGAACTTAGAGAATTGAACCAAGAGTGGTAAAAGACAAGAGTATGTGAGAGTATTAGAGTGATAAAAGCCAAGCACGAGTATAAACATGAGTCGATTGCACATTTTTCTTTCTTTTTGAGGGAATTTGTGAGGTTTGGGGTGAGGAAAAACATCATGTCACGTAGTCCTGAAAGGAACGTCACTTGTGGTGGTGGTGTACCAAACGTTGCTGATGGTTGTGGCTTGTGTCCCATAAGAAATGTTGTTGGTAGTGATGGTGTGCCCGACTTAACATACCAAGCTTTCATTTGAGAAATGGACCGATTGCTACAACATTTTCTAGAGCCAATGCAAGAGCAATTGGACCAACTTGAGGAAAGAGCCCAATGTGAACGAACTCCTCCAAATCCAAGAAGGGAGCGAGGCTGTCCTAGGCTAAATCAAGACGATCTCTATGAGCCTAGTGATCTGGAGAGTGATCAAGCCTCTAATCGAAGTGAGAGGCGACGAGGCTAAAGGAACCGAGGGCTGAGGGAGCAAGATCAAGTGGATGACGACCTTAAAAACATTAAGATGGCGATTCCTCTATTCCACGAGAAAACTGATCCCGAGGCGTATTTAGAGTGGGAGAAGAAAATCGAACTTGTATTCAAATGTCACAACTACTCGGAAGGTAAAAAGGTTAAGCTTGCTTACGTAGAATTCTCTGACTATGCCATCATTTAGTGGGATAAGGTCACCATGAGCCGGAGAAGAAATGGTGAACGACCCGTGCCTACTTGGGCTAAAATGAAGGCCATCATGAGGAAAAGGTTCATTCCAGCCTATTATCATCGTGAGTTGTACCAAAAGTTTCAAAATCTTACCCAAGGAAACTGGATCATGGAAGATTACTACAAAGAGATGGAAGAAGCCATGATTCGAGCCGACGTTGAGGAGGACCGAGAGGCTACCATGGCAAGATTCCTTGTTGGACTAAATTGAGACATTGCCAACGTGGTGGAATTACAGCATTACGTTGAAATCGTTGACATGGTTCACATGGCGATCAAAGTGGAAAAGCAATTGAAGCGAAAAGGTGCCACCCGAGCCTTTCTAAACTCCACTTCTACATCAAAGTGGGGACAATGAGTCAACAAGAAGGATGCCCCCTTTCGAACTAAGGAAACTGTTGGAGCCACAAAGCCTAACAAGTCGAGCGGAGAATCAATCAAAGGTAAAAATAAGGCCGTGCCAAATTGAAACTTAGACATCAAATGCTTCAAATGCCTTGGGAAGGGCCATATCGCTAACCACTGTCCCAATCGGAGTGTGATGGTAGTAAGGGCCAATGATGAGATTGAATCTGAAGAAGAAAAAGAAGATGAGCCCGAAGCCCTCACCGAAGAGGAAGAAGAACTTGAGTATGCCGTGGAGGGAGAAATTCTCGTTATTAAGCGAAGTTTGAGCCTCCAAAGCATGGAAAATGAACAGCAATGAGAAAACATTTTCCACACGCGATGCCATGTCCAATGTAAGGTGTGTAGCATGATAATCGATGAAGGTAGCTGTATGAATGTTGCTAGCAGCATGCTGGTGGAAAAACTTGGCCTAGCAACCATCAAACATCCGCACCCTTGCAAGTTGCAATGGCTCAATGATGGAGGAGAACTCAAAGTCACCAAGCAACCTGTTGTTTCCTTTTCCATTGGCAAGTATAGTGATGAAGTTGTGTGTGATGTGGTACCGATGCATGCTGGCCATTTGTTGCTGGGAAGGCTATGGCAGTACGACTGTCGAGTCATGCATGATGGCTACACTAATAGATACACCTTCAAGCAAATAGGGAAAAGAATAACTTTGGCACCACTTACTCCTAAACAAGTGTATGAAGCTCAGCTTAAATTGAAAGACTCTATTGAAAAATTGAGAGCAAAAGATCAAGAGGGAAATAGTGAGCAAGAAAAAGAAAAGAAATAAGAAAAAAAGAAAGGAAAGAATGAGGTAAAATGAGGGAGAAAAACAAAGAGTATGAGATACAAACACGAGAGGAAAAGGAAAGAAAAAGAGAGAGTGATTCTAGAAAATGGAGTTTCTATGCAAAAGAGAGAGAAATTTGAAAATCTTTGTTATTGAAACAGCCCATGCTTGTACTCATGTACAAGGAAAGTTTAATTGGAACTAATGACTTAGTTGATACTCTCCCTTCTCCTATGGTGACCTTGTTGCAGGAATTTGAAGATGTGTTTCCAGAGGATATTCCAAGTGGTCTACCACCTACTCGAGGAATCAAACATCAAATCGATTTCATACCTGGAGCCACAATTCCAAACCGTCCAGCCTATTGAAGTAATCCTGAAAAAACCAAGGAACTACAAAGGCAAGTGATCGAATTGTTGGAAAAGGGGTACGTTCAAGAGTCTCTAAGTCCATGCACCGTGCTCGTACTCTTGGTTCCTAAAAAGGATGGCTCTTGGCGCATGTGTGGACTGTCGAGCAATCAACAAGATCACCATTAAATAACGACATCCGATTCTGCGCCTAGATGACATGTTGGATGAGCTAAATAGAGCTCAACTATTCTCCAAGATAGACCTCCAGAGTGGCTATCACCATATCCGAATGAGAGAAGAAGATGAATGGAAAATCGCCTTCAAAACCAAACATGGTTTGTACGAGTGGTTGGTTATGCCTTTTGGCCTAACTAACAAACCAAGTACCTTCATGCGTTTCATGAATCATATCCTTTGATCTTTCATTGGTAAATTCTGTGTGGTTTATTTTGATGATATCTTGGTTTATAGTATGTCTTTGGGAGGTCATGTACATCATTTGAAATATGTTTTGGAAGTATTGTGAAAGGAAACTTCGTTTGCTAATCTTAAAAAGTGTTCATTTTGTACTAACAAAGTTGTTTTCCTAGGATTTGTGGTTAGTTAGGAAGGTCTTAAAGTCGACCAAAAAGGTGAAGGCAATTCGAGAGTGGCCACGACCTACAAGCATTAGCCAAGTAAGAAGTTTCCATGGCTTAGCTAGTTTCTATAGAAGGTTTGTTCCTAATTTTAGTACTTTGGCCGCTCCTTTGACTGGAATTATTAAGAAAAACTCTAATTTTCAATGGAGGAACAAGAAAAGGCCTTCATGTTGATTAAAGATTGTTTGATGAATGCTCCTCATTATGCTTGCCTAATTTTAAGAAAACTTTCGAGTTTGAATGTGATGCCTCAAGAATAAAAATTGAAGCTGTGTTAACTCAAAATGGGCGTCCCATAGCCTATTTCAGTGAGAAACTAAATGGTGCCACCTTTAACTACCCAACATATGACAAGGAAATGTATGCGCTAATCTGAGCATTGGAAACATGGCAACACTACCTATGGCCCAAGGAGTTTGTCATACACACCGATCACGAGGCTTTGAAACACCTCAAGGGGCAAAACAAACTGAACAAGATGCATGCCAAGTGGGTAGAGTTCCTTGAATCATTCCCTTAAGTGATCAAGTATAAAAAAGGTAAAGAGAAGGTAGTAGCCGATGCTTTGTCAAGAAGGTACGGTATGCATTGCTTAATAACTTAGATTCTAAATGCTTGGGTTTGCTTATTTAAAAGAGCTTTATGAAACTAATGTTGACTTTGGTGAGGTGTACAAGGCTTGTGAAAGGGGGGCCTTCGATAAGTTTTATAATCATGATGGGTATTTATTCCAAGAAGGTAAGTTGTGCATACCTCAAGGATCTATTCGGGAAATACTAGTGAATGAGGCGCATAATGGAGGCCTCATAGGGCATTTTAGAGTGACCAAGACCTTGGCCATGCTCCAAAAGCACTTCTTTTGGCCAAGAATGAGACGTGATGTGGAGAAGGTGTGTGATCGATGCATTGCTTGTAAAAAGGCCAAATCACGCATAAAACCCCATGGTTTGTACACGCCTCTTCCCATTCCTGAAGATCCTTGGGTTGATATTTCCATGGATTTTGTCCTAGGGCTTCCTAGAACTAAGAGTGGAAAAGACTCAATATTTGTAGTTATTGATCGATTTTCAAAAATGGCTCACTTTATTACTTGCCTTAAAACTGATGATGCTTTGAATATAGCAAATTTTTTTTCAAGGAAGTAGTGCGATTACATGGAGTCCCAAAGACTATTGTGTCGGATCAAGATGCTAAGTTCCTTAGCCATTTTTGGAGAACTTTGTGGGGGTAAGCTTGGCACTATGCTACTATTTTCTACAACGTGCCACCCACAAATGGATGGTCAAGTCGAAGTTGTGAACCGAGTTCTATCTACCTTGTTGAGAGCGATCATTAGGAAGAACCTAAAGACATGGGAAGAATGTTTGCCGCACATTGAATTTGCCTACAATCGATCTGTCCATTCAGCCACTAAGCATTCTCCATTTGAAGTTGTTTACGGGTTTAATCCTTTAACCCCCTTAGATTTAATTCCCTTACCTGCTAATCAACTTGTGCATGTAGATGGCAAATAGAAGGCTGAGTATGTGAAGCAACTACATCAAAAAGTGAGGGAAAATATAGAAAAGAGAACCGAACAGTATGCGCAAAAAGCAAACAAGGGACGCAAACGAGTAGTCTTTGAACCCAGATATTGGGTCTGGATTCATATGCGAAAGGAGAGGTTCCTCGCGCAAAGGTGGTCTAAGTTGCTACCTAAAGGAGATGGCCCTTTTCAAGTGTTGGAGAAGATAAATGACAACTCATACAAGCTAGACCTTCCAGGTGAGTATAACGTGAGTGCTAGCTTTAATGCATCTGATCTTTCTCCTTATGATGTAGGTGATGATTTGGGGACAAATCGCTTCGAAGGGGGAGGGGATGATGCGATCATGATTAAGGACTCAACCAAAATATCTTGTGATCCAATTGAGTTGCCAATGGGGCCAATCACTCATGCACGAGCCAATAGGTTCAAGGAAGCCATTTCGGGTCTCATTGATCGAGTTTGGGGAGAAGCTGTTGCAGGACTCATTGACCAAGCTTGGGCATGCACTCTATGCGTCCCATGCAATTTTCTCCAAGCTAAACTGTAATTTTTCAGCTTGTTGAATTTGGTTGCTAGAATAAAGATTTAAATTCGATTTTAGTTATTTTAGTTAATTTAGTTTGAGTCTTTAATTATGTCATAATTTGAACATCATTAATATGAGTTTTTAATTATGTCATAATCTAAACATCATTAATAAGAGTTTTTAAATATGTCATAGTTTGGAAATCTTTAATACATGTTTTTAAGTGTGTTTAAATTCTGACATCTTTAATGTTTATTTAATTTCCTACAAATTAAAAGTGTGTCAAACTTTGTTTAATGTGGCATTTAATTATTTTTAATGTGTAACAGGTTATTCACATTGGTTGCTGTTAGGAAGCTTCCTTTAAGCTGTTCGTATGGCACAAACACATTTAAGGAGCTGAACACAACCTCCCAAGAGCCATTTCGTGATCAGTAAAGCATCAAGTGTTTTCACACTTGACTAATCGGTTGGCTGTCATGTCACACCTAAGGGACCATCTAAATTTTGCTGTTCACATTTGAGGACTCTTCATGCGTCACAAGCAGCCATAAAGAGCTACATGTCCATTCGGGTTTCCAAAGTAGCATTTATACATGTTCACACCATTTTGACCGATCAGCTCCATGTACATTTAGCTCATTTCTAAAGTCAAATGAATTAGCTGATTGGGATTGCAAATAGACAT
This sequence comes from Gossypium australe, assembly GCA_005393395.2. Lineage (NCBI taxonomy): Eukaryota > Viridiplantae > Streptophyta > Magnoliopsida > Malvales > Malvaceae > Gossypium > Gossypium australe. The sequence goes on from CM016615.1 coordinate 59,042,081, forward strand.
GGTTGTTGGCGTCTTCCACATCTAGAAGTCTTCAAAGGATGTGTTGGAAAATTCAATAGGCATTTAGCTCATTAAATCAGATTGTAAACCATGTCTATTCGGCTGGTATTTTGTGAGCCTATAAATACTAGGCTTAAAACATGTTGCTAAAACTTTTGATAAATTTTATAACTTTTGTGAGTGTTTAACTCTCTTTGTTCTTTCTTGACTCAAAATTAACTTATCAAGTGAACCTTGTGGCGTCAATCTGATTCCTTTCGAACTTTTCACTTCTAGCAAGTGTGGCGTTCAGCCCTATACTAATTAGTTCCTATCTCCTTATAGATAGTGGGTCACGGTCAAGTATCTTTGCCTATCTATCCTAAGTGATGTTATAAGAAATGGGTCAATATTGTCCTATAATATTGGTTCTTTCTTCAGACCTTAACTTGAAACATAACTTAACCAATTTTATCCATCTTAAATACCCTTTGATGTTTGTCCAGCCGTTTTGACACCTATACCTAGCCTTGTGGTTTGATACTTCTTAATTTACGACCGGGAACATTCGCAACTCGTAAACATCTATAAATATAAGCTTGCATCAAATGGTCATTGAAAGCTATACATGAGCCGATGATCGTGAGGAATTGGATGGAGAAGTAGAAAATCTGAGGACCTACTACCAGGAGAATAAAAGCTCTAGTGTTTGGAAAGGCTAAGCTGATAAGGCGAAGGAACATCAGGTGAGTTTTTCACCATATATCTGGGTTTTTGTTGAACAACATGAATTTGGGTTGACTGGTTGTAATGATACATACAAAAGTTGGAGCGTTCTGTGTTACCTTACTTACATGATCATATATATGCGTTTGGGTGTTATAAAATGTAAAAAGGGGAAATATCAAGGGGTTGGACAAAATTAGAAATAGGAGAAATGGTTGATTCTGTTAGCTACCGCCATACAATTTTGCTATATGCAACCCGTGATTTGTGAAGCTCCGGGCCTTGTAGAGGGGACACTGCTCTGTTCGAGCATTAAGGTATAGGACAACAAGTGGAGGAATGGACGGAGGAATAGGGTAAAAGGATATTGGATTTTCATTATGATTCCGCCATCTGGGATTGCTGGGAGCAAACCGCTTCGGGCATTGCGTGAGGGGGGGAGGGACACTTTGGTGTTCAAGCATCAAGTTAGAAACAAGATGAAATTATATTGACGGTAGTTAGGTTCCTTAGAGTATGACTACAACAACGGTTAGCAGGCTCTATGGGGCAACACCTTCAAGAGATTTAAAGTGTAAGACCATAGTTGGGCTATGACATCTAGTGTAGTCTGTAACACCCCTAACCCGTATCTGTCGCTGGAGTAGGGTTACGGAGTATTACCGAAGTTTATAGTAAAAAAAATAAAATTTCAAACATTACATATCCTAACAATATTCATATAAAAAACTAATCAAAAATCATTCATATTGTCCCTTATACGAGCCCTCGAGGCCCTAAAATTACGTTAGAAACAAGTCAGGACTAAATCGGGAACTCAAAGAATTTTTTCAAAAAAGATGAAAATTTACAAACTACAGGGGTCACACGGTCGTGTGGCTATGCCGTGTGACTCACACGGCCAAGAGACACTCTCGTGTCATAGGCTATATTGGTATTCGAAATAGGGACACACGGCCGTGTCCCAGCCTGTGTAATTTACTGACTTGGTCACACGGCCAAGTCACATGCCCGTGTGCTAGGTTGTGTACCCTTCGAAGTAACCTCACACACACACGTGTGCTAGGCCATGTAACAGCCTAACTTGCAACCCTTTAAAAACTACAGGGGACACATGACCATGTCACCTGGCCGTGTGTCACACACGGCTGAGACACACGCCCGTATCTCTGCCCGTGTGAACGAAAATAGGCCAGTTTACAAGCCATATTTCTCACCCAATTTGGTAGCCACCTACACTTAACATTGTGCATATAAACAAGCCATATTATGGCATCCAAAACAAGGAAAATCAAGCCTTAACCTCAAATGACAATTAAAAACATGTTTAACCATGTATTCAATATAACCAAATGTTCAACTAAATTATATGCATAATTGCATCATTACATATCATGTAGATCACTTTACTAAAACATACCAATTGATGTTAAACATGCCCTTCAGTTTCTAACATAATTAGACATATATGTCTTACACAACAAGGTACCAATTCACAACCAATTCATCACCTCACAAAACACTTATACAAAATGCACATATAACTATAATTTTACCTTTCATCATCCAACCACTAATCAAGCCACACCTCAAGCAAATTAAGGCCACATATATCCATATCAAAATATACCAAAACACAAGCCAACTTAAATGGCTATAATCACAACAAAACATATAGGCCAACATTAGCCAAAATAACCTATACATGCCATTATAACCAAACTTAAACCAGCCGAAAGTACCGAGTGAGCCGATGGATAGTATGATGGATCTCCAACTAGCTTCCAACCCGATCGAGCAATGAATGCTTAGTAAGCTCGTATAAACTTTAATCATATCAATTCATTTCAAATTTGAAATTTATACATATCAATAATAATCTAATACCAATACCGCAAGATTCATGAAGCTATATTCAACAACTCATAAGGTGAAAAAATCCAGAACATCACTTATACATATCATCCCTAGCATAGAAGGATTTTAAATAACATTAAACCCTTTCAAATTTTTCTTATTTTCATTTTCATTTGCATTTGATTACTTTCCATTGCATTTACTCTCATTAGCTCAAATAATATCAATTCAATTATTCATTCCCTTTTTCATCATTCTACACTTCAGGTATGAACTTACTATTTCATTACCTTTCCACACCAGTTTTTTATGCATAACACACAAGGCAAAAGCATATCATTCAATCATAGCCACAAGCTACTGCATTTAAACATAATTCTTTTTGGAACTAACCACATGGTAAACCATTTCAATATGAATTACATAATTTAAACCTTACCACCCTTTCATGATCACGAGCATATTTTCATTTAGGCATTTACCATTTCAATGCATAACTTATAAGTTTAACGTGGTAACATCCAACCACAACTTGGCCAAAGCCTAGGCACATATGCACCAATCATGCTAGTCATGTAAATTCATATATGAATCAATAATCATGGATGAACTCAACAATTAATCACATTTCCATATACATGTAACATCCATATCATGTATCAATACATCATGTAAAGTCATTTCCATGTATTTCATGTAAATACCTGTAATAGTTCGTATCGAACTCATATCATCTCGTAACAGAACATTGTCCGTTGAACCATTTAGAATATCGTTGGATATCGGGATAGCTCACATAGTGTGCTAAACTGTAATCCATCAATTCTTGTACATGTATGCTTATATGAGTTATGAATCAGTATGCTCTCACTAGCTTAAATCGGTAAGCTCATACGAGCTGAGAGCTCTCACGAGCTACAAATCGGTAAGCTCATACGAGCTGTGGTGTGTCCGCAATACATGCAGGACCTCAACCAAATTGGTAACCCTAATGACATTTCATTTGTATCCTACGAATTCTTAAGGTTCAAACAGGACTCGGTAATCATCGTACGTCGTTGAATTTACGTCGTTTCATAACATGATAAATTGCATACTAACGTGTATATATATATATATATATTGATTTAATCACAGTATAATCACATATTAATATTCAATTTAATCAAAATTATACAGAATACAGTCATATGAACTTACCTGGCTAAATTACAAAAATACCAAAGTTTAGGGGCATTTTGGTAATTTTTCATTTTCCTCGATTTTCCACCCGATCTTGATCTAAATTAATAATTTCATTTAATATTTTAATTTAGAAAATAAAAAAAATTCATTTTATGCAATTTGGTCATTTTTTACATTTTTACTAAATTGCCCCTAAAGTTTTAATTTTATTCAATTTAGTCCCTGAGCCTAAAACATGCAAATTAACTATTTTTACCCAAAATTGAGCTTAGCTGAATGGTCACGGTATCCAAAACAGCCCGTTCATGCTATAATTTCACAATTAATCCTTACATTTTTATTCTTTTAACAATTTAGTCCCTAATCAGAAAATTTATCAAAAATCACTTAATAAAATACTTTTAAATAACAACTAATATCTCAAGTTCATCATTTAACATTAAAATCACAACGTTCATCAATGACAACATTTAAAATCTTTAATAGTTTCAAAATCGAAGGTACGAGCTAGTTGGACCTAGTTGCAACGATCTCAAAAACATAAAATTATTGAAAACGAGACTAAAACGGACTTACATGCATCATCACAAGGCAAGCCGAAGCTTCAAGTCTTCCATGGAGTTTTTTCTCCATTCACAGCCGATGAAGAAAACATTAAGATGATGATAAACATTTTGGTTTTATTTTATTTTATTTTAATTATCAAATTACCATTTTGTCCCTTTAGTAAACATCAAATTTTCGTGCTTTTAATTGCCCAAAAATGTCCACTACATTCTTAAATGGTCTAATTACCATTTAAGTCTCTTTTCCTTTATTCAATAAACCAATAAATCGTTAAAATCAAGTAGTGATCAAATTTTACTTCTTTTACGATTTAGTCATTTTTAATTAATTAACTATCGAAACGTTAAAATTTTTCAACGAAAATTTAATACCACCTTAATGACAGTACGTAAATATTTATAGAAGTATTTACGGCTTGGTTTATATAAACGAGGTCCCGACACCTCATTTTCAAAACTACTTGACCTTAGGGTCTTACCACTTGAACTTAATAAATCGCTTATAAAACAAAGATCACTATATCAAAAACCTTTTCAAAGTCACAATTAACTTGTAAATATTAAATATAATATTTACAAACTTACTCGTCAGATTTAGTGGTCCTGAAACCACTATTTCTGACACCATTGAAAATTGGCTATTACAACTCTCCCCCCTTACAAAAATTTTGTCCTCGAAATTTCTCACCTGATACAAGCCATCAAGTCGAGTCTTTCTGTCATCCTCTTAATGGTAATCCACAGATAAGTCATTTATAATTCATTTCAATTCAAAACTCGTATCAAAAGTTAGGTCAGATCTTGATATTATGTCTGAACTTAACTAAGTAGCTATTGTGTTCTCCTGTCATCACTGATCATTAGTAGTATAAAGATCGAGAAATCCCTTAGTGATTGCCTGTCGAAACCCGGATTATCAAATTTTGATTGATGCTTTTGACATGTTTGCATCTGTAACTTTCAACTGATATTTGTTCCCTTTTGATGGAAATCGTCAAACATTATCATTTAACACAAGCGCGATAGCTTCAACTATCGAGACGACTTTAACCCATAATAACATTTCCTGATTAAAACTGATCTGATAGATATATTTTTGTATCATGTCTTCTGGAATATGAATTATTCATTTAGACTGTCCATCTATTTACCTGTGAATGCACAAAATTTATTCCCGAACCTGAGAATAAACTCAAATGCGTACAACTCAATTAACTTTTGAAATAAATAACCCGCTCAGATTAAAACAACTGAGTCAATATTATCAATCGAATAATAACATTTCAGGATAACTCTTTCTTCTTGTTGTCGAGATAATCCAAATATACCGTCTATCATAATTCCCTCAGAATACCAATCAAAGATCTTTACAAACTACATTAACTCAAACGAAACATAACATCTTGTTTTAACTCATTGACATAAATCGAGATTATCTGAAGAATGAGAACCAATATACAAGTTTAAGCTCGATCTTCCACCGTCTACACTTTTTTCGGTGCCTACCCCTTCACAAAAGCTAGAAAGGGAATATAATAAAGTTATTTCAATTATTAACATCGAAGCTTTGAACCGTACCGAAGCCACAACCATCAGATAGATTAAAACCATAATGCCATAATAAGACCGACGTCTCAATCGCATAGATAGATAATACCCCAACCATCAATAGTGCATTTCGAAACAAAAGAGAAAAACCGAATGTAGTTCCAGTAACAACCAGTGCAGAAACACAACCGCTAAAAACCTGAGATATGTATCATCGTGCTCCCATGATCAAACCAAAAATTATAACCGTAATAAATATAATTATCACCGACCAATGAATATCCTTTACAGATGAACCATGTTTGATGAATTAAACAATAAGAATGATAAGAAAACCGAGATAATGAAATCCAAGATGTGAAGCTATACTAAATTTCTGAAAATACAACCCATATTGAATGATAAAGTGCTCGATGATTCCTCAGAGAAAATCCAGAAGAAGAACACTACTCATACGCACTGGAATCAATTGTGACAAAGACAATATAATTTGCATATATATAAAGCAAAGCAGCAACCAATAGAAACAGAATAATAGCATCATATGGATTTTACCGTCAAATTTTCTACCAAACATAACGGAATAGAATGCCAAAGAAAGATAGAGCAATGCCAATCATAAATCAATCAGGCTAACAATACTTCCGTCTGAAATTATGGTTGATAGCATTCTCATATGATAATAATCACAGCTGAAGATAAACAATTACATATATCTCTGAAAATAAAAGAACATACAGAATACCCGAGGAGTCTGTCATAAGATACTAGACTATAATCGCTGCATTCAAATATCTTTGCAATTCAAACATTATTCCACTGACTACTACGGTCATCAATTGTAACACCCCTAACCCGTACCCATCGCCGAAATAGGGTTACAGAGTATTACCGAAGTTTACAGAAAAATTACAGATAATTTATGTTAATTATAATTTAATTACTGTAACTGGCCTTATTGTCCCTTGCATGGAGCCTCGAGGCCCAATAATAACATTGGGATCGAGTCGGGACTAAATCGGGATCTCAGAGAATTTTTCACGAAATTTCAAAATTTTTCCTAGATACAGGGCACACACACCCGTGTGGTCAGGGCACACGCCCGTGTGACCATATGACACGCCCGTGCCACATGCCGTGTCTGACCCCATGTAACTCTCTGACTTGTGCCACATGGCCAGCCATACGCCCGTGTGCTAGACCTTGTGGTTAATTCAATATTTCAAAATTAAGTGCAGGATTCACATGGCCAAAACACAAGCCCGTGTTCTGGGCCGTGTAGCACACACGGTTGAAACACACGCCCATGTGCCCAATTCTGAGCATTCTATTTCTCAAATTTTAGATGCAGGGGACACACGACCAAACCACACGCCCATGTGCCATGCCGTGTGTCACACACGGTCAAGACCCACGCCCGTGTATCTACTCGTGTGGACAAAATAAAGCCATTTCCTAGCTTTATTTCTCACCCAAGTTTGCCAATAACCTACACCAACACTTACAAATATATACCAGTCAATTTAAACATTAAATCCAAGCCAACTCTAATATTTAATATGCTATATTATCATATGCATTCATGTTTATATTCTTACCCTTGTTTAATCTATATATTAAACATAACTTGATCAAACATACTTAATATACTTGTCATGATATAATATTATAAATATTCCAAAACAAATCATTACTAGCCATTCCAATATCTAGATTACAAACAACATTTATAAGCCAACAATGGCCAAGTTACCTATACATGCCATTATATCAAAATAAGTTTACTATTTATACCAAAACAAGTTAGTGGATAGTGTGATGATGCTCTAACCGATCTCCAACCTTCATAAGCTTCCGAGCACTATAAAATAGAGAAAATAAAACCTAGTAAGCATTATATGCTTAGTGTAACAACCCGATTTTGGGGCTAGTCAGAATAGTGGTTTCGGGACCACTAATCCGAGCTTAAGGAAAATTATTTTAGTATTATTTATTGTGTTATGGCATTAATATATGGCTATATGAAAATTTTGGTTCTTTAATTTTAGCAATTGTATGTTTAATTGTGAAAAAGGACTAAATCACATAAAGTGCGAAAGTTCCATTATACGTGGTAGAGGTGTCTAATAGCCAAAGAATATCAAATTGGAGGTCCTTAAAGTGAAATTAGGCCATTGGATGTGTGATGGTCGACCATGTAGCTTAGGGGGACAAGAGCATTAATTTTAGTCAAAATTTGGTGACATTAGGTGATAAAAAAATGAATAAAATAGGATAAAAAGATGAGATACCATCTTTTACTATTCCTTCTTCTTCTACCACCAAAAATTGAGAGGAAATAAGGGTTCTTGGTGTTCAAATTTTTAGCAAAACAAATCTCTTGCAAGTAAGTGATTTTGGTGGTTTTATTTGATAATTTTTGTACTTTTGGAGTCCCCAAAACTTAAGCTAGCTAATGAGGGGATTAATTTGCTAAATGGTTGAAAGCTTAGGGACTTGCCATGAGAGTGTTCATGTTGTTTGCTGAGCTTTTATGGAGGAAAATGAATGATAGTGAGTTAAGGAACAACTTTTGTGAAATGTGTTAGCATGAAAACACCTAAATAGAACTTGAATGCAAATATTGAAAATGTGTAATAAATGCATGAAATAATTGGAATAATGAGTAGTTGTAAGGGTAATAAATGTTCAGCTAGGCTTGTTTAATGAGAAAATGTGATGAAAATTTATTTACGAGCCTAGGGGCAAAATTGTAATTTTGCCATAGTATAAGGGCAAAATGGTCATTTTTGCCTAAGTAGAGATTATGATGTATTATGATTAGAAAATGATTGAATGAGTGAATTTTGTTATTATAGACCAAGAAGAGCGTGGAATCAACCTTGACCGAGGAAAAGGCAAGGTTACGGAATAGATTGTTGATTAACGCATTTTGCACCGAGGTAAATTTATGTGTAAACGATGCATCTTAAATACACATGTAATTGTTTATTGGTGCATTGTATGATTTAGAACACTTATGATTTAAATGGATGGAAATTTGGTAGAAAGTGAACAAACTCCATATGAACGTTGAAATAAATATGTAGGTGTGGAATATTATCCATAGTAAATAATGGTGGGCTATGTGCGATACCACCTTAATTATTTTTGATGGTGGGCTATGTGCGATACCGCCTTATCACTTATTGACGGTGAGCTGTGTGCTATACCACTGTTAGTATTATTATTTGGTGGGCTAAGTGCGATACCACCGTAAATATTCTTGTTGGTGGGCTATGTGCGATACCACCCTGTTAATAATTAATGGTGGGCTAAGTGCGATACCACCGAGTGTTTGGTATTACTAAGAATGGTTTATTGTGTAATTGTGATGTGTTGTTTCTTGTGATCATGTGGTGATCAAGTGTAGGGATGTATGTTAAGTAATAAGAGCATTTGGTTGTGATATGGTTGGATTGTGGTAAGAGATGAATGAGTAAGCATGATCTTGGATTGTGAAATGATATTTATTGATTAGCACATGTTATGATGTTTATTGTTTACATGTAAACTTACTAAGCTTAAAGCTTACCCTCTTTCTTTTCCTTTGTTTTATAGTGACAGAGAGTCGAGTTGGGATACGGAGATAATTGGAAGATCACCCACACTATCAGCTCATCTCGGTATATTTAGAACTAGCATTTTGGGTATGGTAATGACATGTATAGGAGCTAGACTAGGGATATTGTTTTGTTATTTTGGCCAAATGTGTTGGCTCGTTATAGATGAAATCTTTTGTATATTGCCATAGTAAATGGCTCTTTACTATCAACCAATAGAATGAAAGGTTATTCATAAGTATGTAGAGTATATGGTTGGGTTGTTTGGGTATGAATATGCATGAATGAATTGATGGTAGAGGGTGAATTATGCTTGAGTGAGTTAGGATGATGAAAGAGCTTGGCAAATAGCCTTGTTCTTGTCCACACAGGTAGGCACACGGGCGTGTGTCTAGGCCATGTGTGACACACAGTCAATTGCATGGGTGTGTGACCAGGCCGTGTGTCCCCTTGCATGTTATAATTGCAAGTCAGTAAGCTCAGTAGTAAACACATGGGCATAGACACGGCCGTGTGTCTCAGCCGTGTGGGAGGCACGACCAAAGACATGGGCGTGTGTCCAGGCCGTGTGAAGTCTGCACCTGAATTTAGGAATTTAATTCGACATACGGTCTAAAGACACGGGCGTGTGCCTTGGCTATGTGACCATAGTGAGGTGACGACGTCATAAACAGAATGCCAAGGTTTTGGCACACGGGCTGAGACACGGGAGTGTCAAGGTCGTGTAAGGGACATGGGCCAGGGACACCGGCATGTTTCTGGTCGTGTGAAATAAGTCAGTGTCGACCATGAGTGAGGGACATGGGCGTGTGTGACCACACGGCCTGCTCCCATGAGCGTGTCCCATATCACACGGGCGTGTGGCCCCTGTTTAGGTAAAAATTTTCTAAGTGCGTAAAAGTTTCCGATTTATTTCCGAAACCTTCCGGAAGTATGTTTAGGGCCTCGTAGGCCCATTATAAGGAGGATAGATATGAGAATGGAAAAGTTTTAATTTGGAATGGATTTTGATAACCCAAAGTTGTATGACCATGTGAGTCAAGTACGGTAACGCCTCGTACCCAGTTCCGGCGTAGAATACGGGTAAGGGGTGTTACTCTTAGTAAGTTCGTATAATAGGAATTAAAATTTACCAATTACATTTAATAATATTAAGCATACAGTTAACATGCTTTCATCATTTTGGCAAGTTTACCTAAACACACATATACTCAATCAAGCAAGTTAGTCATATAATACATTTATACATCAAATAAACATAGATGAGCTCATCATATAATCCTTCATCAAATAGTTCAGAAGCATTCATGGCATAATTCTATTTATCTCATCATTTTCTCATGTCAAGAGTTTTATTCGTTGAATTATTGAAATATCGATGGATACTCAAATAGTACACTCAAAGTGTACAATTCTGTAAACCATCAATTCATAATCAAGGGTACCTATCAGGGCACATATTCAGAGAGCACACTCTCGAGGCACATATCAGGATGCTCAAAAGAGCCATGTAACAGGACACTTATCCGGCTAATCAAGAACTCATAAGAGTTTTACTTAGGGAGCTCATAGAGCTTAATAGATAATTCCAAAGAGTTGATATCAGGGAGCACCGGATAAGGTAACAGGAAGTTCAAGCGAGCTTAACAGGACGCTCATAAAAAGCTGCATTTGTGTCCACATTATATGCAGAATCACAACCGATCACATATCAGGAAGCTAACAAAGAGCTACGGTAGTGTGCAACACATGCTAAATCACTAGCGATCAGGATACTCGTAAGAACTATATAACAGGATACTCGAGAGGGCTATATCAGGATTACTCGTTCGAGCTAAATCCTATCTGCAACATATGCAAGATCACTTTCAATGTGGGAAAATTTCATATATCCATCGAAATTCAATATTCAAACGGAATGTAACATTTTCAGAACTTATTTCAGGCATGTGTTTATTTTATGCATTTATAACATTCTTATAATTCATACAAGCACACATCATAATCAATTCAAATACAACATTTAATTCAAACATAATAACATGTATAAGTAAGTTACACGAATTTACCTTAACAGTCGTCCGTACAAGAAATTCTACTAATCCGAAACTTTTTCTTTTCCTCGATCTAAATTTGAATTTGAGTTGTTCGAATCTATATAAATGAATTTAATCATCAATTTCTCACATTTCATATTCAATTAAATTCAATTTACATCCTAGGAAAAATTACCATTTTGCCCCTAAACTTTTCATAAATTCCAATTTCGTCTCTAGGCTCGGAAAATGAAATTCATGCGATTTACTCATTATTCCAAGCCTAACCGAAATTTCAGTATAAAATTTACAGCACATGTATTCTATAAAATTCAGAATTTTTCTTCAATTTTCACAAATTTACAATTTAGTCCCTAAATTACAATTTCATCAAAATTTACTTTGTAAAAGTTGTTTATCTATCAACAACCTTTCATTTTCTACCATAAATTTCAAATTTCCATCATTTTCATCCATTGCAAAATTTCTATACTTTGTTAACTTCTCAAATTAATCCCCAAAATAGATAGATTAGACTATCCCGGTTTCAAAAATATAAAAATTATTAAAAACGAGACAAAAATACTTACCCAATTAGGCTTGATTAGTTTCTTCTTTCTCTCCTAGGGTTTCCATGTATTTTGGGGGATGAAGATGATAATAATATGATGATATTTCTTATTTATTAATTTATCATCTTTTAATTATTTTGGTTTCCAATTTAGTCCTTGCCCTTTTCAAAATTTCCATGGATGAATCATCAAAAATATCTACTAAATTTTAATTAATGGTCTAATTACCATATAAGGACATCAAGTTTTGAATTCCATAGCTATTTGATCCTTCTAGCTACTAGAATCCAACTTTTGCATTTTATGCAATTTGGTCCTTTCCGTAATTAAGTACATAATCGGTAAAATTTTCTTATCAGATTTTTCATATGACATTCCTATCATAATGCAAACCATGCAATAATATTAAAATGAATTTTCTTTCCGGCTCAGATTTGTGGTCCCGAACAACTGTTCCGATTTCGCTGAAAATGGGTTGTTACATCAATAATCCCACATTATCCCATTCACTAAAGAAGCCAATTCAGAATAAATTTCGGTTAACCCATTCTTTAGATATCATACCTGAATTAGTCGATTAGTCGAGATTAACTTCTTCTTTAACAGCGACATTGCGTAATCCGAATGATCTTCAGAAAATCTGATATCTCTTCTAGAATTGTCTTTACTTGCTAACCTATTCTCAGCTCTGACTGCATTATTAATCATTTAGCCACTGAACTCTTTGGTTTCACACTTGTGAGCTTATTCAATCTAAATCTTGTGAATTTCATTGTATAAGACTGTACTGGTGAAGGGGTGAAAGTCGTAAAGCCTCTAAATTTGACTCTCGTATATACACACATATAACATAACATTTACCATCAACATACATTATAAATAATTTATTCGTACCTTTATGAGTCTTTACTCATCATAAGTAGCTTCTTAATTAGATACTTGAGTATCGTTTTCAGCATTATCGAAATTAGCTCGATTGGAAAACATCTCTGTCTATAAGTAAAACAAATCTCATAAGAGTCGGAAGATATAACACTATCACAGGTTATATAATGGCATGTATTTCTAGACTTCACTCATGCTACGTTCAGTCTGATAATCGGATGAACTGTAGCTTTGATACCAATAAATGTAACACCCCTAAACCGTATCCATCGCCAGAATAGGGTTACAGAGAATTACCAGAGTTAACAGTACAAACAAACAGAATTTCAAGCAACCACCTAAAAGCATTTTTTGCACATAATCAAGGCATCAAAACATGACCGAAACCTACATGAAATGACCAATCCAATAATCCAAATTCATTCAATCAATATGCTATATAAGGCACCTCAAATGCAAACATACAAACTTACCTAAACGTATGCACTTTACCGCATTTCAATCATACATACCTAGTTCAATACCATTTCCAAAACTTACCATATATTGACCATATTGTATTTAACTCATCATATACCATTTTGGCCATTGAAATATGCATCAAATAATTTCCACATTAACACATACTAATAAGGCACCAAAAGTACCAAAAGTACACCAACCAAAACAACTTATACATGCCAAATTTATCAATTGACTTTCAACTAATTATCTTAACAAGTCCACCTATACATACCATTATAACCTTGACCAAAACATCCAAAAACTACCAATATTTATGTTGGATAGTGTGATAGATCTCCGACGAGTTTCCAAATTGATTGAGCTTCCGATAATCTATAAAACGTAGGAAAGAAAACTACGTAAGCACATAATGCTTAGTAAGTTCGTAAAACATGAATATAACTTACCATTTCAATTCATAACATTAAGATTAAGATTAAGCATAATATAATCCAACCACAAGCTTGGCACAAGCCTAAGCACCATCAACAACACATGTTAGTGCATTCAAACATAATTCACATGAATTTAAAATAAGGTAAGCCATTATACATTAACATAGTTCATTTGAATTCATCATCTTCATCAACATAAGCATACTTCCATTGAAGTTTACCACTTCAATCGTTTTCATAATTACATGATATAGTTCCTTTGAACATTTATCGTTCCTTTCCTTTTCATACCTGTTAAACCACTAAGAATATCATCGAATACTCGGGAAAGCTCACATGAAGTGTGCTTAAACATATAATCATAACCTTTCCTTTACATCATTGCTCACACAAGCTGGGAAATGGGCCTGCTTACACGAGCTGTGAGTTAGAATGTAAGCTACACAGTGCTGCTCACACGAGCTATGGAGTATCCGTAACAAATGCAGGACCTCAGCTATTGGTAGGACATTCAAGACCAACACCTGAAACATGAAATCCCTAATAACATGTCATTTGTATCCTACGAATTCCTAGGGTTCAACTGGGACTCGATAATCGTCATAGTATTGTCTTAGATGTACATTGTTCAGTAACATTATATATTCATAATAACACATAGTTGAATAACATGAATACAATAATTCGTACATACGAACTTACTTCGATGACAAGGGCATAAAAATAAGATTGACTAATTCGAGGCTTTAGCTTTTCCCCGATCTAAATTTGTACCTGGTCCATCTTGATCTAAATATAAATTTGTAATTAACTTAACATCTCTAACATTCAATTTAATCCACATTTCATTTTTTGTAAAATTACTATTTTACCCCTTATATTTGAACTTTTCACAATTTAGTCCTTAAACTCATAAATTGAAATTTAAACATATCCTCTTCTCATGCCAGTCGAATTCTCTAGGGACCTAAATCAATCCATACAAATCATCATTTCACAAATTTACCATGAAATTTTACCATTTTTACAAATAAGCCCCTAAATACCATTTTCATCAAAATTCACTTTACAAAACTTGTTTATTTAACAACATGTACTCATAATCTTCCATTATCATCAAGTATCATACATAAACATTCATGGCACAATCCAAAATCTTTAACTGTTTTGCAAATTAATCCCCGGCTAGTTAGGTTAAGCTGCAACGATCCCGAAAACATAAAAGTCATTAAAAATGGGATTGGAAAACATACAATGCAAGTAAGAAGAAGTGGCTACAATGCAAGCAAGAAGAAGTGGTTGAATACCCTAGGTAGCTTAAATGGTGAAATTTTGGTTGGTATAACAAATGAAGAAGATGACACCATTTTCTTTTCTTTTTGTTTTAACATTAATTTACCTAATTACCATTTTAACCTTTAAAAACTTTAAATATTTCAATAAAACCATGTCCATAAATATCCACTAACATTTTGAATGGTCTAATTTCCAAATAAGTCCACTCACTTTAGATTTTCATAGCTAATTGATACCTTTAACTAATAGAACTCTACTTTTGCACCTTTTACGATTTAGTCCTTTTTACGTAATTAAGCATGCAAACGTCAAAATTTCTTAATGAAATTTTAATACAACTTTACTAACAACCCATAGACATTAAAATAATAATAAAATAATAATTTACTTAACATATTTGTGGTCCCAAAACTACTTTTCTGATTTCACTCAAAATGGGTTGTTATAGGACAACATTTTCTAGTCAACGGTCAAAGGATAAAACATTATTTTGGAGGAACGACTAAAGAAGTCATCATGACACAAGGTTAGCAATGCAAAGCCATATGGAGTCAGCAAAAAGGGAGGAAAATTATGAAAGAAAATTGGGAGATGAATGAAATGCTTGAAAATTCTACAGTCAACAGGGTAATAATTAAGTTCAGGAAGGAAAGTGATGTTTGAAGAATAGAAGAGCCCAGCAAAACTGGAAACTACTTTTTATGTCATGACATCGACTCCTCATGTCACAACATGGGAATAAATTCGATATAGGTACACTGCCCTCGATGTGGTGACTACCAATGGGGATGTTGTGACACCCTTGCGTAATCTGCAATTTTAATTTTACTAACCTATGACGTAATTGTAGAAGTGTTTTAGTAAAATGTTAACAGATAGCATAACACATCCTCATTATAAAAAGAGATTTTAACTCATACTTACCCCCTGCCTTTTATTATCACCCATTCATAGAAATTCTTGAACTATGAAAATCCTCCCCTATCAAATTTTTGAAGTTAGAGTTTCTCATGTATCTTTAAGAACAACATTACAAGTGAACCAGGAACAACAAATGAATGGTTCACGTCAAATTAAGGTTTGATTTTATTAATCCCAACCTTGTTTGAAATTACGAATACAGCTGTTGAATTCCAAATAAAATATGTAGACAAGTATTTACGCCATCTGCAACCCAAAACATTTGTCCAAGAATAGTATTTTAATAATTTAATGAGAACTTGCAAAGGAATATGGGAAATTGTAATCAAACACGAATGGACTACCTTCTGTTTAGCACCAGAAGAACCGACAGTAATACTAGTTGTGCAGGAATTCTATCTAGCCTTAAAATAGAGAGAGACAAAAAGGTCATATAATAATATGTGAGTAGATGTTAAGGTTAGAGGAATTGATGTTTTGGTGACTCCTATCCATATTCTCTAATATTACGATGCACCATACTACTACTATGATTTCATGTTTAAAAATGACTTACATCAATTCAAAAAATTAGAGATGGACGAAATGGTAGTGACCTTAACTAAAGGTAAAGAAAAATGGACATATCAGGTAGGCGCTAATCGACCAACGACATTCAATAAAGAATTAATGACTGCTCTACCAAAACTATGGATGAAATTTATTTTTTCAAGAATATTACCTACATCAGACATCTCTTATAACAGCCCAATTTAGGGGCTAGTCAGAACAGTGGTTTGGAACCACTAATCCAAGGTTAGAGAAAATTATTTTCATGATATTTTATGAGTTAGAGTATGATTGTATAAGTACATGAAAATTTTGGTGCTTTAATTTTAGCGATTTCATGCTTAATCGCGAAAAAGGGACTAAATTGCAAAAAGTGCAAAAGTTCTATTTTATAAGCTAAAGGTGCCTAATAGCCATAGGATATTAATTGGAGGTCCTTAAAGGGAAATTAGCCCCTTAAATCATTGTTGGACGGCCATAGGGGACAATAGGAGTCAAAATTGGTCAAAGTTGATGTAGTAGGTGGATTAAATTGATGATATAGAATAAAATAAAGAAAGAAAAGATATCATCTTTTCTCTCCATCTTCCTCCACCAAAAATAGCAAGCAAAATAGGGGTTTTGAAAGCTCAAAATTTCAGCAAACTTTTCTCCATTCAAGTAAGTGATTTTAATGGTTTTTCTTGAAAATAGTTGTACTTTTGGAACCCCTAAAGCTTAAGCTTTCTAATAAGGGGGCTATTTTGCAATATGGTGAAAAGTTTAGAGTTTTTCCATGAGATCTTTTATGTGGTTTGCTTCATTTTTATGGAAGAAAATGGGTCCTAGTTGTTGATGAACAACTTTTGTGAAAGGTGTTACCAAGAAAACACTTAAAAAGACCTTGTTGTAAAGGTTGTGATTATGTAGTAAATGTGTGAAATGTTGAGTTTTGATGATAGACATGAGAGAAATAAATGTTCACCTAGGCTTGTTGAAGGTAGAAATTTGATTAGAATTGATTTCCGAGTCTAGAGGTAAAATAGTCATTTTGCCAAAGTCTAAGGGCAAAATAGTAATTTTGCCAGAGCATGATTATTGAAATGCATTTATTACTGTGATATTAAAATGAGCTAATTTGCTATTATAGAGCAAGAAGAACCAAGAATTAACCTCGACCGGGGAAAGAATAAAGTATCGGGCTAGATCGACGATTTAGCTTATTTTGAAATCGAGGTAAGTTTGTATGTGATAAATGCAACATTTATGCTAGTAAGTTGAGAATGTTGATTTTATAATGATGCATAATATTCTATGGAAGTGAGTATTGGTGTTGAATGAGAAAGATGATAAAAGTTGAGATGTTGAAGTCCCAATGGGACTATAATAAATGTGAGATTACTATCACCGAGTCATGAAGTGGATAATGATAAGGTCCTGTGTAAGACCATGTCGAGGACATGGCCTCGGCACTAAATTGAGATCCCGTATAAGACCATATCCGGGATATGGCATCGATACTTGATGTAAGATTCCGTATAAGACCATATCTGGGCTATGGCATCGGCACTCAGAAGTGACCCCATGTAAGACCACATCTGGGATGTGGCATTGGCTTCGTGTTTATGTAATGACGATGAATATGCATCTTTGCATATCCTTAGTGATTTCACGGGATAAATAGATAAGCTTGGAAATAGAAATGAGATTTAGTACTAAAGCTATGTGTATGAGTGAATACAGGTACCCGTGAGTAATTCACGAGGAATGTTTACGATATGTGGCATGGTATGTTCTAGATAAGAACAAGTACGAGTAAGTTATGGCAAAGTGCCTATGACATTGTGTGTAGTTATTTAATGCCATGGATGGATATTGTTATGAGCTTATTGTTGTTATTATTTCCATGCAAACTTACTAAGCTTTATGCTTACCCCTCTCATTTCCCTTTTCCTTGTAGTATTGCCTAGATAACTCGAGAATCGTGGGACGCTGGAGATCGGAATCACACTATCGACATCTCTTTGGTATAACAAAGTTAGATTTATTTTTAGTAAGGCATGTATAGGACTTGGGTATTTTGTTATGTCATATTAATAGCCAAAGTGTTGGCTATTTATGTTATCAAATGTCATTTTGTAAATGGCCATTGGAATAGGGCCAATTTATGACAAGTTTATTTATATTCAATGATGATGAAATTATGAAGTTTATGCTTGTGAGAATGCTTTGAATTGAGTTCTTGGAAGTGCCATAGGGTCATGAGTTATGTTGAAATGAATTGGTATAAGTATAGTTGTTATGTAGGGTGGCATTTGGTTTGGAATATAGCCTATTTAATGTCCACACGGTAGACACACAGGCGTGTGTCTAGGCCATGTGAGACACACGGTCAGCCCCATGGGCGTGTTGATCGGCCGTTTGTCCCCTGCATGCTAGGTTTACAAAGTCAGAATGCTCAGTAGTAAACACACGGGCAGAGACACGGCCGTGTGTCTCAGCCATTGTTATACTCTACAAAAGATAGAATGAAGAAAAAATGAAATGAGGATTGCAAGAGGGGGAAGGAAGAGTTGAACCCTAGATCTTGAAAAAAATAAATCAACCTCCACATGAAGGAAGCACTACACTTACGAGCTTTTAACGAACAAGAAAGGAAGCACCCACCATAAGAATACGGCACCGTAACGATCAATCGAGTAATTTCGTTCCTCCTCTATTTAAGGATTGCACATTAGGGAATATATGGCGCCCCAAACTTGGTCAAGACGATCCAACCCGAATTTCGAACTCCACATTAGCCACTGAAGTGGCTCTCTGTTTAAACTACCACAAAGCACACCAACTGACCGATCACACCACGCAATCATTCAGAGAATATTTAAAATCCTAAGATCATGCTTCCGCTATGCTACTCTGATCAACAATCAACAACAAGATTAACTCACAATTTAATATTTAACAAAAAAATTTCTTGAAAACTTCAGTTAAACATACATGCATGTAGTAGGGTATTTTTAAAAGGTTATATTTGTAGGGACTTGGAAAATTGTTTGGTTTAAAAATGTATAAATAGATTTAAAACGTAATATATAGTAATATGTTGGGAAAAACTCCATTTCACAAAGTTTAACAATAGTATAGTAGGATTAAACGTATAATTCTTGTTTTGGAAGATCAATTAAAATAGCACACGACTTCATAAAATTATCTTTTAATTAGTTTTAATATAGTTAATAGTCTACGCATCTTGTCCCATTTTACAACCTAAGTAATGTGGCATGAGGTTATCTCCAAAACACACATACAACATCTAAAACTTACCTCTATGATCAGTGGCTATTCACCCGCACTTACAAGTTAGTCGAACAATTAATCAAACCATTAAACATGTAGTCACAATCCACGATTAAATCATCTAACTAAAACAGTAATAAAGGTTCCAAACAATTAAAAAGTCCATAATGTACCATTACAACCCAACAATTATAATAAATTCTAATTCTAAATCCTGAAATTTGGTCCCACATTGCCTTCCTCATTGATCTGGGAACACATCAACATGCCCAGATGTAGCCTCGTTATGGACCACTTGGATGACTCACTCCCACACCACTCCACAAGCTATATCACTGCAAATTCACAATTCACGTAATTCACGTCAAGTACATGGTTTACAGCTACGTCCTACCTATTTTATTCCTATGACTACATGCACGTTTTAAATTCATGCATTTGGCTCATTCAAAGTGCACAGCATGCATACGCAACACTCAACAAAATTGCAATGGTTTGTACCAGGAGAAATTAAGGTTCGCATATTAATTAAGGGTTCTCATATGTTACCTTAGTCTGCGTACTGAAGTTTAAATGCAATATATTAGACCGCTTACCTTAGTTCTTGCTTCAACAATCATGCTCAAGTAAGCTTTAATTTGCCTTTGTTCATGTTTGTATAGACTCCCAAATGACTTGGAACTTTACATACACATCATAAAAAATAAAAAGGCATTTTTAATAGCAACATACATAATCAAATTATTCCAAAGCCACAGATCCAAGCTACTTAACTTATATACCAGAAATTTAACTAGTTTTGTCGAAATAGGTGTTTAACCACTCAAATCTCATTTTCAAGCTTGTATTTCAACTTCATACATCCTAATCATCATCTAGTTACAGATATAAACAATTAATTTTACCCAATTACACCGATTTAATTTTTCCAAAAAAAATTCAAGCTTATGTGATCTTTTAAAAAAAGGGAAAACATTCGATTTGCTTAAATTCATTAAGGATTTGTTAATTAAGATAAAATACCTTTTAATCAGGTCAAAATGAGTTAAAAATCACTTTAAAACCAAAGCTTAGCCAAGAATACGAGATCTACCATTTTCAAGCCAAAAATTAACTTAAAATCAAGTGATATATTGAGATCTTGATTAAATCGTTAAAATCTCGAATTAAAATCACAACTCACTTAGTTTAATCATAAAAAGTTAGAATCTCACCTCAATTTTGCAAAATCTACGAGCTATGGAGCTAATTTGAGCTAAAACATGTGAAGATCTCTTGAAGGTTTTAAGGATGAAAACATGAGTGCTCTTCAAAATTGAAAAGAGATTTTGTGTTTAGAGAGCTTATGAATAAAAAAGGATGAATTAATTTCGGAAGAAAAACTTTAATTTTTTGTTTGGAAATTTTTTGGAAAAGATGAAGAATACGAGGGAAGGAGATGTGGGTGTTGTTAAATAGGCACCCAATTTTTAAAAATTGGGCCATCGCTCATTTAACCACCTCTAGTTTATTCCCTATTTCAAATAGGTCCTTACTTTTCAATTAAAACAAATTTCAAAATTATTTTCAAATCAAACCTCATTTTAAAAATCCGTTTTAACCAAATTAATTCTCGGACACCTTATTTTAATTTCTTAACCTATAATTTTTAATTATAATTATTTTAGTATTTTATTTAATTAATTTCAAATTATTTAATTATCTAACATATTTACGAGTTCAGGTTCACTAACCCCCAATTCTACTAACCCAATTTTTGGAGTGTGACAGACAATGTGCTATCTAAAGTGTGGGGGGTAACATAGGAAGTTGTAGTTTCATTCTTACATTTTTCATTTACCTTACTTGTAAAAAGTGTGCTTGAGCTTGTAGAAATACAAGTGATAGGTTAGGAGCATGTTGATTTTGTTTACTGTAAATTTGGCATGATAGTGAATGATTTTTAATTTTCATTTATTAGACTACTAAGTAATTGAATATACCAAATGAATGAGAGAATATAGGGAAACAAGCATGCTATTATGTATGGTAAATGGTTAAAATTGTGATTACTTGATTGATTAAATTTGTGAATATTGAGATATCTAGGGATGACCTAAGGCATTGTTTGGTATAACCCAGAGCCAAAAAGAAAACCTTATTCATCGATCCTTAGCACCTATATTTGAGCTAGAAAACTCTTCTTGATAACCCTCATGCAAAACCCAAGAAAAAAATATGGATTTGTACTTACCCTTTTTCTTTGGTCCCTGAAATGCACAAATTTAGATGTCTGGCCATACGTATGGGGGGATAGGTAGAGACATCATGGTGGTTTTATAAAAATTAAACTGAAATAGGAAGGAGCAGTCTGATATAGTGATTATGGGTCTAGCTAAGATGTGTAAAGCAAAAGAAAAATACAAAAAAAAGTCAATACGAGTATAAAAATTACTTGAACAATGAAAAACAAAAGCATTGTGTTTGAGATTCGTTGAAAAAGTCAAAAGTGACTAAAAAGTAAAGGTCACAAAATTAGAAACCTCAATCATTAGTGCACAAATACTTGTAAGTTGATCGTAGTTACTTTATCATGTTGTGACTTCCTACCTGGAGAAATAAGGAAGATGGGAGAAGGAGAAATAAGATGGTGAGTGGACAAGGGTTATTAACGGGAAGATTAGGGAACAATGCGATGTGCCAAACTACTTTGTGGGCAAGGGTTATTAATGGGAAGATTAGGGAACAATGCGATGTGCCAAACTACTTTCATGCTTGAAACTGTGTTGATGCCATTGTTCTTAAATTTCATACCTAACTTAAACTTCAGAACATTACAAGCTGAAAAGCCCTATGTGACCTAGGTAAATCTATTCATTAATGGACATTGTATTGAGTAATTGCAATAATGACTATTTGTATTATGCTAGAATAATAAAATTACCTGTATGATTTATCGATGGATTCATATATTTGAGGACCTTGTTGTTTATATACTTTGAAATATACTGAACTTAAGTGTTTGAAATTGAGAAGGGTAATTTGTTCATATACCATGGCAAAATTACATATGTGTATGATCATTCCTAGTTATGTGTTCCAAAACTCATCATTGTATAATATTTTCTCAAGAGTCGTCTTTTATTTTTAGTTTCTTTTTCTTGCTTGAGGACAAGCAATGACTTAAGTGTGGGGGAGTTTGATCTGCCGTAATCCGTTGTAGCAGATTAAACCATTTTTTTTACTTAAGGAGCTCGAATAAAAGCAATTTTATCATGTTTTATTTAGTTTTTCACTTTTAGTTCACAAATAATAAAAAAGTGTGATTTGATTCGTGTATATGAATTTAGGGGCCAAAGTAGGCCTAAAAGAAGACTAATATGTTTGGTGAATGTTCAGGACATAATTAGGAGGTATGAGAACACAAGACCGGTCGCCATTTTGCAACACGGAGGTTCAATGTCACAACATAGTGAGCAGGATACCCAAAACAGCAAGACTGTCTTTAGTGTCGGGACATAGCCAAAGGACATAGCCCTAAAGCTGAGCCTAAGCCAAGTAAAGTGCCACCAGTTTCGTGACATAGGACAAAGGATGTCACGACATCGCCTTGATGTGAAGAATTAATGAGCTAAGGGAGTTTTGGTCTGCACAATGAACTTTAATGTAAAAACGTCATCCGGTCTAGGGCTATGGACGACGACCAACCCTAAATCTATAAATAGGCTTCACTGAACACTTCATCATCATCATCTTTTTTGTATCTTAAAATTTTGATTCTAGTTTAGGTTGCAACATTTTTTTAGTTTTTAGTTTTCAATTTCTTTTGTAATTAGGATTTCTTTTTAGTTTTATTTTCACTTTTGCTCGACGGAGAATCTGATTAGTAGATTCATCAAACTCTTGTGAATTTTTGCACTTTCAAATCATCAATACAATTCAGAATTTCTCTTAAACTTTTACTTTTGATTTATTCTCCATGTTTATCTTCTTTATCAATTTTATGTTGTTTATGAGATCCATGAGGAATTAATCCTCTTATGGGAGATTAGTGAGTAAACGTGGGAGTAATTAATTTCTATGTAGGGTTTCTTAGCGGATCAGCTGGTTGGAATAAGAATAACTTAAACCCTAGGCTTAAGAACCCTATGAAGTCATCTAGGTGAGAATCAACCCAAAATTGGTATTGCCTATTCATGAACCCGTTACCCCAATCTAGTTTGGACTGTGAGGTTGAAAGATAAGTAATTCTTTTCAACTTGTTAGTTTAATGGAAGATCGAGAGATCTTGCTAGGTTAGTGACTAGTTGATTGAGTAGAACTCGACGTAAGAATTAGTTATTACCACCAAAGCAAGTTAGTCTTTCATGCTTAAATTTGATTGATTCAACAAATTAGTTTTTTGTTTTTATTCTTTCATGTCATTTATTTATTTTTCTTATAAAAAAATTTCTCTTTACTTTATGTTTTATCGTAATATGATTTAATTAAAATAATAATTAGATCTATTAACGCCAGAATTATTATTAATTTAGTATTTTTCTCCCTTGGGTACGATCCTCGGGGTACTTGCCTACTTCATTGTAAAAACTATATTACAATTTGATCTGTATACTTATGGAAACCGCCTAACTCTTATTTGGTTGTAGGAATTTTACTCTAGACATTAGTATGTCTGGAGGTGGTCACTTATTGCTTGTTTTTGTAATGCTTGGGTGGTTTTCTCAATTTCAAGATTAAACTCTAGCGTTTCTCTTGGATCTGACTTGGTCATTAAGAAAACACAAAATTAGTTAGCACTAGTCCCTGGCAACGACACCAAAGTTTGAAGGTTTTCGGACCTACCAAAAAAAATATTCTTACAACTAAACAATTAATAAATAGGAGTACAATGAGCATGTCAATCTCTCAAAGATTAGGAAATTTAAAATTGATGTTTGGTTCAACCAAGTTTGCGCGTCTAGGTAGCTGTTGTGCCCACGACGTGTGACAATCTGTGCAAAAATGAAAAGGGAGATTTAAATTTGATAAAATAAAAAAATTATAAAAATAAATTAAATCAAAATAACAATGTAACATCCCACCCAACGAGGAATGTTGTTGAAAGAGTGAAAATTTCATATTAGGTTTTGGGGAGTAAAATTTTGGGGTGAAATATTCAAAAAAAAAATTGGGGGGGGGAATGGGTTTGGGGTAGATAGGGGTGGGATAGGAGTGGAGTAAAAAAAATTAGGGGTTTGGGCTAAAAACGTAAAATATTATAGTTTGGTATCCGGTTTATTCGAATTATTCAAGTTATTCGAATTCAAAAACTCAACTCGATTCAAACTCTAAATTCGAAAAAAATTGACTTGACTCGAACAACTTAATTAACTCAAAATTTGAATTTTATTTTGTTTTTTTTTTCGAATTAAATCAAGTTTTGCTCACCCCTAGTGACACCAACAGTAAAATGAATAGAATCCAAGGGATGTATTCGCCAGAGTTAAGCTAAAAAATAAGAGCAAGGAGATAGATATTCTCAAATAAGATTCAGATTAATTAGGGTTTACTTACTAAGTTCTATCGAACTTAGCACTATGTCCTCTTATCACAGGTAAGTGGATTAAGGGCTACGCCAAGAGGGACGATGCCAGGGCTATGCCAAGGGAGTGGCGAGAATGGGCTATTATGTATACAGAGCAAAGGGAGCGGCGTATTCAAGTCCAATAGAAATATCGTGAATAAGTTACAAAAAATTGTTTATAAGCCTTCTGGCGCGTACATAATGTAAATAAACGGGAAATATGTACTTGTAAGTCCTCATTGAGTGAAAAGTTTTGTTCAATGGTTGTAAGTACACTTTGTATGCCTAGACGTAATTTAGCTGGGCAGTGTTACTAAATAAGACGTATTAATGAAAGTATGCATGTTTGGTTTAAGTATAAGTTTGTGTTAGAGTGGTAACACCCAAGATCCGGATCTGGCGAATCAGATTAGGTTGAGGGTGTTACAAATAGTATAAAAAGCTTATATGAAATTTAATTAAATAAACTGGTATGATGAAATTTCAACTTCAGGCTCGATATTCCTCCGGTTTCAAACCAGCCCTTGATAACAAATCTTCTCCTTCAACTGGTAAGTTAGTTATAGTGATTGAAGATGCCTCAGACCATTTACCCTTCCGTGTGTAAATTAATTGTAGGAATACTTAACAACTAACCCTTACTGAATGAACAACCACGAAACACGTGTCCATAATTTAGCTCTCCGATTTAAAAAGGTCCAACTCGAACCAATAACCTCAAACGTCTGAGTCGTTTAAATCCAATCACTATTTTCCTTGACAGAATCCAACCAACTACTTAATAGGGCACACTAATATGTTCTTCGGTAGACTGAATACGACAAATAATCAACTTGATACTTCCAACTATACACCTATCAACACCGAATCAACGAACTCTTTTCAACTTGATGCCAATATAACTCTGTGAGATGACAAAGTCTATATCATAATTGGAGAAGCAACAAATACGGGAACAAAGGTTTTGAAGTGCGGGTACGAATCTCACAGCTCTACCGATTTGTTTATCGACCTAAAGCTAGATAAAAATTTAGTTACTCATGAAATTTGGCATAATTAACGGAGATTAATTAACAAAGTTCAATTAAAATAAAAAATATAATAAAAGAAAGGTCAGGTGAAGGTGCAATATTGTGCAAATGGAGCAATAAAGAAAATTGAAACCGAAAAAAGTAATTCAAATTTAATTGAGTTCTAAAAAATAAAAATAAAAATAAAAATAAAAATAAAAATAAAGGTGCCTGATTGCGCATATGCCGCGCAATAAATAGAAAATAAAAGATATAAAAATTTTAATTCTAATCCTACTTAAATAGTTTTAATTTAATATTAAAGAGTTATTCAAAAATACTAAAAGAGAAAAACTAGTAAATTAAAATATTATCCTATCAAGAAATTTAAAAGTAATATTTTTATAAATAAATCTCCAAAATAAAGTTCTCAAAATTCTATTGTGGTCTTTCAACTAGTTCTTCGGCCCAAAACTTTTATGTTAGCCCAATTTTCAAAGTTTTTTACTTTCCGGCCTTTATCTAATAAAAAACTAAATAACAAACTCAAAATTAGTGACATCTTCATTAAGAATCAATCAAAATTAAGCATAATAAATATGTAAATTAGACTTATCATCACATAACCAACTAAAATGTAATAAAGTGTTGAAAATTTAAGGGCGCTTATTTTAGATGAACAAAAACACATTAAATTTTAAACTTTTAATTTTATAGATATGTCTGAATCTTATATGAAATTTTAATATTACATAATTTACATTATATGAACTTTAATAAGTTCATGTTCTTTATGTTATTTTTCGTTTAATCTTATGTGTTTGATCTCATGATTTTGTTATTTTTCTCATAGAACATTCATGTCATAATCGTATTATATCCAAAGTTACCACGTGGTCGCAACCTTTGGATTAATGCTGAAAACCAAGATCCTACAAAATGGGGAAAGACTCTAGATTCTTTCCATTACATTTGTGTCTATTTCTTTCGATAAAACTTACGTCCATCATTGCAGTATCAAATTGGTTTTCCACAAACATGAATGGTTGCTATATATACACCGTAGGCATTTTGCAAAAAACGGCCAACACAAATGATAAAGAGTAATCAAATTCCATCGCCTAACTTTAGGGTCGTAAATTGTGCAAAAGCTGTTGAAAAAAGTAATGAAATAACATGTCAATGGAAAATTATTTGAGAATGATGAGTTACTTGATCAACACAATACCTTTTCCACTACAGCATAAGACTACACCAGTGATGCAAAAAATGTGGAAGCATGTATAACTTCAACCTGCCGCTGCCGAATATAATCTTTCATCTTTCGAGACAAATGATTCAAGTTTCTGTAACCAATCCAAATATTGACCTTGTTCTTTCTTATGTAGGGTGAGGAGGAGGAAGTTGGTCAGGTCTTCTCTAATCCCCCTGGCTACAAGATATTCCTTAAGTGCATCTTGTAATTGAGGTTCCAAAGAGCTGCACACAAAAGTTGTAAGTGAAACTAAGATGGATAATCATGTTTCTTAATGTTCATAAATACCATATCGCGCCTGTAGAAATTTAAGGAATGCTAAGATTTTGTCCTCTATGGTTAATTTAACCTAATAATTCTATGAACTTAATCAGAACATTAATTCAGTTTAGTTTGACTCCTTTTGAGTACTAAATAGTGGAATGAGCTAAACACCACATCACTTATCCACTCTCATTTATAGCGATTAACTCATGAAATCATATGCATTGAAATTCAAACTAACATCCATGAAATGAAGGAATATAGCAGAACAATCATTATAGAACCCTAAGTAGAATTCTTTACTGCATATATTATTTGAAAAGTGGAAATCTCAGAGAAAAATTTCACCTGAATAAGGGACCTCTGTAAATGGAAGAACCAGGAACAGTTGTTGATTGAAGAAAATAAGCACTACGGATTTTGAAGTCAGACCTACAAACTCCTTTCTCGGATACTCCACAATCAAACTGCAATATAGAACTCAACCCAGGCCTTTTTACACAAACCTTCATTAAAAGTTTCCTAGGAAATATACCCTCAGTATCATATGTCTTCTGACTTAACAAAGCTGAAACAGCAACCTCTTCACCAGACTCACTTTTTCGCCGCAAAACAACATCCTGTGACCGTGATGAATTCCAGTCCAATACAAAATCTCCTAGAGAACCGTTATTTTCATCCTGAAACAGTACAGAATATATAACCATTTCCCCCAAAATTAGTAATGTTACACAGCTGGACATAAGTTTCTAAGATGCTTAAACTTCAAAAAGAACTATACAAACTATTAACAATAACTTGTTCCCACTACAATGTGGAGAAATTTTACAATATAAGTGCATTTATTTTCTTTTTTCACATCCAAACGTCTTGAACGAGTAGATTGTGGAAAATCCATTGGGGGTCCGTTCCATAAGTGGTATTAGACGTAAAATGGACATTGTTTCTCCAAGCATTATATAGCTGAAACTGAATGGCCCATAACATAAATAAGGCAGCATTTCAGTTTTACGGTTTAAAAATTGCTAAGGAAGCAAATGAATTGGAAGAAAGCAGATCAAAATAACAATTATTTCTACGTAAAAATAACATAAAATTCTGTGTTTCAAAATATTATTGTCATTCAATTCATCAAAAACACTACCGTCTGTTTCCTTTACAGAAATCCATTTCGATCATAAGTTCTATGATCTAAAACTCGATGAACAAAGAACCAGAGCTTTTCTTGAGTCTCTAGTAACTACCTCATAATAATCAAATTCTCAATGATTTCGTCAAACAAACAAGTCCCAAAATCGATTAATAGATGAGAAAAGAAAAACAAGAGCAAAATAACTATAAAAAATCAATGCACAAAACTTTTCTTCGGTCTCTTGTAAGCACCTCAGAATAATGAAATTAATGATTAGGGATTGCATTCTCACTGACTTAGTCAAACAAACAAATCCCAATCGAGAGGGAAAAGGACAAAAGAACCTGAAAAGAGTTGGAAGAGAGCTCGTGGGATATTTCAGATTGCAAGACTTTAAGCAAGTTGAGATCCTCCACAACCTTTCGGCTTTTGCGTAAGATTTGAGTTGCCCTCGGCATTTCTGTAACTCTTTTTCTCGGGTCTTTTACTTTTCCGTAGTCAATTTGTATTCGGCTGATGGCCGAAGATTATTGAACTCCAGTCCGAAAGTAGTGGTCCACCGCTTTTGTACATGAAGTGGTAGTGGTAGAGCTAGACCAGCTCATGGCCAGGCCACCCGATCCGACCTGAATATCTGCCCAAAAGGAAAAAGAGTTTTGGTAAAAATATCCTTTTCAAAAATAAATTTAGACAAAAAATAAGACTTGTTTTTAAAAGGAATCAAGCCTCAGATAAGATATTTTTTTTCTTGAGCTCGATTTAGTCTGGACCAAATTTATTAAATGATAAAAAAATTTATTTATTTTAATGATATTTTCTTTTTGTTTTCTCCCTATTTTGCTATCATTTCACTGAAAATAATTTTCAGAAAATAATTTCTGGAAAATAATTTACATTTTTAGAAAAACTAATATTTTCTGGTGTTTGGATGGATCTATATAAAATATTTTCTGTTGTTTAGTAGATTTGTTAAAAATATTTCATAAAAGTTGTTTTCAATTAAACAAACATATATTTGATATTTTCTTATTTTTTCATTGTTTAATTAAATTTATTTTTATCTATAATTTTATATTTTACATTGTTTTTGCATAAATAAAAAATATTAAATTAAATTCAAATTTATTACGACGTCATTTTTTAATTACATGACTACTAAGTGAGAATTTTTTATTTAAAAATGTGACATCAACAAAATTGAAAAAAAAATTAACGGTGTTAATAATTGGACTTGATTTTCAAATTTGAAAAGTAAAGGGACTAAATTATTAAAAATAAAAGTACAAAAACTAAATTACAAATCTGTGAAGTGTACATAGACTTATGACATATTTTAACATTTATACTACAAAAAAACTTATTATTAATATATTTATAATTGTAATAAATATTTATTATTAAAACATTAATATTGAATATTTTCAATAACATATGAATAATATTATTTAAAATTATTATTTTTAAAATTTATTATTAAAATAAAATTGAAATATTAAATAATTTATTAAAATAATAAATAATATTTATTATATTAATAATTTATTATATGGATAAATATAAATAATTAAATATGTATGTTTAATAATATTAAAAACATAACATTTTAAATATTTTTAAAAATAAAAATAAAATTTATTATCAATATAATAATATTAAGTTTGATTTAATTTAATTTTTATATAAAATAAAATTATCTATAGATGAACTCTTTTCCGGAAAATAGCTTACGATTTTCGAAAGGGTAAGTAATTTTATAGGAAAAATAACTTATTTTAGCTTGACCTGTAAGTCATTTTCTATTGACCAAACTATTTTCTGTGAAACAAACACAGGAAAATGCAGAAAATATTTTTCGTAAAACCTTTTATATGTAAATAAATGGACCCTATATGTTACTACTATTATGTTATTATTATTTGGATATTATATAAAACTTGTTTTATTATTAATTTTATTATTATTTTAGAGACATTTTCTTGTTAAGTTGCATCTATCTTAGTATTATTTAAGTATACATATTTTTTAAAATTTATTTTCAATTTGTTCAGAAATATTTATTTTAATATTTTATGTATTATATATATTTAAAAATTATGTAAAAAAATAATATAATATAAAAAATTTAATATGGGCGAGCCCAAGTTTTAGTATTTTTATCCGGGTCGGGCTTGAGTAAATTTTTAGGCCCATTTTTCGGGTTGGGTCGGGCCCTAACCTAGCAAACAAACTTAAATTTTTTATGGAGTGGGATCACCTCTAGGTAGAGTACATAAATTTAAAATTATATATATTTGAAAATTTTTTCAAAATAAAATAAGAAAAAATTAATATGATAAATTCAAATCATTAATATACTCAAAAAGTATTACTTTAGAAAATTTCAAAATTTTTAATTTTATTTATATTTTTTTAATTTTTTAAAAAAAATTAAAGTATAAATTTAAGATTTTTTATAAATATTGTGAATTTTAAATTTTTTTACAATTTTTTTGAAAGAAAGATCAATTTGCTCATTTTCAAAATTGATAAGGATCAAAGGGGTATTTACGCTAATCTATTATTCAAATTATTTGAGTTATTCAAATTGTAAAATTTAACTTGACTCAAACTCGAAATTCCAATTACTTATTTGAGTTGACTTAAAAAAATCGAATAATTCAATTCGATTAACTTGAAATTTGAATTTTTTTTCAATATTTTCAAATCGAATTGAGTTTTGCTCACCCTATTACTAGTATTGTTATCCAACTATGACATTTTAAAAAATTATTTAATATATAAAAAATCATTTACAAATATCAATAAATCATACTGGTTCGCCACGGAATGTGCAAGTGTACATAGTCATTATCAAGTAATAAGTAAGTAAAAGAGTTATCGTCTCCACAGGGACTGTATTTAAATCGATAATTGTAAAATTACTATTCACAAGTTGATAAAGAAACATAATAATTTAGAGTGTTAAATGTTAAATTAAATTAATTAACTAAATGCAAATAAGATGAAAAATGCAATGAAATAGTTTAGCAGCAATTTCACAAGTTTAACAACAATAACATGAATAAGTTAGAATAATTACAACAATTGACTCAATTGACTCTTCATGTTTAATAATGTTCCGGAAAATATTGTAACAGCCCGATTATCAGTAGTGACGGAACAATTATTTCGAGACCATAAATTTCTGTCGTGTTAGCTCGTAATTATTATTTTTAGAATATTTGTAGAGTTATTAAAATCGTATTAAAATTTGGTTTGAAAATATTAAAGTTTAGATAGTTAATTAAAGAAAAAGAACTAAATTGTAGAAGGTGCAAAATATAGTAATTGTAGTAATTAAGTGATCAAATGGTTTAAATAATAAATGGGGAGGACTTAAGTAACAATTAAGCCTTAATAGGTATAGTGGGACGGCTAACTAATGGAAAATGATAAATTAATATGTAATGGAAAAATTGTAATGAAGTTAAAATTAAAATAAAATAAATAGAATTAGTGTTCTTCTTCATTTTTTTTCTTCTTGTTAACCGAATGTCTATGGTTTTCTAAGCTAGGAAGATCGGCCAAACTAATCTCCTTGCATGTGAGTGATTCTCTTACTTGTTTTTTTATAACTTTTATGTTTTTGAGATCGTTGCAACTAGGTTCAGTTAGTCCGTACCTTCATTTTTTATTCTGTTAAAAATTTTGAAAGTTGCCATTGATGAATATTTAATGTTTTTTATGAATACCATGTATTTGGAGCTTTGATTATGTTATTTGATGAATTTGTAAAGTGATTTGTGTTAGATTTTAATTTTAGGATTAAATTGTGAAAATGTCAAAATGTTAGGGTTTGATAGTGAATTTAAGGTTCATTGGGGGCTTTTTAAGGGCCTAGTATATTTGGAAAAAATATTGATTTGAGAAAATGGTTAATTTGATGAATTTTGAGTTAAGGGACTAAATTGTAAAAATTGTAAAAGTTTGGGGTAATTCTGTAAATTTGAAAAAGTATTAATTGTAAAATGGATTGGAAATGAAATATATGCTAATAAATGAGTAATTTTACATTTTAGATTAAGATCCCCTAGATACTCGTGGAAAAGAAAAATAGCAAAATAGTCCCTGGACTTCTGCAATTACTACAATTCAGTACAGATAAGTTTGTACAGTTAAAATTTAACATTTTTATTAATTGGTAATTGGTATATATATATATATATATATATATATATATATATATATATTCTATTTTTGGAAATGAATTCTTGTTTGAATTATAATATTGAATTTGATATTCGGTTTGAATTGAATGCGAGATTTGAGTACATTCGTGTTTCAATATATGACGGGGGTTTGGAGTGGAGATGGTATTGGAGGGAGATATTGACATATTACCAAGTAAACCGAGGTTCAACATTTGTTGCGAATTCTCGCGTTATACTTTCTGTTTGGCGTGATTTAGGTGGATTAGCTCTTATGAGCTTCTGTTGACGATGTACTCTTACCCGTAAGTCGTTCTTCGAATGAAAAATCTTGGTAAGGTAATTTTTTTTAATGAATTTGAAAGATATGTTATTTATTTCGTATTGATCTAAATATGGATGTATTTATTGATTGAAATTGTGAATGACAAGGAGTTCTCTTGGATGATTATTATTGTTTGAATTATTATAGTTAGTTCGGTAAGATTTATCGTTTATCTTGTCGAACTTACTAAGCTTCATTAAGCTTACTTGTGTTGTTTAATGCCATTTTAGATTCTCAGAAGGTTGGACAATTGGATCAGCACTCAAATCACATTATCCAGCTTAATTCGGTAGCTTTTGAACATTTATTTCAGATTATATGGCATGTAATAGGTTGAATAATGATACAAATGTTTTGGATTTGTAATTAGCTATGTATGAATTTGGTTGTACAAATTGCTTTGGTTGATATTCTTTTGGGTACTTTTTGGTATCTTAGCAATATGTGTTAGTATGTCCATTTGATACTTGTTGGAATAGATAATAGTATATGTGATGCATTGGTTGTTAAGTAGCTAAGAGATGGTATGTGTGAGTTGGTGATTATGGGTGATATCTTAAATGAATTGATAGGTTGAATTGATGTTATGTTTTGATATAAATCTATATACTTGTGGTACCAATGAGGGTACATTGGTTAGGCATTGAATTAGGTTGATTTTAGTATGTTTTTGGCATGATTAAAGTCAATTTGAATAGGTATTTTGATTGGTAAATGGTTGACTTAGGTTCTAAGTAAGTTTAAAATGGTAAACTTGTTGATTAAGGTACATTTTAGGTTCACACAGCTATGCGACATGGCCGTGTGTCCCCTGTGGGTTCAAGGCATGCAAGTCAGGCCATTACACAACCTAGCACACGACCTGGCACACGGGCATGTGAGGTCATTTCGAGTGGTACACGACCTGACACACGGGCGCATGGCTTGGCCATGTAACCCAAGTCAATGAGTTACACGGGCTGGGACAGGGCCGTGTGTCCCTATTTTGAATGTCCACACAGCCTGAGACACGGGCGTGTGTCTTAGTCTGTGACTCCTGCAGTCCAAAAATTTCAAATTTTTCCTAAAATTTCCAAATATTTTTGATTTAGTCCCGGACTATTTTTAAAGTATTTTTAGAGCTTCGAAGGCTCGATTAAGGGACATTATAAATGTAATTAGATTATGTTTACATTGATGTATAAACTGAATGGTTTACTATTTCATTAGTCTAGTAATGCTTCGTAACCCTATTCTTGTGACAGATACAGGTTAAGGGTGTTACAAATATTCCATGGCAACTTGATCTTTCATTAACTTGGAATCTAACATAAGTTGTTTCGAAGTCTTATACTTAGAAAAACATATATGTTTCTATATCCATATTTAACTAAGGATTCCTTAGAATTTATGTGAAATAACAGGGATGGATTAGGTTTGAAACAATTTAATGACACAAACCTAAAGTTATGTAAGGTGATAGAGCTCTCTCGAGTTATTACGAACCTTTAATTTAATCGGATTAGGATCTAAATTAAGCATGCACCTTCCAATTATCATATCCATTAATTCCCATCTGATTAGGATTGATCAACTAATTCTAATGCATCCAAACATATTTTAATACATGAATAACATGAATGATTTTAATTGGAAGCATGAACGACTGAGGCACAAAACATCATAAACATGAATAAAATGAATTTAAATCAAATTATTGCAATCATTCCAGTTACAACAAAATTAATTCATCATCATTAATGGAAAAACATTTAAACAATTTGCAAACATATTTGAATAACTAAGAACAAAAATATAGAATAAGGAAGAAGGAACTCTTGATGATTTCGACGATTCTCCGAAGACCGATCGTGGTGGCTTCCTCAAATTCTCGTGATTGCTCCTTCGGAAACTGCTTATCAAGGTGGCTAGCTAAGAGAGTTTTCTCAAGGAAAATTCTAGCTAAAGGGAAGTGGAGAAATAGATGGCTTATGTGTGGAAGAGAGGAGAGAAAGATGATAGAAATGCGAATTGAGCGATGATTGAAATGGGAGATGAGAGGTGATATTTATACTAGAGGAATGGCTTGGGAGTTTGCTAAACATAGCATGGAGATCCCTTGGTTTTCTCCCTTGCTTAGCCGACCTTGAAATGTGGAGAGAGAGTTGAGTGGTTGTTTGATTCATGCTTGATTTTATGCATGAATCATGCAAAGGGTTGGATGATTTTCAAGGGTTTAGTTGGGGGCTAATTTCTAATTTTTTCACACATGCAATGACCTTCAATTCAATTATTCCAAAACTAGTTTGGGCTACTTTTCATGCCTTAGACGAATTGGGCTCTTCTCCCTATTTGTTGGACGGTTTTGACAACCCAACTAGCTAGCAAACTAGCTCTTCTCAATAGCCAACTTTCAACTAGGCTTGATTAACTTTTCTGGGTCAAAATTGTTGTGTTTCTGTCCACATGTAGTGGACATTAGCTTATATCCATGCGTGTCTTGGCTCCTAATTTATTTAATTCAGTGGTCCAACTGTAGTAAATTGAGTAGACAAAAATTATATGTAGTACAAAATAGTAAAATTAATACTTAATTTCAGAAAATTACTCACTTTACTAAAATTATGCCAAATGTCTTAATATGAACTAAAATGACTCAATTAGTTGTCCATATACTCAAAATTTGCGTAGATGATAAGTAAAAAGGTGCTAAATAAATCTATATAATTTAGACGTATATCCTAAAAAAATCTTAAATATAAAATAATTATAAAAATATAATATAGTCATTAATATAACTTACATATAAAAATTCATCATTCAATAAATTTAAATTAACAAAAAAAAAGTCGAAGGGTGAGGGGATTTTTTTCGATAAAAGAAGATGAAGGATGAATGATGATTTTTTTCTTTATTAATCGGGTGATTGAGTTTTCTTTATTATATTTTAATTTGTATATTTTAAATGTGAAGGTATGTCAAAAAAAATGTTGTTAAAATATGTTAAATTTTACTTTCGAGTGCAATATTTTTTATTGATAAATAGATTCCAAAGTGTTTAGGATAATAATAAACAATTAAAAGTTTTATAATTTTTTTAATATTATTTTGCACCAATCGATGTGATCGAAATTGATCAAAACAAGTCAGTGTGACTGGTATGGACCGAACTTTTCACCAATGCAGAAAAGGATGTTACTTGTTTCGCTTTATCACTGCAACGGTGCACACCAACCAATACAACCGAAATCAATGCGAAACCGACCACCATGATTTTAATACTTACTTTCCAAAATATAAATTATTAATCTTCATATCAACCTTTTCTGGCTTCATTAAAACCATCTTACGTGATTTTCTTTCTTAAATTGGTAAAAGTATCATAGATTTCTTTCTACTTCATAACCGGTTGCATTTTGGTTCTCCTGCTAAAAAATAATAAATTAGTCCTTCTATCTTGGATGAAGTAAAATGGTCATTCTGTTGAAATTATACTATTAAAAGCTTATTTTGTGTTGTATATATTGTATAATAACAAATTTAATCTTCAAGTTTTACACATTTAGTTAATCTAGCTCCTCTATCTTATTTGGAGCAAATGATCTCTTAATATTTTATTACTGATATAATATTATTTTGTCTTATATGTCATATTAGTAAATAATTAACAATTAATTTTTTAATAAATTAAAAAACCATAAAATAAAATTATTTTTTAATATATTCCAAAATTATAAAATGTAAAAAATCATTAAAGATTTTCAAATTTTCAATTAAAAATATAAAAAAAATAAAAATGCAAAAATTAATCTCTCTTAATATAATTTTTTTTAAATTTTCCAAAAGTTATATAAAATTGTTTATACTAACTATACAAGTAGACTTTTATTTTAAAACATGATTTATATAAGAAAAATATAACACCTCTTACTTGATCTCAAATATAAACTCAAGTAAAGAATACTATATTTAAAGATTAAACACATCACTATATTCCACTCATCTTTTAAACCTATTTGAGGTCATTGAAGGCTTTTTAAAATATTTCTAAACTTACTTTATGATTTAATTGTAATAGGAGGTCATTAGGGGCCTTTCAAGTGTAAAACAACTAAACTTGGGTAAAATAGGCTAAAGGTATTGGTACAAGTCTCCCATGTATCAGTATCTCTTCATATTACTGTAAATGTTTACATTTTGTCAAAGTTGTACAGATATGAGTCCTTTTAAGTATAAATACCACAGTGCTAGTGAGCCAAATTTAGGCCTAGATGAACTCCAAAGCATACCTTAAAACACCTTAATAATTTCCAATCATTCTCAACCTTTCTTATACATTAAAATATCGTTAAACACCACTAAAGACATCATGTAGTTTATCCATGTCCAAACACTAACCAAAATACTACAAGGTTCTTCAAAACATTTCCACTTAAATGATGCACTAATTCTTCGAAGACTTTCATACCAATTTAATGATGGAAAAGTCAGTTTAGAAAACAATGATTTTAGGCACAGAGAAAGTTTAATTTTTTTTTAAATCTAGTTGTGTGATATTTATAGTAATAAACCTTTAACCTCAATAGTACTTGTAATAGTTCGATTTTGGGGCTAGTCAAAATAGTGGTTTTGGAACCACTAATCCGAGGCTGGAGAAATTATTTTTAATATTAATTTATGTGTTATAGCATGATTATATGAGTGCATGAAAATTTTGGTGACTTAATTTTAGTGATTTCATGCTTAATTTCGAAAAAGGACTAAATGGCATAAAGTGCGAAAGTTTTGTTTTACAAGCTAAATGTGTTAAATAGCTAGAGAACCTTAAATTAGAGGTCCTTAATGTGCAAATAGGCCTTTTAGAGGGTGATGGCCGGCCATAGGGACAAAGAAATGAAATTGGTCAAAGTTTGGTGGCATTAGGTGACTTAATTGATAAAATAATCATAAAATAAAAAAAGAAAGCTTCATCTTTTTCATTCATCCTTCTCTCCATCGAAAATATCAGCAAAATAAGGGTTTTAGAAGCTTGAAATTTTTAGCAGCTTACAATCCTTGCAAGTAAGTGATTTTAATGGTCATTCTTGATAATTTTTATACTTTTGGAACCCTTGTAGCATAATCTAGCTAATGAGGGGACTATTTTACACTATGGTTGAAAGTCTAAGGTTTTTCTATGAGAGCATTAGTGTTGTTTGCTGAATTTTTATGGAAGAAAATAAATCTTGGTTATTAAATAAACAACTTTTGTGAAAGGGGTTTCCATGAAAACACCTAAAATGGACCTTTTTGTGAAGGTTGTAAAATAGGTGGTAAATTGTTGCTATAAGTTTAAAATAGATTCAACTAGGCTTGGTTAATGAGGAAATTTGATGAAAATTGTTTTACGAGCCTTGGGGAAAAATCGTAATTTTGTGAAAGTTTAAGGGCAAAACGATAATTTTGCCAAAGTAGGAATTTTGAAATGTTTTGATTAATGTAGTGATTAAATAAGTGAATTTGTCATTATAGATCAAGAAAAACGGAGTTCGAACCTAGACCGGGGGAAAACCAAGCTAGTAGGTTAACTCAATCTAGTCGCCCACTTTTTGTATACCGAGGTAAGTTGTACGAAAATTGATGTGGTATACACCCGGTTGAACCTTAGGAATAGATTGGATATCCAAGCCATGGCATTTGGGTGATATGTGTGCTAGTGTAAGACCATGTCTGGGACATGACATCAACCACATTATGAGAGCCAATGTAAGACCATGTCTGGGACATGGCATCAGCGTTGATATGTGTGCTAGTGTAAGACCATGTCTGGGACATGGCATCGACATTGAGACAAGAGCTAGTGTAAGACCATGTCTGGGACATGGCATCAGCCTCGATACGTGAGCCAGTGTAAAACCATGTCTGGGACATGGCATTGGTATCGTACCCTCCTGTGTGAGGCTTGTCGAGTACCCTTTGGTATTCCAATTGGTTCAACGGGTAATTTAAAGTTTGTGTCAAAAGTGAGAAGAGTTACGACTATATTGTAAGTGATACAGGTACCTACATGAAATTTATGAGAAATGAGCTTGATTTATGATGTATGATTAGTAAGGATGAAAATGAGTAAGTTATGCCTTTAATCATTCGAGAATTATGTTCAAGTTCATAATATATAATGCATGGTAATTGTTGTTATTTATTTACATGCGACTTACTAAGCTTTATGCTTACTCCCTTTCCTTTCCATTTTCTCATAGAATCGCCAAGCTAGCTCGGGGATCAAAGGACATCGGAGGCAAGTAAGGGTGACAGAAAGGGGTTGGTAAATAGCCTTGTTTTTGTCCACACGGGTAGACACACGGGTGTGTGTCTAGGGTGTGTGTGACACACGGTGTGCCCCATGAGTGTGTAATTTGACCGTGTGTCCCCCTACACTCTAAGTTGGCTAAACAGAATACCCAATAGTAACCACACGAGCTGAGGCACGACCGTGTGTCTCAATCGTGTGGAAGACACGACTATAGGACATGGGCATGTGTCCAGGCCGTGTGAAGTCTGTACTTGAATTTAGGAATTTAATTCGTCACATGGCCTAAGAACACGAGCGTATGCCTCGGCCGTGTGACCTTCTTACATTGATGACTTCAGAAACAGAATGTCAAGGTTTTTGCACATAGGCGGAGGCACGGACGTGTCATGGCCATGTGAGGGACACGGGCCATGGACACGGACGTGTGCCAGGCCATGTAAACACCCCTGTAGGTTTGAATTGAGAAATAAATATATACTGCTAGGGACATGGGCATGTGTGACCACACGGTCTGCCCACATGGGCGTGTCCCTTACCCCACAAGCGTATGCCCCTATTTTTATTGACATTTTCCAAAGTTTTCTAAAGAACTCGATTTGATCCCGAAACATTTCTAAGATGTGTTTTGGGCCTCGTAGGTCTATATTAAGGACGTTAAGAGGAAGTTTGAAAAGTTTTAAATTTGAACAAACTTTTATGACCCAGAAATGCATGTTAGTACGTGTTTGAGCTAGGTAACGCCTCATACCCTATTCCGGTGTTAAACATAGGTAAGGGGTGTTACATTTAGTGGTATCAGAGCTATGGTTTAGTTGATTCTCGGACTAACCTAGCATGTGTACAAGTCTAGCTATACATGCCATATATGAACTATGATAGTGTGACGACTCCTGACAATTTAAAATGTATTTTTATATTGTTAGTGGATCTTGACGGAGCAGTGGCAGATGATGTCGAGAATAATGCGCCGACTCCCGCAGAAGGGATTGCGCCAGTCAAAAGTGGGTCCGTGACACTGAGTCAGGGCGGAGGGGCTAGAGAAGCTTTCCTCCATATGATGAATGTCTAGTATTCGGAGTTTGTTCGTGCAAACCCGAATGCTCCACCTCCTCCACCTCCTCCAATTCCTAGTCTGCCCCTGTAGCTCCCCAAGTGGTGGAGATGATTAGAAGAGAAAAACCCCCGATAGATAAAATTCGAAAGCAAGGGGATGAGGAATTTAGAGCGAATATAGATGATGATCCAGATAGGGCAAAGTTCTGGCTAGAAAATACCATTAGGGTATTCGATGAATTGTCTTGCACACTTGAGAAGTGCATGAAGTGTGTTGTGCCACTCCTACGAGACTCGGCCTACCAATGGTGGAACACCCTTGTATTGGTTGTACCAAGGGAAAGGATAACTTGGGAATTCTTTCAAGAAGAGTTCCGTAAAAAGTATATTAGCCAGAGGTTTATAGACCAGAAAAGGAAGGAATTCCTTGAGCTAAAACAAGGTCAAATGCCAGTAACAGAATATGACCGTGAGTTCGTGAGACTCAACAAATACGCTAAGGAGTGTGTAACAGCCCGGTTTAGACCCTAGTCGAAATAGTGGTTTCGAGATCACAAATCTGAGGTCAGAAAAATATTTTTAATTTTATTTTTGGTGTTTACAATATGTGATTGAGCATGTGTGAAAATTCTGTGTGAAAATTTTATCGTTTGTGTATCGAATTTTGAAAAATGACTTAATCACAAAAAATGCAAAAGCTGTGTGCTGATTGTTAAAGTGCTTATTTTGCATGGCTTTATAAATGAGAGGTCCTTATGTTGTAAATGGACCATTAATGGATTGGATGGGCAAAAATGGGCTAAGTTAATAGAATTTTAAAAGTTATATATTAAGGGTAAAAAAGTAAATAATGTAATAAGGTATAATAAATAAAATAAAAACATTTTAATGGCCATTCTCATCTTTGTGCACCGAAAATTAGAAAAGAAAAAGAAGGTTTGAAGCTTTAGTATATTCGACCAACATCTAGTTTGATACAAGGTTAGTTTTTGTCCGGTTTTTGATAATTTCTACGTTTTTGTAATCGTTGCTTTGAGTACTACAAAACCCATGCTTTAACTTTAGAATTTGATGAAGATTTTGAGATGTGCCATTGATGAATATGAGAGCTTTGTGTTGTTAGTTGGTGGAATATGAAAGCTTAATGTTGGGTTAGCATAGTTTATATTTGGATTTTTGATGAAATTGGTTATTTTGGACTAAATTGTGAAAATGAGTAATTGGAGGACTAAAATGTGAAATAAATGAAATATGGGCTTGTATGAGTATAAGGAAAATTCGGCTAGGCATGTGTGACGTGAAATTGTGTGAATTTGATGATTTTATGAAATAGGGACTAAAGTGTCGAAATGTGAAAATGTGAGGGCTATTTTGTAAAATGCCCTAAATATGTGTGTTTGGACTACATTGAATGATTTTGTGATTGAATGAGTTGAATTTGAATATGTATAGATCAAGAAAAGAGGGATTTGGATTGAGATCGAGGCAAAGATAAAGTGCTCGATTAATCGACTTGTTTTGTTATTTCGAAGTTCGAGTGTCTTAAAAGCTAGCTTGAATCTTAGGATCGTTAGTGACTCAATCACACTATCGGCTATCTATTTTGGTATTTTTGGAAAGATGTATATATTTGAATATGGCATGTATAGGCTAGTAGATATGGTATGTTTTGAAGTGTATGAGCATTGCCATGTGATATGGCTTGGAAGTTGAATGGTGTTGGTTCATATGTGTAGGTTATGTGAATGATAAATATGGTATGAGTTAGTGAAAATGGATATATATGTTTCATGCTTAAATTTGTTGATGAGAAATGTGGTTAAAATGTGAAATTGTGATATGAATTGCATGATGCTTGACTTGTATGATTTGGGATGTAAAATTGGTATTTTAGATGGACTTATTTGAGTTGAAATTGAGTATGGAAATAGATGGTGTGGATGTTGATTAATTGGTACATATATTGGTATGTTTTGGTTGCCATTTGAGGTATAAATGCATATAGTTTGATGCTTGTAGGTGATCCTAAGTGTGGGTGGCAAGTTTGGCCTTGCAAATGGCCTATAATTGCCCAGACGGTTGAGCAAACGGGCGTGTGACTTAACCGTGTCCTTTGTGGTTGTGTTTTAAAAACAAGTCAGTTTCGTACACGACCTAGACACATGAGCGTGTGATTGGCCGTGTAGTGCAAGTCAGTGTTGACCACGGGTGAGGCACACAGGCATGTGACCTCTATAGCTTTGGAAAAATGTTTAATTTTTAGAAAATTTTGTATGAGTTCGATTTAGTCCTGGCCCCTTTCTAACACGTGTTTAAGGTCTCGTAGACCTCATTAAGGGACTATATGTATATATATATATTTTGTTATGTTTGGACAATGATAGACTTTATGTTGTAAAATAGTTGTAAATGTTCCAGATTGATCGGTAATGCTTCTTAACCCTAGACCGGTGACGGTTATGGGTTAGGGGTGTTATAGAGTGCGTATCTACCAAAGCCATCATGGGTAAGTGGTTTGAGGATGGATTAAATGAGGACATCCGATTGTTTGTTGGTATTCTAGAACTGAAGGAATTTGTTGTACTAGTAGAGAGAGCTTGCAAGGCCGAGGAATTGGCAAAAGAGAAAAGGAAAGCTGATATTGAGTCTGGTGACTAAAAGAAAAGACAGTTGGGGAAATCATTTCAGTCCTCATCCAAGAAATTGAAAGAGTTCACTACTCGATCAAATGCTTCAGCGGGATTCTCGAGTAGAAATAGGAGTAAGCAGTACTCGGCGTCTAAAGCTCAAACCACTTTTATTGCGAGTGTTGGTAGTGCTCGACCAAATAAACCGGAGTGTTCGTAGTGTGGTAAACGACATTTCGGTGAGTGTTGAGGAAATGATAGAGGCTGTTTCAAGTGCGGTTCACTAGACCATTTCATTTGAAACTGTCCTGAGATGGAGGAAAAAGACAGAAAGCAAGATGTGCGAGCGAGTAATGCACCTTCGAGGGGTAGACCACAAAAGAACCCTGAAAGTGGGGCTAGCAGCAGAGGTGCGCCTAGAGATTCCACCATGAGGTCCGAGGGTCGAGCACCTGCAAGGACTTATGCCATTCGCACTCGCGAAGAGGCATCGTCACCAGATGTGATTACGGGTACTTTTTCTCTTCATGATATCTCTGTTGTTGCTTTGATTGATCCGGGGTCTACCCATTCCTATATTTGTA
The DNA here is from genome assembly GCA_005393395.2 of Gossypium australe. Taxonomy (NCBI): domain Eukaryota; kingdom Viridiplantae; phylum Streptophyta; class Magnoliopsida; order Malvales; family Malvaceae; genus Gossypium; species Gossypium australe. The sequence goes on from CM016615.1 coordinate 59,086,231, forward strand.
TGAAATTGGTGTCTAGCATGAATATGCTTGTTGAGTCTACAGAATTTGTGATAAAAGTGTCAAACCTATTAGGCAAGCATGTGATAGTTGACAAAGTGTGTAGAAACTGTCCTTTGATGATTACAGGCCATTGTTTTTTGGCTAATCTTATGCTACTACCGTTTGATGAATTTGAACTAATTCTTGGCATGGATTGGTTGACTGTTCATAACGTGTTAGTAAACTGTGGTAGTAAGTTTATTGAACTGAGATGTGAAAATGGGGATATTGTTCGGTTGAATTAGGCGAACTGGAGAGCTTACCTATACTGATTTCTTCTATGACTGCTGAGAAATACATGAGAAAAGGGTATGAGTCCTATCTTGTATTTGTGTTGAATACCCAAGAGTCGGAAGTAAAGATTGAGTCAGTGCCTGTGGTATGTGAGTACCTGGATGTGTTTCTGCAAGATTTGCCCAGATTACCTCCAACTAGGGAAGCTAAGTTTGGTATCGAGTTAGTCCCTGGTACGACACCTATTTTGGTTGCCCCGTATAGAATGGCACCGTTGGAGTTAAAAGAGTTGAAGGTTCAGCTACAAGAGTTAACGGATAAGGTTTTTGAGAGACTGAGTTATTCTCTGTGGGGTGCTCTGGTACTTTTTGTGAAAAAGAAAGATAGGCCAATGAGATTATGTATAGACTACCGACAGCTCAACAAGGTTACAGTTAAGAACAAGTATTCTTTGCCAAGGATCAATGATTTGTTTGACCAATTGAAGGGAGCCACAGTGTTTTCTAAGATAGACCTGAGGTCTGGTTATTACCAGCTAAGAGTTAAGGAACAAGATGTACCGAAAACTGCATTTCAAATGAGATATGGCCATTATGAGTTCCTCGTCATGCCCTTTGGCTTGACAAATGCTCCTGCAGTATTTATGGACTTAATGAACCGAATTTTTTGACCGTACTTGGATAAGTTTGTTGTTTTCATTGATGATATATTAATTTATTCTCGTGATGAGAGTGAGCACGCGGAGCATTTGGGAACTGTTTTGTAGACTTTAAGAGATAAGCAGTTGTATGCTAAGTTTAGAAAAAGTGAATTTTGGCTCTGAGAGATCAGATTCTTAGGACACATCGTGTCGGGTGATGGAATTAGAGTTAACCTGAGCAAGATTCGGCTATCGTTGATTGGAAACCGTCAAGGAATGTGTCAGAGATTAGAAGCTTTTTGGGATTAGCGGGATACTATAGACAGTTTGTTAAAGGATTCTCCATGATTGCTACTCCTATGACGAGGCTACTACAGAAAGATGTCAAGTTCGAATGGACAGAAAAGTGCCAACAGGGTTTTGAGAAACTAAAAGCATTGTTGACTGAATCCCCAATTTTAGTACAACCTGAACCGGGAAAAGAGTTTGTGGTTTATAGTGATGCATCTTGAATGGATTGGGTTGTGTACTTATGCAAGAGGGCAAGGTGATAGCATATGCCTCGAGACAGCTGAAGTCACATGAGAAAACTATCCGACTCACGATTTAGAGCTGGCCGCCATAGTGTTCGCATTGAAGATTTGGAGTGTAACATCCCAAACCTGACCTAGACGTTAGGGCCGAGTCTGGCGTGTCACATTGAAGTGTTTTTCAAAAACCATTTTTTCACTGAAAACCCTTCTTGAAATTTAAAACTTCTTGCCATTTAAAACTTGTACAAAACCTCAGTTTGCTTTTGTTTATTTTCAATCGTGGTTTATTAAAAAGTTATTCCCTTTTAAAACGTTATTACCTTTAAAACCTTATTTGTTGCGGAAGCTTAATTTAAAACGAATGATTTACGAAAACGTGATATTTAAAAATTGAGTTGAGGAAACGTAACATTTGAAAATGGTTATTGTTTTGGAAAACCGGGTTCTACTTCTAGCAGATAAGTATCACAATCAATAAAATCCCGAATTTAAAATCCAAAAATTTTAAAGGCCTTATTACAACCCGAACCAACAAGCTCATTCTTAAGTAAATGAGCTAAACAAAATAAAACTTGTGCAGTTGTGTGGTCCTTTCCGAGTCCCTCGCAGCTTCGAACCGTCTAACGCTGGAGGTTACTTAGAAGGTTAAAAACGGGGTGAGTTTACGAAAAACTCAGTGTGTAATCCCCTTATGAAAGAAACAGTCAGTATATAGAAACAGAATCAGGCTGGGCCTGAGCCCTTTAACAGTAACAGTACAGTGTGGGCCTTAGCCCATTACAGTAACGGTGGCAATTGGGCCTTAGCCCCTATCAGCCTCGGTTGGGCCTTAGCCCATAACAAATGTCACATATCACATATATGTGGGCCTAAGCCCATCTCAATATCAAAATCAGTATATGCAATGCATAAATACCCATACGAACCTTGCACTCCGTCTCCTGTCCATCCCTACACTCTTGTGGGGATTAAATCGACCCACCCATCCCTACACTCCTTGTGTAGCATCGGTTGTGGCAATAACCAATAATGCAACAGAGCTGCCAATCACATAATCGGCTTAAAGCCATCAGTGGGTCCACAGTCGTCTTGTGCGACCCGTACGACCCTCACATATCAATCACTTCTTCCAATACAAAATCCCAACCCCATGCAGTATGTCGTGTATGCAGTATGCCATGCTCAGAATCAGTCATATCATTCACAATTAAGTCAATCAAATCATAGTCATACAATCATAGTCCAATCAGTCAAATTGTAGCACAAATCAGTCATTCACCTTCGAAGGGCAAAATAGTCATTTACCTCCAGGGGCATTACGATCATTTTACCCTACAGGGACATTACGGTCATTTTACCCTATGGGGGTATTTTAGTCATTTACCCTATGGGGGTATTTCAGTCATTTACCCTATGGGGATATTTCGGTCATTTACCCTATGGGGGTATTTCGGTCATTTAACAACCTTCCCGAAGGTCTATAGTCGCCTCGAGCGACACAGATAACATATATGGTCAAAACGGTGTAATTGGGCCCAAAGCCCAATATTCGGCCCAAGTGGGCCCACACGCTCGTTCGACCCATTTAGCCCAAATTCAGTCACAGCTATGTGAACGTTATAGCCCAATTCAGTATTTGCCACTCATCGTGGATTTATTCTGTGTGGGGCCCACGAGCCCATTGAGCCCACAAGGCCCATTTCAGCCAAACGAGGCCCATAGTGACCCAAGAACACGAGAACGCTCGTGGTGGCCTTTACAGTCTATCGCCCATGATTGTAGGCTCTGTTTACCGCACGAGTGATCGCTCACTCGCGAGGCCTCAAATTCCAAAGTTTCGGCATTTCGATTTTTCGGCTTTTGCCGAATCACAGAAATGATAGTGTGATTACACACCTTTTTACGGAGTCGTTCCAAGATCTACGAGCACCCAACCTAGATTCATCGAGATCCAATGTTAGTCCTTAATTGTTAGGGTAACACCCTCTTAATAATACTTAATCTGAAATACCCTTCTTACCTAGTTTGAATGAGGGTGACCTTAATCCCTCAACAATCGCTGTTCAAAAATGATCACATGCCTTTCCTACTTTCCTAAAGTACAGTCAAGAATCGATTAGTAAGTGGTAGGGCATATTCGGCCAACCCCAAAAACATGAGGTAACCTTATTACCTTACCGGATGTTTGAGAACGAAAGTGTGACTCCTCCAAACCGTTCACACTTCACCACTCCTTGAGGAAGACCCTAGAATCGCAATGAGTGCAGTATGTGAAGAATGAAATAAAAATTGGTTAATGGGGTTATTTGATTTTGGAAAAGAAAGGAAGAACATAGGTGCATTCGGTTTTAAAAGTAAAGCAGAGGATGGATTTTGAACACTTACCGATTGTCAGAGCCGTTGCAGAACCGAAACAGAGAGGGCACAGTGCTGAGTTTCGGCTAGAGTAAGAACCACCCAGAGAAGAGAAGAATCCGAATCGCAAGGGAGGGGAGAACTTTTGGTCACAAGTCAAAAAGGAGAAAGAGTCACAAGGGCTAGGGTGATAGGTTTGGCCAAAGAAATCAATAGGTAAGAAGGGATGAAACAGGCAGTTGGCTGAACTTGAAAAGAATAGAGAAGAAGGGGAGGTTTCAGCAGATGTTGGTGCAAAAGAGTGGAGAGGAATGGACTTGAAAAGAAAATAGTTTAATTTACCAGAATGGTAGGAGTCGAATACCCAAAATGTACAAATAGCCACTTGCAAATTTGGCACAAGAGAGCAGAGAAAGAAAAGAGCCTTCATAGTTTCAAAAGCCAATGACAAACTGACCAAAACTGAGAGAAAACCCCTCAGCTAAATTTCCTAAGGCCTTAGAGTCCTATTCGACCACAACTCTCCTCACAATAGAGTCCCATTCGGCCACAACTCTCCTCACAATTCAAATTCCTTGAAAATCTCCACAAATCACTTCCCTTATCCCTCCTTGATATCCTCCATAACAGCTCCAAGACCAATTCAAACATCACCTTGTAGAGTTTCAGTCTAACTCCACTTCTCATGCTGCAAGGAAATAAAATAAATACTCCTTTGCATGCTAAAGGATTCGAACCTCAGACCACTAGTACACTCCACACTCCACACGCCACTCTCCACCTTTACTAGCAGACTCCTTGTGTCATGATTTCACTAAAAATATTTATAAAGCTTTCAAGCTAAGGCCAAGATTCACTTAAGAGCAAAAAGCAAAAATTTTGCTAAAGCCCTGGTTTGAACCCAGGACTTCTCCAACACTCCCAACTCTTCCTAAATCACTTAGTCACTAAAGCAAACAAGCAACTTGTGTCATTTTCTTGCACACATAAATTTTATGTGTTCCCACGCTCACGACCTATTTTCTTCTAGGCCCAAATTCAGGGCGTTACATGGAGACACCATTTGTATGGCGAGAAATGCCGAGTATTCACTGACCATAAAAGTCTAAAGTATTTGATGACTCAAAAGGAGTTAAACCTACGGCAACAAAGATGGTTAGAGTTGATAAAGGATTATGAGTTGATAATTGACTATCACCCGGGGAAGGTGAACGTGGTTGCCGATACTTTGAGCAGGAAGTCATTATTTACCTTGAGGGCTATGAACACTCAGTTGTTAGTAATCGACGATGGTTCGATTTTAGTCGAGTTGAGAGCAAAACCAATGTTTTTGCAAGAGATCCACGAAGCTCAGAAAGGTGATAAAGAATTGCAAGCTAAGATTTATCAGTGGGAGACGAGTATAGAATCAGATATTCGGATTGATTCAGATGGCTGTTTAATGTTTCAAGACAAAATTTGTGTATCCAAAGACGACGAGCTTATTCAGAAAATTTTACATGAGGCACATAACAGTTGTATGTCTAACCATCTGGGTAGTGTGAAAATGTATAATGACTTGAAGAAAATGTATTGGTGGTCAGGAAAGAAAAGAGACATCACAGAGTTTGTCTCTAAGTGTTTAATTTGTTAGCAAGTGAAAGTCGAACACCAAGTACCTTTGGGTTTACTTCAGCCCGTGATGATTCCCGAGTGGAAATGGGACTGTATTACGATGGATTTTGTGTCTGGATTACCGTTGATGCCAAAGAAGAAAGATGCTGTATGGGTTATGGTCGATAGGCTAACTAAGTCGGCTCATTTTATACCGGTGCGTACTGATTATCCACTTGAGAAATTAGCCGATTTGTATGTTTCTGAAATTATGAGACTTCACGGAGTACCTTTATTGATCATTTCAGATAGAGATCTAAGGTTCGCATCATGATTTTGGAAAAAGTTGCAAGATTCTTTGGGGACAAAGTTGAATTTTATCACGGCTTTCCACCCGCAAATCGACGGTCAGTCGGAAAGAGTAATTCAGATTCTTGAAGATATGTTGCTGTGTTGTGTTCTTGAGTTTCAAGGCAGTTGGGAAAGGTATTTACTATTGGTAGAGTTTACCTACAACAATAGTTATTAGTCTAGTTTGAAAATGGTGCCTTATGAGGCTTTGTATGGGCGTAAGTGTCGAACACCCTTGTATTGGTCCGAACTCAAGGAAAATCAGATACACGGGGTTGACATAGTCAGAGAAACTGAAGAGAAAGTAAAAGTGATTCGTGACTATTTGAAGGCTACTTCGGATAGACATAACTCCTATGCAAACTTGAAACGAAGAGAGATTGAATTTCAAGCAGGTGATAAGGTATTTTTGAAAGTATCTCCGTGGAAGAAAGTCCTCAGATTCGGTAGGAAAGGAAAATTAAGTCCACATTTTATTGGACCTTATGAGGTGACTAAGAGAATTGGACTGGTAGCTTATCGACTAGCCTTGCCATCTGAGCTAGAGAAGATCCACAATGTATTCCATGTGTCTATGTTGCGCTGTTATCATTTTGACCCATCACATGTGATTTTAGCAACAGAGGTTGAGATTTGTTCAGACATAACCTATGGTGAAGAGCCGGTTAAGATTTTGGATCGAGAGGTCAAGCAATTGAAAAATAAAAGTATAGTACTTGTGAAAGTACTATGTCATAGACATGGGGTTGAAGAGGCTACATGAGAGCCCGAGGAGACTATGAGAGACCAATACCCAAACCTGTTCGCTGGCAAGATTTTCGAGGATGAAATCCTTAAGGGGGAGAATTGTAATAGCTTGATTTTGGGGCTAGTTGAAACATTGGTTTTGAAACCACTAATCCAAGGCCAGAGAAATTATTTTTAATATTAGTTTATGTGTTATAGCATGATTATATGAGTGCATGAAAATTTTGGTGACTTAATTTTATTGATTTCATGCTTAATTTCGAAAAAGGACTAAATCGCATAAAGTTTGAAAGTCTTTTTTACAAGCTAAAGGTGTTAAATAGCTAGAGAACCTTAAATTAGAGGTCCTTAATGTGCAAATAGGCCTTTTATAGGGTGATGGCCGACCATAGGGACAAAGAAATGAAATTGGTCAAAGTTTGGTGGCATTAGGTGACTTAATTGATAAAATAATCATAAAATAAAAAAAAGAAAGCTTCATATTTTTCATTCATCCTTCTCTCCACTAAAAATATTAGCAAAATAGGGGTTTTGGAAGCTTGAAATTTTTAGCAACTTACAATCCTTGCAAGTAAGTGATTTTAATGGTCATTCTTAACAATTTTTGTACTTTTGGGACCTTTGTAGCATAATCTCGATAATGAGGGGACTATTTTGCACTATGGTTGAAAGTCTAGGGTTTTTCCATGAGAGCATTATTGTTGTTTGCTGAATTTTCATGGAAGAAAATGAATCTAGGTTGTTAAATAAACAACTTTTATGAAAAGGGTTTCCAAGAAAACACCGAAAATGGACCTTTTTGTAAAATAGGTAGTAAATGTGTGAAATAATTGTGTAACATCCTTGAGTCGGGGTCTCGGCATTTTGCTTGTGTTGCATGTGATGAATTGTTTATAGTGTTGATTTGTCATGTTTTGGGGTCTAGTTACAACCCTAAGTTAGGCCTGAGCTAGGGCTAAGAATTTTGTTTTGGCACTTAAGGAAATGGAGCTAAGGGAAATAGAGGTTAAGAGAAATTAGTGGGGAGTGTTGACACAAGAACTTAACTGGTAAAGTGGCAAACAGGCGCCACTTAAGGCTTGGAGGAGGTGACGCCACAGGGAGCAAGGAGGACCTTGGTTCGAGCTGCAGAAACCTCTTTCTGCTTATCTATTTTTGACGCCATAAGCTAGAGGAGGAGTGCTCAAGTGGGACTCTCTGGAATGGATGAGGAGGAGAAAATTTAGGAGTGTTGACTCGTTCAAATGAATTTGAACTGATGGAAGGGAGGAAAGTTAGGAGTTTGAATATTTTCAAACTCATTTGAAGAAGTGTTGGCCGAATTTTGGGCATTGGGGAAGTGGGTGAAATCGGTTTCGGGATTATGGGGGAGTGGCCGAATGAGCTTTGGGTTAGTAGCTAGAATCGGCAAGCTTGGAAGGTCTTGTTCTTTTGCATTTAGCGTCAAGACGAAACACAAGTAGCCTCTTCTTCTCTTCTTTCGGTCCCCATTGACCAGCCTCTTATAGCTGAAACCACCTTACACACTTTTTTCTCTTCTTCTTAGTTTGAACAAAGCCGAAACCACCATTGTTCATCTCTTCTTCTTCTCCTTTCAACTTTGCTCAAGTCGAAACCAACAACCCCTTCTCCTTTCGACATCCTTTCCTCTCTCTTTCTCAATACTCTTGTGCCGAAATTTCTTCCACTCTCCCTCTTGCCGAATCTTTTTCTTTTCCAAATCTATTTTTTTCTTCTTTCTTTGTTTCTTCTCTTTTGGAATTATAAGCCATAGCCAAAACCTCTTTCTATTTTTTTTCCTTGATTGTCACTTTGGCCGAATACCCTTAGTCCCTTTTCTTCTTCTCTTTTCACGTGATCTAGTCCTCATTGAGAAGTGCCGAATCTACTCCTCTTTGTGGATCATAGCCGAAACTCTGGTAAGGGAACTACCTATTCATTTTCTTTTCTTGGTCAACGTGGGTAATGCCGAAACCCACTTCTCTTCTATCTTCTTTTTCCATTTTAGATTTAGGTATTAAAACTCTATTTTTGTTCCTGGAAGGGAGCCGAAACCTTTAACATCGTTTAGGGGTGCCAAACATTGGTGGTTGATTAACCGAATCTGTCATTAAGGTAAGGGTTCAACATTAAGATCTATTTCTTAATTGATTAAAAGCCAAAGGCTAACCTTTGTGGGTGCTAGTGTTTGGCCGATTGCTAGGGGGATCTATCACAAAGTTTCGGGATTTGGTTGGAAACCAAATCGGCACTAAGGTAAAGAGTGGGCTTCATGCGACATCTTTTCGGGATTTCTAGTTAAGCTGAATAGGGCTTTTGATTACTAATTAAGCGTTGGCCGATTGTAGGAGCAGTGAGGGCATACGTTTCAGGATCTCGTAGTATCGCGTAGGTTCGGAATTTCTCGTTATATCTACGTATAGTCAGGTGTGTAAACGCTTACACACTTTATTAGTATAACCTGCTTACTAAGTTACTGCTTTAACCATTGTACTCAGTGATTATGCCTTGTGGGCATGAGCTTGGAAACCGGGTAAGTCCCTTGTTATGTGATTTGTGGTATACATCATCATGATCTGTTAAATGTTATGTTATATGTCATCTGCATGATTATTTGATATTATGACACGTATGTGATGAACATGATGATGGGTTGATGAGAGAAGGGGGATGATTATTTGGACTGTCACCAGTGGTTTTGACCACAAGATGGGTTGGCCCCATCATTTGAATTGTGGCTACGGTCACCAGTGGTTTTGACCACATTACTATTATGATTTGTGACTAGTCCCAGTGGTTTTGACCACCAGTGGTTTTGACCACACAATTGATATTTGTGACTACGGTCACCAGTGGTTTTGACCACACATGGATTATTTGTGACTCGTCCCAGTGGTTTGGTACCACAGTGGGTTGGCCCCACATGATATATTACGGGATTGTCATCAGTGGTTTTGACCACACGATGGGTTGGCCCCATCATATTGATTTGTGACTTCGGTCACCAGTGGTTTTGACCACCAGTGGTTTTGACCACACGGGGTAGATAGAGGAGATCGGATGGTTAGGTTATGGGGTTGCATGATTTGCATATTTTGCTAATGATCTGTGTAAGTGGTTGAATTATCGGGCTGGGGATTTATACACTGAGTCTCGGTGACTCACCCCTTCCCATATATTTTGCAGATGAGGCATAGATCACGGATATGGAGCCGAGGAGGACTCGAGGTGGCCATGCATCCTAGTTTGGTTTAAACTTTAAACTACCTTTTCAGTTTTCTTTATTTCCTTTAAATTTGGTTTTGGGTTTGTAATAAGGCCGCTAAGTTAGTTATTTTGGGTTTTATAATTTGCTTTTATTTTGATTAAAATATACACATGTTGGATTTAGTGACTTGTTAAATTAACCGGTAAAAAGCAATGTTTTCAAAACTATATCTCTTCGGGTTTTTTTTAACGTTACCATCGGGTAACAAAGTTCACAAAATAATAAGGTAACTTAGATGTTATTATGACTCAAATTTTCAAACCACTTTGAGGGCAAATGGGTCTAAACCTGATAGTACTCAACACACTCAATATCTTATAAGTATCTAATGTCTTTCTAAAATAGGTATTAACAAATATTTTCAAACATATGTTTCTTGCCAAGGTTTAGAACAACTATAAATCAATCTTAAACATCACCTATTACTAAGTTTTCCAAACCTTAAAGCGACGTAAAGAAGTTTTCATGGAATTTAATCGGTAACTCGTGTTTTCAAAATGTTTTCACTCTGTAACATATCAGATTCAGTCGTGGTGTGTTGACCGGGTTTGGGGTGTTACAATTGTGGTATCAGAGCCAGGTTCAACAGCTCGGCTGTGGGCCCGAGGCCCAAAAATGTTTGAAAAAGGATTTTGGAAGGCTTTAGTAGAAAAAGTACAGTGGTGGAAGCATGGCACCGAGTCTCCGGCACCAATCCGCCCAGGTAAGTACCCGAACTATTACTTGTGATGATATGATTATATGGATATGATTATGACATGACTGAATAGTAGTAGGAACTACTTTAGAGACATGACCTATAGGATGATGTGTACTCGTGGAACAACCCCTTATTAAAACTTTTCATAAGACTGTGCTTTAATGGACAGTGGAATAAAAGTCTAACGCATAAAACTTTTAATCAGCTCGGGTATATCGGTAGATATGAGTGCACGTGGACGTGGGCGTAACACTCGTGGACGAGGTAGGGGTAGGATGACGGTCTCGGAACCGGTAAGGTCCGGACATGGATCAGAAAATGAGGTACCACAGCCCCAAGCTGTGGGCGCGAAATATCAGGATCAGGCGGGTGGTAATGACGCAGTGTCGCAGGCGGTACTGCGGGTATTAGAAAGGGTTGCGAGTGCAGGCGTTGGAACTGGAGCTCGGAAATCTGTGACCGAGCGACTCAAGGCCAATGGTGTAGAGGTATTTAGAGGTGTATCTGGTGTGGCACCTAGTACGGCAGAGTATTGGTTGGAGGCGACGGAAGGACTTTTCAGCTGAGGAAAAGCTAAAGGGCATAGTGTCTCTGTTGCGAGATGAGTCATATCAGTGGTGGCTCACAGTTAGGGACAGAGCGATGGCAGACGATCTCACTTGGGAATTCTTTAGAACAGCCTATCAGAGGAAATACATAGGGGCTAGTTATGTTGATGCGCAGCGCAGAGCTTTCTTGAACTTGGTCCAGGGCAATAAGACTGTAGCAGAATATGAGGCGGAATTCCTTCGGTTGAGTCGGTATGCACAGGGAATTGTGGGCACAGAGCATGAGCGCTGTGTCAGATTTGAGGATGGGCTGAGAGACGAGCTGCGGATGATAATTGCCCCACAGCAGGAACGAGAGTTTGCCGTTCTAGTGGAGAAATCTAAGGTTACTGAAGGGGTAAAACAGTCTGTAAGGCAGAATCAGGATAGGGGCTGGAATAAAAGGAGTTCTGGATCATCTGGGTTTTTTGGGAATCAGCAGAAGAGGGTTAGATATAGTGGGCCGAATCAAGCTGCTAGGCCTGCTGCTACTAATACTCAGTGGCCGCCGCGGTGTGCTCGGTGTGGAAAGTCTCACACGGGGGAGTGTTGGACTGGCAACAGGGGATGTTTTGAGTGTGGATCGATGGGGCATCGAGTTAGGGATTGTCCACAGAGGTCAGCTAGGCTGCAGTCTGAGGATCAGGGTCGTGCACAGTTTAGGAGGGATAATCAGTAGCCACAGAGAGGCCGAGGTTCAGGCAGGGAAGGTAATGGCTCTGGTAGAGGTCGTGGAGCACCGGGCAGGGCTGCAAGTGGTACAGAGGCGAGACAGCCTGGATTGGTTTACGTAGCAAGGTGTCGAGAGGAGGGCGACGCACCGGACATCATAACCGGTACGTTCTTAATTTTTGGAGTACCTTATAATGCTTTAATTGATGTTGGTTCGACGCACTCGTATGTTGCCAGTAGCATAGTGGAAACCATGAACTTAGACTCTGAGATTACTTCTAGGAAGATGACAGTGATAAGCCCTCTAAGTCACTCTGTAGAAGTAAGTAAACTATATAGGGATGTACCCCTAGAACTTCAAGGGGTCGTGTTTTTGGCTGACTTGATGGAACTGCCGTTTGGGGAGTTCGATCTAATTCTCGGGATGGAATGGCTAGTAAAGTATCAGGCTAGCTTGGATTGTGCAGCTAAGCGCATGGTGTTAAAGACCATGGAAGGTGAGGAGGTGGTAATGATAGGTAATAGGAGAGATTACTTATCTAATGTTGTCTCTGCATTGAAGGCGGAGAAAATGGTTAGGAAGGGTTGTGAAGCATTTATAGTGCATGTTTGTGCTTTGGAAGCTAGGGATGCAGCGGTGAGGAATGTCCGAACCGTGGGGGAATTCGCTGACGTATTTCCTGAGGAACTCCTGGGTATACCTCCTGACCGCGAGGTTGAATTCGATATAGACTTGTTACCTGGAACCGCGCCAGTATCTATTGCTCCTTATAGGATGGCACCGAAGGAATTGGTGGAGTTGAAGGCCCAGGTGCAGGAATTGTTGGATAGAGGTTACATCCGGTCGAGTGTATCACCTTGGGGAGCTCCAGTGCTTTTTGTTAAGAAGAAGGATGGTACGATGCGGATGTGTATAGACTACCGCCAGCTGAACAAGTTGACAATAAAAAAACAAGTATCCGTTGCCCAGGATTGACGACTTGTTTGATCAACTCAAAGGTGCATCGGTTTTTTCTAAGATCGATCTTAGATCGGGGTATCATCAGCTCAAAGTGAAGGAGGCTGATATTCATAAGACGGCATTTCGTACTCGGTATGGGCACTACAAGTTTCTGGTAATGCCTTTCGGTTTGACCAATGCACCGGCGGCATTCATGGACATGATGAATAGGGTGTTTCAACCGTATTTGGATTGATTTGTCGTAGTATTTATAGACGACATTTTGGTGTACTCAAAATCTGAGGAGGAACATGACGCGCATCTTCGAGTGGTTTTGCAGATTCTGAGGGAAAAGTAGCTGTACGCCAAGTTTAGTAAGTGCGAGTTTTGGCTTAAGGAGGTAACTTTCTTAGGTCATGTGGTATCAGCTGAGGGAATTAGGGTGGATCCTCGTAAGATTGAGGCAGTATTGGATTGGAAACCACCCAAGTCGATTGCAGAGATTCGGAGTTTTCTGGGTTTGGCAAGATACTACAGAAGGTTCGTAGAGGGTTTCTCTTTAATCGCAGCACCGTTGACGAAGTTATTGAGAAAAGAGGTTCCGTTTGTGTGGACTGAGAAACAGCAGGAGAGTTTTGACAAGCTGAAGAAGATTCTGACTGAAGCTCCGGTTTTGATTCAGCCTGATGCAGGGAAGGAATTCACAGTTTATTGCGATGCATCACATACTGGTTTAGGGTGTGTGCTGATGCAAGATGGAAAAGTGGTAGCTTATGCATCTCGGCAGTTGAGGCCTCATGAGGGTAACTATCCGACGCACGACTTGGAATTAGCTGCAATGGTTTTCGCCTTGAAGATTTGGAGGCACTACTTGTATGGGGAGAAGTCAATAGTGTATACGGATCATAAGAGTTTGAAGTATCTTTTGACTCAGAAGGATTTAAGTTTGAGGCAGCGAAGGTGGATCGAATTGTTGAAAGATTACGACTGTTCGATTGAGTACCATCCGGGTAAGGCTAACGTAGTAGCTGATGCGTTGAGCCGTAAAGTGGTAGCGGACCTGCGAGCAATGTTTGCTCACCTAAGTCTTTATGATGATGGGAGTCTTTTGGCAGAATTGCAAGTGAGGCCGTCTTGGATTGATCAGGTTAAGGAGAGGCAGCCGGCAGATGAAGGTTTAAATGCTCGAAGGTTGCAAGTACAAAGTGGTGAATCCGAAGGTTATAGCTTGAGTAGTGATGGAGTACTGTGTTTCCAAGGGAAAGTGTGCATGCCTAAGGATGTTGAATTGAGACAGCAGATTCTTCAGGAGGCTCATAGCAGCCCATACACTATGCATCCTGGAGGCAGTAAGATGTATCGTGATTTAAGGGAACAGTTTTGTTGGTTAGGTCTAAAGCGGGAAGTAACTGAGTTTGTAAGCAAGTGTTTGACATGCCAGCAGGTTAAGGCTGAGCATCAGTTGCCATCAGGGCTGTTGCAGCCGGTTAAGATCCCACAGTGGAAGTGGGAAAGGATTACGATGGATTTTGTCAGTGGGCTACCCCTTACGCCTAGCAAGAAGGACTCAATCTGGGTAATAGTGGATCATTTGACTAAGTCGGCTCATTTCATATCGGTGAGGGTTGATTATTCGCTTCAGAAATTAGCCAAGTTGTATGTGGCAGAGATAGTGCGGTTGCATGGGGTGCCAGTGTCCATTATCTCATATAGGGATCCCAGGTTCACATCGAGGTTTTGGAAAGCTTTGCATCAGGCTTTGGGTACAAGGTTGGATTTTAGCACGGCTTTCCATCCGTAGTCTGATGGACAGTCTGAGAGGGTAATCCAGATTCTGGAAGATATGTTAAGGGGCTGTGTTCTGGATTTTAGTGGTAGTTGGGAGGAGTACCTACCTTTGACAGAGTTCGCTTATAACAATAGTTATCAAGTGAGTATTCAGATGGCACCATATGAGGCGCTATATGGACGAAAATGTCATACTCCTACGTGTTGGACAGAACTAGGTGAACGACAGATGTTGGGTCCGGAGTTGGTGGCAGAAACAGAAGATAAGGTTAAGGTGATTCAGGCTCGTCTTAAGGAAGCGTCGGACAGGCAGAAATCTTACGCCGATCTTAAACGCAGGGATATTGAGTATGTAGTGGGTGATAAGGTTTTTCTGAAAGTATCGCCCTGGAAGAAAGTGTTGAGATTTGGTCGGAAGGGCAAGTTAAGCCCTAGGTTTATCGGGCCGTATATGGTGTTGAAGCGAGTGGGACCGGTAGCTTATCAGCTTGAGTTGCCAACGGAGTTGAGTCAGATTCACGATGTCTTTCATGTTTCAATACTTAGGCGCTATCGATCGGATCCGTCACATGTGGTACCAGTTGAGGAGATAGAGGTGAGTCCTGATTTGTCCTTCGAGGAGGAGCCGGTACAGATCTTGGATCGGGATGTCAAGGTTCTACGTAGGAAGTCAGTACCCTTGGTGAAGGTATTATGGCGGAACCATGGTACGGAGGAGGCCACGTGGGAACCAAAGGATGTGATGCGGCAGCAGCGCCCTCAACTCTTCTGACCAGGTAATTTCGAGGCCGAAATTATTTTTTAAAGGGGTAGAGCTGTAACATCCTTGAGTCGGGGTCTCGGCATTTTGCTTGTGTTGCATGTGATGAATTGTTTATAGTGTTGATTTGTCATCTTTTGGGGTCTAGTTACAACCCTAGGTTAGGCCTGAGCTAGGGCTAAGAATTTTGTTTTGGCACTTAAGGAAATTGAGCTAAGGGAAATAGAGGTTAAGAGAAATTAGTGGGGAGTGTTGACACAAGAACTTAACTGGTAAAGTGGCAAACAGGCGCCACTTAAGGCTTGGAGGAGGTGACGCCACAGGGAGCAAGGAGGACCTTGTTCGAGCTGCAGAAACCTCTTTCTGCTCATCTATTTTTGACGCCATAAGCTAGAGGAGGAGTGCTCAGGTGGGACTCTTTGGAATGGATGAGGAGGAGAAAATTTAGGAGTGTTGACTCATTCAAATGAATTTGAACTGATGGAAGGGAGGAAAGTTAGGAGTTTGAATGTTTTCAAACTCATTTGAAGAAGTGTTGGCAGAATTTTGGGCATTGGGGAAGTGGGTGAAATCGGTTTTGGGATTATGGGGGAGTGGCCGAATGAGCTTTGGGTTAGTAGCTAGAATCGGCAAGCTTGGAAGGTCTTGTTCTTTTGCATTTAGTGTCAAGCCGAAACACAAGTAGCCTCTTCTTCTCTTCTTTCGGTCCCCATTGATCAGCCTCTTATAGCCGAAACCACCTTACACACTTTTTCTCTTCTTCTTAGTTTGAACAAAGCCGAAACCACCATTGTTCATCTCTTCTTCTTCTCCTTTCAACTTTGCTCAAGCCGAAACCAATAACCCCTTCTCCTTTCGACATCCTTTCCTCTCTCTTTCTCAATACTCTTGTGCCGAAATTTCTTCCACTCTCCCTCTTGCCGAATCTTTTTCTTTTCCAAATCTATTTTTTTCTTCTTTCTTTGTTTCTTCTCTTTTGGAATTATAAGCCATAGCCGAAACCTCATTACTATTTTTTTCCTTGATTGTCACTTTGGCCGAATACCCTTAGTCCCTTTTCTTCTTCTCTTTTCACGTGATCTAGTCCTCATTGAGAAGTGCCGAATCTACTCCTTTTTGTGGATCATAGCTGAAACTCTAGTAAGGGAACTACCTATTCATTTTCTTTTCTTGGTCAACGTGGGTAATGCCGAAACCCACTTCTCTTCTATCTTCTTTTTCCATTTTAGATTTAGGTATTAAAACTCTGTTTTTGTTCCTGGAAGGGAGCCGAAACCTTTAACATCGTTTAGGGGTGCCGAACATTGGTGGTTGATTAACTGAATCTGTCATTAAGGTAAGGGTTCAACATTAAGATCTATTTCTTAATTGATTAAAAGCCAAAGGCTAACCTTTGTGGGTGCTAGTGTTTGGCCGATTGCTAGGGAGATCTATCACAAAATTTCGGGATTTGGTTGGAAACCAAATCAGCACTAAGGTAAAGAGTGGGCTTCATGCGACATCTTTTCGGGATTTCTAGTTAAGCCGAATAGGGCTTTTGATTACTAATTAAGCGTTGGCCGATTGTAGGAGCAGTGAGGGCATACGTTTCGGGATCTCGTAGTATCGCGTAGCTTCAGAATTTCTTGTTAGATCTACGTATAGTTAGGTGTGTAAACGCTTACACACTTTATTAGTATAACCTGCTTATTATGTTACTGCTTTAACCATTATACTCAGTGATTATGCCTTGTGGGCATGAGCTTGGAACCGGGTAAGTCCCCTGTTATGTGATTTGTGGTATACATCATCATGATCTGTTAAATGTTATGTTATATGTCATCTGCATGATTATTCGATATTATGACACGTATGTAATGAACATGATGATGGGTTGATGAGAGGAGGGGGATGATTATTTGGACTGTCACCGGTGGTTTTGACTACAAGATGGGTTGGCCCCATCATTTGAATTGTGGCTACGGTCACCAGTGGTTTTGACCATATTACTATTATGATTTGTGACTAGTCCCAGTGGTTTTGACCACCAGTGGTTTTGACCACACGATTGATATTTGTGACTACGGTCACCAGTGGTTTTGACCACACATGGATTATTTGTGACTCGTCCCAGTGGTTTGGTACCACAGTGGGTTGGCCCCACATGATATATTACGAGATTGTCATCAGTGGTTTTGACAACATGATGGGTGGCCCCATCATATTGATTTGTGACTTCGGTCACCAGTGGTTTTGACCACCAGTGGTTTTGACCACACGGGGTAAATAGAGGAGATCGGATGGTTAGGTTATGGGGTTGCATGATTTACATGCTTTGCTAATGATCTGTGTAAGTGGTTGAATTATCGGGCTGGGGATTTATACACTGAGTCTCGGTGACTCACCCCTTCCCATATATTTTGCAGATGAGGCATAGATCGCGGATATGGAGCCGAGGAGGACTCGAGGTGGCCATGCATCCTAGTTTGGTTTAAACTTTAAACTACCTTTTCGGTTTTCTTTATTTCCTTTAAATTTGGTTTTGGGTTTGTAATAAGGATGCTAAGTTAGTTATTTTGGGTTTTATAATTTGCTTTTATTTTGATTAAAATATACACATGTTGGATTTAGTGACTTGTTAAATTAACCGGTAAAAAGCAATGTTTTCAAAACTATATCTCTTCGGGTTTTTTTTAACGTTACCATCGGGTAACAAAGTTCACAAAATAATAAGGTAACTTAGATGTTTTTATAACTCAAATTTTCAAACCACTTTGAGGGCAAATGGGTCTAAACCTGATAGTACTCAACACACTCAATATCTTATAAGTATCTAATGTCTTTCTAAAATAGGTATTAACAAATATTTTCAAACATATGTTTCTTGCCAAGTTTAGAACAACTATAAATCAATCTTAAACATCACCTATTACTAAGTTTTCCAAACCTTAAAGCGACGTAAAGAAGTTTTCATGGAATTTAATCGGTAACTCGTGTTTTCAAAATGTTTTCACTCTGTAACATACCAGATTCGGTCGTGGTGTGTTGACCGGGTTTGGGGTGTTACAAATTGGATTTGTGAGTTGCTATAAGTTTCAAATAGATTTAGGCTTGGTTAATGAGGAAATTTGATGAAAATCGTTTTACGAGCCTAGAGGTAAAATTGTAATTTTGTGAAAGTCTAAGGCAAAACGATAATTTTGCCAAAGTAGGAATTTTGAAATGTTTTTATTAATGTAGTGATTAAATAAGTGAATTTGTCATTATAGATAAAGAAAAACGGAGTCAGGACCTAAACCGGGGGAAAACCAAGCTAGTAGATTAACTCAATCTAGTTGCCCACTTTTTGTATACCGAAGTATGTTGTACGTAAATAATACAACTCTATTGTTATTATGCATTAAACAATTGATATTGCATAAAATGTTTGATTATTGTTATGAATATGCATGACGAAAATTAATGTGGTATACACCCGGTTGAACCCTAAGAATAGATTGGATATCCAAGCCATGACATTGGGGTGATATGTGTGCTAGTGTAAGACCATGTCTAGGACATGGCATCGACCACATTATGAGAGCCAGTGTAAGACCATGTCTGGGACATGGCATCGATGTTGATATGTGTGCTAGTGTGAGACAATGTCTGGGACATGGCACCGGCGTTGATATGTGTGCTAGTGTAAGACCATGTCTGGGACATGGCATTGGTATCGTACCCTCCTGTGTGAGGCTTGTCGAGTACCCTTTGGTATTCCAACTGTTTTAACGGGTAATTTAAAGTTTGTGCCAAAAGTGAGAAGATTTACGACTGTGTTGTAAGTGATACAAGTACCTACATGAAATTTATGAGAAATGAGCTCGATTTATGATGTATGATTAGTAAGGATGAAAATGAGTAAGTTATGCCTTTAATCGTTCGAGAATTATGTACAAGTTTATAATATGCTATGAGTATATAATGCATGGTAATTGTTGTTAATTATTTACATGCGACCTACTAAGCTTTATGCTTATTCCCTTTCCTTTCCATTTTCTTATAGTATCGCTAAGCTAGCTCGGGGATCAAAGGACGCCGGAGGCTCGATCACACTATCAATCTGAACATTTGGTATAGTTAGATTTAACATTTTGATTATGGCATGTATAGGGACTTGGTCTTTGTCAAGTGTCATATTGTTTTAGCCAAATGTGTTGGCTTGTCTTGAAGATTGACTCATTTTGTATAAGGCCATGGATGATGGTTATTACTTATTATTGATATATGAAAATGATGATTTTTTTCATGAATGTGCAAATTGCATGGTTGAGTATTTGGTATTTTAATGCATGAATGAGCAGGTTATTTGATATGGCTTTTGTTGGTGCAAGTAAGGGTGACAGAATGGGGTTGGTAAATAGCCTTGTTTTTTTCCACACGGGTAGACACACGGGCGTGTGTGACACACGGTCTACCCCAAGGGTGTGTAGTTTGGCTGCGTGTCCCCCTGCACCCCAAGTTGGCTAAACAGAATACCCAATAGTAACTACATAGGCTGAGGCATGACTGTGTGTCTCAACCGTGTGGAAGACACGGCCATAGGACATGGGCATGTGCCCAGGCCGTGTGAAGTCTGCACTTGAGTTTATGAATTTAATTCGCCACACGGCCTAAGAACACAGGCGTATGCCTTCGCTGTGTGACCTTCTTACATTGATAATGTCAGAAATAGAATGTCAAGGTTTTTGCACACGAGCAGAGACACGGGCGTGTCATGGCCGTGTGAGGGATACAGGCCATGGACAGAGACATGTGCCAGGCCGTGTAAAAACCCCTGTAGGTTCGAATTGAGAAATAAATCCACACGGCTAGGGACATGGGCGTGTGTGACCACACGATCTGCCCACATGGGCGTGTCCCTTGGCCCACGTACGTGTGCCCCTATTTTTAGTTACATTTTCCAAAGTTTTCTAAAGAATTCGATTTGATCCCGAAATGTTTCTAAGATGTGTTTTGGGCCTCGTAGGCTCATATTAAGGACGTTAAGAGGAAGCTTGAAAATTTTCAAATTTGAACGAACTTTTATGACCCAGAAATGCATGTTAATATGTGTTTGAGCTAGGTAACGCCTCGTACCCTGTTCCGGTGTTAAACACGGGTAAGAGGTGTTACAGTACTTGCTCTTTGTATGTGGCTGTCCAAATTATTTCATGACTTTCTACCAAATGACCTTCTCCACTCTCCTTGAACCCCGAATTGCTTTGAGTGTGGGCTCAAACAAAATGATCCAAGTGCACAAAATGAAAATTTTTCTTAACTTTCAGTGGGAAATTTAATTCTCTCTATAGGTACCGAAAACTACAAGCTTTCACAATAAATAGAATTTATTTTAGAAATAACTAACCACTATTTTTTGATAAAGTAATTACGCTCTCAAAAGGTATATTTTAGGTTAGCTTATAGTTCCTAATTATAGAGAAACGATACAAGAGTTCTACTTAAATAAAGTGTACTTAAGCAATAATATTTTAATAGAAAACATGGTGTTCCACTACAAGTGGAATACAATGGGGTGGTAGTCCTTAAGGAATACTAAGGTTTTTTGCCCCTCTCGTAGAACTGGGTCTATTGGGCCTTATTGTATTGAGTTAAATTTTATGTGTTATTTGAACTTTTATCCAAAACTTATGGTTTATCAAACCCAATAGTTGTTTTTTATTTCCTAATATATTAATTAATTATTTTTTCCAATTAAATTATATGTTAAACCAATCTTAATTCTATTAAAGTCATGACAACTTTAATGTATTAAAACCATTAGATAATATATTTAATTACCTTATCCAATGGCTAATTAAATTAATTGTGTAACACCCCTAACCCGTGTCCATTGTCGGAATAGAGTTACGGAGTATTACCGACGCTTTCAAAACATTTTCAGATAATTCATAACAATTACTATTCCTTTCTCGAGATTTATTCATAACGTCCCTTAAATGGAGCCTCGAGGCCCAATATGAGCATTAGAGTCGAGTCGGAACCTAATCAGAAACTCTAATAATTTTTTGTAAAATTTCAAAAATTTTCCAAGGTGCAGGTGATCGCTGAAATCAGAGCTTTAAAAATTTATAAAAGAATGATCGAACCTGGAGACTAACTCTGACAACGATTAAAGGCAACTGTACCTATCGAACAGTAGTGTAGCTTAGGCAAGACCGGATTTATCGAACCCAAAGGAACTAAAAGTACTAATACTAACTTTCTTTTTATTATTTAGCCTTAAAAACGGAGTGAAGTTGCTTTTAAACTAAATTGACGACGACTAAGCTAAGGACACAAAGAAAAAAAGAACGATTTGGAAAATAACTTGAAGAAAACTCAATTGATCACGACGATACCCTCAGGAAGAATCCACCTAGACTTCACTTGTTACCTAACTATGAATTATACGATTTCTTTACTTAGCTTGATCCGTAGGACTCCCTAACCTATATTAAACCCTCTCTCGGGGCGAATAACGTCTAACCCTAGGTTAATTAGTGGAACTCTCGTTCGCTTATAATAACCCCTAGAATAGCAGTAAATCGATCAATGGACTCCCATATTAGGTTTCACCCTAATCCGGCAAAATCTCGTAACCCTATCTCTAGGAGTTCGATCAACTCCACTTAATTATGTTAGATCTACTCTTAGACAGGGTCTATTCCTCCTCCACCTAAGCACATCAGATTTGGATTAAGCAGCATAATTAAGAACAAACTAAGTAATTATCATAAAATTCAGAAATCAAATAACAAAATTCATCTAGGTTTCATCTCCTTCAGGTATCTGAGGGGTTTAGTTCATGATGAATAAAAAGAACATCTCAACAGAAAAGATAAAACAAAACATAAGGAAATCCTAAAACCCCCTGAAGGAATTAAAGGAGAATTCCGCCGTCTTGAGTATAACTCCGGCTTCTTGGGATGGATCAACTGGCTATCCTCGCGTTATTCCCTAACTCTGACCTTTCAGACTTGGCTCCTTGGCCTAGCTTCGACGCCTTTTTCGGCTTCTGCCGAACTTCCCTTTCAAGTTCCCCATAAGCGGTTTATATAGACTTTGTGATGCCTTACTTGGCCCCTAAGTATCCTAATTTAAGTAGAATTCCTAATAGGGTGTTTGAATAGGCTTTGGAATGTGTTTCTTTGCCTCCAAGTATCCTTTCCCGAATGAAATTGCTCTTTCCAGCGAGAGGGACACGGCCATGGCACACGCCCGTGTGGATCGTGGCCAGGCCATGCTCGGACTTTTAATGAGGCACGACCATTTTAGCTTTGGGCCAGGCTGTGTCGATTTCTCTCTTGGCCCAATTTGGTCCGTTTTAAGCCCGTTTCTCGTTCTATTCATCCTTGGGTGCTTTGCTGAGTATGAAACATGAAGAGAAAAGATTAAGAGCACCTTTTTATATGAATCAAGGCTTAAATCATCCAAAAGCATACTAAATGTGGGATTAAAATATGTTACTTTTACGGTTTATCAGCAGGGCTTACACGCCCGTGTAGTCTAAGGGACACACCCGTGTGACCCTAGGACACGCCCGTGCTACAGGCCAGGTTTGACCCCGAGTAACTCTTTGACTTGTGTACACGGCCATGCAACACGCCTGTGTGCTAGGCCGTGTGGTTAATTAAATTCTTTCGAAATTTGGTACATGTTTCACGCAGCCAAGACACATGCCCGTGTAGCACACACGGCTGAGACACACGCCCGTGTCTCTGCCCGTGTGCTCAATTCTGAGCATTTTGTTTCTCAAATTTAGGTGTAGGGACACATGGCCTAACCACATGCTCACGTACCAGGCCTTGTGTCACACACTGTCTAGACATACGCCCGTATGAAAAAAAAAAGCCATTTCTAGCTTCATTTCTCACCCAAAATTTTTACCAAGTTCCTGCACCAACTTACATCCAAATACCAACAAATCCAAGCATTGAATTCAAGCAATTTATAAAATCTAGTATGATATATTGTTACATGCATTCATGATTTTAATCCTACCTTTTATAAGCATACTAGTTTAACCTTTCTCAATCAATCAATAACAAACACTTATGTTATCTCCATAAAATAAACTTAATACATATATATACATGTACCAAAACATAATCATCACTAGTCATTCCAATTGCTAGTTTACAATAATCATTTACATTTACATGCCAATATGGCCAATATAACCTATACATGCCATTATAACCATAATTGATTTACCATATTGTACCGAAATGGGCTGATGGATAGTGTGAGTGATTTTCGCCAAGCTTCCAATCCAACGAGCTTTCGATTTACTATAAAGCAGAGAAATAAAACTAAGTAAGCATTACATTCTTAGTAAGTTCGTATAACATGGTACTTAGCTTACCATTCATTCTATTTTGAGGCAACTATGTAAGGCACATTCATTCAATTTGACCTCAAACCTTACACATATCCTTATTGCCCTTGTTAGTAATATATTCCATAATAACATCAAAACATGTTTGGGCTCAACAACAATCTAGTTTCTAGGAACAAATGCTTTCCACAACATGTGTTCATTTAACATGCATAAATCGTCTCTTTATACTACAAGTAAAATTTCATAATAGTTCATCTCGAGTTCAGATTACTTCATATCAGAATTTTACTCATATTACTCGAAATATCAATGTCACACGAGTAGTAGTACACTCAAAGTGTACAAGTCTATAATTAAGGGTGACATATTCATCAAATGAATTCCGTGTACAAGTATCATCATCTCATGTTTTCTTATATCAATTGTCATGTATCATCATTTTCATGCATTTCAGGCGAATACGTGTAACAACTAATTATCAACAGTAGCTCAACTCAAAATATTCATCAAATTCAAAAATTAAAGCATGGGTCTTGAAGATTTCTAAGCAACGATCTCAAAAACGTAAAAATTATCAAGAACCGAAATCAAACTAACCTTGAATTTGAGATTATAGGTGCCAAAAATGAAATGAAACCAAACCCTTGTTCTTTCCTCAACATTCGGCCAAGAAAATAAAAGATGATAATGGCCATTTCTTTTGTTTTATTATTACATATATTATGTTATTACTTGATTACCAAACTAACCTTATATTATAAAATAAACATAACATATAAATAAGGATATTATTGGCACATACTGTCCACTACCTTGTAAAATGGGCTAATTTCCCTTTTAGTACCTCATATTAAAAAGCCACTATCACATTAGCACTTTTCACTATAGTTTGTAACTTTTGCACTTTACGCGATTAAGTCCTTTTTTTAAAATTAAACACACAAACAATTGAATTTTCATACGAAACTTTCACACATAATAATTCACATATAATAAATATAGAAAATAATATTTAAATATTTTTTGGACTCGGATTCGTGGTCCCGAAACCACTATTCCGATTAGGGTCAAATTCAGACTGTTACACTACACATATCGTCATAGCCCTTGTTAGTCATATATTCCATAATAACATCAAAACATGTTTGGGCTCAACAACAATCAAGTTTCTAGGCATATATGTTTTCCACAACATGTGTTCATTTAACATGCATAAATCGTCTCTTTATACTACAAGTATAATTTCATAATAGTCCATCTTGAGTTTAGATTATTTCATATCAGAACTTTACTCATATTACTCGAAATATCAATGTCACACGAGTAGTAGTACACTCAAAGTGTACAAGTCTATAATTAAGGGTGACATATTCATCAAATGAATTCCGTGTACAAGTATCATCATCTCATGTTTTCTTATATCAATTGTCATGTATCATCATTTTCATGCATTTCAGGCGAATACGTGTAATAACTCATTTCTTATTCATATATTCTCAAAGTCAAGATTTTTACCCGTTGAATTTATTCGGAATACCGATGGATACACAAGTAGTACACTCGCGGTGTACAAATCAGGATCCGTCAATTCATGTCCAATGGCACCCATAAGGTACTATTTCAGAGAGTACACTCTCGAGCCACACATATATACAACAGGATCACCATTCTAGGCTAAATCCTGTCTCCAATATATATACTCAATAGAGCTTTGTCATAATTACTAGTTCATGCTAAATCCTTTTCATGACATATGTCCTAAAGTGCTTAATTTGTATTACCCGTCCGGACTAAATCCAATCTATAACAAATGCTTGAGAGGACTTATATCAGGATTACCCATCCGGGCTAAATCCTTTTTATAATGAGGTAAATGGAATTACTCGTCCAAGCTAAATTCCGTCAGTAACAAATACAGGACCTCATTCAATTCAGAAAATCACATATCCATTGAATTTTCCATTTATTCAAACAGAATTTGACATTTTCCAAGCATTATCAGGCATGTGATTATTTCATACATTTATAATATTCACATAATTCAAATAGACACATTCTACATTCATTTCGAGTACATAAGTAACATTTTTATCATTTATCATTTATCGGGCATTATTAATGATCGAGCACTTTCATTTATCAGGCTTTAACGAATATGTGATCATTTCACATGATTATGGCATTTATACAATTCAAAAACACAACATATAATTCAAGCATATAAATATACACAATTTAGTTACACGAACTTACCTCGACAAATGTTTGTGTACATTAAATCTGCTAATCCGACTTTTTCCTCTTTTCCTCGTTCTAGCTCCAAATTTGGTCTATCCGGATCTATACGAGTAAATTTAACATCAATTTATCGCATTTCATATACAAGTGGACTCAATTTACATCCTAGGCAAAATTATCATTTTGCCTCTAACTTTTCCATAAATTCCAATTTCGTCCCTAGGCTCGGAAAATGAAATTTGTGCAATTTACTCCCTATTCCAAGCCTAGCCAAAATTCCATCACAAAATTTACAGCACATGTGTTCATAAAAATTCAAAATTTTTCATCAAATTTCAGAACTTTACATTTTAGTCACTAAATCAAGTTTTCATCAAAAATCACTTTGTAAAAGTTGTTTATCTATCAACAACCTTTCATTTTCTACCATAAATTTCAAGTTTTCAGCATATTCATCCATGACCTAATTTCCATACCTTGATAACTTTTCAAATTAATCCCCCAAATAGATAGATTAAGCTATCCCGGTTTCAAAAGTATCAAAATTACTAAAAACAGGACAAGAAAACTTACCCAATTTGGCTAAGAAAGCTTGCTTTCTTTTTCCTAGGGTTTCCATGGAATATTTTGGGGAAGAAGGTGAGAAAATAAGATGATAATTCTTTTATTATCTTTTAATTAATTAAATTATTTCAATTTCCAATTTAGTCCTTAGCCTTTTTTCTAATTTTCCATGGATGAGTCACCAAAAATATCTACATACTTTTCATTTATGGTCTAATTACCATATAAGGACCTCAAGTTTTGAATTCCTTAGCTATTTGATCCTTATAGCTACTAGAATTCAACTTTTACATTTTATGCAATTTGATCCTTCTCGTAATTAAGCACATAATTGATAAAATTTTCTTATCAGAATTTTCACATTTCACCGAAATTGGGCTGTTACAACTCTCCCCCTAAAAGAATTTTCGTCCTCGAAAATTTTACCAGTAATGAGATTCAGATATTACTTTCTCATGATTTCTTCCGGTTCCAAAGTAGCTTTCTCTATATCGTATCATTGTCAAAGAACTTTCACTAAAGCTACCTTTATATTTTTCGTTTCTTTCACTTCACATGCTAGAATTTCAACCAGTTACTCATTGTAAGTCATGTCAAGCTGAATTTCAATATTTATCAAAGAAATAACATGTGACGAATTTGATTTATACCGTCGTAACATAGACATATGAGAAACACTGTGAACTCTGTCAAGCTTAGACAATAATGCAAATCGGTACACAACGAGTCTGATTCTTTTCAATGATCTCATATGATCCAATAAACCGCAAACTTAATTTGTCTTTATGGCTAATCTGGATAACTTTCTTCCATGATGAAATTTTCAAGGATATTTTGTTGCCAATTAGAAACTCCATTTCTTTTCATTTAAGATCCGTATAAAATCTCTGACGATCAGAAGCTGCCTTAAAACTATCTTGAATCACTATCACTTTTTCTTTGGTTTCACGGATCAGATCAATACAATCCCATATATTATTTTTCTCACTAATTCCAGTTCCATACTATGGAGTTTTACATTCATGAACATACAGAGCCTCGTATGGTATCATTCTAATAGTTGACTGGAAACTGTTTGTATATGCAAATTCAGTTAACAGTAAATATTTCTTTTTCAATTGCCATCGAATTCTAAAACATAGCACTGAAACATATCTTTCAAAAATTTGAATCACACGTTCAGATTGACCATCCATCTGAGAATGAAATACGGTACTAAAATGTAACCGCGTACCCAGAGCTTATCGTAACTTATTACAGAAATGGGATGTGAACTGTGGATATCAATCAGAAATAATGAAAATTGGTATACCATGTACTCTGAAAATCTCAGAAACAGATAATTCAGACAATCTATCAAGTGAGAAATCCATTCATGCCTGAATAAAATGTGCAGGCTTCGTTAAATGATCAATGATTACCCAAGTAACATCTTTCTTTTTCTGAGATAGGGGTAACTCTTGATATAACATTCATAATATCTTTATCCCATTTTCATTCCAGTATCATCACTAGCTGTAACAATTCTAAAAGTATCAATACCCAATATTCAGCTTTAATATGCTGTAACAACCCAAACCCGGCTTAGAAGTTAGGCCCGAATCTGGTTGTCACATTCTTGTTTAAAAGCTTAAGTAAAATCCCAGTTACGTTAGTTTTATTCCCAAAACATTTTTTTTCAGTTACGGAAGCTAATTTTGAAATTAATTGATTTACGAAAAGATTAAGTCGTAAAACCATTTTAAAAATATTGCGAAAACGTATTGTTGTTTTAAAAACAGTTAACATTTCAGAAACTGCAATTTACTTCTAACAGATATAAATTAAAATAAAACCCATCTAAAATTTAAAGTGCGAAAACTTTAAAAGGACTTATTACAACCCAAATCAAAATATTTCAAAGTAGATAATCAAAACGGAAAACATAAGCAGTGTGTGGTCTTCTCCGAGTCCCTCGCAGCTCCGAACCGTCAAAGGCTGGTGATTACCTACACAGTTAAAAACGGGGTGAGTTAATAAAAACTCATTGTGTAATCCCCTTACCATAGTAATAGTCCATATACAAAAGCAGAAACCTAAACAGTCTGGGCCAAAGCCCTTTTAATACAATACAGTACAGATCAGAGCATACGTGGGCCAAGCCCACTACAATATCATTTGGGTCACAACCCATAACAGAATCAATTAGGCCTAGCCCAAACCAATAACATATCTCATAACAGATATGCAATAGTATGAGGATGTATCCCATCCGAAATCCAACCCTGCACTCCATTTCCCTTCCAACCCTACACTCCTATGGGGATATAAATATCAACCCTCCCATCCCTACATTCCAAAGGTAGCACCAATAGTGGCACTACTCAAACGTTGCAGTAAGGCTGCTAAGCATATATATACAGCTCTATGCCTTCAGTAGCGGTATTACAATTGGCACAAAGCCATCAGTAACTGTATTATGTTTGGCACATAGCCATCAGGGACAGTAATATAATCGCCACACAGCCTTGGGTAAATGTGATCGACATAGGGTCATCGATATGTATGTTAGGCACATAGCCATGGGAAAATACGATTGGCACAAAGCCATATTCAAGATGGCATAGAGCCATATTTAGGTTGGCACAGAGCCATATTCAGATTATGCGGCCTTAAGCCGTCCGTTGGTCCACAGTCGTCGTGCGACCCGTGCGACCTTAACAAATAAATATTGGATCCACAGTCGTCATGCGACCCGTGCGACCCTATGAGAACTTCCTCCGTATCAATGTCCCAACCCCATTCAATATGTCGTGTATGTCATGCTCAATCATTACATGTGTATGCAAAATGGCCATGCTCAGTAACAATCATTTCAACACATATTAACAGCATATCAGTCACACGCCCACAGTCATGTCAGTTAAAATACAGACATACGATCACAATCAAATTAGTCAAATCATAGCACAAATCAGTCATTTACTCACAAGGGCAAAACAATCATTTAGCCTATAAGGGTATTTCGGTAATCCTACCTTTCAGGGGTATTTCGGTAATTCTACCTTGCAGGGGTATTTCGTTAATTCCACCCTTGAAACACCCCAAACCCGGCCCACGAGCCTCGACCGGATCTGGCATGCTCCTTGAGTAAAACATTTCAAAACTTGTATGTTAAATCGGAAAATTTTGGTCATTTTGAAAGGAAATCGATTGGAGTTGTGATTGAATTGAAAACGGTGGTGTTATTGAAGTCTATATTTTATGAAAACGTTATTTTCGTACTTGAAAACTATAAGTTCAAAGATATGCCGAAGTTTTAGAGTTTAACATTAAGTTAAAAATCGTTGGTGTTTAGGTGTCAATACATTTGAAATTATTTTAAAGAAAAGTTGCTTAACCTTTTTATTTAATATCGATCGTATCATAATAAAAGTAAAATGCATGCATAAAACAGTTTAATAGTAATGGCCTTATTACAACAAAGCAAAACTCGAAATAAATCAAAACTTCATATGAAAATCCGAAATGAAAGAAAGCTCTGAGCTGAGCATGGCCACCACTAAGTCCCCGCCGACCCGGTCCAATTACTGAGTGTCACCTGCAAAATGTTAGCCCACGAAGGGTGAGTCCACAGACTCAGTGTATAGCAACCAACACAACTCCCAAACGATTTAGGCATATCGATTCATATATATAGCAAATATAGGCAATGATGCAATCCCAAACCCAAACCTAAATAACCATCCTCTACACATCACCCGTACCTGCCAAACACACCCTGGGGATTACTAAATCGACCCTCCATCCGCTACACACCATCGAAGGCAGTCGCTGCAGTCAACCACACATCGCCCTTATAATCGTGGCATAGCCACCAGATAATAATGTGTGACATTAGTCACCAGATTTAAATTATGTGACATGAGTCACCAGATAATGTGGTAAAAACCACCAGATCACTTCCCCCTTTTCACATCACCCTTATGCCCATGCGTTATACAAATCATGCAGAAATCATAATATACCTTATTTCATATTCATAACAGATTCGCACAAGTGTCACATTCAAATGTTCATAACATTATTAACACAGTAGTAACGGTTAACGTACCTGAATGCTCTGTACCATTGAATGGTATCCTTAGCCACATTTTTAATACTTTCATTATCACATTCATAATATTACCACCATAAATCTATTAGAAGTTAGTGTAGGGCTACACACCTGGTACTAACACAATTACTGAATCTCGAAAATCTCGATCTAATGCTCTAGATCCCTTGTTCCTACATTCGGCCAACACTAAGCATTTTAGCAAAAAGCCATTCGGCTAAATAGTCAAATCCTGAAGGATTATCGCAACCAAAATCCTTACCTTGCTGCCGATTTGGTTACTAATAAAATCCCAAAACTTCGTGATGTTTCCCCCTTGCAATCGGCCAAACACTAGATCACTTAATCGGTTAGTTTTCGACTTTTGAACGAATAAGACACAGATCTGAATCACTAGAACCCTTACCATTGACTTACTGAAACTATTGGCAGGGAAAAGATGCTCCCGATCTACTGCTTCAAAATCCCAGAAATCCTAAAAGAAACCGATTGCATGGTTGATTAAAAGTCAAGACCAATGCCGAATTTCGGCTTTTGTTCTACACATGTTGACAGAGAGAAAATAAGAAAGAATAGTGGAGATTCGGCCATAGCAGACTTACCTCTTCCAAACCGATTTGAGAAGAGATCAAAAGAGATCTCTACTTGGTTGCTATTCGGCCAAAAACTGAGAAGAGATAAGGCGGAAAAATTTCGGCAATGGCTTAGGAAAACAATAGAGATTCGGCGAAAACTGAAAAGAGAGAATAGGAGAAGGATAAGTGATATTCGGCTTTTGATTAACAGTAGAGATGAAACACCCCAAACCCGGCCCACAAGCCCTGACCGGATCTGGTATGCTCCTTAATAAAAATTTATTTTGTCGTTTTAGAAAAACATGTGATTTTGGGATAAAAGAATAGATTTGAAGTACGAACTTGTTAAAAACCGTTTTGTAACTTAAATTTTGTATTTATAAAATTATTAAGTCTATGTTTTAAAAATTTATTTATCAAAGAAGATCTAAATTTAGGACTTATTATTATTTTGAAAACCATAAGTATTTAGGTGTCAAAACATTTTTATACGATTATCAAAAAAAAATATTTAATTATTTAGTTGAAATTGATCGTAGCAGAATATAAGTTAAAACGTAAAAGTAATATAGCTAATGGCGGCCTTATTACAAAAACATATCCCAAATTAAATCCCGAAATATATAAGAAAACGTAATAAGTTTAATAAAAGGAAAACCAAAATACTGAGTTGAGCAATGGCCACCACGTAGTCCTCGCTGACCCGGTCCAAATCATTGTGTATCACCTGAAATGATATCCCACTGAAGGGTGAGTCAACAGACTCAATGTGTAACAATGCACTAAAAGTCCAATCGATCATAGCAATAAAGCCCATAATATAGCAAATCAAATAATAATTGATTAAATCACATGTACATATAAAATGAAATGCAATCCCGAACCCAACTTAGATATCCATCCGCTACACACCACCCGTACCTACCAATCACACCGTGGGGATTACTAAATCGACCCTCCATCCGCTACACACCATCGAAGGCAGTTGCTGCAGTCAACATGCACATCGCCCTTATAATCGTGGCATAGCCACCAGATAATTGTGACAGAGTCACCGGATTCATAGTATCGTGACCGAGGTCACCGGATTCATAATATCGTGACCAAAGTCACCGAATAGTGTGGTAAAACCACCGGAACACTTCCCCTTTCAATATTACCCATATGCCCTTGCAATAACATATTATTTCAATATCATGCCTTATAGTCTCAAAATCATATCGGAATCGTACATATTTCATATTTATGCTTAAAGCATTATTAACGATGCAGATATCATGCTTTGTACATTATCCCAAAATCATAATCAAATATCGGATATGTCTCATATTAAAAGTTTATACAAAATGCTAAGAAATAACGTACCTGAATTTACTGTACCATTGAATGGTACCCGAAGCCATAATCATTTATATTTCTTTATAAACACACATTTTTATCAATAATACTATTAAACTATTAGAGTTTTAGTGTAAGCTACACACCTTGTAAACACGGAAAGCGATAGAATACTTAAGATTTCCGACTTTTGCCTACAATGTCGACAGTACCTACATATCACTTTGTGAGAAATCGATTATCACTAAAAAGATATGGCCTTAGGCCGAATATCATTATCTCCTTACCTTGGATTATTCGAAACCCGAACGATCTCTCCCTAAACGTCGACTACAAGAAACCCCGATATTCTCCTTCAAAGATTTGGCCAAGGAGAAGTAAGAGAATTAGATTCCTAAAATCGATTAATCTAAAGGAAAATAAAGATAAACGATTGATAGATAATCCTTACCCGAAACACAGAGATTGATTCACCCCTAACTTGAACTATAAAGGGATTCGACCTTAACAATTAAAAAGAAAAGAAAAATGGTGATTTCGGCTTTAACAAAAGAGAAAAGAAGAGATGATGGTTTCGATTATGATGATTTCGGTTTTAACCAAAAGAAAAGAAAGAAAAATGGTGAAAAAAATATAGAGAATAGTTTCGGCTAAGAGAAAGAAGGAGAAAAGAGAAAAATGAAAAAGAAAAAGAAATATGAGAAATGCCTTTGGTGTTAGGATGAATTCGGCATTAGAGAGGAAGAAAAGAAATGATAAATGTCTTCAAAAGTAGCAATATTTTGGTACCAAAAAGAGAGAAAAACTTGAGAGGAAAAGAAGAAAAAGAGTACCAATTTGGTCAAAAATATAATAGCCAAAACAAAGCAAAGTTTTCACCAAATGCAAATGACAATTTCGGCTAAGGAGAAAAATATTTGGAGAAAAGGAAAAAGATGCACAAATTGACAAACTTTTGGCCAACTAACACCCCCTAATCCCATACCACATTCGGCCAACTCACTAGCCAACACAATCCCCCTTTTTCCTCCTCAATTCTTCCCTATCAACCCCTAATTACTAACACAATTAAACCAACCCCCCTTAGCCCCTTATGCGTCTAGATTCATGGTCAAATGACCATGGAAAAACTTCCAAAACATCACCCACTCTTCAAGCCTTTTGTCCCCTAAACATTCCATAACATTTTGATTCCTTACCTTAACTACTAACTTTCCTTTTCCCTTTGGTCCACTATCCAAAAATAAAAGAAAAATCCATCCATACTAGATAAGGCTTGACCGACACTATAGGAAAGAGAACAAAAATTAAAACTCCTTCCAATTGCTAGCTAAGGGATTCGAACCTCTCACCTCATGCATTCACCCATGCGCCATCACCACTTTACCAATTACTCAACTTGTGATTAAAACCTCAAATTAATTCTCTTAAGGCCAAACTTGCTTAGCTCCTCTTCTAAGATTAAAATCTAATATTTTTCTAAGGCAATCCCTTACATTCTAAAATTCTCGAAGTCCCTAAAACTCATACAAAGAGCACACAACACAATGCACACATTCAAGCGAAAATTTCATAACCCCTAAATCCTGGATATTACAGTTCTACCCTCCTAAAAAAAAATTCGACCTCGAAATTACCTGACAGGAATAAGTGAGGGTATTGCTGTCGCATAGCTTCCTCCGGCTCCCACAAAGCTTCTTCCGATCCATGATTACTCCATAACACTTTGACGAGAGGAACTGATTTCCTCCGTAACACCTTCACATCCCGATCTAGAATCTGAATCGGCTCTTCCTCATAGGACAAATCTGGTTGTAGTTCCACCTCCCCAACTGGCACTACATGAGATGGATCCGACCGATAACGACGTAACATCGAAACATGAAACACATCGTGCATTTGCTTCAACTCCGAAGGTAACTCTAACTAATATGCCACTGGTCCAACCCGCTTCAAAACCCGATAAGGTCCTATAAACCTGGGGCTTAACTTTCCTTTGCGACCAAATCTCATCACCTTCTTCCAAGGCGAAACCTTTAAGAACACTTGGTCTCCCACAACAAACTCTATTTCCTTACGCTTCAAATCTGCGTACGACTTTTGCCTATCAGATGCCTCTTTCAACCGTGCCCGAATTACCTTAACCTTTTCTTCGGATTCTGCCACAATCTCTGGACCCAAAGCCTGACGCTCCCCTAATTCTGTCCAACACGTAGGAGTGCGACACTTTCGTCCATATAGTGCTTCATACGGTGCCATCCGAATACTGGCTTGGTAACTGTTGTTGTATGCAAATTCAGCTAAAGGCAAAAACTCTTCCCAACTTCCTCTAAAATCTATCACGCATCCTCTTAACATGTCCTCTAATACTTGGATTACTCGCTCAGACTGACCGTCAGACTGTGGATGAAATGCCGTACTGAAGTCTAATCTGGTGCCCAAAGCTTGATGTAATGCTTTCCAAAACTGAGACGTAAACCTCGGATCCCTATCTGAAATAATCAACACCGGCACTCCATGCAATCTTACAATATTTGCCACATACAACTTCGCCAATTTCTGCAAAGAGTAATCCACTCGCACAGGTATGAAATGTGCAGACTTCGTCAATCGATCCACTATCACCCATACCGAGTCTTTCTTAGTAGGCGTAAGGGGAAGCCCACTAACAAAGTCCATGGTGATACGCTCCCACTTCCATTGCGGAATCTTTATCGGCTGAAGCAATCCCGACGGAACTTGGTGTTCAGCCTTAACTTGCTGACACGTTAAACACTTCCCCACAAACTCCGTAACTTCCTGCTTAAGACCAGGCCACCAAAATTGATCCCGAAGATCCCTGTACAACTTACTACCTCCCGGATGCATCGCATAAGGACCACCATGCGATTCCTGAAGAATTCTCCGCCTAAGCTCCTCATCCTTCGGCATACAGACCTTACCCCTGAAATACAAAACTCCATCGCTGTTAACACCAAAATCTTTCAACTCCCCATTTTGCACTTGCCGCATCTTAACACTTAAATCATCATCTACCAACTGTCTTTCTTTTACCTGACTCAACCACATCGGCTTTACTTGTAATTCCACCAACAAGCTTGCGTCATCATAAAGACTAAGATGTGCGAACGTCGCTCTTAGATTCGACACCACTTTCCGACTTAGGGCATCTGCCATGACATTTGCCTTGCCCGGGTGATACTCTATAGAGCAATCATAGTCTTTCAACAACTCCACCCATCTTCGCTGTCTTAGATTCAGCTCCTTCTGAGTCAGTAGATACTTAAGATTCTTGTGATCCGTGTAGATTACTGACTTTTCTCCATACAAATAATGTCTCCACACCTTAAGAGCAAAGACTACAGCTGCTAACTCCAAGTCATGCGTCGGATAATTAACCTCGTGAGACCTCACTTGCCGAGACGCATACGCAACCACCTTCCCGTCTTGCATCAGAACACATCCCAACCCAATGTGAGACGCATCACAATACACCACAAAGTCCTTCCCTGCCTCAGGCTGAATTAAAACCGGAGCTTCAGTCAAAACCCTCTTAAGCTTCTCAAAGCTCTCTTGCTGCTTATCTGACCACACGAAAGGTATCTCTTTTCTCAACAACTTCGTCAAAGGTGCCGCTATCGAGGAGAATCCTTCGACGAACCTTCTGTAGTAACCCGTTAATCCCAAGAAACTACGAACCTCCGCTACAAACTTAGGTGGTTTCCAATCTACCACCGCCTCAATCTTCCGAGGATCCACCCTTATCCCTTCCGCAGACACCACATGACCTAAAAACACAACTTCTTTCAGCCAAAATTCGTATTTGCTGAATTTGGCATAAAGCTTCTTCTCCTTTAGCACTTGCAACACTATCCGAAGATGCTCATCATGCTCTAACTCAGATTTGGAATACACAAGAATGTCATCTATGAACACAACAACAAACTGATCCAAATAGGTTTGAAAAACCCGATTCATCATATCCATGAACGCAGCTGGGGCGTTCATCAATCCGAATGGCATTACCAAAAATTCATAATGCCCATATCTTGTTCGGAAAGCTGTCTTATGGATATCCGCTTCCTTCACCTTAAGCTGATATACCCCGACCTTAGATCTATCTTTGAGAATACCGCAGCTCCCTTAAGCTGATCGAACAAATCATCTATCCTCGGCAAAGGATACTTGTTCTTGATGGTCAGCTTATTCAACTGGCGGTAATCTATGCACATACACATAGTCCCGTCCTTCTTCTTCACGAACAAAACCGGTGCTCCCCATGGAGACACACTAGGTCGGATAAACCCACGATCAAGCAACTCTTGAATTTGAGCCTTAAGCTCAACCAACTCCTTTGGTGCCATTCTATACGGAGCGATAGATACTGGCGCCGTTCCAGGCAACAAGTCAATTCCAAATTCCACCTCACGATCCGGAGGCAATCCTGGAAGTTCTTCCGGAAAGACATCCACGAATTCTCTCACAGTTCTGACCTCTTCAACATTTGCCTCCTTAGCCTCCAAGGCACTGACCAGCATAAGAAAAGCCAAACAACCTTTCCTAACCATCTTTTCTGCCTTAAGAGCAGATACTACATTTGATAAGTAGTTCCGTCTCTCGCCCATCACCATAACTTCCTTATCGTCCATAGATCTTAGTGACATCCGCTTAGCAGTACAATCTACATTCGCACGATACTTCACTAGCCAATCCATGCCTAGGATCAAGTCAAATTCTCCAAATGGAAACTCCATTAAGTTAGCCGGAAACTGCGTCCCTTGAACTTCTAAAGGCACCTCCTTAAAGAGCTTATCTACTACTACAGTCTATCCTAAAGGACTAAGTTCAGTCATCTTCCTAGGTACAATCTTAGAGTTCACATGCAGAGTTACAGATACCTCACTAGCGATGTATGAATGAGTTGACCCTATATCTATCAAAGCAATAAAGGGCAACCCAGAAATAAGACACGTACCCGTGATAACATCAGGTGCATCACTATCTTCCCTCCGACGAACCGCATACACCAAACTTGGCTGTCTAGCCTCAGTGCTACTACTGCCTCTGCCCGGGGTCCCGCGACCTCTACCAGAACCATTACCTCTGCCACTCAAACCACGACCCCTCGTCGGCTGCTGTCCACCTCTGCCAGCCTGATTAAAACTCTGACCTACTGGACGATTCCTCTCAGTATCCAATGGACAATCTCTAATCATATGATCCTTGGATCCGCACTTAAAACATCCTCCTGTCTTCTTCCAACATTCTCCCGGGTGCATCTTTCCACACTGAGTACAAGTACGGTACTGTCCTCCCGTAGCAACTTGCTGAACTTGCGGCCCAATAACTCTAGGTTTCTTTTGGAAATTCCCGGATGACCCTGAAGACCCATAGCTCCTCTTATTCTTATTCTGACCTCGATCTCTGTTCTGTCTCTCGGTCCGCTTAACTTCTTCAGCTAT
This sequence comes from Gossypium australe, assembly GCA_005393395.2. Taxonomy (NCBI): domain Eukaryota; kingdom Viridiplantae; phylum Streptophyta; class Magnoliopsida; order Malvales; family Malvaceae; genus Gossypium; species Gossypium australe. Next base: position 59,124,052 of record CM016615.1, read on the forward strand.
CCGCGCTTTATCCACTAAAACTGCAAAATCTCTCTCTCGATGCGGTGCAATCATCACTCGTAGCTCATCTCGCAAACCATCCTCAAATCTGACACACCGCTCATAATCAGTAGCTACAATCCCTCTAGCATATCGACTTAACCGCAGAAACTCTGCTTCATACTCAGCTATCGACTTATTTCCTTGTACCAGATTCAGGAACGCCTTTCTCTGAGAGTCAATGTAGCTAGCTCCAACATATTTCCCTTCAAATTTAACCTTAAAATACCCCCAATCCACACGATCCGCAGGAATACTCTCTTTGACAGTGAGCCACCACTGGTACACCTCGTCACGAAGCAATGAAACAGCGCCTTTCAGTTTCTCCTCGGCAGTGCAGTCCAAATCGTCCATGATCCTCTCGACTGCTTCTAACCAGTACTCCGCTACATTCGGAGCTACCCCAGATACTCCCCTAAAAACCTCGGCTCCGTTAGATCTAAGTCTCTCAGCCACTGACTTTCGTGCTCCATTACCCATACTAGCTCCCGCTACTCGCTCTAGAACTCTCAACATAGCTTGCGATACAGCGTCATCTCCTCCAGTTTGCTCTTGAAATTCCGCTCCAACAGCTGGTGGCGGAGCTTCATTTTCGGAACCCTGACCAGGCCTAACTGGTTCCGACACAGCCATTCTACCTCTACCGCGTCCACGACGACCACGTCCCCTAGAACTCATATCTAACGTCGTGATTTAATCTGATTAAGAAGTTTTATGCATTAGTATTTGTTTCACTGTTTATCCACGAGCAAATTTTATGGAAAGAAGTTTTCAGAAGTAGTTCTTTCGATCAATCAAAATTTCTAGTTCAAGATCACTATTCTAATTCAGAGAATCACACATTCACATCAATTGAGACACATTCACTCATCCACGACATTCAACACACTTCTATGGGCATTTCTGTCCGTTCCCAACCCAGGGGTAAATTCGTCATTTTCCTATAGGGATATTTTGGTAATAAATCAGGGTCATTTTGATAAATTTTGGAAGTCAGGGACATTTTAGAAATTTTACCTCTAGGGGTATTTAGGTAATTTTGTAAATAGAAAATACTTTAAGAAATGTCTTCAAAAATAGTTTGTACAGATCAAAAGGTAATTTAGTGATTTAAAAAAAACTATAGTTTTTATAAAACTGCATGGCTAGTCCCTTTCGGGTTTTAATTATCGAGTTTAGCCCGTGAATAAGTCCTCTTGGTTAGGGTGAACCGTAGCTACACACCAGGTAGGATTCGTGTAAAAAGGAGGTGAGCCACTAGGACTGCTTAAATACCAAGCTTTCACCGAATCCACTCCTAGACATGCGCACAATGGTTGCCACACCGTAACTCGGCGACTTACTTCACAGGTTTGTTCAATTGTTTTTAAGTCTTATGTATGTGTTTGAGTGCACTAACCCTAGGGTTCAATAGATCCTAGTTCACTAATCTACGAGCCCAAGTATGCCCATATATCTATCATATAATAATTCACTCAACAATTAGAGGTACTTACCTGGTGGACTTCGGGTCGGAGATACAGGTGCCATGCCAGAATAAACTTGAAAAATTTATGAAAGCTCATAAAAAAATATTTTTGGGCCCAAAACCCTCAAAGCTGAGTTTTGAACCTGGCTCTGATACCAAGTTGAAACACCCCAAACCCGGCCCACAAGCCCTGACCGGATCTGGTATGCTCCTCAATAAAAATTCATTTTGTCGTTTTAGAAAAACATGTGATTTTGGGATAAAAGAATAGATTTGAAGTACGAACTTGTTAAAAACCATTTTGTAACTTAAATTTTGTATTTATAAAATTATTAAGTCTATGTTTTAAAAATTTATTTATCAAAGAAGATCTAAATTTAGGACTTATTATTATTTTGAAAACCATAAGTATTTAGGTGTCAAAACATTTTTATACGATTATCAAAAAAATATTTAATTATTTAGTTGAAATTGATCGTAGCAGAATATAAGTTAAAACGTAAAAGTAATATAGCTAATGGCGGCCTTATTACAAAAACATCCCAAATTAAATCCCGAAATATATAAGAAAACGTAATAAGTTTAATAAAAGGAAAACCAAAATACTGAGTTGAGCAATGGCCACCACGTAGTCCTCGTTGACCCGGTCCAAATCACTGTGTATCACCTGAAATGATATCCCACTGAAGGGTGAGTCAACAGACTCAATGTGTAACAATGCACTAAAAGTCCAATCGATCATAGCAATAAAGCCCATAATATAGCAAATCAAATAATAATTGATTAAATCACATGTACATATAAAATGAAATGCAATCCCGAACCCAACTTAGATATCCATCCGCTACACACCACCAGTATCTACCAATCACACCGTGGGGATTACTAAATCGACCCTCCATCCGCTACACACCATCGAAGGCAGTTGCTGCAGTCAACATGCACATCGCCCTTATAATCGTGGCATAGCCACCAGATAATTGTGACAGAGTCACTGGATTCATAGTATCGTGACCGAGGTCACCGGATTCATAATATCGTGACCGAAGTCACCGAATAATGTGGTAAAACCACCAGAACACTTCCCCTTTCAATATTACCCATATGCCCATGCAATAACATATTATTTCAATATCATGCCTTATACTCTCAAAATCATATCGGAATCGTACATATTTCATATTTATGCTTAAAGCATTATTAACGATGCAGATATCATGCTTTGTACATTATCCCAAAATCATAATCAAATATCGGATATGTCTCATATTAAAAGTTTATACAAAATGCTAAGAAATAACGTACCTGAATTCACTGTACCATTGAATGGTACCCGAAGCCATAATCATTTATATTTCTTTATAAACACACATTTTTATCAATAATACTATTAAACTATTAGAGTTTTAGTGTAAGCTACACACCTTGTAAACACAGAAAGCGATAGAATACTTAAGATTTCCGACTTTTGCCTACAACGTCGACAGTACCTACATATCACTTTGTGAGAAATCGATTATCACTAAAAAGATATGGCCTTAGGCCGAATATCATTATCTCCTTACCTTGGATTATTCGAAACCCGAAGGATCTCTCCCTAAACGTCGACTACAAGAAACCCCAAGATTCTCCTTCAAAGATTTGGCCAAGGAGAAGTAAGAGAATTAGATTCCTAAAATCGATTAATCCAAAGGAAAATAAAGATAAACGATTGATAGATAATCCTTACCCGAAACACAGAGATTGATTCGCCCCTAACTTGAACTATAAAGGGATTCGACCTTAACAATTAAAAAGAAAAGAAAAATGGTGATTTCGGCTTTAACAAAAGAGAAAAGAAGAGATGGTGGTTTCGATTATTATGATTTCGGTTTTAACCAAAAGAAAAGAAAGAAAAATGGTGAAAAAAATATAGAGAATAGTTTCGGCTAAGAGAAAGAAGGAGAAAAGAGAAAAATGAAAAAGAAAAAGAAAATATGAGAAATGCCTTTGGTGTTAGGATGAATACGGCATTAGAGACGAAGAAAAGAAATGATAAATGTCTTCAAAAGTAGCAATATTTTGGTACCAAAAAGAGAGAAAAACTTGAGAGGAAAAGAAGAAAAAGAGTACCAATTTGGTCAAAAATATAATAGCCAAAACAAAGCAAAGTTTTCACCAAATGCAAATGACAATTTCGGCTAAGGAGAAAAATATTTGGAGAAAAGGAAAAAGATGAACAAATTGACAAACTTTTGGCCAACTAACACCCCCTAATCCCATACCACATTCGGCCAACTCACTAGCCAACACAATCCCCCTTTTCCTCCTCAATTCTTCCCTATCAACCCCTAATTACTAACACAATTAAACCAACCCCCCTTAGCCCCTTATGCGTCTAGATTCATGGTCAAATGACCATGGAAAAACTTCCAAAACATCACCCACTCTTCAAGCCTTTTGTCCCCTAAACATTCCATAACATTTTGATTCCTTACCTTAACTACTAACTTTCCTTTTCCCTTTGGTCCACTATCCAAAAATAAAAGAAAAATCCATCCATACTAGATAAGGCTTGACCGACACTATAGGAAAGAGAACAAAAATTAAAACTCCTTCCAATTGCTAGCTAAGGGATTCGAACCTCTCACCTCATGCATTCACCCATGCGCCATCACCACTTTACCAATTACTCAACTTGTGATTAAAACCTCAAATTAATTCTCTTAAGGCCAAACTTGCTTAGCTCCTCTTCTAAGATTAAAATCTAATATTTTTCTAAGGCAATCCCTTACATTCTAAAATTCTCGAAGTCCCTAAAACTCATACAAAGAGCATACAACAAAACAATGCACACATTCAAGCGAAAATTTCATAACCCCTAAATCCTGGATATTACAAGAGATTATGAGAAAATGAAGAAAAAGAATGATATGGAGGCTCAAGTATGATTCGGCTAGAGTGAAAAAGAAAAAAGAAAGAAAGAATTGAGAGAAGAAAAGAAAAAGAAAAGTGTTGGTGAGGCTTAAACAAAAATTCGGCTTAAGGGATTTTGGTGACCGAATTTGTCATCCAAAAAGTCCCTTGGCCGGCCAACTCTCCCTCTCTCTACTCAATCCCTTGTTATTCTCATATTTTCCCTCTTCTTTACCCATTCAAAATAATCTGAATAAATCAACAATTATCTTCCTACCTTAGCCGAATTTTAAAAAGAATTTGACCACTTCTAATGCTCATCCACCCAGTCTCCCCATGCCGTCCAACTCCCTTCCTTCCTGACGCAAAAATCAACTCCACAAGTGCTCCCCTTGCTGCTCGAACCTAGGCCCTTCTTGCACTGCCTGTGGCGTCACTTACCAAGGCCCTAAGTGGCGCCTTCTTGCCACTTTAACAAGCCCATTTTTATGTCCAATTTCCCTTACAAATTCTCTTAAGGCCTAACATGCTTAGCTCCACTTCCAGACTTAAAATACAATATTTTCTAAGGCATTCCCCTACACTCTAAAGTTCTCCAAAATCAATAAAACACATTAAAAATACACACAGGCATGCTTCCACATATATTTAAGCAAAATGCACAACCCCTAAATCCCAAATATTACAGTTCTACCCCCCTTAAAATAATTTCGACCTTGAAATTACCTAGCTAAAATAAGTGAGGGTATTGTTGTCCCATTGCTTCTTCCGATGCATGATTACGCCATAACACTTTAACCAGAGGAACTGATTTCCTCCGCAACATCATCACATCTCGTTCCAAAATCTGAATCGGCTCCTCCTCATAGGACAAATCTGGCCTTAGTTCCTCCTCTTCAACCGGCACTACATGAGATGGATCCGATCGGTATCGACGAAGCATAGAAACATGGAATACATCGTGCATCTGCTTTAACTCTGGAGGCAACTCTAACTGGTATGCCACTGGTCCAACTCGCTTCATAACCCGATAAGGTCCTATAAATCTGGGACTTAACTTTCTTTTGCGACCAAATCTCATCACCTTCTTCCACGGCGAAACTTTTAGAAACACCTGATCTCCCACAGCAAACTCTATTTCCTTCCTCTTGAGATCTGCATACGACTTTTGCCTATCAGATGCCTCCTTTAACCGTGCCCGAATTACCTTAACCTTCTCTTCGGATTCTGCCACAATCTCTGGACCCAAAACTTGACGTTCCCCCAATTCTGTCCAGCACGTAGGAGTGTGACACTTCCGTCCATACACCACTTCATATCGTGCCATCCGAATACTGGCTTGATAGCTTTTATTATACGCAAATTCCGCAAAAGGCAAATATTCTTCCCAACTTCCTCTGAAGTCTATCACACATCCCCTTAACATATCTTCTAACACTTGAATCACTCGCTCAGACTGGCCATCCGACTGCGGATGAAATGCCGTACTGAAATCTAATCTGGTGCCTAAAGCTTGATGTAGTGCTTTCCAAAACCGAGACGTAAACCTCGGATCCCTATCCGAAATAATCGACACCAGCACTCCATGCAACCTCACAATTTCTGCCACATACAACTTCGCCAACTTCTGCAAAGAATAATCAACCCGCACTGGAATGAAATGTGCAGACTTTGTCAATCGATCCACTATCACCCGTACCAAGTCCTTCTTAGTAGGCGTAAGGGGAAACCCACTAACGAAGTCCATGGTGATTCTCTCCCACTTCCACTGCGGAATCTTTATCGGCTGAAGCAATCCTGACGGAACTTGGTGTTCAGCCTTGACTTGCTGACACGTTAAACACTTCCCTACGAACTCTGTAACTTCCCGCTTAAGACCAGGCCACCAAAACTGTTCCCTTAGATCCCTGTAGAACTTACTACCTCCAGGATGCATAGCATAAGGGCTACTATGTGATTCCTGAAGAATTCTTTGCCTTAACTCCTTATCCTTAGGCATACTGACTTTACCCTTGAAACACAATACTCCATCGCTGTTAACACCATACCCCTCTAACTCCCCATTCTGCACTTGCCGCAACTTAGCACTTAAATCATCGTCTACCAACTGCCTTTCTTTCACCTCATTCAACCATGTCGGCTTGACCTGCAACTCTGCTAACAAACTTCCGTCGTCATACAGGCTAAGATGTGCAAACACCGCCCTTAGATCCGGCACTACTTTCCGACTTAGGGCATCAGCCACTACATTAGCCTTGCCCGGGTGATACTCTATAGAACAATCGTAGTCTTTCAATGATTCTACCCACCTTCGCTGTCTCAAATTCAGCTCCTTCTGAGTCAGCAGATACTTAAGACTCTTGTGGTCCATGTAGATTACTGACTTTTCTCCATATAGATAGTGCCTCCACACCTTAAGAGCAAAGACCACCGCCGCCAATTCCAAGTCATGCGTCGGGTAGTTAACCTCATGTGGCCTTAATTGTCGAGACGCATAAGCGACCACTTTCCCGTCTTGCATCAATACACATCCCAAACATGTGTGGGAAGCGTCACAGTACACCACAAAATCCTTCCCTGCCTCAGGCTGAATCAAAACCGGAGCTTCAGTCAAAACCATCTTGAGCTTCTCAAAGCTCTCCTGTTGCTTATCTGTCCATACAAAAGGTACTTCCTTCCTTAGCAACTTCGTCAAAGGTGCAGCTATCGACGAAAACCCTTCTACAAACCTTCTATAATAGCCTGCTAACCCCAAGAAACTACGAACCTCCGCCACAGACTTAGGTGGTTTCCAATCTAACACTGCCTCAATCTTCCGAGGGTCCACCCTTATTCCTTCCGCAGACACCATATGCCCTAAAAACGTCACCTCCTTCAGCCAAAATTCACACTTGCTGAATTTGGCATAGAGCTTCTTCTCCCTTAACACTTGCAACACTACCCGGAGATGTTCATCATGTTCTTCCTCAGACTTGGAATACACTAGGATGTCGTCTATGAACACAACGATGAACCGATCCAGGTAAGGTTAAAAAACCCGGTTCATCATATCCATGAACGTAGCTGGGGCGTTCGTCAATCCGAACGGCATTACTAAGAACTCATAATGCCCGTACCTTGTCCGGAAAGCTGTCTTATGGATGTCCACTTCCTTCACCTTGAGCTGATGATATCCAGACCGTAAATCTATCTTTGAGAAAACCACAGCCCCCTTAAGTTGATCGAACAAGTCATCTATCCTCGGCAATGGATACTTGTTCTTGATGGTCAGCTTATTCAACTGGCGATAATCTATGCACATGCGCATAGTTTCATCCTTCTTCTTCACAAACAAGACCGGTGCTCCCCATGGAGACACACTGGGTCGAATAAACCCACGATCAAGCAACTCTTGGATCTGAGCCCTGAGCTCAACCAACTCCTTTGGTGCCATTCTATACGGAGCAATTGACACAGGAGCTATCCCCGGTAGTAAGTCAATTCCGAACTCCACCTCCCTGTCCGGGGGTATCCCAGGTAGCTCCTCCGAAAAAAATCCACAAATTCCCTTACCGTTCTAACTCCACTAACTCCCTCTTCTTTTGCATCCAACGCACTAACGAAGGTCAAAAATGCCTTACACCCTTTTCGAACCATCTTATCAGCCTTTAATGCGGAGACTACGTTAGACAAATAGTTTCTTCTTTCTCCTATCATAATTATTTCCTCATCCTCTGGGGTCCTTAACTCCATTCGCTTAACTGCGCAATCCAACTTAGCCCGATGTTCCACTAGCCAATCCATGCCAAGAATGAGATCGAATTCTCCGAAAGGTAGTTCCATCAAGTCAGCAGGAAATACTACTCCCTGAATCTCTAGAGGTACATTCCGAAATATCTTATTCACCACTACAGTTTGACCTAACGGGCTTACTACAGTCATCTCCCTATCAGACTGTTCAGATGCTATACCTAGCGTTTCAACTATTCTACATGCAACAGAAGAGTGGGTCGAGCCAACATCAATTAAAGCAAAGTAAGGCTTGTCAGCTATAAAGAACATACCGGTTATGACGTCCGGTGCGTCTCCATCTTCCTTCCGGCGAACTGCATACACCAGACCCGGCTGTCTTGCCTCTGTATTACTAACACCTCTGCCCGGTGTTCCCCGTCCTCTTCCAGAACCATTACCTCTTCCAATCGGACCACGACCCCGCGGTGGCTACTGTCCACCTCTTCCAGCCTGATTAAAACCCTGACCCACTGGTCGATTCCCATCTGGTTTCATTGGACAGTCCCTAATCATGTGATCCTTGGACCCACACTTAAAACATCCCCCTGTCTTCTTCCAACACTCCCCTAGATGCATTTTTCCACACTGAGCACAAGTACGGTACTGTCCTCCTGTAACAACCTGCTGACCTCGCGGCCCATCAACTTTGTGCCTCTTTTGAACATTCCCAGACGACCCTGATGATCCAAAACCTCTCTTCGGTCTATTCCTATCCGTATTCTGTCTCACGGATTCCCTAACTCCTTCGGCTACCTTAGCCTTCTCCACCAACACGGCAAACTCCCGCTCTTACTGTGGCGCTATCAACAATCTCAGGTCATCCCTCAATCCGTCCTCAAACTGGACACATCGCTCATGCTCTGTAGCCACGATTCCTCGAGCATACCGGCTTAATCTTAAGAATTTCGCCTCGTATTCCGCTACAGACTTATTCCCCTGAACCAGCCCCAGAAATGCCTTCCTCTGCGCATCAATATAACTAGTCCCAACATACTTCTTCTAATACGCCACCTTGAAATACTCCCAAGTGAGATCCTCAACCGTAGCACCATCCCGAACTGTGAGCCACCATTGATATGACTCATCGCGAAGTAGCGACACCACTCCTTTTAGTTTTTCCTCAGCAGTCAGATCCAGCTCGTCCATGATTCGCTCCGTCGCTTCCAACCAATACTCAGCCGTATTGGGCGCCACACCGGATACACCACGGAATACCTCAGCTCCATTGGCTCGGAGTCGCTCGGGTACAGATTTCCGAGCTCCCATCCCTCCACCTGCTCCAGCCACCCTCTCAAGAACCCGCAGCATCGCCTGCGATACTGCATCATCCCCCGTCTGATCCTGATGTTCAACCTCAGCAGCTGGTGGTGGTGGTACCTCGTTCTCGGACCCTTGACCAGACCTAACGGGTTCCGATACGGCCATTCTGCCTCTACCACGCCCTCGCACATTACGACCACGTCCCCTAGAACTCATGTCTACGATCGCGATCTAATCTGGTTAAAAAGTTTTATGCATTAGTTCTTGTTCCACTGATTACCCACGAATAAGTTTTATGTAAAGAAGTTTAGTAGTAGTTCTTTCGATCATTTCAGGGTTCTCGTTTCAAGTCCTCTATCCTAATTCAGAGAAAACACATTCATTCAATAGTATCAACTACACACATTCACCACTCAAGCATTTTCGTCTGTTTCAATCCCAGGGGTATTTTCGTAATTTGTCCTATAGGGGTATTTTGGTAATTTTCCAAATCGGGGTATCTTGATATTTTGCAAATTAGGGGTTTTGGTATTTTTGTAAAATGAGGATATCTTGGTAGAAATCGAGGGTAGTATGGTGATTTTATAAACCAAGGGTATTTTACAAACCAGGGGTACTTGAGTAATTTTGTAAATCGGGAATATTTCGGAAAATTTTCCAAAGTCTAAAATGGTTTTTACAAATCAAAGGGGTAGTTTGGTGATTTTAAAAACTAAGGTTTTTATAAAATAGTGTAGCTAGTCCCTTTCGGGTTTTAATTATTGGATTTAGCCCGTGAACCAGTCCTCTTGGTTAGGGTAAACCGTCACTACGCACCAGGTAGGATTCGAGTAGAGAAGAGGTGAGTCACTAGGGCTGCTTAAATACCAAGCTCCCACCTAATCCAATCCTAGACATGCGCACGATGGTTGCCACACCCTAACTCGGCGACTCACTCACAGGTTTGTTTGATTAGGCTTTAAATTTTATGTGATTCTGTGTTGGAGTAAGCTAACCCTAGGGTTCAATAACTTCTAGTGTACTAATCTACAATCCCATAATACCCACATACAAATAATACAAATCATACAACAGTTAGGGGTACTTACCTGGTGGACTTCGGGTCGGAGACTTAGGTGCCATGCCAGAAAACCTGCTCAATTTTAAAAATTTTTCACAAAAACTTATTTGGGCTCAATTTTGAAAACGTTGTGGGCTTTAAACCCAAGGCCGAGAGTTTAAAACTGGGCTCTGATACCAAATTGAAACACCCCAAACCTGGCCCATGAGCCTCGACCGGATCTGGCATGCTCCTTGAGTAAAACATTTCAAAACTTGTATGTTAAATCGGAAAATTTTGGTCATTTTGAAAGGAAATCGATTGGAGTTGTGATTGAATTGAAAACGGTGTTGTTATTAAAGTCTATATTTTATGAAAACGTTATTTTCGTACTTGAAAACTATAAGTTAAAAGATATGCCGAAGTTTTAGAGTTTAACATTAAGTTGAAAATCGTTGGTGTTTAGGTGTCAATACATTTGAAATTATTTTAAAGAACAGTTGCTTAACCTTTTTATTTAATATCGATCGTATCATAATAAAAGTAAAACGCATGCATAAAACAGTTTAATAGTAATGGCCTTATTACAACAAAGCAAAACTCGAAATAAATCAAAACTTCATATGAAAATCCAAAATGAAAGAAAGCTCTGAGCTGAGCATGGCCACCACTAAGTCCCCGCCGACCCGGTCCAATTACTGAGTGTCACCTGCAAAATGTTAGCCTACGAAGGGTGAGTCCACAGACTCAGTGTATAGCAACCAACACAACTCCCAAACGATTTAGGCATATCGATTCATATATATAGCAAATATAGGCAATGATGCAATCCCAAACCCAAACCTAAATAACCATCCTCTACACATCACCCGTACCTGCCAAACACACCGTGGGGATTACTAAATCGACCCTCTATCCGCTACACACCATCGAAGGCAGTCGCTGCAGTTAACTGCACATCGCCCTTATAATCGTGGCATAGCCACCAGATAATAATGTGTGACATTAGTCACCAGATTCAGATTATGTGACATGAGTCACCAGATAATGTGGTAAAAACCACCAGATCACTTCCCCCTTTTCACATCACCCTTATGCCCATGCGTTATACAAATCATGCAGAAATCATAATATACCTTATTTCATATTCATAACAGATTCGCACAAGTGTCACATTCAAATGTTCATAACATTATTAACACAGTAGTAACGGTTAACGTACCTGAATGCTCTGTACCATTGAATGGTATCCTTAGCCACATTTTTAATACTTTCATTATCACATTCATAATATTACCACCATAAATCTATTAGAAGTTAGTGTAGGGCTACACACCTGGTACTAACACGATTACTGAATCCCAAAAATCCCGATCTAATGCTCTAGATCCTTTGTTCCTACATTCGGCCAACACTAAGCATTTTAGCAAAAAGCCATTCGGCTAAATAGTCAAATCCTGAAGGATTATCGCAACCAAAATCCTTACCTTGCTGCCGATTTGGTTACTAATCAAATCCCGAAACTTCGTGATGTTTCCCCCTTGCAATGGGCTAAACACTAGATCACTTAACCGGTTAGTTTTTGGCTTTTGAACGAATAAGAAACAGATCTGCATCACTAGAACCCTTACCATTGACTTACCGAAACTATTGGCAGGGAAAAGATGCTCCCGATCTACTACTTCAAAATCTCGAAAATCCTAAAAGAAACCGATTGCATGGTTATTAAAAGTCAAGACCAATGCCGAATTTCGGCTTTTGTTCTACACATGTCGACAGAGAGAAAATAAGGAAGAATAGTGGAGATTCGACCATAGCAGACTTACCTCTTCCAAACCGATTTGAGAAGAGATCAAAAGAGATCTCTACTTGGTTGCTATTCGGCCAAAAACTGAGAAGAGATGAGGTGGAAAAATTTCGGCAATGGCTTAGGAAAACAATGGAGATTCGGCCAAAACTGAAAAGAGAGAATAGGAGAAGGATAAGTGATATTCGGCTTTTGATTAACAGTAGAGATTATGAGAAAATGAAGAAAAAGAATGATATGGAGGCTCAAGTATGATTCGGCTAGAGTGAAAAAGAAAAAGAAAGAAAGAATTGAGAGAAGAAAAGAAAAAGAAAAGTGTTGGTGAGGCTTAACCAAAAATTCGGCTTAAGGGATTTTGGTGACCGAATTTGTCATCCAAAAAGTCCCTTGGCCGGCCAACTCTCCCTCTCTCTACTCAATCCCTTGTTATTCTCCTATTTTCCCTCTTCTTTACCCATTCAAAATAATCTGAATAAATCAACAATTATATTCCTACCTTAGCCGAATTTTAAAAAGAATTTGACCACATCTAATGCTCATCCACCCAGTCTCCCCATGCCGTCCAACCCCCTTCCTCCCTGACGCAAAAATCAACTCCACAAGTGCTCCCCTTGCTGCTCGAACCTAGGCCCTTCTTGCACTGCCCGTGGCATCACTTACCAAGGCCCTAAGTGGCGCCTTCTTGCCACTTTAACAAGCCCATTTTTATGTCCAATTTCCCTTACAAATTCTCTTAAGGCCTAACATGCGTAGCTCCACTTCCAGACTTAAAATACAATATTTTCTAAGGCATTCCCCTACACTCTATAGTTCTCCAAAATCTATAAAACACATTAAAAATACACACAGGCATGCTTCCACATATATTTAAGCAAAATGCACAACCCCTAAATCCCGGATATTACAACCCTACATGGGTATTTCGGTAATTCTACCCTATAGGGGTATTTCGATAATTTTGCAAACCGAGGGTATTTTGGTAATTTCACAAGTCAGGGGTATTTCGATAAGTTCACAAATCGGGGGTATTTTAGTAATTTCTTAAATTGGGGGTATTTCGATAATTTTGTAAGTTGGGGATATTTCAGTAATTTTGCAAACTAGGGGTATTTTGATAATTTCGTAAATCGGGGGTATTTCGATAATTTTGCAACTCGAGGGTATTTTGATAATTTTGCGAATCGGGGGCATTTCGGTAATTTCGCAAACTAGGGGTATTTCGGTAATTTCGTAAACTGGGGGTATTTCAGTAATTTCGTAAATTGGGGGTATTTTGGTAATTTCGTAAACCAAGGGGTGCAAACTAGGGGTATTTCGGTAATTTCGCAAACCAGGGTATTCTAAGCAGAGATAACGATGCAAATGGGCCTAAGGCCCATTCTCGGCCCAAATGGGCCCACACGCTCGTGTGGCCCATTTAGCCCAAATCTAGCCACGTATATAAGATTCACATAGACCAGTCCAATATCTTCTACACAATCATACAACTTATTAATATGGGCCCACTTGGCCCAAGGCAACCTAGACTCATGAGAACACTCATAAGGGCCTCAACTATTGCGTCGAAGCTCCCACACGTGCGCTCGCATGCTCGTGTGGCTACCATCGCCGTGTGACCGGCTTCTCAGCATTTGCCGCTCTACAGCTAGAGTCATGCGAAATACATACCTGATAGGAATCTGAAGCTGCTAATCCGCACTCCGAGCACTCCTATGCCCAAACGCCCACCAAGGTATCTTTACTCTCCTCATAGATTGCTCTATTTAAAGCCAGCTTCTCACCTTCCTTCATGCTAGCTTTTCGATGTGGGATCCTACCTTCAGCAGAGTTTAATTCCATCTTAAACACTTCCGCCCCAACTTAGCAAAATAAATATCCCCTTTTTGCTTGCAATGGGATTCGAACTCAGGCCCCCTTGTAATATAATCCACGCTATTAGCCACTTTACCAACTAGCTCCTTGTTGTCTTAAAACATGCAAAACTAACTATAAGTCTATGGCCAAAGTCTAAGTTTCTTTAAAAAAAGAAATCAAAATGAAATGCAAGCACCAAGACTTGAACCTTGGACCCCTTGCTTCCTTGTGTGGCATCATTCCCTTGTCTCCTATGTGGCGTCATTTGCCACTGGACCACAACCCCTTTTTGTGTCATTTTTCTCCATATTTTATTCTTAAAGCCTACTTACTAACTCCCAGGGTTTTACTCACCTAAAACCAAAATTTTCCTAAAACCCAAGATTGATCCCGGGACTTTATAGAAGCCCCCTAACCTTCCAAAATCACTCATCTAATAGGTCCAACTTGCATTAGTGCCGTTCTCTTGTTCTCAAAAATTTTAAACGCTCCCATGCCCAAGGCCCAATGGGCCCAATTCTACTAGGCCCAACTTCGGGGCATTACATCTGTTGACATATTAAACATTTAATCATAATTTCAGAGACATCACATTTCATTCTGGTTTACCAATACATCTTTTTCAATTTATCATACTTCTCGGATGACAGATATATTACCATTGTGAGTTTTGTATAAAAGTTTATATACAAGCTTTAAATTCTTTAGTACACAGGCTCTATCTCGGAATAACAGACAATCATTATATTCAAATTTGATATCCTGAATCAATAATTATTTCACTCTGTACCCGTTTAACTGACAACTCATTATCACTTTTCTGGGCTTCACAGATCTGTTGTAGAAACATCAGCTTAGCTTTAAGCTCATCTCAAATTAATTTTTCATTAGACAATAGCAATCGAGTATTTATTACTCATAAAGCAAACAAAGATTTTCTACTCAAAATATCAGCAACTATATTTACTTTTCCTGAATGATAATCAATAACCAAATCAGGGTCTTTCAATAATTCAAACCATCTACTCTGTTTTAGATTCAAATCTTTCTATACCACCGGGTGTTTTTAAGTTTTATGATCAATAAATATATGATATTTTCATCATACAAATATTGTTACCAAATTCTCAGTGCAAACACAATAATTATCAATTCAATATCATATGTCAAGTAATTCTTTTCTTGTAGCTTTATTTGGCTGGAAGTATAGACCATTACTTTTCCCTTCTTCATCAAAATACAATCTAATCCATTCAATGATGTATCACTGTAATAATAAATTCCTTACATGATTCAGATTGAACCAGAACTGATGCTTCGGTCATCAGGGCTTCCAACTGTCAAAACTTTACTAACATTTATCAGTCCATTCAAATCTTACATCATTCTGTAATATCCATATCATTGATGTAGCTATCATAGAAAACACTTTCACAAAAATTAAAAAGGATATTGAAGCTTTAAATTATTCCGAGGCCACAATCATCAGATAGGTTAAAACTGTAATACTATAATAGATCTGGCGTTTCAACAATATAAATGAAACAATACCTCAACTTTAATAATATTTTTTTCAAATAGAAGAGGAAAATCGAGGGTGGCTCCAATATCAACCAGTGCAATAATACAGTTTCTAAAATATATGATCCATATTACCAAATCCCCATGATCAAATCAGAATTCATAACAGTAGTAAGTATAATTGCCACTGACCAATGGATATCTTTTTCAGTCAGACCATAAAATAACATGAAAACCAAGATAATGAAATCCAAATTGCAAAGCTATACTGAATTTCTGAGAAGAGAATCCATGTTGAATAATAAAAAGATTGATGACATCTCAGAGAAAGTCCAGAAGAGTAATATTGCACATTCACACTATAAACAGTCATAATAGAGACAGTGTAACTTGCACAATTGCCATTCAAAACTTCAACCAACAGAAGTAGAAAATAGTATCATATGAATCTTATCATCAAATCTTCTATCAAACATAATAGTTTTAGAAGACCAGAGAAAGATAGAACAATGTCAATTATAAAGAACTTATAGGTAAATAATAAAATTGTGTACAAAGAATGTGGAATGAAGAGCAAGGGTAGGAATTGAATAAAATTCAATTATTTGTTGTAATTTAATGCTATAATTAATAATGTAAATTGTTATTATTATTTTCGTAGCAAACAAGGAAACCGAGACATCTAATATGAAGGGGAAAGAAAAAGTGATCAAGGAGTAATCGCGGAATCCGGGTTTGTATTACTATAATTCAAGTTATTTATTATTACATGTTTAATTTCAATGCATGAGTATGGAAAATAAAATTGAGGTAAGTATTGATACTTGAATTGAAAGTGATTTGAATTGTGAATTTGAGATTGAGATTGAATTGATAATATGTATGAATTAGCATCTCAGAATTGTATTACAGATACTATGGGAAAAGCAGCTATATGGAAAACTTAGCAAGTGTGAGTTCTGATTGTCAGAGATTGTGTTTTTGGGACATGTGGTATCGGCAGATGGAATTCGGGTTGATATAAAGAAAATTGAAGTAATTGTTCAGTGAAAAGCACTGAAAAATATGTCAGAGGTACGCAGTTTCCTTGGTATAGCTAAGTATTATAGAAGATTTATGAATGGATTTCCGAAAATAGCTTTGCCGATGATAAAGTTGCTACAAAAGAATGTTTCTTTTATCTAGGATAATTAGTGCCAGAAAAGTTTTGAGATATTGAAGCAAACGTTGACAGAGGCACCAGTTCTGACATTACCAAAATCGGGTAAAGACTTCATTATGTTTAATGATGCTTCTTTGAATGGTTTGGATGTGTACTAATGCAAGAAGAAAAGGTAATAGCTTATATATCTTGATAGTTAAACCCACATGAACGCAACTACCCGACACACAATTTGGAATTAGCCACAGTAAACTTTGTGATGCGGGTTGGCTCGGGGATGAGTCGACACGTATGCTAGTTGCCCAATCGTCTACGAGGAGGGATTCAGCCTTCGAAAAATAATCGTAAAATATGGATGAATTTGCGGAAGCTTTAATTGACTAGTAGATGGTTCGGTTTGATAGAAAGAGATTAAAAAAAAGAAGAAGAAAAGAAAAATTAAGTCCTTGTTACATTGGGCCGTACGAGGTTATAGAAAAAAAAATCATGCCGGTCGCTTATTGGTTAACTCTACCTCTGGAATTACAAGAGATTCACGATGTTTCTCATGTTATTCCCACTGAAGACCTTGAAATTCGATCTGATTTGACTTATGAAGAAGAGCCGGTTCAGATATTAACTCGAGAAGTAAAGAGTTAAGAAATAAACAGATTCCTCTAGTAAAAGTGTTATGGAAAAATCATAATATGGAAGAAGGGACTTGGGAACTGGAAGAAACAATGAGAGCATAGTATCTTCATCTCTTTTAAGTAAAATTTCGAGGACAAAATTTTTTAAGAGGGGAGAAATGTAACGACCCAAAATCAGTGGACACCAGAAAAGTGTATTATCGGGCCTTCGTCTTAGTAAACTGAGTTAGTAAATAATTATTAGGAGTAATTATGACTCTAATAGTGTGTTTAACTAGATTTTTATTTAGTGAATTTAGCTTAATTGAGAGAAATTAGGAAAAAGGACTAAAGTGAATAAAGGGTAAAAGTTGAATTGTAGATTAAAAGAAAATAAAAAGGACTAAAATGGCAGATAGACCATTTAGCATATTTGAGGCGGCATAAACATAAAAATCTAAGATTTTTATGTCTTAAAATATATTATTATTAGTTAACCTTATTAATATAATATTATATTATATAATAAAGTAAATAGAAAAGAAAAGAAAACAAAGAAACAGAAAAAGAAACAGAGAGCATTTCGACACAAGCAGGAAAGAAAGAAGAAAAAGAAGGAAAAAGGAAAAACTAAAGATTCAAGGTTTTAAACTTTAAAAGGTAAGTCAATCAAGTCCTATTATTTTAATTTTGATGTTTTAGAAGCTTTAAAGCAAGACTTTGATGAAACTAAGTTGATATTTTGAGAGTTTATAGGTTTTCAAGTGTAGTTGATGTTGAAGAAAAATATGAATCAGGGATTAAATTGAATGAAATTTAAGTTAGAATTAGTAAGAGGATTAAATTGTAAAGTAAGCTATAAGTTGTGTTAGAGGGATTAATTTGGAAGAAATTAGAAATTAAAGTTTTAATATGAATATTAGATAGTCAAATTGAATATGGAAGGAATTTAAGAAGAAACAAAGTATGAATTAAGTTAAGAAAATAAGTAAACTTAATTAGGATTAAATTGTAAAATGAGTTATAAGAAAACAGTTTTGGGACAGCAGCAGTAAAGTAACTTTTAAAAATCACAACATATTGTAGAAATCGAATTAGAAGATGAAAAATATATGAAATTAATGCTTATTGAGTCTAGTTTCTCATAGAAGAAACAGTGTAAGTAATGGATATGTAAATCATGAGATATAATGAATTTCGTGAGACAAGGTCAGAATGAATTCGGGTTCCCCTATTCTAAATTTAGAAAATAATGAAAAATTGGATAAAAATAATTAGGGGTTTAAATTTATATGTTTAGAATCCTGAATGAGTCTATTTTCAGTAGAAATAAATGGGAACATCATCTGAATCTTGTATGAAGAGATGATTAATTTTTAGTGAAAAAGGGTCAGAACTGCTAGACAGCAGAATAGGGGTGACTTTCATGAATAAACTGTATTAATTGGCTAAGCTAAAAATTCTGGAAATTTTACGGTATGAATATATGTGAGTCTAGTTTCAGGAAAAATTAACGGTTCTTCATTTGGAGTTCTGTAGCTCTGGAAATAAATAATTTAGTGACTATGACACAAAAGGACAACTTTGAATAAATTTATGAGTAAAGGATTAAATTGAAATGTGAGCAAAAGTAAGAAAGGATGAATTTATTTTATTATACATGTTTATTTTATTAAATAGTACAGAAAGTTTATTTGATTATTTTTTAACATATAAATGTTATATGCTTATATGAAATGGAAGAAAAAGAAAGGAGAGGACCGAATTGAAGAAAAAGGAAAAGAGAAGGTTAAGGAGTGAAGGAAGAATAACATATATCATTTCAACCTTTTTGTTGTAAGTACTACAAGAATTTTAAATTATTGTTAATTATTTTTTTGAAATATTTATGTGAATTATTTAAATATATGAGATTCAGCTTTAATGCCCAAGTAGACGAAATTTAGAACTACTGGGATATTAGTGGCATGCCATTAAGGAACTTTAGCGCGCTCTCTGATATTAGCACGTTGGTGCTCTTTGATATTAGCACATTGGTGCTCTCTGATATTACCACGTTGGTGCTCTCTGATTATTAGCACGTCAGTGCTCTCTGATTATTAGCACGTCAGTGCTCTCTGTTCACTTGTGCATCATAATGCACCTCTGTATTTGTTCCGTATATCCGGTGTGTTCTATAAAGTCTACTTTGGGCTAAGAAAGTGAAATGAGAACAAAAGTGAATCACTGATGTGTTAAGGTAAGTTTAATACCTTACAAAAGATAAGTTAAATTTATTTAAAGCAATGCATAGTTGAAGAGACTTATATGTGAGTAGATATGCAATAATTGATTGAGTTTAAAATATTCTGTTATGATTACTTATTTAATTATTCTTGTTGTGCTTACTAAGCCTTCACCGGCTTAACGCGTTTATTTTAACGCGTAGGTACAATTAAACTAGAAGAGATAGAGTCCAACTAGAAGATCTCCCACCTCATCACATCCTCACGAGTTTCAAAAGTAGGTATTGTATTTTGTATTAAAATGACATGTACATATGTAGTTCAAAGGTGTTCCCATGTGATAGGGACTAAAATGTAGATTCTTGAAATTCTATCTATTTTCAGTTACTTGAAGTATTTTGGTATATTTGGAATGAATTAATAAACAATAAATATGTTTGCAAAAATGGTTGGTAAGTTAAAATATTATATACAAATGTTTTAATTAAACAGTATCTGGCCATAATTGTTTTGGCACCAAATGTAATAGTCGTATACCGGGTCTGCATGATTGAACCGGGTATAGGGGTATTACATTTATTGGTATCAAAGCTTAGGTTTTCTAGTTTTAGAAGACCAGAGAAAGATAGAACAATGTCAATTATAAATCAACCAGACTAACAATAATTCTGTCTAATATCATGATTCGCCAATCCTTCTATATGATAAATATCGCATCTAAACATAAACAATTTCATATGCCTCTAAGAATAACAGAACATGTAGAATACCCAGAAGAGATTGCTGTAATATACCCGATTATAACAGCTGCATTCAAATATCTTTGCAATTTCATCACTATTCCACTGACTAATAAAGTCATTAATAATCTCACATCATTCAGTTCACTCACAAAGTTTATTCGGAAGAAATTTTCAGCTAACCCATTCTGTAGATACCATATATGAATAAATCGATTTATCATAAATAACTTCTTTCTCTAATAGTGGCATTGCGTATCCCAAATAGTTTTCAGAAAAATCTGATATTTCTCTTTAGAACCCATCTTTATTTACTAGCCCATTCTCAGTTTTAACTGCTTTATTTATCATTCAGCCACTGAACTTTTCAGTTCTACACTTCTGAACTAAATCAATATAAATCTTATGAATTTCATTACATATAACTGTACTAATAAGGGGGTGGAGATCGTAAGCCTCAAAATTTAACTTTCATAAATACACGCATATCACTTAACATTTATCATTGTCCATTCTAAAATATTTATTTCATACCTTTTTAAGTCCCAATTCATCATAAGCAACATTTTTACTCAGGCACGTGAGTATCACTTTCAACAGTATCGGAATTAGCTCGGTTGGAAAGCATCTCTGTCTATTTGCAAAATAATTTTCATCAGAGTCGGGAGATATCACACTATCACAGGTTATATAATGGCATGTATTTCTAGACTCCACATATGCTATGTTCAGTCTAAGAACCGACTAAATCGTAGCTCTGATACCACTAAATGTAACACCCTTAACCCATGTTCGTCATCAGAATAGAGTTACAGAGTATTACAGAAACTTTTAGAACATTTTCAGATAATTCATTCATTTCCCGAGATTTATTCAAAACGTCCCTTAAATGGACCATTGAGGCCCAATATGAGCATTAGAATTGAGTCGGGAACTAATCGAAAACTCTAAGATTTTTTCGTAAAATTTCAAAAATTTTCTAAGGTGCAGGTCTCACACACCCGTATAGTCCAAGGGACACACCCGTGTGACCCTAGGACACACCAGTCCTACAGGCCGTGTTCGACCCCGTGTAACTCTCTGACTTGTGCACACGGCCATGCCATACGCCCGTGTGCTAGGCAGTGTGGTTAATTAAATTCTTTCGAAATTAGGTACATGTTTCACACGGATAAGACACATGCCCGTGTAGCACACACGGCTGAGACACATGCCCATGTCTCTGCTCGTGTGCTCAATTCTGAGCATTTTATTTTTCAATATTTAGGTGCAGGGGACACACGGCCTAACCTCATGCCCATGTACCAGGCCGTGTGTCACATATGGTCTAGATACATGACCATGTGAACAAAATAAAGCCATTTCTAGCTTCATTTCTCAACCAAAATTTTTACCAAGTTCTTGCACCAACTTACATCCAAATACCAACCAACCCAAGCATTGAATTCAAGCAATTCATAACATCTAATATGATATATTGTTACATGCATTCATGCTTTTAATCCTAACTTTTATAAGCATACTCATTTAACCTTTCTCAATCAATCAATAACAAACACTTATGTTATCTTCATAAAACAAACTCAATACATATATATACATGTACCAAAACATAATCATCACTAGCCATTCCAATGGCTAGTTTACAATAATCATTTACATTTACATGCCAATATGGCCAATATAACCTATACATGTCATTATAACCATAATTGATTTACCACATTGTAAAGACATGGGCCGATGGATAGTGTGAGTGATTTTCGCCAAGCTTCCAATCTAACGAGCTTCCTATTTACTATAAAGTAGAAAAATAAAACTATGTAAGCATTACATGCTTAGTAAGTTTGTATAACATGGTACTTAACTTACCATTCGTTCTATTTTGAAGTCACTATGTAAGGCACATTCATTCAATTTGACCTCAAGCCCTACATGTAACACCCCTAACTCGTATCCGTCACCGGATTAGGGTTATAAGGCATCACGGAACAAGACTCAGTTCATCACAGTCATTTATCACTATTCATGCTACAGGTTATAATTATAACTTCTTAACATTTCAATCTCATACACATTCATGATCCATTTGTTTATTAATCCAAACAAGCATATTTGATTCTCAATATTCAACAAATAGTTCATGCATAACCCATACTCTTATCTCATGCTAATCGAAACTTACAATACAAATCATGCACGTAATTCCAATACATCATTACTCATAATTTATACAAATTTCGGATCAAGCTTTAAAAAAAAACAAAACCATTTTATACATGTTTCATACTTCTAAAATCCAAACCATTTGACCATCGAATCTAAGACATTCCAACATTTTAAATATATCCAGGCATATATCATTCACTTTATATATATATATAAAGTACATGTCAATACATCTAATTCATTAGTCGAATATCAGCTTATCATTTCATAACTTATGCACATGTATATTTCAAAACATCTAGACCCATATTACTCCGTTAAACTTCCATTCATATATATGGCATTAAAACATTATAGCATAGACGAACATGCTCCTAATACTATATAACATGCGCATAATTCCTAGAACAAAGGCCATATCAAACCATGAATATCAATTTTGTGATTATAACAATTCATGAGTTATGCATATTAATCTAGGATAAGAAATTCTTGCAACATAGTAAGCATACATATATATATTACACCTAAGTAAACATTTCCATATAACCCCATTCAACTGAATTAATTTCTATTTTGCATTCATTTAACCAAAGCCACATTAATTATTTATGGACACAAAGATCATTAAATAACCTACCAAACACATGTACTATATAACTAGTCTGAAATACATAAGTATAACCAATCCAATGACCACATATTCGGACCTCAAATTAAAACTCCAATGATCAACCCAAACTATATACATAAAAATTTTCATTATCATCACCAAATCATAACCAAACATCACAAACATATATGTCTTGATATATACTTTCAATATAAGCTTAAAACATGACTAAAAACACATAACCATTAACAACAAAATCAAGCCATTTTCGCTTGGCTTAAATACATCATCAAAATGATATTTAAGCATAAAGTTAGCCTATACATGCCTTAAATTCAAAATCTAAACTTCGAAAATACCAAAACAAGTCGATAGTGTGGATGACTTCACTGATGATCCTCTGAGCTCGTAGCTTGATCAAAATCTATAAAACATAACGATGAACACACAAAGTAAGCTATCTTAGCTTAGTAAGTCTCAAGCAACTTACAATTCAACTAGATATTCATTTGAGTTAAACAGAATAAAATTCTTAACATTTATGAAATAACATAACACATAGATATAATCGTGGCCGATTATCAATATTCATACAAAGTGAAATGTTATTCGTCACATACTTAAAATGTAAGATTTATTGAAAGTACCCCGATCGATAATCAAAGATATATGTATTTCCACATACAACCGAATAAAATCTTCCATGTACATATAAAGTGATTTCACATAATTTAATATATATATACAAATATCTATATAAATATAACGCATGGCCGCACCTATATAGGTATAATTTCTCATATCAATACAATAATCTCAAATGCAAGCAAACATACCAACTCAATGTCATTTTTAATCACGTATCGTACGTACCGATTATACGAACACATTTCTATCAACTTACTTATTTTAGAAGCATCACATATATCATGAACTTGATTCAATACGTACCTTTCGGTCGAACACTCAAACTCATAATAATAAACTTTGGCTTGTTTGAATGCCATCGTAACTCAATCATTTCATTCATAACGTAAACTCGTATTAACAATCACCGGTATAAAACCTGATAGGCATAAGCCTGAATTACACACTGGCACTAAGCCTGCTAGACCAAAGGTCCGATATTCATTCACCGACTATAAGCCTGCTAGGCAATAAGCCCGATATAGTTCACCGGCACAAGGCCTGCTAGGCATAAGCCCGAATATTCACATTACTGAACCAACCAATTCACATTACACATTATCAATATCATTGCTAAATTACTTTAACACATTCGGCTTTGACATATAAATTCACAAATTCATAATTCAACATGTAGACTAGGTTATAATCGATACTTACGATATTAACAAGCTTTAAGACTTACCTCGACTATCGACGGACGACGAAGACCGGCTATTCGTGAACTTTCGCTTTTCCCCGATCCAAATCTGATTTTCTTTGTTCTTGATCTAAACATATTTAAAATAATCTCATTCAAGTACATTTCATCTCAATTTAGTCCCAAAACACATAAATAGGCAAATTACCATTTTACCCCTGACATTTACAACTTTTACAATTTAGTCCCTATTACACAAAACACAAAATACACATAATTTAAATTCAATCCTTTAGGGCTGAATCTTCCTCATGATTATCTAAGTCCCTACATTTCATTTATTTTTCATTTTAACCCCTCAAAGATTTATTTTTGCAATTTACCCCAAAATACTCAAATTCATCAAAAATCCCAAGACAAAACATGTTAATTTAACACATATATTTCATAATTCATCCTTAAATAACATAAACAACTAATTATCAACAGTAGCTCAACTCAAAATATTCATCAAATTCAAAAATTAAAGCATGGGTCTTGAAGATTTCTAAGCAACGATCTCAAAAACGTAAAAATTATCAAGAACCGAAATCAAACTAACCTTGAATTTGAGATTATAGGTGCCAAAAATGAAATGAAACCAAACCCTTGTTCTTTCCTCAACATTCGGCCAAGAAAATAAAAGATGATAATGGCCATTTCTTTTGTTTTATTATTACATATATTATGTTATTACTTGATTACCAAACTAACCTTATATTATAAAATAAACATAACATATAAATAAGGATATTATTGGCACATACTGTCCACTACCTTGTAAAATGGGCTAATTTCCCTTTTAGTACCTCATATTAAAAAGCCACTATCACATTAGCACTTTTCACTATAGTTTGTAACTTTTGCACTTTACGCGATTAAGTCCTTTTTTTTAAAATTAAACACACAAACAATTGAATTTTCATACGAAACTTTCACACATAATAATTCACATATAATAAATATAGAAAATAATATTTAAATATTTTTTGGACTCGGATTCGTGGTCCCGAAACCACTGTTCCGATTAGGGTCAAATTCAGACTGTTACACTACACATATCGTCATAGCCCTTGTTAGTCATATATTCCATAATAACATCAAAACATGTTTGGGCTCAACAACAATCAAGTTTCTAGGCATATATGTTTTCCACAACATGTGTTCATTTAACATGCATAAATCGTCTCTTTATACTACAAGTATAATTTCATAATAGTCCATCTTGAGTTTAGATTATTTCATATCAGAACTTTACTCATATTACTCGAAATTTCAATGTCACACGAGTAGTAGTACACTCAAAGTGTACAAGTCTATAATCAAGGATGACATATTCATCAAATGAATTCCATGTACCAGTATCATCATCTCATGTTTTCTTATATCAATTGTATCATCATTTTCATGCATTTTAAGCGAATACGTGTAATAACTCATTTCTTTTTCATATTCGCATGTCAAGATTTTTACCCATTGAATTTATTCGGAATACCGATGGATACACAAGTAGTACACTCGAGGTGTACAAATCAGGATCCGTCAATTCATGTCCAATGGTACCCATAAGGTACTATTTCAGAGAGTACACTCTCGAGCCGCACATATATACAACAGGATTATCAGTCCATGTAATATCCCGGGATAGGGGTTATTTTGTTATGGCTTTGTTTGCATGTGTCTAGTGTGCTATGTTGTTGTTTTGATGTTTTAGGGGCTTAGTCGTAAGCTAGGTGTAAGCCTGAGTGGTAGGAAAAATCTTTACTTTTAGGCTTAGGTGAGAGGAGCTGAAGAAGCTGCAGAATGCCCACTTTTTGCTTCCATTTTGACGGCATGGAGGAAGAGAAGTTGTTGGCAGTTCAAACTCTGCCTTAGACCAAGTCAAATGACTTGAATGGTGGGTGGAGAGTGAATTTAGGAGGGAGACTTGTTCAAAGTGATTTGAATGGGTGGTTGTGAGTGTTTGGGGAGTGGTGGCTGAATCTTGGGTGCTTGATGGGGGGAGTGGCCGATTGGTAGGTGTAGTGGGAGTGTGCCGAAATTCTTTTGGCATGTGTGGGTGATTTTCGGCCAGCCTTAGTTTAGGGTACCAAAGCCGAATGTTCAAAGGAGATTCTTTCATTTTTTTACTCCTTGAAACTGAAAGTCCAAACACCTTCTTGCCGAAACTTTGCATTGGTGTTTTTACATTTTGTGTGTGGCCGAGTGCTCTCTTCCATATCTTCTTCTTTTTCATTTTGTTAAGCCGAAACTTGTTCTCCAAAGCACCTTCTCCATCCCTTTCTTTCTCAAAACCGAAAGTTCCCTCCCTCTATTCATCTCTTATTTCTTTCTTTTTCCACAACGCTCTAGCCGATTTCCTCCATTTGTTTTCTCCCCATTTCTTTTGTGTGCCGAAACCCTCTCAACTTGTTCCCTCAAACCTTCTTTTTCTCCTCTCAAACTCTATTATCGTAACCTCCATTTCTTCTCATCTCTACTCTTCCTTTTCTTTCATTCAAAGCCGAACAAGAGTGTGTTAAACACCTAAGGCCGAATTCTCTCTGCTCTTTGGTTAAAGTGCTAGCCGAACCTCCCTTCTCTCCTAGTGGTTTTCTTGGCCAAATATTGGTGTGGTGTGGATCTCTTCTAGCCTTGGTTCTAGTCGGGTTTAGAGGAAGGTAAGTGCTTGGCCGAATGGCCATTTCCTCCCTCCCTTGTTCTTGTTGATTTCGGTTGGTTAAGTGCCGATTTTGGGCATTTGTTGGAAGAAGTTAATCCCTTGTGTGAACTGATTTCTTTATAAGGTATCCAGGAGTTCGAAGCAGTCAAACGAAGCCTTTATCTTGAGTTGATTGATAGGTAAGTGATGGTGAGATTTTGGTTCACGGTCTATTCGTTTAGTTTCATTTAACCAAGTCTTCAAAGGACTAACTGTTTACATTTTAGGGTGTGGCCGATTGTCAAAGGAACCATTGTTTGGTTCAGGTTTTGGTAGGAAACCAAACCATTTGCAAGGTAAGGGTTTAAGTGTTAGTTCTCTTGAGTTGTTGGTTTTGGCCGAATGGTGTAAGTGGCTAATCTTTTGTTTGGCCGATTATAGGAGCAAGGTATTCGAGGGTCTTAGATCGGTTCGTTGGGTTTAAAGCTTGTGGTTTTAACAGGTGTGTAAACTAACACACTTTTTACTTAGTAATATGTTTAATAAACCTGATTGACTATTAAGACCAAAACAGTATGATGATTGATATGGTACCCAATGGGGTATGTGCACGGATTCGGGTAAGTCCGTTTTATTACGAGCTTTGTTAGTGATATATGATATCATAATCTATGATGTGTTATGGGATACACTATGAAACATGTTTAGCATGATTTGCATGACTTGCACGATTTGCATCAGTATGATATGTTATGGGTGATATGAGAGGAGGGGGAATATGATATCCGTGTCTTTGGGACACCAGAGGTTTGGCACCTCCAGTGGTTTGGTACCACAGATGATATTTTGTGTCTTTGGGACACCAGAGGTTTGGCACCTCAGCGTCTCGTCCCAGTGGCTTAGCACCACAGTGGGTTGGCCCCACGGTTGATATTACGGGATTGACGCCAGTGATTTGGTATCACACGATGGGTTGGCCCCATCATTCGATTCGTGACTGCGGTCACCAGTGATTTGGTATCACACTTGTGTCTTTGGGACACCAGAGGTTTGGCACCTCATAGCGACTTATCCCTGTGGTTTAACACCACCGTGGGTTGGCCCCACTTTGAGATACGGGATCGTCGCCAGTGATTTGGTATCACACGTGGGTTGGCCCCACAGATGGATTATTTGTGACTTTGGGTCACCAGTGGTTTGGCACCACATTGATGGATATCGTGACTTTGGGTCACCAGTGGTTTGGCACCACCAGTGGTTTGGTACCACACGGGGTAGAAAAGGTGTTATGGATGGTTAGGATCGGCTGCATTAATTGTATTGCTTCGTTATGATGTGTGTTAGTATGTTGCATATATCGGGAGGGGGATTTATGCACTGAGTCTTGCGGCTCACCTTTCTCCCTTATCATTTCAGGTGACACTTAGATTGCGGACATGGAGCCGGGGTGGACTCGAGGTGATCATGCCATGAATAAAAGTTGGATTTACTCTGAATTAAAACTTGGTACTTTATTTGAATTATTTTCATTTGGTTTATGTGGATTGTAAAAGGCCTTTTTAAAGTTATGTTTTTGTTATGTTTATGCTTAAATTTGATTTCAAATATGCCTTAACCAACTATTGGGTTTAAAATTTGGCTAAAACTTGGAAAGATAAGGTTTTCAAACTGCAAAGCGAAATATTTTAAACTTTACCATCGGGTATCACACTGTAATTTAAAATGAATGAAACTCAAATGTGTTTTTCAAACTTGAGAATATTTTCTTACTAAGTCAAAATGTTTTAAGCTACACAAAAGAATTCCTCGGATTTTCAAATGTGATAAATTTATTTTACTTACATATTTAATTAAGTTATCAAAATTTCCGGATTTTCAAATGCACTATTGCTTTTTAAACCATCGTGCCCAAGATTTCTACAGGAACAAAATATACAAAAAGAGTTTTCATCAAACTTTTAACCGGAAACCTAAACCTCTCAAATACATTTTCCCCGTAACATACCAGATTCGGTCGTGGTGTATTGACCGGGTTTGGGGTGTTACAGTCCAGACTAAATCCTATCTCTAATATATATATACTCAATAGAGCTTAGTCAGGATTACCAGTTCACGCTAAATCCTTTTCATGACATATGCTCTAAAGAGCTTAATCTGGATTACCCGTTCGGGCTAAATCTAATCCATAACATATGCTTGAGAGGACTTATATCAGGATTACCCGTCTAAGCTAAATCCTTTTTATAATGAGGTAAATGGAATTACTCGTCCGAGCTAAATTTCGTCAGCAACAAATGCAGGACCTCATTCAATTCGAAAAATCACATATCCATCGAATTTTCCATTTATTCAAACGGAATTTGACATTTTCTAAGCATTACCAGGCATGTGATTATTTCATACATTTATAATAGTCACATAATTCAAATAGACATATTCAAATAGAAGTTAATCCCTTGTGTGAACTGATTTCTTTATAGGGTATCCAGGAGTTCGAAGCAGTCAAACGAAGCCTTTATCTTGAGTTGATTGATTGGTAAGTGATGGTGAGATTTTGGTTCACGGTCTATTCGTTTAGTTTCATTTAACCAAGTCTTCAAAGGACTAACTGTTTACATTTTAGGGTGTGGCCGATTGTCAAAGGAACCATTGTTTGGTTCAGGTTTTGGTAGGAAACCAAACCATTTGCAAGGTAAGGGTTTAAGTGTTAGTTCTCTTGAGTTGTTGGTTTTGGCCGAATGGTGTAA
The DNA here is from genome assembly GCA_005393395.2 of Gossypium australe. Taxonomy (NCBI): domain Eukaryota; kingdom Viridiplantae; phylum Streptophyta; class Magnoliopsida; order Malvales; family Malvaceae; genus Gossypium; species Gossypium australe. Next base: position 59,153,977 of record CM016615.1, read on the forward strand.
GTGGCTAATCTTTTGTTTGGCCGATTATAGGAGCAAGGTATTCGAGGGTCTTAGATCGGTTCGTTGGGTTTAAAGCTTGTGGTTTTAACAGGTGTGTAAACTAACACACTTTTTACTTAGTAATATGTTTAATAAACCTAGTAATATGTTTAATAAACCTGATTGACTATTAAGACCAAAACAGTATGATGATTGATATGGTACCCAATGGGGTATGTGCACGGATTCGGGTAAGTCCGTTTTATTACGAGCTTTGTTAGTGATATATGATATCATAATCTATGATGTGTTATGGGATGCACTATGAAACATGTTTAGCATGATTTGAATGACTTGCACGATTTGCATCAGTATGATATGTTGTGGGTGATATGAGAGGATGGGGAATATGATATCCGTGTCTTTGGGACACCAGAGGTTTGGCACCTCCAGTGGTTTGGTACCACAGATGATATTTTGTGTCTTTGGGACACCAGAGGTTTGGCACCTCAGCGTCTCGTCCCAGTGGCTTAGCACCACAGTGGGTTGGCCCCACGGTTGATATTACGGGATTGACGCCAGTGATTTGGTATCACACGATGGGTTGGCCCCATCATTCGATTCGTGACTGCGGTCACCAGTGATTTGGTATCACACTTGTGTCTTTGGGACACCAGAGGTTTGGCACCTCATAGCGACTTATCCCTGTGGTTTAACACCACCGTGGGTTGGCCCCACTTTGAGATACGGGATCGTCGCTTGTGATTTGGTATCACACGTGGGTTGGCCCCATAGATGGATTATTTGTGACTTTGGGTCACCAGTGGTTTGGCACCACATTGATGGATATCGTGACTTTGGGTCACGAGTGGTTTGGCACCACCAGTGGTTTGGTACCACACGGGGTAGAAAAGGTGTTATGGATGGTTAGGATCGGGTGCATTAATTGTATTGCTTCGTTATGATGTGTGTTAGTATGTTGCATATATCGGGAGGGGGATTTATGCACTGAGTCTTGCGGCTCACCTTTCTCCCTTATCATTTCAGGTGACACTTAGATTGCGGACATGGAGCCAGGGTGGACTCGAGGTGATCATGCCATGAATAAAAGTTGGATTTACTCTGAATTAAAACTTGGTACTTTATTTGAATTATTTTCATTTGGTTCATGTGGATTGTAAAAGGCCTTTTTAAAGTTATGTTTTTGTTATGTTTATGCTTAAATTTGATTTCAAATATGCCTTAACAAACTATTGGGTTTAAAATTTGGCTAAAACTTGGAAAGGTAAGGTTTTCAAACTGCAAAGCGAAATGTTTTAAACTTTACCATCGGGTATCACACTGTAATTTAAAATGAATGAAACTCAAATGTGTTTTTCAAACTTGAGAATATTTTCTTACTAAGTCAAAATGTTTTAAGCTACACAAAAGAATTTCTCGGATTTTCAAATGTGATAAATTTATTTTACTTACATATTTAATTAAGTTATCAAAATTTCTGGATTTTCAAATGCACTATTGCTTTTTAAACCATCGTGCCCAAAATTTCTACAGGAACAAAATATACAAAAAGAGTTTTCATCAAACTTTTAACCGGAAACCTAAACCTCTCAAATACATTTTCCCCGTAACATACCAGATTCGGTCGTGGTGTATTGACCGGGTTTGGGGTGTTACAATTGTGGTATCAGAGCCAAGTTCAAAAGCTCGGCTGTGGGCCTGAGGCCCAAAAGGTTTTAAAAAGGTTGTTTTAAGTGTTCTTGTTTTGAAATATGTGGTTTGAAAGGCATGGCACCGAGTCTCCGGCACCAATCCGCCCAGGTAAGTAGCTCTTAATATTGCTTGTGATTTCGATGTTGAGGAGATGTGATTGGATGATTAGCAATAGTGGATTACTTTAGAAACTGAAACTGATAGGACTCTGTGAACTTGCGAAAACAAAGCTTCTTTAATATTCATAAGACTTTGATCTTAAACAGTGGAATAATTACTGATGCATAAAACTTTTAAATCAGATAAGTCGAGATTTTTAGTCATGAGCGCTAGAGGTGGACGCGGTCGTGGACGTGGTCAGGGTAGGATGACAGTTTCTGAACCCGTAGGATCTGGTCAGGGGTCAGAGAATGAGATACCGGTACCGCCACCAGCTGGAGGTGGTGAGTTTCAGGATCAGACTGGGGATGATGCAGTGTCGCAGGCGATGCTGCGAGTTTTGGAAAGGGTAGCTGGAGTAGGTGGAGGCGCAGTAGCTAGGAAATCTGTGCCTGAGCGACTCCGGGTAAATGGGGCTGAGGTATTTCGAGGTGTTTCTGGTGTTGCTCCCAGCACGGCTGAGTATTGGCTGGAGGCGACAGAGCGGGTTATGGATGATTTAGACCTGACTGCTGAGGAGAAGCTGAAGGGCATAGTATCGCTTCTTCGGGATGAGTCATACCAGTGGTGGCTCACGGTTCGGGACAGTGCTGCAGCAGAGGATCTTACTTGGGATTATTTCAAGGCTGCTTATCAAAAAAAGTACATTGGAGCTAGTTACATCGACGCGCAGCGAAAAGCATTTCTGAGGCTGGTTCAGGGGAGTAAGTCTGTGTCAGAGTACGAGGCCGAGTTCTTGAGGCTGAGTCGGTATGCTAGGGGCATTGTGGCTACTGAGCACGAGAGGTGTGTTCGTTTCGAGGATGGTCTGAGAGATGAATTGAGGTTGCTGATTGCTCCACAGTAGGAGCGTGAGTTTGCTGTCCTGGTTGAGAAGGCTAAGGTACCCGAGGGAGTTAAAGAGTCTGTGAGACAAGGCATGGATAGGAACAGACATAAGAGGAGTTTTGGATCTTCTGGGTCGTCAGGTAATCCTCAGAAAAGGGCTAGACAGAGTGGGCCGAATCAGGCTGGTAGGTTTATTACTGGTAATCAGGGACCGCCGCAGTGTAACCGTTGTGGGAAATCTCATTGGGGAGGTTGCTGGACCGGTGGAAAAGGATGTTTTGAGTGTGGTTCTTTGGATCATCGTGTGAGGGACTGTCCGCGTAAGTTGGCTAGGTTTCAGTCTGAAAGTCAGGGCTGTACTTAGTTCAGGAATAATGGACCGCCACCGCAGAGGGGTCGTGGTAATGGCAGAGGAGGTAATGGTTCTGGTCGGGGCCGCGGAGCACCGGGCAGAGGTGTGGGTAGTTCTGAGGCAAGACAGCCTGGGTTAGTGTATGCGGCGAGGCGCCGAGAGGAGGGCGACGCACCGGACGTCATAACCGGTACGTTCTTGATCTTTGGTTCTCCATTTACTACTTTGATTGATGTGGGTTCGACGCATTCATACGTTGCTAGTAGTATAGTAGAGACTATGGATTTAGACTCTGAAACTACTTCTAGGCAGATGACAGTAATTAGCCCTCTAGGTCACTCTGTAGTTGTAGATAAGCTGTATAGAGATGTACCCCTAGAACTCCAAGGGGTAGTGTTTGTGGCTGATCTGATGGAACTGCCATTTGGGGAGTTCGATCTGATTCTTGGAATGGACTGGTTGGTTAAGTACCAGGCGAGGTTGGATTGCGTGGCTAAGCGCATGGTTCTAAAGACGTCTGAGGGTGATGAAGTGGTTATGATAGGTAATAGGAGGGATTACCTATCCAATGTGGTATCTGCTCTGAAGGCTGAAAAGATGGTCAGAAAGGGCTGTGAAGCGTATGTGGTTCATGTGTATGCCTTGGAGGCTAAAGAGTCTGCTGTAGAGAAGGTCCGGACAGTTAGGGAATTTATTGATGTGTTTCTAGAGGAGCTTCCAGGTTTGCCACCGGATCGTGAGGTAGAGTTCGGGATAGATTTGTTACCCGGAACTGCGCCAGTGTCTATTGCTCCGTATAGGATGGCGCCAAAGGAGTTGGTGGAGCTTAAGGCTCAGATCCAGGAGTTGTTGGATCGAGGCTTTATTAGGCCAAGTGTTTCACCTTGGGGTGCACCGGTACTCTTTGTCAAGAAGAAAGATGGTACGATGCGGATGTGTATAGACTACCGCCAGTTGAATAAGCTGACGATTAAAAACAAGTATCCGTTGCCACGGATAGATGACTTGTTTGATCAGCTGAAGGGTGCAGCGGTATTCTCGAAGATCGATTTAAGGTCGGGGTATCACCAGTTAAAGGTGAAGGAAGCGGATATTCACAAGACGGCGTTTCGTACTCGGTATGGGCACTACGAATTTCTGGTAATGCCGTTCGGGTTGACTAACGCGCCGGCAGCATTCATGGATATGATGAATAGGGTGTTTCAGCAGTTTTTGGATCAGTTCGTTGTGGTTTTCATAGACGACATCTTGGTGTACTCAAGGACAGAAGATGAGCATGATGCGCATTTGCGAGTGGTGCTGCAGATTTTGAGGGAAAAACAACTTTATGCTAAGTTTAGTAAGTGCGAGTTTTGGCTTAGGGAAGTAACTTTCTTGGGTCATGTAGTGTCAGCTGAGGGGATTAGGGTGGATCCTCGAAAGATTGAGGCAGTTTTGGATTGGAAGCCGCCTAAGTCAGTGGCTGAGATTCGGAGTTTTCTGGGCTTGGCAGGATACTACCGAAGGTTTGTAGAGGGTTTCTCGTTGATAGCAGCGCCAATGACCAAGTTGCTAAGGAAAGGAATCCCGTTTGTTTGGACTGAGAAACAGCAGGAGAGTTTCGATAAGCTTAAGAAGATTTTGACTGAGGCTCCGGTTCTAATTCAACCTGAGGCTGGGAAGGAATTCACAGTATATTGCGATGCATCACATACGGGCTTGGGTTGTGTGCTGATGCAGGAAGGAAAAGTTGTGGCTTACGCATCTCGACAGCTGAGGCCACATGAGGTTAATTATCCGACGCACGATCTGGAGTTAGCGGCTGTAGTCTTCGCTTTGAAGATTTGGAGGCATTACTTGTACGGAGAGAGATCGATAGTCTACACAGATCACAAGAGTCTGAAGTATCTTTTGACTCAGAAGGATTTGAATCTCAGACAGCGTAGATGGATTAAATTGCTAAAGGACTACGACTGTTTGATTGAGTATCACCCGGGCAAGGCTAACATGGTGGCAGACGCGTTGAGCTGTAAGGTTGTTTCAGACTTAAGAGCGATGTTTGCCCATTTGAGTTTGTATGACGATGGAAGTATTCTGGCAGAGTTGCAGGTTAAGCCTACTTGGGTTGAGCAGATCAGGGAGAAACAGTTAGAGGATGAGGTTTTGAGTGCGCAGAGGTTGCAGGTGCAGGATAGTGGTTTAGAGGGTTACAGTTTGTCTAGTGATGGGGTGCTGTGTTTTCAAGGAAGAGCTTGTATGCCAAAGGATGTTGAGTTGAGGCGGATGATTCTTCAGGATGCACATAGCAGCCCATATGCTATGCATCCTGGAGGCAGCAAGATGTATAGGGATCTCAGAGAGCAGTTTTGGTGGCCAGGTCTGAAAAGAGAAGTGACAGAGTTTGTAGGAAAGTGTCTGACATGTCAGCAGGTCAAGGCTGAACATCAGTTGCCGTCAGGGTTGCTTCAGCCAGTGAAGATTCCTCAGTGGAAGTGGGAAAGGATAACCATGGATTTCGTCAGTGGATTACCACTTACGCCAAGCAAGAAAGATTCAGTTTGGGTAATTGTGGATCGATTGACTAAATCAGCTCATTTCATTCCGGTGAGGGTTGACTACTCACTTTAGAAGTTAGCGAAGCTGTATGTGTCAGAGATAGTGAGGCTGCACGTTGTGCCAGTATCGATCATCTCGGATAGGGATCCCAGATTTACGTCAAGGTTCTGAAAAGCGTTGCATCAGGCTCTGGGTATGCGTTTGGATTTCAGCACGGCTTTTCACCCGCAGTCTGACGGGCAGTCGGAGAGGGTTATACAGATCTTAGAGGGCATGCTGAGAGGTTGTGTTCTGGACTTCAGAGGTAGTTGGGAGGAGTTTCTGCCATTAGCTGAGTTTGCCTACAACAATAGTTACCAAGCAAGCATCAAGATGGCACCATACGAGGCGTTGTATGGTAGGAAGTGTCGCTCACCTACATGGTGGATGGAGTTGGGTGTACGTCAGTTGTTGGGACCCGAGTTGGTTGCTGAGATCGAAGACAAGGTTAAGTTGATTCAGGCTCGATTGAAGGAAGCTTCGGACCGGCAGAAGTCTTATGCCGATCTTAAGCGGAGAGATATAGAGTTTGTTGTGGGGTATCAAGTTTTTCTGAAGGTCTCGCCATGGAAGAAAGTGTTGAGGTTCGGAAGGAAAGGCAAGTTAAGTCCGAGGTTTATTGGGCCTTATAAGGTACTGAGACGAGTGGGACCAGTAGCTTATCAGCTTGAGTTGCCAGCAGAGCTAAGTCAGATTCACGACGTATTTCACGTTTGATGCTTAGGCGATATCGTTCAGATCCATCGCATGTGGTAGCAGTGGAAGAGATTGAGGTGAATCCAGATTTGACCATAGAGGAAGAACCAGTGCAAATTCTAGATCGGGATGTGAAGGTTCTGCGTAGGAAGTCTGTGCCTTTGGTTAAGGTACTATGGCAGAATCATGGCATGGAAGAAGCTACGTGGGAACCCGAGGATATGATGAGACAGCAATACCCTCAACTCTTCTGATCAGGTAATTTCGAGGTCGAAATTATTTTAAGGGGGGTAGAACTGTAATATCCCGGGATAGGGGCTATTTTGTTATGGCTTTGTTTGCATGTGTCTGGTGTGCTATGTTGTTGTTTTGATGTTTTAGGGGCTTAGTCGTAAGCTAGGTGTAAGCCTGAGTGGTAGGAAAAATCTTTGCTTTTAGGCTTAGGTGAGAGGAGCTGAAGAAGCTGGGGTTTATAAATATTATTCGGTGAATGATAGCATAAGAAATGAGCTGGTGGAGTGGCAGGATAGGCGCCACTTGAGGCTTGTGTGTGTGACGCCACTTGCAGGAGGAGGTCCTGAGTTGAAGCTGCAGAATGCCCACTTTTTGCTTCCATTTTGACGGCATGGAGGAGGAGAAGTTGTTGGCAGTTCAAACTCTGCCTTAGACCAAGTCAAATGACTTGAATGGTGGGTGGAGAGTGAATTTAGGAGGGAGACTTGTTCAAAGTGATTTGAATGGGTGGTTGTGAGTGTTTGGGGAGTGGTGGCTGAATCTTGGGTGCTTGATGGGGGGAGTGGCCGATTGGTAGGTGTAGTGGGAGTGTGCCGAAATTCTTTTGGCATGTGTGGGTGATTTTCGGCCAGCCTTAGTTTAGGGTACCAAAGCCGAATGTTCAAAGGAGATTCTTTCATTTTTTTACTCCTTGAAACCGAAAGTCCAAACACCTTCTTGCCGAAACTTTGCATTGGTGTTTTTACATTTTGTGTGTGTGGCCGAGTGCTCTCTTCCATATCTTCTTCTTTTTCATTTTGTTAAGCCGAAACTTGTTCTCCAAAGCACCTTCTCCATCCCTTTCTTTCTCAAAACCGAAAGTTCCCTCCCTCTATTCATCTCTTATTTCTTTCTTTTTCCACAACGCTCTAGCCGATTTCCTCCATTTGTTTTCTCCCCATTTCTTTTGTGTGCCGAAACCCTCTCAACTTGTTCCCTCAAACCTTCTTTTTCTCCTCTCAAACTCTATTATCGTAACCTCCATTTCTTCTCATCTCTACTCTTCCTTTTCTTTCATTCAAAGCCGAACAAGAGTGTGTTAAACACCTAAGGCCGAATTCTCTCTGCTCTTTGGTTAAAGTGCTAGCCGAACCTCCCTTCTCTCCTAGTGGTTTTCTTGGCCAAATATTGGTGTGGTGTGGATCTCTTCTAGCCTTGGTTCTAGTCGGGTTTAGAGGAAGGTAAGTGCTTGGCCGAATGGCCATTTCCTCCCTCCCTTGTTCTTGTTGATTTCGGTTGGTTAAGTGCCGATTTTGGGCATTTGTTGGAAGAAGTTAATCCCTTGTGTGAACTGATTTCTTTATAAGGTATCCAGGAGTTCGAAGCAGTCAAACGAAGCCTTTATCTTGAGTTGATTGATAGGTAAGTGATGGTGAGATTTTGGTTCACGGTCTATTCGTTTAGTTTCATTTAACCAAGTCTTCAAAGGACTAACTGTTTACATTTTAGGGTGTGGCCGATTGTCAAAGGAACCATTGTTTGGTTCAGGTTTTGGTAGGAAACCAAACCATTTGCAAGGTAAGGGTTTAAGTGTTAGTTCTCTTGAGTTGTTGGTTTTGGCCGAATGGTGTAAGTGGCTAATCTTTTGTTTGGCCGATTATAGGAGCAAGGTATTCGAGGGTCTTAGATCGGTTCGTTGGGTTTAAAGCTTGTGGTTTTAACAGGTGTGTAAACTAACACACTTTTTACTTAGTAATATGTTTAATAAACCTGATTGACTATTAAGACCAAAACAGTATGATGATTGATATGGTACCCAATGGGGTATGTGCACGGATTCGGGTAAGTCCGTTTTATTACGAGCTTTGTTAGTGATATATGATATCATAATCTATGATGTGTTATGGGATACACTATGAAACATGTTTAGCATGATTTGCATGACTTGCACGATTTGCATCAGTATGATATGTTATGGGTGATATGAGAGGAGGGGGAATATGATATCCGTGTCTTTGGGACACCAGAGGTTTGGCACCTCCAGTGGTTTGGTACCACAGATGATATTTTGTGTCTTTGGGACACCAGAGGTTTGGCACCTCAGCGTCTCGTCCCAGTGGCTTAGCACCACAGTGGGTTGGCCCCACGGTTGATATTACGGGATTGACGCCAGTGATTTGGTATCACACGATGGGTTGGCCCCATCATTCGGTTCGTGACTGCGGTCACCAGTGATTTGGTATCACACTTGTGTCTTTGGGACACCAGAGGTTTGGCACCTCATAGCGACTTATCCCTGTGGTTTAACACCACCGTGGGTTGGCCCCACTTTGAGATACGGGATCGTCGCCAGTGATTTGGTATCACACGTGGGTTGGCCCCACAGATGGATTATTTGTGACTTTGGGTCACCAGTGGTTTGGCACCACATTGATGGATATCGTGACTTTGGGTCACCAGTGGTTTGGCACCACCAGTGGTTTGGTACCACACGGGGTAGAAAAGGTGTTATGGATGGTTAGGATCGGCTGCATTAATTGTATTGCTTCGTTATGATGTGTGTTAGTATGTTGCATATATCGGGAGGGGGATTTATGCACTGAGTCTTGCGGCTCACCTTTCTCCCTTATCATTTCAGGTGACACTTAGATTGCGGACATGGAGCCGGGGTGGACTCGAGGTGATCATGCCATGAATAAAAGTTGGATTTACTCTGAATTAAAACTTGGTACTTTATTTGAATTATTTTCATTTGGTTTATGTGGATTGTAAAAGGCCTTTTTAAAGTTATGTTTTTGTTATGTTTATGCTTAAATTTGATTTCAAATATGCCTTAACCAACTATTGGGTTTAAAATTTGGCTAAAACTTGGAAAGATAAGGTTTTCAAACTGCAAAGCGAAATGTTTTAAACTTTACCATCGGGTATCACACTGTAATTTAAAATGAATGAAACTCAAATGTGTTTTTCAAACTTGAGAATATTTTCTTACTAAGTCAAAATGTTTTAAGCTACACAAAAGAATTCCTCGGATTTTCAAATGTGATAAATTTATTTTACTTACATATTTAATTAAGTTATCAAAATTTCCGGATTTTCAAATGCACTATTGCTTTTTAAACCATCGTGCCCAAGATTTCTACAGGAACAAAATATACAAAAAGAGTTTTCATCAAACTTTTAACCGGAAACCTAAACCTCTCAAATACATTTTCCCCGTAACATACCAGATTCGGTCGTGGTGTATTGACCGGGTTTGGGGTGTTACAGTCCAGACTAAATCCTATCTCTAATATATATACTCAATAGAGCTTAGTCAGGATTACCAGTTCACGCTAAATCCTTTTCATGACATATGCTCTAAAGAGCTTAATCTGGATTACCCGTTCGGGCTAAATCCAATCCATAACATATGCTTGAGAGGACTTATATCAGGATTACCCGTCTAAGCTAAATCCTTTTTATAATGAGGTAAATGGAATTACTCGTCCGAGCTAAATTTCGTCAGCAACAAATGCAGGACCTCATTCAATTCGAAAAATCACATATCCATCGAATTTTCCATTTATTCAAACGGAATTTGACATTTTCTAAGCATTACCAGGCATGTGATTATTTCATACATTTATAATAGTCACATAATTCAAATAGACATATTCTACATTCATTTCGAGTACATAAGTAACATTTTTATCATTTGTCATTTATCGGGAATTATTATTGATCGAGCACTTTCATTTATAAGGGTTTTAACGAATATGTGATCATTTCACATAATTATGACATTTATACAATTCACAAACACAACATTTAATTCAAGCATATAAATATATGCAATTTAGTTACACAAACTTACCTCGACAAATGTTTGTGTACATTAAATCTACTAATCCGACATTTTCCTCTTTTCATCGTTCTAGCTCCAAATTTGGTCTATCCGGATCTATACGAGTAAATTTAACATCAACTTATAACATTTCATATACAAGTGGAATCAATTTACATTCTAGGAAAAATTTCCATTTTGCCCCTAACTTTTCCATAAATTCCAATTTCGTCCCTAGGCTCGGAAAATGAAATTTGTGCAATTTACTCCCTATTCCAAGCCTAACCAAAATTCCATCATAAAATTTACAGCACATGTGTTCATAAAAATTCAAAATTTTTCATCAAATTTCACAACTTTACATTTTAGTCCCTAAATCATGTTTTCATAAAAAATCACTTTGTAAAAGTTGTTCATCTATCAACAACCTTTCATTTTCTACCATAAATTTCAAGTTTTCACCATATTCATCCATGACCTAATTTCCATACCTTGATAACTTTTCAAATTAATCGTCCAAATAGATAGATATAATTAATGTAACACCCCTTACTCGGTCCGGTTGCTTATCCCGAGTAATAGAATGCTAAAAACAAATACAGAACATTTACATACAATTCGTAGTTCAAAATTTCAATTCAATATCAATTAATCACATATAATCAAGTATAACATGCAGTACAACCAATTTAAGGTTTAAATGAGCTTGCAAAAGCTTTAAATTAACCTGACATTAACCAGGGATAAATTTGAAACAATTACAAAAAAAATGAGAAAATTTGTAAGCAAGAGTCACACGGTCGTGTCCCCTGCTTGTGTGAAAGGCTGAGACTGTGTGGAGCTGGAGTCACACGACCGTGTGAACAAACCGTGTAACTCATAGTGACCGTGTGGGTCCAAAGTGTAATTATTGAAAAGTTGTCACACGATCGTATCGTCAAGCTGTGTAACAGGTTATGGCAGTGCCTTAAAACCATGTGTGGCACCAAAAGTGACCTTTAAACCTCAAAAACAATCCCTAAACATCTGTCCATATACAAGCATGGTTCAAATCATAATCAAATTTACTTATAACCTGCATGTAATTCAATAATATACCAACCAAAATTCACATTCAAACCATTCCAATATGCCACAGTATTACACCTCAACACTATCAACATGACACACACCAATTAACCATTCAAAACATTTTAAAATGGCATCAATATAAACCACATAAACATAAACCAAACCTTACCATAATCTTTCAAGATAGCATGTGCGTACAATTCATTTTACCAAGCCTATTTCACTACATATTACCTAATCACCATATAAGCAATTAAGCATACATACCTAAACAATTCATCAAGATCCTTAACTACAAAGATCATTATCAACAGTTATATAGATAAACATATACGCATAACATTATATAAACATATGACCCTCTTAGGTACATGCCATACACTTATCAATGTTGAACATATAAATCTCAAGCCAACAACTAACCTTATATCATATATCTAATAATCAACCAATAAACAAGTATTACCAATTCATAATCTACCATGATTCAAGGATAAGCAGGCCTCAACTACACATATTTATATCATTCATTCCATCAAACATGCCAATTAGTCTTTAGAAACAACATTACAAAATAAACAAGTCCAAACTTTACAACTTTCAAAACATAACTTCAAAACTCATGATTCAAAAACACAACTTATGTACATAACATATAACTATTCAAAACACAAACCACAATCAAGAACCAAAGTACCAACGTTCAAGATTGACCAAAAATGAATCGCCTATATACATGCCACAAAATCGAGTTTTAAACAATAAAAAGACTACTAAATTAATATATGGATAGTGTGAGATTTGAACGATCCGCTAGACGTGTTCCACAAGTTGGCAATCTACAAGGAAAGGGAAAACAAACGAGGTAAGCATATACAATGCTTAGTAAGTTCACAGGTATAAAACCAAGCAACTTACCTCAGCTTATAATAATACACTACATGTTACTTAGCTTGGTAAAGTTTGCCTATCATTGCAAATCAAATACAAAAAAGGTGAGTTGAACATTTAGCATACCATATAGTAACTCAATCATATAACATTTCAATTTACTTAATTCAACATTTCATTATCATTCATAAAACAAATAATCATTTAATTAATTCACTATCTTAATCATATCATACAATCTATTTTCCTGCAATACATCCCATTTCAAATTAATGCTAAACATTATTTTCATTCAATCAAATTCATATTAAATAATATGAAATTTATTCTCATTTCATATTAATTCATTTTTATATCATATATATATATAAATTACAAATTTAATGTTAATTACAACTTTGTTTCATAATACAAAATCTGATTCACATTCATCGATTTGTCATGTTTCCATATTGGTGACCTGGGATTGTATAATCGATTCTTGATATGTAAATGTATCATCTAATAATTATATCAAATCAATCTAAATATCATTTACTTTATTTACATTATACATGTCCCTATTAACCTGGCTTGGACTCGGATGGATACGCGGAACCAATCAACACACCAATTTGACACCTAGTGCCTGTAGGATAAATCAGAAAATGATAAGTTCCGCTTGTGCTGGTCAGTACAACCAAAAAATAGATTTGTGCAGCACTGGTTGGTATAACCGAAAATGGGGTGCCTGACCACCGCTAGACGTGCGAACGTCTGTATTGGAAATATTGTAGCAAAATAGATAAAAGATTGAATAGCGGTTTCTGCAAGTATACAATTCAAATTGTAATATAGAAGAATGTTACAATGAAACACTCCGAGAGGTATTTCGAGGATTGTTCCCAAGGGAGGTTGACTTAAACCGAAATTAATTTTCTACACTAATAAGTCTAAATAGTACCGGTTTAAAATTATATTAAGAAAAAAATCAAATTAACATCAATTAATCTAATTAACCTAAAAATTATTTAAACTAAAAATCAACCAAATAAGCAATAAAAAATAATCCAATAAAATAGGTAGGATTTTAACTCACTTTAGTGATCCTAATTAACTTTAGAACTTGAGTTTTATCAAGTTAGCTATTAATTAACTAGTTTTCATCTCTTGGCCTCTAACTAATTAATTAATCGACCAATACATGCTTACCTCTCAGCCTCACTTTCTAGACCAGGATAAATTATGAGGTACTTGGTAAACTTATCTCTCGATCTTTTTTATCCTAAATTACTTCCTAGAGGCGTCACTCTTTAGGGTTTAATCACACATAATTCAAACCAACCTGAATTTCAACCCTTGTTCATTCGTTAATTATTGACACATCCGAGTATTAAACTCCTTGAAAAAATTAGCTACTAATGGATTGAAATACAATAATTCCTAAACTCATATTTAACATGAAAAAAAAAATAAATAAAAGTAAGGAGTATAGAAATAAAAATGTTTTCAATATCGATTGAAACTCAAAAGTGAAATCTCCTTTAAAAGTTGCGAAGATCACCTCGATTCCAATTGAAATCAACAGCAAAATAATTAAAAAGCAACATATTAAAGCCTTGGATCAAAATTGAATCCATGTTAAAATAGTAAAAAAAATATAAAAGGACTACACTGAAAAGAAAAGAAAACTAAACTAAAAACCTAAAATTCTAAAACGGCTCACTTGACCAAGCCTCCTCCAAATGAGACTTAACATGCCTATTTATATAGTTTATGCTCAGACCTAATTAGGGTTGTTAAACAACCCAAAATTCTAATTAAAATTCATTGTGAGGACTAAAATATCCTCAATTAAAACTTCCTGCTCGTCACTCAGTGCCGTGACACTACAATCGTCCCTCATCTTCTAAGCCAAAGAACAATGTCCTACACACTAGCTAGAGTCGTTAGATCATCTCTAAACCCATAATGACCCATTAGGTCATAACATAACTTAAAATTACATAAAAACACTTATTTAGCATAAATGAAACACAAACCAATAAAAGCTAAAAATGAAATAAAAACACATAAAAACACTATAAAACAACCTCGTTAAGTGCTAGAAAAACCTGAATTTGCCATAACGAATTATGACATATCAGACAAACATATATGTTTTTCATGTACCTACTAATCACTTGATGCACCTAATACACTATCACCTATTCAAATTGTAATAAAATGAACTAAATAGTGTAAAATTGAACAACCTAAAATCAATTGCTATCAAATTAAGATTACAATCCAAGCACACAATCCTATTTACATGCTCCTAACCAATCACTTGTATTGCTACAAGCTTGATCACAAACAAACACACATAAAAAAAATGAACGAAAAACAACTAATAAAAGCATAACATTTTGAAACATTTCTATGTTACCCCCCAAAATTTATTTGACACATTGTCCCTAATGTGCGTCCCAAAGATAGGATAAGAAACTACCTAGTTTTAGTGTTAAAGGTCTTTCGATGTAGTCGGGTGGTCCTCCTCGTCTCGATGTAGCTCCAAAATGTAGTGCTTCATATCGTATGAGGTTCCTACATAGAATTAGTGAAAAAAAAACTAAAGAAAAAATAAATAAACCAAGTCCAAACAAAATAAAATCATCCCAAAATAAAAAAAATTACAAGTCCCCAAAAATCAATTAAACTTAAAAGTTTGGAAGTTTTTAATCAGAACCGACATCCGGTTGACTCTCCTCAATCATCGAGTCCTACCCTTGACCCATATCAGGTGTGGCAGCCCTCGCACCCACAAAACTGTTGGAATGCCGGTACCCCATGGCGCAGTAGAATAAAATTAGATCCGGCGATCCAAATCATGGATCCATGTGTGAGGAACGAATCGGGGTGAAATAAAGGTTTCGAAATTACCAAAACTTCAATCTGAGTAGACAGCGACGCCTTGGCAACAAGAGTTTTGATCTACTGTCGAATCAAGCCACAACCTTTTCCGATGTCGGCCTCTACGTAATCCACCCGGTTTGACTATGAACGGAAGAAATCTCCAAAACTGTTTTGGAGGTTTATTTGCTTGACGGCTGCTAGACCTAACAAGCAATCACTTAGGGTTTTCTGGTTAAGTTTTGTCTCCTTTTAATACCTTTTATAATGGGTGCCTTTCTCATTGGGCCTTTTATAATAGGTATCCTCTTAATTGGGCCTTTTATAATTGGTATCTCTTGAATGTATTACAAGATTAAATAAATACAATAAAGTTTTTAACCGAAAATTATAATTACATTAATTATATCTGAAAATTATAATTACATTAATTATAATAAGGATTTCGGTAAACTATATTTATTTAAATTTATATATGAATCAAATTCATATATTAATAAAATTATGTTATCATTATGTGTACAACATCCTTGTACATATAATATGTTCAATATTTGATTGCCCAATTAAATTAATTCTTTAATTAATTTAATTCATGTGACAACCAAACACAATACCAACTATATTTTATTCCGTTCATTTCAACCATAGGGTGTGACCCTGTAGGTTCTTGCAACGTTAGCAGTAATACTAGAACGATTCTATTGTCACAGACAATGAGTGGCATCTAGCAATGCATCATTGCTACCTAAGTTACAAGAAGTCATGATTCGACATAACCTTTCGTGATTAACCTTTCATGCATTAATCCTTAAGTCCTTTATCTCTGGAACGGATACAAGTCATGGGATAGTCACACTTGCATAGTCCATCCCATGTTTCTTGATATCTTGAGTAGACTATGATATACAAATTAGTATGACATCTCATATCAACTTATTTGAGCATGGCCATGCATTTCTAGTCTCACTCAATCAAGTGGCCTAAGATATTACTCCTATTATGTAGGAGGGACTTATCCTTTATTGATCAACCATATCCCTCTACATAGATTGTGGTATATCCAACATCAGCCTTTATAGAACAACCTGTTACGGTGTACGTTTGACTGTATCAAAATATACAACTCACGATGCTGGGATAATAATGATCTCAAGTCTGAGGATCATATACATATTAATCACTATGAGTAATGTTGTGACAATTACATAATAATCCAAGAAACATACTCATAGCGGGTCAATCCAATATGTTGTTCTCTAACACACATATTCATGCATTGATTTTGACACTCCATATCAATGACAACTCTTTATCATCATTCAACTACATGTTAGTCTTAATGCATTATTGTTGTCCTAGTCAACAATAATACTCGACTAAGGATCTTTTAAGAATAATCATATTATTCTCAGGACATTATTATAAAACAGTTTATTTGTATACACAGATAGAAAAACTGAAATAATAATGACAACGCTTTATATTAATAAATATGGTAAATAAAGTATGTTATTACAACCATCTCATGATTGATCTTTGGGCATACTCTTACAAAAACTAGTGGGGCTCGTACGGGTGGGGTGCGGATCTGAACTCCTTTGACTGATGGTTGCACCGATGGAAACATCTCATCACGATCATCTTTGATGGCCAACTCTTCTTCTTCTTCCTCGCTGTTGTCTTCTTCCTCCTCCTTCCATTCCTCGTTAGCTTGCAACAGTGGTGGGTGACCGCCTCTAAGCGTACTAATGTCCAGAGTGTGATTACTGCAACTAAAGATATGAAATTTGAGCCTGTGTCCCTAAGTATACGGGTCAGGTTGTAATATAGTTTACAACAGAGTCGGTAAGTACTCTGAGGAACTCACCCAAAGTAGGTGAGTACTAAATTAATATTAACCTAAATTAAAATAGATCTAATTAGTACTTTAAATAAATTATATTATATTAAACATAAATAAAAAGAAATTAGGTTTTATAAGTAAATAAGTAAATATGCAAAATAAAGTGAACACTAAAAAAAATTGTAAATCAACCAAATCCAAGGCATGGGTGATTAGCTCGCTTCAGTGATCCTAACTAATTCCTATTTTAGGTTTCTACTCAATCAACTAGTTATTACCCTAGTAGGATCTCTCTATCATCCACTAAACTAACGAGCCAACAAGAACTACTTATCTCTCAATCTCACATTCTAGACCGAATTGTGGTAAGGGGTTCACGGATAAGCAATACCAATTTTAGGTTAATTCCCACCTAGATGACTTCCTAGGGTTGTTAGGCCTAGATATTAAGTTCTTTTTATCTGAAATAGTTGATCCGCTAAAAAGTACCTACAAAGAAATTAATTAGTCATGCTTCCACTCACTGATTCCCCATAAGAGGATTAGTTCCTCATGGATTCCAAAAACATAATAAACTTGATAAATAAGATAAACATAAAGAACAAACCAAGAGTAAATATTTAGGAAGAATATTTAATTGTATTTAATAATTGATGCGTAGAAATCCACAAAGTTTGAGTTTGATCTACAAATTAGATCTTCCGATGAACATGAACAAAACAATTGAAAATAAATCCTAAGCCTAAAAAGAATTGAAAACTGAAAGCTAAATTATAAAGAAAATTCTTAGTCATGAAAATTCATCATTCTCAAGTGTCTTATAAGTCTATTTATAGTGTTAGGGTTGGCTGTTGCCCTTAGCTCTATGTCGAGTAATATTTTTACATTAATTTTCATTGTGTGGACCAAAACACCCTTAACTTGGTAATGCTTTCATGTACACGGTCGATGTCGTGAAATTTCGTGCTTGTGTATAGTTGTAAATAGTGTTTCTAGTGTAATGTTAACCGCCCAAATGATTATTTTGGCTACGTGTAGGCATAAACTATCCTCCATATAAGAAAGTATCTATGTTAGAAGATAAAGGGTAAGTAAGGAATAAGTATTTGCCTAAGGCATAGTACACCTGATTTTTCTGGAATACTATGGTAGTTAGATTTTAAGTAACTTGGTTAGAAATCAATGAGATTGCCAAGTTGGATAATGGTTATATATATAAGTGTGAGAGATGACACTTGTTATTCCACTTGGAAACTGTAGGTCATTAAGAAGCAAGTTCTAAAACATATGACACTTGTTAAACTCCGTTAAGTAGTTAAGTTATATATATAAGTGCGAGAGATGAGTTCTAAAAGGGTTTTTCTTTCTTTTTCCTCTTCCTTAATTGGTATTTACTGAAACCCTCCTTAAATTTGAATGTATCCTACTTTGATGATCTAAAGGCTATGGTTATATTATGATCAGTGGTTATTCCATTCAAGGGTAAGTATTATTATCCTATCTGTTAAATTATAAAAGAGTAAGTTTGCAAAAGGTGCATGAACACTAAGATGTAAGTATAAGGCTTTGCATGGGAGTTGTCAATGTTTGTGTAACACCCCTTACTCCGGTTCTATGCCGGAACCGGGCCTGAGGAGTTACCGTATTAAAACCTCATGATCGCCACTTAGGCTCACCGTGAATACTCTCTTAAGTCACCTCAGTAACCTCTTTCTCAACTAACGAGGCCTCACTCATACATACGAGGGCTCTCGAGACTATTCCGGAACCTTTTCGATTCTTAAAATTTTCCTCCTTTATACAGGGCTCACGCGCTCGTGTAAGATAAGATACACCCGTGTATAGTCACACACGCCCATGTCCACAAACCATGCATAAAAACTCAAGCATTTTGCCAATGCCCCACAACTAGGGTACACGCCCGTGCTCTCCAACCGTGGTGAACACTGACTTCACTTACACGGCTTAGAGTCTAGACACACGCCCGTGTGGCTAGCTCGTGGCCAATTTTGACTTAAAAGATCAACATGCAGGGGACATACGGCCAAGTCACACGCCCATGGGCTGACCGTATGTCACACATGGCCTAGACACACGCTCGTGTATCTATCCACATGGATAAGAACAAAGCTATATGCTAAGCTCTTCTCACCCCTCTAGCATACATAACATGCACTCATTCAACACATCCATAAGCAACTCAAATTAATGTGCAATTTCACATAGATAACTACATCTTTTCAGATAATATGGTAGCCAACAACGATGGCATAACACAAAATAGACTATCTATCTAAAGGCCAACACATCTTTGCCATTTACAACAAAATTCACTAACTTGTCTAGCCCTTATACATGCCATATACAAAACATTGAGTCTCATGTACCAGAGTGTGCTGATAGTGTGGGTGATCTTTCAATTGATCCTCGTATCTCGATTCAACACTTTTACTCTATAGAACAAGGGAAAAGAAAGGGAGTAAGCTTTGAGCTTAGTAAGTTTACACATAAACAATTAAGAATCATAGTATAAGCTAAACAACAATTAGCATCATACTAACATATAATGTACAACTATGCTTACTCTTTCTATCCCTTACCACATTCCTAACACATCATGAGTCACATACTCATAACCATTGAAATGCACCCCTGCATTCAATATCACATTTACACAATATACAACACAACATCATATATCAATAATTCATCCACACAGCAAATTAACTCAATAATACAACCACACAGCTAATCCACACAGCTAATCCACACTGCTAATTTCTCGGTGGTTTCGCACTTAGCCCACCACAATCAATTAATAAGGTAGTATCGCACTTAGCCTACCATAAAGGTATTCATAGTGGTTTCGCACGTAGCCCACTAGACAATATACCTAACGATAGCATCGCACATAGCCATCTTATCGTCAATATGCATTAAGATGGTATCGCACTTAGCCCACCATTTAGCATTCTCACCACACATTCACATATATACTTACTTAACCATACATCCATTCACAATTACTACCACATTCATCCCACATAGGTTCTCAATCATGCTACACACTAGCTAGCATTAAGAAATTGTAAGTATGAATGCATTGTTTAAGCATAGACTTACCTCGATACTCAAAAGTATAGAAATATGCAATTTAGTCCACCACCTTACTCTTGCCTCGGTTTAGATCCGGGCTTCATCTTTCTTGATCTATAGTGAATAAATCAGCTTATTCAATACACACATTGACTAAATTGACACTTATCTTATACTTTGGGAAAAATTACTCTTTTGCCCTTAATCTTTCTCATAATTACACTTTTGTCCCAAGGCTCGTAAAGTGATTTTTATTCAACTTTCTAGCCTTTCATGCTTAGTCGAATCACTTACTCAACTAAAGCATTCACCAATTCTCACTAAATCACACATGTATGACCAAGCTTAAAACTTTCACAAACTAGTCCCTACATGCATTTTCATGGAAAATCACTTAGCAAAAGATGTTTCTACTACATCAAGCTTTCATTATCTTCCATAAAAAATCAACATACATGCATGTCATACATGGCCACATTTTTGAACATTCAATATAGCTCATCAAATAGCTAAAAATAGCTTATTCATGCTACTAGGACTTCAAAAATACGAAGAAGATAAAAAACGGGGCTTGGATGCACTTACTAGCAAGCTTGAAAAATTTGAAGAACCCTAACAATGGCTCTTAAAAATTTCGGCAGCCTTGGAGAAGAAGATGAATGGATTTTGTCATCTTTTCCTCCTTTTTAATCATTTAATTGTTAAATGACCAAAATGCCCTTTTTGATAAACTTTCTATTTTAACTCATCCATGCCCAATTTTGTCCAAAAATTAGAATTTGGGTAAACTACTATTTAAGGACCCCTAATTAATATTCTAAAGCTATTTCACACAAATAACTTCTAGAATCTCAGATTTTGCAACTTTTGCAATATAGTCCTTTTGGACAATTCAACCGAAATTTCACAAAATTACTTCATGAAACTTTCACACTAACATGCAAACATAGCATAAACCTCAAAAACTCATACATAGACCTCGGATTTGTGGTCTCGCATCACTATTCTGACTAGGCCCTAAACCGGGATGTTACAGTTTGAATTAATGGTAAATTGTATAAGAATGAGTCTTAATGATGTTCTTATGTTTTGAAAGCAGTGGTTGCTACTGGTTTGAGATATCTGAATTTGGAGTGTTAAATTGCAATTAGTGTGAATCAGGTGAGTTCTATGCTGACTCTTGCATGTATATTGTTCATATTGAGAAATACTTGTAGGAAATTGATTAAACTATGAAAAGTATAATTAGTATATTGGTAGTGAATCTGATAAATTCAAGCATGTGATGATTGGTGTATGAGTATTGAAATGTTGAAGTACAA
The DNA here is from genome assembly GCA_005393395.2 of Gossypium australe. Classification (NCBI taxonomy): domain Eukaryota; kingdom Viridiplantae; phylum Streptophyta; class Magnoliopsida; order Malvales; family Malvaceae; genus Gossypium; species Gossypium australe. The sequence goes on from CM016615.1 coordinate 59,175,414, forward strand.
TTGTATATGTATGCCTAGATTGTATGCTATGAGATGAATGTTATGTTGGGTGTATGTTAGTGAATTAAAATGTTGGGCTTAGATTGTGTCAGTGCATGAAGAGTCTGTGTCTAGTCATCGCAGTGGTATCTGATGGAGTCCGTCGGGATAGAAAACATGAACTCTGATATGAAAGTCTAAAGGAAAAGTCCATGGCCATGGCACCCTCTGAAAAGGAACTGATGAATGGTGATTTACCAATGGGGTTCTCTATGTGTCCTAGGACGATGATGGGTAAACCTCACGTAATGTGAGTTTAGGAAAATCCATATCGTAAACATGATAGCAATGAATTACCTTTGTGGTGTACTCTGAATGAATAGCATTTGTGGCATAATCTGAATGAATAAGCTTTGTGGCATACTCTATATGGTCACCTTTGTTACGTATTCATTAATAAGGATTTATGGCAACGTATGGTATAGGTTGTCTGCCTCTGATGTGTTCTTTGAAGTTTGTCAGGACAGTAAACATGAGACTTTGTATAACTGCTGGAATGGCGTTTTCTGTTAAACCTTTGTGGCATGAATTGTTGAGAATATCCGGTAAGCGTTGAATCTAAAAGCCTATCACTATGGTAAGACATGATTAAATTCTCTATTCTATAATAAGTAAAGCTGAGTTGAAGTATTGATATGTTCTGGGTTATGAGGGACTAATTCTTAAGGGTTTTCCATGAAAAAGATATTTGTATTTGTATGTCAAGAAGGGTATCCGTTATGATGATCTGTAAATATGGAAAGTGAGGGGTATTGTATCTTCTTCTAAAGTTATTTTGAACTAGGGTTAATTTTATCTTGAATTATGGGATCCTGATGTATCACCACATGGAATTCATTAGAGTGGGTTATGCAATGATTTATCAGTATGGATATGTATGATATTGAATCAGGATATGAATGAGTATAAATTGATAGTATTATATTCTACGTAAAAAATTTCCAAACATATATGTATTTACTCGTGATAAATATCAGTGAACAACTGTTTGAGATAAAAGTATGAGTTAATGAAAGGATTATTAGAAGTTATTTTTGAGGGTAAGTACTGTTAAGAATTTATTATGGGACAAGAGATTTATGAAATAATTGGAAGGATTCCTCAGTTAGATAAATTAGGAAGATTTAGTATGATAATAGCATGATAACAGATGTATAAGAGAATGATATGTATCAGTTGGAATAAGTGATGTAGAATGATGGCTGACATAGTAAATAGAGCAAGATTGCGAAGTATCCATAAAGGTATAGTTAATGAGCTCACTAAGTATCCTTGTACTTACAAGATCTGCGTTTGCTTTTTAGGTATTTGAGATGAGACTTCGCTTGGAGGGACAACGCTAGTAGTACACCAAGGTGGTGGCAGAGTGGGCTATTATGTATACAGTGGATATGTGGCGTAGTCTTTGAAATGCCTTTTGAATCTGTTTGGAATAAACTTTTAACTTGTAAAGATTTGTATCAAGATTGATGTAACCAAATATATTTTAAATACTCCCACTGTTTTCTTGTAATAATTTTTTAATTTAGAATGCCAAATAACATGTTTAAGGAAATAGGAAATCGTAAATTATTTTTCGGTATTGATTAAGTTTTGTGCAGTAACACCCAAAATCTAAACCCGATGAATCAGGTCGAGTTTAAGGTCAGTATAAGTTTTTTATCAGAGCCCTATTTAGCCGATTCTCACCTAGAGCATATAGAAAGAGCCCTATATGCATAATACGTCGAGCCTGGCTTAGTCTATTAGATATGTTGTAATATCTTATAAAGTGATAGATGATTGTTACAAGAATAATTATGGAAGTGAAATAATGTTGTAATGAAGTGGAAAAGGAAGAATGAAACTCAATTTCATTTCTAAATTTTTAATAAATTACAAAGCTAATGAAAAAGCAAGGTACATGATTAAATAAAGAAAATCTCAGTCTTCTCCTTCATAAGGCTAACCAGTGGGTGTAGTTGAGGCCTCTTCAGTTGGAAGAGTGTCTTCAAGATTCTGACCCTCAGATGATGAACTTTCTTCATTGTCTTCAACGCCGGACGTATTGGAATGAATAAATCACCTGATTGATTCCATTCTCTTTGAAAGGTTTCCAATTCTTTGTCCTCAAGATGATAAATGTTAAAGTTAAGAGACTTTGGAGAAATGTTTTCGAGGCAGTTAGAATCTATGTGACTAAGACCGAAAGGACCTACAGCCACTTGGGCGTGTAGAATCAAATTTTATCTTCATTCTTGTAAAGCATCATTAATATCTTCTTGAAGGTTTCTTCATGAGATCGGCATAGATTTTCTAATTTTGCTCTGTGAACTTCTTCCTGAGTTCTAAGCTTCTCTTCTAAAACAGACTTCTCATCCTTGAAATGATTGACCACCTCTTTTAAATGTTCATTATCAGTTTCATCATCTCTATGCTTACCCATCAAAGTTTTGATCTGTGCACCAAATCTTTCGATCAATTTGCTAGAATCTTAATATTTTTGGCATAGTCCAACCACAGAATCTTTCGCAAGATTTAATAATTTTCTTTAAATATGCTACCTTATTATTAGAATGCTTAATGTTATCCTTGAGAGAGCCACTCCAAAGATTATGTTCTATAGATAGGACTTCTAAAACTTGGACCATGAGAGATAGAGGGCATGTTGTATAACTGGATGTAAGGTAAGAGGAGAAAGCCTCTCTTAACTATTGAGGTATTAAATCCTATTGTTGCTAAGGGATGGAACTGAGAGAGATAGAAGTTAGTACCGACTCCAAAAGATCTCACCAAGGAAATATTCCTTTTGCTTCACTAGAAGGAGCAGTAAAGTGAACCATAGGTATTGTCTCTGTCTGATTTTTGAAAAATAGGGGATTAGTAAATTGCATTGGAGAGCCTATTTAGTGGGCAGGCTTTTATAGTTAGTAAAGGAACTTTAGGTAAAGAAAAAACTAAAGTAGAGCGAGTATCTACTATGATAGGATCCTTATCTGGTTAACATCTTAATGGAGGGCACTCACTGCTCCCAATCTATTGATTAATATGATCTAATCTGAACGTCTTTTTAGAATTCTCTGTTGATGATTTCCATGATGGAGCATCGTTAACTTTTTTCTTAATACAAGCCTCCTTAAGAATTGAATTCATATCCATGTATTGAGTAGAATCGAGTAAAAAATGTTAATAGGAGGAAGACCCTGTGTAAGACCCCTTACCCGTATTCAACGTCGGAACAGGGTATGAGGCATTACCGTACATAAACACAAGCAAACATACATTTTCGAGTCATAAATTTCCATTCAAATTTAAAACTTTTCATACGCATTCATATCATCTCGTGTGGTTCAAGACTTTTCCTACGAGGCTTAATACATGCTTTGGAAGTGGTTCAAGACTAAATCGAGAACTTTAGAAAATTTTACAAAACTTAGAAAAAAAATTCTTGTTACAAGTCTCACACGCCTGTGTGGTCCAAGGGACACGCCTGTGCTACAGGCCGTGTTCAAAATAGGGAGCTCTCTGACTTGTGCCACATGGCTGTGCCACACGCCCATTTGCTACGCCGTGTGGTCGACTTAATTTTCATGATTTTTCATAAATTAGGTGCAGACTTCACACGGCCGAGACACACGCCCGAGTACAAGGCCGTGTAGCACACACGGACGAGACACGCTCACGTGTTTCTGCCCATGTGCTATGTTCTGGACATTCTGTTTCTCAAAATTAAGGTGTAGGGGACACACAACCAGAACACATGCCCATGGGGCTGACTCAGTGTCTACCCGTGTGGACAAAAATAAGGCTATTTACCAAGCCATTTTGCCACCCTTACTTGTACATACATACACAACATCATACGGCACCAATCCAAACACTTACATACAATGAAATCAGCCACAATCAAGACATCAATACATCATTCACATGCTACCATCTATCATACACAAACATCACATGCTTATCATCTCAAATCAAGAAAATTCCCACATCTATGAAAGGCATCATCATATAAATTGTTCATACCAATTGTAGCCAATCTTCAATGGCCTTATACGAAATGAACTTTCAATCAATATAAGCCAACACATTTGGCCAAATCAATTATGACACATAACAAAATGACCAAGCCCCTTATACATGCCATAACTGAAAATGTTGAATTCATTGGTACCAAAATATTAGTTGATAGTATGAATTGATCTCCGGTGATCTCCAATCTCGAGCTAGCTTGGTGACACTATAAGACAAGGGAATGAAAGGTGGGTAAGCTATATAGCTTAGTAAGTTCGTATGCAAATAATAAACAACATTAACATGCATTTGTCATATGAATGATATAACATATATCAAACATAATGACCCTAAAACTTCATGAACATAACATACTAAATCACATTTTTACCAACAATTTGTCATATAACGAATTCATTTCCTTTGAGTTTGTCGTACATACCTGTACCAACTCTGTAACACCCCAAACCCGGTTAAAACGTTACAACCGAATCTGGCATGCCACGGGGAGAAAATGTTTGCAAATTGATTTGTCAATTTTGCTTAAGGAGAAAACTTTTGAATAATTTTAGAGAAAACGAATTTGAATCTTGTGGTGTTCAAAACGTGTTAAATCTTGTTTTCAAAAAACTTAGTTGCTTAATTGTTACTTCATATTTATTACTTAATCCGTGAGCATTTCAGAAAACACATACTTTCGAGGTTTTAAAAAGAAACAACCAATTCATATTTACCAAGTATGCCTATCGAAGGTTATAAAAACAACCAAATAAAACATCCCAAAATAAAAGTTAGGCGGCCTTATTACAACGCTGAAATCCCAAATTAAAGGAAATAACTATGTCCGAAAAGAAATCTTTGAAATAAATAAATGCTGAGCATGGCCACCTCGAGTCCACTCCGGCTCCATATCCACGATCTAAGTCTGATATGCAAAATGAAAAGGAAGGGGTGAGTCACCGAGACTCGGTGTATAAATCCCCATCCCGAAAGAAATTATGCTCTTACACAAATTCATACATTAATATGCAAGTCATGCAACCCATCCAACCTAGTATCTATCCGAGTCTCCCAAGTCTACCCCTTGTGGTACCAAACCACTGGTGGTGCCAAACCACTGGTAACCGGAGTTACAAATATATCATATGTGGTACCAAACCACTGGTGGTGCCAAACCACTGAGACTTAGTCACAATTTTTGCAATATGTGGGGCCAACCCACTGCGTGATACCAAATCACTGGTGACAGTCTGATAGATCATACTTCCCCCTCCTCTCATCACCCATAACACATATTTATGGTAACGACATCAGTATAATCGTGTTTAACATACCAAATTATGTATACAGAATAACATGCTTTCATAGATCACATACAATGCGAGTAATAATAACAACTTACCCGGCATCCACGCTTTTACCCATAAGGGTATTTTAGTAACCATAGCCGTCATTCCGGCTTTTAAACAACACACAACATTAACATATTAAGTGAGAAAGTGTGTAAGAGTTACACACCTAATTTTCGTACTAACGCTTTTACTTCCTCTACGCTACTGTCACTCGAGACTACCACTATCGGCCTACGGTCTACTTCCGATGTCGGCCCACACCCCAATGGCCAACCTCGCACTCCCGATACTGCTCGTTTCTTGTACTTTGGCGTTGGATTTACAGATCCAACCCCTACTGCTTGTCTGTTATTATTGTCCATAATAACTCCTTGGTCACTAAACCTAATGTAAATGGTGAGATCTAATTAATTAAATACTTATAGCACTAAATCGCAACCTTACCTAAACCGTCGGATCCCGAAAGTCTTCAAGAAGATGTCTCTACCAACCTCCCTACATTCGGCCAACACCCAAGTATTAAACCAATCCTTTACACGCAATCAAATGAGTACCAATCACATTCGGCCTAAGTCAAAAGAACAAGAAAGGCCATTCGGCTGAACCTACCATTACATACCTTCGGCTTTTTCACCAAATCGGCATAGGAGACCTTTAATGAGACAGATTCGGCTACTAGAAGCAGAAAGGGAAAGTCGACAGGGCCTTTGAACAAACGATTCGGATTAGAACTCGATAGATATAAAGAAATCGTAGAGAAGAGAAATCTCGAAACTCACTAGATTACAGAGCAGTATTCAGCTTATAGTGCACCTTCGGGAAAAGAACCCTCTCTTGTGGATTCGGCTATGGAGGAAGATGATCAAAGGGGATTGGGTTTTGAAAGAAAAAATTGAAGAGAAGAAGAAAGTGTTGGAAAGTGGCGGCAAAGAAAAGAAAAAAGAGTTTGAGACAAAAGGAGGAGAGGATTTTCGGCTAGCAAAGTAGATGAATGAAAAAAAATGAAAGAAAGATGAGTACTTTGGCTACAAAATTCGGCTACACAAGCACAGACCTCAGAGTTGGAGTTTCGGCCAACTCTCCCCTCTCCTGATAACCTTTATCCCTTATCTCATCCATCTATCATCACATCCCTTATCCAATTCTTCCTAATTATCATCATTTATCACTAAAAATAAAAGAATTTAAGCTCCTAAATTGTAGCCATTGTGCCTTCCACCCCCTTCCCCTCGGAGTGCCAAATTTTACCCATCAATTTGGGCCCCAAGCGGCCATACTAGGCCCAATTCCTCCCCCTTTGTGACGCCACCTTAATACCCATCTAAAGCACCTCCAATTTTTGGGCCACAAGCCCAGCTTGCTACTAAACATAATAATTTAAATTAAAAATACTACTAACTCTCTTTTTAAACAATTTATCTCTGATTTAAGCCCAAACCTGAGCCCAATCCACACCTCAAAGCCTTCACCTACTAACTTAGCCATGCAACAACCCCAAATGCATAGACCCACAAAATTAGGATATTACAGTTCTACGCCCCTTAAAATAAATTTCGACCTCGAAATTTACCTGGTCAGAAAAGTTGAGGGTATTGCTGTCGCATAATATCCTTCGGCTCCCATGTCGCTTCCTCCGATCCATGGTTTCGCCATAATACCTTTACCAAAGGAACAGATTTCCTACGCAAGATCTTAACATCCTGATCTAAGATCTGCACTGGTTCCTCCTCAAAAGACAAGTCTGGGCTCACCTCAATCTCCCTCACTGGCACAACATGAGACGGATCCAAGCGATAGCGTCTAAGCATGGAAACATGAAATACATTGTGGATTTGACTCAACTCTGGTGGCAACTCGAGCTGGTACGCCACTGGTCCTACTCGCTTCAACACCCGATAGGGCCCAATAAATCTAGGGCTTAACTTGCCTTTCCTACCGAACCTCAGAACCTTCTTCCACGGTGACACCTTCAAGAAAACTTTGTCACCTTCAGCAAACTCTATATCCTTCCATTTAAGATCGGCATAAGACTTCTGCCTGTCCAAAGCTTCTTTCAAATGAACTCTAATCACCTTCACCTTATCCTCTGTCTCAGTAACCAGCTCCGGACCCAATAACTGCCGCTCCCCCAACTCCGTCCAACACGTATGGGTACGACACTTCCGACCATACAACGCCTCGTAGGGTGCCATCTGAATGCTTGCCTGATGGCTATTGTTGTACGCGAATTTCGCCAATGGTAAGAATTCTTCCCAACTGCCCTTGAAATCCAAGACACATCCCCTTAGCATGTCCTCCAAGACTTGAATCACCCTCTCCGACTGTCCATCTGACTGGGGATGGAATGCTGTACTAAAATCCAACTTTGTACCCAATGCCTGATGCAAAGCCTTCCAGAACCTTGACGTAAATCTAGGGTCTCTATCCGAAATAATCGACACTGGCACTCCGTGCAACCTTACAATCTCTGTTATATATAGTTTTACCAACTTCTGAAGAGAATAATCCATACGCACAGGTATGAAATGAGCTGACTTCGTCAAACGGTCCACAATTACCCAAACTAAATCCTTCTTGGTCGGCGTAAGAGGTAGCCCACTCACAAAATCCATTGTAATCCTTTCCCACTTCCATTGTGGAATCTTAATTGGTTGCAACAATCCCGAGGGTAACTGATGTTCAGCCTTGACTTGCTGACACGTCAGACACTTACCCACAAACTCCGTCACCTCACGCTTAAGGCCCGGCCACCAAAACTGCTCCCGCAAATCCCGGTACATCTTACTACCTCCTGGATGGATAGCATATGGACTACTATGTGCCTCCTGCAAAATCTTCTGCCTTAACTCCACATCCTTAGGTATAGACATTTTTCCCTGAAAACGTAACACTCCATCGCTGCTTAGACTATACCCCTCCAATCCACCACTCTACACTTGCAAACAACGAGCACTTAAAACTTCATCTACCAGCTGTTTCTCCTTAACCTCGTCAATCCACGTTGGCTTCACTTGCAATTCCGCTAACAGGCTTCCATCCTCATACAGACTAAGGTGAGCAAACATGGCTCTTAAATCTGCCACTACCTTACGGCTCAAGGCATCTGCTACCACGTTAGCCTTTCCCGGGTGGTACTCAATCGAGCAGTCATAGTCTTTTAACAGCTCAATCCACCTTCTCTGCCTCAAATTTAACTCCTTCTGCGTGAGAAGGTACTTCAGACTCTTGTGATCCGTATATACTACAGACTTCTCTCCACATAAATAATGCCTCTAAATTTTTAGGGCAAAAACCACTGCAGCCAATTCCAGATCATGCGTCGGGTAGTTCACTTCGTGAGGTCTTAACTGTCGGGAAGCATACGCCACTACTTTCCCTTTTTGCATCAGCACACAACCCAATCCTGTGTGGGATGCATCACAATAAACTGTAAACTCTTTCCCGGCTTCCGGTTGAATCAACACTGGAGCTTCCGTCAAAATCTTCTTTAACTTCTCAAAACTTTCCTGTTGCTTGTCTGACCACACAAACGGAACCCCTTTTCTTAACAACTTTGTTAATGGTGCTGCAATCAGTGAAAACCCTTCCACAAACCTCCGGTAATACCCTGCTAACCCTAGAAAACTTCGAATCTTCGCCACAGACTTCGGTGGCTTCCAATCCAAAACTGCCTCAACCTTCCGAGGGTCCACTCTAATCCCCTCAGCTGACACCACATGCCCCAAGAAAGTAACCTCCTTCAGCCAGAACTCGCACTTACTAAACTTGGCGTATAAACGCTTTTCCCTAAGAATCTGCAACACCACTCGCAAATGTGCGTCATGCTCCTCATCTGATTTCGAGTACACCAGAATATCGTCGATAAATACTACGACGAACCGATCCAAGTACGACTGAAACACCCGGTTCATCATATCCATAAACGCTGCCGGTGCGTTCGTCAATCCAAACGGCATAACCAAGAATTCATAGTGCCCATATCGAGTACGAAACACCGTCTTATGGATATCTGCCTCCTTTACCTTAAGTTGGTGATACCCCGACCTTAAATCTATCTTGGAAAAGATCGATGCTCCCTTAAGCTGGTCGAACAAGTCATCTATCCTCGGCAAAGGATACTTGTTCTTAATCGTCAATTTATTCAACTGATGGTAATTTATGCACATTCGCATCGACCCGTCCTTCTTCTTAACAAAGAGTACCGGCACTCCCCACGGAGACACACTTGGCCGGATAAAACCCCGATCCAGCAACTCCTAAATCTGCGCTTTCAACTCCACCAATTCCTTTGGCTCCATCCTATATGGAGCAATAGACACTGGTGCTGTTCCCGGTAAAAGATCTATACCGAACTCCACTTCACGATCCGAGGGTAAACCTGGGAGCTCTTCCGAAAAAACATCAATAAACTCTTTCACCGTTTGAACACCTCTTATGGCCGGTTCCTTACTTTCCAAAGCACTAACGTAGACCACATACGTTTCACATCCTTTCTTTACCATCTTTTCCGCCTTCAGCGCAGACACTACATTAGGTAAGTAATTCCTTCTCTCTCCTATCATCACCACCTCTTCACCCTCAATCGATTTTAGCACCATGCGCTTAGCTGTACAGTCCAGTTCTGCTTGGTACCTTACCAACCAATCCATTCCTAGGATTAAATCGACTCCCCAAAGGGTAGTTCCATCAAATCCGCTTGAAACACGACCCCTTGAAGTTCTAGGGGTACTTCCGTATACAGTTTATCCACCACCACAGAGTGTCCTAGAGGGCTAACTACCGTCATCTTCCTAGCAGCAGTCTCACTAACTAAGTTCAAAGTTCCCACTATACTACTAGCAACATATGAGTGTGTTGAACCAACATCAATTAAAGCAATGTAAGGTAACCCAAAAATTATAAACGTACCGGTTATAACGTCTGGTGCGTCACCCTCCTCTCGACGTTTGGCTGCATAGACCAACCCAGGCTGTCTAGCATCAGCACCTCCAGCACCTCGGCCAGGTGCTCCTCGGCCTCGCCCGTTACCATTACCATTACCACCCCTAGCTGCACCTCGACCCCTCTGTGGTTGCTGACCATCCCTCCTGAATTGACCGCGTCCTTGACCCTCAGCTTGAGTCCTAGCTAACTTCCGCAAACAATCCTTACCCGGTGCTCCATTGACCCGCACTCAAAGCACCCTCTATTACCAGCCAAACACTCTCCTGAATGGGACTTCTCGCATCTAGCACACTGAGGTGGCCACTGAGTAGCAGCAGGCTTTGCGGCTTTATCCGGTCCACCAAATCTAGCCCTCTTCTGTGAACTTCCAGCAGACCCTGATGGCCCAAAACTCTTTTTATCCTTACTTCTGTCCTGATTCCGCCTCTCAGTTCGCTTCACCTCCTCAGCTACCTTAGCCTTTTCCATGAGAACGACAAATTCCCTTTCACACTGAGGTGCAATTAACACCCGCAACTCATCTCTTAACTCGTCCTCGAACCTAACACAGCGCTCATGTTTTGTAGCCATCATACCCCGAGCATACCTACTCAACCTCAAGAATTTAGCTTCGTACTCGGGTACCGACTTATTCCCCTGAACCAAGTTCAAGAACGCCCTACGTTGTGCATCAGTATACCCAGCTCCCACATACTTCCTCTGATAGGCTGCCTTAAAATAATCCCAGGTGATATCATCGGCCACTGCACCATCCCTAACCTGAGCCACCACTGATACGACTCATCCCGGAGGAGAGACACTATTCCCTTTAACTTCTCCTCAGCCGAGAAGTCCAAATCGTCCATTATACGTTCGGTCTCCTCTAACCAGTACTCAGCCGTGTTGGGAGCCACTCCAGAAACTCCCCTAAACACTTCTGCTCCGTTAGCCCAGAGTCGCTCAGCCACGGATTTTCGGGCTCCTGCACCGCGCCTGCCCCGGTAACTCGTTCCAAAACTCGCAGTACAGCCTGAGATACTGCATCGTTACCACCGGTTTGATCCTGAAACTCAGCTTCTGCTGCCGGCAGATCCGGCATCACATTTTCGGACCCATGGCCAGACGCTGCTGGCTCCGACAAGGTCATCCTACCCCTACCACGGCCACGCGGCGAACGTCCACGACCTCGTGTACTCATGCTTCCCGTTCGCGTTTATCTGGTTAAGAGTTTTATGAATTATTAATTCTGTTCACTTTTTATCCACGAACAATTTTATGAGAAAAAGTTTTGAAAGTGATTCTTTCGCATGCGAATCTATCTTAAAGTTTCAGTTCCAGAATTATCTCATAGTTCTAAGTACATACATTACACCAACAACATCCACAGACCACATTCAACGTGTAGGGGTATTTTTGTCATTTTTCTACCCGGGGGTATTTTCGTAATTTTAACCTACATGGGTATTTTCATAAATTTCAAAATGTGGTCTCGGGTGATTTTGTGAAATAAGGGTATTTTGGTAATTTTGCGATGCAGGGGTAATTTGGTAATTTTGCAACTCAGGGGTATTTCGGTAATTTTGTAAGTTAGGGGTAATTTAGTAATTGTACAAACCAGGAGTACCTTGGTCATTTTTTTCAAATCTAAGGTAGTTTTTACAAATCCAGGGGTGATTTCAAAACTAGGGTTTTTACAAAATAGTGTGGCTGGTCCCTTTCGGGTTTTATTTATAAGATTTAGCCCACGAACAAGTCCTCTCGGTTAGGGTGAATAGTCACTACGCACCAGGTAGGATTCTAGTGAAAAGGAGGTGAGCCACTAGGACTGCTTAAATACCAAGCTTTCCCTGAATCCATTCCTAGACATGCATATGCCTATTGCCACACCCTGTCATAGCTAAAGTGAACAATCACTATGCACCAGGTAAGATTCCAACGAAGAAGAGGTGAGTCACTCGGACTGCTTAAATACCAAGCTCTTCCGGATCTACTCCTAAACATGCATATGCTTGTTGCCACACTTTAGTCTTGTGACTCGTTTACAGGTTTTGTTTAATGAAGTTAAGTCTTATGGATTTGAAGAGTGGTTTGTCTAAGCCTAAAGTCCATGAGTACTATCATGCTTAATTACGCCTAAAGCCCACAAAGCCCAACAAATATATCACAACAAAAGTTAGGGTACTTACCTGGGTGGATCGGTGCCGGAGACTTAGGTGACATGCTTCCCGGAAAAAAAATCATTTCTCAAACTTTTAAAACATATTTTGGGCCCTAAGCCCACAACCGAGCTTTTGAACCGGGCTCTGATACCAAAATGTAACACCCCAAACCCGATTAAAACGTTACAACCGAATCTGGCGTGCCACGGGGAGAAAATGTTTGCAAATCGATTTGTCAATTTTGCTTAAGGAGAAAACTTTTGAATAATTTTAGAGAAAACGAATTTGAATCTTGCTGTGTTCAAAACGTGTTAAATCTTGTTTTCAAAAAACTTAGTTGCTTAATTGTTACTTCATATTTATTACTTAATCCGTGAGCATTTCAGAAAAAACATACTTATCGAGGTTTTAAAAAGAAACAACCAATTCATATTTACCAAGTACGCCAATCGAAGGTTATAAAAACAACCAAATAAAACATCCCAAAATAAAAGTTAGGCGGCCTTATTACAACGCTGAAATCCCAAATTAAAGGAAATAACTATGTCCGAAAAGAAATCTTTGAAATAAATAAATGCTGAGCATGGCCACCTCGAGTCCACTCCGGCTCCATATCCACGATCTAAGTCTGATATGCAAAATGTAAAGGAAGGGTGAGTCACCGAGACTCAGTGTATAAACCCCCATCCCGAAAGAAATTATGCTCTTACACAAATTCATACATTAATATGCAAGTCATGCAACCCATCCAACCTAGTATCCATCCGAGTCTCCCAAATCTACCCCTTGTGGTACCAAACCATTGGTGGTGCCAAACCACTGAGACTTAGTCACAATTTTTGCAATATGTGGGGCCAACCCACTACGTGATACCAAATCACTGGTGACAGTCTGATAGATCATACTTCCCCCTCCTCTCATCACTCATAACACATATTTATGGTAACGACATCAGTATGATCGTGTTTAACATACCAAATTATGTATACAGAATAACATGCTTTCATAGATCACATACAACGCGAGTAATAATAACAACTTACCCGGCATCCACGCTTTTATCCACAAGGGTATTTTAGTAACCATAGCCGTCATTCTGGCTTTTAAACAACACACAACATTAACATATTAAGTGAGAAAGTGTGTAAGAGTTACACACCTGATTTTCGTACTAACGCTTTTACTGCCTCTACGCTACTGTCACTCGAGACTACCACTATCGGCCTACGGTCTACTTCCGATGTCGGCCCACACCCCAATGGCCAATCTCGCACTCCCGATACTACTCGTTTCTTGTACTTTGGCGTTGGATTTATGGATCCAACCCCTACTGCTTGTCTGTTATTATTGTCCATAACAATTCCTTGGTCACTAAACCGAATGTAAATGGTGAGATCTAATTAATTAAATACTTATAGCACTAAATCACAACCTTACCTAAACTGTCGGATCCCGAAAGTCTTCAAGAAGATGTCTCCACCAACCTCCCTACATTCGGCCAACACCCAAGTATTAAACCAATCCTTTACATGCAATCAAATGAGTACCAATCACATTCGGCCAAAGTCAAAAGAACAAGAAAGGCCATTCGGCTGAACCTACCATTACCTACCTTCGGCTTTTTCACCAAATCGGCACAGGAGACCTTTAATGAGACAGATTCGGCTACTAGAAGCAGAGAGGGAAAGTCGACAGGGCCTTTGAACAAACGATTTGGATTAGAACTCGATAGATATAAAGAAATCGTAGAGAAAAGAAATCTCAAAACTCACTAGATTACAGAGGAGTATTCGACTTATGGTGCACCTTCGGGAAAAGAACCCTCTCTTGTAGATTCGACTATGGAGTAAGATGATAAAAGGGGATTGGGTTTTGAAAGAAAAAATTGAAGAGAAGAAGAAAATGTTGGAAAGTGGCGGCAAAGAAAAGAAAAAAGAGTTTGAGACAAAAGGAGGAGAGGATTTTCGGCTAGCAAAGTAGATAAATGAAAAAAAATGAAAGAAAGATGAGTACTTTGGCTACAAAATTCGGCTACACAAGCACACACCTCAGAGTTGGAGTTTCGGCCAACTCTCCCCTCTCCTGTTAACCTTTATCCCTTATCTCATCCATCTATCCTCACATCCCTTATCCAATTCTTCCTAATTATCATCATTTATCACTAAAAATAAAAGAATTTAAGCTCCTAAATTGTAGCCATTGTGCCTTCCACCCCCTTCCCCTAGGTGTGTCGAATTTTACCCATCAATTTAGGCCCCAAGAAACCATACTAGGCCCAATTCCTCCCCTCTTGTGACGCCACCTTAATACCCATCTAAAGCACCTCCAATTTTTGGGCCACAGGCCCAGCTTGCTACTAAAAAAAATAATTTAAATTAAAAATACTACTAACTCTCTTTTTAAACAATTTAACTCTGATTTAAGCCCAAACCTGAGCCCAATCCACACTCAAAGCCTTCACCTACTAACTTAGCCATGCAACAACCCCAAATGCATAGACCCACAAAATCAGGATATTACAAACTCGTAGCCTAATCACATACTTTCTCATCTTTGACAAACCCATCGAATTTCCCGTTGAACCATTTGGAATACTAAAGGATACTCGGGAATCTCGTACACATAGTACCGTACTAATGCCATATCTTAGATATGGTCTTACATGTAGCCTCGTATCGATGCCAATAGCCCAGCGATGGTCTTACACAAAGTTTCATATTGATGCCATATCCCAGATATGGTCTTACACGAAGTCTCATATTGATGCCATATCCTAGTTATGGTCTTACACGTAATCTCAGTAACCCTAATGTCATGACATTTGTATCCTAATGTTCAATCGAGATTTCTTTCTTGCCGAAACTTTGTCGAATATGGTCATAGAATCAATCATACATTTTATGCAATAGCAAAACATTAAAATACAAATATAACATTTCATTATTTACAGATAAACTTACCTCGATACAAAAATAGTGAAAATGGACCTAATCGTCAAACACTTTATTTTTCCCTCGATCTAGGTTCGAACTTTATTTTTCTTGATAATCGAGCTTGAAAGTGGCCAAACCTTAGCTATGGCTTCCTCCTCTAAATTTCAACTAGCATGAAGAAGATGGACAAGATTTTGGCTTGATTTTTACTTTTTAATTCATTTAATTACCAAATGACCAAAATACCCCTAACTTAGAACATAAAATTCTCTTACTCCATGTCCTTTTTTGTCCACTAACTTAACAAATGGTTCAATTACCATCTAAGGACCTTCAATTTAAAATCTCATAGCAATTGGACACCTTAAACACAGAGAACTTAAATTTTGCACTTTTTGCAATTTTGTCCTTTTAACTAAATTGAGTGCCCAAACGTCAAAATTTTCGAACAAAATTTTTGCAAAATCATTTCATAAAGCTGTAGACCATAGAAATATAATAAAAATAAATTTTACTGCGTCAGATTTGTGGTCTCAAAACCACTATTCCGACTAGACCCAAAATCAGGCTGTTACAACTCTTTCCCCTAGGGATATTCGTCCCCGAAAATCTTACTAGAAAATAGGTTTGGGTAATGTTTTGCATAGCTTCCTCAGGTTTCCCACGTAGCCTCTTTGACTCCATGTCGTTGCCACAAAACTTTAACTAGGGTTATGTTTTTATTTCTCAACTGTTTAACTTCCCGAGCCAAAATCTTAATCGGTTATTCACCATAAGTCATATCGAGTCGAATCTCAACCTCTGTCGGAGAAATCACATGTAAAGGGTCTGATCAATAGCGTTGCAGCATCGACACATGAAATATATTGTGAATCCTTTCCAACTCTGTCAGCTAAGCTAACCGATATGCCACTGGCCCTATTCTTTCAATAACTTCATACGGCCCAATGAAACAGGGACTTAACTTGTCTTTACGGCCAAATCTCAAAATCTTCTTCCACGAAGACACTTTAAGAAATACTTTATCACCAATCTGAAATTAAATTTCTTTTTTTTTTCAAATCTACGTACGACTTTTGTCAATCTGAAGAGGCTTTTAAACAGTCACAAATTACCTTTACTTTTTCTTCGGTTTCTCTAACCAAGTCAACCCCATGAATCTGTTTCCCACTAAGCTCGGTCCAATATAATGGAGTTCGACACTTGCGGCCATACAATGCCTTATATGGTGCCATCTTTATACTCGACTAAAAACTGTTGTTATAAGCAAATTCGACTAAAGGTAGATATTTTTCCCAGCTACCTTCGAACTCTAAAACACAACAGCGAATCATATCTTCGATAACCTAAATCGTTCTCTCAGATTGGCCGTCGGTTTGCGAATGAAATGCGGTACTAAAGTTCAACTTTGTACCCAAAGCTTCTTGCAACTTCTTCCCGAATCGTGAAGTAAACTTCAGATCTCTATCTGAAATAATAGAAATTGGCACTCCGTGCAATCTAACAATTCCAGCAATGTACAATCCAGCTAGCTTATCAAGTGAGAAATCGGTACATATCGAAATAAAATGAGCTGATTTTGTTAATCTATCAACAACGACCCAAATGGCATCTTTCTTTTTCAGAGTCAAAGGTAAACCCGTCACGAAGTCCCTCGTAATTCTATCCCATTTCTACTCAGGTACCATCACTGGCTGAAGTAAACCCAAAGGTACTTGGTGTTTGGCTTTCACTTGCTAACAAATTAAACATTTCCATACAAATTCAGAGATATCTCGCTTCATACCTGACCACCAATACAGTTTCTTCAAATCATTATACATCTTCATACTTCTTAGATGAACAGATAAACAACCATTATGTGCTTCATAAAGAATCTTCTAAATAATCTCATCATTTTTTGATACACATACTCTATCTCAGAACATCAAACAATCATCCGAACTGATCTAAAAGTCTGAATCATTACCAGATTCACACTGAGCTCTTTTAGCTTGCAATTCACTATCACTTTTCTGAGCTTCACAAATCTGCTAAAGAAATATTGGTCTAGCTCTCAACTCGGCCAAAATTGAACCATCATTAGACAAAGTCAATCTCGTACTCATAGCTCTCAAAGCAAATAAGGACTTTCTGCTCAAAGCATCTACGAATTCATTCGCCTTTCTGGGATGGTAGTCAATCACTAGCTCATAATCTTTTAGTAGCTCGAGCCATCTCCGTTGCCGCAAATTCATATCTTTCTGAGTCATCAAATACTTTAAACTTTTATGATCCAAAAATACATGACATTTCTCACCATACAAGTGATGCCTCTAAATCTTCAAAGCAAACACTATGGTTGCCAATTCTAGATCGTACGTCGAATAATTCTTCTCGTGCGGTTTCAACTGTCCCGAGGCATAGGCTATCACTTTGCCCTTTGCATCAATACACATCCTAACGCACTCAGTGGCGCGTCACTATAAATCACAATTTTTTTCCCGGTTCAGGTTGCACTAAAACCAGCGCCTCAGTCAATAAAGCTTTCAACTTCTCAAAACTTTGCTGACATTTTTCTAACCATTCGAACTTAACATCTTTTTGCAACAACTTAGTCATAGGAGTAGCAATCATTGAAAAACCCTTAACAAAACATCTATAATAGCCGACTAAACCCAAAAAGCTTCGAACCTCCAATACATTTCTTGGCAGTTTCCAATCAACAATTGTTGAAATCTTACTCGGATCAACCCGAATACCATCTCCAGAAACAATGTGTCCCAAAAATCTAACTTCTCGGAGCCAAAACTCTCTTTTGCTGAACTTAGCAAACAATTTCTTAT
This sequence comes from Gossypium australe, assembly GCA_005393395.2. NCBI lineage: Eukaryota > Viridiplantae > Streptophyta > Magnoliopsida > Malvales > Malvaceae > Gossypium > Gossypium australe. The sequence goes on from CM016615.1 coordinate 59,193,641, forward strand.
CTATCAAAGTCTGCAACACAATTCTTAAATGTTCGGCATGCTCAAACTCATCCCGAGAATAAATCAAAATTTCATCGATGAACACAACCACAAACTTATCCAAGTACAGTCAGAAAATTTGATTCATCAAGTCCATAAAAATAGCAGGGGCATTAGTTAACCTGAAAGGCATAACAAGAAATTCATAACGCCCGTACCTTGTCCTAAAAGTAGTTTTTGGCACATCCGACTCTTTAACTCTTAACTGATAGTAACCAGATCTCAAAGTAATCTTCGAGAATACCGTTGCTCCTTTCAACTGATCAAACAAATCATCAATCCTTAGCAAAGGATACTTGTTCTCTATAGTCACCTTGTTGAGCTATCGATAATTGATACAAAGTCTCATAGATCCGTCTTTCTTCCTTACAAATAACACTAGAGCATCCTAGGGAGAAAAACTTGGTCTCACAAAACCCTTATCTGTCAACTCTTACAACTGAGCTTTCAATTCTTTCAATTCAGTCGGAGCCATCCTATATGGAAGGATAGATATTGGTGAAGTCCCTGGTACTAAATCAATACCAAACTCAACCTCTCTGATCGGAGGTAACCCAGGTAACTCTTTTGGAAACACATTCGGATATTCACAAACTACCGGTACTAATTCAATCTTTATTTCAGACACTCTTGCATTCAACACATAAGCTAGATAAGCTTCACAACCCTTTCTCACATATCTTTAGGCAGTCATTGAAGAAATCACAATAGGCAACTCACCCGACTCATCTGGATCAATTCAAAGAATTTCACCATTCTCACATTTCAATTCAATAATTTTTCGTCTACAATTCACTACAACATCATGCAGTGTCAACCAATCCATACCCAAAATGACATCAAACTCATCAAATGGAAACATCATTAGATCAGCCAGAAAACAGTGACCTCAAATCATCAATGGACAATTCTTGCAAACTTTACCAACTAGCACATATTTTCCTAAGGGGTTTTGCACTTTAATCCCAAATTTAGTAAGCTTAATAGGCAAGCTCTTACTAGCTACCAATTTCATGTAAACATAAGAATGAGTCAATCTAGGATCAATCAATGCAACTATATTAGTATTATAGAGAGAAAAAGTACCAGTGATAACATCGAGAAATGTCTCTTCTGAGCACGGATAGCATAGGCTCTAGCAGGTGCCCTGGCCTCCGATCTTATAGCTGTATCTTTTGTCACACCTTTATTACTAGCTCTATTTTCCGTGTTCCTTGGTGGTCTCCCTCTAGAGGCAATGTTGCCTGATCTTGTAGTCTGAAACTTATCCTTTTCAATCATCTCTGGGCAATCTCGAATAAAGTGGTCTTTAGAGCCACACTTAAAACAAGCCCGATCATTCATTCTACATTCGCCAGTGTGTCGTTTGCCGTAGTGCTGACATTCAGGCCTACCAGACTTAGCATTACCAACGCTCGCTACTGATGTAGTTTGGGCTTTAGAACCTGAGTATTGTTTCCCACGATCTTTATCGGGATACCGAGCTGAAGCACTCGATTGAACATACAAATCTCTTAATTTCTTAGACTAAGGTTGAAATCACTTACTCTCTGGCATATTTCTTGCATCTCTAGCCTCAGACTCAGCTTTTCTCTTCTCATTGCTTAATTCTTCAACTTTACAAGCTCTGTCGAATAGCACCACAAATTCTTTCAGCTCAAGGACTCCAACTAACAATCGGATATCCTCATTCAACCCATCTTCAAACCTTTTACACATGATAGCCTCGGTGGAAAAAGATTCCTGAGTGTACTACTAACACAAGAGTTTTCCACCACCGGTATGTTGAGTCTCTCAGAAGTGATACGACACATTTCAGACATTCATCCAGTGTGTAAGACAGTTCATCGAATACCCTAATAGAATTCTCAAACTAAAATTCTGCGCTTTCGGGATCATCGTCAACATTTGCTCTAAAATCTTCAGCCCCATGCTTTTGGATCTTATCAACTAGGGGCTTACTCACTCTTATATATTACATACCTTGAGGAGCTACTGGAACCAGTTGAGGAATAGGTGAGGGTGGAGGAGGTTGAGCATTCGGATTTGTTCGAACAAATTTCATATACCACTCGTTCATCATGTGAAGTAAGGCTTCCTTACCCCTTTCTGTTCCTCCCTGACTAACCGTGGGAGGTCTACTTTCAGACAACACTACCCCTTGAGTAGGGGCCGATGCATTACTTTTTATGTCATCATCTTCAGCTCGATCGAGATCCATTTACTAAATGAAAACACATTTTAAAATTGTTAGGAGTCATCACACTTTCATAGTTCATTTATGGCATGTATATCTAGATTTTCATACACGCTACGTTAGTCCAAGAATCGACTAAATCGTAGTTTTAATACCACTAAATGTAACACCCCTTACCCCTATTCAACGCCGAAACAGGGTACGAGACATTACCGGACATAAACACAAGCAAACATACATTTTCGAGTCATAAATTTCCATTCAAATTTAAAAATTTTCACACGCATTCATATCTTCCTTAAAATGAGCTTACGAGGCTCGATACATGCTTTGGAAATGGTTCGGGACTAAACCGAGAACTTTAGAAAATTTTACAAAACTTAGAAAAAAATTTCTTGTTACAAGGCTCACACGCCCGTGCTACAGGCCGTGTTCAAAATAGGGAGCTCTCTGACTTGTGCCACACAGTCATGCCACATGCCCGTGTGGCCGTGTGGTCGATTTAATTTTCATAATTTTTCATAAAATAGGTGCAGACTTCACACGGCTGAGACAGACACCCGTGTCCAAGGCCCTGTAGCACACACGATCGAGACAAACGCCCGTGTCTCTGCCTGTGTGCTATATTCTGGACATTCTGTTTCCCAAAAGTAAGGTACAGGGGACACACTACCGAAACACATGCCCATGGGGCAGACCATGTGTCACACATGGCCTAGACACACGCATGTGTGGACAAAAATAAGACTATTTACCAAGCCATTTTACCACCCTTACTTGTACATATATATAGAACATTATATGGCACCAATCCAAGCACTTACAAATCAACCACAACCAAGATATCAAGACATCATTCACATGCTACCATCTATCATACACAAACATCACTTGTTTATCATCTCAAATCATGTAAATTCCCACATCTATGAAAGGCATTATCATATAAATTGTTCATACCAATTGTAGCCAATTTTCAATGGCCTTATACAAAATGAACTTTCAATCAATATAAGCCAACACATTTGGCCAAATAAATTTTGACCCATAACAAAATGACCAAGTCCCCTATACATGCCATAACTGAAAATGTTGAATTCATTGGTACCAAAATATTAATTGACAGTGTGAATGGATCTTCGACGATCCCCAATCCCAAGCTAGCTTGGTAACACTATAAGACAAGGGAAAGAAAGGTGGGTAAGCTATATAGCTTAGTAAGTTCAATAAGCAAATAATAAACAACATTAACATGAATTTTTCATATGAATGGCATAGCATATATCAAACATAATGTCACTAAAACTTCATGAACATAACATACTCAATCACATTTTTACCAACAATTTGTCATATAACGAATTCATTTCCTTTGAGTTTGTCGTACATACCTGTACCAACTCGTAGCCTAATCACATACTCTCTCATCTTTGACTACCCATCGAATTTTCTGTTGAACAATTTGAAATACTAAAGGATACTTGGGAATCTCGTACACATAGTACCGTATTAAAGCTATATCCCAGATATGGTCTTACATGTAGTCTCGTATCGATGCCAATAGCCCAGCTATGGTCTTACACAAAGTTTCATATCGATGCCATATCCCATATATGGTCTTCCACAAAGTGTCATATTGATTCCATATCCCAGATATGGTCTTACACGTAATCTCAGTAACCCTAATGTCATGACATTTGTATCCTATCTATTCTTAATGTTCAACCGGGATTTCTTTCTTGCCGAAACTTTGTCGAATGTGCTCATAGAATCAATCATATTTTTCATGCAATATCAAAACATTAAAATACAAATATAACATTACATTATTTACATACGAACTTACCTCAGTACAAAAATAGTGAAAATGGACCTAATCGTCAAACACTTTGTTTTTCCCTCGATCTAGGTCCAAACTTCGTTTTTCTTGATAATCGAGCTTGAAACTGGCGAAACCCTAGCTATGGATTCCTCCTCTAAATTTCAGCTAGCATGAAGAAGATGGACAAGATCTTGGCTTGATTTTTGCTATTTAATTCATTTAATTATCAAATGACCAAAATACCCCTAACTTAAAACATAAAAATTCTCTTACTCTATGTCCATTTTTGTCCACTAACTTAAAAAATGGTATATTACCATCTAAGGACCTTCAATTTTAAATCTCATAGCTGTTAGATACCATAAACACAAAGAGCTCAAGTTTTGCACTTTCTGCAATTTAGTCCTTTTAACTAAATTGAGTGCCCAAACATCAAAATTTTTGAACGAAATTTTCACAAATTCATTTCATAAAGCTATAGACCATATAAATATAATAAAAATAAATTTTACTGTGTCAGATTTGTGGTCCCGAAAATACTGTTCCGACTAGACCCAAAATCAGGCTGTTACACCCTGCACCAGCAACATTCAAATTAGCCTGATTTGATGAAGAGGTAGAAGTTGAAAACAATAGTAATAATTTTCCAATTTTGTGGGCAAAGACCACAAATACTGCAAAAGTAGAAAGGAGGCTCTCGTTTGCACCTTAATAAGATGTGTGCCATATCGCTATCTAAGTTGTAAGGCCAAGCTTCAAAAGAATAAAGTACGGTGCGATCATTTAATTGATTAGCAGAATCATCTGGTCAATGACCATTTGGGCTTAAATTTCTCAAACAATGTTGAACGTTCCTAACTGAAACTAACTCCACCAAATCAAGTATACACCCTCTTATTAATTGATTGTATAGCTTTGTGGCAATTTAAGTATCTACTGATTAAACTTTGTGTACATACACTCCCTTGTGGAAGGGACCATTGCATTAGAAAACCAAATCCCAAATCAAGTTTGCATACAACCTTTATGTACTTGTCTTTTCTTTGATTAAGATTTGAAATCCAGTTCTGAATTATAGGCTCACATCCTTATCGTACACTAGAGTGAGCACTACCAACAGAGTTTCCTTTCCTCTTTATCTTTAGTTGATAGAATTTTTAGATTACACCCAAAAGTGGTAACTCATTGTGCATACAACAGTTGATGTAAAATGCCATCAGTGTCCACTAGGATAGTGCTGATAATTGCCCTGGTGCAATACCATATCCATTTAGTAGAGCAAAAAAGAAAGGGTTGAGTGGAAAATGGAAACATGCATCTAATGACACCAATGGAGTTGTGAGAGTAATGATTCAATTAGCTTAGCCTTGGCCTCTCCCTCTAGTAACAGTTCTAACCATACTGTGAATAATAGTAATACGAAGTGAAGAAAGAAATAAGCAAATGCTAACTCTAAGGAAATGTGAAGCTTAATGACGATGATGAGTATGAAGATTAAATAGAAAAAGGAAATTATGGTTTTGACCAATTTAGTGGAAGTGTTTGGGGGGGAAGTTAAGTATCCGTTTTATAGAGATAAATGTATGCTAGAAGAAAAATTAATGGAAACTGTTCAGGTTCTCCAATATAATTTTGACATTTTTCATAAGGGGTAAGTATGTAACGTTTAAATTTATGCGGTAATCATCGAATTTTGAATTTGTGCAACTCATGGTACGCGCCTAACATGATAGTTAGTTATCAGTTATACGATTGAAATTCACAAAAGATGGAAATTTTGAGGACAAAATTCTATTAAGGGAGGAAAGTTGTTACACCCTAGATTTGGTGGGTCAAAAGTTTTGGCGTATAGTTGTAAATAGTTTGTCTGACGTAATGTTAACTGTCAAAATGATTGTTTTGGTGTATATGTGTGGGCATATAATATTTACCACATAAGAAAGTAATGACTTGACTTCATGGTATTCTGTTATATTAATGAGAAGTCTATGTTAAGAGATAAATGGTAAGTAAGGAATAAGTATTCGCCTAAGGCGTAGTATGTCTGATTTGTTTGGAATACTATGCTAGTTAGATTTTAAGTATTTTGCTCAGAAATAAACGAGATAGCTAAGTTGGGTGATGGTGATTTCAAGGTATTTATTTATACTTCTCTCGGAAACTGTAGACCATTGAAAAGGCAAGTTCTGAAACATATGAAACTTGTTAAACTCCACTAAGTAAGTTAAGTTATATATATAAGTGTGAGAGATGTGTTCTAAAAGGGTTCTTCTTTCTTCTTCCTCCTCCTTAAGTGATATTTATTGAATGTAACAACACGTTTTCAGTGAAATCAGAACAGTGGTTTCGGGACCACAAAAATGAATTCAAAAAAATTATTTTATTGTTATTTTATTGCCTATAGCATGATAGTAGTACCGTATAAAAATTTCGTTAAGAAAGTTTACCATTTATATGCTCAATTTGATAAAAATGACTAAATCGCATAAAATGCAAAAGTTGAGTTCTAGTAGCTAAAGGTATTAAATAGATATAGAACTTTAAAATAAAAGTCTTTAAATAGTAATTAGACCATAGATAGTGATTGCGGATGTACATGGCTAGGAATTTGTCTAAATTTTAAAAAATTTTAAAGGTTATAATGGTAATTAGGAAATTAAATGATAAATTAAATAAAATAAAAACTAGCTTTCATCTTTATTCTTCACTTACAACTAAAATTAGGGCTTGGGGAAAGCCATTGTTGAGCTTAAGCTTTCGGCAACTTCATCTTGCTCATAAGTAAGTGATTTTTATTCCGTTTTTAATGATTTTTATGTTTTCGGGATCGTTGTAGCTTAATCTAGCTAGCCTGGGACTAATTTGTAAAATTGTTAAAAGATTTGAGTTTTTCCATGAATGAATATAGGTTTTTTGATGTTTGATGGAAGAAAATGGATAGTTGTTGTTAGATAAACAACTTTTGTAAATAGATTTTTGATGAAAATGTCAAATAGGGATTTAATTGAAAAATAGAAAATTATACGTGTTGAAATTGTGAAATAAATGAAATATATGGCTTGCTAGGGACCTAATTGATATTCGGCTATGGTGGATTATGGTGAAATTGCATAAATTTCCACTTTATGAGATAGGGACTAAATTGCAAAAAAATTAAAAGTATAGGGGCAAAATGGTAATTTTGCCAAAATATGATTTTGGGTAAAATTGAATAAATTACATACTGAAGAGTTAAATTTATCTGTATAGATCAAGACAGACCTCGTAGGGCTTTAGATCGGGGCAAAGAGAAAGTCTTGGATTAATTGCCTCCGTATCTACGTATACTCGTCGAGGTAAGTTCGTGTAATTAAATCGTGCACATATATTTTAATTGTGTATTGAGAATTGTTATACGTACATACCGATTGCATTTCCAATGACGTACGACTATAACTGAGCCCCGTTTGAACCTTAGAAATTCGTAGGATACAAATGACATGTCATTAGGGTTTACATGATTTGGGTGCTAGTCCTGAACGTCCTACCGATGGCTATGGTCCTACATGTGTTGCGGATACTCCGCAGCTCGTGTAAGGTGCATCATGTAGCTACGTTCTAACCCACAGCTCATGTGAGCAGGCCCATTTTCACAGCTTGTGTGAGCATTCTAATTTACAGCTCGTGTCAGCATACATGTACAGGATTCGATGAATTACAGTTATATGAGTTAGCACACTATGTGTGAGCTATCCCGGGTATCCAACGGTATTCTAAATGGTTCAACGGGCACTACTATGATACAACAAAGTGAGAGTTTGATACGAACTATTACAGGGACACATGACATTTAAATAATGATACAAGCTATATTGAGAAATAAAATGGATGATGCATTTGTAGGAAACTTAATCAATGGTTGTGCTCATCCATGTATATTGGTTATATATGTATTATGACTAACATGTTTGTTTTATATGCTTAGGAATTTGGCCAAATTGTGTTGGATTTTTCCATGTTTATCTTACCTATTATGTGATTAAATGGTAAGTTATGTTTTAAGTTATATGAACTTACTCAGCTTAAATGCTTACTCTGTGTTATTTTCTGTGTCTATAGTGCTTCGGAAGCTCGTTCGGGTTGGAAGCTTGTCGGAGCTATATCACACTATCCATCGACTCTATTGGTACTTCCGGGGGTTTAATTTTGGTTATAATGGAATGTATAGGTATTTTGGCTAATGTTGGCACATGTGTTTTGGTTGTAGAAATGACCATTTGGTTTGGTTTGTGTTGTGGTATTTTAGTGATGAAATGAATTTAGTTTTGGTATGTAAATATTAGCCTTGATATGGTTGATGTTTGGCTTGATATGTTTGAATTATGGAAGATGAAATGATAGTTTGAATATGCATATTATATATGGCTTGTATGACTATTGATACTAGTGATTGAATGGTATAATTGGTTCCATTTGGTATTGTAACATCCTTAAATCTGGGCCTCTGCATTTTGTATGTGTTTGCATGTGTTGGTATGTCTGTGGTGTTGGTTTGTTATGTTCTGGGGTCTAGGCATGACCTCGGGTTAGTCCTGGGTCATGGCCAAAATTTTTGTTTTTGCCCTTAAGAATTAGGAGCTAGAGGAGTTAGGAGTTAAAAGAATTTATTTGAGGATTTTGACACAAGAGTTACCTTGGTAAAGTGGCAAGGGAGGCGCCACTAAAGTGTCAGGGGAGTGACGCCACTTGTAGGGAAGGAGAGCCTTGGTTCGAGCTGCAGGAATCTCCCCTTGCCATTAAATTTTTGACGCCAAAGCTAAGGGAGTGGAGTGCTCAGGTGGGACTCTCATGGATAGATGAGGATTGAGTCAACCTATTTGAAATGGATGGAAGGGAGAAAATTTGGTGTTTGACTCATTCAAAGTTGTTTGAATGAGTGGATGAGAGGAATTCAAGGAGAAGTGAGGGGACGGCAAGTGTTTGGTGTCTAGCCGAATTGTGAGTGGTGGTGTGAGTTGGGAAGCAATCGGTTTTGGTCCTTTTGGGGTGGTGGCCGAATGTGCTTAGTTTGGTAGCTAAAAATCGGCAAAGCTTGGAAGGTCTTGCTCTTTTTTTTTGAGTTTAGTGTCATGCCGAAACCTCAATTGCACCCCTCTCAATCTCTCTTTTCTCTTTTCGACACATTAGGTACTTGGCCGAACCATCTTTGTTTTTCTCTGTAAAAGCCGGAACCTAAGTGGTATTCTTCTTTTTTTTTTCTTTTGGTTGCCTATTCCCGAAACCCTTCTTTGCTATTTCATTCATTTTCTCCATCTTCACCATCTTCAAGAGCCGAAACTTGCTAGCATCTTCTTCTCTTTATTTTGTTCAAAAGCCGAAAGCAATACTCCCTTCTCCATTCGATTTCTCTTCTCAAAATACTTGTGCCGAAACACCCAACTTTCTTCTCCTTTTCCATTCGTTAGCATCATTCCTTGTGCTTTCTTTTCCTCTTTGAGATTCATAAGCCATAGCCGAAACCTCTTTACTCTCTATTTTCTTCTCTCTGATTGACACTTTGGCCGAATATTGTGTCCATAAACCTCTCTCTTTTCTTGCGTTTTCTCATCGTCATCTCAGTGCCGAAATCAAGTTCTTTCTTTTGAGGGTAGCCAAATCTAGTGGTAAGTGATATCTTTTCTCTTCTTGATTAATTCGAGTAATGATCGAAATCCCATCTCTTTTCTATCATCTTTCTATTATGGGGTTATGTATTGAATTTTATTCTTATTCTTTAAAGGTAGCCGTAACCCCTAACAACTTTAAGGGGTGTCGATCTTTGGTGGTTAGGAGCCGGATCAAACATCAAGGTAAGGTGGCGATAATCCCTTTGGTTTCGGATTTATGATTATGGCTGAATGGCCTTTAGACTCAAGGATGTGACAAAACCGATTGTAGGGAGGAGTACAATCCGAACTTGTGGATCTTCGGGATTTGATCGCCTACTTAGGTAAGTGCTTTAACGTTTTGGGATCTGTTTTATATTCTTTCAAAGCCGAAGGCTAATTGTTTCTATGTGATAGTGGTTGGCCGGTTACAAGGGAGATCATCACATGGGTCGAGATTTGGTTGGTAACCAAATCGGCTTAAGGTGAGTGCTACATTTGGGGCGACATCTTTTCAGGATTTCTAGTTAAGCCGAATAGGGCTTTTGGATTGCTAACTAAGCATTGGCCGATTGTAGTAGCAGGGAGGGCATACGTTTCAAAATCTAGTAGTATCGCATAGCTTCGGAATTTCTCATTAGATCTACGTATAGTCAGGTGTGTATCGCTTACACACTTTATTAGTTTAATAATGCTTATTATGTTACTGTTATAACCATTGGCATTTGTGACTTTGCCTTGTGGGCATGAGCTTGGAAACCGGGTAAGTCCCCTGTTATGTGATTTTTGGTATACATCATCATGCTCTGTTAAATGCTATGTTATATGTTATTTGTATGATCATGCGATATTGTGACACGTATGTGATGAACATGATGATGGGTTGATGAGAGGAGAGGGATGATTTATTTGGACTGTCACCAGTGGTTTTGACCACAAGGTGGGTTGGCCCCATCATTTGATTTATGACTACGGTCACCAATGGTTTTGACCACATTATTACTATTTGTGACTAAGTCCCAGTGGTTTTGACCACACTATTATTAATTGTGACTACGGTCACCAGTGGTTTTGACCACACATGGATTTTGTGACTCGTCCCAGTGGTTTGGTACCACAGTGGGTTGGCCCCACATGATCGATACGGGATTGTCATCAGTGGTTTTGACCACACGATGGATTGGCCCCATCACTTGATTTGTGACTACGGTCACCAGTGGTTTTGACCACAATGATATATATATATATATATATTTGTGACTTCGGTCACCAGTGGTTTTGACCACCAGTGGTTTTGACCACACGAGGTAGTTAAAGGAGATTGGATGGTTAGGTTATGGGTTGCATAATCTGCATGTTTTACTGATGATCTGTGTAAGTGCTTGAATTATCGGGTTGGGGATTTATACACTGAGTCTTGGTGACTCACCCCTTCCCTTATATTTTGCAGATGAGGCATAGATCGCGGATATGGAGCCGGGGAGGACTCGAGGTGGCCATGCATCTTAGTTGGGTTTTGACTTTAAACCGTTATTTCGTTTTTTTTAATTTTCTTTAAATTTGGTTTGGGTTTTGTAATAAGGCTGCTAAGTATTATTTTGGGTTTTATTATTTGCTTTTATTTTTATTATATTACCCAGTGGGACTTATAGACTTGTTAAATTAACCGGTAAAAAGCAAAACTATATCTCTTCGGGTTTTTCATCGCAACCATCGGGCAACAAAGTTCACAAAATAATAAGGTAACTTGGATGTTCTTATAAACTCAAACTTTCAAATCACATTAAAGGCAAATGGTTCTAAACTTGATTTTACCTATCGCGTTCAGTTTTAATAAGTATCCCATGTTTTCTAAAATCGGCAATTACAAATGGGTTTTGATTACGGGTTTTTTTCCAAGTATTACGACAACTACTAGAACAACTTCAACCTCAATTATTAATGAGTTTTCTAACCCTAAAACAAAACAAGAGTCTTCTTTAGAGATTTTCCGACAAACTTATGATTTTAAAATGTTTCCACTCCGTAACATACCAGATTCGGTCGTGGCGTGTTGACCGGGTTTGGGGTGTTACAGGTATGTTTTGGTAAGTAAATTCAATAGTATGTATTGATGCAATATTCCTAGAAGTTAGTTGATTAATTTGACCAAATTGAGTACATGGTTATACATGTTTACATGTTGTCATCTGAGGTGCCTATGGGGATTTTGGTTGTATGTTATTATACCTTATGTATATAACTTGTTTATGCATGATTTTGTTTATACATGTTTGGCTTGTATATATGTGCAATTTTGGGTGTAGGTACATGGCAAGATGGGTGAGAAAAATGGCTTGTAAAATGGCCTATTTTCGTCCACACAGGCAGAGACACGGGCGTGTGGCTGAGCTATGTGTCCCCTATAACTTTCAAAGGGTTAAAAGTTAGGCTGTTACACGGCCTAACACATGGCCTGGCATACGGACGTGTGGCTTGGCCGTGTGACCCAAGCAGTGGGTTACACGAGCACAGACACGGGTTGGGACATGGCCATGTGTCCCTACTCCAAATACCCACACGGCTACATGACCCCTGCAATTTTGAAATTTTTCTTTGTTTCCTGAAAAATTCTTTGAGTTTCTGATTTAGTCCCGACTTGTTCTAACATGTGTTTAGGTCATTGAGGGCTCATATAAGGGACAATATCAATAATTTGGTTCTGTTTAATATGTTTATTGATATGATATGAAATGTTTATAAATATGTGTTCATTTGAATTGTAAACTTCGATAATGCTTTGTAACCCTAGTCCAACAATGGATACGAGTTAGGGGTGTTACACTGAAACCCTCTTTAAATCTGAATGGATCCTATTTCGATAATCTAGAGGCTATGGTTATATTATGATCAGTGGTCATTCCATTCAAGGGTAAATAGTACTATTCTGTCTGTTAAATTTTAAAATAGTAAGTCTGTAAAAGGTGCATGAACAGTAAGATGTAAGTATAAGGATTTGCATGGGAGTTTTCAGTTTTCGAATTATTGTTAAATTTTATACAAATGAGTCTTAATGATGTTCTTATGTTTTGAATGTAGTGGTTGCTGCTGGTTCAAGATGGATATCTAGATTTGGAGTTTCGAATTGCAGTAAGTGTGAAGCAGGTGAGTTCTATGCTGACTCTTACATGTATATTGTTCATATCGAGAAGTACCTGTAGGAAATTGACTAAACTATGAATACGAAACTATGAAAATTATAGTAAGTATATTGGTAATGAATCTGATAAATTCAAGTATGCGATAATTGGTGTCTGAGTATTGAAACGTTGAAGTATAGTTGTATATGTATGCCTAGAATGTATGCTATGAGATGTATGTTCTGTTGGGTGTATATTAATGAATTAAAATGTTGGGCTTAAATTGTGTCAGTGTATGAAGGGTCTATGTCAAGTCACCGCGGTGGTATCTAATGGAGTCCGTCGGGACAGAAAACACGAACTCTGATACGAAACTCTAAAGGAAAAGTTAATGATCACGACACCCTCTAAAAAGAAACTAATGAATGGTGATTTCCAAATGGAGTTCTCTGCTTGTCCCAGGACAATGATGGGCAAACCTCACGTAATGTGAGTTTAGGCAAATCCATATCGTAAACATGATAGAAATGAATAGCCTTCGTGGCATACTCTGAATGAATAGCCTTTATGGCGTACTCTAAATGAATAACCTTTGTGGCATATTCTGTAATAATGGCTTATGGTGTGTATGGTATATTGTTTGTCTACCTTTTATGTGTTCTAAGAAGTTCGCCAGGATAGTTAACACGAGACTTTGTATGACTACTAGCATGGCGTGTTTTGTTAGACCTTTGTTGTAACAACCCGGTTTTGAGCCTAGTCAGAAAGTGGTTTCGGGACCACAAATTTGACGCAGTAAAATTTATTTTTATTATATTTTTATGGTCTACAGTTTTATGGAATGATTTCGAGAAAATTTCGTCCAAAAATTTTGATGTTTGGGCACTCAATTTAGTTAAAAGGACTAAATTGCAAAAGATGCAAAATGTGTGTTCTAGAAGCTAGAGGTGTCTAATTTTTATGAAATTTTAAATTGGAGGTGCTTAAATGGTAATTAGACCATTATACTTTAGTATGGACAAAAATGGACATGGTTAGGTGAAATTTCAAATTTGGCAGTAAGGGCATTTTGGTAAAATGGTAAATAAAGACAAATAAAACTAATAAAAAGATATCATCTTCTCCAGTTTAGTCCCCTTGTGCCGAATTTGAAGAGTCACCATAGCTAGGGTTTTTGGCCAAACTTCCAAACACGATTGTAAGTCCGTCCTTGTCCTGTTTTTAATGATTTTTACATTTTTGCGAATGTTGTAACTTGATTTAGCTATTTGAAGGACTAATTTGAAAGAAAATCAAAGTTTAATATTTTACCCATGTTAGATATTTCTGTATTTTGATGTCGAATGGTAGATTATGCAAGTTTGATGTTGGATAAACAACATTTACTAAGTGATTTTTGATGAAAATGTTAGATAAGGACCTATTTGTAAAAGTTGTAAAATGTGTGTAAAAATGTGAGTAAATGAAAAATATGGGCTGTTATGAGCATAAAATAGGTTTGGCTAGGCTTGGGTGTAATGAAATTGAATGAAAATCATTTTACGAGCCTAGGGACTAAAATGTAAACAGTTGAAAAGTTAGGGGCAAAAATGTAATTTTTTCCATAAGGTGTTTTTAGGATTAAATTGAATAATGTGATAATTGAATAAGCTAAATTTGATATTATAAATCAAGAAAGACGAGGTTCTAACCTAGACTGGGGAAAGAACAAGATTATGGACGAAATCAAACAATTATCCATTTTGTACCGAGGTAAGTTCGTATGTTAAAAATAAGCTTTAGAATAATTGTATTTAAATGCTTTAATATTGCATGAATTGTATGTTTGATTTTGTGAATAAGTATAATCCTACTAACGATTTCGAAGACGAATCGGCAAGCAAGAAATCTCGTTTGAACCTTAGGAATAGGTTAGGATACAAGTGACATGTCACTAGGGTCATTATGTGTTATGATATTATGTGATCTGGGTGCTGGTCTCATACTTGATAGCTTGTGTGAGCAGCACCGTGTAACTACGTCTTAACTGACAGCTTGTGTGAGTAGGCCCGTCGATAGCTCGAGAGCAAGCAATTATGTGATATGAGACTTAGGTAGCTTTGGCTACATATGTGGCACTTAGTGTGCAAATTTTCCCAAGTATCCGACATTGTTATTCCGAGTGGTTCACGGGTATGTCAAAGATGAGAATATGTGTAAGTTCCTTTCGAGATGGCTCAGGTATGGACATAAAGGTATGTACATAAAGCTCATGCTTAATAAATGTGTGAAATGATTAATATGAGGTAAGTTTTTATGATGGAATAGATTATGATCATGAGACCATGGTAAATCTACATTTAACTATGTTATAATAATTGAATTTTATACGCATGGTAAGGTTTCTTATTTCTTGCATATGAGCTTACTAAGCTATATAGCTTACTTCTTTTTATTTTCCATGTTTTTATAGTGTCTCCAAGCTAACTCAGAATCGGAGATCGTCAGAGATTCGGATCAAACTATCAAACTCTCATTTTGGATATTAATGGTCTTAGCATTTTGAATGTATGGCATGTATAAGGACTTGGTCATTTTGTTATATGTGTCATTGGTAATGTAGCCAAATGTATTGGCTTATAATGGTTAATGATTTCATTTTGTATATGGCCATGTAAGTTGGCTAATGTTGGTTATGAATATATTTATATGTTGATACCATTCATGATTATGGAAACTTGCATGAATTGTGTCGATAAACTCTGATTGTTAAAGCATGTTAGATGTTAGCATGTGGATGTGATGTTAATACCTTGGTTGTGGATGTTTTGGTAAGCTAAGTATGCTATGAATTGTGTCATTGAATTGGTGTAAGTGTATATATGTAAATGAGGGTGGCAAATGGGTTGGTAAATAGCCTTATTTTTGTCCACACGGGTAGACACATGGGCGTGTGTGACACACGGTCTGCCCCACGGGCATGTGTTTCAATCGTGTGTCCCTTGCACCTTAATTGTTGCAAAAAAGAATGTCCAGAATTTAGCACATGGGCAGAGATACGGGCATGTGTCTCAGCGGTGTGTGTCTTGGCCGTGTGAAACTTGCACTTAATTTGAATTAAATTCATTTACCACACGGCCTAGCACACGGCCGTGTGGCGCAAGTCAGAGAGCACCCTAATTTGAATATGGTCTGAAGCATGGGCGTGTCCCAGGGCCATACAGGCGTGTCCCTTGGACCACACAGGCGTGTGAGCCCTGCAGTTAGCAAAAATTTTCTAAGCTTTGTAAAAATTTCCTGAGTTTTCGATTTAGTCCCGAACCACTTCTAAAGTATGTTTTGGGCCTCGTAGGCTCGTATTAGGGACTTTATGATCGAATATGAATGGTTTTAATTTGGACGGAAATTTATGACTCAGAATTGTATGAATGCTTGTGTTGTAAGTCCGATAATGCCTCGTACCCTGTTCTGGCATTGAATACGGGTATGGTGTGTTACATTTATGGCATGAACTGTTGAGAATTTCTGGTAAGTGTTAAATCTAAAAGTTTATCATTATGGTAAATATGAGTAAATTCTTTAGTTTTGTAATAAGTACAGCTGAGGTGAAGTATTGATATGTTCTAGGTTATAAGGGACTAATTCTTAAAGGTTTTCCATGAAAAAGATATGTGTATCTATATGTCATGAAAGGTATCCATTATGATGATCTGAAAATATGGAAAGTGAGGGGTATTGTATCTTCTTTTAAAATTATTTTCAACCAGAGTTAATGTTATCTTGAATTATTAGATCCTGATGTATCACGACATGGAATTCCTTCAGAGTGAGCTATGTAATGGTTTATCAGTATGGATATGTGTGATAATGAATCAGGATATGATTGAGTATGAATTGATAGAATTATATTATACATAAGAATTTTCCAAACATATATGTATCTGCCCATGATAAATATCAGTGAACAACTGCTTGAGATAAAAGTATGAATTAATGCAAGGATTATTAGAAGTGGTTTCTGAGGGTATGTACGGTTAAGAATTTATTATGGGACAAGAGATTTATGAAATGATTGGAAGGATTCCTCAATTAGATAAATAAGGAAGATTTAGTATGATAAGAGCATGATAACTAGTGTATAAGAGAATGATAAAACTGAGGTGGTATTCACCGAAATAAATGTTGTAGAATGATGGTTGACATAGTAAATCGAGTAAGATTGCAAAGTATACATCAAGGTATAGTTAATAAGCTCACTAAGTATCCTTGTACTTAAAAGATCTATTTTTACTTTTAAGGTATTTGAGATGAGACTTTGCTTGGAAGGACAATGCCAATAGTACGCCAAGGTGGTGGCGATGTGGGCTATTATGTATACAGTGGATATCTGGCATAGTCTTTAAATATGTCTTTTAAGTTTATTTGGAATAAACTTTTAACTTGTAAATATTTGTATCATGATTGATGTAACCAAATATATTTTAAATACTTCCCTTATTTTCGTATAATAAATTTTTATTCTAGAATGAGAAATAACATGTTTAAGAAAATAGGAAATCGTAAAAAAAATCATTATTGATTAAGTTTTATGTAGAAACACCCGAAATCCAGCTTGGTGAATTGTGTCGGGTTTGGGGTCGTTACATAAACTTCTTTACTCATGAAACCATTCCACTATAATATTGTGACTGAGCTCTCCCCAATGGCGTACCATTATGAAAACAACTCAATTAGTTCTCGTCCAACAACCTTGTCATAAGTGTGTTACCCTCATAGGATATCTTTAATCTCTTTGGGATAATATACTGTAACAGCTCGTTTTCAGTGGTGTCAGAAAAAGTGGTTTCGGGATCACGATTCTGATAGGTGAGTTAGTATTTTAATGTTTATTTAATGTCTATAGGGTTATATTAGGGTTGTATTAAATTCTTGTTAAGAAAATTTGAAGTTTAGATAGTTAATTAGATAAAAAGGACTAAATCGTAAAAGATGTAATAGTTGGTTTTTATTAGTTAAATGGATTAAATAGCTTTGGAAATAAAAATTAATGGATCTAGATGGTAATTATTTCATATATATATTAATGGTGGACAATGATGGACAATGATGGACATGATTTAGTTATTTTATAAGCTTTTAAACTAAGGGTAATATAGTAATTAATTAAATAAACACAAAACAAATAACTAAAATGCTATCATATTCTTTCTTTTACTTTGTTTCAATTGAAAACTCCATTAAAGAAGGAGCTTGAAGTTTCGGCTAGGGTTATTCAAATGCATGGTATGTGTTTGAGCCCCACTTTTAGTATTTTTCTGTTTTTGAGCTTGTTTTAGCTTAGTCTAGTTAGTCCAAGGGTTAATTTGCAAAATTGTTAAAGGTTAAGGGATTTTCCATGAATGAAATTGATGTGTTTGTGAAGTTTATTGATAGAATATTAAGGTTGATTGTTGAATAAGTTTATTTTGTTAAGAGATTTTTGGTGATTTTGAGTTTTAGGGACTAAATTGTTGAAAGTGTAAAATTCATTGGTATTAATGTGAAACTTTGGTAAAAATGGGTTGTATGGAATTTTTAATAAAATTGGTTATCATGGTTTTGGTTAAAGAAATGGTTAAATTGAGGGTTTTGGGTTTAAGGACTAAATTGCATAAAGGGTAAAATATTAAGGGTGATTTTGTAATTTCACATTAAAATGAGTTATGAACTAGAATTAATGATTTTTGACTATTTGAAATACTTAATTAAGTTAAATTACTATTTAGATTAAGAAAAGAATAAACCAGACTTGAATCGAGGGAAAGCAAAAATCTCGTATTAGTTTTTGAATTAACTGTAACAATCGTGGTGATTAAGGTAAGTTCGTATGAGTTATATGCTTATTAATTATTGTTTGGATTGATTATTAGTTAATTATATGTTAGATATAATTGGATTCGGTAATATTAAGATGGCTTGAATACTTAACGGTTTAATAATCCCATTTGAACCTAGTACAAATGACATGTCATTAGGGGTTATATGGTTTTGAGTGCTGGTCTTGGATGTTCTACTGATGGCTGAGGTCCTGCATTTGTTGTGGATTCTATACAGCTCATGTGAATAGGCTCATGTCATAGCTCGTGTGAGCACTATTGAAAAGGTTACGATTACATGAAAAGACATACTTTGTGTAAGCATTCCCGTGTATCTGGTGTTATTCTATATGGTCCAAAGGGTAAGTTAAGGTTAATGGAAAGGCATGTATGAAAACTTATTGTTACTAATGATCATATGAGATGGAAAGATGGTATGTGTAAATGAATTTAAAAGGAATAGAATTTATCATGTGATGAAGGATAGATGTATGGAATTCATTTCATATTATGTGTTATGGTACATAGATGTTATATTTTCAAGTTATCTACTAACTATGTGGATTGCAGTGAATAGGAAAGTATAATGTCTAAATGATTTAGTGAGCATGGTTGAATGATTTACCGTTTAATGTTCGATAAGTTTGAGTTTATCTTATATGAGCTTACTAAGCATTAGTTACTTACGTAGTTGTTTTTTTTCCTCTATTTTGTAGATCATCGGAAGCACGATCGATTGGAATCTTGTCAGAGTCCTATCACACTATCCAGCAATCACTTTGGTAGTTTTTGTTACTTTGGCTATGGTTATAAATGGCATGTATAGGGGTAATATGTAATAGGTGTTTTGAATAAGCTATTTGGTTAACTTGATATGGTTATGCTTTGTGCACATGTTTGTTGGGACTTGTAATGCTTTAGCAAGTATGTGTCTTATCGTCACTTTTAAGTGCATTGTAAATATATGACTTGAGACATGTTTATATGTGATTGAAATGGTTGAATGGTGTGTGGATGTGGTGATGTTTGTTTAGGGTATAATGTGATTTTGAATTGGTATGAATTGTGGTGCCTTTGAATGACATATTGGTTAGAACTTATAGGTTGATTGATTTAGTATTTTTTTTGTGTGTGTTTGGAGAGTGTTTTGGTAATGGCAATGTATGTGCAAATGATGTGTCTTGGTATGCAAGAATTGGTTTTATAATGGCTTGTTTTAAGGGCTAAAATTGGAGCACACGAGCTGTCACACTACTGTGTGCCACACGTGATCACCCCACACGACCGTGTGTCATTTATATTTTAGGTGTAGGTTTGTAACGACCCGAATGTAACACCCCAAACCCGGCCCACGAGCCACGGCCGAATTTAGAATGCCACTGCGGAAAACGTTTGAAAATCGATTTCACTTATAGATAAAAACATAAAAATTTGTTTTCTTTACTAAAACTTTGTATAGTTTAAATTCCAAAATAAAATTAAGTTGTTAGATTTAAAACTTTAAAATAATTTATCAAAGTATAAATTTACTCTTTAAAAGAAACATTCCCGAATATTAACTTAATCGTCAATCCACCTTAAAACATAATAATAAACCTCAAATACTTAAAGTGGCCTTATTACAATAAATAAATACTTAAAATACCGAGAATATAAATTTTATTAAAATAAGTAGAAACTTCTTCTGCATGGGCCACCTCGTATCCACTCCAACCCGGTCCAAGCATCACGAATCACCTGCGATGTTGGTAAAAAAAATTTTGGGCGAGTCAACAGACTCAGTGTGTAATTATTTCACATGCCTCCACACATGGGCTCGGCCCACATCCACACATCAATCACAAATCAGATGGTAAGGCAATTCATCCACATAATTTCACATATTGGGCTTGGCCCATATCCACATTGATCCACGTAATCAGTCATGCAAAAATGCATCCCAACCCAACCTAGAGTCCATCCGCTACACACCCTCGTACCTGCCGCACACACCAGGGGATTACTAAATCGCCCTCCAACCGCTACACATCTCTTTGGCAGTCATGCTGCTCAAAGCCGTGGCTAAGCCACCGATCACCTAAGTGACCCCACATATCAATATCCACAAGGTGACTCCAGGCCATCCTCGATCCACGGTGATGCACACAGCTATCATCCGCCCACGATGTGGCACACAGCCAACATCCCACCTTGATGAAGCACACAGCCAACATCAAGCGCTAATGTAGCACAAGGCTAACATTAGACCACGTACATAAATATGTACACCCTGTCCTTCTTTGATCATATCCCAGGCCCCATGCATATATATGTATCATGACAACATATCACTGGAACAAATATACATCACATGCCATCACAATTTCATGCATATACCATATGTAAATTAACGTCATAAAATACTGACCTGGTGACTCGATTACCCATCATGGGTATCCACCATCTTAGCCATTATTTTCGGCTACTATTCACATCATATACATATATATAACAACATACATAAATAATGGGAGAATAGTGCGGTAACTACACACCTTTTTGGCACAGTCTACTCAATCCCGAAACTCCCTTATTCCTGTTGATTTGTTCCTAAGAACCAAAATCAGAAATCGGTCATCACTTAAACTCATAAAATGGCCTATGGTCGAATACTACAAATCACCTACCTTGCTTAACTAAATCCCGAATCACCACTGATCTATTAAGTTATCGAAATCCCTGAGTGAAACCATATTAGAATCGGCCTTAAGCATAATCTTATGAAGAATGGCCCTTGGCCGAATATTATAGTTGCTTACCTTGAACACTTCAAATCCCGAAAGGCTCCTTAGTGTTTCCTTCCTTCGACACCACGTTGCTTGAAGAGACTCAAAGAGAAAAAGGTTTCGGCTTCTAAAACTCACCACAAGATTCGGCTAAGCCTTTCAAATGGTAGTTGCACATTCGGCTATGGCTCAAAATGGTGATGAAGAAGAAAAGAAGAAGGTTCGGCTATGGCTCTCCAAAGAAGAAGGTTTCGGCTATAAAGATTTCAGGAAAAGAAAAGAGAAGAAAAAGGCTACCAAATTTGGCTAAGGTTCAAAAGAACAAAGGGATATTCGGCCACAAAGAAATAGGTGTAGAATAAAGGTTGAAGGAAAGAAAAAGAATAAGAAGAGAAAGCAGAAAAATTTCGGCAACTCACCTAGTGCACCAAATGGCCGAACTTGAAGAGAAAAAGGAGAGGAAACAAAGTTATCAACTATGAATTTCGGCACACTCTTCCTATCTATGCCCCAAAACCGATTAGGCACCCCCAAAGAATCCCACATTCGGCCACCAACCTTCCTCCTATCATATCCCACTTTCTTCTCCTCCTTTATCTCTTTAACACCCATTCAAAATGAATAAAATAAATCCATAATTATCTTCTAATCTTAGCTTAAAAAAATCCAATTTTCCCTAAGGCACTCACCTATACCCTAGGGTTTTAGGAACCCCTCAACCACATCCCAACACACACTAAGCCCGCATAACCCCTAAATCTAGGATATTACACCGAATTTGGGCCTAATAGAATTGGGCTTATTGGGGTGGGTTTATTGATTGGAGGAAGTGTAGCCTGGTGGCTCTACCACATACTGTTTTAGTGGTTATGCCAGATATTATATTGGTGGCTCTGCCACATACTGTTTTAGTGACTATGCCACATACTATATCAGTGGCTCAGCCACATATACCGTGATTAGCAGCTTGACTGCATTATTGGTGCGTTTGGTGGGGTGGGTTGACTTGATCCCCACACGGTGCGATTGGTTGGTACGGGGGTGTGATTGGTTGATTGGGTTGGGCTGCATTTCATTATTTACATTACCATGATTATAGGGCTTAGGCCCAGATTGACACTGTAAGGGCTCAGGCCTAGATAGTGACCGTTTAGGGGATTATACACTGAGTTCTCATAACTCACCCCCTTTCTCTTAACCTTTCAGGTAATCCCCAGCATTAGAGGATTTGGAGCTGCGGAGGACTCGGTGGTGGCCATACATCCGAGTTACTTCTCACGAAACTTAGTAAATCCAGTTTTTATTTTATTCTATGTTAATTATTTTGGGATTAATGTTTTGTAATAAGGCCATTGGACTTTATTTTCCTTTTGAACTTTCATATCGGCTATTATTAAATTGTTAAATGATTAAACACTGGGTTTTCTTAAAACGTTAATAACCGTTTTCAAAATATCACATTTCTGCAATTCCCTAATTAAACTTCTGCAACGAACAAAGTTTTCAAAAATAACAACATCTTTTCAAGAATACTCTTAAGCAAATCTTGTTTTTTTGTACAAACAACAAACTCGGAGTTTCAAAAATATAAACAAAATTTTTAACGAACGCTTAGCTTTTTCACTACCTTTTGTCGTGACATGCTAGATCCGACCATAACGTCTAGGCCGAGTTTGGGGTGTTACATTTTATGGTATCAGAGCCTGGTTGCAAAACTCGGCTGTGGAATGGGTTTAAATTTTTTTTCCAAAATCTGTTTAACCTTTGGTTTAGAAAAGTGATAGTGTTAATAGAAGTATGGCACACTGAGTCTCCGGCACCAAATCCGTAAGTTTCCTGACACTATACTTCGTTATATGCTGAAATGACTGTATATTTTGTATTTATTCTGGTGCGTTTTGTTTGGATGTGATGTTTGAATATAGAAATTGTATGCATATGTGATAAATATCTGTTTTTTTCTCTGGTTAGATGGTTGATTGTGTGTAAGAGGTTTCAAGATTAAGTCAGAAGTGTTGTATTGTTATTAGGATGAGAGTGCACGGCGGAAGCGTAGTGAGGCAACCTGTGTTGTGCGGCTATTATATAGCTGGAAATTTCGAGGACGAAATTTCTTTAAGGGGGTAGATTTGTAACGACCCGAATTTGGGCCTAGTAGAATTGGGCTTATTGGACCTTGACCAGGGGAGCGTTTAAAATTTTTGAGAACAAGAGAACGGCACTAATGCAAGTTGGACCTATTAGATGAGTGATTTTGGAAGGTTAGGGGGCTTCTATGAAGTCCCGGGATCAAACTTGGGCTTTAGGAAAATTTTGGTTTTAGGTGAATAAAACCCTGGGAGTTAGTAAGTAGGCTTTAAGAATGAAATGTGGAGAAAAATGACACAAAAGGAGTTGTGGTCTAGTGGCAAATGACGCCACATAGGAGACAAGGGAATGATGCCACACAAGGAAGCAAGTGGTCCAAGGTTCAAGTCTTGGCGCTTGCATTTCATTTTGATTTATTTTTAAGTGAATATAGACTTTGGCTCATAGACTTATATTTAGTTGTGCATGATTTTAGACACAAGACGAGTTTGTGGCCTAGTGGCTAGCGGTGTGGATTAAGTCACAAGGAAAGCATGGAGGAGGGGAGTTCGAATCCCACAAGCTGCAACTGGTGGCTTTTATTTTGTGTTTTGGGAAAGGAGGAAGCAGAGTTGGGATCAAACTCTGCCATGGAGGTTAGAGAATGAGCCAAACACTTTGAATGGGAGGTGAAGAGCAATTTGAGGAGCAAAAAGGGGAGAAAATCATGGAATAGGGGAGAGTGCTAGTGGTGGCCGAATGTGGGAGTGTTGGGGGGAGGTCAAATTCGACTAGAGAGAAGGTTAGGCACTTTGGGTAGTGGATGGTCAAATTCACTCTTGGTTTCTCTTCATTTTCGATTTTGTTTTTTGTTCTTTTCCAAGCATTTCGGGTCACTTTTGTTCCAATCTTCCTTTACCGAAACTTCAACTTCAACTTTTATTTTTCTTCTCAATTTCTTTCCAAACTCTTCTTTACTCATTGTTGCCTAAACAATTGTTGGCCGAATTCTTCTTCTGACTTTCTTCTCTAGTAGCCGAACCTTGCCTACACCAACATATTCAACTTGTGTTCTCTAATTGGTAAGCCTCTACTGTCACATTCTTCTTTCCTCTTTGCATCATTTTCTTTTCCTTGACGAATGCCACACTTTTACGTTCTTTAGTTTCCTCTCTCCCCTCTCTGCTTAGCATAAGCCGAAACTCTTCCTTGGGTGTAGACCGAATTCTTTAGCAAAACAACGGGCGTAGGTCATCAACTTTGGTTTTGGTAAGGGTGAAGTTGTTCGATTACCTTTTTAATATGATGCTAATGTTATTCTTGTGACCCCCTTTTTATGAAGTTAGCATCGATTCCCTTCTTCCTTGTGGGAGGGCCGAATATGGGTTGGATGCTAATCTCTTTGGTGCATCAATTGCTTTCTTTTAGGAACTCGTGGTGGTAGCCAATGAGCAAGGTCGAATATTGGTACTCTGTAAGGGGGATCACGTCTTGTGGTAAGTGATTCTAGTGGTGTAGTAAATTCGGGTTTATGAATTCTTTTGAGAAGTTAAGATTAACTCTTGATTATTGCAATCTTAGGGGCAACAAGGAGTAGTTCTTCCGACAAATCCAAATCAGGTGTGTAATCTCGCACAAACGTTGTTGAAAGCATGTATTGCTCTGTGAATCGGCCAAAAGCCGAAAAGCCGGAGAACCGACAATCGTGACCACTCGAGCGTGTGAGCACTCGTAATCGTAAACTAAGACACGAATGATGGCGGTAGATCATTGAGAGTGTCACGAGCACTCTCGCGAAACTAAGGCTATAACGGGCCTGATCTAGCGGAAACGGGCTAAATGGGCCCAATGGGCTAACGAGCCCACATGGGCAAAATCGATAGAAAATTACCGAACGATTGATGCGATTGTGAAGTCTATGAAATCGAGACCGGAAATGTGCCGAATGGGCCTCACGAGCGTGTGGGCCCGTTTGGGCTTGAAATGGATTTTAGGCCCAAGTGAATCGTAGAGACCCAAAAGGGGTCCCGAGTCATTCGAGGCGACATTAGGCCTCCGGAAAAGCCATTAAATGTCTAAATTATCGAAATACCCCTAGAGGGTAAAATTACCGAAATACCCCTAGAGGGTAAATTACCGAAATGCCCTTAGTGGGCGAATTACAGAAATGCCTTCGATGGGTAGGATTACCGAAATACCCCAAAGGAGTGAAAATGACCGCTATACCCTTGATTATGGATAAACATCGTGTATGTGAATATTTATTTATACTGTTTATACTTTTGATACATTTCATGAATAACACATTGCATGGGGTGGGTTTATTGATTGGATGGAGGAAGTGTAGCCTGGTGGCTCTGCCACATACTGTTTTAGTGGCTATGCCACATATTATATTGGTGGCTTTGCCACATACTGTTTTAGTGGCTATGCCACATATTATATTGGTGGCTCTGCCACATACTGTTTTAGTGGCTATGCCACATACTATATCGTGGCTCAGCCACATATACCGTGATTAGCAGCTTGACTGCATTATTGGTGCGTTTGGCGGGGTGGGTTGACTTGATCCCCACACGGTGCGATTGGTTGGTACAGGGGTGTGATTGGTTGGATTGGGTTGGGCTGCATTTCATTATTTGCATTACCATGATTATAGGGCATAGGCCCAGATTGATACTGTAAGGGCTCAGACCCAGATAGTGACCGTTTAGGGGATTACACATTGAGTTCTCGTAACTCACCCCCTTTCTTTTAACCTTTCAGATAATCCCCAGCGTTAGAGGATTTGGAGCTGCGGAGGACTCGGTGGTGGCAATACATCCGAGTTACTTCTCACGAAACTTAGTAAATCCAATATTTATTTTATTCTATGTTAATTATTTTGGGATTAATGTTTTGTAATAAGGCCATTGGATTTTATTTTCCTTTTGAATTTTCATATCAACTATTATTAAATTGTTAAATGGTTAAACACTGGGTTTTCTTAAAACGTTAATAATCGTTTTCAAAATATCACGTTTCCGCAATTCTCTAATTAAACTTCTGCAATGAACAAAGTTTTCAAAAATAACAACATCTTTTCAAGAATACTCTTAAAAAAATCTTGTTTTTTTTACAAACAACAAACTCGGAGTTTCAAAAATATAAACAAAGTTTTTAACGAACGCTTAGCTTTTCCACTACCTTTTGTCATGACATGCTAGATCTAGCCATAACGTCTAGGGCGGGTTTGGGGTGTCACAAGGTTTCACGTAGCCTATGACACGGCCGTGTGACCCAACATCGAATGTACACACGGTTTGGCACACGACTCGTGACTCAACCGTGTAGCCCCTATTTCAAATACCCACACAGGCTGGGACACAGCCCTGTGTCCCTACTTCGAATGTCCATACAGTCTGGGCTATGGAACACAGCCATGAGACCCCCAGTTTCCCAATTTTTCTTATTTTTCCAAAATTTTCTAATATGTTTCAAATTGATCCTTGATTATTCCCAACTTGTTTCCAAGGTCCCGAAGGCTCGATTTAAGGCCCAACTGTGTATATTTGCCATGAATGTATTGAGTTATTAGTAATTAATATTAAATTGTTTTATTGTTTTATTTTGAAGTTTAAGATTCTGTTTTGTACAATAATGCTCTGTAACTCTAATCTGATGACAAAGATAGGTTAAGGGTGTTACATATACGTTCTCCCAATATGCTCCTATTTTATCTCATGGTAATCGCTACATCTTCCTTCATAAAAAGTCAATTAGTATCAAATAGTAATCAAGTCATTTATCACAAAGACGAACGACTTGTGGCCACATTTACTTTTCATCAACCTTGTAATGCCAATGAAAGTATATCATTTACTCATGTCTCGGGCTATGAATTCCACCATTTTGAATGACGCAATATACTTCAGAAGTTGTATACCCAATGCACCAACTTTCTATTCCTTATCTATTTGAACTCAATATTTTACTTACATCAAAGTATATGAATCACGTATACATAGTTCGTCATCCACTCAGATTTAGATATGCCACACTATGAATATCACAAGTGGATTAATCCATAAACAAATTCAGTGTCTATTCTTCTTGAGTCCAGTTTGATGTACTATCAATCCAATTAGACACATATTTGTCTCTATCTTCTAGGAGTCATCCGTTCCGATGCCCAAGAGAAAGCATCTCCCTAATTAGACTTGATAGACAACATATTAGTCTTTCAATCAGTTTGCTAATTTTTTATTAGATTAAGGACATGTTTAGGTAATACAAGTTGTTTTTCCGTATCACAACCCAACCACGTAATACCGCTTAGTATTAGCTTAAATATTAGATAACCAATAAACTAATATTTGCTTCTATTTTGCTTTGCATATAAAAACCGCATGTCGTGTGTCCCTACTTCGAATGTCCACACGGTCTGGGCTATGTCACAAGGCCGTGTGACCCCCTGTTTCCCAATTTTCTTGCTTTTCCAAAATTTTCCGATTTGTTTCAAATTGATCATTGCTTATTCCCAACTTGTTTCCAAGGTTCTGAAGGCTCGATTTAAAGCCCAAATGTGTATATTTTCCATGAATGCATTGAGTTATTAGTAATTGATATTAAATTGTATTATTGTTTTATTCTGAAGTTTTAGATTCTATTTTGTACAATTATGCTCTGTAACCCTAATTCGACGACAGAGACGGGTTAAGGGTGTTACACATACGTTCTCCCAATATGCTCCTATCTTATCTCATGGTAACCGTTACATCTTCCTTCATAAAAGGTCAATTAGTATCAAATAGTAATCAAGTTATTCATCATAAAGACGAACGACTCATGGCCCCGTTTACTTTTCATCAACATTGTAATGCCAATGAAAGTATATCATTTGCTCATGTCTCGGGCTATGAATTCCACCATTTTGAATGACGCAATATACTTCAGAAGTTGTATACCCAATGCACCAACTTTCTATTCCTTATCTATTTGAACTCAATTTTTACTTACATCAAAGTTATGAGTCACGTATACATAGTTCGTCATCCACTCAGATTTAGATATGCCACACTATGAACATCACAAGTGGATTATTCCATAAACAAATTCAGTGTCAATTCTTTTTGAGTCCAGTCTGATATACTGTCAGTCCAATTAGACACATCTTTGTCTCTATCTTCTAGGAGTCATCCGTTTCGATGCCCAAGAGAAAGCATCTCCCTAATTGGACTTGATGACAACATATTAGTCTTTCAATCAGTTTGCTAATTTTTTATTAGACTAAGGACATGTTTAGGGTCGTCAACTAATACAGGTTGTCTTTCCATATCATGACCAGACGACATAATATCGCTTAGTATTAGCTTAAATATTAGATAACCAATAAACTAATATTTTCTTCTATTTTGCTTTGCATGCAAAAACCACATGCCGTGTGTCCCTACTTCGAATGTCCACATGGTATGGGCTATGTCAAACGGCTGTGTGACCCCTTGTTTCTTGTTCTTCCAAAATTTTTCGATTTGTTTCAAATTGACACTTCATTATTTCCAACTTGTTTCTAGGGTCTCGAAGGCTCGAGTTAAGGCCCAAATGTGTATCTTTTTCATGAATCTATTGAGTTATTAGTAATTAATATTAAATTTTATTTTTGTTTTATTTTGAAGTTTAATATTCTGTTTTGTATAGTAATGCTCCGTAACCCTAATTCGAGGATGGAGACGGGTTAAGGGTGTTACATATACGTTCTCCCAATATGCTCCTATTTTATCTCATGGTAACCGTTACATCTTCCTTCATTAAAAGCCAATTACTATCAAATAGTAATTAAGTCTTTCATCACAAAGACGAACAACTCGTGGCCACGTTTACTTTTCATCAACCTTGTAATACCAATGAAAGCATGTCATATACTATGTCTCGGGCTATGAATTCCACTATTTTGAATGACGCAATATACTTCAAAAGTCGTATACCCAACGCACCAAATTTCTACTCCTTGTCTATTTGAACTCAACTTTTTACTTACATCAAAGTATATGAGTCACGCATACATAGTTCGTCACCCACTTAGATTCCAGTATGCCACACTATGAACGTCACAAGTGGATTAATCCATAAACGAATTCAGTGTCTATTCTTCTTGAGTCTAGCCTATATACTGTCAGTCCAATCAAACATAACTTTGTCTCTATCCTCTAGGTGTCATCCGCTCCGGTGCCCAAGAGAAAGCATCTCCCCAATTGGACTTGATAGACAACATATTAGTCTTTCAATATGTTTGCTCATTTTTTATTAGACTAAGGACATGTTTAGGTTCGTTAACTAATACATGTTGTCTTTCTGTATCATGACCCGACCACGTAATACCACTTAGTATTAGTTTAAATATTAGACAACTAATAAACTAATATTTTGTAACAACCCATTTTCAGTGAAATCGGAACAGTGGTTTCGGGACCACAAATTCGAGTCTGGAAGGAAAATTATTTTAATATTAATGCATGGTCTGCATAATGATAGAAATATCGTATGGAAATTTTGTTAAGAAAATTTTACCGATTTCATGTTTAATTTGATGAAAAGGACCAAATTGCATAAAGTGTAAAAGTTGGATTCTAGTAGCTATAAGTATCAAATAGCTATGGAATTCAAAATTAGAGGTCATTATATGGCAAATAGACCATTAAAAGGAGTTAGTAGATAGGTATGATGATTCATCCATGGAAAATTAAATAAAAAAATGACTCAATTGGAAAGTGGAAATAATAAAAGATGATAAATGATTAAATAACAAAATATCAACTTTTTCATCATCTTTCCCAAAATTAAATACATGGAAACCCTAGCTAAGAGAAGAGAACTCAAGCAAGCTTACTTGGCTTAATTGGGTAAGTAATTTTGTCCCGTTTTTAGTAATTTTTATGTTTCCAAGATCATAATAGCTTAATTTAGCTATATCAGGGATTAATTTGTAAAGTTATCAAAGTATTAAAGTTTTTTCGTGGATTAATATAGTTGAATTATGAAGTTTTATTGTAGAAAATGAAAGGTTGTTGATAGATAAACAACTTTTGTAAATGGAATTTTGATGAAATTATGATTTAGGGACTAAATTGAAAAGATGTAAAATTCATGGAAAAATTCTAAATTTTATGAAATACATGGATTGCAAATGTTATATGAAAAATCAGCTAGGCTTGGAATAAGGATTAAATTGCATGAATTTCATTTTCTAAGCCTAAGGATGAAATTGTAATTAATCAAAATTTAGGGGCAAAATGGTAATTTTTCCTAATATGTGAATTGGATTGTATTGAGTTTGAATTGTACTAAATTAATGATAAATTCATTCATATAGATCTGGATAGATCAAATACTAAGTTAGATCGTGGAAAAGAAAAAGTGTTAGATTAGTAGATTTTGCATACACGAACATTGTCGAGGTAAGTTCATGTAACTAAATTGTGTATATTTATATGTTTAAATTGAATGTTGTATATGTGAATTGTGAAATTGCTATTTATATGAAATTGATTACATATCCAACAAATCCCGATAAATGTTAAGTTTCGTTTGAATAGATGAAATTTCGATAGATACAGGGTTCCCGAATTGGTTGTGGTCCTGCATATGTTGTCGACACACCACAACTCAAAAAAAGCATCTTGTTAATAGCCCTCTCAAGCTTCCCATTAATATCTCTTCAGAGCATCCCGATTAGTTGTGACTCTGCATGCATTGTTGACACACCATAGCTCTTATGAGCGTCCCGATATATGGCTATTCGTGAGCTTCCCAATTAAAGGCTTTTTGTGAGCTTCCTGATTAATGGCTCTCCGGAGCTTCTCGATATGGCTTGCTTGAACTTCTCAATATATGACTATCCGGAGCTTTTCGATTAATGGCTCTTCGGAACTACCCGTTATTGGCTCGCATGAGCTTCATGATTATGGCTCTTATGAGCTTCCCGTTATACAGCCTAGATAAGCTTCCTGTTACATGGCTCATAAGAGCTTCTTGTTTATGTGCCCGTATAAGCATTCCTGAATATAAATTGACGTATTACAATTTTGTACAGTTAAAATTCATGTTATACGAACTTACTAAGTATTAACTGCTTACTTTTATTTTATTTCCTCGTTTTATAGTAACCCGGAAGCTCGTTAAGGTTGAAAGTTGGTCGGAGCTACATTACACTATCAATCGCCCCTTTTCGGTATATTTAATAAATCAAATTTGATATAATGACATGTATAGGTTAATTTGGCCATTGATGGCATGTAAATGTTTCGTTGTGATTAGCCATTTGAATGGCTTTTGTTTGATACATTTTGATATATATAAGTATATGGCCTTATCATGGTTGATAAGTGTTTTGGTATAATTGATTGAAGGTTAACTAATAGGCAAATTGTAGCATGGCTTGAGTTGGTATAGTTTGTATAGATATGAATATATATATATGTAAGTGATCAAATTGTTGAGCATGGATACTTGATTATATAAGATGATATGATATGCATAAGACTTGGTTATGGCTTGATTGAAATGTTTTTATATTGGATCGGGTTTGTGTTTAAGTGTTAATGTAGGTGGAAGACAAGAATGGGTGAGAAATAAGGCTTGGAAATGGCCTTATTTTGACTACACAGGCAGCGACACATGCGTGTGTCTCAGCCGTGTGTGGGCGTGTGTTTTGGCCGTGTGTCCCCTACATCTTTAAAACTGCAAAAAAAAAAAATGCTCAAATATTTTCACATGGCCTAGCACACGGGTGAGTGGCTTGGCTGTGTGACCCCTGTATCTATACACGACCTAGCTGGAAACACGAAAATTTATATACTTTTTCATGCCCTTTTTGACCCAAATTCATGCGGTTTCGAGTAAATTCTTGTCGGAAAATAATTAAATATTATAAAACAATTAAATTGTACTAAAAATATGAACATGATGAATTTTAATTAATTTTATAGTTAATTTTGATTAATTTTGACTATTTTCGACAGATTCGCACAAAGGGCGAAAATTGGCTCGGCAGACACTACTCGAAGAACAAAACCGAGAAGCAATTTGAAGTTCAAGGCAAATTTATTTCCAGCCCAAGACGGTCCAATTATGAAGATTTAATCATTATTATTAATTACTTTTAATTTATCCCCAATTTAATTTGGGCTAAATAAATTATTATTAATTAATTATGGGAAAAAAAAGGGCTAGTTGAACCGCACTGGTTGAACCGAACCGATTGAACTGAACCAGCCACCAATTGGGCAGCCCAAACCGTCCACAATGATGGCCCAAATCAGCTTATTAGCTGATTAATTCATCTTGCAAAGGATTCCTTGAAGATCTTTCAAAACCTCATTCAAACCCCTCCAAAATTCATGGCTTTAAATATTTGCCCATGCTATATTAAGCAAAGTCGAATCTTTCAACTTTGCCACATGGGATGGCCGGCCAAGGGAGCCTCTTTTGCTACTGGTATTTGCTATTTTTATCAGCCTTGATCACCTATAAATACAGCCCCTAGCTGCTCATTCAAAACACACCTCAAGCATCCAACATTCTCCTCTCTCACTTTCTCTTAATTCCCATCTTTCCAATTTCCCTTTGTGTGTTCTTGTGTCGATTTCTCCTCTTGGAAAAGAGGTGTTTTCCCAGCCATTTGGAGCAGCAATTGTGTAACATACTAAATTTTTGGGCCTATGCATTTAATGGGTGAATATGTGTAATGAGTTAATTTGAGCATTAAGGGTCCAAATTGGGCTCAGGATTGGGCTGACGCCTTAGTTAAATTTTTGTTTGGGCACTATAGGATTTAAAAGGTGGTATCTGAGTTTAAAATATCAAAATGGGCTTGTGGCCCAGTGGTCAGTAGGGCCACTTAGGGAGCAAGGAGGTGATACCACACAAGGGAGTAAGGGGCCCAACTTTAAGTTTCATGGAGCCCAATTCTTTTAATTTAAGTTAGCTAATTTTGGCATTAGGGTTAGGTGGAGTGGACGGCAACAAGGCTCAAAAATAGGAGGATTTATGTGAATGGGATAATGTAGATATTATAGTTGATAATATGGAAGATAAAGGAGAAAAGATAGGAATTATCTGCAAGGTTAAGTGCTGGCCGAATTTCAAACTCTGAGGGGGAGGAGAAATCGGTTTCTGATATGGCTAAGGGGTGCCGAAATTTCCCTTGCTAATTAACTGGTTTTAGTTGTCAAAAGAGGGCAATTCCGGCTTTTGGTTAGTAGGAGTGTCGAAACTTTAAATAGTCAGGTGAGGGTTCTCTTCTTTATTTTTCGGCATTTAGGGTTTCCATCTTTTCTTTCTCTACTTCTCTAAGTAAAAGCCGAAATTCCTAACCCTATTCCCTCATCTTCACTTTGATTCAAAAGCCGAAACTCCATTGTTCTTTTCTCTTCTTTCTTCTAAAAGCCAAAACCTCATAATCCTTTTTCTACATTCTTTTCTTTTGATCTTTGCTAAAGCCGAACCTACCTCTGGTCTGCCGAAATTCTCTTTTCTTCTTCCTACCGATTTCTTCATTAAAAGCCAAATCTACATAGACTCATTCCTATCATCTTCTGATCTTCTCAAAAAGATGGAATCTCAAAGGGGTAGTCGAATTCTTTGTGTTAAGATCTCTTAGATCTAAAAGCCAGAAACACTAGTCCCTGAATCTCATATCACTTTTTGGGATTTCAAGGCAGATAGCGGTGGTGTTGGCTACGGATAGCGTCGACTTAGAGGATCTCATTCTAACGGTAATCAGGTGTGTAGATCTCTAACACACTATTAAATCTGTATGTTTACATATGTGTTGTGGGCTAAGAGCAGGAAAATAGGCTGTGTGAACAGTTGTATTACCCAGAAAGGGTAGGCAAAGGATGTCAGGTACGTAATCATAGAAATCTCTCTATCTGTATCGATGTATGCGATAAACTGAAATCTCTTAGGTAATACGTTGTTTGATTTTGCATGTATGTATGCATGGGATGGGATTGATATGATGAAGGGGAAGAAGGTCGCATAGCGATCAGTGGCTTTGCCACATAGGTCACATAGTGATCGGTCTTTATGACAGGCAGCTCAGCTGTCAAAATGCTACGATGTGTTATTAAGGTCGCATGGCGATCGGTGGCTTTGCCACATAGGTCACACAGTGATCGGTCTTTAAGACAGGCAGCACAGCTGTCGATATGGTGTGTAGCGGTTGGCGGGTTGATTGTAGAAATCCCCAAGGTGTGATGGTTGGTACGGGTTGGTGTGTAGAGTATGGATTTCTAGGATGGGTTGGGCTATTCATCATTCATCATTTATTACTTATCATATAATTTTGATTGTTGCCTTTATGTATGGGCCAGGGCTCATAATATGTTTGTGGGCCTTAGGCCGTTGTGTTCGGGATTTATACACTGAGTTTTGGTGACTCACCCTTTTATTTTTCCTACTCTTTTAGATGAGCAGTAGATCCTGGACATGGGAGCCAAGACGGACTCGAGGGGCCATCAAGTTTTTATTTCTATAGATTATTTTGGTTTTTATTTAAGTTTTTATTTTATTATTTTGGAAATTTTTACGTAATAAGGCCCCATAGTTTATATTCACCTAAGTAGTTTTAATATTTGCAACTTATGAAATTATGTCGAAGGTTTAATTATACGAAATAATAATAATACAATGTTTTTTTTTAAAATGTCATTTATTTATTCGAATATTTTCTAATTAACTTACTATTTCCAAAACCAACAAAGCAAAAGTTTTCAATGTACAACCCGTAGCATACCAGATCTGGTGGAAACGTATGGGCCGGGTTTGGGGTGTTACATTTTGGTATCAGAGCCCAATTCAAAACTCGGGCTGTGAAATTGGTCTAGTAGTATTTTGAAAACTTGATGTGAATTTGAGAAAAATGTCTTGGATAAAGATATGGCCTTCGAGTCTACCGGCACCCGATCCACGCAGGTAAGTATTCTAACTTCTGTTGTGATATACATGTTGGGCTTAATTGGCTTGATGGATGTAGACTAGTATGTTAGGCATTGATGGACTTTAGGTTTAGTTTAAACAACTCCCTAAATTCATAAGATTTAATCCAACTAAACAAACTCATGAATGAGTCGATGGGTTAGGGTGTGGCAACAGGCATACGCATGTCTAGGATTGGATTCAGGGAGAGCTTGGTATTTAAGCAGTCCTAGTGACTCACCTCCTCTTCGCTGGAATCCTACCTGGTGCGTAGTGACTGCTCACCTTATCCACGAGGATTTTTTGACGGGCCAAAA
The DNA here is from genome assembly GCA_005393395.2 of Gossypium australe. Taxonomy (NCBI): domain Eukaryota; kingdom Viridiplantae; phylum Streptophyta; class Magnoliopsida; order Malvales; family Malvaceae; genus Gossypium; species Gossypium australe. The sequence continues at coordinate 59,229,380 of CM016615.1, forward strand.
TCTATAATTAAAACCCGAAAGGGACCAGCCACCCTATTTCGCAACCAAAATACCCCCAAGTTTTGTAAAATTTCGAAATACACTTGATTTGTGAAAATTTCCAGAATACCCCAGAATTGTAAAATTACCAAAATCTGTGAAATTACCGAAACACTCTGATTGGCAAAATTTCCAAAATACCCGTGGTTTGTGAAAATTTCCAAAACAACCGTGATTTTATAAAATACCCATGTTTTGCAAATCTACCCGAAAACACCTAGATTTACAACAGTAACCTGGTTTGCAAAATTAAATTTTCCAAAGTACCCCTGCTTTACAAAAAAAAAAAGAACAACAAACAACATCAAAATATCTCTTTTTCGGAAAAAAAACCAAGATACCCCATTTTGAGGAAATTACCAAAATACCCACGATTAAAAAAAACTTATTTTCCAAAATACCCTTGCTTTATAAAAAAATGTACCCAAATTACCTCTAATTCGAAGAAAATCACCAAGATACTCTATTTTGGAAAATACCCTGTAGGGCAAAACTATGGAAACCCCCTGGGTAGTGAAATAACGAAGATACCCTTATGTGATGAATGTGAGTTCATGGATGTTATATGTTTGTTGATGTGTGATGGTTGAATGTATGTGGTTTCCAGAATTAGGAGATAAATCTGAGACTGAAACTGTAGATAGGTACGAATTCGAAAGAACTACTCTCAAACTACTATTCATAAGACTGTTCGTGGTTAATCAGTGAAAGAAATTAATAATTCATAAAATTTCTAATTCAGATACTACGAAATCAACGGTGAGCGCTAGGAGAGGAAGAAGAGGCCGCGGCCGAGGCCATGGAAGTGTTAGGACTGATGTGCTGACTCAGCTAGTTAGGGAAGTACTGAAGGAGGTTAAAGAAATCGGTGAAACACTTTGGGTTAGGTGCGTGGACTGTAAGAAAAAAAGAGATCGTAGTTTTCTAGGGTTGCAGTCTCATTCTGTAAAGCATGTTAAGGTACGTCCAAACTTTCGGGTTTGCAAATATTGCAGAAGGCATCATCCGGGTGAATGTTGGAGGAAGTCAGGAACGTGTTTAAAATACGGGTCTGAGGAGCATAAGGCTCGGGATTGTTCAATCACCATTAAGTCGGGTATGTTTTGTGTGGATGCTATATTTTTGGGTATAGAAACAGTATGCGTGCAATGGTTATATATTATTAAATCAGAGTGCGCAGCGAAAGCATAGTGGTGAGACTTGGGTAGTATGATTAGTAGTTAGTTGGAAATTTCGAGGACGAAATTTCTCTAAGGGGGTAGAACTGTAACATCCTGAATTTTTGGGCCTACGCATTTAATGGGTGAATATGTGTAATGTGTTAATTTGAGCATTAGGGGTCCAAATTGGGCTCAGGATTGGGCTGAAGCCTTAGTTAAATTTTTGTTTGGGCACTATAGGATTTAAAAGGTGGTATCTGAGTTTAAAATATCAAAATGGGCTTGTGGCCCAGTGGTCAGTGGAGCCACTTAGGGAGCAAGGAGGTGACGCCACACAAGGGAGTAAGGGCCCAAATTTAAGTTTCATGGAGCCCAGTTCTTCTAATTTAAGTTAGCTAATTTTCAGCATTAGGGTTAGGTGGAGTGGATGGCAACAAGGCTCAAAAATAGGAGAATTTATGTGAATAGGATAATATAGATATTATAGTTGATAATATGGATGGCAAAAGAGAAAAGATAGGAATTATCTACAAGGCTAAGTGGTGGCCGAATTTCAAACTCTGAGGGGGAGGAGAAATCGGTTTCTGATATGGCTAAGGGGTGCCGAAATTTCCCTTGCTAATTAACTGGTTTTAGTTGTCAAAAGAGGGCAATTTCGGCTTTTGGTTAGTAGGAGTGTCGAAACTTTAAATAGTCAGGTGAGGGTTCTCTTCTTTATTTTTCGGCATTTAGGGTTTCCATCTTTTCTTTCTCTTCTTCTCTGAGTAAAAGCCGAAATTCCTAACCCTATTCCCTCATCTTCACTTTGATTCAAATGCCAAAACTCCATTGTTCTTTTCTCTTCTTTCTTCTAAAAGCCAAAACCTCATAATCCTTTTTCTACATTCTTTTCTTTTGATCTTTGCTAAAGCAGAACCTACCTCTGGTCTGCCGAAATTCTCTTTTCTTCTTCCTGCCGATTTCTTCATTAAAAGCCGAATCTATATAGACTCATTCCTATCATCTTTTGATCTTCTCAAAAAGCCGGAATCTCAAAGGGGTAGTTGAATTATTTGTGTTAAGATCTCTTAGATCTAAAAGCCGGAAACACTAGTCCTTAAATCTCATATCACTTTTCGGGATTTCAAGGTAGATAGCGGTGGTGTTGGCTACGGATAGCGTCGACTTAGAGGGTCTCGTTCTAACGGTAATCAGGTGTGTAGATCTCTAACACACTATTAAATCTGTATGTGTATATATGTGTTGTGGGCTAAGAGCCGGAAAATAGGCTGTGTGAACAGTCGTATTACCCAGAAAGGGTAGGCAAAGGATGTCAGGTACGTAATCATAGAAATCTCTCTATGTGTATCGATGTATGCGATAAACTGAAATCTCTTAGGTAATACATTGTTTGATTTTGCATGTATGTATGCATGGGATGGGATTGATATGATGAAGGGGAAGAAGGTCGCATAGCGATCGGTGGCTTTGCCACATAGGTCACATAGTGATCGGTCTTTATGACAGGCAGTTTAGCTGTCGAAATGCTACGATGTGTTATTAAGGTCGCATGGCGATCAGTGGCTTTGCCACATAGGTCACACAATGATCGGTCTTTAAGACAGGCAGCACAGCTGTCGATATGGTGTGTAGCGATTGGCAGGTTGATTGTAGAAATCCCCAAGGTGTGATGGTTGGTACGGGTTGGTGCGTAGAGGATGGATTTCTAGGATGGTTTGGGCTATTCATCATTCATCATTTATTACTTATCATGTAATTTTAATTGTTGCCTTTATGTGTGGGCCAGGGCTTATAATGTGTTTGTGGGCCTTAGGTCATTGTGTTCGGGATTTATACACTAAGTCTTGGTGACTCACCCTTTTATTTTTCCTACTCTTTCAGATGAGCAGTAGATCATGGACATGGGAGCCGAGACAGACTCGAGGGGCCATCAAGTTTTTATTTCTATAGATTATTTCGGTTTTTCTTTAAGTTTTTATTTTATTATTTTGGAAATATTTACGTAATAAGGCCCCATATTTTATATTCACCTAAGAAGTTTTAATATTTGCAACTTATGAAATTATGTCGAAGGTTTAATTAAACGAAATAATAATAATACAAGGTTTTTTTTAAAATGTCATTTATTTATTCAAATATTTTCTAATTAACTTACGATTTCCAAAACCAACAAAGCAAAAGTTTTCAGTGTACAACCCGTAGCATACCAGATCTGGTCGAAACGTATGGGCCGAGTTTGGGGTGTTACAAGTTGGAGTGTTCATAAGCCACCTTGATAGCCAAGGCCAACGAAGAACGAAGAATGGAGCAATCAGTCAAGCCACGGAGAAACACCGGATTTGCTTCTTGTTTCCTATCTCTTTAAATTTCGTTGTTGTTTTGACGAACCTGTTTATGAATATTTATGCTGTTGGAATGTTTAATTTAATCAATTTAGCTTGAATTTAATTCGTGTTGGGTTGATTACATTTCGTCCTCTTAAATTATTGAAATTGTGTTTATGCTGTTAAAGACCTCGGTAAAATGTTTGATTAAGTAAAATCATGTTAAGTTATCTGGCATTATAATTGTCTAGATAGCTAATGAATTAATTATTTAAACGTATTGAAATTATAATTAATGGACACAATACTTAATCTGTGCATGTTTAATTCTTCTAAGGTAGCTGAAGATTAAATTTGCATTGTATTTGACGATACATATGCCTTGCATAACTTGCAGGATTTTGTGATTAAATTGTTTCAAGGTAAAAATACTTTGTTACTTCACATGATCTTTTATATGCTTATTAGGTTGAATTAATTGTTTGAATCGACATAGGAATGTGCGAGAGATTGTTTAATTTAATAAGTATGTATGTGTGATAACATGTTTACTTTTAGAGTCTGTTTAATCATTCTAATTTGCATAGAAATATGTACAAGAGATGAATGGATTTTTAATTGTAAGTATGTTCATAAGTTAGCAAATTACCGAGTTGCCATGTTTTAACAAGTATAAACACAAGCTTAATAATCCTAAGGTGAGAAATGTGGTTGATCCAACACAATTATATCATCTTGATTAAAATCAGTTTTTGAAATCGTGCATTAGAACTTTGTTTTATTTTATTTTTCTTTGTTTTTCTTTTAGTTTTTAAATATTTCTTAAACCCAAATATTTTCCCTTCACCAAAGTGTTTAAAATCATTTTCATAAATACTTCTTTTACAGTCCCTATGGGTACGATAACTCGACATTTACTTGTCACTTTATTACTTGTTACGATTGTGTACACTTGCACATTTCCACCGTTCCAAGTTTTTGGCGCCGTTGCCGGGGACTGTTTTTCAAAGACATTATTTGTGAAATTGTTAATTTTGCATTTTGGTCATTTTTTTCTGTTAAATTTTAATTCTATTTTTTTTTTTTGTGTTTGTTTCAGAGTATTGATCAAATTATTGATTTACTTCTTCCAAACCCTGAAATTGAAAGGACTTTCTAACAAAGGAGAAGACAAGCGAACTAAAGAAGGACCAAAGATATGAATTTCGAAAATCCAAACCAAAACCCAGGAGGAACATTCGCTTATAATACTCACAATCCGATCATTGTTGCCGATCATAGAAACTGTGCCATTCAACAATATGCCATTCCTCTATTCAACGAGCTCAATCAGAGTATTAAGAGACCCAAAATTGAGGCACAACAATTCGATCTAAAGCCGGTCATGTTCCAGATGTTGCAAAATATGGGTCAATTTAGTGGGATTCCTAATGAAGATCCACATCTTCATCTTCGGCTATTCATGGAAGTGAGTGACTCATTTAAACTAGTCGGAGTGACTGAGGATGCCTTGAGATTGGGATTATTTCCATACTCCTTAAGAGATAGAGCACGAGCGTGGTTGAACTCCCTACCGTCCGGTTTCATAACTACATGGCAAGAGTTGGTTGAACGTTTCTTAATGAAATATTTCCCTCCATCTTTAACCGCCAAGATCCGAAATGAAATCACTTTATTTCAGCAACTCGATGAAGAATGTTTATATGAAGCATGGGAGCGGTTTAAGGAGTTATTACGAAAGTGCCCTCATCACGGCATTCCTTACTGCATTCAAATGGAGACTTTCTATATTGGTCTCAATATTCATACTAGAATGATGGTGGATGCCTCAGCAAATGGAGCCCTTCTTTCTAAGTCTTATAATGATGCTTACGAGATTATTGAAAGAATTTCCAGCAATAATTATCAGTGGCCAACCAACCGAGCAGCCTCAGGAAGACGAGTCTCTAGAATACATGAAGTAGACATTCTTACTTCACTCGCATCTTAGGTATCATCGATATCCTCAATGCTTAAAAATCTTACTACTAATGGGTCTAATAGTTTTGCAGCACAGCCGCCTAATCAATTTGAGAATATAGCCGTGTCTATTATGGGGAGGGACATTTGTTTGAAAAATGTCCGTCGAACCCAGAATTTGTGTACTACATGGGCAATCAGAACCAAAACCGAGGAAGGCAAGGGCTGCAATCCAACTTTTATAACCCATCGTGGAGAAACCACCCAAATTTTCCTGGAGTAACCAAGGGGCTGGAACCGGTACCACTTACACCCAACCCAGACCAACCCAGCCGCCTAATTTTCCGCAACAAGTTCAGAAACCAGTTCAAGCTGAAGCGTCCAATGGCTTGGAGAATTTGCTTAAGGCATACATGGCAAAGAATGATGCCTTAATCTAGAGCTAGGTAGCTACATTGAAGGATCTAGAAAACCAAATGGGCCAGCTTGCAACTGAAATTAGGAACCGACCACAGGGTACCTTACCCAGTGATACGAAAAATTCGAGAAATTCAGGAAAGGAGCACTACAAAGCGCTGACACTGAGGAGTGGAAAGACATTGGAGCCCAAGGTGGTTGATGTTCAAGATGAGCCTGTTGTAGCTCAAGACAAAGAGGAAGTTCAACCAAGTGTTAAAACTCCTGTTTCACAGAAGTCAGATTCAGTGATCCTTGATAAGGTAAACACTAAACCAGTTAGTTCTGATTATCTAACACCCTTGTCATATGCAGAAAAATTTTCACGGAAGAGTTGTCCGGTTAAAGCTAAGATTCCACCATTGCCATCTCCTCAACGATTCCAGAACCAGCAACAAGGTACTCAGTTGAAAGAAATTTTTGATGACAAGGTGACATTTAATGACTTCGATGCTGCTAAATCCCCAAATGTAGTTGAAGACTGTTCTACTATTTCCAAGATGGAATCGCTGGCTTCTACAGAATTGGAGCTCAATTCTTTAGACAATCCGTTAGAACATATTCTACTGGAGGATTCACCAAGTGATGATGAAGACAAGGAATGTTTGGCTTGGTTAGAAGCTAATTCGAAGGAATTCACTCAAGAAGTTCCACTCGAGTTATCATCTCAAAAGTATACGCAACCAAAGTCATTGATTGAATAGCTAGCTAAATTGGAACTGAAGATTTGGTCTCCTCATTTGAAATATGACTATTTGGGTTTATCTTCGACTTTACCTGTCATTATTTCAGTTGAGTTCACCAAAGATCAAGAAGAAGAGGCACTTGTGATTTTGGAAAGGCACAAGAAGGGTGTTGGATGGATTATTGCAGATATTTGAGTCACAGGTTGGAGGATTTGTAGGAATTATAGGAAGTTAAAGAAGGGCACAAGGAAAGATCATTACGGATTTTTTTTCCCTAATAAGATGTTGGACAGATTTGATGGGAAAGAATATGATTACTTCTTGGATGGTTATGGTTGGTATGACAAATGGCCATTTGACACCACCATGGTCAATGACGATCCTAAATAAAATGAAGGGAGTTCTCTTCACTTTCTTTATCGTTATTTTATATTTTTAGTTTTTTTTCTCATTTGAATAAAATGGTAGGCTTAGATAAAATTTTCTTTAGTTCATTACATTAATTAAACCTCTGTCTAGGAGATTGGGACTTAAGCGGGACCATCTGTGACCCCTCCAGTCTTTCCTGAGAGTTTAATTTGATGTAATTTTTCAAAAAAAAATGTTTTTCTAAGTAGCCCAAAGAATTTAAGTATTTGTTTTGTTAAATAAGGGGTCAACTTTTAACCCAAGCACTAATTTCTTTGAGTTTTTTTTTATATATTTTCAGTATAGGAGCTTAGGATCCAAAAAGGAGCTGCCATTGGGCTTAAGATTCTACTAAGAAGGGAAATATTCAACCCTTCTCCTCACAAACCTATATCACTTACCTTATTCTACCATAACTCCTCAGTAGCCTAATAGTGCATCTCACTTAACCCCTTAATGTTGCAGCCCTTAACTCCCTGAATTACCACCCCAAACACCTTCATTCGAGGTCAGCAACTACCGCACCTAAACTATCCTTAAAACTGCCACCCTCTTCAACTCTAACCCTCAGCTACTCACCCACCTGCCCAAAACTGAAACCACCCTTAACAAATTTCCTAAGTTTGACGCTGAGAGTCCCTTTATCTAGCACCATTCCATGAAGTGAACAGTTTGGTATAATGGCTATGCGGCAACACATGTAGTTGCAGTAACAAGATTACTGGAGATACTCAAAAATACGGGATGACTCAATCAAAGATGCATTTAAAATATATATTTCATAACTCGTTTATTTCTGTGCATGAATTTCCAGACTTTGTACTTGAACCATGGACTCCAATGTCGAGGAAGGAAAAAGATGAGTCAAATTCTGATGGATCGGCGAACAAATAAAAAAGGGAAGGACTTCAACTTTAGTTTATTTTTATTCTTAAGTTATTCTAGGATTAGATTAATTAGGAATTTTTATTTTTGCATAATAAAATAAGAGATAGGAAGCATGAATAAATCTAAACAAGTCTCAATGGCTAAAGTGTGGCAATAGATATATACATGTCTAGGATTGGATTTTAGAGAGAGCCTGGTACTTAAGCAGTCAATTTGACTCACCTCCTCTTTTCTAAATATCCTACTTGGTGTATAGTATCTATTCACTTTAAACAATGAGGACATTGTTCACTTTAAGTAAGGGGGACCGAAAATTTGAATTGATTCCACTTAGAATAAAATTTTCTTTTAATTATGCTTAGGATATATTTTGTTCAATAATTTGAAATTTTGTTAAGTATGCTGAACTTCAGTATTAATAAAGTTCTATTATTTCAATAATTTATTATGTTAGCTTAATAAAGATATGAATGTATTTTTAATAAAGCATGTAAATTCGTACCATAAAATTTTTAGTTCCTTACGAAAAAATTAGGCATGCATGAAAGCTTAAGTCTTTAGAATTGACTTAGTAATTTCTTGAGGCGAAATCCTAGGAAACATGGAATATTGAAAATGATTTAGGCAACTGTTGTTTGGACCGTTTGAGCCTTTCAAGCCGATCTTGATAAAAATTATCCTTTGAAACCCAATTTTGAGACTATATGGCCTGATTTTATTTGGACCTATGCAATATTTAGCCATCAATTTTCTTCATTACTTCTAAAATTGTCCCAAACACTAGACTCAGTACTATTCAGTAGATCATTTGAAAATAAGTTTGGGGGAGTTGAAAAGAAGTATCAATTGCTCGAAAATTGTATTACATGAAGCAAGTGCTCGAAAGTGAGCTTGATTGCAAAAAAAAACTGTACTCAAAATGAAATAAGTGGTCGAAAGAGCATAAGTTGGGTATCAAGGATGAAAATTTCGAAGGTTCAATTTTAAGCTGAGTCTAGGGTTTTTAAGCCAAAAATTTGTCTATCTTTTACCTACCCCTTAGCCCAGCCACGTTACAACCTTATTAAGGGCCTATTGATTCAAAATTCCAATGTTACCTACATTAGTGGAGAGAAATTGCTCTGTTCAACATATGAAGACATCAGTTAAGCTTAATGATTGCAGTTTAATTTTGAATAAGGAATTAAAATCAACTTGGTAGTGAGTAACATGTCTTTATTAAGAAACATTTAGTCTAATTTTGCTAGTATAATAATTGTTGGAGGTAATTTGAACGATATGTATACTTAAGTAGCATAATTATCAAATTTCATATTTTTTAACCTAAGTATACCAAATTCATAATTTTGAGAAAAAAGTTGTTCTGACGGAGTTTTTTAGAGGTGTTTTCGAGAAAATTCTTTTCAAATTTGTGCATTACTCGAGACGAGCAATGAATTAAGTTTGGGGGTGTGGAAACACGAAAATTTATATACTTTTTCATGCCCTTTTTGACCCAAATTCATGCGATTTCGAGTAAATTCTTGTCGGAAAATAATTAAATATTATAAAATAATTAAATTGTGCTAAAAATATGAGCATGGTGAATTTTAATTAATTTTATAGTTAATTTTGATTAATTTTGACTATTTTCGACAGATTCGCACAAAGGACGAAAATCGGCTCGGCAGACACTGCTCGAAGAACAAAACTGAGAAGCAATTTGAAGTTCAAGGCAAATTTATTTCCAGCCCAAGACGGTCCAATTATGAAGATTTAATCATAATATAATTAATTTTAATTTATCCCCAATTTAATTTGGGCTAAATAAATTATTAATAATTAATTATGGGAAAAAAAGGGCTAGTTGAACCGATTGAGCCGAACCAGCCACCAATTGGGCAGCCCAAACCGTCCACAATGATGGCCCAAATAAGCTTATTAGCTGATTAATTCAGCTTGCAAAGGAGTCCTTGAAGATCTTTCAAAACCTCATTCAAATCCCTCCAAAATTCATGGCTTTAAAGATTTGCCCATGCTATATTTAACAAAGTTGAATCTTTCAACTTTGCCACATGGGATGGCCGGCCAAGGGAGCCTCTTTTGCTGCTGGTATTTGCTATTTTTAGCAGCCTTGATCACCTATAAATACAGCCCCTAGCTGCTCATTCAAAACACACCTCAAGCATCCAACATTCTCCTCTCTCACTTTCTCTCAATTCCCATCTTTCCAATTTCCCTTTGTGTGTTCTTGTGCCGATTTCTCCTCTTGGAAAAGAGGTGTTTTCCCAGCCATTTGGAGCAGCAATTGGAGTGTTCATAAGCTACCTTGATAGCCAAGGCGAACGAAGAATGAAGAACGGAGCAATCAGTCAAGCCACGGAGAAACACCAAATTTGCTTCTTGTTTCCTATCTCTTTAAATTTCGTTGTTGTTTTGACGAACATGTTTATGAATATTTATGCTGTTGGAATGTTTAATTTAATCAATTTAGCTTGAATTTAATTCGTGTTGGGTTGATTACATTTCTTCCTCTTAAATTATTGAAATTGTGTTTATACCGTTAAAGGCCTCGGTAAAATGTTTGATTAAGTAAAATCATGTTAAGTTATCTGGCATTATAATTGTCTAGATAGCTAATGAATTAATTATTTAAACACATTGAAATTATAATTAATGGACACAATACTTAATCTGTGCATGTTTAATTCTTCTAAGGTAGCTGAAGATTAAATTAGCATTATATTTGACGATACATATGCCTTGCATAACTTGCAGGATTTTGTGATTAAATTGTTTCAAGGTAAAAATACTTTGTTACTTCACATGATCTTTTATATGCTTATTAGGTTGAATTAATTATTTGAATCGACATAGGAATGTGTGAGAGATTGTTTAATTTAATAAGTATGTATGTGCGATAACATGTTTACTTTTAGAGTTTGTTTAATCGTTCGAATTTGCATAGAAATATGTACAATAGATGAATGGATTTTTATTTGTAAGTATGTTCATAAGTTAGCAAATTACCGAGTTGCCATGTTTTAACAAGTATAAACACAAGCTTAATAATTCTAAGGTGAGAAATGCGGTTGATCCAACACAATTATATCATCTTGATTAAAATCAGTTTTTGAAATCGTGCATTTGAACTTTGTTTTATTTTATTTTTCTTTGTTTTTCTTTTAGTTTTTAAATATTTCTTAAACCCAAATATTTTCCCTTCACCAAAGTGTTTAAAATCATTTTCATAAACATTTCTTTTACAGTCCCTGTGGGTACGATAACTCGACATTTACTTGTCACTCTATTACTTGTTACGATTGTGTACACTTGCGCATTTCCACCGTTCCACTAGCACACGGACGTGTGACTTGGCCGTGTAACCCAAGTCAAAGAGTTACACGGGTACAGACACAGGCTAGGACACGACCGTGTGCCCCATTTTGAATGCCTACACAACCTGAGACATAGGCATGTCTCTTGGCCGTGTGAGCCACACGGCCTGACCACACAGGCATGTGTACCTTACACCGAGGAAAATTTTGAAATTTCGCAAAAAATTCTCTGACTACCCGGTTTAGTCTCGATTTGTTCCTAATGTATGTTTTGGGCCTCGAGGGCTCATATAAGTGACTTTATGAATAATATCTGACATGAATGCTAAATAATACGAAATATCTGTATTTGATCTATTTATTCTGGCAATGCTCTGTAACCCTGTTCTGGCGACAGATATGGGTTAGGGGTGTTGCATTTATTAGTATTAGAGCTACGGTTTAGCCAATTCTCAAACTAACGTTGTAACATCCTAAAATTGGGTCTATTTGTGATTGAACGTTTTTTTCTTGTGATTGAATTGCTATGGTATTAATCATGGAATAATAAAGCTTAATTAAAGGTCTTGAGTAGGCTCGGTTTAGTAGAAAATTTTAATTTGGGAACTTTAAAGGTAAGGAGCCCTAGCAAGTAGGGGTTACAAGAATAAATAGAGGATATGTTGACATGAAAATCAGCTTGGAAAAGTGGCAAAAGGAGGGCCACTTAGGAGCTACATGTGATGCCACAATGGGTGAGGGAGAGCCGTGGTTCGAGTCACAAAATTCTCTCTTTTTGCTCTTTGAATGGACGGCATAAGGGGGAGAGTTTTTCTCTTTTTAAACTCCTTTAAATAGCAAGGATATTATTAAGATTAATTGGATTAATATATGATTAATCAACAAAAGTTGGCAAGAGAAAAAGTAGGCATATGTTAATTCAAATTCTTTTGACTTATTTCAAATCAAGAGTTGGCCAAATTTTGAATTCCTTAGTGGAGTGGATGGCAAGGTAATTGGGGGGGATAATGCCGAAATTCCTGAGCTTTTCTTCATAATTTTCGGTTAGCTCTCACTTTGTGATATTTTCCCTTTCATTCTCTCTCAAACCAAAAATCCCATTGTCATTCACTTTTCCTGTTCTTTTGATCTCTAGCCGAAACACCTACTCCTATTTTTTTCTCTTCTTCTGAAACCTTGGCCGAATCTACCATACTTTGGTCTTCCATCTTTTAACTTTTCTTTCTCTTCTCAAATCATTAGCCGAAACTCTACCTCCTCCCCATTATTTTCCTCTTTGGCCGAATACACCCCTTGGAAGTGCTGAAAATCCCTTCTCCTATTTGGTGTAGCCTTGGCCGAATAGTAAACAAAGGTAACCCTCTCTAAACTTTTCTCCAATCAGTTCTTAAGGTGGGTAAGTAGTCAAGTCGAATGCTCTATGTTGTCTCTTATGCTCTTGTCGACTTCTATAGGAATAAAGTGCCGATTTCGGCATTAGTTAACAAGGCTTCTAATCGCTTTTTGGTAATCAATCTCTTCTAGGTACCCCAAGTTCGTGAAGCAGTCGACCCAAGCCCCTAATCTCTAGCTTTCGGTTTTGGTAAGTGGTGGTAAGGGTTACTTGTAATAGATTATTCTTTTAAGTGATTAAAAGCCGTAGGATATTGACATTGTCCATTGACCGATTGTAGTTTGTGAACCAGATTCGTGATTCGGGTGCTGAAGCTTGTATTCAAAGCGAGTAGGTAAGGATTCGGGTTCAAACAATAACCCTATAGAATTATTTGGTTTGGCCGAATGGCTCATGTCACTAACTCTCACATGGCCGAATATAGGGGCAAGTAGATCTAGGGTGGCCGACTTCTCTTCTCGGGATTTAGACTTCTCGTGGTGGCAGGTGTGTACATACACACGTTATGACTTATTAACTGTACTAAATGTTGTGAATGTTAGTAGCTATTCGGGTTCAGTGTGAGAACGCTACAGAATCAGACTTCCAGATAGATGCAAATGACTGTTTGAAGTATAAAAATCGATTGTGTGTTCCAATGAACTCAGACTTGATACAAATGATTCTGAGTGAGGCCCATAATGGCCGAATGTCGATACACCCGGGTAGTACAAAAATGTATAACGATTTGAAGCAGTTTTATTGGTGGCCCGGCATGAAACGGGACATATCTGAATTTGTCTCCAAATGCTTAATCTGCCAACAAGTGAAAGCTGAGCATCAGGTACCTTCTGGATTACTTCAGCCGATTATGATACCCGAATGGAAATGGGATAAAATTTCTATGGATTTTGTATCCGGTCTCCCTATGACACCGAGTAAGAAAGATGCCGTTTGGGTCATCGTTGATAGATTGACTAAGTCAGCTCATTTTGTGCCGGTACGTACCGACTATTCACTTGACAAGCTCGCCGAATTGTATGTGTCGCAGATTGTAAGATTGCACGGTGTACCGAGTTCCATTGTTTCAGATAGAGACCCAAGATTTACCTCGCGATTCTGGAAGAAGTTGCAAGAGGCATTAGGTACTAAACTTCATTTTAGTACAGCCTTCCATCCGCAAACAGACGGTCAGTCTGAGCGAACTATTTTGACACTTGAGGACATGTTGAGGTGTTGCGTTCTCGAGTTCGAAGGTACGTGGGAACGATACCTACCCCTGATTGAGTTTGCTTACAATAATAGCTTTCAATCTAGCATAAAAATGGCACCTTATGAAGCCTTATATGGTCGAAAATGTCGCACACCATTGTATTGGACTGAGCTCAGTGAGAACAAGATACACGGGGTTGATTGGATTAAAGAAACAGAACAGAAGGTGGTCGTTATTCGGAGTAATTTGAAAGCTGCTTCGGATCGTCAAAAGTCCTATGCCGATTTAAAAACGTAAGGACATTGAATTTCAGGTCGGAGATCGGGTGTTCTTAAAAGTTTCTCCGTGGAAGAAATACTCCAATTCGGTCAGAAAGGCAAGTTGAGCCCGAGATTTATCGGACCGTACGAAGTTATTGAACGTATTGGACCGGTTGCTTATAGATTAAGATTGCCCTCCGAGTTAGAAAAGATACACAATGTATTTCATGTTTCGATGCTTCGCAAATACAGATCGGATCCGTCCCATGTGATCACCCCGTCAGAGATTGAAATTCGGTCTGACTTGACCTATGATGAGGAACCGATCCGTATCTTGGCTCGGGAAATCAAAGAGTTAAGAAATAAAAGAATTCCATTAGTAAAGATTCTATGGAATCGTCACGGAGTTGAAGAGGCTACGTGGGAGCCTGAAGAGTCAATGAAGCGACAATATCCGAACCTTTTTAACGGTAAGATTTTCGGGGACGAAAATCCTTAAGGGGGGAGAGTTGTAACAGCCCAATTTTGACCCTAATTGGAACGGTGGTTTCGGGACCACGAATCCGAGCCTGTGAGATATTATAATATTATGTCTTGTGTTTGTTATGTGTGCTTTTAGTGGGTGTAAAAATCTCGTAGAAAATTTCAGCTATCTAAGTGTTTAATTTGCTAAGAAGGCTTAAATTGCAAGAAGGATTAATGTAGTGGGCATTAATGAAAAGGGAGCTAAATGAATTGTTCATAAAACATGGGAATTTGCATGTCAAATTCCCCACATTTGAACAAGGTGGACGGCAAGCATGCATATATGCTCTCTATTTTATTTTTTTTTATGAAACTTAGGCATTATATTAAAGCATGCTAGGAAAATATGTTTTTAATTTATACATATTTTGATTTTTGAAAAAGCATGCTATGATTTTTTGTTAAGATAACAAAAAGAAAAAGAAAATTCTCTCCTCTTTCATTCATCCTTGCCGATTCCTACTTGGAAGAGAAGGGAAGAGCTTCATCCCCCTATTCGGCCTTGCATGCACTAGGATAGATCGGGAACAAAAAGAGAAAGATCAAGATCGAGGAAAGACAAAGATTATCGAGTAGCCGATTTGCACGGCTTATCGACAACTGAGGTAAGTCCCTTGGTTAAATTATGCCAAAGAGTAAATTATGGTTATCTTGATTTTTAAAAATTAATGAATGTTAGTATTCCAATGCATCATGGCCGAATGTATAGTTACATGTTGATTGATGATTCATGTTGAGAATATGATGGCAATTGTTGGGACTAATGCAAGGTGGATGAGTAAGTTTTTGAGCTACTTTACATCTAAAGATCCTTTACATATTTAGTGAATGATATAAATTGTATAAGCTTGGTATAAAACCATGAGTTGGCCGCTTGTGATAGTGATGGATTTGATTGATTTCAAATTTATTAAATGCAATGGTAATTAAGGTGTATGATTCGATATGCATAGTAAACATGTGAAAAGCAGGTAAAGATATATTGACATTCAGGCTTTTATGCCTAGCAGGCTTCGTGCCGGTGTTATCTATCGGGCTTTTATGCCTAGCAGGCTCCGTGCCGGTGTTATCTATCGGGCTTTTATGCCTAGCAGGCCTCGTGCCGGTGTTATCTATCGGGCTTGTATGCCTAGCAGGCCTCGTGCCGGTGTTATCTATCGGGCTTTACGCCTAGCAGGCTAAATGCCGGTGATGAAATTTGCCTAAGAGGAGTTTAATCCTTGTCAAGACAATTTAGAACTAAATTGTCAAGAAAATGGTTCGGGTAAGTATGTGAGGTATGCTATGTTAACTATTACTTGTGCTAAGTTGTCATTGATGAAAGAAATTTGACGGAAGTGGAACTTAGAACATGCTACTATGGGACAATTGATTTACATGAATAACTACTATGAAAGTGGGTCCTTGAATTATTAAACTTGACCTTGTGTAAACTATTTACTTAGTTGTTTATGTAGAATACCATATGTGGATTGTTTTATCTTCATAAATAATTAGATGTTACAATTTTAAATGAATTGGGACTTACTAAGCTAGTACGCTTACTCGTGTGAGATGTTTCCTCTGTTTTATAGATTAGGGGCAAGCCACAAGCTCATCGGGGTCGTTGGAAAGTCGCTCACACTATCAACCTATCTTTTTGGGGTACTCCTTCATTTTGGGTTGGTTTTGAACGAAGGCATGTATAGGATAGGCTTGGATTGTTTGAGGAAGTTTTACGGTTCACATGTAAACCCTAAAAGAATGGCCATGCGAATATCGCTAAATTTCTAATTAAGTATGTTGTAGTGTTGTTAATGTGTATGCTGGCTCTTGATGTTAAGGTTTATGCTTTCTAAATCAAAGTTTAATCATTTTGTTAAGGAAATGTTTATATATGCGGAATGAATCTTGAATTAGGATTGTAGGTGAGTTTGGTAAGAAGCTAGTCCTTCATAAATTGTGACAAAACAACTTGTAGTAACAGCAGTGATATGAGTTAGAAAAATCACCAAAAATAGGGTATATTGAATTAAAAGGTGAATGAGACATGGAGTTAAACCTTATTGTGTCTATTTTACATGAAAGAAACATAGTAGGCAAAAGACTTATACATTATGAGATAATTCAGTTTTAGTGAGACCTACTCTGAATGCATTCGTGAGTCACTGTTCTGTTTTGGAAAAATTGTCAAAAATCGTACAAAATAATTAGGAAGCATGGGATATATGTGTAGAACCCTTATTGAGTCTATTTTTCGTTGGTATAAACTAGAACAGTATATGAAAATTGTGCAATGAGATAACTGCAGTTTTATAGGGACAGGTCAGAACTGTCCGGCAGTGTAATAAGGGTAACTTTGATGAATAAACTGTACTAAATGGCCACATGAAAAATTCTAGAAAAATTATGGTAAATAGATATATGAGTCTACTTTCAAGGAAAATTTACGGATCTGAATTTCAAACTCTATAACTCGAGTTATAGCCGAATTGGTCGGCACAACGCAGTTTGACTGCTTTAAGATTTTCATGTTCTGAACTAGTAGTCAAGTCTAGTAATGCCCCTTGCTCAACTCCGGCGACGGTACCGGGTACGGGGTGTTACATTTGATTGGTATCAGAGCTTACGGTTTAGTCGATTCTAGGACTACCGTGGCGCGTGTGAGTCTAGCTATACATGCCTGTGGTTATATGTTGATAGTGTGGTGACTTCTGACAACCTGAATTTTTGTTTGTATAGTAAATGGATTCCGAACCAGAAAGAGCTGTGGCCGATGATGTGGAGAGCGTGGCGCCTGACCGTACCCATGGATCAGCGCCGATAGACTCTCGACCTGTTTCGGGTAGCCACGAAGGAGAGACAAAGCAAGCCTTTTATCGAATGATGAATGATTGGTTTGCCCAATTTATTCAGAATAACCCGAATATGCCCCAACCTCCACCCCCGAATAATCCAACTCCGGATCCTCTAGCTCCCCCAGTAATAGATCCCATGAGATCTAGTAGGCCCCCAGTTGACAAAATTCGAAAATATGGGGCCGAAGAATTTAAAGCCAATGACGATGATGATGCTGAGAGAGCCGAGATGTGGCTCGATAACACTATTCGGGTACTTGGTGAGCTGTCTTGTACTCCGGATGAATGCTTGAAATGTACTATATCCTTACTACGGGACACTGCATATCACTGGTGGAACACACTAGTATCAGTGGTTCCGAAAGAAAGAGTGACATGGGATTTCTTCCAAACTGAATTCCGCAAGAAGTATATTAGCCAAAGGTTTATTGATCAAAAACGAAAAGAGTTCCTTGAGCTGAAACAAGGACGAATGACTGTAACGGAGTATGAAAGAAAATTTGTCAGGCTCAGCCGTTATGCTAGAGAGTGTGTCTCTACTGAAGCCATTATGTGTAAAAGATTCGAAGACGGCCTAAATGAAGACATAAAGATGTTTGTTGGCGTTCTTGAAATCCAAGAATTTGTAACTTTAGTTGAGAGAGCTTGCAAAGCTGAAGAGCTCGGGAAGGAGAAAAGAAAGGCCGATACCGAAGCCAGAGATATCCGAAAGAGGTCTTCGGGTAAAGTCTTCCATCCCACGAGCAAGAGGCCCAGAGATGACTACAACCGACAGAAAACTACTACAGATCCACCTAGACGGGATCGACCTCCTATGAGCTCCCGAGCTACCTCGATAGCCAGTGTTGGTAACATTCCACAGACCAGAGTTGAATGCAAGCACTGTGGGAAATGGCACTCAGGGAGTTGTAGATTCCATGATCGGACTTGCTATAAGTGTGGATCGTCGGGTCATTTTATCCGAGAGTGTCCGAAATTAGCTGAGCAGAATGCCGTTCAGAATACTACACCGAACAGCGTACCAATGCGAGGTAGACCACCCAGACATTCAGGCAATGTAGGTGGTAGCCAGAAAGGAACGAAGAACACTACAGATCGATCTGAGGCTAGAGCTCCGGCGAGAGCATATGCTGCGCGAGCTAGAGAGGATGCTTCCTCCCCCGACGTCATTACTGGTACTTTCACTCTTTTTGATACTACTGTGATTGCACTAATTGATCCTGGTTCGACTCATTCTTATGTGTGTGAAACTTTAAAATTTGGTAAGACTCTGCTAGTTGAGTCTACAGAGTTCGTAATTCGTGTGTCCAACCCTTTGGGTAGATGTGTGCTTGTAGATAAAGTGTGTAGAGGTTGCCCGTTGATGGTACGAGACTATTGCTTTCCAGCAGACTTAATGTTGTTGCCCTTCGATGAATTTGACATAATCTTGGGTATGGATTGGCTAACTTCACATGAGGCAGTGGTGGATTGCAAAAGGAAGCTTATTAATCTGAAATGCCGAAACGGTGAGACAATTAGAATAAAATCCGGTGATGTAAATGAGTTGCCTACAGTGATATCCTCGATGGTAGCCCAAAAGTATGTGAGAAAGGGGTGTGAGGCCTATTTGGCTTATGTACTGGATAATAAACTGTCCGAGAAACTAATGGAATCGGTACCAGTTGTGTGTGAATACCCCGATGTGTTTCCTGAAGAATTACCGGGCTTACCCCCAGTACGAGAGATTGAGTTCGGCATTGAATTAGTGCCGGATGCGACCCCAATTTCGATAGCTCCGTACCGAATGGCGCCTACTGAATTAAAGGAATTGAAAGCGCAGTTGCAAGAATTGACCGAGAGGGGTTTCGCACGACCGAGTTTTTCTCCGTGGGGAGCACCAGTCTTGTTTGTGAAAAAGAAAGACGGGACAATGCGAATGTGTATCGACTACCGGCAACTAAATAAGGTGACCATAAAGAATAAATACCCGTTACCTCGGATCGATGATTTATTTGATCAGTTAAAGGGGGCTTCAGTGTTTTCGAAAATAGATTTGAGATCGGGCTATTATCAATTACGAGTCAGAGATTCCGATGTGCCAAAGACGGCATTTCGAACGAGGTACGGGCACTATGAGTTTTTGGTTATGCCTTTTGGGCTTACCAATGCACCTGCCGTTTTTATGGATCTCATGAACCGGGTCTTCCGACGGTTTTTGGATCGGTTTGTAGTAGTGTTTATCGATGATATATTGGTCTACTCCAAAAGTGAAGCGGAACACGTTGAGCACTTGAGAGAAGTACTACAAACCTTGAGAGATCATCGTTTATATGCAAAATTCAGTAAGTGTGAGTTTTGGTTGAACGAAGTCAGCTTCTTGGGTCATGTGGTTTCGGTGTCAGGAATTCGGGTGGATCCAAACAAAATAGCAGCCATACTCGAGTGGAAACCACCAAAGAATGTTTCTGAAATCCGAAGCTTCCTAGGCCTCGCGGGATATTATAGACGATTTGTAAAAGGTTTTTCCGTGATAGCTGCACCTTTGACGAGACTACTACAGAAGGATGTCAAATATGAGTGGTCAGAAAATGCCAGAGGAGTTTCGAGCAGTTGAAAGCCCTTTTAACCGAGGCTCCAGTGCTGACTCAGCCTGAATCGGGTAAAGAATTTACTATTTTTAGTGATGCATCTTTAAGTGGGTTGGGTTGTGTTCTGATGCAAGAAGGCAAGGTCATAGCCTACGCTTCAAGACAATTGAAGCCACATGAAAAGAATTATCCAACTCACGATCTGGAGTTAGCAGCCATTGTGTTTGCATTAAAAATTTGGCGTCACTATTTATTCGGCGAAAAATGTCATGTTTATTCAGATCACAAAAGTCTGAAATATTTAATGACTCAGAAAGATCTAAATTTGAGACAACGCCGATGGTTAGAATTGCTGAAAGATTACGAATTAGTGATTGACTACCATCCGGGGAAGGCTAATGTGGTGGCGGATGCGTTGAGTCGAAAATCATTATTTGTTCTGCGTGCATTAAACACACGGATGACGATGTCTGAGGATGGTTCGATCATAGCCGAGCTGCAAACAAGACCGATGTTTATTCAGCAAATTTGCGAGGCACAGAAAGTTGACGAAAAGTTAGTAGCTATTCGGGTTCAGTGTGAGAACGCTACAGAATCAGACTTCCAGATAGATGCAAATGACTGTTTGAAGTATAAAAATCGATTGTGTGTTCCAATGAACTCAGACTTGATACAAATGATTCTGAGTGAGGCCCATAATGGCCGAATGTCGATACACCCGGGTAGTACAAAAATGTATAACGATTTGAAGCAGTTTTTTGGTGGCCCGGCATGAAACGGGACATATCTGAATTTGTCTCCAAATGCTTAATCTGCCAACAAGTGAAAGCTGAGCATCAGGTACCTTCTGGATTACTTCAGCCGATTATGATACCCGAATGGAAATGGGATAAAATTTCTATGGATTTTGTATCCGGTCTCCCTATGACACCGAGTAAGAAAGATGCCGTTTGGGTCATCGTTGATAGATTGACTAAGTCAGCTCATTTTGTGCCGGTACGTACCGACTATTCACTTGACAAGCTCGCCGAATTGTATGTGTCGCAGATTGTAAGATTGCACGGTGTACCGAGTTCCATTGTTTCAGATAGAGACCCAAGATTTACCTCGCGATTCTGGAAGAAGTTGCAAGAGGCATTAGGTACTAAACTTCATTTTAGTACAGCCTTCCATCCGCAAACAGACGGTCAGTCTGAGCGAACTATTTTGACACTTGAGGACATGTTGAGGTGTTGCGTTCTCGAGTTCGAAGGTACGTGGGAACGATACCTACCCCTGATTGAGTTTGCTTACAATAATAGCTTTCAATCTAGCATAAAAATGGCACCTTATGAAGCCTTATATGGTCGAAAATGTCGCACACCATTGTATTGGACTGAGCTCAGTGAGAACAAGATACACGGGGTTGATTGGATTAAAGAAACAGAACAGAAGGTGGTCGTTATTCGGAGTAATTTGAAAGCTGCTTCGGATCGTCAAAAGTCCTATGCCGATTTAAAACGTAAGGACATTGAATTTCAGGTCGGAGATCGGGTGTTCTTAAAAGTTTCTCCGTGGAAGAAAATACTCCAATTCGGTCAGAAAGGCAAGTTGAGCCCGAGATTTATCGGACCGTACGAAGTTATTGAACGTATTGGACCGGTTGCTTATAGATTAAGATTGCCCTCCGAGTTAGAAAAGATACACAATGTATTTCATGTTTCGATGCTTCGCAAATACAGATCGGATCCGTCCCATGTGATCACCCCGTCAGAGATTGAAATTCGGTCTGACTTGACCTATGATGAGGAAC
Organism: Gossypium australe; assembly: GCA_005393395.2. Lineage (NCBI taxonomy): Eukaryota > Viridiplantae > Streptophyta > Magnoliopsida > Malvales > Malvaceae > Gossypium > Gossypium australe. Next base: position 59,251,186 of record CM016615.1, read on the forward strand.
CGATCCGTATCTTGGCTCGGGAAATCAAAGAGTTAAGAAATAAAAGAATTCCATTAGTAAAGATTCTATGGAATCGTCACGGAGTTGAAGAGGCTACGTGGGAGCCTGAAGAGTCAATGAAGCGACAATATCCGAACCTTTTTAACGGTAAGATTTTCGGGGACGAAAATCCTTAAGGGGGGGAGAGTTGTAACAGCCCAATTTTGACCCTAATCGGAACGGTGGTTTCGGGACCACGAATCCGAGCCTGTGAGATATTAATATTATGTCTTGTGTTTGTTATGTGTGCTTTTAGTGGGTGTAAAAATCTCGTAGAAAATTTCAGCTATCTAAGTGTTTAATTTGCTAAGAAGGCTTAAATTGCAAGAAGGATTAATGTAGTGGGCATTAATGAAAAGGGAGCTAAATGAATTGTTCATAAAACATGGGAATTTGCATGTCAAATTCCCCACATTTGAACAAGGTGGACGGCAAGCATGCATATATGCTCTCTATTTTATTTTTTTTTATGAACTTAGGCATTATTATATTAAAGCATGCTAGGAAAATATGTTTTTAATTTATACATATTTTGATTTTTGAAAAAGCATGCTATGATTTTTGTTAAGATAACAAAAAGAA